>CM076993.1:24960000-27460000 GCA_039090855.1 Macrothele yani
ACGCCCGTGTAGGATGACATCCAGCCACAGTGAGGCGAGTATGGATTCGGTGGGGGCAGGAGGGACGGACGGACGGACCGAAGTGAGTGATTGCCGCAGCCGCGGCACACCACCGAACGAGAGGACCGGCATGTTGTGCGGCGGGAATTGACGGCTCACACCGCCACATCACGAACGTCAGCGCAGGAATTAGGGTGTGTTGCGCAACAACCTGTGTCAGCACGCACCGTTCGACGTCGTCTGCAGGAGCGTGGACTTGTCGCACGGCGCCCGTTGCTCCGATTACCATTGACGTTACACCACCGGCGAGTACGGCGGCAGTGGGCCGTTGAACGCCGCCCCTGGACTACGGAATGGCACGACATTGTTTTCTCCGACGAATCCCGCTCCTGCCTGCAATACCACGATGGTCAGATCCGTGTGTGGCGGCACCGCGGCGAGAGACTGTATGACGCCTGCATTATGCATCGCCACACCGATCCGTCGCCTGGCGTTTTGGTTTTGGGCGCAATTGGATATGACACCCGCACCCCTCTGGTACGCATCGCCGGTATACTCAACAGCCACCGCACCATCTCCGACGTTTTGGAGCCTGTAATCCTCCCTTACCTGCAAGACCTGCCAACGGCCACGTTCCAACAGGACAATGCGCGCCCGCACGTGGCACGCATCGTGTAACAATTCTTCACGGCCCACCAGGTGTCACTGCTGCCGTGGCCTGCCTGTTCTCCCGATATGTCGCTCATCGAACACGTCTGGTCGCTGATTGGCAACCGAATGGCCCGGCAAGGACCACCCGCGGCTACGGCTGATGAACTGTGGCAACGCGTCGAAGCAGCCTTGACCGACATACCCCAAGCCCATATCCAAAGCCTCTTTCGTTCGATGCCGCGGCGTGTAGTGGCCGTTATTGCCAGCCATGGAGGCCACACGAACTATTGATGTATGCGTGTTTCGCAAGTCGCACGGGCCTGTAAGCTCAATCGTTTCATCTTTGTACCTGTTGTTATGTGTCCAGTAAATCTGGCTTTGCTATCTCCTTCTTGGTGTTGCATTTTGGGTGGCCAGCAGTGTACCATTGAGTTGTTCGTTTCTGACGCTGCTCGTTAAATCCCCCCCCCCCCCAAAAAAAAAGATATTCAGAAAGTAGTTTGGCGTAGGAAACGCGATTATCTGATATTGTAGCTGCTGAAAGAGTAAATAATTAAGCTGAATTATTATTCTCTTAATTAACAACAGTTTATTCTTTTTCTAAAAAATTCTTTCGAAGAAAAGCAACTCTGTCCACTTTGCTAAAAGCTACCTCAAAATAATGTGTTTCAAACACCGGAAAAAAAAATCACCAACATCTTTGAAAAAACATTTGGTGAGAACAATCAAAACTTCGAGACATTTTTTGCAAATTATATCACAAGAAGAACTGCCCTTGATGTATCCTTTGAGGAAACAAACTTTTCGATAAACTGGAGTTTCGATAAAACGAACTTTTACGTTACGTAAGATTAATGAAATATTCGTGGCAAAACGACCTTCATGTGAATTTAAAGCTGCAAGAATCACTCATTCCTGGCTTAAGACTTCTTAAGATCGGTCGAGTACATCTCCGGAACAACATGATAAATTTTGTTTCAATCGAAGCATTTTTACGTAAGTTATGACGCATAGGGTGATGGAATGGATCCCGCTACTATGTCCTGACCTTTGACCCCATTTCGCCCATCTTCGATAGGGCTTGCTTGTCCTCATGTCGTCCCCTACCACATACTAAAATGTCATTGAAATCGAACCATATTTACGCAAGTTATGCCGCATAAGGGCAATGGAATGGATCCCGCTCCTATGTCCTGACCTTTGACCCCCATTTCGTCCATTTTCAATAGAGTTCGTCCCCAGGTGATCCCCTATCATATACTAAAATTTCATCGAAATCGAACCATTTTTACGCGAGTTATCGTGCGGACGGACAGACGGACAAAGCTGGAGCATATACGCTTCTTCAACCTACGGTTGGAAAGCGTACATGAGATGGTAAGGGGAGGTTAATCGGAAAGTTGGAGGGCAAGAGTGATATCAAATTGTAGCGCCGCGGAGATTTCATGTTATACTAATAGTAATCTAATTTCATTGCTGTCTTGGATTGCTGACTTTACTTAGGGAGCTCGAGACTAAGTCAGGCCTCTGTTATAAGGCCTTTTCCTGGCCTCACAGAGTCCTGAGTCCTGGCAGAGTCTTGACTGTTGTGAAAATAGATAAGTAACAATGTAACAATAAATCATGAATCCATAACGGCCAAAATAATAAATGAAATGAAATGAAATACAATTCAAAGTTCAGAAGAAAATAACACAATCCGCCCATCAATTAAAGTTAACATTCACAATAATAATACACTATTGCTGCATTCGAAACCAATTCGAATTCAAATATGAAATTGATATTCTCTAGAACATTAGTACACAGCAACGTTCGAATTTTCATAATCATGATTTTTAGAAGAAAAGAAAACCAAAGTATCTTACGATTTCAAATACACTGCTCCAAAGATCAAGAAACTGCCTATTAAGTGCAATCCAAAAATACTTACATTCACAATTACCATACTAACAACAAAACCAATAAAATTATTCACAAAAAACATTTATTCAAACACTATATCTACCAACCACTCCCCAACTATCTACCCAGGTACAATTACTACATGGATTACATTACCAAACGAGACAGATAAACAATTATTCTTAACTATCTCCTCAATTTCGCATATCTGAAATATCCTTTTTACGCTTTCCAACCGTAAGTTGAAGAAGCGTATATGCTCCAGCTTTGTCCGTCCGTCCGCACGATAACCCACGTGAAAATGGTTCGATTTCGACGAAATTTTAGTATGTGGTAGGGGACCACCTGGGGACGCACCCTATTGAAAATGGGCGAAGCAGGGTCAAAGGTCAGGACACAGAAGCGGGATCCATTCCATTGCTCATATGCGTCATAACTTGCTTAAAACTTGTTCGATTTCGATGAAATTTTAGTATGTGGTAGGGAACCACCGGAACCATCCCTATTGAAAATGGGTGAAATTGGGTCAAAAGTCAGGACATAGGAGCTGGATCTATTCCATTGCTTTTATGCGTCATAACGTGCGTAAAAACAGTTCGATTTCGATCAAATTCTACTATGTGATAGGGAACCACCTGGGGACAAACCCTATTGAAAATGGGTGAAATAGGCTCAAAGGTCAGGCAGGGCATAAAAGCGGGATATATTCCATTGCCCTTATGCGTCATAACTTGCGTAAATATGGTTCGATTTCGATGAAATTTTAGTATGTGGTAAAGAACCACCTGGGGACGAACCCTTTTGAAAATGGACGAAATGTTGTCAAAGGTCAGGACATAAAAGCGGGATCCATTCCATTGCCTTTATGCGTCGTAACATGCGTAAATATGGTTCGATTTCAATGAAATTTTAGTATGTGGTAGGGAACCACCTGGGCACAAACCCTATTGAAAATGGGCGAAATGGGGTCAAAAGTCAGGACACAGGAGCGAGATTTATTCCACAGCCATTATCCACATAAGTTGAGTAATAATTTCTGGTATGTTGGAAAACGTATCATAATCAATGCATTGCATGATTTTACTAACTTGTTTAAACTACTATACGATTCTTGACTGAAACGTTACACATTTGTTACAATCAACAATAAAATTTACATTCAACGAGATATCAATATTTAATTTTACAACTGTGAAAACACAAGTTTGTCCGCGACGGACATCTAATCCGGGACCCCCTCACTCCGGAGTAAGTCGCTCTCCCAACTGAGCTACGCAGACAGAATGTCTCGCTGCAGATTTGTCGTATTGACACATGTTTTTACCTCTGTAGTACGTCACACAACATCTTTGCCGCTTCTTCCAAAAGGTAAACAAACAGGAGATATCTGATGACATGTGATGAGCTCTCTCTCTCTCTCTCTCTCTTTTTTTAAATTTAAAGCTATCGAAAATTAGGGGGCCTACAGATTCATGAAAACTATAATGTACAACGACACACTTCAAATTAGAAATCATCATAATAAATCTATAGGTGTGCGTGATGTGTAACTGTTCTGTTCTACAGTAATTAGTGCAGATTGTTAACGTGAACTGGCAGCTTTGTGCTTTAATACTCTATTTAGTTTCACAAATATTTACTCATTTCCTCTCGCTCTGTGGGAGATTTCTTAGTATCTCATTATCTTGTTAACATGCAGCAAAAACTCCTTTTGTGAGCTATAAATTGCATTTCGCGCTATTCTGATAAATGTGCTGGAGGAAATTTCATTACATCCCATTAAATTATATTAACCTCGTTTCTCATTTTCATGATGGAACACAGCTATACCGTAAAAATAACTGACAAATTCTCCAAGCGATATTCTCTGCTTTGAAATTTCACTTCATAAGAGAAAAAAAAGAAACAGTTAATCACACGTTTTTATTTTTTTAACTTACAGCATAAGCTTCTGATGGATTTTAATTTAATACAGCTGTCGTAAATTCCAGAGAAAAGCAGATTTTCAATGCCACGGCTAATGAGTGCGGGGTATTAGGGCATGAACTCTGGTACATTTCAATAAGGTAAATTTCCCAAAGTATATGAATCACTGCCAACCATGGTTTTACCAAATGATGTATCATCACAGAAACCATGAATATTCAATGTATAACGAAGTGAATTTCTCCGTCATTTTTATCCGCGCCAGGATTCGAACCCGGATCCCCTCATTCTGGAATAAGTCACTCTACCAGTTGAGCTACGCGGACATTTTATTCTGATTCCTATCTGCCTTTATGTCGTGTGCGTCCTTCTGGCAGGTACGTCACATCTCCTGGTACGTTACAAATGGAATGAAAACAACTGATATTCAGAGCCAAATGCGTGGAATTTCGTAACAAGGAAAGTGTTAGTCCCATATGGCTAAGAAATTCCTCCTTTAGCTAACATTATTTTAAAGAAAGGGGTCAGAGTAAACAACCAACCTCTTAGCAGCAAAAAGAATGAAAACAAATTAAATTCAGTGCCATGCAAATTATTTAAAAAAACGAAAATAGTTTGCACAGAAGGGAAAACTTTTTTATTTCAGGTGTACAACATATTCTATAAGGATGCAAAATTTTGTATTTAACCGAAGGTTTTCCCTTATTCTTCCACAATATTTATGATATTTCGTAGCTTGAAGTTTTTTGTTCGAATGGTATCTCAACAGCATGATTTACCAGAATCAACGACGTGGATTTCAATGACCTTTATTATTCACAAGAAGTACAGGCGACGTGCGAACTGGCTGCGTCAAAGGAACAAATGACAATGAAGAATATTTACAAATGTTGAATGACAGTGTATTTACAATGACATAAGGATGGATAAAAAATAATAAAAACTGACAAAATCAGTCGGTAAGTACAATGGCAAAGAGTAAGGCATATGCAAAGCAGACTTCAACTCCACCGGGGAAGGAAACAAAAGTAACAACGAGAATGTCATAGAACTAGACGAAGGTCATCTGTAGGTCCGGTGAACCACCGGGAGGTCGGAGCCCAGAGATTGAGGAAGACTCAGTCTCTGGGCTCCCACCTCCCGGTGGTTCACTGGACCTACAGATGACCTTTGTCTAGTGCTATATACTCAAGCCGCAGGCAAAATGTTAGCCGGGCCCGGTAGAGACTACAGAGCGCTGCAGCAGCGCCTTGAAGTGCTGGAACAGATGGGGCTGATCGAAGATTTTGACAAAAGCATTCGTGTTCGTCATGGTAAAACACTACATGTTTTACCATGACGAACACCTATGCGCTAGTGAGAGCGAGAGGCACAGGCGGAGCAATGCTTCGAAGCAGAGTTGTGTAGAGCTATTGGCAAGTTGGAATCAGGTCAGACACAGCCGGTGGTAGCAGAATACATCATTGGAGTGTCACGAACTGTCATTTTCCTAAAGTGGATATGATTCCAGGATACGGGAAGTTTTCCAAGAAGGCAAAGTCAGGGCTGTCCACGAGAAACTACGTCATTTTCCTAACGAGCTGTCCACGAGAAACTACGTCATTTTCCTAATGAACTATTGGCAAGATGGAAGCAGGTCAGACACAGCCGGTGGTAGCAGAATACATTGGAATGTCAGGAATCGTCATTTTCCTAATGTGGATACGATTCCAGGATACGGGAAGTGTTCCAAGAAGGCAAAGTCAGGGCTGTTCACGAGAAACTACGTCATTTTCCTAACGAGCTGTCCACGAGAAACTACGTCGCTGTCCACGAGAAACTACGTCGTTGTCCACGAGAAACTACGACGTCATTTTCCTAATGAACTATTGGCAAGATGGAAGCAGGTCAGACACAGACGGTGGTAACAGAATACATTGGAATGTCACGAATCGTCTTTTTCCTAATGTGGATACGATTCCAGAATACGGGAAGTGTTCCAAGAAGGCAAAGTCAGGGCTGTCCACGAGAAACTACGTCATTTTCCTAACGAGCTGTCCACAAGAAACTACGTCGCTGTCCACGAGAAACTACGTCATTTTCCTAATGAACTATTGGCAAGATGGAAGCAGGTCAGACACAGCCGGTGGTAGCAGAATACATTGGAATGTCACGAATCGTCATTTTCCTAATGTGGATACGATTCCAGGATACGGGAAGTGTTCCAAGAAGGCAAAGTCAGGACTGTCTACGAGAAACTGCGTCATTTTCCTAATGAGCTGTGCACGGGAAACTACGTCGCTGTCCACGAGAAACTACGTCATTTTCCTAATGAACTATTGGCAAGATGGAAGCAGGTCAGACACAACCGGCGGTAGCAGAATACATTGAAGTGTCACGAATTGTCATTTTCCTAATGTGGATGCGATTCCAGGATACGGGAAGTGTTCCAAGAAGGCAAAGTCATGGCTGTCCACTTGAAACTACGGCAAGGGACGACCGTTATCTATTATTAACAGCCCGTAGGAACAGGAGGCAAAATGTTACTCAGATCCAGCGAAAGCTTTTCGTGTCAACAGGACTCAGGTTGTCAGAACAAATTATCCGCAATCGCATTCACCAAGATGGCCTTTGTGATGCACATAGTCCAACGATGTGTGTCCATTTATCCGCACGATACCGTACCGCTGGTAGGAACTGGGCTGAGGAAGGTCGTGTTTGAAGACACGATAAATTAAGTCAAGTTCTCTTCTCTGACAAGTCGAGATTCCATCTGGAGTCTCAAAATCAACGAGTTCTTATCTGGAGGACAACCGGCTTATGTGCAACAAACATCACGTTACAGCAGACATGAATTTATGATCTGAGCAAGCATAAGTATCGGTGGGCGTACGGACCTGTACGCCATTCGAAACGGCCTTTTGACTAAATGTCTGCACGGGCCGGGTAGGGATTTTTTTGTTTAAAGAACAAAGCAACGGGCCGAGTCGGGCCGGTCTTTTTCTCAAACACTTACGGCAGGGCCGGACGAAGTCGACCTATTGTAAAGAAAAAAAGTCATATTTCTCGACATCCTGTTGTATTTAACTGTTTTCCTGGCTTAACTTACTTCCACGACACAGCCCAAGGCATAATCACAGAGGCGAGGAGAAGCACTCACAGTGTTTTTTACCATCTGTAGGTATTAAGTGGTAAAAACACGTTGGGGCTTGTTGACAACAAACAGATTTGACCATTAGCGAGTGTGTGAGTTGTGTGGAGTGTGTAACGGGAGCGTTCCCCACTGAGAAAGTGGGAGAATATCGATTGTTTTCCCTCCGCTGATCGGCAAAGGATTGCCTTCTCCGATGAGTCACGTTTTCTGCTTCATCGAACGGATGGACGTTGGCGTATAAGGCAAGAAACAGCGGAGAACAAACACTCTTCAACCATTGCTATCAGAACACAAGCTGGTGGGGGCAGCGTTATGGTCTGAGGAATGTTTTCGTGGCATTCTCTGGGTCCATTCATACCTGTGGAAGGCACTATGGACCGAATTCGTTATGAATCCATCCTTGCAGACCACGTACACCCACCCATGCTGATTGTCTTCCCTGGAGCGGATGGGATCTTCCAGCACGACAATGCGAAGAGCCACACAGCTAGAAATGTCCGAGAGTGGTTGGAAGAACACGATGAAGAATTCAAAGTACTTCCCTGGCCCCCTAATTCCCCAGACTTAAACCCAATTGAGCATACGTGGGACCACCTCGATCGTGTTGTTCGCTCTATGTATCCTCCACCACCCATTCTCCAGCAGCTGTCAGATGCACTGCAGTCAGCATGGCTCCGCATACCTATGAACACCTTCCAGCACCTTATTGAGTCACTCCTAGCCCGTCTAGCTGCTGTCCACGCTGCACACGGCGGTTACTCTGGATATTAGCTGGTGGTCCCAATAATGTGACTCGACCGTGTATATATACACTATCTACCAACAAGTAATTGGACACCTGTGATAGCAAAGGAAAACGAAGTTTATTCACCTTCAATAGTTGGTGGAGCCTCCACGAGCGGCGATTACAGCTGCGACCCTCCGGGGCATACTCTCAACCAGGCGTTGTACGACGGCTAGCGGTATTTTCTTCCACTCGGCTTCGAGAAGACAGGTCAGTTCCTTCACCGATTTCGGACGGTGGGGGCACCTCTTAAGTCGACGCTTCAACTCGTCCCAGAGGTCTCGATAGGGTTAAGGTCCGGACTCTGCGCAGGCCAGTCCATTCGATTAACCCTATTGTCACCATACCAAGCCATAGTGGACCTCGCAACATGACAGGTGGCATTGTCATCCGGAAAGTAACATGGGTCCACCCCGTAAAACTGCCATAACGTAGGAAGCGCATGGTAATCAGAAATGGTCAGTAGGTCTCGGCGTTAAGTTTACCAGGAATTGCGACCAAGGGACCCGTGCCACACCAGAAGAAACACCCCCATAGCATAATTCCACCGAAGCCGAACTTCACAGTTGGCACAATACATTCCGGCAGGAATCGTTCTCCAGTCAGACGCCAAACCCATACCCTGCCATCCGAACAGTAAAGGGTGAACCTTGATTTGTCGCTCCAGAGAATCTGTTTCCACTGTTCAAAGGTCCACTGTCGACGTTCTTTGCACCACGTTAGCCGAGCAGCGCTGTTGGACTTGGTGATCAAAGGCTTGTGGGCGGCAGCACGTCCATGATAACCGAGCAGATGGGCTTCCTTACGGATGGTATTCATTAAAAGAACACTCCCGGTGCCTGTTGAAACTCATCGCGGATGCGGCCCATCGATTTGGTGCGGTTCTTCCGAATTTCTCTGGCCAGCTCCCGTCGGTCTCTAACTTCCAGTTTTGTGGGTCTGCCGGGTCGGGGCACATTCCGACAGTCGCCTCTCATCTTCCACTTGCCAATCACGTAGGGCACTGTCGATTTTGTGTACTTCAACTCGCTGGATATGTCACGTATGGATTGGCCATTTCTGTGATACCCGACGATTACACCTTTCTCGAAATCAGACAGCTCCAAACTGCGTGGCATCTAGCATGCGACTAGTTGCGTTGTTGTTTCCCACGCGATATTTAACAGCGGCGGCTGTGACGTGTATCAGGACCGCAGATATCGTCGATTGCAGGAGTGTCCAATCACTTGTTGGTAGATAGTGTATATATTTTCCTGGTACATGTCTAAGTAATTCATTTTGGATACAAAGCGGAATAATTGTCAAATTAGCGACTTTCTTTTACCTTTCGCGCTCATGTACGAAGAATACTTTTTTGTTTCGAGTATTGTTATTAAAGACAATGAATAATAATTGGTCTCCGTATATGGCCCAAAAATAATTTTGATATTATTTTTTTAATTCATTTTTTTTTCTTTTTTGCTTGAAGGTCTAACCTTGAGCCCCTACCTTGAGCAACTTAATGGGCTATAAGCCGTCGCCCGTCCGTAATTTAGGGCCACTGGTTCCAGAGAAGGGAGAGAGCCAGTGCCGTAAGACAAACGCAACATCCATGCCTCACAGGGATTCGAACCCGAACCCATCGCGGACGAATGATCAGAAGCCGTCGGTTAAACCACTGCGCCACCGGGTCGGCCGTCTAGGACTTCTGGAGAATTATATTGCGCATTTTCATTTTGGAATTAAATCGCTGAAAGAGAAAAAAAAAACATATTTTTAATTTTTTGGTTAGTAAAGATGACTGTTTCTTAATTTTTATTTCTTTCGTGGGGTTTAAGGACTTGCGTGAGTATCTAAGTAGTAGTTCGTCCGTAATTCAAAACCAGGGATTAAAACTCAGAAGCCCTCGTCCTGTACCATTCAAACAATGAGACATTTTATATCACATAACACAATAAATATTCTTATATTGTTGAAAATAAGATGCACAACTTCACATCCACGAGAACACATAATGATATTAAAATCAAGAACAGAAAGCAATGCTTTGCGCCTTCGCAGGTACGTACTATCCTTTACGACGGAATCTTTCGTGATACATGAACGTCATATATGTCTTTCGATCTTTTGTTTCATCCTCTATCCTGCAATAGAAGCAACTAAATTATGAGTAGACACTTCATTCAATTGCTTGATACGAACGTTAGTCATGAAACGAAAAAAACAAAGATACACATGCGAGCGCGAGACAATAAAAATGCCTTTCGAGAAAGGTCTCAAAGGTACTTACTATGCTTATGATATTTCAATTTTCTACCATTTTTTAATTTTTTTTTCATAAAGTGAAAGAGTTGCACCTTGAAATACAATAGAACCTGCTTTTAACGAGCTGCTCGTGACCATTGGAAAGCTTCGTTAGGTCCGGGCGATCGCTGAATTATTAAGGGGGGAGGGATTCACCCCATATAAAATTAAGCATACAAAGTATAACATGCACATATACATTGTGACGTGCCTGCCCCGCAATACGCAGATGAGATATAAAGGCAGATAGCAGTGAAGAGCCCATGCCAGTGTAGTACAGTGTATAGCACTCAGAGCTCCGGAGTCGAGAGTTGTCGGTTCATAACGTGTATATTATATATCCATAACAATTGGATATGCTTGAAATATTTAATTAATTACATAAGTGCTATACTTAATTAAATCTTTCAAATATTTTTTTACAGAAATTACGTATACATACACTGCTGGCCACCCAAAATGCAACACCAAGAAGGAAGCATCCGATTTGCCTGAAATTCGCAGCATGCGTCGCCCGCGAGAGGACATGCTAACGATTAGCATTGCAGGGCATATGCAAATCATGTGCGCCCGGCGCGCCACCGAGAAGCACTATAAGAAAGGTGCACAGAAGGCGGGGTGTAAGTAGTGGAAGTGTGTTGTGCTGCCGGACCTGTGCATGGGAAGCTTCCCGATGCCTCGTCTCAGAATACGGCAGTCATTTCCAGCACGTTTCGGAGTTCGACAGAGGACGAATAGTTGCTTACCACGACGGCGGTTTATCGTACCGAGACATCGGCACCCGTGTGGGACGACATCAAGCCACAGTGAGGCGAGTATGGATTCGGTGGGTGCAGGAGGGACGGACTGACCGACGTGAGCGATCGCCGCAGCCGCGGCACACCACCGAAAGAGAGGACCAGAATGTTGTGCGGCGGGCATTGACGGCTCGCACCGCCACATCACGAACGTTAGCGCAGGAATGAGGGTGTGTTGCGCAACAACCTGTGTCAGCACGTACGATTCGACGTCGTCTGCAAGAGCGGGAACTTGTCGCACAGCGCCCATTGCTCCGATTACCATTGACGTTACACCACCGGCGAGTGCGGCGGCAGTGGGCCGTTGAACGCCGCACCTGGACTACGGAATGGCACGACATTGTCTTCTCCGACGAATCCCGCTTCTGCCTGCAACACCACGATGGTCGTATCCGCGTGTGGCGGCACCGCGGCTAGAGACTGTATGACACCTGCATTATGCATCGCCATACCGGTCCGTCCCCTGGCGTTTTGGTTTGGGGCGCAATTGGATATGACACCCGCACCCCTCTGCCACGCATCGTCGGTACACTCAACAGCCACCGCACCATCTCTGACGCTTTGGACCCTGTATTCCTCCCTTACCTGCAGGACCTGCCAGCGGCCACGTTTCAACAGGACAATGCGCTACCGCACGTGGCACGCATCGTACAACAATTCTTCACTGCCCACCAGGTGTCACTGCTTCCGTGGCCCGCCTCTTCTCCCGATATGTCGCCCATCGAACACGTGTGGTCGCTGATCGGAAACAGATTGGCCTGGCAAGAACCAGCCGCGGCTACGCCTGATGAACTGTGGCAACGTGTGGAAGTAGCTTGTACCGATATACCCCAAGCCCAAATCCAAAGCCTGTTTTGTTCGATGCCGCGGCGTGTAGCCGCCGTTACTGCCAGCCATGGGGCCTACACGAACTCTTGATGTCTGCGTGTTCCGCAAGTCGCACGGGCCTGTAAGCTCAATCGTTTCATCTTTGTGTCTGTTATTATGTGTCCAGTAGATCTGGCTTTGCTATCTCGTGTCCTTCTTGGTGTCGCATTTTGGGTGGCCAGCAGTGTATATTGATGGCACAGAAATTGCGTGAGTAGTCAGGTTCAATAAAAACAAAGGTGGCGCAGTGGTCTAAGCGATGGCTTTGACCATTCGTCCGAGATGGGTCCGGGTTCGAATCCCGGTGAGCCATGGATGTTGTGTTTGTCTTACGGCACTGGCTCTCTCCCTTTCCTGGAACCAGTGGCCCTAACTTAGGGACGGGTGACTGCTTATATCCCATTGAGTTGCTCACGGTGGTCGTTAATCCTTCAAATAACAAAGAAAAGAAGTATGAAAAACGAGCTTATATATTAGGTTGATGCATGAGTGCATGCCGTTTTTTTCACCGCATTACAGAAATGTATTACTTCAGAAGAGAAAACGGAATCAATTGACTATCTCCATCCCCCCCCTATTGTTTATGATGGTGTCCCAACTTCTGGGTAGGTCTGCAATGCCATTCATGAAAAAACGTGCAGGCTTTGCTGAAAAGAAAATCAAGGAAATTCTGGCGATCAACACCATTGTTGAACGTTCTGCCACGGAGTGCATTCGACAGATATCGGAACACGTGATAGTCTGAAGGAGCTATATCTGGGAAATGGGCCGGATGTGAAAGGATCTCCCATTTCATGTCCTGAATGGTCATTTTGGTCATGTTTGCACCGTGTGGGCGTTCGTTATCGTGTTGGAGAAGGACACCATGGCGCCGATGAGGCCATTTCTGCTGAATTTCTCCCTCCACACGGCGGAGTTGCTCACAATAGAGTGCAGCGTTGATGATCCGGGACAGCATTTCCCAGTGAATAATGCCTTCCATGTCCCACCAGACACACAACATGATCTTCGTAGGATGAAGGTCATGTTTTGGACGTGGTGTGTGCGTCTTGTTTGGGCTTAACCATTTCCTCCGATGCCTGTAATTCACGTACAGGCACCAGTTTTAATTTCTAGTAACAATACGTGACAGAAAGGGTTTGTGTTGCTGAGAACATTCGCGACAACGGGCGAGCAAGGAACCACATATGGCAACACGCAGATTCTTGTTGTCCTCGGTAAGAGTGTGAGGCAGCCAAGGCCTCGATTTCTGGACCTTTTCTATACGTTCCAGGTATCGTACCACTGTGGCCTGATAACAGTCTATCTCACTGGCCAATTCGCGAGTCGTTTGACGCGGATCGAAGTGGATGAGATGGTTCAAACGATTCTCACCAAAGTGAAATGGACGACCTGAGCTTGGAGAGTCGTTGAGGTCAAAATTGCCACCTCGGAACCTCTCAAACCATTTGCGAGCTGTCCTCGGAGCAATTGCATCCTCCCCAAACACAGCACAAATTTGTGGAGTAGCCTCGGCGGATGTGGATCCCTTGTTAAACTCGTAGATGTCGGAAATGTTCATTCTTCTCTATACTTGACACCATACTTCCGGACCTGAAAACCAAAAAAACCATTAGCCACAATCACACAACGCAATATGATTTAGATGCACGATATTACTGGCTACATTTTGTTATACAACTGGCCATCTGCACAGTCACTTCTGACTTAGGAAACACTCGTGAAAGAAAACGGCATGAACTTATGCATCAACCCAATGTATTAAATGCAAATGGATTTTTTGTTTACACGTGAGGCGCACCTATTGCAGTGTGAGGGTTTAATTGCTTGCAATATTTTCAGTAGAAGTTATTGCCTTAACTTCTTAAGCATAAGCTACTCTAGAAATATCAAAATGAATAATGTCCAGTGTGAAAGAAATCAGCACTTATATTAACATCAACTGTTTATTCTCCAAGAAACGAAGTTACAGCACTCCATATATTATAGTGCACAATTCTGAGGTCGTAATTCATCAAATAACTCTATCGGTAGCATGTATACGCACAGAACTTTCCACCATATACAGTAGAACTCGCTTAAAACATGAGTTGGAAACGCGTCAAAAATTTTGGTCCCTGACCCGGCCGTTACATAATTGGACCCGACCCAGACAAATTTGCTCTGAGCTATAAACTCAAATATACCATCATCATCATTGGCAATCATTATCAATCCACTGCTGGATGAAGGTCTCCCTAAGTTTGTTCAACGTCTTGGGCCAGTCTCCTCCTCCATCCACACATCTCCTACGTGGTCTTCTTCTGAGTCTTTTCTTGTCCCTTGATGTCCAGTCTAAACTTTCAGTTGTCCATCGGTGGTCCGTTCTTCTGGCAATATGTCCAGCCCATTGCCATTTCTAGGATTTCACCCTGATCATGATGTCTTCCACTCTTGTCATTTTCTTTATCCACGAGTTTCTTTTTTTATCTTTCTTAGTTACTCCAAGCATGCATCTCTCTATGCTTCTTCAGTTTCTGCAGACTTTGTATGTCTTTTTTAGTTAAGGTCCACATCTCTGCTCCGTACATGAGTACTGGAAAGATGTGTTGATTAAACACTTTTCTTTTAGTACTGTGACGTATATTCTAAATTAACTTTCCTTTTTAGTTTCTTTCCCTATGTAAATCTTGAGTTTATTCTCAGTTATACTTCACTCTTAACGTGATATTTTTTGTCTCAAACGAATACTGTTGGCAACATAATTGAGGTTGAATGAACGTGACGTATGCCTGATATAAGATAAGAACGAGAGATAAAAACGACGACTAAACTGTTGCTTGGCGAGCGTTGCTGGAGAGCGTTGCTTGGAGAAGCGTTGCTTGGAGAAGTGTTGCAAGTTGAGCGTTGTGTTGTAGAGCGTTGTGTTAAGAGCTGTGTGGTATGTGGAGAGTTTAATGCGAAGTACTATGCGATGTTATGATTTGTTATGGAAGTGCTACATCCTGAATAAAGCATCTTTTCCGCAAGTTTGACTTCTGTTGTTTACATGTTTAGTCTGGCCGTTAAGGTTTAATTTAGGAACTATTTCATCTAATGGTTATGTTTTTAAAATAACGTAGAAGTACGTTATTTTAAAAACATAACCATTAGATGAAATAGTTCATTTTAAAAACATAACCATTAGATGAAATGCTCTTAAAAATTGTACTGTTTCTTGCAATGAAGTACGTTATTTTAAAAACATAACCATTAGATGAAATGCTCTTAAAAATTGTACTGTTTCTTGCAAAAGCTCTCCAACCAAGTTTTATACGTCAGTTTATTTGTTCATCAATGTGACCCTCGCTTGATATCTGCTGCCCTAGGTAAATGCAGGATTTGGTTACCTCCAACTCCCCCCCCCCCATCAACTGATAAATCTTCATTAATTGTTAAAGCATTGTACATCTGTTTTGTCTTCCATTATTAATCCCCATTTCTTTACCCTTCTCTGCAAGTTCCTGGATCACACTCTAAAACTCTGAAGTATTCTTTCAATGACCTCTGAAGGGTACTTTGAAATATTTTGTTTTCTATTCAAAAATAAAACGGAAATAAAACCGGGTCGACATCGGGTCAAGAACACCTTGACCCAACCCCGTTTGACCCGCAAGAAATTGCCGACCCGAGACTCGTTGACCCGGTGACTCGTGACCCGTTTCCATCTCTGCTTATAACGAGCCGGCATTTAGCAAATTATGGGATTTAACGAACAAAACAGGAACTTTTGTTTGACATTATGCTAAGTCAAAGATAACTTGATTGTTTTTAACGAACGAAATGCAATGAAATCCTGGATTAAACAACACATCCGAGCAATATTTGTCTGCTAGTGAAATAATGTTGATAGAAATGCTCAGCAAGTGAGGTGTTCAAGAGAATCTCCGCGACCCCTCTAAGTGGCTATGTCTTGAGAGTATCGCGTCGACGGAGTTGAAACAGGCGCCTAAATCCTCGGCAAAAAGACGGCGAGTTTGATTCACGCACATGGATTTAGTGGATTTCTGGGCGATAGGAGACTAGGAGATAGTTGAATGCAACAAACAGAAGTTAACAATTCCTAAAATTGTGAGCAATGCGTGTTTCACCCTCCAAGTGAGCGTTGCGTTTGGAAGATCGCTGCAATATGTCGTAAAACAGCAGGCAATCTTACGTAGCCGTCAAATAGGAAATCCTAAATTCTTATGAGTGAGAAAATGCTTCAAGAGAAAAGTGTTACCCGTAACCGACAAAGTAGCCGTCATTAGAGAGCAAGAATATGGTGAATCAATATATATATTTTTTTTATTGGAGGTTTAACGACCACCGTGAGCAACTCAATGGGCTATAAGCAGTCGTCCGTCCCTAATTTAGGGTCACTGGTTCCAGGGAAAGGGTGAGAGCCAGTGCCGTAAGACAAACACAACATCCATGCCTGACCGGTATTCGAACCCGGACCCCTTACGGACGAATGGAATCAATATTTCCATATGTTATGATACAGATGGATATCTTACTATATAAAAGGCAAGACTTGCGACGACGTGGATCACTTTTTAACCATAAACAAACAACTACGTACGCTGTTTAACAGAAGAAGACGAACATTTATATTCTGGTGTTCACACTGTGCTATTGGTAACCGTTACTGTTTAATCTTTTGTTTACATCATTTTTGTTTCGTTTGAAGCTGGAGTTATTTTTATTTTTCGGGTGCGATGGAAGTGGAAGCACACAGTTGTAGGTTGTAATATATTTTACTTTACTGGCGCTGAGTAAGGCAAGGACGAACGTTACTGTCGTTCACGAGCTTGACTGTTGCTTTAAACCTCGCCTATGCCGCGTCAAAAAACAGAAAGTTACCTCTTTTAACGTGACGTGGATCACTTTTTAACCATACAACTACGTACGCTGTTTAATAGAAGAAGACAAACAGTTATATTCCGGTGTTCACACCGTGTTATCCGTAACTGATCCTGTGAAATGGTTTATTTACATCGTTTTTCTTCCATTCGAAGTTAGAGTTGTTTTTTTTTCGGGTGCGATGTTAAAAAAATGAGCAAAAAACAAGTAATACAAAAAACCCCAAGAAAACATGGATTAGCACGATAAAGGGAGTCTACGTTCCTTACCAAGGGAGGATTATCATCTGGCAAACGCTTCCGAATTTTATATTTATATTCATGAACAATGAAGCACATCAAGGGTATGTTTCAATGAACACTCATTATTTACGATGACCTATCAAAAGTTAATAATAAACGCTTGAATAGCAATAAGTGATTTCTAGAACCCGTTGTATTGTTATTTCAACGGGCTTTACAGCTAGTGTAATATAAAGGTATACGCATATTATCACGTATGCATATTTTTACATGATGCGATTTTTCACCATAAAACGAATTTTAGCAAGCGCGCCAATTTAACGAGGATTTTTGTAGGTCACGAGGTCCACGTTATAAGCGGATTCCACTGTAGTCACATATAAAAGGTTATTCATCTGCAAGCCTTTCATCTCTCCGTTACTCTGGGACGTACAGTACTACAGAGGTGAAGCACATGTCAAGACGACAAATCTGCTGCGATACATTTCGTCGATGTAGCTTAGTCAGTTAGATCAACTGACTCCGGAGCAAGTATTGGAACTTTTGATGTATTACAGAGATGAAGCATATGTCAAGACGACAAATCTACAGCGATACATTCCGTCAGTGTAGTTTAGTCAGTTAGAACATCTGTCTTCGAAGCAAGTATTGAGACTTGTGACGTACTACAGAGATGAAGCACGTGTCAAGACGACAAATCTACAGCGATACATTCCGTCAGTGTAGTTTAGTCAGTTAGAACATCTGGCTTCGAAGCAAGTATTGAGACTTGTGACGTACTACAGAGATGAAGCACGTGTCAAGACGACAAATCTACAGCGATACATTCCGTCAGTGTAGTTTAGTCAGTTAGAACATCTGGCTTCGAAGCAAGTATTGAGACTTGTGACGTACTACAGAGATGAAGCATATGTCAAGACGACAAATCTACAGCGATACATTCCGTCAGTGTAGTTTAGTCAGTTAGAACATCTGTCTTCGAAGCAAGTATTGAGACTTGTGACGTACTACAGAGATGAAGCATATGTCAAGACGACAAATCTACAGCGATACATTCCGTCAGTGTAGTTTAGTCAGTTAGAACATCTGTCTTCGAAGCAAGTATTGAGACTTGTGACGTACTACAGAGATGAAGCACGTGTCAAGACGACAAATCTACAGCGATACATTCCGTCGGTGTAGTTAAGTCAGTTAGAACATCTGGCTTCGAAGCAAGTATTGAGACTTGTGAAGTACTACAGAGGTGAAGCACATGTCAAGACGACAAATCTACAGCGATACATTCCGTCAGTGTAGTTTAGTCAGTTAGAACATCTGTCTTCGAAGCAAGTAATGAGACTTGTGACGTACTACAGAGATGAAGCACGTGTCAAGACGACAAATCTACAGCGATACATTCCGTCGGTGTAGTTAAGTCAGTTAGAACATCTGGCTTCGAAGCAAGTATTGAGACTTGTGACGTACTACAGAGATGAAGCACGTGTCAAGACGACAAATCTACAGCGATACATTCCGTCGGTGTAGTTAAGTCAGTTAGAACATCTGGCTTCGAAGCAAGTATTGAGACTTGTGACGTACTACAGAGATGAAGCACGTGTCAAGACGACAAATCTACAGCGATACATTCCGTCGGTGTAGTTAAGTCAGTTAGAACATCTGGCTTCGAAGCAAGTATTGAGACTTGTGACGTACTACAGAGGTGAAGCACGTGTCAAGACGACAAATCTGCAGCGATACATTCCGTGGGTGTAGTTAAGTCAGTTAGAACATCTGGCTTTGAAGCAAGTATTGAGACTTGTGACGTACTACAGAGATGAAGCACGTGTCAAGACGACAAATCTACAGCGATACATTCCGTCAGTGTAGTTTAGTCAGTAGAACATCTGGCTTCGAAGCAAGTATTGAGACTTGTGACGTACTACAGAGATGAAGCACATGTCAAGACGACAAATCTACAGCGATACATTCCGTCAGTGTAGTTTAGTCAGTTAGAACATCTGTCTTCGAAGCAAGTATTGAGACTTGTGACGTACTACAGAGATGAAGCACGTGTCAAGACGACAAATCTACAGCGATACATTCCGTCAGTGTAGTTTAGTCAGTTAGAACATCTGGCTTCGAAGCAAGTATTGAGACTTGTGACGTACTACAGAGATGAAGCACATGTCAAGACGACAAATCTACAGCGATACATTCCGTCAGTGTAGTTTAGTCAGTTAGAACATCTGTCTTCGAAGCAAGTATTGAGACTTGTGACGTACTACAGAGATGAAGCACGTGTCAAGACGACAAATCTACAGCGATACATTCCGTCAGTGTAGTTTAGTCAGTTAGAACATCTGGCTTCGAAGCAAGTATTGAGACTTGTGACGTACTACAGAGATGAAGCACATGTCAAGACGACAAATCTACAGCGATACATTCCGTCAGTGTAGTTTAGTCAGTTAGAACATCTGTCTTCGAAGCAAGTATTGAGACTTGTGACGTACTACAGAGATGAAGCACGTGTCAAGACGACAAATCTACAGCGATACATTCCGTCGGTGTAGTTAAGTCAGTTAGAACATCTGGCTTCGAAGCAAGTATTGAGACTTGTGAAGTACTACAGAGGTGAAGCACATGTCAAGACGACAAATCTACAGCGATACATTCCGTCAGTGTAGTTTAGTCAGTTAGAACATCTGTCTTCGAAGCAAGTAATGAGACTTGTGACGTACTACAGAGATGAAGCACGTGTCAAGACGACAAATCTACAGCGATACATTCCGTCGGTGTAGTTAAGTCAGTTAGAACATCTGGCTTCGAAGCAAGTATTGAGACTTGTGACGTACTACAGAGATGAAGCACGTGTCAAGACGACAAATCTACAGCGATACATTCCGTCGGTGTAGTTAAGTCAGTTAGAACATCTGGCTTCGAAGCAAGTATTGAGACTTGTGACGTACTACAGAGATGAAGCACGTGTCAAGACGACAAATCTACAGCGATACATTCCGTCGGTGTAGTTAAGTCAGTTAGAACATCTGGCTTCGAAGCAATTATTGAGACTTGTGACGTACTACAGAGGTGAAGCACGTGTCAAGACGACAAATCTGCAGCGATACATTCCGTGGGTGTAGTTAAGTCAGTTAGAACATCTGGCTTTGAAGCAAGTATTGAGACTTGTGACGTACTACAGAGATGAAGCACATGTCAAGACGACAAATCTACAGCGATACATTCCGTCAGTGTAGTTTAGTCAGTTAGAACATCTGTCTTCGAAGCAAGTATTGAGACTTGTGACGTACTACAGAGATGAAGCACGTGTCAAGACGACAAATCTACAGCGATACATTCCGTCGGTGTAGTTTAGTCAGTTAGAACATCTGTCTTCGAAGCAAGTAATGAGACTTGTGACGTACTACAGAGATGAAGCACGTGTCAAGACGACAAATCTACAGCGATACATTCCGTCGGTGTAGTTAAGTCAGTTAGAACATCTGGCTTCGAAGCAAGTATTGAGACTTGTGACGTACTACAGAGGTGAAGCATAGAGGTGAAGCGGTGAAGCGTACTACAGAGGTGAAGCATACTACAGAGGTGAAGCATTCCGTCGGTGTAGTTAAGTCAAATCTACAGCGATACATTCCGTCAGTGTAGTTTAGTCAGTTAGAACATCTGTCTTCGAAGCAAGTATTGAGACTTGTGACGTACTACAGAGATGAAGCACGTGTCAAGACAACAAATCTACAGCGATATATTCTGTCGGTGTAGTTAAGTCAGTTAGAACATCTGGCTTCGAAGCAAGTATTGAGACTTGTGACGTACTACAGAGATGAAGCACGTGTGAA
Source organism: Macrothele yani (assembly GCA_039090855.1). Taxonomy (NCBI): domain Eukaryota; kingdom Metazoa; phylum Arthropoda; class Arachnida; order Araneae; family Macrothelidae; genus Macrothele; species Macrothele yani. The sequence continues at coordinate 24,981,282 of CM076993.1, forward strand.
GACGACAAATCTGTTGCGATATATTCCGTCGATGTAGTTTAGTCAGTTAGAACAACTGACTCCGGAGCAAGTATTGAGACTTGTGACCTACTACAGAGATGAAGCACGGGTCAAGACGACAAATCTGCAGCGACACATTCCGTCGGTGTAGTTAAGTCAGTTAGAACATCTGTCTTCGAAGCAAGTATTGAGACTTGTGACGTACTACAGAGATGAAGCACGTGTCAAGACGACAAATCTACAGCGATACATTCCGTCAGTGTAGTTTAGTCAGTAGAACATCTGGCTTCGAAGCAAGTATTGAGACTTGTGACGTACTACAGAGATGAAGCACATGTCAAGACGACAAATCTACAGCGATACATTCCGTCAGTGTAGTTTAGTCAGTTAGAACATCTGTCTTCGAAGCAAGTATTGAGACTTGTGACGTACTACAGAGATGAAGCACGTGTCAAGACGACAAATCTACAGCGATACATTCCGTCAGTGTAGTTTAGTCAGTTAGAACATCTGGCTTCGAAGCAAGTATTGAGACTTGTGACGTACTACAGAGATGAAGCACATGTCAAGACGACAAATCTACAGCGATACATTCCGTCAGTGTAGTTTAGTCAGTTAGAACATCTGTCTTCGAAGCAAGTATTGAGACTTGTGACGTACTACAGAGATGAAGCACGTGTCAAGACGACAAATCTACAGCGATACATTCCGTCGGTGTAGTTAAGTCAGTTAGAACATCTGGCTTCGAAGCAAGTATTGAGACTTGTGACGTACTACAGAGGTGAAGCATATGTCAAGATGACAAATCAACAGCGATACATTCCGTCAGTGTAGTTTAGTCAGTTAGAACATCTGTCTTCGAAGCAAGTATTGAGACTTGTGACGTACTACAGAGATGAAGCACGTGTCAAGACGACAAATCTACAGCGATACATTCCGTCGGTGTAGTTAAGTCAGTTAGAACATCTGGCTTCGAAGCAAGTATTGAGACTTGTGACGTACTACAGAGGTGAAGCATATGTCAAGACGACAAATCTACAGCGATACATTCCGTCAGTGTAGTTTAGTCAGTTAGAACATCTGTCTTCGAAGCAAGTATTGAGACTTGTGACGTACTACAGAGATGAAGCACGTGTCAAGACGACAAATCTACAGCGATACATTCCGTCAGTGTAGTTTAGTCAGTTAGAACATCTGGCTTCGAAGCAAGTATTGAGATTTGTGACGTACTACAGAGGTGAAGCATATGTCAAGACGACAAACCTGCAGCTATACATTCCGTCAGTGTAATTTGTTTTGTTAGAACAACTAGCTCAGGAGCGAGGCCATCGCTTGTGTTCGATCTACGTCACCGGGGCGGACAAAAACGTGTTTCACATTCGCGCCCGATTGTGGAAAATGGATCTATTGGCCGTCGGGTTCTTCGAAAAATGTGTGATGTTTGTTCCACACATCGTCTTGAATTAATGAAAATTCCCTTTTTCTCTTCACACAAAAAGAAAAAAGAAATTAAGAGGGAGAGGATTCAACATACAACAAAGGTGAAGCGCGTGTAAAACGACAGATATGCAGCGATACATTCTATCGGTGTAGTTTAGTTGGTTAGAACAACTGGCTCTGTAGCGAGGAGGCTCGGTTTTGATTCGTGAGTTTCCCAACTCCACTATTCCATTCCACACGTATATAACATTCAAACTGAGCTATTTAGTTTCTTCTGACTTACTATTAGCGATGCTAAAACGTACAAGATCTAAAAGTAATGTGCCTTTCGGTGACGTAATCTTTAACGAAGAAGTAACAAAATTTACATTAAAAAAAACAGAAATTCAAGAAAAAAGTTGACTTAGAGGTATGCGTCACACTCTGCATTTCAAGACCACTGGTTTCAGATGAGGGAGAGAACCAGTGACAAGCAGGGATGTCGCTAGCCTCCGAAATCAGAATGGACGAAGGGAGGGTGAGTATAAGTTTTGCTGGGGCAAGTTTGATATCAACTTTATTTACAAAACACTGAAAGAAAGAATTTGTTTTCTATTTGTTTTTCTACAAGCTGCAAGGGTATTCGCAATGTTCCTCTCCCCCTCCCGTCCTCCTTGATACATACTCATTAATTTTGGAACTGTCTTGAAGTTTTTGCTCTCTTTTGAATACGAAGGAATCTAAAGTTTGGAGTCATTTTTTGCTAATATTCCGTCCATCCACTTTTAATAAAATTAGTAAAAGAGTTACGTACCCGTATAACAAATATGACACACTGCCACCAGCACCAGTAACATGCTCTGATTGAAAGAAAATTCCATGCCCAAGAGAAAGGTCTTAAAACAAATGTTTCCGTGGATTAGGGTTGAGGGAAAATGCTCAAGTTAGTATGATTAACTTGCACATTTCCCCTCAACAGCTCGTAGTATGATTCCAACACGCAGATAATACTTTTCCTCTCCTTAACTCCTTTCCTTCAGGCCAGCAAACTTGTCGTGCACTCATCTCTAACAAAATAGTCGTCAGCTACGACCTGCTCTCTCATTACCCTAGTGCAGGCTTCAGAATGCTGGTATAGCTTTAGTCTCCATTTTCCATGTTGGAATCCCCTGCTTAGTAGCACAAACAAACAGCAGAGCAATTACTAATGGCATTAATGAATTCCTATTCACCCTCTTCATTCGTCCCAGTCTACTAACTTGAAAAAAGGCTTGAATTTAGGATTTCGTCAAGTGGAGAACCGCTGAATCTTCATGGCCCTGCGGATGCTATGTTGATACCTTTCTACAGGGAAGTGTGTAAACACAAGTTTGCCCGCGAAGGGCATCGAAACCGTATCCCGTCATTCCGGAGTTAGTCGCTCTCCCAACTAAACTACGCGGGCAGAATGTCTCGCTGCAGATTTGTCGTTTTGATACATTTTTTTTTTTTTGATTGGAGGTTTAGCGACCACCGTGAGCAACTCAATGGGCTATAAGCAGTCGCCCGTCCCTAATTTAGGGTCACTGGTTCCAGGGAAGGGAGAGACCCAGTGCCGTAAGACAAACAAAACATCCATGCCTCACCGGGATTCGAACCCGGGCCCCTTACGGACGAATGATCAGAGGCCAGCGCCTTAGACCACTACGCCACCGGGGCGGCTCTTGATACATGTTTTCACCTGTGTAGTACGTAGCAGACCGATCCACTTTTGTAGGTGAAAATACGTACGTCTACACGACGAAAAAACACGGAAGTCATTATTCCTTGGCAAATTTCAGATTATATTTTAAAGTTAAAAATAAAATAATATATGGAAGATCTTGAACTGAGCGGACGGCAGGGTGGACAAGACAATTTTCAGGGTAGGCTGGAGCCCACCCTCGCACCCCCTAGGAGACGTAGCTGGTGACAAGCACATCAACCGAGGGTATCGAACCCCAGATCCACTCGGACCATCACCCAGAAGTTGGCGCCTCTGAACACTCGGTCACTGGGGAACAGCGCAAATACAAAGTTAGGCTTACAACTTGAAAAATCGGAAAGTATGCGGAGGATGCGAATCACCGTTCGAGGCAGTGTTAGAAGTGGGTCGGTATGGCATACCGGTATTTAACAAAAATGGAAGTGAACATACCGGCAGTTAGAAAAACATTTACCATCCCAGTATGTAATAAATTATAAACCCGTCACAAACTACGGAAAGAAATTAGGATGAAAGCACAAATTTTAACGCAACAATCGGGAAATGACATTTTTAACGGATCAAATTGATAAATGATTAGCAGCTGGGGCTGAAAAGACGTTAAATTGATAAATGATTAGCGGCTGGGCCTGAAAAGACGTTAAATTGATAAATGATTAGCAGCTGTGACTGAAAAGACGTTAAACTGATAAATGATTTGCAGCTGGGACTGAAAAGACGTTAAATTGATAAATGATTAGCAGCTGGGACTGAAAAGACGTTAAATTGATAAATGATTAGCAGCTGGGGCTGAAAAGACGTTAAATTGATAAATGATTAGCGGCTGGGGCTGAAAAGACGTTAAATTGATAAATGATTAGCAGCTGGGACTGAAAAGACGTTAAATTGATAAATGATTAGCAGCTAGGACTGAAAAGACGGTAAATTGATACATGATTAGCAGCTGGGACTGAAAAGACGTTGAATTGATAAATGATTAGCAGCTGGGACTGAAAAGACGTTAAATTGATAAATGATTAGCAGCTGGGACTGAAAAGACGTTAAGTGAACTACAGTTTTAGTTACACTACAGTTTTAGTGTAGCAGCAAAACACTTAACATACAGAAGCAGAATGGCTTTTGATTTAAAATCTTGGTGTCGACCATACCAGCAGAGCTACTGCCGGTACGGTGTCGACACCATACCGGCAGTAACTCTGTGCCACTTCGACCACTGGTTAGAGATCTCGAATATTAAGATAACTTCTCTAGATCGACCTATAAAAAGTCCGGTATCGTCAAAGGAAAACCATAAATGTTAACCACCAAATGGTTTACAATATTATATCACCAAACAATAACTACTGCTTGATAACTTTTCGAAGGTAGAATTATGTGGTAAACATAATTCTACCTTCGAAAAGAAAAATTTTTTTCATTTTGTTTGCGTTAGGAAAGCAAAGGAAATGGACTAATTTACCAGTTGATATGGTTGCATTTACCATTTGAACAAATGGTAATATAGCTTACAAATTTTGAAGATGACAATCCGATTTTTGGCGTAAATGTGACAAGGATGGTAAGTCAGATAATATCCGAAAACTTGAAATTTTCATCGTCCTGGAGCGGAACTCGAATCCGCGTCTCCCAGAAAACGCCCGGGTATGCAAACCACTACACCACCCAAAACGACCAAGTTTCAAGTTTCCGATCAATTTGAATATAACCATCACAGGATTCGTTAATCGAATCAACCGGCATTCATGTTTAGCGAATCTGGAGGTTAAGAATCTTATCCCTTGTTTTGCCCGGAGAGGGAGATAAATCATGAAAGAAATACGGGATTACGCCATATAATACAAATTTTGAGATGACAATCCGATTTTTGGCGTAAATGTGACAAGGATGGTAAGTCAGATAATATCCGAAAACTTGAAAATTTTCATCGTCCTGGAGCGGAACTTCAACCTGCGTCTCCCAGAAAACGCCCGGGTATGCTAACCGAATTGTCATCTTCAAAATTGTCATCTTAAAATCGGATTGTAATCTTCAAAATTTGTATTATATGGCGTAATCCCGTATTTCTTTTATGATTTCATGAGGTAATAGCTTAATTGCTGCGTCTTACATTTCCATAGAGGACACCATACTCCCTCAGAAAACGACATTTCCTTTTTCACATTTTGGATCCTAAAATCTCTAGTTATCCAATGTCATCGGTAGTCATTCTTTCCCGCAGGGACTGGTTGTTTTGTGGACTTTTTCATTCTGATCAGTTTTCGTTTATTTGAAAGCTTCCTGAAATGGATGAAGCATTTCTGGTGAAAAAAATTGATATGCGAAATAAAAGATCTTAATTCTGGATCTAGCCGTCAGGCATTAACAAAAAACTTTTCTAACCTTTTTGATTAGTCAATTAGTAGAAAAACAGTAGGAGACATTTTAAATGGTAAACATAAATTGATGGGGCCTGAAAATCAATTGCACTCACTTATAATAAAATTTTAAAAGTTACAAGCACGAAATTTAGAGAAATCTCATGTTGTATGAAGTGACCAGGCAAATGCCAAGCATGAGTTATTACCGATGAAGATATTCTTGAAAAAGAGAGACAGTTTGGGAAAGGATACCAAATTCAAGAATTCAGCTACGGTAATGGTTGACTTCAGAAATTCAAATTCGGCACTGATTATTATTGAGAATACTGTCACAGTGAAACAGCCGAAAGCTCTGAAAGTTAGGTGGATGAGACAAGAAAAAATCATATTTGGGTATGCATTAAAATACGTTTGTAACATAGATCAATGTGGTTTATGCTCGATAAATCGATTTAAAATAAAAATTAGAAAGGTTGCAAAAAGATGAAAGTTAGAGTAACAGCAGTTCACTGTGCAAATGCCGACGGTACTTGAGAAAACACACCCCCTCACTCCGGAATAAAGTTGCTCCCCCAACTAAGCTACACGAACGGAATGTACAGCTGCAAATTTGTCGTCTTGGCACGTGCTTTACTTCCGTAGTACGTCACATTTTCTCCCTCTTCTTCTTATTATTATTATTATTATTTGAAGCGAAGAACGAAGTTTTATTGATTTTAGACGATGTGTGGAACAAACGTCACACATTTTTCGAAGAACCCAACTGCCGGAACATCTATTTTAACGTTCAGGCGCCAATGCGAAGACACAAGTTCGTCCGTGACGGGGATCGAACTCGCCCCTCCCCTCCACTCCGGAGTAAGTTGCTCTCCCAACTAAGCTACACGGACGGAATGTATCGCTGGAGATTTGTCATCTTGACACGTAATTCACCTCCGTAGTACGTCACATACTTATAAACGAAGTTTTGATATAGCAAAATGCTAGATACTATGTTGTTTTAAGAATTTTCGTTATGACATTTATTTAAATCACTATGTTTTCAATTTTTCACATAACTTCATAGTTTATCAGATATGTTCTTTGTACGGAAAACCACCACTGTTCGCCCGAACGGTGATGTGAGCTGCTGAGGTACGCAAAGAAGCGTTTCATAATTTTCTTTTTCGTGGGAAAATACTAAAAAGGCAGTCAAGAAAAATATAAAACTTTCAATACGCTTCACCTGCTGAATTTGATTCTCAGTTAAAACTGACCCAGTAAATGCGGATTAGGTTCGATTTTTTTTTTCAGGTTCGGTGACAATCTGAGGGATATAAGGATCCACTTACCACTAACTTAGGGATATCGGAGAAAGAGAGGCGCGGATGACCTAATTAATTAACTTGGGAATACTAACCAAAACGACGTTTGCACCCTCCCCCACCCACCCCAAAACGACAACAGTTCCAGTAGTTAGTTAAAATAAGCGAGTAAGTAAACTTTAGGGAAAATTCTACTTCTCTAAAATTCCAAAAGGTAAGAGAGAAAAGGAACTTGACCGGGAGATATGAATTACCTGGCGGTTACTTTTGACGAATGTATCCCCAGCTGTTTTCTATGCTTTTATTTTGATCTCGAACTGTGATAATTGTTAAGGTAATCGGGCTCCTAATAATGTAACTAACACACACTGCCTCGCGTTTCCGTTTTGCTTTCTTCTCTCTTTTAAATGTTTTAACATCCAAATGGAAATAATGAAGTTTAAAGAAACTTACTTTGATGTCGACTTTTCCCATGGTGCTACTTTACGGCCATTTGAGTACAGGTCAGAGGTAACACGCACAGCTGTTTCGTAAAGATTCAAAATTGCTCTGCATGAGAGAAGCTCTTTTCCTGACTGACCTGTTTCTAACTTCACAAGGTGTCACAGCGCACCAACGGCACTTGAAAGAACTACGTGCGCTCCGGTGATCGCAAGAAATGATGCGTTAACTATGTCAAAGAAGTTTCGTACAAATAAACAAGGAACATTACATCGAACTAATCATTCTCGATTTTTTCTTTTTGTTTGTTTTCGGCTACTCAAAATTCCATTGATCTCGAGCACTTTCCGAGATCTAATAAATAATTAATAAATTTTTGGTACCGTGGGATTATCTTTGAATATCAAAATAGATCAATACTCAGAAGGGCCATAACTAGACTTTAGTTTCGGGGAGGATGGGGTGGGGGTGGGGGGGGGTAAAATATTCATCAGCAAAAATGTAATCTATCTATCCATCAGGGCCGTAACAAAACTTTTTTTTTATTCGGGGTTTTTTGGAGAAAAAAAAACTATTCCACAGCGAAAATTTATCTATCTATTATATTTTTGCTAGCTTTTACATTTTTGAAATTATTTAAGGAAGTCTGGAGTACACTTTTCTAAGGCGCTGGCCTCTGATCATTCGTCCGTAAGGGGTCCGGGTTCGAATCCCGGTGAGGCATGGATGTTGTGTTTGTCTTACGGCACTGGTTCTCTCCCTTCCCTGGAACCAGTGACCCTAAATTAGGTACAGGCGACTGCTTATAGCCCATTCAGTTGCTCACGGTGGTCGTTAAACTTCCAAAAAACAAAAAAACAAAAACACCTTTTTTGGGACACACGGATTTTTATCAAGAGACATAACGTACAAGTCTGTCCACGCCGGGCATCGGATCCGGGTCTTCTCACTACGGAGTAAGTCACTCTCCCCACTGAGTGCCCTCATCTTCTGTGCGTCCTGCGATGCAGGCACATAATCGCACGACGCACAAGAGATAAAGGCAAATAGCATTGAGCGCACATGTCCGCGTAGCTCAGTGGGGAGAGACATAACGACACATAACGTACAAGTCTGCCCGCGCTGTACCTCGAAATCGGGTCCCCTCACTCCGGATTAAGTAGCTCTCCCAACTAAGTTACGCGGACATGTGCTCTCACTGCTATCTGCCTTTATCTCATGTGCGTCCTGCGATGCAGGCACGTCACAGGGACCCAGTACTGGAACGAAACGATACGCGTATTCTACGTCAAAAATGCGTAATCTTTAATAAGTCGTCCTACAAAAAAAAATTAAATTCTTGCAAACCTATTCAGAAAAATAATGAGCTCCAACAAAAAAATGAAATAATTAATTCACCCACACTAATAGCACACACACACACACACACACACACACACACACACACACACACACAAATCATCATTACGCGATTAGGTTTCAACCTGATACGTGATGGCGCTTTGCGTGACTTTCTGGCCCCACAGATAGCACGCGCGTCTTCAGAGGAAGCCGAACGACATTCGAGCCCTACACTGTTAAAAATGTTGTGTTAGGTTGCACCAAAAAGTGGTGCTACCCCTGCTGCACCACTTTCAGAGGAAAGATGCACCACTGTGTGGTGCAAACAAAACCCAATAACATGGAGCAACCTTACACCAAAATGTGGTGCAACCTTGTACCATATCGTGAAGCAACGTTGAACCATGTTATTGGGTTTTGCTTGCACCACACAGTGGTAAATATTTTCTCTGGAAGTGGTGCAGATTGGGTAGTACCACTTTTTGGTGCAACCTAATAGACAATTTTTAACAGTGTACGTGACGGAAACGATCTGAATATGTCAAAGCTGAAGATTTTGCGAAATTTCTGTACAAATAAGAAAACCCCCGAAACAGTTTTTTCTGAACTACACTGTTAAAAATTCTGTGTAGGTTGCACCAAAAAGTAGTGCTGCATCAGCTGCACCACTTTCTTAGAAATGATACACCATTCTGTGGTGCAAAATTAACCCAACAACATGGTGCAACCTTGTATCATAACGCGGTCAAAAGTTGAACCACGTTGCTGGGTTATGTTTTGGTGTATCCTTTCTGAGAAAGTGGTGCAGCTGGTGTAGCACTACTTTTTGGTGCAATCTACCACGGAACTTTTAACAGTGTAAATGGAATTACTGACTACGAAAAATCTGTCAAAACGCGGAAGTTAGAAGAAACTGGAACTTTTAAAATCGGAAATTTCTTTAAAAGACAGGAAACTTTGCTGCACGTTATTTTCAGGAATTTTCTGTGAATTCACATTACTTATTTTAACGCTTTCCAACCTTAGGTTGAAGAAGCGTATATGCTCCGGCTTTGTCCGTCTGTCTGTCTGTCCGTCCGTCCGCACGATAACTCGCGTAAAAAGGGTTCGATTTCGAAGAAATTTTAGTATGTGGTAGGGGACAACCTGGGGATGAACCCTATTGAAAATGGACGAAATGGGGTCAAAGGTCAGGAAATAGGAGCGAGATCTATTCCATCGCCCTTATACGTCATATCTTACATAAAAATGCTCCGATTGCGACAAAATATTATTCACGTTGTTCCGGAGGTATACTGATTCGGTTCTCTTGAATATCATCGAAATGGGGTCAAATGTCAGGGCACAGAAGCGAGATTTATTCCACAGCCATTATACCCATAACTTGAATAAAAATGCTGCTATTGCGACAAAACTTTGGTATGTTGTTCCGGGGGTATACTGAACCAGTTCTGTTTAATATCATCGAAATGGGGTCATAAGTCAGAGTACAGAAGTGAGATTTATTCCACAGCCATTATCCTCATAACTTGAGTAATGATTTCTGGTATGTTGGAAAGCGTATCATGATCTATGCATTGCATGCTTTTACTAACTTATTTAGTATGCAAGCGCTTAAGTATAACAACTCCAATTATTTTATCTGCTTGTGTCTGGTGAGAAAGAGGCTTTCTAAAGTCACGAAAGCGCAAAATAAGTGTCTCGGTATTTTCTTTAAAAAATCTGTGATCACATGAGTACAAAAAAATGGGCTTTGAAAAAGGAAGTATATAATGCAGGTCGTATTACTGTCTAAAACTTTTGCATGGCTTATAATATTGAGAATTTTCCTGGGTGTGGCTAGTTTCGCGGTTTTCTCGAATACCTGAAGTTGCTTTTTTTAGACCTGTGTATGAACTGCAACTTCAAGTACAGAGAAAAGGATATGCTTAGAGTCAGCATTCTTTTCTTTTTTCATCGTACTGCAGTTGATTGAACAATATCGAAATTAAATTGTATTTCCACAAAATGGAACTTCGGAGGGAGGGGGAAGACCGTTTTGATGAAAAAGTGGTAATACAAGGTGTCCATAAATGAAGTATACAACTTCAGTATGCTATTGAAAAAAACTACAATAAATAACAATTTACTTTTAATGTCAAATACATAGAAACTGTAATTTTTTTTAATGTTTGTAGGTCTCCACGTGTGTCTTGCAGGATGTCTAAACGATAGTCCAGTTCCCCCCGCGTACCCTGCAGAATGTCAGGTGTAACAAGGAGGAAGGCTGCGGCAATGCGTTCTTTGAGCTCAGTGATAGATGTAACATTTTTCTTGTACACAATGTCCTTAATAAAGCCCCAAAGAAAAAAATCGCATGGGGTAATATCAGGAGAACATGGTGGCAATGCCGTCGGACCCCCACGTCCAATCCAACGCCCTGGAAAATGGTGGTTCTTACATGTCCAGGTACGTTATGCCAGAAACGGTTGGTTCAGCGAAGGTAATACCTTTTCGTCCGAAATGGAAGGTCTCCCAGTGCTTTTGCCTTTCAAGACACTTCCTGCTACTTTGAATTTATTTACCCATTGCTTGATACTCCTTCGAATCGGCGGCTGTCTCTTGTACTCCGTTCTGAACTTACGCTGAACTGTTCTTAGAGATTTTGACTCCGCAAACCGAAACACTCACGCTACGTTTTCCCCTGGAGAAGCCATGTCTGTTGTATCCCGTGTTTGACGAGATTTTTCACTACATGAGACACCTGGCGCCATCTATCATCTGACTTAACAAACTTTAACACTTGCCACGTCTCTTGACGTTTAAAAGAAGATTTTTTATCGTATTATTAAGAGCACACTAAAGTTGTATGCTTCATTTATAGACACCCTGTATATTACTGCACATATAGGCAACAATATAAATGTAAATATTATGCCCTCCGCATTACCCTCCAATGCCCACGTAGTTCCAAATCAAGTTATGGCACACTTGTGCTTCAGATTCCTTCGCAGTCAAAGCATTTTCACATCTGACAACCAGAAGATGATGTAAATATGGATAAAAAGATAGGGGGAAAAATCACAATATGAATCAGTTACGAAGCACATTGTAGGTCAGAATCTAAAAAAAGGGGAGGAAAACTATTCGCCATTATTACTTAATTTTAAGTACAATGTGCCAGCAAAATCCTGTTCCAATTTCAAGCATTAACTGCATCACTAATTTCATGTCCCTTTTCTCTGTCCCTTAGTATCCGGTCTAGCATTTTGTTTGTCCAGCCGTGGTCAGTTCAAGCAATATGTCCAGTCCATCGCCACTTGAATGGGCTTACTTTGATCATGATATCATCCGCTCTGGTTATATTTATCATCCATGAGTTCCTTTTCCTTTCTTGGTTATCCGAAGCATGCACCTCAGTGTGCTTCTTTCAGTTGTCTGCATGTCTCTTTTAGTTGAGGTCTTTCTCTCTGATGCATAAGTAAGAACAGGAAGGATCCAAAATAATCCATTGGATCTACCCCACGCGAAAAGGTCTTATTTTTATTTAAGGGTTTAACTATCACCGTGAGCAGTTCTAAGGGTTATAAGGAGTCGCCCGTCCCTAATGCATGGACACTGGTTCCAGAAAGCGAGTGCTATCAGACAAACGCATCACCCCCTGCCTTATCGGGTAAGAATTTGGATCAGAAACTAAATAGCCAAATAGGACGATTACGCACTTTTTTAGGTTACTCAGATCCGCAAGTTTATAGTGTGTGTGTGTGTGTGTGTGTGTGCAGGGCCGAATGGGACTTTTACGGGGCTCAGGGCGAAATTTCATAGCGGGGCCCAAGAAAATAAATCTCACAGTTTAATAAAATCGTTACGTGAAAAATGAAAACACATGAAAACTATCTTAAAGAAAAATTATTACTTAAGAAAAAGACAATACGGATTGAAAGTTCACAGAGAGAGAGAGAGAGAGAGAGAGAGAAATAGACAGAGAGAGGGAGAAGGAAAGATAGGGAGAGAGACAGAGGGAGGGAGAGAGAGAGAGAGAGAGAGAGAGAGAGAGAGAGAGAGAGAGAGAAATAGACAGAGAGAGGGAGAAGGAAAGATAGGGAGAGAGGCAGAGGGAGGGAGGGAGAGAGAGAGAGAGAGAAAGAGAGAGAGAGAGAGAGAGAGAGAGAGAAATAGACAGAGAGAGGGAGAAGGAAAGATAGGGAGAGAGAGAGAGGGAGAAGGAAAGATAGGGAGAGAGACAGAGGGAGGGAGAGAGAGAAAGAGACAGAGATAGGGAGAGAGAGAGAGAGAGAGAAATAGACAGAGAGAGGGAGAAGGAAAGATAGGGAGAGAGACAGAGGGAGGGAGAGAGAGAAAGAGACAGAGATAGGGAGAGAGAGAGAGAGACAAAGAGAGGGAAAGATAGAGAGAGAGACAGACGGAAGGAGAGAGAGACAGAGAGAGAGGGAGAGATGCAGAGAGAGAGAGAGAGGGAGGGAGGGAGAGAGACATAGAGAGGAGAGGAGAAAGGGAGAAAGTTAGGGAGGGAGAGGGAGGGAGAGAGAAAGAGGGAGAAGGAAGGAGAAGAAGGAAGAGAAAGGGAGAAAGTTAGGGAGGGAGAGGGAGGGAGAGAGAAAGAGGGAGAAGGAAGGAGAAGAAGGAAGAGAAAGAGATAAATAGAAAGGGAGAGAGTACAAAATGCTAAATTCTACGATTTTCTTTCCCGGGAGAAGGGGCTTTAGTTGTATTGAGATTTTTTATAAAAACTTTCTCACAATATGATGAAAACATCACTTGAACTAATTTGGGTAGCGAATATTTTTTGCATAGCAAATATTTTGGGGTAGCGAATAATAAATAGATCCATCTTAAATAAATTCCTTTGTATACACATATATAGATTTTTTTTCCTGGTACATGTTTTAGTGATTGATTTTTGAAGCAAGGTGGAATAACCGGCAAATTAGTGACCTTTTTTTTTTTTACTTTTCATACGCTCTCATGTACGAAAATTGCTATCTTTTCTTCATTTCCAGTACTGTCTTTAAAGTCACTGAACAACTGATCTCCCTACTTAGCCCGAAAACAAATTTGATATTGTTTTTTTTATATATATTTTATATTAAGCATCTGTTTATACACAGATCATTGAACATATAGTAGGAAGTCACAAAATGATGAAATTTAATTTTCTATTTCATGAATGTGGAAAAGTGCAAGGTGGTTACAATAATAATAATAGTAATAAAAATAATTTGAGATCTGCAAATATAAGTATCTGTACAACGAAGGGCTGTTTGAAAGTGAGGGAGGGGGGGGGGTATTGTAAACTAAGAACAAACATTATGAAAATATTTTTTAAGGGTCTCGAGCCCCAAACTTAAAAAAAAAAAGCAATAAATATGGAGAATCCGAGAAAAAATATATTTTTTTTTATTTTCTGAACTTCAGGGTCCGGGGCGACAGCCCTGTTTGCCCCTATGGTCCAGCCACCCTCTGTGTGTGTGTGTGTGTGTGTGTGTGTGTGTGTGTTCTCCACAAAGTTTCTCTTTTTTGAGACCCGAGCACCCTTCCCAAGATAAGTTTTTCTAGATCCGCTACTGTCTTCAGGCAGATTTTAGCGCAACATTTTTTTTAATTTGCTAACATCATGAACGTGTGGATTTCTTATAAAAGAAAAATTGTAGCATTAGTAAGGGTTCTATTTTCAGTGGCTCTGCATTTATTTAACAGAAAGAATACATAAACAAACAGGACATTTTTTATTTCTGATTTGTATTTGCGTAATACCATAAAGGCATATTTCTCTCGTTTTATACGTGGTTAATTATTGCTACTAACTCAGACTGCAACTCCTCTCTAAATAATAATTCTGTTAGATTGAAAAATTCCCTAAACCTCTTAATTCATTTTTAAATTTGCGTATTCTGTATTTCAAAATGCACAAACAGGTGTCAAAAGAACGAGCTAACAGCATTGGAGTTGATTTAGATGCAGTAAAGTGGAAACAGAGCAGTTGTAATTAGGCTCCGCGATAAAAGTTCTGTCGGAAAGTCACAAATGAAATAATCTTATATTGGCATGAGTTGCGTTTCCTACAACATCCTCGTACGCAAGTAAATAGTGATCTTGGGAGATAACTGCCTCTTTTCTCTGTATATATACAGGGCAAGCTAACATGAAAAAGATATATGCCTTTATGGTATTACGCAAATACGGTAGATATCACTCTGCTTACTTCAAACAGAGACACAAAATGGAAGGGCAAAAGTCTCGATTAATGCTGTGACGACTTCTTCATATAGAAGTTCGTGCACTTTTTGAAAAAAATGGCAAGATTTATAATGAATGAAGTCACAAAGTATCTCAAGGACGAAGACGATTAGCTTAAATCAGGTGTATGAAACTTATAAAAGTTTAGTGCCGCATTCACACAATAAATATTTCAAGTGGGGTGCCGACAGTTTACATCACAAGTTTCCTTTATAATGCATTTTAATAAAAAATAATTAATTCACAAGTTATTCTTAGCAATCAGATCATGATACTGAATGGTTTATAATTTACTTCACCATTTGACCAAGACTTTACTACGAAACCCGAGTGCCCACGACCAGAAAAATCAGGAGGCCCCCTATGAAACAAATTCTTTCACCAATGTACTGCGCTGGAGATGCCACGTGATACATCCGACACAATATATACACTATATTGACAAAAGTCACCGGACACCCTTTCAAAAGCAAATGAACGGATCTGCGGCGTTGTTAAGATGCGCGGTACAGCTGCAAGCGGTATAAAAGCAAGTCTGCAGCTGACCGCGATCATATCGTACTGTGAGGTTGAGTGAAAATGTCGCTGCGGAAGAGAACTGACTTTGAGAAAGGAAAGATTGTTGGGTGTTGTATTAGTAGGTTGTCCATAAGAGAAACCGAGAGGTGTTTAAACATACCCCAGTCAACTGTTTTTGATGTACTGAATAAGTGGAAGACACATAGCGTGCCTGAAGCAGCAAAACGTACCGGCATACCAAAGAAAATCAGTGATAGAGTACGTCAAAGCCTCAGGAGAGTCGTTACACCTAATCGACGGAGTACTGCACAAGACCTCAGGGTACAGATGAGTAAAAATGCTGGAACCTTGGTATGTACACGTACCATTCGCAGAGAACTTCATTCCAGGGGTTACCATGGTCGTGGCTGCTCGTAAGCCCTTCATCTCCACTCGGAATGCTACTCGTCGTTTAGCATGGTGTAAAGAACATTTATCGTAGATCATAAATCAATGGAAACCAGTGCTATGAACTGAAGAATCCAGATACACGATCCATCAGTCTGATGGCCATGTGTGAGTATAGCGGCAGCCGGGGGAACGCTATTTACCACAGTGTACTATTCCTACTGTGAAGTTTGGAGCTGGCAGTGTACTCGTGTGTGTGTGTGGGGGGGGGGGGGGTCGTGGTATGGTCCCGACCCACTGGTTTTTGTGGACAAACCTGTTAACCAGCACGTCTACCTCGATTTTCTGGACAATTATGCTCTACAAATTCTGTGGCAATACTATGGAACAGAACCTTGTTGGTACCACGAGGATAATGCGCTGATCCATAAAGCAAGGACTGTTACGGCGTGGTTTGACGATAGTTCCGTATCGTGCGTGGACTGGCTAGCACAGAGCCATGATCTTAATCCCATAGAGCACCTATGGGATGAATTAGAGCGCCGCATAAGATGTTTGGAACCAAGGCCTACTACTAAGCAACAGTTAGCTGCATCATTACGTACTGAATGGAAGCGCATACCTATCTCTGTGTTCCAAAACCTTGTCGAAACCATGTCTCGAAGGTCAGTGCATGCATTAAGGCTAAAGGTGGACCGACACCGTACTAATGTATGTCAATAAATGCTATGTTATGTTTTTCTTCTAGGTGTCTGGTGACTTTTGGCAATATAGAGTATATGGAAATTAAGCAAGAAATACGTAGGGGTGCTGATATGTCTTTGATCCCATTTCACATAATCTTAAATTGATGATACTTTCCATAACTGTAGCCTGATCATTTCGGGATTTTTTTGCAGGTCTGAAGTGGCAATGATGCAAAACAGCACAGATTTCACCACAAAAGAGTGCCAAGCAGTAATGAAATATCTTTTCCTAAAAGGGAAATTTGTCAAATTTATGATGAAGTGTCTGTTTCATTACATGATAAGTTCCCTACCTACTCCACAGTCAAGAACTGGGTTGCTAGATTTAGAACAGGACATTTGAGCACCGAAGACCAACAACGTTCTGTCAACTCAAGTAACAATTCCAAAAATCGCAAATGCCATTCATTCCATCGTCATAGGTGATCGAAGAATACGCAATGAAAAAATAGCAGATACCTTGGCGAAGTTTCGAGAATGAATAGGCTATATTATTTACGAGATTTTGGACATCAGAAAGCTCTCAGACCAATGGGTTCCTAAATGTCTCAATGCTGACCATAAGCGGGGTAGAGCTTCAGAAACCATTTTGGATCATTTTTGGATAGAGCTTCAGAAACCATTTTGGATCATTTTTGGATAGAGCTTCAGAAACCATTTGGATCATTTTTGGATAGAGCTTCAGAAACCATTTGGATCATTTTTGGATAGAGCTTCAGAAACCATTTTGGATCATTTCTGGATAGAGCTTCAGAAACCATTTTGGATCCTTTTTGGATAGAGTTTCAGAAACCATTTTGGATAGAGCTTCAGAAACCATTTTGGATCTATTTCGGCGAGATCTTAACCATCTCGTAACTATGGATGAAACGTGGATCCATATATTAGGTGTAAAAATAAGTTTTAAACCGTTTTTTGCGTGACGTATACCGCTAATTTACATATCCGACATTCCCCCGTGTTGTTGTCGTCTGACCTTAACTGACCCAGAGTATAAAATGTGACTCAGAAGTTTGCCCAACAGTCAAACGCACTTGCACAACGGTAGGTGAAAGATGGCAAGCAAAACTGCATTTCTTAGACACTGCATTCGTTAGGAATTTCATCAAGGATAAAGTGCTGCAAACGCATGTGAAACGATTTGTTCTGTTCTGGGGGAGAATATTGTACTAAAAAGCACGTGTGAGTTTTGGTTTAGACGGTTTAAAGCAGGTGATTTTACTGTTAGCTATCGAGAACGTAGTGGCGCCCGGCAGAAGGTTGCACATGATTCACTGCAAGCATTTCTAGATGAAGATTCGTCTCAAACGCAAAACGAACTAGCTGAACAACTGGGGTAACTCAACAAACCATTTCCAATCGTTTACACGCAATGGAAAAGATTCAGAAGGAAAGAAACTGGATGCCACATGACGTGAGCCAGAGGAACAAGGATGAACGTGTCATGAAGTGTTTGAATCTGTTGAATGAACAACACAGAAAGTCTTTCCTGTTAAAAATTGTTACGGGTGATGAAAAGTGGATATGGTATGACAATACTAAACGCAAACAACAATGGAAAGACCCCGGTAAATCAACGACTTCGACACCGAAATGCAATATTCACTCCAAGAAAGTTCTGCTGTGCATCTGGTGGGATATGGGCTCTATTATAAACTACTGGAAAAAGGTTAAACTGTTACGGCTGATCTCTAGAAGCAACAATTGCTGCGATTGAACCAGGAAATCTGTCGGAAACGTCCATTCAAAGGCAAAGTATTGCATCCCGTGAAATTACTGACTGACAACGCTAGGCCGTATGCCACTAAATCGGTCAAGGAAACGTTATTGACGCTTGGCTGGGAAGTTTGGGAGCACCCGGCGTATAGTCCCGACATAGCCCCTTCAGACTATCATTTGTTACGATCGATGCAACATGGTTTGTCTGCTGTACGGTTCCGGACATGTGACGAAGTGCAAAAACGGGTGGACGACTCCATCGCGTCACACGATGACGCAATGGAGTTTTGTACACCTAATATATATATATATATATATGATCCAGGGAACAAAGAATGGAAACACAGTGGTTTCCTGCGTCTAAAGAATTTTAAGACACAGAAATTCTTAGACGCGGAAAACCCCTGTTGGCGTCTGTCTTCTGATATAAAGATAGAATTTTGCTTGTAGATAATCTGGAAAAGGGTTCAACCATCACGGCAAAGTACCAAGTTGCACTTCGTGACAAACTGAAGCAGCAACTGATCTCCAAACGTCGAGGCAATCTTTCGAAAGGGATATTGTTCCTTCAAGCAACGCCTTTCCTCACATAGCGGCCAATTACGGAGCAGAAATTGGCAAATCTTCACTTTGAAATTCTGAAACACCCGCCCTACTCACCTGATCGGGCATCTACGGATTATTACCTCTTTCCTAACCTGAGGAACCACATCAAGGGAAAAAGTTTCAAACTTTCAAGCACTGAGTAAGCCACAGCGGCTACGTACGAGTGATTTGCAGTACAACCGAAGACATTTTTTTGATGGGTTAAAAAAATCAAAACAACGAAGCAGAGCACATTTAAGGAGACAGGGGGACGGGGGCCGGGTAGTATTTTGGGACCCCAATATTTGTGGTTCATTTAGGATTTCACTATGGGTGGATGAGTAAAAATATCCAGTATTAAACATTCCCAAAATATGCTGAGGAAGCCATAAAATTATCCTCGCCGTATTGAAGTGTGTATCCCATGATTCGTGGACGAATCAGTGGTAACAAAAATATGTGAAAATACATGGGTGAAAAATGGAAACCAGTTCAGTTCTGCTATGATCCAGCCAAAAAACACACACACACACACGCACACACACCTCTAGGGTTCAGCTTGTTGAAATTATATCAAAGTAGTGGGCAAAATAATACGATGATTCAAATATCATGATTCAAACGAATTCTTAATACTGTATATGAAAATTTCCCCAATTACAAATGTGTACAAAAACATCTGTAATGCTTTTCAAAGATTTGAGGATGGACTGCGGGCGACTATATCTTTTGCGAACTCCTCCTAAAAGAGCGCAAAGAAATCGAAAAAAAATTCACGAGGCAGTTTTTCATAGTTTTTGCTATGCTATCTGCAAAAAACAAAAACAAAAAACTAAAACTCTGTCAATTCTTCAAGCATCCTACATAATTCTGGAGCCCCTTGAAAATACGGGGCCCATGGTTGCAGACCCCTCTTAAATGGGCTCTGCAACAAAGTCATAAGTGTGTGGAGTTCTTTTTTTTTTTTTTTTTTTTTTTTTGATTGGAGGTTTAACGACCACCGTGAGCAACTCAATGGGCTATAAGCAGTCGCCCGTCCCTAATTTAGGGTCACTGGTTCCAGGGAAGGGAGAGAGCCAGTGCCGTAAGACAAACACAACATCCATGCCTCACCGGGATTCGAACCCGGACCCCGTTCGGACGAATGATCAGAAGCCATCGCTTAGACCACTGCGCCACCGGGGCGGCGTGTGGAGTTCAGGGGAGAATATGTAGGGTAAATAATTTCTTTCAATCCCGTAGCTTGTTCTTTTCTTTACAAAGCCAAAGACTTATCAGCAACCCCTGTTATTCGTAACATTCATTAAACGCTTCGGATAAATGCATGGAGAAATCACAAAAGGTGATTTTTCCATGTGTATGTGAGGAATATTTGGTTCCATAGTTTCCATAATTAATTTAATATTTAATATATTGGTGTCCAAAATCAAAGTCCAAAAGTTGATGGCAATCCAAAGCGCTCATTGAATGTTACGATGGCCGCCCCGGTGGCGCAGTGGTCTAAGCGATGGCCTCAGATCATTCGTCCGAAAGAGGTCCGGGTTCGAATCTCGGAGAGGCATGGGTGTTGTGTTTGTCTTACGGCACTGGCTCTCTCCCTTCCCTGGAACCAGTGACCTAAATTAGGGACGGGCGACTGCTTATAGCCCATTGAGTTGCTCACGGTGGTCGTTAAACATAAAATAATAATAATAATGTTACGATGTTCACAGGAAATATGCAAATGGACGCGAGAAACAAATGCCAGCTGTCAAATTTGAATACGAGTGAGCAAATTGTTGTCCAATACGTATAAACTGAGTAACTCAAAACCAACGGGGAAAGGTAGTGGCATTTCTCGTTGACAGCGCGTGTAAAAATTATTTTACTGGCTGCAAATGCTCTCCTTACGTCTCATACGTGTGCACCCAACACTGTAAGATGGCAAGCAATTGGAGGACAAGAAGCAGTTCGGTCTCAGGCTCAGGTCGCAAAAGGACTTAAATATCCATCCCAAAGTGGCTTCACGGTTATGGCAGCAGCTCACCAACACCAGTGACGTGTCACGAAAGCCTTGCCAAGGTCGTCCAAGGCGTACAACACCTCGTGAGGGCCGTTATGTTGCTTTAACCGCACATCGTTATAGGTTCCCTACAGCTCGACAGTTGTCTTCAGACCTCTCAGCTGCCACTAGGACTACGGTATCAAGGCAAACAATATATCGAAGGCTTTGCAAATGGGCTTTATGCCAGGAGATCCATAGTTTGTGTGTGCCACTAACCGCATCTCGCAGGAGAGCTCCCTTGAACTGGTGCAGAAAGCATCGTTCCTGAAGCCTAGACGAGTAGGTCCGTGTTCCTTTTACAAACGCAACGAGATTCAGTCTACAAACGGATTTTCGTCGGCAGCCTCACACCATTTCACGTGTTCGCAGGAGGCAATATGAAAGCTAAGTGCTATAGGGACGAGATCCTAGACCTATATATGTCAAAATTTTTCGGGCAGCTATCGGCCTTTAGTTTCTTTTAATGGATGATAACGCTCGTCTGCACAGTTCTCAGCTTGTCGATGATTTCCTGCAGAGCGGGCAAAATCGTCGTATGAACCAGCCAGCCTGGTCTACGGATCCGAACCATATAGCGCATTCTGAGATGCTTCAGGCGACACCTATCAGCTCGTCAGCCTCTTTCCAGAACCCTTTCCAGCTATTCATCGCCCTCTTTGAGGAATATAATTCTTTGACTCCAAAGTTCATCAACAACCTGGTGATGAGTATGTATCACCGTTGTGAGAGTTATCTGTCCATTAGAGGCGATCACACATTCCTTATTAAGACATTTTTAGGTTGCATTCCTTCATCTCCCCTTGGTAATATTTACGGATGTGACCCTACATACGCAAAATGTATATATATATATATATATATATATATATATATATATAGGGATGTAAGGTCAGGTGATGCGTAACATCACAGCCTCTCCTTGACAAATGTCAACCCCGCCTTCTCGTGGTGCATCCTGTTCCCACTAAAGGGGCTCTGACGACCGCCAATAGCGGTATAACTATACCATCGGGATTAGAGGAAATTCTATCCCACACTCACCAACCCGCTTGGCCAGCGTGGTGAGTTATGGCCAAACCCTCCAAAATGATTCCACAACTTAAATCTTGGCCCTCAGTCTCCGGCAGCTGGAATGTACTCTGGCCAAGGCAGCGGCCAGTGCGACATGAAGGCAGAGGGTGCTAAGAATCCCCGGAGGACCGGACTAGGCTGCCATCTGATGCTGACCTTGGCTACGTACAATGGACGCTCCCTATCTTCTGATTCAAGGCTTCTTGAATTGGAAGAGGAACTACAAAGGATCAAGTGGGACATCGTGGGGCTAAGTGAGGTAAGGAGAAAAGGAGAAGATCTCATTGAACTGAAAAGTGGACATCTCTTCTACTATCGTGGGACAGATACTGGCAGAACTAGTGGTGTTGGATTTATAATAAACAAGAAACTGAAGGATAAAGTTGTAGAAGTTGAAAGTTCCTCTGACAGAGCTGCACGACTTGTTATCCAACTCTCGAAAAGATACCAGGCTCAGATTATTCAAACTTATGCACCCACCACAAGTCATCCTGAAAGAAGAAATTGAAGAATTTTATGAGGAAATTTGTCATCTAAATAATAAAGGTAAGCAGCACTTGAAAATAATTATGGGAGATTTCAATGCAAAAATAGGGCAACGGCAACAGAATGAAACTTCAGTAGGTAAATTCGGTCACGGCAACAGAAACCAGCGTGGAAATACTCTCGTTGAGTTTGCAGAGGCAGAAGGGTTTTTCATCTTGAACTCCTTCTTCAAGAAAAGCCACACAGGAAATGGACATGGAGACATCCAAATGGGACAACAAGTGAAATTGATTTTATTATGTGTAACAAAAAATTCGTCATAGAAGACTGCAGTGTGCTAAACAAGTTCAACACAGGTAGTGACCATAGATTGGTGAGATGTAAGATGCACCTCAACACAAAACTTGAACGTGGCAAGCTCATAAGACAAACAAAATCTATTGACATAACCAACCTTAAAAAACACCATAATACCTTCAAGTTGGAACTGAAGAACAGGTTCTCTGCTTTAGAAGGCCTAACATCGGAAGAAGTGGACATCTCTGAAGTTAACAGAAAAGTAACCAAAGCTCTTATGGAAACAGCAACAAAATTAGCTGGGTCTAAGAACAAGTTGCATGTAAATAAATTATCAGGAAAACGAAAATGTTGATGCAAAAAAGAAGAGAGATGAGGACAACTAAAGAAGATGTGACTTCCAAAGTGGAATATATAGAGCTATGCAAGACAGTACGAAAAAGTATCACTGAAGACGTAAGAAAATTCAACTGTGAACTAGTGAGGAAAGCAATTGAAAACAACCAAAGCCTAAAGATAGCAAAGGGACATCTCAGTAAGGGAAGAAAACAGATTATGGCACTGAGAAAAGAAGATGGCTCTGTAACAAGAAATAGAGCGAAATTTTGACAAGAGTGAAAGATTTCTACTCCAAATTATATGAAAGGGATGATACATGCACTCCAGACATCATGAAAGATACCAGTACCAGAGTTCCTCCAGTCCTTCCAGCAGAAGTTGCACATGCAATCAAGAACATGAAGCGGGGAAAAGCTCCAGGAGAAGATGGAATTACTGTAGACATCATACAAGAAGCAAGTGGAGAAATCGAAACAGTACTCGCCCAAATTTTCACTCGATGCCTTAATGAAGGAAAGATTCCTGAGGATTGGAACACCGCTACAATGATCCTGCTACATAAGAAAGGTGACATTGAGGATCTCGGAAACTACAGACCTATCAGCCTCCTATCAGTAGTTTATAAAATCTTCACTAAAGTTCTTTCACACCGCTTGAAGGTAACACTGGACATGGCTCAACCGAGAGAACAAGCTGGATTCAGGAGTGGCTACAGCACAATAGATCATATCCACGTACTGAGAGAACTAATTGAAAGAGCGAGGAATATGAACTTCCATTGTGCATGGCTTTTATCGATTATGAAAAAGCCTTTGATTCGGTGAAACCATCAGCAGTTACAATGGCTCTGAAAACCTGCGGTATTGAAGATGCATACATTAATATCATTAATAACATCTATGAAAATGCAAGTGCAAAGATTAGGCTGTTTGAAAATACAACACACGTAAAAATTGGAAAGGAGTGAGACAAGGTGACACCATATCTCCGAAGCTCTTTAATGCCACATTGGAGGGTGTTTTTCAGTCGCTGAGCTGGGAAAACAAGGGGATAAAGATTAATGGAGATTATCTAACCCACCTTCGTTTTGCTGATGACGTAGTCATTTTTGCAACTACCTCATCAGAGCTGCAGAGTATGATCCAGGAACTTGCTGACAAGAGTAAAGAAGTGGGATTAAAAATGAACTTTCAGAAGACAAAAGTGATGTTCAATGCTTTTACAAGAAATGAAGATTTATCGATTGATGGAGAAAAGCTGGAGATAACAGACACGTGCGTTTATCTTGGACAGCAGATATCTAGTGAGGGTCACATTGATGAAGAAATTAATCGGCGTACAAAACTTGCCTGGAGAGCTTTTGGAAGAAACAGCATAATTTTCAAGAGCAATATGCCATTATGTCTTAAAAGAAAAGTGTTTGATCAATGCATCCTTCCAGTGCTTACGTATGGTGCAGAGACGTGGACCTTAACTAAAAGAGACATAC
The DNA here is from genome assembly GCA_039090855.1 of Macrothele yani. Taxonomy (NCBI): domain Eukaryota; kingdom Metazoa; phylum Arthropoda; class Arachnida; order Araneae; family Macrothelidae; genus Macrothele; species Macrothele yani. Next base: position 25,005,807 of record CM076993.1, read on the forward strand.
AAAGGCTGCAGACAACTCAAAGAAGCATGGAGAGGTGCATACTTGGTGTAACCAGGAGAGATAAGAAGAGGAACTCGTGGATCCGAAAAATGACAAGAGTGGAAGACATCATGATCAGAGTTAAATCCCTGAAATGGCAATGGGCTGGACATACTGCCAGAAGGACAGATCATCGATGGACAGCCGAAATTTTAGATTGGATTCCAAGGGACAGGAAAAGACCCAGAAGAAGACCACATGGGAGATGGGTGGATGAAATTCGAAAGTATGCAGGGGTGACATGGAGGAGACTGGCACAAGACAGACTGTTGTGGAGGAAACTTGGGGAGACCTTCGTCCAGCAGTGGATTGATAATGGTTGACAATGATGATGATGATGATGATATATATATATATATATATATATATATATATATATATATATATTTATATATGCCTGTTGTTATAAAATGTTAATTATTCTTATGATTGTCTCTTTACATACCAAACATATCTACCTACTATTACGTGTTTCTGTTTTTTGTCCCTGCGAATGCCTTCCGGACTTTAATTTTGGATAACCGTGTATGTCTCTGCTTCTAAATTCATTTTACTCAGGGTCTAAGTAAGATAAAAAATTACGCATTATTCCCATTTTCAAGTATTAACATTCGAAAGTCATTTAGAGTAATAAAAAGTAAACTGCTCAAATTAAATATAATTCAGGACTGATGATGCGAGCCAAACGCTCTGCGAAATAGCATTCGATGTTAAATAAACATTTAATTGTGTATAAACGTTGATATTTTAATCTATGTTCAAATTAAGATAGGGATATTACGTAGATTGAACAGCAAACCGAACAGTACATAAGCAGCCGTGTGGTTTAATTATGACGTATACGCTTATATATATTACCAAGGGGAGATGAAGGAATGCAACCTAAAAATGTCTTAATAAGGAATGTGTATTCTGTATCTTATATAGGTATTATACGCTTAATAACGGATAATACCTATATAAGATACAGAACGCAAAAACAGGCAAGAATGGGTCAGACAAATGGCATAGCGTTGTATTTTTGTTGTTCAAACGAGAAAACACCTCAACGACTCAGAAGGAGTGAGAAGCATACCAGGTTTACCTCGATCAGTCAGTAAGTTGTGTTACTTCCTCTGTTGTTTACAGGAACTTCGTACATTTGTTTCTTACTGCGGATAAGATAATTCATCTTACTTTGGGGTAGTGCAGCCCACAGACAAAGCAAAAGTCCAAATAATTCTGAATGTGACGCAGGAGCCGGGTAATACTTATCCAGGCTGCTCTACAGTGCATCTCTGACGTCCTCAATGAGATAAAAGTCAGAGGACATTAAAGAAACTAACAAACGTGGGATATCGTCATCTTTAAGCTCTCTCAGCATATGCGAGTTGGATGCGGTTGTACATTTTCATGCACGGACTCTATGGCTTATAATACCGCAGCAAAGTGTCACAGTATTCTGGATGATGACACAGTGATGCATGTCAGCGTTCACGTGCCTCCAAAAAATATACAGTTCTGTGAAGCTATCGAAGCAAATGCATAGATTGGCACAAATGCTGACCGCTATGTATTCCAAAGGTTCTCTACACATGAAGTCACCCACTATCGTAATGTAGGTCAAATCTGGATCCATCGGTTAATAGAACGCTTTGTCACTCTTCTTGACACAATAAATATTGTCGCTTCCACTCACATCTGTCTTGCTGGGTTACCGCACACAGTTGTATTCGTTGTAATGGACATCTCGACGACCATAGATCTTCCTGATGCAGTCGATTACGGATCGTTCTATTACTTATCGCGGCACCAATGACATTTCTTACAGTGTCTAGGGGTATGTTAGCTGGACCTTCTGAGGCTTATGGGTGTGTCTAACTACCACTCCGCGGCAATTCTGCGACATTGCCTTGCCCCTGACTACGCAGTGGAAACGACTTATTGCACTTTGGGATGCATGAAGAACTACTGCAACATCTATCTGTCTGAGACAAGACTGCAGCACTCCCGCAACCATGGTACGTTTGTCGACCATCAAATGTCTCATCTACATTGTCTAAAGTCTGACAGTGGCGTTCACAAAAGCTACAGATATTTTTTTCTTGTGTAACAGTACTTTGTGTGGGCGTGCTCGTTGACTGCTCCAAGTCCAGTTTTCGCTCGTACGCCTTTTTTTGCGCATGCGCGTATGGAAATCGAAATTTGAGTACTGTTTCATTTCATATTCTCCCAGATACCAGCCTGACCTTGCAATGTGTGCATAAGCACGCACATGAGGATCTAAAGTGGGATATTCCTAACTTCTTTGTTGTTGTTTGTAGGGTTTTTCAACCATTCAGTAAGCAGTCTTCCGTCTATAATTTGGAGCTACTGGTTGCTGAAAAAGGAGAAAGCCACTGCTATAAGACAAACTTACCATTCATGCTCCACCTGAGATTCTAACCTATACCCTGTCGTGGCTGAGCTGCACGTTGCTTTAATACTCAAAGCAACATGCAGCTCAGCCACGGGGAAAGTTTAACTTCTTTTTCAAGCAATTTCTATAGATATCATGTTTTAAAAATTTCTCCTTGCTATCAGTTTTAATCATCATTACAAAAAATGCAATTTAATTAAGGTCTTTAATTTAATTAAGATTTTTTGCGGAAATTTAATGTTTTTTTTTCCATGGAGCTGACTTGCATTTGTCTACTCTGAATTTCTGTCCTAATTTATTCATTACCGATATAAGTGCGTGTTCTTTAAATTCAATCTCTGCCGAATCCAGTTTTTTTTTCAGCATTCGAACGAAACTGTAGAACCCATTCGATCAAATGTATGAAAATGCACCGAACTGATATATTTTTTTAAAGAAATTGAAACTACATTTTTAATTACTTCTTCGAGCCTAAGTTTTCTTCGAAAAATTGTTACGTCCGCACAAGTGGACATGACCTCACAATTGAGCAGTTTGAAACTGTACGAAGATCAAGGAGGTTAGAATAAGATATGTGGAGATGCCCTTATTAATGAAGCAGTACCACTTTGCTTGAAGCCTATAACCGCGAGCGACGGCCGTCGAGGTGTGGCAAAGCTCGTGGTTTTCAAGGCTATTGCAATGCATTTTGTGTTGGCCGAATCGCCTTCTTTCGTCGCAAATGTTTCCAATTTTGCATCGTAACTTGTTGCCATGTATAAGAAAATGGTGAATTTATAAAATTCTAAATTATTTTGAGGCTCCTTCCCATTTTCATTTTAAATTCAAGTATACGAACATCAGTGCGAATTCTAAACAAAATTTAACGTTAAAATTGTAAACTTCACTCGGGTGAGAAGTATAATTCATTCCGCTTTGATATTAACACAGTTTCTGCAACCCAAAACCACGCAATTCCAAAATACAAACAGATAAAATTACATAGGTATCATGTAAACAACGACAAATTCCCACACCTTGCGGCTTCGCGGTTAAGAGACCAGGATATCTCCAGAAGTATTATTCTAACCTCCTTGACGAGGATGTTTGAATAATCATCCATAATGTATTTCTAATTTCTTTTTGATTCGCTGTATTTCTTTTTTGCCCGTGGATGCGCAAACGTGGTGCTACTGTAGTTCCTATGGTTATAGTGGCTACAAGAGATATAGTGCGTCGCATAATTATAGAGACAGAACAAATTCTCGAATAAAGAAGAAACAACAACGAGCTGAAATGTACATCTCATATTTATAACAAAAATAGCATAAGACACACAGCTGCACAATAGTTTGACGGAAACATAACAATTCCAACGCCAAGTACAAGAAAAAAAAAACAGAAATACGCTGTCTCAAAAATATAAAGACTTACTAGTTATGAGCACCTCCGGTACGAATAGTGGAGCAGTTGTTCCGAATAATACTGAAAACCCAATTGGGCATGCTGTCCACCAAGTGATGTAACTGTTCTGGACGGAGTGCGTACCAGCTTCGTTCAATCTGCTCTTTCAATGCCACCACACTTGAGAACTGCCGTCCATTCGCATACACATCCCGAGCTAGGATACCCCAAAGGTTCTCGATAGGGTTCAGATCAAGACTGAGCGCTGGCCAATCCATTACGGTCACATGATGAGTGTTAAACCAGCTTTTCGTTGATGCAGACCGATTGACAGAGGCATTGTTTTGCTGGAACAGATAATCAACATCCGCTAGAGTTTCGGCAAACGGTAGAAGGTGGCTGCTGAGTATGTCCTGATACGTTTCGGAGTTTTGCCTGCCTTGCAGAAAAGCGATATCCGTTGTCCCATTGAAAGCGAAAGCTTCCCAGAACATCACAGATGTCCCTCCTTTCTGTCAGCTGAAGAAGGTACGTGGCCCGTGTCGTAAATCATGCCAATAGCAGTTCCAACCGTCAGCGTCCAGGTTGAATTTTTTCTCATCGGAGAAAATAGTTGTGATCCACTCGTCCGTCCATCGCATGTGGCTGCTTGCCCATAACAATCTAGCTTCTTTGTGGCGCCGCGTGAGGTGTAGCAGACGGCGCATTTTACGGAGCACAATGTTGCGACTTTCCTTGATTCGTCGATGAACTGTGTTCTTTGAGACGGTGACACCAACAGTCCGAGAAACTTGACGTAGTCATAACCTTTGGGATGAAACTAAACGCATGATGGCACGATCATTTCGTTTGGTTGTTATTCGAGGCCTTCCAGGCCGTTTTGTGGCAGTTAACGCACCGCCTTTCGATAAAGTCTTATAAATGATAGCCCTACTCCTCCCCATGGCTTTACAAATTTTCGCTACAGGCAATCCATTTGCTCTCAGTCTCCAAATCTTCTGCACCTCCTCACCAGAAAGTTGACTGTTGCGTGGCATTTCGGCAAATGAATGTCTGACCGCAGGTCCGCTGTCTTTTGTAGGCTGGATCGAATTACGGCCCATGCGCGTCCGTACAACATGCTAATTTGTACATCTCATTTGCATGTGGCTACTTTACATAGTTGTCTTTATACTTATGAGACACCTAAAATTACACTATTTTACTTTGTGTTTGTTCTTTTCACCCAATCCGGTCATCTCGACGGATCGAAACATTTGTTGTAGGGTTATGTCTAATTAGGTACCACTTCAGCTTTCTACGTATATTCGCATTGCGTTTACGGCGCAAAGTCGACTGTCCTATATTTAGGCGACGCACCTTAGTATGCCCTGCGTTAAGGCTGTCTTTGAATGAGTGTTAGGGTTCATCTTCTATAACCCATATCTTCAAATGTAAATTCTTTTGTACACATTTTCTCAATACTTTGTACATGAATTATACTTTTTATTTGAAATTTGAGCACAAGTAAAAACGACCCATAGCTAAAAATGCCACAATCATAATAAAAAAAAATTGTTAGGATTTTTTTTTTAAATTCAATTTATTTACTTTCCAATTTGGCTCTAGGTGGCGCGATAAGTTAACATAGCAGTGTTTCTGTCTAGAAGCAACGAAATCTCTTATTTCTGCCTGATTTTTCTAATTACCTGAGCCAAACAAAAATCAATTAACAGGGGCAAAAGTGTGATTGCAATCTTGTCTTCTATAGATCGTCTTCCTTCTGCACGTTATTTTTTGAAGAGAAAATTGATACATTAGTAGAGAACCCCTGAATTTGAGCTATAGAAAGGCCACTTACTTACCAAGCTCCACCTACTTACTGAGCTACAGTCCCAGATATCGTCATTGGTTGAAACGTAACAGCGCGTATTTTGTCTTTTCATTGTCGATCCAACGAGAGACTGCTTCTATTCTGAATATAGCGAGGTCTCCAGTAATTCGCTGACGCCAACTTCTGGGACAGTCACTCAAGACGTAGTCGCCACGCCCAAGGAGTGAGTGATTTTTTGCGCCATCTATCGCAGAAGATGAACCCTAACACTCATTCAAAGACAGCCTTAATACCTCACTGTTTAAATAATTTATTTGTTAGATCGATCATGAAAAGGAGTAATAATTAAGTGTGTAACGTTGAGAACGTGTTTCGTACCTGGATGTAACAGTGTTTATAGATCTTGTAAACAATAAGTAACTCTGTTTTCCGTGCCGAAAGATGAGGCAAGGAGGGAGGAATAGAGCAAGGCTCGTGCTGACAAACAGCTAATACAGAAGTGTGTGGTATGTGAACGTCATTTTAATAATTTCATTTTGATGAACGTTTTATGGAAAGAACTTTTAAAACGCTTGTAAATGGCAAAATAATATTAACGCCTTGAGCTCCACCAGTTCTTTCAGATAATGCAGTGCCCACAATTTTCCCAAATTTCCCAACATACTATAACGAAGTAAATTTATCCGTCATTTTTGGTCTACGCCGGGAATCGAAATCGAGTCCGCTTATTCCGTAACAAGTCGCTCTACCAACTGAGCTACGCAGATGTTCGTTCTTGATGCTATCTGCCTTTATGTCGTGTGCGTCCTGCGGGGCAGGCACGCCACAATATTTAACCAAATGCTTAGGAAACAACGTAAAATTAAGATTAATTAAAATTTAAGTAAACAACGTAAAACCAAGATTTCGCTACTCAGCAATAGCTCAATGTTATTCAACTATTGCTGAGATTTTATTTAATAATTTTTTTGGAGTATTTCACATTGCTGTGAGTTTTTCTGTGGTTCATATCAGGAGCGTATACAGAAATCTTTTTCGGGGGGGGGGGCGAAAGAGGGGAAGTGTTTAAAATCCACCAGTACACAGTACAAAATAAATATGAAAAATAAAACGAATTTTTTTTTTTTGTTTTATCTGATATAAATTTTTGAGTAGATGTTATTTTCATGTTATTTAAACTAATAATGAAAATATTTAATATTCAGGGGTGAGGCTCTATGCTTCCTTTAAATACCTCTGGTTGTATAAGTAAAACATTGCCGTGGATTTTAATTTATTCTGTAAACTTCATGCAGCATGTATCACATTAGCAAGTCATTAATATGACATGTACTTTGCACTTGACATTTTTACTAAATTTCTGTCCGGATTTCTTTTTGGCGAGAAATATAATTATCTCTGAAATCGTTTTGAATAAGTTACCGATAGTATTATTCGATCCAGGGTTTAATAAATCGGATATCAGTGCTTTTTTCTTTTGTTTCAATTTACCAATAAAATTTTGTTTTGGAATATCAGTGAATTTCATTACTTTTATATTTTAACCACTAGTGAGATACAAAAGGGACAGCAATTTAAAACCCTTACTGTGAGAGAGATGTTTCCTGGGATGCTCATGAACGATCGAGAGTTCTAAGGGACATATAATTGTTAAAATTTTATGGAAAAGTCACGGAAGCTCAAGTGTTTACTTAGACACATAATTACGGAGAAATTTGCGTCCATTAATGTATAATATTTGTACTAATCAGCTGTGTAACGCGTAGATTCAATGAGAGATTATGCATTTCCCGATTAAAGTTGACAAAGCTTAACCAAAACACCCCATTTGGAAGAATATTCACTTATAGCTATCCATACATGACATTAATCCATTCCAAAGAACATTCACTTATACATACATGACATTAATCCATTTCGAAGAATATTCACTTATACCTATCCATACATGACATTAATCCATTTCGAAGAACATTCGCTTATACATACATGACATTAATCCATTTCGAAGAACATTCACTTATACATACATGACATTAATCCATTTCGAAGAATATTCACTTATACCTATCCATACATGACACTAATCCATTTCGAAGAACATTCACTTATACATACATGACATTAATCCATTTCGAAGAATATTCACTTATACCTATCCATACATGACATTAATCCATTTCGAAGAACATTCACTTATACATACATGACATTAATCCATTTCGAAGAATATTCACTTATACCTATCCATACATGACATTAATCCATTTCGAAGAACATTCACTTATACATACATGACATTAATCCATTTCGAAGAATATTCACTTATACCTATCCATACATGACATTAATCAATTTCGAAGAACATTCACTTATACATACATGACATTAATCCATTTCGAAGAATATTCACTTATACCTATCCATACATGACATTAATCAATTTCGAAGAACATTCACTTATACATACATGACATTAATCCATTTCGAAGAATATTCACTTATACCTATCCATACATGACATTAATCAATTTTAGCATAGATGCAGGACAAAAAAAAAAAAAGAACTTTGGTAAACAGTTTTAGTGAAATCACTATATTGCACGGAGAGAAAAGCACGTATAGCTATAAACATAGTTTACAGCATAGCATCAAAGCTGTCTTCAGCGCAATATCTGATTTCTAGATTTTAAGAACCCGTTTGCAGAAGCGCATGACACACTATCTCTTCTAGCCACTATATTGTGGTGGTAGTTTAACTTTCGTCAGCCATTTCTTGTTCTTAACATGTGCGCTCCAATTTTTTTGTTTGGAGGCTTAACAATCACCTAAGTAACTTGATGGTATATAAGCAGCCGCCCGTTCCTTATTCAGGGCTACTGATTCCAGAGAAAGGAGAGAGACAGTGCCGTAAGATGAACGCGACATCCATGCTTAACGGGATTCGAACCCTGACCCATCTCAGACGAATGGTCAGATGGATTGGGATTAGAACCCCGACCCATCTCAGACGAATGGTCAGATGAATTGGGATTCGAACCCCGACCCATCTCAGACGAATAGTCAGAAGCCAGTGCTTAAACCACTGCGCCACTAGGCTTCCGTTACCTTCATATGTACCAAATAATAGCCATCCCCTTTCCTCGTAGGCTGAAAATGTGCCTGAGGATAAAATTCGTCCAAAGGTTTCGGCCCAGTGTGAGAGCACTGTTTAGCTACAGAGAAGTGTTTAGAAATGGCTTTCCCGGTTCGAAGATGGTCTCACAAATTTATGTAAAGCATAAAGAAGGAGTGGGGAACGTTCACGCCCACTGCTAATGACAGCGTTGTATAAGTAAATTCCATGGCTCTGGCATACAATGAGTGAGTAGTGGTGAAGTGACTAATGATGTGCAAATTAGTCATGGTTCTACCTGTGAAATTAGTTCCCTTAGGCAAATTTCGAAAGATATGTGCGAAATTCTTCTGACAGAAGTGCACACACACGCAGTCCTTTGAACATTGCGGATATCTTTTTAACCGCTCTATAATAAAATATCATTCCTATTTGAAAGGGTTTTCAACTGTTTGGGCAGTTTTACAGGTAGATGCTATACAGGACAAGCTAAAGCCTGCAGTTTTAAGCAAAGGCAAAGTGATACTGTTGGAAGACATTTTGTTGTTGCACGACACTGCCCCTTCCCATTAAGCCGTCTACACAATTGAAAACATTCTTATGTACCTTGAGATAGAAGACTACAGTATAGTCATAGCCTCGGCCCATTCAGACTATAAAGCGTTTGGTTCACTCAAAGACGGCCGCCCCGGTGGCGCAGTGGTCCGTAAGGGGTCCGGGTTCAGATCCCGGTGAGGCATGGATGTTGTGTTTGTCTTAGGAACGGGCTCTGTCCCTTCCCTCGAACCAGTGACCCTAAATTAGGGACAGGCGACTGCTTATAGCCCATTGAGTTGCTCACGGTGGTCGTTAAACCTCCAATAAAAAAAAAGACGCCTGTTGAAGAAATCTTTAAGAGAGAGCTGAATGGCAACTTTTCTCTACCAACAGAAAACTTTTTAACAAGGCAGTAAGTTTTATATCTATCTAGGAAGTCAGACGCTTCTCTTCTCGCTATGATCATTCGCTTCAGTGACAATAATAGCCAGTGGCACCTTTTTTTTTTTTTTTGATTGGAGGTTTAACGACCGCCGTGAGCAACTCAATGGGCTATAAGCAGTCGCCCGTCCCTAATTTAGGGTCACTGGTTCCAGGGAAGGGAGAGAGCCAGTGCCGTAAGACAAACACAACATCCATGCCTGACCGGGATTCGAACCCGGACCCCTTACGGACGAATGATCAGAGGCCAACGCCTTAGACCACTGCGCCACCGGGGCGGCCAGTGGCACCTCAGTGGGGTGGTGCCGTCCTCACGAGGTATCATTTAGTCATCCATTCTTTGCTATTAGCTGCTGATTTCAAAATATATTTGCATATATTTTCAAAATATTTAATTTTAAATATATATTTTCATTTGTTCTTCGTTCTGCGTTAATGTTTGTTGTCTGAAGTGATGCTATAACCTGAGGAGGGCGCAGATCCCTGGTCCATCCCACTGAAGGTGTTTATTGTCTATAGTGATGATATATCCAAAGACCTTTAAGATACATAGACTAAAAGTTCTTGTGTAAGTGAGTGGCAGCAGCTGATTTTATTTTTATGTCTATGTATCTTGAAAAATATAAATTTTATTATATTTTATGTTTTTAAAGATACATAGACTAAACGTTTTTGTCGAAGTGAGTGGCAGCAGTTATTTTATATTTTATTAATAGTGAGTGGCAGCAGTTATTTTATATTTTATTAATAGTGAGTGGCAGCAGCTGGCAACATTTTGATCGCAGAGCTTGGACGGCAAACCGGCATGTTTCCTATGAAAACAACTTTAATGCTCAAGCCTGCTCGAAAGAAGGAATTCTACGTTGTTATAATACTGGGTATTAATTTTCCTTTCAATTAGAGATAAATTAGACATTGTACTTTCAATTTACGATTAAAGTAAATGTCATTATCGTAATTTTGGAAGATGTAAAATAACTGAAGGAAAACTTCGCTTGTCCTACGTGTAAAATATATTTCGGCTTCAATTCTTGCAAACTGCGTCATCTAGTTGCATGAAATTCGTATAATGTTAAACATCAATTTAATGTGGCCATTTGTTTATTCTTAAGAGAAGTTGTCGAGAACAAATCTTTTAATTGGAGGTTTTTTCCGCAGTGTTATGAGTTCGTAATAGCTATTCAACGGAAGAAAAATAAATAAAATTAAATATGATAGAAAAAAATGCCCTCTTCACATAGTTTAGAGTTTAGACGATTTCAAATCTCGGAAATTAAAAGCCTCGGAAAAGAGAATTGTTTAAATTGAAAAATTTGCAGCTCATTAAAATAGTTAATTTAATTGAAAATTTATTTAGCTCAATAAATCTGGCTGTATTATTTTCTGAAATACTTTGCAATACATACATTACCATTATAAAATCAAAAAGTAATAAATCTTACTGGTTATATATTGTATATATAAAAGAATATAACTGATATGAACACGAGAACTCCTTTAGTAAACAAAGAGATGTGACAGATTCTTACCGTACAACGCTGAATTTCAAATAGCGCACGGCTTCCCTGATGGCGCACTGGTCTAAGCGATGGCTTCTGATCATTCGTCCGGGTTCAAATTCCGCTGAGGCGTGGATGTTGTGTTTGTCTTACGGCGCTGGCTCTCTCCCTTCCCTAGAGCCAGTGGCCCTAAATTAGGGACCGGCGACTGCTTATAGCCCATCAGTTGCTCACAGTGGTCGTTAAACCTCCAATCAATCAATCAATCATTCAATCAATCAATCGATCGATCGTTCAATCAAATGTCGCACGGTTAACTCACGGTTTCCTTTTTTTTTTTTTATTATTGGAGTTTTTTTTTTTTTTGGTTTTTTTTTTGATTGGAGGTTTAACGACCACCGTGAGCAACTCAAATGGGCTATAAGCAGTCGCCCGTCCCTAATTTAGGGTCACTGGTTCCAGGGAAGGGAGAGAGCCAGTGCCGTAAGACAAACACAAAATCCATGCCTGACCGGGATTCGAACCCGGACCCCTTACGGACGAATGATCAGAGGCCAACGCCTTAGACCACTGCGCCACCGGGACGGCTTGTTTTTTTTTTTATTGGAGGTTTAACGACCACCGTGAGCAACTCAAAGTGCTATGAGCAATCGCCCGTCCCTAATTTAGGGTCACTGGTTGCAGGGAAAGGAGAGAGCCAGTGCCGTAAGACAAGCACAACACCCATGCCTGACGGGATTCGAACCCGAACCCCTTACGGACGAATGATTACAGGCCAGCGCCTTAGACCACTGCGCCACCGGGGCGGCACACGGTTTTCTAATCTATGTATCTTAAAGATCTTTGGATATAACCTTGTATTTTTTTTTATTGGAGGTTAACGACCACCGTGAGCAACTGAATGGGCTATGAGCAGTCTCCCTTCCCTAATTTAGGGTGACTGGTTCCAGGGAAGGGAGAGAGCCAGTGCCGTAAGACAAACACAACATCCATGCCTCACCGGGATTCGAACTCGGACCTCTTTCCGGAAATGATCGCTTCGCTGGTGACTCACTGCGCCAAGAAAACGTCAGTAATTTACTGAGGGCCGCCCCGGTGGACGCAGTGTTCCAAGCGATGGCCTCTGATCATTCGTCCGAAAGAGGTCCGAGTTCGAATCCCGGTGAGGAATATATGTTGTGTTTGTCTTACGGCACTGGCTCTCTCCCTTTCCTGGAACCAGTGACCCTAAATTAGGGAAGGGCGACTGCTTATAGCCCATTCAGTTGCTCACGGTGGTCGTTAAACCTCCAATAAAAAAAGCGTGTTTCACAAGTGAATGTACGGAATTGCGATTAAGGCAATTTCCGCCACGCGGTTGGTTCAAAGCTACTTTGGAGATTTGTAGTAGGCGGGGCCTATGACAAGAGTCATGTGACTGAGACATGTAGGCTTTACTGCACTCGCTGATAAGGCATAAGCCCTTTTAATGTTCGGGTGTTTTCTTTGCAAAATGGTTACCTTCAGTTCTTTTACCCGTACAGTCGGAATGCGACAGGAGATAAATAGAGAGCGTACTTTATTGGTAGGGGAACTTTTGAGTTTTTATATCAACATGGCTTTTTTTTTTTTTTTTTTTTTTTTGATTGGAGGTTTAACGACCACCGTGAGCAACTCAAATGGGCTATAAGCAGTCGCCCGTCCCTAATTTAGGGTCACTGGTTCCAGGGAAGGGAGAGAGCCAGTGCCGTAAGACAAACACAACATCCATGCCTGACCGGGATTCGAACCCGGACCCCTTACGGACGAATGATCAGAGGCCAACGCCTTAGACCACTGCGCCACCGGGGCGGCCAACATGGCTTCATGGACTTGTGACTTATCTTCCGAAATACCTTTACTCAATATAGTTCTCACTGAGCCCAAAAGATGTCAGCACGTCAGCACTAATTCCACCTTTAGCTATGATTACTACTGCTGTGTTTTGTATGGAGGACTCATGAGTTGTTGAACGTATTTTTTTTTTATTTTCGAAGAGAATAGGCGGAAGGGGGGGGTGAAATGTGGAATTGAAGGCATTTTTGATGTAGTTTAAAGGGGAAAAAATATGAGGAACTTCCTAAATATTAGAAAAATATATATATGACATATATGTATATATGAAGAGGAGAGGATCTCATTGAGCCGCCCCGGTGGCGCAGTGGTCTAAGGCGCTGGCCTATGATTATTCGTCCGAACGGGGTCCGGGTTCGAATCCCGGTGAGGCATGGATGTTGTGTTTGTCTTACGGCACTGGCTCTCTCCCTTCCCTGGAACCAGTGGCCCTAAATTAGGGACGGGCGACTGCTTATAGCCCATTGAGTTGCTCACGGTGGTCGTTAAACCTCCAATCAAAAAAAAAAAAAAAAAAAAAAAAGATCTCATTGAACTGAAAAGTGGACATCTCTTCTACTATCGTGGGACAGATACTGGCAAAACTAGTGGTGTTGGATTTATAATAAACAAGAAACTGAAGGATAAAGTTGTAGAAGTTGAAAGTTCCTCTGACAGAGTTGCACGACTCGTTATCCAACTCTCAAGAAGATACCAGGCTCAGATAATTTAAACTTATGCACCGACCACAAGCCATCCTGAAGAAGAAATTGAAGAATTTTATGAGGAAATTCGTCATCTAAATAACAAAGGTAAGTAGCATTTGAAGATAATTATGGGAGATTTCAATGAAAAAATAGGGCAACGGCAACAGAATGAAACTTCAGTAGGTAAATTCGGTCACGGCAACAGAAACCAGCGTGGAAATACTCTAGTTGAGTTTGCAGAGGCAGAAGGGTTTTTCATTTTGAACTCCTTTTTCAAGAAAAAGCCACACAGGAAATGGACATGGAGATATCCAAATGGGACGACAAGTGAAATTGATTTTATTATGTGTAACAAAAAATTCGTCATAGAAGACTGCAGTGTGCTAAACACGTTCAACACAGGTAGTGACCATAGATTGGTGAGATGTAAGATGCACCTCAACACTAAACTTGAACGTGGCAAGCTCATAAGACAAACAAATATATTGACATAACCAACCTTAAAAAACACCATAATGCCTTCAAGTTGGAACTGAAGAACAGATTCTCTGATTTAGAAGGCCTAACATCGGAAGAAGTGGATATTTCTGAAGTTAACAGAAAAGTAACCAAAGCTCTTATGACTGAGAAAAGAAGATGGTTATGTAACAAGAAATACAGGCGAAATTTTGACAAGAGTGAAAGATTTCTACTCCAAATTATATGAAAGGGATGATACATGTACTCCAGACATCGTGAAAGATACCAGTACCAGAGTTCTTCCAGTCCTCCCAGCAGAAGTTGCACATGCAATCAAGAACATGAAGCGGGGAAAAGCTCCAGGAGAAGATGGAATTACTGTAGATATCATACAAGGAGCAAGTGGCGAAATTGAAACAGTACTCTCCCAAATTTTCACTCGATGCCTTAATGAAGGGAAAATTCCTGAGGATTGGAAACAACGCTACAATGATCCTGCTACATAAAAAAGGTGACATTGAGGATTTCAGGAATTACAGACCTATCAGCCTCCTATCAGTGGTGTATAAAATCTTCACTAAAGTTCTTTCACACCGCTTGGTTCAACCGAGAGAACAAGTTGGATTCAGGAGTGGCTACGCACAATAGATCACATCCACGTACTGAGAGAACTAATTAAAAGAGCGAGGGAATATGAACTTCCATTGTTCATGGCTTTTATCGATTATGAAAAAGCCTTTGATACGGTGAAACCATCAGCAGTTACAATGGCTCTGAAATCCTGAGATATTGAAGATACATACATTAATATTATTAATAGCATCTATGAAAATGCAAGTGCAAAGATTCGGCTATTTGAGAATACAACACACATAAAAATTGGGAAGGGAGTGAGACAAGGTGACACCATATCTCCGAAGCTCTTTAATGCCACATTGGAGGGTGTCTTTTAGTCGCTGAGCTGGGAAAACAAGGGGATAAAGATTAATGGAGATTATTTAACCCTCATTCGTTTTGATGATGACATAGTCATTTTTGCAACTACCCCATCAGAGCTGCTGAGTATGATCCAGGAACTTGCTGACAAGAGTAAAGAAGTGGGATTTAAAATGAACTTTTAGTAGACAAAAGTGATGTTCAATGCTTTTCCAAGAAATGAAGATTTATCGATTGATGGAGAAATGCTGGAGATAACAGACACGTACGTTTATCTTGGACAGCAGATATCAAGTGAGGGTCACATTGATGAAGAAATTAATCGGCGTACAAAACTTGCCTGGAGAGCTTTTGGAAGAAACAGCATAATTTTCAAGAGAAATATGCCATTATGTCTTAAAAGAAAAGTGTTTGATCAATGCATCCTTCCAGTGCATACATATGGTGCAGAGACGTGGACCTTAACTAAAAGAGACATACAAAGGCTGCAGTCAACTCAAAGTAGCATGGAGAGATTCATGCTTGGTGTAACTAGGAGAGATAAGAAGAGGAACTCGTGGATCCGAAAAATGACAAGAGTGAAAGACATCATGATCAGAGTTAAATCCCTGAAGTGACAATGGGCTGGACATACTGCCAGAAGGACAGACCATCGATGGACAGCCGAAATTTTAGATTGGATTCCAAAGGACAGGAAAAGACCCAGAAGAAGACCACATGGCAGATGGGTGGATGACATTTTTTTTTTTGATTGGAGGTTTAACGACCACCGTGAGCAACTCAATGGGCTATAAGCAGTATCCCGTCCCTAATTTAGGGTCACTGGTTCCAGGGAAGGGAGAGAGCCAGTGCCGTAAGACAAACACAACATCCATGCCTGACCGGGATTCGAACCCGGACCCCTTACGGACGAATGATCAGATGCCAGCGCCTTAGACCACTGCGCCACCGGGGCGGCAGGATGAAATTCGAAAGTATGCGGGACTCACATGGAGGAGATTGGCACAAGACAGACTGTTGTGGAGTAAACTCTGGGAAACCTTCGTCCAGCGGTGGATTGATAATGGTTGACGATGATGATGATGATGATGATATATATGACAGATCACTTACTATGTTATCAGACACAATATATAGTAAACAACATTCTGGAGTATTTATTCCAACGGAACTGTCTTATTTCAACAGAACACTGTTTTGAGGTCTTACTTTGTGTCATTAGGCAGTTCTTTGCTAATACAAAATCACTCTATTTGATTTTTTTTCTACCTAGACCTCTTCACATTCATGAGGAAAAAAACTTGATCCTCAGAATAAATATTTCGGTGTGGAGACATAATTTTCATTTTTAAAGGTCCTTTTAAAGGTAATAGACGCAGTGGTCTAAGCGATGGCCTCTGATTATTCGTCCGAACGGGGTCCGGGTTCGAATCCCGGTGATGCATGGATGTTGTGTTTGTCTTACGGCACTGGCTCTCTGCCTTTCCTGGAACCACTGACCCTAAATTAGGGACGGGCGACTGCTTATAGCCCATTGAGTTGCTCACGGTGGTCGTTAAACCTCCAATCAGAGAAAAAAGTAATAGAAAGGACCTTTAAAAGGGTACTTTTTAGTATCCTTATACACGTTCTTTCACACCATCACAAATCGTAACGGGTACTAGGTTGACGTGCTACCATCTGTTGGGCGATATTCAGTATGGTATAGCTATTTATTGAAGTCGTCCTCAATTTTAATATTAAGATAGATTTCGACTTGTATATATCTGAGAAACTGCAGATATTCCTTATGATATCATTCGGAACATTACTTTACCTTAATAGTCAATATAATCATTTGTCACATATGTTAAGTAACCTCAACAGTGAATTTCTTAGGAAGCAGAACTTCCCAAGACATAATTCAACATGTCTCCGTCCACGACTCTCCTCATAGGCCCTACCTACTCACAATCTCCAAAGTAGCTCTGAACCAATCGCGTGGCGAAAATGGCCTTAATCGCAATTCCGTACATTCATTTGTGAAATACGCCACTGGGAAGGCACATTCTTATTGAGGTTTGTTTGTTTGATTGATGGTTTAACGACCACCGTGAGCAACTCAATGGATTATAAGCAGTCGTTTGTCAATAATTTAGCGCCACTGACTCCAGGGAAGCGAGAGAGACAGTACCGTAAGACAAATAAAACATCCATGCCTCACTGGGATTCGAACCCGGACCCATCTCGAACGAGAGATCAGATACCATCGCTTAGACCACAGCGCCACCGGGGTGGCATTCTTAATGATGTCCACTACATAAGCTGACCAGAAGTCCTCAATTCTTGAGGAAAGTCCTCGAATTTAGTTTACTGTCCCGGAAAACGTCTGATGTCTTTGGGTCCAAATTTTGATGTTTGTCCTCAAATGTCCTCGAATTTACACTTCTTCATTAGCTCGTTAGATTTCTAATGAAAAATGTTCTTAAAAGTGAGTTTCGTTGCACTAATTTTCCGACATGCTTCTTGTGAAAACAAATTTTGACTTTTTTTTCTTCTTTCCGAGTTTAACGAGTATCACGAGCAAGTCTAAGGACTATAAGCAGGCACCTGTCTCTAATTTGGATACATTCGTTCTAGGGAAGGGAGAGAGCAAGTGCTGTTTGACAAACACACCATCCATGTCTCAGTCAGGACTCGAACCCGTACTCACTTGTATGAATGGTCAGTGGCCAACATTAGGACACTGAACTACTGGCGCGATCAAATTTCGACTGCAGTTGATCTAAGTTTCTCCCAAAACTTTGGCAAAATGAAAAATTCGCCATGCAATTAGTTTGGTGCGCAGCTTGATTTTAATTCGGCACATATGCAAGGTAAAGCATTTCGCTTTTGCTAATATTTTCTTGCCATCATAATTCTACTTTGTCAATACAAATTACCAACATTTTACAAGATGTATCCTTTTGAAACACAGATTTTTGTATGTAATATCACCCTTATTAAAATAATGCAGTTCTGTGACAAAAAGATTTACATATTTATTTTGAGTACGTATATGTTTCCAAATGAACTGCCGATTTGGGGACGCCACGCCCTTTTGCCCTGAAATCAGTTTTTCAATATCTGGTCACCTTACCACTACATTAAAATGTACCCATGTGCATTATCCAGAAGTAGAAGGCAAGCAGGTTATATTACTGGAGACACAACTGGCTCTGCCGCCTAGGTCACAACTAATCTGTGCTGTGACGTCACAAGCAGGCAAAAACGAACTAAATTATAGCGTTGATGAAACAGTAAGCTTGTGTATCATTTATAAAGATTATTGGATTACTCATTTTATCTGTTTATGCGCTTAGAAGCTTTTGTTCCATTGGTTTTAAAACAGCTTCTTTACTGCGGCTGCGTCGTGCCTGCTCATGACGTCATTTGCAACACGGATGGTGACTTATGGCGACCAATGCTGCGTGGTTAGGAGTGGTGTTCAAGGCGGTTATATTACTGGAGACAGCACTCCTATCCACACAGTATTGGCCGCCATAAGTCACCGTCCGTACTGCAAATGACGTCATGAGCAGGCACGACGCAGCCGCAGTAAAGAAGCTGCTTTGAAACCAATGGAACAAAAGCTTCTAAGCGTATAAACAGATAAAATGAGTAACTCAATAATCTTTATCAATTATACACAAGCTTACTGTTTCATCAACGGTATAATTTAGTTCGTTTTTGCCTGCTTGTGACGTCACACACAGATTAGCTGTGACATATGGCGGCAGAGCCAGTGTTGTCTCCAGTAATATCACCTCCTTGGTGGTGTCTCCAGTAATATAGGGCTGCGGGTGGCCTAGTGGACAACGTTCGTGACTGCCGTGGAAAGGACCTCGGGTTCGATCCCACGCTGGTACGAACGCTCGATCCACTAAATATCCGCCGTGCGTCGGATGGGCACATTAAGCCGTCGGACCCCGGGTACTGGCCCCCGGTAATAAATAAGGGCGTCTTCTTCCCCCTTTCTACTTCGCTTCCGTGTCACTTTCCTATCGGGCACTCTAGCCCAAAATTCCTAGCTTCCTATTTCTAAGGGTTGTTTAAGACCTGGGGTCAGACACTCCCTTCCTAAAATCCTCTACATATGATCATGATCCAGTAATTTAACCTCCTTGGTAGAAGGATGCATTTAGGGTAGGATCGTGTGTTTACTTTCTAAACCGTGAAACCCGGAAATATGCCGGACTAGCAATCTGGCAATGTTAGTGTCTGATTGTTTTGTTTACATAAGCACGCGGGTGTTCATCTCGTCTGCTGAAGTTCTGTGTCTAAGTGTGTGCTTTGAAAGAGCATATTTATTTCGGGCAATCTAATATTTCGCGGTTTTTAGATTTTTTTTTACCAAAAAATAAGAATGTCTGTCATAATAGAAAATGGATATGGCTGGTTAGTTGACCATAAGTCATTTTATGACAATATATACGGGAGGTGCTTTGATTGTGATTCGGTGATAAACTTGAAGTTTAAAAACGAATTTTTTGAGATAAATTCTCCATTTCTGATGAACAGTGCCGCTGCGAAGGAAAAAGAAAGGTGCCTAAGTGGCGATCAAAAGGTAAATTTAAGTGACCAACGTGTTGCGGTTTCTTGAAATTCAGTACGATAATTTTATTTCTTGTTGTTGGATGTTTGATGATCAAATATTGTAATAACAAATTGACTACTAAAATGAAAAATTCGTAAACTATATGTATTAGCATCGTAGAAAGAAAAGTATAATGGCTATGTGTAGAAGATGAAAGAATATTAGTAGGCATATATCATCATATGTAAACAGTTATATATCATGATCATCGTACCTAAGTTCATATTTTAGAATTTATAGATATGTGAGATTCGTTATTACTTTTACAATCGATAAAAAAGCTTATGTGAAAAAAGAACTGTGCAGCCCCGGTGCCTGAGTGGTCACATGCTTAGATTTTTTTAACTGTCTCGTTTTCCTGAAACCAGTGGTTCCAAGTTAGGAATGAACGACTGCTTATATCTGCTCAATTTGCTTATGGCGGTCGTTAAATCTTGAAACAAAAAGGAAGCAACAATGTTAGAAGGATAATTATATTGGCTTCTGGCAAACATAATATACGTTTTTTGTATATTGAAAAAGTTTCTGTTTTATGTCTTTTGAACTATCTATTATGTGTAACATGTTTTCTGTCATCATGTAATTTACAATACCTTTTCTATTACTGCAGAAGAAGAAGAAGAAGAAACGGAAAAAACAAGATGATAACAGTATTTACCACCATCAGGTAATTCACTTCATATCTGGTTTATAATTTACTGTTTAGAGTACTTTTTTTCTGTAAATTGAATTTAATTAAAAACACTTCTATTGCAAACAACCATACATAGAATTATTAATTTATTTGTAGCAATGCAAAGTTTCTTCTCCTGCTGCAGTGGTCTTAAGTGCTGGCTTATGTTTGAGTAGGTTCTGTTCGAGATGTTGTGTTTGTCATATGGCACTGGTTCTTTTCTTTCCCTTGACCCAGTGGCCCTAAATTAGGGATTGATAACTGCTTATAGCTCATTGAGTTGTTCCCAGTGGTTGTTAAACTTTTAATCAAAAAGAAAAAGTTTCCTCTAAAGAGCTTATTTTTACAGTAACACATCCTCATAATGCATTATAATATTAGTCATCAAAGGCAAAACTCACCTCTTAATGACTGTCTCATAAGTACATATGTGATACATATAATCTCCAATGGTCCTCATGGCTTCTGAGTGAAGTACTAATATTACTAATGTTATTAATAATTAAAACTTGATTTGTAATATTAAAAATTTCATTAATTCTATTTAAAACTGCCCTATATTGAACCAATACAAAATTTACAAATGTACAGCCACAGGTGGCACACGTAAAACTGGCCCCAAATGCAAAAGACAGTTGTACAGTTTTATTTGGTCATAATGTACTGTACATTTCAGTTACATTTGGTACGGTAAGTAAACAGTATTTTTAACTTAAAAAAAGGATATAATGTTCACAATTGACATGTTTATCAGCATTTTTACATATCTTTTCACAGTTTGTGTTGGAAGTGGTCGCCACTTGCCTTGATGCATTTCCCCGCTCATCGAAGCATGTTCAGGAAAACCTTCCACAATTTGCTGACAGAAATGTGGGCAATCTCTTGCTGTATGCTGGTTTTCAACTCTTCCAGCATTCGACGGTTTTTGCAGTGGACTTACCCTTATAGCGAGCCCCACAGGTGAAAGTCGCATGATGATATGTCGGGAGAGTGGTGTGCCTTAGATCCTTAATGATTGTCCTTTCCTGTGTAAAATCACTGTGGATTAGAGTGAGTGAATGGTGAATGAACAGAGGTATGGTAAGTTGCTTCATCTTGTTGTAGAATGTGGTAAGAGTTCATGTGGAAAGTCTCTCTCAACTGGCTTACAAACTTTTCATAGATAAACGACTGTATTCACATTTTCTTCAAAAAAAAAAAAAAAAAAAAAAAAAGGTCCAGTGATGTGTACAATTCGTTTTACTTGATGTGCAATGATTACAGAACCAGTTGTACGCCATTTCTTCTCCAAGTCCTGCATTTTCGATTTCACAGAAACATTGGTATCACGATATTTTGCTTTAAACCGTTCATGAACCAAAACGAAAGAGCATGTGTGAATATACTCTTCCATAGTAAAAGCATGTATAATTGAACATGGTATGACTCGCACACAGATGGTCGCACACTGTCTCCCAGAGCGTGGATAATCGCTGAACTCATATGCACTTACACTGCAGCAGAGTAGTTTCCAGCAGCAAACTGTAAAATATAACTTTACAACTGTAACCCAAACTGTGTTTAGGGCTAGTTTTATGTGTGCTACCCTGTATATACACTTAAGAACCTCATAACTTATGTTATTTTACATATCTTCATGATTAAAAACCAACTATAATGATTTAAAGTATCACTTTTATTACTTCCTATTAGTAGTACTAATTCTGACTATTAGATTGCTCTAATCATTCTAATATTCTCTTTTACGTGCAATATTTCAAAGTAACTTGTACAATATTCTAGAGATAATGCTTACCTTGGCATTCCTTGCTAGCGATGGGAACATTTCACACACGTATTTTCCGGTCTTTGTTGATGTTATTGTCCTAAAGTCCATTGTATGAGATGACTAGCTTTACTTCTCACACTTTTCGCTGGGTATACTCATTGGATCTTTGCCATAGGATTCAAACACATCAATTTTTACCTTTCTTTATACTCGAAATTTTTGCCCATACTATGGGCATCCTCAGGAGCGTGGCGACTTTACCACTGATTATTATATTTGCACTTTTAAGGTATTAACCTCTTGCAAAGTGCGCATAGTTTACGTGCAATTCATAAATGAAAAAACCATGAGGAATAACCACTCACCATAAAGATCATGGTAACCTCCAATGGACCAAACACTTCCAACACGTCAATTCATCGTGATGTAACTGGGCTTCCACAGGTTTACAGACCTCTTGCTTACGCTTCTTATTTTCGGGTGTGAAACATCGTTTTTTTCCTTTGCCTTATAGTATGTTACTATAATGCTTGTCAATTCGATAAAAATCATACATACAACTCATTCATACAATTCAAGTAAAAACTATGTACATAAACCTTACATTCACAGGTGATTAAACCTTAGTCAACTCTAATTATGGAACTCCTCCTTCTGTTTCATAACCTCTGCTACTTCCACTGCAATTGTCACACCCATTCAGCCCCGCACATCCAATCCTCTAGTACTTTCGACAGATCCCTGTCATCTTCAGGAGGCAGGTGTGTCTCATCCGCCCACCGCAGCTCAAGTGAGCAGAGCCATCGAGGCCTGGGCCCCAGTCGCTATCTCTGAATCGTTGTGTCTCTGGCGCCATCTATTGTCCCTGCTGCTCTTTTTTCTCTCTTTCTTTTTACGCTGCTGTTCAATTTTTATTAGGGCTTTCCATTGTTCGTTTAAGTTATTTGGCTCATTAATGTTGCATAATCTTGATCTGTTTTTTTCAATTAACACTGATTCTGCAATTCTTAACTGCTTTTCGTTTTTACAGCTCTTAATAATTTTAATATCTTCAAACCTTGGACATTTTTGATTTTCCATACAGTATTGGGTCAATGCTGTCTTAGCCTCTTTTTTATTCCAATTATTAATATGCTGATTCAATCTATACTTTAATTTATTCTTGGTGCTGCCTATATATGACACAGGTGGTTGCTGGTTTATTGGGATTTCATAAATTCCTGCTCTATCTAATTGGCTAATTTTTTCATTTTTAATCACTAAATTTTTTACAGTAAGTACCTGATTTCCTACCTGTATGCCATACTTGCCACAAACTTTATTAATTTCTGCTGAAACATTTTCTATATATGGTATTGCTCCCACATATTTTACAAGTTTTTTATCACTCTTGACCTTATTGTAACCTTGAGTTACTTCATAAATCCATTTTTTTAATACCTGTTTAGGGTATCCAAAAGCATATGCAATTTTTTCAATATATTCAATTTCTTCCTTTCTATACTGTTCAATTGATGAATGTGTTAAACTTCTTTTAATTAGTGTTTTAATACTATTTCTTTTATGTGTTAATGGATGTGATGACTGAAATGGTATAAGTACTGGGATATATGAAGATTTTCTATGCACTCTGAATTGTAAACTCTCCTCTGTTTTAATAATCAAAACGTCCAAAAATGCCAAAGTATTGTCATGTTCTTGTTCTACTGTCAGTTCTATAGATGGATAAATTTCACTATACTTTTTTGTCAAGTCCTCAAGTTCATCATTTTTTAGCCTGGATAACAGAAAAATGTCATCAACATATCTGCAGTATATCAGTGGTGGATCCTCGAGTTTACTTATTATTTTTTCCTCAATGTCACTCATTATAATTTCAGCAAATAAAGTTGACAGTGGTGACCCCATAGGTCCACCATGATTTTGTTTGTACATCTTGTTGTTAAACTTAAAAATGTTATTTTCATATATGTACAATAAAATTTCTCTTAACTCCTCTATTTGTATTGCATTCATTGTCTGTAGCACATACAATTTTTCAATAATTATTTCTATTGCCTGAGGTACTGGTGTGCTAGGAAAAAGAGCTCTCACATCCATACTAGCCATATGATATTCACTTAAATCTTGTTTAATTACTTTAATTTTCTCAATAAATTTCGTATGTATTCTTCACAGTGAACCTTGTCTTCATGAACACAGGTGCCAAAAATTTGTAGATATTCTTTTCTAGTTTTATTAGTGGGGAATTCCTTTTTGATACAATCACTCTCATAGGTGTATCAGGCTTATGAGTTTTTATTTTTGCAATCATTTTTGGTATTCCAGTACCCATTGGTGGGTATGCTTTCTTTATTTCATCAGGCAAGGTGCTGTGATTTCTTATTCTAGCTAAGTACCTTACTTGAGATTCTGTTGGGTCTTTTGTCAGAATGCTGCAATTTAGTTCTTCTATAGCTCTATTCATCTTTAGATCATATTCAGTTGTGTTTAATATTACAATTTGCCCTGTTTTATCAGCTTCACAGAATTTAATTGTTGGGTCATCTCTTAATTTAATCAGTTGTTCTTTCTCATACTGAATTTTATCTATATGATATTTCTTTTTCTTACTTTTTTCATTAAATTCTTTCAAAACAATTCTATACAGTTTACTTCGAAAATTTTCACGTTCTTCTGCTGGTACACTGCGTGCCATTTCTTCTAAGTTGGGTATTAATTCCTCCGTCCTCGGCAGGCTCCGTGGAAACGCAAATTTTTTACCTCTCTGCAAAATAGCTCTTTGCGTGAAGCTCAAGGTCAAGTTGGAGTTATTCTGATATACCTCATACATATTCTCCCGTTGTTCTTGTACACGTTGTCTGTCAATCATCACGTGCAACTTTTTTCCATGACTGCTCTTGAGCATTTTTTTTCGTATTCCACGATGTCAAAAATTTCTCTGAAGGTTACATCCAAAATCTCATCTCTCCAATTACCGTCGAACTTTCTATACTTTTTATAACATATCAAAGACCCAACAGAATCTCAAGTAAGGTACTTAGCTAGAATAAGAAATCACAGCACCTTGCCTGATGAAATAAAGAAAGCATACCCACCAATGGGTACTTTAATACCAAAAATGATTGCAAAAATAAAAACTCATAAGCCTGATACACCTATGAGAGTGATTGTATCAAAAAGGAATTCCCCACTAATAAAACTAGAAAAGAATATCTACAAATTTTTGGCACCTGTGTTCATGAAGACAAGGTTCACTGTGAAGAATACATACGAAATTTATTGAGAAAATTAAAGTAATTAAACAAGATTTAAGTGAATATCATATGGCTAGTATGGATGTGAGAGCTCTTTTTCCTAGCACACCAGTACCTCAGGCAATAGAAATAATTATTGAAAAATTGTATGTGCTACAGACAATGAATGCAATACAAATAGAGGAGTTAAGAGAAATTTTATTGTACATATATGAAAATAACATTTTTAAGTTTAACAACAAGATGTACAAACAAAATCATGGTGGACCTATGGGGTCACCACTGTCAACTTTATTTGCTGAAATTATAATGAGTGACATTGAGGAAAAATAATAAGTAAACTCGAGGATCCACCACTGATATACTGCAGATATGTTGATGACATTTTTCTGTTATCCAGGCTAAAAAATGATGAACTTGAGGACTTGACAAAAAAGTATAGTGAAATTTATCCATCTATAGAACTGACAGTAGAACAAGAACATGACAATACTTTGGCATTTTTGGACGTTTTGATTATTAAAACAGAGGAGAGTTTACAATTCAGAGTGCATAGAAAATCTTCATATATCCCAGTACTTATACCATTTCAGTCATCACATCCATTAACACATAAAAGAAATAGTATTAAAACACTAATTAAAAGAAGTTTAACACATTCATCAATTGAACAGTATAGAAAGGAAGAAATTGAATATATTGAAAAAATTGCATATGCTTTTGGATACCCTAAACAGAGGTATTAAAAAAATGGATTTATGAAGTAACTCAAGGTTACAATAAGGTCAAGAGTGATAAAAAACTTGTAAAATATGTGGAAGCAATACCATATATAGAAAATGTTTCAGCAGAAATTAATAAAGTTTGTGGCAAGTATGGCATACAGGTAGGAAATCAGGTACTTACTGTAAAAAATTTAGTGATTAAAAATGAAAAAATTAGCCAATTAGATAGAGCAGGAATTTATGAAATCCCAATAAACCAGCAACCACCTGTGTCATATATAGGCAGCACCAAGAATAAATTAAAGTATAGATTGAATCAGCATATTAATAATTGGAATAAAAAGAGGCTAAGACAGCATTGACCCAATACTGTATGGAAAATCAAAAATGTCCAAGGTTTGAAGATATTAAAATTATTAAGAGCTGTAAAAACGAAAAGCAGTTAAGAATTGCAGAATGAATCAGTGTTAATTGAAAAAAACAGATCAAGATTATGCAACATTAATGAGCCAAATAACTTAAACGAACAATGGAAAGCCCTAATAAAAATTGAACAGCAGCGTAAAAAGAAAGAGAGAAAAAAGAGCAGCAGGGACAATAGATGGCGCCAGAGACACAACGATTCAGAGATAGCGACTGGGGCCCAGGCCTCGATGGCTCTGCTCACTTGAACTGCGGTGGGCGGATGAGACACACCTGCCTCCTGAAGATGACAGGGATCTGTCGAAAGTACTAGAGGATTGGATGTGCGGGGCTGAATGGGTGTGACAATTGCAGTGGAAGTAGCAGAGGTTGTGAAACAGAAGGAGGAGTTCCATAATTAGAGTTGACTAAGGTTTAATCACCTGTGAATGTAAGGTTTATGTACATAGTTTTTACTTGAATTGTATGAATGAGTTGTATGTATGATTTTTATCGAATTGACAAGCATTATAGTAACATACTATAAGGCAAAGGAAAAAAACGATGTTTCACACCCGAAAATAAGAAGCGTAAGCAAGAGGTCTGTAAACCTGTGGAAGCCCAGTTACATCACGATGAATTGACGTGTTGGAAGTGTTTGGTCCATTGGAGGTTACCATGATCTTTATGGTGAGTGGTTATTCCTCATGGTTTTTTCATTTACCACTGATGTTCGTGGTTAATTTCGCGCTAATGGAGTTTGATACTCCATGTTGCCTTCGTCGGATATCATCATCATCATCATTGTCAACCATTATCAATCCACTGCTGGACGAAGGTCTCGCCAAGTTTCCTCCACAACGGTCTGTCTTGTGCCAGTCTCCTCCATGTCACTCCCGCATATTTACGAATTTCATCCACCCATCTCCCATGTGGTCTTTTTCTGGGTCTTTTCCTGTCCCTTGGAATCCAATCTAAAATTTCGGCTGTCCATCTATGGTCTGTCCTTCTGGCAGTATGTCCAGCCCATTGCCATTTCAGGGATTTATTTCGTTATCAGGCCCGGCTGGCGCCATCTATGTTTCATTAAAACAACTTTTTTTAATTTATTTTTTACTTTTTTTTTATTTTTTATTTTAGTTTCTTTTCCTATCCTGGTTCTTTTGTCTTTTTTGCCGGTTTTTCTTTTGTTGTTGTTTTTCTTGTCTTATTAGTTCTTTCCACAGGCCAGATAATGTGCTAGGGTCATTCTGGTTACATACCCTTGCTTTATTTTTATAGATTAATATTGCTTCTTCCCTCCTCATTTGCCTTTCCGATTTTTTATTCTTTTTTAGCATTTTAATTTCATCAAATTTTGGGAATGTCCGGTTTTCCATGCAGAATTGCACTAAAGCAGTTTTGGCTTCTTTTTTTTTTGCCAGTTAGATATGTGTTGTTTAAGTCTTTTTTTTTTAATCTGTTTTTCGTACTTCCAATGTACGATATTGGGGGTATGTGTGCAATTGGAATTTCGTAGGTTCCTGATTCTTCTAGCATTTTTTCCTCTGTTTTTTTGTTGACAGTCATACTTTTCACAGTGTGCACTGAGCTTCCTAGTTGTAAGTCATATTTAGCTCATTGCCTATTGATTTCTTTACTCACTCCTCCCAAGTATGGGAAAGCTCCAATGCATTTAAATTTTTTATTCCTCATCTTCCTTTGGTTGGGAACTTCTTGGCCTTCTTTACTCTGAGTCATATGCTTTTACTCTCATGTATCCATTTATTAATTAGCTTGCTCGGGTACCCATACTCTTGTGATATTTTCGAGATAAACTCTAGCCATAGTAAATTTGATACGGCGAGCGTACGCACACACATCTAACAACAGGCTAAAAAATCAAGAGCTGGAGTTTATCTTGAAAATATCACAAGAGTATGGGTACCCGAGCAAGCTAATTAATAAATGGATACATGAGAGTAAAAAGCATATGACTCAGAGTAAAGAAGGCCAAGAAGTGCACAACCAAAGGAAGATGAGGAATAAAAAAAAAAAAAAATAAAAATAAAAAAAAGTTGTTTTAATGAAACATAGATGGCGCCAGCCGGGCCTGATAACGAAATATATCCAAGAAAGTATATCCGACGAATGGCAACATGGAGTATCAAACTCCATTAGCGCGAAATTAACCACGAACATCAGTGGTAAAGTCGCCACGCTCCTGAGGATGCCCAGAGTATGGGTGAAAATTTCGAGTATAAAGAAAGGTAAAAATTGATGTGTTTGAATCCTAAGGCAAAGATCCAATGAGTATACCCAGCGAAAAGTGTGAGAAGTAAAGCTAGTCATCTCATACAACGGACTTTAGGACAATAACATCAACAAAGACCGGAAAACACGTGTGTGAAATGTTCCCATCGCTAGCAAGGAATGCCAAGGTAAGCATTATCCTCTAGAATATTGTACAAGTCACTTTTATTACTGTTTTAATTTCTTCAATACATGTACAAACAACATTGCTATTCTGCTAAAACTAATTAATAGTGGTAAATTCATTAACTATTTAAAACTCAGAAATTTAAGAATGAATAATAAAAACATATACTTAGAATGAAGACATGTAAATAACTCTAATTTTGAGGTTTTTAAGTGTATATGGCTGTACATTTGTAAGTTTTGCATTGGTTTATTATAGGAGATTTTTAAACAGAATTAATGAAGTTTTTAATATTACAATTAAAGTTTTAATGGTTAAAAAGAATAAAGTTAATAACGTTAGTACTTCACTTGGGAGCGGGAGGACCATCGGTGATTATATGAGCGTCATATACTTACAAGAGACTCATTAAAAGGCGAGTTTTTCGACTCTAAATTTCTTTAATGATTAAGTAATGTATTTGAATACTTGCATGTGAATACAAAAAACTACTAGAATGTTGTTGATTGATGTTTCAAGAAGTTAGGAATATTCTCAAAATGAATCCAATTTTGTTGGGTTTGTGCATCAAAAAAGAGTGCCTGCAGTGTATAGAATGGAGATAATAGATTTGAATTCTGTATTACTAGCAGGGCTGGTTTATCCTAGTAGCATGTGCTATGGACCCCTGCTGATGTGTACACTGCTACGCTGGTTTTTAGAAATTGTTCTTCTATAGGTATGTTATTGAGTTTGTGTTGAAGATTTACCTCATTCTGATGATTACCAACTGCAGTGGTGAATGCTCTTTTTCAAAATTGAAGTGAATCAAGAACAAAGTAAGAGCCAGTATGGGCTAAACAAGACGGAACTATATCTTTTTGATGAGTATTGAGCATGAGTTATTGAGAGAAGTGAACACGTTGAGGATAATTGATGAGTTTTCAATTGCCAAGTCTCGTAAACGCTTCATCTGAATCATGTAACTAACTGAAGTTTAATAAAAATTGTACTCAACTGAAAATTTATAGGTTAATTTTTTGATGTATGACTACGTCTAACTCCCCGAATAGTATGGGGAGACTTACGACTGACCGCCTGTGACAAAAATAGGTCCCAATTGAAATCATTATAGCATTAAAAATGTGTGCCGCACACTAATTGTGTTAGCATATTCATAAACAGCATAGAGTCCAATTTGTGTATTGGGCAATATATCATACGTGTGATGCTCCTTGTGCGCAGGGGAGATGATGCAATATTTTTGCGTGTGCAGCTGTGTTTGACTCAGTCTATCTCGGCAACCGTGAGCGCAATGCGACGGTGCATGGTATCGTTTTAAAGCTCTCGACAAGATCTATTCAAATGTATGAAGAACATTTCGCCGTGGTTTGAACTGAACATTTAAAAAATTGTTTTCTTGTGAACCGTTGAACACTTTTAACAATATTGTTGTTTATCTGGACAACTGTGAGTGCAAAACGACTTTGCTTAGTATGGTTTTAAAGCTCTCAACAGCTCTCTCAAAATATATAAAGAACATATCACAGTGGTTTAAACTAAAATTTTTAAAAATTGTTTTCAACAATTCTGCAGAATTCGCAGAATGAATGCAAGCACAAGTGGAGAATTTCAAAACGAGAGGCAAGAGCAAGTGATGAGGAATGTAAGAAACCCAAGAAGACTACAGCCCAACAAACTAGAGAGTATCGAGAGTGCCTGAAAGTAGTCGCTGCCAAACAAAAATCCAATACACCAATCGAACCTGTACCATCTTGAACTCGCGCAAGGAAGCATAAATCAACAGAAACAACTTCAGAGTCAAAGCAACTGATTGAAACCATACTCAACTAGCTCATTTCAACTCTCCAATCTGCAAGTTGTAGTTTTACGTTCCAAAATGACGGCTCAATCAGAACAGGGCCTATCTGTCTTTTTGTTAAGCTTAGGAAGTGGCACAGTTAATTTCAGGGTAATATTAGCAGCAAATGTTTTCAGCTTGAAGTCATCCTAAAAGTTGCTTTAGAAATCAACTGCACGCTAGTCAAGTAATGGACCAACCATCCAAATATCTGCTGTTCTGTGAATTATATTGAATAAAAATTTATGAAATATTACCATTTTTCTCTTCACCTATATCCAAAGTTACCATCATTCAGTTTTTTTGTTCCTCTCCCCAAGGAAGTTGCAAAAAGTATATCCCTGGCGAGGAAGCCCTGTTGTTCGTAGTGCTTACAGGCCCCATGGATCCTTAAACCAACTCTGATATCAGCTGTGTTGTATCCAAGTTCTTCTCACCCCGGTAATCTCTCAAAATATAGTATTGAAAAAATAAACAAACAACAACAACTGATGAGTATGTCCTTTTAGTATTATTTAATGATGCCTTTAATTGCATATGTGGAAGATTTTTTTTTTTTTTTTTTGCATTGGTAAAGAGTTTTATCATTCATTCCTAGTGCCTGGCAAGGCAATGGCCCTTCTGCAGAGCTATGCGAAGCTGTTGTCTGGTACAGACAGGGCAAGATAGTAACTTCTGCTGTGCACTGGGCAAAATTTCAAGTTGGGTCCTAGAAAATAAATCTCATATTTTACTGAAGTTGTTATGCAAAAAAAAATATCATTTGTAAAGAGCACATACCAAAACTATCATAAAAAAAAATTAACTCAAAGAAATATTTGCTTTAATCTTAAGAAAGACCATCATATAAATTGAAAGTTCAGTGAGTGAGAGGTAAAAAGGGTTAAAATCCACAAATATCTTTCTGGGGACAGGAGGTTGAGGTTGCATGGTTCTTATAACAACTTCCTCACAAAATGATGAAAAGATAACTTTGCTAGATAAAACACACAGATTATGGGATTTACTTAGGAATAAATGGATGTTATTTATTAACAGTCAGATTTTTGGGTTGTAACCCTACCCTTCATCAGGACTGCACTATAGTCCTGATGAAGGGTATTGTTACAGACAGTGTAATACTGATGAAGGTAGGGTTATTACCCGAAAATTTGACTGTTAATAAATAAAATCCATTTATTCCTAAGTAAATCCCATAATCTGTGTGTTTTATCTAGCATATTATTGTCTATAAATGGCCATTGGCCATGCCTTCAATTATTACTAAGATAACTTTAATTAATCCACATAGGGAAAATTTTTTGTGTAGCAAATAATAAGCATCCCTCTAAAATAAATTCATACGAATAGTCCTCTCCCCCCGATACATGTTTTAGTGATTGATTTTTGATTCATAGTAGAGTATTGTAACTGAAAAATTAGTGAATTTTTTTTTACTTTTATATATGCTCTTATACGGAAATTGCTTTTTGTTTTAAATTTTCAGTACTGTTTTTAAAATCTTTCCTATACAGCCCCAAAACAACTTTGATATTATTATTTTTATTTTATTTCTAAATTTAAATATCTGGTTTACACACAAATTGATGAATATATAAAGTAGGGAGCCACACAATGGCAAACTTTAGTTTGTTGTTTCACGACTGTGGAAAAGATTAAGGTGGTTATAATATTCATTTGAAATCTTCAAATCTCAGTGTCTGTACAGCAAAGGGCAATAACTTAGTTGAAAATGGGTGGGATTAGAAACTGAAGAAAGAAGTTTAAAAAATATCTTTTCAAGGGCTTCTCATCTCAAAATATATAAAAAAAAAAATAGTAATAATAAATATAAAAAATTCTCCTGGAAAGGATTTTGTTTTTATTTCCTAAACTGAAGGGCACGGGGTGACTGCCCTGACTGTACAGACAGGTACAGAAGCTTACTGTGTGTGTGTGTATGTGTGTGAGTGAGGGGCTTTGGTCCCCAAAAAATATTGATAGAGCTACTTTGCGAATGAGTCGCACACACACATGCACTAACTGGCAGAGACACAGCTTTTGGCTTTGCACAGCTGTTTAAAAACTTTTTCAATGAACAAAATTCTTCTAAATTTTAAATCATAAAGGGGGAAAAACAACTGAAAAGTCAGCACTACCTTCCTGGTGTTCGGTTCTCTTTGAAAAAAATGAACGAGCTATGTGTTTTTTAAATAATAAATTTGTAAAGAATCTTTGAAAATAAATTTGACCCCTTCTATTTGGATGATTTTACCTAATAGAAGAATTTCAAGCTCGAATCATGCCTAAGCAATATGACCAGAATAATTCCTCTTTGAAATATTCATTTATTCTTTTTCAGTGCATGATTCCCACTTCTTTTGAAAGGAACTTCCATTTATGTCACTTCATCAAGTCATTCGTGTGCCACTCATTGTCTTACTGGACGATTTTCTCTCAGAAGTTAGTGGAAATACTACATTAAATGAAGCACACCACTAAGTATAAACAAAGTAGCCCTTGATCCCCAAATATGTAAACAAATACTTCAAACTTCCTCATCTCCACTGTAGCAACAAATCACGCCAGAAACTGGCTTTGGTTTCATGAAACCGAAAAAACGTTTTTTTGGGGGAAAAAAAGCCACATGTTGCTGAAGTCAACAAGAAGTGAAAACAGAATTTAATTACAACCTTTAAAGAAATAAACCATATCATTTCAAACTCTCCATCTTACAGCCTGGCTTGCCAGTTTCAGCTGTAATTAATTTCTGTATCGAGTAGCAGAAGTAGTCTTTTGTTTCATTTAGTGAACTTCACCACATGATTATTTAACAAGTCAGTCTTCATTTTGCAAGACAATTTTTTTTTTCATATCCAAGAGCAAAATGCTGAACCTCCCATTATAGGCCCAGCCCAAAAGGCTGAGTGGGGCATGGGAACCAGGCCCATGTAAACCTTTAGTCAGCCATACCTCACAACCATTGGTCAGCATTAGTCTCTTTATGGTATCCCATACTTTTCATTTTGTATTACATGTCAGACTTTGAGTCAAAATTTTTATATAGAGGCTCCAGCTCTATTGGTCTTGACAATCCTAACATATATAGAACATTTTTTTCAGTCTCCGTGAAAACCAGATATGCAAATTAAACTCATCTTTGTTTTGTGGCTTCCTAGTTATAATTTAGAATTTCCACAGCAGCAAGTTACTTACTAATTTATAAAGTAACTTGCAGCTGTGAAAAATACTACAGAGGTGAAACACATCATAGGCTAGAAACTTGCATCGCAGAGCACAAAGCAGCAATAATTTTTTTTTCAAACAAGACAGGATTAGGCAGGCATGTTAGAACAACAGGACATGGACATGAACTCTTTAACTGTCATTGGACTTTAATCCAACTTTCTGAAGCATAAATTGAAAGAGGGACTTGAAATTGAAAAATGCCAGAACTCCATCATAAATTACTGTAGGAGATTAACGCTGCCTAACATCTGGCAAGATATTTTGCAGAATCACCATAATCATCAAGGTTAACCATAGCCAAAGACAGTGACAGAGATTGGGTTGAAAAACTGCCTGACGAAGGAGAGGAATTTTCTCCAAAAATTTGCGGAAAATTGTAACTTTACCTGGATAAATCCCATAAAAAAGTTAACTAGTTTAAATTGAAGATGTGCAAATCTATTTTTCTTTGCAATGGTCAAATCTACAAAGTGGATCTTCTTTGGTGTCTTCCTTACTCAATTTTAAATACAGCCAAACCTCTTTAAGCCAACCCTCCTTAAACTACTACTCTCGCTTTTCACTTGCTGTAACCCTGGAATGGATTTTTTCTGAATATCTGTGTATTGGAAATTCCCTCTAAGACTGTCTACCAATCACCTGTGCACTAAGAGCACTAAAGGTTTTCAAAGCCTGTTAAATCCCTTTTTCACACTGTCGTCTGCACAGGAAACAGTTAAAGATGGTTATTGAATGCACCTTTTGGTAGCCATTCAAAGAGATTGATTGTCCAATTTCAGGAGTCAAAATCTAATTAAAATCGAACATTTTTATTTCAATACATTACATGCATGAAAAAAAATCACTCTTCAAACCAGCAATGTATTGCAACTTATTTTTCATATTTATTTGAGAAGTGTATTAGCAGGTGGACAGTAAGATTTATCCAAAATGAAAAAAATCCCAAGTGGATGGGTTTGAAAAAAATCACTAAGCTCAACAAAAGGTATAGACTAATGGCAAACGTGATAACACAGACAAATATAGTTTCACTACAGATGAAATTACGTATTAAGAAAATTTTTGGGCAATTACTGCTATATCAAAGAACAGCTCAGCTGAAAATTGAAAAAAATTCATATATTGTCTAAAGTTTTTCACTAAAAATATAATTTTAATTATACTTTAAATTATCAGGATGGTGTTATGTCTTCTTGCTGAAATGTTCACAAAATTTTTTGTTGCTTTCTTTCTCCACATTTTCCTTAAAACAGGAAATGTTTTATTTTTGAAAACTGTGGTTTGTAAAGACTTTTAATTATAGGAAAAATAATATTTTTTTTATCCATTCATTATAAAATGAATGTTAGTTAAGAAACGTAGATCCCCCACTCAATATTTTACCATTTAGCCTCTTTATATGGCCACCTTCACTTTTTGCCAGAAAAACGTTGAAACAAAGGTTGTGGTGGTTTAACAACGTTCGGCTACATTTAATTTCATTTTTATTTGCCAATAGCCCAACTCTTGCAGCATCTTGAAGTATTCCCCATTGATAGCTGCATTACCTGTTCTTCGGTCTCTCTTTAGTGTGCAACAGTGTAAATACAAATTTTTTATCTTGTTTTTATTTGGGAACTTCTTATAAAGTATTGCTATATCAAAGAATATAAAGCTTCACGTGAAGAACGTCAACTCTCATTGAGATAACATAAAACAGGTGACAACAGCGCCCCCACCAGCTAGGAAGTTATGTGCTCTGCCTGAAAGCAAACATTCAGGAGCAAAAGGCATTAGGGAACTATAGCAGTGGAGCTTTTCTTTGATCTGTGATTGTTTCTTTTGGCCTGATGACTATTTGCTTAGAGTAGTTGTTTTTTTGTTGTTGTTTTCTGATATCCCACCCTTCCCTTATTTTGGTGAAAAAAATAAACAATAACAATGAATATTACTATTTAAATTAAATTTTAGCAGATATTATAATTAGGCCTAAGAATTCGTAAAAAATGCAGACAATCCGTAGTATTTGGCATTTCTGAAAAACTGAAGAGCAAACAAAAGGCTTAACTAAAGCAATTGTTTCAACAAAACTAACAAATCTGATTTGCGAAGTTATTATGCTACCGAGAAGGTAACAATCACGTACTGTGAGTAACTCAGTTGACTGTTCTTTGCCAGAACTGAAGTCAACAAAACAACACAAGCATGCATGCACAGTCTGCTCCGGCATCAGCCTGTATGTTGGTTTCTGTGCGCTGTGTCTTGCATCCCAGGATATGTTGGCGCTAGTTACGTCTTGCTGATCCTTAAGTTTCTTCAGTTAGATATTCTTTGGCTATATGAAAAGCCACAAAATGAATGCCAATCTGCAAAGTAAAAAAATGCAAAAAAAATCCAAATTTTAGAACAAGCTATTTTTATAACTTTGAAATAATTTATGATTTACCATATGCTTAAAAAGAAAAAATATTTTTGTACAACATAATGGAAATATAAGTGTGTCAATGTGTGGTAGAAGAGATTTAATTGGAGGGTTCATCTGCATGAACTTTTAATGTTACAAATGATTTTTGATACTAAACTGCAAACCCTATCTCTCTGAATTCTATGGATTTAGAGAGGTAATATAATATATATTTAGTATGTACTAATATAATATATTCTCCTGATTTAATGGTGTTATTCATTTTAGGTTAAACCACTCATTGAACAAGCTGTAGACGTTCTTTGTAATGAAGGCAGAAATATAGGTTATTTACAAGATGGTGAAGTTTCTCCTTTTGAATGGTTTCAAAATAATGCACCAGCTAAGTCTGCTGCACAGCGTATAAACTGCACATGTAGTAAGTTTGTATTTTCTACACTTTCTTCCTGTTAAAATTGTTTACATTATTTCTGTGTTTTTCCAAGGCCATGAAATATAAGTTGTTATATAAGCTTGTGCTACATACTGTAGAGAAGAAATTAAACTGAATATTAAACTTGAGAATCTTCCCATAAGCTGTAATCTGGTGAATCAAGGAGTACTGTACGTATTTGCTGTATACTTTATACTTATGTTTTACAGCCAATAAGTTAATTGTTACACTTTTAAACCTTTAACTCTATTTTCATACACTTCTGATGCTGATCTTTGGAGCTTGCAGTTTGCAGCCAGTGAACTGGGAGAAAGTTAAAGTTGATGGAGGATTCGGCCACCCTGATGACGCAGTGTTCTAAGTGATGGCTTCTGATCATTCATCTGGAAGGGGTCTGGGTTCGAATCCCGGTGAGGCATGGATGTTGTGTTTGTCTTACGACACTGGCTTTCTCCCTTCCTGGGAACCAGTGGCCATAAATTAGAGACGGGCAACTGCTTATAGCCCATTGAATTGCTCACGGTGGCCGTTAAACCTCCAATCAAAAAAAAAAAAAAAAAAAGAAGAAGGAGGGCTCGAATGAGGCTGCTCTGTTACTGTACCTTATGGCTCCAATCACTTCTGAGGCATTGATGGCTTGGGTGTCAAATAATCACAGAGGTGGTGTGGTGCGTGCATGTGTGTGTGTGTAAAATCAGGGTGAACTGTTGTAAGAAGAAGAAGAAATGCCTTCTTTTCCTTAGCAAACATTCTTGCCGATTTCACTCTGAAAGACGTGTATGAATCTTTATGAAATAAAAATTTCCCTTTCAAATTAATCCATCTGTGTAATTCTGAAATTTTAAAGACATCATTAAGTAATCTCATTTTATTAATATTGGCTTGAGAAGGAAGTTTCAAAACTCACTGTAGTGATATGTTGACCTGTGGTGATTAAAACTGTAAAATCAGCTCATGCGGAAATTCCAGCTACCTGAGGTTCTGATTCCCATGTGAATGGGTGCACTGGGGTTAGCTCCATACATGAGATACTTCTGTGAATTCATGGAATCTTTTTGCCATCGTTTGGATTGGCCTTGAGTCGATGCAAAACTGAAGAGAAATTTTTTGAGATTAGATTGGTGGGGGTCATTTTTCATCTGGGGACAGTATTTCATCTTTTGTTTCCAAAACAGAAGTTAAAGGGAGCGAACATCACACTCCCCTCCAGGTGTCCAGTATTGAATTTGTCCCTTTCTCGTAGTGTTGCCCTCTGTCCAGTATCGTTGATAAATATCATTTTATTGCATAAATATTTGTATTTCAGCTTGTAATTTAGGCAACAACTTACAGAAACGGAAGTTAGTTGGCACGAAAGTTTACCTATGATCTAATCAGACATGAGATTCTTTTGCGGATTCGAGAAATCCTGTCTTTTTTGTTATCATTTGGGTCATTAACGAGATCAATGCACAACTGAACAAAAAGTTTGGGGGGTTGTTGGGGCGGGGGTCACCTGTCAAAGGACGAAATTCTATCCTTTGAAACTTTAAAAAACAGAAGGTAAGTGGGGTGAAGTTTTCTCCCACAATCATTTTTTTTTTCTCACGATGTTTCTTCTGCCCATTATTGTTGTTCTATATCAGTTTATTCTATAAATATTTGCACTTTAGCTTGAAATTGTTGGAAAAATTCCTGAAAATGGAAATCGGATGGAGCAAAAATTTCTGCCATTAGCATATTATTTTTTCTTTCTTCCAGCAATGTTCTGACTGTCTTGTGTTGTTAAATATTAACTCACACCATAAATATGTTGATTTGATCTTGACAAGGGTGGGGAAATTTTTGAAAATGGAAGTGACGAAGTTGGAAAATTTGTAAGAATTGATGCATAGTGTTAAAAAGTATTCATATTCTCAAAGTTACACCATTTACCTAAAACAGTGATAGCTTTGATGTCAGCATTCATTGTCCTCAGGCAGAAAGTTCTTTTATCGTGATGGATGAAATTATTGTCATTTGGGGGAATAAAAAATAAAAAAAGTGACAAAAAAATGGGAATGGAATAATATTGATAGAAAGAAAATTTAACAATGGATTCTTTGCAGCTGTATTGGCAATGTAAGACAAATGTGACTGTGCCCTTGCTGAGAAGAAAGCAAGGGTTGTTTGCAAGAGGAAACTTGAACTGATGCTGATGTTCTTGCAAGTAAAACAACAATACAAGAAATTAAAAAGCAAACAAACTGTGTCTGAAGTCTCTTAAAACCTTTTTATTTTGTTTTGAATTCAAGGTTCATCCTAGGACTAAAAATGGCAGGGTGCTTGTTGCAGAAAAAAGGGCAGCTTACACTTCCGAAGATCATAAGAGTATACATCGTTGAACTTTTCCAGTGTTAATTCACTGGAAAAGTTCAACAGTAATTCACAGTAATTTGATTTTTGATTGGTGGTTTTAATGACCACCTTAGAAACTCAATAGGCTATAAGCAGTTGCTCATCCCTAATTTAGGGCCACTGGTTCCAGGCAAGGGAGCGAGCCAGTGCTGTAAGACAAACATAACATCCATGCCTCACCAGGATTTGAATCTGGACCCATCTCGGACGAATGGTCAGAAGACATCGCTTAGACCACTGCGCCACCAGGGCGGCGTATACACAGTAATAACAGTAATTACTGTGGATATTAAAATATTATTATTATTATTATTACATATATTGTTATCAGACAGTAGTAGTTTAATTTGAGAAAATAGTCTTTCTACTTTAGCATTTGAAATTGCTATGGTACATTCAACGTTTAAAAAATTCTGTACTAGTAGGAATCTACCCATAGTTCCTTCTGATTTTGACAGAATTTAACATATTTTTGGAACTAGCAAATTACTACTCTTAATATCAGTTAGAGATAAAAACATTGATTTGTATTCATCCCACTCTAACAGTAAATCATCTTCATCTAGTGAATTGTGACGAGAAATCATAAAACCGCGCAATTCTTCTGTTCCTCAAGTTTTTTAAACAAGGCCATTAAAAATCACGATGTCCAGACCCCACAGCAATATAATTATTCATTGGGCATCCAACTGAGAACAAGTAATACAAAACAATAAAGAACGAACCAAATACTAATTAACTCTTAAAAGTGAGGATAAAATAGCTAGTTACCTTTCGTCGGTCAGTAGTTCTTTTTGGGCTAGTCGCATTTGCAAAATTTCGCCATTATCATTCACCTTCAACTGACGCATGTTTATCAGGAACAATCTGAGTAGTTATGAGAGTTCATGAACTGAAGTATCATTCAAGCAGTATATAGCCAAAAAAAAAAAAAAAAGGGAGGGGGGCAGACACTTCGCCACGAACCACAATAACTATAATAGCTAAAATCCGTAACGCTAATACTTATAATTGCTAAAATCCATAACGACTGAAAGCGAAAGTCCTAGCTTTCGACTGAGACTTGAACAACCAATCCAATAAAATAAAATTAAATTAAAATCTGTCTGTCCAACACCATATTGTCAAAGGCCTGTAATGACAGCTTGGTGACAGGTCTTACCATGAGTTGCTGTCACACTCGGAACCAATATTATATGTAAAGGATACCTTTAGCAGACACAAGATGTTGTAAACAGTTCAGTAGTAAAAATAGGGGGGTTTATCCAACTTCAAAAGAAAACAAATACATTAAAGTCAAATGCCCAACAACACCGAGGAATCCATAGAATCAAAGTCCCAACAACACCGAGGAATCCAAACATCAAAGTCCCAACACGTTTCAGCACACATTATTCGTAGCCATTCTCAAGAGTATGTCGTGTGTCACTACTCCGTGCATGCAAACTGCTCGCCAAGTCGACGCTGCTGCCATCTCTATCGTTCTCACCATCGTCATGCCAATTAGGTGAAACATTGTTGGCGCCATCTAGTGTCGTCCTGTTTTTCAATCTTCTGTTCTGCTGTCTATTTAATATCCTTGTTTGTAATATCCATTGTTTTTCTTGTTTAATCATATTCAACCAAGCTGGTGATAGTTCGACTGGGACATTCAAATTACAATTGTACATTTTGGTTTTCTCAATCAAACCAATGAAATTTTGCCAAATGCGACTAGCCAAAAAAGAACTACTGACCAATGAAAGGTGACTAGATATTTTATCTTCACTTTTAAGAGTTACTTAGTATTTGGTTCGTTCTTTATTGTTTTGTATTTCTTGTTCTCAGTTGGACGCCCAATGAATAATTATGTTGCTGTGGGGTCTGGACATTGTGATTTTTAACGGCCTTGTTTAAAAAATGCGAGGAGAAGAAGAATTGCGAGATTTTATGATTTCTCGTCACAATTCATTATTATAAGCCATGTAGTTCAGGTAGTTAGATCATAACCATTTGAACCGATGTTAGTATCTTCATCCGGGTTGAAGTACTCAGCCTGCTTCATTACTTCAGCAATGCCATAAAAGCTTAGAGTGGTTTTTAATCCTACTTTTCTAATAGACTGGTTTTCTAACCATCTAGAAATGGTTTCATACAAATGATCAATAAATGCATGTACATCTCTTTCAAATGGACCATTTGGGGTAGGGCGTTCATTTTAGGCTTGAGGGCTGGTAGGGTGGGAATTTTTTTAATTACAGGGCAGGCAAGTTATAGTACCCTTCTAAAAACAGCTAGGATGAATTTTATGTTGGGAATACAATAGTGTGCTACAGTTTAATATTTACATAAATAAATCACAGTGAACAGTTTCACGCATTGTTGTATTCACATTTTCTCGCCACACGTTCTGATTTTTCACCTGATTAAAAAGTTCAAGTTCAGCTATTTTTTTTTTCTTTGTCAATCACATGTATGGGCAGCTCCCATAATGGAAATACTGAAATTCAAAGTGCATGAATTTTAATGAGGAGGGAAAACAACAACAAATAGCACTAAC
The DNA here is from genome assembly GCA_039090855.1 of Macrothele yani. NCBI lineage: Eukaryota > Metazoa > Arthropoda > Arachnida > Araneae > Macrothelidae > Macrothele > Macrothele yani. The sequence goes on from CM076993.1 coordinate 25,047,664, forward strand.
TTTGGTTTGGTGGGTACAACACTTCAGCTTTATGGCTCAAGCCACTGTTGAGTAGAACAGTATTAGTATAACTTAGCAGAGAGGGATAGAACTAAACAATATTGGCCTTACCTCTGTATGGTCCCAAAAGAAATTCCCCAGTCTTTTTTTAGAAGGATGTTAAAAATTCTGGAGAGCTTTTGGAAGCCTGGAGAGCATAATTTTCAAGAGCAATATGCCATTATGTCTTAAAAGAAAAGTGTTTGATCAATGCATCCTTCCAGTGCTTACGTATGGTGCAGAGACGTGGACCTTAACTAAAAGAGACATACAAAGGCTGCAGACAACTCAAAGAAGCATGGACAGGTGCATGCTTGGTGTAACCAGGAGAGATAAGGGAAACTCGTGGATCAGAAAAATGACAAGAGCGGAAAACATCATGATCAGAGTAAAATCCCTGAAATGGCAATGGGCTAGACATATTGCCAGAATAACAAACCATCGATGGACAGCCGAAATTTTAGACTGGATTCCAAGGGACAGGAAGATACCCATAATACCACACAGGAGATCTGTGGATGAAATTTGAAAGTATGCGGGAGTAACCTGGAGGAGACGGGCACAAGACAGACTGTTGTGGAAGAAACTTGGGGAGACCTTCATCTAGCAGTGGATTGACAATGGTTGATGATGATGATGGAAGCTAATGATGTAAGTGCAGACAACTAAGTTCAAATACACCAAGTTTCAGACAAAGGAAGTTTAATTTTAGGCATTCTTGAAACTCTGTGAATGCAAAGGTGTGGCATCACACTTAGAATAGGATGCAGCTTATTTGAATCCAATTTGCCAGTATTGTAAGCTTTTTTGCAAGTTTTATGGTCGATGTGAAAGTAGCTTTCTCAGTACCACTGCTGTGAGCGCAGTATTTATTTGTACTCAACATTGGCACAGTTCAGTAGTTTGAGGCAGTAACTGCTTTAGTCCAGTTTATGGAAGATTCTGATGCTTGGAAATGGTAGTCTGTTTTACTGGTTTTCTTTTGAGTGTCAGAACATTAACGGTAAATTTGCTCCACCAGTTTGCATGCTTCCAAATTCTCCAAATTTAATTCTGATGAGTACAAATTGATATCTTAATCATTGGTGGTAACACTCTATTTATTAACTGTTTACAGCATGTTGGTTGTTGAGGCATTTGGTCATTTGATGGATTTAGAGTATGCTGTCTTAAAATGGGTGAACTGCTTGAGTACTTTTCATTTTATACATCTGTAGAATTTGATTAACATGCATTATAGTCACAGATACATGCATGAAAGCATGTGCTTCAATCCTAATTTTGTGAACAATACCCTTTTTCACATGTTTCATATAAGAACTTAAATATTTAGTTTGTGGATGTAACAGCAGTTTTATTACAAGTCATGTTTTTTTGTTCTTGCTTTGTGTAAGATGTATGGCACTTCTTTTCTCTCAATATTTGAAAATGCACTTTACCCTTTTCTTACATATGTGTTCCTTTTTTTTTTTTTTTTGCTCCCAGGAACTTGTGATGAATGCCAGAGGTTCACTGAATGTTGTGCTGATGGATCTGATCATTTTGAAAATTCTAAAGACTGTTCCATCATTAAAACTGCTGGACTGAATAAATATGTTATACCATTCCACTCATCTTACTATCTTGGTGACGTGAAGAACATTTCAAAAATCATAGGTTGGTTTTCATGTTTTTAAGTGTTTTGTTTAGATGATTTAGACTTTCCTTTTAAGGATATTAAACACAACCTTTTCATGTTCTTTAGGTTCTCTAAAAAGTATTTTTACATCTTTCTTAAGGATACCAAAAATGTTTGTCATATTCTGTGTATATCAGAACAATGATAATGTGCTGCAGTGAAGCACAGAATCATCATGTGTGTGTGTGTGTGTGTGTGTGTGTGTGTGTCATTTTTTACTTATTTTCTCAAGTTCATGGGTGAATTTGCTTCCCACATCTAGCAGTAGTTTTTTTTTTCATTATTTCAGAACAGGCCGTTAGTAAGTTTCTTCAACCTATAACTCATTGCTTCACAATTGCAAAAAATAAGTCATTAAAATATTACAGTGTCCCTAATGAATTTATGAACTTAGGACCCCAAACTCTGAAAATATGATAGAGCAAAACTGTCAGTTGGAATGTTAAAGATCATCATTCATTTGCTATACATTTGTCATAAAATGCGGGGATCAAGGGGCAAATTTTGGCTGTTCCCTGCTGAGGAGCCAAAAGTACCCAAGAACACTTCTAAGCATTACTATATCATTGTATTGCTGTCTTGAGATAGCAGTATACCTAAATGGAAAGAATACATTATGACAATGGATCCCTCCCTCCATTCATACAAAACTATGATAATGACATATGAGCAGATGGATTTGCAAATGATGAAAGCAAGTGGCAGCTTCATACAAATAGAGAGATGGGAGATTCCACTGTCATGATGCACCCTCCCCTCTGTTTAGGGGGTTTCTTCCTTCTGTAGACAGCAATGCAATGGTATTACACTGCTTAGAAATGTCCTTAGATTTTTTGCCTTCTCAGTGTGCAGCCTAAATACCCTTGTTCACATGCAAACATATCATTAAGCCGTTCTCTGAGATTCAGAGGTTAGCTCCTCAAAGAAAGACAAAGTGCCAAGTACACATTTAACTGATAGAACTAGAATTTACTTACTGTTGGTGTATCAAATGTCTCCATTTACAACGATCTCAGAACACTGCTCGAGCTTCATTATCATCCATCACACGCCGCACACAAGACCTTTTGTACTTCATACTCATAATCCTTTTTCTCGAGCAGAGATTACTGAATCTGGTACTCCCAAGATTTCTTTGGCCTTTCTGTACCTTTCTTACCTGCCAGTTGGGCTGAGAAAATTCTCTTAGTCAGGACCTCATCACTCATTCTTTCAACATGGCCAAACCACCTAAGAATATTAGTCTCCACCTTACTAACAACATTTTGCCTCACATTACACATCTGCAACACATCTTCATTCCTCACACAATCAGAATGTGTCTTGCCACAACCCCCGTATGTAACGCATTTCTCTAGCACACAAACGACTCCTATGTCTTTTCTGCAGTACCCAAGTTTCACTTCTATACATCAGAGTAGGAACAATTACACTTTCATACACAGCCATTCGGGACTTCCTTGAGAACCCATCATTCCTGTGAAATTGTCCTAAGGCAGCTATGACTTTCAACGAAGAATTCACTCGCCTACTAATTTCGCCATCCAATTTGTTCTCTCTGTCAAACATACTTCCTAAATATACAAACTCACTCACCTGGTCAATCTTCGTGCCATCTTGCATTTAGTACGAACAGTTCCTTGCTCAAAAACCATAACTTTGGTGCAGTGTATTCTGTCCCGTATGTACGAAGATTGTATAAAATTCAAACTGAGTATGCAGGTGTTCACACTAACTTTTTATGACTAATGTGTAGTAAATGAATGATGCTTCAGCTTTGTACATGCTATTTTGCTCTATCATATTTTAAGAGTTTTGGAGTTAAGTTTGGGATTTTGCAACTAGGGGCACTGCTGTCTAGCTAATGAGATTAATCCCATGGCACTTACAATATTCACACTGCTTGCACATTATCAGCCTCCATTTTCTTGTAAAGTGTCTAATGTGCAGCTTTACCATACATCCTGTGTATTGTTATACATGCATCATTGTATAGGCTTTAGGGAGATCACAAATATGACTTTAGACTGATCCCACACTTTACTGTATGTGTGTTTCAAAACTGTATTGTTTAAATAATAGCGCAAGGAACTGTACACCAACTATATATAAGATAGTACAACTATACTAGTTATCCAAATTTATTGGCGTAAATAAAATCAAGGTTTCCACGCTTTCGCACATCAACCAGATGGCTTTCTCAAGGAAGGTAGACAGCAAACTGCAAACTGGATAGTAGAACGTTTCAACAATTTGAACGCGGTGAGTTGACTTGCCAATAAACGAAGAGATGCAAACGTAATTATTCCATAAAAACACAAGACATCATGTTCATATTGCACGCGGAATCCTTGGAGGAAAACAAAAGGCATTCATTATTTGAAGAATTGGCTCCAAATTCGTGGTAATTCTAGTGAGACACTATCATTGCAGGCTTCATCGTTTGGTAATGATCTCCAATGTTTCCCGAATGGCAGTGGATTTAGGAGTAGAGTAGGCAGCTAATTTCTTTATGTCATCCCACATAGGATCGGTGGACTTGAACTGGACTTCTCTTGATAGGACCGTGGTTAATTTGCCGTTCTTTATGTCCCTCTTATCTACGACACCTTTATATGCTATGCTTAAGCGAAATACTGACGAGCTCCCACTTTCCAACGAAGCAGGTGTTTATGCCATCCCTCTACAATATCCGGATGGCTCCAAGCGATACTACATTGGGATGACAAAACGTTCATTTAGAATTAGAGTCAACGAGAATAAGAGGGACATAAAAAACGGCAAATTAACCACGGCGCTATCCAGAGAAGTCCAGTTCAAGTCCGCCTATCCTTTGTGGGATGACATAAAGAAATTAGCTGCCTACTCTACTCCTAAATCTGCTGCCATTCGGGAAACATTGGAGATCATTACCAACGATGAGGCCTGCAATGGTAGCGTCTCACTAGAATTACCACGAATTTGGAACCAATTCTTCAAATAATGAATGCCTTTTTGTTTTCCTCCAAGGATTCTGCGCGCAAAACGAACATGATGTCTCGTGTTTTTATTGAATAATTACGTACGCATCTCTTCGTTTATTGGCAAGTCAACTCACTGCGTTCAAATTGTTGAAACGTTCTATTATCCAGTTTGCAGTTTGCTGTCTATCTTCCTTGAAAAAGCCATCTGGTTGATGTGCGAAAGCGTGGAAACCTTGATTTTATTTACGCCAATAAATTTGGATAACTAGAATAGTTGTACTATCTTATGTACTGTTTAATTTCTTTTTATTGACGCTAGTGCTTGGTTTTGTAGGCTTTCAGGGATGTCAGCTACAAATTTCAGAGCAAATGGATTATGGAACCTCCCTCCCTTAAATACACTTGAGAAGAAACTCTAGCAAACTGTTAATTTGCAATATGAATGTTTCATATAAAGTCCTGGAAAAGGAAAATATTGTCATTAGAAAGTCATACAAATGTCTTTGTGTTGTGTATAAGGGTTCCATTGAGTGGAATGTGTGTGTGTGTGTGTGTGTGTTAATAAAGATGACTTTGCCATTTTGTTCAGTGTTGAGTCAAGTTCTTGTATGAATGATCTTAACTGCCCTGACTCTTTGTTTTTATAGCTCCTCATCAGTATGATGCTGTGCTGCTTGATCCACCTTGGAAGAACAAATCAGTTAAGAGAAAAAAGGGGTAAGGTATGAAGCATATTTTAATTATGTTCCAAATTATTTTTAACTATTTTAACGATGTTCCAAATTATTTTGTGCATGTTACCCAAAATTAAGTGCCAGTGATCCTGCATTTTGGTTTCATTGTGCCACAAAATAAATTGCATAGCGAGAATTGCCATTTCTGGCATATGAACAAATGTACAAATAATATTTTCTTAGATATTTTTCTTGAGATATAAGAACACATAACACCTTTTCCTGAAGTTGAAAAAAAAAGTGCAAAATGATTTACAAAAACTCTTTAAGTACATTGTTTTTTTAGATGGTTATCTTTTGCAAAAATTTTGTTCCATGTTATGCTTCAGTGGCTTGTAAAGTTTTGTTGTTTTATAATTAGCTTAATTTAATATTATATCTAAGTGAAGCTATGATTTCATAATGTAATTTCCTATCAGTGGATGGCTTTTCCCTGACAAGCACCTTTGGCATTCTCTTTCGCTAGTGCATGAACTCTGCTTAATGTGATGACAGATGAGGTTATCATTCAGTCGATGTTATTGTAATAATTAAGTTCCCAACTGACATATGGGTAAGGCTTTTTTCAGCCAGTATGCACCAGTATGCATACGGAGGTCCTAACAAAAGTTCTGCACTGTTCATTTTGGAGAAATGTATGAAGTAATGGAGAAAACTTACCTTATTGCCATTCAATGTACTCCCTTCTACTGCTAATGACAGCTTGCCAGCAGTGAGGTAGGTCTTGGATGCCCCGTAGTACGCCATCTTTGTTCAGCTGTCATATTACTTGTGTCACGTCCAATGACAGTTCATCTGGCGATTCACAGGGGATGCCACGGAGCCGATTTTTTAACTTTGGCAAAAGATCAAAGTCGGGTGGACTGAGATCAGGGCTGTATGGTGGGTGGGATAAAGTTTTCCAGCCATATTTCGACAAAAGTCCCCGTACCGACGCTGCACCATGACATGATGTGTTGTCATGCAGCAAGGTCGCTCTCGCTTCCAACAAGGTGGGCCAATTTTGACGAATTTTCGGTCTCAACTTTGTCCTCGGAAAGTCACGATAATATGTGTGTTGACATTTTGCCCTACCAGCACTTGATCAGAGACCACAACACCCTGGGCATGGTACGCAAAAATCATCGTTTGCCTCATTTTGGATTGTTGCCAACAACACTTTGAGGGGCGTGGGGAACTTGGATGCCTCCATTCCGCTGATTGTGACTTCAGTTCTGGCTCAAAATCACGGGTCCAAGTCTCATCAATTGCGATTCAAACGGCGATTCTCTTCAAGAAGCGTTGCAACAATAGTGACAGATGCTTTGTATGTTGCCATTTGAGGTCTGCCTGAGCAGTTATATTTTTTTATGCTGCCTCGGCCCTTCTGAAAGCGCGGTGCCCTGTGAACAATAGTGACAGATGCTTTGTATGTTGCCGTTTGAGGTCTGCCTGAGCAGTTATATTTTTTTATGCTGCCTCGGCCCTTCTGAAAGCGCGGTGCCCTGTGAACAATAGTGACAGATGCTTTGTATGTTGCCGTTTGAGGTCTGCCTGAGCAGTTATATTTTTTTATGCTGCCTCGGCCCTTCTGAAAGCGCGGTGCCCTGTGAACAATAGTGACAGATGCTTTGTATGTTGCCGTTTGAGGTCTGCCTGAGCAGTTATATTTTTTTATGCTGCCTCGGCCCTTCTGAAAGCGCGGTGCCCTGTGAACAATAGTGACAGATGCTTTGTATGTTGCCGTTTGAGGTCTGCCTGAGCAGTTATATTTTTTTATGCTGCCTCGGCCCTTCTGAAAGTGCGGTGCCCTGTGAGAAACTGTGTTTTGATCAAGAGTTCGGTTCCGCACAAACTTCAAGGCACTGTGAATCTGTGTCGGAGTCCCCCCCGCAGAGTTTCTATTTTCACCTACGAGCGCTGGTCTAACACCATGATTTTACATGAAGAGTTGCACGCTGCCATTTCCAAACCCCACATCCACACAGCAAATGATAGTGCGTCATTCTGACACCACTGCATTGCTGAGAGTCTGACCTTGACACGATGCAATCATTTTTCCTATTGCATCATCCACTTCCGTTTTACTTAAACATGTGCAGAATTTTTGCTATGACCCTTGTAGTGGTAAACTTCTTCAAGGAAAGCACTAAAATTTATGAAAATTTAGCAAGGCTAGCCCTAAGCAGCAGGAAGTTAGCACCGCACGCAATCCCACACCGATTGAGCTAATCACTGCGTTGTACGATCACACTTAAATCACATCACCATAGAGTTCTATTCTTATTGGTTCTTCAGAAAGCCTGCACATCAAATGCTTTTCAAGACTTATCAGAATTCAGTGTTGAGTTTCAAGCATGGGGCAACACTCTGTGCACAACTCACCAAAACATTTCAAGACAAATTCAAGTGTTCGAAGACAGGAGGTATAATTGTGGACCGCACTATCGTGAAGCTCTCACAACAGCTGAAATCTTGACCTTTAAAGGAGAAAAGAGAGACACGCTGACCAGCTAGTGTAAATCGCTCTCTTGATCGTACAAAGTTTTATGATAGCTTAAAACAATGGATGAAAAGCTGTCTTTTGACAATGACACACAAATACCCAAATGCACGGAAGTCTTATATGGTGGTCGAAAAGTCCCCTAGGGGTTTTGGTTGACAACTGTGCAAAAACGAACAGATCTACAGCAATGCAGTTCGCAGCATTTGAAAGAGTAAATATTCGAGTTTAATCATCTTACCTTAATACACTTCTACATGTGTGCCTTTGGTGGCAAGTAACACATCCAGTTGGTATTTAGTTTCTTGCCATGTGCACTCCAACATGTCAGGATCAATTCTATCAAACACTGCTGTAATGCACTGTTTGAGCTCCTGAAGGCTGCTTAATCTTTCCCTGTAAACCATGTCCTTTACACAGTCCCAGAGGAAGAAGTCTAAAGGAGTGATATCCGGGGACCGGGGTGGCCAAGGAATGGGACCATCTCTGCCAATCCATAACTCACAGTTCAGGTATTCACGAATGTCAAGTCCCCAATGTGGGGGAGCACCATCTTGTTGCAGTATGACGTTTGGCTGCAAATCTTGTAGTTGAGAAACCTACAAGATATGTTCAGGTAATTATTCATTTGTACTGTGGGCTTGGAGCAGAAGAATGTCCCAATAACACAGTTATGCATGAGCCCACACCAAACATTCACCTTTGGACTGTGCGTGACGTGCTTCCTGACTGAATGTGGGTTTTCACTACCCCATATGCGAACGTTCTGAGTGTTGACATTTTTATGCACGTAAAAGGTTGCCTCATCCGAGAACATTATATGGCGTAGGAAACTTTCATCAACTTCCAGCTGCTCCAACATATCCCGAGCAAATGCTAAGCGCTGAGGTCCATCATTCGGTTTAATCTGGTGTAGGAGTTGCACTTTGTATGCGGTTAGTTTCAGGCATTTGTGAAGCACTCCCATCAATGTGGATCGTGGAACATTCAGTTGGAAAGAGGCCCTTCTCATGGACTTGCTAGGACTACGAGCGAAAACCTTCTGTATGCTCTGCCACTTCTTTGCCAGTCCAGGACACTATCAGTATCCAAAAATTTCTTTTGCCACGCTTTGATACTGAAAGCACACGGTGGATCTTTCCGTTGTCAATTGAAACCCCTAGGGGACTTTTCGACCACTCTGTAAATCCTAAATGTTGGCCACACAACATCAAGAAAAATGTAACTCAGTAACATGTGACATAATGTAACATAATGTAAATGTAACATAGAAGTAGTGAATTTATGTAAGTGACTTGGGCTTCCAGATACACGGATCCTAAAAAGTTACCATTACTACTTAGTCGACAAGAAGTTGCCACCTGTCCTGTTGCCTCTTATAAACATAAACAGCATACCAATTTCTACCAGCAAGTGTGAACAAGGTTTCTCACAAATGAATTTGATTGTAGCACCAACAAGGGCACCAATACACCTGAAGACTGTAAGTTCAATTTTCATTAAGCTGGTCAGTTCTCCTTTACATGTGTTTCAACCTTTACCTTACCTAAATTACTGGTTCCTGAAAAGTAGACATCTAGCAAGAACAAGGCACTGCCATGTGAAAATGGCAGTAACAATGCATTGATGGCTTTTCAGAATCTGCTTTGATATAAGGTACTCATATTTGTTGTTAGTATTATTATTATTAAATAATTTAAATATTATTATTATTATTATTATTATTATTATTATTATTATTATTATTATTATTATTATTATTATTATTAAATAATTCAAACAGTTTTTATTATTATTATTTATTATTATATGTTATAGAGATTCCACCTCTTCCTGATGTTTTTCTTCTCTTCCTTCCGTGACGGGTGAAGGTCTAGTATCTGTATAGAGCTGTGAATGGTCTTAGGTACAACTCCTGTGGCTGATATTACTATGGGGATGGTGGTGACATTCTCCGTATGCCACATTTCCTTGACTTCCTATTGTAGATCATTATACTTTGACAGCTTCTCTCCGTGCATCTTCTGGATTTTGCATGTGTTGGGCATGGCTATGTCAATGAGGTGTGTTGACTTCATTTCCTTGTCGAACAAGACGATGTCGAGCCGATTGTGGGGGATGGTCTTATCTGTTCTGATCGATCTGCTCCAGTACAGCTTGTGGGTGTTGTTCTCTAGAAGCATTGTTGGCTCATACTTGTAGTAGGGGACAGGCTCAGTTGTAATGAGGTGGTGCTTTCTTGCCAATTTCTGATGGACAATCTTGGCGACTTGATTGTGCCTGTTCGTGTACTCTGTTTGTGTGAGGACTCTGCACCCTTATTATTATTATCACTATTATTATTATTATTATTATCTTCAAAATATATGAAGCACAGCCTTATGACAATCAAACATAAACAACAAAATTATCATTGACTGGTGTTGTTGAGCTGATACGAGTTTCCACCGGAGACCTAGGTATCAGTCAAGAATTGGTGTAAAATATATGATGTCCCAAGCAAAGCTGTCACAGTTCTCTAGGTGGTGTATCAAAAAGCTGCAGTTTTTCAAAATGATTCATACAATATTTTGACATTGTTCCAAGTGCCCCGATGAAAATGGGGACTACCGTTGTGTGTTTAGTCCATTATCGGGTAACTTCTATGGCCAGGTCTCTATATTTAGTCATTTTTTCCAGTTCTTTTTCATCAACTCTGGCATCTCCAGGAATAGCTATTTATCAATTATCCAAACTTTCTGATTTTCTATGACTGGTATGTCTGGTGCATTATGTTTGTTCTACATGCTGATCGGTTTGAATTCAAAATCCCACAAGATCTTGACTTGGTAATTTTCTACAGCTTTCTCAGCCTGATGTTCCCATAAGTTTTTTGATGCTGGCAGATTGTGCTTTCTGCATAATGAGTGAATCAATTTTGCAACCCTGTTATGTCTAGCTTTGTAATCTGTCTGTGCATTTTTGTTACAATCACGTCACTCTTAGTTCGAACCCTATTACTGCTACCATAGCCGCCATACATAAATTAAAGAAAATCTCAAGCCTCCCATCAGCCATTTCACAATGCTTATACTGCCCTCCAGGTGCACGAGTTCCTGAACTTTTTGGTAAACTAAAGACTCATAAACCCGGACACCCAGTACGCCCGCTAGTATCTGGATTTGCAGCACCAACCAGACCTATAGAGAAGGCACTAACTAATTTCCTTCAACCACTAGTTACTAATTCACTCTACTCTGTTAAAGGCACAGTGCAAGCTATTAACAAGATCAAATCCTTTAATGCAAATAACTCAACCTTTGTTATGGCTTCCCTCGATGTCATTTCTTTGTTCCCTAATGTTCCGATAAAAACTGTCCATGAGATCATTCAGACAAAACTACTTGAACTAAAATACGAACCAGAAACGATCCAATCCATCATTACAGCCTTAAAACTAGTTCAAAACAGATCATATTTTTAATTCGACAACATTATTTATCGCCAAACTGAGGGCGCCCCAATGGGATCACCATTATCTCCGATTCTAGCGGAAATTCTACTACAGCACATAGAAAATAAAGTGCTACAAGAATATAAACAACCTTCGTTCTTTTACATGAGATATGTTGATGATGTACTTCTCTTCTGGGATCACAAACCGGCTGACCTACGAACTTTTGCTGAACACTTATCATCCCAAATCCCGACCATAAAATTCTCCATTGAACTGGAAAGTGAAGGTAAATTGCCACTCATGGATTTTATGCTTGAACGAGATGCTGTCACTTGCACTTTGCAACACTCTGTATATAGGAAACCCACTTCTGTACCTACATTGATCCCAGCTTCTTCAGCACATCCAAAAAGATTCTCCTCAATCTCTTTCCTTCTACGCAGAGCCATCACGCATTCATCTAGTTTCAGCAGACAGAAAATGTGAAATTAACAAAATATTCAACATCACCCTCAACCATGGCTTTCCCACCTTTATTATAAAAAAGCTCTTAAGAAGCTCCACCAAGAAAACTCAACTACTCTCCAAAGGGACCAACAATCTTGTAGATATATAGGTTCCATAGATTATTATTCAACCATAACACCTGTTCTCAAAGCCATTTGCAGAAACTTTCACCTGGAATTCGGAATACGTACTACAAACATTTTCCAGTTAATTAAAAAAGATCGAGACCAGGTAACAAAGCTAAACAAATTTGGCGTTTACAGCATCCCCTTAAAAAGTATTGATGCTGACACTCCAGATAGTAAATATATAGGATCTACAAAACGTACACTATTAACAAGACTGAATGAACATAAATACGCCGTAAAGAATGGACTTAAAAATTCTGCGTTGTCTCGACTCGTGTACGATGGCCTGCACTATCCAATTTGGAATGATGCTTCCATCGTCGTAACACCTAGTGCTGTCTCTTCATTGCTGTTCACTGAGAGCCTTGTAATTGCTACTCAGAGACATTTATGCTGTAATGACAATGTTCCAGTATCTGTACCTACAATCTGGAAACTATTTACAGTTCCGAATACGAGGCAAACTGAGGACGAAATCACTTAATCTCGATTTCTGCTATAGTGCTCTTTGTTGTGTCTCCTGATGAGAACAACACAATTTATACCTACTAACCCTCCTTTATTTTTACAATGCAATATTCTATGTATACCTGCATTGTATTTCCTTTATTTTCTTTATTTCATGATACATGTCACGTCGTTTGACAATTTGATGCCACATGACATTATGTCATATTCATATCTGATATCTATATTATGTTCAGGTAACACTTTATTTAAATTTATTCCTTCTCCTGTATCTGATGATGGGTTCTAGGGAAACACGAAAGTTCTTATACAATAAAATCTTTAAATTCAGCCAACGAATTTAAATTTGTATTGCGAGTGACTCTTGTTTTTAAGATCGTGCATTGAAGGTAACTACCTCGATTACTTTGGACTATTTCTGCACGAATTTGAATTCTCCTAATTCCAAGCTATTTGTAATTTTCATTTTCTGACAATGATTTCATAATAATACCATTTTCTAGTTATATTCCATTTATATTCTGGACTTTTTCCCGGCGTATGGATCATACTGCACATTTTTCCAGTCAAAATTTCATTTGTATATCATCATTAAACATTTGCACTGTATTCAGCAATATTTCAAGTTCAGCGGCACTTTCTGCATACAATTTAAGGTCATCCATGTACAGCAGATGGTTTATTTTTCCATGTTGGTCCAAAATGTGGTAACCCATTTTTGTTTTGTTCAAAAGCATTCACAATGGGATTAAAGAGATATTAAACAACAAACATTATTATTATTATTATTATTATTATTATTATTATTATTATTATTATCATATTAATAATAATAATAATATTTGATTCAGGATAATTCAAAGCTGCTGTGGTGCAGTGGTAGCATGTCTGGTGCATAACTGGAAGACCCTGGGTTTGTTTCCCGGTTGTGGACGATGAGAATTTTTCCGTGACTCACTTATTAAAGTGGAAAGAGCAATGATTTCTGTTTGGTGTTCCTGATTCACGTCGAGTGTTTGAATTAATTATCATATTGTTATTATTTGGGACTAAAGAGATATTAAATATTATTATTATTATTATTACCGTTTACTTTGTATGTATTAAAACAATAGAGCTGCATAAGGAGATGGGATGAGAGAGTACCGGTAAACTTTATTTTAGAAAAAAAGCACTGCATGTGAGTATAGCAATAAGGAAATAAACATTTATTCTCGATAGAATTGTTAATTTCATGTTGTTAGCCTGCAGTTTTGCTTCTTTTTGCCCCATCTTTCTCAGGACAAATAGCATGTAAATATTAAAATTACTGTGACATCATCAATAATGTTAAGGGTCATGGATTTTAGTCAGTTGTGCTTTTGCATGAGTGATAGAAATGGAATGGATGCCATGTCATTGACAAGTTATGAAGAGTTGTATATATACTCAATGGACTAAACATTAGATATACCTACTTAATAGCATGTTGGTCCTTCTCTAGTGCAAGTAACTTCCTGTGCACACTGAGACATCAACTCCACTAGATGCCGGAGGTAGTGCCAGCCATGCCTCTTGCAGCATTGTCCACAACTCCACCCAAGATGTTGGTCCAGGATCCGTGGGTCTGATGTTCCACTCCACGAACCCATAGAGAGCTTTCACAGGGTTTAAATCCAAGGAACTTGTGGGGCCAGTGGATGTTTCCAAACCCAGATGAGTATTCCTTGATCCATGCTTGGGTGGTTGCAGCCCAGTGGAGCAGCGCATTGTCCTGCTGGAATAGACTATCTGCCGCCAAATGCGCGAAGGCCATGAAAGCGTGTAGGCGATCAGACAGTACACGTTGGTAGAGTGTAGTGGTTAAGGACCTTTCCAGACACACCAAGGACCTCATGTGTCCCATGAGAAGGCTTCCCAAATCATCACAGAGCCCCCACCGTCTTGAACAGACCCAAAGTGGCATGACAGGGCCATAGCCTCATGCTGTTGATGGCACACCCTTACCCTCTGGTCAACTTGGTACAGCTGAAAACCGGGATTCATCTGACCACACGATGTGGTGCCACTCTACATGAGTCCAGTTTTGAAGTTCTCGACACCAGGCGAGGCGTAATGTCAGACGACGAGCAGTCAACAGTGACACATGAGAAAGGCGTTGTTTCTTGTAACCCAGGGTATGCAGCGTGTGCCGTACCATTTGCTCGCTGATGCTGGTTGGACCTCCGACATTTAACCTGGATGTGATTTGTGCACTGTTGCCAAGCAGTCGGTCTGTACAAACCTGGATAGTCTACATCAACCCTGGTCATCATTCATATGTAGTCGGCCCCACTGCTTGCTGTCTGGGCATTGGTATGCTCATCAATGGTATACTCGTGGTACCATCGATAAACCCCAGGATTCCTGACGGCAACCGTCGGGAATTTCTGAGGTTCTTACCACTTGGGCGATAGAATGACCCATCTGTCTTGCACTGACAATGTGTCCGTGATCTAAGTTGCTCAGATCATCATGTTTACCCAATTTCGTCGATTGCAATAGACTGTTGGGAAGCCTTGCTGTCCACCTGTTTATCGCCTGCATTCAGTTTGGATCTGTTCCACTCTGCGTGGGGGATGTCCATGCCAACTGCCCATCACCCCTATCTCTAATGTTTTGTCTTCTGAGTGTATATGTACAGTAGGCTCAGATTAATTAGGACATCAAAGCTAGAAAACTTTGGCCCAATTAAGTGGCTGCACCAATTATGTGAAGCTTTATCCAAAAGAGCTAATTGAGAATGATGTTCAAGAATTGTCCCAAATAAGTGGCTGCCTCGATTGACTGATGGCCTAATTAACAAGAATCTACTATTTATGGAAAACTTCCAAAATATCTAGCTTGATGGTTGAATCTGATTTATCAGTAAGCCTACTTGTAAAAGGAAATTTATGATTATTTTCAGTTCTAAAAGCTTGACAGTTGAATACATTTTGTCAATGAATTTAGCTTCTTCAAATAGAAATTTACGATTTTATAAAATTATATATATCAGACTTTTAATCACAACTTATCAATGAGATGGCATCTACTTCATTTCTGTCAAACTATCAAGCACATTGAAACAGCTGTCAAAGTCCATGAGATGTCACTTGGATTTGAATATTTGCATTCCGTTCATCCTGATGAATCAGGATCGCCACAGTAAAACTGAGGTCCACAAGAAAATAAAGATATCATTGGGACTAAACATTGATTTCTTTTTTCCCTATATAACTTCACAGCTGTGCTTTGAAATAGACATACAAATACACAAACACATTCATTGTAATCAGCACTTCAGTTATTGTTATCCCTTTCTTGACCTGGTGCATGCCAGATTGAAAAGTGAAGCTAGGAAGTGTAATAAAAATATGTTGGCGATGTTTATTGATACCTGTCTGCATCCATCAGATTTGTGTTTTAGGTGAGCAGTAGTTAGTTGTACTTTTCCCCTTTTCAAATCAAACTGGTTTTGCTTTGTATTCAAGAGGTATCATGTCTAGAGAGTGGAAGTCATTAATCAGACAGGAGGAAATATGGTTGGCAAAATTGAAGGACATCATTGAACATAATGTATTACACAAATGCTTAAGTTCCTCAAATTGTGTTTACTTTAGTGCCAAAAGTATAACATGTGAGGAGAATGGAAGGTATTTATCAGATGGGAGGAAATATAGTTGGGAAAAATGGGATTATGACATTCAGAAGCATGGCATGTGTGTTAGCAAAAAGGAGGATATCATTGTGAATAATGTTGCTATGTAAATGCTTATCTTCCTTGATGTATTATGTTTTCTTCCCAAAATCCCTTGGTGCTGTTCTTTCGTGAAGTTGAAGCTATGAAATTAAAATTTTTTAAATACACTTTTAACTGTGGAATTGCATATGAAATTTAAAGATTTAAGTCCAAACAAGGCATTCAATGTATTAGAATTACAATAATTTGCCAAAATTGAGCCACCAGCCATGCAATTAAAAATTTCTTATTTTGAATAAAATTGAAAATAAAAAAAAAATTATAACAGCATCAAAATATTAACAAAATAGAATGAAAACTTAAACATGTTAGTTAAAGATTAGTTGAATTAGCAGTGAAACTTAGGTTTGCGGATGTTTGTGAAAGATATGCTAATGGTCCATTTATGCCACAAAAAATGGACAGCTGACTGTGAAGTGGGAAAAGACAGTTTGATTGCAATGGATGGATGGTCTAATCTGGTGGATTCCTGAATCTCTATGCTTTCAAGAAGTTCCCAACTTTGTGTCTATCAGTCCATCTTTCCTGTGAGGTTTGTTCGGTCCTCAACCTATTCACTTCTGTGTCTTCACTGTTGTTTATGTCCCCATGTGAGGATAAAGTTCCATTGGTCTCTCTTTCTTGTCTTCATCTTTCCTTTCAGATTAGTTCAATCCTGAACATATTCACTTCTGTGTGTTCACTGTAGTTTTGTCCCCATGTGAGGACAGATTTCCATTGGCCTCTATTTTTCATCTTCATCTTTACTTTGAAGTTAGTTTAGTCTTGAACCTATTTACTTCTGTGTCTTCATTGTTTTCCTTTTAGTCCCCATGTGAGGATTGTGAACCCTTCCTAATAAGCAAATGAAACTTGGAGTCCTGATTCACTGACTCTCAGGTCTTGAGAGTGTGTCTCACTGTTGAAAAGTTCTTTTAGTTATTGAAAGAAAAATATAAGAAAAAAATATACTATGTATTCTCTTTTCCATTTACCCTCACCCACACACACACACACACACACACACACACACACACACGCGCGCACGCACGCACGCACGCACGCACACACACACACACACACGCACACGCACACACACACACACACACCGTGGTTGTTATGACAATGGGTTGCCTAAGCAATTTAGAGATACCCAAATAGTATTTGTTTCATGTTAGTCAGAGCCATATGTATCTTCACAGATCTCAAATTATCAGTGTAATATACTTGCTTATTTATACAAGTTCTATTGCTACTTAAATTTCTTCTTTTATTAGTTAGTATTATCATTAGGTTATTGTTCCTAAAACACCTGTGGCTCAATGTGATCACATTAAACAATGCCCACTGTACTTCCAAATGATGAGAACTTCATTTGTGCCATTTTCACTGTTTAAGTGGGAGACACAGAGGCTCATAAAGGATTTTTGCCTTCCATTTATACTTTTAAATCAGTTGATAACGTTTGTATTGGTAGGGAAGAGAAGCTTTTTGGCACCCACAGAAAACAGATCATTTTACATCTTAATAGCTTTTGAGAAATGTACACTACTGTTTATTGAAAATACACCACCAAGAAAGATGGGAGACAGTGATCTGAGATTTATGTGGTTAATATGTTATGATACAGGATGTAAATAATTACACTTACAGAGACATCAGTGAAGAAGTGTCCACAATAATCAGTAGGCATCATGAGTTGTGATGATGTCTTGTGCAACCCATGCCATCAAATGAAACAGCTCCTGGGTGGTTGCCTGAGAAATGTAATGCCATTCTGCCTCTATCTTGTATTTGGTCGCTAGTAGTAGGGCCAGACAGGCCAGTTATTGTGCAACTGTGTCCAATCAGTGAAAGATCTGGTGAGTGTGCAGGCTAGAGGAAAAGTGTGGACTGCCTGCAGGAAAAGCAGTTCGTCTGCCTTCAGAATTTCATTGACATATTGCTGGTTGTTCAGCAATACATATTAGGTGAAAGTGTGAACAGAATCTTATAGTACCCTCACACCATAATGCTCTGTGTTGGGGCTGTATGATGCTCTGCAAGGCATACCACCTGCAGCTGTTCGTCTCACTGTTGCCATACTAGGGTTCGGCCATCATGATGCACCAGGTTGAATGTAGACTCGTTGGAAAACAGCATGCTCTGCCAGTCGACATTCTTGGCATCACTGAAACCTAAGGCATTAGTGCTGCAATGCCAAGGAAAGTCTCAATTTAGGATCGATAACAAGTGCAGCTTAAACTTCTGAAACTGAGTTAGAGTATCAAATGCAGAAAAACATTTTTTGGAGGAGGAGACAATATTAAAAGGGGAAGACAGACTTTTATTTTAATTTATAGTAACTAAAGCTTCCTGAACAGTTTATTTATTTATTTTTGTTTGAGGATTTAATGACCACCATGAGCAACTTTATGGGCTAAGCAGTCATCTGTCCTTAATTTAAGGCCAGTGACTCTAAGGAAGGGAAAGAACCAGTGCTGAAAGACAAACACATATCTTACAGCACTGGCTCTGTCCCTAATTTAAGGCCAGTGACTCCAAGTAAGGGAAAGAGCTAGTGCTGAAAGACAAATACTTATCTTTTAGCACTCGCTCTGTCCTTAATTTAAGGCCAGTGACTCCAAGGAAAAGAAAGACAAACACATATCTTACAGCACTGGCTCTGTCCTTAATTTAAGGCCAGTGACTTCAAGGGAGGGAAAGAGCTAGTGCTGAAAGACAAATACTTATCTTACAGCACTGGCTCTGTCCTTAATTTAAGGCCAGTGACTCCAGGGAAGGCAAAGAGCCAGTGCTGAAAGACAAACACATATCTTACAGCACTGGCTCTGTCCTTAATTGAAGGCCCGTGGTTCCAGAGAAGGGAGAGAGCCAGTGCCATAAGACAAACACATTGTCCATGCCTCACTGGGATTCTAACCCAGACTCATCTCAGATGAATGGTCAGAAGTCAGCTCTTTGACCACTTCACCACTAGGGTGGCTGCCATCACTGCATTGCATGAGTAGTCTTTTTAAATAATTTGTCTCTTTGTAGATAAATTACCTACAAAGATTACTCGGATACCCTCTCGATTTTCTTTTAAAGTGAAATTAACTCACAGAAGAGTGGGTAAACAAACAAAGACATCGCTCTTTCCACGTTTTACCAATGCAGAGCGGCCAAAAAATTGTTATTCGGCCACTGCTGGGGAAACGAATCCCAGATCTCTCGATATCCAGCCAAACATGCTAGCCTTACACCAGCCCAGCACGTTAGCCTTATTCATCGACACCACGTATTTGGAGAATTTTCACAAGAAGAATGGGTATTTACCTGCCCATGCCAGACCCAGTGAAACTTTACCGATTCATAAATTTGTTTTTACTGCAGAGTGATCCAAGAAATAGCTGATTTTTTTACTTTAATTTTGATAAAATGTATGTTTTTCGATTCCTTACAGTCTGTTCATGTTGTATTAGTCAATGAAGTAACTATTTTTCTTTTTTTTTTTTTAAAGCAAAATTAAAGTTCAAAATCAGTACAGTAATGGCTTAGTTTACTGCTGAAACAGTTTTATGGATCACAAAAACCAGCTATGAATAAGGCAAGTATAGATTGTGAACTTCAATTTTACTTCAAAACAAAAAGAGAATGCTTACTGCATTGATTCATATAGTATGGACAGACCTTAAGGTAAGAAAAATCATTAGGAGAATTCATTAAAAATTATGAAGCCATTCTTGAGCACTATTATGAGCTTTGATGCAGTGCTAGCTATGAATAAGTGATATCTAGAAGAATAAAAAATTATTGGTATTTTGCAAACCAAATTTCCTCAACTTCTAACTAGCTGTTTTTATTAATAAAAGTGTTATTATAGTACAACTATTTGCTTTTTTTTTTTTTTTGGACATTCTAAGGTGGTTACTTTTTTTTTTTTTTTTGCAAGATTATTATCTTTGTTGAGATTGCGCACAGTTAATGTACTGTTTTAAAAGAGATATCTCCCCCCTCCTCAAATTATGAAAAAGTGAAATTCTTCTTCATTCTGAATTTCATGTTCACTGCAACTTTTGTAGTGTTAACCATAAGTGTGAATAGAAACTTCTGATAAATGAAAAATTTTACTTACAGTAAATCTTATAAGTGTATAACATGATGTTGTAGTGTGTTGTTTTCCCAGTAGGTAAACTGAAGCAAATAATATTTTTAGCATTTTATTTCATGCAGCTTTGGCATCAGAAATTTAGAATATGATGCTGTACATGCAAATGATCAGTGGTGATAAAATTTATTGCACGAAAATAGAGGGATACATGCATAAGGCTTACTTATTTTATATAAAATAAGTGTCACAGTGTAGGATAACTCAGAGAGAAGTAATTCAGTCAGAGGGTTTAAAAGACAATGAAGTTTCAAGAATCTGCAAGTGGTGTAGTAACAGAGATATTTTATTTCACCGAACTTTCACCTGCTAGTGGAAGGCTTTATCAAGGCAAGTTCCATGAGATGAATACAGAACCCATTTGTAGTTAAAAAGTAAAATCCATAGAAGATTAAATTCTTATAACTTATAAAAGCAAATTCTTTGGATTTTACTTTTAAACTCCAAATGGGTTCTGTATTTTTCTGATGTAACTTGCCTTGATAATGCCTGTTGTTGGCATGTGAAATCTTGCTGAAATAAAATTTCTTTGTTACTATACTACTTGTGGATTCATGAGACTTCATTGCCTTTTTACTTGTTAGGGCATGTTTTCATCTTTCAAACCTATTCTTAAGATTTAATTTTCTCAGGAAATTATTCTGATTTAAGTTGCAGTGTGGGGATAATTATTTCAGCAATTTGCACACTTTAAAAATTTCTTGCTATGAAAAAAAGAAAGTGAATATACATCAGTGAGTAAGTCTTCAGTTTCTAGATCGAAAAGCATTTTGTAAATGATAATTAACACAGCAGTCAGACATCTCTGAATTGACTGTATTTACTGTTCTTCATGTAAAATATCAATCGCATCAGAAAACGTAAAATTTTTATCACCCTGGAACAAGATTCGAACCCGAATCTCCCGATTACCATTCGAGTATGCTCGCATACTCAAACGGTAATTGGGAGATGTCGTATTTTCCATATAATATGAGAGGAATATTTCTTCCACATCATATGATATACATATAAAGTAGGCAATCAGTTGAGTCTGATTACCATATATTGTAATTAACAACACTGAATGATAAAACAGTTTTGTTTTATTGTTTCAGGTACATGACCATGGAGAAAGATGATTTTCTGAATATACCTATCAGTTGCTTGACAAAACCAGGTAGCTTAGTGATTATTTGGGCTACAAACAATGAAGAACAAATTAATTTCATTAAAGGGAAGCTGTTTGAAGCATGGAACATTAAGTACTGTGTTACTTGGCACTGGGCAAAGGTATGTATCTTTGAAAAATTTTAGTGGTTTTGAAACTTTGTTTCTTAAACTGTGATTATCTCAGAAATTAATAAAGAAAAAAATCTGCAAGGCACATGGTAGGCGCTAAAACTTATTAATTCATAGCACAAAAATGCTGCTTTTGACTGTCATCCAAGTGACAGCTGTTTTGATGAAAACCAATTCTCAATAAGCAAGGAACTGTCATCATGCTTGTAAAATGGGGATCTGTTCCATAACTTAAAAAAAAAAAAAAAAAAAAAAAAGCAAAGGGCAGGCACAAGTGTTTTTGATGACAAAAAGGTCCAAATAGTTTTAATGAATTGCATAGTAGTTTTGCCAGCCATCCTTATGTACTGTGATGTATTGATGCCTCACTGAAACAAATCTTAATGTGATTTCTGTATACTTTAGGGCCATGACTCTTGTAAGATTCTGCCTCATATATTTACATTATCACCATAAATACTCTTACAAAATGAGCCTATCCATAAAAAGACAAAAAAAGGTATTAAGTCTTCAGTTTTTGTTGATTGATATTGTTGAACATTTTTCTTTCTATTTCAGGTAAGTTATAATATGTTCCCAAAATCTGCCTTTAAAAATCGGTAGGTGTAAAAGAAAACGGAACAGCAGTGATTGGACTTGATAAGGCAGGACATGACCTATTCACAATTTTAAAGTTACTGCAACCTCTTGAAATCAGCCACAGGTTCATCTACCAGGCAACTGAATGGCTCAAGGGTCTGCCACTCACAAAATGTCAGAACCCACTGGCCATCAAAAGCAGTGGAGAACAGAATGCAGAGAAACCCACTATGCAAACAGAAAATCATGGCAAGATAGATGAACATGTCAATCAGATCCATTTCATAGCTTATTAAATTGGATTTTAGTATGAGAGCCTACCATAGAAGAATTAGACAGATACTAACTTTTGGTCGTTATAAAAATCAGAAGCCAAAGATCAAAAGCCTTACTTCAGTGGCACATGAAAAATGGTCACACGAAGATCTTCCCAGTGGATAAGGAATATGCTCAAATTGAAGAGAGGTACAACTGCCTTAATGATACAGTGTGTGTTCCTAGGCCTAACAAAGCACTTGAGGTTGTTTACAGGGTCTGTAGAGGTCATAATCATGCTTCAGTAAAGGTCTGATCGGAACTGAGTCGTGACAGTGTTACTGACTCACATTTCTGTGAACAAGGAATCAAAGCATCAGCAATGTTTTGGAGAAACATATAAAGCCTCTCAACCACCATATACTGTTCCATAGACAGGAGTGGACATTTCAGCTAGGCTCAGTACCTTCTCATAAGGCAAAGATTACATAAAACTGGTTGTCCAACAATGTGCCTGGCATCATCTATGTCCAGGATTGGCCTTCCAGTAGCCCTGATCTTAATCCTCTGAACTACAAATTTGGTCAGATTTAGAGAGGATCACCAGCAGCAAAAAGCATGTCTTATCTCAACTACTTGAAATGCTTTCTACTATGGGCAGTATCTAGTTTTCCACTAGATATTTTGCTTACTGCTGTTGATAAATAGCCAGATTGTTTAAAGCAATGAGTACAAAACAGTGACTGTCATTTTGAATGGTAAATAGCCTTAACATATTACATGTACTATGGCAAAATAAACTCCAAAGCTTTTGACTTTCTCTGAGTTTTCATTTACACAATACACACAGATATGTGTGTAACAGTATTAATCTGATTTAAAAATCACTGCTCCAAACAGGGCTAATAAATAAATAAAAATGGAAGGAAAAGGTTTTTGGAGTTCCTTGAACTGATTATTTTTTGTTGTAAGCAGTGAGAAATGTACAGTTGCGTTGAAATTCGAAAGACCAGGGAATAATGTATTGCATATTTTCTCTGGACTTTTTTTGTTTGTTTGTAACTATCATCTACTTTACACCAAGAGTTTCTGGCTGTCTTGTCTGTTTGTGTGCCACATCACTACATTGGTGCTTCAGTTATTATACTTATTTGATTCACTCACTGTTTATTAATCAGGTTTTAATTTCTGCATAAGTTATTTTGGGCTAAAAAATCGTACTTTACATAAGTATACCATAATTTTCAGGCTGAGAGCTTTGGCTTTCATGTTTAAAAAGTTGTGATTTTTTTGGTCAGCAGCACTTGTGCTGATGTAGCCCATGTGCCAGCGTTGTTTCCATAAAATCACATTATTTTTGCCTTTCAACTCAAAAAACTTTTTTTTTTATACGGAGCAGGATCCAAAAGTTTGGGGACAACGCCTACCTGTGACGAACCAAGCATGTAGTTAAAGTTATGTTGTCTGAAATACATCCCTCCCCTCCATAGTCAGAATGGTTTGGCCCGTGAAAAGTAATTGGAATGCGCACACAGGCGTTCGGTGCTGTGGTTAGTTGTCTGTCTTCTGCGATGTGAGAAACATGGCTTTTGAAGAGCAACGTTGTGACATTAAATTTTGTCAGCGTTTGGATAAAACAGCTGCAGAGACCTTAGAAATGCTTTCAAAGGTGTACGGCCACTCTATGACGGTGACATCGAAGATGTACAAGTGGTATTGGCGTTTCAAAGAGGGCCGAGAATCCATCGCAGATAATGAGTGCTGTGGTCAACCTGTGACTGCACGGAGTGAGGAAAGCATTACAATGGTGGTGCAGTGTGTTCATCAGGATCTTTGCCGAACCATTGAGGAAATCACTAATGCAACTAACTTACCAGAGACAACATACATGCCAGCGTATTTTGATGGAGGATCTTAACATGCACCACGTGTGTCAGTACATTGTCTTTTGCCTTTTGACCTTTGAACAAAAAGATGAACGGATGTAGATATCCGGTGAATTAATCGACGAAGCCGATAGTGATCCTACATTTTTGGATAACATCATCACAGGTGATGAAACATGGTGCTACTTGTTTGATATTCAGCCAAAGTGTGCTTCTTCAACATGGAAATCACCGTCTTCACGTCAATCAAAGGAATTCAGGCAGGATCGCAGCAAAGGGAAAGCCATGTTGGAGGTGTTTTTTGACTCTCACGGTATTGTCCATTTTGAATTTATTCTTGAGGGCACAACAGTTAACAAGGAACTTTATCTAGACATTTTACATTGCTCATGGGAGTCAATCTGTTGTAAATGGCCGGAGATGTGGCGAGTGGACAATGGTACCTACTGGTCACGAAGTTTCTCACCAGAAATCGTACTAATGTGCTTCCACATCCTGCCTATTCACTTAACTTAACCCCCTGCGATTTTTACCTCTTTCCACTGATGAAACAAAATCTGCAAGTATGTCGTTTTGTGTCAACAAATGAGGTAAACACAGCAACGCAGGAGGCATTACGAGGGGTTGCAAAACATAGCTTTTGGCAATGCTTCCAGAAGCTTTATGAACGCTGGCATAAGTGCATCATTGCCCAAGGGGATTATTTTGAAGGTGGTTGTGCATCAGTGTTTTTAAGTATTCAAGGTAAGGAACTATACTCTAAGTCCCCAAACTTTTGGATCCTACCTCATGGAAGGAGTCCTTATTAATATATGTTAATGTTTAGCTATGATTTTCATCTGCAGATGCAAATTTTTCGTATATTCATAAAGGATTTCTTTTCCAGTAAATCAGTAATGTGTAATGCTCAAACTTTGAGTGAAAATCAGCTGTGTGTTATTCTAATACTGATGGTTTTCAATTTGAGATTTGTGGCCTCAGAATTAAGTTTAACCAAATGTTTACAGTGTATTAATTAGGTTAAGCAAACCAGGATTCTTGGTTGTGTTTGCTGGCTGGAAAATTGCAACTGAAAAAAAATCCATGCACCATGAACATATCTTCCTTTGGAAGAATACCTTTTCCCACTCTCTCCCATCTTTCTCTCTCTAAAACAAAAGGTAGGGGTGTGTGTGTGAGACATTGAGTGTCTAAGATAATTAAATTTAAGGATTTTGATGTCAAGCAGAAGGTTTTTAACAGGGTGTGTGATAAATTTATTATTCTAAATCAATCAAAAATCATAGTGCCTTGCTTTAAAAAGGGCAAGTTTGGTATTAAAAGACAAAGTTACAGTGTATTTATATACACCGTTGAGTCACATTATTGTAACCACCTCCTACTTTTGACGTCAACAGCGTATAGCCAATGAAAGAAGGCACGTGTCGCGAGCTGGCTTGGAGGGTATATAAGGTGTGCTGTAGGCATTCTGAAAACATATCCCTCATTGCTGTCATGGATAAAAGGAGCAATTTATCAGATTTGCAAAAAGGAATGATTATCGGCTTTCAGGCCAAGGGTGGCAGTATTTCTGAAAAAGCGCAGTTTGTGAACTGTTCACATGCTGCTGTGGTTAGAGTGCATCGTGATTGGAGAAATGGCACCATTGCGAATAAGCGCCGTGGAAACTGCAGAGCACCATGTGCCATTGATGTGAGAGGTGAACGTTGGCTGTGAAGGTGTGTGAGTGCCTATTGACATGCTACAGTGGAGCAACTCACTGGCCGAATGAACTGGGGAGCTACTGGAAGTGTGTCTAAAACGACAGTTCAGTGAACCGTGCTGCGTATGGGGCTCCAATGCAGATGCAGGGTCACTGCACCTATGCTAATGAAGGTGCATCGGCAGAAAATGCTTACATTCGCACAGCAGTATCGGAACTGGACCTCCAGTGATTGGCAAAGGATTGCCTTCTCTGATGAGTCATGTTTTCTGCTTTGTCGAGTGGATGGACGTTGGCATATAAGGTGAGAAACATCGGAGAACAAACACTCTTCAGCCATTGCTGGCAGAACACAAGCTGGTGGGGGCAGCATTATGGTCTGGGGAATGTTTTTGTGGCATTCTCTGGGTCCACTCATACCTGTGGAAGTCACTATGGACCGAATTTGTTATGAATCCATCCTTGTAGACCACATACACCCATACATGCTGATTGTCTTCCCTGGGACAGATGGGATCTTCCAGAACGACAATGCGACATGTCACACAGCTAGAAATGTCCGAGAGTGATTGGAAGAGCACGATGAAGACTTCAAAGTACTTCCCTGGCCTCCTAATTCCCCAGACTTAAACCCATTTGAGCATCTGCGGCACTACCTCGATCTATTGATCCTCCACCACGCACCCTCCAGCAGCTGTCAGACACACTGCAGTCAGCATGGCTCCACATACCTGTGAACACCTTCCAGCACTTTATTGAGTCACTCCCAGCCCATGTAGCTGCTGTCCGTGCTGCACACAGCAGTTAATGTCGATATTAGCTGGTGGTCACAATATGTGACTCGACCGTGTATAATAGCAGCTCAAAATACTAACGTTCATTTCCTAAAACCCAGAGTTAAAAACATGATTTGAGATTTCGTGTATGTAGCTATAATACTACACATGTTGCATATGAATTTTTTTATGGTGAAATATCGGGTGACAGTTCACACATGAATTTCTCCTAATTTAAGGCTCATTTTTTAAAGAATGCCCTGCATGCCATTTGGAACAGTGCAAAAACTTTCTTTTTTCCAAAATGATGCTTCTGCAAACACTGCATTTTCATACACAGTGTTCAACGAAATCAGATCTACCATGTACACTTTTTATATCTCAAATGATATTTAAAATATATTTTGCATCTAAAGAAATTAAAGGTAAATCTAACAAATGAGCATATTTTATTATGCATTTGAAAACAACAAGTTAAAAATGTGTTCGTTTTGAACTAGAACGATTAAGCCAACAGATAGTATGCTGATGATACAATACATTTTACTCTATGTCCTCAGTTTCTTATGAAATTTTGCCACACACACACTCACACATGAAGAAACAAAAGCTGTGTGTTTTTCCTTTGCATGAAAATGATTGAATATTGTCGATTTTTTTAGAGTTTTGATCGAAATTACAAGGTTTTCTCTGCCTTGCACATATTTCAAAGAATTGGAATATGCAGAGTGGTCTTGCCCTATTTTAAAAAAATATCAAAAAATACTGCACCACTTACACGTATGAGATTTGTTGCATTTGAAAGGTAAACATCTAAAGTTTTTTTATGATACGAAGTTATGCACTTCTATAAATGCATTCCCTTAATTGCACAGAGGATGTCCAACCTGTACTGAATTTCTCACCATGTCCGTTGTAGTAAATCCATATTAACAGCAGCAATGGTATTCATGATCTGTTTCTTTTAATTGCTCACCTTTATTCTGTATGCTCTATTTTGGCAAAGTCTCTGTAAAAAAGAAAAAAGTGAAGTCTGATGTGGTTATATCAGGTGAATGGGCTGACCATGGAATCAGTCCATCTTTGCCAATCCAGCATCCTTGCAATGCAGTATCCAATAGTCACAAATACTGGTTCCCCAGGGGGAAGGGGCTCCATTTTGTTGAAAGGTGATATCTGGCTGAAGGTTTTCAGCTTGTGGCACAGCATATCTGAGTAGACATTTGCATTGATAGATTTTTCTATGAAGACAAAAGGACCAATGATGCTGTTGTGTTTTTTTTTTTTTTTATATATATATTTTGGGGTTTAACGACCACCATGATGTTGTTGTATGCAAGCCCACACCAAGCATTAACTTTGGGGCTATCAGAAATGTGAGGTAGTGAGACAGGTGGGTTTTTTCGAACCACATGTGTGCACATTATGTCTGAGCTGCTTCTGATACATGAAATGTTAACTCATCACTTTAAGTGTACATGTTCAAAGACGTGCTCATCATTGTCTAGGTCAGTGTTTCACAAGCTGTGCGGTACCGCCCCCCAGGGGGCATTTGTGATTTTCATTGGGGAGGGGGGATAAGTCATAAGGGGCTGTTGGAGGGGCATTTATAATTTTATGGATATTACAGCTATAATTTTGTTAATAATAAAGGCAAAATGTTCAACAAAAGGGTCTTAAACTTATTTTAATATTTATGTTTCCATAATTTTGTGTGACAGTACATTTAATTACTTATGTTTATAAACATTTAACATAAGTTATGTTTTAAAGTGTGTTTTATTCATTAGGATTTTAAGTCATGCCATAAAAATGTGCAGTTATTTTGTGATCATGTTTTCCAAATGAGGATGTATTAATCATCTGGTAACATAGCATTTCTGCGAGGGTGTTTTAGTCATGAGAAATTTGGGAATGATTGTGATCAGAAGTGGTGTGGAAAAATTTGAGACTTTTGACAGGTGATAAAAATTATATTTGTTGTTGTACTTTGCTTTTTTAATACAATTGTGTGATTTGATTTCTAATTTTTCCCACCTAGGTTCTTATATTTTCAGTAGAATGTCTTGTAGGAAATTAATCAAAATTTATAAAATTTAGTGATACATATTCATAATAATTATTTAGTTTGAAATAATTAAATATGATTGTACAATGTAACTTGAATTTAAGGTTATTGGTGCCAATTTCAGCATGTTTTTCACATTTGACTTAGTGGTGGGATGGGTCGGGGGGGGGGGGGGAATAGCCAGCATCCAATTCTCAGAAGTAGGCGCTAGGCTAAAAAAGGTTGGGAGAATTCAATATTGTGAAGACATAAAATTCGAACTCAATTTGAGTTCGAGTTTTATGTCTTCGCAGTTTACTCTTCATGCGCCACAGTGGATAAGCACATAGCCATTTAAATGCAGGAGGTCTACTGAAATCCTTTAAACTCTTTTTTAATGTACATAAAATTTTTGTTTTTTAACGACCTTTAGCACTATTTTTACCAGTTTCATCTGTCCTCATTGTTGAATCTCTTGTAAAATGATACACCAAGCATAAGATGTCTAAACGTACTAAAAACATGGCTGTACGGAAATACTTGGCTACTAGAAATACTCTCGACACTCCCCCTTGCGTTTCAGTGAACCAGGTACCAACTGACAGGTGCAAATGTGATGACCAAATTCAGGATTTTGACAATGCTGAATATTGTGAATGAAGTACGAACGCAATATCAACTCAGAAGAATATCACAGTGCAAGACGCCTAATGTGAGTAAACTACACCCTTTATCTGATAAACTTTTGACTGTAAACTTCAGTAATTGGCAAAATACTTGTGAAATATCAATGCAAATTCATATAAATAGTGCATATAGCACAGTCATAAGATAATATGTTCACCTTCTTGTACCTCTTTGTAATATTTGAAAGGACACAACCAGTGAAAGAAATTGATTGTTTAATAAACTTTACGGCACTCGGAGATAACACAGGATGGACTTGACCACATATTATATATTTAAAAACACTCCAGATGTAAATGTGCATAGAGTTTGTTCTTCGGCAATACAGACTAGAAAATGCTGATAATAAGTGTAAATTCTCATGTTCATAAAGTTTTTGAAGCTGATGTTTGAATTAACTTTTCAGTGCTGGTTTTAATGAATTCCAGCTTATGATTGTTTAATATTATTCTTTACCCTTCAGGTTACAAAAAAAGGAATGTTTGTTTGCCCAATAGATTCACATCAAAAGAAGCCTTATGAAAACATAATTTTGGGACGGGTTAAATTTGATGGAAACATGACGAAGGAAAATGATTTACTTGAGCCTGACAAAGTCATAGTAAGCATTCCAAGTAGTATTCATTCTCACAAGCCACCACTCTCAGGTAAGTTCAGATTTTTTTGTTCATGCATTTATTTATAAATATGTTGCATCATGTTTAAATTTTTTATGTGCTGTTTAGAACTATAATATGCCATTGCTGTGCTCTTCTTATAACCTTTCAAATTTAGAAAAATAAAATTATCTCTCTCATCTGTAGAAAGCAGATTTACATATTTAAGTTAATGTGGCTTTTGTCATTTTAAATGATTGTTCATCAGTCTGTCTAATTGAAGCTGAAGTTTTGTTTAAGATCTTGATCTTACTTTCTCTGATACAACTGAATGAGTGTTTATCAGTCTTTTCAAGATAAATCTTGTTTAGATATCTTGGAATTAATGATACAAATAGTATGTTCTTAATGCTGATTGAGTGCTCCTCAGTCATTTTAATGGAGGTTGAACTTTGAATGTTTATCAGAGTTTTTAATTAAGACTGAACTTTGTTTAGATATTGAATTTATTTTTTCATTTAGATCTCGAATTTATCTTCTGTAGTGTAACTGGATTATTCTTAACACATTCCGAACACATGCTGAATCTTAGTGATTTTAATTTTTTATACGCTTGTGCACTTAATCATAGTCACATAAAAAGAATATTCTTTGTGAAATTTATGTATGTGATTTAGGTATTAGGGGATCAAACCCTATGTAAAGTAATGTACTTTTTGTATTAGTTAGTAGCTTATGTGAAATAAAATTGAAAAGATTGAATTTTC
This sequence comes from Macrothele yani, assembly GCA_039090855.1. NCBI lineage: Eukaryota > Metazoa > Arthropoda > Arachnida > Araneae > Macrothelidae > Macrothele > Macrothele yani. The sequence goes on from CM076993.1 coordinate 25,078,564, forward strand.
CCATAATATAAATTTATGGGCTAATTTGTTTTAAGTAAGATTGGGCAAACTATTTTGTGTGGCATGATGTGTCATTTAATTTTAATCAGCTGGCTAAGTTTTAATTGAGTGTGGTTGAAATCACGTAATTTCTTGAGGCATTTGTTACAAAATTAAAATGTCAGCATTTATATATTTTTCAATATTTGAAACCATAAAAAAAAAGTTGAAACCAAATGTCATGCTATTTATTATTAGTATCACAAAAGTAACTGGATAAATATTGAAATTAGATTCTGCATGCAAGACTGTGTAAAAAATTTTACTTTTTTCATGTGAAAGTATGATGTATGTATGTTTAAAAATATGCATAATATGAAATCATCTCTATAATGAAAAATGTTGTAATCATATCAGGTAGCAATCAATCACTGCCTACTTAAGATTTTTATTTATGTGTTATTCTTGTTTCTTTCCTTCTCCATCAAAACTGAAAGTGGGTAACCAGACAAATCAGTGTGAATAGATACTGTAAAATATGATTGTCTGCATATCTGATAAATATCGCTACATGGAATAATAGACTATTCCACGTATTGATATTCACCATATATCTGTTCTGATATTGTAAACTATTTATGCATATATGATTGTCCATATATGATGTAAGGTCAGGTGATGCGTAACATCACAGCCTCTCCTTGACAAATGTCAACCCCGCCTTCTCGTGGTGCATCCTGTTCCCACTAAAGGGGCTCTGACGACCGCCAATAGCGGTATAACTATACCATCGGGATCAGAGGAAATGCTATCCCACACTCACCAACCCGCTTGGCCAGCGTGGTGAGTTATGGCCAAACACCTCCAAAATGACTCTACAACTTAAATCTTGGCCCTCAGTCTCCGGCAGCTGGAATGTACCTGGCCAAGGCAGCGGCCAGTGCGACATGAAGGCAGAGGGTGCTAAGAATCCCCGGAGGACCGGACTAGGCTGCCACCTGATGCTGACCTTGGCAACATACAATGGACGCTCCCTATCTTCTGATTCAAGGCTTCTTGAATTGGAAGAAGAACTACAAAGGATCAAGTGGGACATCGTGGGGCTAAGTGAGGTAAGGAGAAAAGGAGAAGATCTCATCGAACTGAAAAGTGGACATCTCTTCTACTATCGTGGGACAGATACTGGCAGAACTAGTGGTGTTGGATTTATAATAAACAAGAAACTGAAGGATAAAGTTGTAGAAGTTGAAAGTTCCTCTGACAGAGCTGCACGGCTTGTTATCCAGCTCTCGAAAAGATACCAGGCTCAGATTATTCAAACTTATGCATCCACCACAAGTCATCCTGAAGAAGAAATTGAAGAATTTTATGAGGAAATTTGTCATCTAAATAATAAAGGTAAGCAGCACTTGAAAATAATTATGGGAGATTTCAATGCAAAAATAGGGCAACGGCAACAGAATGAAACTTCAGTAGGTAAATTCGGTCACGGCAACAGAAACCAGCGTGGAAATACTCTCGTTGAGTTTGCAGAGGCAGAAGGATTTTTCATCTTGAACTCCTTTTTCAAGAAAAAGCCACACAGGAAATGGACATGGAGACATCCAATTGGGACGACAAGTGAAATTGATTTTATTATGTGTAACAAAAAATTCGTCATCGAAGACTGCAGTGTGCTGAACAAGTTCAACACAGGTAGTGACCATAGATTGGTGAGATGTAAGATGCACCTCAACACTAAACTGGAACGTGGCAAGCTCATAAGACAAACAAAATGTATTGACATAACCAACCTTAAAAAACACCATAATACTTTCAAGTTGGAACTGAAGAACAGATTCTCTGCTTTAGAAGGCCTAACATCGGAAGAAGTGGATATTTCTGAAGTTAACAGAAAAGTAACCAAAGCTCTAATGGAAACAGCAACAAAATTAGCTGGGTCTAAGAACAAGTTGCATGTGAACAAATTATCAGGAAAAACCAAAATGTTGATGCAAAAAAGAAGAGAGACGAGGACAACTAAAGAAGATGTGACTTCCAAAGTGGAATATATAGAGCTATGCAAGACAACACGAAAAAGTATCACTGAAGACGTAAGGAAATTCAACTGTGAGCTAGTGAGGAAAGCAATTGAAAACAACCAAAGCCTTAAGATAGCAAAGGGACTTCTCAGTAAGGGAAGAAAACAGATTATAGCTCTGAGAAAAGAAGATGGTTCTATAACAAGAAATAGAGGCGAAATTTTGACAAGAGTGAAAGATTTCTACTCCAAATTATATGAAAGGGATGATACATGTTCTCCAGACATCATGAAAGGTACCAGAGTTCTTCCAGTCCTCCCAGCAGAAGTTGCTCATGCGATCAAGAACATGAAGCGGGGGAAAGCTCCAGGAGAAGATGGAATTACTATAGACATCATACAAGAAGCAAGTGGAGAAATTGAAACAGTACTCGCCCAAATTTTCACTCGATGCCTTAATGAAGGGAAGATTCCTGAGGATTGGAACAATGCTACAATGATCCTGCTACATAAAAAAGGTGACATTGAGGATCTCAGGAACTACAGACCTATCAGCCTCCTATCAGTGGTTTATAAAATCTTCACTAAAGTTCTTTCACACCGCTTGAAGGTAACACTGGACATGGCTCAACCGAGAGAACAAGCTGGATTCAGGAGTGGCTACAGCACAATAGATCATATCCACGTACTGAAAGAACTAATTGAAAGAGCGAGGGAATATGAACTTCCATTGTGCATGGCTTTTATCGATTATGAAAAAGCCTTTGATTCGGTGAAACCATCAGCAGTTACCACGGCTCTGAAATCCTGCGGTATTGAAGATGCATACATTAATATTATTAATAACATCTATGAAAATGCAAGTGCAAAGATTCGGTTGTTTGAAAATACAACACACATAAAAATTGGAAAGGGAGTGAGACAAGGTGACACCATGTCTCCGAAGCTCTTTAATGCCACATTGGAAAATGTCTTTCAATCACTGAACTGGGAAAACAAAGGGATAAAGATTAATGGAGATTATCTAACCCACCTTCGTTTTGCTGATGACGTAGTCATTTTTGCAACTACCCCATCAGAGCTGCAGAGTATGATCCAGGAACTTGCTGACAAGAGTAAAGAAGTGGGATTAAAAATGAACTTTCAGAAGACAAAAGTGATGTTCAATGCTTTTACAAGAAATGAAGATTTATCGATTGATGGAGAAAAACTGGAGATAACAGATACGTATGTTTATCTTGGACAGCAGATATCAAGTGAGGGTCACATTGATGAAGAAATTAATCGGCGTACAAAACTTGCCTGGAGAGCTTTTGGAAGAAACAGCATAATTTTCAAGAGCAATATGCCATTATGTCTTAAAAGAAAAGTGTTTGATCAATGCATCCTTCCAGTGCTTACATATGGTGCAGAGACGTGGACCTTAACTAAAAGAGACATACAAAGGCTGCAGACAACTCAAAGAAGCATGGAGAGGTGCATGCTTGGTATAACCAGGAGAGATAAGAAGAGGAAATTGTGGATCCGAAAAATGACGAGAGTGGAAGACATCATGATCAGAGTTAAATCCCTGAAATGGCAATGGGCTGGACATACTGCCAGAAGGACAGACCATAGATGGACAGCCGAAATTTTAGATTGGATTCCAAGGGACAGGAAAAGACCCAGAAAAAGACCACATGGGAGATGGGTGGATGAAATTCGTAAATATGCGGAGTGACATGGAGGAGACTGGCACAAGACAGACCGTTGTGGAGGAAACTTGGGGAGACCTTCATCCAGCAGTGGATTGATAATGGTTGACAATGATGATGATGATGATTGTCTGCAAACAAAGTAGTAGAAGAGCTTCGGCTAAAGAAATAGCATTTTGTGATAAAAGTGTAAAACTTTGCATATTTGAAGAGCATGCATAGACATACTTTTCTAGATATGGAGGTATTCCAAAATCACTTCAGAATTCAAAATGGTGGGCATTTTTCAAAATGGTCCAAAATCCCAATTGAGCTTTCTTTGTGATAATTAACTGTCTTTTTTTTTTTCTGCTATAAAAATATAAAAAAACTGCAAAAACTTTCTCAAAAAATAAATAGCGATGCCATTAAAAAAAAAAAAAAAAGAGGTAGTACCTAAGAAACCACTCTTTTCATGCATCACATATTGTTGAACATAATAAGATATGGTTCTGCAGTTTTCAGCCATTTTTATAAAAAATAGTCACCATCTACACATTGTACTTAGTTTCTATAGTTGATGTGTGTGTGTGTGTGTGTGTGTGTGTTTTGAATTAAGATGTGAAGATTGGGTAATAAAATGCTAAATTGAAAGATGTGTGAAAAGTGTTTTCCCAGCTACTTTTTTTGAGAAATGGCTTTCCTATTTATTCATTTTTTTTTTTGAGAAAGTTTTTGGAGTTCTTTCATTTTTAAATCTGAAAATAAGCAAAAAGACAGTAAATTTTTCCAAAGAAAGCTCAGTTTCTATTTTGGATGCTAGTTTGAAAAATGCACTTTCATTTTGAATTCTGAAGTAATTTTGGATGCCTCAATATGTAAAAACATATGTCTATGCATGCTCTTCATATGTGCAAAGTTTCATTCTTTTATCACAAAAGGCTGTTTTCATACATATTTTCTGCTGTAGCTGTTCGAAAAGTCTGCAAATACCAGAAATTCCGAGTGAGAAAGTGAGCAGAATTCTCTTGGATCTTCAGAATACTCCATTTCAATGGGAATTGAAGGTAGCAAAAAACACAAAATCTTCAGAATCTAAAGGTAGAGAAATCACCTACCCACAGAATAATTAAGAAATTCAAAATTAATTATTGAAAGAACAAGAAATGAAAAATTGCAAATGCAATTGATGTAGGCAGTGGATCAGAGTCAAAAATAGTGAACAATCTCTGTTGGATGCAATTCATATGGTTCCCAGAGACTGGGAAAATATGATAAACATTTGCATTTCTGACTGCAAAACTGACAACCAATATTAGCAAAAATTCAGAAAACTATTTAAAAAAAATACATCATGTATATATTTAATGTTATTTATCAGAAAAATGCTAAAAGTGTTTTTCATTGTAATTTCTAAGTATTAAAAGTAGACTCATAAAATGAGTTTTGCTCCATATTTTCTTTATTTTTGAAAATCTTCAAGATGTTTTAAAATAGTTTTCTGAATTTTTGCTAATATTGGTTGTCAGTTTTGCAGTCAGAAATGCAAATGCTTATCATATTTTTCCAGTCTCTGGGAACCATATGAATTGCATCCAACAGAGATTGTTCACTATTTTTGACTCTGATCCACTGCCTACATCAATTGCATTTGCAATTTTTCATTTCTTGTTCTTTCAATAATTATTTTTGAATTTCCTAATTATTCTGTGGGTAGGTGATTTTTCTACCTTTAGATTCTGAAGATTTTGTGTTTTTAAAGGATTCATTTATATAATTTTAAAAATATATCTTTTAGCTCATGCCAGCCAAAAATATCACATATTAATGTGCTATTAAACTTTGTTAACAGCCACAGAGCTGCGTTACTTGAATTGCTCCTCAACATAATGACTGTAATAAAATAAATCAAGACATTATTTAACCCTACATATCAAAACTGGCAAAAAAAGGGAAGAAAAAACTGCTTTAAATCAGTATCATGTGAAAAATAATGAATGTCCTTGAAAAAATTTAAGACAGCAGTTTGTTAATGGCCATGATCCTACTTCATTTGCAGAGCCCTGGAAAATATTAGTTAAACATGAACAACAGGTTCATCATTAAAAGTTTGAAAAATGCTCTTGTGATTTTGGTCAAAAAAGGGCCAGATCATATGACGTCTTTAGGGCAAAAACTGGTAATGTGCATCTAGGACTTGTGCAGTTAAATTTGGTCATGCCTGTGATGAAACAGCTCAACTCCAACATTGCATTCATAGTCAATACAAGGAGCAGGACTGTAGCAAACTTTTCTTATTTGGGAGGGTGAAACTTGAAATTATGCCCCTTTAAGATCAAAATGACACCCCTTTGGGTACAAAATTACACCCTTTCATGTTCAAAATTATGTCCCTTCGAGTTCCACTCAGATAATATTTGGTTTTTATTTCTTACACACCACCATTATAGGAAAACATTATGATCGTTCGTTCAAAAATTGCATTTCAGGTTTTTGAAGTAACTTTATTAAAAATGTAAAAACTAGGTAAATACCCAGCAAGAACCACAGGTTATAAATACCAAGTAAAGCACAAACTTTATGTGAACACTGACAACACAACACTCCACAGAAATGCAGAACGAAAACGAATCAGTGCAGAATGAATGGGTATCCGATAGGGAGTGTAACAGTAGGAAAAGCTTTAGGGATAAAGCTTCGAAAAATTCCGTTCAAGGTTAAACGCTCAGAGAATTTTTGCACAGAGCAGAAAATTTGCTCTTCATCCCAACGACATGTCAGGAAAGGTCACAGAGTTTAGGCATATCAGCATATTGCTTTCTACGCTTCCATTCACTGTTTTGGAAAATCCTCTTCAATGATATGTTATGTTCACACCTCATAGCGTATGTTACTCTGTACCCTGGTTAGATGCATGGAATACTGTATGAGACTAACCAAAGTCTTTAAAAAGAAAGTACTGAAAGGTATAACTTTCTTTCTTTTTTTTTTTTTTTTTGTAGTTACAATTTTCTATTTTTTACATCCCCCAGGGCATGAATTTTCTGGGAGGACATCCACCTTCCCTGCACTCTCAGTAGTTGCAGCCCTGACAAGGGGGTATGTATGACCTTAAGCGGGATAGACCTACTCCTAAGATGTTCAGGATGAAAGGCCTCATGATGAAAGGCCTTTCATGATATTTCTTTCAAGAGTTAACGTTTTTCTGATGTAAGTCTAAGCTGTGTGGTTTTTTAATATTTCACAATTTTAAGTGTTAGAATTTTTAGGATTTGTAAATTAAGCAGTTGTAATTTTCTGACATGCGTTTATAAAACATATTTGGCTTAGTGAACCATTTGATTCAGGTGCTATAGTCTTTAGTAAATAAAAATACTTCCAGTTATATAAGGGTTTTTAATAATAATATTTTTTTCAAGTCTTAAATGTTTTTAATTACTATAAGTTAGTGCTTTTTACAGGAAGAGTGCAGTTGATACAGCTTGTGTGTGTGTGTGTGAAAGATTGTCGGGGTTATACGTGAATAACAATGAAGAGCCAAAATATTATGATCACCTGCGTAATATGATGCTGGTCAATTTAAGAAGATGGTAGTGTAGGACACGCTAAGTTACTTATTAAAGTTTTAAGGCAAATTTATTTCAGCCATTACTATGGCCTTCATCAGTGTGACTACGATTGGTTTCGTTGCCAGATTTGAAAGGTAAGTTTTGTAACGGTAACTCCGGGTGATGTGATGAAATGAGGGATTTCCAGATGTATGGAACGGAAATGGGGAGCTCAGAGTTGCAATTTTTGGAAAATAAAATTTCCAAACTTTCTCTAAGCCTCGGAGCATACCGATTTTGGAAGGGAGCCAACTTTTTTGTATCGGACCAAAGTGGAATAGCAGAAGTGTCAGCCATGGTAAGTAGAGACAAGGAAATAAAAAAAAAAGGAAGAGGAAGGTTTCCCAAATTTCACTTCAGATTTGTGTTCCTGAAGTCTTGAGATAATTTTCCAGAATAAACTTCCAATGTACGCGGTTAATCCAACGTTAGTCTTGACCAGAATTTTATACACTCCAGGCGAAGAAAGCGGAGGTCTTGGGTCTCTGTCGTTATGGAGAATAACAGAAATTGAAGGAGAAGAACGAATGGGAAGTCTATATCCTTCTCTTTTGAAGATACTGATGAGTTTGTAGGCAGAAGGTTCACGGTAAGGGATTGAGCCAGCAAACATTAGTTCCTTTTTTGGTGAAACAGGTTGAAGAGCAACTACTGGTTCTTTCTTAGCATTTTGAATTAATTTAGAAACCAGGAGAGGGGAAAAGCCATGTTGAGTAGCAAATAAGCGGATGTTTGCTAATTCATTTTTTAGATTGACTTTAGTGTTACAAACCAAATGAGCTCAATGAATGAGAGACTTGAGTGCTAACAGTTTATATTGGTGGAAGGTATGATAATTGAAAGGAATAATGCAATTGGTAGAAACTGGTTTTCGGTAGACAGAAGTGGATAGAAGATTATTACATTTTGAGGTGCTGACATCCAAGAAATTTATCTTGCCATCAATTTCTTCATTAATAGTGAATCTAATGGACGGGAATGTTTCAGTGATCAAATTTGTGAGTTGCAATAGATTTTTTAGGATGAGACTAGATGACAAAAATATCGTCGACATAACGGAGCCATAAGGTAGGTTGTTGGTCATGTTGCATCACTATTGATTGCTCAATCTGATGTGAAATTCAGGAAACCTTCTTCTTCCTTGTCTCTACTGATCATGGTTAACAATTCTGCTATTCCATTTTGGTCCAATACAAAAAAGTTGGCTCCCTTCCAAAATCGGTATGCTCAGAGGTTTAGAGAAAGTTTGGAAATTTTATTTTCCAAAAATTGCAACTCTGAGCTCCCCATTTTTGTTCCATACATCTGGAAATCCCTCATTGCAACATGTCACCCAGAGTTCCCGCTACAAAACTTACCTTTCCAATCTGGCAACGAAACCAATCGTAGTCGCAGTGATGAAGGCCATAGTAATGGCTGAAATAAATTTGCCTTAAAACTTTTATACGTAACTTAACGTGTTCTACACTACCATCTTCTTAATTTGTTTGTTAGTTATGTGCATTGCCTACCACTCTTTTATGATGATGTTGGTCCTCCATACGCTGCCAAAACAGCTCTTACCTGGCCAGATATGGACACTACAAGATTTCTAATGGTGTCTTGTGGTATGTGGCACCAACACATTGCCAGCAGATCCTTTACCTCTCGTAAGTTATGTGATTGAGCCACCACAGATTGGATTTGTTATTACAACACAAACCACAGATGCTCAACCAGACAATCAGATTGATGTCTGTGGAATTTGGAGATCAAGGAAAAGCCTGGAAGTCTTCCTCGTGTTCCATGAACCTGTCCAGAACAACTTTTATCTTTCTAGTTTTCTGTCTCTCTCTCTTGCTCTCACAACTATTTTGTCATGGTATTTTATGAGGTATTTTTGGTATGTAAAAGAAAGGAATCAGTGACTGGAAATATTTCCTCAAGTCTTCTTGAAGGGTTCATCATAAGTAGCATTAAGTTTGAATCATCACAGTTTTTAAAGAGTACTGAGATGTTTGTTTATTAATACATTTAAAGGATGGGGCATAATTAGGAATTTTAAGGAACTTGTGATTACTTATGCTATTGTCTCATGACCACTGGAAATTAAGTTGTTCTGGATTCTAAGATTAAATGTCAAAGGATTTGAAACAGTGTTAAAATTTTTGCAGGAAGAAATCTAGGTTTCTTCTGGTTTCCAGTGATAAAATATTCATAATTTCATAACGTTTTTTTTCTTTTTTTTTTTTTTTAGATATTCTGAAACATTACTTACCAGAAGGAGCTGAATGTCTAGAGTTGTTTGCTAGATATCTTCTGCCTGGGTGGACCAGCTATGGCAATGAGGTAATTTTGTTATGTATTCTGTTTATTTTGTGTAATTAAAAATTTTCAAGCATGTCTATATCAGACCACAATATAAAGGTTTTAATAGATAACTTACTGAGATATTTCTGTTTCCAGTGTACTTGTAGAAATATCTGCCCCCACCTAAAAACTTGATTGAAAATATTCCTTTACAGTCAGATACTCCTTAGAGGGAAAACATTTTGTGCATATTTTCTGCTCCAAATAAGTTTTTTCACAAGGAGTGTGTATGTATATTGTATATGTTATATTTTTCTTGATATCTGTCCTTTTAACAGTCCAATTTGGAAATTCCTTCTTTTTTTTTTTTTTTTGTTGAGCAGTGTTTTTGGTAAGAAATATGTACATAATTTCTGGTTTTTCCAAATGCACACTCTGATTAAAAAATCTTTTTTGATCACATGCTGGAACTGCAAAAAAAATCTTTTTTTTTTTTCCTGCCCAAAATAATACAAAATTTACCCACTAGGTGACACAAATATATAATATATTTTTCTCGATATCTCTGCTTCTAAAAGTCTGTTTTAAAAAACTTCTTTAACATTGCATATCATTCACTTTGTGGAATATTTTGGATTGCACTCTTGGAAAATTCATAAGCACAGTTCTGATGCTAGGTGGTGTTAGTGTATATTTCTGTTCTCAACTGTATCTCTGCATCTAAAAATTCTATTGAAAAAAAAATCTTTTTTTTTTTTTTTTTTTTCCTGTACGACGTTCTTTGCAATAAAGATTGGAAACATTATCTTCTTTAAATACTGTGCTGTTTTACCACTGGGGAATTTCAGTCACTTGTGGGCAAAAAACTTTTTATTGCTGTCTCTGCTTTTAGAAAACATATGTAAAACATTCTTTTTTCTTTGCATAGTATTTGCTATGATAATGAAGAATACTTTCTGCATTTTTTCTGGTTTTCTCCCCATTATTCACAATTCCACTACCAGTGAATTTCAGCTTATATTTATATCAAAAGACTATCTCCAATTCTAAAGGTCTTTGGGAAAATCTTTTTTTGGTAGAATACTTTTTAATGAAGACTATTTTGCAGCCATTTTTTTTCTGTAGCTAATGCACAGCTTTTCCACTAAAAGATGTAAAGTTATATCATGCTCTCCTTTATATCTCATCTTATAATTTTTTATTTGAAAACTTTCTTTTACCCCAGACGTCTTCCATAATGAGAGAGATTTTGTGCACAGTTTGTGATTTTTTGTGAAACACATTTCAGCCACTAGTGGGTAAAAGCTGCTATCTATTTGTAGATGTTTTACCAACAGTAAAAATCCAATTGATTTGTTTTACTTTTTGCAACTGATTCCATTCACCATGAAGAACAAACACCTCTCACAATGTGTATTTTAAATAATTTGTAGTTTTTCACTAGAGGGTATAAATGCATTTTCTTTTTCACTGATTTCATTTTTTTTTCTAAAAATCTCCTTTGAAATAAATATATTTTTCATATTGGAAAGGATTCTAATGATGTGCCAATTGCACTTGAGAATTGTGTCATCTTTCCTGTTTTTTCTTATATCCTTCCAGTTGTACTGAACATATGTGCTTTCTTTCAAAAAGAATAAAAGAATATTAACACGTGCTGCTTATTTTGCTGTTTATATTCTTCATTTTTAAAAATCTGTTGCATTATAGCAGTTAACACATTATGCTATAGTGATAGGTTAAAAATGAATAAAATTTGGCCTTTTGTTTTCAGAGGAGCAGTACATTAAAGCTGTTTATTTTTTTGTTTTGAGTGTATTTTTGTATATCTGCACAGAAGTTTTTCATGCGCCTTTTCACCAGAACAGGTTGTAGTTTTTTTTTGTCTCACTTTCTGTAACATTTAATGCACAACTGTTTTATGAAGATTTCACCTATTATATTATTATCAATTCTTTACAAAAATTATTATTTCAAGAGTTACAAAGCTATGGTTATTTCTACAATTATGAGTATTTTTAGTGTTTGCTGTATACTTTTTTGCTTATCATCATTAACCATTATCAGTCCACTGCTGGATGAAGGACTCCCCAAGTCTTTTCCACAACTATATGTCTTGAGTAATTATTCTCTTCCTTTTCACTCCAGTATGTTTTTGAGTTTCATCCACTCATCTCCCATGTACTCTTCTTCTGTTTTTTTCCCTATCCCTTTGTATCTAGTCTAGTTGTCTAGCAATGGGCAGTCCTATCAGTATGTCCAGCCCAGTGCTACTTGATCACTTGATTACTTTTATTTTGATCAGGATGTGATCAACTGTTATCATTTTCCTGATCCATGAGTTTCTCTTCCTCTCTGTTTTGGTTACACCAAGCATGCATCCTTCAATGTTTTTTAAGTTGTGGCAACATCTGTATGTCTTTTTAAGTTAAGGCCCATGTCTGCAATCCATAAGTAGGAACAGAACAGATGCATTAATTAAATACCTTTCTTTTAAGACAAACACTTTTCTTTTAAAACTTAATGGTGAATTGCTGTTGAAAATACTGTTTCTTCCAAATGCTCTACCCGAGTTTTATGTACCTATTAATTTTGTTTTCTTTGATATAATCCATACTTGATGTTTGTTGTCAAAGGTAAGAAAAAAAGTATATGTAGGAATTGGTTACTTCTAGATTTGTCCCACCAACCTCTTAAATTTTCAGTTCTTGTGAAAATATTGTTCATCAGTTTTGTTCCCTGTAAGCTAATTTTTAATCTCATTTCCTTACTCTCATCAGCATGTTCCTAGATCGTATTCCCATATGTAGCAGAAAAATATCGAAAAATAACTGGTGTGCTGACCTCCTTCCACTGTTGGCTGCCATTAATTTTGAGCTCGTATTCTGTGTTGTGGCAGAAAATCCCTCCACTGTTAACTGTCACTAACTTTGAGTTTGTATTCTGTGTTGTGACAGAAGATCCCTCCATTGTTAACTGCCATTAATTTTGAGTTCGTATTCTGTGTTTTGGCAGATTCTTCCATGGATAGCTGCTATTAATTTTGAGCTCATATTCTGTGTTGTGGCAGAAAATCCCTCCACTGTTAACTGTCATTAACTTCGAGTTTGTATTGTGTTGTGGCAGAGATCCTTCCATTGTTAGCTGCCATTAACTTTGAATTTGTATTTTGTGTTATGCTAGAGATGTTATTGTTAGCTTGAATTAACTCTGATTTCGTATTCTGTGTTGTGACAGAAGATCCAACAGAAATGCCCCAAAATTGTGTCTAATAATTTTTCTATAGTTTGTCAATTTCTTTCTTTCTTTTTTTTTTTTTTTTTTTTTTTTTTTTTTGCCACAAAGATTTCTTTTTAATTTTGTTAACATTCTGAGCTTTGTATCTTTGTTGTGTAGTGGCAGTCTCTCATAGAATTATTTTTAGGAAATATTTAAATCCTGCTTTAATTTTTGATATCAGGGTTGTTGTTTTCTACACTGTAAGTACATACATACATACATACATACATACATACATACATACATACATACATACATACATACATACATACATACCCTCTGAATCCCAGTGAACAGCTTAGTGTTACATACATATCACTGAGCTGTTCTCTGGGATTCAGAGGTTAGGTCCACAAATAAAAAACAAACTACCAGATAATTTTTAACTGATTATTTACTTACTGTTGCTGTTTCAAACTCCTCCATTTACAGGAAATATTAAATCCTGTAAGTCTAATATTAATATCACACTGTAAGTACTGATTCCTTTTTGTCAAGTTTTGAAAACACAAAGAGCAAGTACTAGATCTTTGTCACTGATATTATTCTTTGCTGTAATAATCCTTTTGTGCATCATACTTGAATTGTATTTGTAAAAATACTGCTCATATTGGAGAATAAAATACTTTGAGTTCTTTTTCCGTAGGCAGTTTTAAAAGACCATTAAATACCAAAATCGAAAGGGATGATCATCAATGAACCTATAAAACTTATGAGTATGCGACATATTTGGAAAGTAAGTGCTGTTAGGCTATTAAAACTAAATGAATATATATTTGCAAAAACTGTTACTTTTCTTAGATTTGCCATACCTTAAACTACTTTTCTGCATAGTTTCCACAATTACTGAGGCATTTATTTTAACAAGGCACACGTTTTTGTATCTCTTCATTGTAGAATGAGGCCGCCCATGGAGACAACCACGTTTTCACTTTTTTCTTCAACTTCATTGTTGATGAAAAAACACTGACCATCAAGGAACTTTGTCAGATGCAAGAACAGATGATAGTCACCTGTTCTTGTATCTCTGTCTGGGCTGTAGAGTGATCCATTTGTCTCCGGCCAAATGACATGATGAATGCTAGAGTCTGCGCAAGACCTTTGTTGAACTGTTGACCTATTGATGACCTTCATTAAACTGTGTGACCCATTTCCGCACCATCACTCATGGCAGTTTGATCATAGACTTCACAAATCTGATGATGAATGTCAGCCGGTTTCACATTTCTTGCATTCAAAAATCGAATTACGGACCTTATCCTACAGTCGATGGGCCTTTTGATCTTCTTATACATGTTAAACACACAGAACAACATGCAAACATGATCTGATGTTCTCGTAATGCTGTCTGTGGAAGGGAAGTCAGCGCACATGCATGATATCATGACCACAGCGTTGCAGCAAAAATATTCACAAATGGTATTTACTTTCTGAATATGCCTCATAGTTCCACTTAGTAGTTCTAATTCTGACTATTATATAGCTCTAATTATTGTACTATTCTCTTTTACGTGCGATATTTCAAAGTAACTTGTACAAAAATCTAGCGGATAATGCTTACCTTGGCATTCCTTTCTAGCGACGGGAACATTTCACGCACGTGTTTTCCGGTCTTTGTTGATGTTATTGTCCTAAAATCCGTTGTATGCGATGACTGGCTTTACTTCTCACACTTTTCGCTGGGTATACTCATTGGATCTTTGCCTTAGGATTCAAACATCAATTTTTACCGTTCTTTATACTCGAAATTTTCGCCCATACTCTGGGCATCTTCAGGAGCATGGCGACTTTACCACCGATGTTCGTGGTTAACTTCGCGCTAATGGAGTCCGATACTCCTTGTTGCCATTCGTCGGAAAAACTTTCCTGGATATATTTCGTTATCAAGCCCGGCTGGCGCCATCTATGTTTCGTTAAGAACACTTTTTTTTTTTTTTAATTTTCTTCTCCTATTCTGGTTTTCTTGTCTTTTTTTGCCTGTTTTTCTTTTGTTGTTGTTTTTCTTGTCTGATTAGTTCCTTCCGCAGGCCCGATAATGTGCTAGGGTCGTTCTGGTTACATACCCTTGCTTTATTTTTGTAGATTAATATTGCTTCTTCCCTCCTCATTTGCCTTTCCGATTTTTTATTCTTTTTTAGCATTTTAATTTCATCGAACTTTGGGAATGTACGGTTTTCCAAGCAGAATTGCACTAAAGCAGTTTTGGCTTCTTTTTTTTGCCAGTTAGATATGTGTTGTTTAAGTCTTTTTTTTAATCTGTTTTTCGTACTTCCAATGTACGATATTGGGGGTATGTGTGCTATTGGAATTTCGTAGGTTCCTGATTCTTCTAGCCTTTTTTCCTCTGTTTTTTTGTTGACAGTCATACTTTTCACGGTGTGCACTGAGCTTCCTAGTTGTAAGTCATATTTAGCACAGTGCCTATTGATTTCTTTACTCACTCCTTCCAGGTATGGGAAAGCTCCAATGTATTTCAATTTTTTATTTCTCATCTTCCTTTGGTTGTGCACTTCTTGGCCTTCTTTACTCTGAGTCATATGCTTTTTACTCTCATGTATCCATTTATTAATTAGCTTGCTCGGGTACCCATACTCTTGTGATATTTTCGAGATAAACTCTAGCTCTTGATTTTTTAGCCTGTTGTTAGATGTGTGTGTGTACGCTCGCCGTATCAAGTTTACTATGCTGTTTTTTTTATGTAACACTGGATGGTGCGACGAGTATGGTATCAGTACAGGTATGTAAGTTGCTTTTCTGAACACAGAGTATTCAAAACTATTTTTGTTTTTCTTTAGTTGAATGTCCAGGAAGGATAGGCAATTATCCTCTTCAAACTCAATAGTTAGCTCTATGGTGTTACAGATTTTGCTAAACTGCTGTGCTAGATCTTGTAGCTCGGCTTTGTTAAGAGTAAAGAAGGCCAAGAAGTGCACAACCAAAGGAAGATGAGAAATAAAAAATTGAAATACATTGGAGCTTTCCCATACCTGGAGGGAGTGAGTAAAGAAATCAATAGGCACTGTGCTAAATATGACTTACAACTAGGAAGCTCAGTGCACACCGTGAAAAGTATGACTGTCAACAAAAAAACAGAGGAAAAAAGGCTAGAAGAATCAGGAACCTACGAAATTCCAATAGCACACATACCCCCAATATCGTACATTGGAAGTACGAAAAACAGATTAAAAAAAAGACTTAAACAACACATATCTAACTGGCAAAAAAAAGAAGCCAAAACTGCTTTAGTGCAATTCTGCTTGGAAAACCGTACATTCCCAAAGTTCGATGAAATTAAAATGCTAAAAAAGAATAAAAAATCGGAAAGGCAAATGAGGAGGGAAGAAGCAATATTAATCTACAAAAATAAAGCAAGGGTATGTAACCAGAACGACCCTAGCACATTATCGGGCCTGTGGAAAGAACTAATAAGACAAGAAAAACAACAACAAAAGAAAAACAGGCAAAAAAAGACAAGAAAACCAGGATAGGAGAAGAAAATTTAAAAATAAAAAAAATAAAAAAATACGGGGAAAAAAAAGTGTTCTTAACGAAACATAGATGGCGCCAGCCGGGCTTGATAACGAAATATATCCAGGAAAGTTTTTCCGACGAATGGCAACAAGGAGTATCGGACTCCATTAGCGCGAAGTTAACCACAAACATCGGTGGTAAAGTCGCCACGCTCCTGAAGATGCCCAGAGTATGGGCGAAAATTTCGAGTATAAAGAACGGTAAAAATTGATGTTTGAATCCTAAGGCAAAGATCCAATGAATATACCCAGCGAAAAGTGTGAGAAGTAAAGCCAGTCATCGCATACAACGGATTTTAGGACAATAACATCAACAAAGACCGGAAAACATGTGCGTGAAATGTTCCCGTCGCTAGAAAGGAATGCCAAGGTAAGCATTATCCGCTAGATTTTTGTACAAATGCCTCATAGTGTTATCAACAATTTAATTAAAAAAGAATAGACTTACAAAATACACAATAAGAGGAGTTTCAGGATTGGCCATAATGTCAATATAAAAAACCCTCTGGCAACAAAGTTTAAATACTTTCTGTCTAAACAAAATCTTTGATATAGTTCTTAGTCATTGTGAACTGTCCTTGATAAAGCTGTAGAGGCCAACAATGTCTGAAAATTCAGAACTCAGAAGATATAAAGAATATTTGAAAGCTCTTCAAGTTAAAGTAGAATTTAGTTACAAACATTTAATTCTAAAGTTTCAGTAGTAATATGAAATGTGAATTTTACCAATAGACAGTTCTGTAAAGTGTGAATTTTAAGTTTTGTGTAACTTATGTTTTTAGGTACTGAAGTTACAGAACATCCAGCTATTTGAGAAGGTGTGAGTGACTTCTCAGTCAATTTGTTTTAACGTACTTATCATCATTTGACAGAATTATACATTGACCACTACAGTCAGTTTGTTTTAATGTAAGTACTGTGTTTTCAAGAGGGGGCAGTAGTAACTACTGTGAATTTGTTTTAATATTATACACACTGTAAATAGAATAAAAACTTACAAACTGTGAAGTTGGTGAATTTTTTTTCTCAAGATAGCATTCTTTTATAATATTTCATTGCAAATAAAACCCATGCAGTTTCTACAGTGAGTGCCCAGTTTGTCTGAAACTGAAACAAATAAACAAAGATTTATTACATGTACATATACATACATATCACTAAGCTGTTCTCTGAGATTCAGAGGTTAGCTCCAAAAAGAAATACAAACTACCAGATAGTTTTTACCTACTGTTGCCGTATCAAACTTCTCCATTTACAGCGATCTTGGCATACAACTCGGGCTTCACTGACATCCATTACAATCCGTACACAAGATCTTCTATACTTCATACTCATAATTTGTTCCTCATGCAGACACTCCTGAATCTGATCTTCCCATGACTTCCTTGGCCTTCCTCTGCCTCTCCTTCCTGCGACTTGGGCTAAAAATATTTTCTTAGTAAGCATCTCATCACTCATTCTTTCAATATGGCCAAACCACCGAAGCATATTAGTCTCCACTTTGCTAACAACATTTTGCTTCACATCACACAACTGCAACACATCTTCATTTCTCACACAATCAGAACGTTTCTTGCCACAAACCCCACGTAAGTAACGAATTTCTCCAGCACACAAACGACTCATATGTTTCTTCTGCAGTACCCAGGTTTCACTGCCATACATCAGAGTAGGAACAATTACACTCTCATACACAGCCATGCGGGACTCTCTTGAGAACCCAACATTCCTGTGAAAACCTCCCAGAGCAGCCATGACTTTCAATGAAGAATTCACTCGCCTACTAATTTCACCATCCAATTTGTTCTCTCTGTCAAACATGCTTCATAAATACACAAACTCACTCACCTGGTCAATCACTGTGCCATTTAGACTTACATTACATTCAGTACTACCAGTTCCTCTCTTGAAGACTATAACTTTGGTTTTTCCCTTATTTATACTCAGTTTGAATTTCATTCAAACTTCGTACATCCGTGACAACATACTCTGCATCTCACTTTCGCTCTCTGCCAACAGGACAGTGTCATCAACATACAGCAATCTGCACACACGGATATCACCAAGACATAAACCACTATTATCTATTTTGGCATCGCACATGCATGCGTCCATAAATATATTAAACAGCCAGGGTGACATTATACACTCTTGTCTGACTCCTGCACCAACAGAACACCATTTTGATAAAACACCATTATCTCGTACACAAGCTCTACTGCCAGCACATATGGGTTTTACGCTATTAAGTAGATTCCCAGTAACACCATATTCATTCAATACCTTACACAAAAATATCCTACTTGCTCGGTCATAAGCTTTCTCTAAATCTATGAAGGCAGCAAAAACTTTCTTACCAACAGCCAGATACTTTTCAATCATCATGCGTATTGCAAAAATTTTGTTAGTGCAGCCTTTACCAGGCATAAAACCACTCTGAACATCCCACACTTTCTCTGATGTAAGACCCCTTACTTTTTCAATAACGACCTTACCAAACACTTTCTCTGGCACACTTAATAGGCTAATACCACGATAGTTCTTGCAGTCAGTATGATCACCTTTTCCCTTATACAAGGGAACAATGATAGCATCCTTCCAATCCTGAAGGACCATTCCTAACTCCCAGCACAACTGGCAAATTTCAGTTAACCAATCAATCACAGAGTCACCACCATATTTCAATATCTCTGCAGTTATGCCATCAACTCCTGGAGCCTTACCATTCTGAAGAGATTTTAGAGCTTTACACACTTCTTCTCTTGAGATCCCTCCTGTGCTTTCATCCTTCACTGAGCCATCATCTGCATCTGTTTCAGAACCATCTTTGCTTTCCTGATCTAATAACTCACAGAAGTATTCACCCCATCTTTCACTTTACTCATTGGGCTTCCATATCATTTCCCCAACCCTATTCTTCACACTTTGTTTCCCCTATTTTTCCTGAGTCTCATGTACTTCCAGAAAGACTTCCTATCTTTCCAAAAAGCCAATTCATGCCTTTCAACCTTCTCCTTCCTGTCTTTTGCCTTACTCTGGTAAACCAGCTTAGCGGCTTCACGCTTCTTACAGCGATATTCATCCACAGAAGCTCTACCTTGCAACATCACCAAATAGGCTTCCTTTTTTCTCTTTACTGCCTCTTCAATCTCACTATTCCACCAAGCATCACATCTGTTGTTACCCACTATTGTGGTGCCACAGACCTCTTCAGCAGCAGTGACCACACAGTTCTTAAAACATTCCCACTTCTTTTCTACATCCCTCTCACAAGACTTCAGTTCCTTCAGTCGTTCTCTGAGTACGTCAGAATAATGCTGATGATATTCAGGGCGCCTTTCAACCTTTATTCTATCCGTCCTGGGCCTCTTCCTATTCCTTTTCTTCCAACCAACATTCAGTTTCACTTGTGACACTATTAAGTAATGATCAGAGCCAACATCCGAACCTCTCATCACACGAGTGTCAACAACTAAGTGTTTCAGATGCTGATCGTAGACAACAAAATCTTATCGCACTATTTTGACCAAGAATACTATTTTCCCAAGCATATGTGTGGATTTACTTGTGGTTGAAAGATGTATTAGATACATACAAACCATTCTCAATCCAGAGTTCAATTAATCTTTCACCATTATCATTCACACAAGGATCATTAAACTTACCCAGAACATTGTCATAAATTGCATTCTACACACCTACTCTAGCATTGAAATCCTCTGCTATTATAACTTTCTCTTTAGCACCATACATACATACATATCACTAAGCTGTTCTCTGAGATTCAGAGGTTAGCTCCGAAAAGAAATACAAACTTCCAGATATTTTTATTTATTGTTGTCGTATCAAACTTCTCCATTTACAGCGATCTTGACATACAACTCGTGCTTCACTGATATCCATTACACGCCGTACACAAGATCTTTTATACTTCATACTCATAATCTTTTTCTCATGCAGACACTCCTGAATCTGATCCTCCCATGTCTTCCTTGGCCTTCTCCTTGGCCTTCCTCTGCCTTTCCTTCCTGCCACTTGGGCTGAAAAGATTTTCTTAGTAAGCATTTCATCACTCATTCTTTCAACCTGGCCAAACCACCTAAGCATATTGGTCTCCACCTTGGTAACAACATTTTGCTTCACATCACACAACTTCAATACATCTTCATTCCTCACACAATCAGATCGTGTCTTGCCACAAACCCCACGTAAGTAACGCATTTCTCCAGCACACAAACGACTCCTATGTTTCTTCTGCAGTACCCAGGTTTCACTGCCATACACCAAACTGGCTCAAAACAGCTTTCAGCTCATTCCAGAAATCCTCCTTCCTATCAGAGGGTTCAGAGTCACAAGGAGCATACACTACAACAATTACTGTTCTCTGAAATTTCACTTTCACATGAATCCAAACAATTCTCTCATTTATGCAACTATAGTGAATCAAGTTGTTCTTCATCTTTTCACTTAAAATCACACCTACACCAGCCTGTCCTCTCACATTATCCAATACTCCAGACCACACACTTACCATTTCATTCACTTTTTCTATACCAATTTCCTTCTTTTTGGCTTCACTTACACACAGCACATCCAATCTATACTTATCTCTTCAATTACCTCATTCATCTTGCCATTTGCACCTCTAGTGTTCAATACACCAATCTTACACTCACTAAGCCGAGATCTCTTTTTGATTTTCCTTCTTCCAGTTCCAGGTCGATACCGTGGTGGACCATCCTTCTCAATTGTGGTAGGTCCACCATATCCCACACTTGAGTCCATTTTTGCATTTCTTTTTGTCTTTTTAATCAGGTAAGTACATCAGTGTGGGGGATTAGCCCACAGCTGACGGTTCCAGTTGGTCTTTCAACCTAAGGATTCTGGAACAAAACCCAGTGAGTTGGGGTCTTTTCGCCAATGTCACACAGAACTAGCTGGCACCTCACCAAGATTCACAGAGGCCCTAGTTGCTGCTGTGTGTGCCATTGTCACCACGGAGCGCCCCGAGGAGGCAAACCCATCTCTCACTAAGACTGCCCGCATCATGTGAAAAGTTAATTTGACATACATTTATTACACGTGAAAAGTTTGTTTGTTAAAGACTGAAGGGACAGTGTTTGGCTTCAGGATGCACTCGCACACATGCAAGAGCACACACATGTGATGCTGTCACAGTTATGGTGTTACTCAAATCTGTGCAAACTATTGTTATTTTAATGTAAATCTTGAAGCAACTGTATTGTGCAGTCTCACAATGTTAAAATCCATTCTGATTTTGAGGAATAAAAATGTGCAATTTATTAAATTTCAGTTCCAACTTGGACTTCATTCTTTACTTGAATCCAATTTACATTGGTGTTTCCTGAAGCCAGTGGGTGGCATCACTTTTTACATTAGCGTTTTCCATGGCACACTGCACA
Organism: Macrothele yani; assembly: GCA_039090855.1. Taxonomy (NCBI): domain Eukaryota; kingdom Metazoa; phylum Arthropoda; class Arachnida; order Araneae; family Macrothelidae; genus Macrothele; species Macrothele yani. Next base: position 25,100,365 of record CM076993.1, read on the forward strand.
GTAGGAGCAAAGCGTTATGATTCCCCCCTCCCCCATCTGACTTTTGGATCATTTCTGGTTCAGCAGCTGGCACACGTGTGTTGGTCAAGTGCACGTGAAACTACCTCTGTGCTGTACAGTATCGGTCAAAACTAAAATGGTGGCTGCATAGGCACAACATTGGGGGGGGGTCACAGAGGGCATGTGCCATCCCAACTTCAGGAAATTTTAATGCAAGGGTGAGGCTACAACGGGGCAGCATATAAGTGGGGGCCTGAATGGAGTCTCTGTGAGGGTCAAAGACGAAAAGCCAAGATCTTTATAAACACTCAGACACTGCATTCTATTTGGAATGCATGGATTATAATATTTTCTGATGCACAACTTTGCCGCTAGAGGGCGTAAGGCAAATGATATCGAATTGAAAATACATTTTATTCTATATAATTGGTTATAAATATCTGATTGAAAAAATTCTTTTTTTTTGATGCCATCTATATCGAAGACTATTTTAGGTCTCTTTTGCAAGTAATGCATAGATTTTCCGCAAGGGGGTGTAAAGGTAAAATATTGCATTTCCCCCCATACCTCTGCTGCTAAAAGTCCGATTTGAAAAATTCTTCCTGCATTGGATACAGCTTCTGATGGGAAATGTTTTCCATATAATTTCTAATTTTTGATAATAAATAGTATGGCCACCAGGGGGAGTAAGTGTTAATATCTGCTCCTGATGTATTTGCAGGAAAATGTGAGCTTCTGAAAACTCGATTAAAAAAGTTCTTTTGTGGACAGAGATAGCTCACCTTGGAAAACTTTTTGAGAATACCTCCTGCTTAAAATAGCGCATAGTTTTCTTGCCAGAGGCATAGATGTATATCTTAGTTTTGTTGATATCTCTACTTCTGAAAATCCAATTTGAGAAATTCTTTCTTTGTCAGAGAGCATTTCTGGTGAGAAATGTTTTACATATACTGTAATTTAAAAAAAAAATTAATGAAGTGTGCCACTAGAGGGCGTAAGTTCATGTTTCTGTTGGCAGCTATAAGTGTGGGACAAAAAAACCCCGATTGAAAAATTCTTTTTTGGTGAGGTAACTTTTGGTCATTAACTATAAAAAGTTGTTGTGTATGCTTCCTTCCCAAAATAATGAACAATTTTGCCTTTAGGGAACACAAATGTTTAATCTGTTTTTCTCAATATTTCTGCTTCTAAATGTGTGGTTTAAAAAATATTTTAACACCAGATACTATTTACCTTGTGGAACACTGTAGGTTTGTGTTTGAAGAGCTTTGTAGTTCACAGTTCTGTCACTTGGTGATGTTTGTGTACTTCTGTTTGCAATGGTAACTCCGCTTCTAAAAACCCTAATGAGAAGTTTCTGTTTTGTACTGTATGCCATTCACCACAATAAATATCGGGAACATTATCCTATTTAAATATTGCACAGCTTTTACACTAGGGGCGTAAAGGTCAAAACCTTTTTCTCACTATTTCTGTTTTCAGCAGTGTTGGTTCTAGACAAAAAAAAAAGAAAAAACTATGAGGGGGCACAGTTTCTTGCATGTGCTGGTAATTAATTAAAATTAATATGTAATTAAAAAAATCCAGTTATATTTTTGGGGGCCGGGTTCCCCAACCTATAACCACCACCGACTTCTGGGAGATTTACTTGAAAACTTCTGTTTCCTCAGCATAGGTTTTGCCATGAAGAATACTTTTCATGTATTTCCAACTTTTCCATTATGCAAAATTCTTCTGCTAGAAAGCGTAGAGTTATATAATGATTCCCTCTATATTTCTTTTCTTAACTGTTCGGTTTAAAAATGCCTTTTGTCTCTGTTACCTTCCTTCTACTAAGAGAAACTTTTTGTGCACCATTTGTTAACTTTCGTAACATAGTTTTTAGCCACTGGTAGAAGTAAAAAGCTGTTTCTATTTGTAGATATTTTATCGATTGTAGAAATCCGGTTGATTTCTTTTTTCTAACTGGTTCCATTGTCTTTGAATCACTTTGATAAATTTATTCGTACGGGAAAAGATGCAAAAGATGTTCTCATTACAAACGAAAATTCAGTGTCATGTTTCTTGTTTGTGTTAGTTTCAATAAGTTTAGCACAGAAGTACCGAAACAAAGTGCCGCCCCGGTGGCGCAGTGGTCTAAGCGATGGCCTCTGATCATTCGTACGAAAAGGGTCTGGGTTCGAATCCCGGTGAGGCATGGATGTTGTGTTTGTCTTATGGCTCTGGCTCTCTCCCTTCCCTGGAACCAGTGGCCCTAAATTAGGGACGGGCGACTGCTTATAGCCCATTGAGTTGCTCACGGCGGTCGTTAAACCTCCAAAAAAAAAAACCAAAGTAAATTTTGCCTGTATATTACCTTATGAGATTTAGTTAATCTCTTCAAGTAATTATATTACGTGGTACGTAGATTTTGAGTATTTGACATAAGCTGTCACATTTTTCTGTTCATCACATTTTTTATTCGACCTTCGTCGGAAGAGCTACACAGGTTTTTGGTTGGTTCTTATTATTTTTGTGTTAATGTTGTAAATAAAGAGATGTACGTATTTACCTTGAGTCTTGCTTCCTCTTGTTTTTAATTTTCTCCTTATGTCACCAATTCCTCGAGATAATATATATTTTTATTGAATGGCATATCTGTAGTGCGTACATTATTAATTACATGAAGATAGTAGAACATTTACAATGAGTAGTATTCCTTCGTTTCATACAAAGGGATAAGAGTTAAAAATCATGTTGTAGTTAAAAAATACTTCGTAATTGCACCGCCTTGCTGGTTGACGAAGTGGTAAAATGCAATCTGTTCTCTCGAAGGTATTTCGTAGAACTTATATTTAGTCGTCAATAAAATATTTTTTTACAATTAAAACACAAAAGTAAAAAATTTTAATGAAGTTAACTTTTTTCAACTTTTGTGTTTTAATTGTAAAAAAAGAATATTGAAGACTAAATATAAGTTCTACGAAATACTTTCGAGGGAGCAGATTGCATTTTACCACTTCGTCAACCAACGAGGCGGTGCAATTACGAAGTATTTTTTTAACTACAACATGATGTTTTTAACTGGAATCCCTTTGTATGAAACGAATTTGACGAAATACTACTCATTGTAAATGTTCTACTATCTTCATGTAATTAATAATGTACGCACTACAGATATGCCATTCAATAAAAATATATATTATCTTGAGGAATTGGTGACATAAGGAGAAAATTAAAAATTAAAAACAAGAAGAAGCAAGACTCAAGGTAAATACGTACATCTCTTTATTTACAACATTAACACAAAAATAATAAGAACCAACCAAAAACCTGTGTAGCTCTTCCGACGAAGGTCGATACGTGATAAACAGAAAAATGTCAAATACTAAAAAAAAAAAAAGAAAAAAGTAAATTTTGCCATTGTCATTTAATTATATTTTTGGTTATATGGTCAAATGTATTGGCTCACAAAAAGTTTTCTCATAAGCAGAAAGTCACCAGCTCTACTATGTTAGAGAAAGATTTAAAAAATGATGAAAATGAATCTTTATTTGAACACGGTTTACAAGACTCCTAATAAGGACAGGTCTGCATTTGTTAATATAAGTTACAGGTGATATGCATATGTCACACATAGAGCCTATTTTTTTTTCTTATTATCTTCCAGTGAAACTGATTAGGAATTTAATTCTAGTGCATTAAGGTCAGTCAAATTTTCTTCACACTTTTCATTCTCATCAATTTCTTCGTGCAGTGTTTCATAGTTCACAAGTGGGAGTGATGCAATCCATCTAAAATATAACACATATAGCTGTAATCTCAAAAAGCTTAAGCAATTTCAAATTGTATTATTGATATGCAAATATTTTCATTCTTTGGAAACTAAATAAAATTAACAGAATCCAAAAATTATGACACAGAGCAATATTCGTCAGTTTTTGTTACTAGCAGAAGGGTAGGGACACTTTTTACACAGAAAAAAAAAAAAAAAGAGATGTTGAAGTGTTGCCCCTCTTTAATATTTGTATACTTACTGTACACATGTGCACTAGTGGCCAAAATTGTGTAAACCTCAATGAATGAAATATAGGATTTCACCATTGTACAGTACAAATTTGGAAAACGTGAACCAATTTATTGGTGTAAATATGACATGGATGTTAAGTCAGATAATATCCGAAAACTTGAAAATTTCATCGTCCTGGAGCAGGAATCGAACCTGCATCTCATAATAATAACCGAGCATGAAATCTGTGAGTTTCACAGAACTCTCGTTTCTGTGATAGCGCCCCGAGCATGCTAACTGCATGCTCGGGCGCTATCTGGAAAACTCGGGTTCGATTCCCACTCCAGGACGATGAAATTTTCAAGTTTTCAGATATTATCTGACTTAACATACATGTCATATTCAGGTATGCCAACTTTTACGGATTTTCCGTAGTTGGTACGGATTTTCACTCCATCTTACGGTTTTACGGAAGTCATCCAAAAAACTACGGAAAAGCCCACACACGCAATTTTCTATTGTTTACCGTCTTCTTGTTGAAAAAACGTACATTGCAGGTAGTCCCTATAAGCCTTTAATGTTCTGACTTCCCCTGCCAACGGAGGTGGAACTTCTCGTATGATGTTTGTCACGTGATTCCCCGTACAGTCATTTGAGAGTGCCGTGCGCAAAAGCCGAGAGGCAGCCAAAGTGCTTTGGAGGGAGCTCAGCTCAGTGGCTTTTGCGAACTTTTTACATTGATTACATATGGCATTCTGCTTGTGAAAATTCCGGTGCAGACGTTTTAACCCTTTTCGTTCGACTCTCTGGTGATACGCGACATTACGAAATCGCCGAATAGCTCACGTGGCGGGTCACACCCGCCAAGGTCAATAGGTTGGGTGTAATGGCGGATGACATCCAACTTATTCGCCGAATAGGTTGGTGTCCCGGTGAGGCATGGATGTTGTATTTGTCTTACGGCACTGGCTCTCTCCCTTCCCTGGAACCAGTGATCCTAAATTAGGGACGGGCGACTGCTTATAGCCCATTGAGTTGCTCACGGAGGTCGTTAAACCTCCAATCAAAAAAAAAAAAATAGGTTGGTGTCGCCCTTCACGCTGATAACGCTTCTATAGCTCATATGTCGGGGTTCATGAGACATTTCTTTTTCACCGAATGGAGAAAAAGAAACTTCATCGGCGTGCCGATGACGCCTCTATTGCTGGCATGTAGGCGCTCGCGAGGAATTTCTTTTTCGCCGAATAGGTCGGGTGACATCTGCCACGCCTATGACACCTCTGTAGTTCGTATGTCGGGGCTCGCGAGACATTTCTTTTTCGCCGAATAGGTCGGATGTCACCCGCAACGCCGATGACGCCTCTATAGCTCGTGTGTCGGGGATCGCGAGACATTTCTTTTTTGCCGAATAGGTCGGGTGTCACCCACCACCACGATGATGCCTCCGTAGCTTGTATGTTGGGGCTGGCAAGGCAAAGCTAAGCTTTCATTGTTAAGTTGTGGCCTCTACTGCAGAAATATATATATATATATATATAATTTTTAAATAAAACTACATTTTGGAACTTATTCATTTTATTAAAAAGTGTTATAAACGATTCTGAGATTTTAAAATAAATATTTTTGATATACTGAAAATCGAAGCAGTTTTACAGAAAACTACTGAAAACTTCGGATTTTTTTTTACAGGTGACCCCTTTCTCAGGTTGGCATCTCGGCATATGTACACCAATAAACGGATTCACATCTTCCAAATTTGTATTGTGGAACCCTTTTGGAAAATTTGCATTTTTGAGGTTTGATGTCTCATAACATCAGCCTTGTTTAGAATAATATCATAAAATTATATATCATTAGAAAGATAATTTAATGCAGAATGTAACGCAGCCACTTTGTTAAAAAAATGTATTTTAAAGAAATTATACACAGAAAACTATGATAAAGCATATTTCATAACTTCTCATCATTTCTGTTAGTACATGGCCAGGAAACCTTTGCCACAATTACAGCCTTACAACAGCATCCCATGGAGTGAACCAAGCATTTTAGTTCATCTGGTGTTATAAAGTGAAACCAAGATTGTATGATTGCTTCTATCAACTGTGTTTTATTCCTTGGTTCCTTCTGACTAACAAGTTATTTTAATCAGCGCCACTGATTTTCTATTGGATTCTAGTCAGGGTGATTACGTGACCATTCTAGCAGTGTATTATGATTTCCTGAAATCAGCCCCACAGATTTTCTATTGGATCCTAATCAGAGTGATTACCTGGCCATTCTAGCAGTGTAATATGATTTCCTGTAATCAGCTCCACAGATTTTCTATTGGATCCAAGCCAGGGTGATTATGTGACCATTCTAGCAGTGTAATAAGATTTCCTGAAACCAGCCCTACAGATTTTCTATCGGATTCTAGTCAGGGTAATTACGTGGCCATTCTAGCAGTGTAATATGATTTCCTGAAATCAACTCCGCAGATTTTCTATTGGATCCTAATCAGAGTGATTACCTGGCCATTCTAGCAGTGTAATATGATTTCCTGTAATCAGCTCCACAGATTTTCTATTGGATTCAAGCCAGGGGGATTACGTGACCATTCTAGCAGTGTAATAAGATTTCCTGAAACCAGCCCCACAGATTTTCTATCGGATTTTAGTCAGGGTAATTACGTGGCCATTCTAGCAGTGTAATATGATTTCCTGAAATCAGCTCCACAGATTTTCTATTGGATCCTAGTCAGGGTGATTGTATGACCATTCTTGCAGTGTAATGTGATTTTCTGAAATCAGCACAGATTTTCTATTGGATCCTAGTCAGGCTGATTACCTGACCATTCTAGCAGTGTAATATGATTTCCTGAAATCAGCCCCACAGATTTTCTATTGGATCCTAGTCAGGATGATTACGTGGCCATTCTAGCACTGTAATATGATTTCCTGAAATCAGCTCCACAGATTTTCTATTTGATCCTAGTCAGGATGATTGCCTGGCCATTCTAGCAGTGTAATATGATTTTCCTGAAACCACTTTTTGCACGCAGCAGCAACATGAAAAGAGTTGAATCCTGTTGGAATACCATATTATAGGCTTTATTATCCTGAAAAAAGTTCATGTGTCCAGGGCATCAGTTTTAGCTGAAGTATATCAATGATGTATTTTTTGCCATTTAAAGTACCATTAATCACACAAATTCTGCCCACACCTTTTGCTGTCATACAACCCTAGATCATAACACTAACTGGATGCGTCATGACAGCTGTAACACATTCAGGCAGGAAATCTCCATTTCTTTTTCTTACATACTTTATTCCATCACTACCAAATATGGATATTCTGGTCTCATCACTCGAGATGACTGTCCCATTGTTTCTCTGTTCAATTAACATGGTTTTTAGCCCATTCTTATATCTCACTTCTTTGTTTGGAAGATAGAAATGACTTTTCCCTTTGAATTCTAGAATTTAAATCTAAGTCTTTGACTCTGCATCTAACAGTCCTAGTACTCATCTTCAAACCACATTGAGACAATTCATTTTTAATTGATTCAAGTGATTTTCTTTTGTCACCTAAACACAGTTTTTATTTCTTCTATGGCCACATGCTGTTGTGCACCTTTTCCTGCTTTTACCAGTTTGGTTTTGAAGTGACTGAGTCTGCTGACACCTTTTGTAATGTGCACAAATATCTTCTTTGGTTAGATTTTGACCTTTTTTATGCAACTTTTATAGTTTACATGGCTTTTGTAGGTGACCAGCCAATTCTTGTCACACCGTTTGTCACCTTAATTAAGTTACACAGCTTACTAAGTTATCAAGGAGTAGAAAAATCTGTGAAAAAACCACTGGCCAACTGGATGACACTCGCACAACTGAATGAAGTTCTGTTATTAGCTGTGATACCTGGAAATGAGAGCTGACTCACACTAACACTTTATTGGTTCCATGCAGTGTCATAATAATATTTGATTGGCTCTCAGAACAATCAGTCTCATTACTCAGTTCTGAGTTAAGGAAATCCACTTCTTGTTAAATAAGGCAGTTGTGTTTTTTCTGGTTATTTGGCTATAACTTTTGATAGAATAAAAGATAGTTCAACACAATTTGTTGCATTACGTTCTTTTAAAGTAGTGTTCTAAAAAAGGCTGGTGTGTGTGTGATGAGCCATCAAATCTTAGGAATACAAATTTTCATAAAGATTTTCACAGTTTTGGCCACTAGTGTGTGTGTGCGTGCGCGCATATATACAATGGTGAGCGTTTCCAACTTTAGACACGGTCAAAGTACGATGAGTCATTTTTTTGTTACTAGCAGGGGGCGCTTCTTACGTAGAAAAAAAATAGGGGGCTGATTGTCCTCCCCCTTGATATATACTTACTGTGTAGACACTCAATGGACTAAACATTAGAGATACTTGCCTCATAGCATGTTAGTCTTCCTCTAGCGTGAACAACAGCATGCATATGCTGAGGCATTGACTCCACCAGATGCTGGAGGTAATGCCAGCTAGCCATGCTTGTAGCATTATCCATAACTCCACATGGGACGTCGGTGCAGAATCCATGGATCTTATTTCTGCTCGACGGCATCTCAGAAGGGCTTCTACAGGGTTTAAATCTTTTGAGCCCCTGGATGGTTCCAAACTCAGATGAGTGTTCCACGAGCCATGCCCATGTGGTTGCAGCCAGGTAAGTAGGTGCATTGTCTTGCTGGAACATAACATCAGACGCAGGATGCGCAAAGCCAATGAAAGCATGTAATTGATCAGCCAGCACATGCTGGTAGCATGCAGTGGTTAAGGAACTCTCCTGACACAGTGATCTAATGTGTCCCACGAGAAATCCGCTTAAACCATCACATAGCCACCTAACCGCACGATGCATGCCACTCTGCAGAAATCCAAGTTTGATGTTCCCGGCACCAGGAGAAACATAATTTCCGATGACGAGAAGTTAACAGTGGCACATGAGTAGGGCGTCAGCTTCTGTAGCCCAGGGTGTGCATCATGTGCCATGCTGTTCACTCACTGATACTGCGTGCGTTTCTGACATTTAACCTGGATATGATTTGCGTCGCCGTTGCCAAGCCGTCAGTTTCTACCAGTCTGAATAATCTATGTCGACATTGGTCATAAATGGAATGTGGACGGATACCGCCAGGGCTAGGTGGAGCTTTTGCGGGGCCCTGTGCGAAATTTCATTGTGGGGCCCAGAGAAAAAAAAAATTCATTGTGGGTGCTAAAAAATAAATCTCATGTTTTAATAAAGTCGTTTCTGAAAATTATCGTTCGTGAGGAAGACACATGAACACTACCGTAAAGACAAAACGATTATCTCAAAGAAGTATTTGCTTTAAGCTTAAGAAAAAGACCATAATACGGACTGAAAGTTCAGAGAGAGAGAGACAGAGAGAGAAATAGAAAGAGGAGGGAAGAGAGAGAGAGAGAGGGATAGAGAAAGATAGAAAGAGAGAAAAAAAGAGGAAGAGAGAAAATGAGAGGGAAAGAGAGGAAGAGAGATAGAGAAAAAAAGAGGAAGAGAGAAAATGAGAGGGAAAGAGAGGAAGAGAGATAGAGAAAAAGAGAGGGAGAGAGAAAGTAAAAAGTGTTAAAATCTACGATTTTCTTTCCCGGGAGAAGAGATTTAGGTTGCATTGTGACTCTTATAACAGCTTATTCACAAAATGATAAAAAGATACCTGCTTAGCGAATATTTTCTCATTGCGAATATTTTTGTATAGGAAATATAATAAGGATCCCTCTAAAATAAATTGGTATAAACAGTTTTTTCCCCGGATACATGTTTAGTGATTGATTTTTAATGCACAGTGGAGTAACTGACAAATTAGTGACATTCTAAACTTTTATAGGCGTTCATATATGAAAGTTGCCTTTTTTTTTTTTTTTTCAATTTCTTGTAATGTTGGAAAAGTGTCCTCCATATGTAGTCCGAAAGTAACTTGGATATTGTTCTTTTTATTTCCTTAAATTTAAGTATCAGGTTTTCACACAAATTGTTAGATATATAAAATTAGGGTACCACAAAATGATGAAATTTAATTTATTTCATGAATGCGGAAAAGATTAAGGTGGTTACAAAAATAATTTCGAATCTGCAAATCTAAGTGTCCGTATGACGAACAAGAGGATAATGTATTTAAAAATGGGGAGATCGGAAACAAACAAAGAACTTCAAAAATGTATTTTTAAGAGCCTTGCGCCCCAAAAGTTACAAAAAAAAAATATAGTTAAATTTATTTTACCGAAAATTATTTTGTTTTCTTAACTGCGGGGCCCGGGGCGACCACCCCGGTTGCCCCTGTGGTCCAGCTGGCCCTGGATACCGCTTAATCTCTAAGCTCTAGTATGTCCATTGATGGTATACGCTTTTACATCTTTGATAAGGTTGCCTTCGGGAACCCTAGGGTTTTTACCACTTGGGCAACAGAATGACCCATCTGTCTTACGCTGACAATGTGTCCACTATCAAAGTCACTAAAATCACCATGTTTACTCATGTTCACCGATTGCGATACATTGTTGGGAAGCCCTGCTGTCCACCTACTGTTGCCTGCATTCAATTTGGGTCTGTTCCACTCTGTGCGGGGTATGCCCATATCAACTGCCTATCACCCCTATCTCTAATGTTTTATCTACTGAGTGTGTGTGTGTGTGTGTGTGTTTTTTTTTTTTTTTTATTGGAGGTTTAACGACCACCGTGAGCAACTCAATGGGCTATAAGCAGTCGCCCGTCCCTAATTTAGGGTCACTGGTTCCAGGGAAGGGAGAGAGCTAGTGCCGTAAGACAAACACAACATCCATGCCTGACCGGGATTCGAACCCGGACCCCTTACGGACGAATGATCAGAGGCCAGCGCCTTAGACCACTGCGCCACCGGGGCGGCTGTGTGTGTGTGTGTGTGTGTGAGTTTGTGTGTGCATATATACAGTGGTGAACATTTCAACTTACTTTAGGCACAGTCAAAGTATGACGAGTCAGTGCTTTGTTACCAGAAGAGCAGGGGGCACTTTTTATGTAGAAAAAAAGAGGCAGAAAATTGTCCCACCTCTTTAACTATACTTACAGTATGCATGCGTGAGTGTGTGCGCTTATATACCACTGGCTTGGATAGGGCTATATGTGTCGAAAGAGAGAGAAGGCGGAAGCTTTTAAAAATGGACATGAAAATTGTTAATTGGTCATGAAATTGCATTTCCCAAATTTAGTAGAAACCCTGACAATGGCAACATGAACTTTAATACTATTAAATTCCACCACTCATTCTAACCCCTTCTTTATCCAAGAAGTTTTGTCTACCTGTGCTATTGAATGTGCAAGATGATTGCATATGTTACTGACTTTTTCTTCCTTGTACGTATTGCAATGTGCATTACCTCTTCTCAAAGTAAGTTTGACAAAACCTTATGCTGGTTAGATGATGACACCCCAAATTCATCATTTATTTGGTATTTTTGCATAAAGCAGAATTTTCCAATTAAATAGTGTAAATGTATAATTCTTTTCCTGTGTCCCTTTCCAAATTTTTGAGGGAGAGAATTCTGTCGATGAAAATAGAAAGTAAATGGCAAAATTCGATCACATTTTTCGCGATTGATTCAGGAGTGGCATCTCCATGGCCTGATGATTCGCCATGCTCTTGATATGGTAAAATCAATCTTTTATTGAAGTTAAGTTGGAAATGTTCTCATTAAGGTCAGTTTGAGACCAACAATTTTCAGCTTTGTGTAGAGTTTCAATATGTAACAGTTCATGCAATGCAGTTGAAAAGGATGGAATTGTCTTTTTGCTAGCACAATGTTTCCGTTGTTCTTTGCATATGGATTATCTAGTAGGACACACACATGGCTTTGGAACATTTTTGTATCATTTATAAATCTTAAGCTTTTTTTACGTCAAAAGACAAAATTGATTTTGATGGCATAAATCACTCTTGATCACTTTCATGTCCTACCATATCCTAGGATGTTAAAAATGAAAATAAGTAATGGGAACACTTACACAAATATAAAGAAGGATGGCACCATCAACAGACCCAATATCAAATGCACTAGACCAGGAAAATTTATGTTGAGAGAGGCATTGAAGACTTGTGTAAATACGGCTGCTCCAATGACTGGCACGAGAAATTCTACTGTTGATACAACAGAAAATACTTTTCCTGAAAAAAGAAAAATCCAGTTGTAGTTATTTAACTGGAAACAGTTGCAGATACACAAGGCACATTTGAGCTATCACGCCCATTTTTTCGTACATTGTTCACAGTGAGAGTTGTGTCATTCTTCTACATAGTGTGTACATGATATTTCAAAAGCAGCTTCTGGCTGTATCTGAAACCTCCTGTCCCATGGTACAGCCTTCTTCAGATAGGACACTGCAAAGTCACAAGTGATGTTGCTAGATGTAGAAATACAGCGATTGTGCAATACGCCCAATTTTTTTTTGATATTGAGACATAACTTTGTGCAGTTTTGTTTTACATACATACATACATATCATTAAGCTGTTCTCTGAGATTCAGAGGTTAGCTCCAAAAAGAAATACAAACTACCAGATAATTTTTACTTACTGTTGCCGTATCAAACTTCTCCATTTACAGCGATCTTGACATACAACTCGGGCTTCACTGACATCCATCACACGCCGTACACAAGATCTTCTATAGATACTCCTGAATCTGATCTTCCCATCACTTCCTTGGCCTTCCTCTGCCTTTTCTTCCTGCCACTTGGGCTAAAAATATTTTCTTTGTAAGCATCTCATCACTCATTCTTTCAACATAGCCAAACCACAGAAGCATATTAGTCTCCACCTTGCTAACAACATTTTGCTTCACATTACACAACTGCTACACATCTTCATTCCTCACACAATCAGAACGTTTCTTGCCACAACCCCCCCCCCCCATAAGTAACGCATTTCTCCAGCACACAAACGACTTCTATGTTTCTTCACCCAGGTTTCACTGCCATACATCAGAGTAGGAACCAAGTACACTCTCATACACAGCCACGCGGAACTCTCTTGAGAACTCATAATTCCTGTAAAAATCTTCCAGAGCAGCCATGACTTTCAATGAAGAATTCACTCGCTTACTAATTTCACCATCCAATTTGTTATCTCTGTCAAACATGCTTCCTAAATACACAAACTCATTCAACTGGTCAATCACTGTGCCATTTAGATTTACATTACATGCAGTGCTACCAGTTCCTCTCTCAAAAACCATAACAGATTTTATGTAGAGGATTTTAGGAAGGCAGTGTCTGACCCCAGGTCTTAAACAACCCTTAGAAATAGGAAGCTAGGAGATTTGAGCTAGAGTACCTGACAGGAAAGCCACACGGAAGCAAGGTAGAAAGGGGGAGGAAGACGCCCTTATTTATTACCGGGGGGAGGCAGTACCCGGGGTCCGACGGCTTAACGTGCCCATCCGACGCACGGCGGGTAATTAAGTGAATCGAGCGTTCGTACCAGCCTGGGATTGAACCTGAGCTCCTTTCCGTGGCAGTCACGAACGTTACCCACTAGGCCACCCGCGGCCCTCAAAAACCATAACTTTGGTCTTTCCCTTATTTATACTCAGTTTGAATTTCATGCACCGGGACAACATACTCTGCAACTCACTTTTGCTCTCTGCCAACAGAACAGTGTCATCAGTATACAGCAATTTGCACACACGGATACCACCAAGACATTTTTTCGTTGTACTAAATATGGTATAGTCAATGGGTATGCTACGGTTGTATGAGGAATGCACCACGCTGCTATCTATGAGAAAGACTCACAAAAAAACTGAAAAATATTTTGAAGAAAATGATAATTTTTCTAAGGTCTCTAATAAACCTTAACATGTTAACACTTGTTTCAAATTACGTGATGCAACACAAAATTAGTTCATATGCTTGTGTGCAATTAGCTAATTTTCTAAAAATGTTTTCCTGTATGAGTTTCCTATATGGTGTTCTTTTCAAAAATATGTTAAAGTGTGTTCAGCAATCTGTTACACGGGTCCGGCACGGCCTTCAATTCAGGCCAGGCTTCCTTTTTTGTTTCCTCATCAATTAAGTGAAAAATTCTGAGACCGGGATGAGACAGGCTTGTACTGGAAGGCTTAGCATTTTGCTCCTGGATTAAAAAAACCCCGTTTCGACTCAAAACACGAAGATTGACTTGTTAAATAAGATGGCGAAGATCACAAAGAGAAATGACAGACGTGGAAATGCATCCGCCACCGGATGCTTTGATAAATTACAGCTGAAGTCGAGTTGGGCGTAAAGATGATAGATTCTGAAGTGGGATGGTTTATTTCTTTAGAGGTTAAAACCAAATTTCGTTTTCACTTCGTTGGGTTTAGTGACTAAAACATGTGGCTGCGTTTTTTTTTCCGAGGAATGTTTTCATAAGTATACTTCTCAGCTTCACGAAACCGGATGTCCGCGCTTGTGGCATGATTTGTTGCTACAGCGGCGATGAAAAAGTTCGATTCTTTTTAAACATAATTGGGGATCAAGGCTACCTTGTGTGTACTTAAGTGTGGAAGAGGAAATATGTTTACATTTGTAACAGAAGTAGGTCGGCATGTTGAACCTCATTTGAAGGAGGACGTCAGTGTTACATTGCATTTACTACTTAGATAGTTCTGTTCAGTAGAGCACCTTTGTTCCTATAGCAGAAGCCTTGCATTATTTTATAATACGTGGCGAATGAAATTCTGAAACAAGCCAAACCAGGCTGTAAAGTGGAAAGTCTGAGTCTGACCAAGGTCGTCTAGAAAACGCAAGGCTATGATATTAGAAAGATGTGTTCCCTTCGTTTGCGACATCACTCTCATGTTACATGGACTGATATGTTGTTGTTGTGTTTGACGTCACACACAACAGCACTGGAAACCAATCGGGAGCTTTGATTCTGTGTGACGTCATTAAAAGAAGGAATACATCTCTTTAATGTCATGGCCTTGTGTTTTCAAGATGGCATTGTTCTGGCCGAGACCCTTCTCCCGAGTTCGGTGTTAAGCACCCAGTGTCATTATCATTATTACGCTATACTGCATGCGTTATGTGGTTGTTCACTGAGTGGAAACTGGGACGAAAATCAGTTGAATAAAATACTTTATTTGTAATGTTACATAAAATTGTCTGATGGTTTAATTGCATAAGGCACACATCCCCTGCAAAAGAAGCTCCTTCAAGAGGGAGATTCGGGAAGCTGCTAATCACATGCTTCACAATACGAATGAAGAACTGAAAGTGCATGTTCTTGGCAGAAAACTGAATACACGAAACAAATCAAAGCGAAAGTGACGGATGTTTTAGCAAGTACCTGTGCAGGCAAATGTGCATATTATGAAAACAGTTTATGAGGTAGAAATGCCTACTTATTTTTCACTCCACTTTGGGGGGGGGGGTCCACGCTACCGTTCAGGAGGGAAAAATTCGTTTCAGATCTCCTGATGCCTGCATTTTAAGAATTTTGTGGATGGTTGGAGGAGGAGTTTTTTTAAGAATTTTGTGGATGGTTGGACACTCTTCTGCGAAGAAAATAAAACAGTTATGCTAAAATATATGTCAACTACTGTGCTGAAAGCATCAAGAAATTCCTTAAGATGCAGGTTACCTGGGCTTTAGAAATACTTACAGAATAATTTTACCTCTTAAACGCAAACGTGAGGTAGGGAGAAAAGATTGAAAAAAGGGATAGCAGTGAACAACAATAGTTTTGTTAAAACGAAAACTTTAATGATTTTGTATGTATTTACGGATGCTGGAACCAAATATGAAGTCACAATTGCTCCACTGGGTTCCAATTTCTTGTAATGAACTCTCTATTGGGGTGAATGTTGTGTTACTTAAAGGAATTTCCCTATGTTTCCCAATGGAGACATCTGTCAGCAGTCAGGATAGCTGTGTCTCTGAGAGTAGACATAGTGGCACCATAACTTCCTGTCGTGCAGTTCCTTCTGGGAAGGGGGAACAAAGCAGAATTTTTGTCATTCAAATGCATTTAATCGGTATTGAAGGATGTGCATTTTCTCGAGGTTTTAAAACGTAGTGTGGATTCTGCAAAGTGTACGTTAAATAATGCCGTGTACTTGTGTGAACCATCCAAACAGTTTCTGCTACATTTGTGGGCAATTTACTTTAAAGTCTCAAAGGCGACATTTCACACCATTGATTAGAAAGTCGTATGAACTTTATTTCCAGTGCAAAATGGGTGATCAAGATAAATCTTGGGCGCCTCACATTTGTTGTGATTCATGTGCAACTTTGTTGATTGGCTGGTTGAAAGGATCACATCAAATGTCATTTGTGGTCCCAATGGTTTGTAGAGCACCGAAATGCCACTCAACATGCTGTTACTTCTGCATCAGTAAGATATCTGGAATTACAGCTAAGACCAAAGACATGATTCAGTGTCCCAGTATTCCTTTCCTTCATTTAGCAAAAACTCAGGCCAAAATTTTGGCTTCAAGATTGAAGGGATGGAATCTTTTACAACCAAATACAAAAGTATATAGTTTCCGTCGATGACAGCCAGAGTTTGAACACTTATTTTTGAAGAGTGGTGATCTTGTGTACTGCTATGATACAGACTTATTGTTTGAAGCCTTAGCACATCGATACAAACCTGAAGAATGGATACTTTTTATAAATTCCTCAAAAATAAGCTTAAAAGCTGTCCTTCATAACGGAAACATGTATCCATCAGTACCTGTTACATATGCTGCATACATGAAAGAAACATATGCAAATATGAAACTGTTGTTTCAAAGTATAGTATACAAAAAACACTCATGGAATATTTGTGGTGATCTTAAAGTGATAGCTTTACTCCTTGGTCTATAACTTGGATACACAAAATACTGCTGTTTCCTCTTTGAATGGAACAGTAGGGACAGAAATTCTCATTGCATTAAAAAGACCTGGCCTAAAAGAGAGTCCTTAATTCTAGGTAATAAAAATGTTGCTCGGTCTTTAGTTAGTCCTCAAAACATGTACTTACCACTGCTTCACATCAAACTGTGTTTGACAAATTTTTTGTAAAGGCGTTGAGTAAAGATGGAGAAGCCTTTCGTTTCCTAAAGAACAAGTTCCCCAAAATATCTGAAGCCAAAATTAAACAAGGCATTTTTATTGGTCCACAAATAAGGGAACCTATGCGTGATCTTGGATTTGAAGGCACTTTGAATGAGATTGAAGCTGCTGCATGGAAGTCTTTTAAAGATGTGGTACTGAAAATTTTAGGTAACCGGAAGGCAGGAAATTATGAAGAACTTGCTACTGAGCTGCTTGAAAACCATAAGGCCATGGGGGGCAATATGTCCCTTAAGATACATTTCCTTCATTCGCATCTGGGATGTTTCTCACAGAACGTAGGAGCTGCAAGCGATGAGTATGAAGAGTTGTTTTCATCAGGACACATGTATCATAGAAAACCGCTATAAAGGAAAATGGAGCTCTAAAATGCTAGCTGATTACTGTTGGATTCTAAAAAGCGATGTAGTATAACCAAAGTACAGACGAACAATTTAGCAAGCAGATTTGTAATCAGCATGACAAATACTGTATGATTTGACATTTTCAGCCTCTGTAGCAAACCAAAAGTTTATTTTTGTTGTTCAGTGTAAGCGTATCTACCGCAAAAACTCTTGAGTCTATGCTGAATGAGCACACATTGCCCAGATCACGTGTTCCCTTGTTGTATATTACCAGTTTCTCCACCGTAATATGACATTCAAACAAGTATTAATGTTTCACTGCAAAACATACACTGTAAATCACTTTACTTATTACTTCCCTTTTGAAGTGGTCAGAGCGCTGGTTTCTGACTAATTGTACTACTTCAGCACTGGTTTGAGTATGAATGCCCTTGTCCTAGTCAGAGGATCTCCCAATTCCAATGGAACCAGTTGTCCCAAACTGCGGATGGGCCAGTACTTGCAGCCTTAAATACTTCGAAGGTCATTAACCTAAATATTTGTTGTCCACTTAATAACTCAACGTGAAAATATTTACGTATATACATCTGATGAAAACATTCTACAGGGTGAATCAAAAGTCACAGGGCACCCTTGTATTTCAGAAACTGGAAGGAAAATGAAATATCTGAATACCCCATCAAAGAATCAGTGAGGGGATCTATCTCTTAGGTTATTTCCGGAACATGGCCACCATATTGAAATCCGCCATATTGGATCAATATCAAACTTTTCGAACGGTAAGGGGGTCATGCTGCATATCAAACAAGACCGGAATTTTCTCAGAAATCCATTTTCGTAATGAGATTTGACATATGTGCTGCGGTTCACAAGTTATCAACACAGAAAGTTGAAATAACAATTGTTTGTTGCAGGTAACTGAAGATGACATTAGCCGCCCCGGTGGCGCAGTGGTCTAAGGCGCTGGCCTCTGCTCATTCATCCGTAAGGGGTCCGGGTTCGAATCCTGGTCAGGCATGGATGTTGTGTTTGTCTTACGGCACTGGCTCTCTCCCTTCCCTGGAACCAGTGACCCTAAATTAGGGACGGGCGACTGCTTATAGCCCATTGAGTTGCTCACGGTGGTCGTTAAACCTCCAATCAAAAAAAATAAAAATAAAAAGATGACATTAACGAAAGCGGAGAGGATTGAGGTGATCCTGATGTCTAGAGAATGCAGCTGCTGTATCGTAGCCACAACATTCAACAACCGATACCCAGAAAGACCACCAATTTCAAACAGCGCTGTTGCATACCTGATGTCTAAACTCCGAGAAACTGGAACTGTGGACAACAAGCCACATAGTAGTCAGCCAAAAACTGCTACCCATTGAGGAAACGTCAACAATG
The DNA here is from genome assembly GCA_039090855.1 of Macrothele yani. Lineage (NCBI taxonomy): Eukaryota > Metazoa > Arthropoda > Arachnida > Araneae > Macrothelidae > Macrothele > Macrothele yani. The sequence continues at coordinate 25,119,196 of CM076993.1, forward strand.
GTCTAGGCATTCTTTCCAAAGAGTCCACAACGTAGCACACGACGCCTCGCAGCAGAATGTGGTGTCAGCCACTGTACGGATTCTTCACACTGCTCACTGATATCTGTTCAAGATCCAGATGCAGCAACAACTACCAGAGAATGACCCTGATAGACATGCCGAGTTCTGCACCTGGGCTTTAGACCAATATCAGCAGGATCCCTCATTGGCACAGGACAGTTTGTACAGTGATGAGGCCAATTTTTATGTCAGTGGTGAAGTTTACTGTCAGAACCACAGGTATTGGAGTGACAGGAACCCTCGCTGGACAGAACCACTCAAAGTCCTTGGTAATGTAAAGGTTATGATGTGGTGTGAATTATGGAGACACCCATGTAATTGGACCCATTTTCATCGACAATAACCTAAATACTCACCGCTACCTGGATGTGCTACAGGAAAGAGTGTTCCGTTTCCTTCTGAATGAAGATGGCCGTTTCCCTTGTTATTTCCAACACGATAGGGCTCCACCACACCATGGAGCAACTGTTCGTCAATGGATAGATGTTCAATTCCCTGTTCATTTGGATTGGCCGGCGTAGTCCTGTGGAATGGCCACCCAGATCCCCAGATCTCACACCACTTAACTTTTATCTGTGGGGTCATTTGAAACACCTGTGGCGTGCTGAGAAAATCTGTGACATACACCACCTTCAGCAACGCATCCTGGAGGCCTGTAACCGCGTTACTCCGGATATTCTCGTACGGGAGCATAACGACTGAATCAAGCGCCTTCAGCTCTGTGTTCAGCAACAGGAACAACACATTGAGCATATCAAATACGTAGCTACGCATCACAGGGTACTTTAGAGGTTGTTATTTTAATTTTGTGTGTTGATAACGTGTGAACCACAGCACATATGTGAAATCTGATTATAGCAATCTATTCCTGAGAAAATTCTCATCTTGTTTGATAGGCAACATGACCCCCTTGCCATTTGAAAATATGACCTTGATCCAATATGGCTAATTTCAAGGTGGCGGCCATGTTGCAGAAATAGCCTAAAGAGAAGTCCCCTCACTGATTCTTTGATGGGGTATTCAGATATTTCATTTTCCCTCCAGTTTCTGAAATACAAGGGTGTCCTGCGACTTTTGACTCAGATTGAATATTTAAATATCGTAATTTTTTTTGTTTTTATATTGGTGTTATTTTTTTAAAGATATTTGTTAAAGATAATTTTATAGGATATTGCACACACTAATACATTTCTTGGCGATGGTGAAAACACAGTTTTATGCATAAATGGGTCAGAAAGGAAAAGCATTTGTACTGTACGTGTTGTGCTTGATCGAATGCATGATATACACGAGTTCAATAAATGATTATGCTGATTTAGGCATTTATAACTTTTAGATGAACACTAGTAATTTCACACAGTTTTAAACAGAAGTAGGTAAACATGCAAAGTTTTGATACATAGTTAATGAGCTTAATAAACTTCAATATGTGCACCCAAGTGACGTTTAAAATGTCTGAAGAATATTCACATTTGTGCCACACATTTTCCAACATTTGTCAGGTAGCTGTTGCTATTGCACCTGTAATGCGTTCTCGCAATGTCCTGATGCCCGAAACAACTGTTTCTTAACCCACATCTTTAACACAATTCCGCAAAATGAAATCTAGTGGGGAAAAGGTCTGGAGATCTTGGTGGCCAAAGGATTGGTTCGTCCCAGCCAATCTACCTATTTTGGAAACGTTCCGTTGAGGGTTTCACGAACAACAAGTGCCGATTGAAGGGGTTCCCAATCTTGTCGGAAAATAACAACCGCTTGTCCTGCAGCTGGAGGATGGTTTAATTGATGAGCCCGTCCAGGAACACCGTTTCTTAGTGAAGAAAAAAGGACCATTATCTTACCTTGCATTAGTCTATACCAGTCACTGATCTTCGGACTGTTCCAAAAATGCGTGCTTACAACGTGGGTTTTCCGTTCCCGAAATATGCACGTTCTGTCTGCTGACTAAACCACTCAGATGGAATGCAGTCTCGGCTGAAAAGCAGACTCGTAACAATATTTCATTATCCTCTTCAATAAGGTTCAAAATGTCATTGGCAGATGTTTTATATTTTGGAATGTCGTCCGGTTGCAGTTCTTGAAGAATTTGTAAAATGCAGGTGTATGAGTGTAAACGATTGTTTAACGCCTTTTGCACCAAAGAGATCTGTATCATTAGTTTACGCGAAGCTTGTCTCACCGTTTTCGTATCCCTGGTGATCGCGTGAAAGTGGTTTGAATGTTTTTCACCATCTAATCGGGAACTGATGATCTACCAATGCTTTCCTTCATTTTCCATTGTTCCTGCTTCCAATTTTGTCATCCACAACTATTAGTTTCACATCAGGTGTATTCTATCTGTACTCTGTCCCAAATGTTCTGTGAACATTGATAAGAAATTTTGTTTCTGCCAGCTACACAGTGCATTGTTCCATCACTGTCACCGTCACCATTTTAGTTTGCAATTGTGTAGCTGCTACAGCGCACGTAGTGGTGGATGCGGTACGTGAAACATACTAGCACAGAAACTCGAAGTACGAGATCACCTGTAAACAAAAAAAAACGATCTAAAAAATTATATGCTGTAATTAGGATAATAATATATTACACTCTAATCATGTGAGGAATGAAGATGTGGTGCAGTTGTGTAATGTAAGGCAAAATATTGTTAGTAAGGTGCAGACTAATATCCTTAGGTGGTTTGGCCATGCTGAAAGAATGAATGATGAGATGCTTGCTAAGAGAGCTTTTTCAGCCCAAGTAGCAGGAAAGAAAGGTAGAGGAAGATCCAGGAAATCTTGGGAGGGCCAGATTTAGAAATGTCTGCATGAGAAAAAGATTATGAGTATGAAGTACAAAAGGACTTGTGTGCGTTGTGTAATGGATGTTAGTGAAGCATGTGCTGTGTGCCGAGATCGCTGTAAATGGAGACGTTTGGTACTGCAACAGTAAGTTCTTTCTGTGAGGAGCAAATCTAAGCTGTTCTCTGATCGCTGCAATTGGAGACCTTTTGATATGGCATCAGTAAGTTCCTTCTGTGAGGAGCAAACCTCTGAATATCAGAGAACATCTTACTTTTTTTATATATATTACACCCTGTAATTTATGGATGAATTAGCTTCTGGATGGTATTTCACTTTCTATAAGTATTAAAATATACAAATTTTCTACATATCTGTAACTTACGATGGATACTAATGCACAACGAAAATCATCTTTGGAAACCAAGTTAGTTTTTATGAACATAAAATATTTCTATAATTTTTAGTGCCACTGAACGTCATTTTGTGTTACAGGACTCCACCTTTCTGATAACTCGAACAATGATATTGAATTTTTCAGTGAATTAGTGTTTAGCTATGCATAAAGACATAATTTATCGGTGAATATTTGCACCATTTGTAATGATAAAAAATCGAAACTGGAAATCCAAGTAAAGTTACTGTCAATTGTAACTTGTAATAAAGGGGTTTCCTTGCTTAAACGAAGCAATGTATTTCAGTATTTCCATTCTCTCTGCTTACCTAAATCGCTCTTCTCGACAATTTTGGAGACTCTTGAGCGTCCTGCGATGTTCCCCATACCACTACAGATGCCAAGAAAGCACGCTGAAAAAAAGTAATTTAAAATATTGCTTAAACATGTTTTGAACTCATAAAAGCGAACACGATATGTTAAAATTAAAACAAAACAACATTTTGAATTATGTACAAAAACGAGAGAAAATTTGTTACGAATAAACTGTTTATCAATGAAATATTTGAACTCACTGGCTTAGCAAATAATAAAAAATATGATTTTATCTTACTTCACGATTCCCAAAAGCTCAGGAAATCAGAAAACATTTTGCGCACAATGCAAAGAAACAAAATCTTACAAATAATAACAAAATTCAGTTTACATAATCTATGCAGGATCATAAAGAATTTATAACGAGGGGAAAAAATAAGTGCGTATAATAATGAGAAAAAAATGCCGTCAAAACTTGAAAATGATTAGTTGGATTGTTATGCTACGTAGAGCTAAGTACGAATACAAAAAATATTTTTATCCATCATCCATATGGATGGGAATGTGCATGGTAATCAGAAAATCATTCACTGTTAAAAATTTTGTGGCAGGTTTCACCAAAAAGTAGTGCTACTCCAGCTGCACCACTTTCTGAGAAAAGATACACCATCGTGTTTTGCAAACAAAACCCAACAACATGGTTTAGCTTTTCACCACGTTATGGTACAAGGTTGCACCATGTTGTTGCGTTTATTTTGCACCGCGGGATGGTGTATCTTTTCTAAGAAACTGGTGCAGCTGGTGTAGCACCACTTTTTGGTGCAACCTACCACAAAATTTTTAACAGTGTTAGAGTGCGGCGTCAATGCCCGAGTGATCAGTGGCCCTGTGTTCCTGCTAGTCTTTGGAGCCCCTTAGGACGTATGAATGGTGTGCTGGTCCTTCCAGCCCTCCCTGGAACCTTTGACCATAAATTATAGGCGTGAGATTGCATTATAGCCAGAAGAGTTGCTCTTAACAGCCGTTAAATCCCGATACAGGAAAAAAAATGGTATTCTGTGCCACGAGATCCTGAATGGAATATTTTGCTCTCGATACTTTGACTGCACGTGTAATCTCTTAATGATACAGTATAATAATGATATCGATTCGTTGCTATTAGTGCAAGCATGTGTAATGAAGTCTAACTCCTCCTCCCTCGGAATGCTTTGGGGACTTCTGTTGTGGATGTAATGTTTAGTTAAGAATTCATTAAAGTAATTAAGATTTTGTAGAAATACTTCCAACTTCTGTCTGTAAAAAAGTTTCTTCACATTCATTTGTATATCCCAGGTTGTATCACTATCCGCGGACGTATATGTGCAACCTCAAAAAAAATGCACTTTTGATTGTCTTAAAAATATAAGATCAAACAATTTCGCAAAATAAAAATAATCGCTTACTACCATTCGTATCTTGATATACGGCTTTTATAGGTAACTTCACATGAAACTTGTGATGCGACGTTTGGAGAGTCGGTAGGTTACTCAATGGATGGCACTTTCATTAAGAAAGTGAACAAATACGAAATAAGATCATTCGTGAACGATTAAAATCGATGAGAGATGGAAAGATTAAAAAAAACTTTCAATTAAAAAGGAGTTGGTTAAAAATGTACTTAAGAATATAAAACTACAAAGAAGCAATATACACTGAAGAACAATTGAATTTGAGGTACCTGTCTAGTAACGTGTAGCACCACCTTTCGGCCTGATGACGGCGGCGATTCGTCTCGACAAGACACCGGAAGCGTTGGGAAGCCATACGGATCCGCGACCCCTGAACAAGCTCCCACAGTTCACGAAGATTTGATGGAGGGGATTCAGAGCTTCGAACATCTCTGTCGATGGCATCCCAGATGTGCTCGATGGGATTGAGGTCAGGTGACCTAAACGTTGACCTGTGAGGGACGATGTCACACTTACCAGGGGTCCCATTTCAGTCCACGTAAACAGTCCCCAGAAGAGAATGCCACCCCCACCAGCTTGAAGAGTACCCTGCTGGTAAGAAGGATCCATCGTTTCATGTGGTTTGCGCCGTACTCGTATCCTGCCATCCACATGTACCAACGTGAATCTCGACTCATCAATCCAGGCAACATTTTCCCACATGTGTAGGGTCCAGTGGCGATGTCCCAGCTCCCATGCTAATCTTTGCACCCTGTGATGTGCGGTCAGCAGCGGTACCCTCGTGGGACGATGGCTACTGTACCCCATAGCGAGGAAATGGTTCTGGATGGTGTGGCTGCTTACACGTTTTTGTGCACCAGCGTTAAATTGCCGAGTGATTTCTTGCACTGTGGCCCGTCTATCCGCTGTTACAATACGAGCTAGCCGACGATGACCCCGCTCATCCACACGTCTACGGCAGTTGGCCCTTGCAGGGATGGTTTTACCGGATTCGACGTACTCACGGTGCACCCGTGACACAGTGGCTCGTGAAAATCCCAGTGTCTACACGACTTCCGAGATGGAGTGACCCATTCGTCGGGCCCCGAGAATTTGCCCACGATCAAATGCGCTTAGATCCTCCGTCTTACCCATACTGCGTACGACTCTTACTGATTCCCGTCGCATCACTCCTTATATTGTCGGATCGCTGCATACGTCATGTCGTTTCCGTTTACAGGGCCGCCCACAGCGCCACATTTGCATAACGCCAGCTGTTTCTAATTCAATTGCTCTTCAGTGTATATAAGCATTTAAACAGTTCATCTATTTGAAATTTAAAGTTTAATCTTCACAGAAAGTATGCATTATTTCTTTTCTTTTAAATGTGTTTAAATATTTCTCTGTCGAACTGCGCTGTAACGACTGTACCGGGCAGAGCTAAATGTGGTGTACATGCACTGTTTTAACCCAGCAATGATTTGTTATAGAGTTACTTGGACTGCGCTGCTTTGTCGCTGACGTGTGAATATAGGTCTTACCCGCGAGAGAAAGGATGGAGGAGAGGAAGACTTTTCCAGTAAGTATATTAAAGAAAATTGCAATATTTCGTATACGTATATTTAAATTTTATTTTTCTCCCTTTTGCTGTAATTGGCGGTCATTACATTTAATATCAGGTTATTGCAGATGAAATGTCGGAATATTATGGAAAGTTTAAGCACCCAAATATACGGTGGAGAATAAATTGTATTAATCGACATTATACCACCATCAGCACCACACGTTTGCTGACGAGATACAGGCTTCTGTATGTCGTCGGAAAAAATTGTGTTTCGAGATGTGACAGACTCGTGGAACTCCGTTTCAACTGATGATTGATTGAGAAATGATTTAACCTGTAGAAAAGTGCCCACGGGCTTAAATAACTGCTAGTCCGTAGGGGACAAATCAGATGAGTAAGGCGAGTGAGATAAGGTTTTATGCCTCAAATGGTACTACTTCTGGATCGTGTGACGTGCAACGTGGGGTCTCACGTTATCATGGAGAAGTATTAGCCTATGGCGATTGACGAATGTCGGCTGCGTGCTGAATAGCTTTTCTTTGTATAATGTCTAGCATCATGGAAAAGTATGGATCCATGGCCTTTCACTAATGCCGGATGTTTGGTGGACAGTTTTCCATGCATAGTGTCAAGTTATGGACAACACATGGGGTCTAGCGTCAGGAAGAAGTATAGTTTTCCATGTTTCCATGCATCATGTAAAGTTCTTGACAATACCTGGGATCTAGTATCATGAAAAAGTATGGGTCCATGGTAACAGATTAATGTCAGATGTTTGGTGGACAGTTTTCCATGCATAATGTCAAGTTTTTGACATTACCTGAGGTCTAGCATCAGGAATAAGTATGGGCCCATGTTGATTGATTAATGCCGGATGTTTGGTAGACAGTTTTCCATGCATAGTGTCAAGTTCTTAACTGTACCTGAGGTCCAGCATCAGGAAGAAGTATGGGCCCATGGTGATTGATTAATGCCGGATGTTCGGTGGACAGTTTTCCATGCATAGTGTCAAGTTCTTGACTATACCTGATGTCTAGCATCAGGAAGAAGTATGGCCCCATGGTGATTGATTAATGCCAGATGCTCGGTGGACAGTTTTCCATGCATAGTGTCAAGTTCTTGACTATACCTGTTGTCTAGCATCAGGAAGAAGTATGGACCCATGGTGATTGATTAATGCCGGATGTTTGGTAGACAGTTTTCCATGCATAGTGTCAAGTTCTTAACTATACCTGAGGTCCAGCACCAGGAAGAAGTATAGTTTTCCATGTTTCCATGCATCATGTAAAGTTCTTGACAATACCTGGGATCTAGTATCATGAAAAAGTATGGGTCCATGGTAACTGATTAATGTCGGCTGTTTGGTGGACAGTTTTCCATGCATAATGTCAAGTTCTTGACATTACCTGGGGTCTAGCATCAGGAATAAGTATGGGCCCATGGTGATTGATTAATGCCGGATGTTTGGTAGACAGTTTTCTATGCATAGTGTCAAGTTCTTAACTATACCTGAGGTCCAGCATCAGGAAGAAGTATGGGCCCATGGTGATTGATTAATGCCGGATGTTTGGTAGACAGTTTTCCATGCATAGTGTCAAGTTCTTAACTATACCTGAGGTCCAGCATCAGGAAGAAGTATGGGTCCATGGTGATTGATTAATGCCGGATGTTTGGTAGACAGTTTTCCATGCATAGTGTCAAGTTCTTGACTATACCTGATGTCTAGCATCAGGAAGAAGTATGGACCCATGGTGATTGATTAATGCCGGATGTTTGGTAGACAGTTTTCCATGCATAGTGTCAAGTTCTTAACTATACCTGAGGTCCAGCATCAGGAAGAAGTATGGGCCCATGGTGATTGATTAATGCCGGATGTTTGGTAGACAGTTTTCCATGCATAGTGTTAAGTTCTTAACTATACCTGAGGTCCAGCATCAGGAATAAGTATGGGACCATGGTGATTGATTAATGCCGGATGTTTGGTAGACAGTTTTCCATGCATAGTGTCAAGTTCTTAACTATACCTGAGGTCCAGCATCAGGAAGAAGTATGGGCCCATGGTGATTGATTAATGCCGGATGTTTGGTAGACAGTTTTCCATGCATAGTGTCAAGTTCTTAACTATACCTGAGGTCCAGCATCAGGAAGAAGTATGGGCCCATGGTGATTGATTAATGCCGGATGTTTGGTAGACAGTTTTCCATGCATAGTGTCAAGTTCTTGACTATACCTGATGTTTAGCATCAGGAAGAAGTATGGGCCCATGGTGATTGATTAATGCCGGATGTTTGGTAGACAGTTTTCCATGCATAGTGTCAAGTTCTTGACTATACCTGATGTTTAGCATCAGGAAGAAGTATGGGCCCATGGTGATTGATTAATGCCGGATGTTTGGTAGACAGTTTTCCATGCATAGTGTCAAGTTCTTAACTATACCTGAGGTCCAGCATCAGGAAGAAGTATGGGCCCATGGTGATTGATTAATGCCGGATGTTTGGTAGACAGTTTTCCATGCATAGTGTCAAGTTCTTAACTATACCTGAGGTCTAGCATCAGGAAGAAGTATGGCCCCATGGTGATTGATTAATGCCGGATGTATGGTGGACAGTTTTCCATCTTTCCATGCATAATGTCAGGTTCCTGGCAATACCAGGGATCTAGCATCATGAAGAAGGTTGGGCCCATGGTGATTAATTAATGTCGGCTGCTTGGTCGACAATTTTCCTTGCAAAATGTTAAGTTCTCGACAATACCTACCCTCCGTGATGATTTGATCCGGTTGTAAGAAGAAGGAGAGGATCACACCATCTACGGACCACCAAACGCTAATCCTCGCCTTCCTAGGATTGAGTACCGGCTTTGGTGTGTTTCGAGGTTTCGTCGTTGTCATTCCATTGCTCCGAACGTCGACGATTGTCATAGAGAACCCATTACTCATCACACGTGACTAGGGGCCTAAATGTTGTTCGTTGGGTTGCAAACAAGCAGAAAAGAGAAGACATCCAATCTTCGTATTTCGTGCTGTTCTGACAACACATGTTGTACCCATTTATCCATTTTCTTTCTGCCTATGGTCGTTTATTTCCGGACAATGATTACATAACGTACCCCTAGTTACTCGAGAAGTTCTCGTCCCGTTTCATTTGACTTGGACTGGATTTAGTCAAGGCATTCAGCCCAGAATCATCAATAGCTCCTTTTGCTCTACCTTGTGGTTCCTTCCGAGACTCATATCGCCGGACCATAATTTAGAAAACCGACACTGTCTTGCCTTCACTGACGGCGACTTCACCAAATGCTTTATTGACGTTACGAGCCACCTCTGATGAACGGTGTCCAAGTTTAAACTCATACGAGAAAATATCACGAATTTGCCTCTGTTCCATCGTCCCATTCACTGCACTACAATCCCCTTGAAACTAATAATAAAATTACTAGTGTCTTATACACTGAAGAACAATTGAATTAGAGAGACAGCTGGCGTTATGCAAATGTGGCGCTGTGGGCGGCCCTGTAAACGGAAACGACATGACGTATGCAGCGATCCGACAATATAAGGAGTGATGCGACGGGAATAACTAAGAGTCGGAAGCAGTATGGGTAAGACGAAGGATCTAAGCACATTTGATCGTGGGCAAATTGTCGGGGCCCGACGAATGGGTCACTCCATCTCGGAAGTCGTGCAAGCCCTGGAATTTTCACGAGCCACTGTAACACGGGTGCACCGTGAGTACATCGAATCCGGTAAAACCATCCCTGCAAGGGCCAACTGCCGTGGACAACAGCGTGTGGATGATCGGGGTCATCGTTAGCTAGCTCGAAATGTAATGACGGGTAGACGGGGCACAGTGCAAGAAATCACTCGGCAGTTTAACGCTGGTGCACAAAAACGTGTAAGAAGCCACACCATCCAGAACCATCTCTTCGCTATGGGGTACAGAAGCCATCGTCCCACGAGGTACAGCTGCTGACCGCACATCACAGGGTGAAAAGATTAGCATGGGCGCGGGAACATCTCCACTGGAACCTAGACATGTGGGAAAATGTTGCCTGGACTGATGAGTCGAGATTCACGTTGGTACATGCGGATGGCAGAATACGAGTACGGCGCAAACCACATGAAACGATGGATCCGTCTTGCCAGCAGGGTACTCTTTAAGCTGGTGGGGGTGGCATTTTCGTCTGGGAACTGTTTACGTGGACTGAAATGGGACTTATGGAACGTGTGATATCGTCCCTCACAGGTCAACGTTACCGGGATATCCTGGACAACCATTTGCTCCCGTTTGTGCGTCTTCAACATCCCACTGTGGACCTCATCCTGCAACAAGACAATGCACCGTGCAATCTCTCCCGAATTGTATCCGAATGGTTGGATGAACACTCCACCGACGTGACCTCGCTTCCTTGGCCAGCTAGATCACCTGACCTTAATCCCATGGAGCACATCTGGGATACCATCGAGAGAGATGTTCGAGGCTCTGACCCCCCTTTATCAAATCTTCGTGAACTGTGGGAGCTTGTTCAGTGGTCGTGTGTCCATATGGCTTTCCAACGCTTCCGGTGTCTTGTCGAGTCCATGCCGAGACGAATCGCCGCCGTCATCAGGACGAAAGGTGGTGCTACACGTTACTAGACAGTAATCTCTAATTCAATTGCTCTTCAGTGTAGTTGCTAATGATAAAATTACTAGTACCTTATAGACAGCAAGCAGCCTTAACACTTTAAATTTGAATATCACTAGTGACATCACACGTTGTGTTTATTCCTAAATTGCCTGCCTACTGCAAAAGTCTAGAAAACCCGACATTTGATCTACAACAACCTACTCCTTAAATTGTGTTCCTACCTCCATTTCTTTGTTTTTCTCTTATCGACTTGTTCATTATACCCGAAAATTCTGTATTTCTCTATCTTTTTCTCCCGAATCTTTTCTTAGTTTCTTTACTTCTCTCTTTTCATTTCTTGCTAAGTTCAGTATTCTTCTTCATCTTAGACTTCGACGATCGCTCTTCCCACTTTTTCATCTCTTTCACTCACTCTTTTTATTTTGCTAAAATGGGAGATCATTATAATCTTAAGTATTTGTTTTGTCAAACTCGTTATGATCATTACACGTAAGACTAAGTCGACATCCTTTTCCCTGCCTTTTCTTCACATATTCTCTCCTCTCTTTTTGTCAAAACACGAGCTCATTTTATTCAATACTACGACGGCATCTCTCGTATTCTCTTTCTTGCTGTCTCGGTGGTCATTATGCTGAAGATATCAGCAGCATATGTGTTTCTCTTGAACTCCCCTTTTTAATACTGTATTTTCTTACTGCAACGTTGTATCAATCAAAACAGATAATCAGAACTCGAAACCTGTAGAACACTTGACTTCTATGTGTCGTATCAAAGGAAGCATAAACGATACACAGTCATAAATGTAGCATTCGCTTATTGAAAAACAAAACAAGTACCTCCCCTTCAGGAACCTGACGATTTTTCATCCTGAGCGCCATTCGGGCATTATAAACTAAAAGTAAAACAAAAAGAAAGAAAAGAAAAATTCAGAATAATGATAAAAGATATAGATCCGCGTTTTGTTTTTTGAACGCTAGTAAATATTAGTATGTTTTTGGTCTTAGCAACTGTTTCGCACTCTCAGGATCAAAAATAGGAAAATTTCGTTTTTTTTTCGATCTATTCGAAACATATATTTATACTCAGAAGAACAAACTGATTTGCAATGATAGTGACTATCTTCGATGAAACAATCATCGAGGACCAACTTGTCTTTCATTGAACTATCGTGGACAATGAAAAATTCATGGGAATCCAAATTGTTGGCCATGAACTTTAATCGGTTGTGAAACGCTTACGATTGACCAACTTGTGGATGATAGACTAGCATCGATAATTAAACGTTCATGAGGGACAAACTCGTTGTTCATGAGACTATTATTGATGATAAAAAGCTCATGGGATGAACTTGTCGATCGCGGAACTATTATTGATGCCGAAACGTTCATGGTGATCAACTGTTCTCATGGAATTGTTATTTATGATGAAACGCTTATGTGGGACCAACTTGTCGATCCTGGGCCTATCATCGATGACAAAACGCTCACGAAACTCAATTTATCGGTAATGGGACCATGTTGATGATGAAACAATCATAAGGAGTCATTGCCTGTCATGAGTCTATCACTGGTTATGAAACGCTCATGGCCGCCCCGGTGGCGCAGTGGTCTAAGGCGTTGGCCTCTGATCATTCGTCCGAAGGGGTCCGGGTTCGAATCCCGGTGAGGCATGGATGTTGTGTTTGTCTTACGGCACTGGCTCTCTCCCTTCCCTGGAACCAGTGACCCTAAATTAGGGACGGGCGACTGCTTATAGCCCATTGAGTTGCTCACGGTGGTCGTTAAACCTCCAATCAAAGAAAGAAAAAAGAAACGCTCATGATTGGCTAAAGTGTTGATCATGCATGAGCTTATCAACGGTGACGAAACGCTCATGTGAGACCGATATATCGATCATGGGACTATATCGATGGTGAAACGCTAATGAGTGACCAACTTCTTTATCATCGGCCTATCATTGATAACGAAACGCTCATGAGAGACCAACTTGGTAATCATGGAACTATTAATATAATCCATGTTGAAACGCTCATGAGAGATCGAATTATTGATTGCGATCCTGTAAGCGATGATGAAATGCTCATGGGAGACGAATCAGTGATGCCGTTATTGATCATGGTCCTATCAACGATGATGAAATGCTCATGGGAGACGAATCAGTGATGACGTTATTGAGGTGATGAAGAGAACAGATTTTTGTTCTGTGGAAGTGACATTTAAGGATGAATGGTTTCATTCAATAGAGAATCCGGTAACAGTAATCTCCTTCTCACACAACACGGTTTGAACTTCCATTAGCAGAACACACTGTGTTCGGAAGTAACATGCGGTGCTGTAAAAGAGCCACATAGTGCTTTGTCTGATCACTTGCACAGCTGGGTCTATGATGTATACATCAATTTAACTTTCATTTTTAGTTGTCTTTATCTATGTAAATTTTGAGTTCATTCTCTTTAAGCGTTTCTATTTGAACGTTATATTTTCCTCACTCAATGAATGTTTTTGTGGCTGCAGATATACGATATACATTGCTGGCCACCCAAAGTGCAACACCAAGGACACGAGTTAGCAAAGCCAAATTTACTGGACACATAACAATAGATACAAAGATGAAACAATTGAGCTTACAGGCCCGTGCGACTTGTGGAACACGCAGACATCAATAGTTCGTGTGGCCTCCATGGCTGGCAATAACGGCCGCTACAAGCCGCGGCATCGAACGAAAGAGGCTTTACATGTGGGCTTGGGGTATGTCGGTCCAGGCTGCTTCCACACCTTGCCACAGTTCATCAGGCGTAGCAGCGGGTGTTGCTTGCCGGGCCGCTCGGTTGCCAATCAGCGACCACACGTGCTCGATGGGCGACATATCGGGAGAACAGCCGGGCCACGGCAGCAGTGACACCTGGTGGGCCGTGAAGAGTTCTTGCGCGATGAGTTCCACGTGCGGGCGCGCATTGTCCTGTTGGAAAATTGCCGCTGGCAGGTGCTGCAGGTAAGGGAGCACTACAGGCTCCAAAACGTCGGAGATGTAGCGGTGGCTGTTGAGTGTACCGGCGATGCGTACCAGAGAGCTGCGGGTGTCATATCCAATTGCGCCCCAAACCATAACGACAGGCGTCGGACCGGTATGGCGATGCATAATGCAGGCGTCATACAGTCACTCGCCGCGGTACCGCCACACGCGGATTCGACCATCGTCGTGTTGCAGGCAGAAGCGGGATTCGTCGGAGAAAACAATGCCGTGCCATTCCGTAGTCCAGGTGCGGCGTTCAACGGCCCACTGCCGCAGCACTCGTCGGTGGTGTAACGTCAATGGAAATCGGAGCAATAGTCGTCATGCGACAAGTCCCCGCTCCTGCAGACGACGTCGAACGGTACGTGCTGACGCAGGTTGTTTCGCAACACACCCCAACTCCTGCAATAACGTCCGTGATGTGGCGCTGCGAGCCTTCAATTCCCGCCGCACAACATGCTGGTCCTCTCGTTCGATGGTGTGCCGCGGCTGCCGCAATCGCTCACGTCGGTCCGTCCGTCCCTCCTGCACCCTCAGAATCCATACTCGCCTCACTGTGGCTGAATGTCGTACCACACGGGTGCCGATGTCTCGGTACGATAAACCGCTGTCGCGATAAGCCACTATTCGTCCTCTGTCGAACTCCGAAACGTGCTGGAATGACTGCCGTATTCTGCGACGAAGCATCAGGAAGCTTTCCACGGACAGGTCCGGCAGCACAACACACTTCCGCTACTTACACCCCGCCTTCTGTGCACCCTTCTTATAGTGCTTTTCGGTGGCGTGCTGGGCGCACTTGATTTGCATATGTCCTGCACTGCTAATCGTTTGCTTGTCTTCTCGCGGGCAACACATGCTGCGAATTCCAGGTCAATCGGGTGCTTCCTTCTTGGTGTTGCATTTTGGGTGGCCAGCAGTGTATTTGAGGTCAGGGTGAATGACGCGTGCGTGTTGACAAGATAAGAACGATCTATATAATAGAGATGTGCACGGACTCAGGCTATGATCTTTTTTTAAGCTGAGACCTTAGCTCAGTGTATAATTTAAGATATTATGTGGTACCAGTCCGGAGCTTAACACTTAGAAGCTCTAGTGGTACGGGAACAACCGACCGATACTATGTATGATAGGTAAAGTTTAAGTGAATTAAACACTTAATATACACCGATGAGCTATTACATTATGACCACCTACCTAATAAGCTGTAGGACCCCTTTTGTCCCGCAAAATAGCTGCCACTCGGCGAGACATCGATTCGATAAAGTCGCCACCTCATCGAATGTCCTGGGATATCTGGTACCAAAATGTCAACAACAGGTCTTGCAGTTCCCGTACATTTCGGGGTGATGGTGATTTAGCACGAACCCACTTTTCCAAGTCAAACCACAAATGTTCGATTGGGTTCATGTCAGGTGAATTTGGAGGCCAGAGCATTAACAGAAAGTTACTAGCATGTTCGTCGAACCACTCGTTGACAATTCTGACAGTGTGGCATGGCTCATTATCCTGTTGGTAATGGCCATCACCAGCAGGGAACACAGTTGCCATGAATGGGTGAACTTGGTCTGCAACGATGTTTAGATACCTGACAGCTGTCCGGGATTGTGCTATTGAGATAATGGGGCCTAAAGTGCCCCAACAAAACATCGCCCACAGCAAAACACCGCCGCCGCCGGCCTGTTTCCGCCCAACAGTGCATCCAGGTGCCCTAGCTTCGTTGTAATTGGAATTTTCGCGCCCTGCCGTCTACGTGATGCACCAGGAATCTTGATTGGTTAGACCAGACCATTTTCTTCCAACCATAAACGGTCCAATCTCCATAATCCGTGGATGATTGGAAGAAAGTCATCGCCAACCACCCATTTCATGCGTGGTGGGCGATGACGTGCAGTGAGCATGGAGACCCGACTGGGTCTTCCGCTACACAGGCCGTATGCGCAGAAGGCTGCGTTGAACTGTGTGCTGTGACACATTGCCCTGATCACCACTGTTGTAGCTGCAGGTGATTTGTAGCACTGTGGCCCCCCTCTGGTATCCAAGAGCTGCAGACGATACATTGTCATTTATCAAACTTCGATAAATCGGCAGCTTTCCCCATTCTGACTCCGAACACTCTACTAACCGAAAGCCGGTCCTTGGGATATACTGCTCTGTGAACTTCACCATCGCCAACGTTCGGTCTCCAGGCGCTCATTTCTGTAGACTAGGAGTGTTCATAATGTAATGACATATCGGTGTATTAATAAACATTACAGGTCATGGTTCGAATCCCGAGTGAGACATGAATGACATTTTGTCCCACTCACAACGGGGGAAGTGCTTCAGTAAGGTTGTGTGCAATCTTGCTTGATATGCCATGCTTTATGGTATAAGAATTACGTATCAATCATAAACAGTTGTGCTTTCGTGTTTGTTTATATCTCTCAACTTGAATAGCTGTAATTTTGAGAATAACTCTCCCATTTAGTAAAATGGATCTATCAGTTCTCTGAAGATTCATTTAAAAGAAAATATACTTACCGACGTAATAGAGTCCTTCGTGTGTGGCAAATGACAAAGTTATATTCATTGAAATGGCAGATACGGATCCCACTACTCCGAGAGTGCCATCACCTTTCTTCCAGACTTTTGTGAGAAAAGGAACAAAAATGAGCAGGGACAGCATTCCTAAAACCGAGTAGATGGCAGACACAGTAGAAAATTTTGTGTTATCCCAGTTATACAGATGATACACAAACACGTAGTTGATTATACCGGAAGCTGAAATATAAAAAAAGAATATTAAATTCATCCTGATCAGTTTCTACTTATTATTTGCACATGCGTCAACCCATCTATCGAGCATGTACGTACGAATACGTATACATTTTTAAGCCAATACTCAGCAAAAGATTTAAGTATGGAAATTAATTTACTGAGTCTTTACTCACTTGTGCACGAAATACGTTTCATTGCCACACGACATATTATGTCTCTTGCTCATAAGTCTACCTATGTACACTGAAGAGCAATTGAATTAGAGATACCTGTCTAGTAACGTGTAGCACCACCTTTCGCCCTGATGACGGCGTCGATTCGTCTTGGCATGCACTCGACAAAACACCGGAAGCGTTGGGAAGCCACACGGATCCGCGACCCCTGAACAAGCTCCCACAGTTCACGAAGATTTGATGGAGGGGGTCAGAGCCTTGAACATCTCTCTCGATGGCATCCCAGATGTGCTCGATGGGATTGAGGTCAGGTGACCTAGCTGGCCAAGGAAGCGAGGTCACGTCGGTGGAGTGTTCATCCAACCGTTCGGATACAATCCGGGAGCTGCATTGTCTTGTTGCAGGATGAGTTCCCCAGTAGGATGTTGAAGACGCACAAACGGGAGCAAATGGTCGTCCAGGATATCCCGGTAACGTTGACCTGTGAGGGATGATGTCACACGTACCAGGTGTCCAATTTCAGTCCACGTAAACAGTCCACAGACGAGAATGCCACACCCACCAGCTTGAAGAGTATCGTGCTGGCAAGAAGGATTCATCGGCTCATGTAGTTTGCGCCGTACTCGTATCCTGCCATCCGCATGTACCAACGTGAATCTCGACTCATCAGTCCAGGCAACATTTTCCCACATGTCTAGGATCCAGTGGCGATGTTCCTGCACCCATGCTAATCTTTGCACCCTGTGATGTGCGGTAAGCAGCGGTACCCTCGTGGGACGATGGCTTCTGTACCCCACAGCGAGGAGATGGTTCTGGATGATGTGGCTACTTGCACGTTTTTGTGCACCAGCGTTAAATTGCCGAGTGATTTCTTGCACTGTGGCCCGTCTATCCGACTTTACAATGCGAGCTAGCAGACGATGACTCCGCTCATCCACACGCTGTTGTCCACGGCAGTTGCCCCTTGCAGGGATGGTTTTACCAGATTCGATGTACTCACGGTACACCCGTGACACAATGGCTCGTGAAAATCCCAGTGCCTGCACGACTTCCGAGACGGAGTGACCCATTTCTCGGGCCCCAAAAATTTGCCCACGATTGAATGCGCTTAGATCCTTCGTCTTACCCATACTGCGTCCGACTCTTACTGATTCCCGTCGCATCACTCCTTATATTGTCGGATCGCTACATACGTCATGTCGTTTCCGTTTATAGGGCCGCCCACAGCGCCACATTTGTATAACGCCAGCTGTCTCTAATTCAATTGCTCTTCAGTGTATACATGTACATGAAAACGTTTATATTTTTAAGCCATTATTGCTCAAAAAATTTAAGTGCTGAACTGAAGGTACTCAGTATTTACCCACTTATGCATTGATTTAGTTTCATGAGCACGACATACTATGTCTCTTGCTTATACACAGGTGTGCAAAAATTAAGGACGAAGAGGAGAAATTTGCATAACAGCGGAACGAGCCGGCAGAACGGAACGAAAGACCACTCAGGAGATAGACTAGGGTCCGGTACGGTAGGGCATGCGCATATATGCAGCATGATGTAGGGTGGGGGGTGGGGTGTCGGAAGGGTATGAAGCAAACGGGTGGTGTACGCTCAGCAATTCGGCGAAAGCTGTTGCAGGGTGTACATCGGTTTGAACGACGTCGAGTTGCTGCCACCGTGAGATATGGCCAACAGGCAATCCAGTAGACGACATTTGGATTATTTTACCCGAGGTCACGTCATTAGGGAGTTGGAAGAAGGTCGAAGTGTGACTAGTGTGGCCAAGGAGTTCGGGATCGCTCACAGCGTCGTTTCACGAGCTTGGAGAGCATTTCAAACGACAGGAACAGCTGTCCGAGAGTTTAGCAGTGGTCGTCCACGAGCAACCACGTCGGCGGACGACCGGTATATTATCCTACAGGCGAGAAGAGACAGACGGCAGACTGCGGGAGAAATCGCAAGGCACATGCAACAGACAACTGGACGTCCGTTATCGCGTTTTACCGTGGCCAGGAGGCTGCAAAAAGGTGGTTTGTTTGCACGACAACCAGTACGGTGTGGGCCATTAACGCATGCTCATCGGAGACGGAGGTTTCGTGGTGCCAGGAACACAAGAACTGGACACATCAGCAATGGGATCGAGTTCTCTTTACGGATGAGAGCCGATTTAGCCTGACGAGCGATTCTGGACGTATACACATCTGGAGAGAGCAGAGAACACGCAATCACACCTCCAACATCATCGAAAGAGACCGGTTTGGAGGTGGCGGAGTTTTCATTTGGGGCGGTATCATGCTTGCTGGCCGTACTGACCTCCACATCTTCCAAGGAGGTTCAGTCACTGGTGTCCGCTATTGTACCGAGGTTCTCCTGCCTCACGTGCGTCTGTTTAGAATTGCTGTGGGTCCTAGTTCCTCTTCATGGACGTCAACGCTACACCTCATCGTACAGTGGCTGTCGCAGAGCTGTTGGAGAGTGAAGATATTCAACGCATGGATTGGCCCGCAAGATCCCCGGACCTAAATCCAATAGAACACGTGTGGGACCTTTTCGGGAGAAGCTTGGCAGCACGTCACCAGCCGCCAGAAACGATTCCGCAGCTGAGATTGGCGTTACAAGAGGAATGGACCGCGATGCCTCAACAGCTCCTTAACAACCTCGTCCTCAGCATGGAGAGACGTTCTAAATCCTGCAACGCAGTCAGGGGTGATCATATCCCCTACTAAAGACTGGATTTTTCTTGGCAGCCGCCTGTCACATGGACGTTTCTGTCTTCTGTCCAGTTGTGCTCATTACCTTTTCAATAAAGTGCCTTTGTATCCTTTGTATTCCTTGTTTGGACGGTTTTGCTCACTTGTCCTATTTTCTTACACCTTGGGGATCTTATGGTATGATTTGAGTCGATGTGGAGCACTTCTGCACGGCGTTACATTCGAAAAACCGTCTCGTCCTTAATTTTTGCACGCCAGTGTAAGTCCTTTACTTATGTATTCATGTACGAATACGTACGAGTGTCATAACAAAAGTTCTGCACACGTTAATTTAAAACGGAAGCGGATGATGCAATCAGGAAAATGATTGCGTCATGTCAAGGTCAGACTCTTAGCAACGCAGTGATGTCAGAACCACACGCTGTCATTTGCTGCGTGAACGTGCGGGGGTTTGGAAATGGAAGCGTGCAGATCCTCAGGTTGGGTCACGGCGTTAGACCAGAGCTCGTTCGTGAAAATAGAAACTCTGTGGGAAAAAACTCCGACACATATCCATACTGCCCTGCGAGAAATTTGTGGGAAAGGAACTCTTGATCGAAGCACAATTTCTTTCTGAGGACAAAGTTGGGACCGGAAATTCCTCAAAATTGCCCCAACTTTTTGGAAGCAGGAGCGATCTTGCTGCATGACAACGCATCGTGTCATATTGCAGGGTCGGTATGGGGACTTTTGTCGAAATAGGGCTGAGAAACTTTATCACACCCGCCATACAGCCCTGATCTCAGTCCACCAGACTTTGATATTTTCCCAAAGTTAAAAAAATTGGCTCCACTGTGAATCGTTGGACGAACTGTCATTGGACGTGACACGAGTAATACGACAGCTGAGCAAAGATGGCTTACTACGAGGCATCCAGGAACTACCTCACCGCTGGCAAGCTGTCATTAGCAGCGGAGGGATACATTGAACGGAAATAAGATAAGTTTTCTCTGTTACTTCACACTTTGCTCAAAAATGGGCAGTGTGCAGAACTTTTTGTTAGGACCCCCGTATACATTTTTAAACCAATGCTCCGCAAAAATATTTAAGTACTGAACAGGGCCGGATTAAGGTGGGGTCTACAGAGGCTAAAGCTTTGGGGCCCACCATTATAATGGGACCAGGAGACATGCCTTGGAAAATAATATATAGACTGATAGAGAGAGAGAGAGAGAGAGAGAGAGAGAGAGAGAGAGAGAGAGAGAGAGATTTATAAAATAGTTTTAGTTTTGTCTCGCATGATTTCTATTTGGTCAGAAACAGAGGTTGGAAGACAAACAGATTTGAAACCAGTTACTCACCAAGGGTAAAGGTTTCATGTTGCTGTGTACAGTGGCGTCGGCAAGACAGTTTCAGCTTTTTCACTACCATCCACCTACATTTCTCAATTTGTACTTGGAACCATTAATGGTCGAAGACCCCTGTGGCTTCACTTAGCATAACAAGAAAGATGTGCTAAGAGAAGTATACAAAAGAGAAGTCTGCCTGTATAGTGAACCGGGTTTCCGTTGGGATCCGTTTGTGCCTGGAGCACGGTCCGTCTATCCTCTCTACCAGTGGTTCTCCTGGTCCGTCCGGAGTCGCTCCGCCGTGTGGCAGTGACGTCAAATCATTAGAAAATCCAAAACAAAAACTAGGAATCTTAAGCTTTTAACACATGTTCTTATGAGAACATTGGGAAATACAGGCAGGAGCTTCCCCGGTGGCGCAGTGGTCTAAGCGATGGCTTCTGATCATTCGTCCGTAAGGGGAACGGGTTGGAATCCCAATGAGGCATGGATGTTGTGTTTGTCTTACGGCACTGGCTCTCTCCCTTCCCTGGAACCAGTGGCCTTAAATTAGGGACGGGCGACTGCTTATAGCCCATTGAGTTCCTCACGGTGGCCGTTAAACCTCCAATAAAAAAACAAATTAGTAAAATCATGCAATGCATTGATTATGATACGCTTTCCAACATACTAGAAATTATTACTCAAGTTATGTGGATAATGGCTGTGGAATAAATCTCGCTCCTATGTCCTGACCTTTGACCCCATATCGATGATATTCAACAGAACCGGTTCACTATACCTCCGGAACAACATGATAAAGTTTTGTCGCAACCCAAGCATTTTAGGTAAGTTATGATGCACAAGAGCAATGGAATGGATCCCGCTCCAGTGTCCTGACCTTTGACCCCATTTCGTCCATTTTCAATAGGGTTCATACCCAGTGACTCCCTACCACATACTAAAATTTCATCGAAATCGAACCATTTTTACGCAAGTTATGACGCATAAGGGCAATGGAATGGATCCCGCTTTTATGTCATAACCTTTGACCCCATTTCGCCCATTTTCAATAGCGTTTGTCCCCATGTGGTTCCTTACCACATACTAAACTTTCATTGAAATCGAACCATTTTTACGCAAGTTATGACGCATAAAGGCAATGGAATGGATCCAGCTCCTATGTCCTGACCTTTGACCATGCTTCGCCCATTTTCAATAGGGTTCGTTCCCAGGTGGTCCCCTACCACATACTAAAATTTCGTCGAAATCGAACCATTTTCACGTGAGTTATCGTGCAGACGGATGGACAAAGCTGGAGCATATACGCTTCAACCTACGGTTGGAAAGCGTAAAAAATACAGACTTATTATCAAAACTTTGCAGATAACTTATTAGTTTGAAAAATGCCCTACGTATTAATTATTACAAACATATTGGTACAGTTTCGTGTTTTAACTAACGTCATAAGGATTTCCCGTCATAAGTTGTTTGGGGGCCCACTTGGATTTTTTTGGGCCCATTAAGGCCTTAATCCGGCCCTGGTACTGAATTGAAAGTACTCAATCTTTATTCACTTATGCATTGAATAAGTTTCATGGCCACGATATGTTATGCTTCTTGTACATAAGTCGTTTACTGCCCGGGTGTTCGAGTGGCACGAAATTCTGGCTTCCAATCATTCATCCGAGAAAAGTCCGGGCTGGAATCCCGATTAAAGCATGGATGGCGTGTTTTGTCTCTGACGGCACTAGCTCTCTCTCTCTTTCCTGGAACCAGTCACCCTAAATTAGGGAAGAACAACTGCTATGTAGCCCATTGAGTTTCTCATGGCGGTTGTTAAAGTCCCCTACCGCAAAACAACAACGTGAAAATTAATAAGGCCAGGTAATTGCGGATGTCGAACGTATGTCCAAGAGTGACTTATCAGGCCATTTGCGTAGAGGAAATACTGGCCCTAAGAAATTAGTCCCTCAGTGTATGTTAAATGATTTCTCGATTTATGCAAGTTCCGTATATGTGAGAAAGAAATCTTACCAGCTGCTAGTTATGTGCGAGAAAATTTTGCTATTATACGATCACGCGGCGTGGAGCACAAAGTGAGTGAACGCTTCCACACTTGCTGCTTTCCCGCCAAAATATGTGTGGCCTTGATGGGACTCGTGGGATTTGTCGTTGTAGGAAGGATCAATTTATTAATTATAAGTTTGACCACCACCGTGAGCAACTCAGTGGACTATAAACAGTCGCCCGTCCCTAATTTGGGGTCACTGGTTCCAGGGAAATGAGAGACCCAGCGCCTTAAGGCAAATACAACATCCATGTCTCACCGAGATTCAAACCCGGACTCCATTTGGACGAATGACCAGAAGCTATCGCTTAGACCACTGCGATCATTTGTCTCGCAGTAGGTAATGTCATTTGCGGCTTTGTGTTGATGTGCACTTGCTGCTTTTTCGTCGCCGTATGTGCGGCTTTGATGGAACTTGTGGGATTTGTCGTTGTATATGAGGAGAAGGATCACTTTGTCTCGCAGTAGGTAATGCCACTTGAGGCTTTGTGTTGATGTGCACTTGCTGCTTTTTCGTCGCCGTATGTGCGGCTTTGATGGAACTTGTGGGATTTGTCGTTGTATATGAGGAGAAGGATCACTTTGTCTCGCAGTAGGCAATGTCATTTGAGGCTTTGTGTTGATGTGCACTTGCTGCTTTCCCGTCGCCGTATGTGCGGCTTTGATGGAACTTGTGGGATTTGTCGTTGTATATGAAGATAAGTCATTTTGTCTCACAGTAGGTAATGCCATTTGAGGCTTTGTGTTGATGTTCTTGCTGCTTTTCCGTCGCCGTATGTTCGGCTTTGATGGAACTTGTGGGATTTGTCGTTGTATATGAGGAGAAGGATCACTTTGTCTCGCAGTAGGCAATGTCATTTGAGGCTTTGTGTTGATGTGCACTTGCTGCTTTTTCGTCGCCGTATGTGCGGCTTTGTGTTGATGTGCACTTGCTGCTTTTTCGTCGCCGTATGTGCGGCTTTGTGTTGATGTGCACTTGCTGCTTTTTCGTCGCCGTATGTGCGGCTTTGATGGAACTTGTGGGATTTGTCGTTGTATATGAGGAGAAGGATCACTTTGTCTCGCAGTAGGCAATGTCATTTGAGGCTTTGTGTTGATGTGCACTTGCTGCTTTCCCGTCGCCGTATGTGCGGCTTTGATGGAACTTGTGGGATTTGTCGTTGTATATGAAGAGAAGTCATTTTCGCAGTAGGTAATGCCATTTGAGGCTTTGTGTTGATGTTCTTGCTGCTTTTCCGTCGCCGTATGTTCGGCTTTGATGGAACTTGTGGGATTTGTCGTTGTATATGAGGAGAAGGATCACTTTGTCTCGCAGTAGGCAATGTCATTTGAGGCTTTGTGTTGATGTGCACTTGCTGCTTTCCCGTCGCCGTATGTGCGGCTTTGATGGAACTTGTGGGATTTGTCGTTGTATATGAAGAGAAGTCATTTTGTCTCGCAGTAGGTAATGCCATTTGAGGCTTTGTGTTGATGTTCTTGCTGCTTTTCCGTCGCCGTATGTTCGGCTTTGATGGAACTTGTGGGATTTGTCGTTGTATATGAAGAGAAGTCATTTTGTCTCGCAGTAGGTAATGCCATTTGAGGCTCTGTGTTGATGTTCTTGCTGCTTTTCCGTCGCCGTATATTCGGCTTTGATGGAACTTGTGGGATTTGTCGTTGTATATGAGGAGAAGGATCACTTTGTCTCGCAGTAGGCAATGTCATTTGAGGCTTTGTGTTGATGTGCACTTGCTGCTTTTTCGTCGCCGTATGTGCGGCTTTGATGGAACTTGTGGGATTTGTCGTTGTATATGAGGAGAAGGATCACTTTGTCTCGCAGTAGGCAATGTCATTTGAGGCTTTGTGTTGATGTGCACTTGCTGCTTTTTCGTCGCCGTATGTGCGGCTTTGATGGAACTTGTGGGATTTGTCGTTGTATATGAAGAGAAGTCATTTTGTCTCGCAGTAGGTAATGCCATTTGAGGCTTTGTGTTGATGTTCTTGCTGCTTTTCCGTCGCCGTATGTTCGGCTTTGATGGAACTTGTGGGATTTGTCGTTGTATATGAAGAGAAGTCATTTTGTCTCGCAGTAGGTAATGCCATTTGAGGCTCTGTGTTGATGTTCTTGCTGCTTTTCCGTCGCCGTATATTCGGCTTTGATGGAACTTGTGGGATTTGTCGTTGTATATGAGGAGAAGGATCACTTTGTCTCGCAGTAGGCAATGTCATTTGAGGCTTTGTGTTGATGTGCACTTGCTGCTTTTTCGTCGCCGTATGTGCGGCTTTGATGGAACTTGTGGGATTTGTCGTTGTATATGAGGAGAAGGATCACTTTGTCTCGCAGTAGGCAATGTCATTTGAGGCTTTGTGTTGATGTGCACTTGCTGCTTTCCCGTCGCCGTATGTGCGGCTTTGATGGAACTTGTGGGATTTGTCGTTGTATATGAAGAGAAGGATCATTTTGTCTCGCAGTAGGTAATGCCATTTGAGGCTTTGTGTTGATGTGCACTTGCTGCTTTTCCGTCGCCGTATGTTCGGCTTTGATGGAACTTGTGGGATTTGTCGTTGTATATGAAGAGAAGGATCATTTTGTCTCGCAGTAGGTAATGCCATTTGAGGCTCTGTGTTGATGTGCACTTGCTGCTTTTCCGTCGCCGTATATTCGGCTTTGATGGAACTTGTGGGATTTGTCGTTGTATATGAGGAGAAGGATCACTTTGTCTCGCAGTAGGCAATGTCATTTGAGGCTTTGTGTTGATGTGCACTTGCTGCTTTTTCGTCGCCGTATGTGCGGCTTTGATGGAACTTGTGGGATTTGTCGTTGTATATGAGGAGAAGGATCACTTTGTCTCGCAGTAGGCAATGTCATTTGAGGCTTTGTGTTGATGTGCACTTGCTGCTTTTCCGTCGCCGTATGTGCGGCTTTGATGGAACTTGTGGGATTTGTCGTTGTATATGAAGATAAGGATCATTTTGTCTCGCAGTAGGTAATGCCATTTGAGGCTTTGTGTTGATGTGCACTTGCTGCTTTTCCGTCGCCGTATGTTCGGCTTTGATGGAACTTGTGGGATTTGTCGTTGTATATGAGGAGAAGGATCACTTTGTCTCGCAGTAGGCAATGTCATTTGAGGCTTTGTGTTGATGTGCACTTGCTGCTTTTTCGTCGCCGTATGTGCGGCTTTGTGTTGATGTGCACTTGCTGCTTTTTCGTCGCCGTATGTGCGGCTTTGTGTTGATGTGCACTTGCTGCTTTTTCGTCGCCGTATGTGCGGCTTTGATGGAACTTGTGGGATTTGTCGTTGTATATGAGGAGAAGGATCACTTTGTCTCGCAGTAGGCAATGTCATTTGAGGCTTTGTGTTGATGTGCACTTGCTGCTTTTCCGTCGCCGTATGTGCGGCTTTGATGGAACTTGTGGGATTTGTCGTTGTATATGAAGAGAAGGATAACTTTGTCTCGCAGTAGGTAATGCCATTTGAGGCTTTGTGTTGATGTTCTTGCTGCTTTTCCGTCGCCGTATGTTCGGCTTTGATGGAACTTGTGGGATTTGTCGTTGTATATGAGGAGAAGGATCACTTTGTCTCGCAGTAGGCAATGTCATTTGAGGCTTTGTGTTGATGTGCACTTGCTGCTTTTCCGTCGCCGTATGTGCGGCTTTGATGGAACTTGTGGGATTTGTCGTTGTATATGAGGAGAAGGATCATTTTGTCTCGCAGTAGGTAATGCCATTTGAGGCTTTGTGTTGATGTTCTTGCTGCTTTTCCGTCGCCGTATGTTCGGCTTTGATGGAACTTGTGGGATTTGTCGTTGTATATGAAGAGAAGTCATTTTGTCTCGCAGTAGGTAATGCCATTTGAGGCTCTGTGTTGATGTTCTTGCTGCTTTTCCGTCGCCGTATATTCGGCTTTGATGGAACTTGTGGGATTTGTCGTTGTATATGAGGAGAAGGATCACTTTGTCTCGCAGTAGGCAATGTCATTTGAGGCTTTGTGTTGATGTGCACTTGCTGCTTTTTCGTCGCCGTATGTGCGGCTTTGATGGAACTTGTGGGATTTGTCGTTGTATATGAGGAGAAGGATCACTTTGTCTCGCAGTAGGCAATGTCATTTGAGGCTTTGTGTTGATGTGCACTTGCTGCTTTTCCGTCGCCGTATGTGCGGCTTTGATGGAACTTGTGGGATTTGTCGTTGTATATGAAGAGAAGTCATTTTGTCTCGCAGTAGGTAATGCCATTTGAGGCTTTGTGTTGATGTTCTTGCTGCTTTTCCGTCGCCGTATGTTCGGCTTTGATGGAACTTGTGGGATTTGTCGTTGTATATGAGGAGAAGGATCACTTTGTCTCGCAGTAGGCAATGTCATTTGAGGCTTTGTGTTGATGTGCACTTGCTGCTTTTTCCGTCGCCGTATGTGCGGCTTTGATGGAACTTGTGGGATTTGTCGTTGTATATGAGGAGAAGGATCACTTTGTCTCGCAGTAGGCAATGTCATTTGAGGCTTTGTGTTGATGTGCACTTGCTGCTTTTCCGTCGCCGTATGTGCGGCTTTGATGGAACTTGTGGGATTTGTCGTTGTATATGAAGATAAGGATCATTTTGTCTCGCAGTAGGTAATGCCATTTGAGGCTTTGTGTTGATGTTCTTGCTGCTTTTCCGTCGCCGTATGTTCGGCTTTGATGGAACTTGTGGGATTTGTCGTTGTATATGAGGAGAAGGATCACTTTGTCTCGCAGTAGGCAATGTCATTTGAGGCTTTGTGTTGATGTGCACTTGCTGCTTTTTCGTCGCCGTATGTGCGGCTTTGTGTTGATGTGCACTTGCTGCTTTTTCGTCGCCGTATGTGCGGCTTTGTGTTGATGTGCACTTGCTGCTTTTTCGTCGCCGTATGTGCGGCTTTGATGGAACTTGTGGGATTTGTCGTTGTATATGAGGAGAAGGATCACTTTGTCTCGCAGTAGGCAATGTCATTTGAGGCTTTGTGTTGATGTGCACTTGCTGCTTTTTCGTCGCCGTATGTGCGGCTTTGATGGAACTTGTGGGATTTGTCGTTGTATATGAAGAGAAGTCATTTTCGCAGTAGGTAATGCCATTTGAGGCTTTGTGTTGATGTTCTTGCTGCTTTTCCGTCGCCGTATGTTCGGCTTTGATGGAACTTGTGGGATTTGTCGTTGTATATGAGGAGAAGGATCACTTTGTCTCGCAGTAGGCAATGTCATTTGAGGCTTTGTGTTGATGTGCACTTGCTGCTTTTCCGTCGCCGTATGTGCGGCTTTGATGGAACTTGTGGGATTTGTCGTTGTATATGAAGAGAAGGATCATTTTGTCTCGCAGTAGGTAATGCCATTTGAGGCTTTGTGTTGATGTTCTTGCTGCTTTTCCGTCGCCGTATGTTCGGCTTTGATGGAACTTGTGGGATTTGTCGTTGTATATGAAGAGAAGGATCATTTTGTCTCGCAGTAGGTAATGCCATTTGAGGCTCTGTGTTGATGTTCACTTGCTGCTTTTCCGTCGCCGTATATTCGGCTTTGATGGAACTTGTGGGATTTGTCGTTGTATATGAGGAGAAGGATCACTTTGTCTCGCAGTAGGCAATGTCATTTGAGGCTTTGTGTTGATGTGCACTTGCTGCTTTTTCGTCGCCGTATGTGCGGCTTTGATGGAACTTGTGGGATTTGTCGTTGTATATGAGGAGAAGGATCACTTTGTCTCGCAGTAGGCAATGTCATTTGAGGCTTTGTGTTGATGTGCACTTGCTGCTTTTTCGTCGCCGTATGTGCGGCTTTGATGGAACTTGTGGGATTTGTCGTTGTATATGAAGAGAAGTCATTTTGTCTCGCAGTAGGTAATGCCATTTGAGGCTTTGTGTTGATGTGCACTTGCTGCTTTTCCGTCGCCGTATGTTCGGCTTTGATGGAACTTGTGGGATTTGTCGTTGTATATGAGGAGAAGGATCACTTTGTCTCGCAGTAGGTAATGTCATTTGAGGCTTTGTGTTGATGTGCACTTGCTGCTTTTTCCGTCGCCGTATGTGCGGCTTTGATGGAACTTGTGGGATTTGTCGTTGTATATGAGGAGAAGGATCACTTTGTCTCGCAGTAGGTAATGTCATTTGAGGCTTTGTGTTGATGTGCACTTGCTGCTTTCCCGTCGCCGTATGTGCGGCTTTGATGGAACTTGTGGGATTTGTCGTTGTATATGAAGAGAAGGATCATTTTGTCTCGCAGTAGGTAATGCCATTTGAGGCTTTGTGTTGATGTTCTTGCTGCTTTTCCGTCGCCGTATGTTCGGCTTTGATGGAACTTGTGGGATTTGTCGTTGTAT
The DNA here is from genome assembly GCA_039090855.1 of Macrothele yani. Lineage (NCBI taxonomy): Eukaryota > Metazoa > Arthropoda > Arachnida > Araneae > Macrothelidae > Macrothele > Macrothele yani. Next base: position 25,148,691 of record CM076993.1, read on the forward strand.
ATGAGGAGAAGGATCACTTTGTCTCGCAGTAGGCAATGTCATTTGAGGCTTTGTGTTGATGTGCACTTGCTGCTTTTTCGTCGCCGTATGTGCGGCTTTGTGTTGATGTGCACTTGCTGCTTTTTCGTCGCCGTATGTGCGGCTTTGATGGAACTTGTGGGATTTGTCGTTGTATATGAGGAGAAGGATCACTTTGTCTCGCAGTAGGTAATGCCATTTGAGGCTTTGTGTTGATGTGCACTTGCTGCTTTTCCGTCGCCGTATGTTCGGCTTTGATGGAACTTGTGGGATTTGTCGTTGTATATGAGGAGAAGTCATTTTGTCTCGCAGTAGGTATTGTCATTTGAGGCATTGTGTTGATGTGCACTACAAATATTTTGACGAATATCTCTAATTTAACCTTTCAAGTTTTTTCATACTCATGTAAATTTATTTTCTTCTCGTTAAATATTTCCTCAGTATTACGCCACATTATTTTTCTCGACAAGCATTTCGAAGTAGGCATCCTATCCTGACAGTGTTTCAAAATTTTGTCAAAGGTAAGAAAGTCAAAGAGAATTATGCGCTGAGTACGATGTGCTCTGACTGGATTACGATATGCGATGTTTAGGGGAAAAGCAATAAATATTGCACTACAGTATTAGCTCTCTGTGGATTATATTGGGTGACGGTGAATTATACTCCTCAAATGTGTTTTGCTAAGAAGTAGTAGCTGAAGTAAATATATTTTCAGTTTGCTGTTACAAACGACGTGCTACATACTTGACGTGTTTGGAGGATGTGTAAAATGACATTCAGCTTGTAAGTACAGAATTCTGTAATTATTGAATCCTGGACCGTGTTGACTTTAAATCGTTTCTGTCATTGTTAAATTAAGCTTTCGGCTGCAACTTCTACACCAACAATACGAATTAGAACACAAGGTTTCTTCGAGTAATTTAATTCATCAAGTAACTTTAAACGTTAAAGGTTTAAAAGTAATCAAACCCGTATTATTCTATAACGTATAACGTACCACACCGTTGATTGCTCTATGTTTTCATTTCATTGGTTATGATGGACCCTAAACGTCTCTTGAAAGTGTTTCTTCTTCTGAGGACCAATGGCACTTGGCCGCGCCTTCAAACTGAGCGAGTCAGCCTGTAGAACATAAAGGAGAATACTGACAAAATTTGTACTGCAGTCGTTTATTCTACTTCCTTGTCTTCCAAGATAAACACAAAGATTTTAAACTTCCTCCTAATGGAGAAGATAGAAAATAGGCTATCGTTCTACACTGAATATGAAACGAAGAAATCAAGTCTTTCTAACCTAGCGCGTAGGTCTGGAGCTTTCAAGATTTATAGGCGTCTTTCAAGAAGAAAGTATTGTTAAGCCTCAGCAGTTTTGGCAAGTAAAGGATGGTTGGAAATGTTTATTTGATGTCAAGATCTGGATAACTTGAAAATTACTCAAAAACTGCAAGTGCTGCTTCGTAGTTTCCTGAAGAATTAAAAAGACTCATCGAAGAAAATGTATACCACCCCAAGCAAGTGCTAAGTGTGAATGAAACTGATTTATTTTGGAAGCTCATGCCATCCTAACTTACATCAACAAAGCAGAGAGAGTTGCTCCAAGATTTAAAACGGTTAAAGTTAGGCTGCTATGCGCCAACGCAGTAGTGACTGTTAAAAGAAGTATCCAACTGGTCTTATCACTCCCAAAATTCCAGCGCTCTGAAAAGCTTATGCAAGGACATGCTACCCTTGCATTGGAAAGCAAATAAAAAGGCTTAGGTAACTGGCCAAATCTTTGGTGATTGGTTTACAATCATTTAGTAGTTGAAACTGGAAATATTGTCGGAAATCTAACTTGCTTTTAAAATGTTTCTTATTATCGACAATTCTTCTGGCCACTGTGAACGTCAACCTTAACATCCGCGCGTTGTTCATCCCCCCACCCACAAGTACAACTTCTCTCATCCAGCCACTAGACAGGGAGTAACATCAGATCAGATCATATGTAGAGGATTTTAGAAAAGGAGTGTCTGACCCCAGGTCTTAAACAACTCTTTGAAATATGAAGCTAGGAGATTTAGGCTAGAGTGCCCGATAGGAAGGTGACACGGAAACGAGGTAGAAAGGGGGAGGAAGACGCCCTTATTTATTACAGGGGGGCCCAGTACCCCGGGTCCGACGGCTTAACGTGCGCATCCGACGCACGGCGGGTGTTTAGTGGTTCGAATGTTCGTGCTTGCCCAGGATCGAACCTGAGGTTATCTCCATGGCAGTCACGAACGCTGACCACAAGGCCACCCGCGGCCCCAGGGAGTAACATACTTACTCTCAAGCATATTACCCGTGCTGGATTATGTCCTAGCTCCTTAAAGACGCGAACGATTTTGAAACCCCAGGGAATTAACATGCGAGTTGTGTTCAGTAAATAATGTTTCTTGCTAGTGTCTTGCGCATGAGTTGTTGTTTAGAAGCTAGTCAGGCGGCAAACGATTTTTTGCCATTAGATTCATTATACTGCATCATAGAACTCCGTACATCTATTTGTTGATATTTAATTGTGTTAAAATGATTGATATTTACATGTTTTTAAAATGGATGATTCTTTTTCAAGTGTGTCGACAGGTGTCAAACAATGATCAGTTATAGAGCTTTTATCTCATTAAAATGCACTTCCCAAAAAAAGTCGCGTTAGATTAATGACAGTTTATTGTTCTGTAACTTTGGACATAAGCACTGTTCGTCGTTGGGGAAGAATATTGAAGAACAGTGGAGGAATGCTGGCCGTAAAAGATCAGCCGCGAAGGGGGATGCCCGTAATCGCGACTTGCGATTTGACGTGCACAGGGTCGATGACCTCATCTGGAGAAATCGAAAAATAACTCAGAGGGCCATAGCAGGCAAGCTGAACATCAGCCTAGGCAGTGTCAATGTGTTACAGGGCTTGGTGCTGAGTTCTATTACAGCGCCCTGTGTGGAGGGTTTTTTATGCTTCCTTTGCAGTAAGTTCTGTATCGGGGGTTTAACCCGTAATTCTCCCTACTGGATCAGATAAATAAAATACCTAGTACATAAGATAATCGACTGAAGCCGAATTTTTGTAGTGAGGAAGACTTTTATTCAGATGTTGCGGGGAATGTCTTTAAGCCTTGTCCTGATTCCTTTTGTCTATTATCATCAACCTCATTGCTTATTCCCTCTCTCCGTTATTTTCGTGCTTTCATTATTTTATTAACAGCTCGGCGTCCTACCCGCTCTTAAGCGTCAGCACGCCGAATTCCATTTTCTTTTTCCGGCCGGTCTCATTTCTCCTACTTCATTCGTCTCGACGAACCCCGCGAGGCCTTTTTCACCTCGCTAAAAATCCTCCTTCTTCCTCCACCTTCTGCTACCAAGTCAACCGCTCTTTCTTGCCTCGATAACCGACCCGCGAACGAAAACTCTCCCCTGCCGAAGTGTCCGACGGATTCCTAGAAAACCTGACCACAACCCAGGAATGCGTTCACTCTGAAAACGCAATATTCTTTAATTGGCTCGCTGCCCCCGTCTTCTCCCTTCGTCGTGCTGCTTGGGACGGTGGAAAAGCAATAAAGTCCAGTTTCATTCTTCTCACATCGACGAAACTACAAATCTAACACCTCCTCTGCTGCGACGCGTGGGAAAAGAAGTACTTTGCCTGTTCGCTGCCCAGTCCATCAAAATGGCGGGAATTGAAGGAAAATGATTCCAATTCACTATCTCTAAAAATGGCTGCAGAACTTCACTTCTGACAAATATGGAAGTCCCGGTTACAAATGATATTGAGAACGTTTTAGAATCCAACAAAGTGTGTGCTTGTTGGGTACCGCGTCACTTAACGACTAAAATGAAGAAATCAAAACTTGGAATGTGCAGAGTTTGCTTGCTCGCTATGAAAAATATAGAAGTGATTTTAACCAAAGGGTTGTGACTTGTGATGAGATTCGGGTTAACCACTATGACCCAGAATTGGAAAAATCAGTTGGTGGAATACCGACGCACATCTTCTCCTCGAGCGAAAGAATTCAATACTCAAATTTCTGCCATGAGTGCATGCTCACTATGTTCTGGGACTACAGAGGCATTATTCACCAGGAGTACATTATCAAAAGTACGACTACAAACTCTGAGAGCTACGTTCATAACTTAAAAAAGTTAAAGCTAAGAGTAAATCGCATGCGTGGGGCAAAAAGCCAATGATTCTGCAATACGACAATGCCAAACCTTACGCCAGTGCTTTCACTTCATAGGCGATACAGAAAACAGTGTTTGAAGTTCTTAAACAGCCTATATATTGGCGTTATCCTACTTCTGGTTGTTTTCTGCTCTCAACAGACATCTGAAAGGAATTTAGTTCACCTGTGACGAAGATGTTTAAACCCCTACGAGGAAATGGTTTCGACAACAACCTGATGATTTTTACAGAGACGGTTTAAAAAATTTGTTAAACTTTGGTGTACCTGTGTCGATCGTGAGAGTGACTATGTAGAAAAATAAAATACGTGAATCAAAGTGGAAATTCTGAGCTTTGTTCTTGTTTTGTTTCAGCTTGATACCTTGCTACTGGGCTTGTATATAAATATGGAAGCATTACTTTCTGAACACCCTCTTTACAATTCAAGGATGGTGGAAACTATAGGACAACAAGAGTCCTATCGCCACTGTTCAAAGCATCTTAGGAAGAAGTCAAGACACCTACATTGAATGCATTATGGAAGACATTGTGGAAAAACATTACTGATGACTTCAAAACCTTATCTGGTCTCTCAGAGACAGTGCGTAACATTGTGGAGATTATAAAAAAGGTGAGTGGCAACGGCTTCTCTGATATGGAAGAGGAAGATGTGATGGAGTTGAATGACTCAAAATGATGAACTGGATAATCTGATAGACATGAATCAAGAACAGAAGGGAGAATAAAAGGAGGAGGACAATTAAATTTCCCACGTGAAAAAGTTGGGTATGAAGAGATGGGCGTCATTATTTTCGAAGTTGGATGACATTGTACAATAGTTTTCAGATGAAGACCCAAGTTTTGGGAAATGCCTGTAATTCAAGCGCGGTCTGGACAACAACGTTACGGTTCTCAAGAAAATCTATGATCACAAACAAACACTAGAAAGGCAGACCCGTATGCTGCTATACGTCAGATCACGGTCTACCTCTCCCCTGTTGCATCTGCTTCTCAACTTGGATCATCAGCGTCATCTTCCTGCCTGGAAGTGAACCTGGGTCAACTTCAACAAATGCACGTTTGCCACTGGTACTTCTCAACCAGGACCATAAACGTCAACTTTCCACCTGTAAGTAAACCTGGATCACCTCCTACAACTGCACGTTTGCCACTGGTACTTCTCAACCAGGACTATCAACGTCTACTTCTCTCCTGGAGGTGAACCCGGTTCACTTTAAACAACTGTATGTTTACCACTGGTACTTCTCAACCAGGACCATAAACGTCAACTTCCCAACTGGAAGTGAACCAGGGTCACCTTCAACAAATGCACGTTTACCACTGGTACTTCTCAACCAGGACCATCAACGTCAACTTCCTACCTGGAGGTGGACCACCTTCAACAACTGCACTTTTGCCACCGGTACTTTTCAACCAGAACCATCAACGTCAACTTCCCTTCTGGAAGTGAACCTGGGTTATCTTCAACAACTTCACGTTTGCCAATGGTACTTCTCAACCAGAACCATGAACGTCAACTTCCCACCTGGAAGTTAACCTGGGTCACCAACAACTGCATGTTTGCCATTGGTACTTCTCATCCAGGACCATCAACGTCAACTTCCCGCCTGGAAGTAAACCTGGGTCACCTTTCACAACTATACGTTTGCCAGTGGTACTCTCTACTGCTAACGTCCGAATAGAAGTTATTGATGTAACCCTGCGTTGTTTGGACGACACCGACCCAATTCACTTTGCTTCCACCTCTCCTGATGTGGAACTGCTACTACTACAACCACACTCTCATCCCCGGAGCCAGAATCAGCACTGGTGTCCGGTGAAATTTGTAAACAAAAGCACCTACACCAACAAAAAACATACTATATTTGTTGCGGTATTTCATCTTACGAATAATTTTTAATTCTTCCGGTACTTTGTCATAAAATCTAGGCTTTAAAGCCTTCGGTAGAAGTTTTTCAGTTGTCATTTAAAATAAAGTTTAAACAATCTGTCTTGCACTTACTGCATGTAAAGGTTTCTATTTTCACAATTTAATCGCTCAATGTATTTAGTTCCCTCAAGCATTTATCCAAAATGAGATAGCGTAAAAAACATTTAATTCACATTTCAGCCTTGCAAAATCAAAGCGAATCAAATGTTCTTCAAAATGAATCCAAGGTCTCTTACGGAAACTGGACGCTTTTTAATTCATAATTTTTTGAACCATAAATTTTCTGTATACGATACTTGTGGGTGATGATTACGATTTGGAAAATACCAAAGGGAAGGACTTTACTCTCATGGGGGTTATAGAACAGTACAGTCGAAGTGCGCTTTAAAATCAGAGGAAAAACGTAATATTACATGTATTTTAAGTATGTTTAGAGTGCTACATGTTTTTAAAAAGGTACAGTTTCTCATAACTTCATTACAAAATGATAAACAACGGCAACAAAATTGCTTTTGGTGTTCTAAACCACTAATAATTCAGTCCATGTGATAAATGCAAACGTGGCAATGTCGTATGTTTTATCTACATGCTTAGCGACGAAGTTAAGCAACTCAAGTTTGCGGCTGGTCTTCCGTTGCTTACACATTCGGTTTTTTTTTTTGCCAAAATTCGGAAATCGATTAATTTTACAATTTCACCACCCACTTCTGTATTTCACGTTTAAAAAAGAAGTTTGCTTATATTATCTTGAAGAAATTTAGAGGTTCACACAAGCGAGGGATATTCAAAAAGTAGCCACACTATTTTCCCTTTGTGTTGAAATTGATTGATTGGAGGTTTAATGACCACCGCGAGCAACGCAGTGGGTTATAAGTAGTCGCCCATCCCTAATTTAGGATCACTGTTTCTAGGAAAGGGCGAGAGCCGGCTCCGTAAGACAAACACAACATCTATGCCTCACCAGGATTCGAACCCTGACCAATCTCGGTTGAATGGTCAGGATCCATCGCTTAGAACACTGCGCCACCGGAGGTAGCAATTCAGCAGAATACTTCGTTCGCATTTTTTCACGTTTTTCATCTGCAGTTAATGAAACCGCATCCGAAGTCGGAATAAACAGGTGAGATAAAGCAATAGGACTCCGTTTTCTCTAATTATTCGACTGTTCAATACCTCCTGTTTGGCAGTTGTAAAGCTACGCAAGGGGATGTTTTGCATCGCAATACTTTTCTTCGTTGCTCTTGTTACCACTTCGATGCCTAACCCACTCGCCTCCCCACACACGGCGCAATCTCACATGGGCTTGACGATGCGAAAGCAGTTGTTTCATTTCCGTTTGGCCACCCCGCTGGCGCAGTGGTCTTAGCGATGGCTTCTGACCATTCGACCGAGATGGGTCCGGGTTCGAATCTCGGCGTGGCATGGATGTTGTGTTTGTCTCACGTCACTGGCTCTTTCCCTTCCCTGGAACTAGTGGCCCTAAATTATGGACGGGCGACTGTTTATAGCCCATTAAGTTGCTCAAGGTGGTCGTTAAACTTTCAATCTAAAAAAAAAAAATTGCGATTCCGATTAAAATTACACACAAATGCGTGAATTTTGTTTACAGTAAAACTCTTCCAAAGCCATTGGTATATATGTAGCTTAAATTTTCGCCTAAGCAGTACAAACTTTTTCTTAAAGTGATTCTTTTGTCATAGACGTAATTTGAGGTGCAATGCATGTATTGCATACAATGATACAACCACCGCAGACCACTAAGAATCAGGGACCCTTGCTCCCTATAGTCTGCGATGTTAGCGGGGTCATTAAGTCTTTTACCGGTTGATGTACTTGAATCATATACTGGGAACTGTTTGCTTTGCTCCCCCCAAACAGAAATGTTCACATGGTGGCCGGGGTTTACAAAAGCTGAGGCAAAACAATTGTGCCGCCCCGGTGGCGCAGTGGTATATGCGATGGCTTCTGATCATTCCTCCAAAAGGGGTCCGGGTTCGAATCCCGGTGAGGCATGGATGTTGTGTTTGTTTTACGGCGCTGGCTCTCTCACTGCCCTGGAACCTGTGGCCCTAAATTAGGGACGGACAACTGCTTATAGCCCATTGAGTTTCTCACGGTGGTCGTTAAAACTCCAATAAAAAAAACAACAACCAGAAAACAATTGCTCCTCCCCCTAATCTCAGCAGTGGCAACCATAAACCTGTAACAGACGATAAGCGCTCCATTATAGCCCTTGTTCCTTGCTCTATTGCCCGAGGAATAATAGTGAAGTGATAGTGCCCGTGACAGGGACACCTTTCCACCGGGTAGAAATACGTGACTCGGACATCTCTTTCCTTTTGTAGGTTCGCCGCCGTTGTTTATAGCCGTTTTAGAAAGTAATTAGTCAGAAATGATTAGCGTCAATTTACCCCCTAAACACTACTTTGAATAACAAAGCAAAGGGGAAAGTAACACTTTCTGGTGCGCAGATTCACTTTTTCGAGCCGCGTTCAGTCCACTTCTCAAAGAGCGCATACACGGGCGTATCACAATTATATGACCATCCTTGGAATCGTAGTGTACCCCCCCCCTCAGACACGTCACAGATTTCACGTGACTAGATCGATAACACGGATATATAAGCGGCCGGCCTCGACACATTAGCCATAGTGCGCGACGTGAGCATGGGCAGAGGTAGTGATTTGACGGACGTTCAAAAAGGAATGATCATCGGCTACCGTGCCAAGAGTGGAAGTATCTCAGAAACAGTAGATTCCGTACGCGAGGGGCTGTAATAAGGCACACCGAGTACCTCCCGACGTCATAAATGTAAAATTCGAAAGGCCATCATCCAAAGAGGAAAACTTCGCCTCCGTCGACTGGTAAAGGGGAATCGACCGCGCAACAGCGCAGCAGTTTACCACGCAAATGAACGCTGGAGAACCCAGGTACGTGTCCCCAATAACAGCAGAGAGAATCCTGTTACGCATCGGTTTCCAAAGTCGACGCTGCGTCAAGGCGCCTATGTTAACCCAGGCCCATCGGCAACGACGCCTGCAGTTCGCATGGCACTACCGTCATTGGACAGTGGAAGAGTGTAGAAAGGTTGCCTTCTACGACGAATCGAGGTTTCTACTCCGCGGAAGTGACGGGAGCTAGTGAATACGGCGTCAGACATACAAGAACCAATACCCGGACACGCTTGTCGGTCAGGTACAGGCCGGCGGTGGCAGTGTGCATGTCTGGAGGACGTTTTCTTGGTATGAGACCTGGGAGGGCTAGTACCACTGGATGGGTTGCTGAACGCCAATGGCTACCTGTCCATCCTCGCTGACCAAATGCACCCCTTCATATTAGATGTTTACCCTGGTGGTGATGGTGTCTACCAACATGACAATGTGCTGTGCCACGTCGCTAAGGGAGGGCATTACTGGTTCCAAAAACACGACAGTTATGTCTCCGTTCTCCCTTGGCCGGCGAAATCGCACGACCTCAACTCAGTCCCATAGCGCACACGTGGGACTATTTGGATCGACGGGTTGGACGTGCCAACCCGCAACCACGTCATCTCTGTGATCTCCGTGCTCTGTCTGCTGCAGTCCGAATGTACACGTTTGCCTCGGGCAACCTTCCAGGGCCTCATTGCTTCCATGTCATGCCGTCTCGCCGCTATCATACGGGCCAAGGGTGGTTATTCCCAATATTAGATAGGTGGTCATATTATTCTGATACGAGTGTGTATACTCGTTCGAGCTGATTTTAGACCATTTTGCTAATTCGAGTTATTTTCTTCCAGCCAGCTATAGAGTTAAAGACTGCTGACCCAAAGAAAAGAACAGTTAAAGACGAGGATGTATGCTGATTCTTTATTGTAGTGTATTATAATCACAAAGAAAGTATTGAACACTTAATGACGGGGAACAAGTAAAACCAGAACAGTAAAAATATTGATACCATGCTCAAAAGGTAAAAAGGAAGATGCCAAATCAAGAAAATGTGTGGTCTGACCAAGCAAAAGGAACCAGAAATAATGTTCAGGACCATTTCAGAAATTATCTCCACTACCTTGTTTTGGTCTTCATTTTCATTTTAAATTTTCTGACTTTACTTCTAATGTCATTGCTCTGGTTCTTACCAGCATCATAACATGTAACTAAGAAATAAAAAAAATTGCGAGGGTTGAATGAAAAGTAATGCCTCCATGCGTATTACTGGGGGATAGTTGGGAAAATTTTAATTAACCAAACACAGAAATAATCCTTATCGCATGCCATTTACTGTCCTGGGCTTATTTCCCAACACAGTCACCAGATAGCTGAATAAATGTCTGCCAATGATGAACAAGTTTCGTGAAACCGTCACGAAAGAAGTCCACCCTCTGTTTCCGCAACTACGCCCTGAAAGCCATGTTAGCTCTCGCAGTGTGTGGCCTAGCGTTATCGATATCCGAGAAAAGCAACAATGTGATCCACACACGTCCTTTTGCAATACCGATACTGGCAGCAGATTCTCGTTCAATGACCTACGATTGTCTTTAATCAGTTTGTCAATCCGTTTCCTATGAAGCTCATTGGTTGCTGGCCCAACTCTTTGTCACAGCAGTCAAATGTTTCCTTCTGGCCATCTTTACATCTGTTATCCCAACGGCGCACAGTGCTGATATCAACACAGTCATCAACATAAACGACTTGTATTTTACGGTGAACTTCCACCGGAGTGATTCCTTCAGCTATCAAGAATTCGATCACAGTACGTTGTTTAAATCACACCGACAAGGGTCTTACACAGTGTTCCATTTCTCACCGAAAATCTAGATAACCCAAATTTGGAAGATGACAATCCGTTTATTGGTGTATATATGACAAGGATGGTAAGTCAGATAATATCCGAAAACTTGAAAATTTCATCGTCCAGGAACGGGACCCGAACCCGAGGCTCCCAGATAGCGCCCGGGTATGCTAACCACTACAACACCTAGAACGAACAAGTCTCAAGTTTCCAATTAATTTGAATATAGCCAACACAGGATTCGCTAGTCGAAGCAACCGGCATTCATGTTTAGCAAATCTGGAGGTTAAGAATCCTATCCCGTGATTGCCCGGAGGAGCAGATACATCATGATTGGAATACGGGATTACACCATACAATGCAAATTTTGAAGATGACAATCCGTTTGATGGTTATATTCAAATTAATCGGAAGCTTGAGACTTGGTCGTCCTGGGTGCTGTAGTGGTTAGCGTACCGGGCACTATCTGGGAGACGCGGATTCGAGTTCCACTCCAGGACGACAAAATTTTCAATTTTTCAGATATTACCTGCCTATTCTTGTCATATATACACCAATAAACGAATTGTCATCTTCAAAATTTGTATTATGTGGTGTAATCCCGTATTACATTCATGGTAAACGAGAAGTTACGCAATATGTCACTAATTGTTGCATGTCTGTGTTGATCTGGTAATGCGTTATGAAGCCGGAGTCATTACTTTTTATTTAGCCCACGTAGTTTAAGACAAATGTAATGTTGCAGAATATTAAATGGGAAATGATAATTACTTACCTGCGACAGCAAGATAGGTTAAGCACATGCTCAGAATGAGAAGCAATATCTGCAGTCGAGCATTATGAGGCCTTTTTTTTGCAACTGTCCTAAAACTTTCCATCATCGAACCCACTGTGAAGAAGGAGCGCAGTTTCACTTTAAGTGAGTCCTTGTTGTCCAAACCTCTTGTCTCTTGGATGAAGAAAATCACCCATAGTAGCCCCAAAAACTGGCCTGCAACCGATACAGAGAACACGGTTACGTAACCAAAATATTTGTATATCCATCCCCCTGCTAGCTTTCCTAGTGGCACACCCACTCCTGTTGCCAGCTCTAGGAGAACGTACTTGAAAGTTCTGCCTTCCCTTTGAGTGGTATCTGAGGCGCAGCTGTATACTACCGTCAGTACAGTAACAAATCCTCCCGACAGACCAGTGAAGATGCCGCTTGCTGCATAATACTCAACTCTGCTGTACTTATAAGCTGCACAAGCTATAGCTCCAAAACCATCCAGTATAATACCAGTCAATGCGACAATTATTGGAACTTTTCTGCCATAGCGGTCACTCCAAGTACCTACATGAAAAAATGTCACATTAGAAATAGTATCATATAGATTTTCTAGAATTCTCACGGCATCATTTTCAAAATACAAAAATTATTTAGATGAACACTCACTTTCCAATTTTCTATGTATTCTCATAGACGCAGTCCAGTCAAAAAAGTATGACCACCTGTTAGTATGACCTTCTCGTGTCACTAATACCGCAGACATACAGCTTGGCACTAACTCAATGAGGCCTCTACAATTTTTTGTAGGAATGCTATACCATGCAGATACCAGGGCTTCTCGCAGATCATTAAGAGTCTTCGGTGGTGGATTCATACGTCGAAACTGTTGGTCAATATAGACCCACAGATGTTCAGTGGGTGTAGGATTGATGTCCTGCTAGTACAGTGGCCAGGATATTAAGCTAGATTCACTAGAATGATCTTCAAACCATTCTCACACACGCGTAGCAAAATGGCAAGGGGCATTATCTTGCTGGGAGAATCCCCTGCCATTAGGGTAGACATTCATCATGAATGGAAAAACCTAATCCGCCACAATGGATACCATTCACACGATAAAGCAGAAAACGTGATTCGTTTAAAAAGGCAACTTTCATCTATTGTCCGATGGTCCAATGCCTCCTCTCAGATGCAAATTCACGGTAATCGTCTATGTCTGGCCGTCAGCATGAGTGCCGAGTGGACGGTAATCATCAATGTATGGTCGTCAGCATGGGTACCTTGGGTAAACGGCAATCATCGATGTATGGCCGTCAGCATGGAAAGCAGATTTCATTGGACTGTACTCTATAAGACGTTCCTCGATGTGCGTGCATTATATGCTTTAGCCAGTTGTTCCACCGTGGCCCGTCTGTTGGATCTTACTGGTCGGGATTGCAGTTGTTGCCCACGGTCGTTAATGCTCTGCGAGTGTCCACTATTACCCCGATTACTGCAGGTCTTGTCGGTTTCCTTCCATTCCTGGAACACTCTAACTACTGCGTCACGTGAGAACTTACAACACTGGCCATTTCTGTAGTGCTACCACTCTTCAGGCGGTAGTCGACAATCATTCCTTTTTTTCTGTTACGTCACGTTCGTTCCCTATTTTTACTCGAAACTGCATACAGTCCGCGAGTTCGTGTCCTTTTAAATCCCTTAGATGTTTTGCATATGTTGCTGCGCACGCTATCTGGCTGCTGGTTACGGTTCCTTCTTATATCGGGGGTTGTCATAATTTTTTTGACTGGGACGTGTGTTTTGTTTGGAAAATTCATTTATTCATTGCGATAACTTTGAAATCAGAAATATTTGCTATGACATAATGACTCAGGTACATTGCACCAGGTACTATGCATATACACTGATGAACCATTGCATTATGACCACCTACCTAATAAGCTGTAGGACCCCCTTTAGCCCGCAAAACAACGGCGACTTAGTGAGGCATCGATTCTATGAGGTGCCGATAGGTATCCTGGGGAATCTTGTACCATAATGTCAATAGCAGGTCGTCCAGTTCCCGTACATGTCGGGGTGAAGGTGATTTAGCGCGAACCCGCTTTTCCATGTCGAACCACAAACTTTCGATTGAGTTCATGCCAGGTGAATTTGGAGGCCACGGCATTAACAGAAAGTCACCAGCATGTTCCTCGAACCACTCCTTGACGATTCTGGAAGAGTGGGATGGCGCATTATCCTGTCGGTAATGGCCATCACCAGCAGGTAACACAGTTGCAATGAATGGATGAACTTGGTCCGCAACGATGTTCAGATGCCTGACAGCTGTGGGGGACTGTACTATTGGGATAATGGAACCTAAAGTGTCCCAAGAAAACATCGCCCACAGCATAACACCCCCGCCGCCGGCCTGTTTCCACCCAACAGTGCATCCAGGTGCATCCATAGCCTCAATTGGCAACCGTCGTATCCGCGCTCTGCCGTCTACGTGATGCCCCAGGAATCTTGATTCGTCAGACCAGGCCACTTTCTTCCAATCATCCACGGTCCAATCTCGATGATCGTGGAACCATTTCCTGTATTATTGGCGATGACGTGAAGTAAACACCCGGACCCAGCTTGGTCTTCGGCTACCCAGGCCCATGCGCAGAAGCCTGCGATAAACTGTGTGCTGTGACACATTGCCCTGATCACCACTGTTGTAGCTGCGGGTGATCTGTCGCACCGTGTCCCTGCGGTCGCTGTGAACAATGCGAGACAGTCTTCGCTTTCCTCTGATGCGGACGATACACGGCAGGACAAGGTTCGTCGTTTGGTCATTTGTGCACGAATTTTGATGTGCACCCGCTACAGCGACACGTGAACAGCCCAAAAGCCGCGCCGTTTCCCAAAAGCCTCGCCGTTTCTGAGATCGTTGCTCCGAGGCGCAGGGCCATCACAATTTGTTCTTCATAAAGCTCCGGTAAATCGGCAGCTTTTTCCATTCTGACTCCGAACACTTTATTAACCGAGAGCCGGTTCTCAGGATGTATATACACTGAGCGGCCACTTTATTATGACCACATCCTCAGTACTTCGTTTTGCCACCTTTTGCCTTTAATACTGCGTCGATTCTTCGTGGCATGGACTCCACGAGATGTTGATAGGTGTTTTGTGGAATCTGAGACCATGCTTGATGAATAGCACTTTCCAGGAGTGTGAGATTGCAGGGTTGTGGATCCAGCGGTCTGATGGCTCATTCAACTTCATCGCACAAATTATCACTGGGGTTGAGATCTGGAGATTGTGGGGGCCGGCCACCTAAGCAAAGTAAACTCACAGGCATTATCCTGAAACCAATCTTGTACAATACGAGCACTATGGCAGGACGCATTATCTTGTTGAAAGTAACCATCGCCATTGGGATAAATCATCCACATGACAGGATGCACTTGGTCCGCAACGATGTTTAGATATGATGTGCCAGTCAGACGTTGATCAACACGAATTAAAGGGCCCAAAGCATGCCAGGAAAACACATAGCACCGTGGATTGTTGGCCACCGTGGCGTAAATGTAACGCACTAGGCGCGATATCAAGAGTTCTGTTGGTTCGTTTCCACAGCGGCTGCTGAAAAACAATTTTTCGGATGCTGTGTGTTTCTGGAACGTGGAAAGAGCGATGTATTTATTTATTAACTGTCACCACGTATTTGGAGTATTTTCACCACGTATTTGGAGTATTTTCAAACCATAACGTTGCCTCCACCAGCTTGAAGGGTTGTAGCAATGCATTTGGGGTCCATGCTTTCGTGCTGTTTCCGCCAAATTCTCACTCGGCCATCGGCATGGTGCACCTGAAAACATGATTCATCGGATCACATAATTTGTTTCCAATTATTGACTGTCCAATCCTTGTGCTCCTGTCCGAACTGGAGTCGTTTTCTCTTGTTAACTGCAGACAGCGAAGGTGTTCGAACAGGCCTTCGGCTGCCATATCCCGCCCGATACAGTGTACGGCGAACAATGCGTGCAGAGATCATTTGAGGGTCTGTAATTTGCTGCACTGTTGCCCTTCTGCTTTCTGTTACCAGTCTGGACACTCCGTTTCTCCCGAGGAGTCACTAGTCGATGACGACCACACGTTGCACGTAGAGACCCAGTTTTTTGGCTGACAGTCCAGTCTTTAAACACTTTAACAACAGCTGCTCTGGAACATTTCACGAATGCGGCGGTTTCGGTGATACTCGCTCCTTGGTTCCGAGCTTCTGCAATCATCCCACGTTGAAAGTCCGTCAAATCGCAATTTTACCTATCTCGTCACCCAAAAATTACTTCTACTACTGTCGCAAGTACTAAGCTTTCCCTTTTTATACTAGCCTCGCCCTCTGGAGGCAACAGCGTGCAGTCATAGCTCATTTACTTAAAACTGTCAGGTGGTCATATTAAAGAGGCCACTCAGTGTATATTGCTCTGTGAACTTCCCCTGCGCCACCGTTCTGCCTCCAGACGCACTCATTTCTCTAGGCTGGAGGTGGTCATAATAGCATGGCTCATCGCTGTAAATATCTAATAATATGCATACGAAACTATTATTCTCTTTCGTAAAATTCATAGGCGTACTGGAAGTCTGCTCGGTAAAAATATAATGCTGAAAGGGGTTTGTGATTCAAAAAGTTTTGGGAAGCGCTGCTGCAGGATATACACTATACAAAAGCCACCGGACACCCCTTGAAAAGCAAATGAACGCATCCACGGCGTTGTTAAGCGATCATATGCAAACTGTATAAAAACAAACCTGCAGCAGTTCGCGATCATATCGCACTGTGAGGTTGAGTGAAAATGTCGCAGCGGGAGAGAACTGACTTTGAGAAAAGAAAGATTGTTAGGAGTTACGTTAAGAGTAACCGAGAGGCGTTTAAACATATCCAAGTCAACTGTTTTTGATGTACTGAATAAATGGAAGACACATGGGGTGCCTGAAGCAGCAAAACGTACTGCCGAGACCAAAGAAAATCAGTGATAGAGGACGTCAAATCCCCAGGAGAGTCGTTACAGCTAATCGACGGATTACTGCACAAGACCTCAGTGTACGGGCATCACCCCCTAATAGCTTAACAGGCGCGCGCACCGATTTGTGACGTCACTAGAGTAGTCCGTAGTCGCGGAGAGGGGCATTACGGCGATGTGCTAACGAACGCGTCTTTACGTACACCAACTAACCAGGTCGTGCGTTCTTTTAGAGTTTCACTGCATTTAAATAAGAACTTGTGTGTTAGTTTTTAAATAACAGCAGAGTTAACAAGTTTGTTTAATAATCTTTTAAAATACAGAAGAAAAAGAAATTACAGCGTAAAATTTAGCGTAGCAATAATTTCGACTTGAAAGGGTAAGCAAAACAGATTCGTCAACTTAATGAAAGTATCACTGTCATTTCACTGGAAGTGATAAACCTTTCCTATAATCGAAATTATAAACTGTTGTCGTAGTTTCACTTGAAGTTATAGTGTCTTTATAGTTAACCGAATGATTCCTGTACTTGTGAACAAATCGTACTTGTACTTGAAAGATTAGTTTGAGGGTCCATTACGAATTATCGCCGTCGTTTCAAAAGATGTCGATTGACTAATTTAAGGAATCAGATATTTCATTCATTGCAAACTTATGACTATGAAAATTTTGGTAATGAAATAATTCCTTTAGTGAAAATGTATTTTCACATCAGACAGTAACTAGCAATTTATATGCAATCCGTGATCACTAATATATAAAAAAAGGTCAAGAAAAACTGAATTTTTTTCTGTGTTTTTTAATTATTACCAAAGGCTCAATAAAACACGTTTTAACATACATACAGTAAATTGCTGCTTGATCCACTGATTGCATCAAATAAATTAAAATTTCAAGAAAATTATGCAATTGCTACATTATTAAACGTACAATAATGACATAACAAGTTTTCCTAATTTTAGTACCATCTATTTACGTGTTTGGACAACTTCATTTTGATAAGCAAATATAAAGTTTATAATTTTTGTCTTCCAGAGCACTATTTCAAAAACGTTACCTTGTCAAAGTTCAACACATCTGTATTAAGTATATTAGTAGCATTAAGCAAAACTATTCGGATCCACAATATAAGCATTTCTTTTTATCTGGAAAAATGCAAGTAACTTATTGGCAGAAATTTCCTGAAATTTGATTTTCAAGAAGTATTCAGGAAAACTGCCAATGTACAAATAATTATGGTTGTGTAATTCTTTGTGTGGGATGTAAGGTCAAGTGATGCGTAACATCACAGCCTCTCCTTGACAAATGTCAACCCCGCCTTCTCGTGGTGCATCCTGTTCCCACTAAAGGGGCTCTGACGACCGCCCATAGCGGTATAACTATACCATCGGGATTAGAGGAAATTCTATCCCACACTCACCAACCCGCTTGGCCAGCGTGGTGAGTTATGGCCAAACCCCTCCAAAATGATTCCACAACTTAAATCTTGGCCCTCAGTCTCCGGCAGCTGGAATGTACCTGGCCAAGGCAGCGGCCAGTGCGACATGAAGGCAGAGGGTGCTAAGAATCCCCGGAGGACCGGACTAGGCTGCCATCTGATGCTGACCTTGGCTACTTACAATGGACGCTCCCTATCTTCTGATTCAAGGCTTCTTGAATTGGAAGAGGAACTACAAAGGATCAAGTGGGACATCGTGGGGCTAAGTGAGGTAAGGAGAAAAGGAGAAGATCTCATCGAACTGAAAAGTGGACATCTCTTCTACTATCGTGGGACAGATACTGGCAGAACTAGTGGTGTTGGATTTATAATAAACAAGAAACTGAAGGATAAAGTTGTAGAAGTTGAAAGTTCCTCTGACAGAGCTGCACGACTTGTTATCCAACTCTCGAAAAGATACCAGGCTCAGATTATTCAAACTTATGCACCCACCACAAGTCATCCTGAAGAAGAAATTGAAGAATTTTATGAGGAAATTTGTCATCTAAATAATAAAGGTAAGCAGCACTTGAAAATAATTATGGGAGATTTCAATGCAAAAATAGGGCAACGGCAACAGAATGAAACTTCAGTAGGTAAATTCGGTCATGGCAACAGAAACCAGCGTGGAAATACTCTCGTTGAGTTTGCAGAGGCAGAAGGGTTTTTCATCTTGAACTCCTTTTTCAAGAAAAAGCCACACAGGAAATGGACATGGAGACATCGAAATGGGACGACAAGTGAAATTGATTTTATTATGTGTAACAAAAAATTCGTCATAGAAGACTGCAGTGTGCTAAACAAGTTCAACACAGGTAGTGACCATAGATTGGTGAGATGTAAGATGCACCTCAACACTAAACTTGAACGTGGCAAGCTCATAAGACAAACAAAATCTATTGACATAACCAACCTTAAAAAACACCATAATACCTTCAAGTTAGAACTGAAGAACAGGTTCTCTGCTTTAGAAGGCCTAACATCGGAAGAAGTGGACATCTCTGAAGTTAACAGAAAAGTAACCAAAGCTCTTATGGAAACAGCAACAAAATTAGCTGGGTCTAAGAACAAGTTGCATGTGAACAAATTATCAGGAAAAACCAAAATGTTGATGCAAAAAAGAAGAGAGATGAGGACAACTAAAGAAGATGTGACTTCCAAAGTGGAATATATAGAGCTATGCAAGACAGTAAGAAAAAGTATCACTGAAGACGTAAGGAAATTCAACTGTGAACTAGTGAGGAAAGCAATTGAAAACAACCAAAGCCTAAAGATAGCAAAGGGACATCTCAGTAAGGGAAGAAAACAGATTATGGCACTGAGAAAAGAAGATGGTTCTGTAACAAGAAATAGAGGCGAAAGTTTGACAAGAGTGAAAGATTTCTACTCCAAATTATATGAAAGGGATGATATATGCACTCCAGACATCATGAAAGATACCAGTACCAGAGTTCCTCCAGTCCTTCCAGCAGAAGTTGCACATGCAATCAAGAACATGAAGCGAGGAAAAGCTCCAGGAGAAGATGGAATTACTGTAGACATCATACAAGAAGCAAGTGGAGAAATCGAAACAGTACTCGCCCAAATTTTCACTCGATGCCTTAATGAAGGAAAGATTCCTGAGGATTGGAACACCGCTACAATGATCCTGCTACATAAGAAAGGTGACATTGAGGATCTCGGAAACTACAGACCTATCAGCCTCCTATCAGTAGTTTATAAAATCTTCACTAAAGCTCTTTCACACCGCTTGAAGGTAACACTGGACATGGCTCAACCGAGAGAACAAGCTGGATTCAGGAGTGGCTACAGCACAATAGATCATATCCACGTGCTGAGAGAACTAATTGAAAGAGCGAGGGAATATGAACTTCCATTGTGCATGGCTTTTATCGATTATGAAAAAGCCTTTGATTCGGTGAAACCATCAGCAGTTACAATGGCTCTGAAAACCTGCGGTATTGAAGATGCATACATTAATATTATTAATAACATCTATGAAAATGCAAGTGCAAAGATTAGGCTGTTTGAAAATACAACACACGTAAAAATTGGAAAGGGAGTGAGACAAGGTGACACCATATCTCCGAAGCTCTTTAATGCCACATTGGAGGGTGTTTTTCAGTCGCTGAGCTGGGAAAACAAGGGGATAAAGATTAATGGAGATTATCTAACCCACCTTCGTTTTGCTGATGACTTAGTCATTTTTGCAACTACCCCATCAGAGCTGCAGAGTATGATCCAGGAACTTGCTGACAAGAGTAAAGAAGTGGGATTAAAAATGAACTTTCAGAAGACAAAAGTGATGTTCAATGCTTTTACAAGAAATGAAGATTTATCGATTGATGGAGAAAAGCTGGAGATAACAGACACATACGTTTATCTTGGACAGCAGATATCAAGTGAGGGTCACATTGATGAAGAAATTAATCGGCGTACAAAACTTGCCTGGAGAGCTTTTGGAAGAAACAGCATAATTTTCAAGAGCAATATGCCATTATGTCTTAAAAGAAAAGTGTTTGATCAATGCATCCTTCCAGTGCTTACGTATGGTGCAGAGACGTGGACCTTAACTAAAAGAGACATACAAAGGCTGCAGACAACTCAAAGCAGCATGGAGAGGTGCATGCTTGGTGTAACCAGGAGAGATAAGAAGAGGAACTCGTGGATCCGAAAAATGACTAGAGTGGAAGACATCATGATCAGAGTTAAATCCCTGAAATGGCAATGGGCTGGACATACTGCCAGAAGGACAGATCATCGATGGACAGCCGAAATTTTAGATTGGATTCCAAGGGACAGGAAAAGACCCAGAAGAAGACCACATGGGAGATGGGTGGATGAAATTCGAAAGTATGCAGGGGTGACATGGAGGAGACTGGCACAAGACAGACCGTTGTGGAGGAAACTTGGGGAGACCTTCGTCCAGCAGTGGATTGATAATGGTTGACAATGATGATGATGATGATGAATTCTTTGTGTATCACAAACACAATTTGATTATGTGTCCGTTAGCTGTTTCTTGAAGAATTTCAGAGACACATTTCTAAGAAAATCTGAAATTTGTTCCAATAATTTCTTAAAGTATTTTTTCAGATAATTATTATATTTTTTGAGAACCTGACAAATGCACATGCAGTTATTGTACTGAATAAATCTAAGAGATTGTTTTGGTACTATAGGATGTATTTTAAAAGATGTACATGTTTCATTATAAATTGACTAACTTGGTGTACCATTTTCTCAGAAACTATAAAAAAGCAATGGTATAAAATTTTGCACAAATGTTTTGTCATTACTAAAGCTCTTGAAAAATATTGTTTTTTCCTTTTTTTATGATTTTGGTTTCAAAATAAATTCTATGAAGGATTGAAAAGTTTTTCCCCATACAAAACTTGACACCCACCCCCACGTTAGGAAGCACACTTTCCAGTAGTTATCGGATAATATGAGATATATTAGTTCCAGTTATTATAGCTGTAGCTTGTGAAGACACAGTGCAGGAAGTCTGGAAACAGATAAGTCTAGATAAATGAATAAAAAGTTGATCTCTCATTTTAAGCAAATGTTTTCAAAAAAAAAAAAAAAAAAAGCGAGTATATATTTCTACTTGTATTTTAAAAATCTTGTTTGTTTAGAACATAGTTTCCACAATATGTGGATTCACGTCAATCTAGGTACTTTTTTTTCTCTTAAAAATAACAATATCCAAGGCTTAAAAATACCATGCCCGAGATGCCCAGCGCATGTAAATCATTCGTCTGGGCAGGTAAATAAAACATCTAATTGCCTGTGCATGGTAACTAAATTTTAAAATAAAAAAGTTTGTAATAAAATTTCCTACTACACAAGAAAAAAAAAGACAGTCATCACATGTCGTGTTTCATGTCATTGTTAATTAATGGAAGTTGTATTATTGTCACGAAGTACCAAGGAAAGAGTAATATCACATCTTTAATTATGTTATGCTCTACGCCCAGAAATCGGAAACCTAGTTTTGCTCCAAATTTTGTTTATAATCAACAACAGTATGCATGCCTCTGATGTAACTGGCCTCTCATGTTTAGTGACAAAGGGAGAAAACTTTAACAATAGGAACATGGCAGAATCACTAAATTTCCGAAACACCAGTTTCATCATCGTACCATTTCATACCAATTTTAGCATCAGCATCTTAAAAATTGATATACACACATTTGTGCATTGAACATTTGTAATACAGACCCTTAAAATGGAAGTGCAAACATGTTAAAACAGTTCATATTTTTAACTTAAAAAAAAATTAGGATTCTGGTTTGTTATCTTAAAAGATAAATTTTCCTGCGCTTCCAGCTTTTACTACCTGGGCAAGTAAATAATTTTTTGCCCAGGTAGTACTGATATATTTCACCTAATTTTTAAGAAATTGGATGGTTCTGATAAATTCCCATCCTATCACAGATAGAGCATACACACTGCTCACACGAGAGTTCTTCAATGTGTTGGTTTGTAGAAAAATCCTTCAAAATCTTTAAACAGACATTTTAAAGGCAAACTTACTCCTGAACTATGTGTGAACTTCTGTTTTTGTGCATTCATATATAATTTTTGCTTTCTATACTTGATTCAGTGTTTGTGTTCCTTTAGTAATAAATATTAAAAATGATAATTCAATGCAACTCTCCATGTCTGCAAACACAAAAGATGTATTTCACATGGCAACAAGGCCTTAGCATTTATATAAAGGACGTAGGCATGTTAGATGTGCACATGACATACATATATTTCGTATAGGATATAGGTATTTTACAAGCACTTGTGCCCAGAAATAGGGACCCCCAAAAAGTTAATCTGGCACTGCCTAAACACTTAAATAACTAAGTATGAATGTATCAACATATTACTCTTGGGATCAAAAACATGCAACCCTTATTATTCTGTTTCCATAATAAAGTTTGAAATCCCTTCCTAAATATACATATTTTACTTTGAATTTATTTGATACATTGGCAAAAACATGTTATGGGTTACTATAACAACACAAGTAATCTATTCTTTCCATTACAAACATAAATTTCATTTTTAAAAAATCTTTTCAGTGCTTTGACTTCTCGCTGTGAGATGCATTAGATTATAAAATTAGCCAAATTTAAATTTTCTAGTTCAAAATTTTTATTTTACGAGTAGTTTAAATAAGGTTAACAAAAGGTTTCCCACTTACCTTAGAGTTCTTGGTCACTTGAAAATTTTCACGCTTTATTGCTGTAATCCATTTTCTGAGAACCTCCCCATTAGTAGCGAATTTGAAGACACTTAATATCCCTTTATGAAAATAAACTTAGTTGACAATTTATCAACAACAACCACGCACATCGACAGTCACGCTTACACAGAGTGAGCAGCACATGCATGCTCGACCACCCACCACGGACATCAGCCACTCTCCCATACGTCACGCAGCTTCCGGTGTTCGGTGCGCAGGCCTGTAAAGCTATTAGGGGGTGATGGTACGGGTCAGTAAAAATGATGGAACCTCGGTATGTGCACGTACCATTCGCAGAGAACTTCATTCCATGGGTTACCATGGTCGTGCGGCTGCTCATAAGCCTTTCATCTCCACTCGGAATGCTACTCGTCATTTAGCATGGCGTAAAGAACATTTATCGTGGACGGCAGATCAATGGAGGCGGGTCCTATGGACTGATGAATCCAGATACACGATCCATCAGTCTGATGGCCGTGTGTGGGTATGGCGGCAGCCAGTGGAACGCTATTTACCACAGTGTACTGTTCCTACGGTCAAATAAATTTTGAGCCAGCAATGTACTCATGTGGAGGTGTTTTTTGTGGTAATGTCCCTGCCCATTGTTTATCGTGGACAAACCTGTTAACCAGCTCGTCTACCTCGATATTCTGGACAATTATACCCTACCAACTCTGTCGCAATACTATGGAACCGAGCCGTGTTGGTACCAGCAGGATAATGCACCGAGCTGTAAAGCAAGGACTGTTACGGCGTGGTTTGACGATAATTTCATGTCGTGTGTGCACTGGCCAGCACAGAGCCCTGATCTTAATCTTATAGAACACCTATGGGATGAATTAGAGCATTAGAGCGTCGCGTAAGAAGTTTGGAACCAAGGCCTACTACTAAGCAACAGTTAGAGACAGCATTATGTACTGAATGGAAGCGCATACCTATAGCTGTGTTCCAAAACCTTGTCGAAAGCCTGTCTCGAATGGTCATTGCATGCATTAAGGCCAAAGGTGGACCTGCCCCGTACTAATGTATGTCAATAAATGCTGTGCATACATGAGATTCTTCCGCGAATTCGCGGAATTCCGATTTTTTCGGCATCATTTTGGTCATTCTCGAGGTCATTGCAAAAATGAAGAAAAAATTTTCAGGATTTTTTAGGGGGGGGGTCGTCGTTCTATAGAAAAAAAAGCGGAATTCCGCGATTCCGCTTTTTTGTGGAGTAAAAGAACTAAGTGCTTTCTAGCTGAAAGCGTTGTTTTTGGAGCAGACACGGGGGCAACAAGAAATCTTGGAGGGTGGAGTCAGGAGCTCAATTCGTTTACTGCTGTCAACAATGGATGGGATGTCAGTCACTTGGGCATCGCAGCGCAAAGGGTGGAAGCTCCGCCTACTTCGTGCTTTAGGAAACTCCCGCAGCCCTTTCCGTGTCTTGCGGGAAATCGCCACTCTTCATTCTATCCGATTGATTCTATCTGTGACGTCATCGCCAGAAACTCTTGTAATTTGCAAATGTACCTGAATGCATTCCCGCTTTTCTGAGATCGTTCGAGAATCGAAGCTCTCGTGAATCCTCTTCCTACGGAGGATGCCAAACATTACGGAATCTCCGTAATTATTACGGATTTCCCCCGGGATTACGGGTGACTAACAAAAAAATTATGGATATTCAGATTTTCGCTGTTATTAAGAAAGTTTTACTGATTTTGTAAATAATCGGCGTAAAAGCCCCTGAACAAAGTTCGTAACACAGCCCTTTGTCTTTTTTTTTTTTTCTCAGGTGGTGGAATTTGTTTTGCTTGTTTCAAAGCGTGAACAAAAAAAAAAAAAAAAAAAAATGCCCGTCGTGCTTCCTTCGCCGTGGCCCGGGATTACGTCGACCTGAAGCATCTGAATAAAGTTCGTGACGCAGCTTTCTTTTCTTAAATTCGTTCTACCCCCTCCCCCGAAGAGAAGGAATTTGTTTTGCTTGTTTGAAAGCTAAGTGGAAAGGAAGCACGGCGCCACGCCGGGATTATGTAGGCCTGGCATGTTTTTTTTGCCGTGATCCGGAATTACGTTGGTTCAGATGTGCTTCTTTTGCCGTGATCCGGAATTACGTTGGTTCGGACGTGCTTTTGCTGTTGCCCGGAATTGCGTCTGCTTGATGCCTCTGAAACATATTCGTGACGAACCTCTTTGTCTTTTTTCTAAGGAGGAGGAATGTGTTCTGCTAGTTTGATGGGTTGAAAACTTAGTGGAAAGAAAGCACGGCGCCCGGCTAGGATAACGTCGGCCCGAAGGCGCTGAACAAAGTTCGTGATGCAACTCTGTTTCTTTCCTTTCTTTTTTTCTAAGGAAGAATGTGTTTTGCATGTTTGAAAGCTAAGTGGGGGGAAAAGCACGGCTTCGGGCCAGTATTACGTCGGCCCGAAGCCTCTAAAAAGTTCGTGACGCAGCTTTCCGTTTTTTTTTTTTCATTTTTTTTTCATTCTTTCTAAGAAGGAATTTGTTTTGCTTGTTTGAAAGCTAAGTGGAAAGAATGTGTCATGAGAGGCTCAAAAACAGGGTTAAAAACAAGAATTCGGCAGAGAAAATCTCCCCACATGCTTGACATTGATGGAGATTCATGTCACCATATTCACAATGCAAGCAAAAAATTTTGCAAGCCATTTTATAAGGTTACATTGAGATATACTTTATTGACTTCTTCAATGACTAAAAACTAATCTGTGGATATATGTTTCTAATTCTTGCAAGTTTCTAATTGCTTGACTAAATTCACAAACTTTCTTAGACAAATACTTTTCACCTCAGGATTTAACTAGTAAAGATTCACATGTAAGTTTTAAATCTGATTTTTTAAAATATTTCATTTTATTTTGTTCTTAAATCCCTACTTTTCTATTGTGAATATAATAATGTGCTTCACTTTAATATTTACTTACATAATTTACAGAAAATAATTCCATATGGCTAGTGTAATCTTAAATACTGTATATATGGTGTATTTGAATTTGCTCACCGCGCGTTCGCGTGTCCCAATTTTCCACCCAGTTAAAAGTTCAGCTTATTTTGTCATCGGCCGGTCTCATGTATGGCTGTGTTATGTTTCTCTTCTAGCTGTCCGGTGACTATTGTCAATATAGTGTAGATAATTCATGAAAGAAATACGGGATTGCGCCATATAACACAAATTTTGAAGATGACAATCCATGTTTGGCGTAAATGTGACAAGGATGGTAAGTCAGATAATATCCGAAAATTTGAAAATTTTCAACGTCCTGGAGCGGAACTCGAACCCGCGTCTTCCAGAAGACGCCCGGTAATGCTAACCACTACACCACCCAGAACGACCAAGTTTCAAGTTTCCGATCAATTTGAATATAACCATCACCGAGCCATAAAGCAAGTGGTTAGCATACCCGGGCGTTTTCTGGGAGACGCGAGTTCGAGTCCCGCTCCAGGACGATGAAAATTTTCAAGTTTTCGGATATTATCTGACTTACCATCCTTGTCACATTTACGCCAAAAATCGAATTGTCATCTTCAAAATTTGTAGTGTAGATAAAGCAATACCTCAATATTTGCTGGTAAATATTTCAAACACGTTTTCAAGAAAAAAATAAAAAAGTATGAAGCATAAGACAACGGAAAGCATTGAAAATGTCACAGGCATATTTTCCTATAAAAACAAAATCTCGTGATAGTTTCACACAAAAACAGATATGTTGGAAAGAAAGACTGGAACTTTGATAATGTGATTCCACCCTCACAGATTTCTCTGTTGCCTAACAATGCGCAATCCATTGCAGAGATAATATCGATTGCGTTGGAGGATTTTGCAACTACGCGTAAGTTTTAGTTTATGATTTGCCTGCGATAGTTGTTTGTTCTTCGCAGAACTTCTTTACCCGTTGCTGGCATCTATTATACTAAGCTAATGTTCATCGCATTAGCTTAGTATGAACGTCACAACGCTTTAGTCCCCTTTCTTTGCAGCTTTGATGTCAGTTATTCGCTTTGGCTTTGCATACATGATTCATTGACTTTTTATCTGAGGGAAAGAGCATACGAATGACATAAGAAAAAGAAATGTACATAACTCACAAAGTGCATGAGCTCACATATTCCAAATGGTATTGCAGCTCTTCAATCATTATTTTCAGTACGACCTAAGTATAAATTCATTATCAATTCCACTGAGAGCTTCATTTGATAAGAAACAGCTGCAGATGAAAATCATCCTCGGGCCGCGGGTGGCCTAGTGGTCAACGATCGTGACTAAAACCTCAAGTTCGATCCCAGGCAGGTACGAACGCTCGAACCACTAAATATTCGCCGTGCGTCGGATGGGCACGTTAAGCCGTCGGACCCCGAGTACTCCCCCTCGGTAAAAATAAGGGTTTCTTCCTCCCCCTTTCTACCTCGTGATGTTCTGCCGGACTCAATTGCAGTTAGATACTGCAGTATCGGGGTCTGAGGGCCTGTTGATTGCTTCGCAGAAAAATTCGTCGCGAGTCTTAAGGGCTGGGCGATGTACCGGTATATTGCGAAAAACTGGTTTAACATTTGCACAGCAGTATCGGAATTGGACCTCCTCTGATTGGCAAAGGATTGCCTTCTCCGATGAGTCACGCTTTTCCTATAAGGCACTCTAGCCCAAATCTCTTAGCTTCCTATTTCTAAGGGTTGTTAAAGACCTGGGATCAGACACTCCCTTCCTAAAATCTTCTGCATATGATCTGAAAATGATCTGAAATCTGAAAATCATTCTGTAAAAAAAGATGGATTTCAAAAGAGCTTTAAAACGCCACTGACCATTTACCTAGCCACCAGAGAAACGTAAGGAATTGTAAACCGGTTTATACTATACGTAAATAGCTTAGTAGGATCTCTTCAGAATAATTACAAACTGTACCACAAATTATCATTTAAGACAGAAATCTCAAAATCCTTGAATGGCTTGGTATTTCAACTGTAGTGTACTGTCGTGCACGCACCGAGCGGACAGTAATTGGTATTCAAACAGAAATAATCGCTCTTTCCACGTTTATAAGTGAGTCACGGAAAAATTCTCATCGGGCGCCACCGGGAATGGAACCCAGTTCTTCCAGTTACGCGCCGGACATGCTTCCACTGTGCCACAGCGGCCTCGAATTCCTCCAGACTCACATAAGACTAACTGCCAAGCCACTTGGCAGGTTGCTTCTTGGAGCCCCGCACAATGCTGGGGATTCACCAAAGATGGTCATCAGTCATCGTTCCTTTGTGTTACGAACAATTACAGTATGAACCGGTGCACTGTGCAACAGTGTACCGGTTCATACTGTAGTTTTCCAGTTTTCCAGTACGTGTGGACAATGTGCTTATTGTCCACACGTACTGGAAAACTGCGTCGATGTCAGCATGGCTGAAATAGTTCAATGACCTCCACAAGGTCAGCCTGGTTGAAATTGTTTCCTCCTTTCAAGATCGTGTCCTTTCTAAAGGACTTTGGCCACCAAGGTCACTTGACCTTACCCAATCAGATTTCTTCCTATGAGGCATGCTAAAAAGGAAAGTGTATCGCAACAAGCCACGGACTCTCATGGAACCGCAGGAAAGCATTCAGCGGGAAATTGAGGTTCCCTGGGTCTGCCGATTTAACGTGCCCATCCGACGCACGGCGGATTTTAGTGGTTAGAGCGTCGTACTTTCTGGGATCCAACCTGAGGGTTTCTCCGTGGCAGTCACGAACGTTGACCACTAGGCCACCCGCGGACCTAGCGTAATCCGAACGCACTCGGCTAGTTTTCGACAGATCTGGAATACGATCTCTATTCGGTGTCCGGATAACAATTTTTTGGTTGCTGTGTGTTAATTAAGATGGACGTCAAGTAATTTTGCTTCCTATACTTCCAATGGAAAAACTTCTGTACACATTTTCTTCACAATTAATGCGATCCCAAGGATGAAAATTTGAGCATCGATTAAAATAGCTTCATTTTATCACTTGGAATACTTAATATTTTCTAAAACATAACCATAATTACGCAATCCAACATTTGTTTGTCTACTGACGTCATCAACGTACAGGTCGCGCCATCTTTTCTCTGGTTTCAACACCACCAAAGGAAAGGTTATTGATTTTTTATGTAATTATGGTTATGTTTTAGGAAATGTTAAGTATTCCAAGTTAAAATATGAAGTTATTTTAATCGATGTTCAAATTTTCATCCTTGGGAACACACTAATTGTGAAGGAAATGTGTACAAAAGTTTTTCCACTGGACGTATAGGAAGCAAAACTACTTGACGTCCACCTTAAAAAAGTTAGTAAAATCATGCAATGCATTGATTATGATACGCTTTCCAACATACCAAAAATCATTACTCAAGTTATCACTCAAGTTATGAGGATAATGGCTGTGGAAAAAATCTCGGTCTTGTGCCCTGAACTTTGATCCCATTTCGATGATATTCTACAGAACCGGTTCAGTATACCTCCGAAATAGCATGATAAAGTTTTGTCGGAATGGAAGCATTTTTACGTAAGTTATGACACATAAGGGCTATGGAATAATTTCCGCTCCTATGTCCAAACCTTTCACTCCATTTCGCCCATTTTCAATAGGATTCGTTGACCCCATTTCGCCCATTTAATAGGCAGGCCCCTACAACATACAACATTTCATCCAGATCGAAGAATCTGTACGTAAGTTATGACGCATAATGGCGATGGAAGTGATTCCGCTCCTATGTCCTGATCTTTGACCCCATTTCGCCCATTTTCAATAGGGTTTGTCCCCAGGTGGTCCCGTACTATATACTAAAATTTAATCGAAATCGAACCTTTTTTACGGTAGTTATGACGCATAGATGCAATGAAATACATCCCGCTCCTATGTCCTGATCTTTGACCCCACTTCACCCATTTTCAATAGGGTCCATTCCCAAGTGGTCCCCTACAATATGCTGCAATTTCATCGATATTGAACCATATTTACGCAAGTTATGACACATAAGGGCAATGGGATGGATCTCGCTCCTATGCCGTGACCTTTGATCCCATTTCGTCCAGTTTCAATAGGGTTCGTCCCCAGGTAGTCCCCTACCACATACTAAAACATAATCGAAATCGAACCATTTGTACGCGAGTTATCGTGCCAACAGACGGAGGAACGGACGGACGGACAAAGCTGGAGCATATGCGCTTCTTTAACCTACGGTTGGAAAGCGTAAAAAAACCGTGGAAAGAGCGATGACTTTGTCTATTCACACGATTTCATGAATCCAATTAAGAAGTGAAATGACAAATAATATGTGTGCCATATCTGATAGCAGAAAATAAGAAAATTGGGTTTTAAATGCGTATTGGCCACGTAAGATCAAAAATATACAAAAACACAATGCATTTCGCAGTGAATGATCAGAGCTACGCAGACGATTGCGTGTGGCTGAGTGCAGCAAGTCAAAAAATTAGTTTAAAAAAAAACCTTGTTGTATGACACAAAACATACCGTAATTCACAAATTTCACACCTTCCATTTCCATTGCTACATGGAATGATTGTGCTGCACAAACATAAAGGAAGAAAATATTATTAGGAATAAATGTTAGACAACATGTGTGTTCTTACCTATGAAGCAGGATAGGAAGGTGGATGGAGTTATTTGAAATAGTGAATGGAATAAATGGTAGTTATTTGCTACCTGCTCCACTTGAGTTTTCATAGTCTTATTGTCTTGAAGGTTGTCACATACACTCTCCGGCAATCCAAAATGGACGATGCAAACTTTCTCGATTATCATCGTTGCAGAGGATATGCTTCTTATGAAATATGAAAATACGTATATGAAAACGACTGCTTCTAACTTTAATGACCTCACGAAACTAAAAAACGTCGCGACATCTTGAGCCACCATCGCATACAGGTCATTTGTAGACGACCTCGGCGAAGAGCAGTCAGAATGGTCTGGGTTATTAGTTGTAGCATCTTCAGGTGGTGCATGCTCTAGTTCTCTGTCTAAAACGTTATCCATGTCTCTTTCTGATTTTTTCAGTGAGTCCATCCTTTCCGTTAATAAGTGGAGGTTACTACACAAGAATCCGTATAAGTTTTGAGAATTCTAATGTTGGGTCAAAATTGCAATCTAAAATGAGTTTTAAAATCGATTACAAAATAAGAGGTGGTAAAACTCACAATAACAACATTACGTTAAAAATAAACGTGACAACAACTTAAATGACCAACAAGCAAACAAAATTCGCCTTGCACCGAATTTTAGTTACTGAGCGAAAAAAAGTAAACTGTTGCAAAATATTAGGTGTGCAACTTTTCAAAATATTAGGTGTGTCTCTTTCTGATTTTTTCAGTGAGTCCATCCTTTCCGTTAATAAGTGGAGGGTTACTACACAAGAATCCGTATAAGTTTTGAGAATTCTAATGTTGGATCAAAATTGCAATCTAAAATGAGTTTTAAAATCGATTACAAAATAAGAGGTGGTAAAACTCACAATAACAACATTACGTTAAAAATAAACGTGACAACAACTTAAATGACCAACAAGCAAACAAAATTCGCCTTGCACCGAATTTTAGTTACTGAGCGAAAAAAAAGTAAACTGTTGCAAAATATTAGGTGTGCAACTTTTCAAAATATTAGGTGTGTCTCTTTCTGATTTTTTCAGTGAGTCCATCCTTTCCGTTAATAAGTGGAGGGTTACTGCACAAGAATCCGTATAAGTTTTGAGAATTCTAATGTTGTGTCAAAATTGCAATCTAAAATGAGTTTTAAAATCGATTACAAAATAAGAGGTGGTAAAACTCACAATAACAACATTACGTTAAAAATAAACGTGACAACAACTTAAATGACCAACAAGCAAACAAAATTCGCCTTGCACCGAATTTTAGTTACTGAGCGAAAAAAGTAAACTGTTGCAAAATATTAGGTGTGCAACTTAATTCTCGGCCACAGGCACGACACGTTGACAGCAAATTATAGCAAATCGAATTCGTACCTAATCAGGGAAATAATCGTGTTGGATACATTTCGGCCATCGGTCAGGGAGCTGCCGAATGCCACTGCGGAAAAAAGGGGGTTGTTTCGAGTTGATAAAGTCATCAATACTTGTGTGGACTTCCTCGACAGAAGTGAAGTGCATAACACTCAGGTGATATTGCAGGGAGCGAAAGACGTGATAATCCGACGGGGCGAAGTCTGGAGAATACCCCGGATGGGACAAAATCTCCAATCCCAGGTCGGTGATCGTGTTTAAAGTCGTTTTAGCGGTGTGAGGACGCTCGCTATCCTGAAGCAACAGGGCCGACCTTCTGCCCTTGCCGGTGTATGGCCTTTTCGCATTAATTGCGTTCACTCACACGAATGAGTTTCTGACAATAACGCTCAGCATTGACCGTTTCACCAGGTTTGAGCAACGCATAGTGTACGACACCGCGCTGATCCCACCATATACACAACAACAACTTCCTGGCATGGGTATTCGATTTGGCGGTACTGGTGGTAGGCTGAACTGGATAAACCCACGATTTGTGCCGCTTAGGATTATCTTAGACGATCCATTTCTCATCACAGGTCAAAATATTGTGGAGGGAATCCTCTTCCTTGAATCTGGAGAGCAAAGACAGCAACATCGTAGCACCTAGACTTGTTCGCACCTGTGAGTTGGTGTGGCACCCAACGGCCCTCCTTGTGAATCCACCCAAGCTTGTGCAGGCGCTTTGCAATGGCTTGCCGTGTTACTCCGAGTTCCTGGGTGAGCTCTGACTGTGTGTGACAGGGATTCGCGTCCGACAGTTGTTCCAGTTCCTCATCGTCAACTTTCTGTGGCGGCTCCGGATGTTCTGCATCACGAAGATCGAAATTTCCCTGCTTAAACCGCTGAAACCACTTCTTACATGTACTGTAAGACACAGCAGCCTCACCCAAAGCAGCACAGATCATTTGCTGGGCTTCCGCGGCCCTTTTTTTCAGCTGAAACGCGAACAAGAGGCAGTGCCTCAAATGTTGCTACTCGAGCGACATTGCTTTCACCGTCAACTCTCGTCCCTTCTGTCACTACAGCTGTGAGCGGTTACGGCTGCCTGGAAAGCTGTTGAATGGCGCTACAGTAAGCCATTATCGCACACAGCTATTTGCATTTGTCGACGTTCTATTATCGCTTGCGGTTAGGGGCAGAGAATTAAGTTGCTCACCTAATACGTCAATAACAAAAGCAAATATAAATACCTAAACAAATAATACTAATATTCCCAATAATTACATATGATATGAATCATGGACATTTTTCAAACAAATAAGAATAAAATGGAATCTTTTGAAACTGAATTTTAAGAACACTTTTTGGCCTCAACAAAATTGGAAGAAACAAAGAACGAGCCTAACGAAGTACTTCTGGAATGGCAAGGTCAGGAGGACTTAGTTCAGGTTATTTAGGTGACAAGACTAAGATGGAGTGGTCGTGGGGTTAGACATAGGACAAAAAGTATGTACAGGAGAATGTAATTTACCTTACGAAAATAAGAATGTGATGGTTTGGGCATGAGGGAGATGAAAAAGCTTTATGCCGCCCCGGTGGCGCACTGGTCTAAGCGATGGCCTCTGATCATTCGTCCGAACGGGGTCCGGGTTCGAATCCCGGTGAGGCATGGATGTTGTGTTTGTTTTACGGCACTAGCTCTCTCCCTTCCCTGGAACCAGTGACCCTAAATTAGGGACGGGCGACTGCTTATAGCCCATTGAGTTGCTCACGGTGGTCGTTAAACCTCCAATCAAAAAAAAAAAAAAAAAAAAAAAAAGCTTTATGAGAAGACAGAAGTAATTCAGCGTATAAAAGTAATAAAAAATAAAAAGAGAAAGTACGCTGAACATGCGACTAGAGCTGAGGAAAAAAAATTGTGGGTAGAAGGATGTATTTCAGAATATTAAAATGAGGCTGGGTGGTACCTGTGACTAGGGCTTAGTAAGAACATAATGGATAGAAGCGAATAGCAATACTAAGATGGGTTGTATTGGGTTGGAAAGAAAATAATGTCCGATGACGAGGTTCCCAAGATCGAAGTCCCGGATACGGCGCACATTAGCTACTGAGATTGGGCAGCACACCGACAAGACATCAGCAGGTAGGTGGCTTAAGGTGGACGTCAAGTACTTTTGCTTCCTATACTTCCAATGGAAAAACTTTTGTAAACATTTTCTTCACAATTAGTATGTTCCCAAGGATGAAAATTTGAACATCGATTAAAAATAACTTCATATTATATCTTGGAATACTTAATATTTTCTAAACCATAATTATATTAAAAATCAATAACTTTTCCTTTGGTGGTGTTGAAACCAGAAAAAGGATGGCGCGACCTGTACTTTGATGAAGTCAGTTGGCAAACAAATGTTGGATTGCATAATTATGGTTATGTTTTAGAAAATATTAAGTATTCCAAGTTATAAAATGAAGCTATTTTAATCGATGTTCAAATTTTCATCCTTGGGAACGCATTAACTGTCCAGAAAAAAGATGGCGCGACCTGTATTTTCATGACGTCAGTAGACACAAATCTTGGATTGCGCAATTATGGTTATGTTTTAGAAAATATTAAGTATTCCACGTTATAAAATGACAATATTTTAATCGATATTGAAATTTTCATCCTTAGGAACGTATTAATTGGGAAGAAAATGTGTACAGAAATTTTTCCATTCAAAGTACAGGAAGCAAACCTACTTGACGTTCACCTTTAAGGAGCAATTCTTGTATGTATGTAAATTTTATTTTGAAAACGGCTCTAAGGATTTTGATGAAAGTCTTTAACCTACCGTTTTCTGGTACTATAAATAGATTTAGCTGGATCTTGGCTTTAGGAAAATTTGTTTAGTGAGATAATAACCACCCCGAATTACCACGTTTTTAGTGTAGTGTCATGGCGTCGTCCCACTAAATGTTGGTGCGCGGTCACGCCATCTGTCTCATTACCCCACGCATTGTTTGTGGATCCTATTCAAGTTTTATGACGTCACACTCTTGCGAGCTGATGGTCGCGATTCCCATCTGCCTAATTACGTCACGCGTTGTGTGCGT
Organism: Macrothele yani; assembly: GCA_039090855.1. NCBI lineage: Eukaryota > Metazoa > Arthropoda > Arachnida > Araneae > Macrothelidae > Macrothele > Macrothele yani. Next base: position 25,184,126 of record CM076993.1, read on the forward strand.
ATGCTCGTACTCACGATCTCTCGCGTAACTTCGATGAAATTTTAGTATGTGGTAGGGGAACACCTGGGAAGGAACCGTAGTGAAAGTTAACGAAATGGGTTCAAAGGTCAGGACATAGGAGCGGGATCCATTCCACTGCTCTTATGCGTCATAACTAACGTAAAAAGGTTCGATTTCGATTAAAGTTTAGTATGTGGCAGGGGACCTCCTGGGGACAAACCCTATTGAAAATTGGCGAAATCGGGGTCAAAGGTCAGGACATAGGAGCGGAATCACTTCCATCTCCATTATGCGTCATAATTTACGTAAAAATGTTTCGATTTGAATGAAATGTTAGTACAAGTATGTTGTAGGGACCTGCCTGGGAACGAAACCTATTGAAAATGGGCGAAATGGGGTGAAAGGTTAGGACACAGAAGCGGGATCTATTTCATAGCCCTTATGCAACATAACTTACGTAAAATTGCTTCGATTGCGACAAAACGTTATCATGTTATTTCGGAGGTATACTGAACCAGTTCTGTTGAATATCATCGAAATGGGATCAAAGGTCAGGGCAAAGGGGTGAGATTTATTCCACAGCCATTTTCCTCATAACTTGAGTAATAACTTGAGTAATGATTTCTAGTATGTTGGAAAGCGTATCATAATCAATGCATTGCATGATTTTACTAACTTTTCATAATAATTTCGACTTAGTCGTGATTTTTGTATCTTAAGTACAGAAGTAGCTACAGAGAAAACTAAGACATTTTGGAAATCATTAAATTTCACATCTAAACATATAAATGATGAAATAATTGTGAAAATTAGTTAGTTGAAAAAAGAGTTATACTTGAAAACTCAAAAGTGTGGAAACGTATATCAAGTTAAACGCTGTCTATCCTATTTACGTTAAATTAAACCAATATGTTCCAATTGCAGAATTAAAATACAAAATTCATTTACAATTAAAACACAAAGTCAGCGTTTAACTTGATATGTGTTCTTGAGTAAGTTCTGTACGTATGAAACTCTGGTGATCGTAAACCTAAAAATTCACGGTTTTCGCAGGTAATGCGAAAACCGTGAACACACAACTGTATGTAAGAAAATGAAATATCAAATGCAGTTTTCGCAGGTAATATGGAATATCAAATGTGGTTTTCGCAGGTAATGTGGAATATCAAATGTGGTTTTCGCAGGTTTTATGTGGTTTTCGCAGGTAATGCGAAAACCTTTTGCACACCGCTGTATGTAAGAAAATGAAATATCAAATGTGAACGTCTGGGAATAAAGAATTTGAATGTAATTTCTCTTATTGTGTTCCGTGGTGTTAGAGTATCATTTCTATATACACTGCTGGCCACCCAAAATGCAACACTAAGAAGGAAGCATCCGATCAGCCTGAAAATCGCAGCATGCGTCGTCCACGAGAGGACATGCAAACGATTAGCATTGCAGGGCATATGCAAATCATGTGCGCCCGGCACGCCACCGAGAAGCACTATAAGAAGGGTGCACAGAAGGCGGGGTGTAAGTAGTGGAAGTGTGTTGAACTGCCGGACCTGTACGTGGTAAGCTTCCTGATGCCTCGTCGCAGAATACGGCAGTCATTCCAGCACGTATTGGAGTTCGACAGAGGACGAATAGTGGCTTATCGCGACAGCGGTTTATCGTACCGAGACATCGGCGCTCGTGTGGGACGACATCCAGCCACAGTGAGGCGAGTATGGATTCGGTGGGTGTAGGAGGGACGGATGGACCAACGTGAGCGATTGCCGCAGCCACGGCACACCACCGAACGGGAGGACCGGCATGTTGTGCGGCGGGCATTGACGGCTCGCACTGCCACATCACGAACGTTAGCGCAGGAATTAGGGTGTGTTGCGCAACAACCTGTGTCAGCACGTACCGTTCGATGTCGTCTGCAGGAGCGGGGAGCTGTCGCAAGGCGCCCATTGCTCCGATTACCATTGACGTTACACCACCGGCGAGTGCCGCGGCAGTGGACCGTTCAACGCCGCTCCTGGACTACGGAATAACACGACATTGTCCTCTCCGACGAATCCCACTTCTGCTTGCAACACCACGATGGTCGGATCCGCGTGTGGCGGCACCGCGGCGAGAGACTGTATAGCGTCTGCATTATGCATCGCCATACCGGTCCATCGCCTGGCGTTATGGTTTGGGGCACAATCGGAAAGACACCCGCACCCCTCTGGTACGCAGCGCCGATACACTCAACAGCCACCGCTACATCTCCGACGTTTTGGAGCCTGTAGTCCTCCCTTACCTGCAGGACCTGCCAGCGGCCATGTTTCAACAGGACAATGCGCGCCCGCACGTGGCACACGTCGTGCAACAATTCTTCACGGCCCACTAGGTGTCACTGCTACCGTGGCTCGCCTATTCTCCCGATATGTCGCCCATCGAACACGTCTGGTCGCTGATCGGAAACCGAGTGGCCCGGCAAGCACCACCCGTGGCTACGGCTGATGAACTGTGGCAATGTGTGGAAGCAGCCTGGACCGACATACCCAAAGCTCACATCCAAAGCCTCTTTTGCTCGATGCCGCGGCGTGTAGCGGCCGTTACTGCCAGCCATGGAGGCCACACGAGCTATTGATGTCTGCGTGTTCCTCAAGTCGCACTGGCCTGTAAGCTCAATCGTTTCATCTTTGTATCTGTTGTTATGTGTCCAGTAAATCTGGCTTTGCTATCTCGTGTCCTTCATGGTGTTACATTTTGGGTGGCCAGCAGTGTATATAAAGGTGAAAGTTTGTATGTTTGTTCCGCATACGTTCCTAAACGGTTTGATTTGATTTGCACCAAAATTGGCATACATACTCTTCATCACTCAGATAAAAATACAGGCGTGACGATTTTTAGAAATTCCATCCCTAAGGAGGTCAAATGCGTTTTTTATACATGAGCGTCTGGTCATGTATAATATTTTGCGATTGTGAGACACTACTTGGTATTCGCATGTACGGTCCCTTAAGTGACGACTCCCATTCGACCAATGAGAAGCGTTGTTAGAAATATATCTCCTTCCACTGTGATTTCTTGTACGCTGACGAGAAAGTGGTCGTTCGTTGACAATTTTGCAGCTTTATTTTTATTTATTTATTTATTTATTTTTGATTGGAGGTTTTACGACCACCGTGAGCAACTCAATGGGCTATAAGCAGTCGCCCGTCCCCAATTTAGGGTCACTGGTTCCAGGGAAGGGAGAGAGCCAGTGCCGTAAGACAAACACAACATCCATGCCTCACCGGGATTCGAACCCGGACCCCGTTCGGACGAATGATCAGAGGCCATCGCTTAGACCACTGCGCCACGGGGGCGGCCAGCTTTATTCAGTGTTTTAGCTCCGAATATCTTCTTATTTTCATTGATTACTGTTAGGAATTCTGATTCAACGATTTCTCAGTGTTGTTTATACCCGAAAGACGTTTGTCATTGCATGGCTTACAGCACCATTCATCAATATTTCTTTAATTGTGCTGTATTTACCGGGTTTTTCATCAGCATTTCGCACGTAGGCAAATATACGAACATCTCCATTGGTGGATGAAAACAGTTTCATAAAAATTTATTATGAGTGCCTAAAATGTGTGTGCTCTTGAACATCGTTATTAATGGAATTCTCACAAGAGACGAGCATGAAAATCGTATGGGGAAAAAAATCCGTACAGCTCGTATCACTAGTCATGCATGAAGGGAACTTTAAAATTTCTTTCAGTTGGATTTCTGCTGTACAATTCATTTTTTTTTGTTGTTTGAACTTTGCTTTTACTACATGAGTAGTCATGACCTTGGAATGCTTTCAACTTACTTTTGTTCAGTGAACGACCTGGATGACACTCTAATGTATAGTGTTTAATGGAAATAAAAGGCATGCGATCAAATGGCATCCTGTTTTCAACATTTGTTTTCCCTTCGAACATAACATCCTTCTTTACACCTTTAATGTCACTTAACTGAGCTTGCCCAAGATTGTGAAATACACCACGTTTTTGCGTATAATGTGTATTAGTAAAAATCTCGAAGTTTTTGATAACGTTTAAAGCATCTTCTAACGAAAAAGCGTACACGAAATAATCATTAATAGAATTACGAAAACCAAAATTCATTTTAACTGTTATTTTTAACAGCTAAATTGAGATAATTATCAATTTAAACCGCGCGCGCACTAACTGACAACATAAACACAACTTCAGGAGTAAAGCGTACAAGAAATCACAGTGGAAGGAGATACCTTTTCTAACAGCGCTTCCCATTGGTCGAATGGGAGACGTCACATAAGGGACCGTATATGCGATTACCAAGTGGTGTCCCACAATCGCAAAACATTATACATGACCTCTATAGACTGGGTGCAAGTCGGCTGCTGCGGTATTACTCAGCGTGTCAGAGCAACGGTCGTCAGGTGACGCATCACTCCTCGCAAGCTTCCGCGGTTCAGGCATACGGGGAAGAGTCCGATTTTTGAAAACACAATACACCGACGGAACATATTGTCATAAGTATTTTTTTGTTTATGTTACCAGGGTATTTTCTTTTTAAGGATTAGGTTTCATGAGACTCCCAACAATTGGCGCAGGAGTCTCAAATAAAGGTGGAGCTACAGATTCTCTCCAATAGGCGTGGTCCTCTCAAATAGCATCAAGATTAAGTTGAAGTTAAAACAGACGGTCTTCCTCATACATAAAATTTAAATACAAGATTAGTATTGTTATTAGTATAGATAAAAGAAATATCCTGTGTCCACCAGAAGTAAGCTTCCCAACGGTGAAAGAATTATCCGAATGGGTTTAGTTTTCGAGATCAGTAAAAAAAATTTCGTATATTATCGTGAACTACTTTCTTTCACGTTGGGTGTGATCAATTTGTATGTAAACAAAGCGGAACAATACATGGGAATTCGGAAACTATTTAAAAGCGATGTTATTCGGTAGTATAGCCAAAAATACTTATAAAAAAAACGAAATAGCATAGTCCGGAAAGCTTCCCAACGGTAAAAGAATTATCCGAATCGGTTTAGTTTTCGAGAATTGTAAAAACAAATCCGTATATTATCGTGAACTACTTTCTTTCACTTTGGGTGTGACCAGGTTGTATATCTACTCTATAGAAAGCTGAATGCGGAGTGCAGAAAGTGTATTATTGTGCATGTTTGCTATTTCGAGTTTTTAGTCTCAGAATGGCCATTATAAATTGTGATTTTTATAATAAAATTTTCATCAAGTGTGGTGAATGCCTCCGAAAAACGCAAACCTATCAGACAAGTTCAGCCGAAAGCAAAGAAAGTAAAATTACTCCGAGAGTGTGAGACAACCGAACAATGTGATCGAAGACTTATGGATCAGCGGGAAAGAGCCAGTGTATCTAGGGTGGCAGAGACCTTGGAACAGCGTGAGACCCGACTTAAGCGTTGTTTATCATGGTAGGATTTTTTTAATAGTGCGATTTACATTGTTACTTGAAAACAAACTTTATGTCCATCCCGGACAACGCCAGGTATCTTCGCTAGTGTTCGATATTTCCAAAAACTTGCGGGAGTTCTTATTTGAAGAAACAGCACTAATACATCCTTAATGTAGATAATGTGTAATTTTTTTTAAGGTTTTTACGCAGTGCGGTGATTAAGTAGTGAGGCTGATTTTACAAAATAAAATCCCGGTGAAATACATGGGACGGGATGGCATAGTTTTTTTTAATAAGCCATTTATCAACTATGCGGTGGCAACTACGTTTGCGTGAGGATTGCGCATATGATTATTTACTCTGTGTACGTCGTCATTCCGTGGAAGAACATTGTCACAGCTGTGTCGTGGAACAGAGACCAAATTTCCGGTTCTGTTTGAAAACCGGTAAAACTGTATCTGAAACAGTTGAATTGCTATACGTGATGTGTATGTAGTTCATTGCTTATCTCGTGCACAAATATTCCGATGGTGTGGCAGGTATGCACTCTTCAAGGATGGACGGGAAGATTTGGAAAATGACGAAACACGCAAACGCCTGACTGCAGTGCGCTCATCTGAACTCCCTGAGAAAGTTCAGGAAGGATATAAAGTGATCGTTGTGTGACCGTGAGGATCTTGGAATGCCACCTCGGTTTTCATAAGGAGACAAATCGTCAAATTTTAGAGCAAGATTTAAGGGGGGTCGAATGTGCTCTTTTTGTCCGCATGCTTTGTCAGACGGCCATACATGAGTGGAGTACGCGAAAGTCATCCTGAAGACCGCAGAAACAATGAAAAATTTTCTTCAAAGCATTGTGGCAGATGACAATACATGGTGTTTTCGTTATGATCCCGAAACGAAGCAAGTGCTCAGTGGAAGTTCGCGTAGTCACCCAAAGGAATGGTTACATAAGTCCAAAATCAAGACGATACGTGTGTGCTTTTACAGCAGCGAGGAAATTATACATCACGAATTCATTTCTGAACGTGCAACTGTCTTTGGCAATGGTTACACATCCATTTTGGAACGATAGTGGAAGAGGATATACCCGCTCATCAAGTAACGAAGCCAGGTCATTTTCTGGGGTTACTGTACACGTAGACTACCCTGTAAAAACAAGGTGGTGTGAAGTTACGGAAAATTTCTTAAAATAACATGCAGCAAAGTTTCCGGTAGGTATTCGAGTTTTAACGAAATTTCTGTTTTAAAAAGTTTCCCTTTCTAAAAACGGAAACTTCAGTATTTCGATAGATTTTCCGTTGTCACTAATTAGGTTTTTTTTTTTTACAGAAACGTCAGTTTCGGTGTTTCCTGTCTTTTCTGAAAAATATTTCCCGAGTTCCCCAAAACTTCGATTTTGATTTTTTCAGTCTCTACACATTTTCTTCAGACTTAAAACTTTAATTTTGACTTAAGAAAAAAATTGGGTGATCTTCAGTTTGATGATTTACTATTTTTTCCAGCCCTTATACAGTCCCTTCAATCCGAAAATTACGATTTTGACCTTCTAGAAATTGATGTTTGCGTCCTGAACTTCCATTTATAGTACCTATATGTTGGATTATACCCACCCAGCGCTAAAAAACAAAACAACAACAAAAAAAAATACGCAGATCGTCAGAGAAGATTTGCAGCCACTCCAGATGGATTGCGATATCAATACGTGACATGTGCAGCTGTTGTTCACCCATCGAGAGAAGCGTCGTGTACCTTGAAACCACACATCCGGGTCTCTCTCCCTCTCTCTGGTTAATGCTTCTGCGCGGTCGTGTCTGTTGTTCATTAAAAGAATTGTTCCTGAATAAAGGAAACAACTTTATTAAATGTAATGTTCCCGATCATTAGTCTCAGTTACGCTACACTATATTTTTAGAGGTGTATTTGCTATCATTAAGTAAGTGTTTTCTGTGATAGCGAAGCAATTAAGTGGCAAGACAGAATTCAACTTCTACAGCAAACATGGCGTCAGTAATAAATGCTTTATTGTATTATCGTGAAACATCTACGTGTTGTGTGCATATTAGCTCAAGTTGGATATCCCTGTGTCTACGTATCATCCTTTGTATTGATGCGTGGACTAAGCAAGACGTACAGGCCCAAGCCATAATTTCTTTATTGGTCAAAGATAATCAAATTTTTCATATTAGAAATGAAACATCAGCTGTTGATATGTGGAATGCTTTAAAAAGGGTTCATGAGCGTACAAATTTAACAAGTAAATTATACAGTATTTGCTTAGAAAGCTCTACAACATAAAATAAGATGAACATGTGCCAATCTAGCAACACATCAACAAAGTATTAGAAATCAATAATAAACTCAGGGCAATTGGGGAAGACATAAAAGTCTCCCACATTACTGCTATCATACGAGTATTTTGTGGTTTACCTAGGAGCTATGATATATTGGTAACTGCTCTTGAAGCAAGACCGCACAATGAATTAACCCTTGATTGAGCTTATTAAGAATAAATGAATTTATTGATGAGTGCAATTCCATAATTGAACGGTCAAAGGACAACAGCGCGTCATCAATCGAAGTCCTTATAGTAAAAAGCTAAGACAACAAATACAAAAAATAAAGAGCAAAAATTCTGTAGTTTTTGTAAGAAACCTAATCATAAGAAAAATGAGTGTTGGCACTGGAACAAGGGTAAAAATAAAGAGCATAAAAATACTAAGTCATACAAGAGTAATGTAGTAATTAAACAAACCAAACATGAAGTATCTAGTAACAAGACAAATAAAAGTTACGTTTCTAATGCTCAACAAAATAAGAAATTCCTGTTAAAAACCAAAACAAATAAAGACAACACTTTTAATGAATGGTCTTTCTACTCTGGAGCGACAAACCACATGACTAGCGATCGGAATTTTTTCGTATCGTTAGACACTAGTCAAGTAATATCATAATTACAGCGAGTGGTTCAGAAATTAAATCTGAAGGTACAGAAACTGGTTTTCTTTACTGTAAAAATGAAACGGGAAAGATACATGATTTAGAGCTTAGAGATGTTTTGCATGTGCCACAATTTGAGGGGAAATTTACTCTCAGAAAATAATATCTGTAGTAGGTGTCATGAAGTTATTTTTAAAGGTAACAAATGCGTTATACAGAATAATGACGAAATTATTGCTACATGCACACTAAAAAAAATGGTTTGCATAAATTGCAGAAAATAACTATAAATAAAGTGGCTAAGACAGCAACAGAAAGCAAAAATAAACATTGCATTAAGTAAAAAGAAATGCATTAAGTTGTGGCACAGACGTTTAAGTCATTTTAACACAAATAGCATAAAACAAATGGAAAAACATGGCAAAAGGTATACACTATGAAAACAAATGTAAATGGTATAAAATTATCTGGTTGCAAAGCTATTGATAATTGTGAAGAATGTATTAAGAGCAAATTAGCAGAGAAACCCTATCCTAAAGTGAGTGAACATAAATCTACTGAAGTATTGCTAGTGGTACACTAAGACACACTGAAGAGCAATTGAATTAGAGGCAGCTGTGGGCGGCCCTGTAACCGGAAGGGAAATGTCGTATGCAGCGATCCAACAATATGAGGAGTCATGCGACGGGAATCAGTAAGAGTCGAACGCAATATGGGTAACACGAAGGATCTAAGCACATTGGATCGTGGGCAAATTGTCGGGCCCGACGAATGGGTCACTTCATCTCGGAAGTCGTGCAGGAACTGGGATTTTCACGAGCCACTGTGTCACGGGTGCACCGTGAGTACATCGAATCTGCTAAAACCATCCCTGCAAGGGCCAACTGCCGTAAACAACAGCGTGTGGATGAGCGGGGTCATCGTTGGCTAGCTCGCATTGTAACAGCGGATAGATGGGCCACAGTGCAAGAAATCACTCGGCAATTTAACGCTGCTGCACAAAAACGTGTAAGCAGCCACTCCATCCAGAACCATCTCCTCGCTATGGGGTACAGAAGCCATCGTCCCACGATGGTACCGCTGCTAACCGCACATCACAGGGTGAAAAGATTAGCATGGGCGCTGGAACATCGCCACTGGACCCTAGACATATGGAAAAATGTTGCCTAGACTGATGAGTCGAGATTCACGTTGGTACATGCGGATGGAAGGATACGAGTACGGCACAAACCACATGAAACGATGGATCCTTTTTGCCAGCAGGGTACTCTTCAAGCTGGTGCGGCTCGCATTCTCGTCTGGGGACTGTTAACGTGGACTGAAATGGAAACCCTGGTACGTCTGACATCGTCCCTCTCAGGTCAACGTTACAGGGATATCCTGGACGACCATTTGCTCCCGTTTGTGCGTCTTCAACATCCCAGTGGGGACCTCATCCTGCAACAGACAATGCACCGTGCCATCGCTCCCGAATTGTATCCGAATGGTTGGATGAACACTCCACTGACGTGACCTCGCTTCCTTGGCCAGCTAGATCACCTGACCTCAATCCCATCGAGCACATCTGGGATGCCATCAAGAGATATGTTCGAGGCTCTGATTCCACTCCATCAAATCTTTGTGAACTGTGGGAACTTTTTCAGGGGTCGTGGATCCGCATGGCTTCCCAACGCTTCCGGTATCTTGTCGAGTCTATGCCGAGACGAATCGCCGCCGTCATCAGAACGAAAGGTGGGGCTACACGTTACTAGACAGGTATCTCTAATTCAATTGCTCTTCAGTGTATGTAGTCAAGTGTCATCAATCACACCAGGAGGTAAACGCTACTTCATAACTTTCATCGATGATCTTTCGCGTTTTACAATATTTATCTACTATCCAACAAGAATGAAGTTCTTGCCAAATTAAAAAATAAATACATTTCTTCTGTAAGCAAAAAATTTAAGAAAAAGGCTACCACTATTCGCGTAGATAATGGAGGTGAATATACTAGTTTAGAATTCGAGAAATTCCTAGCCAAGGAAGGTATCGAACACCAAACGAATGTTTCATACTCAGCAGCCCAAAATGGAGTTACTGTGCGCAAGAACCGTTATTTGCAGGAAATGTGCAAAACCATGCTCTTAGATGCAGGACTGGATAACAGTTATTGGGGAGAACCCCTATACACAGCTGCATATCTTTAGAACAGATTGCCAACTAGAGCCACGGGGAAAACTCTATTTGTACTATGAAATGGTCGTCAGCCATATATTGGGCATACCAAAGTGTTTGGATGCAAAGTGTACTGCTATGTACCTAAACAACCTAGAAGAAAGTTGGATGACCATTCACAAAGTGTAATTTTATTATGATTCTGAAAGAATAAAAGGATACAGGTCCTTCTAACTAAAACACACAGATTTCCACAAGGTGTTGAGGTCTTTGAAAAACAAAACATTGGATGTAATAACAATAGAGAGAAAGAACCAAATAATAATACTGTTCTTCTAAAGTAAACAAGAACATAAAGATCCGTTATTAGGCGTAGAAACTTAATTTATTTTGCAAGCTTTCGCTTCCAACGGGAAGCTTCGTCAGACAGCAGAAAAAATAAAACAGAACAGAATCTGAGCATAAATGCAATTCAAATATGTCAAACAATCAAACAGAAGTGCGAGTATTCACGAGCTCATAATGGTCATGTTGCTCATGACGGGCGCGCTCGCTGTATACCTAGAATTCTACTCCAAATCGGAGAGAGTTCCATCGTGATGTCAGTGTTGCAAGATTCATGGTGCGTCAGGATTTGATTAGTTTCGCGTACAGCCGTAGATCTTGGTCCATCGTAAGGGGCAAACTTACGCAAATCTGACCAAATGGGTAAGGCTCCAAGGCTGGCTGCATCCCTAGCTAGAGTCGTGCTCAATTTTCTATTCTTTTACAACGACCTTGAATGACCTCTTGGTCATACCGATGTACACTTTCTGAGATGAGTCCGATTACTGGAGCGGTACGGCGTACACTCCCGCCTGATTCTCGACCTCCATATTACTAGAGTTTGGTGAGAGTAGGGCAAAGATAGTTTTCTCTCACCAAACTCTAGTAATATGGAGGTCGAGAATCAGGCGAGAGTGTACGCCGTACCGCTCCAGTACCCGGACTCATCTCAGAAAGTCTACATCGGTATGACCAAGAGGTCATTCAAGGTCCGTGTAAAAGAACACCAGCGTGATGTGAGGAATAGAAAATTGAGCACGGCTCTAGCTCGGGATGCCTACAGCCTGGGAGCCTTACCCATTTGGTCAGATCTGCGCATGTTAGCCCCTTACGATGGACCAAGATCTACGGCTGTACGCGAAACTAATCAAATCCTGACGCACCATGAATCTTGCAACACTGACATCACGATGGAACTCTCTCCGGTTTGGAGCAGAATTCTAGGTATACAGCGAGCGCGCCCGTCATGAGCAACATGACCATTATGAGCTCGTGAGCACTCGCGCTCCTGTTTGATTGTTTGACATATTTGAATTGCATTTATGCTCTGATTCTGTTCTGTTTTATTTTTTCTGCTGTCTGACGAAGCTTCCCGTTGGAAGCGAAAGCTTGCAAAATAAATTAAGTTTCTACGCCTAATAACGGATCTTTATGTTCTTGTTTATATTTACTTTAGAGTGGCGTATTCGAATCCAATTCTCTTTACTCAGTAGTAATAACTGTTCTTCTAAAGTTGGAAAAATCAAGTCAACAATCAGACTCGTCTGGTGAAAAAGAAGAAAGCGAAAGAGTTGTCACACTTCAAATTCATATTTGTTCAAATTTATTTCAAATTCAAAAAGGTACTTCAAATTCAACTTTCTACGTGAAGTGAATTATAGGAATGTTGTACATCTAATGTTCCTGAAAAGACATGACCACTTCAAAAAGTTGTGACACTACCTAGGAGATCTGAGAGATCAACAAAAAGGAAACCACCACCAACACTGGCATACATAGCCAAGACTGAGTTTAACACTGAACTCAGAACCTGGAAGTAAAGGCAGAAACTTCCAGATGTAGAAAGCAACACGGGTCAAGGCAGCAGATGAAGAAATAAAATCACTTTATCAAAATTACACTAAGGAACTGGTGGATCTTTCTAAAAGAAAACCATAGGATTCAGATGGAATTTTAAGATAAAGTATCATGCGAACGGCACTATAAGCAGATATAAAGCCCGGTTAGTAGCTAAAGGGTACAATCAGAAATCTGGTCAGGACTATGAAACTACGTTCTTTCTCCAGTGGTGAAACATAGCACCATTCGTACCTTTTTAACGGTTAAAGCTCATCAAAAGACATATGTCAATCATACTGATATCAATACTACCTTGCCTATCTTTATGCCAAGTTACACGAAGAAATTTATTTGACTTAGCCAGAAGGATATGAAGATCCTAAGCATAGAAACAAAGTTTGCAAATTAAAGAATAGTCTCTATGGTCTTAAACAGTCAGCTAGAATATGGAACAAAACAATCTCTGAAGTGTTACAAAACAATGGATATAGTCAAAGTAAAGTTGATCCTTGCTGTTTTATTAACAGGCATGAAGGCAGCATTTTCTACATAATTGTTTATCTGGATGACATTCTAGCTGCGTGTGATACTAAAGAAGACACGGAGAAAAATATATAAATGGTTGCTAAGATCTTTGACATAAAAAACTTAAGACCTGTCACTCGTTACCTCATGGCACAGATCGATAGAAAAGAGGATGGAAGTTGTTTGATAAATTAATCAGCCAAGATTGAAGAAATCATCAAAAGATTTGATGAATCTGAATAGAAAAAGAGTTACATACCTATGAGTACAGACTTCTGTAGTAATGATGATAATCAAGAAGAAGAGGAATTTCCTGACAATGGAAAATACAGGGAAGCAGTGGGAGCTCTATTGTATATATTTACAGTTACAAGACCTGGCATAGCTACATCCGTTGGAATTTTAGGAAGAAGAGTAAAAACCCCACAGTTTACGACTGGAAAGCCCTGCAAAAAATATTACAGTATCTTAAAGCCACATCTAACATGCCAAGGAGCAACAAACATCGAAGATCAAAACTCAACGAGTGGGTGCATTTACAAACTCGAGAACAGTTGCTTCTCATGGGCAGGTAAGAAACAGAATTGCATGGCATCGTCTTCAACGGAAGCCGAATACATCGCCATTGCTCAGGCGTCACAAGAACCCATTTGGTTAAGACAACTGCTGGATGACCTGCTTTACCAGCAAGAACGTCCAACCACAATGTTCGAGGATAACACGTCGTTTATCACATTGGTAATGAATGAGGGAACATGTGCCAGAACCAAGCACATTGACGTGAAATATCATTTCATCAAAAGCCTCCAATCGTCTACCAATATTGTCATACAGGTGAGATGTTGGCTGATATCTTCCCAAAACCATTGTCTGGAGCCAAAATTGAAAAACTGAGAATGTATATCATGTCTTCAACTGACATGCCAATCCATCGGATCAAGGGGGAGTGTTGGAATTATAGCCTCCCAGCGCTAAAATAAAACAAAAATAAAAAAACGCAGATCGTGAGAGAAAATTTGCAGCCGTTCCAGATGGATTGCGACATCACTGCGTGGCAGGTGCAGCTGTTGTTCACCCATCCAGAGAAACGTCGTGTACCTTGAAACCTTACATCCGAGTCTCTCTCCCTCTCTCTTATATGAGCACGGTTGGGAAGAAAACCGCCTGTGTGCTGTGGTTAATGCTTGTACGCGGTCGTGTGTTACGATAATGTCTGTGTGTGTTGCTTATTAATAGAACTATCTGTTCCGGAAGAAAGGAAGCAACTTTATTAAATGTAATGCTCCCAATCATTAGACTCAGTTACGCCACACTATTTTTTGGATGTGTATTTGCTGTCATTAAATAAGTGTTTTCTCTAACAGCGACGCAATTATGTGGCAAGACTGAAGTCAACTTCTACAAAAAATATGGCGTCAGTAAGAAATGCGTTATTGTATTACCGTGGAGCACGTTCGTTTTGTGAACATATTCGCTGAAGTTACATATCTATCACTGTGTCCACGTATCATTCTTTGTATTATAAGTTTTTCTATTTGTTTGCATACAACTCAGGTCGGTATATGGTTATTAGCATGATGTGCTCTCTGTTCTATTATTGTTAAGCACACATTCTTCCGCCTTGAATGAAGGTCTAGCAAAAAAATCTTTTTTCTTTTCAAATGCGTACCGAACCGATTGGAGAGTTGGTATTAACTACAGGGTGTTTCAAAAAGAATGACCCGCTTTCAAAGTAGTATATTTAATGAGGCAAATGTGTGATAGTTACAAAACAAAAAGCCAAGTATGAAGGAATGTCTAAAGTTTCAATCACCACAATTACAAATGCTCAATGTGCCCTCCACCTGCTGCACGGACATCATCAAGCCAATAGCTGAATTCATCCCAAACGCGTCTGAGAGTGTCTTCAGTCACAGAATTTACCGCGGCCGTGATTCTCGTTCGGAGCTCATTCCAGTCAGCGGGTAAAGTGGGAACATAAACACGGGCATTTACGTATCCCCATGAAAAAGTCACATGGTGTGATGTCTGGAGATCTCGGAGGCCAAGCGTGTAGTGCCAAGTCATGGGGTCCCCTACGTCCAATCCAACGCTGAAGCAATGTGTCGTTTAGATATCGACGAACTTGGAGGTTCCAATGTAGCGGTGCGCCGTCCTGCTGTAAAATGTAATCTTAAGAGTCGTCCTTCCGTGGGCTTCGCTGAAACGCCTCGTGATATCGTTGCATATTCGTCGCTGAGGTGGTTGGTCTTCCAGGACTCTTTCCTTTCCATAAACACCCCTGTTTCTTCAAATTGTGGATACCACCGACGAATGTTTTTGCCCACTTTTGGAGCACTGCCGTAACGCCATTTAAATACACGCTGCACCGTAATCACGGACTTGGCCTCGCTAAATTCGAGCACACGAAACGCCTTCAGTTGCCTCGACGCCATGTTTCACTCACACTGTTTGGACGCTCGTGCTGCCATCTTGCAGTAGTCATAACAAACTCTGGGCCTCGCCCGTAGACATGATACGAGTCGCATTCATCAGTGGTTCGTGGTTGCCGAGATATGCACTTTTCAAATCGGGACATTCTTTATGAAACACTGTTTAACTACACATCCAGTTTAAGAATTTAGCAGCACTATACAGTCCTTCCAGTCTTAAAACTTCTATTTTGACTTTTTTTCAGTCCCTCTAAATCTCTTCAATCCCTATAAATAATTCCCGTTCCCACTTTCTTTAAGCCTAACTGCATAAATATCATTGCAGGACTTCTTCGTGATTCAGGAAGTGAAGGCATGCGTATCCTTGTCAGAGACTGCTCTCTGGACTGTTCGCATGCGTGTAAGGAGCGCTACTGATTGAGCTACAAAAACACTTACCACCAGGTGCCGTTTAAGGTAGAAACGAAGAAGGCTGGAGTCACGAGCTGATTAAATGTGTTTCGCTATGAATGCGGGTTAATTAGTACTTTTTTCAGTTGGAGCTTATTATTTTTCTGAATAGGTGTATAATAATTTTATTTTCCCCTGAGAATGGACTTATCATAAATTCCATTTTGTTTACATCGTGATTTTTCATAGGACCAGAATATTTTGAAACTCAAGATTTTGTTTTAATTAACAATGACTTTCAGTTATGATTAAGGAAAGGTGAAATTACTACCTCATAGTAGGGTGATCCATTTAAACCAGTACCATGTGATTTACTTATAACTTTTTTATAAATAACAACAAAATCATACAGTTAGTTGAGAATTATACATGTGGTATTGGAGAATCATTTTATCAAAGCAAATGTTGGAATCGTCCTCCATTTTCTTGTAAACACAGTTGAACACGCCGCACCATATTCAGTGATGTCTCATGTAGAGTACGAGCAGTAACATTGTCAATTTCATTCGTGATTGTTTCACGAAATGCATCCCATGTTTTTGGATGGGCTTAGTAAACTCTATCCTTTAAGTAGCGCCATAAAAAAAAGTCAGGGAAGTAAAGTCCGGAGATCGGGGAGGCCATATGTTTTTGGAAATTAATATGTCATCAAAGAAGCTGGTTATGAGTTCCATTGAGACTTTCGATGTGTGACACGTAGCGCCATCCTGCTGAAAGTAGCCCTCTGTCAATTCAATGTCATCAAGTTTTTCCCCAAATTCATTGAATATGCGGCAATAAACGTTAGTGTTGACAGTCTCAGAGAAAAAAATGGGGCCAGTAATTTTCTTAGACGAAACCGCACACCATACACAAACCGCTTGTGAATGCATCGGCGTTTCACACATAACGTGTGGGTTTTCGGCATCAGAGTATCTGCTGTTTTGCAAATTGACGTAGCCTGACAGATGAAACCAGGTTTCATCCGTAAACCATGTGATGGAGAGAACATCAGATCGCAAATTAAGAAAATTTTGAAACCATTTGCAGTAACTTACTCTCTTTCCCTTGTCCGGTTCCTGCAGCTGATGGATTACGTGCACTTTAAAGGTCGAATATTCGCTTTTTTTGCTGCCCTTTGACAAGTTCCGTATGAATATCCTGTGTGTTGGCTTAATCTGCGCAACGATTTAGTCTGAGATTGAAGTAAACGTGCCGAACATCGTCCACACGCGTTTGGGGCATCGGAAGGTGATGTCTACCGCTACCGCTGAGAAGAGAACCGGTTTGCTCCAGTTTTTTTGCCATCGACAGAATTGTTGACTTGCTTGGAACTTTTCGAACTCCAAACTCTCTTCGAAATGCTCGTTGCGTTTTGATGACGGAATTGGTTACCCAATACGATTTCACTAAAAAAACACGCTCTGGAACAGAGTACTGCATGTTTCCGAATGCACGGAAGTGAATGACAGCGCAACAACAAACAAATCACGAGCTGATTTACAGTTACGGTTAACAATCTTTTTCACGGTGGCGGTTTTCATTCTCCAGGAGTTGCTGCTTCTATTGAAAAAAAGAAAAAGTTCCTTGCGCGATCCCTTGCAAAAATGTAAGTTTTTTTCAGGGTACTGGTTTAAATGGATCACCCTGTATTATTTCCCGAAGCTGCTAAATAAAAAAATTACTCTTAATAGTGATAGCGGCTGTTGTGTTAAAGAATCTGATACACAGAACTTACGTTCTCTGAACAACACTTCAAGTAACCGGTTTCTTATGGTTACACAATATACAATAACTGGGGCGGGAGGAGGTACTTATGTACTTTCCTAAGGGGTTACACTAGTGACTAACTTGGGGTGGTTCCACAATATAGAATACCTGTACGGCATTTTACTACACACATGATTTGCAACAGTAACATTAATATCAGGCGATATGCTTTCTTTTTCCGTAAATCCGGTCTCGTTGCAGAATTTTAAAATCATGTCCTCCAATAGATGATTGAAATTCAGTTTGTTTTACAAATTTGGAAGCTGCGAATCTGTTTATTAGTCTAAATATGACATGAATCAGATAATATCCGAAAATTTGGAAATTTCGCCGTCCTGGAGCGGAAATCGAACCCGCATCTCTCGGATAGCGTCCGAGTATGCTAACCTCTACACCACCTAGAACGACCAAGTTTCGAGTTTCCGATTAATTTGATGTAACCGTCGTAACATACTCGGGTGCTATCCGGGAGACGCGGATTCGATTCCCACTCCAGAACGACAAAATTTTTAAGTTTTCGGATATTATGTGACTTAACATCGATGTCATATTTATACCAATAAACGGATTCACAGCTTCCAGATTTGTACTGTACAATGGTATAATCCCGTATTTCATTCATTAATCTGCTTTTTTTTTTTTTTTTTTTTTTTTTTAAGGTTTAATAACTACCGTGAGCAACTCGGTGGGCTATAAGTATTCTCCCTTCGCTAATTTAAAGCCACTGGTTCCAGGGAAGGAAGAGAGCCTGTGCTGTAAGACAAATCACAGCATCTATTCCTCACCGGGATTCGAACCTGGACCCATCTCGGACGAATGGTCACAATTTTTTTTATTGTTAATCAAACCTCAAGTATTACCGCGAGCTACCGCTAATTTTCCGTTGCATGGATACGGAAAAAGTGAGAACAGCGTTTTTCCGTTTATATAAGAACGGAATCCAGATTAGTTCCCTGGAAAGTCAAGCTTTTCTGATAACACCTCTTGAAAACGGCAGTTTTCCGTTATCAAGCGGAGAAAGATGAACAGGAGGGTTTATGTCAATTCGCGTGTGAAAAAAATCCTTGAAGTACAGTTTTTTTTTGTTTTTTTTTTTTGACATTTTACGGAAACGGTTGAATCAGGAGGGTGTTTCGTTAATTCAAGAAATGAATCACGGATGGACGTTCGTGAATTTCAGGAAATGTTTTACAGCATGCATGATCATTTTTTTTAAATTGTTTTAAATCTTTGAAATGTAAAACTATTTGATTAGAAGAACTCCGATGATTATGAAAAAAAAACAACATGACTTACTTTTTATGGCGAACAGAGATCTCAAATGTTTGAGAACTATTATTTGGGTACAGAGAAGCCTAAATCTTTTTAACGTGTCGTAAAGATAAAAAACAAACACACAGATCTGTAGGTCATTTCATACTTTTTTTTTTTTGAAAAAATAAGGAAACTTACAGGTAAGGTAGTTTAAGTTGTAACGCACGATGAGCTATGCGACATATGAGTGCTCACTCTTCATTTCTGAATGTGCTTCAGAACTGGCGCTGATAACAAACTGACATCGAAGACGTTTTATTTCGTTGCAGATTGTGAGTTGAGATATCAGAAGTAAAACACCTTATAAACGAATGGATTTCAGTTCCGTGGAAACCTCTATCAGTTGCATTAGATAAAGAAAATATTATCTTTATGTACTTTCCTAAGGGGTTAATGTTTTGAATCATGTACTGCAGGTAGCAAGAACTGATTTACGATTATTTTTTAGATATTTTTAGCACGTTTTTTGTAAAAAGAGGAACGTGTTCATAGTATCACTTTGTCCGTCTGTCAGTCCGTCCGTCCGTCGACATCATATCTCTGCAACTATTAGCGGAAGTCCAATTTGAAAATTCTTTTGCGTTGGAAAGCTTGATATGTGAGAAGGGTTGCTATAGTTTCCTCCAGTCTTTCTCAGATTTCTTGCTTTATGGTGTTTCCCAATGCATAAGGTCTCCGCTATAGGACATAAATGTAGATGCCATCGAATTCAAATGCATTTTATTCCATATATTTTCTTCTAAGTAACAGATTAAAAAAAATATTTCTTCATTTCGATGCCACTTATAGCGAAGACTATTTCCGCCGCCCCGGTGGCGCAGTGGTCTAAGCGATGTCCTTTGATCATTCGTCCGAAAGGGGTCCGGGTTCGAATCCCGGTGAGGCATGGATGTTGTGTTTGTCTTACGGCACTGGCTCTCTCCCTTCCCTGGAACCAGTGACCCTAAATTAGGGACGGGCGACTGCTTATAGCCCATTGAGTTGCTCACGGTGGTCGTTAAACCTCCAATAAAAAAAAAAAAAATAAAATAAAAATACTGTTTCCAGTACATCTTCTTTTTCAAGTAACACCTAGATTTCCCTTAGGGAGCGTAAAGATAAATTGCAATTTCTCCAATATCTCTGCTTCTGAAAGTCCGAATTGGATAATTATTTCTGCACAGGAAACAGTTCCTTTCGGGAAATGTTATACAGAGGATGAGTTGAAAGTTTTGTAATATTTGCATAAACGCATATGCTGCGGCAGGTATGTCACGTGTTTAAACTAGTTCAAGTCGCGCACTGCAGTCAGTCGAAAGGGATATAAAGTGATAGTCGTTGCTGTGAACAGCATTGCATGTGATCGTTCTGTCTGTGGTTGGGACGCCTAAACCATGAACAGCCACAACCGGCTAATTAAGGAACATTTGCTTTACGAGCTTGAACTCGGTCATAACGCTGCTCAAGCAATACGAAACATTTGCCATGCAAAAGGGAAAGGTTCCGTGGACCACAGCACCGCAACCAGATGGTTCAAGAAATTTCGCTGAGGTGAAATAAACCTCGACGATCAGCCAAGGTCAAGTAGGTCGCGAAGATTCGGAGACCATGCGCCAGGGCTTAGAGGCAAAATCCGACTACCACCACTCGGAGATTATCAGGCGAGCTGGGCATATAACAGACCACCGTGGTTCGTCACCTTCAGGACCTCGGAAAGGTCTACAGGAGCTGCCGCATTATCCCTCACGAACTGACACCAGCTGAAGCAAACCGCTGAGTGGAAGTGCGCACGAAACTCCTAGAAAATCAGCGCGATGTACGTTTCACCAAGGGAATTGTTACGTGCGATGAAAAGTGGGTCTATTTCTGTAATCCTAAAACACAACGGCAGTGGTTGAGCCCGAGACAGCTTCTTGAACCTGTTGTCAAACGTGGGTGCTTCTAGAACAAGGTGATGCTCTGCGTCTGGTGGAATTTCGAGGAGATAATCCATTACGTACTTGTTTCAGACGGTCGGACAATCAACGCCAATCTCTACTCTAAACAGCTGGAGAGGATATATGCCGTTTTGGAGAAGACGTACCGTCACTGGTGAACAGAAAGCGCACTGTCCTACAGCAGGATAACGCTCGGACTCATGCCGCGCTAACGACCCGGGCACAACTCCAGAAACTTGAGGCATCGAACTGATACCACATCCAGCATATAGTCCGGACCTTGCCCCGTCAGATTATTACTTGTTCCGGCCCATGGCGCAACACTTCCTTCGTGGGCGGTACTTCAACAACCAGGAGGAGGTGTCAGCTGGGGTGAAGGAGTTCTTTGCCTCGAAGGACAAGAACTGGTACCGCAGCGGAATCGAAGAACTGGTAGGCAGATGACTAAAGACAGTGCAACACGGTAGCCTATACTTTGAATGCTAGTCAGCTTCGTTATAAAGATACGTATAGAGACATAAAGTGATCCAAATATTGCAAAACTTTCGACTAACCCTCTGTACATTTTCTAACATTTGGTAGAGAATAATTCGGCCGTTAGGGTTTACTTCTGTTTGTGATGTAATTGCAGAGAAATCTGAGCTTCTGAAAACTCGATTGAAAAAATTCTTTTGTGGACCGATACCGCTCACATGGGAAAACTGTTTCGGAATATCCTTGAAATAATATATACCTTTTACGCCAGTGTGCGTGGATGTACAGCTTATTTTTGTGGATACCTCTACTTGTAAGAGTCCGATTTGAAAAATTGTTTCTTTATGGGAGAGCGTTTCTGAAGCGAAATGTTTCTAATATAACTTCAGTTTACAATATATACTTCAGTTTACAAAATATTCGCAGCAATATCTACGGGACTAAAAACCCGATTGAAAAACGTCCTTTTCAATTAGATACTATTAACAATTAAAACATTTTGTGTGTACTTTGTTCTCAAAAGAATTCCCAATTTCTCCGCTAGGAGGCACAAATATTTAATCAGTTTTTCTCGATATCGCTGCTTCTAAATGCCCAATATGAAACTTAACATGGGATACCATTTAACTTGTGGATCACTTAAGCTTCGTATTTGAGGAGTTTTTGTAGTTCACAGCTATGTCGCTAGGTGGTGTTGAGTAATTCTGTTTGCAGCTGTGTATTTGTTTCTAAAACCCCTTTGAGAAATATCTTTATTTTACTGTATGTATAAAGATGGTGAACATTATGCTCTTTAAATAAAACACAACTTTCACGCTAGGGGGCGCAAAGATCAAAACCTTTTTCTCGCTATATCTCCTTCCGGGAGACGTATTTTAAAAATTATTTTTCCTTAGCATAGTTTTTGCCATGAAGAATACTTTCCGCATATTTTCAACTTTTCCATTATGCAAAATTCTTCCGATAGCAGGCGTGGAGTTATATCATGTTTTTTTTTCTATATTTCTTCTTTTAACGGTTAGATTTGAAAATCTTGTTTTCTCTGATACTTCCTTCATTACTTTTATAATGTAGTATGACCTACTTAGCACGTCTTCTGAATCCTTTCCGACGTGAATAAAAATTTTCAAAGTCATTCATAGTCGATAGAACCGGTTAAAAAAGAAAAACTTTAGTCTATAATATTTTTGATGTTTTATCGATTGTATAAATCCGGTTGATCGTTCTTTTCTAACCGGTTCCATTGAATATGAATAACTGAAAATTTTTATTCTCGTCGGAAAGGATTCAGAAGACGTGCCTACAACCGAAAATTGGGTGTCTTCTTTCTTGTTTTTTGTTTTTTTTTGTTTTTGTTTTTACGGCCATAATTTGCAGCACTGGCGGCTATAAGAAGTATGTCGTATGTCATCCTTATGTTCGGTCACTGGTTCAAGGGAAGGGAGAGCGTCAGCGCTGTAAGGCAAACGCACCACGCATTCCTTATTCGGATTAGCCTGGGCCCATATCGGATGGCCAGCCTACTCCTTTCAGAGATGAAAACGGGTCACGGATCAATGGGTCACCTGGTCGACAATTTCTTGAGGATCAAATGAGTCGGGTCAAGGTGTTTGTAACCCAATTTCGACCCGGTTTTATTTTCGCTTTATTTTTCAAAAGAAAAAAAAAATCAAAGACCCCTTTAGAGGTCTTTGAAATAATACTTCAGAGCAGCTGTGTATAATCCAGGAACTTGCTGAGAAGGGTAAAAAAAATGAGATTAAAAACGAAATTTCAGAAGACAAAACTGAAGTACAATGCTTTTACAAGAAATGAAGATTTTTTGATTGATTAGGGAAATCTGGAGATAACCGATACCTACATTTGCCTTGACAGCAGATATCAAGCAAAGGTCACATTGATGAAGAAATTAATCGACGTATAAAACTTGGTTGGAGAGCTTTTGAAAGAAACAGTACATTTCTTAAGAGAAATATGCGCCGCCCCGGTGGCGCAGTGGTCTAAGGCGCTGGCCTCTGATCATTCGTCCATAAGGGGTCCGGGTTCGAATCCCGGTCGGGCATGGATGTCGTGTTTGTCTTACGGCACTGGCTCTCTCCCTTTCCTGGAACCAGTGACCCTAAATTAGAGACGGGCGACTGCTTATAGCCCATTGAGTTGCTCACGGTGGTCGTTAAAACCTCCAAAAAAAAAAAAAAAAAAGAGAAATATGCCATTATTTCTTAAAAGAAGAGTGTTTAATCAATGCATCCTTCCAGTGCTTATGTACGGAGCAGAGATGTTGACCTTAACTAAGAAAGACATACAAAGACCAACTGAAAGAAGCATAGAGAGATGCATGCTTGGTGTAACCAGGAGCGACAAGAAAAGGAAATTATGGATAAGAAAAATGCCAAGAGTGGAAGAAATCGTGATCAGAGTAAAATCCTCGAAATGGCAATGGGCTGGACAAATTGCCAGGAGAACGGACACCGATGAACAACCCAAGACAGTCCGTTGTTGAAGAATCTTGGGGAGACTTTCATCCAGCAGTGGAGTGATAATTATTGACAATGATGATGGTGATGATATATTCAAATTTATAGTTCAAAGCAAATATGTTTGGTTCAGGTGTGGTCCGGGTCGGGTCCAATTATGTGACAACCGGGTCCAAAATTTTTGACCCGGTTCTAACTCTGACTCCTTTGACTACCCTGTGAACGAAACGGCTTTTAGGTAACTATCCTGTTTTTTATTATAAAGCTAGCTGGCCACTACAGTAGTTCTACGATCACTGGTGCTTTCAGTTGGCGTTTCAAGCTGAGTTTAAAGCATTCAAGGTATAATACCCAAGCCTTGCGGAAAGGAAGCAGGACTATGAAGTTCTTCGTGTGTTATGAGGAATCAAATTCAAGACGTATTCCTAGATGAAGTGGGAAGTTCGTGATATAGAACAACCTGCGATACATAATACTGCTCATAGAAAGAGGAACTTTTGTTTCTCCATATCATCATCACCGTCATTCTCAACCATTATCAATCCACTGCTGGATGAAGGTCTCCCAAAGTTTCTTCCACAGCTGTCTCCCTTGAGCCTCTCTTCTCCATGTTACTCCCGCATGCTTTCGACTTTCATCCATTCATCTCCCGCGTGGTCTTCTTCTGGGTCTTTTTCTGTCCTTGGAATCCAGTCTCAAATTTCGGTTGTCCATCGATGATCCGTTCTTCTAGCAACATGGCATTCCAGGGACTTTATTGCCCATTGCCATTTCAGGGACTTTACCCTGATCATGATGTCTTCCACTCTTGTCATTTTCCTTATCCATGAGTTCCTCTTCTTATCTTTCCTGGCTACGCCAAGCATGCATCCCTCCATGCCTCTTTCAGTTCTCTGCACTCTTTGTATGTCTTTTTTAGTTTAGGACCATGTCCATATGTAAGAACTGGAAGGATGCATTGATTAAACACTTTCCTTTTAAGACATAATGGCATATTTCTCTTGAAAATTGTACTGTTTCTTTCGAAAGCTCTGCAGCCAAGTTTTATACGCCCATTAATTTTCTCATCAATGTGACCCTCGCTTGATATCTGTTGTCCAAGGTAAACGTAGGTATCGGTTATCTCCAGCTTTTCCCCATCAATCGAAAAAACTTCATTTCTTGTAAAAGCATTGTATACCACTTTTGTCTTCTGAAAGTTTAATTTTAATCCCAATTCTTTACACTTTTCAGCAAGGTCCTGGATCATAGTCTGCAGCTCTGAAGGTGTAGTTGCAAAAATCATTACTCTGCATAATGGGAGTTCATATTCCCTCATTCTTTCAGTTAGCTTATACGTTCTTATTTCCCTGTGGTTTCAAACGTAACAGCGGAACTCGCAACCAGTTGCTGTTATATCATGAAAGAAATACGGGATTACGCTATATAATACACATTTTGAAGATTACAATCCGATTTTTGGTATAAATGTGACAAGGATTGTGAGTCAGATAATATCCGAAAACTTGAAAATTTTCATCGTCCTGGAGCGGGACTCGAACCCGCGTCTCCCAGAAAACGCCAGGGTATGCTAACCACTACACCACCCAGAACGACCAAGTTTCAAGTTTCCGATCAATTTTAAATATAACCATCACAGGATTCGCTAGTCGAAGCAACCGGCATTCATGTTTTGAATGAAAAAAAACAGGGTTCGTCTCTGTCATGTTTTGACAGAGACGAACCCTGTTTCATCTCTGTCAAATGATTAGAAGCTAGGGCCTCGTATCGAAATTCATATGACATGAACCCAATCGAACGCTTGTGGTTCAACTCGAAAAAGCGGGTTCGCGCTAAATCACCACCACCCCGAAATGTACGGGAATTGGAGGACCTGCTGTCGACATTGTGGTACCAGATACTTCAGGATACCTTTCGTCACCTCATCGAATCGATGCCTCGCCGAGTGGCTACTGTTTTGAGGGTTAAAGGAGGTCAGCTTAATAGGTAGGTGGTCATAATGTAATGGCTGATCGGTGTATATCCATGAGCTTCATGATTTCCCTGAAGTAGTGACAAAATAGCTATTTGAAATATGTATTACTGGTATTTTCCGTGTGTTTCGCATTATGTATATAATTTCGGGCTAAAATCAAGACCATTTTGGTGTTGTAAGCTACATGTTCTTTAGAGATAAACGTTAACCCAGAACGTTAACACTGAAAGTTAACCCAGTGGAAAATCTTTGGGATGTTATGGAATGGTCTGTTCGAGCTTTGGATGCTCCACTCAGGAAAGCATGATCTAAGCTTGGAAGACAAGCCACGTGCAGGAAGACCCCAGGAACTCAAAGACGAGGAGCTCGAATCACTGTTGCAAGGGGATGCCACACAATCGACCACGCATCTGGCGAAACGTTTGAAAGTGCTCAATCGACGTCGTCGATTTCACTAGAAGAGATGGGAAGACTCTTCTAGTGAACTGAATTTTTGGTTTTGAAAGATAAGAGACCTGAGCATAGAGGGGATTCTTGTGGAACGCTTTCGATCTACTGGACTCAGTGCCTCACCGTGTGATTGCGTTATTGAGGTGAAAATTTAGCCCACCCGTTGCCGTGTAGGTGTCATGTGATTTCTATCCACTTAGTGTAATGTGAAAGTCATTATCTTTGTTATCTACTACTTCACAAAGAAATTTCAAAAATGGTGAGGATGAATTTTTATTTGAACACAGTTTACAAAACCTTTGGCTAGATCAGGTCAGAAAATCTGTGTTTGTTAGTCCCAGGTATGGACGATACACGTATGCTGTACATGAAGCTAACTTAGTACATCAGTCTTTCCCCTCTGCTTATCTTCTTTTGAGATTATATCATTATAATTAGATATTTCATTTTACTGCACTAAGTTCTGTCAAGTTTTCTTCATGCCTTTCATTCTCGTCTGTTTCTTCTTGTAGTTTTTCATAATTCACAAGTGGAAGTGATCCAATCCATCTGAAATATAATATATATATACAGCTTTAATCTGAAAGAATTTGACCACTTTGAAATTTTACGATAGATGTGTCAATAAATGTTTATCATTTTCTGGAAACTAAATGAAATGAATTGAATTCAAAAATGGTGATGTAGCGTAGAGCCATATATGTGAATGCTGTTTTAACCGATACAGCCGATAATTTAAATCGCAGTTTAAAAAAGTCATAATGCTAATTGGAATTCAGTATTGAATTTGTAAACAGAGGCTAACTTAAAAGGTGATGGGGGGAAAAAAGTTTAAAATTTTTATGTTTGCTATTCATTAAAACAAACGAAAAAGAAAACCACATCGCATTCAAAAGTTTACGTAACATTTTTTTGTTCCAATTACGATTAGAAATTTAATTAAAAGAGCTTTCACATGTACTTCTAGAAAATATAAATAAAAAAAATAACTTGAAAAACAAAAACCTGAAATTTTTTTGGAAAAGGAAATTGCTAATTTTTGTGGTTTGTGGTATATGACTAACGGGCCGAGGCCCATTCACGAAAAACAACTCCATATCATGATGGAGCCTCAACCGAACTTAACAGTTGGAAGAACACAGTCCAACGAAAATCGTCCGCCGTTCTGTCGCCAAATCAAAACACGCCCATCGGATTGGAAGAGTGAAAAACGTGACTCACCACTCTAAAGAACAGCTTTCCAGTCGTCCACAGTCCAGGAAGGACTGGAGACACACCACTCCGAACGGCGCTTAGCATTCACGACAGTGATTTGTGTCTTGTGTGCTGCTGCTCTACCATAATAACCTGCACTGCGCAACCCTCTGCGGATAGTTTTGGTACTAACCGATCCATTGCAAGCATTTCTTATTTGGAGACGGGAGAGGAAGAACGGGATTTCTTAATATTTCTTACCATGGCTCTTCTGTCACGTTTATTAGTTTGTGCGGCCTTCCTGAACGTTTTTCTTTTCTTGTAATTGCACTGTCCTGCTTCTACGTTTTCACGACACCACTTATAGTCGATTTTGGTACGTTTAGTTTAGCTGCACTACTCCGTATGGAAACTCAAATGACATCCTATGACCAGGTCACGGTGGAACTCGGAAAGTTCACGTCCACGCCGCATATCCGCTTCAAAGTTACTGATAACCAGACATGATGGGTCGCTCGCGACTAATCCGTTCCAAGTGACCCGGTCGACAGAGTGAACGAAAAGATCCGTTCGGTAGTTTCAGCCGATCTCGTTCGCTGTTCGCCTTGGTTTTCGGGTTGAGGATCCGAAAGATCCAAAGGATCCGTGGATCGGAAGGTCGTACACATTCATTTCCTTCCTTGGCTGGAGCTGGTGTTTCATTGCCCATTGATTAGTTACTGAATCGAAAAATATTCCGTGGCACTAGAACAATCCTATAACCATTTTATCTTCGGTTTTATCTAATACACTGACGGAAAAAAAAAATCCCAACACCACGAAAAAATAGTTGTAGAGGAATGAAATGGCGGCAATACATTTGTATAGGTAACATATTTAATCGACTAAAATTTCAAGATCACAGCTTATTGTAAGCGCGAGAAGAGCCATTTTAAATGTGAAATGCTAATACATTAATAACCGGTGAAACCACCAGAATGTTGAATGCAAGCACGCAAACGTTCATGCATTGTGTCCTACAGGTGCTGGATGTCAGTTTGTGGGATGGAGTTCCATGACTGTTGCACTTGGTTGGTCAATACAGGGACGGTTAATGCTGTTTGGGGGTGACGCTGAAGTTGTCGTCCAATGATGTCCCATACGTGCTCGATTGGTAATATATCTGGTGATGTAGCAGGCCACGGCAACATGTCAACACTCTGTAGAGCATGTTGGGTTACAACAGCGGTATGCGGGCGAGCGTTATCCTGTTGGAAAAACACCCCCTGGAACGCTGTTCATGAATGGCAGCACAACAGGTTGAATCACCAGACCGACGTACAGCTGTGCCGTCAGGGTGCGTGGGATAACAACGGGAGTGCTCCTGCTGTCATAGGAAATTGCTCCCCAGACCATAACTCCAGGTGTAGGTCCAGTGTGTCTCGGCCGCAGACAGATTGGTTTCAGGCGCTCACCTGGCCTCCTTCTAACCAACACACGGCCATCACTGGCACCCAGGCAGAACCGGCTTTCATCAGAAACACAAAAGATCTCCAACCCGTCCTCCAATGAGCTCTAGCTTGACATCACTGACGTCGCAAACGGCAGTGGTTTAGAGTAAGTGGAATGCACGCTACAGGGCGTCTGGCTCGGAGCTGTCCTTCAAGTAACCGATTTGTAACAGTTCGTTGTGTCACTGTGGTGGCAACTGCAGCTCGAATTGCTGCCGCAGACGCGGTACGATGCGCCACGCCTTACGACGTACACGGCGGTCTTCCCTCTCAGTAGTGCCAAGTGGCCGGCCGGATCCCGGTCTTCTTGAGGCAGTACCTTCCCTTGACCACCGCTGCCAACAATCATGCACAGTGGCTACATTCCTGCCAAGTCGTCGCAATATTGCGGAAAGAAAATTCACCTTCTCGTATCCCTATTACACGACCTCGTTCAAAGTCCGTGAGCTGTTGATAATGGCTTCTTCGTCTTCTTAAAGGCATTCTTGACTAACATAAACACACTACGTCGAATACGAACGTTACAGCGCGTATTTACAGCAAACCTGCTTTGCATGTTCCGAGGGGTGCTACTAGCGCCACACGTATCCGCCGAGCGCGAAATTTGCATAGACGTCATCTTACAGATGTACTCTCACCGCCTACCAACTGTCGTTTATCTAACACAACCCCTTCTTGGTGTTGGGATTTTTTTCCGTCAGTGTAGTTTGCAGCGAAATGAAGGTATATAGCATTTTTTTTAATTCTATTTTTCCATATTTTGACTTTATTCATTACGGTTTCACTCACAAGATGGGGACACCAGCTTAAAACTCTGACCGCACATGCTGTTCTGTAATACGTAGCTCGAATCCTTTAATATTTTACTTGGAAATGTATATTAATAAATTTGAAAAGCAGTATTTGTACTGCCACAGAATGAAACACTTAATTATAAAAATCGTCACGCACCACTCTAAAACGTTTAATTTATGTACAACTGCTAACTTTATGAACATACACCAACCGTCACTCGCAGGGAGAGACCTCACACTACTTCCTGTTTCAGATCAGATCATATGTAGAGGATTTTAGGGAGGGAGTGTCTGACCCCAGGTCTTAAACAACCCTTAGAAATAGGAAGCTAGGAGATTTGGACTAGAGTGCCCGATAGGAAAGTCACGCAAGCGAGGTAGAAGACGCCCTTATTTACTACTGGGGGGGGGGGGGGCAGTAGTCGGGGTCCGACGGCCTAACGTGCCCATCCGACGCACGGCGAATATTTAGTGGTTCGAACGTTCGTACCTGCCTGGGATCGAACCCGAGGATTTCTCCGTGGCTGTCACGAACGTTGACCACTAGGCCACCCGCGGTCCATAATTCCTGTTTCCAACGAACAAGTCTTTTAACGGATAACGTCAGTGACCCGATCTTAAAGATCCGGATCGCATAAACCACTGAATCCGTCCTCCACTACTAATAATACGACAGAACGTCTCAACTTTACATACGTACCTACCCACCCCAGGCGCAACCGTTCTTTGCGTTTATACAAATATTTAGTAGTGTCCGAATAATTTTGATAATATTATATATACATTTACGCCTCTTGTTGGGAAAATGTTTCCTGAAATGAATTTCATAGTGCATGGAAAGTCTTGGTCATAATTACTACTGCCCTTAACAGAATAATTGCTTCCTGTCCGTCTTGTACATGCGGTGATATTGTTCAAATGCAAACCACAGGTCTGATAGATTGTAACAAGGAAATCAAGAAATACTTACGTAACTATGGCATTGAAAAATCTAACTGTTTTTTGGAGTTGATTTGGGCTCTCGTTAATGTAAGATTGGGAACAAGAATTTCCAGTTTTGCGTGAAGCTTTCTTATGTAACTGTCGCATACTACGTTCAAAAAGTTGCGGAACCTTTTTGAATATTTGCCAAATGTCAGTGAATTACGTCATTCCCTGCTGAGCAAGCCAATAGCATGATGTGACCGACTGGGCAGAACCGGTTTGATCCAGATCAAACACGTATAGCGTATGTGCGTAGTTCGTGATTACAGGCATTCAAGGCTCTCCGTTGCGAGGACAATTTTGAACAGCGTTCAAGTGTAAAATTTTGTGTTCTGCTAGGAAAATCTTTCGCTTAGATATTTCAAATGATTAAGTCAGCGTACGATGAGCGTGCAATGAGTCGAACTAGAGTGTATGAGTGGCATCGATGATTCAAAAACGGGCGACAGGGTATCGAGGATGATGAGAGGTCAGGACGATCTTCAACATCCACAACGGATGAACAAATCGCCATTGCCAAAGAAACTGTGAAAAATGACCGTCGAAAAACTGTTGTAGCGATTGCAGAAGTTACCGGCATCTCAGTTGGAAGTTGCCATGCCATTTCGACAGAGAAACTGGGCATGCATCACGTGTGCCAACACCCGATCTTTGGAAGACCAACTCGTGAGTGCTCCATCACGATAATGCGCCGGCTCACAGATCCCTCCTGGTGTCCGATTACCTGTCGAAGCATCCCATTCCCGTTCTTTCACAACCAGCTTATTCCCCTGATCTCGCCCCGTGTGACTTTTTCCTTTTTCTCCGGATGAAGAATTTGCTTAAGGCTGTCTTTGAATGAGTGTAACAGAAATTCTGTCCTATATTTGTAATGCAAACTTTTTGTACACATTTTCTCAAAAACTATTACTTTGTAGAATTTGAAATTTTGAGCACAAATAAAAACGACCCATAGCTAATACGTGTCGCAGTTATTTTTCCGAAAAATTTGTTAGAATGTTTTTTTAAAATTCAATTTACCTGACTCGAAAGTATTCGAATTTGGCGCTAGATGGCGCCAGAAGTTAGTTTGACTGTGTATCTGTGTGGAAGAAACGAAATATCTCATTTCTGTCTGATTTTTTCAATTATCTGGGCCAAATAGGAATCAAATAATGGGCACAGAAGTGAGATTGGAATCTTGTCTGCTATAGATCATCTTACATTCTACTGTACATTCATTTTTTGAAGAGAAAATGTGTACATTACCAGAAAACACTTGAATTTGAGACATAAATTACGCCTACCTGCTAAGCCTCCACCCCCAAACAATGTCATTGGTTAAAACGTAACAGTGCGTATTTTGTCTTTTCATTGTGGAGCCAACGAGAGGCCACTACCATTCTGAATATGGTAAGGTCTTCAGTCATTCGCTGACGCCAACTTCTGGGACAATCCCTCAAGACGTAAAAGCCACGCCCAAGGAGTGATATTTTGCGCCATCTATCGCAGAAGGTGAAGCCTAACACTCATTTAAAGACAGCCTTAAGGGGCGACGCTTCTCAAGTTCCGGAAAAGTGCAACGAGCTGCGACAGAGGCCTTAGAGGATGTGACAAAAGACGGCTTGCAGACAGCATTTAGATCTTTGTATGAGCGCTGGCAAAAATCCATAGCTGCGCAGGGTAACTATTTCGAAGGAAACACTGCATAACCAGGTGTTATCTGTATTCATTCTTTTTTAATATAAAAAATTACGGAACTTTTTGAACGTAGTAAAATTTGAAAAGTGATGGAATTATATTTTTGTTGACACGATGTTTCGAATGTTTCGTTGCATTTGAATTACCCAGTAGGGCGAACAAGATTTTGATGCATTTCCAAGTCATTATAAATCTTAAACCTTTTCCTGTCAAAAGACGTACACGCAGGATTTCTATGGTTTTACTCTTGCACACTTTTATATCATACCATATTCCTGGAATTTTTGAAAATGAAAATAAATAAGAAACACTTACACAAATATAAAAAAGGATATCACCATAAGCAAGCCCAAAACCAAATTTGCTAAACCAGGGAAGTCTATGTTGAGAGACGCATTGAAGATTTGTGAAAATATTGCTGTTCCGATGATTGGCGCAAGAGATTCTGCTGTTGATACAAAGGAAAATGTTTTTCCTGAAATAAAAAAGGAGTTGCAGTTATTTAACTGGAAGGAATTACAGATATACGAAGCATGTTAAACTATCAGGTCACCTATTTTTTTCATGACCAGGTGAAAGCCCGTCAATAACGGCAGAGAAAAAAAAGACATGTGATATTTTAAATCATGAGGCGAAAGCCTATGTTTACATAGGTATTCACGTATGCCGGCGGAAAACGCCGAACTTTAAAAGCGTAGCGACATCATTAAGCATTGCATCATTATCAGTTTGATTGTAGCCTATCCTTTTTAACCAGTGAGAAGAAAGCCCTAAAAATAGCTGTGTCACCATGGCAGCAGGTCACGGGACGAGAACTTTCCTGTGTGGTTACCTCTGAAGACAGAGGAAGCCGTTCGTTCCTCTCCTTTGCGTCTTTAAAAAATGCTTAAAAATCAGAAAATGTTATTTCTGATTTTTTTATAAGAGGATTGATAGTACAGTTTATGCTGTAAAACTTGCGAGGCGTTATGATCTATAGGTTGCCATATATCCGTTTTTTAAAATGGATTCCATCACGAAACAGAGAATTTTGTGAAATTAAAACAAAAATAATTTCTTGTAAAGTAAATTGAAATAAAAAAATAAAAAAGAGCGACGAGATGCAAAAATTTAGCCATGGCTCTACATGCCAACAAAGTTCCGTGGTTCTGTTGCTGTTACTGTACACGTAACGTGAACTAATAGCACTTTTCTGCTTGCCGTAATTTTGAAATACAATAGCTCTTAAAATGTCGCTGAATCGAAAAAACGGTTCACTTCAGCATGTTCTCCAAAAACTTGTCTACAAACGATATAAATTTCATATTTTTGTGTTCAGTTCTTTTTGCGCTGCGAGCTAGGAAAGCGCAAGTGTCGGGAAAATTCGAAAACAGCTGCGACGGCAGTTACTTTTTTTACGCTTTCCAACCATAGGTTGAAAAAACGCATATGGTCCAGCGTTGTCTGTCTGTTTGTCTGTATGTCCGTCCGTCCGCTGTCGGTACGGTAACTCGCGTAAAAATGGTTCGGTTTTGATTAAATTTTAGTATGTGGTAGGGGACCAGCTGGGGACGAACCCTATTGAAAATGGACTAAATGGGATCAAAGGTCAGGACATAGGAGCGGGATCCATTTCATTGACCTTATGCGTCATAACTTGCGTAAAAATTTATCTGGATCGTAGTGATGAAACTTGGTTACATCACTACGATCCAGAGACGAAACAACAGTCCTTATACTGGCTGTATGTGCGTTCTCCACGGCCAAAGAAATTCAAGACTCAAAGGTCTGCAGGAAAGGTCACGGCAGTGGTTTTTTTGGGATTCGGAAGGCGTTTTACTGACTGACTCTCTACCCGAAGGGCCAAGCAATAAATGGTGAATACTATGAATAAACAAAAACATCGCTCCTTCCACGTTTTAGCAACAAACAGCAACCGCAAAATTGTTATTCGGCCATTGTTGGGGAATCGA
Organism: Macrothele yani; assembly: GCA_039090855.1. Taxonomy (NCBI): domain Eukaryota; kingdom Metazoa; phylum Arthropoda; class Arachnida; order Araneae; family Macrothelidae; genus Macrothele; species Macrothele yani. The sequence goes on from CM076993.1 coordinate 25,218,372, forward strand.
ATCCCAGATCTTTCGATATCTAGCCGAGCGCGTTAGCCTTATACCGTTTAGATAGCCCCGCCCCAGATGCTATTCCATGAAGTGACCCAACAAATTACCTTAAATTCGATTGGGCCACGGATGACCTAATGGTCAACGCTCGTAACTGCCACGGAAAAATCTCAGGTAGGTACAAACGCTCCAACCACTAAATATCCGCCTTGCGTCGGACGCCGGATACTGGCCCCCGGGATATAAACAAGGGCGTTTTCCTCGCCCCTTTCTACCTCGCTTCCGTGTCACTTTCCTGCCGGGCACTCTAGCCCAAATCTCCTAGCTTCCTCCTTCTAAGGGTTGTTTAAGACCTGGGGTCAGACACTCCCTACCTAAAATCCTATACATGTGATCTGATCCTTAGATTCCAGTCGGTGGTCAGCGTTCGGACCACTTCTCAACTTAGAGTCTCGCGTCCTGCTGCCCTTTCTGGGTGCTGTGCTGGCGAACGGGCGGCGTTTGGCGGCATCACTCGAGGGCACGTGCTACCCATGCGGGAGTGCGATAGCGAAGCAGTGTGCTCCGTTTTCGACTTTGCGCTTAGTCACGCAACGGAGAAACATGGAGGACTTCCGGTTGGTTGATTACTGCTTTTGAAAGCTCCTCAGGAACTTCCCAGTAGATTTATGTCGAATGTTTGTTGCTATGCATCTTTCCTGACAGTAGTAAAGTAAATACCAAGTAAATAAATCGAGAGGGTACTCTAATACACTTTGTAAATAATTTATGCTACTCATCTTTCTCTTGCCAAGATCTTTGTGGCGGTGAATTAAAACAAATGATTCGACAATATACATGTCGAGCCACAGTCCAGTACATATTAAGCAAAATTACACTGCTGGCCACCCAAAATGCAATACCAAGAAGGACATGAGATAGCAAAGCCAGATTTACTGGACACATAACAACAGATACAAAGATGAAACGATTGAGCTAACAGGCCCGTGCGACTTGCGGAACACGCAGACATCAATAGTTCGTGTGACCCCCATGGCTGGCAATAACGGCCGCTACACGCCGCGGCATCGAACGAAAGAGGCTTTGGATGTGGGCTTGGGTTAAGTCGGTCCAGGCTGCTTCCACACGTAGCCACAGTTCATCAGGCATAGCCGCGGGTAGTGCTTGCCGGGCCACTCGGTTGCCGATCAGTGACCAGACGTGTTCGATGGGCGACATATCGGGAGGACAGGCCGGCCACGGCAGCAGTGAAACCTGGTGGGCCGTGAAGAATTGTTGCACGATGCGTTCCGCGTGCGGGCGCGCATTGTCCTGTTGAAACGTGGCCACTGGCAGGTCCTGCAGGAAAGGGAGGACTACAGGCTCCAAAACATCGGAGATGTAGCGGTGGCTGTTGAGAGTACCGGCGATGCGCACCAGAGGGTGCGGGTGTCATATCCAATTGCGCCACAAACCATAACGCCAGGCGACGGACCGGTATGGCGATGCATAATGCAGGCGTCATACAGTCTCTCGCCGATGCCGATACACATGGATCCGACCATTGTGGTGTTGCATGCAGAAGCGGGATTCGTCGGAGAAGACAATGTCATGCCGTTCCGTAGTCCAGATGCGGCGTTTAACGGCCCACTGCCGCCACACTCGCCGGTGGTGTAACGTCAATGGTAATAAGAGCAATGGGCGCCGTGCGACAAGTCCCCGCTCATGCAGACGACGTCGAACGGTACGTGCTGACACCGGTTGTTGCGCAACACACCCTAATTCCTGCGCTAACGTTCGTGATGTGGCGGTGCGAGACGTCAATGCCCGCCGCACAACATGCCGGTCCTCTCGTTCGGTGGTGTGCCGCGGCTGCGGCAATCGCTCACGTCGGTCCGTCCGTCCCTCCTGCACCCACCGAATCCATACTCACCTTACTGTGGCTGGATGTCGTCCCACACAGGCGCCGATGTCTAGATAAGATAAACCGCTGTCGCGATAAGCCACTATTCGTCCTCTGTCAAACTCCGAAACCTGCTAGAATGACTGATGTATTTTGCGACGAGTCATCAGAAAGCTTCCCACGTACAGGTCCGGCAGCACAACACACTTTCAGTACTTGAACCCCGCCTTCGGTGCAGCCTGCTTATAGTGCTTCTCGGTGGCGTGCCGGGCGCACATGATTTGCATATACCCTGCAAGGCTAATCGTTTGCATGTCCTCTCGTGGGCGACGCATGCTGCGAATTTCAGGCGAATTGGATGCTTCCTTCTCGGTGTTGCATTTTGGGTGGCCAGCAGTGTAAATCATAACAACAATAAAAAAGGTTTACTAATTCATGACATTGAGTGGTGTTCAGATTAGCGGCTTAATGAATGTTATTGTAAAACCAACGGAAGAAGATATGTGAATAATACAAGTAAATACACTCACGGACAATGAAATTTGCGCAACAAGAAACAACTGAATCGGATTGAACTAGAGCTGGGCAGGAATTTATTACAAAGTAATGGAAGTACATATTACAATTAGCGTGTAATGCATTGCCAGGTAATGCAGTAGCAGGTAATTCATTACAAGGGAATCCCGAGTATGGTTTCCACAAGGTAATGGAATTAATCTGTAATGCGTTACAATGATGCGGATATAATTCAATTATTTAATAATGTCATTCAAACGCAATGGAATTATTTGGTAATGAAATTACACAATTTGCAAATAATAATTACATACTAATACTTTATAGAAATATACGTGTGCCAAAAGCTATGTCTAGAAAAGTCGGCCATGTAACATAGCAGACAGAAACCGAAGTGTCGTGTAGAATGTTCTAGAAGCGGCAAGAATAGGTTAGACGTTTCTAGAATGTTCCAGAATGATCGCGCAGTGGGAAGTTGAAGAGCTTTATGTAAATCAAGAATATTCCAGAAGGTTCAGGTCCTGTCGTGAAGTTTACACACTGTTGGCCACCCAAAGTGTAACACCAAGAAGGAAGCATTCGATTGTCCTGAAACTCGCAGCATGGGTCGCCCGAGAGAGGACATGCAAACGATTAGCATTGCAGGGCATATGCAAATCATGTGCGCCCGGCACGCCACCGAGATGCACTATAAGAAGGGTGCACAGAATGCGGGATGTAAGTAGTGGAAGTGTGTTGTGCTGCCGGACCTGTGCGTGGGAGGCTTCCTGATGCCTAGTCACAGATTACGGCAGTCATTCCAGCACGTTTCGGAGTTCGACAGAGGAGGAATAGTGGCTTATCGCAACAGCGGTTTATCGTACCAAGACATCGCAGCACGTGTGGGGCGACATCCAGCCACGGTGAGGCGAGTATGGATTCGGTGGGTGCAGGAGGGATGGACGGACCGACGTCAGCGATTGATGCAGCCGCAGCACAGCACCAAACGAGAGGACCTGCATGTTTTGCGGCGGGCATTGACGGCTCGCAACCGCCACATCACGAACGTTAGCGCAGGAATTATGGTGTGTTGCGCAACAATCTGTGTTAGCATGTTCCGTTCGACGTCGTCTGCATGAGCGGGGACTTGTCGCACGGCGCCCATTGCTCCGATTACAATTGACGTTACACCACCGGCGAGTGCGGCGGCAGTGGGCCGTTGAACGCCGCACCTCTACTAAGGAATGGCACGACATTTTCTTCTCCGACGAATCCCGCTTCTGCATGCAACACCACGATGGTCGGATCCGCGTGTGGCGGCACCGCGGCAAGAGAATGTATGACGCCTGCATTATGCATCGGCATACCGGTCCGTCGGCTGGCGTTAAGGTTTGGGGCGCAATTAGATATGACACCCACCCGCACCCCTCTGGTACGCATCGCCGGTACACTCAACAGCCACCGCTACATCTCCGATGTTTTGGAGCCTGTAGTCCTCCTTTTCCCGCAGGACCTGCCAGTGGCCACGTTTCAACAGGACAATGCGCGCCCGCACGCGGAACGCATCGTGCAACAATTCTTCACGGCCCAACAGGTTTCACTGCTGCCGTGGCCGGCCTGTTCTCCCGATATGTCGCCCATCGAACACGTCTGGTCGCTGAATGGCAATCGAGTGGCCCGGTGAGCATCACCCGCGGCTACGCCTAATGAACTGTGGCAAGGTGTGGAAGCAGCCTGGACCGACATACCCCAAGCCCACATCCAAAGCCTCTTTCGTTTTATGCCGCGGCGTGTAGCGGCCGTTATTGCCAGCCATGGGGTCCACACGAACTATTAATGTCTGCGGCATCCGCAAGTCGCACGGGCCTGTAAGCTCAATCGTTTCATCTTTGTATCTGTTGTTATGTGTCCAGTAAATCTGGCTGTGCTATCTCGTGTCTTTCTTGGTGTTGCATTTTGGGTGGCCAGCAGTGTATAAAGGAGTCAGTCGCTCCCTAGTCCAGTGTCCGTGTTGGACAAGTAATGGACAACAACACTTCAGAAGTACGGCAAAAATGGTCAAGAGTTCGCAAATTTCTATAATATTCGACAGTGCACACAGAGTTGCTGAACTGTGGTTGTACTGCTAATATGTGCTTGTGGCTATAGTAGGGTAATTATTTTGGACAGTGAAACGTATGTAATGGACGAGAATACTGTACTGGAGATGGACGAAAAGAGTATCTTTAACCAAAATAAGCATCCCATTCGTACTTACTTCATATGTATTATTTTGTTCAAGTCGCTTTACTTGAGGCGAAGACGGAGCAACTACGCATGTCATACACGTACAATCTCCAATACCTACATACACACATTTGAGATCCGAGGGGTGGAACAGTTGTCAAATAACCTACACAACGTGTAAAGGGTGTATTGGTTGATGGTTTATTCACGTTGCATTGTTAACCATAATCTATTGGCTAATTACCCACATATAGTTAACCATTAACCATTACGATTATAATGGGTAACTGCTACATTATAACGAAGTAAATTTCTCCGTCATTTTTATCCGCGCCAGAATTCGAACCCGGATCCCCTCATTCCGGAATAAGTCACTCTACCAATTGAGCTACGCGGACGTTTTATTCTGATTCCTATCTGCCTTTATGTCGTGTGCGTCCTTCTGGCAGGTACGTCACATCATCTCCCCCTTATTATTTTTTTTCCGAAGTGCTGGAGAAGAGATTCTCTTATTTTTCCTATCTCGCGGTGTGGAAATAACATCACACCACTGCGAGATTTTGAACGGTCGGGTCATCCGGATAGTTCGGGCGCCATTATAACGAAGTAAATTTCTCCGTCATTTTTATCCGCGCCATGATTCGAACCCGGGTCCACTCATTCCGGAATAAGTTGCTCTACCAATTGAGCTACGCGGACGTTTGTTGTGATTGCTATCTGCCTTTATTTCGTGTGCGTCCTTCTGGCAGGTACGTCACAACATGTAATTCTAATGACCAGTTCACCATTATCATGTAATGGTAACGCTAAGTTTTATAACGAAGTAAATTTCTCCGTCATTTTTATCCGCGCCAGAATTCGAACCCGGATCCCCTCATTCCGGAATAAGTCACTCTACCAATTGAGCTACGCGGACGTTTTATTCTGATTCCTATCTGCCTTTATGTCGTGTGCGTCCTTCTGGCAGGTACGTCACATCATCTCCCCCTTATTATTTTTTTTTTCGAAGTGCTGGAGAAGAGATTCTCTAATTTTTCCTATCTCGCGGTGTGGAAATAACATCACACCATTGCGAGATTTTGAACTGTAGGGTCATCCGGATAGTTCGGGCGCCATTATAACGAAGTAAATTTCTCCGTCATTTTTATCCGCGCCATGATTCGAACCCGGGTCCCCTCATTCCGGAATAAGTTGCTCTACCAATTGAGCTACGCGGACGTTTGTTGTGATTGCTATCTGCCTTTATTTCGTGTGCGTCCTTCTGGCAGGTACGTCACAACATGTAATTCTAATGACCAGTTCACCATTATCATGTAATGGTAACGCTAAGTTTTATAACGAAGTAAATTTCTCCGTCATTTTTATCCGCGCCAGGATTCGAACCTGGGTCCCCTCATTCCGGAATAAGTAGTTCTACCAATTGAGCTACGCGGACGTTTATTCTGATTCCTATCTGCCTTTATGTCGTGTGCGTCCTTCTGGCAGGTACGTCACATCTCGTGGTACGTTACATCATCTCCCCCTTATTTATTTATTTATTTTTTTTTCGAAGTGCTGGAGAAGGGATTCTCTTATTTTTCCTATCTCGCGGTGTGGAAATAACATCACACCATTGCGAGATTTTGAACGGTCGGGTCATCCGGATAGTTCGGGCGCCATTATAACGAAGTAAATTTCTCCGTCATTTTTATCCCCGCCAGGATTCGAACCCGGGTCCACTCATTCCGGAATAAGTTGCTCTACCAATTGAGCTACGCAGACGTTTTATTCTGATTTCCTATCTGCCTTTATGTCGTGTGCGTCCTTCTGGCAGGTACGTCACATCTCCTGGTACGTTACAGTTCTTGTTCCCATTACCATTACGTTGCAATGCATTACCGATTAATTCAATGACGATTTTGCCCAACTGTGGGTATACTCAAATAAGGAGAATTATGCGTATGGACTGTTTTGAAAATGAAGAGCATTATGCACTGTATGCGTTGTGCTAGATCGAATCTGCGATACATTTTACAGATGAATAAGCTATCGGGCGACATTTCTCTTGCAACGAGTGTAAAATTGCCCTCATTTTCTCAGTGTTTTTAAGTCACGATGGCACTTTTTTGGATATTAACTCCCAGTGTAAATCATGTTTGGAAAGCGAAATAATAATCTTAATAAGAAAGTCAAGTTGGAAGTATTTAATGTTACCTAACTACATCATTATTTAGTATTATATTACTTCTTTTTTGGAGGTTTAACGACCACTGTGAGCAACTCAGTGGGCTATAAGCAATCACCCGTCCTTTATTTTTCCGGGATTCGAACCCGGACCCGTCTCGGATGAATAGTCAGAAGCCAACGCTAACACCACTACGCCACAGGGGCGGCTACATTACTTACGTAATTTTTTTCTATCAAGTTAAACACCACCAATACCTCACCGGTGTTTAACTTGATAGAAACATTTCATTAAATTTTACATTGAATTTTTGTTTCGCTTCATTTTTAAACTAAAAATTCAAACTACCAGTGAGGCCAGCAGCAGTCGTTATAAAGAGAAATGAAATCTGGCAATCCAAATAAGTAAAATAGCAAATCGTACTTATTAATTAAAAAAAAAAGAGTGTTCGTTGCTTTGACGAGGCTATGTATTTCAATATTTCTGTACTCTCCTTACCTAAATCACTCTTTTCTACAAGTTTGGAAATTCTTGAGCGTCCTGCGAGGTTGGCCATACCACTGAAGATGCCAAAAAGACTCGCTGGAAAAGAAATAATCGTTAAAAATTGCTTTATTTCCGAAGCGTAAAAGATATGATTTAAAATAATAACACACACACACACACACATACTGGCAATGTGGCAATGGGCTGGACATATTGCCAGGAGAACGAACCACCGATTTAGACAACCGACATTTTAGAATGTATATCATCATCATTGTCAACCATTATCGATCCACTGCTGGACGAAGGTCTCCACAAGTTTCTACCACAGCGGTCTGTCTTGTGCCAGTCTCCACTATGTTACTCCCGCATACTTTCGAATTTCATCCACCCATCTCCCATGTGGTCTTCTTCTGGGTCATTTCCTGTCCCTTGGAATTCAATCTAAAATTTCGACTGACCATCGATTGTCTGTCCTTCTGGCAGTATGTCCAGCCCATTGCCATTTCAAGGATTTAACTCTGATCATGATGTCTTCCACTCTCGTCATTTTTCTGATCCACGAGTTCCTCTTCTTATCTCTCCTCGTTACACCAAGCATGCACCACTCCATGCGTCTTTGAGTTGTCTGTAGCTTTTGTATGTCTCTTTTAGTTAAGGTCCACGTCTCTGCACCATACGTAAGCATTGGAAGGATGCATTGATCAAGCACTTTTCTTTTAAGACATAATGGCATATTGCTCTTGAAAATTATATTGTTTCTTCCAAAAGCTCTCCAGGCAAGTTTTATACGCCGATTAATTTCTTCATCAATGTGACCCTCACTTGATATCTGCTATCCAAGATATGTATATAAAATATGTATATATGTAAGGTCAGGTGACGCGCAAACATATGATAGCCTCCTCTTGACAGACGTGAACCCCCCTTTTCCCGGTGCATCCAGTTCCCACTAACGGTACTCTGACGGCCGCCAATAGTGGTATAACTATACCACCGGGATTAGAGGAAATGCTATCCCACCCTCAATAATACACTTGGCCAGCGTGGTGAGTTATGGCCAAAATTCCTTTCCCCCAGAAAATGACATGGGGAAGACTGGATCAAGACAGACCGTTATGGAAGAAGCTTGGGAGACCTTCATTCAGCAGTGGATTGATAATGGTTGAGAATGATAATGATGGTGTCCGTGGGCTAGGAGCATCAAGTAATTGAGGTGAAATGAAAAAATATTTGTTTTATATTATATTCAGTCGCAGAATTACCTAGGAATATCCACTTTTCATCACGTGTAATGACATGATGCCAAAACGTATCGTACTGAGAATTTGGTAGCAATCTTCGACAGAGTACCACAAGTCGTTTCACCTGCTCAGATATCAGTTCATGGGAAACCATTCGATGGAGCCTGGAGGAGAAACCGAGCTCGTTCAGGTGACGAACGTTCATGGGGAAATATTCGATGGAACCTGGAGGAGAAACCGAACTCGTGGAGGTGACGAACGTTCATGGGGAACCATTCGTTGAAGCCAGGAGAAGAAACTGAGCTCGTTCAGGTGACGAACGTTCATGGGGAACCATTCGATGGAGCCAGGAGGAGAAACCGAGCTCGTTCAGGTGACGAACGTTCATGGGGAACCATTCGATGGAGCCAGGAGGAGAAACCGAGCTCGTTCTAGTGACGAACGTTCACGGGGAACCATTCGATGAATCCAGGAGGAGATACCGAGCTCGTTCAGGTGACGAACGATGGTGGATTGGGAAGAAAGACCCCACCTCAGAGCTGCCGGCTGTCGTGCACTGGTACCAGGGTTCGCTGACACAGCTTCGACCAGGGTGTCAGTGTTGGTGGTCGTTGAAGGTCCCGACCTCACTTTTATGCTTGAGACTGGTTTCCCTAGCACTGAAACGCCGAAACTATTTTCGTCCAGGGCTGCTCTCCACTGTTTCCTCACCTTCAACTGCGCAAATTTCTTTTGTTACTGCTTCTAAATTTAATCCTTTTTTCCAACAATACCGTAGGAGTACCTGATCAGCACGTTCATCGATGTCCGTCCTCTGCTCACCTGAAAACGATTGTGGCTTGGTGCGAAATGCACGTTATCTGCCTCGTGTGTTCCACGTCATCCCCGTACCCAGACGACGATGACGCCCGTTTTGCGGAGAAATGGCGGCTCAGCATTAACACCACTATTTCCACACTGGTTTTTGTGGTGGTTGTTTTAATTTTAAGCAAAATTTTGAGCACCTGCACTGAGAAAAAACGTTTTGTTAATTCAACAAAAATTTTGTTGAATCAACATAAAAAAAATGTCGATATATAGTCAACAAAATGTTTTTGTTGAATTCTAAAAAATTATTTTGTTGAAAATTATTGTTGATTTAACAAAATCTATTGTTATCACGACGAAACGTTTTGTTCATTTAACAAAATGATTAGGTCGATTTTGGGGAATTTGTTTGATCCAACAAAACATATTGTTATCATGATAAAATTATTTGTTGCTGCAACAAAACATATTGTTTCACGATAACATATATGTTTTGTTGCAACAACAAAACATTTTGTCATGATAACAATATGTTTTGTTGGATCAAACAAATTCCCCAAATCGACATAATCATTTTGTTAAATGAACAAAACGTTTTGTCGTGATAACAATACATTTTGTTGAATCAGCAATAATTTTCAACAAAATAAATTTGCAAATTCAACAAAAAATTTTGTTGATTCAACAAATTTTTTGTTGAATTAACAAAACGTTTTTCTCAGTGTGTTTTTGTGTTTGTTGCTTTAATTTCGAGCACTTTAGTTGCTCAGAATGCTTCAATTAATTCATTTACTGTATGTATAACTTCAAGTATAGAAACTTGTATTTTAGCAAGGACAATAAGGAAAGGTACTCCAAGTTTTAATTAGTTCATTCATTCGCTAGTGACCGTCGGACGTACTTTGTGGTAACTAGAGATACCGACAGAGCTCCTGTTAGGACTTGATGAAATACCAATCGCTTTAGCTCTAGTTAGTAATGTGCAAACTGGATATAGCCGCCCCGGTGGCGCAGTGGTCTAAGCGATGGCCTCTGATCATTCGTCCGAACGGGGTCCGGGTTCGACTCCCGGTGAGGCATGATGTTGTGTTTGTCTTACGGCACTAGCTCTATCCCTTCCCTGGAACCAGTGACCCTAAATTAGGGACGGGCGACTGCTTATAGCCCATTGAGCTGCTCCCGGTGGTCGTTAAACCTCCAATCAAAAAAAAAAAAAAAAAAACTGGATATAGCAGAAACCCACAATCGTGGGGTCTGTGTAGAAATGAAAAAGTTGCGATCTGTGTCGGCACTTTATAAAGCCGCGGCCGACACCTGCCAATATGTTCTACAGTCCTTCTATCTCCTGGTGGGCATGCACTAGAATTCGGGTTTCGTTAAAATTCATTCCTGGCTAAATTGTTGCTTATATATCCTCGTAATGCTTTCTCGACTGTATGAATCTGAATATCCTTTTTTTTTTTTTTTAGCTTTTAGCGCAATTTGATTTTCCAAACATTTGTTTGAGTCATTATTGTGACCACCTCCTACTTTTGACGTCAACAACGCGTAGCTAATGAAAGAAGGCACGCGTCGTGAGCTGGCTTGGAGAGTATATAAGGTATGCTGTAGGCAATCTGAAAATAAATCACTCGTTGCTGTCGTGGACAAAAGAAGCGATTTATCATATTTTCAAAAAAGAATGATTATCATCTTTCGGGCCACGGGTGGCAGTGTTTTTGAAACAGTGCAGTTTGTGAACTGTTTGCGTGTTGCTGTGGTTAAAGTGTATCGTGATTGAAGAAATGGCACCATTACGAATTAGCGACGTGGAAACTGCCGAGAACCGTACGCTGTACGTCGGCTTCGAAGGTGCGAAAGGGCCGATCGACACGCTGAAGTAGAGGAACTTACTGGCCGAAGGGGGCTGTGTCTAAAACGACAGTTCATCGAACTTTTCTGCGTATGGGACTCCGATGCAGACGGATTGTCACTGCACCTATGCTAAACAAGGTATATCGGTAGAAAAGGCTTACATTTGCATGGCAGTTTCGGAATTGGACCTCCTCTGATTGGCAAAGGATTGCCTTCTCTGATGAGTCATGTTTTCTGCTTCATCGAACGGATGGACGTTGGCGTATAAGGCGAGAATCATCGGAGAACAAGCACTCTTCAACCACTGCTGGCACAACACCAACTGGTGGGAGCATAGTTATGGTCTGGGGAATGTTTTCGTGGCATTCTCTCTCTGGGTCCACTCATACCTGTGGAAGGCACTATGGACCGAATTCGTTATGAACCCATCCTTGCAGACCACGTACACACATACATGCTGATAGTCTTCCCTGGAGAGGATGGGATATTCTAGAACGACAATGCGACATGTCACACAGCTAGAAATGTCCGAGAGTGGTTGGAAGATCACGATGAAGACTTCATAGTACTTCCCTGGCCCCCAAATTCCTCAGACCTAAACCCAATTGGGCATCTGTGGGACCACCTTGATCGTGTTGTTCGCTCTATGGATCCTCCACCACGCACCCTCCAGTAGCTGTCAGATGCACTGCAGTCAACATGGCTCCATGTACCTGTGAACACCTTCCAGCACCTTATTAAGTGACTCCCAGCCCATCTAGCTGCTGTCCAAGCTGCACACGGCGGTTACTCTTGATCAAAATATATCACTCGTTGGTGGTCAAAATAATGTGACTCGACCGTGTATATATATATATTATTTAATCAGTGCATCCTTTCTATGCTCACTCTTTGCCAAAAAAAAAAAAAAAATAAAAAAAATAAAGCATCAAAAAAGAAACATCCGATCGAAATGAAAATTGTTATTTTCAATGTACATGTGTAGGAAAGCAGGACATTATTGCAATTCCAGACCTGTTTTATCATTTATTCGATGGAGGGAACCTATCGATAGTTCTGCAGCTCTGTGCTGAATGATATGTTATCCCCATCCATAACATGTGAATTGTTTCAAGATATTGTGTATATCCTAGCTTAATGTACTCTCAAAACTTAAACTTCCCACGTAACGATACAGTTGATCGTGAGGATGAAACAAAAGGAACTGGTGATCTACGGGAATCCGTAAAAAAAGTGTGACAAGGTAGATGCGTGAGGTTGAGTGCCTATTGACGCTAACTTTTAATTTTTTGCTTCTTAAACTTGCGTTCATATAGTGGGCAACGTATGCATATTGTGTTTGTCCCTTTACCTTCTTGGCAATAAGAGGACTGGTACCAGTCTGCGTGTATCCTGCATGTACACCTTACACGAGCAGACTACTCTCCGATGGGTGTATGCAATATCCTTACGTTGTGACCCGTGAGTTAAAAACAAGTTAGTAAAATCATGCAATGCATTGATTATGATAGGCTTTCCAACATACTAAAAATCATAAAATGGCTGTGGAATAAATCTCCCTCTTACGCCCTGACCTTTGATCCCATTTCGATGATATTCAACAGAACTGGTTCAGTATACCTCCGAAATAACATGATAAAGTTTTGTCGCAAACGAAGCAATTTTACGTAAGTTATGATGCATAAGGGCTATGGAATAGACCCCGCTTCTGTGTTCTAACCTTTGACCCATTTCGCCCATTTTCAATAGGATTCGTCCCCAGGCGGGCCCCTACAACATACTAACATTTCATCCAAATTGAAACATTTTTACGTAAGTTATGACGCATAATGGCGATGGAAGTGATTCCGCTCCTATGTCCTGACCTTTGACCCTCATTTCGCCAATTTTCAGTAGGGTTTGTCCCCAGGTGATCACCTACCACATACTAATATTTAATCGAAATAGAACCTTTTTTACGTTAGTTATGACGCATAAGAACAGTGAAATGGATCCCGCTCCTATGTCCTGACCTTTGACCCCATTTCGTTTACTTTCAATAGGGTTCCTTCCCAGGTGATTCCCTTCCACATACTAAAATTTCATCGAAAACGAACTATTTTTACGCGAGTTATCGTGGAGACGAACATATGCACACAACGTGTAACGTAATGAGGCAGATGGGAATCACGGCCATCTGCTAGCAAAAGTGTGACGTCATAAAACTTTAATAGGATCCGCACATTTGTTTGACTGCTGACGTCATGAAAATACAGGTCGCGCCATCTTTTTTCTTCCCAATTAATGCGTTCCTAAGGATGAAAACTTGAACATCGATTAAAAAAGCTTCATTTTATAACTTGGAACACGTAATATTTTCTAAAACATAACCATAATTATGCAGTCCAACATTTGTTTGTCTACTGACGTCATCAAAGTACAGGTCGCGCTATTATTTTTCTGGTTTCAACACCACCAAAGGAAAAGTTATTGATTTGTAATACACTGACGGAAAAAAAAATCCCAACACCACGAAAAAATAGTTGTAGAGGAATGAAATGGCGGCAATACATTTGTATAGGTAACATATTTAATCGAATAAGGTTTCAAGATCACAGCTTAATGTAAGCGCGAGAACAGCCATTTTAAATGGGAAATGCTGGTACATTAATAACCGGTGTAACCACCAGAATGTTGAATGCAAGCATGCAAACGTTCATGCATTGTGTCGTACAGGTGCTGGATGTCAGTTTGTGGGATAGAGTTCCATGCCTGTTGCACTTGGTCGGTCAATACAGGGACGGTTAATGCTGGTTGGGGTGACGCTGGAGTTGTCGTCCAATGATGTCCCATACGTGCTCGATTGGAGAAAGATCTGGTGATCTAGCAGGCCACGGCAACATGTCGATACTCTGTAGAGCATGTTGGGTTACAACAGCGGTATGCGGGCGAGCGTTATCCTGTTGGAAAAACACCCCCTGGAATGCTGTTCATGAATGGCAGCACAACAGGTTGAATCACCAGACCGACGTACAACTGTGCCGACAGCGTGCGTGGGATAACCACGAGAGTGCTCCTGCTGTCATAGGAAATTGCTCCCCAGACCATAACTCCAGGTGTAGGTCAAGTGTGTCTCGGCCGCAGACAGGTTGGTTGCAGGCGCTCACCTGGCCGCCTTCTAACCAACACACGGCTATCACTGGCACCCAGGCAGAACCGGCTTTCATCAGAAAACACAACAGATCTCCACTCCGTCCACCAATGAGCTCTAGCTTGACACCACCGACGTCGCAAACGGCAGTGGTTTGGAGTAAGTGGAATGCACGCTACAGGGCGTCTGGCTCGGAGCTGTCCTTCAAGTAACCGATTTGTAACAGTTCATTGTGTCACTGTGGTGGCAACTGCAGCTCGAATTGCTGCCGCAGATGCAGTACGATGCGCCACAACCATACGCTGTTTACGGCGGTCTTCGCTCTCAGTAGTGCCACGTGGCCGGCCGGAACCCGGTCTTCTTGAGGCAGTACCTTCCCTTGACCACCGCTGCCAACAATCATGCACAGTGACTACATTCCTGCCAAGTCGTTCTGCAATATTGCAGAAAGAAAATTCACCTTCTAGTAGCCCTATTACACGACCTCGTTCAAACTCCGTGAGCTGTTAATATTGGCTTCTTCGTCTTCTTAAAGGCATTCTTGACTAACATCAACACACTACGTCGAATCTCAACGATAACTAACGCTCACGAACGTTACAGCGCGTATTTACAGCAAACCTGCTTTGCATGTTCCGAGGGGCGCTACTAGCGCCACACGTATGCGCCGAGCGCGAAATTTGCATAGACGTCATCTTACAGATGTACTCTCACCGCCTACCAACTGTCGTTTATCTAACACAACCCCTTCTTGGTGTTGGGATTTCTTTTGCCGTCAGTGTATAATTATGGTTATGTTTTAGAAAATATTAAGTATTCCAAGTTATATTAAGAAGTTATTTTAATCGATGTTCAAATTTTCATCCTTGGGAACACATTAATTGTGAAGGAAAAGTGTTCAAAAGTTTTTCCATTGCAAGTATAGGAAGCAAAATTACTTGACGTCCACCTTAATAATATGGGATAAGGGAGATGGAATGGATCGCAATCCTATGTCCTGACCTTTGACCCCACTTAGTCCATTTTCAACAGGGTTCGTCCCCAAGTGGTCCTCTACCACATACTGAAATTTCATCGAAATCGAACCATTTTTACGCGCGTTATGGCGTATAAAGGCAATGGAATTTTTCCGCTCTTATGTCCTGACCTTTGACCCGACTTCACCCATTTTTAATTGGGTTCGTCTCCAGGTTGTCCCCTACCACTTTGTAAAATTTCATTGAAATCGAACCATATTTACGCAGGTTATGAGGTATAAGTGCAATGGAATGGATCCCGCTCCTACGTCGTGACCTTTGACCCCATTCGTCCCATTTTCAACAGGGTTCGTCCCCAGGTGGTCCCCTACCACATACTAAAATTTCACCGAAATCGAGCCATTTTTACGCCAGTTATCGTGCGGACGGACGGACGGACAAAGCTGGAGCATATACGCTTCTTCAAATTACGGTTGGAAAGCGTAAACAAAAAGGTCACACTATATTATATGTACGTTAATTGCTCGGATTTTCCTTCATGCATCTCATTTGAGGTTGCACTGTTGCACGAAGAATGCTTGATATTTTTGCGAATAATATTTTAATCAGTAGAAGAGTTCTATACTTGAAAACCAGAAAGAGAGAGAGAGAGAGAGAGAGAGAGAGAGAGAGAGAGAGAGAAAGAGAGAGATATATTATTTTGATTCTATGATATTGCAAGTATCATGCTATTATATACTCGTATGTCATGTTAGATTTTACGAAGGTTGTACCGAAAATAATGCAAAATTGGGCATAGCGTTTTTATTAACTAACAGAGGTCGTTCGAATTGCACATGCTGGTACAGTAACTCTTTCTCTATACAAAGATACTACTTAACACAGTCTTCATCACAAGCTATGCATTTGCGACGCCATCGTTGAACCCAACTCTCGAATCCTTTTTGAAAAATTCAGGTGTAAACTGTCGTACTCACTTCTTCACAGCCACTTTCACCTCGCCTGTGTCATCACATCCTTGTCCCCGGAAACTGTTCTTCATTGGATGGAACAGGTGGAAGTCGGAGGGCGTCGGATCTGGGCTGTACGGTGGATGGCGGACAAACGACCAGCTTAATTTGCTGATCGCCTCATTTGTTGCCAAATATGTGTGTGGTCTCCATTATCATGATGAACGTGGATCCTTTTCAAATTCTTATTCGGTCTCTTCCTCCTTATGGCTTCTCTAAGCTTGTTGAGTGTCTCAATGTACTGCTCGCTGGTCACGGTACTGCCACGTTCCAGAAATTCAAGCACAATGACACCCCTGTCTCCCCAAAAATCATTCACCATGACTTTCTGTGCTGATCTCTGGCTCTTGAACTTCTTAGACCCTGGTGAAGAGGTGTGTCGCTATTCCATTATTTGATTCTTCTTTCTCGGATCGTAAAGTACGCCCACGTTTCATCCTCTGTCACCAGATCGGGAAAAATCATGTCTTCATTGGCTTCATGCACTACCAGCAGATCAGAGTACACTTCCACCATTCTCTCCTTCAAATCGAATGTCAGATGGCGAGGTACCTACTTTGCACACACTTTCCGATACCCAAAGTCTTCCACCATCTTCTGTATGGCATTGTGACCACAGTCCAATTGTGCAACAAGCTCACGAATTGTGTCTCTTCCCTCCGCATGAACCAATTCATCCACTGGCTGACGATTTGTATCAGTGGTGGCAGAAGATGATCTCCACTGTGTGGTATGTCTTCAGTGCTGGTTTCCCCTTCTTTAAATTTCTTCATCCATCTGCGCACATTGCTCTTGTCAATGGTGTCATCTCCATAAACATTCTGTAGCCTTCTGTGGATGTCGGACAGCCTGCACCCTTCCTTCGTCAAGAACTCAATGACAGTACGTTGCTTCTGCTTGGAATACCTGCAATGAAGAAGAAGGGTTACCAAAGAGGAAGACTTAGTTTACCAATATGTGCTATTTGAACGACCTCTGCCAGTTATAAAAGAATTATGCCCACTTTGCGTTACTTTCTGTACAACTCTCGTATCTCTAATTTGATAAGGGTAATTTCTTTTCTAACCTTGAGAATGACTCTGATATTTAATGACTTGAATTTATTTTTTGTTCTTCTAAAATTCGCCTAAAAACAAAAACATGCTTACCGAGGTAATAGATGCCTTCGTGTGTGGCCCATGCCAAAGTTACATTCGTTGCAATGACGGACAAGGATCCCATGATTCCGAGAGCAGCGTCACCTTTCTTAAAGACTTTGGTTACAAGAGGAACAAAAATGAGGACAGAAAACATTCCTAAAACCGAGTAGATAGCAGATACAATGGAAAATTTGGTATTGTCCCAGTTATACTGATGATACACAAACATGTAGCTGATGTTACTCGAAGCTGAAATGTAAAATAAACATGTTAGTAAAATCATGCAATGCATTGATTATGATACGCTTTCCAACATACCAGAAATCATTACTCAAGTTATTACTCAAGTTATGAGGATAATGGCTGTAGAATAAAATTCGCTCTTATGTCCTGACCTTTGACCTATTTTCGCCCATTTTCAACAGGGTTTTAGTATGTGGTAGGTTGTCCCCCTACCACATAGTAAAATTTCATCAAAAGCGAATCATTTTTACGCACGTTATGACGCATAAGGGCAATGGAATGAATCCCGCTCCTATGTCCTGACCTTTGACTCCATTTCTCCCGTTTTCAACAGGGTTCGTCCCCAGGTGGTCCCCTATTACATACTGAAATTTCATCGAAATCGAACCATGTTTAGGGGAGTTATCGTGCGGACGGACAAAGCTGGAGCATGTACGCTTCTCCAACCTACGGTTGGAAAGCGTAAAAAATTAATTTCAGTTTGATCAATTTATTTTTAATTTTGCATTGGTCCATTTGTGTGCTTATACGATTAGTTAGTTACATGTTGTTTATCCAATGCATCTAAAAAAGATTAAGTATTTAAGTGCTCGACACATATAATCCTCTAAATAGTGAGATAGATTAGTGTCCGATTTGCGCAAAATGTGATGCCAACATGATACTTAATTCCATGCTATGTAGTAAGGAAGAGATTAATTTTTGATGTGGATCCTAGAAATCTGACTGCTTGTTTGCTAGTATTACGTCATCAACAATGGCAACCGCTAGTACCTGTACTGATTAAGAACTCCATTATTAAGCTTCCGGTATATCATATTCCAAGAATTTCAGGTCAAGGATTTCAAAAATGACATCAGGTTTGCATTTTAATCAACCCAAAACACACTAAAATAAACTTTTAGGAAGATAATTACTTTTGTAAGGAAATTTAGCCATTTTCAGTCTGGATGAGTTGGCAACACGGAAATCAACCAAAATCTTGGCTTATCTTAACAAATAGTGACAAAAGTGAGTGACATACACTCACGGACAATGAAATTTGCGCACCAAGAAGGAAGCATCGAATTGAACTGAAATTTTGTGCACGTAATTGGCCATGATGAATGATACTCATGATGACAAAAACAGAGGAGCTGCAGGACAATTACAGAGGGATCTGTGTCACTCAGTCCGGTCATCTTCAATAGCGCGTCGCGCCACCTCGTGCGGCGATACATGCTGCAATACGGCCCGACATGGAGGAGAACAGACGCCTGATGTTGTCCTGCGGCAGACTGGCCCATACGTGTTGGACGGTGTGCTCCAAATCCCGGATAGTGCGGCATGGCTGCAGCTGGCGTTTCAACTGGTCCCACTCATGCTCGATAGGGGACATGTCTGGGGAGCGAGCAGGCCATGGAAGTGTCTGGACATGACGTAGGCCGTCCCGGGAAACCTGAGCCGTGTGCGGGAGGGCATTATCCTGCTGGTACAGCGCACCTGGAATCTCGACCACGAATGGGAGCACATGGGGCCTTAAGATCTCATCCACATACCACTGGCCTGTCAATGATCCATGTACTACTATTGGAGCTAATCGGCTATCGTACGATATGGATCCCTAGACCATAATATCCACAGTGGGGGAGGTGTGGCGCTCGATAGCGAGGTTGGGACTGTGCCATTGACCCAGGGACCTACACACCCAAACACGATGATCATCTGTCCCCAAAGCAAAGAGGCAATCATCGCTAAACCCCACACATCGCCAGCATGTGTCGTTCTACGTTGCTCTGGTCTGGCACCACTGCACACGGAGCCGGCGATGTTCCGGTGTTAATGGCAGCACACGTAAGGGGCGCTGGGATCGCAGATTCGGTTCCGCGAGGCGTGGGGAAAGGGATCGTGGGCACACAGGAGCCGCTACATCTACCTGTATAGTTGTACGGGTCCCCGTGAGATCCGTTCGTGTCTTGCGGCCCGATCGTCGATCCTGTCTACCGGCGGTCCTCCTGGTTCTTCCGGAGCCGCTCCGCCGCGTGGCAGTGCCGTTACGTGTCCACTGCTCCCAACACAGTCGGACGGTATGGTCAGAACGATCCACGTGGTGGGCTATACGGCGCACCGACCACCCTGCGGTTTTCAGCCCAATGATCCGGCCTCTCTCAAAGTCCGTAAGTTGCGTAAATCGACGTCTCTGGCGTTTACCCGGCGTTCTTGTCACTCTGTACTCTTGCGTGCATCGGCCGGTGCTCTTTGCTGTCATGGGGCATCAATTACACGCCGGTTTATAAGTCTGCCAGTTCGTACTTGCAGCATCACCAAAGGGTGTGCGGTCATGCGCACCAAACGTGGATCATTTGCACACCAGCACGTACACTCCAGCTATTTGCAAAGTTTCGCTGTTGTAGCATGTTTTCTTCTAGGTGCGCTAATTTCATTGTCCGCGAGTGTAGTTTGTAGCACATCGAAATACATTTTTCAGGTCTGAAATTTAAATATTGATGTATTTTTACTTTACAGTTAACTTTTAAATTGTGGTGAAAGGTTTCTTTTGGTTATGCAAGTGGAAACGAAGTAGCCATGTGCCGATTTTTTGTTGCCAGTTGGTTCCATGTAAGTAAGAAAGGTTGTCTCCGGTGAGTAAACTGAAAAAACGAATTTGGGAACTGATTACTATCAGTGATAAGCTGATTTATACATAGTGGACGAAGTACGGATATTAAGATTGACAAAAATCTTTGTGTACCTTGTCTGCAAGATTTTTTTGGAACTATAGTGTGTCCTGTTAAAATCAGTCATCCTGACAAAAGAAGTGGGTGCCACTGTCTTTGCGAGGATGAGGCAAAAGTATTCCTATCAACTTGATTTTTTAAAGATAACAGTATGATAGAACATGGGGCGCAGCCAGGATAGGATTTTGAGGGTCAAAACCCTTTCTAGAACCCAGAGGCTTTTCAGAATTCAGTTTAGAGGTACTAATTTCCTATGTCTTATGTCTCTACGTGAGGTTGAATCACTTATCCTTTCACTGAGAGCACATAAGAGAAAATTGAAAACGTCCTGCGTTCCCACATTGTTAGACTTTCTACAATATTTTATCAAAAGTATTTGGACACAGGTGACATTGAGGATCTCAGGAACTACAGACCTATCAGCCTCCTATCAGTGGTTTATAAAATCTTCACTAAAGTTCTTTCACACCGTTTGAAGGTAACACTGGACATGGCTCAACCGAGAGAACAAGCTGGATTCAGGAGTGGCTACAGCACAATAGATCATATCCACGTACTGAGATAACTAATTGAAAGAGCGAGGGAATATGAACTTCCATTGTGCATGGCTTTTATCGATTATGAAAAAGCCTTTGATTAGGTGAAACCATCAGCAGTTACAATGGCTCTGAAATCCTGCGGTATTGAAGATGCATACATTAATATTATTAATAACATCTATGAAAATGC
Organism: Macrothele yani; assembly: GCA_039090855.1. Classification (NCBI taxonomy): domain Eukaryota; kingdom Metazoa; phylum Arthropoda; class Arachnida; order Araneae; family Macrothelidae; genus Macrothele; species Macrothele yani. The sequence continues at coordinate 25,239,466 of CM076993.1, forward strand.
AAGTGCAAAGATTCGGCTGTTTGAAAATACAACACACATAAAAATTGGAGAGGGAGTGAGACAAGGTGACACCATACCTCCGAAGCTCTTTAATGCCACATCGGAAAATGTCTTTCAATCACTGAACTGGGAAAACAAAGGGATAAAAATTAATGAAGATTATCTAACCCACCTTCGTTTTGCTGATGACGTAGTCATTTTTGCAACTACCCCATCAGAGCTGCAGAGTATGATCCAGGAACTTGCTGACAAGAGTAAAGAAGTGGGATTAAAAATGAACTTTCAGAAGACAAAAGTGATGTTCAATGCTTTTACAAGAAATGAAGATTTATCGATTGATGGAGAAAAGCTGGAGATAACGGACACGTACGTTTATCTTGGACAGCAGATATCAAGTGAGGGTAACATTGATGAAGAAATTAATCGGCGTACAAAACTTGCCTGGAGAGCTTTTGGAAGAAACAGCATAATTTTCAAGAGCAATATGCCAGTACGTCTTAAAAGAAAAGTGTTTGATCAATGCATCCTTCCAGTGCTTACGTATGGTGCAGAGACGTGGACCTTAACTAAAAGAGATATACAAAGGCTGCAGACAACTCAAAGTAGCATGGAGAGATTCATGCTTGGTGTAACCAGGAGAGATAAGAAGAGGAACTCGTGGATCCGAAAAATGACGGGAGTGGAAGACATCATGATCAGAGTTAAATCCCTGAAATGGCAATGGGCTGGACATACTTCCAGAAGGACAGACCATCGATGGACAGCCGAAATTTTAGATTGGATTCCAAGGGACAGGAAAAGACCCAGAAGAAGACCCCATAGGCGATGGGTGGATGAAATTCGAAAGTATGCGGGACTGACATGGAGAAGACTGGCACAAGACAGACCGTTGTGGAGGAAACTTGGGAAGACCTTCGTCCAGCAGTGGATCGACAATGGTTGACAATGGTGATGATGATTTGGACACCACAACGTTTTAGAACAAATGGTTGTATTATCGCAATTAACAGGTAGTCGGTCCACCTTTTTCTTGCATGACAGCAGCAACACGTCAAGGCATAATATCAACCGATTTCCGGTATGTTTCGACACAAATGGCTCGCCATTCGTCGTGCAGAACTGCTGCTAGAGTGGAGAGCGAAACGGTGTTGTGGTCCATTTCGTATTCTTAGCTCCAGTTCACCCCACAGGTGTTCTATAGGATTAGGATCAGGAGTCTGAGCAAGCCAGTCTAACAATTCCTCCTCATTTTCAAGAAAATAATTCTGCACACGACGTATAGTGTGGCAGGAAACTTGATCGTGTTGGAAGAGACCAAGGTTAGTAAATGACCAGGTTACGTTCATCCTGCCCTTCCGGTGATTGCTTTGTGACGTCACTGTCCAAATCGCCATCGTAAGACTACCTAATCGCCACGTTTCTAGGTATCTGCACCATAGAAGCTTCTCGGAATTAGTATTCGTAAACCAGCTGGAATAATCTTCATAAATTCTACCAAGCCTTTTAATGTATAATATTTTGAATTCTTAATTTGCAAAATTTGGGGAAATGTTGCCTGGAATACTTTTCCTATTCCCCGTAAAGAAATTATTTATTGTATGACAGTAATATATCCTGCTGTGCTTTTCCCTTTCTAAATTTATATAAAGTATAAGTACACTGCTGGCCACCCAAAATGCAACACCAAGAAGGACACGAGATAGCAAAGCCAGAAATACTGGACACATAACAACAGATGCAAAGATGAAACGATTGAGCTTACAGGCCCGTGCGACTTGCGGAACACGAAGGCCACCAGGGCCTTCGTGTGGCCCCCAGGGCCGGCAATACCGGCCGCTACACGCCGCGGCATCGAACGAAAGAGGCTTTGGATGTCGGCTTGGGGTATGTCGGTCCAGGCTGCTTCCACACGTTGCCACAGTTCATCAGGCGTAGCCGCGGGTAGTGCTTGCCGGACCACTCGATTGCCGATCAGCGACCAGACGTGTTCGATGGGCGACATATAGGGAGAACAGGCGGGCCACGGCAGCAGTAACACCTGGTGGGCCGAGAAGAATTGTTGCACGATGCGTGCCACGTGCGGGCACGCATTGTCCTGTTGAAACGTGGCCGCTGGCAGGTCCTGTAGGTAAGGGAGGACTACAGGCTCCAAAACGTCGGAGATGTAGCGGTGGCTGTTGAGTGTACCGGCGATGCGTACCAGAGGGGTGCGGGTGTCATATCCAATTGCGCCCCAAACCATAACGCCAGGCGACGGACCGGTATGGCGATGCATAATGCAGGTGTCATAGAGTCTGTCGCCGGGGTGTCACCACACGTGGATCCGACCATCGTGGTGTTGCAGGCAGAAGCGGGATTCGTCGGAGAAGACAATGTCGTGCCATTCCGTAGTCCAGCTGCGGCGTTCAAAGGACCACTTTCGCCACACTTGCCGGTGGTGTAATGTCAATGGTAATCGGAGCAATGGGCGCCGTGCGACACGTCCCCGCTCATGCAGCCGGTGTCGAACGGTACGTGCTGACACAGATTGTTGCGCAACACACCGTAATTCTTGCGCTAACGTTCGTGATGTGGCGGTGCGAGCCGTCAATGCCCGCCGCACGACATACCGGTCCTCTCGTTCGGTGATGTGCCGCGACTGCGAAAATCGCTCTCGTCGGTCCGTCCGTCCCTCCTGCACCCTCCGAATCCATACCCGCCTCACTGTGGCTGGATGTCGTCCCACACGGGCGCCGATGTCTCGGTACGATAAACCGCAGTCGCGATAAGCCACTATTCGTCCTCTGTCGAACTCCGAAACGTGCTGGAATGACTGCCGTATTCTGCGGCAAGGCATCAGGAAGCTTCCCACTCACAGGTCCGGCAGCACAACACACTTCCACTACTTACACCCCCGCCTTCTGTGCACTCTTCTTATAGTGCTTCTCGGTGGCGTGCCTTGCGCACATGATTTGCATATGCCCTGCAATGCTAATCGTTTGCATGTCCTCTCGCGGGCGACGCATGCTGCGAATTTCAGGCCAATCGGATGCTTCCTTCTTGGTGTTGCATTTTGGGTGGCTAGCAGTGTAAATTAACATTTAGAAGTATAACCGTTTTCACACCCTTTATGTAACAAAAATGTGCGGGAGGAATTTTTGAAACCTCCGTTACTAAAATATTTATATGACTGTGAATTTCTTCTGCATTTAATGTAAAAGTGCTTTTGTATAAGCTTTTGTTCTGTGTTTGAGTTGTAGCAATTGCTGACAACACATCTTCCTCCATAGCTACATTTCGGATATATGATTCACATGATAGAACGGTGACGTCACTGAGTGGCGTCACGACTATTCGTCTGCGAGGAAGGCAGGATGAGCAAACCTTACTGTCTATTAACCTTGGGAAGAGACAACGATCATTTTCATAATACTACAATATTGTCCGTATAGCAGAATTATCCAGAACGTCGAGGTACACTTCAGAGTTAAGGGTATGATAACCAACGGGCCAACCCATCCACGAAAAATAACTCTATACCGTGATGGAACGAACGCCGAACTTAACAGCTAAAAAGACACAGTCCGACAAAAATCGTTCGCCGGGCTCTTGCGACGCCCAAACACGTCTATCGGATTAAAAGAGTGAAAAGCGCGACTTAGGACTTCAAAGAAAAGCTTTTCAGTTGCCAGGAACGACGGGAGACACACCACTCAAAATGGCACTTCACATACACGACAGTGATTTGCGGCTTCTGTGCTGCTGCTCTACGATAATAACCCGCACTGCGCAGCTCTCTGCGCATAGTTATGGTACTAACCGAGCCATTACAAGCATTTCCAACATCATCAGATGGAAATGCTTGTAAATGCTGGAAACGGCAGAAGAGGAACGGAATTTCTTAACATTTCTTACCATGGCTCTTCTGTCATGTTCTGTCGATTTGAGCGACCTTCCTGAGCGTTGCTTTGCTGTAGTTGCACTGTCCTGCTTCCATGTTTTTCCGACATCATTCACAGTCGATTTTGGTATGTTTAGTTTAGCTGCAATGCTCCATATAGGAATGTTACTCAAATGAAATCCTATGACCAGCCCACGGTGGAACTCGGAAAGTTCACGTCCACGCGGTATATGTGTTTCAAAATTACTGATGACATGACAGAATATCTCAGTTTTATATACCCACGGCCGCAGTGCACCTTACTGCGCAACCGTTATTTGGACTTATGCAAAATATTTGCACTGTACCAATATTTTTGATAATACAGTGTATCTGTAAATTGAGCCAAGAGCTCAGGTGACAGAATTGCTCCACCTTTTCCACTGCCCTTATATCCCATTAATACGGAAAGTGATATAAACTTTCTTTTGTGGAGCTCTCTGATCAGGGTTGGTGCTGGTGTTATTACCCTCATGTGTGTAGCAGAGTAGATGTCTGTGGTCAAGCTTCCTAGTTCATCACCAGCCTCTTTTCTGGAAGTAATTGTGAGCATTAAAGGTAACTTACCACCAGAATAAGTAAACAACAAGTTAGTAAAATCATGCAATGCATTGATCATGATACGCTTTCCAACATACCAGAAATCCTTACTCAAGTTATTACTCAAGTTATGTGGATAATGGCTGTGGAATAAATCTCGCTCCTGTGCCCTGACCTTTGACCCCATTTTTATGATATTCAACAGCACCAGTTCAGCATACCTCTGGAACAACATACTGAAGTTTTGTCGTAATAGAAGTATTTTTAGTCAAGTTATGAGCATAACGGCTGTGGAATAAATCTGGCACCTGTGTCCTGACCTTTGACCTCGTTTCGATGATATTAAAAAGAATTGGTTCAGTATACCTCCAGAAAAACATACTAAAGTTTTGTCGCAATCGAAGCATTTTTAGATAAGTTATGACGCATAAGGGCGATGGAATGGATCCCGCTCTTATGTGCTGACCTTTGACCCGTTTTTCCCATTTTCAATAGGGTTCGTCCCCAGGTTGTCACCTACCACATACTGAAATGTCATCGAAATCGAACCATTTTTACGCGAGTTATTGTGCGGACGGACTGACATACAGACAGACGGACAGAGCTGGAGCATATACGCTTCTTCAACTGACGGGTGCAAAGCGTAAATAAAACGGATTCACATCTTCCTATAGAAGCGTACTTATTACCACAAAAGAAAAAATTCTAGTTGAAGCAAACATAATGTTGCATAATATTAAATGGGGATTCTTTCATACTTACATGTAAAAGCAAGGAACGACAAGCACATGCTTAGAGCGAGAAGCAATATCTGCAGTCGACCATTTTGAGGCCTTCTTTTTGTAACTGTCCTAAAACTCTCCAACATGGAATCCACGGTGAAGAATGACCTCAGTTTCACTTTAATTGAGTCCTTGTTGTCCAAACCTCTTGTCTCTTGGATAAAGAAAATCACCCATAGTAACCCAAAAACATGGCCTGCAACCGAAACAGAGAAGACGGCCACATAACCGTAACTTTTAAAGATCAAACCTCCTGCTAGCTTTCCTAGTGGTAAGCCCATTCCAAGAGCAAGCTCTAAGAGAGCGTATTTGAAAGTTCTGCTCTTTGGTTGAGTGGTATCTGATGCCCAACTGTATACTACCGTCAGTACAGTGATAAATCCTCCTGACAGACCAGTGAAGGCGGCGCTTGCTGCATAATACTCAACTCTGCTGTACTTATAAGCTGCACAAGCTATAGCTCCAAAACCGTCCAGTATAATACCAATCAGTGCGATCATTATCGGAATTTTTCTGCCATAGCGGTCGCTCCAAGTACCTATATGAAACAAACTGCACGTTAGAATCAGCATCAAAAGATTATCTACAATCCTCATAGCATTAATTTCAAAATACTGAGATTTTTTTTTTATGAACACTCACCTTTCGTTTTACAAAGTGAACTCAGTGGCACACCCAAGGGGAGGGTCCGCTTTGTCCGAACTCCTCCCAAGAATGCTCTCGTTCTTCATTAATCAGATAAAGAAAACAAGTGATGTTCTTTTAAAGTATCTTACTAGACGAAACCCGTCGGAATTGACAGTTAGTTTTTTCTTTCTTTTTTGAAAAGAATGAACTCATGAAACAACAAATGTAAACTTTATTGGATTGACAAATTCACTCAAGCGCTTCAGTAAAGACGATTCGTGATTTTTTTGACTGAAGGTTTAACGACAACAGCAAGCTATTTGTAACGTACCAGGAGATGTGACGTACCTGCCAGAAGGACGCACACGACATAAAGGCAGATAGGAATCAGAATAAAACGTCCGCGTAGCTCAATTGGTAGAGTGACTTATTCCGGAATGAGGGGATCCGGGTTCGAGCCCCGGCGCGGATAAAAATGATGGAGAAATTTACTTCGTTATAATGGCGCCTGAACTATCCGGATGACCCGACCGTTCAAAATCTCGCAATGGTGTGATGTTATTTCCACACCGCGAGATAGGAAAAATAAGAGAATCCCTTCTCCAGCACTTCGAAAAAAAAAATAAATAAATAAGGGGGAGATGATGTAACGTACCTGCCAGAAGGACGCACACGACATAAAGGCAGATAGGAATCAGAATAAAACGTCCGCGTAGCTCAATTGGTAGAGTGACTTATTCCGGAATGAGGGGATCCGGGTTCGAGCCCCGGCGCGGATAAAAATGATGGAGAAATTTACTTCGTTATAATGGCGCCTGAACTATCCGGATGACCCGACCGTTCAAAATCTCGCAATGGTGTGATGTTATTTCCACACCGCGAGATAGGAAAAATAAGAGAATCCCTTCTCCAGCACTTCGAAAAAAAAAAATAAATAAATAAGGGGGAGATGATGTAACGTACCTGCCAGAAGGACGCACACGACATAAAGGCAGATAGGAATCAGAATAAAACGTCCGCGTAGCTCAATTGGTAGAGTGACTTATTCCGGAATGAGGGGATCCGGGTTCGAGCCCCGGCGCGGATAAAAATGACGGAGAAATTTACTTCGTTATAATGGCGCCTGAACTATCCGGATGACCCGACCGTTCAAAATCTCGCAATGGTGTGATGTTATTTCCACACCGCGCGATAGGAAAAATAAGAGAATCCCTTCTCCAGCACTTCGAAAAAAAAAATAAAATAAAAAAATAAATAAATAAGGGGGAGGTGATGTAACGTACCTGCCAGAAGGACGCACACGACATAAAGGCAGATAGGAATCAGAATAAAACGTCTGCGTAGCTCAATTGGTAGAGCAACTTATTCCGGAATGAGTGGACCCGGGTTCGAATCCTGGCGCGGATAGAAATGACGGAGAGATTTACTTCGTTATATACTCAATGGACTATAAGCAGTCGCCTGCCCCTAATTTAGGGTCACTAATTTAGGGTCAATTTAGGGTCATTAGGCTGACCCTAAATTAGGGTCAGCCTAATTTAGGGTCAGCCAGTGCCGTAAGACAAACACAACATCCATGCCTCACGGGATTCGAACCCGGACCCTTCACGAACGAATGATCATAAGCCAGCACTTAGACCACTGCATCACCGGTGCGGACAGGTTCGTGATGAGCATCACGACTGCACCCTTTTTCAGTCGTAGAATGTGAGGCGAAAGTCCACTCATGATGATCATGTGCAAAAATTCAACTGGGTAGCGCACTCTTTATCTCCCATCTTCAGTCACAACTGTGTTTGTAAATGTTGTTGGAATGAGATTCGCGTTGCGAATACTCTTCATTCTCTCTTGTCTGAGACATATAATTGCGACCCATTGATCGCTCACGCCTTCAAGTAAAGCTCTAACGTTTCCTTTTTTTTTTTTTTCTGCGGGAGAGACATTCTGTTAAATGTAAGTATGCAATAAAGTATTTACTTACTTTAGGACTGATCATAGAACACCATGCACACACCAAGTCTGACACTGAACTGAGCGCCTGATGTAGATAAGCGCCGCACGCTTCTCCCATAGACTTTACATGGGAACTTTGCCGCCCCGCCTCTCCCGAACCGTTGCTCCAATCTGTTTTCTCTTCAACTGGCACATCTACATGGTAAGACCTTTATTTTGATTCCTGAACTATATTTTTACGTTCAGCCGTTCTCTCAAAATACGCCTCACAGTAAAAAAAGCTTATAGAATTAATATATATATAGCGCAACTCAACATGTAAATTCTAAATATTTTCATTAACAATGGTCAACGGAATGTTTATTTACATCTTTATATAATGGGAAACGTCTTACCTACGTGTATAAACTGGATGGAATGAATATTAAATTGCATATATACATCACACAGTCCAACCGCATAACGCAATCAGGTCTTCCAGAGTGTTCGCTGTTCCGATGAGAAGAGCTTTGATACGAATGCTTGCTAGCGTTGTTTTGCGCAATGGTTCGCTCAGAAAACAGAAGACTTCGGACTTTGGACTATCTCAGTCGCTCCATGCCGCCGCCTTCAACAGCGCGTGAGTCAACCGCAAGCGATCGAATGTCAATCGCACGCTTCACACATAGACTTTACATGGGAACTTTGCCACCCCATAACGCCCGAACCGTTGCCCCAATCGCATTTTTCTGTTCGACTGGCACATGTTTATTTTGATTCCTGAATCATATCTTTACGTTCAATCGTTCTCTCAAAATATGACTCACAGTAAAAAGCCTTATAGAATTCATATATAGATTCTGACTACTGCTAAATAAAAAAAGACCTTTCAACAGACCCTTTTATAATTTTAATATTTGCGTTATTATCATTTATTTTTGTTTGTTTGTCTTAGTTCCAGTTTTTGTAATAATCGTTATTTTTTGTGCTCTTATGATTTTATAAAAGATACTAGTTCATGGCCCGCGCCATGCATGTGTGAAAAAGCTGTGACAAACATTTTTATTACTCAAATCGTAAAATACATATACCTAATTAACTATCATTGGATTCGCGTGCCAATTTAGGTTTGGGGTGCGCTGTTATGGGAATAAACACGCAAAAATTTCATTATGTAACCGAGCTGCAAAATGCAGGCATTGATTTTGAACATACGAAAACATTTCTTTTTATGTAGCAAGCGTTTAATTACTTATGATAAAGATATTTACATGCACTCCATTGTAAGAAAAATCTGAATTTCCTGTGCAAATACTACAATGACGAACAAATTTTCGGTTTTTTTTATGATTTTTAAATACAGGACGAGACTTCCATCCTAAATGGGTATGAAAATTTTAATTTTATATTTAAATCTGTGCTCATAAACACAACAATTCACACAGCTACGAAAAGACAGAAAAACAATAATTTGTAGCAGAACGTTGAATTGTATTTATGACTCCACGCTATTCCAAACGCAAACAAGAATGACAAGTAGTGATGGTTTTTTAAGGACACACACACCCTGGAAAGTTTAGAATCTGCGCTGGAACCACAAGGGCAAAAAACACATCTGGAGAGCTTTGTATTACAGTTGCTTTAATGACCTGGGGTGTCCGCAGTTAAAACAATACTCATACAGTTGCAAATATTGCTTACAATGTTTTGTTTACTGAACGAAGCAACGAACTTTCTCTTTTTCACGCGAACATATTGCACAAGGGAATTAATTTTAGTCACACACGCAAAGCCTTAAGACAAACTTCGGCGAGCTTTATTAGAAATACATTAAAAAAAATAAAAATAAAATGACAGCAACTCGTATCACAACGTTGAATTGCACTGCTTCGGGAAACTGCAAGCCGTGCTCATTTTGGCTAGCATACCCTGAGAGTTCCGCTGTTACGTTTCAAACCACAGGGAAATAAGAACGTGACCTGCAGCTCCATCTGGGAAGTACCTTGTATCGCAGTTGCTTGACATCGTCGGATGCGCTCATGCGAAACCGGACACCAGAGGATTTTAGCGGGAATGCGATGCTTACTGAACGAACTTTCTCATCCAAATGAAAACGTTATATGGGGAAATTAATTTTGAACATCACTCAAAGCCTTAGGGCAAACTCTCGCGTGTTTTATTAGAAATAAATCCGAAAAACTAATATCGATAATTTAGGTTAAATTGCGATTCTGTGTGGGTGTGCGCCGCATACCTAGCACACCCCGAATATTCGCCTCTGCTAACTATAATAAACGGTGGATTTCAAAAGATTAGTCTGTGATTAGCTGTACCTTCTTTCACGTTATGTAAAATATTGGAAGATTGGTTTTGCACACCATCGACGTTGTCGTTTTCTATTTAAGCGACGTTTTCTCTTAGCTTTATCTTCTTCTATCTTGTACTACAATGAAAAAATTCCACGCAACCAATATTTTTTTAAATTTCCATTACAGTGAATCAAAACTACGCCTGTAGTTACTTTCTTACAATTTTACTTGTTTCTTTGTACAAAACAAAATAACGCTGATTCCTTTTTATGAAACTACTCAGCAATTTTATTCGTTTTTATGAAATTACTCCGCAGTGAGAAGAAAATAAAATAAAACACGACATAACACCTACGTAACAGAACAAGCGTCGCAGACAGTTGTTCGAGCACGTGCGTTATGCTACAGATGAAATTGTTTGTCTTACTAATTTTATTTAATTTTTCGGTATTTCTCCTTGATTTTGGTATCGTGCGATAGCGGTGAACGTAGTTCCGATTTCAGCCACCGGATAAAAGCAAATGGCGCTGCAAGTGCTAAATAACGTCCGAGCGTTAGGGACAGACGTAGCCAATTATATAGGTTTTATTTATACACATTTTAATACAAAGTTATGTGATTTATCAAAAAGATCATTTCTTTAACCGGCGTTCACATCAGTGTTAATTTATGCCAACATTGATTTAAAAATGTATACCGTCATCGCCATTCAATATTTTCGCTTCACTGGTAGATGAAGGTCTCCCCAAGGTTTTTGCATGACTTTCCCTCTTAAGCCTCCGTGTCACTCTGGCATGCCTTCAAATTTATGCACCCACTCCCCACAGGGCCCTCTTCTGGGTCTTTTTCTGTCCCTTGAAATCCAGTCTAATATTTTAGTTGTTCAACGGTAGTTGGTTCTTTCAGCAATGTCTCCAGCTTATAACTTTCGGGATTTTACCGTGATCAAGATGTAGCCCAATCTCTTCCTAATCCTTAGTTACACCAAACATACATTTCTCCATATATCCTTAAGTTACCTTCTGAAGCTCCTGTGAATTTGTTACTTTGGATCCATTTCTGTGATCCATACGTAACAACTGGGAGGTTGCATTGATTAAACACTTTGCTTTTAAGACATAATGGTAAATTGTTCTGATTCTTTTCAACTTTCTCCAACCAAGTTTTATACTCCTACTAATTTCTTCTATCATCATCATCATCATCATTGTCAACCATTATCAATCCACTGCTGGACGAAGGTCTCCCCAAGTTTCCTCCACAACGGTCTGTCTTGTGCCAGTCTCCTCCATGTCACCCCTGCATACTTTCGAATTTCATCCACCCATCTCCCATGTGTAAAACCTGCGGTATTGAAGATGCATACATTAATATTATTAATAACATCTATGAAAATGCAAGTGCAAAGATTAGGCTGTTTGAAAATACAACACACATAAAAATTGGAAAGGGAGTGAGACAAGGTGACACCATATCTCCGAAGCTCTTTAATGCCACATTGGAGGGTGTTTTTCAGTCACTGAGCTGGGAAAACAAAGGGATAAAGATTAATGGAGATTATCTAACCCACCTTCGTTTTGCTGATGACGTAGTCATTTTTGCAACTAGCCCATCAGAGCTGCTGAGTATGATCCAGGAACTTGCTGACAAGAGTAAAGAAGTGGGATTAAAAATGAACTTTCAGAAGACAAAAGTGATGTTCAATGCTTTTACAAGAAATGAAGATTTATCGATTGATGGAGAAAAGCTGGAGATAACAGATACGTACGTTTATCTTGGACAGCAGATATCAAGTGAGGGTCACATTGATGAAGAAATTAATCGGCGTACAAAACTTGCCTGGAGAGCTTTTGGAAGAAACAGCATAATTTTCAAGAGCAATATGCCATTATGTCTTAAAAGAAAAGTGTTTGATCAATGCATCCTTCCAGTGCTTACGTATGGTGCAGAGACGTGGACCTTAACTAAAAGAGACATACAAAGGCTGCAGACAACTCAAAAAAGCATGGAGAGGTGCATACTTGGTGTAACCAGGAGAGATAAGAAGAGGAACTCGTGGATCCGAAAAATGACAAGAGTGGAAGACATCATGATCAGAGTTAAATCCCTGAAATGGCAATGGGCTGGACATACTGCCAGAAGGACAGATCATCGATGGACAGCCGAAATTTTAGATTGGATTCCAAGGGACAGGAAAAGACCCAGAATTTCTTCTATATAATGTGACAAATACAAACTCGCGGCCGTGGCGCAGTCGTCTAAGGGCTGGCTTATGACCATTTGTCCGAGAAGGGTCCGGATTCAAATCCCGGTCAGACATAGATGTTGTGCTTGTCCAACGGTACTGATTCTCTCCCTTCCCTGGAACAAGTGACCCTAAATTAGAGACGGGCGACTGCTTATAGCCCATTGAGTTGCTCACTGTGGTCGTTAAACGTTCAATCAAAAAAAAAAATCAAAGTCGCGAATATGTCGAAGAAAAAACAAGGGACTACCGATTGCGGGCATTTGTTTACAGAGACGTGTGCAATGTGAAACCCAAGTCGACTTTCCCAAGAAACATTGTATTAGATCCTATGGAAGTATGCAAGTGTGTACATTATCATATGTCACTGTATCAAGCTCATATATATATATATATATATATATATATGGGATGTAACTGAAGGATAAAGTTGTAGAAGTTGAAAGTTCCTCTGACAGAGCTGCACGACTTGTTATCCAACTCTCGAGAAGATACCAGGCTCAGATTATTCAAACTTATGCACCCACCACAAGTCATGCTGAAGAAGAAATTGAAGAATTTTATGAGGAAATTCGTGATCTAAATAATAAAGGTAAGCAGCACTTGAAGATAATTATGGGAGATTTCAATGCAAAAATAGGGCAACGGCAACAGAATGAAACTTCAGTAGGTAAATTCGGTCACGGCAACAGAAACCAGCGTGGAAATACTCTCGTAGAGTGTGCAGAGGCAGAAGGGTTTTTCATCTTGAACTCCTTTTTCAAGAAAAAGCCACACAGGAAATGGACATGGAGACATCCAAATGGGACGACAAGTGAAATTGATTTTATTATGTGTAACAAAAAATTCGTCATAGAAGACTGCAGTGTGCTAAACAAGTTCAACACAGGCAGTGACCATAGATTGGTGAGATGTAAGATGCACCTCAACACTAAACTCGAACGTAGCAAGCTCATAAGACAAACAAAATGTATTGACATAACCAACCTTAAAAAACACAATAATACCTTCAAATTGGAACTGAAGAACAGATTCTCTGCTTTAGAAGGCCTTACATCGGAAGAAGTGGATATTTCTGAAGTTAACAGAAAAGTAACCAAAGCTCTTATGGAAACAGCAACAAAATTAGCTGGGTCTAAGAACAAATTGCATGTGAACAAATTATCAGGAAAAACCAAAATGTTGATGCAAAAAAGAAGAGTGATGAGGACAACTAAAGAAGATGTGACTTCCAAAGTGGAATATATAGAGCTATGCAAGACAGTACGAAAAAGTATCACTGAAGACGTAAGGAAATTCAACTGTTAACTGGTAAGGAAAGCAATTGAAAACAACCAAAGCCTAAAGATAGCAAAGGGACATCTCAGTAAGGGGAAAAAAACAGATTATGGCACTGAGAAAAGAAGATGGTTCTGTAACAAGAAATAGAGGCGAAATTATGACAAGAGTGAAAGATTTCTACTCCAAATTATATGAAAGGGATGATACATGTACTCCAGACATCATGAAAGGTACCAGTAGCAGAGTTCTTCCAGTCCTTCCAGCAGAAGTTGCACATGCAATCAAGAACATGAAGCGGGGAAAAGCTCCAGGAGAAGATGAAATTACTGTAGACATCATACAAGAAACAAGTGGAGAAATCGAAACAGTACTCGCCCAAATTTTCACTCGATGCCTTAATGAAGGGAAAATTCCTGAGGATTGGAACAACGCTACAATGATCTTGCTACATAAAAAAGGTGACATTGAGGATCTCGGGAACTACAGACCTATCAGCCTCCTATCAGTGGTTTATAAAATCTTCACTAAAGTTCTTTCACACCGCTTGAAGGTGACACTGGACATGGCTCAACCGAGAGAACAAGCTGGATTCAGGAGTGGCTACAGCACAATAGATCATATCCACGTACTGAGAGAACTAATTGAAAGAGCGAGGGAATATGAACTTCCATTGTGCATGGCTTTTATCGATTATGAAAAAGCCTTTGATTCGGTGAAACCATCAGCAGTTGCAATGGCTCTGAAATCCTGCGGTATTGAAGATGCATACATTAATATTATTAATAACATCTATGAAAATGCAAGTGCAAAGATTCGGCTGTTTGAAAATACAACACACATAAAAATTGGAAAAGGAGTGAGACAAGGTGACACCATATCTCCGAAGCTCTTTAATGCCACATTGGAAAATGTCTTTCAATCACTGAACTGGGAAAACAAAGGGATATAGATTAATGGAGATTATCTAACCCACCTTCGTTTTGCTGATGACATAGTCATTTTTTCAACTACCCCATCAGAGCTACAGAGTATGATCCAGCAACTTGCTGACAAGAGTAAAGAAGTGGGATTAAAAATGAACTTTCAGAAGACAAAAGTGATGTACAATGCTTTTACAAGAAATGAAGATTTATCAATTGATGGAGAAAAGCTGGAGATAACAGACACGTACGTTTATCTTGGACAGCAGATATCAAGTGAGGGTCACATTGGTGAAGAAATTAATCGGCGTACAAAACTTGCCTGGAGAGCTTTTGGAAGAAACAGCATAATTTTCAAGAGCAATATGCCATTATGTCTTAAAAGAAAAGTGTTTGATCAATGCATCCTTCCAGTGCTTACGTATGGTGCAGAGACGGGGACCTTAGCTAAAAGAGACATACAAAGGCTGCAGACAACTCAAAGAAGCATGGTGAGGTGCATGCTTGGTGTAACCAGGAGAGATAAGAAGAGGAACACGTGGATCCGAAAAATGACAAGAGTAGAAGACATCATGATCAGAGTTAAATCCCTGAAATGGCAATGGGCTGGACATACTGCCAGAAGGACAGACCATCGATGGACAGCCGAAATTTTAGATTGGATTCCAAGGGACAGGAAAAGACCCAGAAGAAGACCACATGGGAGATGGGTGGATGAAATTCGAAAGTATGCGGGAGTGACATGGAGGAGACTGGCACAAGACAGACCGTTGTGGAGGAAACTTGGGGAGACCTTCGTCCAGCAGTGGATTGATAATGGTTGACAATGATGAATGATGATGATGGGATGTAAGGTCAGGTGTTGCGTAACATCACAGCCTCTCCTTGACAAATGTCAACCCCGCCTTCTCGTGGTACATCCTGTTCCCACTAAAGGGGCTCTGACGACCGCCAATAGCGGTATAACTATACCATCGGGATTAGAGGAAATGCTATCCCACACTCACCAACCCGCTTGACCAGCGTGGTGAGTTATGGCCAAACCTCTCCAAAATGACTCCACAACTTAAATCTTGGCCCTCAGTCTCCGGCAGCTGGAATGTACCTGGCCAAGGCAGCGGCCAGTGCGACATGAAAGCAGAGGGTGCTAAGAATCCCCGGAGGACCGGACTAGGCTGCCATCTGATGCTGACCTTGGCTACGTACAACGGACGCTCCCTATCTTCTGATTCAAGGCTTCTTGAATTGAAGAGGAACTACAAGGGATCAAGTGGGACATCGTCGGGCTAAGTGAGGTAAGGAGAAAAGGAGAAGATCTCATTGAACTGAAAAGTGGACATCTATTCTACTATCGTGGGACAGCTACTGGCAGAACTAGTGGTGTTGGATTTATAATAAACAAGAAACTGAAGGATAAAGTTGTAGAAGTTGAAAGTTCCTCTGACAGAGCTGCACGACTCGTTATCCAACTCTCGAGAAGATACCAGGCTCAGATTATTCAAACTTATGCACCCACCACAAGTCATGCTGAAGAAGAAATTGAAGAATTTTATGAGGAAATTCGTGATCTAAATAATAAAGGTAAGCAGCACTTGAAGATAATTATGGGAGATTTCAATGCAAAAATAGGGCAACGGCAACAGAATGAAACTTTAGTAGGTAAATTCGGTCACGGCAACAGAAACCAGCGTGGAAATACTCTCGTAGAGTTTGCAGAGGCAGAAGGGTTTTTCATCTTGAACTCCTTTTTCAAGAAAAAGCCACACAGGAAATGGACATGGAGACATCCAAATGGGACGACAAGTGAAATTGATTTTATTATGTGTAACAAAAAATTCGTCATAGAAGACTGCAGTGTGCTAAACAAGTTCAACACAGGCAGTGACCATAGATTGGTGAGATGTAAGATGCACCTCAACACTAAACTCGAACGTAGCAAGCTCATAAGACAAACAAAATGTATTGACATAACCAACCTTAAAAAACACCATAATACCTTCAAATTGGAACTGAAGAACAGATTCTCTGCTTTAGAAGGCCTAACATCGGAAGAAGTGGATATTTCTGAAGTTAACAGAAAAGTAACCAAAGCTCTTATGGAAACAGCAACAAAATTAGCTGGGTCTAAGAACAAATTGCATGTGAACAAATTATCAGGAAAAACCAAAATGTTGATGCAAAAAAGAAGAGTGATGAGGACAACTAAAGAAGATGTGACTTCCAAAGTGGAATATATAGAGCTATGCAAGACAGTACGAAAAAGTATCACTGAAGACGTAAGGAAATTCAACTGTGAACTAGTAAGGAAAGCAATTGAAAACAACCAAAGCCTAAAGATAGCAAAGGGACATCTCAGTAAGGGGAAAAAACAGATTATGGCACTGAGAAAAGAAGATGGTTCTGTAACAAGAAATAGAGGCGAAATTTTGACAAGAGGGAAAGATTTCTACTCCAAATTATATGAAAGGGATGATACATGTACTCCAGACATCATGAAAGGTACCAGTACCAGAGTTCTTCCAGTCCTTCCAGCAGAAGTTGCACATGCAATCAAGAACATGAAGCGGGGAAAAGCTCCAGGAGAAGATGGAATTACTATAGACATCATACAAGAAGCAAGTGGAGAAATCGAAACAGTACTCGCCCAAATTTTCACTCGATGCCTTAATGAAGGGAAAATTCCTGAGGATTGGAACAACGCTACAATGATCTTGCTACATAAAAAAGGTGACATTGAGGATCTCAGGAACTACAGACCTATCAGCCTCCTATCAGTGGTTTATAAAATCTTCACTAAAGTTCTTTCACACCGCTTGAAGGTGACACTGGACATGGCTCAACCGATAGAACAAGCTGGATTCAGTAGTGGCTACAGCACAATAGATCATATCCACGTACTGAGAGAACTAATTGAAAGAGCGAGGGAATATGAGCTTCCATTGTGCATGGCTTTTATCGATTATGAAAAAACCTTTGATTCGGTGAAACCATCAGCAGTTGCAATGGCTCTGAAATCCTGCGGTATTGAAGATGCATACATTAATATTATTAATAACATCTATGAAAATGCAAGTGCAAAGATTCGGCTGTTTGAAAATACAGCACACATAAAAATTGGAAAAGGAGTGAGACAAGGTGACACCATATCTCCGAAGCTTTTTAATGCCACATTGGAAAATGTCTTTCAATCACTGAACTGGGAAAACAAAGGGATAAAGATTAATGGAGATTATCTAACCCACCTTCGTTTTGCTGATGACATAGTCATTTTTGCAACTACCCCATCAGAGCTACAGAGTATGATCCAGGAACTTGCTGACAAGAGTAAAGAAGTGGGATTAAAAATGAACTTTCAGAAGACAAAAGTGATGTACAATGCTTTTACAAGAAATGAAGATTTGTCGATTGATTGAGAAAAGCTGGAGATAACAGACACGTACGTTTATCTTGGACAGCAGATATCAAGTGAGGGTCACATTGGTGAAGAAATTAATCGGCGTACAAAACTTGTAACGTACCAGGAGATGTGACGTACCTGCCAGAAGGACGCACACGACATAAAGGCAGATAGGAATCAGAATACATGTCCGCGTAGCTCAATTGGTAGAGTGACTTATTCCGGAATGAGGGGATCCGGGTTCGAATCCTGGCGTGGATAGAAATGACGGAAAAATTTACTTCGTTATAATTGGCGCCCGAACTTTTCTCGAACACGAGATCTTGACGTTTATTACCCATGTCTTCCTTACCTGAGACAACTGCAAATTTCCACCCTCCGGCAAGTCTCGAGGGTAATGGTGTTTTGTTGGACAATTTACACGAAGCCTGTGGCTCTGACTTTGATGTGAATGATCTACACGCACCCCGGCGCGGATAAAAATGACGGAGAAATTCACTTCGTTATAAACTTGCCTGGAGAGCTTTTGGAAGAAACAGCATAATTTTCAAGAGCAATATGCCATTATGTCTTAAAAGAAAAGTGTTTGATCAATGCATCCTTCCAGTGCTTACGTATGGTGCAGAGACGTGGGCCTTAACTAAAAGAGACATACAAAGGCTGCAGACAACTCAAAGAAGCATGGAGAGGTGCATACTTGGTGTAACCAGGAGAGAAAAGAAAAGGAACTCGTGGATCCGAAAAATGGCAAGAGTGGAAGACATCATGATCAGAGTTAAATCCCTGAAATGGCAATGGGCTGGACATACTGCCAGAAGAACAGACCATCGATGGACAGCCGAAATTTTAGATTGGATTCCAAGGGACAGGAAAATACCCAGAAGAAGACCACATGGAAGATGGGTGGATGAAATTCGAAAGTATGCGGGAGTGACATGGAGGAGACTGGCACAAGACAGACCGTTGTGGAGGAAACTTGGGGAGACCTTCGTCCAGCAGTGGATTGATAATGGTTGAAAATGATGATGATGATATATATATATATATATATATATATATATATATATATAATCATACCAACCATTATCAGTCCACTGCTGGATGAAGGTCTCCCTAAGGTTCTTCCACAACGGTCTGTCTTGAGCCAGTCTCCTCCATGTCACACGCGCATACTCTCGAATTTCATCCATCCATTTCTCCTGCGGTCTTCTTCTGGGTCTTTTTCTGTCCCTTGAAATCCATTCTAAATTTTCAGTTGTCCATTGGTGTTCCGACCTTCTGGCAATATGTCCAACCCATTGCCATACCAGGTATTTTTCTGTGAGAATGATGTCTTCCACTCTTGTTACTTTCCTGATTCCCGAGTTTCTCTTCTTATCTTTCTTGGTTACACCAAACATGCATCTCTCCAGGATGCTTTTAGTTGTCCGCAGCCTTTGTATGTCTTTTTTGGTTAAGGTCCACACCTCTGTTCCGTACATGAACACTGGAAGGATGCATTGAATAAACATTTTCCTTTAAGACATAAGGGCATAATGCTCTCAAGTATTGTTGTTTCTCTCTCTCTCTCTCTCTCTCTCTCTCTCTATATATATATATATATACTGTTTTTACTCAAATTTATATTGTTTATATAAAAATATTAACTTTCAGAAGACAAAAGTGATGTACAATGCTTTTACAAGAAATGAAGATTTATCGATTGATGGAGAAAAGCTTGAGATAACATACCTACATTTATCTTGGGAAGCAGATATCAAGTGAAGGTCACATTGATGAAGAAATGAATCGGCGTATAAGACTTGGATGGAGAGCTTTTGGAAGAAACGGTACAATTTTTAAGAGCAGTATGCCATTATGTCTTAAAAGGAAAATGTTTAATCAATGCATCCTGAGAGTGCTCACATATAGAGCAGAGACATAGACTTTAAATAAAAAAGACATACAAAGACTGCAAACAACTGAAAGAAGCAGGGAGAGATATACATACTTGGTGTAGCCAGGAAAGATAAGAAGAGGAACGCTGGGATACGGAAACTGACAAGAGCGAAAGACATCATAATCAGAATGAAATCACTGAAATGACAATATACTGGACATGTTGCAAGAAGAACGGAACACCGATGGACAACCGAAATTTCATACTGGATTCCAAATGACAGAAAAGGACCCAGAAGAAGACCACATGGGAGATGGATGGACGAAAGCATGCCGGAGTAACAAGGAGAAGACTGGCTCAATACAGACAGTTGTGGTAGAAACGTGGGGAGACTTTCATTCAGCATTGGATTAATAATGATTGACGATGATGATGATATATGTATCCCAGGAGGACCCCGTTTTTTGGGGCCATTAAGAGCACCAGAAGAGGTGGTACTCTCGGGATTAAAAAAAAAATGAAATGAAATGACTCACAAACTGTTTAACCTATCGAGATAAAATTTGATATTTACAAGCTTAAAAAATAAATTATAATCGATTTGTTTGAAATTGAACAAAAGTATTATTTACCTAATGCAGGGGTAGCGCTGCTGATCGCATTCTTCGCAATTCCCGAAAAAATCTTTTTTTTTTTTTTTATTGGAGGTTTAACGACCACCGTGAGCAACTCAGTGGGCTATAAGCAGTCGCCCGTCCTTTATATAGGGTCACTGGTTCCAGGGAACGGAGAGAGCCAGTGCCGTAAGACAGACACAACTACCATGCCCCCCGGGATTCGAACCCGGACTCATCACGGACGAATAATCAGAATCCATCGCTTAGACCACTGCGCCACCGGGGCGGCAAAAATCGTTTTGGCGAAAATATTGGCGACTACCTCTTTTTGTGCTTTACCTCTTTGTCGATTACCCACTTTGTCGAAAAAAAAAATGGAATTTTGCGAAAACTTTAAAAAAGTCAGAGCAACCGCTGATAATGCAATACCATGTATGCTCCCTCTAGCCTGTGCATTAAAAAAAAGAAATCGGAAGAAATGTTGACATCGTAATTATAAATTTTTGCTCGATGAATAGGTAACAATTAAGCTGAAATTTATATTAACCGGAAACTAGACAGGATTTAAGGTGAAAATCATCTAAATACCGTCAGTTGAATAAATAAATCCATCGCTCTTTCCATGTTAATCCACGGACAGCAACCGAAAATTTTTTATTCGGCTGCCGTCGGGGAATTGAAGCCCGAATCTTATGCTCTCTTACGCGCTCGGCTAGATATCGAGAGATTCGCGATTCAATTCCCCGACGGTGGCCGAATAAATATTTTTCGGTTGCTGTGCGTTGATTAACGTGGAAAGAGCGATGGATTTATTTATTCAACTGACGCCACGTATTTAGATGATTTTCACCTCTGACCTCGCCCTTTTGATTATTGCTATAATTATATATAGCCAGTGCCGTTAATGATCACCCGATGGAGACGTTTCAGTAACTGATCCCATCTTACGGATTTATGATGTCAGATGCTGACTAAAAAATAAAAGTACACATAGCGCAGTGAATTGTTGGCCGCTGTGGTGCAAGGCTAACGCCCTCGGCTAGATATCGAGAGATTCGGGATTCAATTCCCCGACGGTGGCCGAATAAATATTTTTCGGTTGCTGTGCGTTGATTAACGTGGAAAGAGCGATGGATTTATTTATTCAACTGACGCCACGTATTTAGATGATTTTCACCTCTGACCTCGCCCTTTTGATTATTGCTATAATTATATATAGCCAGTGCCGTTAATGATCACCCGATGGAGACGTCTCAGTAACTGATCCCATCTTACGGATTTATGATGTCAGATGCTGACTAAAAAATAAAAGTACACATAGCGCAGTGAATTGTTGGCCGCTGTGGTGCAAGGCTAACGCCCTCGGCTAGATATCGAGAGATTCGGGATTCAATTCCCCGACGGTGGCTGAATAAATTTTTTTCGATTGCTCCGCGTTGATTAACGTGGAAAGAGCGATGGATTTATTTATTCAGACAAGATTTAACTTATTCCAGGGAGAAACCAGTTTTTGAATTGCTACAGGCGCCTGCAAACGTCATGCATGTCTAATAATGCTTTGTTTCGCGTTACGTTTGTGCTGTGTCTAAATCAACGATGGAAACAGGCCACGGTTCAGCGGGTCGAGAATTTCTTGTGGGTCAAATGGGTCGGCTAATAGTGTTGCTGACACGATTTCGATCTGTTTTTATTTCTGCTTTATTTTTGAAAAGAAAAATGCGTACTGTGGAATTTTGTGCTCGATGCTGGTGCCAGCGCAATGAAAAATGATTTGTCGTGCAAAAATATTGCCGTCTCTTTCTTAAAGCAAAGAAGATTTCCACCGACCGACGATACTGCGCAGACGCTAGACTCACCAATACCATATCGTAAAACGATATTTCCTTTGCTGTTGTTTTCAGTGCAATTGTCTGAAACACCTGTCGCCTGCTTCTCTGATGATTCACTTTCTCACACCCCGGGTGTCACATTGTAAGACTGATAATTACTTTTCACATCGTATCTTTTGCAGTGAACGCTCAGAGGTGCTAACATCCCGTTCTGTTGCATGTCGCGTCGGAATTAATGCCTTATTTGTTAATATGGATGCATTTAGTATTAAGGAGATTGAAAAAGGCGTCGAGGCCAAAAAATACCTTTTTTGCTGAAAATAAATACGGGTATAGTGAATGCTGGAAGCTGTTTCGTCTCATGAAGAAACCAGAATATGTTTCACAGCAACACCAGTTTTCACAAGCTTGTGATGAGTTGAAAGTTTCGAAAATGTTAATGTTGATTTCATGAGTGTTTTTTCCTTCTGAGGGGCAATAATGAAATCAAAATCCACAATTTAGAAATTTTCAACTCATCAGAAGCTCGTGAAAATCGATATACATACAGCAAGTTACTTAATTCAAAAAGTTTGACTACAGCACCATCAAAGTTAAGTAGAACGGCCTTAACATTTCTGAGGAGGGACTTTTTGACTTTCGCAGATGTGTTTGAAAACGTATGTTATGTGAAGAACGACAGTTTCAACTACACTGATGTCCAAAAGTAAGGGCACAAACACATTTTTTCCAATAATTCGAAATAGCAACCAGTAAAATGTTTAAAATTGCTGTCATATATATACTTTGGGGAACGGTGAATCTAATGTTACGGCCGCGGGTGGCCTAGTGGGCAACGTTCGTGACTGCCACGGAAATGACCTCAGGTTTGATCCCAGGCAGATACGAACGCTCGATCCACTAAATATCCGCCGTGCGTCGGATGGGCACGTTAAGCCGTCGGAACTCGGGTACTGGCCCTCCGGTAATAAATAAGGGCGACTATCTCCCCCTTTCTACTTCGCTTCCGTGTCACTTTGCTGTCGGTCACTCTAGCCCTGATCTCCTAGCTTCCTGTTTCTAAGGGTTGTTTAAGACCTGGGGTCAGACACTCCCTTCCTAAAATCCTCTACATATGATCATGTTGAAAAAATAGTAATCTAATGTTAGGGGCCGCGGGTGGCCTAGTGGGCAACGTTCGTGACTGCCACGGAAAGAACCTCAAGTTTGATCCCAGGCAGGTACGAACGCTCGATTCACTAAATATCCACCGTGCGTCGGATGGGGATGTTAATCCGTAAAACCCCGGGTACTGCAACCCCGGTAATAAATAAGGGCGTCTTCCTCCCCTTTTTACCTCGCTTCCCTGTCACTTTCCCATCAAACACTCTAGCCCAAATCTCCTAGCTTCCTATTTCTAAGACACTCTCTTCCTAAAATCCTCTACATATGATCATGATCATGAATCTAATGTAAGCATCCACTGTTTGTTAAACGGTTAACAGGGTGAGTTTGTAAGAGAACGTGAAAGTGAATGTTTTCTGCATCTGCGAATTTCGTCTTCAGAGTTCTGTTTGTTGCAAGAAAAATCACAAGATTGACTGATTTCAGTTGGAATGAATGCTCGGAATCGTTTAGAAGATAGACTGAGGTACAGAGACCTCGGCTGGCTTGAAGCTGGCCAGTCTCAAGCGGAGAGCGCTCGATGATTACAGGTGCCACTAAAGGTGGTATCCTGGTTACGGCACCAATTCCGAACAATAGGTACCACCACCAGGAGGCCCGGCCAAGGCCGTCCAAGAGCCACGACACCTGCAGAGGATCGTTATCTGGCATTAACTGCGGAACGCCATAGATGGATGACTGCTAGAGACCTACTTCTCTAAGGATTTCGCTGTTGCGACTGGAACAACAATTTCGAAGCTAACTGTATACAAACTCTTTACGCCCGGCGACCAGTGGTGTGTGTGTGTGTGTGTGTCCCTCACCAGATCGCAAAAGAGAGTTCGTCTTTCGTGGAGCCAAACACATCTTTCTTGGGCACAGCAAGATAGGTGCCGTGTACTTTTCTGTGATGAGTGGAGATTCAGTATACAAAGTGAATCTCGACGAGTCTTCATCTGGAGACAGCGTGAGGCCCCCTATCATTACTCCAACATAAGGAAAATCGACCACTTTTGTGGAAGTGGAATCCGTGTGTGGACAGGCATCATGCTGTACGGCCGTAAACCACTGCAAGTCTTCGATGGGGGCACTGTGACCGCATAGCGCTATGGGGATGAGGTCCTTGAACCTTATGTGAGGCTTTTCCGGGGAGCTGCTCACCCCAACGTCATTTTTATGGACGATAACGAGAGGTCACACAGAGCTCAGCTTGCCGACGATTTTCTGGAGAGAGAGAGGGTATTCGCCGTATTGTGTGGCTAGCAAAGTCGCCGGAACAAAATCCTATAGAGCATGTTTGGGATGCTCTATTGCACGAAGTCAACCCCGTCCCAGGACCCTGCAGGGGTTAAAATCCGTGTTTTTAGAAGAATGGGATTTGCTGCCACAAGCTGTTATCAGCAATCTCATTTACAGTATGAGGGCTCGTTGTGCTACTTGTAAAGCTGGGCCACACTCCCTATTAGCAGGACCGTTCTCGAGATATGATGCATCATGTTTGGACCGTTTTCTCGCCTAATTTGCATATGGCACGCAATTTACTTCCTGTCTATTTTGTTATGTTGCTATTGCATATCTCATAGTATGAGGTATCTACGTACCAAATTTCGTTGCAATAAACCACTTAGTTTTTAAGATATCACAGAATATGTGTTTGTGACCTTAATTTTGGACATCAGTGTAAAAACAAATGAAGCTGTCTGAGTACGATAACAACTCACCGGATACTAAATAAAAGATGATATTTATTTACATTTTAAAAACGACACACACGTAATTTAAAAAGCAATTACAGCGAGATTTTTCGCAGGTACTGTACCTCCATCCTCAAGCCTAGCACGCAGAAATGGAAATGTCCCGAGTATAAATACATTCACAAGCAATACCATCATGCCCCAGTCGAGAAGAGTATATTCCCAACTGAGAGAAACAATATTATAGAACATGGAAAGTGACGTCGTAGTTATGGGTTATTCATGTGGTACGTCCGAATTATCAGGAAAACAGTTCTTGAGAAGAAAACTCCAAGGTGAAAGCACAGATCTAGGAGTTTTCCATTTCTGCACGTTAGGCCTGATAATGGAGGCATATAGTACCTCCAAAAGATCTCGCTATGTTTTTTTTTTAAATTACGTGTGTGTACTTTTTAAAATGTAAATAAATAACATCTTTTATTTTGTATCCGGTGAGTTGTTATCGTGCTCAAACAGCTATATTTGTTTTTAGTATACCATTTAGCACGATAATCATTATTCATTCGACAGTTTCAACACTTTCTGTGAGTAAGAGTGAGTAAATGATACTTTACCGAAATGCATTTATATGATTTCTATGTAACCTACCACCATATAAACTACGATACCCTCTACAGAAAGACGTTTTAAACGTCCTGTGTGTATACATGTATGATTATAAATAATTATGAATTGAGTTTCGAATCTATAGTCCAAAGCAGATATATCCGGGCTAGATCTGAGTCGGGTCGGGTCCAATCATGTGACGTCCGGGTCTGGGTCCAAACTTTTTGACCCGTTTCCAACTCTGATCTAAATATTTTCCTCTTCTCATGCCATAACTATACATAATTATTACATCCACTGAATGTATTGGTTTACCATTACTTAGCAACACGTAGTTTTAAGTGTTTCACCTGCCTTTCAACGTTTGTGGTCCTTTGCTTCGTATTTTTACGTTTTATCTTTGATATTTTTTGTGCTTAAGCATTTGAAACAGACCTCACTGAATGAAAAACATTTTAAAAAAGTTAGTAATCATAATGAGTACGGGAAAATGGACGGGCATACCGTGTACAAATGTCACAGTTTGTCATGGAAGTTAGAGCGAGAAACTAATCTACTAACTGCATTGCTGCGTCTTGAACAACGTTCTGTAAAAACATTTCAGCATTTTAAAACCCTCAATTTCTATATTAGACACAAGGTGTAGGAATGTCAAAGTTTATCATGAAAGTCAGAGTGAGAAACTGATCGACTAACTGCATTGCTGCGTCTTAAACAACGTTCTGTAAAAACATTTCAGCATTTTAAAACCCTCAATTTCTATATTAGACACACGGTATACGAATGTCAAAATTTATCATGAAAATCAGAGCTAGAAATTGATCTACTAACTGTATTGCTGTGTCTTAAACAACGTTCTGTACAAATATTTCAGCATTTTAAAACTCTCAATTTCTATATCAGACACACGGTGTACGAATGTAAAAATTTATCATGAAAATCAGAGCTAGAAATTGATCTACTAACTGCATTGCTGTGTCTTAAACAAGGTTCTGTACAAATATTTCAGCATTTTAAAACTTCCAATTTCTATATATAGACATACAGGGTACGAATGTCAAAGTTTATCATGGAAGTCAGAGCGAGACTCTGATCTACTAACTGCATTGCTGTGTCTTAAGCAAAGTTCTGTAAAAATATGTCAGCATTTTAAAACTTCCAATTTCTATATAGGGTTATTCAGAAAGAATCATTCGATTTCAAAAATTTATATTTCGAAAAATTAATAACACAGAATAATAAGCAATGCATTAATGTAAAGGAAAAATGTCTAAGTGTTTTTTACAAATGATCGATATGACTTCCTTTAGTCACACGTATAATGTCAACGCGATATGAAAATTCCTGCCAAACGCAGTCTAATGTGTCATTGTTAACTGTTTCTAAAGCAGCAGAAATGCGTTTAAGTTCGCATAGAATTGTGGGCAAAGGAAGCATAAACGCCTGATCTTTTACATACCCCCAAAGGAAGGAGTCGCATGGGGGTCATATCAGGTGACCGAGGAGGCCAGCTGTGTAACACCAAGTCATCTGGTTCCACTCCGACGAATCCAATTGCGGAATTGGTCGGAGTGGAATCAGTCGTTGTAGCCCATCACAAGGCTTCAGTGCTTGCAAGTTGTACAATTTTTATGGCCTGTAACACAATTTTTCTCTCCACACACGCCAAACAGTAGTCTGAGAAATCCCCAGTTCTCGACTAGCACGAATGGTCGATTTATTCGTGCTGTGTTGAAAAGTCTCTCTCACTCTTTCAACATTCTCTGCAAATACGCCTGGTTGCCCTGGACTTTTCCCTTTACAAAGACATCCAGTGTCCTACTGATGATACCACCTGCGAATACTTTTAGCCGCCGGTGGATTAATTTGGTACTTTCTACGAAATTCACGCTGAACGGTTATTACCGACTGACATCGTTCAAACGAGAGCACACAAAAAGCTTTCAGCTGACTAGACACCATTTTCACTTCTTCACCAAAAGAGCTTTATAAAGAACACACTAGCGCCATCTATTGTGCATAATCTACAACTTAGACATTTTCCCTTTACATTGATGTATTACTTATCATTCTGTGTTGTTAATTTTTTGAAATATTAATTTTTGAAATCGGATGAATCTTTTTGAATATCCAACAGAGGTCATCGCTCTTTCCACGTTTATAAGTGAGCCACAGAAAAATTTCCATTGAATAACCATGTACTGTATTAGAAACACAGTGTACGAATGTCAAAGTTTATCATAGAAGTCAGAGCGAGAAACTGATCTGTTAATTGCATTTCTGTGTCTTAAACAACGTTCTATAAAAATAATTCAGCATTTTAAAATTTCCGATTTCTATATTGATGGCTCGACGGACATGATCTTCAGTCTGTTATGATTTATGGGCTTTTCCTCTCAATCAGAAAGTGTGGAATAAAATTTTGTTTCCTGATTGTTTTTAAAAAACGGCACGTGCTAATTATCATTTCGTTCGTTGCGTCTTTCGTTGGGGAATCTCAAAACCTTTCTGGGAAGGAGGAGCCTCCCTTAGCGGCTCCCAGGCTACAACACTGTGCAATACTCTAAATATCCAAAACTGAAGTGCATTTCGCAATGATTGATGAGAGCAATATTGCCAAATGCTCTTAAGCTCTTCAGTACACAGGTAAGCATTTACGACGATCAGCCATTCCATTATGATCATCCCCAGCTTATAGAAATGATCGTTCCTGGAGACCGAACGGTGGCGCAGGTGAAGTATATATACAACTCGAGGACCAAACGGGGGTACAGAGCAGTATATATACAACCCGAGGACTGGCTTTCGGTTAGTAGAGTGTTCGGAGTCAGAATGGGAAAAGCTACCGATTTATCGGAGTTTGATAAAGGACAATATATACACTGCCGGACAATTGCTAAGGACGGATGACAATAGCAACGATAGCAACCATAAAATGGAAGGCAAGGAAAATGTGGAAATTAGCATAAGTGTGGGATGCAGTAAGACGTGTTGTGCGTATGCAAATTTTGGATTGCCGAACTTGTTCGTGACGTCATAGCGCTGATAAGAGATATAAAGGATTTGACGCGTATTGACCGTTGTTGCTCAAACGCAAAGTTGAAAGGGAAAGAATCAATTGACGAACTTGCAATTTTCAGAATGTCTTCCCGACGTCACCTAGATGATTTTACGAGTGGCCGTATTATTGGCAAGATTGAAGAAGGGCGAAAAATAACAGATGTTGCCAGGGAGTTCGACGTCAGCCACAGTGTTGTTTCAAGGCTTTGGAAATCATTTCAAACAAATGGAGAGTGTAGCAAACGTCACGGGGGAGGTCGTGTTCGCAGTACGACACCTGCAGAAGATCGGTACATAGTGCTATCAACAAAAAGACACCGGCGCAGCACAGCTAGTGAGGTAGCAA
Source organism: Macrothele yani (assembly GCA_039090855.1). Lineage (NCBI taxonomy): Eukaryota > Metazoa > Arthropoda > Arachnida > Araneae > Macrothelidae > Macrothele > Macrothele yani. The sequence goes on from CM076993.1 coordinate 25,268,592, forward strand.
ATCAGTTTATGGCTGCTACTGGCAAGCGGATCTCCCGAAAAACTATCGCCAGACGTTTGCATGAAGGAGGAACTATACGCCCGCCGTCCTGTTGTGTGCATCCCATTGTCCACACGTCACCGTACCGCCCGTTTGCAATGGTGCCATCAACATCACAATTGGACTGATAACGACTGGTCTGCTGTCCTCTTCTCAGATGAGAGTAGATACAGTCTATCGTCTGATTGTAGACGACAACTGATCTGGCGTGATAGTGGTACTGCATATTGTCCAGCAAACATACAGGAAAGGGACCGATATCCGACATGTAGTGTCATGGTATGGGCTGGCATCATGATCAATGGCCGTACGTCCCTCTATGTGCTTCCAACTGGGACTATGACTGGCCAACGATACATTAATGATGTTCTGCTACCTCATCTTCGCATGTTCCGTGGTGCTGTCGGTGATAGATTCATTTTCATGGACGACAACGCAACATGGCATCGAACAGTCGCTGTCCAGGAGTGTCTTGAGAGCGAGGATATTCAACGCCTCGTATGGCCAGCACGTTCTCCAGATCTGAATCCCATTGAAAATGTGTGGGATGCTTTGGGGAGGAGTCTTGCTGGTCGCCAATGCCCTCCAATAAACAAGGACACCCTCATCCTTGCACTGACAGAGGAATGGGAATAAATTACCCCAACAGCTGCTTGATAATGTTGTGCAAAGCATGACACGACGTGTGGAATCTTGCATCGCCCTCCATGGTGACCATATCTTGTATTGACATCTTACGCCGGAACGCCTGAGGACGGTGATTCCATTTTTTTCACGTTTACGTATTCTGCACAAAATGGCCTGTTTGTCCCTTGAACACGTTCCAAAGCCTTCTGGATTTCAGAGCACAATAAATTGTCTTTCTTGTAATGTCCTGGCATTCTGACATTATTTTATTTCACTTGGCATTCAACCACACTTACTTTTTTATGCGCTATATAGCCGTTTATGATCCGTCCTTAGCAATTGTTCAGCAGTGTATGATGGCACGACGCCTCGAAACTACGATCTCGGAAACGGCGCGGCTTGTGGTTTGTTAACGTGCCGCTGTAGTGAGTACGTATCAAAAGTGGTGCACAGATGGCCAAACGACTAACCTTCGTCCAGCCGTTTGTCGTCCCACCAGAAGGGGGTGAAGACCGTTGCGCATTGTTCACAGCGACCGCAGGGCCACAGGACGCCAAATCACCCGCAGCTACAACAGAGGTGATCAGGGCAATGTGTCACAGTACACAGTTCAACGGAGCCTTCTGCGCATGGGCCTGCGTAGCCGAAAACCCAGCCGGATCCCTGTCCTCACTGCACGTCATCGCCAACAACGCATCAAATGGGTCCAATATCATCGATATTGGACCGTGCACGAGTGGAAGAAAGTGACGTGATCTGTCGAATCAAGATCCCTGATGCATCAAGCGCGGATACGTCGATTACCAACGGAGCTATGGCCCCTGGATTCACTGTTGGGGGAAACAGGCTTGCGGCGGAGGTGTTATGCTGTGGGCGATGTTTTCTTGGGACACTTTAGGCCCCATTTTCTCAATAGCACAATCTCTGAGAGCTGTCAGATATCTGAACATCGTTACGGACCAAGATCACCCATTCACGGCAACTGTGTTCCCTGCTGGTGATGGCCATTACCAATAGGATAATGCGCCGTGCCATACTGCCAGAATCATCGAGTGGTTCGTTGAACATGCTGGTGACTTTGTGTTAATGTCCTGGCTTCCAAATTCACCTGATATGCACCCAATCGAACATTTGTTGTCATCTTAGTTGTTGCACGAAATGGCTATATTAAAAACACACAACTAACGGAAATATTACAAAAAATAAATATTATACAACATTCGTCTGATCTTACCTATGAAGCAGGATAAGACGGCTGATGGAGCTATTTGAACTAGTGTATGAAATAAATGGTAATTATTTGCCACCTTCTCCACTTCCGTTTTAATAGTCTTATAGTCGTTAAGATTGTCACATACACTCTCCGAAAGCCCAAAATTGACCATGCAGACTTTTTCGATCGTCATCGTTGTAGAGGATACACTTCTCATCACATATGAGAACATATAAAAGAATGTTACCACTTCTAATTTTAATGACCTCAGAAAGCTAAAAAAAGTGACGGCATCTTGAACTACCAGCGCATACATGTCATTAGTAAATGAGATGGGCGAAGAATGATCAGAATGGTCTGGGTCATTAGTTGCAGTTTTTTCAGGTGGTGTATACTCTAGTTCAAAGACACTATCCAGACGCTCTATTTGATTTCCCTTTTTTTCTGTTTTCTTCAGTGATCTGTTGTCCATTTTTACCTTCAATGAAAACCAGGTGGAGTACTACAAACTCTAATCTTGTGATAGGACTCGGAATCAGCAAATGAGGAAAAATGACAATCTAAAATTGAGATATAAAGTCGATTACAAATAAAACAGTGAGCAAGGCAGGATGATCGATATTGAACTTAAAGCAGCATAATAGTTTATAAAGTACACTAGTAATAAAATCATATGCAAATTACTGAACAAATGGCACTAATATTACCAATACTTGCACGAGGATTTGAATTATAGATATTGTCCGAACAAAAAGTAAAAAACAAACCGAATTCGTTGGAAACTAAAACTTTATAGAAAATTTTGGCTTCAATGAAAAGGAAGCGACAAAAAATGGGAGTTAGATGCGACATAGAAATGTTAGCACTTAGCACTACTGGTTCTGTTTTCACGGCAAGGTTATATGTATCTGGTTCGTGGTGTGTCCTGCCTCTGTGGCCAATCCGATGACACTTTTTCGTTCGTATTCACAAAGAAGATTGGAGTAGACGGCGGAGAATCTTCTAATTCAAGAACGGAAGAAAGCTGTTTCTCTTAATCAGCGGGGTAGATCGGGATGGCGACGGACAAGAGTTTCTTATAAACTTGTGTGTCAAGGTGGTTTTAAGGCGATGTAGTTAGTAAAACGTTCGGATAAGGTAAGTCACTATTGTGTTCAAGCTCCATAGTGAAGTAGGGTATATTATTGTATGAAAAGTTGGAGTCTCCATTCCGTGAGGTTATATGAAAAATACGTAGTTCGCACATCGTAGCCAGGTAGTAGGACTTGGTGTATAAGGTCACCGACATCTTTATATACCATAGTTAAGATATATACTGACAAATCACCTCTTTCCAAAGAGGCAAGTGTTTATGCCATCTCTGTATAATATCCGCATGGTACCAAACGGTACTACATTGGAATGAGCAAGCGCTTCTTTAGAATAAGAATCAATGAGCATATAAAAGAGACACAAAGGACGGTAGAGTAACCACTACCAGTCAAGTCAAGTTTAAGTCAGCTGCTTTTATGTGAGATGATATAAAGATATTAGCTTTCTACTCCACCACTAGATCTACAGCTATTAGAGAAACCTTGAAGCTCGTTGCCAACACTAAGGCTTGCAAAAATAGCATCTCTGCAAAGTTGCCACGAATTTGGAACCAATTCTTCAACTACTTTGTCTTTCTTCCCTAGATCTACAGCTATTAGAGAAACCTTGAAAATCGTTGCCAACACCAAGGCTTGCAAAAATAGCATCTCTGTAAAGTTGCCACGAATTTGGACAAGTCACCTCTTTCCAAAGAGGCAAGTGTTTATGCCATCTCTGTATAATATCCGCATGATTACAAACGGTACTACATTGGAATGAGCAAGCGCTTCTTTAGAATAAGAATCAATGAGCATATAAAAGAGACACAAAGGGCGGTAGAGTAACCACTACCAGTCAAGTCAAGTTTAAGTCAGCTGCTTTTATGTGAGATGATATAAAGATATTAGCTTTCTACTCCACCACTAGATCTACAGCTATTAGAGAAACCTTGAAGCTCGTTGCCAACACCAAGGCTTGCAAAAATAGCATCTCTGTAAAGTTGCCACGAATTTGGACAAGTCACCTCTTTCCAAAGAGGCAAGTGTTTATGCCATCTCTGTATAATATCCGCATGATTACAAACGGTACTACATTGGAATGAGCAAGCGCTTCTTTAGAATAAGAATCAATGAGCATATAAAAGAGACACAAAGGGCGGTAGAGTAACCACTACCAGTCAAGTCAAGTTTAAGTCAGCTGCTTTTATGTGAGATGATATAAAGATATTAGCTTTCTACTCCACCACTAGATCTACAGCTATTAGAGAAACCTTGAAGCTCGTTGCCAACACTAAGGCTTGCAAAAATAGCATCTCTGCAAAGTTGCCACGAATTTGGAACCAATTCTTCAACTACTTTGTCTTTCTTCCCCTAGATCTACAGCTATTAGAGAAACCTTGAAAATCGTTGCCAACACCAAGGCTTGCAAAAATAGCATCTCTGTAAAGTTGCCACGAATTTGGACAAGTCACCTCTTTCCAAAGAGGCAAGTGTTTATGCCATCTCTGTATAATATCCGCATGATTACAAACGGTACTACATTGGAATGAGCAAGCGCTTCTTTAGAATAAGAATCAATGAGCATATAAAAGAGACACAAAGGGCGGTAGAGTAACCACTACCAGTCAAGTCAAGTTTAAGTCAGCTGCTTTTATGTGAGATGATATAAAGATATTAGCTTTCTACTCCACCACTAGATCTACAGCTATTAGAGAAACCTTGAAGCTCGTTGCCAACACTAAGGCTTGCAAAAATAGCATCTCTGCAAAGTTGCCACGAATTTGGAACCAATTTTTCAACTACTTTGTCTTTCTTCCCTAGATCTACAGCTATTAGAGAAACCTTGAAGATCGTTGCCAAAACTAAGGCTTGCAAAAATAGCATCTCTGCAAAGTTGCCACGAATTTGGAACCAATTCTTCAACTACTTTGTCTTTCTTCCCTAGATCTACAGCTATTAGAGAAACCTTGAAAATCGTTGCCAACACCAAGGCTTGCAAAAATAGCATCTCTGTAAAGTTGCCACGAATTTGGAACCAATTCTTCAACTATTTTGTCTTTCTTCCTTTCCAAGATAACACTTGCTCCACGAACCCGATGTCTTTAAATGGATAATTGCATTCGCATCTGTTCGCTTATTGCCTAGTCATGTCACCGCGTTAAAATTGTTAAAGCCTTCTAGTATTCAGAGTGCAGTTAACTGTCTGCCTTCCATGGAAATTGAATGTGGTTGATGTGCGAAAGCTTAGAAACTTGGATTTCCATTTTACGCCAATAAAGTACGAATGCTTGTATAGTTTACTATTTTTTAATTTAACTCTTTAACCGGTTGGAACGAATTAACTCGGGGTTAACAAAATAGTCTGAAATCAGCTCGAACGAATATAATCGCTGTCTGAGAAGTGGGCCGAACGCGACACAAACTAGTGAACCTGCCGATCAGAAAGCGTTGCAAACGTAAGGTTTTAGAACGAAACCTTACATTTGTCATTCTAAGTGGTGATTTGGGGGTTAAAGGTAATCAGACAGCAAGGATTTGTCATTCTAAGTGGTGATTTGGGGGTTAAAGGTAATCAGACAGCAAGGATTTGTCATTCTAAGTGGTGATTTGGGGGTTAAAGGTAATCAGACAGCAAGGATTTGTCATTTTTCTACCACGTGGCATGGTGTTCGTGTCCGGGGGAGTACAGCTTCCGAATAGTTCCTGGGATAATGAAACAGAAAACAAAGGACTATAAGGGAATGAAACTACATACTGTGAGACTAAGGACTGTAAGGGAGCACTTACAACCAGCGACAGATTTATAGTCGATATTCCTGAGATGAAAGAGGGAAAGGAATTATTTTGCTGTACCTTTTGTTATAGCCCGGTCACTATGGGATGGACGCAAGCAAAAGTGGAGAAAACCAAAACAAGAGGCAATATATATCGCAGTGGTTTAAACTAAAAATTTTTAAAATTGTTTTCGTGTGAAGGGGTTTACATTTTCGACAATACCGCGGAATTCCCAGAATGGACGCAAGCAAAAGTGGAGAAAACCAAAACTATCACGTAAGCAAGTGGTGAGGAATGTAAGAAGCCTAAGAAGATTGCAGCCAACGAAATAGACAGTATCGAGAACTCCTGAAAGAAGCCGCATCCAAACAAAAATCCAACACACCGATCGAACCCGTATCAGTTCCATCTCGAACACGCGCAAAGAAGCATAAATCGTCAGAAACGACTTCAGAGCAAGAGCAGGCAACGGCAAATAAACAAAATATACCGATCTCAGCTTGCACCCGGTCCAACGGAGGAAGCACAGCCATCAACATCTTCAACATCGAGTACAACGATATAGTATGTCAACTAGTCGCCTGCTGCAACTAGAGAGTTCAAGCGTTCTTTCGTCGATCAAGAGTTTGGCTTTGCTTGTAATGTATGCGACCGTCATTGGTTTGAGAACAGTTTGCACATCGTCGGACAGAAGCATATCGACATTTTACGTGACGCCTTTCTCGATGAAGATGTTTCGTCTTTCCAAGCCTGCTCGACGTGTCGTTCAGCATTAGCAACAAAGAAAATACCACCAGTGGCAACATGCAACCGATCGAAGTATCCCGCCAAGTCGAATCACTTACCACCGCTGAACGCCATCACCGAGAGATTGATCAGCCCGCATTTGCCATTCATGCAAATTCGTCGTTTGCGCTACGAGAGTGGCACTCATACGATCATCGGGCAAATAACACTGGTCTACAAAAAAATTATTTTTTTCTCTTCCAAAGATGTTATTGGCCAATCTTTGAAGTATTTGTAGCGCTGAATTCAATAATGAAAACCATTTTTCTCTATCACGTAAGGTTTTTGTGTGATAGTTACCTAAATATTTTACGTTAAAAACATGTACACTAAGGAAATTAATTAATGTTCAACGTACCTAAAAGGTCTTAGTTGAAGATTTCCTGGAATACTTTGCCTCAGGAAGGTCCCTTTTGAGAGTCCAACAGTAATCTGCTGACATACTTGAACTCCACTTTCCTTTATATCGTTTTTCAATGCTTGAAATGTCCTGATGAAAGCGTTCACCGTGTTCATCACTTACGGCGCCCAGTTTTTCGGGGAAATCTAAGTGAGAGTTTAAGGAAGTGGATCTTCAGAGACATATTGCAGCCTAAGTTTTCATATGATTTCAGCATCTCATGTACCACATCCGTATAGTTGTCAGACTTCTTCTTGCCTAAAACGTTTTTCACTAAATTCTTGAAAGAAACCCATGCGCGTTTTTCTAAGTCATTCAAACGTTCTTTAAAAGTTTCATCTTTCATTAGCACTCTAAGTTGTGGTCCTACAAAAATTCCTCCTTTAATTTTTGCATTGCTAATTTTAGGGAACTTCTCCTTCAAGTACAAAAAATCACTTCCATTACTGTCCATGGCTTTCACAAAATTTTTCATCAAACCTAATTTGATATGAAGAGGTGGGCGATAGATGTTTTTGGGATCAACTAAAGGAGCATTCATTACATTTTTTTAACAGGTGTAAGAAAGTCATTTCCTTTCAAAATGACTTTTACGATCCCGGCTGTCCCACTCGCACAAAAAACAGCAAAGTTTTGTGTATCCAGACTGTAACCCGAGCAGCATAGCGATCTCCTTGAAGTCTCCACATAGGTTCCAAATTAATTTTTCATACTGTATCTTGTTTAGAATAATCTTCATATTTTCATAGGTTTCTTTCATATTAATAGCATGTGCTAGTGGAACTGATGGGAATTTGTTTCCATTGTGCAAAAGGACAGCTTTTACGCTAACTTTTGACGAATCTATAAACAAACGCCATTCCTGTGCGTTATGAGCATATCCTATAGTGTCCATCACTGATGAAATATCATTACAGTACACAATATCTCCTTCTTGCGAGAAAAACTCCTTGAAATCTTCTTGACGATTTCGAAAGTAGCATATCCTAGTTCCGCGATCAAGAAGGTTCCACCCTTTTAGTCGTGATCCTAAAAGTTTTGCCTGTTTTTTAGATAAATATAAATCACGCACTAAATCATTTAGGTCTCATGTCAATAAATGAAGCTCATTAGAAATGTCGAAACATGCATCACGTCGATCAGCGTGATCTTCATTCTGATCCTCTTCAGAGCTTGAATTTTTATTTATATCGGTTGATACCGAGTGAGGTGGTATTGGCATATCATCATTGTGGGGAATAGGTCGCATCGCTGAAGGTAAGTTGGGATATTTTAAACTGTGTTTCGACTTACTTGTGAATCCCTTTGTATTTGTTATACAAAAATAACAGTCCGAAGAATGATCTTTCGGCTCTCTCCACACCATGACAACTGTAAATGGCCTATGGCGAGAACCGTTTGCCCACATCGTTAAAAGACTTGAACATGTAGCACAACAAATATGTGGGGCCCAACTCTTGTCCTGATCTCCTACTTTGCAACCAAAGTAAAGCTGATAACACTTTCGTATTAACGGGGTAAAGTTACGCCTTTGAGGTTTGAATGTCAATTCACCGCACACATAACAAAACGTATCCTGATGGTTGAGGCACTTGCGTGGCATTTTCTAGTTTTCACACATAAACAAAAGCTACTAATAAAGAGCAATAGCACAGCTTTCACTTCGGCTGTCTACATAGAACTGAGACGTAAGACGTAGTCGAGCAGTTGGGTGAGCAGCCGGGAAGAGTGCAGGTGGCGCTATGTCTATGACTCATTCGCACGTGCGGACAGGAACCACCCCCTCTCCCTTTGATAAAACAAGAACGCAACAGTCTGTATGTCACCTGCAGCTTTTTTTTTATTTTATTTTATCATATGAATAAATGATGCTATGTGCTCCAAGTCAATACTGTAATCTTTTGCCCCCCCTCCCAAATATTTTTAACGTAAAAAATTGAAAAACTCATATAATATCTCTAAAACTGTACATGATAGCAAACTTTGGATATCAAATGTGGATTCCCCGTATGAAAATACTAAAAAATAAAAAAAAATGTCTGGGACAAAACATGTGTTTACCAGTGTAATAAACGTGCCGGTGGATGTGGGCGGTATGGTTTGTAGCCTGCCTCGAACTCTGTCTGATGATCACGCATTCAATGTTTCCCCCAAGAAGAACACCATTCTCAAGAGCTCGGCGTTCACGAGTTTAGTGAAGAAACAAGACATCACAGCTTGACTCGATTATCTTCAGAACACTCCGTTGTACAGAATGATCGTAAAGTTCCCGAATCCTGAATGTAAAAAATTATTGCGTACGCTGTAAGCAAAAGTTCAACCAATTGATGTGGCAACACGAGTCTGCAACCCATCGGATCAAATACTTGGCTTCTCAAACGCCTGAAGGAAATTGGCAGAGTGCCAGAAATGAATAACCTGTTCCATGTGTGTTACGCAGTTCGGAAGTCTCAGTGCTATAAACGTTTTATGTAAGGAAGGCAAACTATTTAGGGTTATCTACTATACGTAGACTTCCGGATCTTTTTTCATTTTTCTAATTTCAAAATTTCTGTAATCTTTAAAATGTATGAAAAATCTCTATTTGACAAAGAACTCAATTGATTATGAAAAAAAATTACTTACTTTTTTAATAGCGAACAAATTCCTTTTTCGAAGGAAGTTAATTTTAAATTCTAAATTTTAGTTCTTTCTGAACATCATTCAAAACATGTAAGTCACGATAGGTAAGGAAACCTACGATAGGAATATACGAGTATATCTTCAACAGCAGTGAACGATGAGAGTTACTCGAAATATGAGGGCACTTAAAATCAGTATTGGTGAATGTGTTTATGCACAAGCTATCCTTAAAGACGTTTTATTTGTTTTTTTCAATCTGCTGTAGATTGCGAGGTAAGATAGTAGGAATAACAATGTCCGATAAATGAATGGATTAAAGTTCTGAGCGAACAATAGAACTAGATAAAGACAATATCATCTTTAGTTGTTTTTTTTTCTCAATGGCTTCAAAGGCTAATGTTTCCATACATACAATGTAGGCTGTAAGAAGTGATTCAGAATTATGTTGTTTCATTCACTTTTGCTAATTTATCGTTTTTATCATGTCTTTTGTAAAAAATGATCGTGTTTACAGGTAGCCGTAAGTGCTTCTCATGTTGCCGTCTGAAAATGAAAGGCTCATGAGCAGCCGCACGACCACGGTAACCCATGGAATAATAATAATAATAAAAAAAGTAATAACTTTTATTATAAGGGAATTAATATAACTTTATTATATATTTTATATATATAAATATATGTATACACTGAAGAGCAATTGAATTAGAGACAGCTGGCGTTATGAAAATGTGGTGCTGTGAGCGGCCCTGTAAACGGAAACGACATGACGTATGCAGCGATCCGACAATATAAGGAGTGATGCGACGGGAATCAGTAAGAGTCGGACGCAGTATGGGCACGACAAAGGATCTGAGCGCATTTGATCGTGGGAAAATTGTCGGGACCCGACGAATGTGTCACTCCATCTCGGAAGTCGTGCAGGCACTGGGATTTTCACGAGCCACTGTGTCATGGGTGCACCGTGAGTGCATCGAATCCGGTAAAACCATCCCTGCAAGGGCCAACTGCCGTGGACAACAGCGTGTGGATGAGCGGGGTCATCGTCGGCTAGCTCGCATTGTAACAGCGGATAGACAAACCACAGTGAAAGAAATCACTCGGCAGTTTAACGCTGGTGCACAAAAACGTGTAAGCAGCCACACCATCCAGAACCATCTCCTCGCTATGGCGTACAGAAGCCATCATCCCACGAGTGAACCGCTGCTGACCGCACATCACAGGGTGCAAAAATTAGCATGGGCGCGGGAACATCGCCACTGGACCTTAGACATGTGGAAAAATGTTGCCTGGACTGATGAGTCGAGATTCACGTTGGTACATGCGGATGGCAGAATACGAGTACGGCGCAAACCACATGAAGCGATGGATCATTCTTGCCAGCAGGGTACTCTTCAAGCTAGTGGGGGTGGCATTCTCGTCTGGAGACTGTTTACGTGGACTGAAATGGGACCCCTGGTACGTGTGACATCGTCCCTCACAGGTCAACGTTACCAGGATATCCTGGACGACCATTTGCTCCCGTTTGTGCGTCTTCAACATCCCACTGGGGACCTCATCCTGCAACAAGACAATGCACCGTGCCATCGGTCCCGAATTGTATCCGAATGGTTCGATGAACACTCCACCGACGTGACCTCACTTTCCTTGGCCAGCTAGGTCACTTGACATCAATCCCATCGAGCACATCTGGGATGCCATCGAAAGAGATGTTCGTGGCTCTGACCCCCCCCCATCAAATCTTCGTGAACTGTGGGAGTTTGTTCAGGAGTCGTGGATCCGTATGGCTTCCCAACGCTTCCGGTGTCTTGTCGAGTCCATGCCGAGACGAATCGCCGCCGTCATCAGGGCGAAAGGTGGGGCTACACGTTACTAGACAGGTATCTTTAATTCAATTGCTCTTCACTGTATAATATATATATTTATATAAATTTTTAACCTTATAATTTTCGACATAAAATTTTCGGAAATTCAAAAATTCAGTTGGATTTTTGTATATATTTGTAAATGAATGTAAATGAATGAAAATATGTGTTGACTTCATTATTTGAATAATGAAGCATTATTATATATAATTTCGGAAATCCCATTATTTGAATAATTAACACGCCCCAGTGTACTATAGTAAAACAGTCACTTACACAGTCAGTTTCTTCAAAAAATTACAATAATAATAATATCATCATCATCATCATCATTGTCAACCATTATCAATCCACTGCTGGACGAAGGTCTCCCCAAGTTTCCTCCACAACGGTCTGTCTTGTGCCAGTCTCCTCCATGTCACTCCCACATACTTTCGAATTTCATCCACCCATCTTCCATGTGGTCTTCTTCTGGGTCTTTTCCTGTCCCTTGGAATCCAATCTAAAATTTCGGCTGTCCATCGATGGTCTGTTCTTCTGGCAGTATGTCCAGCCCATTGCCATTTATATATATATATAATGTGTCACAATAATTACAATAACAAAAAAAAGTTACAATAATAATAATTAGAATCATTATAATAGTTACAATAAATACTAAATCATTATTTTCCACTCTCTATCCAAACAGATTTGTTTATGCTTTCTATATATGACCTAAATCTAAATTAAGAAGAACCAGTTGTTTTCAATTTAGGCTAAATTAAGAAGAGCCACTCAAACAAAGAATATCGAGTGTCCAATGAAAAACTTCATTGGACACTCAAATTCAGAATATCGAGGTAGGTGCTGGTTAACAGGTTTGTCCACTGATTCTATTCTAATCTTTTCTGAATATAATTATGATTCTAATTATTACTATTATTTTCAAAAAGGGCATTTGTATTAAAACTTGTATTATAATTATATATAGTATAATTATATTACAGTATAATTTATACTATATATTATATATAGTATAAATAAAAAGGAAACCAAAAACACTTTTAGTAAGTTATAGCTTACCATATCTCTATAACTATTAGTTCGATTTAAAAAAATCTTCTGCATTGGGAAGCTTAATATGTGAGAATAATGACCCTTGCATTCCTTTTTTTCGATGCATAACATCGCCGCTAGAGGGCGTCAATGCAGACGACATCGAATTCAAGATACATTTTATTGCATATATTTTCTTCTGAATATCCAATTGAAAAAATTCTTTTTGCCTTTCGATGCCATTTATAATGAAGACTATTTTAGGCACACTTTCGTTTTCAAGTAATGCGTTAGATTTTCCGTTAGGGGGCCTAAAGGTAAATTGTGTTTTCTACGATATCTCGGCTTCTAAAAGTCCATTTAAAATTTTTTTTTCTCTACATCGGGAATAGCTCTTCATAAGAAATGTTTTGCATATAATTTATAATTTTTGGTGAATAATTCTTTGGCCACCAAGGGACGTAAGTGTTTATTTCTGCTTCTGATGTGTTTGCAGAAAAATCTGAGCTTCTGAAAACTCAACAGAAAAAATTCTTTCGTAGACCGATCCCGCCTACCTCAGAAAACTTTTAAAGGATACTTTCTTCTTAAAAATGTCCGCCAGAAGGCGTAGATGTATATCTTATTTTTGTCGATATCTCTGCTTCTAAGCGTCCGTTTTGAAAAAATATTTCTTTGTTGAAGAGCGTTTCCTGTGCGAAATGTTTCTCCTATAGTTTTAGATTTTTCAAGTAATGCATAGATTTTCTGCTAGTGAGAGTAAAGGGCCTTTTTCCCGATATCTCTGTTTCTAGAACTCCGATTTGAAAAATTCATTCTGCATCGGAAACAGCTCCTCATTAATTTAAAAATTTTGGTAAGAAATCCTTAGGACATCAAGGGGCGTAATACGCAAATGCGTTTCTGCTTCTGATGTATGTATTTGCATCAAAGTATACGTTTCTTAAAACTGGATTAAAAAATTCTTTCGTGGACCGATACCGCTCACCTCGGAAAATCTTTTCAGAATATTTTCTTCTTAAATAATACATAGCTTTTCCGCCAGGCGGCGTAGAAATATATTACATTTTTGTTGATAACTCTGCTTGTAAGGGTCCGATTTGAAAAATTCTCTCTTTGTTTAAGAGCGTTTCCGTTGCGAAATGTTTATCATATAGTTTGAAATTTTTCTTAACTCACAAGTTTGCCACTAGAGGGCGTAAGCTCATGCTTCCATTTACAGCAATACCTGCGGAACTAAAGACCCGATGTTAAAAATTATTTTTCGGTCACATACTTCTAACTATGAAAACACTTTGTGCATATTTTCTTCCTAAAATAATGCACAATTTTGCCGCTAATATTTAATTTGTTTTTCTCAATATCTCTGCTTCTAAAGGTCCAATTTAAAAGTTTCTTTGAACAGCGGATACCATTAACTGCCGCTAGGGGTGTTTATGTACTTCTGTTTGCAGCTGTATTTACGCTTTTAAAAGCCCTATTGAAAAATTTCTTTTCCACTGTATGCACTGTTAAAAATTGGTACTTAGAAATAAGCAAAATGTACTCGTTTTGAGTACATTCTGGGCTTATAATAGCTCCGAGTACTTGTGTCTCATTTTTGAGTATATACAGGGAATCAATTGTGAGTATCAAATGTGATACTAAGGATATTAGTATCGTTTGATCAAAACGTGTTATAGACATATATAATATTAACACTACACAACTTAACAAGAAGTGTGTATGTTAGCTAAGGACATGTCCTTAGCTACTCAAGAACAACGTGTGAAGAGTTTTACACAAACATACACACTTCTTGTTAAGTTGGGTAATGTTAATATTATAAATTGTGAGTATATTTCTAATTTGAAATATATATACTCATTTTCGAGTACATATACTTCAAATATATGTACTCAAATAAATCCATATATTTCAAATATATGTGCTCTAACTTCATCTGTGCCTTTTCGGGCAGGGCACAGAAACTGAAGGAAGTTAGAGAGAATCTTGCGATTCTGACAAGATAGTTTGTGAGAGAGAGCACACTAGATGGCGCCACCGTACAAACGTACGATTTTTCACATCGAAGGCAGAGAGAAATTAGGGGGTAGCTTAGGAACTTTAACCGGGGGGGACTCCTACCCAGGGGCCGTCACTTAAAATGCTCGTCCGATGCACGGCGGATATTCAGCGATTGTTAGAAATTCACACTACCAGGTTAGGTTTGAACCTGGGGTCCCTCCATCAGAAGTCTGAATCACTAACCACTAAGCCATCCGCGGCTCCATTTAAATTTGGAATACGTGTACTCCATACATACTCATTTATTCATAGAATCAACTGGAAGTGTATTACATATATTTGATGGCACATCTGGGATAATAGATATACTCGGTGTCACATGCTGGGCAAATGGACTGCCCAATTTTATGACAAATATAGTGATGAAGTGACAATATATAATTTATGAGATTGACACAAATATAGTTAATGTAAAAACGTACCCAAAGATACTTTATGCATAATTAAATTTCTTGTGATCAGTGACTTTATTGTACTAATTATTTATGTATGTGTGTCACTTTACACATTTATTAAGCAATTTCTCTTGAACTCTATATTATCTAAAATGAAGTAATACGAGATTATATTAATATTTATTGACCTAGTTATTTATAAGTACGTATGGGTTATTTTTTTTTGTGCATGTCATGTACTCGTTTACGATACGATTGTACTTAAACAAAAACCAAGTAGGTTCAGGGTCTCATTTTTAAGTAGATATTTTTTAACAGTATACCTTTACGACGAAAGCTGACTAGCATTCAAAGTATAGGCCATCGTTTTACACCGTCTTTAGCCATCTGTGTGCCAGCTCTTCGATTATGCGGCGGTTCTTCATTCAGTTCTTCGATTCCGCGGCCTCTTTTTTGATGTATTGTTTTCGACAATCTGAACACACACAAACACGAAAATAACAATAACTACATACGGGAAACCAAGGCTACCGGAATCTGGAATTTTTCCGTCTAATAAAAGATAATTAATTGGCTTAATTTAGATCTATTGAGACGTTCCGATATCCCATACAGATAAGGTAAGATTCGCTTGGTTGTTCAGGTCATTCATAATTATTTTGTTTCATTTTGCATATTTCATTTTTATTTTAATAACTAGGTAAAATCCCGTCAATAATGACGAGATAATATGTGTAGAGTAATTTTTTAAATCATTAATCGATGTTCTGACATATTTTTGGTCCTATTGCAGTACGTGTCTGTTCTAACTTATCTTCTTCACGTTTGCAAATCCTGTTTTGTATAAAAATTTTATTCTTTTTTTTTTTTTTATGTACTGATTGTTTATTCCTTCGAATTGGCATGATTAAACAAACACAGCAAAAATGTCTCAGCTTTGCAAACATCATTTCGTCAGAATTGTCGACCAATGTATTCGACTGTCTTTTTCCGGTGATGCCATCTTACGAAACGAAAATGCTCTCCCAATAATTGTTCAATACTTTTTGCGCTGCAAGCTAGGAGAGCGCGAGGCGAAAGCCTATGTTTACGTAGTTATTCACGGATGCCCGCAGAAAAAGCCGAACTTTAAAAGCGTCGCTACGTCGTTAAGCATTGCGTCATTACCAATTTGATTGTAGCCTGTCCTTTCACCCAGTGAAGAGAGTGCGTTAAAAATAGCTGCGTCACCATGGCAGCAGGTCGCGGGACCAGAACTCTCCTGTGTGTTTACCGCTGGAGACAGCGGAAGCCGTTCTTTCCCTTCCTTTGCGTCCTTAAAAATGCTTAAAAATCAGAAAATGAATTTTCTTAAATTTTTTTAAAAGAGGGCTGATAGTTGTGAGTTTTATGCTGTAAAAATTGCAATGCGTCACGATTTATGGTTTGCCATATATCCGTTTTTTAAAATAGATCCCATCGCGAAATAGAAAATTTTGTAAAATTTAAAAATTTAAATTCTCATAAACTAAATCGAAATTCAAAAAGAGGGTGACAAGGTGCAAACATTAGGCCATGGCCCTACATGCCAACAAAGTTTCGTGGTTCTGTTGCTGTTAGTGTTTCCGGAACGAGAACTGATAGCACTTTTTTGGTTATCTTAATTTTGAAACACTACAGCTCTTGAAGTATCGCTAGAATAAAAAAAAAACGGGTTATTTCAGCGTGTTCTCCAAACAATTCTCTACAAACGATGCAAATGTCACATTTTTGTGTTCAATACTTTTAGCGCTGCGAGCTAGGAAAGTGCGAATGTTGCGAAATTTCTAAATCAGCGACGGCGGCAGAATTTCTTTTTTTTTTTTTTAGATTTTTAATAAATTTTGTATGTATGATGAGCGGGAGCCTGCACATCGTCGTAGGGGGCCCCTAAAACAAAGGGCCCGGAGCAGATGTCGCGCTTGTTGGGACCTAAGGGCGGTACTATACTCGCTACGAGTACAGAATGAGGGTGTTTGTAGGCTTCAAAATTGTAACTGCTGTAGGGTTACATTGATTATTCTGGATGTACAGAATATTTTGCGAACCGATACATTTCTGCATTGTAGTACAGAAATGTATCAGTTCGCAAAATATTTTGTTTTTAACTGAAAGTCATCGTCTCTCTTATATAATAAATACTTCACAAAGAAATTTCAAACATGATGGATATGAATCTTTATTTGAACACAGTTTACAAGTTTCTTGGTTAGATCAGATCAGAAAAGCAGTGTTTGTTAATATGAGGTATGGATGATACACACGAAGCTGAGTAAGATCGTGTATACAGTATCTGTATTTTTACCTTGCTTATCACATTTTAAGATTGTGTCATTATCATTAAAAATTTCATTTTATTGCGTTACGCTCCGTCAAGTTTTCTTCATGCCGTTCATTCTCGCTTATTTCTTCTTGACGTGCTTCATAATTCAAGACTGGAAGTGTTGCAATCCATCTGAAATACAATATATAAAGCCTTAATCTGAAAGAATTGACCAATTTCAAATTTTATGATAAACTAGCGACCCGGCCCGGCTTCAAACGGTAGCAATTTGGAATTTACGGCAAATCTAAAGAGAGACGATTATTACGTTCAACAGGCGACTGCCTTTCTCTTTGTTAAGCCATTCTTTGTCTGTCATTTGCCAATCAAGATTCTGTTTCTTGGGAAGTTTCATTATGACGGGATAAACAAATTCTTTTAGCGTCCGATGTACTACGATCGATATTCGATTTTCGTCTCGGCATAATGTTAATACAATATTTAAATTTTAATTTAAGAGCTACTCAAAGAGATACATACGTGTGGACGAAAACTACGCATTAGATGTTCATCGTTGTTTAGGCAGTGGAAGTCACGATAAACCAATTCTGTTTCAACGTCCGATGTAACTACGCATTTAGTCTCTGCGAGCACCGATAAACCAATTCTTTCAGCGTCCGTTGTAACTACGTATTTAATCTGTAACCTCATGCTGTCAGACCGGCCGCCGCGCATGCGTCTCGCATCTTTTTCCCAACGGCCGCTGCGCAAGCGCCTCGCGTATTTTTCCCAATGAACAAAAAAGTTTCGTAAACCGGTCGCCGCGCATCGCTGCTTAGGCAGTGGAAGTCACGAAAGAATGCGAACGGCGGTTTTTTTTTTTTTTTTTGACTTGCCATTAAAATGGTTACTGCTCGGCTCCCTTAAACCTTCATCGACAAATGCTCTATGGAATGGTGAAAACCGCATCAAAATCCGTCCAACGATTCTCGAGATTATCCCGAGCAAACAGACAGACGCCTACCGGGGACTTTATTTTATACTATGTATAGAAGTCACGCAAATAATTTTTTTTTTCATTTTCATTTTTTTTCATAAATTTTTTTTTTCGTTTTTTGGAAACGAAATCAAACTCATGGGATTCAAAAATTATGGCCCAGACCCATATTTCTGAATGTTGTTTGATGAGATACAGCTGATAATTTATATCGCACGTAAAAATAATCATAATGCTGATTGACATTCAATATTAAAATTGTGAACAAAAGCCAACTTTAGAAAATCAAAAAAAATATTTTTAAATTTGTTTGTTCATTTAGAAAAAAAAAGAGAAGAAAAGGAAAACCATCAAAATTTAACGAAAAAAGTGCTTTGTTCAAATCATAATTAGAAATTCTTTTAACAGGGGTTTGACTTTTTTTTTTTTTTATTGAAGTTTTAACGATCACCGTGAGCAACTCAATGGGCTATAAGCAGTCGCCCGTCCCTAATTTAGGGTCACTGGTTCCAGGAGGGAGAGAGTCAGTGCCGTAAGACAAACACAACATCCATGCCTCACCGGGATTCGAACCCGGACCCATTTCGGACGAATGATCAGAGGTCATCGCTTAGACCACAGGGTTTGACATACACGGATGAGCTATTACATTAGGACCACTTGCCTAATAAGCTGTTGGACTTCCTTTAGTTCGCAAATCAGCGGCCACTCCGCGAGGCACCGATTCGATGAGGTGGCGATAGGTATCCTGGGATATCTGGTACCATAATGTCAACAGCAATGCCTCCAGTTCCAGTACATTTTGGGGTGGTGGGGATTTAACGTGAACCCGCTTTTTCAAGTCGAACCACACATGTTTGATTGGGTTCATGTCAGGTGAATTTGGAGGCCTGGGCATTAACAGAAAGTCACCAGCGTGTTCCTCGAACCACTCCTTGACAATTCTGGCAGTAAGGTATTGCCCATTATCCTTCTGGCAATGACCATCACCAACAGGGAATACAGTTATCATGAATGGGTGAACTTGGTCCGCAACGATGTTCAGATACCTGACAGCTGTCAGGGATTGTGCTATTGGGATAATGGTGCCTAAAATGTTCCAAGAAAACATTGCCCACAGCATACCACCGCCGCCGCCGGCCTGTTTCCGCCCAACAGTGCATCCAGGTGCCATTGCCTCCGTTGGTAATCGGTGTATCCGCGCTCAGCCGTCTATGTGATGCACCAGGAATCTTTTCGATGATCTTGGGCCCATTTCATGAGTTGTTGGCGATGACGTGCAGTGACAATGAGGAACCGGCTGAGTCTTTGGCAACGCAGGCCCATGCGCAGAAGGCTGCGATGAACTGTGTGCTATGATACATTGCCCTGAAAGCTAGTGTTGTAGCTGCGGGTGATTTGTCACACTGTGGCGCTATGGTTGCCGTAAACTCTGGTATCAATGAGCTGAGGCTTAGGACGACACACAGCTGGGCGACGATGCGTCGTTTGGCCATCTATGCACCACTTTTGATACGTACTCACTACAGCGGCACGTTAACAACCCACAAGCCGCGCCGTTTCCAAAATCGTAGTTCCGAGGCGCCGTACCATCACAATTTGTCCTTTATCAAACTCCGATGAATCGGCAGTTATTCTCATTCTGAAAAGCCGGTCTTCGGATTGTATATATATACTACTCTGTGAACTTCACGTGCGCCACCGTTCGGTCTCCAGTCGCGCTTATTTCTCTAGGCTGGGGGTGGCCACAATGTTAATGGCCCATTGGTGTATACTTCAAGAAAATATAAATAACAAGAACTGACTTGAAAATGTAACAGAACAATAAAAGGTGGTTGGAACCACTTTTGCAAAACTGCTGGAATTTATAATTTATGGTATGATACAAAAACGTAATATAGCACCAAATGATTAGAAATGCCTATTTAGGTATTCTATATGTAAAAAGTGGCTCTAGCAGTATTTCATATGTTTTTTAACGCAGTTCAAAAAATAACAATCCCGAAATATTTACTTTTTAAAAACAAAACAGGCTCATAAGAAAAATGTTGTCATGTACAGACTTCCTCACGGACGAAGTAAGTGTCTCTGATGACATCGGCACAAAACTCCCACCAATACCAAATTTCTTGTTTTGCTAAACTGTGCAGACTCATGCCGTGTATGTGTCTGTTTGTCTGGAGTGTGTTTTATTGCGTTATGTTAAGCAATTTTGCAATGATATTTATTAATAATGAAAAATATAATAGGTCTATTTATAGTGTACCAGTATACGTTTGAAATTATTGACCAGAATTTTGTGAAAAATAAATATATTATGATAATAACTTTTATTATTATAAAACAATAAAATGCACCAGAAAAGACACAATAATGCGGGAAAGAAGCAAATACTAAAATTATCTTAATGAACACTTATGATGCAAATGAAAATTTGATTAACACTTACGTAATTTTCCACTTTTCCATCCAATGTCTGACTTCACCATAATTATGGCATGACTATCGGTTTATTACAGGCCTTTGCATGGGCAAAATTGTCAATTACTGAAATGCAGTCTACACCCACAGGATTATGTTCCTTTTCTACACACGCATTATCACGAGAGTGATTTAAAATTCTTTTCTCCCAATAAATTCCTTTTTTTCATTTTTTATTCTTGAGACTGCTGAAAATGATCTTTCAGCAGAACAAATCGTGACTGGTAAGGTTAAAAACATTCTCAAAGCTATTTTTAAGTTTGGAAATGCACTTTGAAGATTGTTATCAATGATGAAAGTGTACATATTAGAGATGAGTTCGGGCACAATTTTAGGAGCCCGGGCCCGCCCGGGCCTGGATTCTTGGAAAATGTTGCTTATCAAGGCTTGCATTTATGCATTATACACTGGCCAAAAATATGGCCCAAGCAAGGATTAGTTTAAAAATCATTAGTTTAAAAAGTTTAGTTCAGTTAATCCACTTCACAATGTTAATATGCTTTTAGAAATACTAAGTATAAAGCCAAATGTTCTAAAATGTGGATTTGAAAATAAATAAACAATCAACGTGCCCTTCGATCGTATCAGGGGAATCAGTAATTTTGGTAAAAGATGAAGAAAAGAAAATCGTTTAGAAACAGAAAATTCCATTCGTTATTTCTTTGTGATTTCTAAATTTACTTTTATTTTGAATAAATTGCATTATAAAACGTACAACACCGTACAGACAGTTGCAAGCGTTTGAAATTTTGACTCTAGAAAACTAATCTTTGCAATATAATTTACATATATGCTAATTGGTAAAGGTGGTTTTGAGTGATGTAGTACTTAGGATATAAAAAAAAGCATGTAGGGAAATTTAAAAAATTAAAAAAAGAAAGAACGTAAAAGCATTCCAGACCAGATTATTCTACATTTTGTAACATTAACAAAGCTTTGCGCTTATTAGTATAATAATCACAATATTGTCATATGTGTGTGCAGTTTCTAGATCAAGTTCATCATGAAAAGAGAGAGAGAGAGAGAATTGCATCTAATGCCTCAGCGCTTCAACTTGATCTTCTTTTCTCTAAAACTCAACCTGCTGCTTTAAAAACCAACGTCGCCCCAAAAATCGCGGGAGTGAGGAAATTTAAAAAATAAATAGCAATACTTCTAACTGCACAATTTTGGAAATGAATGCATCATTTTAAAGATAAGATTCTTGATTTTTAATAGAATACAAAAAATGGGAATGTAATTTTTTTCCCAGTTTTTCGATACCAGACCTCCTTAAACTAATCCTTGCTTGGGCCATAGCTTTGGACAATGCATAATGCAAGTCTTGCTAAGCAAAATTAGTCTTGCAATGGCAGCTAGCTTAGGAAATTGAAAATCCTTCCACCATGGCAACACATCCACAATGAAATTCAACACGTGTCATTCAACCGGGCTCGGAATTACACGTGTTGAATTAATTACAGTAATGAAATTCAAGACGTGCAATTCCGAGCCCGGGCCCCGGTTTTTCGGTAGTTAATGAATTCTGAGCCCGTCCGAGCACGGGCTCGAGCTCATTTCTAGTACATATCCCGTGGTGTGTTCAAGTCTTCGGCATTCATATGTTACTGGAAATGTAGATATTCGTTGCTGAAAAAATTTTGAAGGCCACGTTTTACGTGTAATACACATTCGGGTGGCTACTCATTCCATTGTTCATTCTTTCATATCACTGCAGTTACGAGTTAATGATATAGTTTGACCTTTATTTTAAAATATCTTGCTTTTCCCTTTCTATTCTCTAACCGCACCGTTTTAATAAAGCATTACTTTATTGTATTAAATTATAAATGTTAATTTCTAGATATTATTATAAAATTTATTTTACAAGTCCTTTGGTGAATTATTTCTATATAGCATTCATTGTGTTTGTGTATGATCGCATTTGTGCAGAACAGGCTCAACAGCTTCACGAATTTTAGAAATCAAAACAATACGTGAGGCTCAGGTCCTCTGAAGTAGTTTTGGAGGGGAAGAACGCGCCCTACGCAAACAATAATTCTAATTGCTTCCACATAATACTATGAACTAGCATATTATTAGAAGCCAAGGCAAGAGGGACACCCCTCAACCAGCACATAACAAGTTTCAATGTCAGACTGTCCCTTTCAACAATGAATTATTATAGCATTTTGGCTAGCCCCAATACAGCCGGTAATTGACGCTCTTGCTCAATTAATGCTCTTCGTCCACGCATATGGAGCGGCTACTACAAATAATATAAGTTTTAAAAACATAAATTTTGCAAAATTATTTAAGTAACAATTTTGTTGAGTGGTGGTACAAATATATTCATAAAATACACTTTCAGCTTGACCCCCCCCTCCCCTAAATCTGGCGCCCTGGTCCCCGGCCCACTTGGCCCGTTGCTTAAATCGGCCCTGGAGTTCCTGTAAAAGTAACAGGTAAAATAAAAAAAGCGAAAGAAATATTTTAGTGGCATAAAGAAATGCTTAATCCGTGAACCCGCCGATGTACCTGAACTAAATAACGTCCAAATTTTTCTGCACTCCCCAAATAGAAATCTTTCCATAGCGGCCGGGTTTTACGAAAGATACGTAGAGCTGTCAGTTTTGCACAACTTTCCTAACGTAACGTATTTTTAGAGCACTAGCATCTCAGGAGGTATAGAAGAAGCAATAAAAACTGAAACTAAAGTGTGCTACGGCAAAACAATTCTTTTACCCTTCTCATCACATCACTCCAGTGGCGGCTTTTTCAGGTGAAGTAGTTGAAGTGCCTCTTCACCTATTTTATTTGAAATAAGGTTTCATTTAATAATTTCGTATAATATATTCTTTTTTTTTGCCTTTATTGCGTGCTAAAATACCCAAAATTTTGATTAGATATCAATTCACAATGCGAGTCCAATACGGGAAACAAGTCCTTATACGTAAAACAGTTCAAGTGAAGAGCTGAAGTGAGAATGCTTGGAAGTCTGCACTTTTCGCCCGAGTTGCCATGGTAACTGTGACGTCACCCTCCCCCTATCTGCCGGGCAAGTGAAGTGTTTTAGCTTGAGACGCCAAGCCTCTGCACCTGAAGTCGTGACCTTCCGAAGAGATCGCAGTGGAACGGGAATCCTTGGCAATCCACTTGCCGTGTTTCGGTACATACTTTCCGAAAGAGATTTGTTTTTTCGTGTTTTGTGATTATTTGTTAAAAACTTCATTAGTTACTTTAGTTTCGTGTGCAGTTTAACTGACAGTGATAGTTTTAGTTTTCAGTATGTATCCTGTGAACGACATTGTCTGTAATTTATTGCAAACTACGTTCAATCGGTGGAAAGATGAAAAAAAGAGACATTTTACTTCAACGACGACCGACGGATTCACTGACAATTGTCGCCAAGAAAGAAATCAAGAAGAGCGGCAAATCTTACAATATTAATTTTAAAAATTGTTGGTTTACTGAATATAAATGGCTTTGTAGCCCTTCTGTGTTACAAAAACTATTTTGTTGGCCCTGCTTATTTTTTAGTAATAAAATTCGGCGTGGAATAAAGACAATTTTCAGATTTCTTAAATATAAAACGGTCACTTCACAAACGTGGGGATTCTAGTAAACACCTGAAATGCGAATTAATGCTGAATAATTTTGAAAAGAATCAGAATACCATTGCCGATGCCCCGAGGGAGAATGCTAGGCTTTTGAAAATGCATTTCAGCGAAAGCGTTCGTTTAAATAGACTTTTCCTGCAGACAATGATTGATGCAGTACTGTATTTGAGTAAACAAGAACTAGCATTCCGTGACCATGACGAAGGCATTGACTCGATAAATCGTAGAAATTCAAGGAATTGCTTTCACTGTTGATATGAAGAACTCCTTTAAAAATTCAAAATCAATACGAAACGATAAAAAATGTATTCACAGGTGACTCAAAAACCATTCAAAACGAATTAATTGAATGTATTTCTGAATATATATAAACGATCACGTCAAAAATGAAATAAATGAAGTTCAATGCTTTTATATTCAAGTAGATGGGAAGACATAGCCAGACTTCCGAGTGCTCTTTAATAATAAGATCTGTTGATTCGGAAGGTGTATTGGTTGAGCGATTTTTGGGTTTCCATGGTGTGAGTGAAAATAGAACGTCAGAAGCTTTATACAAAATACTAGACAAAGTTTTGGAACAGTGTGATTATCAACACAAGTCAATAGGACAATCATAAAGGAAGAGGATAATGTTACGATGGGGCAAACGTAATGCCTGGACACTTGACTTGACTCCAGAAAAAAATGAAGCATAAAGCTTCTCAAGCTGTTTTTGTTATTGCTTAGTACATCGTTTGAACCTTGTATTACAGCAGAGTTTTTCTTAAATTTCTAAGTGTTGAATACTTTTTGCAAGCCTCAGTTTAATTCCTTTGTTTTTTCACCACTTAGCGAAGCGATCGCTTCGCTGAGTGGTGAAAAACAATACACTCACATCAACAACCGCAAGATGCATGGCAACCATAACAGAAACTCGATGTTCCTCCACTTCGAAGTTAGTATGTGTAATAGTTGAAGATTCGGATAAATTGAAGGAAGTATTCGAATTTCTCACAAATAGTGACCAATTAGAAAAAATATCAATTCAACTTGCCCAAGGGTTTTTAAATGATATGAACACTTTTGAACTTACATTTTTCGGAATAGTATTTAATTAAATATTTGACTTCACCGATCTATTATTCGAAATTTTGCAGAAAAAATCAATAGACATAAACTACTACTGTGTAACTCAAATTAAAAACAACTTATGAAATTTTGAGCCATAAAAGGAACGATGAGGTATTTGGAACACTGTTTGGAAAAGCTAGCAAAATCACAGAAATAAGCAGATCTAAACGGGAATATGCTGCTCTTACACCAGAAACAATTTTTCAAAATTATAAACAATTGTATTTTGAAATTTTGTACCACATTCTTATGGAAATGGATATAAGATTTCAAGACTGTGAGAAACTTAAACTTCAATTTGCCTGGCTTGCTGACATAAACAAATTCGACCAATTTAATTCATGCTTTCCCTCTCACGCTTTTGAAAATCTACAACATTTTTACAGAAATTTTTTTACTAAATACCAGCGCCTTAAAGATAAACTGAGTCTTGTATATGCTGATGAAAAATTAAGGAATATATCGACTCATTAACTTCTTCGAGTGCTTCATGGAGATAAAGGCATTTTTACAGAAGCTTATAAATTGGTTTCCCTGATTTTAACAATTGCACCTGCAAGTGTTTCAGTGGAAAGAAGTTTTTCTTGCCTTAAAAGAATACAAACTTACTCTAGAAACACTATTTCTCCTGATAAACTTGCTTCTTTGGCAAATTTTTCTATTCAGAAAGACATTTTCTTGATGTCACGAAGAAACACCCATTTTCTGACGACATAATCGACAAATTTCCAGCTTTAAAGGGAAGAAGAATTGATCTAATATATAAAAAAATAGGTAAGTTCTCATTAACTGATTTTCATTGAAGACAGTAGATATCTTTTCATATTGCTCTTGTAGCTCTTCACCTATTTTTCCTACCACGAGCCGCCACTGCATCACTCCTGACCACAAACCTGTTACTAATGAGGAGGGGCAGCTTCTAGGCCTTTATTCCTCACTGCTTGACCCTAAAAAATGATAGTGAATTATTAGTCCCGCTGACACGGACATCACACCACGGCAGGATGTGGCCCGCGGGCTGTACGTTGCACATGCCTGTTCTACAGCATAAGAAAAGGCTAGGTATTTTGAAACAACAGCAGACCAAAAGGTGCGAGACATTCACGGATCATGCTGAGTTACCTACTTACAGGTAATGACTCTAATATCGCATGTTGGTAAAACAATGCTGAGTTTCCCAATAACAAGCAGTACATTTCATAGATTTTACTGCAAAACATCTTGAGTAACTAATTATTAAAACAATATAAGTAATTTTTTAATAATTTTTTTCTGTTTTTACTGTGCTATTGTGAAGAAAAAAATAGTAGAATTTTGCATGCGTTTTTGAAATTACACAAAAGTGTGCCAGTAGGATGGAACTTGAAACTTCGAGCCCCAAAATAAAATTTCTAAGAAAAGACAGCTTCTGTAGAGAAACCTCAAGACGGACTTCGAGAATATTCAGTGGTTGCATTAATGACCATCTTGCCTAAATTTGTTTGTGTTTCAGTAACCGTGATTGCGTAAGATGGTTTTCATATGTTACTACCTTTTCTTTATTCGCATATATTCCAGTGGTTATTATTTATTCTCGAAGTAAGATTTTAAAATATTCTGTACTGGGTGGACGAAAATTCGTCATTTATCTAGCATTTTTTCTTCAGCAGAGTTTTCCAAATATGCAGTTGTGACGCATTACAGAGTTGAGTCACAGGTCAAGACGGCAAATAGCAGTGATAAGTCCTTGCCGGCGTAGCTTAATTGGGAAAGCATTCGGCTTCGGACCAGAAGGATGTGAGTACCTCTTAACCTTAATATACAGACTTGTGACGTACTACGGAGGTGACGCACATGTCAAGACGGCAGGCAGAAGTGATAGCCCTTGCCGGCGTAGCTTAATTGGGAAAGCATTCGGCTCCGGAGCAGAAAGATGTGGTTTCGATCTGCATCACCGGCAAATTTGTTTTTCACATTGACACGAGAACGTTTTTAAAAAAACGGATATACTCGCAGATGACTTCTCCAAAAACTGTGCTATGTTCTTTCCACACATCGTCTGCAATTAGGGAGAATTGCTTCTTCTACAGAGAGTTACTTGAAGCACGGTTTGCGGCGATCCTGAAACTTCAGATTTCGTCACCCCCCCCCCCCCCCGCCTCCCTCCTTTCTTAAGCGGGGATATAATGTGACTTACTACAGAGGTGACGCACATGTCAAGAAACCAAGCAGCAATGATAATCCCTTGTCGGTGTAGCTGAATTGGGAAAGCATTCGGCTCTAGAGCAGAAGAATGCGGGTTCGAGACCGCCACCGTCAAATTCGGATATTCATACAATGCAAATGCGTAATTCTTTTTCGATTTTTGTTTCCAAATTCCTGAGAAAACAGTTAGTGATCCCAGCAAAAACACAAGTGCTGGGAAACTGCTGGCCACCAGCTGGCAGTGATGGGTCACTGCTAGCATCTGCCGCTCACGGCCCGGTAGTGGTCCGTTGGTGGCAGCGCTATCAGTTGGCGAGCCATTGATGGCCCTGCAGCATCGCCATGAATTGTGGGCACCCAAGCAAGTGTCACTAGTGGCCCGTTGCTGGCAACCAATGCAACCCCCCAACAGCAGGTGAAAGCATCGGGACTGCGCATGCGCAGAAGCAACACTTGCTGTGTCTCTCATGGTACCAGTTAGTTGAAGACGACGCTATCGCCATCGTGTTATTTTCGTGGATGTTAAGAAAAAAATCCATATGTGGAGAGGCGAATTAATTTCCTAATGAAATTTTACGTCGACGAAGATATCAGATTAAGCCGTGAAATACTTACAGCCATGAAATACACCCACTCCATTCCCATGAATAACAATTCATGGAATGGAGTGGATGAATACCAAGAAAAAATTTGAAACCGCTTGAAAGACATATCGTGGAAAACCATTAAAACAGCGTTTGTTGGAAAAAAAAAAGAATTATACGCGTACAAAATTTATTAATTATTTGAAAGAAAAAAAAAAGCAACGCTATGTGGTGTACTCATCCATGGGTTGAATACACAAGACTGGGAGGAATTCGCTTCTAAAAATAACGAGAAGTAAAATAAAATATCTTTTACTCTTTAAAACAAATGTAGCTTCGGACAACGGAAAGGAAAGACACAACGTTAAAAATGTAACAGAATGTGACATGAACCCGGGTAAATATATATTTATTCAACAATCTCTTTTCAAGACGGCAAGGACAGTACAAAACTTTGGAAAGCAACTCTAAGTATGTACACGCCTTGAAAATGAGTGAAGTTCCCTTAAGGTAAACAAAAAAAAAACTATCGTTACGTTGAAAAAATTAATTTATCAATTATATGAAACTGACTTTTATGAAAAATACCTCGCAATATTGTAAAATGAAAGAGGGAAGCATTCGATTACAAATTGCATACCAAACAGATAGCCTCCAGCGCATGTCCGAGCGAAGTGAACTAGTCCGGTCGGTAGCAAGCGCGGCTTCCACGCAAACGGCCCAGGATCGAATCTAGTCAGACGCAAACGGGTGTTTTTCCGATCTGTTGAGAAAATTTTCCCGGCGCAGTGCGTTAATTCACATGCTTCGAAAGGGTACAAAAAAATATTGTAGCTTTGGGAAACTGCGGTTATCTATGCATTTTTTTTAAAATTTTTTTTTATTCTTATGGCTGGGAAATTGGTGGACAAGATTCGGCAAGCCACCAGTTATGTCACGTAGTTGCCGGCTGCCACTAACGGCACGCTAGCGGACCACATTAGACTAGCCATCATTTCTGGCACGTGCTTGCAGGGCCACTGAAGGGCCACCTGTGGCAGCTACAGCCTCTGATGGACCACTGATGGCCCTGTTGTGGCATATGACAACTGATGGGGTGCCAACTGTTGGACAGCTGTTGGCCTGAACTGCTGGCCCTTCTGTTGGCCGCCCGGACATTTTATTGACGGTTTGGCAGCTGCAACATAGTGCTGGGCCATTGCTGGCAGTGCTGGCCCAGCAAAACTGTTTTTGCTGGGATAGAATTCTGTAAGCGAAAATTAAAAATAAATAACAAAATTTGATCATGTTTTTAGTAATTGATTCAGATGTAGCATCTCTACGACCTGTTGATTCGTCTTGCTCTTGGTATGGTAAAATTCACTCGATTCTTGAAATTGACCTGCGGCTCAGATTGAGGCCGACATTTTCCAATTTTGTAGAGTTTTTTCGTATGTAACTGTGGCGTGTAATACATTTGAAAAGGATGGGACTGCCATTTTGTTGACACATTGTTTCGTTGTTTCACTGCATATGAGAGCACGCATAGTTTTGGGTTATTTCCGAGTCATTCTAAATCTTAAACCTTTTTCTGCCAAGAAATAACATACACGCAAAATTTTGGTTCACAAAATTCAATCAAAAACAATATAATTTGCTTTGTCTCAACGTTTTAACGTTTGTCTCACTTTAGTTGAGTATTGGACAGAGTCATTGCCATAGCAACAACAGAGAAAGGATAATTTGTGACGTCACGCTTAGTTACCGTGTTTTTGTTCAGGTGTTCAGTGAATGGAAACTGCTTCCCGGATGTAATAATTTGACGTCATCACCATAGCCCCAACTGAGAAAGAAATATTTGTGATTTCACGCTTAGTTTTTGGTGTTTTTGTGCAGGTGGCGTCATGAGCTTAACAACAAGTGAGAAAGAAATATAAGAAATACTTGTGTCGTCACGCTTAGCTTTTCGTGTTTTCGTGCCGGTGCCGTCATCACCTTAGCAACAACTGAGAAATAAATATTTGTGATTTCACGCGTATCATTTTGTGTTTTCGTGCAGGTGTTCAGTGAATGGAAACTGCTTTTCTGATGTATTAATAATTATGTGATGTTATCACCATAGTACCTCCTGAGAAAGGAATATTTGTGAGGTCCAACGCAGCTTTTTGTGATTTCGTGTACGTGTTCCGAATAATAAAAACTGCGAATTATGTCAGCGTGTGACGTAATAACTATATGACGTAGTACTTCCCTTATTGTTGTAATGTTCATGAAACATGCTTTAACATTCGACATCACAAAGAAAAAGAATATGTGGTTATTAAAAAATTACTCTGCGTATGCATAATGAATTCAATCTTCTTCTAATGCTTGTTCTAATGGTTTTTCTAATGGTTGTTGTGTTGTTAATTATATCATGAATAAACTTTCCTGCTAGTAGTGTAGTAATAACAATGAACAAGCTTTTAACTGCTAGTAATGTTGTAGTAGTAATTAAGATGAATAAAGTCTTAATGCTGGTTGTTAATAATAACAACTAATGAAATAAACCTAACAGCCAGACAGAGATCTGACAAAACTATGAACTGAGAAAAACGTACTTACTAGAACAACTTTTTCTTAGAGAAACTCTTGATATGATTCAACATACACTTCACCGGACACACAGCTACTCAATAAAACGTAGCTCCTTGCACATGAACGAAGCTCTACTCATATAACCAAAGCTCTCCCTACGCACATCAACAAAAAGCTATCTCAGGTATCGTTGAACGCGCCTATTTATACTGGCTACCACCACGTCATGACTTACACTCATTGCCAGATCTCATTCAGCGGGTGAAATAACATCTCGTTCAGTAAGAAGATAATTTACATAGTAAAATAAAATAACCAGAGATAGTAAAAATCAAAAGGAAAGTGAATCTAGAGTATACGTTACATATGTTATTTTTCCCCGTTATCATTAACGGGCTTTCACCTGATTTCATATAATACCATATTTCACGATTTTTGAAAATGAGAATAAATAATGGGAACACTTACACAAATATAAAGAAGGTTATCATCATAAGTAAGCCCAAAATCAAATTTACTAGACCAGGGAAGTCTATGTCGAGAGATGCATTGAGTACTTGTGTAAATATTGCTGTTTCGATGACTGGCAAGAGAGATTCTGCTATTGATACGAAGGAAAATACTTTTCCTGAAATAAAGAAAAAAGAAATGCAGTTATTTAAGTGGAAACAATTGCAGATGTATAAGCATCTTTTAATTTTCAGGTCATTAAACTTTTTAATGGTATACAAGAATGAGAATTGTGCCATTTTTCATTATAATGCATATATGCATATTTCAAAAACACTTGCTGCCCGTATTTGAGATCTTTTGTTGCAAAGTGTAACCTCCAGTATCGAAAATGCTCAAAAGTCATAGTGCGATAGATGTAGAGATTATACACCGAAGAACTAAAACATTATGACCAGCGCGTCTTTATCCAAATCGAAGCAGCTACGTGTAAACGACGCCGCATATGAAGTTCATGAGACGATATAAATCAGTGGCGTACCCAGGGGGTGGGTGGGGGTGCAAAGGGCCGTGTGCACCCCCAAAATAATTTTGTCTAATATTAAAAATTGAAAAAAAAATCGTAGGTGACGTTATTTTACTAGTGTCGCCATTCTGGTCTTCCTTAAATTGACCTTAGCTACTTTTCTTTTTGATTTTTGGAATGGTCAGACGAGGTCACATATGCCTATTGTAAACGCCTTCCCCCCTCCCCCCTCCCCTCCTGCGCATTTCCCACTCGTATGCCACCAAAGAAAGAAGAGAGCGAATTGGTGTTTTATGTTGTAGTGGTCAGGACGTCAGTCTAATGAATAGTGGGGGCTGGGGCTTGGGGGAGGGAGGGGCTAAGCCTTTTATCTTGAGTACATACCATAAGCAAACACCTAGAATGAACGTTGCTTTGTAATTAATCGTATTTGAGAAATATAAAAATACCTGTTCTCATGCACATTTTTTTCGTCACTTTAGGAAGGAATGATATCGTAGCTGCACTGATAAAACCAAGAATGTGAGAATTTTTCGATTGTTGACTTTACACAATATAAAATTTTATTCACTGATGCATAATACAGATGCGACTTGATATAAATGTTATGTGTAGTGCTTGAACAGTCTGGTATAATTGCAGAAGTGATTCTTTGATCCACTTAAATTTTTAAATAGTGATAATTCAAACTACAAACTTTCGCATTCGTAGTTTTGACATTGCGGCGACGATATGCAACCCCCCCCCCAAAAAAAAAAAAAACTAATTTCTGGGTACGCCACTTGTATAAATAACTCCGGATGCTGAGCTCTGCTAATCAATGTTATTTTTATTCTTCAGATGGGAACGGCAGCGGACTTAAGGTGGATCCACCTAAAAACTCTACCCTATGTTTCCAATAGTAAAAACTTCTGTGGACATTTTTTTTCCAGTTAATGTATTCCCAAAGACCAAAATTTGCACATTCATAAAAATAACTAAATCATAATTTAATTTATTTATTTATATTTATTTATTATAAAATCTGGCTATAATTATACCCAAGTATACTTAATAATTGCTAAAACTTAACCATAATTATATTAAAAGTCAATAATTTTGAAATGTTAAAAGATGGCGCCACCTATACAGATTGCTTACTAATTAATTGTAATCATGTCGTGTTTTTTTTTCAATAATTTTATTAATTTTTGGAACGGAGTCAATGCTTGAGGTTGTCACGAATGTTTAGAATGATTTGGGTAACTTAGATTAAAAATTCTGAAAATAATTTAACTGAAAATACATGTATTAACAAAACTGTAGTCACTGCTGATTTTTAATTCCGAAATAAACAGGCAAGCTCACTTTGCAACATTTTCAACTAAATTATTGGCAGAAAATTTTATTTAAGTGGCTCAAATCCTTCTAAACATTTCAGACTATCGCATGGATAGATTTAAATTTTGATTCCATTCCGAACATGAATAAAATTATAAAAACAAATCAGCAGTATTTTAGGTTCTGCTGATTTCTAATTCCAAAATAAGCGATCAAACATTTGTTTGTCCACTGGCGTCATCACTGTACAGGTCGCGACATTTGTATTAACAGGTCTCAACATTACCCAAGGAAAATTATTAATTTTTAATATAATTATGGTTAAATTTTGGGAAATATTAAGTATACTAGGCTATAATTTAAAAATATTTTTATCGATATGGAAATTTTCTTCCTTGGGAATTCATTAATTCCGAAGAAAATGTCTACAGAAGTGTTTACCATTGGAAACACAAGGCAGAGTTTTTAGGTGGAACCACTTTTAGTGAGTTTGACAAAGGCCAAATCTTGGAGGACAGCTTTGTGATGTGGATGCATTTATGTACATATTTCCGTTGAAATTAAGAGAACTTCTGCGACACAAAAACAGTATATTCTATTATAAATTTATGGAAATTTATGGATTTATACCTAGCACAACATTATCGAATTGCTCACGAACTCTGAATACTGGTAGTCGCTTCAACAAATAGCACTGAGGATGTAGACAGAGATAGAACAATTGTTGCTACTGTTTCTTACATCCTATTTTTCTTACAAGTTCAAAGAAAGCTTGCCTTACTAAAGAGCCTGTTTGGGGTATGAAATGAAACTAGGCTATGACGTAGTATTTTAATATGAACGGAAACAACTTTGAAAAAACATGTAAGTAAAAAGTAGAATATTTGTCACACCCAGTTTTGTTGAACAAATTATTTGCAACACGCGAATGTGTAAGAATTAAAATGCTTTTATTAGTCTCAGTAACTTTCCTTGTGGTAGACGTGCGGTAACTAAAATGTCGTTTCCCTCCCTAACCGAGCGCAAAAAGAGAATCAGGCCCCAAGAGAAAAAAACTTTAAAGGATTAGAGATTTCAGTTACTGGTAATGCCGGTTTCGGTACGCACGGAAATAGGTACAAAAATGTACGTTTTTAGGAGTACAAATCGTTGAGCCGAATCAATGAGGATATACCTAAGAAGTGTTGCTAATTATTAGAATCATTTTAAGCCTTTCACAAAACTAAACGTAATATGGATATGATATAACACCAATAAAAATATACATATCTA
The DNA here is from genome assembly GCA_039090855.1 of Macrothele yani. Classification (NCBI taxonomy): domain Eukaryota; kingdom Metazoa; phylum Arthropoda; class Arachnida; order Araneae; family Macrothelidae; genus Macrothele; species Macrothele yani. Next base: position 25,302,846 of record CM076993.1, read on the forward strand.
TTATTATTTTTAAATTGGCTTTTCGGAGATAATTTTTAAAATAATGGCCGGAATTATGACTCGGAAAAATGCTAATAGAGGCTTACAGAAAAGAAGGTGAAACTGTATATAAAAAAGTCAACATCAACATAAGTTTTCCAAATAATATGTCTTACAAGGAAAGCCAGTGCTTTCTTCTGAGATGAACAGGCCACGCCCCTTTATTTCCACTGATGAGTATTTAAGTGAATGATTGTCAGCTGCTTTGTTCGGTTATCAATTTTTTTTTTAATTTGACTTGTTGTGCATCTCTTCAAAAATGAGACGAATCCTTTGGAAGTGGGCGAAGAAAGATATACAGTCACAAAGTTGTTCGCAAAAAGAATAATTTAACTCAAAAGCTTTATTAACCATTTAATTAAACATAAACTAGCTTTAACCTATGTAAGGAACATTAGCAACAAGAACCTTGTAAAACAACTACTAAACAAGCCAATTTTATGGTTTTACGCCCGCAAATGTTCTTTTGAAAACTGTTCTCTGAACTGTCTTCGAATATAAACCGAACTATTTCCCGTTAAAGGTTTGTTTGCCATAATTTTACGTGCATGTAATCACCTCATACTCTTCTGTTGAAACTGTGAATGCTTTTTACGAAAACACATCTCCTGTGAACATACGGAGACTCAGAAAAATCGCTTGTAAAAAGTTGTATATATATTTTGCATGGATTTAAATTCTTCGTCCATGTAACAACGGTTGAAGTCATTATTATAATCATCCTAACGTGCAATGCTTATATATATACATATACACAGTCGAGTCACATTATTTTGACCACCTCCTACTTTTGACGTCAACAGCTCGTAGCCAATGAAAAAAGCACGTGTTGTGAGCAGGCTTGGAGGGTGTATAAGGTGTTTTGTAGGCATTCTGAAAATATATCACTCGTTGCTGTCATGGATAAAAGGAGCGATTTATCTGATTTGCAAAAAAAGATAAATATCGGCTTTCGGGTCAAGGGTGGCAGTATTTCTGAAACAGCGCAGTTTGTGAACTGTTCGCGTGCTGCTGTGATTAAAATGTATCGTGATTGGAGAAATGGCATCGTTGCGAATAAGCAACGTGGAAACTGCGGAGCACCACGTGCCATTGATGTGAGAGGCGAACGTCTGCTGCGAAGGTGCGTGAGTGCCGATTGACACTCTAAAGTGGAGAAGCTCACTGGCCGAATGAATCAGAGGGCTACCGGAAGTGTGTCTAAAACGACAGTTCAGATAACACTGCTGCGTGTGGAGCTCCGATGTAGACGGATGGTCACTGCAGCTATGCTAACAAAGTGCATCGGCAGAAAAGGCTTACATTTGCACGGCAGTATCGGAATTGGACCACCGCTGATTGGCAAAGGATTGACTTCTCCGATGAGTCACGTCGTGCCATTCAGACACAGTTTTAGCCCTCTGCACTCTGCAAATGTCGTCTTGGACGACAAGAGTGGCAGTGTGATGCTGCTCCTGGATATGTAGGGCAACTGGCAACATTTCGTCATTCGGAATGCGGAAGTGCGCATGCTGGTTAAAATTCATCGTCACTGCAACGAGAGAGTCCATTTTGTGGTACGAACAAACATCTCCAAAACATCACAGAACCCCCTCTAGCTTGAAAAACACCTTCGACACAATCAATATTAAAAGCTTCATTGGGCCTGCGACACACTCGTCGCCTCCCATCATTGGAGTACAAACAAAAACGAGACTCATCAGACCAAATTTCTCGTTTCCAATCCTTCACAGTAAAGTTTTGGTGCCTCTGAGCTCATTGATAACGTGCGACTTTGTGACTTGCTGTTAAAAGAGTCCTCTTTCGTGGTACTCTGCTCCAGATGTCCATCGCATGCAGTTCTCGTCGCAATGTCCTTTCGGGAATTGGTTGGAGTGGACTTTCAATGACTGTTTGGAGAAATTGTTGCCTTGTTTGAAACCGATTCGCAGTTACTAGGCGTGAAACATGGCGGCGGTCCCTGTTGGTGAGAATCGTTTTCCTGCCATAGTTACGTCGCCGACTTTCAGTTGCCTGCGAACTACATCTCTGTTTGTAGACCCGCTGAACAGTACGTTTCGACACACCAACAAATTGGGCGACTTCATTCACTTTGTGTCCGTGGGCACGACCAAACATGATGGCTCCTTTTTGCCACTCACTAACGTCTGTTTTACGACCCATATTTTAGACTAAATTAACATACATGATGCTCTTCACCTCTGCACGAAACAGAAATGACCCTGTAGATCACGTTAGTGCTATTTATCTCCCAACAATGCTATCACGGCGTCCTCTGCGCAACCAGTAACTTTCTACTGTCATTTCTGTTAGGGGTGACTAATGTTTTGTCCATTGTGTTTATATACATATGTATATAATAATAAACAATTTCTTTCTGCTCTAATAAATCTCTAATCGGGTGTTTAGTGAGAGTGAAGTTTTCGTCCGGAGCTGATCGCTGACATATCTGGCAGACCTCCTCCGCGTTTTCCTCCCCGTGGTGTATGCCATGCCGCTTAATCCCATGATCAGTGCGAGGTATTTGGTGAGAGCGAAGGTCACGACAAGAGCTGATCGCCGACCGTCTGGCGGACCTCCTCCGCGTGGTGTCTGCCGTGCCGCTTAATCCCATGATGAGTGCGAGGTATTTGTTGAGAACGAAGGTCACGACAGGAGCTGATCGCCGACCGTCTGGCGGACTTCTTTCCGCGTGGTGTCTGCCGCGCCGCTTAATCCCAAGATGAGTGCGAGGTATTTGGTGAGAGCGAAGGTCACGACAGGAGCTGATCGCCGAACGTCAGGCGGACCTCCTCCGCATGGTGTCGGCCGTGCCGCTTAATCCTATGATGAGTGCGAGGTATTTGGTGAGAGCGAAGGTCACGACAGCAACTGATCGCCGACGTTGTAGAGCCTTCTCTGCGCTATGCATAAAATACATGGAACAGACAACGGAACCTAACTATTGGTTTGTCGGAAAAGTCATGACATAATTTAGCCATGCTTTGCAAAGGTCATTTATTAATAGAAAGAACAAAGATCAATCAATGATATAATGCCCGTTTAGTTCAATAACCTTTTGCCATCTTTCAGTGAGCTGCAGAATGCCTCGTTCATAGAAGGACCTGTCTTTCGTGGCGAAAAACTTTACAAGGTGCTGATTTACAGCCTCATCTGAATTGAACTTTATACCACGCAAGGACTTCTGAAGACAGCGAAACAAGTGGAAGTCTGACGGCGCAAGGTCAGGCGAGTATTCTGGTATGGCAGCACATCCCACCCAAGTTCCAATAATTTTTGGCGGGTGATCAAACTTGTGTATGGTCTCGCGTTGTCGTGATGGAACACAACACCTTTACCATGAACGAGCTCTGGACGTTTCTGGATGATGGATTCGTTCAAACTGTCCAATTACCGACAATACACATTCGAATTGAATGTTTGGTTCCGTGGTAGGAGCTCGAAAAACACGACACCTTTAAATTCCCACCACACTGACACCAGAACTATTCCGCTGATTAATGTCTGCTTTGGATGTCGTTTGAGGCGAAGCAGCACGTCGGGACCAAGACCGTTTGAGCAGCACATTATTGTACACAATCCACTTTTCGTCACCAGTTATCAGTCGTTTCAAAAAAGGATCTTTTTCCTCACGTTTAACGAGCATATAGCAGATGTTTATACGCGCCGTCAATTGAGCTTCTTTGAGTTCACGAGGAACACCCACACCGAGCTTGCTTACGTATCTCAGCTTCTTCAGGTGGTCGTGAATGCTTGAATGATGGATGTGCAATGTGTCTGCAATCTCTCGTGCCGTGTAACGTGGTTTGACTCGATCAATGCCTTGATTTGGTCGTCATCAACCTCGGTTGGCCTCCCGGACCGAGGAGCATCGTTGAGGTCAAAATCACCAGCACGGAATTTTGCGAGCCACCACTGGCACTGACGTTCTTGTCGAGCATTATCCACGTACACTTTACGCAACTTTCCACAAGCTTGACGCGCGTTCTTCCCTTTACGAAAGTAAAACAGTAAAATATGGCGACGATATTTGTAAGTCTATGCTGTAAAAATTGCAATACGTTATGATTTATAGTTTCCCATATATCTGTTTCTTTAAATGGATCCCATCGTGAAATAGAGAATTTTGTGAAATTTAGAAATTTAATTTCTCGTAAACTAAATCGAAATTAAAAAAAAGGGCGACGAGGTGCGAAAATGTGGTAAAGTTAGCACAGCGGCGCTTAATCTCTGTATTTGAGATGCCATCCGACTCGAATACTGCTGGGAACATGAGCCTATGTGGGAGCAGGTGTGGGAGTAAGTAGTTGTGTCCTTCAGTTCTAGTCTATTTTTAGAACAGGGCGGGACTACTGGGGCTAGCCCCGCACGCCAAAGAGAGAGAGAGAGAGAGAGAGAGAGAGAGAGAGAGAGAATGTGTGTGAATGTGTGTTAATCAGCAGATGTTGCTGCTGGCCGCTGGTGGGCTGTGAGTCACAGCACTGAAAATCCTCCCTCACTCTTCTGAAAGGCGTTTTAGTAGTAATAATAAACAGGTTTTAAAAGCGAAGTGTCAATCAAACGTTGCTATGATATCTGACCATGCTGTGACACAGCAACTCTCTTTCTCAGTCAGAAAAAACATTAAGATATGTAAAATGAATTTTAAAATTGTAAAAATAGAAATTTCCTGGCGGGCCGTAGTTTGGTAACCATTGGCTTAGACCATTGCGCCACCAGGACGGCAAAGTTAATTTTCTGGTAAATTTAGCGTTGTAATATTTGTGAAATGGAGAGAGTCCTCTGAGCGGATTTTGTTTGTGGCGGGAGCGGGGTTAACGACCACCATGAGCAACTCAGTGGGCTACAAGCAGTCGCCTGTCCCTAATTTAGGGCCACTGGTTCCAGGTAGGAGCCAGCGTTGCGAGACAAACACGGCATTCATGTCTCACCGGGATTCGAACCCGAACCCATTTCTTACGAATGATCATAATCCATCGCTTAGACCGCTGTGCCACCGGGGCGGCGAATGACACCTTTCACATATTTTGTAAGTTAGATCATGTTTCCACTATATCTGTTTTTCTTAGTGTTTGATATAAAAATCGCTCTTCTCTGATATGCAGCTTCAGTTAAGAGAAATGTTTTGAGCACAATTTGTTAATTTTCGCAACATTCTTTTCAACCGCTAGTGGGGGAAAGAAACTGTTTCTGTTTCTAAATATTTTATCGATTGTAGAAGTGTGGTTGACTTTTTTTATTTTTTTGTAATGGATTACATTGACTACGAGTAACTTTGAAATATTTTATTCACATCAGAAAGGATTCAAAAGGTATGCTCATTACAACCGCTAATTCGGCGTCATATTTTTATTTTTTTAATTCGCTTCGCAGCCGATTCAGAGTATGAACTGCATGGGAAACAAATGAATTCGTTCACTGTTTCTTTTTCTTTCTGGGCTCTTCACATATATCCTCAGTAGAGTCCGAGTCATCAGCTAATAAGAAAGTTCACGAAAGTGCTTTAAATTCAACGGACGTTTCTTCAACACTTTCTTCTGGCTTTACTTCTTCCTCATGCAGGGCATCATAGTCTACCGTTGGGAGAAGTCTAATCCATCTGAAACATAACACATGAAATTTTAATCTCACAACATTAACACATGAAATTTTTAATCAAAACATAACACATGGAGTTTTTAATCTAACTTAGCCACATTTTTTTTAAACATTTTTCACTAGATTCTCTCAAAGTATTTGGGACATTATGGTTCGTATGTACTCTGTAACGTACCAGGAGATGTGACGTGCCTGCCAGAAGGACGCACACGACATAAAGGCAGATAGGAATCAGAATAAAATGTCCGCGTAGCTTAATTGGTAGAGCAACTTATTCCGGAATGAGCAACTTATTCCGGAATGAGTTGCTCTACCAATTAAGCTACGCGGACATTTTATTCTGATTCCTATCTGCCTTTATGTCGTGTGCGTCCTTCTGGCAGGCACGTCACATCTCCTGGTACGTTACAACTCGTCACAGACCGACGTGCAATTTTTGTAGACCTAACTTTTAAATCTACCGGGAGATGCAACGGCCAGGAGCCTATATATTAATATTATATATATTTGGGGGGGGGGGGAGGAGGTAGACGAAATATGGAAGTTTTTGTAAACAAAAAAAAAGTTAATGAAAAATAGAAGAACAAATTTAAGCATTTTTTTAAATGTAAGGTTTTCGGTGAAAATCTTCCAAATACGTGGATATAATGTAAACAGACGAAGTCATCTCTCTTTCCACCTTTTTCTTTAATTAAGACACAGCAACCGAGAAATTTGAGTTCGACACCTCTGGTATCGAACTCCAGATCTCTCGATAAATAGCCGAGTGTGTTCGCTTTACCCTACGATGTCAGCAACCCACCGCGCTATGCGTGTTTATCTGTCAGGATCTGACTTCACAAATCCGTAGGGATAGGCTCAGCAACTCAGACGTCTCCATCTGGTGGGGGCTTAACGGCACCAGCTATTTAATTATAGCTAATAAGTCCAAAGGGTGAGAGAAATATTGAAAATCTTCCAAATATGTGGAGACAATGTAAATAAATAGATAAAGTCATCGCTCTTTCCACGCTTTCCTTTAATTAACACACAGCAACCGAAAAATTGTATTTCGACACCTCTGGGATTGAACCCTAGATCTCTCGATAACTAGACAGGTGCGTTCGATTTACGCTACGGTGCCAACCATCCAAGGCGCTATGTGCACAGTGCATATAGAACCAACAATCACGGCGCTATGGTGCCAACAATCCACCGCACTATGTGCATAGTACATATAGTAACAATCCACGGCGCTACATAGCGCCGTGGATTGTTGGCACTCTAGCGTAAAGCGAACGCACTCGGCTAGTTATCGAGAGATCTGGGGTTTGATCCCAGGGGTGTGGAAATACAATTTTTTGGTTCCTGTGTGTTAATTAAGAAAACCGTGGATAGAGCGAGGACTTTGTTTTTTTTTTCTAATGTTAAGTCGTGATTTAACTCAAAACATTAAAAGTGAAACACTTTCTGGTGTGGGGGAGGACAAGGACTCCTTGGCCTCCCCCTCTAAATACGCTGCTGCTCGCGGCGTAGATCGCTGGCAGAGCCGGGAACTTTCTTTGCATATAACCGTCAATTCCGTGACCCCCTGCAAATTGCTTTTGTAACAGTAACCTAGGAAATACAGACAGGATTCAAATCTGACTTACTAAATTCAGAGAAAAGAATCTGCACTCTATCATATTGCAATGATGTCTTTCGCCCATACCCTTCTACATGTACTGTAACGTACCAGGAGATGTGACGTGCCTGCCAGAAGGACGCACACGACATAAAGGCAGATAGGAATCAGAATAAAATGTCCGCGTAGCCTAATTGGTAGAGCAACTTATTCCGGAATGAGTGGACCCGGGTTCGAATCCCGGCGTAGACCAAAAATGACGGAGAAATTCCCTTCGTTATAATGGCGCCCGAACTATCCGGATGACCCGACCGTTCACAATCTCGCAATGGTGTGATGTTATTTCCACACCGCGAGATAGGAAAAATAAGAGCAGCACTTCGAAAAAAAAAAAAAAAAAATAAGGGGGAGATGATGTAACGTACCAGGAGATGTGACGTGCCTGCCAGAAGGACGCACACGACATAAAGGCAGATAGGAATCAGAATAAAATGTCCGCGTAGCTTAATTGGTAGAGCAACTTATTCCGGGATGAGTGGACCCGGGTTCGAACCCCGGCGCGGATAAAAATGACGGAGAAATTCACTTCGTTATAGTACTGCAGACTGAAGCAACTTTTTCCAGAAAGTTTTGCAGCAGGAAAAACGAGTGCAAGCCCAAATGAGAAAAACAAGGGGTCTGTATATGCAAACGTGCTGAGGGTGTCAGACCAGTTACGCCCGTGTCAAAAAACGGAGGTCTTGCGGCCAGGGGAAGAAAACAGATGTTTGCGGAGGGGTAGGTGGTCGGAAAAAGCGTTATCAGAGGATCACTTTCGTCAATCACTGCTAATTTTTCTGGAAGGAAGCCATACACACGAAAAACTTATATCCACAGTTGGACTCAACAATTTTATTTATGATGCATGTTATTTATATTAATAATTATCCTGGACTTACATCAAAAGCCACTGGATTAGCTGCACCTTCCATAAATGGTAATCAAACTAAAAATATTTTAAAACTAACAAACCAATACCATTGCGATATAAGTGCCAATGACAGCGAGGTGAAAATTCAGGTATTCTTACCTCGCGGTCATCTGCACTTACGACAAGTTCGGACAGCTTTCTTTAGGCATAAAGAACCTGTGAAATAAAGTAGCTGTGACAGCTTCTTTAGGCATAAAGAAGCAGACAAGAATTGGGATTGACAAAATGTTACAAAGAAGATCTGGACATTCGTTTATATATGAGAATGTGCTCAACGATAGCACAACTTCAGATTGATAGATGAGACGAAGGTTGACTTTGCATACAAGAGGACGCCCTAAAAAATGACGCTCTTCGAAAGTTTTATAATTATTGTTGATCAGTGGTTAGAGAATGATGATATAACTAGGAATATGTGGAACTGCCACAGTGAACGGCACTGCACTATATATCAGTATAGTACAGTGCCGTTCACTGCACTACACTGATATATATTTTGTCTTAACCACTAAACAGACTGATATATCACAACATATCAGTCTGTGGAGTGGTTAAGACAAAAAGCTATTTTAGCTATGAAGAGTAAATTTTATATTTAGAAGTTTTGTGAAATAATACTATATTGGGTTGTCGGAAAAGTCATGACGTATTTTGGCATCCGATGGCGGTTGGGCGGTTTTGGAAGTACTAGAGGCATGCGCAGCTCTGTAATCGCTATGGCATTCGAGAGGTGCCAGTTCTAGCTGCAGTCTAAAAGGAATAGTGAGCGATTTGGTTGATTTGAGGAGATTTGACATCAAGTTGAAGATGGAAGACCAAACTGTGCATTTTCGCCATATTTTACTGTTTTACTTCCGTAAAGGGAAGAACTCGAGTCAAGCTTGTGAAAAGTTGTGTAAAGTGTACGGTGATAATGCTGTACAAGAACGTCAGTGCCAGCGGTGGTTCGCAAATTTCCGTGCTGGTGATTTTGACCTCAACGATGCTCCTCGGTCGGGGAGGCTCACCGAGGTTGATGACGACCAAGTCAAGGCGTTGATCGAGCCAAACCCACGTTATACGACACGAGAGATTGCAGACACATTGCACATATATCATTCAAGCGTTCACGACCACCTGAAGAAATTGGGATACGTAAGCAAGCTCGATGTGTGGGTTCCTCATGAACTCAAAGAAGCTCAATGGACGGCGCGTATAAACACCAGCGATATGCTCATTAAACGTGAGGAAAAAGATCCTTTTTTGAAGCGACTGATAACTGGTGACGAAAAGTGGATTCTGTACAACAATGTGCTGTCTTGGTCCCGACATGCTGCTTCGCCTCAAACGACATCCAAAGCAGACATTCATCAGCGGAAGGTTCTGGTCTCAGTGTGGTGGGATTTTAAAGGTGTCGTGTTTTTCGAGCTCCTAGCACGGAACCAAACAATCAATCCGAATGTGTATTGTCGGCAATTGGACAGTTTGAACGAATTCATCATCCAGAAACGTCCAGAGCTCGTTCATCGGAAAGCTGTTGGGTTCCATCACGACAACACGAGACCACACACAAGTTTGATCAGCCGCCAAAAATCATTGGAGCTTGGGTGGGATGTGTTGCCACACCCGGCATACTCGCCTGAGCTTGCGCCGTCAGACTTCCACTTGTTTCGCTCTCTTCAACAGTCCTTGCGTGATATAACGTTCAATACAGATGAGGCTGTAAATCAGCACCTTGTACAGTTTGTCGCTGAAAGAGGTATTGTGCAGCTCACTGAAGGATGGCAAACGGTTATCTAACAAAACGAGCATTATATCATTGATTGATCTTTGTTCTTTCTATCAATAAATGACCTTTGCAAAATATGGTTAAATTACGTCATGACTTTTCCGACAACCCAATAAAACAGTCATATTAAAATTGAAAGTTATTGTATTTTAACAAAAACAGATCTAAAGTTCCAAAGCATTCTGTTGCTTCGAAATTCGACAACCAAAAAAAAAAAAAAAAACTTTATTTGTGATAATATATAAATACGATAAAACTTTAAAGGGATTTTCTGAAATAATAGAATAGTGACTACGGAAAATCTGTGAAAATACGTAAGCTAAGATACAAGTTAGTAAAATCATGATATGCATTGATACGCTTTACAACATACCAGAAATCATTACTCAAGTTATGAGGATAATGGCTGTGGAATAAATCTCGCTCCTGTGCCCTGCCCTTTGACCCAATTTCAATGATGTTAAGCAAAATAGGATCAGTATACCTCCGGAACAACATACTAAAGTTTTGTCGCAATAGAAACATTTTTAGTCAAGTTATGAGGATAATGGCTGTGGAATAAATCTCGCTCCTGTGTTCTGACCTTTAACCCCGTTTCGATGTTATTCAACAGAACCAGTTCAGTGTATCTCCGGAACAACATGCTAAAGTTGTGTCGCAATCGAAGCATTTTGTCGGACGTTACGACGCATAAGGGCAATGGAATGGATCCCGCTCCTATGTCCTGACCTGTGACCCCATTTCGTTCATATTCAATAAGGTTCGTCCCCAGGTAGTCCTCTACCACATACTAAAATTTCATCGAAATCGAACTATTTTTACGCGAGTTATCGTGGGAACGGGCGGACGGACAGACAGACAGGCAAACAGACAGACAAATCTGGAGCATATAAGCTTCGTTGGAGAGCGTAGAAGCGGGCACTTTTAAAAACGGAAATTTCGTTAAAAGACGGTCACCTAAAGGCAAATTTACTGGACGTTATTTTCAGAAATTTTCCGTGAATTCACACCACTTATTTTTTTCAGTGCGTACTGCCATCCGGAAAAAAAAAAGATTGCGGCGATGAAAAACTGTAAGAAACGTCCGAAACAATTTTAAAAGCGAAGCAACTTTTAACGTAGGACTACGTGTCACTCGCAGGTCGTAAGAGGCGACTTACTGCCGCCCGCCTGTGACAAAAATAGGTCTCATTTAAAATCATAATAGTGTTAAAAATACATGCCGCACACTAATCGTTTTATTACACTGGTGTGCAAAAATTAAGGACGAAGAGGAGAAATTAGCATAACAAAGGAACGAGCAGGCAGAACGGACCGAAATACCACTCAGGAGATAGACTAGGGTCCCGTACGATAGGGCATGCGTATATATGCAGCATGACGTGGGGAGGGGGTGTCAGAAGGGCATAAAGCACACGGGCGGTGTTCGTTCAGCAATTCGGTGAAAGCCATTGCACGGTGTACATCGGTTTAAACTACGTCGAGTTGCTGCCATCGTGTGATAAGGCCAACAGGCACTTGAGGCAGGAGAACCTCGGTACAATAAGTGTCCGCTATTGTACCAAGGTTCTCCTGCCTCACGTAGAGGTGCTGTGTGTCCTGAGCTCATCTTCATGGACGACAACGCTACAACTCATCGTACAGTGGCTGTCGCATAGCCGTTGGAGAGTGAAGATATTCAACACATGGATTGGCCTGCAAGGTTCCCGGACCTAAATCCAATCGAACACGTGTGGGACCTTCTCGGGAGACGCTTGGCAGCACGTCACCAGCCGCCAGCAACGATTCCGCAGTTGCGATTAGCATTACAAGAGGAATGGGCCGCGATGCCTCAACAGCTCCTTGACAACCTCGTCGTCAGGCTGGACAGACGTTGTAAATCCTGCAACGCAGTCTAGGGTGATCATATCCCCTACTAAAGACTGGATTTTCCTTGGCAGACGCATGCCACATGGACGTTTCTGTCTTCTGTCCAGTTGTGCTCGAAGCTACCTTTTCAATAAAGTGCCTTTGTATCCTTTGGATTCCTTGTTTGGACGGTTTTTCTCACTTTTCCCATATTCTTACATCTTGGGGATCTTATGGTATTATTTGAGTCGATGTGGAGCACTTCTGCACGACGTTACATTCGAAAAACAGTCTCGTTCTTAATTTTTGCACGCCAGTGCATATTCCTAAACAGTATGGAGTCCAATTTGCGTACTGCGCAATACATCAAGCGCTTGACGCTCCTTGTGTGCGGGGGAGATGATGCAATATTTCTGCGTGTGCCGCCGCGTTTGGCTAAGTCTATCTCGGCTACCGTGAGCGTAACACGATTGTGTGTGTATAGTTTTAAAGCTCTCGACGAGATCTATTCAAATATACAAATAACATTTTTCAGTAGTTTGAACTGAGCATTTAAAAAATTGTTTTCTTGTGAACCCGTGAACATATTTGACAATATCTCGGTTAACCGTGGATGCAAAACGACTGTGTGTGAAAGCTCTCGACGAGATCTTTTCAAATATATAAGGAACGTATCTCAGTGGTTTAAATTAAAAATTTTAATAATTGTTTCCGTGTGAACGGGTTAACATTTTCGAAAATGCCGCAGAATTCGCAGAATGAACGCAAGCAAAAGTGAAGAAAATCAAAACGAGAGGAAAGAGCAAGTGATGAGGAACGTAAGAAGCCCGAGAACACCGCAGCCCAACGAACTAGGGAGTATTGAGAACGCCTGAAAGCAGCCGCCGCCAAACAAAAATCCAACACACCGATCGAACCCGTACCCGGCCCATCTCGAACTCTGCTTTGTGTTTCCAATGTATCCAGCATTATCTGTAAAAATTAAGTAAGCTACTTTTCATATCATAGACCAGTGTTGGTGGCTATGACAAATTAAATAAACGCTTTGAAACCGTACTCGACTAGCTCATTTCAATTCTCCGATCTGCAAGTCGTAGTCCGACGTTCCAAACTGATGGCTCAATCAGAACTGAGCCTACCTGAATTTCTTTTTTTAATTGTGCTATCGTGGTTGTGAATGTTTTTAGTATGTATTAAAATACCGTAAAAATACTTACATATATATAAACAAGGGTATCACCATAATTACGCCCAAAATTAAGAACACCAAGCCGGGAGAGTCGAAATTCAGAGATGCGTTGAACACCTGAGCGAATATCGCTGTTCCGATTATTGGAAAAAAAGCTTCTGATGTCGAAACAAAGGAAAACGCTTTCCCTGAAATAAATAATACACTAAAACTTTATTATTTAAATGCAAATAATATAATAATTTCACAACAAGGTTTGTACTTAAAGAAAGAGAGGTCAACTCAGCACTAATTGAGAATATTAATTATTCGGGTCCAAAACTTTGGAACTCCTTGCCTTATGACATAAAATCTGTTAACAATTTTGACCTATTTAAAAAAATTCAAGCATCACCTTATTAACAAGTCTCTCAATTAGTGCTGAATTGACCTGATCTGGTAGCTGGATTGATTTTACGGCTTATTAATAGACCTTGCATCTGCATACACTTATGTATTTATTTAATCTTTCAGTTATATTCAATGTGCCTTTGACTTGTCTTTTGTATTGTTATTTGTTGTTCGTGTCCTTTTTTTTTTTTTTTTTTTAGTACTAGGAGTGGGAGGGCTATGTCAGGCCTTACGGCCTTTTCCCTCCTCCTCCTGGTTGCTACATTTCTTGTAATTGATTATATTGTTTGTATTTTGAATTGTAATATGTGGCAACTGAAAAATGAATAAATGAAATGAATTTGTGTTCTTTATCTGTTAACGTGTGAATCTGCTTTAACTACACTGATGTCCAAAATTAAAGTGCGAAATGCAATAGCGGGCAAATAACCCAAAGCCCTCATGCCACGATGTACGTGTGTAAATGAACACAAGAAACAAATGCTCGCCGTGTCCAATATGCAAATTGAGTTACATAACAAAAACCAAAGGGTAAAGGTAGTGGCATATCTTGTTGACAGCGCACGTAGGAAGCATTCTGGTGACTGTAAATGCTTCCCTTATGTCTCATGCTGTATGGTGACGAGCGATAGAACGATCAGAAGCAGGCCACTCTCAGGGCAGGTAGTACGATCAGAAGCAGGCCACTCTCAGGGCAGATACGACGATCAGAAGCAGGCCACTCTCAGGGCAGATACGACGATCAGAAGCAGGCCACTCTCAGGGCAGATAGGACGATCAGAAGCAGGCCACTCTCAGGGCAGATAGGACGATCAGAAGCAGGCCACTCTCAGGGCAGATACGACGATCAGAAGCAGGCCACTCTCAGGGCAGATAGGACGATCAGAAGCAGGCCACTCTCAGGGCAGATACGACGATCAGAAGCAGGCCACTCTCAGGGCAGATAGGAAGATCAGAAGCAGGCCACTCTCAGGGCAGATGGGACGATCAGAAGCAGGCCACTCTGAGATCCCAAGGGACTTGAATATCCACCCGAGAATGGTTTCACGGTTATGGCAGCAATTCATCAACACCGGTGGGATGTCACTAAGGCCTGGCCAAAGTTGTCCAAGGCGTTCGGCATCTCGTGAGGATTGTTATGAAGCTTTAATCTCACGGCGTCATAGGTCTTGTGGTGGCTAGCAATTGTCATCGGAGTTATTCCAAGGCAAACGATATATGGAAGGCTTAACGCAATTGTCCTTTATGCCTGGATATCATCGTTTATCTCCCGCCAACCGAATCTCACAGGGCACCTCGCTTGAACTGGTGCGGGCAACATCGTCCTTGGAGTCCAGACGAGTGGGACGATGTACGTTTTCTTACAGAAGACTCGTGATCCAACCTACAAACGGATTCTCGTCGACACTTCACATTGAGGGAACCCGTAACGATCCTGCAAACGTCAGCTAATTAGATTTCTTTCGAAGGCAGTAGTCTGTTCGTGTGGAGTGGCATTGTGTTCAACGGCTGCACACTACCCATCGTGTTCTTAGGGGGCAATCTGACTGCTGAACGTTTTAGGGATGAGGTCCTAGAGTCCTATGTCAGAGTTGTTGGCTTTCAGGCCATTAAGAAAGACCGGGACCTGGTACAAAAGAACAATAGATTTGGAATCTAGAGCATTCCACTTAAAGCAACTGATCTCGATGGCATGGACCTGGAGTACATCGGTTCTACTTCAAGTACTTTGAATACCAGAGTTAAAGAGCACATGTACAATGTTAGAACAGGTGCTTTGAACATAGCCCTCTCCCTATTAGTTGGTTCTGGAACACACCTTCCCATCTAGTCCGAAGTGGAAATCCATGCGACCCCAGGTAAGAGGTCCCACTTCGCTCTTACAGAAAGTTTGTTTATTTTATGGAAGGGACCTATATGCTGTAATTATTATGTCCCACATGTCATTCCCCGACCATGGACATTTCTTTTTACGGACAATACCAATTACAACTGCCTTAGTGTTTCAGTTATGCCTTAATCATTTAATTGTATCGTGTTGGCTCGCCTCTAGATGACAGCTTACAAGTGTATTACGTGCGACATTTTATATATATCTGTATTCCAGCACATGTTCCTCTTTTAATGTATCTGATGACGGACCCCGTTGCGGGTGACCGAAAGGTCTTATACTTCTTTCAGCTTTGCAGGTTTTAATAAATAGGCCTGAGGTTCCGTGCTGGACTTAGTTGTATATCGTGCACAGACGACGAATGTTTTATTACTGTAGTTACACTGCACGAATAATGTCATCTTATTGATTTTAAGGAATGATAATGCTCGTCCGCACAGGGCTCAGCTTGTCGATGATTTCACGCAGAGCGAAGATATTCGGCGTATGGACGTGAACCCCAGAACCCCATAGAACATTCCTAGAATGCTCTCCGACGATATATAACAGCTTGTGAGCCCCGTTCCCAGATTTCTCTCCAAGATATCATCGCGGAATGGAATTATTTGGCTCTAAGAGTTTATCAACAATCTGATGATGAGTATGTATCGTTGTTGTGAGGGTTGTGTGTCCGTAGGAGGTGATCACAATCCTTATTTAGACCATTTTAGGTTACATTCTTACATCTCACTTTGGTGACATTTGCGGATGTGATCCTGTATACGCAAAATGTGCACATATTTGTCTCTTGTTATACACTGTTTATCACCCTTATGATTATGTCACTTTACATGAAAAAGTCTCTACCTAGAATAATGTGAACACCTAGAAAGAGAAGGTTTTTCGCACCTAACAGGTTGTGGGACCACCTTTGGCATTCAAAACCGCCTGAATCCTCCTTGGAATCGACGCATACAAATCCTGGATGGTGGTTAGTGGGATGTTACACCATCCTTCATGAAGAAACTGCTCCAGGTCCTTGAGAGATGCAGGAGGAGGATAACGGGATTTTACCTAGTTTTCCAACACAAACCACAGTGGCTTGATGATGTTTAAGTCTGGTGACTGGGAAGGCCAAGCACCGTGTGAAAGTTCGTCCTCATGTTCGTCAAACCACGATTGGACATTCCAAGCTCTGTGAATTGGGGCGTTGTCACCTTGAAAGACGGCTTCTCCCGAAGAAAACAATGCCTGAGCCATTGGATGGACTTGGTAGGCCAAAATGGTTTCATACGCCCTGCCAGTCATCCGTCCTTTCCAGGTGATCAGGGGACCTGCTGAAAACCACGATATGACCGCCCAGAGCATGACAGAACCACCACCATGCTGTACTGTTGGGAGCAAACAGTCTAAGTTGTACACTTCTGACGGTTTTCTCCACACGTAAAAAGTCCTGCAGTGGGGAATTGCGTGAATGTGGATTCATCTGACCACATGACACGCTTCCATGCATCGGCAGTCCACGTTGTATGCGCATAGCACCACTGCTGTCGCCGTTGTGTATTAACCCGGGTCACCAGAGATTTTGCAATAGCAGCTCTGCCATTGATATTTTGTTTATGCAGTTCCCAGCGCAATGTTTTCGTTGATACTGGGGTCTTGAGATGCAGATTGAGCTCTGCACTAAATTTTGACTCCGTGGTCTTATTACGGGCAACAATCCTCTTTAATGCTCTCCTGTCTCTAACAGTCAGGGTCGTTTTCCTGCCTCTCTTGTGTTTCGCAGATGAGGGTTTGCCACGAACACGGTATTCTGTCATGACGCTAGCAACAATAGCTCTTGATACCCCCACTACCCTGGCGACTGTTGTCATGGAGGCTCCAAATAGCCGGCCACCAATAATTAGCCCTCTCACGAAGTCCGTTAGGTCACTCATTCCGTCGTCACCCTGTAAGAAAGTTTGCAATAAGACACTTTAAACGCACTTAAACGGGACTCTGATGTCTAAACAAAGCTATTACAGCACAAAAGTGGTGGATACCTTTGCTTATTGCGACGTACGTTAAAAGTTACGTCTCTGAGCGTGGTGTTCACATTATTCTGCCCAACCCATGTATGTGTATATGAAGAGCGTTTAACTAAGATTGATATTCTAAGAAAAATGTTTTATTTTCTTCTCTTTTTGAATAATGTAGTTGTGGCACAAAATATGGTGAGATTGTACCGATTCCCTTGTTACACGTGGTAGAGCTAAGTGAGGTATAAATAAGTGTGGACAAGCTTCA
Organism: Macrothele yani; assembly: GCA_039090855.1. Taxonomy (NCBI): domain Eukaryota; kingdom Metazoa; phylum Arthropoda; class Arachnida; order Araneae; family Macrothelidae; genus Macrothele; species Macrothele yani. Next base: position 25,320,407 of record CM076993.1, read on the forward strand.
GTAGAGAGGCGTCATGCTTTACCTATTTGTTAAAGTCAAAGCTCCGAAGATTATTTATGAGAAAATGAGTGCAGTGTATGAAACTGAAGTTGTTAACCCTGAAATGTGTAGCGGAAAGGTACAAACTATTCACGTATGGGTGAGTGAGCAACTGCAGCTAAGAATGTCCTGACTAACCAACAAAAGTTGTTTTTTTTTAGTTTAACGACCACAGTGAGCAACTCAATGGGCTATAAGCAGTCGCCCGTCCCTAATTTAGGGTCACTGATTCCAGGGAAGGGAAAGAGCCAGTGCCGTAAGACAAACACAGCATTCATGCCTCACCGGGATTCGAATCTGGACCCATTTCGGAAGAATGATCAGAAGCCATCGCTTAGTCCACTGCGCGACTAGTGCGGCCAACAACGGCTGTGAACAAAACGGTAGTTAAAATCCAGTTACTGATCAGGAAATGTCGGTCCATAATGATCCTGTAATTGGCTGATGATTTCAAAATTTGAGGAAAACATCGCTCACAACTACTTGTGAATAAGTAGTGTCCAGATGAATTCCACGCCTACTCACACCTTTACAAAAGAGGTACAGCGTGGACGATCGACGAAAGCTGAGTTCATCATTTTAACAAAGGAAATTTCCAAGCAATGGAAGCATGCAGAGTCATTGCCTCACAGAAAGGCAAGAATCTAAACAACTGATGGGAAGGCAATGTTCAGCGTTGTTTGGTATCAGCGAAACTTGTTCCTCTCTGATTACCCTCCAAGGAGCTCCGACATCAGCGGAACGAATTACCTTAACCTTCTCGGCAAATTGTGTGAAAATGTGAGGAAGCACAGACGAGAAATGCTAACGAAAGGTGTGTTGCTGCTCCACAACAACGCACCAGCTCAGTCCTCCCTTGCTGCCACAACTAAAGGCCGTGAACGCAGCCTCTGTATTTCACGCCATCTGCCGGACTTTGCATCTTCTGATGTCTTCCTTTTTTTTTATCCTTGGAGTAATTTCTGCTTCTAAAAGTTGCATTAAAAATTTCTCTTCCTCGTCATAGCTCTCATTACATACATACATACATACACTCACAGATCATGAAATTTGCGCACCAAGAAGGAAGAATGGCATTGAACTAAAATTTTATGGACGTAATGATAAAGATGAATGATACACATAATGGCAGATACAGAGCTGCAGGACAATTACAGAGGGATCTGTGGCACGCAGTCCGGTCATCTTCAATAGCGCGTCGCTCCGCCTCGTGCGGCGATACATGCTGCAATACGGTCCGGCATGGAGGCGAGCAGACTCCTGATGTTGTCCTGCGGCACACTGGCCCACACGTGGTGGAAGGTGTGCTCCAAATCCCGGATAGTGCGGAACGGTGGCAGCTGGCGTTTCAACTGGTCCCACACATGCTCAATACGGGACATGTCCGGGGTTTGCGGGCAGGCTACGGAAGCGTCTGGATATGACGTAGGCAGTCCTGGGCAACCCGAGCAGTGTGCGGGCGGCATTATCCTGCTGGCACAGCGCACCTGGAATCTCGGCCAGGAATGGGAGCACATGGGGCCGTAGGATCTCATTCACATACCTCTGGCTCGTCAATGATCCACGTACCACTACTAGAGCTGATCGGCTATCGTGGGCTATGGCTCCCCAGACCATAGTGCCTGCAGTGGGGATGAATGGCGCTCGATAGCGAGGTTGGGATTGTGCCGTTGACCCGGTGACCTCCACACCCGGACACGATGGTCATCTGTACCAAAAACGAAGCGGCACTCATCGCTAAACACCAGACGTCGCCAGTCTGGGGCGTTCCACTTCTCTCTGGCTTGGCACCACTGCACATGGAGCCGAAGATATTCCGGTGTTAATGGCAGCACACGTAAGGGGCGCTGGGATCGCAGATTCGCTTCCTCGAGGCGTAGGTAAATGGTTCATGGGCAGACAGTAGCCGCTACATTTGCCTGTATAGTGGACCGCGTCTCTGTGGGATCCGTTACTGCCTGTCGCATGATCCGTCAATCCTCTCTACCGGTAGTCCTCCTGATCCGTCCGGAGCCTCTCCGCCCTGTGGCAGTGCCATCATGTGTTTACTGCTCCCAACACAGTCGGACGGTATGGTCAGAACGATCCACGTGGCTGGCTATATGGAGCGCCGAGCGCCCTGCGGTTTTCAGCCCGATGAGCGGAACTTCGCTTAAACTCCGTAAGTTGCGTAAATCGACGTCTCTGGCGTCTACCCGGCATTCTTGTCACTCTGTACTCTTGCTTGCGTCGGCCGGTGCTTTTCGCGTTCATGGGGTATCGACTATACACGCCGGTTTATAAGGCTGCCAGTTCGTGCTTGCAGCGCCACCACAAGGTGGGAGGTTATGCGCAATCGCACTAAACGTGGATCATTTGCATACCAGCAAGCAGTCTAGCTATTTGTAAAGTTTGGCGGTTGTAGCATCTTTTCTTCTTGGTGCGCAAATTTCATTGTCCGCGAGTGTACATATCATTAAGCTGTTTTCCGAGATTCAGAGGCTAGCTCCTGAAAGAAAGACTCTATGACAAAGCCACATTTAACTGATAGAACTACAATTTACTTACTGTTGGTGTATCAGTGTATCAAATGTCTCCATTTACAACGATCTCTGCACACCTCTCGAGCTTCACTAATATCCACCGCAAGCCGCAGACAAGACCTTTTGTACTTCATACTCATAATCTTTTTCTCAAGCAGACATTCCTGAATCTGTTCCTCCTTTGATTTCCTTGGCCTGAAAGGTGGAAAATCATAAAAGGTGGAAAATGAATGCAACAGCAAAAACACTGCTACTACTCATTCTGAAAGTGGAATCTGTTATACACACATCTCACTCACCCCAAAGCCCCACCGTACTAATGCGAACAGCCGAAACCTCCCGCTGACTAAAAATATGCCACATAACTACCTGCTGCTGGACGTATATGCGAATATGATGATTGGTAAACATGTAGAGCTAGGTGAGTTCGACCGTGGGCAGATAGTGGGCGCGAGAAAGTGCAAGTGCTCAATCTCCGCAACTGCAGAACGTCTGTAATTTCCGCGTGTGGTTGTCCAACGCGTGAACCATGACTACACCAAAACTGGTTGTCGCAGGGGAGAATGTGGCAGTAGAAAACCCTTTCTTCCGTATCATAGCATTGCAATGAATGGAAATAGTGGTAAAGGTTACGTCGAAATTTTACGAATTGGGCTACGGTAGCTGTGTCCCTACACATCGAGTACCGAAGTTAACCCTATTTAACAGTGCATTATCGGGACAGGATGCTGTAATGGGCAAAGAAACATTGCCACTAGACCATGCAAAGCTTACTAAAAACGGCTAAGTCCGACGAATCAAGGTGCCAACTATAAGGAGTCGACGGGAGTGTGCGCGTGTGGGGCAGATCACAAGGATCGTGAAACCCTAACTTCAAGTCAGGGTGTTATAGACCTACGAAGATGGTGTAATATTCTCGGGCGTGTTTACATGGACCACCACAGGCACCCTCGAACCGACTGGGCTCACCATCATCACACAAAACTATGTTGACATACTGTCGATGGCTATTAATTTTCCATAGCAGGATGTCTTCTGATTATATGCATATCTCCCGACTGCAGTAAAGTAAATCCCATGCAAAAAATCTCGATGTAACGGAAATGGGTAATGGAAATAGACAAAACCATTGTTGAAATCTGATTTTTGAATACTGTCCCATGAAGTGACGCAACAATAGTTAATTTCGTTGTAACTCAACAATGTATTTTACAAAACTATTGCCGAACATTATTTCATCACGTTTTACATGAACGTAACAAAATCTGGTTGCAATCTGCGTAAATTACGAGAACTTGATAATAAATGTGATAAAAGCTATTTGAATATCGCATACATTAAAGAGCTTAAATCGTCTTTGCACGATATATTTAATTTAAAAAACGACAGATATTTAGATATTTAAAAGATTAAAAAACCCATTAGCACTTTCGGGTCGACAATCGAAACGTCTTCAGATGGAGGAGAGCCGCTGCTGCACATGTGCTCCCATATATATGTCCGAGTATGATGACGTACAAGGTATGGACTAGCGTCGCAAGGGTGTCACTCTGTTGCCATCATTTCATTGCTAAATCACAAATCAGATGAGGTCCATGTGGGAATATGATAAACAGGGTTCAAAATATACGAAATATATGTATTTGTTATAACTCACATATTTAACAAGAAATGTTATGTAAGTTCATAGCTGTAATGAGTCTTTTCCAAATCCTGTGTAATTCAGTTGGGGAATTATCGTTACAGCAATCGTCCCCGAAGGCCTCGATGTATAAACTGTCAGTTATATGCAACGAAGCGGGTGTATGTAGCAACTTAATGTTTTCCCAATCCGGTTGGACAGTTTTTTCTTGTGCCACATATCTGGCGAGCGCTGTGTTACTATGATTAACGCGAATGTCATATTTATGTTCCTGCATTCGAGTTTCAAGACTACGTATTGTAGATCCCACATAGTTGCTTACTTGTTCACCATTGGAGACATCTATTAGTGGTATATTATATACACTCCATTTACACAAAATATCAGGTGGTTCTCTATCTTTTTTGATAAGTGATAATAGATTTCTGGATCTAATGCCAAATTGAGTATCATATTTCATACATGCGCGTGTCAGTAATTTAGTAATGCTTAGGTACTGCTCCATTGTACCAACAAAACGCTTTGCTGGTTTTTGTTCTTTGCTCTTTGGCCAAACAACCTTTTGTAACGTACCAGGAGATGTGACGTACCTGCCAGAAGGACGCACACGACATAAAGGCAGATAGGAATCAGAATAAAACGTCCGCGTAGCTTAATTGGTAGAGCAACTTATTCCGGAATAAGCGGCCTCGGGTTCGAATCCCGGCGTAGACCAAAAATGACGGAGAAATTTACTTCGTTATAATGGCGCCCGAACAATCCGGATGACCCGGCCGTTCAAAATCTCGCATTGGTGTGATGTTATTTCCACACCGCGAGACAGGAAAAATCAGAGAATCCCTTCTCCAGCGCTTCGAAAAATAAAAATGTGTGATGTTGCATTCCACACAGCAGATTGACTGGGAGTTCTCAAGTGCACGTTCTACAGTGGATGGCTGCCTGCAACGATTCATGGTCACGGCTGACCCGTGGGCCATGCCCCCGGCCCTCTTTCGGGGGGGGGATGTGACGTACCTGCCAGCAGGACGCACACGACATAAAGGCAGATAGCAATTAGAATCAATGTCCGCGTAGCTTAATTGGTAGAGCAACTTATTCCGGAATGAGTGGACCCAGGTTCGAACCCCGGCGCGGATAAAAATGACGGAGAAATTCACTTCGTTATAATGGCGCCCGAACTATCCGGATGACCCGACCGTTCAAAATTTCGCATTGGTGAGATGTTATTTCCACACCGCGAGATAGGAAAAATATGAGCAGCACTTCGACAGAAAAAAAGAAGAAAAATAAGGGGGAGATGATGTAACGTACCAGGAGATGTGACGTACCTGCCAGAAGGACGCACATGACATAAAGGCAGATAGGAATCAGAATACATGTCCGCGTAGCTTAATTGGTAGAGCAACTTATTCCGGAATGAGTGGACCCGGGTTCGAACCCCGACGCGGATAAAAATGACGGAGAAATTGACTTCGTTATACTTTCTTACTCTGTATATCGAAAACCTACTGCCGGCAGTAGTTTAATCCCTTTTAACTCCTCACACCCATTACCACATAAGCTATCAGGTATCAACTTTTTAAACAACACAGCCTTCTCACACTCATCTGCTAACAGCTTGCTTAAACTTGAAACAGATTTCATTTTTGATTTAGTCGCCAACCATGGATATCCCAAAAATATGATTAACCGAATCTATCGAAGAATCTTAAACGATAGATATACATGTTTGGCCAAAGAACAAAAGCCAGCAAAGCGTTTTGTTGGTACAATGGAGCAGTACCTAAGCATTACTAATGTACTGACACGCGCATGTATGAAATATGATACTCATTTTGGCATTAGATCCAGAAATCTATTTTCACTTATCAAAAAAGATAGAGAACCACCTGATATTTTGTGTAAATGGAGTGTATATAATATACCACTAATAGATGTCTCCAATGGTGAACAAGTAAGCAACTATGTGGGATCTACAAAACGTAGTCTTGAGACTCGAATGCATTAACATAAATATGACATTCGCGTTAATCATAGTAACACAGCGCTCGCCAGATATGTGGCACAAGAAAAAACTGTCCAACCGGATTGGGAAAACATTAAGTTGCTACATACACCCGCTTCGTTGCATATAACTGAAAGTTTATATATCGAGGCCTTCGGGGACGGCTACTGTAACGATAATTCCCCAACTGAATTACACAGGATTTGGAAAAGACTCATTACAGCTATGAACTTACATAACATTTCTTGTTAAATATGTGAGTTATAACAAATACATATATTTCGTATATTTTGAACCCTGTTTATCATATTCCCACATGGACCTCGTCTGATCTGGGATTTAGCAATGAAATGATGGCAACAGAGTGACACCCTTGCGACGCTAGTCCATACCTTGTACGTCATCATACTCGGACATATATATATGGGAGCACATGTGCAGCAGCGGCTCTCCTCCATCTGAAGACGGGTCGATTGTTGACCCGAAAGAACTAATGGGTTTTTTAATCTTTTAAATATGTAAATGTCTGTCATTTTTTAAATTAAATATATCGTGAAAAGACGGTGTAAGCTTTTTAATGTATTGTATATGCACGACATCTTCATGAAAATCGCATTTTTGGTTCTATGAAAATGGTGCGTCGCAGTGAAATTTGGCTTCTTCTGGACTGGTGACCTGCTATTGAAGAAAGCTTTAAAATGACGTATAACACGATTTGAAAGGGGGAGGGATAACCTATATCCTATCCCAACAGTCACTAACCGCCATCACTAACACACTTGCGATTCAGCTTTCTTCCTATTTTAAGGTCAGAGTTTAGCTTGCGCACTCGCAGGTGGGCTTTCGCAGCTACACCACATTTCATCCGTGTCTAAGTCGTTCCTTTCGTTCCTTACGTTCCTCTAAATCTGAACAATATATAATAAAAAAAATAAATATTGTTTTTGAAAAACTAAATAGTCGAAACGCAGTCAAAAAACAATCAATATTTGCTAGACTGTTGCTGCTGCCATAGTCTAGCAAATATTTCTTTTATGACTCACATATCTTCTTTCATTTTTTTTTCAGAATAACATAGATTAATCCACCTACATAAGTACCACTCATGAAATTAGTAAACCTTATTGTTTGTTATTATGATCTAATTCCACTTAGTATGTACTAGACCACGGATTCTTAACCTTTTTTGGCCATGACACAAAATCAACAAGACGATCAACTTTGCGACGCATGGGTCTATTTTGAAATAAAAAATGCTAATTTAATAATATAAATACTAGTCGAAATCGACGGTTAGTTTTTTTTAAGAATAAACTCATATCAATCAATAAATGTACACTGTATTTGATTGACAAAAAATGTCACAAATTCATTCAAACACTTCATTTTAGACAATATTTCGAGTCCATTCATTTGCGACAAGTAATCCAGGTGCATCTTCTTGAGTGATCTTTACTGCAAAAGAATCCTTTGATCTTGCTCGAGATAAGGCAACGTAGAGCATGCCATGTGAGATCAGATCAGATCATATGTAGTGGATTTTAGGAAGGGAGTGTCTGACCCCAGGTCTTAAACAACCCTTAGAAATAGGGAGCTAGGAGATTTGGGCTAGAGTGCCCGATAGGAAAGTGACACGGAAGCGAGGTAAAAAGGGGGAGGAAGACGCCCTTATTTATTACCGCGGTGCCGGTACCCGGGGTCTGACGGCTTAGCGTGCCCATCCGACGCACGGCAGATATTTAGTGAAAGGGTAATGAAGGCTGTCAATGCACGATCAGATTAGATCGTGCATTGACAGCCTTCATGACCCTTTGACTTATTGCACGAAAGTACAACCTCTGTTTTTTTTATTGGATATTTAGTGGTTCCAGCGCTCGTACCATCCTGGGATCAAACCTGAGGTCTTCTCCGTGGCAGTCACGAACGTTGACTACTAGGCGACCAGCGGCCCATGCCTTGTGAGAAGACTGGTTCTGGCAGGTTTATTCCGATTTTAGCAACTGTCTGTCCTTGACTCTTATTGTCAACGCACAGAACAATATTATCGAAAATTGAATCCGTTTGATCGTAAAAGGGAAAGTGGTGTCGCTTGGAGGCAGCGGAATGCCTGACTAGCTGTGCAAAGACCACTTGTGTTATCCGCATAAAATTTCCCCAGAAATTGTATTTTGGAAGAGCGATTTTACAATCATACGTGTGCTATCGACTAAACATTTCCTTGTGTCCAGGTTTGGGATTTTTTTTGACTGAAGATTTAACGACCACCGTGAGCAAATCATTGGGCTATAAGCAATCGCCCGTCCTTAATTTAGAGTCACTGGTTCCATCGAAGGGAGAGAGCCAGTGCCGTAAGACAAACATAACATCCATTCCTCACCGGGATTCCAACCCAGATCCTTTACGAACGAATGACCATAAGCCAGCGCTTAAATCACTGCGCCACCAAGGCGGCCAGGTTCGTGATGAGGATCACGACTGCACTAGAATGTTTTTCGTGATGAGCATCACGACTGTCGTAGAATGTGAGGCGGAAGTCCACTCATCTCGTTCGTGTGCAAAAATTCGACCGCACTCTTTCACTCAGCTCTTCAGTCACAACTGTGTTTGTAAATGTTGTTGGAATGAGATTTGCGTTGCGAATACTCTTCCTTCTATCTTGTATGAGACATATATTTGCGACCCATTTATCGCTCGCGCCTTCCAGTAAGGCTCTTACGGTTTTTTTTCTGCGGGAGAGACATTCTGTTAAGGGTAAGTATGCAATAAAGTATTTACTTACTTTAGGACTGACCGTAGAACACCATGCACACACCAAGTCTGACACTGAACTGAGCGCTTGATGTAGATAAAGGCCGCACGCTTCTCCCATAGAATTTACATAGGAGATTTGCCGCTCCGCCAATCCCGAACCGTTGCGAATACTCTTCCTTCTATCTTGTCTGAGACATATATTTGCGACCCATTTATCGCTCGCGCCTTCCAGTAAGGCTCTTACGGTTTTTTTTTTCTGCTGGAGAGACATTCTGTTAAGGGTAAGTATGCAATAAAGTATTTACTTACTTTAGGACTGATCGTAGAACACCATGCACACACCAAGTCTGACACTGAACTGAGCGCTTGATGTAGATAAAGGCCGCACGCTTCTCCCATAGAATTTACATGGAAGATTTGCCGCTTCGCCACTCCCGAACCGTTGCTCCAATCTCTGTTTTCTCTTAGACTGGCACATCTACATGGTAAGACCATTATTTTGATACCTGAACCATATTTTTACGTTCAGCCGTTCTCTAATAATAGGTCTCACAGTAAAAAACCTTATAGAACGAATATATAGATGGCGCAACTCAATATGTACATTCTTAATATTTTCATTAACAATGGTCAACGGAATATTTATTTACATCTTTAGATAATGGGAAACGTCTTACCTACGTGAATAAGCTCGATCGAATGAATTTTCAATTATATATATATATATATATAATATATACATCACACAGTCCAACAGCATAACGCAAGCAGGTCTTCGAGAGTCTTCGCTGTTCTGATACGAAGAACTTCGATACAATAGCCTGATAGCGTTTCCATGACAACATAAATCAGCGTATGGAGGTGAATAGACCATTGCTTTGCGCAACGGTTTGCTCAGAAAAGAGAAGACTTCGGACTTTGTACTACCTTAGTCCCTCCATTCTTCCGTCTTTAACAGCGCGTGTTTCGCGAGAATTGTTTCAGTCAACCGCACGCGATCGAATGCCAACCGCACGCTTCTCCCATAGACTTTACATGGGAACTTTGCTGCCCCACAAAGCCCGAACCGTTGCCCCAATCTCATTTTTCTCCTCCACTGGCACATCTACATTGTATGACCTTTATGTTGATACCTCAACCATATTTTTACGTTCAGCCGCTCCCTCAAAATAGGTCTTACAGTAGAAAACCTTATATAATTAATATATAGGAATGTAGTAATTTATTCATTATTATACAGAGTGTAACAAAATTTTTGGTTTTGGATTTTTGAAATTACAGTCCAACCAATGGCGCAACCGAGCGGGGGGGGGGAGGTTATGGTTATCTTTATAGTGGGAAGGTATGCTTAATAACATATTGTGAGACAAATAATATGAATAATAACACAATGTCGAGACAAAAAATATGAATAATAACACATTGTCGAGACAAAAAATATGAATAATTAGAAATCAAAACCTTATATAAAACAGATTTCAATTTCCCCAATTTTTTAAATAACCAAACGCAATTTTTACAGTAACTAAGACACGTCAAAATAAACTCCCATTTGAAATTTTGTCAAAATCCTATGAAAACGTTAGAAGTTAGGCATTTCCTTTTTATTATTATTAATGAATGTTTGCTGAAAGCCTCCATGATCCATACTTTCTCTCTGTCTCTCTCTGTTTCTCTCTCTATCTCTTTCCCTGTTTCTCTCTCTATCTCTCTGTCTCTCTCTATTTCTATTTCTCTGTTTTTCTGTCTCTCTCTGTTTCTCTCTCTATCTCTCTGTCTCTCTCTATTTCTATTTCTCTGTTTTTCTGTCTCTCTCTGTTTCTCTCTCTATCTCTCTGTCTCTCTCTATTTCTATTTCTCTGTTTTTCTGTCTCTCTCTCTGTTTCTCTCTCTATCTCTCTGCCGTCACCCTTACGTGTGGCATTTGTTGTTCGTTTGTCATAGGATTGTAGGGGTAGGCCAGTGTTGCAAAGTTTGAAGTAAAATTTAGGTTTAGGGGGACATTTTGCAATGGTGTGACGTCCTAAAAATCCCCACGGCCACAGTGACCGCAAGAATCAACGCTAGTGGACCCCATGATGTTATCTCCAGAAATTTCGGTTCCTTTACACGTGTTAAGCACGGAAAAGGTTTAAAATGTAATTTTTTTTTTAAATTAACAATTTAATTTTTTTTATCTGAGAAGCTACGTTGACCCAAGTTTGGGTCGCGACCTATAGGTTAAAAACTCTTGTACTAGACTGTGGCTCAATGTGGTCGTGAGTGGCCCGAATTGTCAATAAATATATACTCTCGAATCATTCGTTTTATTTCCCACATACAAAGATCTTGGCATGCGAAAGATGAATAGCATAAGATATCTACAAAGAGTACCACTGTACCCTCTCGTTTTTTTTGGACAAGGCAGTACCCCTTCTCATCGTTTCCGCTCGTCGAAGCCTGGTAGGAGCAGCCTCCCAGAGGGTTTGTAACCTTCAAATCTCCAGATTTGAACTCAATTGAGCGTCTGTTGGAATAAATAGAGCTATGCATTACGGTCCGAAATTCACGACCAGATTCTCAAGCTCTCTTGGTATCATGAGTCGCAATATCATCGGTACATCTCCAACCTAATAAAGTCCCGAGGAGCCTCCCAGAGGGTTTGCAACCTTCAAATCTCCAGATTTGAACTCAATTGATCGTCTGTTGGAAGAAATAGAGCTATGCATTACGGTCCGAAATTCACAACCAGATTCTCAAGCTCTCTTGGTATCATGAGTCGCAATACCATCAGTACATTTCCAACCTAATATGTCCTAGCCACGACACGCCACTACTGTTCTGAGAGCGCACTGCTGTTGTGAGAGCCAGAGGGTTTGTAACCTTTAACTCTCCAGATTTGAACTCAATTGAGCGTCTGTTGGAAGCAATAGAGCTATGCATTACGGTCCGAAATTCACAACCAGATTCTCAAGCTCTCTTGGTATCATGAGCCGCAATACCATCGGTACATTTCCAACCTATAACGAAGTAAATTTCTCCGTCATTTTTGGTCTACGCCGGGATCGAACCCGGATCCGCTCATTCCGGAATAAGTTACTCTACCAATTGAGCTACGCGGACGTTTTATTCTGATTCCTATCTGCCTTTATGTCGTGTGCGTCCTTCTGGCAGGCACGTCACATCTCCTGGTACGTTACATCATCTCCCCCTTATTATTATTTTTTTTATTTGAAGTGCTGGAGAAGGGATTCTTTTATTTTTCCTATCTCGCGGTGTGGAAATAACATCACACCATTGCGAGATTTATAACGGTCGGGTCATCCGGATAGTTCGGGCGCCATTATAACGAAGTAAATTTCTCCGTCATTTTTGGTCTACGCCGGGATCGAACCCGGATCCTCTCATTCCGGAATAAGTCACTCTACCAATTGAGCTACGCGGACGTTTTATTCTGATTCCTATCTGCCTTTATGTCGTGTGCGTCCTTCTGGCAGGTACGTCACATCTTCTGGTACGTTACAAACCTAATAAAGTCCTAGCCACGATATGTCACTGCTGTTGTGAGGGCGAAAGGTATTCTCACACATTACTATGTGGATGTGTATAAAAATAATTCCTTTAAGTGTATTTAGGATTAACAAAAATCCAGTTCACAATAATGATGCTAATTATAATATTATTATATGACACAGTGTTCATTTCAAGTCCTGATCCCTACTTACCTAAATCATCTTTTGAGACGATCTTTGAAATTCTTGATCTTGCTGCTAGGTTAGTCATACCACTAAGCATACCAAGGAACTGTGCTGAGGGGAAAGAAGAGAAGAAATATGTAATGTGGATATGCGTAAGTCCCATTTTCTTCAATAGAAGTTATTTTAAAATCTGAAAACGTATTATGGAGTGCAACACAATGAAGAAGATTAGGTAAATAAAACCTATTGTACTAGGAATCGTACTGCACATAAATCTGGAGTTACAACGATGAAGATGCGCGAAACTCATTATATAAGTGAGCATACTAAACACATCATCAGCTTTATTACGGGACGTTTTCAATACAGAGAAAGCAAGACATGCTTAGGATATCAACCATGTCACACATACTGGCAATTCAGATACACTGTCCATTTCACGAGTGCCAGACTGTGTCGGGAAGCCTTGAAGTCTTGAAGTGGCGTTCCTTCAGTACCGCCATTTCTATAAATCTGTTGCTGTGGTACTCTAGTATGTTGCCACACAGACTAGGAAGAACCTTTTGCAAGCCAATAAGTTCACTTTCCAAGACATCTATGACGTTAGTCCTCGTGAGTTGAATTCTCGAGCCGCTGCTCAGTAATCAACCTTAACATGTTCGCTGAGCTTGCTTCTTTAATAACATCCATTGAGAAACCTACTGTGGCAGCCGGTAAAAATTCAAATTCAAGAGCTACACAGGATGCACTAGGAATGATTCTCCTAATCGACAATCAGTTAGGTAAAGCGAAGTCTACTGCGTCAAAGCACCCGTCCTATACGCCCACCAGACAAGAAAGTGGAGAAAATGCAGGAAGAATTGATGGACGGTAAGCGTTTATGAGCTTTCATTTTTTCATTGAGTCTACGATCAGTGGAACTTTCGAAGTTTCCGGCCCAAATATGTGAAAAAATTGCTCTCGTAACATTCACCTTTGTGCAAATTTACCCAGAGACAAAATTACGACCATCTGACAAACTTTCAGTGAGAGGTTGATCGTCTTTTTCCTCATGAACCGTCCAAGCGAGAGACATTTCTAAGACACCAACACCTGCAATCTGTGTTTTGACTTTGTGAAAGCATGTGATCGCGCCTGAAGTAGATATTCTCCGTGACCTCCACGAGTGTGGTTTTTAGAGAAATCCGCCTACGTTCATCGACTGTTTTCTACTCGGTCGGGTGTTATAGATATGCCTAGTACGACGGTTTCTCTGCACATTTTTCTTAAGACTAAGGCCTTCCTAAAGGCCTCATCTTATTCAAAAGATTATTCATCCTTCTAATTAATTATCTAGTACGAAATTGTCCTCCGACCGTCCCGGTGGAGGAGTGGTCTAAGCGCTAGCTTCTGACCATTCGCCCGAGATGGGTCCGGGTTCGAATCCCGGTGAGGCATGGATGTTTTGTTTGTCTTACGGAACAGATTATGTCCATCCCATGGAACAAGTGGCCCTAAATTAGGAACGGGCGACTGTTCTTAGCACATCGAGTTGCTCATAGTGGTCGTTAAACTACCAAACAAAAACAAGAACAAAACGAAAGCTTCCTCCAGAAGTTTCGATTCAAAGACTGTTTATGCAATTAATACAGACATTTAACGTGGACTAGGAGCATTAAACAAAGATCTTCGCTCTTTCCACGTTTTATAAGTGAGTCACGGAAAAATTCTCATTGGCCGCCAACGGGAGTCGAATCCAGGGTCTTCCAGTTACGCGCCAGATATGCTTCCGCTGCACCACAGCGGCCTCGAATTCCTCTGGACTTATACACGCTAACTGCCAAGACAATTTGTCAGGTTGCTTCTTGGAGCCCCGCACAATGCAGGGGATTCACCAAAGATGGTAAGCAGCAACTGAAGAAATAATTAGATGGCGAATGAATAATTAATACAGACATTTAACGTGGACCAGGAACATCAAACAAAGATCTTCGCTCTTTCCACGTTTTATAAGTGAATCACGGAAAAATTCTCATTGGCCACCACCGGGAGTCGAACCCATGGTCATTGGCCGCCATCGGGAGTCGAACCCATGGTCATTGGCCGCCATCGGGAGTCGAACCCAGGGAGTCTAGCCGAATGAACCAGGGAGCTACCGAAAGTGTGTCTAAAATGACAGTTCAGCGAACCCCACTGCGTATGGGGCTCCGATGCAAACGGATGGTCACTGCACCTGTGCTAACGAAGGTGCATCGGCTGAATAGGTTAGAATTTGCATGGCAGTGTCGGAATAGGACCTCCTTCTCCAATGAGTCACGTTTTCTTCTTTATCGAACGGATGGACGTTGGCGTATAAGACGAGAAACATCAGAGAACAAACTCTCTCCAAACACTGCTAGAAGAACACAAGCTGGTGGCGGCAGCGCTATGGTCTGGGGAATGTTTTCGTGGCATTCGCTAGGTCCACTTATACCTGTGGAAGGCACTATGGACCGAATTCGTTATGAATCCATTCATTGCAGACCACGTACACCCATACATGCTGATTGTCTTCCTTGGGGCGAATAGAATCTTCCAGCACGACAATGCGACGTGTCACACCGCTAGAAATGTCCGAGAATGGTTCGGACAGCACAATGAAGACCTCAAAGTACTTCCCTGGCCCCCTAATTCCTCAGACGTAAACCCTATTGAGCATGTGTGGGACCACTTTGGTCGTGTTGTTCGCTCTGTGGATCCTCCATCACGCACCCTCCAGCAGCTGTCAGATGCACTGCAGTGAGCATGGCTCCAGATACCTGTAAAAACCTTCCAGCACCTTATTGAGTCACTCCCAGCCCGTCTAGCTGCTGCCCGCGCTGCACACGGTGGTTACTCTCGATATTAGCTAGTGGTCACAATAATGTGACTCGACGGTGTGTATTTGTCTTTCTTTATCTTTTACAACAAGGTGGAAAAATGTGAGTGTTTCCGTCCGCGAATTGTTCGACAACTTCAAAATGATCTAAAGATCTGAAAATTGCCATTCTGATAGGTCTTCAAGTCCAGATATCTAGGAAAGTCGGTAAACCAAAAAAAAAAAAAATATCAAAAAGGCGGCATTGGAACATTTTCTGCTTGAACTTTTCGCGAATTGTTCGAACACCCGCTTCTAAGTGACCTAGAAATCTGATCTGAAAATATGTATGCTGATTGGCCTTAAGGTCCGGATACTTAGAAACGTACGGAAACCAAAAAAAAAAAAAAAAAAGAAGAAGAAGAAGAAGAAAAATCAAAATGGTGGCTTTGGAATACTTTCTGCTTGAATTTTTCTACCACTTCTACACCATGAAAAGTCTGAAAACCAAAACACTAAAGAGGATGGCTCAGATTTACTCTTCAAAATGCTGATAGACGTAAATGTAATTATGCCAGAAACGTTGAAATGCCGTGAAATTTTTATTTAAAATTAAGGAACGCCAAAGATCTCTACCATTTTACGTCAATCCGTGTGCCCTGTTCTAAATCGTAAAACAGTTACAGATCTTAAATTACTTTTCTTTCCCGTAATTACTTTTCCCTTTCTTTAATCTTATGTTCAAAAAATGATTTTATAAATTCGGAGAACGGGCGTGATTGCTAGTCTGTTAAAAACTGTTGTATCTCGCCCTCTTTGGCCTATTGACGCCTCTACGATACTTAAATGAAAATTATTAACATGATTAAGGACTTGGGGAAGATTGCTATTTTTGTTTAGCCGGAGCATTTTTCATGGCGTATTGGTATAAAGTTGATTAGCGCGTTGTTCTTCACACCTTTCAGTTAGACTTGTCATTTAATGAACTTTCTTTTTCACTCTTTCAGGTACACGTTTAAGAGAAAACTACTTACCCATGTAATATAAGCCTTCTTCTTGAGCAAAGGAAAGAGTAACATCCTGAGCGATGAGAGACACTGACCCCACGATTCCTAGAGTAGCATCACCTACTTTCAAAAGTTTAGTCAGAACAGGTACAGCAATAAGTAGAGTAATCATTTCAATGAAGGTGATGATGGCAGATACAGTAGAATATTTCGTATTGTCCCAGTTGTACTGATGAAAAGCAAACAAGTAATCGATACCACCCGCAGCTGAAAGCATGAGACAAAAGATTTTTTTACACTACACAGCCATTTCCTGATACTATCTAATAGAAGAGAACTTGTTAAATCACACACATATAAAAGGTGAAATGTATTGCACAATACACAGTGCGTCAAAGAATTTTTAAGATTGGGTCTGTAAAATGAAATCGAAACAAGAAATTATAATTTGTTTCGGTTTGTTATTCAAAATAAGTCCCTCCGGCTTCAATACACTTGTTACAGCGATTTAATAATGATTCGAATGCCTGTTCCAGTCCACTTTGCGGAATTGCCTCCAAATCACGCGTCGAAGCTGTTTGTATGGTCGAAATATCATAAAAAAACACACCCTTTTAACGTCATTTTAAGTTTTGGGGATAAAGAAAAGTCGCAGGGTGCTAAATCAGGCAAATACGGTGGATGATTCAACACGCAGACGTTATTTTTCGCCAAACATCTACGAACAAGAAGTGAGGTGTGACTGGGTGCATTATCGTGCAACAAACACCAACTGTTTTCATCCCGATATTCTGGACGAATGCGACGAATTCTACCCATCAAACGCCTCAAAACATTTAAATAAAACTCGCCAGCAATTGTTTGTACACTTGGAACAAATTCTTTGTGGATAATACCCTTACTATCGAAGAATGTAATGAGCATTGTTTTGATTTTCGATGGAACTTTTCTTGTTTGTTTCGCTTGTGTCGAGTTTTGTGACTTCCATTCCGCACTTTATCGCTTTGTTTTAGGATCATATTGAAAACACCATATTTCATCCCAAGTACTAATCGATTTTAAGAAGTTTGGATCATTTTCAGCGGCTGAAATGATGTCTCTGCAATGTGCACTTTTCCTTGATTTTTGTTCATTGGTTAACGTGTGTGGAACAAATGTAGCACAGACTTTTGTTTTGCCCAAATCTTCATGCAAGATGGTTCGAATCGTTTCTTTGTTGATGTTTAAAGACTCTTCCATCATTCTTAGTGACGCACATTGATTGTTTGCCACGAAATCACGCACTTTTTCAATAATCTAAGGTGTCCTAGATGAACTTGGTCTTCTGGTATGCTTTTCATCTACTAGCGTATCTCTTCCGTCCAAAAAAACGTTTGTGCCACAGGAAAACATTTGATCTACTTAAACAAAACTCACCGTAAACTTAATTCATGATTTGGTACGTTTCCGAGGCAATTTTACCAAGTTTTGCGTTAAATTTAATAACATCCCTTTGTTCCATCTTAATAATTCAACATGAAAAAAATTTTACTTCTCTAATGAACGGCCGTTTCGTTTGAGTTACTTTAACAACTGCGCAGTACTTTTGGCAAAAAGTAAGCAGATGGTCACGGTTTATAACGCATTCGCTATTACACTGGTGGCGCCACCGTAGGCTGGAATCTAGCGTCAGTCTTAAAAATTCTTTGACACACTCTGTATGTTTACTTTGGAATTTCGTCATGTCTGTTAATCAGGAAAAATGAATCTAACAACATAACCGATTCCACTAAGCATAAGACAGAGGATTCTGTTACACTAGACATTTCCTGACATCCAGTGCTTGAAATGGAATTTTTGAAGATCCGGTATACTCATATTCAGCTAAAAATCATCCGGAAGATATGCATTTCCCAGAAAATCTACAATGAAAAAAAAAACCCTGAACAAAAACGCCTTTGTTTTAAAATGTAATTGACAGTTCTGTGGAATACATTGCACCGTAAGTCAGGACTGATGGTGGTTAATTTGTGGATTCAGAGCCACTATTTATGCTACACCGACGACTTTTTTTTAAAACAACAAGTACATATCATATATGGTTTAGAGCATGCCAAATGATCAATTTACACAGATATAACCAATAACACATTGTGAACAAGTACACATCAAACATGGTTTTACAGCATGCTAAATGACCAATGTACACAGAGAGCCAGTGTTGATCAAGTAACACATTAAGAGCCAGTGCCGAAAGAAAAACACAAGCATCCATGCCTCACCGAGATTCGAACACGGACCCAATTAGGTTGAATGATCATAAGCCTGCACCACCGCGGCGGCCACCGGAGACTGGAGGTTAGACTTGCTTATAATGAGGAGTCTTCCAAACCATCCACGGTGTTGAACTTGGGTCCAACACATTTTCGTCTCGAAAGCAAAGGAATGTTTTCGCAGGGGGATTCAAGACATGGCATCATGATGGTGAACCATCGAGCACGAAGGACTCTATTTTGAAGATTAAATTTTTACGGTGTTGAAAAACTTGTTATTCAAGTTTTCAACAACGATTGGGTTGGTGCGAATGAAATGTCCGGCAAAGGACCAGCACACGTAGACGGCGAAAACGGAAAAGTAGGACAACTTACCTAGGCAAAATTATCCTCCTCGGCATCGACACATAGTTGCCATCTATCTGGCAAGGCCATGATCCCGGAACGAAAAAAGTCTTGTGGCTGGGACACAAAGAAGTCATCGACTGCACGTTGAACCTGTAACGTATACTCTATATTCACTTTCCTTTTGATTTTTTACTATCTCTGGTTATTTTATTTTACTATGTAAATTATCTTCTTACTGAACGAGATGTTATTTCACCCGCTGAATGAGATCTGGCAATGTGTGTAAGTCATGACGTGGTGGTAGCCAGTATAAATAGGCGCGTTCAACAATACGTAAGGAGAGCGTTGGTTTATGTGAAGGAGAGCGTTTGTTGTTGTATAGCCAGAGCGTTTGTTGTTGTATAGCCAGAGCTTCGTTCTATGTGATTAGGTTGATTCTTCATTATTGTGATACGAGTAGTGCGTGTGCGTTGGATGATTCAAGAGTTATCTAATAAAAGAGCTTTTTCGTAAGTACGTCTTTCTCAGTTCATTGTTTTTGTCAGATCTCTGTCTGGCTGTTAGGTTTATGTCATTAATTGATTATTATTATTAACAACCAGCGTTAAGACTTTATTCATCTTAATTACTACCACAACATTACTAGCAGTTAAAAAGCTTGTTCATTATTGTTACTACACTACTAGCAGGAAAGTTATTCATGATTTAATTAACAAACAACAACCATTAGAAGAAGCATTAGCTTAGTACAAGCATATAATTCAGTAGCAGAAGCATTATAAAACATTACTAGCTTAGTTAAAAGCTTTATTCATTATAAACCTTGTTGTCTGTCGTGAACTTTTTCTCCGACAGGAAGTGATCCAGGGGACGAAACATATGATAGTCTGTCGGAAACAAGTCCGTGGAATAGGTAGGATGAGGAAGTGCTTCATAGCCCAAGGCACTTAATGTCAGCATTGTTTGTTGTGCGACATGAGAGCGAGCGTTGTCCTGGAACGGAAGAACACCACGTCTGTTGACCAAAGCCGGTTGTTTCTGCAGCAATTTCAGGTTCATCTGGTGTAATCCAGCACAATAACGTTCTGAAGTAATGGTTTGGCCTCTTGCCAAGAAACTCCGATGAATTATCCCTGCTGTGGACCACCAGACAAGGAGCATCGTCTTGTTGTTGTGTAGGGGTGGCTTAGGATGCCGTGCAGCAGGCTGCGCCTTGCTTAACCACTGTGCAGATCGTTTCCAATTATCATAAAGGACTCACTTCTCATCGCAGGTGACGATACGATGCAGTAGGGTTCCTGTCCATTCCTGGAAAGCAGCGACGGGCAAGCTTCCAAACGCCTAGTCTTGTTGGGAGTTGTCGACTTATTCGGCAGCCACATGTCCAGCTTTTTTTACTTTACCAAGCGCATCCAGACTCCGAACAACTGTCGTGTGGTAGACACCTACCTCTGCCACTACCTCACGACACGTTTTTCGAGGGTCTGCTTCAACCACACGTAACAGAACATCGTCGGAAACAGAAACAGGTCGGTGATCACGTGCTTGCTTTTGCAGGTCCGTATCTCGGCTTCGAAACTTCACAAACCATCGCCGAATGGTTCGTTCGTTGGCTGTATTCTCCCAAAAAGCTTTGTTAACGTATCGAGCGGCAATTTCTGCAGAATGGCACAGTATAAATTCGTGCAGGAAGGTTACTCCCAAATACTGCGTCTGCGTGTGCTCTTTGCAAGCTAGGTTACGACCAAACACACCACGCCTGAACCTTGGTCTTCACACACGAGCTAGCTATTTATAGTAACTCTGTGACGTAATACCCGCAACACCTGTGGGTGGTTCCATTCCACTGTGGGGGGAGGGGGCTGTCGTTACTGCTCGTTCACGCCGGACATTTCATTCGCACTTACCCAATGCTTAAAAGGAGCAATGACTTTTGAATCAATCTGGTGTATAGCTCACAGGACGTATGGGAAAAATTTCAAAGAGTTTAGCATTCTGAAGTGATGGGGGTGTTCTATGTTTCCTCCTAACGGGACGTAACTAGCAGTTGTGTAACGTATACTCTAGATTCAGTTTCTTTTTGATTTTACTGTCTCTTGTTATTTTATTCTCCTATGCAAATTATCTTCTCACTTAACGAGATATTGTTTCTCCCGCTGAATTATATGTGGCTACGAGTGTAAGTCATGACGTGTGGTATGCAGTATATATAGGCGCGCTCAAGTATGCCAGAGGTTCGTGTTGTATATATGATAGGTTCTTCCTAATTATTGTGATGCGATTCTACGAAAGTTCGGTCTAACAGTAGTTGTGTTATATTGTAGTGTGTATTGAGTAATACCAGGAGTTTCCCAATAAAAGGTTAAAAGTGAGTACGTTTTCTTAGTTCATTTTATTGTCAGACCTCTGTCTCGCCGTTAAGTCTATTTCATTGAGTGTCTTACCTAAACAAACTCTAGCACTTTGATGATTAAGCACACTTTAGCTACGTCAAGTAACCTTTCAATAACCCTAACGTGACTTAACGTGAGCTTTCCTGCACGACACGTCCAGCAGGAGAAATCTATTCATTATAGTTGCGTCACGCGAGATGTCAAGAACATGAAATTCAGGCTGATGATAAAAAAGAGAATATCTGTAGGTTTCCCCCGTTTCCCCCTCATTATGACGTACCACTAAAGTGATTATAACGAAGTAAATTTCTCCGTCATTTTTGGTCCACTCGGGGATCGAACCCGAGTCCACTTATTCCAGAACAAGTTGCGCTACCAACTGAGCTACGCAGACGTTCGTTCTTCCTGCTATCTGCCTTTATGTCGTTTGCGTCCTGCGGGGCAGGCACGTCACATCCCCTCCCCCGAAAGAGGGCCGGAGGCATGCTCCACGGGTCAGCCGTGACCATGAATCGTCGTAGAACTCCCAGTCAATCTGGTGTGTGGAATGCAACGTCACACACATTTATTTTTCGAAGCGCTGAAGAAGGGATTCTCTTATTTTTCTTGTCTCACGGTGTGGAAAGAACATCACACCATTGCGAGATCTTTAACGGCTGGGTCATCCGGGAAGTTCGGGCGCCGTAATAACGAAGTAAATTTCTCCGTCATTTTTGGTCCACGCCGGGGATCGAATCAGAGTCCACTTATTCCGGAACAAGTCGCTCTACCAACTGAGCTACGCAGACGTTCGTTCTCACAGTATTTGTCATTTTCTTGCAGGACTTTCGTCCACAGTGAGTGGAGTTTAGGTCGCGGCCACCTACAGCGAGATCGCCTTTAGGGCAGGACACAGAAACGGAAGGAATGAGAGCAAATCTAGCGACTTTGACAGAACAGTTTGTAGTGAGATTAGGGTACAGTAGATGGCGCCACCGTACAAGTACGATGTTGCACACAGTGGGGTTAGAGAATTTCAGGGGGGCATAGGAAAGGATACCCATTTAACCAGTGGGTCCAGCCTGGGGGCCGTCACTTAACGTGCTCTTCCGATGCACGGCGGAAGAGCACGTCAGCGATTGTTAGTAAATCACACCATCCCTGAAAGATTAGCCCAGGTTCGAACCTGAGGACCTTGCATTGATAGTCTGACTTGCTAACCACTAAGACATCCGCGGCTCTAGACGCTCGTTCTAGCTGCTATTTGCCTTTATGTCGTGTGCGTCCTGCGGGGCAGGCACGTCACATGACGTACCACTAGATGAGCCAGGGTTGGTGTATTTCAGTCAGAAGAATAACTGGTTCTGGAGCGAGGAGAGGACAGTTCGAATCCCACCACTGGCAAAAGACGCTTTATTTTCATAATGCCATCCGAGCGTTAAAATGAATCCCCTTGCCGTCAGATTCGAAAATATTGCGTGATACTTCTTTCACACATCTTCTAGAATTTATCAGAATTTATCCTTCTACAGTGAGCTCCTTGAAGCATGGTTTGCCAGCTGACCCGGAAACCTACGATGACTTCCGTCCCATCCCTTTGTCAAGGACGGAATATACAAGGGTTGGACTGAATAACACCACGCTCAGACACGTGACTTTTAATGCAGCTGCTTACGTCGCAATACGCAATGGTATCCACCACTTTTTGGTTGTAATAGCTTTGTTTAGAACATCAAGGTCCTGTTTAGGTGCATTTAAAGTGTGATGTTCCAAATTTTTTTCAGGGTGACGACGAAATGAGCGACCTAATGGACTTCGAAAGAGGGCTAATTTTTGGTGGCCGTCCAGTTGGGGACACCGTGCCAACAGTCGCCAGAGTAGTGGGGTATCGAGGGCTATTGGGTCTAGCGTCTTGACAGCATATCGTGCTCGTGGCAAAACCTCGTCCTCGAATCGCAAGAGCGACCGGAAAATGATCCTGACTGTTAGAGACAGGAGAACATTAAAGGTGATTGTTACCCGTAATAAGAAGACCACGGCGCCGAAATTTGGTGCGGAGCTCAATTTGCAACTCCAGGCCCTAGTATCAACGAAAACAGGGCGCAGGGAACTGCACAAACAAGATATTCACGGGAGAGCTGCTATTGCAAAAGGTCTGGTGGCACGGATGAATGCACAACGGCGACGGCAGTGGTGCCAGGTGCATACAACGAGGTCTGCCTATGCATGGAAGCGTGTCATGTGGTCAGATGAATCCACATTCACACCATTCCCCACCGCAGGACGTGTTTACGCGTGGAGAACACCGTTAATCCAGACTGCCTGCTCCCAACAGTGCAACATGGTGGTAGTTCTGTCTTGCTCTAGACGGTCATATCGTGGTTTTCAACAGGTACCCTTATCACCTTGAAAGGACGGATGACTAGCAGGGTGTATGAAACCAGTTTGGCAGAACAAATCCATCCAATGGCTCAGGAATTGTTTCCTGCAGAGGATGTCATCGATCAAGATGATAATACCCCAATTCTCAGAGCTAGGAATGCTCAATCATGGTTTAAGGACATGAGGACGAACTTTCACACCTTCCTTGGCCTTCCTAATCACTAGAGGTGCACATCATCGAGCCACTGTGTGTCTGTTTTTGGAAAACAGAGTAAGATCCGGTTATCCTCCTCCTGCATCTTTCAAGGATGTGGAGCAGTTTCTGCAAGAAGAATGGTGTAACATCTCACTAGCCGCCGCGGTGTCGCAGTGGTCTAAGCGCTAGCTTAACACCATTCGTCCGTGAAGGGTCCGCGTTCAAATCCCGGTGTGGCATGCATGTTGTGTTTGTCTTACGGCCGTGGCTCTCTCCCTTTCCTGGAACCAACGGCTCTAGATTAGGGGACGGGCAGCTGCTTACAGCCCACTGAGTTACTCACCCCACTAACCACCATCCAGGATTTGTATGCGTCAAGTCTAAGGAGGATTCAGGCGGTTTTGAATGCCAGAGGTGGCCCAATACCCTATTAGGTACGTAAAACCTTTTCCTAGGTATTCCCATTATTCTGTCCAAAATCTGTATGTGACGTTCTAGTAAGGTAAAGCAAGAGCCAAAACGGCAAGCTGCAGTGATTAGCCAAGGTACGTGTAGTTCAGTTAAAGGAATAACAAGCTTTGAGAGAGGAGTTGTGGGTTCAAATCCTAGCACCAACAAAAAGGGATTCTTTCCGTATTAGAGCTCGAACGTATAAATGAATCCGCTGGCCGTGGTATTTGATAATAATATGTGATGATTCTTTCCACACATCTTCTGGAATTAATGGGAATTTCTTCTTCTACGATTCGAAAAAAATGTGTGGTACTTCGTCTACGCATCATTGGGAATTATGTAATCAGAATTCCTACTTCTACAGCGAGATACGTTTAGCATGATCTGCGGCGGACCCGAAACGTACTATGTTGTGCCCTGTCTTTCTCAAGCCGGGGGTAGGGGATATATGTGCCATACATTTACAATTAAGGGAAAGAGAGTCTAAACGGCAAGTTGCAGCGATAAGCCAAGGTCAGTGTCGTTTAAGCGTGAAAATAACTAGCTGTGGAGCGAGCAGTCGTGGGTTCGAATCCTATCATCTGCAAATAGGCTGTATTTTCACAGTACAGTACGTGGGTGGGGCAAACATGAGGCTAATTATTTAGTGTGTAGAAGTCATGATTCTTCAGAATGAATGCAAATCTTTTCTAAATAATAACACAAGGAACTTTACTCCAGCTATATATAAGGTAGTATAACTATACTAGTGATTCGAATTTATTGGCGTAGGTAAAAATAAAAGTTCCCAAGCCTTCGCACGTCAACCAGATGGCATTTTCAAGGAAGGTAGTTTGCTGTCTACCTTCCTTGAAAAGGCCATCTGGTTGATGTGTGAAAGCTTGGAGACTTTGATGTTTATCTACGCCAATAAATTTGGATCACTTGTATAGTTATACTATCTTATGCAAGGCTTTTCGTTTGTTTTAAATATAGTTTCGATGCACACTGGATTTTAAATTAGATGTCCTTGATGTCGGACCAACAAAAAAGTTTATAATAGTCTTGTGGTACATAAAGGAAAGCAGTACTTATTCAGAACTACGAAATCGAAACTACATCAAATGTCAGTACAAACTATAGAAGTTATTATACTTACATTGATAGGTAAGGATAATTATGCACATACTGAGCACTAGAAGCCATATCTGCAATCGGCCCTTATGGGGTCTTCTTTTAGAAACTGTCCTGAAACTGGCTAACATAGAATCCAGTGAGAAGAAGGATTTTAGTTTCACTTTAAGTGGATCTTTGTTATCCAATCCTCTTGTCTCGTCGATGAAAAAAATCAACCATATCAACCCCAAAATGTGACCCACCACCGAGATAGAGAACACGGGTACGTAACCGGCGCTCTTGAATATCCAACCTCCTGCAAAACCTCCTAGAGGCGCGCCCATATTAAAAGCCAGTTCCAGGAGAGCATATTTGATGGTTCTGTTCTGTTTCGCAGTGGTATCCGAGGCAAAGCTGTACATAACCGTCAGTACAGTGACGAATCCCCCGGACAGCCCGGTAAATAGAGCGCTTAGCATGTAATACTCGACTCTGCTGTATTTATATGCTACACAGCCTACAGCTGCAACACCATCGAGTATAATTCCAATCAACGCCACGATTACAGGTATTTTTCTGCTGTACCGGTCACTCCAGGGACCTACACAAAGAAACATAAACTTGTATTTAGTTAAATTATCATTAAAAAATATGCACAACAGCAATGCCATATTTTTAATTTAAAGCACTCATTCAATAGGAATATTAGCTAAATAGTTTTCACAGAGATGCAAATTTTTAATTTCAATAGCACTTGAATTTAGTTTTGTGAAAATGTAACTGATGAAACGTACAATTTTACAGGTTCAGAAAGTTAATGAATATCTACTAATGACACGTAAAAGTACGAGAATGAAAAAGTAAAGCAAATGTGAGCAAATGAAAAGAGCGGTTATCTCACTTCTCCATATATATTATAGTTCCCCTGAAGGTCGATACATTTCTTGCATCATTCCTGTAGCTCCTTCATTTCTTGGGGGAAGAAGTTGTTGCGCTGTTCCCTAATCCAGGTGAGCACCGCCTCCTTAAACTGATCATCAGAGATGAACCTGCAACTGCGTAGAGCTTCTTTAAGTAGGCCAAAGACGTGATAATCTCGTGGTGGTATATTAGGGATGTAATGGGAATATGGAAGACTTTCAAACGCAGTTATTGCATTGCTTCCATCGTTACGGCCGCTACATGGGTACGTGCATTGCCATGGTGCAGCAAGACTGGTTTTTGTTTTTGACAGCATTCCTCTTCTTTTGCTACGAAATACAGGCTTCAGTTTCTCTCCAAGCATTGCACAGTACGTTGGACTGGTCACTTTACCTCCATGTTCCTGAAGATGCGCCAGTATGCAACACTTCATGTCCCAAAAGAAGGTCAGCATGATTTTCTTCGCGGAAGGATGTCGTTCGAATTTCTTCTTTACTGGAGAAGACGAGTGTTCCCACCGCGTGCTTTGTCTCTTGCTTTCCGATTCACAGTGATGAACACGTGTCTCTTCGCCGATACTAATCCTCTCCAAAACAATCGGGTATTCTTCATAACCCTTTAAGCGGCCAATGTTCCTGAAGCAAATGGTGCCCAAACTTTTCTCAGCACCAAAAACAGAAATGTCTAAACAGCAACTGGGTTCTACGAAAGCTACGACAAAACAATAAATTTACCTCTCTCATCTCGGCAGTTCCCACCATGAACCCGCTGCTAGTGAGAAGATCTAGACAAAACAATAACTTTACACCTCTCATCTCAGTAGTTCACACCATGAACCTGCTGTTAGTGATAAGATCTAGACAAAGCAATAACTTTACCCCTCTCTTCTCAGCAGTTTCCACCATGAAACTGCTGCTAGTGATAAGATCTAGACAAAACAATAACTTTACCCCTCTCTTCTCAGCAGTTTCCACCATGAACCTGCTGCTAGTGATAAGATCTAGACAAAACAGTAACTTTACACCTCTCATCTCAACAGTTCCGACCATGAACCTACTGCTAGTGATAAGATCTAGACCAATTAATAACTTTACACCTCTCATCTTAGCAGTTCCGACCATGAACCTACTGCTGGTGATAAGATCTAGACAAAAAAAAAACATTACCCCTCTCATCTTAGCAGTTCCTACCATGAAGCTGCTGATAGTGATAAGATCTAGACAAAATAATAACTTTACCCCTCTCATCTCAGCAGTTCCCACCATGAACCTGCTGCTATTGGTAAGATCTAGTTTCCATAGTCCTATATTATTTGCTCCAGGACCCAAGATATAATGGAGAACAGCTTGCCCTCCTGACAAGGACCGCATGCTACTAGGTAGAAACAAATGCCTCAGACATCTCCTGTCTCGTTCTCTTTTCTTAGATTAGTCAACATTGTTATAGCTCTTTTAGCAAGTAATCAGCTAGAAGGGATTAGTATCAATCATCCATTCTAAATGACCACTTTGAAAAACAATATGGTCATTTCGGGAGATAAACAAAGTGGTCATTTAGCGTCAATCATTCCCTAAATGACAACGTCGAAAAGTTAAGGAGAAAGCAACGCTTTCTGATGAGGAGTTTCACTTATACCAGCCGCGTTTGGTACATTATTTGGACAGAGCATATACACTGGCGGAAAGTGAAAAAAGAACACCAAGAAGCAGACGTCTGATGCCAACGAAATTTATACAGCATAATAACGGAATACAGAGGATAACGGGATCAAAACATTATGGCAAAATACAGCTGTATTTGCTGGTAAATTGAAAAAACATTTCCATGTAACATAGTTAGTACGAGGTTGAACCGCCATGAACTGCGTCACACTGTGCAATTCTGGCATGGAGTCTGTCGTACAGATATTGGATGTAAGTTTGGGGTATTGAGTTCCAAGCATCCTCAACCTGGATGCGCAAATCGGGGATGGTCGTGGCTGGCCGTGGAGACCGGATAAGTCGTTGTCCCATAAAATCCCCCACGTGCTCAATGGGGGACAAATCCGGTGAACGTGAAGGCCATGGAAGTTGTCTCACACCCTGAAGTGCATGTTGCGTTGCACGTGCCGTGCGTGGGCGTGCGTTATCTTGCTGGAAACACCACTATGGACCGACCTTACAAATGACACAACAACGAGCTGAATGATGTTGTTGATGTAGGAGGTGCTGTTTAACGTACCCAGTACAAACACTAGTTGTGTACGGGAGTGATAGCTGATCGCTCCCCACATCAGGAGACCAGGTGTTGGCCCTGTGTGTCACAGGCGGATGCAAGAAGGGTGGAGACGTTCCCCTGTGCGTCTGCGAACACGCATACGGCCATCAGGCTCCCAAGCAGAATCTGCTTTCATCACTGAACACGACAGATCGTCATTGCGTTCTCCAGTGCAGACGTTGGCGATACCACTGCAGCCGTTCCTGACGGTGGGCTGGAGTCAGAGGTACACATGCCAGAGGCATACGTGCACGTAGTCCTGCATCCAGTAGACGGTTGCGGATTGTTCGCACAGTCACCTCAGGTGTAACGGCAGCTCGGATTTGCGTCCCAGTGGATGTTCTGCTTGACAACACCACTCTTCTTATGCGTCGATCGGTCCGCTCATCAGTCCGTTTGTGACTCCCGGTTCCACGTCTTCTCGTGTGGGAATGTTCCTCGAACCATCTACGCCACCATCGTACCACCACCGATACTTCCCGTCCAATTCGCCCCGCAATACGACGATACAACCACCCGGCCTCTCGGAGTCCGACTAGATGACCTTGCTCAAAGTCCGATAAATGCTTAAATCGTACACGTCTTCCATGTCCAGGCATTGCAGCTTCTTCAGGGTCTTCGCACGTGTCCGTACGCCGACGACTGAATGCGTTAGCTTCGGCGTACTCCTTAAATACCACCGACGATAATTTGCATATTATGCCGTGCTGTGGCGTAAGCGCTCACTGGTTGGTCCCGAAATTAACATCACACCTACGTAAACTCGACCCCATTAACATATGTAAATTTCATGATCGTCCGCCAATTCATTCTTGGTATTCTTTTTTCACTTTCCGCCAGTGTATTTCTTCGAAATGATTTTAACCCATTCTATTTACCCCGAGTAAATTCGTTCCAGTCGGTTAAAGAGTTAACGTTTCAAAAACTAGAACTCGCCGAGCTGTTGCTCCTGAAGATCAGTAAGTTGTTTGGATACCTATCTTGCGCAAATTTTAGGGTACCCCAAGTCATCAAGCATTATGACATGGGCTGATCCATAGCTGATATCAAATGTGCAGCAACAGCAGACAACGTAATATGTCGGGTCTTCGCTGATTAATTCATTCGTCCTGTGGATTTGGGCATGTATGCGCGAAGTAGATGGCCGACCAGATCGAGTTTCTTCGGTTAAACTAGTTCTTCCCGCTTTAAACCTTTCTATCCATTCATCAACTTTTCGTTGAGTTATGCTCTTTTGACTTCCATACTGAGACAACATTCTTCAGCGAATTTCAAAAGGTTTCACTACATGTACCCAAAGAAATCTCGCTACCCACTATGGCGCGTTGTTCAACAATGGTGCAATCCGGCAGCCGAGGATTTCTGTTTGTAATACCTTGACTTCAACTAGATTAACGGCAGAGCGCTTGCCTGTGCGTGTCCGAAGTACCCATAAGCCATTGAGAACATGTTGTATTGCGGTTACCGTGTAATTATGAAGTTGCCTTGGCTTTTTCATGCACTTAGCGAAATGTTCTGAATGACGCTGTTTCCTTCACAGGTGCGAAGATATATGCAGTTAAACCCATTTACATCGAATTATTTCCCTTATCGAATTTCAGAAAACTCCCATGAAATTTATGTTTGTTTTGTAATAACCCTGCACACTCACAATCACACACACACACACACACACACACACACACATGGTCGTATCAGATAATATGGGAATAACCACCCTTGGCCCGGATGTCCTGGAAAGTTTCCCGAGGCGCACGTGCCCATTTGGACTGCAGCAGAGCACGGAGATCCCGCAGATACCATGGTTGTGGGTCAGCACGTCGAATCTGTTGATCGAATTAGTCCCAAAAATTCCGCTACGGGATTGAGGTCGGGCAATTTCGCCGACAAAGGGAGATCGGATATATCGCTTCTGTATTCGTGGAACCAGTCACGCATCCCTTAGCGACGTGGCACGGCGCATTGTCCTGTTGGTAGACACCATCACCACCAGGGTAAACGTCCAACATGAAGAGATGCATGTTGGTAGACACCATCACCACCAGGGTAAACGTCCAACATGAAGAGATGCATGTTGGTAGACACCATCACCACCAAGGTAAACGTCCAACATGAAGAGATGCATGTTGGTAGACACCATCACCACCAGGGTAAACGTCCAACAATAAAGGATGCATGTGATCAGCGAGGATGGTCAGGTAGGCATTGGCGTTCAGGGACCCATCCAGTTGTACCAGCGGTCCCAGATCATACCAACTGGGTGCGGTGGCTGTTGAGTGTACCGACGTTTTGTACCAGAGGGGTGCGGGTGTCATATCCAATTCCGCCCCAAACCATAACGCCAGGCGACGGACCGGTATAGCGATGCATAATGCAGGCGTCATACTTTCTGTCGCCGCGGTGCCGCCACACGCGGATCCGACCATCATGGTGTTGCAGGCAGAAGCGGGATTGGTCGGAGAAGACAATGTCTTGCCGTTCCGTAGTCCAGGTGCGGCGTTCAACGGCCCACTGGACTACGGAATGCACTCGCCGGTGGTGTAACGTGAATGGTAATCGGAGCAATGGGCGCCATGCGACAAGTCCCCGCTCCTGCAGACGACGTCAAACGGTACGTGCTGACACTGGTTGTTGCGCAACACACCCTAATTCCTGCGCTAACGTTCGTGATGTGGCGGGGCTAGCCGTCAATGCCCGTCGAACAACATGCCGGTCCTCTCGTTTGGTGGTGTGCCGTGGCTGCGGCAATCTCTCACGTCGGTCCGTCCATCCCTCCTGCACCCACCGAATCCATACTCGCCTCACTGTGGCTGGATGTCATCCCACACGGGCGCCGATGTCTCGGTTCGATAAACCGCTTTCGCGATAAGCCACTATTCGTCCTCTGTCGAACTACGAAACGTGCTGGAATGACTGCCGTATTCTGCGACGAGGCATCAGGAAGCTTCCCACTCACAGGTCCGGCAGCACAACACAATTCCACTACATACACCCCGCCTCCTGTGCACCCTTCTTATAGTGCTTCTAGGTGGCGTGCCGGGCGCACATAATTTGCATATGCCTTGCAATGATAATCGTTTGCATGTCCTCTCGCGGGCGACGCATGCTGCGAATTTCAGGCCAATCGGATGCTTCCTTCTTGGTGTTGCATTTTGGGTGGCCAGCAGTGTATATATATATATTGACTCTCACACGATGCACGGTTCTATCACCAATAGTAACGATTTTATTATACAGATGGCGTCGCTAAAAGATTGTACGTTTTCACTGTCACGTGACCAGTCAGGCAAGATGGCCGCAAATACTGTGGAGAAAGTGTTCTGTGTGCTTGAATTTAGCAAAACGAATTCGCTAAGTGTTGTCAACCACGTTTTAGAACACGTTGCAAGAACAGGCCGCCGAATAGACAAACCATATACCAATGGCGCAAGAAATTTGAAACAACAGGATGTTTATGTAAAAGTCCAGGGAGTCCACGTGTATCTGATGAATAAGTGGAGCGTGTTCGTGCCATCTACCAACGCAGCCCAAGGAAATCCACAACGATGGCTTGTCGAGTGTTACAAATTCTGCAACCGACTGTTTGGAAAAGTTTGAGGAAACGGCTGAAAATGACTCCCTTCAAACTGCAATTATGGCAAAGTCTAAGTGGCAATGAAAGAATTTCATGTAGCGATTTCTGTACAAAAACGCAGGAGCGTTTTGAAGATGATGGTTTTAGTAAGCGTCTAATTTTCAACGACGAATCGGCGTTCCACATAAGTGGGAAAGTTAACAAACATAACATTCACATATGGGAGACTGAACATTCTAGAACAACAGTGGCGCATGTGTGGAATTCCCAAATGTTAATGTGTTCTGTGCTATATCCCGTAAAAAAGTGTAAAACGTATGGTCCCTCCTTTTTCGAAGAAAATACTGTAACGGGAAGTTCTTATCTCGATATGCTAATTATTTAGTTGATGCCTCAACCCCACGAAGACAGTAACAACTTATTTTCCAACAGGATGGAGCACCGCCTCACTGGCATCGGAAAGTTAGGAATTACCTCGATGAAAATTTTCCACAATGCTGGATTAACCGCGCAACGGGAGAGAACATGTCACTCACATGTTGGTCAACACGAAATCCGGATCTAACACCCCGTGACTTTTTTAAGGGGTTATGTCTAAGGCATGGGTTTTGTCCCTCTCATTCATGTTAATTCAGCTAATCTGGAACAGCATATCACAACAACTATTGCTGGAGTTTATGGCAATATGTTAACGCATGTTTGGTAAGATTTCGACCACCGTAAATTAGGAGTGCACACATCGAACACGTGTAAGTTGTTGTATCAACTTCGAGAGTTTCCCCACAAAGCTGTTGAAACTATTTCATTTGTAATGACCCTGTATATTGAACATTTGATGCCTTCAATCCTGCTGAACTTTGCCATAATCAGGACTTCAAAAAATGATGGGGCCTCTTACTATGACAGAAAGGAAAGTTCAATCCATCACTCGGTTTAAGCTGAGGAACAGCGATGTGTTGGAGATATAGAGGGTGATTCAAGGGTCGCAGGACACCCTTGTATTTCAGAAACGGGAGGGAAAATGAAATATCTGAATACCCCAGCAAAAAATCGGTGAGGGGGCCATCTTTTAGGCTATTTCTGCAACATGGCCGCCACCTTGAAATTAGCCATATTGGATCAAGGTCATATTTTTCAAATGGGAGGGGGGGGGTGATGCATGTTGCATATCGACCAAGACCAGAATTTTCTCAGAAATCGTTTGCTAGAATCAGATTTGACATACGTGTTGTGGTTCACAAGTTATCAACACAGAAAGTTGAAATAAGAACCTCTAAAGTACCCTGTGATGCGCAGCTATTTGATGTGTTCAATGTCATTTGAGTATCACGCTGTCTTCGTACGATGTGAGAAAACCAGCTTTCCAAATTGCAAATTAAAACCATATTTATTTACAAGTCTAAAAGTCAGTTAAAAAAGACAAGACCTTTCGGAACTCAATATGCTCCATCGTCAGGTCAAGTGCCGACAAGACACCTGGGAAGCTTACATTATAAGCGCCTGCGGTAGACCCACAATACATCTGGTCGCCAGCCTCACCTTTTGGCGATGTCAGTTTGATATGGTTAAAGTTCAAAAACCGATGGAAATCAAAATAATTCCTCACCTTCAGACCGTCGCTCCAATGGTTCAATCAAACGTCTCCACTGACGGGGCACAAATGACGGAAGTTCCAAATTACAGCACGTTTCACCATACCTTTGGATAAACAGCCTCTCTGTTTAATGTGTTGTCCCTGTTCCTGAACACAGAGCTGAAGGAGCTTGATCCAGTCGTTATGCACCCGCACGATAATATCGGGAGTAATGCAGTTACAGGCCTTCTGAATGCGTTGCTAAAAGTGGTGTTTGTCATGAATTTTCTCAGTATACACCAGGTGTTTCAGATGACCCCACTGATAAAATTCAACTGGTGTGAGGTCGGGGGATCTGGGTGGCCATTCTGCAGGACCACACCGGCCAATCCAACCACCAGGGAATTGAACATTTAGCCATTGACGAAGAGTTGCTCCGTAGTGTGTGTGAAATTGGTAGTCTTTTTGGGTGTCGGTTGCTGACGTATGCAGCTGTGATACGGCAGCTGCGTTCCCCAGACATTCGGATCACTTCAATCCTCTCTTCTTTCATCAATGCGATCTTCAGTTACCTGCAACAAACCATGGTTATTTCAACTTTCTGTGTCGATAACTTGTGAACCGCAACAAATATGTCAAATATGATTACTGCAATCAATTTCTGAGACAATTCTGGTCTTGCTTGATATGCAACATGACCACCTTGCCAAGTGAAACATTTGACCTTGATCGAATATGGTGTGAGGTCGGATTTCAAGATAGCGGCCATTTTGCGGAAATAGGCTAAAAAGTAGACCCCCTCTCATCGAATCTTTGATGGGGTATTCAGATAATTAATCCATCCCCCGTTTCTGAAATACAAGGGTGCCCTGCGACTTTTGACTCACCTTTTACAGTGCGAAGCAAAATTTTATTGGTAAAGAGGAGATAAGTATTCTTAGGTGGTTAGACCATGTTGAAAAAATGAACAGGGAAATGCTTACGACAAAATGAAGAAAAAAAGTACATCTAAATGGATGATTAAAAGCTTCTATATATGTGTATTTTAGTCCGTCCCGATGACGCAGACTTCTGACCATCCGAAATGGGTCTGAATTCGAATCCCGGTGAGGCATGGATGTTGTGTTTGCCTTACGGCTCTGACTCTCTCCCTTGCCTGAAACCAGTAGCCCTAAATTAAGGACGGGTGATTGCTTATAGCGGATTGAATTGCTCACAGTAGTTGTTAAACCCCCAAATAAAAAAAAATACAGCAGACTTTGTACTTAAATTTGGTGCTGTGGATCGCCATACACTTGTAGTCTAAAAGAAACGTTACCCACATCAGCTCTAGATAATTCTGTCGAAGATTGTTTTCTTGATCAGCCAACCTACAATTAACAGTGGTGTTTAAAATAAAATGATGATCTGCAAATTCTTACATTAATCTCGATGGACGAAAGGAAATCCGGAACTTTATTTGATCCTTATTACAAGATTTGCGTATTGCAGAACTTCGCAATTAAATCACAAACAGGAAATATGCACATGGGAACAGGAACAACAAATAGTTCTCACTTGCCGTTGTCCGGAACAGTCAGTAAGTTAATACAATGCCTCACTGATTGTTTATACAATTCATACAATGAATCATCATTCATAAAATGAATCCTCCATAATGATGAATCCTCCATCATTCATACAATGCTCTCAACGACTCTCCATACTGTTAATGAGACTGTCAATTAAGGCCAGTGGAATTAACCACCATTCCTACAAAAGGGTTATTCGGAGATCCTGGAAGATTCCAGGGAAAGGGGGTTGGCGTTCTACAACTCACGTTCCCGAGGCATCCCAGACATTCTCAATAGGATTCGTGTCTGACTAATATGCTGGCTAGAGGTCTGCACGGACCCCGGGCCGGGTCGCGCCTTTTGTGGTTTAGAGAACAGAGCAACGGGCCAGGAGGGGTTTTTCCCCAGACACTTACGACCAGGATGGGTCACGTCGACCCATTCTTTCTGTCGCAATGGCAAAAAAAGAGAAAAGTTGAATTCCAGCTTTCCTGGTATGTTTAACAGCTTATAACGACGTAAATTTCTTCCTTCATTTTTATCCGCGCCGGGGTCCGAACCCGGATCCCCTCATTCCGGAACAAGTTGCTCTACCAATTGAGCTACGCGGACGTTTTATTCTGATTCCTATCTGCCTTTATGTCGTGTGCGTCCTTCTGGCAGGTACGTCACATCTCCTGGTACGTTACAAGCTTTGCTTACTTTACTAACTTTAATGCTATAGGGCGTAACCACACAGGCGAACAGAAGCAATTACGGTGTTTATACCATTTGTAGGTTTTAAAATAGCAAAAACAGTTAAGGGTTTGAGGACAACAAAAAGGTCCGACCCCGAGCGAGCGTATGTGTTGTGCGGAGTGAGGGACGAGAGTGTCTGCACTGGCGTGGGGTGTGTTTGCATGAGAAAGTGGGAATACATCGATTTTTTCTCCTATCCCTAATCTGTATAGGGATTGACTTTTGTAATGCTACCGCGTGCTATAGTCCACAGAAAGGGAGATTTTGAACGCGCTTTGTCCACGCCCCCCTCTCTCTCTCTCTTTAGAGGTTATATTCTTCGATAATTGTTAAAGTTTAGTTAATATTTTTAGGCTTGCATGTAACTAAATACTTTCAATAATATCTCATTTCATCTTTTAATTTTCACAATTTAATAAAATACTAGAGAAAAACAAGATAATACAAACCGGCAGATAACGAGCCTAAACAATAACTGCAGGTAACGGATCTAGTATACGGAGCAGCTACAATTGACCGCGTTGGGCCTTAAGGGCACGGGCATGAGCGGGGCCGGGCTCAGCAAATAACGGCCGTGCGGACCTGTAATAATGCCCGATTCGAACGATATCTTCTATTTTCCGGTACACATGCACCAGTTGAGCTCTGTGCAGTCTGGCGTTATCGCCCACATGGGAAGAACCTATACCGCCGGCGCCCCTTAAAACCTGCCATAGTGGTCCAGAATCTCATCTCTATAGCTCTAGCCAGTCAACGAGCCACTCTGAAGGGTGTGAAAATCTGTGCGACGGTTTATAACAATGCCTTTCCACACAAGAAATTAACCACCATGAAAACTGAACTTTTCACGGATATTTAAGGGGTTGTTGCGAGTTCCAAGTTCTCGACAGATGAGAATTCGTCGAGAATCGGCATTTAAACTGTCGTGCCTTCATCCGTGGAAAGCACACGTGCCCAGTTGTCTAGGCAGTACAGGATATGCTGGCGACTCCATCTTAAACGCACCCTTCTGGAGGAATGATTTAGGAGTACACAAATCGTTGGTCTCCTCTCATAGAGATTTCTCTCATGCGAAGAATGGTAAACCATATATCGAGTAATTGAACAAATCGAGCTGCAGAGTTAGTTTCCTGTCCGTTCTCTGTCGCTGTCTTCTTGCTGCTGAGTATTGGTAGCCCTGCGATGAGTTCATTCTTGTCGAAGAACTCCGGAGTCATTTTCCTGTCCGTTCTCCTCAGCTGTCTTCTAACTGCTGAGCGGTGGTAGCTCTTGGATGATTTCTTTCTTGTCGATGAGGTCCAGAGTGAATTTCCAGTCTGTTCTCTGCCGTTGTTTTCTTGCTGCTGAGCATTGGTAGCCTTGGGGTGGGTTCTTTTTCTCGATGATCTCCAGAGTCAGTTTCCCGTCTGTTTTCTGTCGCTGTCTTCTTGCTGCTGAGCAGTGGTAGCCCTGGGATTGGTATTTGTTTGTCGATGAGATCCAAAGTCAGTTTCCTGTCTCTTCTCTGCCGCTGTCTTCTTGTTTCTGAGCAGTGGTTGCCCTGGGATTGGTTCTTTTCTGTCGATGATGAACCTCTCCTGTGCTAAAGAACCGCCTCCGGAGTCTCGCAATGATATTTTGTGGTATATTTAACGCTATGGGCACCGCCGATTGGAATTAACTTGCTTCCATCCCCGAATTACTCACCACCGCTGTAAATCGTTCAAATTCTGTCTTGGAGACATTTTCATCTCAATCTATCACGGCAATACTATCCAGCTTACTTCAAGAAGAAATGAGCAAGCCGATCTATCCCCTTTATGACGTGTCCTAATTTTTACACTATGCACTAAAAGAGATGTATTTGAATATGGGTTCTTCTTTAGTGTCACTATATTTGCATATTTATCCGTTTTCATTGCATTTCCATCCATGCACCACGTGTTTAGTACAATTTTATCTATCAACCTTTAATTTTGCACACCAGTGTTATATTACACTAGTAAATAAGCGGATGTATATTAGGCTATATGCGCTCTCAACTTATAAATTACGTTTTATATAAAAGCAATAATTGGAATATAAGTCTAATGAATGAGTATTCTTATAATGAAATGCCCTTTTCTGCCGGTGATGATTTCGAACTCACGTCTTCCTAATCCGCAGTCGAAATTCTGCCAGCTGAACTACGTTCGCAAAGAATTATCGGCGCAGCTTTACATTTTGATTGTGGCATCACCTCAGTGGTATATCACTTTTAATCCCCCGCTCTCCGGCAACTGAGAAAGGCGGAGGCACGAAATCGCGGGTTTCAGATGCTCCGGCAAACCATGTTGAAGAAGCTCACTGTGGAATAAGGAACATTTTACTATTTCCGGACAATGTGTGGACGAATCATCTCATATTTTTTTAACCTCAAGGCTAGGAGACTCATTTTTACGTTCCGGCGCCAATATAGTGAAAAACCCTTTCTTGCTGGTGATAGGATTCGAACCTATATTTTCCTTCTCGGAAGTCGAACGTTCTACCAAATAAACTACGCGAGAAATGCGGATCGCTACAATTCGCCGTTTTAATTGTTGCTGCATCACCTCATTGGAACGTTACATGCTAGACTAACTTTTGAAGACGGAAAGTGTGCATGCAGTTAAGTTATATATCAGTATATTTTGACTTATATTTTTTCTTGTTCAAACCTGCTTGGTCTAGGTCAAGTCAGATCAATCCGAGTCTGATTGACTCCAGCTCGACTCAGGATTGGGTCAACATAAAAAGCGCACGGGTTCGGGACAGAATATCGTGTCCTTATTTCATCACTGATTACCATTCACCCACCCCTAATTTTTTGGGGAACGGGAAAGGGTCAGTAGCAAAGTCGAAATGTAAGCGTGCGGACTATGTTTCATTAGAGGTGAACTACCCAGCTTGGACAATCATCCACAAATTGTGGTAACTTGGGCGCTGGCGCGGCATTGTTGAATGTTGAACGACAATGTAAAGGTACAACAATCGTTGTTGGGAATGAAGTGCGATAATGTGAAGGTGAAGACAACAATGGAATTAAATATGAATAAATTGAAGAAAGCTGGCTACCGCAATTAAGTTCCGCTTGACCTCCGAAGTGATTAGAGCTTAAGTTATTTTACGTGCTTGGTTGAAATGATCCCATCTTTCTCTCTCTTTCCTCGTCTACTTATACACAGTGCGTCAAAGAATTTTTAAGACTGGGTCTGTAAATGTAAAATGAAATAGAAACAAGAAATTATAATTTGTTTCGGTTTGTTATTCAAAATAAGTCCCTCCGGCTTCAATACACTTGTTACAGCGATTTAATAAGGATTCGAATGCCTGTTCCAGTTCACTTTGCGGAATTGCCTCCAAAGCACGCGTCGAAGCTGTTTGTATGGTCTTAATATCATCAAAATAACACCCTTTAACGTCATTTTAAGTTTTGGGGATAAAGAAAAGTCGCAGGGTGCTAAATCAGGCGAATACGGTGGATGATTCAACACGCAGACGCTATTTTTCGCCAAACATCTACGAACAAGAAGTGAGGTGTGACTGGGTGCATTATCGTGCAACAAACACCCAACTGTTTTCATCCCGATATTCTGGACGAATGCGACGAATTCTGCCCATCAAACGCCTCAAAACATTTAAATAAAACTCGCCAGCAATTGTTTGTACACTTGGAACAAATTCTTTGTGGATAATACCCTTACTATCGAAGAATGTAATGAGCATTGTTTTGATTTTCGATGGAACTTTTCTTGTTTGTTTCGCTTGTGGCGAGTTTTGTGACTTCCATTCCGCACTTTGTCGCTTTGTTTTAGGATCATATTGAAAACACCATGTTTCATCCCAAGTACTAATCGATTTTAAGAAGTTTGGATCATTTTCAGCGGCTGAAATGATGTCTCTGCAATGTGCACTTCTCCTTGATTTTTGTTCATTGGTTAACGTGTGTGGAACAAATTTAGCACAGACTTTTGCATTGCCCAAATCTTTATGCAGGATGGTTTGAATCGTTTCTTTGTTGATGTTTAAAGACTCTTCCATCATTCTTAGTGACGCACATGGATTGTTTGCCACGAAATCACGCACTTTTTCAATAATCTCAGGTGTCCTAGATGAACTTGGTCTTCCGGTATGCTTATCATTTACTAGCGTATCTCTTCCTTCTAAAAACCGTTTGTGCCACAGGAAAATATTTGATCTACTTAAACAAAACTCATCGTAAACTTATTTCATCATTTGGTACGTTTCCGAGGCACTTTTACTAAGTTTTGCGTTAAATTTAGTAACAGCCCTTTGTTTCATCTTAATACTTCAACATGAAAAAAAGTTTACTTCTCTAATGAATGGCAGTTTCGTTTGAGTTACTTTAACAGCTGAGCAGTACTTTTGGCAGAAAGCAAGCAGATGGTCACGGTTTATAACGCATGCGCGATTACACTGGTGGCGCCACCGTAGGCTGAAATCTAGCACCAGTCTTAAAAATTCTTTGACGCACTGTGTATATGCATACGCAGTGTGCCCGGTAAGTAACGAGGATAAAATCATTATATCGAAAGAACAAACTATATTTTGAATTTATATAATTCAAGACTACACGCTTGTGATATTGATTAAGAATAAATTATCAACGCTTATTCACAGTTAAAAGCTTTATCAGCATCGAAATCCTTGCAGAAAGAGCTTGATTTCCTTAAACGAATTGCAGTACACAGAGGATATACACATTCCTTTATAGATAAAGCTATCCAAAAATTTAGGAAACCGAAGCATGTCTGCTCACTAACGCCAGTAGACAACCCAATACGACAGAATTGGGCGGTTATCCCATTTGCTCCACAGATTTGCTTTGGAATTTCAAAAATTCTCAAGAGTTTTAATTTTAAAGTTATTTTCAAACCCATAAACAAGATAAATTTTTTCGGATCAAAAGATTACGTCGAAGACATAAATTCCTGGGGAATTTATCAGATGCCTTGTGAATGTGGACTTTCATATATAGGACAAACCGGCAGGGCTTTAACTTTCCGTGTGAAGGAGCACAAGACCTACGTACGAAATTGTGAACTGAAGAAGTCGTCTATAGCCCAGCATTGTCACGAAAAGAACCATGAATTTCTGTTTGGAAACGCTACGCTCATTGATAAACCTGATTCAACGATCAAGCTTAATGTATTAGAAGCTTTTCACATATACCAGAACTCTTCACTGCTTGTCAACGACATGACGTCGACACCATTTCTTTCAAGCGCGTGGAAACAACTCACCAAAAACCGTGACCGTCAGAACTCTGATGATGTCACAATGATTTAAATGTTTACGCTCCATTCGTCCTGATGAAGCCGAGCCAGAAACTCTGCGAAACTATAGTCGATGCTAATAAAGCTTTTAATTGTGAATAAACGTTGATAATTTATTCTTGTATTTTGAGTTGTCACTTACACAGATTAAAAATGATCAACACTACAGTGGGATCTTTTGTACATCTGTTGAAAGGCACTGCGGAAATCCTGAATCGGAACCTCCTCCAAACTTAGGTCACACGGCGTTGCGTTGGATATCCTCAGTGTTACTAAAGCGCTCCCATTTCAAGGTACAGTTTACCTTTGGGAAGAGGAAAAAGTCTACGGTAGGGTGGAGTTTGGATCACATTGTGACATCTTCACTAGTCATAAACAAAACTCATTGATGACTTAATTCAACTTACAACATATAATTCTCTTTCGGTTTTTGTGCCATGGGAAATGTTAATCTTTATTCCTCCTATTAGTACTAATACGTATCATTAACGTAATAATTCTCCTACCATTGATGCTGTCGTTATTAACAAAACAAATCGCCTGCACTTATTACTGAGATGATTTATGGCGTGGTTATTTCTTCTGACGTAAGCTAACTGCGTCGCAGTAAGGAGTTTAATTCTATCAACAAAAATATCACTTGTGATACAATGCCAACAAAGTGGCCATGCAAAGTTCTTTAAGGAAGTTTTCCACTTTGTCTTCAACTAATTTATCAGTTTTCTGGAGTATAAACCAATATTCGGTTTCATTTGATTTTATTAACGTAAAACACATGCATTTGTTGAGTCTACTTTATGTTGATCTGACTTGGAGATAGGAAAGCTGCGTAGCGTCAAATGTTATCTAATATCTGATGTATGGTATAATATTATCTACAGGAATATTCAAATTTTGGATGCTCCTCAAATAAAAATGCTCTTTTAAATCGTTCCGAGAAGAATTACAATAAATTACAATATACTAATGGCAAATGCATTCCACTGATTAATGTTTTCCCGTCTTAGTATTTTTAATTTGAACAGATATACATTATTTAGCTCCTTTGAAACTGCAAACAAAATTATCTGAATCTTAATTTCAGAGATTAAAACCACATTTCACATTTTAGTATCAAAGCCTGAGAGGATATGAAACTCACAAAGGCGTGGTTATTAAAAACCTGTCATACTTCATCAACTACAACAGTGTGACAAGACATAATTTGAAGCCTGTCTTACAGATCCTATTTGGAATCGAAATCGAAATTTGGATGTGACGTAAGAACTTTAATATGAATAAAACAAACTCTTTCAAGAAAATATATATGAAAATATATAAAAGTAAAAATAATAAAAAAATATTTTTCTATTTTCTTATAAAAAATATTTTTCTGTCCCCCCCCTCTCACTCTGTATATATATATATCCGTAATTTGTTATACCAAATTTTGTCAGACAAAGTATCAACAAAACACGAATGTGGAAGTGTTAAAAAAATTTTATTAATCGCGGTAACTTCCCTTATGGTAGGTGTACTATAGTTAAAAAAGTTTCTGTCGAAGAACCGCAAGCTGAAGAGAACGACGCCTCAAGAGAAAAATATTTAACGAGTTCGAGATCCAGGCGAAACTGCAATTTTCGCTAGGAACGGAAACTAGGTATATTACATGCGTTTTTAGCTGTACAAATTAGGAGCCAAATCATTGAGGTTATACCTGAGAAGTGTTACTGACATAAAATTATTTTTATACTTCCACAAAAATAATAAAAACTATTTTTTCAATAAAAGCGTCGGGAATTATTTTTACAGTTCGTATGTCCGAGATAATTATTAAAATAATGGCTGAAATTATATCTTTCGGACAATTCTCACAAGGGGCGTAACAGGAAAAATAGTGAAAAATTCTGGGAAAAACTAGGAGTCAAAATAAGTTTCGCAAATCATGTGGCTTAATAAGAAAGTAAGTGACTCCTTCTCAGCCGAGACGCCTCCGAACTTCCACTGATGATGCATTAATGACACACCCTGTTTAGCCTTTGAAATGATTTCTGCTGAATTCATAGGAGTGAGTTGCTGGCTATAAATTTGCATTTGATATTATCCTGATTTTGAACTGTTGCTGGTTTTAAATTAAAAACATTTGATATTATCCTGATTTTGAACTGTTGCTGGTTTTAAATTAATAACATTTGATATTATCCTGATTTTGAACTGTTGCTGGTTTTAAATTAGTAGCATTTGATATTATCCTGATTTTGAACTGTTGCTGGTTTTAAATTAATAACATTTGATATTATCCTGATTTTGAACTGTTGCTGGTTTTAAATTAGTAGCATTTGATATTATCCTGATTTTGAACTGTTGCTTGTTTTAAATTAATAACATTTGATATTATCCTGATATTGAATTGTTGCTGGTTTTAAATTAATAACATTTGATGTTATCCTGATTTTGAACTGTTGCTGGTTTTAAATTAAAAACACTTGATATTATCCTGATTTTGAATTGTTGCTGGTTTTAAATTAATAGCATTTGATATTATACTGATTTTGAACTGTTGCTGGTTTTAAATTAATAACATTTGTTATTATCCTGATTTTGAACTGTTGCTGGTTTTAAATTAATATCATTTGATATTATCCTGATTTTGAACTGTTGCTGGTTTTAAATTAATAACATTTGATATTATCCTGATTTT
Source organism: Macrothele yani (assembly GCA_039090855.1). Taxonomy (NCBI): domain Eukaryota; kingdom Metazoa; phylum Arthropoda; class Arachnida; order Araneae; family Macrothelidae; genus Macrothele; species Macrothele yani. The sequence continues at coordinate 25,364,552 of CM076993.1, forward strand.
GAACTGTTGCTGCTGAATTAGTGACACTGTGAATTATTTTGTGCAAAATGAATGACACTCCACATCCCGTTTTGAATTATCACTCCTAAATTAATGACACTGGACTCCCATTCTTGTTGAATTAATGAGTAGATATAGACCTGACTCTGAACTCCCACTTTTGTGAATGAATGAGTACATATATGCCATATCTCCTTTTTGAAATATTGATGCAAAATAAATGACACTGTACATCAGGTTTTGAATCATCAAGGCTGAATTGATGACATTGTGTTCTCCCATTTGAGTTACTGCTGCTGAGTTGACACACCAACCCCCATTTTCGATAACTTCTTTTTTCTGGTGTTTTACGACCATCATGAGCAAAACTGTTAGCGCTATAAACAGTCGCCCGTGCCTAACTTCGCGCTTCTGGCTCCAGGGAAGGGGTAAAGCCAGAGCCAACAGAGAAGTACAATCATTACCCATGACTTTTCCAGGACGAGAAACCGGTGCCCAGCTAGGACAACTGATAAGAAGCCAGAAGTCTGGCCACGTGGTCACCGGGGTGGCCACTGTCGATAACTTAGCTTAATAAATGTTATACTACATCACTTTTCAAATAACCTACCGCCAAATAATAATTGTCGGTGGCTTAGAGGTCAACGTTCGTGGCTGCCACGGAAAATTCTCAGGATCGATCCTCCCAGGCAGGAACGAACGCTCGAACCACTAAATACAGGCCGTGCGGTGGGTGGGGACGTTAAGCCTTCGGACCCTATACTTCCCTCCTCCCCGCGATTATAAGTAGAAGCGTTTCCCTCCCCTTTCTACCGCGCTTTGGTTTGGTTTTCCTGTCGGGCATTCTAGCCCAAATCTTCCAGCTTCCTACTTCTAATTGTTTACGATCTGAGGTCAGACACTATCTTCTTAAAATAGTTTACAAATCTCCCTCTCTTTCTCTCGTTATTTTGCCTTATTTCATGCTTAAAAGGAAATCTGATTATCATGCAGGAAAACTCTTTATTAAAACCTAACGACTGGAAACTTATCACAGACCACTGTGCCTACCCAGAATTATTTACATGCTGGAGCGCTGTCTCAGTTTGTATGTCCTCTTATTTTAACAGTAGAAAATATGAACTTGATGCATAAGTTACTGCTCTATCAATACACACTTAATGTGTTATCTATATTCGTGCATAACAGAAATTAGAAATATATATCTGCAGGTTAGTGCCTAGTTTACATTTTGATTGCTCGGAAAAGGGTTAATGAGTAAGACAAATGAAGATTATCATAGCAAGGCGGAAGTTTAATTCACATTTTCTCTCCTTATAGTTCGAGAAAATAAAGTATTTGTAAAAGAAAAGTGACTTGAAACAGTTAAATAGACAAAAAATGAAGATATCCGACTTAAAAAAGCGATTCCTACAAGTCACATAAAGAAACAGTATGGCGTCGTCTTGTACGTAACTCCAAATTGTTATTTACATTTAGCTGCCAGGTCGTTAAAGCATATGTAAATAGAGTGACCAACTGGTACCATTAGCTGTTGGATGATTCTCCATACTGATGAGATTTTACAATTTTCAAGATTCTGCGAAAATCATGGGATTACCCCACAGCGCCCGCTAGCAGGGCCGTGGAAAACTTTTCATACCCCTAATATTTTCGGTCAGTAGAATACATGTAAAGCTCGGACAAAATGGGATAAAATATCCAACGCCAAATATTCAAACGATTCTGTAATGAATGCAACAGCCTAAACTTTGAAAATAATAACGATAATTAAAAGGTATTTGAATCGAGACCCCGACAATGCACTCACCGACCGGTTTCGACTGTCCTTTGCAGTCATTTTCAAAGGTTCGATGTTTTAGTGAGTCTGCACTGAATCTCTGAGCTTAGAGATGTAGTGCAGGAATAAGAAAAAAGCAATTTCGCTCTCATTTCAAGTGGTGTTTTATTCTCGTGTAATCTTCTTCATGCAATGTATTTATCCTTAGCCAATCATAATTTTTCAATTGAACTACTACCACATGGCATATACACTACTACTGTTTGAAAAAATCCCAACACTATGAAGGACTGCTGGTTTTAGCTTAAAGCTTACAGGACATATACAACAGGTTGCGACATGCAAATGGCTAAAATTCCAGTAAAAATGCGCATGCGGTTTCCGGACAACGCCCTCCTAACTGTCCGTTCTTCAGTATAAAGAGCTGGCTCAAGCGAGACGCCGCAATCAGGTCCGCGGGTGGCCTAGTGGTCAACGTTCGTGATTGCCACGGATAAGACCTCGGGGTTCGATCCCAGGCTGGTAAGAACACTCGAACTACTAAATATGCGCCGTGAGTCGGATGAGCACGTTAAGTCGTCAGGCCCGGAATTCTGGCCCCCAGTAATAAATAAGGGCGTCTTTCTACCTCGCTTCCGTGTCACTTTCCTATCGGGCACTCTAGCCCAAATTCCTAGCTTCCTATTTCTAACAGTTGTTTAAGACCTGGGATCAGACACTCCCTTCCTAAAATCCTCTACACATAATCTGATCTGATCTGATGCTGCAATCAGTGAAGAGCTGACATTGAGTCGCAAGTGAGCTTCTTGTGTCTCACTAGACCCCGTCGCCAAAGTAGGTAGCATTATGAACACCTGACGGAAATCGAGCGAATGATGATAGTTGGGATGAGAGCAGCTGGATTTTCCTACCACGAAATGTACTGGACGAAACGCCAGTACACTGCTGAGAATGTAGCGTCAGTGAACCGATGAGGCTCGGACGCACAGAAATCTAGGAAATGAACAGCAAAATTGCACGACTGCATGGGATGACAGACACCTCTACCTCATGGTAGTGACGAGTTGCACAGCGACATCCACGGTGTTAGTGCAGCAGTGCACTAAAACCGGCCAGGTTTTGTCCTCCAGCACAGTTCGACGTCGTCTGCTTTACACAGGGCTGATTCCGAGCAGCCTATTGCTGCACATTCCTTTGACTCTCAACCACAGACGCCTCAGGCGGCAATGGAGTTTCGGACACAGACATTGGCGCGCTGATTAGCAACAGGTCGTGTTTTCTGACGAGTCACGATTCTACTTTATGCACCATGATGGTCGCATACGTGTTCGATTACATCTTGGTTAACGGCACCTTGAAGCGTGCATTTTTTAGCGTCATACGGACCCAACGCCAAACGTCATGATTTGTGGCGCCATCGGGTTAAATTTGCGATCTCTCCTGATACGCATTGGAGGAACCTTCAACAGGGATGTTTTAGAAGCAGAGGTGATAACTTCCTTCAGAGTTGTCATGGTGCTATATTCTAGCAGAACAATGCTCGGCCACATGTGGCCCGGAATGTCCAAGACCGCTTCCGCGCACTGCAGATACTTTTCTCCCCTTGCCTAGTTACACTTGTCTCAGACATGGTAACTAGGCGATTAACTCGTCAAGCGCCCCCGCCACAAATGATTTCTGGTCTCGGTTAGAAGTAACCTGGCAGACTATTTTCCAGGACGGTACCAAAAACCTCTTTTCATTCAATACCACTCCATTTAGAGGCTACTATGGTTGCACGTGGCTTCACACGATACTGAGTTATGTAGCGAAAAATATTGTATAGATCTACAAACATGATCAGTTATCTTCTGTAACATGAGAAATGTGTGATGTGAAGTTCATTTGAATAGCCCGATTCTTTCTTCGTGTTGCGATGTTGACAAACATTAATGTATTCCGGAGTTTAACAACCACACCATGAACGACAATGATTCGACAAGCGATTAGTGGTCAAAGGCTCTGATTTCTGGCTTTCGACAAGCGTATAATAGTCAAACGCGCTGATTTCTGGCTTTCGACAAGCGATTAGCTGTCAAAGGCCCTGATTTCTGGCATTCGACAAGTAATTAATGGTCAAAGGCACTGATATCTGGCATTCGACAAGCGATTAGTGGTCAAATGTTCTGATTTCAGGTATTCGACAAGCGATTAGTGGTCAAAGGCGCTGATTTTTGGCATTCGACAAGCGATTAGTGGTCAAAGATGCTGATTTCTGGCATTCGACAAGCGATTAGTGGTCAAAGGCGCTGATTTTTGGCATTCAACAGGCGATTAGTGGTCAAAGGCCCTGTTTTCTGGCATTCGACAAGCGATTAGCCAAAAATCAGGACCTTTGACCACTTCGCTACTTAGGTAGAAAAACACGTGAGTAAATTGGACTCGCGTGCGTGCCCTGTCATTTATGTCATCATGAAAATGTCCCTGTTACACATGCATTTCGAGACGTAAAGCAATTTCCAATCTTTGGATGTCACTATTGCAGCGATGTTCGAGATATTTATTCGCGACGGATGTACGCCACGCTTATGATATACCAGTCTTGAGTTGGGTAAATTATTGGGCCTTCTCTTCACACAGGATTACACAGAATGTGTGAATCAAACTCATCTTTAGAAAATTCAAGGTTGCAACTGAAACTAAGGGAACGGAAGAAGCGAAAAATGGCACAGAACATTTCATATCGTTATGGAAAGACGTTTAAGGTACTGTGTTAAGAAGCATTATAAACTTATAACTCAGATTTTTCCGTATTCATATATTCCAAAGATTTTATAAATGGTTTGATAGCAAGATTTGTTGCATTAGTATGATATGAAAAAAATGGGATGTTTATACACTCTACGTCAAAAAAATAGTTGCACCCAGAAGTAAGCAACTGACAGGAATGGAACTTGGTGAGTAGTTCTGACATCGTGAGACATGCAAATGATTCAAGTATCTCCATCGGCCGAGCATGTGACGCAAGCTAGGAGGTGTCGTACCGCTTTGCTGCCTAACCGGCTATGTACAGTAGTGGCCAACATTGTGGAAACCTTTTGGAAAAAGTGTATTTTTGAGGTTTGAGGGCTCATAACACCCCTTTGTTTTGGAGTAATACCATAAAATTATACATCAATGGAAAGATAATTGCATCAAAAATGTAATGCAGTAAAGTTTGTTCAATTATCTGTATTCTATGAAAAGTTACACCCAAACTATCAGAAAAAGGAAGCACAGCTTGCTTAGGTTGATATGAAGTAGCTTTCCTTCACTTGAATGTAGCCAATGAGCATGAGTGTTTAGAGAGCCAATCAGATGTCGCCAATCAGGTCACAGTTGGATTCAGCTATTGATGTCATGTATTGGAGCTGAGAGGAGGACATTTGTCAGTGTTTTATGGGATTGCTATCAAGTTGGTTGGTTCTTTTTTTTTGTGTTCTTTCATTTAGTGAGCTAGTCATCATCATCATCATTGTCAACCATAATCAATCCACTGCTGGACGAAGGTCTCCCAAGTTTCCTCCACAACGGTCTGTCTTGTGCCAGTCTCCTCCATGTCACCCCTGCATACTTTCGAATTTCATCCACCCATCTCCCATGTGGTCTTCTTCTGGGTCTTTTCCTGTCCCTTGGAATCCAATCTAAAATTTCGGCTGTCCATCGATGATCTGTCCTTCTGGCAGTATGCCCAGCCCATTGCCATTTCAGGGATTTAACTCTGATCATGATGTCTTCCACTCTTGTCATTTTTCGGATCCACGAGTTCCTCTTCTTATCTCTCCTGGTTACACCAAGTATGCACCTCTCCATGCTTCTTTGAGTTGTCTGCAGCCTTTGTATGTCTCTTTTAGTTAAGGTCCACGTCTCTGCACCATACGTAAGCACTGGAAGGATGCATTGATCAAACACTTTTCTTTTAAGACATAATGGCATATTGCTCTTGAAAATTATGCTGTTTCTTCCAAAAGCTCTCCAGGCAAGTTTTGTACGCCGATTAATTTCTTCATCAATGTGACCCTCACTTGATATCTGCTGTCCAAGATAAACGTATGTGTCTGTTATCTCCAGCTTTTCTCCATCAATCGATAAATCTTCATTTCTTGTAAAAGCATTGAACATCACTTTTGTCTTCTGAAAGTTCATTTTTAATCCCACTTCTTTACTCTTGTCAGCAAGTTCCTGGATCATACTCTGCAGCTCTGATGGGGTAGTTGCAAAAATGACTACGTCATCAGCAAAACGAAGGTGGGTTAGATAATCTCCATTAATCTTTATCCCCTTGTTTTCCCAGCTCAGCGACTGAAAAACACCCTCCAATGTGGCATTAAAGAGCTTCGGAGATATGGTGTCACCTTGTCTCACTCCCTTTCCAATTTTTATGTGTGTTGTATTTTCAAACAGCCTAATCTTTGCACTTGCATTTTCATAGATGTTATTAATAATATTAATGTATACATCTTCAATACCGCAGGTTTTCAGAGCCATTGTAACTGCTGATGGTTTCACCGAATCAAAGGCTTTTTCATAATCGATAAAAGCCATGCACAATGGAAGTTCATATTCCCTCGCTCTTTCAATTAGTTCTCTCAGCACATGGATATGATCTATTGTGCTGTAGCCACTCCTGAATCCAGCTTGTTCTCTCGGTTGAGCCATGCCCAGTGTTACCTTCAAGCGGTGTGAAAGAACTTTAGTGAAGATTTTATAAACTACTGATAGGAGGCTGATAGGTCTGTAGTTTCCGAGATCCTCAATGTCACCTTTCTTATGTAGCAGGATCATTGTAGCGGTGTTACAATCCTCAGGAATCTTTCCTTCATTAAGGCATCGAGTGAAAATTTGGGCGAGTACTGTTTCGATTTCTCCACTTGCTTCTTGTATGATGTCTACAGTAATTCCATCTTCTCCTGGAGCTTTTCCCCGCTTCATGTTCTTGATTGCATGTGCAACTTCTGCTGGAAGGACTGGAGGAACTATGGTACTGGTATCTTTCATGATGTCTGGAGTGCATATATCATCCCTTTCATATAATTTGGAGTAGAAATCTTTCACTCTTGTCAAAATTTCGCCTCTATTTCTTGTTACAGAACCATCTTTTTTCTCAGTGCCATAATCTGTTTTCTTCCCTTACTGAGATGTCCCTTTGCTATCTTTAGGCTTTGGTTGTTTTCAATTGCTTTCCTCACTAGTTCACAGTTGAATTTTCTTACGTCTTCAGTGATACTTTTTCTTACTGTCTTGCATAGCTCTATATATTCCACTTTGGAAGTCACATCTTCTTTAGTTGTCCTCATCTCTCTTCTTTTTTGCATCAACATTTTTGTTTTTCCTGATAATTTATTTACATGCAACTTGTTCTTAGACCCAGCTAATTTTGTTGCTGTTTCCATAAGAGCTTTGGTTACTTTTCTGTTAACTTCAGAGATGTCCACTTCTTCCGATGTTAGGCCTTCTAAAGCAGAGAACCTGTTTTTCAGTTCCAACTTGAAGGTATTATGGTGTTTTTTAAGGTTGGTTATGTCAATAGATTTTGTTTGTCTTATGAGCTTGCCACGTTCAAGTTTAGTGTTGAGGTGCATCTTACATCTCACCAATCTATGGTCACTACCTGTGTTGAACTTGTTTAGCACACTGCAGTCTTCTATGACGAATTTTTTGTTACACATAATAAAATCAATTTCACTTGTCGTCTCATTTGGATGTCTCCATGTCCATTTCCTGTGTGGCTTTTTCTTGAAGAAGGAGTTCAAGATGAAAAACCCTTCTGCCTCTGCAAACTCAACGAGAGTATTTCCACGCTGGTTTCTGTTGCCGTGACCGAATTTACCTACTGAAGTTTCATTCTGTTGCCGTTGCCCTATTTTTGCATTGAAATCTCCCATAATTATTTTCAAGTGCTGCTTACCTTTAGTATTTAGATGACGAATTTCCTCATAAAATTCTTCAATTTCTTCTTCAGGATGACTTGTGGTCGGTGCATAAGTTTGAATAATCTGAGCCTGGTATCTTTTCGAGAGTTGGATAACAAGCCGTGCAGCTCTGTCAGAGGAACTTTCAACTTCTACAACTTTATCCTTCAGTTTCTTGTTTATTATAAATCCAACACCACTAGTTCTGCCAGTATCTGTCCCACGATAGTAGAAGAGATGTCCACTTTTCAGTTCGATGAGATCTTCTCCTTTTCTCCTTACCTCACTTAGCCCCACGATGTCCCACTTGATCCTTTGTAGTTCCTCTTCCAATTCAAGAAGCCTTGAATCAGAAGATAGGGAGCGTCCATTGTACGTAGCCAAGGTCAGCATCAGATGGCAGCCTAGTCCGGTCCTCCGGGGATTCTTAGCACCCTCTGCCTTCATGTCGCACTGGCCGCTGCCTTGGCCAGGTACATTCCAGCTGCCGGAGACTGAGGGCCAAGATTTAAGTTGTGGAATCATTTTGGAGGGTTTGGCCATAACTCACCACGCTGGCCAAGCGGGTTGGTGAGTGTGGGATAGAATTTCCTCTAATCCCGATGGTATAGTTATACCGCTATTGGCGGTCGTCAGAGCCCCTTTAGTGGGAACAGGATGCACCACGAGAAGGCGGGGTTGACATTTGTCAAGGAGAGGCTGTGATGTTACGCATCACCTGAATTTACATCCCTAGTAAAACGTAATAAATTAAAGAAATGGCGCTGACAGTTGACTGGTAACCCAGAAAGCGATGTAAAATACTATTAAGTGAACAAGACTTCAGTTATGAAGAAATTAGAAGAAAAAATGGTGGAAACGTAACCAAAGGTGGCATTTCTAAATTTTAGAAGAGGTACTAGGCGACTCAGTCACTACAAAACCAGACTAGTAAAGGCAGGAAATGGTGCACAACAGCAAGCGATGATAAAAGAATTAAGAGACTGTGCCTAGATGACAGAAGAAAATCATCTGGGTGTATATACAATACGAAATGACGCAATGCAATGGGAAGGTGAGTGCAAAGACTGTTCGGCGCAGACTGCAGGAATTTGGTCTAATAGCTAGAATTCCACGAAAAAAGTTATTTTTATCTCTCAAACAAAGGTTGAAAAGATTAAAGTGGGCTAAAACCTATGTTAACTGGACAGCGGAACAATGGGACAGTGTTATTTGGTGATGACACCAAAATCTTCCTGTTTGGTAGTGATGGCATAAAATACGTAAGGAGAAGAATCGGAGAAGATTTGCATCCTGTTTGCATTACATGTACCGTGAAACACCGAGTTAGTGTTATGATCTGGGGTTGTATGAATTCAAAAGGTGCGAGCAGAATTTGCGTGATTAGGGGGAATATAAATGGCCAAAAATACATTAATGAAATACTTGAGCCCAAACGGAAGTCTTCCGCTCGGGATCTTTTCCAAAATATCACTTTATATAAAAAGGCAATCCATTTTAAGGATGAAGAAGCACCTGAAACTAAAGTTTTACTTGTATGCACAATAACACACACATCATGCGCGAAAAGAACAGGTGGAATTTCGGAAGTGTAATACTTAAAAACTAAACATGGAGTATCAGACAGCAGAAATATGAGTCACTTGCAAAAAACTTCGCAGCAGGAGAGAAGAACGACAGAAGACGTGTAAAGGCGTTGTGTCGTTTTTCTCTCCTGCTGTATAGAAGCGAGTTTCATTTCTCACGTCAGGTGTTTGCGGGCTCTATTCACGAGACACGGGAATAGCACTTGACGCAGTTAGAAATTATATAAACAACTTTTTCTCCTCGCGTGGAAACAATATTTGGTGACTGCTGGGAGATATACACTGAAGTGCTAGAAAAACTGGTACACCAGTCTAATACTTGGTAGGTCCCCCACGGGAGCGCAGGACTACAGAAATACGACGGAGCATGGACTCCACTAGCTTCTAGAAATATGCTGTAGGAAATGCACACCATACTTCCTGCTGAGCGTTCCACAATTCGGGTGTATTCCGAGTTCTCGGATTCCTGTGTTCCATTGCGCGTTGCATGGAATCCAAAATGTGTTCTATCACGTTCAGATCTGGCGACTTGGGTGGGAATGGCAGCACCCCAAACCCAGATGAATGCTCCTCTAACCATAATGTGGCGTCCCGACACTTACTGTATGTGGAGGCACATTGTCCTGTAGTAAAAGGCCTAACCCATCAACATGAATGCAGGACATGAACGGGTGTACCTCGTCAGAAAGGATGCGCATATAGCGTTGGCCGGTCACATACGTTTGTAGACGTACCAGGGGTCCCAGTGAAGTCCAGCTGAACACACCTCATACCATTACGGACCCTCACCAGCCGGTACAGTTCCCTGTTGAAAGACGAGATCCATGGCTTCATGGGGTTTGCGCCACACACGAATCCATCCATCTGCCCGATACAGTTTGAAACGCGACTCGTCAGACCAGACTACTTGTTTCCAGTCATCAAGTGTCCAGTGGCGGTGTTGCCGTGCCCAAGCGAGGCGCATAACTCTGTGTCCTGCAGCCATTAAGGGGACTCGAGTTGGGCGTCGGCTCCCAAAGCCCATATCGTGCCGGGTACGGGTGTATTCCGCACGCTGATGCTTGTTGAGACTCCAGCATTGAATTCTGATGATACCTGCGAGAGTGTTGCACGCCTATTGCGTGAAACGATTCTTGAGAGCCGATGATGGTCACGTTCACTCAATGTCTTTTTACGGCCACACTGGTATCGTAGGTTGGAGGTTTTGCCGGAATTATTGTAGTCACGGTACACCCTTGCAATGGTCGTCCGTGAAAATCCGAACTTCGTTTCTACCTCCGAAATACTATGGCCCATCTCACGAGCGCCAACTATGACACCGCGTTGAAAATAGCTTAAATAGTTATTACTTATCATTCTCATGCCGAAAAGAGCTCTGACAGCTGACAAGGATGTCTATCGCTTTATATACGCACTGGAGGACGCAACCGAGTACGCGCATAAGTGACGTTGCTATGTATTTTGCATAAGCTTGTCTGTACCAGTTTTTCTGGCACTTCAGTGTACTTATGACTTATTTTTCCAATAAGATTAACTCGCATAAATTGTATGAAAATCGAACATTTTTTGTAGTTAATGAGTACAGCAAGTGATACTCACAACACGATCAATTGCAGCAGAAACAAGAAAGATGACACCTCATTCTCGAGTGTAATGAATACGTCTTTTGAATCCCTTTGCGACTCAAAAATAATTTTTCGAAATATATTACAAAAAAACAACAACAATCGAAATCGTAGAAAAACCAAGATGAATTTGTGTTCACTAAAGGCAGAACTACGCATTATTTAAAATGCTGTACAGCCTTGAGTGTATTTCATGGTAAATAGAGCCATTAAAAAAAGCAAATAAGAAACAAAAGGAAAAAGAAAAGGCGACAGCGAAGTTTCGTTTTTAAGGAGCGCATCTTTTGAATTTTATCCGATGCGAAATAAATTTTATCAAAATTATTCATAGTTAATGGAACAGGTTAGATAAAAATTCAAGCGGATTTCTACAATCGATAAAGCACCAGGAATTTTTTTGTTGTTGTTGTAGGTCTAACGACCACCGTGAGCAACTCAATGGGCAATAAGCAGTCGGCCGTCCCTAATTTAGTACCATTGGTTTCAGGGAAGGGAGAGAATCATTGCCGTAAGAAAAACACATCCATGCCTCACCGGGATTCAAATCTGGACCCCTTTCGGACGAATGATCAGAAGCCCACTGCGCCACCGGGGCGGCAAAAAAACTTTTTGAGAATACCTCATATTTAAAATAGTGTATGCATTTTCCACCAGGGGGTGTACATGGATATTTTATTTTTGTCCATATCTCTGTTTCTAGGTGTATAATTTGAAAAATTATTTCTTTGTTGGAGAAAATTTTCGGTGCGAAATGTTTCTCATATAATTTCAAATATTTCTTTATGCACAAGTGTGCCGCTAGATGGCGTAAGTTCACGTTTCCGTTTACAGCCAGCAATATCTGCAGGACTAAAAATTCGATTGAAAAATATTCACTTGATCAGGTACTACTAACTATGAAAACTCCTTAGGTGTGTATTTTCTTACCCAAACAATAAACAATTTCGCCGCTAGGGGGCGCAAATATATATGTATATTTATATATATTTCTTTTCTTTATTATATATATATATATATATATATATATATATATATATATACTTAAGAGCAAAACTGAAGACTAAGGAAAAAATTTTAGAATTTAAAACGAAGGGTGCAAAATAACCTGAAAATCAAAACGCGCAACGCAGCAGTTTTGAAAATTCAGAATTCACATTCTATAAAGTTCAGGTTCATAGCTAGTGGAGTAAGGAGTCATAAAAAGAAAATAGATCTTGCTTTTGAAGATGTCTTAAAGAAGGTTTTGAAACACATTAGAAACTGTTCTAACTTGATGTACAGAGATTTCTGGATAATTAATAATAATGCTGAAGTAATTTCTACTATACTCAAAGTTTGTCCCCTAGATATTAATAGTTATGATTTTGAAAACCTATATACTAATCTGCCTCTATCAGATATAATCACTACCTTTAAAGAGCTGTATGCAGAATTTAAACTTAACCAATTTGTTGATGTAGGAACTTGGAACTCTTATCTCAATTGCTGCATAAAAAATAACCATATCTTATATAATAATACTCTCTATAAGCAAGTGAACGGTATTCCAATGGGAACATCAACGTCCACGAATATCGCTAATCTATTCCTGTTCTTTAAGGAATATAAATTCATTAAAAATCACCCCACCTGCTCAGATAACTACCTTTACACTTTTAGATATATTGATGATCTGCTGTGTATCAATAATTCAAAAGTTATAGAGAGTGATTTTGATAATATCTATCCTAGTTCTCTTAACTTATGTAAAACCAACCACAGTAATCAGGAACTTGAGTTCCTAGACTTAAGCATTAAGCTCAACAGAGTTAACCCATCTATTAGCCTCTTTGATAAAAGAGTTAATTTTCCTTTCAAAGTAATTAAATATCTACACTGGAATAATAACATTTCAACCAAAGTAATTGAGAATGTACTAATTTCTCAGGTCCTAAGAATTTCAAGAATTTGCAGCAACAATTTGGACTTCAATTACCACATTAATATACTATTAGAAAGTTTTCTAGAGAACGAAATTCCTTCTTCTTTCATCAAAAGAACTTTAAGAAAAATTATTCTGAATAATAGAGTAAGGTTGGCAGATCTGCTTTAATTTTCTACACAGTTAATAATATGATTCTGACCAATCAAAGCCGTAAGGAAGTTGGCTAGAGGATGCCTATTAACTACCTAAAGGAACCTTAGTGCTATGGATATGACGGTCCTATTAAAACAAAAAATTAAATAATATAAACAAAATCACAAAAAAAGCTTAAAAATCTGTTTATAAAAGAAAATAAAAACAAATAAAAAAGAAAACTAGTTATTCATCACTAGGATAGCTATACTAAAAATAGTAAAACCAACATTAAAATTAATAAGATTCTGATTAATCTATAGAAGCTCACTAAGGTGATTTAATACATGCAAAGATTATTAAATAAACTGCTCGTGTATTTTATAATATTTCTCATGTATTCTGGAGAGTTAATTCTGCTCTTTCTGATCATACAGATCCACAGTCTTAAGTTTATATATTTTTTTCTGTGGTTAAAATCTCCGCGCGTTGGTTTCTTGCTGTATGAGGAGGCCATCAGCCCCACCCTCACTGCCCCCCAGCGTCTAGGGAGTGGCGGAAGAGGTCAGCCATGTTCTTCTCTTGTGAGGAGAAAAGTTTTTGTCACACAACAGGTAAGCTCTCTTCCTTGTTTTTGGGTGCTAGGTTTTATAAGTTCAATGTTTGTACTTCATGTACCTTTTCTCTGTCGTTTTTTAGCTTTTCAGCTTTTAAGCATTGGTTTGTCTGTTAACATTTTTGCGGGTTTTAACTCTTACTTTTCTTTGTAACTTTGAGCGTCTTTTGGGGTACCTAGGAACAGAAGATGGCTAAGCTTGTTCCTTTTCTATGCGCTGTCTATGCGCTGTTTTTTCAATGTAGTTAAGTTCTTAATAACTAATTAATTATGCACTTAAAGCACTGCTGAAATACTTTGTATATATTGCAACTAACTGTTTAAGGTATATAACTTTCACAAAGTTTTTTAGTTAATTATTATCTTTAACTTATTCTCGTTTTCGTGCTGTCATAAGTTGTAGAGTAGGGGGTTTTAGACTCAAGTTTTCTTTCAAAAATCTGTTCGTTATAGTTTAACATTTCCTTTTTTAATTGCAATGTAAAATTTGGATTTCTTTTGCATTGTTTTTCAGGTTTAAATTCTCTCTCAAACGAACTTGGAATTTCGTTATAGCTGAAAATCATTTCTAATTATTATGTCACTCTCACAGCTTGAGTTCTCTTTAATCTTCTTCTCTCTGTTTAATAGTAACAGATGAAGAGCATGGGTCGGGCCAGGAAGGTTTATGGATGCAAGCGAAATTGTTAACTAGTGCTAGGTCATGCTACTCTACGGAGGACATGACTTATATATATATTTTTTAAACTATTTTAGGTGGGAATGTTACTTGCATCTATGGCCTTGCAGAAACCCATTTCCAACTAGGTCTTTGTGGAAGTGAGAAAATGCAGAGTTTTTGCTGGTCCTTGATAAAGCCAAGGCTCAGTATTCTCGACACCTTCTACATTCAGTTGTTTTATTTTATTTTTTTATCTTTTCTCCTTTTACTCACACAGGTAGATACATAACCTTTTCTATGTTGTACTAGGTGTGAGTCCAAATTATATATGTATTTTTTTGCTTAGGTATCTTTTTTTTTTTTTTTGCTTAGGTATCTTCTTTATATATATATATATATATATATAATTTCTCTTCTTTTTTCACTGTATGCCATTCGCTATAATAAAGATGGAGAGTAAATAAGGTCTTTGCTACAATAAGAAGATCCTCTTCAAATAGTGTACAACTTTTCCCCTAGAGGTTGTAAAGGTCAAAACGTTTTTCTTGCTATCTCTGCTTCCGGGGACGTATTTGAAAAGTTATTTTTCCTTATCATAGTTTTCCCATGATGCCAAATTCTTCCGCTAAAAGGCATATAGGGTTATATCATGTTTCCTTCTATATATCTTCTTTTAACTGTTCGATTTGTTAATCTTTTTGTTTCTAATACCTTCCTTCTGCCATGGGGAAACTTTTTTTGCCCCATTTGTTAATTTTGGTAACATACTTTTTAGCCATTGGTGGAAGTAAATAGCTGATATTTTGTGTGGTTATTTTGACCTTTACTGAAATTCTCTAATGAATGAATGCTTTTAAATAAAAATTGCCATAAAATCGGATTGTTTTCTAATATTCTAGTTGTTCCTCAGTACTTTCTGTGCTAAGTAATCACTTTGAATATCTTATAATTCGATTTCTAATCACGCCCAGTTAAATTGCCTTGATCACAGTCCAAGGGCTGTTTTACACAGCCCTTGGACTGTACACAACTGTTTTCCTGTTATTCTCCTTCATTTTACTTTGGAAAATTTTGTGCATTCTTTGTATACTGGCGAGTACAAATTTAAAACATAACTACAGCAACAATATTATGTTGACAATTCCTTCTGCAACACAAATACTTGCTCCCATGATTATGTGTTTAAGAAATAACAATCCTTTTGGTCCTTTGAAAAGTTCCAAATATTTCACCTTTCCTTACCCTTAAATTTCCAATGTAAGCATTATTTCAAAATAATTAAATATAAGTAGTATTTTATGTATTGATTGAAGCATTTCAAGAGCCACATACCTATGTATTTTTGAGTTATATGGTTGTTTCTTTATTCTGTAATTTGCTTCAATAGTTGAACTAAAGCCAAAGTAGAAAAATAATTTGTTCTCAAAATTAGTGTAGTATACTGTATATAAATGTCTAGGAGATATTAAACGTGGTCACATTTTCAAGGACAGCTTTGGTATTTCAGTGTTTATTTGTGATTCTAAGTTTCTGATTAGCTGTAGCTGACATTTTTAACATTTTGCCATTTGTTAAAAATGTCAGCTACAGCTAATCATTTATTTGTGATTCTAAGTTTCTGATTAGCTGTAGCTGACATTTTTAACATTTTGCCATTTGTTAAAAATGTCAGCTACAGCTAATCATTTATTTGTGATTCTAAGTTTCTGATTAGCTGTAGCTGACATTTTTAACATTTTGCTATTTGTTAAAAATGTCAGCTACAGCTAATCATTTATTTGTGATTCTAAGTTTCTGATTAGCTGTAGCTGACATTTTTAACATTTTGCGTTCTATATTAAGTTTGCCCAAGCATGTAGGAAGTTGTTTGTTGTAGGTTACAGGTTGAACAGACCTATGGTTTCATTATATTTTAAGTAAGAGTGTTTAGATCGTATGTCCTGAAAAAAAAAATCCAAAAGTCCTGGAAATATCCTGGAATTTTATGATTGAAAAAGCGTATGAACCATGAGTATGGTACGATATGCGCACGGCTGAATGTTTCATCTGTGCCCCAAAACACATTCTCAGTTACTTGAAGGTTCATTGTTCTGGTTGTGGTAACTGTAACATACTCGATTCTCGTTCCAGGACGATGTAGTTTTCAAGTTTTCTCAGGCATACTACTTTAAAAAAAATAAATTATAACTTCTTTAAAGGCCCAAGTTGCGCGAGATAGGTTCTCATTGCGAATGCCCTTAAAGTTCCTTAAGTAAAAGTGCTCTGTATTATAAAGTATAGATGCTCTAATATTCTAATAAACCCATGTAAATCTATTTCTCGTGTAATAACTATAAATTATAAAACAAAGACTCCGAGAATCCTGTATTTAATTTTTGATCATTCGTCAAAATGAAATGATAGCTGTATTTTAGTATATGATCAAGGTAGAAGTGGGCTCCAAGTACACTCTGTTTATTAACACACAAGAATACACTTATGCATTATCTACGCTCATAGGTGTAATAAGAAATACTAACTAAATGCGAGCTTTCACTGCCCACGGACGGCTTCATCAGGCTGCAGAACATAGAATAGAATAGAATAGTAACAAAACACGAAACAAAATGTGTAAACAATCATGAGATGTAAAGCACGAACGCCATCGTTGTCGGCGTGGTAATGGTACTCAATGCGCATTCTCGCGCTGGATGCCCAGGACCTTGCTTCCGATCGGAGAGAGATCTAATGTGATGTCTGTGTTACATACCTCGCTGCGCGACAAGATCTCAATAGATTCCCTTACGGCTGTAGACTATGGGCCGTCGTAGGGAGCTAGTCACATTAAGTCGGACCAAATCACCATAATATTCGACGTCTATAGCAAGCGCTGTGGTCAACTTTTTTATTTTTAATATCTCGTTGGTGCTCCGCCAAGCGGATTTTCAAAGATCTTTTTGTCACGGAGCCGTTTTGATAGCTGCTTAACGAGTAACTAAAGATTACGTCTCCCGGCTCTGATTCTGGAAGCCGTGACTTTAAATTTGCAATAGATGGCTCGCTATATTATGAAAACACAAATTTGTTCGCGACGGGCATTGAATCCCTGTCCACTAACTCCGGGGTAAGTCTCTCTCCCAACTGAGCTACGCGGACAGAATGTCTCGCTGCAAATTTTAAGTCGCTCTTCCAACTGAGCTACGCGGACAGAATGTCTCGCTGCAAATTTTAAGTCGCTCTCCCAACTGGGCTACGCGGACAGAATGTCTCGCTGCAAATTTTAAGTCGCTCTTCCAACTGAGCTACGCGGACAGAATTTCTCGCTGCAAATTTTAAGTCGCTCTCCCAACTGGGCTACGCGGACAGAATGTCTCGCTGCAAATTTTAAGTCGCTCTTCCAACTGAGCTACGCGGAGAGAATGTCTCGCTGCAAATTTTAAGTCGCTCTTCCAACTAAGCTACGCGGACAGAATGTCTCGCTGCAAATTTTAAGTCGCTCTTCCAACTGAGCTACGCGGACAGAATGTCTCGCTGCAAATTTTAAGTCGCTCTTCCAACTAAGATACGCGGACAGAATGTCTCGCTGCAAATTTTAAGTCGATCTTCCAACTGAGCTACGCGGACAGAATGTCTCGCTGCAAATTTTAAGTCGCTCTTCCAACTGAGTTAAGCGGACAGAATGTCTCGCTGCAAATTTTAAGTCGCTCTTCCAACTGAGCTACGCGGACAGAATGTCTCGCTGCAAATTTTAAGTCGCTCTTCCAACTAAGCTACGCGGACAGAATGTCTCGCTGCAAATTTTAAGTCGCTCTTCCAACTGAGCTACGCGGACAGAATGTCTCGCTGCAAATTTTAAGTCGCTCTTCCAACTGAGTTAAGCGGACAGAATGTCTCGCTGCAAATTTTAAGTCGCTCTTCCAACTGAGCTACGCGGACAGAATGTACCGCTGCAAATTTTAAGTCGCTCTCCCAACTGGGCTACGCGGACAGAATGTCTCGCTGCAAATTTTAAGTCGCTCTCCCAACTGGGCTACGCGGACAGAATGTCTCGCTGCAAATTTTAAGTCGCTCTTCCAACTGAGCTACGCGGACAGAATGTCTCGCTGCAAATTTTAAGTCGCTCTCCCAACTGGGCTACGCGGACAGAATGTCTCGCTGCAAATTTTAAGTCGCTCTTCCAACTGAGCTACGCGGAGAGAATGTCTCGCTGCAAATTTTAAGTCGCTCTTCCAACTGAGCTACGCGGAGAGAATGTTTAGCTGCAAATTTTAAGTCGCTCTTCCAACTGAGCTACGCGGACAGAATGTCTCGCTGCAAATTTTAAGTCGCTCTCCCAACTGGGCTACGCGGACAGAATGTCTCGCTGAAAATTTTAAGTCGCTCTTCCAACTGAGCTACGCGGACAGAATGTCTCGCTGCAAATTTTAAGTCGCTCTTCCAACTAAGCTACGCGGACAGAATGTCTCGCTGCAAATTTTAAGCCGCTCTCCCAATGGGCTACGCGGACAGAATGTCTCTCTGCAAATTTTAAGTCGCTCTTCCAACTGAGCTACGCGGACAGAATGTCTCGCTGCAAATTTTAAGTCGCTCTTCCAACTAAGCTACGCGGACAGAATGTCTCGCTGCAAATTTTAAGTCGCTCTTCCAACTGAGCTACGCGGACAGAATGTCTCGCTGCAAATTTTAAGTCGCTCTTCCAACTGAGTTAAGCGGACAGAATGTCTCGCTGCAAATTTTAAGTCGCTCTTCCAACTGAGCTACGCGGACAGAATGTCTCGCTGCAAATTTTAAGTCGCTCTCCCAACTGGGCTACGCGGACAGAATGTCTCGCTGCAAATTTTAAGTCGCTCTTCCAACTGAGCTACGCGGACAGAATGTCTCGCTGCAAATTTTAAGTCGCTCTTCCAACTAAGCTACGCGGACAGAATGTCTCGCTGCAAATTTTAAGTCGCTCTTCCAACTGAGCTACGCGGACAGAATGTCTCGCTGCAAATTTTAAGTCGCTCTTCCAACTGAGTTAAGCGGACAGAATGTCTCGCTGCAAATTTTAAGTCGCTCTTCCAACTGAGCTACGCGGACAGAATGTCCCGCTGCAAATTTTAAGTCGCTCTCCCAACTGGGCTACGCGGACAGAATGTCTCGCTGCAAATTTTAAGTCGCTCTCCCAACTGGGCTACGCGGACAGAATGTCTCGCTGCAAATTTTAAGTCGCTCTTCCAACTGAGCTACGCCGACAGAATGTCTCGCTGCAAATTTGTCGTCTTGACACCTGTTTTCACCTCTGTAGTACGTTACTACATGCACATTGATATCTTTCAATATCAGCTTTAGAGAAGTAAAAATAACATCGTATCAAATGAGAGCAATTGATAAAGAATCATCGTAAATAATCGCGCACTAATCCAGTCAAACTTACCTATGAAACATGCCAGGATAGCAGATGGAGTTATTTGAAGGAGCGTATGACCTAAATGGTAGTTATTCGCCATCTTCTCCACTTCCATTTTAACAGTTTTGTTTAGTTCAAGGTTGTCGCATAAGCTCTCCGGATATCCAAGATGAACCTCGCAGACTTTTTCAATTATCATAGTTGAAGAGGAGACACTTCTCATAACGTATGAGAATTTATATAAAAACATTAATACTTCTAATTTTAATGTTTTCATAAAATTTAAGCAGGTATTTGCGTCGTGAACTATTAAACTGTAGACATTCCCAGCATAATCCGGACGTTCCCCAACTGTGGAGGTATCGGTTTCTGTGACTCTCTGGGTTTCATATTTTAATTCATACATGCTGTCCGAATGACTAATTGGGTTTCGTTTATGTGACGAAGTGTTCTCCATCTTTCCCGGAAGCAAAATCACTTGGATTATTAACTTAAATAGTTGTCTCAGACGCAAATAGTTGTCGCATAATGTGCCATAGCTTCGACAGGCAGTTTAAGGAATAAAAACACCTACGTGTGCCTACTTCGAGGAATAACCCGGAACTTCTTACTACAGCTTACATCCTACAAAAGAAAGAAAGAAAATTATGTAATTGCGAAGTGTGTAACTGCATCTCTAATAATTCATTTTGCATTTTCATTTCTTTATTTATTTTCGTTGTTACATGTTCTAAGAAAAACAAATTAGTAAAGTCATGCAATGCAATGGTTATGATACGCTTTCCAACATACCAGGAATCTTTACTCAAGTTATTACTCGAGTTATGAGGATAATGGCTGCGGAATAAATCTCGCTCCTGTGCCCTGACGTTTGACATCATTTCGATGATATTAAACAGAATGGATTCAGCATAACTCCGGAACGACATACTAAAGTTTTGTCGCAATAGAAGTATTTTTAGTCAAGTTATCATGCTAATGGCTGTGGAATAAATCTCGCTCCTGTGGCCTGACCTTTGACCTCATTTCGATCATACTCAAAAGAACCGGTTCAGTATACCTCCGGAACAACATGATAAAGTTTTGTCGCAGTCGATGCATTTTTACGAAAGTTATGACGCGTAAGGGCGTTGGAATGGATACCGCTCTTATGTCCTGACCTTTGACCCCATTTCGCCCATTTTCAATAGGATTCGTAACTAGGTTGTCCCCTACTATACATACTGAAATTTCATCGAAATCGAACTATTTTTATTCGAGTTATCGTGCGGACAGACCGACAGGCAAAGCTGGAACACATACGCTTCTTCAACCACCAGTTGGAAAGCGTAAAATAAAAAGATAATTTAACAATTCGTGAAAGGCGAACACGTGCTGAAACAACAGGGAAGACAAGGGAAAAGGCCAAAAAAATGGCCTGACATAGCCCTCTCAACCCCGAAAAAGAAAAACAAATGAAACGAGGCATAGGCACGTCAGGTCACACAGTTAGAAGGAGTTTTACCGATTGTTTTGAATTATTGAAGAAGAAAAAATTTGAATTCCTTTTTTTTTAATAAATTAAAATTATTCAAATTAAGTCACTGGATAAAGAATTCAGTGTTTCTGTAATTTAAAGTAAGTTTTATTTATTCCAATTTTTTGAAAAATATGTTTTAATTGTAATGTATTATTATTTAATTATTTTACTTAAATTTCAAAAGATTTCTGACAGAGCACGACGACAAATATTTTCGTACTATATAGAGAAATGGCCCTTTTCGGCCGATGGTGAGATTCGAACCTAAGTCTTCCTTTTCCAGAATCGGTTATTCTTCCATCTGAACTACGCCGGCAAAACTTATACCTGCAGTTTTCCATTTTGAGTCATGCGTCACCTTAAAGTACGTCTCCCCTCCCTCGAGAAGGTTTCGTGTCATCCGACAAACTGTGTTTGAGGGATCTCGCTGCAGAAGAAGGAATTCTTATTAACTCCAGATGATGTGTGGAGGAAAAATCAAACATTTTTTTTTTCGAACCTGACGACTCAGGAGATTCATTTTACATTTGTTTGATTGGTGAGAGGTGTCGACATTACGGAGGCAAGCCTGGGAGAGACGTGCTGTGTGTGGCCTGGCATTATCATGTTGAAAAATCTCTCGGTGATGCTGCGACAGGAATGGCAACACAATAGGTCGAAGAATGTCTCCCCACACAGTCACTCCCGTTGTGCGAGCGTGTGGCGTTTCACGGTAAGAGCAGGATCCATGTGCTGGAAGGTTCGACTCTAGATACGTATGGTCTGGCCATCGGCACCAAGTGCAAACCGTGACTCATCACTGAAGGCAACACGACGCCACTGGACACTAATCCCACGCTGATCGGGCCCAACACCACATCAACCGATGACGGCGATGCTCGCTGACCAGCGGTACGTGGCAAAGTGATTGTAGTCCCCGTGCCGCAAGTCGTCTGGCAAAGGTCCGGGTGCCCACTTCTGTAGACGACGCAACACGGCCGCCCATGGTTGAGAGCGACGCATTCGGTTCTGTTTGTGCGGTTTTTACAAACATTCTATCCTCGCGTTCTGTCGTTACCCTCGGCCGTCCACTGCACGCGTGCCGCTGGGTTGTTCGACCCATTGGCGACAACATCGTCCAATTGCCGCGTCGTTGCAACCCAAAATGCCTGACGATACTGCGATTTGACCAACCGTTCGACCTCAGCCCAGTCACATGTCCTCTCGCAAACTCGCTGAAATACTCCTATTGTGTACGAATCCGACGTCTAGCTATCGTTACAGTCGTTGGAGGTTAATGCAATCTCACTCCGCAGTCACAATTGTCCCTGAGTGGGAGATTTGCTCTTGATATACCCTCCCCGATGCGCGGTTCCCATGCGCTATGGCGGGTCACTATTTAGTCATTGGTCTTTAGTTTTTAATCATTCGCATATTCGACTCTGAGATACTGGCATGCTTAGTTGTTTCATAAGGGTCGAACGTCTTTCTCGAGGTACTTTTTTTTTTTTTTTTTTTTTGGCAACAAGTGTGTTTGGAAATAGCAATTTTAAATTTCAGCTTATCAACAGTACCTCAACAAATTTAATTAACACTTCAGGGTCGTATATTTGTTTTAGTAAAGCGAATCCTTATTACAAGTTAGTAAAATCATGCAATGCATTGATTATGATACGCTTTCCAACATACCGGGAATCATTATTCAACTTATTACTTAAGATATGAGGATAGTAGCCGTGGAATAAATCTCGCACTTGTGCCCTGAACTTTGATCTCATTTCGATGATATTAAACAGAACTGGTTCAGTGTACCTCCGGAACAACGTGATAAAGTTTTGTCGCAATAGAAACATTTTTAGTCAAGTTATGAGGATAATGGCTGTGGAATGAATCTCACTCCTGTGCCCTAACCTTTGACACCATTTCGATGATATTAAACATAACATAATCGAAATGGAGTCAAACGTTAGTATACCTCCGAATAACATACTAAAGTTTTGTCGCAATCGAATCATTTTTAGAAGAGTTGTGAGGACTGTGGTATAAATCTCCCTCCTGTGCCGTGACATTTGACCCGATTTCGATAATATTGTGGGAATTGGTTCAGCATACTTCCGGAACAACATACTGAAGTTTTGTCGCAATAGAAGAATTTTTACGCAAGTTATGAGGATAATGGCTGTGGAATCAATGTCACTCCAGTGCCCTGACTTTTGACTCCAATTCGATGATATTCAACAGAACCGGTTCAGTGAACCTTCGGAATAACATGCTAACGTTTTGTCGCAATCGAAGTATTTTAGTCAAGTTATGAGGAAAATGGCTGTGGAATCAATCTCGCTCCAGAGCCCTGACCTTTGACCCCATTTCGATGATAGTCAACGGAATTGGTTCAGTGTACTTCCGGAACAACATGATAAAGTTTTGTTGCAATCGAAGCATTTTTACGTAAGTTATGATGCATAAGGGTGATGAAATGGATTCCGCTTCTATGTCTTGACCTTTGACCACATTTCGTCCATTTTCAATAGGGTTCCTTCCCAGGTTGTCCCCTACCACATACTAAAATTTTATCGAAATCTAACCATTTCTACAAGAGTTATCGTTCGGATGGACGGACAGACAGACGGACAAAGCTGGAGCATATATGCTACTCCAACCTACGGTTGGAAAGCGTAAATAAAAGCGATTTAAGAATATCGAGTTCTGCTTGTACTAATTATATTGGGAATGAATTTCGGATGAAATTAGAGAAAAAAAAACGTAATGATATTCTTGCAATGATGTCGTGCCACTTGAAAATTGCTGGTAACAATTTTGAATTTTTCTTACGTAAATGTTTGTCGCATTGAATTCAATCAAAGTGTCCTTACAAAATTTTAGTCGCGGACGGGTATCTTTTTTTTTTTTTTTTTTTTTTTTTTTGATTGAACGTTTCACGACCACCGTGAGAACTCAATGGGCTGCAAACAGTCGCCCGTCCCTGATTTAGGTCCATGGATTCCAGGTAAGGGAGAGAGCCAGTGCCGTAAGACAGATACCATATCCATATCTCACAGGGATTCGAACCCCTACCCTTCTCGGACTAACGATCAGAAGCCCTCCCTTTGACCACTGCTGCGGTAACGGAGCGGCAGGACGGGAATCAAAATTGCATATTTAAAATTTTATTTTTATACTGGTTTGGTAAGAAAGTGATATCCGATGACGACGTACCCGAAATCGAAGCCCCGGCCACGACGCATATTGGGCACTGAGATTGCGCATCACACCAGCATGACTTCAGCAGGTAGATGGTTCAAGTCAGAGACAGTTAGCCCCCAGAAGGCGAAGAGTGTAAGTGCCAGCCAGCCAGCATGGAAGTGGACAAGGAGCACATCCAGCATTGCATGCTGTATGGGTTTTACCGCAGCAGTACCCCGGCAAGTGCTGTAAAGAACATTACCAGTGTGTACCCCAATGCCACATCACATTGTCAGTGCTGTCGGTGGTTCGGACGGTTTCGAGATGGAAATTTTGACCTGTCAGTTCGTCCCAAAGCCGGAAGCCCCAACTGTGGATATGGACATGCTGAAAACCTTACTGAAGACCGACCACGTGTGATCGCCTTGGTGTTGCCCGAAGAGCTGGAGACCACCCACACGAGCATTATCACGCGCCTGTACCAACTTGGGAAGGTGCACAAGAGAGGAGTTTGGGCGCCCTATCAACTCACAGTTGAGCGGCAAGCAAATCTCATGAATGCATGCGTTTTCCTCTTTGCGCATGACCAAGTTAAACCGCTGTTGGTCATCATAGCGGCAGATGACGAGAAGTGGGTCCTGTAGGATAATGTAAGCGCCAGGAAACAGTGGTTGGACCCAGAACAGAATGCCGTGCCGACGCCCCAATGCCGGCTTACACTTACGTCAAGTCCTACCGTCTGTTTGGCGGGACATGTCGGGTGTCGTATTCTTTGAGCAGCTGCCGGACAACACCGCTGACATCTCCGATATATGTACTGCCGTCTGCTGGACGAGCTGCACGCATCGCACACCTGGAAACGACTAGGACCGCTGAACCGCAAGGACGTCTTCTTACAAACAGAATGGAACTAGACCTCACTCAGCATGGGTGGCCCTTCACAAGGTCAAGGAACTGCCATATTCTCTGTACATTGAACCAAGCGACTACGTCGTTGCAGAGTTTCCTGTACGGAGAGTGTTTCACCAAACGGGATGATCTCGAGTCGAACGCGCACTTACCCTCTTCTTTGCATCCAAGCCGCCACAATTCTACAGGGACGGTATCCAGAAGCTGCCCAGACGATGGGAGCAGGCCGTGGCAAACAATGGAGATTGCATTTTGGACTGATTTCTTCTTGTATATACGGTATTCAGCCCTTTTCGGTTGGCTTGCATTTTCGGACATCACTTTGTTTCCAACCCAATAAGAACCTTCCACATAACATTCTAATCAAAATCTTTCAAGTAAGAAATAACAGCTGACTTCCTCCTAATGCAGTATTGAACTTCGTTATTATGTAAAAGTATACTGTATGTAGCGTTAGCTTTTAATTTCCATTACATTATCATGTAGGCTATCTGAAAAACTCATCTAAGGGTTTCATCAACAACGTCATGTCACAGATGAAAGATGAGTTCTATAGACACCCGTTAGACATACAATTTATTAATAGCTGCGCAGAAATTCTTTTTTGGACGATGGGAACCTGTTGTCAGTTTCCAATACAAATATGAGCATTTTCGTTACTTTACGGTTTCGGTTATCTACATTTTCTGAATGCAGTGATCTTAAACTAGGAATGGTCGAATACTTCTAGCTAATAAAGCAGTGATGAATCGTCATACTACTGCGAAAACAGAATATAACAAGTTAGTAAAATCATGCAAAGCATTGATTATGAAACGCTTTCCAACATACCAGAAATCATTACTCAAGTTATTACTCAAGTTATGAGGATAATGGCTGTGGAATAAATCTCGCTCCTGTGCCTTGACCTTTGAATCCATTTTGGCGATATTCAACAGAACCCCTTCAGAATACCTCCGGAACAACATGACAACGTTTTGTCGCAATCGAAGCATTTTTACGTAAGTTATGACGCAAAAGGGCAATGGAATGGATTCTCGCTCTTATGTCCTGAACTTTGACCCCATTTCGTCCATTTGCAATAGGGTTTGTTCCTAGGTGGTCCCTTACCACATAGTAAAAGTTAATCGAAATCGAGCCATTTGTAGTCAAGTTGTGAAGCATAAGGTCGATGGAATGGATCCCGCTCCTACGGCCTGACGTTTGACCCAATTTCGTCCATTTTGAATAGGGTTCGTTCCCAGTTAATTCTCTCCTACATACTAAAATTTCATAGAAATCGAACCATTTGTACGCAAGTTATGACGCATGAGATCAATGGAACGGATCCCGCTCCTATGTCCTGTCCTTTGACCTCACTTCGCCGATTTTCAATAGGGTTTGTCCCCAGGTGATCCCCTACCACATACTAACATTTCATCGATATCGAACCATTTTTACGCAAGTTATGAATCATAAGGGCAATGGAATGGATCCCGCTCCTATGACTTGACCTTTGACCTCATTTCGTCCATTTTCAATAGGGTTCGTCTCCAAGTTGTCCCCTGCCACATACTAAAATTTCATCGAAATCGAACTATTTTTAGGCGAGTTATTGTGTGGACAGGCAGGCAGACAGACAGACGAACAAAGCTGGATCATATACGCTTCTTCAACCTACGGTTGGAAAGCGTAAAAAGGCATTTGACGCAAATATCCCCCCCCCCTCTTTGGAGATAACTTTAAGAAACAGTTTCAAAGTTTGAAGATGCTTCAGATAAAGCTAAAATTAACTTCAATCACCCATAATGAAATGCGCGTTAAAAATCCTCTTAGACTGAGGTAATTTTATCTAAGCGGTTTTTTTTTCATAATAGGTGAGCTTTTTTATAAAAAAAAAATTGGAATTCCGGGTTTGATGTTCCGAACTCCGCAAATTTTGGATTAGAGTGTAAAATTCAGACGGGTTTTTTTTTATCTCTAAACAACCTTGAACTCGATTCGCCAAATTTCCCCATAATAATGCATACGAATTTTTATCGATTTAAAATGGCGATTTGTATTAATTTTTTGAGCATACTGAATATGCTTTACCGATTTCATTAGACATCTCATAATATTCCACCGATATTCCACCGATAGTTTTTAAAGAATCAAAACCATCGATCATCCCCATTCAAAAGTTGACAAAAAATGTATTTCATTTCAAACACTACTCGCTGTAAAACTGTTGAATCAAAACCTTTTCCAAATTTCATTGAGTGTTTGCATTCAGGCAATAGAGAATAACGTTGAGATTGAAGCAAAAGTATTTAAAGCTTCAACGTGCGTTTTAAAAAACAGCCAAACTTTGCCATTTTTAAGGATTCATTTCAAAACAATAAGACTTACGAGAAATATTTCTGCATCTGCAACAAACGGAGCTAACTGAAGTGGACATACAGTCACTTTTGCGCAGTGTCGTCAGCATTGTGATGCTCTGCAAAAAGCATTTCCTGATTACAAAGCAGCGTTTAAAGATGTTTCGCCCTATTGCTCGGTTGTAGATTGTAGCTTAATTTTCTTAGATAGAGGGGAAAACATTGTTTGATAACCTGATGGATTTCACCAACTATCTTCACAAAATATCGACGGTACACGTCACGAGTTCAGGGTTATACAATGAAAATGTTTTATACGCTAAAGATTTCGAGCAGGAGAAAAACTGACAAATAAGCGACACAACGACCCGTTAAGCGTGACAAAAATAAAGAGGCTTCGTTCACATCTGAAGGGCCGTTTCACTATTTAATTTGTTGCAAAAAGTAATACGCCATAGCCGTTTGAATGCGCTAAAATATTATTCCATCCTGTTTCTAGGACGTTTAAAGAAAGGCAACTATTTTTCAAAGCCTGTGTAAAAATACCGTTAGAAAAAAGCCATCGTACTGTAAAGATGTTATTTGTTCACGAAGCTCTGAAGAGCAATCCAATAAAATTTCGTATAGTCCTCCATTTCTGTAAACTTGAAAAGATGAATGCAAGCCTTTTAGTTTGAGAAGGGCGTTTGGTCGACTTTGTTTTCTTCAAGTAAATGCTGACCACGAAACAAATGTAACACAATTATGATCACTCAAATTAAAATGTGGTAATCTGGATCGGTGTAGGTATACTTTGGGATTTCAAGGGGAAGAGCTTCCCAAACTAAATTCTTCACTTTCCCGAATGGTTACATTTTAATTACTTGTCAGTAGTGCTAGGATTGATGTGAAATGAAATATTTTTACATATTTGACGTTTTTTGTCGTTTTTATATATGCATTTACTGTTTTATTACATATATTGCATATTTTATCGCCAGTTTTTAAGCAATATTACCCAATATTTTCTGTTGTAGCAACCTGAGAGCCGACAGATGGCAAGTTTCGTGTTTGCAACACATCAAAGCTGGCAGATGGCAGCACCATACCGACACCAGTCTGCTTCCTCATCTCAGATGAGTGATGAGGAAAGCAAACTGAATCATCTGTCCTTTAATGCGTAGTTTCGTCTCCAGTTTCTTCTTAAATCATTTCATTCACGTCTTTGTTAGAAGTTTCGTTTTCTTGTTTAAGTTCTTAAGTAAATTAACATGCCCCAAATTAAATCAATTACGTCATCCAAATTAAAGGTGTCTATTAACAAGTTTCCCGATGAAGGACTGAGAACTGATGGAAATATTTTGTTTTGTGGTGTGTGCACGGCTGTTTCTTGTGACCAGCGTTTTCAAGTTTCTCAACACATTCTGGGAAACATAAAACAAAATTAGTAAAATCATGCAATGCATTGATTATGATACGCTTTCCAACATACCAGAAATCATTAGTCAAGTTATTACTCAAGTTATGAGTATAATGGCTAGGGAATAAATCCCCCTCCTGTGCCCTGACCTTTGACCCCATTTTGATTATATGAAACATAGATGATTTAGTATATCTCCGGAACAACATTCTAAAGTTTGGTCGTGATAGAAGCACTTTTAGTCAAGTTATGAGGATAATTGTTGTGGAATAAATCTGGCTCCTGTGCCCTGACATTTGACCCCATTTCGATGATATTAAACAAAACCGGTTCAGTGAATCACCGGAACAACATGATGAAATGTTGTCGCAACCGAAGCATTTTTACGTACGTTATGACGCATAAGGGCGATAGAATGGATCCCACTCCCATATCCTGACATTTGACCCCGTTTCGCATGTTCAATAACCTACAGTTGGAAAGCGTATAAAAGTGAAAAGCACTTTGTTGAAACTAAGGCTTCTTACAAAAGTCCCAGGAAACAGCAACCATGTCAGCTCAAATTTCAGTTTGGATTTATGCCGCGCACCAGTCGGTTTAGATATCCTGTTGTCAAAAGTAAACAAGCCGGTGTTTAGAAGTTTCTTAGAAAAGCACTGCAGTCAAATAATTCCAGACGAATCTACTTTAAGGATAAGTTACTTGCAGAAAGTGAACGGAGAAACTGTACTAATAATCAGGGAGAAAATCAAAGAGTTTTCTATTTGGATCTCAGTTGACGAAACAACAGATGCGCATGGAAGATATATAGGAAATATTATTGTTGGATATCTGAATGAATCAGCACCGTCAATCCCGTATTTAATTACTTGCGAAAAACTAACAAAGTGTAACCACCACACGATCACTATGGCTAGAAAGAGTAAAATGCTATAAAGTGCATCTATTGGTGACGAATACACTGAAGTGCCAGAAAAACTGGCACAGACCAGCTTATGCAAAATACATAGCAACGTCACCTATGCGCGTAATCTGTTGCGTCCGCCAGTGCGTATATAAAGCGATATACATCCTTGCCAGCTGTCAGAGCTGTTTTCGGCATGAGAATGACAAGTAATAACGATTTAAGCGATTTTCAACGCGGTGTCATAGTTGGGTCTCGTGAGATGAGCCATAGTATTTCGGAGGTAGAAACGAAGTTCGGATTTTCACGGACGACCATTGCAAGGATGTACAGTGACTACACGAATTCCGGCAAAATCTCCCACTGGAGTCGAAAATATATTTCACCACCTGTTTATGTTACACTTTGTAAAAAATACCCGGATCCTTTGGTTTATATCTTTATTGTTTACTATTTATTTATTTTCCTGTAAGGTCACAGAGACGCCTGAATAGTGATAAGGTATCAGGATAGTTCGGATATCGAAGATGCGCATTCGATAGCTAATAATCACTAAGGGTTCAGAATGCATCATAAAAATAGTGTGACGTTTCTAAGTTCGTGTTGCATGTATGCGGAAGGAACTTCTGACATTCTTTATTCAGTGGATTCTTGCAACGGCAATGATAACGAAAGATATATTTTAAGTTAATAGCCGGCAGAGAAAAACAAATAATAAATATCATACTGTGCATACCAACTTCTCACTTTCCAGTCATACGAGAAATGGCTTCTAAACGACATATTTTGCTTTCAGAAAAAAAAAAGATGTTCTTGAAGAAAAAAAAGCCGCATTTCCGCTGTGGACAGACACCATATCTATTAGTTCTATTTGAAGCATTATTTTAACGCCGGTTACTAATTATTTCGCGGAATATTTTCTCTTACTCTCGATCCTTCATAATGTACAGTTCTGCCGCTATGTAGACTTAGAGTATATTTCTTTTTGCAACCGTATACCCGGTTCTAAAATTCCTATGGCAAAGAATCTTTCTGTACTGCATGGCAATTGCGATGGTAAAGATTACAAACATTATTATATCTCATGTGATTCTATCATTATGAACCTGACCAAACTTTGAAGACTTCCTCAGCATTTCCAAGAGAGTGCAGCATTGACGAGATAGCCCTAAAGGCCAAGTACGACGTGGAACTTCAAGTTGTATGTAAATAGTAACTCTTAACTCAAGAATCTTTAATTATTATCTGGAAACCATTACCCCTTCAATATGATGTCGACATAGCCAGAAGGGAGCTAACCCTAACATCTGGACTTATCCGAAGTAGGGTACACACTGTAACTAAATGGCTCTCGAACTAACCCTAACAACTGACCATATTGAAGCAAGATACAACTTTGGACAAAGACACTCAATAACTACTGACGTTGGACTGAACACGCAATTCCGTAAGTAACATCTTTAGGACTTCTAACCGATTTATATTTTAATTGAATAAGTTAATGCACCACCACACTCTGTATATCCACTTTACAGAACGTGTAAAACAGAATCTACAGACGTTAAAGCGTCTTCCTGAATCACAAACATTGTCCTCTTTAAATAATGTCCAGTTTTCTCATTAGGAGGCGTTTATGTGAATAATGTTTTTATTGCTATCTGCGCTCCTATGAGTCATATCTGAATAATTCTTTTTACATCACGAAGCTTTTTCAATAAAGAATGTTTGTGCATATTTTCTCCATTTCCCAACTCGACAACCTTCTACCAATCGGCGTCAGTGTATATTTCCGTATGAAAGAATATCTAGCGTGAATTCATTTTCGTAAAAAGAAGAACCTATTAATATCACTGTTAAGCATTCCACAACAGATGTTGACTCCCCACACACACTGATACTTAGTTTGTCTCATCCAGGATGAAAATCTGTTATTCCAATTACAGCAGTTGTGCGGTTAGTGACTCCGTTGCGTGGTATCGCGCTGTGTCACCATGAAATTTACGCGCAGAGTTTCTGCATTAGGACTGTGAAACTAGGCAAGACAGTGAGTCTCCTTTCGGGATCATTGGCAGTTATTCCGTGTGCTGAGGACATTTTGTAAGTCTTGTATCTGCTTTCTGGTTGTCAGGTGGTATCTCCTTCGGGATCATTGCATCCATTCCTTGTGTTAAGTGCAGTTTGTAAGTCTTGTATCTCGTTTCGGGATCACTGCTGGTTGACAGTCTGGTATCAATTTGCTGGTTTTTAGGTTGTATTTCCTTTCGGGATCATTGGTATCCATTCCTTGGATGAAGTGCAGGTTGTAATTCTTTTACCTCCTTTCGGGATCATTGGTATCCATTCCTTGGATGAAATGCAGGTTGTAAGTCTTTTTCCTCCTTTCGGGATCATTGGTATTCATTCCTTGGGTGAAGTGCAGGTTGTAAGTCTTTTTCCTCCTTTCGAGATCATTGGTATTCATTCCTTGGGTGAAGTGCAGGTTGTAAGTCTTTTACCTCCTTTCGGGATCATTATTATCCATTCCTTGGATGAAATGCAGGTTGTAAGTCTTTTACCTCCTTTCAGGATCATTAGTATCCATTCCTTGGATGAAATGCAGGTTGTAAGTCTTTTACCTCCTTTTGGGATCATTGGTATCCATTCCTGTGGTAAAGTGCAGGTTGTGAGTCTTTTACCTCCTTTCGGGATCATTGGTATCCATTCCTTGGATGAAGTGCAGGTTGTAATTCTTTTACCTCCTTTCGGGATCATTGGTATCCATTCCTTGGATGAAATGCAGGTTGTAAGTCTTTTTCCTCCTTTCGGGATCATTGGTATTCATTCCTTGGGTGAAGTGCAGGTTGTAAGTCTTTTCCTCCTTTCGGGATCATTGGTATTCATTCCTTGGGTGAAGTGCAGGTTGTAAGTCTTT
This sequence comes from Macrothele yani, assembly GCA_039090855.1. Lineage (NCBI taxonomy): Eukaryota > Metazoa > Arthropoda > Arachnida > Araneae > Macrothelidae > Macrothele > Macrothele yani. The sequence goes on from CM076993.1 coordinate 25,397,317, forward strand.
TACCTCCTTTCGGGATCATTATTATCCATTCCTTGGATGAAGTGCAGGTTGTAAGTCTTTTACCTCCTTTCGGGATCATTGGTATCCATTCCTTTAATGAAATGCAGGTTGTAAGTCTTTTACCTCCTTTCAGGATCATTAGTATCCATTCCTTGGATGAAATGCAGGTTGTAAGTCTTTTACCTCCTTTTGGGATCATTGGTATCCATTCCTGTGGTTCCTGTACTAAAGTGCAGGTTGTGAGTCTTTTACCTCCTTTCGGGATCATTGGTATCCATTCCTTGGATGAAGTGCAGGTTGTAAGTCTTTTACCTCCTTTCGGGATCATTGGTATCCATTCCTTACAACCTGCACTTCTTCTAGACGTTGAAGTGCAGGTTGTAAGTCTTGTACCTCCTTTCGGGAACATTTCATGTTGAAAGACTTCTATCTCCTTTCGGAATCATTGGCATCCTTTATTTTTTTGTTAAGTGCAGGTTTTAAGTCTTATATCTCCTCTCGGGATGGCATCCATTCTTTGCATTATAGTGTATCTCTTTTCTGTGATAAATGTATCTCCTTTCGTAATCATTGGCATCCATTTCTTGTGTTAAATGCAGCGTTTAAGTTTGGTATCGCCTTTTGGTGTCCCTTCAGGTTGTATTATTGTATCTCCTTTCCGAATCATTGGTTTCTATTCCTTATGTTCAGTGCAAGTTTTTGGTCTTGTATTTCCTTTTGGGATAATTTCAGATTGTAAGTCCTGTACCTCCTTTCTGAATCATTGACATCCATTCCTTTTGTTAAGTGCAGGTTATACATCTTGTATCTCTGTTCGTGATCATTTAAGGTTGTAAGTCTTGTATCTCCATTCCGAATAATTGGTATACATTCCTTGTTTTAAGTGCTGGGTGTAAGACTTGTATTTCTGTTCGTGATCATTTAAGGTTGTAAGTATTGTAACTCCTTTTCGAATAACTGGTATCCATTTCTTGTCTTAAGTGCAGGTTGTAAGATTTGTATCGCTGTTCGTGATCAATTAAGGTTGTAAGTTTTGTATCTCTTTTCCGAATCACCAGTATCCGTTACTTGTCTTAAATGCAAGTTTTAAGTCTTGTAACACCTTTTGGGAATCATTGGCATCCAATCCTTGTGTATAGTGATGGTTGTGCGTGTGGCATTGTGATTGCATAAAGTACGGCGAGCAGATGTTCCAGAAAATGTTCATGTCACTGTCTATCTGTTGCATTGACGTAGAAGCATGTACTAGAGAAGATCGAAAAGTAACGCACAGCAATTTTTTTCACTTTGCAGATTGCAAGTAGTGCGTTGCAGTTTGTAAGACAACGAGTTTGAACAACATGCTATATACCTGTTTGGCTGTATCAGGTGTCGTCGTGGTGGAAGACAGTATGAAAGACGGAATAAAGATGTCGGTCGTGTTCGTTACCGTCGTTTACGAATGAAGAGAAACGCGGTGTCGTACGATTTTTGTGGGCTAAACGTAGAACTGCGACGGGAATCCCCCAAAGAAATAGTCTAAGTGCATGGTGGCGATTGTCGGGACCGCAGCAACATCTCTAGATGGTGCAGTTTATTTGCAGAGGGCCGTGGAAACCTTACCGATTCGCCACGTTCCGGTCTATCTGTAACCGCGTCATCACCTGACACTGTAAGAGGCATTGAACAGGCAATTCTGAGTGACTGGCTGACCCATCCGCGCACATTGGAACAGAAGTTCAACATTTCGTACGATATTGCGCATGACAAATTGTAATTTCGCAAGGTCAGTGCGCGATGGGTGCCCAAGAATTTGACAGACGACCAGAAGAGACGGAGAATGATGCCATCCTTGGACTACTTGATGCGTTATACAGAAGCAGGACATGAATGTCTGGCAGCCGTAGTGACGGGCGATGAGTCCTTCGCATACCACTGACCTCCCGAAACAATGAATACCAGTATGGTGTGGAAAAATACCATCTCTCCGCTACCAAAAAATTCAGAGTAACCCAATCTGCGTTAAAAGTCCTCATGACGGTGTTCTGGGTCATGCATGGCATTGCCCTGGTGGAGTTTCATCCTAACACATTGACAAGGTTGCGTCGTGCTCTTCGTGACAAAAGACCCAACAGAGACGCACTAAATGTCAGACTGCTTCACGACAACGCTCGTCCACATGTTTCACAACACGTTCGAGACAAAATTACGCAATTTGGCTAGGAGGTGCTTCATCACCCACCTTACAGTCCTCACCTAGCTCCTTCGGATTTTCATCTGTTAGGTCCCTTGAAAAGATTCCTGGGCTGCCAACGTTTCGATTCGGCTGACGAAGTCAAATCGGTTGTTTGCAGGTTGCTATACGCCCAGAAACCGTACTTTTACAAACAGTGTATATAAAAACTGGTACCACGCTGGGATAAATGTCTCGAGCGTCTCGGTTTTGATATTGAAAAATAGGTAAGAAATGTAGGTTCACTGTGCATACCTATGTTTTATTTTGCCTATCTATTAAACTCTTGCCAAAAAAATAGTGTGAGCTACTTTTCGATTCACCCTAAGTGTAACAAATACCGTTGTAGCATATGCTTCATCAGCAGCATTTTTTACGCTTTCCAACCGTAGGTTGAAGAAGCGTATATGCTCCAGCTTTGTCCGTCCGTCTGTCCGTCGGCACGATAATTCACGTAAAAGTGGTTCGATTTCGATGAAATTTTAGTATGTGGTAGGGGACCACCTGGGGACGAACCATATTGAATATGGACGAAATGGAGTCAAAGGTCTCGACATAGCAGCGGGATCCATTCCATTGCCCTTATGCGTCAGAACGTACGTAAATATGGTTCGATGTCAATGGAATTTTTATATGTGGTAGGGGACCACCTGGAAAGGAACCCTATTTAAAATGGGTGAAGTGGGGTTAAAGGTCAGGACATAGGAGCGGGATGCATTCCATTGCTCTTATGCGTCATAACTTGCGTAAATATCGTTCGTTTTCGATGAAATTGTAGTATGTCGTAGGGAACCACCTGGAGACGAACCCTATTGAAAATGGACGAAATGGGGTCAAAGGTCAGGACATAGGATCGGGATCCATTCCATTGCCCTTATCTCATACTATTAAAGGAGCACTTCTTGTATGTATGTAAATTTTTTTTTGAAAACGGCTCTAAGGATTTTGATTAAAGTCGTTAACTTACCGTTTTCTGGTACTAGAAATCGATTTAGTTTGATCTCGACTTTAGGAAAATTCGTTTAATGGGTTAAATAACCACCCCGAATCACCACGTTTTTAGTGTCATGGCGTCGTCCCATTAATGTCCCCCATGCTTAGAAATCTTATGACGTCACAATCTCGCGATTGAGAATGTTGGCGCGCGGTCACGCCATCTGTCTCATTACGTCACGCGTTGTGTGTGGATCCTGTTTAAGTTTTATGACGTCACACTCTTGCGAGTAGACGGGCGCGATTCCCATTTGCCTCATTACGTCACGCGTTGTGTGCGTATGTCTGTCCGCACTATAACTCGCGTAAAAATCGTTCGATTTCGATGAAATTTTAGTATGTGGTAGGGGAACACCTGGGAAGGAACCCTAATGAAGGTGAGCGAATTTATGTCAAAGGTCAGGACATAAGAGCGGGATCCATTGCACTGCTTTTATGCGTCATAACTAACGTAAAAAAGGTTCCATTTCGATGAAAATTTAGTACGTGGTAGGGGACTACCTGGGAACCAACCCAATTGAAACTGGGAGAAATGGGGTTAAAGGTCAGGACATAAGAGCGGGATCCATTGCACTGCTTTTATGCGTCATAACTAACGTAAAAAAGGTTCCATTTCGATGAAAATTTAGTATGTGGTAGGGGACTACCTGGGAACAAACCCAAGTGAAACTGGGCGAAATGGGGTTAAAGGTCAGGACATAAGAGCGGGATCCATTGCACTGCTTTTATGCGTCATAACTAACGTAAAAAAGGTTCTATTTCGATGAAAATTTAGTATGTGGTAGGGGACTACCTGGGAACAAAATCAATTGAAAATGGGCGAAATGGGGTTAAAGGTCAAGACATAGGAGTCGAATCACTTCCATCACCATTATGCGTCATAACTTACGTAGAATTGCTTCCATTTGGATGAAATATCAGTATGTTGTAGGGGCCTGCCTGGGGAAGAATTCTATCTGAAATGGGCGAAATGGGGTCAAAGATTAGGACACAGGAGCGGGATCTATTCCATAGCCCTTATGCATCATAACTTACGTAAAAATGCTTCGATTGCGACAAAACTCTATCATGTTATTTCGGAGTTATATACTGAACCGGTTCTGTTGAATATCATCGAAATGGGATCAAAGGTCAGGGCACAGGACCGAGCCATTATCCTCAAAACTTGAGTAATGATAATCATTCCATAGCCATTATCCTCAAAACTTGAGTAATGATTTCTGGTATGTTGGAAAGCGTATTATAATCAATGCTTTGCATGATTTTACTAACTTGTTGTTATTTTTTTCGCGGACGGATACGTGCGAGTAGGACTCAGTGTTTGTTCCATGGGTGGAAACAAATCTTTACAACTGGCATCTTAAACACGCACGAAGTACATAAAACTAATTTATGGTAACAAAACGTGGTAGAATTAAGTCGCCGCCCGATGGTCGAGTAGAAGAAAGGTCTGACATCAAATCATTCGTCAAAAATGGGTCCTGATTTGAATCCCGGTTTAGGCACGGATGGTGTACTTGTCTTACGACACTAGCACTCTCCCTTCCCTGGGACCAGCGACTTCAAATTAGACTGCTTATAGCCCCATTCCATGTACCACAGCCTTGCAAGTTAACGTAGGCCAAACACTGAGACACCGTCTTTGAGGAACAAAAGACTGTGGCTAAATGTTGGGCGTACGATAAATTTCAAGGCTGTGCTACGTGGGCTGAGATGTTCACGATGGTCGTTAACACCGTTACTCCAAAAAAGAATAAGGTGTAAAACACAGAAATTTGTGCTACTGAAAGTCACTCCACAAATAGCCCTAACTTCATACTGAAAGAAAATGTGAGCATTCATCAGTTTAAGAGTTGCAGATAAACACATTTCTGACGCAGCTTGGCAAACATAATCGTACAATATTTATATACACTGCCAAAATGCAACGCCAAGAAGGAAGCATCCGATTGGCCTGAAATTCGCAGCATACGTCGCCCGCCAGAGGACATGCAAACGATTAGCATTGCAGGGCATAGGCAAATCATGTGCGCCCGGCACGCCACCGAGAAGCACTATAAGAAGGGTGCACAGACGGCGGGGTGTAAGTAGTGGAAGTGTGTTGTTCTGCCGGACCTGTGCGTGGGAAGCCTCCTCATGCCTCGTCGCAGAATACGGCAGTCATTCCAGGACGTTTCGGAGTTCGACAGAGGACGACTAGTAGCTGTTTACGAAGACTAGCGGTTTATCGAACCGAGACATCGGCGCCCGTGTGTTACGACATCCAGCCACAGTGAGGCGAGTATGGATTCGGTTGGTGCAGGAAGGACGGACGGACCGACGTGAGCGATCGCCGCAGCCGCGGCGCATCACCGATCAAGAGCACCGGCATGTTGTGCGGCGGGCTTTGACGGCTCGCACCGCCACATCACGAACGTTAGCGCAGGAATTAGGGTGGGTTGGGCAACAACCTTTGTCAGCACGCACCGTTCGATGCGGTCTGTAGGAGCGGAGACTTGTCGTACGGCGCCCATCGCTTCGATTACCATTGACGTTACACCACCGGCGAGTGCGGCGGCAGTGGGCCATTGAACGCCGCACCTGGACTACGGAATGGCACGACATTGTCTTCTCCGACGAATCCCGCTTCTGCCTGCAACACCACGATGGTTGGATCCTCGTGTAGCAGCACCGCGGCAAGAGACTGTATGACGCCTGCATTATGCATCGCCATATCGGTCCATCGCCTGGCGTTATGGTTTGGGGCGCAATTGGATATGACACCCGCACCCCTTTGGTAGGCATCGCCGGTACACTGAACAGCCACCGCTACATCTCCGATGTTTTGGAGCCTGTAGTCCTCCCTTACCTGCAGGACCTGCCAGCGCCCAGGTTTCAACAGGACAATACGCGTCCGCACGTGGAACGTATCGTGCAACAATTCTTCACGATCCACCAGGTGTCACTGCTGCCGTGGCCCCCTTGTTCTCCCGATATGTCGCCCATCGAACACGTCTGGTCGCTGATCGGCAACCGAGTGACCTGGCAAGCACCACCCGCGGCTACGCCTGATGAACTGTGGCAACGTGTGGAAGCAGCCTGGAACAACATACCCCAAGCCCACATCCAAAGCCTCTTTCGTTTGGTGCCGCGGCGTGTAGCGGCCGTTATTGCCAGCCATGGGGGCCACACGAACTATTGATGTCTGCGTGTTCCGCAAGTCGCACGGGCCTGTAAGCTCAATCGTTTCATCTTTGTATCTGTTGTTCTGTGTGCAGTAAATCTGGCTTTGCTATCTCGTGTCCTTCTTGGTGTTGCATTTTTGGTGGCCAGCAGTGTAATTCCTCGAACGTACTCGTGTGATTGACTCATATGTAAATCAAGCTGTTCTTTCCATGTAACCTAACCACCGAAATATGAAAATTTCATCGTCCTGGAACGGGAATCAAATCCGCATCTCCCGATTTGCGCTAGAGCATGCTAACCATTACACCACCCATGAAAACGTAATCCAAACAACTGAAGCAATCTGAATCGTCAGACATTTTGATTTTGCTACACCAGTTGAAAAAAAAAACATGTCTCGTCGTAGCGTTAGTTAGATCACCTGCACATGAGTGTATATCAATTGCTCGAACACAAGATGAGTACACCGTTGAGAAATTGCATTATGACCACTTCCAGCCTAGAGAAAACAGCAGGCATGGAGACCGAACGGTGGCGCAGGTGAAGTTCACAGAGCAGTATATATACAACCCGAGGACAGGCTTTCGGTTAGTAGAGTGTTCAGTGTCAGAATGGGAAGATGTGCCGCTCTATCGGAGTTTGATAAAGAACAAATCGTGACGGCACGGCACCTCGGAACAACGATATCTGAAACGGCGCGGCTTCTGAGTTGTTCACGTGCCGCTGTAGTGAGTACGTATCGAAAGTGGTGCACAGATGGCCAAACGACGAACCGTCGTCCAGTCGTGTGTCGCCCGCAGCTCACTGATGCCAGAGAAGAGCGGAGACTGTCGCGCATTGTTCACAGGGACCGCAGTGCCACAGTGTGACAAATACCGTGCAGCTACAACAGTGGTAATCAGGACAATGTGTCACAGAACACAGTTCATCACAGCCTTCTGCGCATGGGCCTGCGTGGTCGAAGACCCAGCCGGGTCCCCATGCTCACTGCACGTCATCGCCAACAACGCATAAAATGGGCTCAAAATGGCCTGGTCTGACGAATCAAGATTCCTTGTGCATCACGTAGACGGCCGAGCGTGGATACTCCGATTTCCAACGGAGGCTATGGCTCTTGGATGCACTGTACAGGTCGGAGGCAGCGGTGTTATGGTGTGGGCGATTATTTTCTTGGGACACTTTAGGCCCCATTGTCCTAATAGCACAATCCCTGACAGCGTTCAGGTATCTGAACATCGTTGCGGACCAAGCCTACCCATTCATGGCAACTGTGTTCCCTGCTGCTCATGGCCATGACCACACTGCCATAATCGCCAAGGAGTGGTTTCAGGAACACGCTGGTGACTTTCTGTTAATGCCCTGGCCTCCAAATTCACCTGACATGAACCCAATCGAACATTGTATTTTGACGTAGAAAAGCGGGGACGTAGTATCGCCAACTCATCGAATCGACGTCTCGCCAACTCATCGAATCGACGTCTCGCCGAGTAGCCACTGTTTTAAGGGCTAAAGAGAGTCCTTCTGCCTATTAGGTAGGTAGTCATAATGTAGATCAGATCATATGTAGAGTATTTTAGGAAGGGAATGTCTGACCCCTGACCCCAGGTCTTAAACAACCCTTAGAAATAGGAAGCCGGGAGATTTTGACTAGAGTGCCCGATAGGAAAGTGACACTGAAGCGAGGTAGAAATACTACCTTATTCTTTACTGGGGGGGCCAGTACCCGGGGTCCGACGGCTTAACGTGCCCATCCGATGCACGGCAGATATTTAGTGGATCGAGCGTTCGTACCTGCTGGGATCGAACCTGAGGTCCTTTCCGTGGCAGTTGGTCATAATACAATGACTCATCGGTGTATGTGTATATAGTAAACTGGAGCGTATATCGGGAGATGTGGTTTCGTTCCAGGACGATGAAATTTTCAAATTTCTGTGGTTATGTTACATAGAAAGAACAGGTTGATTTAAATCAGTATTAATTAATTATTCCATTTGTTTCGACTTGATATGTAATTGACGAATATTAGCTTGCTAGGAGCATCGCTTACGCCTTTATTCTGGTATACTTGTAATGAGAAGTTCCTTCTTTAATGGAATTAGTTCTGTTCCGGGCGACACTGATTTTTTCCCGAGAAATAACTTTTTTAGGAGAGCAGGTGTTAACTGTGAGCAACTCAATGCGTGATAAGCAGTCACCCGTCCTAAATTTTGGACAGCTTATTCCATGAAATAGGGAGGGTCAGTGCCGTAAGATGAACACCACAATATTGTCTTACCGGATTTAGAAACCAGACCTATCTGAGACAAATGATCAGAAGCCAGCGTTTCATACCACTTTGCCATGAATGCGTCAAACTTTCATAGTATTTAAATATACTTTATTTTTATAGTTTCGGAATATTTTTATTTAAAAAAAGGACTCGAGAGAGTACCCTGGTACTCTATGTAAATAATTTATGCTCTGCATCTTTCGCATGCCAAGATCTTTGTGGATGTGAAATACACCGCTGACCACCCAAAATGCAACACCAAGAAGGACACGAGATAGCAAAGCCAGATTAACTGGACACATAACAACAGATTCAAAGATGAAACGATTGAGCTTACACTGGCCCGTGCGACTTGCGGAACACGCAGACACCAATATTTCGTGTGGCCCCCATGGCTTGCAATAACGGCCGCTACACGCCCCGGCATCGAACGAAAGAGGCTTTGGATGTGGGCTTGGGGTATGTCGGTCCAGGCTGCTTCCACACGTTGCCACAGTTCATCACGGGTGGTGCTTGCCAGGACACTCGGTTGCCGATCATCCACCAGACGTGTTCGATGGGCGACATATCAGGAGACAGGCGGGCCACGGCAGCAGTGACACCTAATTGGCAGTGAAGAATTGTTGCACGATGCGTTCCACGTGCGGGTGTGCATTGTCCTGTTGAAACGTGGCCGCTGGGAAGTCCTGCAGTATGGGAGGACTATAGGCTCCAAAACGTCGAAGATGTAGCGGTGACTGTTGAGTGTACCGGCGATGCGTAGCAGAAAGGTGCGGGTGTCATATCCAATTGCGCCCCGAACCATAACGCCAGGCGACGGAACGGTATGGCAATGCATAATGCAGACGTCATACAGCCTCTCGCCGCGGTGCCGCCACACGCGGATCCGACCATCGTGGTGATGCAGGCAGAAGCGGGATTCGTTGGAGAAGAGAATCTCGTGCCGTTCCGTAGTCCAGGTGCAGCGTTTAGCGTCTCACTGCCGCCGCACTCGCCGGTGGTTCAACGTCAATAGTATTCGGAGCAATAGGCGCCGTGCGACAAGTCCCCGCTCCTGCAGACGACGTCGAACGGTACGTGCTGACACAGGTTGTTGCGCAATACACCCTAATTCCTGCGCTAACGTTCGTGATTTGGCGGTGCGAGCCGTCAGTGCCCGCCGCACAACATACCGGTCCTCTCGTTCGGTGGGGTGCCACGGCTACAGCAATCGCTCACGTCGGTCCGTCCTCCCTCCTGCACCCACCGAATCCATACTCGCTTCACTGTGGCTGAATGTCGTCATACACGGGCGCCGATGTCTCGGTACGATAAACTGCTGTCGCGATAAGTCGCTATTCGTCCTCTGTCGAACTCCGAAACGTGTTGGAATGACTGCCCTATTCTGCGACGAGTCATCAGGAGGCTTCCCACGCACAGGTCTGGCAGCACAACACACTTCCACTACTTACACCCCGCCTTCTGTGCACCCTTCTTACAGTGCTTCTCGGTGGCGTGCCGGGCGCACATGATTTGCATATGTCCTGCAATGCTAATCGTTTGCATGTCCTCTCGCGGGCGATGCATGCTGCGAATTTCAGGCCAATCGGACGCTTCCTTGTTGGTGTTGTATTTTGGGTTGCCAGCAGTGTATATTCTGGACTTTTCCCAGGCGCATGGATAGCAATGCACATTTTCCCAGTCCAAATTCCATTTGTATATCAACACTAAATATTTGCACTGTATGCAGAAATGTTTCAAGTTCGGTGGCAATTTTTGCATACAATTTAAAGTCATCCATGTACAGCTGATGGTTTATTTTCCCATGTTGATCCGAAATGTGGTAGCCCGTTCAAAAGCATTGACAATGGGATTAAAGAGATATTCAACAATAAAGGCTACAAAGAATCCCCTTGAAATATGCCGCTCTTGATATTAACTTCTCCGAGGTCTTCACCATATGCATGTCACATTGTTTTCCAGTTTACCATATATTCTTTGAGGAATGGGAAGATGTTCTTGCTAACTCCAAATAGTTCCAGACAAGTGTTAATCCAGCTGTGTGGCAGTGAGTCAAAGGCTTTTTTTATAATCTATCCATGCCACATTCGAATTCGTTTTTCGTCTTTTGGAGTTTTTAGTACCATTTTGTCATTTAGCAGCTGGTCTTTTGTTCCTCTGGACCTCTTGAAGTTCCCTTCTGTTCTATTGGGTACAAATTGTTTTCCCATAAGTAGTCATATATTGATCTTGAAAGTAATCTTGTGAAAAGTTTGAATGTTGTCGGAAGGCATTTAATTGGGCGATAGTTAGTAGGTTCATTGCCCTTTTCTTGATCTTTCGTTATAAGGAATGTGCGACCTGTTGACATCCAATCTTTTGTGGTAGAATTCTGTAGCCTTACATTGAATTGCATAGCTATACGTTGATGAAGACTTGTAAGATACTTTAACCAAAATCCGTGCAATTTATCTGGTCCAGGTGCGCTCCAGGCTTTCTAATTCTTTACTTGCTGTGTAATCATATCAGTTGTTACCATCAGATTATCCATGTGCATTCCTTTCAGATCTTTACAAACATCTTTGATCCACAAGGCATTTCTATTATGTTCAACTGGGCTTTCAAAAAATTTCTTTCCGATTTTCAAGGCATCGTCCTTACATGTGCTGATTCATATTTATTTGGATTGCCTTTTTGTCTCAATTATTTATAAAATACTTGTTGCTTATTCCGAAATTGCACATTTTCTTTGTACTGTTTTATGCGTTTGTCACATCTTTCAATTTTCTTTTCAGTAGCTGTTACACGTTGTCTCAATTTTTCCCTAATTTTAACAATTCTTTTTCTTTCCAGGTCGTATTTTTTGCAGAGTCCATCTTTTATTTTCTATTTTTGAGCTTCCCTTTTTTCAAGCATTTTAAGTTGCTAATGTCACTACGGAGTTTCTTTATTACATTTACTAGCCGAATTTTCCACTTAAGAATGCCAAGCATTTCCTTCTTTGGCATCTTGTAACCAACTTCCATGGTTACTAAGGCAGATGTATTGTACATGAGCTAGTTTGCTTCCTTTAGAGTATGGGTTGGAATTTTGTCCGTGTCATCATTTGCAGGTTTTTGAATATCTTTCACTTGTTTGCTTCGTATTTGGCGAATTACAGGAAAAATTTGTCGTTCCTCACCTTGTCTGATATGATTTAAAATGTTCTCTTTCAGAAGCCATTGCTGCTGTGTCAATTCATGGTTGTCAGGTTATTTCACAGATTGTTCTTCGGGTAAAATATTTTCTTCTACTTGATCTTCAGGCTCTAATTAATATTATTATTATTATTATTATTACTATTAGTATTATTATTACTGTAAATGTACAAACCCTGACACCGATGGAATGTGATGTAGCTACGAAAGCTCATCTGCGCATGCCCAAGATAAAATCTGACCTCAAGATAGCAAGAAAAGATAAATCGCAAGTGTGTTTGTGAGAAGGAGGATTGGTAACTTTTGTGTCTAGGATATCTACAGATTATACCTATTGTGTTATACAGGATTTTAAAGCTCTTGTCAATAGCAGGTAACCTTCCCCCTTTTACCCTCGGGGATCGAGAGGAAGCCGAATTTCGCTTCAGCGCACCGTTTTCAGATCATTAAAATTGCATTTTTGCAATGGTTTTTTATCACGTTTAGCATCACGTTCTCGTAATTTACGCAAATTGAAATGAAATGTTGTTACGTTCATGTAAGACGTAATATTCAGCGATTGTTCAGTAAAATAATGAACCATCGTTGCGTCACTTCACAAGACAGCATTCAAAAATCAGATTTCAACAACGGTTCTGACTACTTCCTTTACCCATATTTTCGTTACATCAAAATTTTATGTATGGGGTTTACTTTATTGCTATCGGGAAAGATGTATAGCATCAAAACGAGAACGTACTTCCCTCCTGCTTGGCAGTGTGCCGGTATATGTAGGAATGCGAATTGGTGAACTCTGTGATGCGCACAAACGTATCCGCCATAAAAAGAACGCAGTAGAATTCTGAATAGTATATGTATCCGTGTTGGCATATTACTTTGACTTCAACTCATAGATGAAAATTATTATCTATAGCTGTGACCCTCAAAGCAAGGGAATGGCATAGTGCACTATAATTGTCACAAATGTACGGCACTCGCGTTGCAGCCTTTCTGACTGAAATATCCTTCTACGAATCACGCGTTCGCAGCGACGACACTACGGGGACTTCAGTACGCTGTCAAGAAGGAAGTAAGTTTTGAACTTCTATTTTTACCCCAACAAACAACATTCTGAGAGTATAAGAACCAATTATGTATAGTTACTACGAATCTTTTCCCGTCTGTTGGTATTCTTATTCTTTCATTGAGCCATTCCTACAGATAGATACATCCAAAGAAAATTTGAGTTACCTTTGTGTGAGGAACACCCCTGTTTTAGATAGTTGGAGTGATAAAAAAAGTACCACGTGATATCAACGTCACTATATACAGTATTGTGCACACATATCATCTGTACGTAATCAGTAAACGTTTGACAGTAATCGGGAAAACGTTGCGACTTAAGCCAGTATGACCGCAGCCAGATATTTGGGGCCCAGGGGTCATGTGTTTGTATTTCGAAAACGTCCGCACGTTTTGGTTGCACATGTTCTACTGTATCAAGAGTGTACTAGAACTGCATTAACCATGAACATCCGCACTTGCTTGCTGCATCTGTTCTACTGTGTCAAGAGTGTACCAGAACTGGATTAACCATGGCCATCCGCGCTTGTTGGCTGCACGTGTTCTAGTGTAACAAGAGTGTACTAGAACTTGATTAGCCATGAACATCCGCCGGATGCATCTGTTCCACTTAAAAACTGCACCTGTTGCTGCACATGTTCTAGCCAACAAAGAAGAACAGGTGCACCTGTTCTTCTTTGTTGGTTGCACCTGTTCTACTGTATCAAGAGTGTACCAGGACTAGATTAACCATGCACAGACGCCCAGCATAAGGGCTCACACTGGTTAGCCACGCGTGGTGGATCCTAGAGGTGAACATCGGGTGTCACGAATGGTATCTCAGCTACAACGTGCAACAGCCACCCAGCTCTCCCACCAGTTCATTCAACACCTGTGCATTTCGACTTATTTCCACATGCACCATGCGCCGTACCTTGCTTCGCCTGGGATTCCACAGCAGGAGACCAACAAGGACACTCATGATGACGCCCAGTTATCGCAAACAGCGCGTGCCTCCCATTGGCGAAGGAACATCGGCAATGGACCCTCGACAGATGGAAGAATGTTGTCTGGAGTGATGAGTTCCGTTTCCTTCTGCACCAATGCTGATTACTGGGTTCGCATATCGCGTAAACAGCATGAAACTCTATGCCCTGGATGCACAGTTGTTGTTCAACAGGCTGGTGGAGGTGGTGTTCTAGTGTACGGAGCTTTTTTTCTCGAAAGCCCTAGATCCGTTGGTTATCATTCCACAAACACTGCATGGTGGACGCTACAGTTACTCGGTAGCCGATCCATATATGCAGGAGGTTTCCCCGGACAAAAGTGAAATCTTTCAACAGGACAACGCACCGTGTTATCGGACTAGTATAACTGAATGTTTGAAGGAACACTCCAACGAATTGCCTTGGCCCCCAATCAACCCTGACTCTAACCCAAATGAATATTTGTGCTATGCCAGAACAGGTTGTGAGAACCAAGGAGGTTATATTACTGGAGACACCACTCCTATCCACGCAGCATTGGTCGCCATAAGTCACCGTCTGTGCTGCAAATGACGTCATGAGCGAGCACGACGCAGCCGCAGAAGGGAAGCTGCTTGGAAACCAATGGAACAAACGCTTCTAAGCGTATAAACAAATAAAATGAGTAATTCAATAATCTTTTTCAATGATACACAAGCTTACGGTTTCATCAACGGTATAATTTAGTACATTTTTGCCTGCTTGTGACGTCACACCACAGATTAGCTGTGACCTATGGCGGCAGAGCCAGTGGTGTCTCCAGTAATATAACCTCCTTGGTGAGAACTGATGATCCTCCTCCACGGAATGAGGGTAAATTGCCGGAGCTTCTGCAGCGGACATAGGTTAAGTTACGCATGGAGGATCATCGAGACCTTGCAGAATCTGTTCCTAGGAGTATGTGAGCCGTAACGCCCAGAAAGGTGGACTAACGCGTTGTTAGATAGGTGATTCTAGTGTAAAGCTAACTTATTGTATAATTGTACATATTAACTTAGTTTTGAATAATCTCTTGAGGTTCCTTAAGGCACACATTATGTCACTTATGAAAACGCAACTTTGTCCACGACGAGCGTCGACTCCGTGTCCCTTCACTCCGGAGTAAGTCGCTCTCCCAACTGAGCTACGCGGACAGAATGTCTCGCTGCACTTTTGTCGTCTTGACACATGTTTTCACCTCTGTAGTACGTCACATCATCACCCTCTTATTCCTTTTTTCTTTGAAGCGACGTAGGAAATTTTCATTATTTCAGCACAATGTGTGGAACAAACATCACACATTTTTCGAAGAAAACGGCCAGTTGATACATTTTCCACAGTCGGGCGCCAATGTAAAAACACAAGTTTGTCCGCGACGGGCATCGAAGCCGTGTCCGCTCACTCCGTAGTATATCGCTCTCCCAACTGAGCTACGCAGACAGAATGTTTCCTCACTCCGGAGTAAGTGGCTCTTTCAACTAAGGTACGCGGACCAAATGTCTCGCTGCAGATTTGTCGTCTTGACACATGTTTTCACCTCTGTAATACGTCACATCATCTTCCTCTGAACATTTTGTCTTTGAAACGTATTTTCCCCTTGAGAAAGGGCTGCGACGGAATCGTAGGCTTCCGGGTCAGCTGGCAAACCACGCTTGAAGGAGAGCTCAATGTAGAAGAAGGAATTCTGACAACTTCCAGACGATATGTGGAACGAACATGCACAGGTCACGTATATCCCCACTTGAGAAAAGGCTGGGTCAGTCGGCAAACCACACTTGAAGGAAAACTCTCTGTAGAAGAAGGAATTCTGGCTAATTCCAGACAATGTGTGGAACGAACATAACTCATGTCAGGTATTTTTCCCTTGAGAAAGGGCTGGGACGGAATCGTAGGCTTCCGGGTCAGCCGGCAAACCACGTTTGAAGGAGAGCTCATTGTAGAAGAAGGAATTATGGCTAATTTCAGACGATATGTGGAACGAACATACATATGTCACGTATATCCTCCCTTGAGAAAGGGCTGGGACGGAATCGTAGATTTCCTGGTCAATCGGCAAACTACGCTTGAAGGAGAGCTCACTATAGAAGAAGGAATTATGGCTAATTCCAGACGATTTGTAGAAGAAGGAATTATGGCTACTTCCAGACATTTGTCGAAGAACCAACGGCCAGGAGATTCATTTTACTTTCGAGCGACAGCATAACGTAAAATTCATTTACCAGTGGCGGCTTTCCAACTCGCATTCGTCTGCTCCGGGGACGAATGCTTTTCCAGTTTAGCTACCCCAACCGAATTTATTGCTGGAACTTTGTGGTCTTGATATGTGCTTTACCTCTGTAGTACGTCACATATGTGAGTGAGCAATCAGCAGCCAGCTAGGAATACGGGGAAATTTAAGAATGGAAACGATTCATCAATGTCATTCATTTGTCATGAATGAATTACGGTATTACAACATATAATACAAATTTTGAAGATGACAATACGTTTTTAGGTGTAAATATGACAAGGATAGTAAGTCAGATAATATCCGAAAATTTCATTGTCCTGGAACGGAAATCGAATTCGCATCTCCCAGATAGCTCCCGGGTATGCTAACAACTACACCACCTAGAACTAATTTGAATATAACCATCACAGGATTCGCTAGTCGAAGCAACCAGCATTCATGTTTTAACGAATCTGGAGGTTAAGAATCTAATCCCGTGATTACCCGGAGGAGCAGATAAATCATGAATGAAATACGGAATTACACCGTATAATACAAATTTTGAAGATGAAAATCCGCTTTTTGGTATAAATATGACAAGGATGGTAAGTCAGATAATATCCGAAAACTTGAAAATTTCATCGTCCAGGACCGGGAATCGAACCCGCGTTTTCGGATATTATCTGACTTACCATCCTTGTCATATTTATACCAATAAACGGATTGTCATCTTCAAAATATGTGTCATTTATTTGATTGGTGTGCCCGTATCGTTCAAATCATTCTTCCTGAACGGTAAATGTTGGAGAGTTGTCGCTCCTTTCGGTATTTTGCCAAAAAGATCTGTGACCTTGAAAGCGCTTTGGTCGCAAACACCGGATACCTGCAACGAATGATTTACTCAAAGAGCGTCGTGTCAAATTGGAAATTGAATGTTCATTCGTTTGAACGATCATTCGAGAATGATGAATGAACTACCAAGTAGAAATTATTTATGCCATTAGTATTGCATTGTGTGTTTTTCTTCCAAAGACCTTAAAACTGCAAAAGATGTGTCAGATATGCAGCATTAGAGCTCCCACCGTTAATGTTTTAGGCAAACGGTTGAAGGTGAAATGAAGGTCGGAGACTCTGTGCTCCTACCTCGTATGATACTTAGCTTGTGCGTTTGCCTTAGGGTTCTGGTTCCGTCTCCTCCCTGGAACCACTGGCCCTAAATTAGAAAAGGCCAACTCTTAATGGTCTTTGGGAAAAGGTTTGTTAATCTTCGAAACAGAAAGCAAAACAACTATTGAATTAAAAAAATGCAACTGATGTTATTTTAGGTCATTTCACATTCAACTTACACCCATCGTCAAAAAATAGTTGCACCTAGAAGGACGTGTCGGATTGCAATGCTATTCGGGAGGAAGGTAAAGGTTACCAGGAACGATAAATGATTAAACATTGAGACTGATATGGGCAATATTTATTGAGCTACACGCCAAGAAGTAGCGTCTCTCAGTTTGGCGTCGAGCCGGCATGATTGCTTACACAGCATGCCAGACGTCTCGGCATGGAGTTCTACAGGTCCCTAATGGTTTCCTGCGATAAACCATCCCATGCAGCTTGAGTCTTCTCACGCAGTTCCTGCAGATTG
The DNA here is from genome assembly GCA_039090855.1 of Macrothele yani. Lineage (NCBI taxonomy): Eukaryota > Metazoa > Arthropoda > Arachnida > Araneae > Macrothelidae > Macrothele > Macrothele yani. Next base: position 25,415,025 of record CM076993.1, read on the forward strand.
TCCGGTAGGAGTGGAGTGTGGATAGCGCGTCTAATAGCATCACACACATTTTCAATCCGCGATAGATCTGGCGATTGTGCTGGCCATGACAAAGTGTCAGTGCCTTGAAAACAAGCTCTCGAGACAGCAGCAGTATGCGGACGATCGGTTTCCTTTGGAAAATCGCACCGGAGTGACCGTTTAAAAAAGTTAGGCCCACTGGTTGCAGGACCTAATTAACGTAACGTTAGGCTGTCAAAGTGCCTGTAATGAACACCAAAGGTGATCTGGCATCGTAGGCAATTGCACCCCACACCATGACACCAGGCCTTCTGAACGTGTGACGCTCGACAACAAACCGCTCATCTTGGCCCTGACCACGAAGCCTCTTGTGACGTGCCTGCCCTGCAGGACGCACACGACATAAAGGCAGATAGCAGCGACAACGAACGTCCGCGTAGCTCAATTGGTAGAGTGTCTTATTCCGGAATGAGGGGACCCAGGTTCGAGCCCCGGCGTGGACAAAAAGGACGGAGATATTTACTTCGTTATAATGGCGCCCGAACTTTCCGGATGACCCGGCCGTTCAAAATCTCGCAATGGTGTGATGTTCTTTCCACACCGCGAGATAGAAAAAACAAGAGAATCCCTTCTCCAGCGCTTCGAAAAATAAAAATGTGTGACGTTGCATTCCACACACCAGATTGACTGGGAGTTCTCAAGTACGTGCTTCAGCGGATGGCTGCCTGCAACGATTCACGGTCACGGCTGATCCGTGGACCATGCCCCCGGCCCTCTCTCGGGGGAAGGACATGTGACGTGCCTGCCCTGCAGTACGCACACGATATAAAGGCAGATAGCAGCGACAACCAACGTCCGCGTAGCTCAACTGGTAGATTGACTTATTCCGGAATGAGGGGACCCGTGTTCGAGCCCCGGCGTGGACAAAAATGACGGAGATATTTACTTCGTTATACTCTACACGCGGATTCGGTGGTCGTCTTCTCCAAGACAAGAGCGGGATCCGTCACTGAAGATAACCCGCTGCCATTCTGAGTGGCTCCTTGACAGTCTGGCGTGACACCATTGCAGTCTTTATCGACGATGCAATGGTGTTAAGAGCAGTCTTCGTAACGGTCTGCGTGCTTGTTGTCCTACGTCGTGCAGCCGTCTGCCAATGCTGCTGGCACTAATCGAACGATGCATGGAGGGCACCACTGCTCGCTGAATAACCGGAATCGTGGCTGTTGGGTCAGTCTGCCTATGTTGGGCAACCCGTCGGTCTCGATCTCTGTGGTTCGTCTAGGTCTCCCAGACCCTTTCTGTCGCTGCTGCGTGCCTTGTTTTATCCACTGCCGCCAACAGCGTGCTATGGTGACATCCGCACGACTGGTATGGCGTGAAATACGACGATAAGGCCATCCCACTTCCCGGAGCCCGACGACGCGGCCTCTGTCGAACTCCTCCAACTGCTCGAATTGCTTCCGAACTTTTCTCAGAGGCATGCTTCACTTGCAAAGGATACAACCAATGCAACAACACGAGTCAGAATGGTAAGCCTGCGCAACGGGACTACCTTATATGGCCGGTTACGCACAGCGCTACGACCCCTCCTTGCTGGCGTCACATGCGATGCCTACAGTGAGGCTTGAATCATTTGCATCTCTCATGATGTCAAACCTACCCACCAAGCTTCATTCTTCTTGGTTGCTACCTTCTGGGTGCAAAGTTTTTTTGTTTTGTTTTTTTGTTCTTTTTTTTCAGTGAGTGTATTTTGCTGATTTGAAAACAAGAGTTATTTTCATTATTGTCATTCAAGTTTACTAAGAGCAAATGAAATTAATTCATTTCCTAGAGAAATATTTAAACAAACTTATTAGGTCGTACATCAAGGAGGGGAATTGAGGTTTTCTGTGATTTTTTGTTAACAGAACTGTAGCCACGTGAGTTAAATAACATTGCTCTAGTTTCCATCCTGGCGGAAAAAAATGTTTTTTACTGCGCTTAGTTTTGTATACAAAAAAATGAACTGCATTGAAAGTAGATGAATTCTTTCACCGCTTTTCGTTTTACTGAGTATTTCTTCCACACATTTTCAGTGAAAATATAGACATCAGCTAAGAAGAAAGTTCATGAAATTTCTTTAAATTACAGCAGAAATTTCTCCTGTTTCTCTTGCATTTTCTTCTTGTTTTGCTCCTTCTTCACGCAGCGCATCGTAATCCACAACTGGAAGAAGTCCAAGCCATCTGAAAAAAATAATGCGTAACAGTTTTATCTAAAACAAAATAACTTAAGAAATATTTTTCACCAGATTCTCTCAAAATTTTATGATACGCACTCGACTCTCACATGCGTGCAATTTTCTCTCAGTTTTATCTAAAACAAAATAACTTAAGAAGTATTTTTCACCAGATTCTCTCAAAATTTTATGATACGCACTCGACTCTCACATGCGTGCAATTTCCTAGACCCAATCCACATAAATTTTATAGAACTATGAGACTTAACGTTAAATTTCAATTTTGTATAAATGTATATATCTACCAGACTTATTCGATTATTCATTTTTCCTTTAAGTTCTGTAAACTGAACGAAATATACTCCAGCGTTATTGTAAACTTTGATAACAAAGTTAACATATTTTTTGCACAGCGTCCAGCTTAGCTATAGCTATGAAACTAGCATTTATAAAAATAAAGCCTCTACTTCTTCAACTACACGAACGAAGCTTATTGCTGCAAATTTGCCTTCTTAAAATGTGCGTCACCTCTGAGGTATTTATGTCACACATTAATGTGTGCATTGTATCTTCAAGTTTCATTGGCTAAGATTATTTCGTTCGTAAGCCACAAAATGGCAGCACATTAATCGAGGAAGCAAAATTGTTAATACCAGTAGGGTGGACAAGGCACAGTGCGCGTTGTGGTTTAGCGAAACAAAATCAGCGAATGGATTTCAGCGCAGATTTCGTAAAAAAGTTTTGCAAGGAGCCACTCTCAGAAAAAATTTTCTACGTGTGGTAAAAATAATGTCTTGAGGGAGTTTATTTGTGTTCTTGACAGGATGGTGAAAGTTACATATATTAAGAGACTGTTGAAAGAGTACGAAAAAATTTTCATCGCAGTCCGCGGAAATCCACGTACCGTGTAATTCGAGAGCTTTAAGTTCCTCAGCCAACAGTGTGGAAGGTCCTGCTCATGATGGTTGTCAAACCATCATGAGCAACTCTACGGCCAACAAGCAGAGGTCCTGTAACGTACCAGGAGATGTGACGTACCTGCCAGAAGGACGCACACGACATAAAGGCAGATAGGAATCAGAATGAAATGTCCGCGTAGCTTAATTGGTAGATCAACTTATTCCGGAATGAGTGGACCCGGGTTCGAACCCCGGCGCGGATAAAAATGACGGAGAAATTCACTTCGTTATAGTCCATCTCTAATTTAATGTCACTGGTTCAAGGAAAGGGACTGATTCAGCTTCGTCAGACAAACACACTACACATCAAATCCGTGCCCATCTTGGACGCAACCCCTTCGCTCACCGAGGCTGCAGACTTGCTTTCTAACCGTACAGACTTGGTATTCTGGTGAAAATGATACATTCAACTGATATCACTTCTGTAACATATTCAAGCTAATCAAACGAGCTTCCTGTTCATTGGCCTCCTTGTTCACCGAATTTAGCACCTCAGGATTTCACTTGACGAGTTAACCCTTAAAGTGGCCAACGTACCTGACCCAGATGGTGCCCAAATTTTTCCACGCTTCCCAAATAGAAATGTTCACATAGCGACCGGGTTTTCCGAAAGTTACTTTAAAACAATTCCTTTCCTCCTCTCATCTCATCTCATCTCATCAATACCGGCCATATACCTGCGACTGGTGATAAGCACTGGCTTCTATAATCCTTTGTTCTCTCTCTCTTCTTCTTCTCTCTCTCTCTCCGCTCTATAACCGAAGGCTTGATGGGTAAAGGCTTATATCCCTGACACGGACGCCATGCAACTGGGTAGAAACAAATGACTTAGTAATCTTTTCTCTGTTTTCTTAGATTGGTCACCATTGCTATTGCCCTTTTAACAGGTCAGAAAGAATTAGGGTCTGTCATACCTTTTGAATAACAAAGTTAAGGGGAAGTAATGCTTTCTAATGTGCAGATTTACTCGCTCTAGCCGCATTCAGCCCACTCCTGGGACAGTGAATATATTCATTGGAGCTGATTTTAACCCATTTTCCCGACCTCGAGGTAATTTGTTCCAGACGGTTAAAGGGTTGAGTGTATTAAAATTGCCAAGGAGTACAATATTTCTTGAAATAAAGACGCAATTAATTTACACTTAGGACATACTAAAATTCCTGGTGTATTTTGCACAGTTCTACTGTGTATGAAAAGAAAGAGAAGTTGTTAATTGCGTTCAGCAGTGCATGTGCGCTTGTATATGGGTCTTCCAAATGAAACGTAGACTGCTGTTGAGTTATGTCTACTTTATTACAGTATAAGAATATACACACAGGTAAGTATATATCATCATCATCATCATCATCATTGTCAACCATTATCAATCCACTGCTGGACGAAGGTCTCCCCAAGTTTCCTCCACAACGGTTTGTCTTGTGCCAGTCTCCTCCATGTCTTTGTGAACTGTGGGAGCTTGCTCAGGGGTCGTGGATCCGTATGGCTTTCCAACGTTTCCGGTGTCTTGTCGAGTCTATGCCGAGACGACACAAGTATATATACATGTATATATATAACACACGGGTGCTGGTAGCGCTATGAATAGAGCTATCAGCACCCTCTATGTTATAGCGCTATTACACTGAAGAGCAACTGACTTAGAGACAGCTGGCGTTATGCAAATGTGGCGCTGTGAGCGGCCCTTTAAACGGAAACGACATGACGTAGACAGCGATCCAACAATATAAGGAGTGATGCGACAGGAATCAGCAAGAGTCGGACGCAGTATGGGTAAGACGAAGGTTCTAAGCGCATTTGATTGTAAGCAAACTGTCGGGGCCCGTCGAATGGGTCACTCCATCTCGGAAGTCGTGCAGGCACTGGGATTTTCACGAGTCACCGTGAGTACATCGAAACCGGTGAAACCATCCCTGCAAGGGCCAACTGCCGTGGACAACAGCGCGTGAATGAGCGGGGTCATAGTCGGCTAGCTCGCATTGTAACAGCGGATAGACGGGCCACAGTGCAAGAAATCCCTCGGCAATTTAACGCTGGTGCACAAAAACGTGTAAGCAGCCACACCATCCAGAACCTGCTCCTGCCTATGGGGTATAGAAGCCATCGTCCCACGAGCGAACCGCTGCTGACCGCGCATCACAGGGTTCAAAGATTAGCAAGGGCGCGGGAACATTGCCACTGGACCCTAGACATGTGGAAAAATATTGCCTGGACTGATGAGTCGAGATTCACGTTGGTACATGCGGATGGCAGGATACGGGTACGGCGCAAACCACATGAAGCGATGGATCCTTCTTGCCAGCAGGGTACTCTTCAATGGTGTGGGTGGCATTCTCGTCTGGGGACTATCTACGTGGACTGAAATGGAACCCCTGGTACGTGTGACATCGTCCCTCACAGGTCAACGTTACCGGGATATCCTGGACGACCCTTTGCTCCCGTTTGTGCGTCTTCAACACCCCACTGGGGACCTCATCCTGCAACAAGACAATGCAGCTCCCGAATTGTATCCGAATGGTTGGATGAACACTCCACCGACGTGACCTCGCTTTCTTGGCCAGCCATGTCACCTGACTTTAATCCCATCGAACACATCTGGGATGCTATCGAGAGAGATTTCGAGGCTCTGACCCCCTTCATCAAATCTTTGTGAACTGTGGGAGCTTGCTCAGGGGTCGTGGATCCGTATGGCTTTCCAACGTTTCCGGTGTCTTGTCGAGTCTATGCCGAGACGAATCGCCGCCGTCATCAAGACGAAAGGTGGTGCTACACGTTACTAGACAGGTATCTCTAATTCAATTGCTCTTCAGTGTATAGTGCTATTATAGTGCTATAATAGCGCTATAAAGTCAAACACTCGACGAGAATCAGGAGCACCAAACAAAAATCATCGCTCTTTCCACGTTAATAAGTGAATCTCGGAAAAATTCTCATCGGCCACCACCGAGAATCGAATTCGACGCGGAACTGGACGACCCTGGGTTCGATTCCAGATGGCGGCCGACGATAATTTTTCCGTGACTCGCTTATTAATGTGGAATGAGCGATGATTTATGTTTGGTGCTCCTGATTCTCGTCGAGTGTTTGAATTAATTATCCATTCGCCTCCTAGTTATTTGTTCTGTTGTTGCTTTCCATCTTTGGCAGCATTGTTCGAGACTCCATGAAGCAATCTGCCATGTAGTTTGGCAGTTAATCACGTGTGAGTCTGGAGAATTCGAGGCCGCTGTGGAGCATTGGTAGCATGTCCGGCGCGTAACTGAAAGACCCTGGGTTCGATTCCCGGTGGCGGCCGATGATAATTTTTCCGAGACTCACTTATTAACGTGGAAAAAGCGATGATTTCTGTTTAGCGCTATAAAGTTTAGTCTGGGGTCCCATCGATCGATAAATTTATGGATACCCACCAGTAGAAGGAAGCAGGCTGTTTGACAAACCATTATTCTACAATTTCTTTCTTGGAACATATTGTGCACACATTTCCGAATACACAAGCTCTTGGGGAAGGATTGTGCCAATGGAGCCCCTGCTGATACCTATTGCAGCTGCTAACTCGCTAACTGTTATTCTATGGTTAATTTACACCAGTTAGTCCACTGCTGAGATTGTGCCCGGTGTGATGGCGACGTGTGTTTGGCCACAGTGCATTCACGTCCACCCTGCAATTCTTTGCACCATTTCAAGACCGTGTTGCGCGCAAGGCACGCATTCCCGTAAACCACCTGTATGCGTGGAAATATTTTTGTCGATATGCTTCCTTTTTTTTCAAAACTAGGGGCTGCGCCTCTAGGCTCGCTACGTTCGTTTCCAGAGTAGCGCTCAGGCCCTGCAGCCCGATCTCCAAGCATATCACATGAAATAAAAACTGGAAAATGCATATAAATTTCAATTTTTATTGCATGTCTAAGCAAATAAGGCTTGTTATTCCGAAGTTTCAGTGCTTTTTTACTGTCGTTGTTTTTTGGAAGGGCGGACTTTTGTCCTTTGAACTTACTGCGCTTGTTCACAGCGCTATGCGTAGTTTATCAGTCAGCATCTGACTACATAAATGCATATTGATGGGCTCAGGAACTGATGTGTCGCCATCTAGTGGCATGCTGACTGATAAACCACGCATAGCACTGCGAATTGTTGGCATAGTAGCGTAAAGCGAACGCACTCGACTAGTTATCGAGAGATCTGGGGTTCGATCCCAGCGGTGTCGGAACAGCAATTTTTCAGTTGCTATGCGCTGTTTATAAAATAACGTGGACAGAGCAATGACATCGTTTATTGACATTATCACCGCGTATTTGAAATATAGTCACCATTTCTATCGCCCTTGGGATTTATCAGCTGTAATTCAACACCTGCTCTTGCTCTGTTGAATGCCACTAGATGGAGACACATAAGTTCTTGAGCCCATCAGTATGGATTTATGTAGTCAGATGCTGACTGATAAACCATGCATAGCGCTGTAAATTGTTGGCACCGTAGCGTAAAGCTACGCACTCGGCTAGTTATGGAGAGATCTGTGGTTCGATCCCAGGGTGTCGGAACAACAATTTCTCAGTTGCTATGCGCTGTTTATAAAATAACGTGGACAGAGCGATGACATCGTTTATTGATATTTTCATGAAATATTCCAATGCATTTTAATTTTGCTACCATAGAAACATAAATACTATGATTCAGTGAATCCTTAAAATTTGATAGCGAAATATAATTTTTTAAATTTTATTCCCCATCTAAAAGATTTGTTCATATACGCCTAATAGAAAGATAGAGAATTCATGGGCAGTTTGAAGAGGAAAGAAATAATTTTTTGGCTCTGTCTTTATCTCTCCAAGCTAAGAAAGGGTTTTATCTTTCGTTTCTTCGTTTGCGCAAAGTGTTTGCAATCGATAAAAGATATTTTTCCGATATATAAGCCAACCTGTTTTCCTAGAAAATCGGAGGTGAAGATAAATAATCACTTGCAAATCTGCGTCTCAGCGGCAGAAACATCTCGATGCCTTTCTTTCCCATCACCCTACGTAGATTGTGCGTGCACCGAACATGTTACCAAGCAGCAGCGCTGCAACGTTTGGTCCGTTACGTTTTTCATCAAGGGACTTCTTTGTACATTTTTCTGAAAGCATTTTCTCTTGTGCGTCTTCTACTTGGGATTCCTGTGTAGACGTCTACCGTGCGAGCCGTTAATCGGTGAAAAGTAAAACATTTCGTAATTTAAGAGCACAAAGTAACATGCTTTAAATTTGAAGCGTTACTACACGTACTGCAGATCAATCTCTCCATCCTTACGTATAATATTATTTCAGGGTTGCCCCAAAACAACTGAGAAAGTTTTTATTAAAAAAAATGCGTACCTTGATTATCAAGGAAGTGGCCATCTTTTTCGAAATACTGTCCATTGCATTGAACACAGGTGTCCGAACGTTCCTCCCACTTTGTGAATGCCTTCTGGAATTCTTCTTCTGAAATACTGTTGAAACACCCTTGCGCAACTGGGTGTTGATCAGCCTCAAATTGTCACCCCCGTAATGTCTTTTTCAAAATGGGGAACAACCAGAAATCGCATGGTGACAAGTCTGGACTATATGCAGGTTGTTGCATCAACTTAATATTAATTTTCTCCAAATAAGAAATGACAGAACTGGCTATGTACCGCCTTACATTAATCGTGGTGCAACATGCAGTTCTTTTTCGGGTATGGTTGTTTTGTTGTCATATGTTTCTACAGATCCTGTAGCACTGTTTTGCAGAAGTCGGCATTTATCGTAGTTTTTTGGAGGAACAATGTGTTGATAGATCATACTTTGGCAATCAAAGAACGCAAACATCTCCCCCTGATTTTGATTGTTGAACATTTTTCGCTTTAGGCGACGACGGCGATTTCCGAACACAGCTTTTGTGTGCGGATCAAAATATTGTCAAGTTTCGTCGCCTGAGTAACCCGTTTTACGGCTTCTGGATCTTCGTTTGCCATTTGCTTTAATTGTTGACAAACCTCAACTCGACGATCCGTTTGTTCCTTTGCTAAGAAATGGTGTGACGTGCCTGCCCCGGAGGACGCACACGACATAAAGGCAGATAGCAGCAAGAACGAACGTCTGCGTAACTCAGTTGGTAGAGCGACTTGTTCCGGAATAAGTGGACTCGGGTTCGATTCCCGGCGTGCACCAAAAATGACGGATAAATTTACTTCGTTATAATGGGTTCCCCATTCCTTAGCAGGTATGGAACCAAACTCGTTTCATGCCCCAAATCTCGGTTAAAATTCTATAAATTGATGACTTTGAAATGTGAACCATACCTTCGATATCCCTAATTGATAGGTGTATCTCTTCCCGCATAATAACACCTATTGTATTGATGTTTACCTCTGTGACTCTCGCTGAAGGTCTTCCGCCATTATGCGATTAAAGCCGCCGACCCACGGCCATCCATAAATTCTTTATGCCATCTGTAAATTGTTGATTTTCGTAGATATTCATCTTTATAAGCTCTTGCTTAAGACAGAAAGTCTGTCTGACAGACTTCTTAAGTCAACAGCAACATTTAATGCCGCATCTTTGTTCCCCTTTCACATTCATTTTTTCGAAAAATCACAGCGCAAAAACACTTGTTAGGGGATCATGAAACAGCACTTAGCCGCCCCGGTGGCACAGTGGTCTAAGCGATGGCCTCTGATCATTCGTCCGAACGGGGTCCGGGTTCGAATCCCGGTGAGGCATGGATGTTGTGTTTGTCTTACGGCGCTGGCTCTCTCCCTTCCCTGGAACCAGTGACCCTAAATTAGGGACGGGCGACTGCTTATAGCCCATTGAGTTGCTCACGGTAGTCGTTAAACCTACAATCAAAAAAAAAAAAAAAAAAAAAAGAAACAGCACTTATTAACTGTCTACTACTGACGACGCATGCGTGATAAACAGGTATGGCCGGTTGCTATGATTACTACAACGACTACCGTGTTTTCGAGACTCGTGCCAAGGTCTTTAAACTTTTGTATTTTTAAATACGTTAAATTTTGTTAAGCAAACAGTTATTGCCACGTGGAATGAAAACCCTTTGGTACTCTTTTTAAAATATGTAAGAGGGTGTTAAGTAATCGGTTATTGTCACGTGGCACTAAAAGCCTTTATTAGTTTCTTTTAAATATGTAAAAGTACAGTATGTTAAGCAATCAGTGGTTCCCACGTGGCACCAAAAGCTGTCGGTATACTCTCTTTAAAAATATGTTAAAATGTATTAAGCAATCAGTTAATGCCACGTGGCGCTAAAAGCCGTTGGTATTGTCTTTAAAAATAGGTTAAAGGGAGTTAGGCAGTCAGTTGTTGCAATGTGGCACTATAAGCCTTTGGTACTCTCTTTAAAATATGTAAAAATATGTTAAGCAATCAGTGGTTCCCACGTGGCACCAAAAGCCGTTGGTACTCTCTTTAAAATACGTAAAAGTGTGTTAACCGATCAGTTGTTGCCGCGTGGCACCAAAAGCCTTTGGTACTCTCTTTAAAAATACGTTAAAATGTATTAAGTAATCAGTTATTGCCACGTGGCGCTAAAATCCGTTGGTTAAATAGTGTAAAGTGAGTTAAGCAATCAGTTATTGCCACGTGGCTCTAAAAGCCTTTGGTACTCTCTTTAAAATATGTAAAAGTGTGTTAACCGATCAGTTGTTACCACGTGGCACCAAAAGCCTATGGTACTCCCTTTAAAAATACGTTAAAACGTGCTAAGCAATCAGTTATTGCCACGTGGCACTAAAAGCTTTTGGTAATCTCTTTAAATATTTGTAGAAGTGTGTGGCTGTCACGTGGTCTTCGGTGCTCTTTAAAAATGCGTTGAAGGGTGTTAAGCAATCAGTTGTTCCCGAGTGACACTAAAAGCCTTTTATACTCTCTTTGAAATGTGTTAAAGTTAGGCTGAGCATACGACAGTACCGTTTTTTTTTCATATCTCCCGGCCGTCCCGTCGTTTTTATAAAAATGTAAATTTTGTTCCGTTTTTAATAAAAACTATTAATATACTTGTATATTGGGAAAGCAAAAGTTTTCTGAAATGAGCAAAAACGTCTAGAAAGCATTCCTGTATCTGATAGATGGTTATAATTTTTTTTTGAAATGAGCGAAAAAGCTCTAGACTTTCAGGACTTTTATAATATTGTAGTGTTTGTTCTTTGTCTTCCAGGAAGTACAGCATCTGTTGAGAGAATATTTCCTTTTATAAACAATATGTGGGCAAATGGAGAAATCTAGGAAAACTGAATTACAAGCTCTCCGCCATAAGATTCATGTTAGAAAGAGCTTACGCTCACTCATCGAGCCTCAGAATACAAATAATTGAAATTGACAAGATTAAAGAAATAACGAGAATACATGGGTACGACGACCACATCATGCATAACCTTTTACGGAAACTTTGTTTGTCAGTGTCTACTTCGACAAGACATTCGTCGAACAAAGTACATTGGTTCTATGGATTTCCACCCTATTACCACCTCAATATTAAAAAAAAAATATTTGTAAACGCTACAACTTAGCCTTTGGAATCAGAACATCAAATATTTTATCTATTATTCAAAATCATAGAGACCCCATTAAAATGGATGAAAGACACGGTGTATATAACATTCCATTGAAATCTGAGGACAACAACGAGGATTCAAAAATACATTAGCGGAAAGTGAAAAAAGAACACCAAGAAGGAGACGTCTGATACCAACGAAATTTATACAGCACAATAACGGAATACAGACGATAACGCGATCAAAGCATAATGGCAAAATACAGCTGTATTCGCTGGTGAACTGAAAAATAACATTTCCATGTAACATGGTTAGTACGAGGTTAAACCGCCATGAACTGCGTCACACTGTGCAATTCTGGCATGGAGTCTGTCGTACAGATGTTGGATGTAAGTTTGGGGTATTGAGTTCCAAGTATCCTCAACCTGGACGCGTAAATCAGGGAATGGTCGTGGCTGGCCGTGGAGACCGGATAAGTTGTTGTCCAATAAAATCCCACACGTGCTCAATGGGGGACAAATCCGGCGAACGTGCAGGCCCTGGAAGTTTTCTCACACCCTGAAGTGCATGTTGCGTTGCACGTGCCGTGCGTGGGCGTGCGTTATCTTGCTGGAAAGCAACACGATGGACAGACCTTACAAATGGCAAAACAACGGGCTGAATGATGTTGTTGATGTAGGAGGTGCTGTTTAACGTACCCAGTACAAACACTAGTTGTGTATGGGAGTGATAGCTGATCGCTCCCCACATCAGGAGACCAGGTGTAGGCCCTGTGTGTCGCAGGCGGATGCAAGAATGGTGGAGACGTTCCCCTGTGCGTCTGCGAACACGCATACGGCCATCGGAGGCTCCCAAGCAGAATCTGCTTTCATCGCTGAACACGACAGATTGCTATTGCGTTCTCCAGTGCAGACGTTGGCGACACCACTGCAGCCGTTCCTGACGGTGGGTTGGAGTCAGAGGTACACATGCCAGAGGCACACGTGCACGTAGTCCTGCATCCAGTAGACGGTTGTGGATTGTTCGCACAGTCTCCTGAGGTGCAATGGCAGCTCGGATTTGCGTCGCAGTGGGTGTTCTGCTTGACAACGCCGCTCTTCTTATGCGTCGATCGCTCCGCTCATCAGTCCGTCTGTGACTCCCGGTTCCACTTCTGCTTGGGTGGGAATGTTCCTCGGACCATCTACGCCACCATCGTAGCACCACCGATACTTCCCGTCCAATTCGCTCCGCAATACGACGATACGACCACCCGGCTTCGCGGAGTCCGACTAGACGACCTCGCTCAAAGTCCAATAACTGCTGAAATCGTACACGTCTTCCATGTCCAGGCATTGCAGCTTCTTCAGGGTCTTCGCACGTGTCCGTACGCCGACGACTGAATGCGTTCGCTTCGCCGTACTCCTTAAATACCACCGACGATAATTTGCATATTATGCCGTGCTGTGGCGTAAGCGCTCACCGATTGGTCCCGAATTTAACATCACACCTACGTAAACTCGACCCCATTAACATATGTAAATTTCATGATGGTCCGCCAATTCCTTCTTGGTGTTTTTTTTTTCACTTTCCGCCAGTGTATATATAGTTTCTACACGACGTAATTTATAAAACCGGCTTGACAGAACACGCATATAACGTTCGAACTGGAGCTATGAATACCGCTTTAGCACGTTTAACGTATAGTGGGACATATTATCCTGAATGGAGTGAAGCTAAAGTTCGCATCACACCTTCCAACGCCTCATCACTCTTATTTACAGAAAGTTTGTGTATCTTTGCTTACGAACATGTATGTTGTAATGACTCTATTCCACATATCATCCCACAAGCCTGGAAAATGCTATTTCAGAGGGATCAGAGCTCTAATTTAGAAGACCACGCCATCACGTAACCATGATACTACATGCCTCATCCTGCATGCTATCGATTCTCCTAACGGATTGTACAACGTGCAGTCATGTGATCCGACACGTGATTAAGATTGATATGATTGATCTATAGTGATATTTCATAGCCCGTGCACAGACATTTTTGATATTTAAAAATCTGAAGATGAGCCCAAAGTGGAGCTCGAAAGATCTAATGTCGTTGTTTTTAACGTATATCTATTTAAGCTTTTTAGTAAAGTTATTTTTTAACTCGTAAGGATTGTGCCTCTATCGAGTTTTTTTTATCGTGTGCAAAATGGTATTACCATTTGATATTGATATTGATCTAGGTTAAGTGTTGAGACAATGAGAACTATGTTAGTTGTAATACAAAATTGTGTCATGGAGTGTGAGAAGTTTTATGATAAGGTGTAGAAAGACCAAAGTTTGTTGCGTAATTACTTCATCGGAGAAATATTCATGGTACGATCGTGGTGAAATACAGTCTCCCGCTAAGTGTACCAAAGTTTTTGGATGGGTTCTGTCACTCTTAAATGAAGAATAACGTAAGCTCAATATGTTTAAGTAATAAAACTTTTTTTATCGTCTTACTTTTTTTTTGTCCCGTTTTTGTCATCCAAATGTCCCGTTTTGGTCTCAAGAAAATATGGTCACCCTAGTTAAAGTGTGCTCAGCAATAAGTTATTGCTACGTGCCACTAAAATCCTTGCAAAATTTTACTATTTCAATAGACCGTTTTTAAGAAGTAAATGTGTACAAGAATAATGTTTCCTGGTAACTTGCCGTGAAGTTTTAGATGCTAGCTAACCTTTACATTCTCCTCACTTCTAGAATATTTTCTGCTTGCAGTCATTTTGAGAAAGCCCCTAAAGTCGGAAGCTTCATGCTCTTAAAATTAAGAAACAAGATTTCGCAGCACCGTGTTAATCATACTACCATCCGAAAAACAGATTGCGTTGATGCAAAAATTGTTCGAAACGTTCAAAACTTTTTTAAAGCGACAGACTTCTTTTTCGACATCGTGTTATGGAAGATGAACATGTCTTTTAGTGTTCATAAAAATACAGTAAATTACTTACATATACACAACTAAGGATATCACCATAAATACGCCCAAAATGAAGTACACCAAGCCAGGAAAGTCGAAATTCAGAGATGCGTTGAACACCTGAGCAAATACAGCTGATCCGATTATTGGGAAAATAGATTCTATCGTCGAGACAAAAGAAAATACTTTTCCTGAAATAAATAATACATTAAAATTTTATTATTTAAATAGCGACAAGTATGAATTGTTTCAACATTTTTTCTATGGAAAGACAAAATAATGATTTTGTTTATCGGTTAAGGTCGATGTCTAGTTATTTTGCTCCGTATACTTCCAATGAAAAAAATTTCGACTCTATTTACTCAGCGAAGAAAGATTTCTCATACACTAAAACTGGACCACTGATAAGAAAACATCCAAACTTACATTGTACAATCGATGTGTTTTGCAAAAAACTTTCCAGAACTATATTAAAAATCAATAACTTTACTTCCACGTAGTTATTATACTTGCTTACAGGTGGCGCCACTCTTCATTACTACTACATATGAAATTCTGTTTCTCACCACTGTATTGTAGTTATGATATTTGCTTACAGGTGGCGCCACTCTTCATTACCACTGCATAGGAAATCCTCTTCCTTACCACTACATTGTAGTTATGATACTTACTTACAGGTGGCGCCACTCTTCCTTACCACTACATCGAAAATCCTTTTCCTTACCACTACATTGTAGTTATGATACTTGCTTATAGATGGCGCCACTCTTCCTGACCACTACATAGAAAATCCTCTTCCTTACCACTAAATTGTAGTTTTGGAGCCTGTAGTCAGGTCCTGCAGGTAAGGGAGGACTACCGCTGGCAGGTCCTGCAGGTAAGAGAGGACTACAGGCTCCAAAACGTCGGAGATGTAGTTATGATAGTTGCTTATAGGTAGCGCCACTCTTCCTTACCACTACATAGAAAATCCTCTTCCTTACCACTACATTGTAGTTAAAATACTTACATATAGGTGACTCCATTCTTCCTTACCACTACATTGTAGTTATGATACTTACTTACAGGTGGCGCCACTCTTCCTTACCACTACATCGAAAATCCTTTTCCTTACCACTAAATTGTAGTTATGATACTTGTTTACAGGTGAAGCTACTCTTCCTTCCCCCTACATCGAAAATTCTCTTCCTTACCACTACATCGAAGGTAACGTTATTGATTTTTAATATACACTGCTGGCCACCCAAAATGCAACAACAAGAAAGACACGAGATAGCAAATCCAGATTTACTGCATACATAACAACAGATACAAAGGTGAAACGATTGAGCTTACAGGCCCGTGCAACTTGCGGAACACGCAGACATTAATAGTTCGTGTGGCACCCATGACTGGCAATAACGGCCGCTACACGCTGCGGCATCGAACGAAAGAGGCTTTGGATGTGGGCTTGGGGTATGTCGGTCCAGGCTGCTTCCCCACGTTGCAACAGTTCATCAGGCGTAGCCTAGGGTGATGTTTGCTGGGCCACTCGGTGGCCGATCAGCGACCAGACGTGTTCGATGGGCGACATATCGGGAGAACAGGCGGGTCACGGCAGCAGTGACACCTGGTAGGCCGTGAAGAACTGTTGCACGATGCGTTCCACGTGCGGGCGCGCATTATCTGTTGAAACATGGCCGCTGGCAGGTCCTGCAGGTAAGGGAGAACTACAGGCTCCAAAACGTCGGAGATGTAGCGGTGGCTGTTAAGTGTATCAGCGATGCGTACCCGAAGGGTGCGGGTGTCATATTCAATTGCGTCCCAAACCATAACGCCAGGTGACGGACCGGTATGGTGATGCATAATGCAGGTGTCATACAGTCTCTCGCCGCGGTGCCGCCTCACGCGGATCCGACCATCGTGGTGTTGCAGGAAGAAGCGGGATTCGTCGGAGAAGACAATGTCGTGCCATTCCGTAGTCCAGGTGCGGCGTTCAACAGCCCACTGCCGCCGCACTCGCCGGTGGTGTAACGTCAATGGTAATCGGGGCAATGGGCACCGTGCGACAAGTCCCCGCTCCTGCAGACGACGTCGAACGGTACGTGCTGACACAGGTTGTTGCGCAACACACCCTAATTCCTGCACTAACGTTCGTGATGTAGCGGTGCGAGCCGTCAATGCCCGCCGCACAACATGTGGGTCCTCTTGTTCGGTGGTGTGCCGCGGATGCGTCAATCTCTCGCGTCGGTCCGTCCGTCTCTCCTGCACCCACCTAATCCATACTCGCCTCACTGTGGCTGAATATCGTCCCACACGGGCGCCGATGTCTCGGTACGATAAACCGCTGTCGCGATAAGCCACTATTTGTCCTCTGTCGAACTCCGAAACGTGCTGGAAGGACTGCCGTATTCTGCGACGAGGCATCAGGAAGCTTCCCACGCACAGGTCCGGCAGCACAACACACTTTCATTACTTACACCCCGCCTTCTGTGCACCCTTCTTACAGTGCTTCTCGGTGGCGTGCCGGGCGCACATGATTTGCATATGCCCTGCAATGCTAATCGTTTGCATGTGGTCTAACGGGCAACGCATGCTGCAAATTTCAGGCCAATCGGATGCTTCCTTCTTGGTGTTGCATTTTGGGTGACCAGCAGTGTAGTTCAGGAAAACTTTTTGCACAAAACACCGACTTTACAATCTGAGTTAGGATATTTTTTTCAGTGGTTCAATTTTGATGTATGGGAAATACTGAGAAAACAGAGTCGAAATTTTTCCGTTGGAAGTATAAGCAGCAAAATCACTAGAAGTCCACGTTAATTTGAATTTGTTTTAATTATATACATACTACGCATATCGACTACTGAATTAGAAACTTTTATTCAATACCGTACTGTACCTCCTTTATGCCGAATTACAGCACGTATGCTGTTTGGCATAGATTCCAGAAGGTGCATCTACGTCTACAGGACAACAGGCGTTTGCCAGTCCATCCTTTAACGGGCTCAGATGCAATGGAAGATAACTTTGCTCCCTGATCTGTTTTCACACGAGACCCACACATTCTGAATGGGGTTCGCATTCAGATGTGGGCTCTGTGGTTGCCAATGAAGATGGTGGACGTTGCTATCATGCTTGCTAAATTAATGTTTAAACACATCATGCGCTATGGACAGTAGCGTTGTCACCCATGAGACAATGCTACTGTCCAGAGTTGGAAACGGTTCAACTATTTCGGACCCGAACGTCCCATAATTGGACCCAACCCAGACAAATATGTGACTATAATATGTATGCAGAGCGTTCAAAATGTATCTCCGCAGTGGGTAGATCTTAGGTTATACAGAAATCAAACAAATGTATTATAGGAACGTATAATTTACTCACAGGACGTGCTGAAACTGTCGTCCTTCATTTGCAAGACATAACCTAATGTTTCATACGTTTTCAAAAACAATGTTTTACACATGTTTTGAAAACATGTGTAAAACACCTGTATGCGTAAAACAACTAGGTATTTTTATGCGACAGTCAAAAAGTCTCTCCGTAGTAATGTTAAGGCTGTTCCATCTAATTTTGACGGTGCTACAATCAAAATTTTTGAATTAAATAACTTGTATGTTTAATTTCAGTTTTTGTTGTTACTTGATAACACGTCAAGCCTCAGAATGTGTTTCTCAGCAACACCAATTTTCACAAGTTTATGATGAGTTGTAAGTTTCCAAAATGTGGATGTTGTTTTCATCATTGCCCCTCAGAAGGAAGGGACACTTTTCCTTCTAATGACACTCTTTCTTCACATTGCATGGCAAATCATTTTGCAATCCGCGGGCAAGAGTTTCGAGCACAAAATTCTGCAGTGCGCATTTTAGTTAGATTTTTTTTTTAGCTTTTCAAAAATGAAACGGAAAGAAAACCTGGTCGAAATCGGGTCAAGGTGTCCGTTTGAGCCGCTGGAAATTGTCGACCCGTTGACCCGTGACCCGTTTCCATCGCTCGGTAGCATTGTATCATGGGAGACAACCGTCGCCTCTTGGATGAAAAAGTCAATCTTGCAGAATGGACTTGATAGGCAACTCTGTTCAGATAACCTTTGTAGGACATCCGACCTTTCCGCGGTATCAGGGGACTCGTTTCCTAGCTGCAGAACGTGTCCCAACCCACGTGACACCTCCTCCAGAACCTTGAGTTGTGCTTACAAGGCAATCTAGGTCTATTGCTTCATGGGGCTCCCGCCAAACTCTTTGCCTACCGTAAGTACAGAACAAGATAGTAAAACCATGCGATGCATTGATTATGATACGCTTTCCAACATACCAGAAATCATTACTCAAGTTATAAGGATAATAGCTGTGGAATAAATCTCGCTCCTGTGCCGTGACCTTTGAACCCATTTCGATGATATTCAACAGAACTGGTTCAGTATATCTCCTGAACAACATACTAAAGTTTTGTTGCAATAGAAGTATTTATAGTCAAGTTATGAGGATAATTGCTGTTAAATAAATCTCGCTCCTGTGCCCTGACCTTTGACCCTATTTCGATGATATTCAACAGAACTGGTTCAGTATACTTCCGGAACAACGTACTAAAGTTTTGTCGGAACAGATGCGTTTTTTGTCAAGTTATGAGGACAATGACTGCGTAATAAATCTTGCTCATATGCCCTGACCTTTGACCCCATTTCGATGGTGTTCAGCATAACCGGTTCAGTATATCTACACGACAAGATGATAATGTTTTGTCGTAATCGAAGCATTTGTTTGTACATTATGACGCCTAAGGGCGATGGAATGGATCCCGCTCCCATGTCCTGACCTTTGACTTCATTCGTCCACTTTCAATAGGTTTCGTCCCCAGGTTGTTCCCTACCACATACTAAAATTTCATCGAAATCGAACCATTTTACGCGAGTTATCGTGCGGACAGGCAGACAGACAGACTGACAAAGCTGGAACATATACGCTTCTTTAACCTATGGTGGGAAAGCGTAAACAAGGTGTACCGTGACTAGTTGGAACACATGACGTTTTTTTCCAGTTTTCCACTGTCCAGTCACGGTGTTGCAGATACCCCCGTAGACAAACTTCCCAGTTCTTAGAAGAAATCAGTGGTTTCCGTGCAGGCAAGCCACTGCTAATACCGATCCTCTTCAATTCCTAGGGAATATTTTGTTGAGATGTATCGGGAACATCCTTCATTGAAAGTTCTAACAACTGCTGCACTCAAAAGGTCCTGTCTCTCCGCACCAGCCTTTTCAGACGAAGGCGATCTTGTTCATGACAGATTGTCTTTGGGCCACAATTACGCCCTCATAGACAAGCAATATACACTATCTACCAACAAGTAATTGGACACCTGTGATAGCAAAGGAAAACGAAGTTTATTCACCTTCAATAGTTGGTGGAGCCTCCACGAGCAGCGATTACAGCTGCGACCCTCCGGGGCATACTCTCAACCAGGCGTTGTACAACGGCTAGCAGTATTTTCTTCCACTCGGCTTGGAGAAGACAGGTCAGTTCCTTCACCGATTTCGGACGGTGGGGGCACCCCTTAAGTCGACGCTCCAACTCGTCCCAGATGTGCTCGATAGGGTTAAGGTCCGGGCTCTGCGCATGCCAGTCCATTCGATTAACCCCATTGTCACCATACCAAGCCATGGTGGAACTCGCAACATGACAGGTGGCATTGTCATCCTGAAAGTAACATGAGTCCACCCCGTAAAACTGCCACAACGTAGAAAGCGCATGGTCATCCAAAATGGTGCAGTAGGTCTCGGCGTTGAGTCTACCAGGAATTAAGAATTAGGGTCCCGTGCCATACCAGGAGAAACACCCCCATAGCATAATTCCACCGTCGCCGAACTTTACAGTTGGCACAATACATTCCGGCAGGAGGCGTTCTCCAGGCTGACGCAAAACCCAGACCCTACCATCCAAACGGTAGAGGGTGTTCCTTGATTCGTCGCTCCAGAGAAACTGTTTCCACTGTTCAACGGTCCACTGTCGACGTTCTTCGCACCACGTTAGTCGAGCAGCGTTATTGGACTTGGTGATCAAAGGCTTGTGGGCGGCAGCACGTCCATGATAACCGAGCAGATGGGTTTCCTTACGGATGGTATTCATCGAAAGAACACTCCACGATGCCTGTTGAAACTCCTCGCGGATGTGGCCCATCGATTTGGTGCGGTTCTTCCGAATTTCTCTGGCCAGCACCCGTCGGTCTCTAACTCCCAGTTTTGTGGTTCTGCCGGGTCGGGGCACATTCCGACAGTCACCTCTCATCTTCCATTTGCCAATCACGTAGGTCACTGTCGATTTTGGGTACTTCAACTCGCTGGATATGTCACGTATGGATCGGCCTTTTCTGTGATACCCGACGATTACACCTTTCTCGAAACCAGAGAGTTCCGAACTGCGTGGCATCTTGCATGCGACTGGTTGCGTTGTTGTTTCCCACACGATATTTAACGGCGGCGGCCGTGACGTGTATCAGGACCGCAGATATCGTCGATTGCAGGGGTGTCCAATTACTTGTTGGTAGATAGTGTAGTTTATTTTTTCACTGAATTTGAGAAACCAGTCATGTTTTCAAAATTGTCGATCCAGCCAGAGGGGGATACCCACAATAAGCTCTTTCTCGAACTGCGAAGGAACCTTTGTTTTTGCCGTTGTGATCAACACTACCGCCGATTACTGACGGGCAGCATTCTGAAATGGGTTCCGCGATCACGTGGTGACCTACGTGACTACGTATTTCGCATATACGCTGCGTAAGGAACGTTTACGTACATGTGCATAAAGGTCTCTAATTCAGTGTTCGGTATACACACACACACACACACACACACACACACACACACACACATTTTACTTTTTTATGCAGCACTGTTATGTGGCTAATGAATATATTGCTTCCAAAGGTACATCAGCTTCAATAAATCATACTGAAAAAATATATCTTGTACCGAGTACCATTCACTATGAAGAGCACGGTGAGCATCTTTACTATAAATATGACCAGTATTTCAACTAGCTGGAGTAAATATTATTGTATATCCTGTTCACAAAAGAGAAGTCATCGCTCTTTCCACGTTAGTGAGTCACGGAATAATTCTCATCGGCCGCCACAGGAATCGAACCCAGATCTTCCAGTTACGTCACCTCGCCTCCCCCCAGCACTGTGCGGGGCTCCATGAAGCAACCTGACATGTGGTTTTGGCAGTTAATCACTTGTGAGTCTGGAGAATTCGCGGCCGCTGTGCTGCAATGGCAGCATGTCAGGCGCGTAACTAGAAGACCCTGGGTTCGATTCCCGGTGGCGGCCGATGAGTAATTTTTCCGTGACTCACTTACTAACGTGGAAAGAGCGATGAATTCTGTTTGGTGTTTCTGATCCACGTCGAGTGTATGAATTAACTATGTCCTCTTCATTTGACTGTTTTTATTTCAAAAAACCCGATTTGAAAAATTCGCATTGTTTTAAGAATCGTCATTGGGAAATGTTTCGTGTGTAGTTATTACTTTTTCGTAACATCTGCCTGGTATAAAGTGCTGAAGAAATTATATGGAATTACGCCACCCCGGTCTGAAAGTTAACTTACACTGTTGGAGCAAAACACTGTGACTACCTACCTGGTATTGTGTAGTTTTTCAAAGAGTCGCCTCTACTGCGACCATGCGAAGAAGCATGGACACCATTAAGTTCCCGGAAAGTATTATAATAACCGCCAAAGTGTTTCGCATTGCTAGTCCAGTGTCCGTGGAGGAGGTTCCGTATTTCGCAGATGTCAATATTTTTATGTTACTTTGGGTTCATATTGGGTGTCATGGCCGGCCATGGGAATATATGGAAATCATCCTCGTGTTTCTCAATCAAGTTCTGGACGGTACGGGCATTAAGATACAACGCGGTGTCCTGTTAGAACATCCCATCTTGATCTGGAAACACTCTTAGCATAAACGGATTGATCTAGTGTACAACAACGGGCAGGTACATCGTGGTGTTATCCTGTTGTAAAACCCCATCTTCTTCTAGAAGCGCTGTCAGCGTCAACGAATGATTCTGGTCTGCAACGATGGCACCAACGAATGAATCACACTGTCACCATCAACGAATGAATCTGGTCTGCAATGATGGGCAGGTATGTGGTTGCGTCGCCTTGTTGGAACCCCTCACCTTGGTCTCGAAACACTGTCAGCATCAACGGGTGTATCTAGTTTGCAACGATGGACAGGTAAATAGTGGCGATCTACTGTTGGAACACCTCATCTCGGTCTCAATACACTGTCATCATAAACGGATGAAGGTGGTCTGCAATGATGGACAGTACGTGGTTGCTTTACCCTGTTGGAACATCTCATCTCGGTCTCGAAACACTGTCAACATCAACCGATGAATCTGGTCTGCAACGATGGACAGGCACATGGTGACGTTGTACCGTTGGAACACTTCATCTCGATCTCAAAGCATTGTCAACATCAACTGATGAATCTGGTCTGCAACGATGGCATCAACGAATGAATCCCACTGTCACCATCAACGAATGAATCCCACTGTCACCATCAACGAATGAATCCCACTGTCACCATCAACGAATGAATCCCACTGTCACCCTCTGCGAATGAATCACACTGTCACCATCAACGAACGAATCACACCGTCTCCATCAACGAATGAATCCCACTGTCACCATAAACTAATGGATCACACTTTCACCATCAACGAATGCATCACACTGTCACCATCTGCGAACGAATCACACTGTCTCCATCAACGAATGAATCACACTGTCACCATCAACGAATGAATCACACTGTCACCATCAACGAACGAATCACACTTTCACCATCAACGAATGAATCACACTTTCAGCATCAACGAATGAATCACACTTTCACCATCAACGAATGAATCACACTTTCACCACCAACGAATGAATCAAACTTTCACCATCAACGAATGAATCACACTGTCACCATCAGCAAACGAATCCCACTGTTACCATCAACGAATGAATCACACTATCACCATCAACGAATGAATCACACTGTCACCATCCACGAACGAATCACACTGTCACCATCAACCAAAGAATCACACTGTCACCATCAACGAACGAATCACACTGTCACCATCAATGAATGAATCACACTGTCACCATCAACGAATGAATCACACTTTCACCATCAACGAATGAATCACATTGTCACCATCAACGAATCAATCACACTTTCACCATCAACGAATGAATCAAACTTTCACCATCAACGAATGAATCACAGTTTCACCATCAACGAATGAATCACACTGTCGCTATCAGCAAATGAATCCCACTGTTACGATCAACGAATGAATCACACTATCACCATCAACGAATGAATCACACTATCACCATCAACGAATGAATCACACTGTCACCATCAACAAAGAATCACACAGTCACCATCAACGAATGAGTATGGTCCGCAATGATGGACAGATACGTGGTTGCGTCGTCCAGTTGAAACACCTCATCTCGGTCTGGAAACATTGCCAGTCTCAACGGTTGAATCAGGTCTGCTACGATTGACAGGCACATGGTGGCGTTGTATTGTTGGAACACCTCATCTCGGTCTCGAAGCACTGTCAACATCAACCTATGAATCTTTTCTGCAACGATGGCATCAACGAATGAATCACACTATCAGCATCAACGAACGAATTTCGTCTGCAGTGATGGACAGGCACGCCGTAGCATTTAGGGGTGAGGGGGCGGCAGTCATGGATATCAAGGTACAGAGACTGTCCCAGAAATCATCCCTCCCAGCTTTAGATCCCAGCCACCTGTACCCCTGGGGTCATGGCATCTTGCACCATCATCTCGGTAGCTGTTGGCCTTACCCTATTCATCAAAGAAGGCAACTTTCTATCAGTCTTCCACAATTCACCCCCCGATGTTTTCTGGAAAACTCCACTCGTCGTTGCTGATGACATGCTATCGTGAGTGGTGTTGTGGTCATGCATTTACATTGTAGGTTCATGCGGTGTAGAGATTGTTGCACTGTAGCTTTAGATACACTCCTCTGTGTTCCCCGGCTGTAAACCACGGTAAGCTGTGCTATTAGAGCACAGCTTACCATGGTCTTCTTACCGTGGTTCAGCCCTATTGTTCCGGACAAAAGGGCTGAGCCGCCTCTCTTCCAGAGCGCCAAACAGGAGTGGAAGGCTTACATCCAGCAGCAGGTTATGAGTTGCCCCTCATTATATTCACTCTTGGTACACTTTAACTACGGTAGCTCGTGAACAAGAGACGAAGTTCGCGGTTTCCTGGATACTGGCTAACCTTTACTCTGTATCCTACGATCATGCCCTTCTCAAATGTTTCCAAAACAACAAACAAACACTGTTTAAAGCATTACAAACACCGTTTAAGTTCTAATGGATACTGCACGTATTACAGATGGCGATGCACATGCCCTTGGCCTTTACACATTTTCACCGACGCGCCCGAAATGATTCAAATGTCAGATAATGGGTGTCATAATATTTTACTTCTGCTCTGTATATTTCCTGCTTTTAACTATGCGGTTTTTCACTAATAGTTGATTTACATTTGCGAACTGAATTTTGATTGTATGCATCTTTCTCGACAGCAGTGAAGCAAATCCCTAGTAAAAAAATTCGATGTAACGAAAATGGGTTACGGACGTATTCTGATTTTGGAATGCTCTCCCTTGCAGTGACTCAACAACAGATAATTGCATTGTTCATCAACAATGTGTTTTATTAAATCATCGCCGAACATCATTTCATCACGTTTTACGTGAACGTAACATGTCATTGCAATCTACGTACATTACGTGAACCTGATGCTAAATGTGATAAAAGCCATTGCAAAAATTCATTTTGATGCTACGCAACTTTCCTAGCAGTGGCAAATCATGCGTCGTAGCAAATTTCGGCTTTCTGTCGAACCCCCAAGGGGATGGGAGGTTACCTGCTATCAACGAGAGCTTTAATATGACGTGTAACACGACGGCTTTTTTTTTTTTAATTGATGGTTTAACGACCATTGTGAACAACTCAATGGGCTATAAGCAGTCGCCCGTCCCTAATTTAAGGTCACTGGTTCCAAGGAAGGGAGAGATCCAGTTCCGTAAGACAAGCACAACATCCATACCTCACCGGGATTCGAACCCTGACCCCGGCACGGACGAATGATTACAAGCCAGCGCTTAGACCACTGCGCCACTGAGGCGACC
Organism: Macrothele yani; assembly: GCA_039090855.1. Classification (NCBI taxonomy): domain Eukaryota; kingdom Metazoa; phylum Arthropoda; class Arachnida; order Araneae; family Macrothelidae; genus Macrothele; species Macrothele yani. Next base: position 25,440,870 of record CM076993.1, read on the forward strand.
GATGGGGTTGTGACGTATATTCTAATTTAACTTTCATTTTTATTTCCTTTTCCTATGTAAACTTGAGTTTGTTTTCTTTTACCCTTTCCAAACTTAACGTGGTGGCGCAGTGGTCTAAGCGATGACCTCCGATCATTCGTTCGAAAGAGGTCCGGGTTCAAATCCCGTGAAGAATGGATGTTATGTTTGTATTATAGCACTAGCTCTCTCCCTTCCCTGGAACCAGTGACCCTAAATTAGGGACGGGCGACTACTTATAGCCCATTGAGGTGTTTACGGTGGTCGTTCAACCTCCAATAAAAAAAAAAACCTAACGTGATATTTATCTCTCACATGAATGAGGTTGGCAACACTTTTGAGGTCAGAGAGAGAATGAAGTATGAATGTGATAAAACGATAGCTATAAATATTGTTTTCGAAAACAAAAATACAGCATTTGCTTAGTGTATGTGTGGGTGTGTGGAGATGTTCGATCTTTGATTAGCTAGATTATACTGTAGATAATTAAGGTATTAATGTAATATGTGAAGTGTAATACTAGCAGTGTTATATTGTGGATTTGCTCAATCGTTGCTGGACCAATAAAAGGTTATCGTAAGTTTGACTTCCGTATATGTTTCATCTGGACGCAAAACCTTAATTTGTATCAACTATTGCACCGTATTCTCATTTAGTTCAACATTTCCTTAGTCATTGCTTTAGACATCGCGTAACACCAATCTCGCACACGAAAAAGGCTTACGTTATAGGGTGTAACCTGTAGACATCCTAGACTAAAATTTGCCAATCCCCTTCACCAACACACTTGCGATTCAGCTTCATCTAAATCTGAATAATATATAATAATTATAATAATAAATATAAATATTGTTTTTGAAAAACAAAACAGTTGAAATACTGTTGCCGCCGCCATAGTTTAGTAAATATTTACTTATATGGCTCACATATCTTCATTATTTATCTTTACGGATTCATCAATTCACCTACCTAAGTACCACTCAGTGTCAAAAAATCTTAAACTTTGTTTTAGATTATTGATGGGTAATGGTTTTCTTCCTCGTTTTCTTCATAAATACTTTCATCAGCTCTTAGTAAGTTCAAATTCTGAATGCAGCCCCGGTGGCGCAGTGATATAAGCGATGGCCTCTGGCCATTCGTCGGAAAGGGGTCCGGGCTAGAATCCCGTGAGGCATGGATGTTGTGTTTGTTTTACGGCACTGGTTCTCTCCCTTCCCTGGAACCAGTGACCCTAAATTAGGGACGGGAGACTGCTTATAGCACCTTGAGTTGCTAACGGTAGTCGTTAAACCTCCAATCAAAACAAAAAATAATTCTAAAGTGAACATTATAGATATTGTTAACCAATGACACTAAAACTTTAAACATTAGTACTCACAAATGCTGTTTATTGAGTCATTGACGGCTGCCTTCTACTAATTATGACATACTTTATACTCTATTTACTTACTCAACAATCTACAGTCCTCATGATTCTTTATTTGGAAGTTACTGGTTTTCGATAACCTCAACCTCTGACCTTCAGTGAGCAATTCCAATCGTGAATCTGGTTTCCTGCAGCTTATTTCAAAGTTTTTTCGTGTTTTTTTATTGTAGGTTTAACGACCACAGTGAGCAACTCAATGGGCTATAAGCAGTCAGCCGTCCCTAATTTAGGGTTACTGGTTCCAGGGAAGGGAGAGAGAGCCAGTGCCGTAAGACAAACACAACATCCATGTCTCACCGGGATTTGAACCCGGACCCCTTTCGAACGAATGATTAGAGGCCATTGCTTAGACCACTGCGCCACCGGGGTGGCTTTCGTGTGTTGCCTTCGATTATCTGCATGTTTGGATCTGGAGGCTTTGAGAACACTGCCAATGGACTTTTGAACTTCATTCAGGATATTAGCTGATGAAGAAAAGCCACTCCACCCTGCTGGTGTATGTATATACACTATATTGACAAAAGTCACCGGGCACCTAGAAGAGAAACACAACATAGCATTTATTGACATACATTAGAACGGTGTCGGTCTACCTTTGGCCTTAATGCATGCACTGATCCTTCGAGACATGCTTTCGACAAGGTTTTGGAACACAGCGATTGGTATGCCCTTCCATTCAGTATATAATGCTGGCGCTAACTGTTGCTTAGCAGTAGGCTTTGGTTCCAAACTTCTTTTGCGGCGCTCTAATTCATTCCATAGGTGCTCTATGGGATTAAGATCAGGACTCTGCGCTGCCCAGTCCACACGCAATACAGTCCTTCCTTTATGGATCGGTGCATTATCCTGCTGGTGCCAGCAAGGCTCGGTTCCATAGTATTGCAACAGAGTTGGTAGGGCATAATTATCCAGAATATCGTGGTAGACGTGCTGGTTAACAGGTTTGTCCAGGATAACCAATGGGCCGGGACCATACTACGAAAAACACCCTCACACGAGTACACTGCCAGCTCCAAACGTGACCGTAGTAACAGTACTCTGTGGTAAATAGCGTTCCACCGGCTGCCGCCATACCCACACACGGCAATCAGACTGATGGATCGTGTACCTGGATTCATCAGTCCATAGGACCCGTTTCCATTGATCTATAGTCCACGATAAATGTTGTTTATACCATGATAAAAGACGAGTAGAATTCCGGGTGGAGATAAAAGGCTTATAGCAGCCGCACGACCTAAGTAATCCATGGAATGAAGTTCTCTGGGAATGGTACGTGTACATACCAAGGTTCCAGCATTTTCACTCACCTGTACACTGAGGTCTTGTGCAGTACTCTGTCGATTAGCTGTAACAACTCTCCTGAGGCTTCGACGTCCTCTATCACTGATTTTCTTTGGTTTGCCGGTGTGTTTTGCTGCTTCAGGCGAACCATGTGTCTTCCACTTATTCAGTACATCCAAACCAGTTGACTTGGGTATGTTTAAACGCCTCTCGGCTTCTCTTATGGGCAACCCGCAAATATAACACCCAACAATCTTTTCTTTCCTCAAAGTCAGTTCTATCCTGCCGCGAGATTTTGACGCAACCTGACAGTGCGATATTATCACGGCCAGATGCAGGCTTGTCTTATACCGGATACCGTGCATCTTAACAACGCAGCGGATCCGTTCGTTTGTTTTTGAAGGGGTGTCCGGTGAATTTTGCCAATATGGTGTGTATTCAACTTTGTATATATACCAGCGCAGCAGACACGTGGTCGGTGAGGTATAAAAACGGCACCGGTAGTACGCTCAGATCAATCGCTGATAAAATGGCTAGCAAAAGAGAAAGAACTCTCCGAGTTGGAGGTATGAGCATAAGAAGCAATGTTAAAGTCAGACAGGTAACTTCGTCATCAACAAGTGCAACACGGGAAATTGCAGGAATTCATCTCGCCATGGAAGACCAACGAAACTGCAACCCAGGGACCGGAGGGTGCTGCAGAAGGAGGTCCTGAAAACCAGGTCCCGACCAATGCACGCTATCATAGCACATGAGTTCCAGATGACCACAGATGTTTTGTTCACACTTAGAAGAAAGACTAATGCATTCGTATATAGTGGCCTAGCAGCCAATCATAAACCTCTCCTCACAATGACCAATAAGAACACGCTGTTACGATGGTGTCAACAACACAAAAATTGGACATTAGGGCAAAGACTGCAGGCGGTGTGGAGAAACCGGCGAACCAAGACCCGTCGGATGAACGGGTCTTGGATCGCCGGTTACCTGCAGAACGGCTGCTTCCGGTGTGTACAGTGCTGACTGTGAAGCACGGAGGCGGTGGAGTTACGGTATGGGGCTGTTTCAGCTGGTATGGTGTGGGTCCACTGGTTGTTATTCATGGCAGCAAGATCTCTGTGCTGTATAGAGATATCCTGGATAATTGAGTACTCTCAACGTCGTGGAAGTTCTACAGACCCGATGACTGTTTCTTCCAGGACGACAATGGCACTAGTTATGTTCCAGGGCTACAGTGGAGTGGTGTAAGGGAATTCAGATCTGCGGATCAAGTGGACGACTGGCCTGCTCAGAGCCCGGACCTCAATCCTATTGAAGATCTCTGAGATAAACTTGAACGACGGGTGTGGTTTAGTCCAACACGACCTCCTTCACTGACAGAGTTGGTCGATGTACCCATTATGGAATGGAGGGAACATTCCACTTTCCGTACTTCATAGAGTTATGGACAGTTACTACTCAGGGTAAGAAACTTGCTGCTCAGGGTAAGATAATAAACAAGAGTAGTCTATGTGGCACGAAATCCTTGTTTATTATGGACAGTTTACTTCGACGGTGACTTTTGTAATCTTTGCAAATGGAGGGCATACCCGCTACTGATGTAAATACAATACGGTTTTTTACGCTTTCCAACCGTAGGTTAAAGAAGCGTATATGCTCCAGCTTTGTCCGTCTGTCTGCCAGTCCGCACGATAACTCGCGTAAAAATTGGTCAATTTCAATGAAATTTTAATATGTGGTAGGGGACCCACTGGGGACGCATCCTATTGAAAATGGACAAAATCTGGTCAAAGTTCAGGACATAGAAGCGGGATCCATTCGATTTCCCTTATGTGTCATAACTTACGTAAAAATGGTTCGATTGCGATGAAATTTTAGTATGTGGTAGTGGACCACCTGGGAACGAACCGTAAAAAAATGGGCGAAATGGGGTCAAAGGTCAGAACATGGGAGATGGATCCATTCCAATATATTGCCCTTATGTGTCATAACTTGCGTTGGAAAACTGTTGCAAACAGTTTTCCAACGTGATCATGTGTTCTTGGACAACCATGGTTGGTCATGTGCTGTTGGACAACCATCGGACAACCGTTAAGTGGTCATTTGTTGATAAGTGGTTGGTCATGTGTGGTTGGAAAAACCGTTGGCCAATCTTCCATAAACAACGCAACCTTCGTCCAACGCTGCCGACGCAAAAATATCATTGATCCAACCGTTGGCCAACGTCAGTGTGCTACTTGGGTAAGAACATAGGACCGGGATGCTTTCCGTTGCCCTTATGCGTCATAACGTAACTAAACATGCTTCGATTGAGACAAAAATGTATCATGTTGTTCCGGAAGTATACTTAACCGGTTCTGTTGCATATAATCGAAATGGGATCGAAGGTCAGAACATAGGGGCGAGATTTATTCCATAGCCATTATCCTCATAACTTGAGTAATGATCTCTGGTACGTTGGAAAGCTTATAATAATCAATGTATTGCATGATTTTACTGACTTGATTTCTATTTACTTACAGTGTTCAATCACTTTTGTCCAAATAGTGTATATACTTGTACAGTATACATAAACCTTGATACAACAACAAAAACAATAGAAAACTTTTCGAGCTTCTCCAACAGCTGGTCTGCAATCATGGACCGCAATAGCACCTGTGTGTTTTCATCACCGGGGAGGAGAGTACCTGCCACGACGCGTTGCTTTTCTCTTGAGGTCGAAAAGAGCATTCACATGTTGTTAGGTGAGTATTATAGTTTCCCTTTCAATGTATTAAGGAATAACAAAAATCAAGTTCATTGACTGATTATATAATATCATTGTTTGACATTATGCTAATTTCAACATTTTTGAGCTCTACTTACCTAAATCCTCTTTTGCGACTATCTTTGATATTCTAGACCTGCCTGCTAGACTTGTCATGCCACTAAACAAACCAAGGAGGCTTGCTGAAGAAAGAAAGAGAAGAAAAGTACAATATGAGTATGCGTAAGTAGCATTTCTTTCGGTGAAAGTTATTTCAAAATTTTAAAACGTATTGCAAGACATCAGAAAAGGAAGAATATCAAATCATATTGTACTAGGCTCCATACCGCACCAGGTACTTACAATGACGCAGATGCGCCAGACTCTTTTTATTATGACTGCGCATACCAAACACATCAGCAACTACACCAATGAGCTATTACATTGTGACCACCTACCTAATAAGTTGTAGGGTCTACTTTAGCCTGCGAAACAGCGGCCACTCGGCGAGGCATCGATTTGATGAGGTGGCGATAGGTATCCTGGGGTATCTGGTACCATAATGTCAACAGCGGGTCCTCCAGTTCCCGTACATTTCGGAGGAGGGAGTGATTAAGCGAGGACCCGCTTTTCCAATTCGAACCACAAATGTTCGATTGGGTTCACGTCAGGTACATTTGGAGGCCAGAGCATTAACAGAAGTCACCATTATGTTCCTCAAACCACTCCTTGAAGATTTTGGCAGTGTGGCAGGGCGCATTATCTGTTGGTATTGACCATCACTAGCAGGGAACACAGTTGTCATGAATCGTTGAGCTTGGTCCTCAACGATATTCACATACCTGACAGTTGACAGGGATTGTGCTATTAGGATAATGGGGCCTGATGTGTCACAAGAAAACATCGCCCGCAGCATAACACCGCCACCACCACCGGCCTGTTTCCGTCCAACAGTGCATCCAGGTGCCATAGTCTCCGTTGGTAATCAGCATAACATCGCGGTCGCCGGCTTGTTTCAGTGCATCCAGGTGCCATAGTCTCTGTTGGTAATCAGCATAACACCGCGGTTGCCGGCCTGTTTCCGTCCAACAGTGCATCCAGGTGTCATAGTCTCCGTTGGTAATCAGCATAACACCGCGGTCGCCGGCCTGTTTCCGTCCAACAGTGCATCCAGGTGCCATAGTCTCTGTCGGTAATCAGCATAACACCGCGGTCGCCGGCCTGTTTCCGTCCAACAGTGCATCTAGGTGCCGTAGCATCCCCTGGTGATCGGAGTATCCGCGCTCGGCCGTCTACATGATGCGCCAGAAATCTTGATTGTTCAGACCAGGCCACTTTATTCCAATCATCTACGGTCCAATCTCGATCATCTTGGCCCCGTTTCATGCGTTGTTGGTGATGACGTGTAGTGAGCATGGGAACCCTAATGGGTTTTCGATTACTCAAGCTCATGCGCAGAAGGCTGCGATGTACTGTGTGCTGTGACACATTGCCCTAATGACCACGTTGTAACTGCGGGTGATTTGTCTCACTGTGGCCCTGCGGTCATTGTGAACAATGCGCTACAGTCTCCTCTCCCCTCTGGCATCAATGAGCTGCGGACGACACAGGGCTTAACGGAGGTTCATCGTTTGGACACCTGTCCACCACTGTTGATACGTACTCACTACAGCGGCACGTGAACAACCCACAAGCAGTGCCGTTCCCGAGATCGTAGTTCGGAGGCACCCTGCCACCACAATTTGTCTTTTATCATACTCCGATAAATCGGCCGTTTTTCCCATTCTGATTCCGAACACCATACTAACCGAAAGCCGCTCCTTCGGTTGCACATTTACTGCTCTGTCAACTTCCCCTGCTCCACCGTTCAGTCTCCAGGCGCGCTCATTTCTCTAGGCAGGGGTGGCCATAACGTAATGACTCATCGGTGTATATAAGGGTTCTTTGCTCATAGGTTTGCTATGCAAAGAAATCAGGCCATACTTAGGATGTAAACTTCACTGAAGAGCAATTGAATTAGAGATACCTGTCTAGTAACGTGTAGCACCACCTTTCGTTCTGATGACGGCAGCGATTCGTCTCTGCATTGACTCGACAAGACACCGGAAGCGTTGGGAAGCCATACGGATCCACGACCTCTGAACAAGCTCCCACAGTTCACGAAGATTTGATGGAGGGGGTCAGAGCCTCGAACATCTCTCTCGATGGCATCCCAGATGTGCTCGATGGAATTGAGGTCAGGTGACCTAGCTGGCCAAGGAAGCGAGGTCACGTCGGTGGAATGTTCATCCAACCATTCGAATACAATTCGGCAGCGATGTCACGGTGCATTCTCTTGTTGCAGGATGAGGTCCCCCCAGTGGGATGTTGAAGACGCACAAACGGAAGCAAATGGTCGTCCAGGGTATCCCGGTAACGTTGACTTGTGAGGGACGATGTCACACGTACCAGGGGTCCCATTTCAGTCCACGTAAACAGTCCCCAGACGAGAATGCCACCCACACCAGCTTGAAGAGTATCCTGCTGGCAAGAAGGATCTATCGCTTCATGTGGTTTGTGCCGTACTCGTATCCTGCCATCCGCATGTGCCAACGTGAATCTCGACTCATCAGTCCAGGCAACATTTTCCCACATGTCTAGGGTGCAGTGGCGGTGTTCCCGTGCCAATGCTAATCTTTGCATCCTGTGATGTGCGGTCAGCAGCGGTACCCCCGTGGGACGATGGCTTCTGTATCCTATAGCGAGGAGATGGTTCTGGATGGTGTGGCTGCTTACACGTTTTTGTGCACCAGCGTTAAATTGCCGAGTGATTTCTTGCACTGTGGCCCGTCTATCCGCTGTTACAATGCGAGTTAGCCGACGATGACTCCGCTCATCCACACGCTGTTGTCCACGGCAGCAACTCGACGTCGTTCAAACCGATGTACACCGTGCAATGGCTTTCACCGAATTGCTGAGCGTACACCGCCCGTGTGCTTCATACCCTTCCGACACTCCCCCCCCCACGTCATGCTGCATATATGCGCATGCTCTACGGTACCGGACCCTAGTCTATCTCCTGAGTGGTCTTTCGGTCCGTTCTACCTGCTCGTTCCGCTGTTATGCTAATTTCCCCTCTTCGTCCTTAATTTTTGCACACCAGTGTATATCTGATCTGTAGCAGTCGTCTCTGGAGAAACGCTTTTCTTTTTTTCTAACAATAAAAGGACGACAATACGTCAAATCAAATGAGAAACTCACCGTCTATGTACGATATTTAATAAGATACGAAAGATATTTACAGTTAAAATACCCCACTAGCACTTTCGGGGCAACATTTACCCCATCATCAGGTGGAACAGAGGCAATGTAGTACTACTTTATATAGTTGTGCAACGATGCATTATGGGTATAAATCATCAAACGTCGCATGGGTCGTGACCGTTGCCATTATAACAGCGTAAAGAGTATAATTTCACAAAGTATTAGTTTTAACATATCAGTACAAGGATTCGTTACAAATACAAAGTTACGACCAATTTTATATATTTTTGGAATTGTAAATATATATTTCTATAATTTAAAATTCAGGTTAGTAATATGCTCTTTCCAAATTCTTGATATGTCCACAGGCAAGTAATCATTACAGCATTTGTCCCCTAAAGCTTCGATATACATACTTTCAACAAAATGCAACGAATATATATATGCTGGAGTGTCCAGTAGCCTAATGTTTTTCTAGTCTGGTTGTAGAATTCCGTTTACCACATTCCTTGATAAAGCTATGTTATTGCTGCTGTTGGTTCGGAAATCATATTTGTGTTCCTGGACACGGATACCCAAACTTCTTCGTGTCGAGCCTACGTAGTTGCTAACATGTTCTTCTGTTGAGGGGTCCAACAGTGGAATATTATACACACCCCATTTGTTCATAATATCTGTTGTTGGTCGATCCTTTTTAACTGATGATAGGAGATTCTTCGAGCGGCTGCCGCATTGTATATTATGTTTTGAACAGATACGAGATAGTGTGTTAGTGATATGGGGGTGCTGGTCCAATGCTCCTACGAATCATTTATTAGGCCTTGTATCTGGCTTCAGATTAATAGTTCGTTCACTGGTTACTCTAGTGTACAACCTGTTAATAATCGTCCTGGGGTATCCATGTTTATCCGCTAATTTAAAAATGAACTGTATCTCAGACTGGAAATGTCTATCATTTAAAGAATGCGTGAAGGCTCTTCTAAAAAGAAAATGGATAGAAGAAAACTTTTGTGGAGTTGGATGTGAAGAGTTAAACGGGATAAGGCTGTTACAATCAGTAGGCTTTCGATAGACACAAAAGGACAGTGAGTTAGTATTTGAATCACGAAATAAACGAAAATCCAAAAAAGGCAGTGATAAATTAGGTTCAAGTTCTATTGTGAGCACGATAGTAGGAAATACTGACGATAGTGCGTCGGCGAATTGTTTTAAATCATCCTTAGAGTGAGGCCAGAACACAAGAATGTCGTCGATGTACCTAAGGTATAAACTGGAAACTAAAGGGAATTTATTGAGAACTTTGTTCTCAATGTATTGTAGCAGGATTTCTGCTAAAACTGCGGAAAGTGGGGATCCCATGGGGTAACACTCGGTTTGTAAGTAGATTCTGTCAAGAAATTTGAAATACGAACGCTGTTTGACTAAATAAAGTTCGTTCATAACAGCTAAAATTTCAGTAGTGGGAACATTAATTTCAGCAAGTTTGGTCTCTATGATATGATGAGTGGCGTCCACAGGTACATTAGGGTACAGTGAAACCACATCTAGAGAGGCTAAAATGAAATGGCCAGCATGTGGCTGAATCATTCTGATCCTTTCTATTGCCCTAGTGGAGCTTTTAATAAAATATGGGGAGCTCTCTGCTAACTTAGCCAAATATAGGGCAAGAGCTTTTTCAAGCGGTCGAGTAGGGCTAACATAGCCCGCGATCAAAGGTCTAATAGGTATCCCCTCTTTATGTAGTTTAACACGCCCAAAGATATCGGGCACACGACAACCAGGTGTGGGGGATAAAAGCTTTAGAAAAACCTTCAGGGAAGTTATAAGAATTCTTCACTCGAGTTAATGCCGCAATGTTGCTTTTGCTGGTTCACGCTTAACTACTTTGTGCGGAATAGAAGATATTACTTCAAGCATTTTATTCTTATAGCATGAGCTATCTATCCAATATGACCGTCTGATGCGTCTTGTCCGCGGCCAAAATTGAAATTTCATTATTATTTCTAAGCTCGGCTAGCTGCTGTTTTTCTTCATTATATGTTAATGATAGTTTAGGTTGTTGCTGTGCTTTGCCTGTTCGTAGTAGTCTATCAATATGTAAGCGTGTAATATCATGTTCGGCTTCAGGTAAGTTTTTGATAATATGCTGTACTTGAGGGACTGTCTGAAAGACGTTAACTTTGTGCCTCGGATATGCGAATTTGGTTCCTCTCTCCAAAGCTCGACTCTGTATTTCATTTAATTCGTAATTACTGAGATTAACAACAATTTGATTTTAAGTCCTCACTTTCGCTATGTCTATGGCTGCGAACTTGTCTATTACTGACTACACCATCAACTAGGAGACGAAGTTCATGTATATGGGTATTAACCAATGATTTGACAGAGTTTTCAATCAAAGTCGAAGTAACAGTAAGTCTACGGTCCAAAATAATTGGATGTTCATAAACCGACAGTTCTGCATACGATGTGTAGAACTTTCTACTGAGGAAATCAATAAACGAACTCTTACTTCTAATGGCGGTTGTTAGACGCTTCTTCTCAGCATTTTGAAGAATACATTTGTCACGCCACGAGAAAGGAGCTGTACGGATGTTAACCGTATTTGGTTGGATCAGTTTCCCTGACTCCCAAAGCTTGGAAAAGTTCTCAAGCTTCTCTCCAGTTATCGTCCCATTGCGCTCACTAGCTGTCTGGGGCAAATTTTGGAATGCATATCTAATGCACAGTTAATTCATAACTTGGAAGGTCGCTACATTTTTTCATCATCGCAAAATCACTTTCGTCGTCATCGAGTACTTCATGATCATTTTCTGCGTTGGGAAAAAATAGTATGATATCCATCTTTCTGGTACTGAGAAAACATATGATCGCTTGAGGCGCAAAAGTAATCTTTGTGACCTTCATGTGTGTGGTTTGCGGGGAAATCTTCCTACGTTCATTGTCAGTTTTCCGTGAGGTCAGATGTTCCAGGTGCGCCTGGTACGACTGTGTCTGTAATTTTCTGTTAACTCCAGGGCGTTTTTCAAGACTACATCATATCCATCACGTTGTTCATCCTGCGCATCAATTATCAGGATTAAAATTTTTCTTCAGCTGATTCGAGCACACTTTATGTAGATGATTTGCATTTTTTTGACTTGTTCACCAGCATGCATTATATTGAACGGCTGCCGCAGTCGGCCATAGATCAGATCTTAAAAATCGGTGACTAGTAATGGTTTTGTACGTACTTTCTTCCGGAAAGACAGCATGCTTCCATTTCTGTTGTAGACGTGGCCCTCCAATCGGAACTAGAGTTACTTTTGTGGTTTACAAACATACTAGTGTTCCGGGTGACAAGGTTTCTAGGTCTTACCGTTGACCGTGTACTCACGTTCTGTCTTCACGTGAGACTGAAGGTCCTCTTGTGGGCAGACAAGATATGCCATTGTTACACATCTATCATTCGGTGTGTCTGTGTAGTGTTCAGCTCTGCGCATTGCTCTCTGCTTGACACTGTTCATCAACAGGTCGTATATTTGTGTATGGGAGTCTTCCGTACACCGTCGCCTGCATGTGAAAATCAACGAAACGCCGTTGAGTTTGCGATCTCTTCGATAACGTCCTTTACTTTGTGCAGTTTTCAATCCTCAGCATGCCCGCATGTTTGAGTATCAGCCCTCTTCAGTTCCAACGTTTGATCTTTGAATGTTTGCCTTAGAACAAGTTGCAGGAATCGACTTGTTTTTGATTGGAAAGACCAGGAGATTTGAGGAATATCCCTGGCACCATCTTGCAGTTCAGGTTGATGCCTCTATGATTCCACACCATAAACCCTCTATCCCTGAGTGATGCTGAGGCCTGGCTCGTCTACTCGGATGGTTTGAAGATGGGTGGAGTCGTTGGATCCGCTGCTGTTTGTACCAAACGATGTTTACGTCGACCGGATTGTAGCTGAGGCCACGCCGTTTTCAGGTACGACGCGTACTGTGTACATTGGAATTCGTCTCTCGTCCGGTGGGGATATTATCGATATGCTACAGTTTATTTGATTGTTTTCCAGCCTCTCTCATCAACAGAGGGTGGAGATCACTCTTCCCTTTACAAGCTGAGATGCTTATTCCTTCACCTTCGCAAGGTCAATTTTTAGTTCCGATTCTACTAGACTTCTAGTTATGTTGTGATCCAGGTTAATGACTTGGATGCTGTCAAGTCGGCTTCCTGGTTGGAGGTCGCAGCTTTGCCATTGTGCCACTGCGTTTATCAAACGCAAGAAGGACCATACCAAACGTATGTGGCAGATAATCCAAAACCAACAGGTAGGTGATAAAACACATGGTATATTCCCAATTGTATAATCCTTCATGCTATGGCTGGAACCGTAGGAAGGACGTTGTGCTAATACATTTTCGTACTGGGCATTGTCGCTTTACTCACTGCAATTTACTGTTCCTTCCGCGACACTGTCCTTACGTGTGAGATGCGTAATTGACTTCGTAGTGTTGCTTATGTTTTGTGTGTTACAGGTTTTTTTACGTGTTTAGAGCGCAAAAGCCATTTGTCGGTGGCAAAAAATTGAATCCGCAACCTTTTGCTCCGGAGCCAAATGCTTTCTCAATTAAGCTACACTGACGTAGTTTGTCGCTGCAACTTTGCTGTCTCGACATGTACTCATTCGGGTATTACATTTAAAGGATATTACTCATTCGGGTAGTAAATTTAAAGGATATTACTCATTGGGATATTAAATTTAAAGGATATTACTCATTAGGGTATTAAATTTAAAGGATATTACTCATTGGGGTATTAAATTTAAAGAATATTACTCATTTGGGTATTAACTTTAAAGGATATTACTCATTGAAGTATTAACTTTAAATGATATTACTCATTGAAGTATTAACTTTAAAGGATATTACTCCTTCGGGTATTAAATTTAAAGGATATTATTCCTTCGGGTATTAAATTTAAAGGATATTACTCATTGGGGCATTAAATTTAAAGGATATTACTCATTGGGGTATTAAATTTAAAGGATATTACTCAATCCGGTATTAAATGTAAAGGATATTACTCATTCGGGTATTAAATTTAAAGAAAAGCAACTTACCCAGGTAAAATAGACCTTCTTTTTGAGCAAAGGAAGTGGTGATATTCTTGGCGATGACGGACGCTGACCCCACTATTCCGAGGGTAGCGTCACCCACTTTCAACACTTTAGTTAGAATAGGAACAAATATTACGAGAGCAGCCATTCCAATAACGGAGAAGATGGCAGATATAGTAGAAAATTTGGTATTGTCCCAGTTGTATTGATGAAAAACGAACAAGTAAGCGATTCCACTTGTAGCTGAAAATAGGCAAAAGAGTTCGTTACACACGCAGTTATTATCTGACATAGATCGCTTAGAAGAGAACTTGTAGAGACGGATGAAAAAGGTGAAACTTAATAAGCAATATAAATGTTCATACTGGAATATCTTACTTCACGTTAATCAGAAACAATAAGTGTAACTATTTAATGTATTTAATTTTCTAAAAAGGGTAAAATGATTTTGAGTAGTCTTGTCGCATATGAACTGGCAGCATGCAACGAATCAAAACCAGGATTTCACTGCAAAGTACAGGGTGTTCGGAAATGATGTATACAATTTCAAAGTTGAATAGCACAAAGAGCTGGTTATGACGGTGCGTGCAGGCTAAAAATTAAATGATAAGGTAAAAACGCTGTGTTATGCACGATTAAAACGAAGTCTGATGCTTCATCTACTGCTTTATCTCGCCTCGTTACTTCGGGAACTTACTACCCACGCTGGGAAGAAGCCAGGATTTTGACAACTCCAGCCAGTAAGACTCAAATCCGCTTCACAGAGAGTCTGTACATCCACAGATTCTTTAATATGTGTTGCAACGAGGATTCGCCTTACCCAAGTTTCCCAGGCCTAGAAAGCCATTGTACCTGTAAAAGGTAAAGAGAATTACATTCCACCCTGAAGTCTGGCAGAGTGTGTGTCACCTCCTACCTGTGTTTGGTGCAGGCCTCCGGTATGTAAACTGCTTGACTTTTTATTTGCTTCTGTGATTTGAATTAAGTGGCAACAACTACCTTATTTATATGCCATGACAACTTTTTATGCGGTCATTTTCATCTGATGAAGGACTCCAGGGGAGTCTGAAAGATCTTATGAGTGTCTTTTAACCTTGTATATAGTTCATTAAATGTAATTTTACGAAGTACATCTGTCATCTTCAGACTTCGTTTTAATCGTGCATAACACAGCGTTTTTACCTTATCATTTGAGTACAAGAAGTATTTGCGATACGAATGTTTTACATTTTGTCCAACATTAAGCAAGTTCTGCTAAAGTTTATAGCTTTGCAATCAATACATTTCCACATGTGCTCCACATGTAGCGCGCAGGATGTCGAGGCGGTAGTCGATTTCTGACCAAGTACGGTGCAGAATGTCTGGGGTGGCCTGGAGGAAGGCTACGATGATGCGAGCCTCCAAGTCACCGAGGGAGGCAACCTTTGTCCAGTAGACAATATCTTTAAGGAGCCCCCATAAAAAATCACAGGGGGTAATGTCTGTCGAACGGGGAGGCCATGCCATTGGACCTCCACGTTCAAAACACCAACCAGGGAAGTGCTAATCCAAGCATGCACCAATGTCTGATGACCAATGAGGGCCTCATCTTGCTGGAAAATGACGTCTGAAATCTCCTACAGTTGCGGAATGACAAACAGTTGTAACAAGTCGAGGTATGTGCCACCGGTTATGGTTGGTTCAGCTAACACGAATGGTCCAATCACGCTGTCTCTCATAATGTCACACCAAACATCAAATTTGGGGATGTGTCTTGTGTGTTCCATGACAGCATGGTGATTTTCCGAACAGCAAATTCGGCAATAATGATTGATGACGGTACCTCACACATGAAATGTCGCAAACCACATCACGCAAGTAGCGTTTTCCTGTGGTGTCGCCATTTTCGCTATGTTGTGTCACACTGCGTTACAAAGCACCTAGCGTGGCCTATCAAAGGAAAAATAAAACTTTAGAACTTGCTTAAACGTGGAAAAAACGTTAAACATTCGTATCGCAAATACTTTTTGTACTAATCCACTTTGAAATTGTGTACATAATTTCTGAACCCTCTGTAGCAACCGCATTGTTACCGGCAACAAAACACTTATCCTTTGCGCCAAAGTAAAGCGTACGCGACAGTGAACTGACACAAGAAATTCAAGCTGCACGTATGCTAGAGAATAGCATCATCCATGGAAGGTCATCAAAGAAATCGTTGGCATTGAGTTGCTACCACGAAAGGAAGCATTACTGATGGGAACTATTTTATTAGCTCTTCCGTTCGAAGATTGCTTCAGAATGTAATTATCCCTATAACGTGGCAATCAAATGGTAGGCTTGCCTCATTAGGATAATATTCAACCTCATATTGCAAGAAGCTTCATATAATTGTAATTGTAACGTGGGGGGGGGGGGGGGGGTTACAATGACCCAGCACCGCGACCTAAGGTCTATTGTGCATAAGCTTCATATTCATATAAATCATGTATTTGATTAGGAATAAATTGCCCAACTGTCGAATTCACCGGAATATACCAAGGCCGTCGAGAAAGTACAAGGCCATGACATTAGAGAGATCAGTTCCCCACGTTTATGACGTCACTCACATGATACACGGCCTGATACGTCGGTGTCATGTTTGACGTCATACAGGACAGCGTTAGAAACGGATCGAAAGCCTTGGTTTCCGTGTGACGTCACTGAAAGAGGGAACTTATATCTCTCTCTCTCTCTCTCCCTCACTTTTTTTAGGGGTTTGACGACCACCGTGGACAACTCAATGGGTTAAAAGTAGTCGCCCGTCCCTAATTTAGAGCCACTGACTACAGGGATGGGAGAGGGTCAGTGCCTTAAGACAAACACAACATCCATGCCTCACCGGGATTCAAACCCGGACCCATCTCGGACGAATGATCAGAAGCCATCGCTTAGACCACTGCGCCACCGTGGCGGCAATTTCTTTCTCTAGTGCCATGGCCATGTTGTGAAAACAACAATTTATCCGCGACGGACATCGAAATCGTGTCTCCTCACGCCGGAGTAAGTCGCTCTTCCAACTGAGCTACGCGGACAGAATTTCTCGCTGCAGATTTGTCTTCTTGACACATGTTTTTACATCTGTAGTACATCACAATGCTTGTTCTAGACGGTCTCGGATTTACCTATAGGAGTTTTACTTATTCTCTGTGTTACAGCAATATCTCGATAATGAAACATTTCAAGGAGCGGCAGACGTCCTGGAAGCCGATGGCAATTTCTTACCTTGGAATCTGGTAAATATCGAAAGGGAATTCAAAACATCTTGAATAAGGGGTCTAAATATTATTGACTCTGATGATGGTGACATTGTCGCTTAACTGTTATTTGCATTTCTTTAATGTCATGCCTGTTTAAGCAGTTTAATTTTTAAAATAGTACATATTGGTAGAATATAAGGTTGTGCGTGGTCTGTTTCACACTTGGACTGAAAATATCCTACTACAGGGCTGCTCACCGAGTTTGTTTCAAGCTTTGTCCTGATTTTACACTATCTGCGCATCGATTGTATTTCCCGAACTCCTGCAAAGTAACGCCTTGCTAAGCAATGGAAAACGGTATGTAAATAAACTGTTTCTGGTCAGCAGCCACGGAAACGTTTTCCCATGATGCAATGCTAAGTGAAAAAAGCCCATTGGTCTACTGTCCAAGATCGACATTCATTGTACCATGCTAATCGGTGTGTAGTATTAATTGGATTAATCAGCGGTTTGCGGGTTGCTGTTCGACCGTGATAACCCATGTATGCAGGGTATTTCGCCCCTGGGCTGCTGCTAATATCAGTCGTAAAAGTGTCGGCATAGAGTGTCGTTTTCACGGTATTTGGGGGTTTAATGACCACCGTGAGTAACTCAATGGGCTGTAAGCAGTCACTCGTCCCCAAATTTAGGGCCATTGCCCAGCAAAAACACAAGTGTTTGGAGACTGCTGGCCACCAGCTGGCAGCCATTGATGGCCCTGCCGCATCGCCGCGAATTACGGGCGTTCAAGCAAGCTCCACTAGTAGCCCGTAGCTGGCAACCGAAGCAGGAAGCATCTGGACAGCGCATGCGCAGATGCAACACATGCACAGCCTCTCGTGGTACCAGTTAGTTGAAGACGATACCATCGCCGTCGTGTTATTTTAGTAGATATTAACAAAAAAAAATCCATATGTAGAGAGACGAAGTAATTTCCTAATGAAATGCCGCGTCGCCAAGGTTACCATCGGAGAAAAATTCTATAAATAAATAATGAATTGTAACATATAGTCAGTTACTTTCATGTATTTATAGAAACTCGTTTCGTAGCAAAATTCCTGCACTAACACACGAAAATTCGAGAATATAAAGAGCCACGGAACACACCCACTCCATTCCCACGAATAACAAGAAATTCCGGACTTCAAACAGAAATCCCGGAAAGACATTGAAAAATCGTTATGTTGGAAAAAAATAAGAATTATGCGCGAACAAAATGCGTAGTTCCATTACAAAATGATCAAGTATTTGAAAAAAATAAAAAAAAAAAGAAAAAACGCTATGTTAATATAATGTGCCGTCCATGGGGTGTACACAAGATTGGAGGAATTCGCTGCTAAAAATAACCGGAAGTAAAATAAAATATCTTTCTTATTTAGAACAAAAGTAGCTTCGGACCGTGGAAAAAAAAGATACAACATTAAAAATGTAACAGAATGTGACATGAACTGGTAAATTTAAACAATCGTTTTTCAAGACCACAAGGACGGCAGAAAACTTTGGAAAACGTCTTTTAGTTGGTACATTCGTTGAAAGTTAGTGAAGTTTCCTTAAGGTAAATAAAAACAAATCGTTACGTTGAAAAAATAAATTTATGAATTATATGAAACGGACATTTTTGAAGACTAACTGACAATACTGTAAAATTAAAAAGAGAATCCTTAGTTTTAGATCACGCAGGAAAAAGGATAACCTTCAAACAAGCGAACGCAAGTGGCAAACTAGTGTAATGGCTAAAGCGTTCGTTTTCAAAACAAGATGTCGTTGCTTCGATGCCACCCTGATACACGGGGCGTTTTCCCGGACTTGTTGAGGAAATTTCCTCAGCTCCGTAATGTCGAAAAGTTTCGTTGGGAAAGGAAGAGGAAATGTTCCGATGGGGAACTGTTGAAGTCTTTTTTTTTTTTTTTTTTTACTATACTGGGAAATTTGCGGAATAGATTCGGCAAGACATCAGTTACGTCGCATAAGTGCCGGCTGCCACTGCCGTAAAACTAACTGACCACATTAGGCTAGTCATCATTTATGGATTGATGGGGTTGCCAACTGTTCGCCAGCTGCTGAACGGAACTGGTGGCCCATGTGGTGGCCACAGGGACATTTTATTGACGGTTGGGAAGCGGCAACATAGTATTGGGCCAATGCTGGCTTGAGTGCTGGCCCAGCAGCACGGTTTTTGCTGGATGGTTACAGGGATGGGAGAAAGCCAATGCCATAAAACAAACATATCTATGCCTCACAGGGATTTGAACCCGGATCCATCTCGTATGAAAGATCAGAAACCAACGTTTAAATCACTGGCCCACTGGACGACGAACACATAATTTTCGTAGTTTGAGCCAATGTTGACTTGCATTCTGAGAGGACAGTCCTTTGTAGAAACCTGCTGTCACGTTCTCTTGGCTTTGAAGGCTTACAAGGACGTTTCATGGCAGATTAAGTCCCAGTCTGACACCATTTGCATATATCGTCGCCAACTGTGGAACGATGAATCTTCGATGCCGCTAAAATATTCGGTATGGGAGGACTGCTAATGTGATACCATATTTTTAATCTTAGCTGGAAATAATTTTTATCTGTCGATCGAGGTACATCGATAAGCCATTACATTATGACCATCTACCTATTAAGCTGTAGGACTACCTTTTGGCCAGTAAAACAGCATCCACCCGGAGAGGCATCGGTTCGATGAGGTAGCGATAAGTATCCTGGAGTATCTTGTACAATAATGTCAACAGCAGATCTTCCAGTTCCCGTACATTTCGGGGTGGTGGTGATCTAGCGCGAATCCGCTTTTCCAAGTCGAACCACAAATGTTCGATTGGGTTCGTGTCAGGTGAATTTAGAGGCCAGGACATTAACAGAAAGTCACCAGCATGTTCCTCGCACCACTCCTTGACGGTTCTGACAGTGTGGCATGGCGCATTATCGTGTTGGTAACGGACATTACCAGCAGGGAACACAGTTGCCATAATTCGGTGAACTTGGTCTGCAACGATGTTCAGATACCTGACAGCTGTTAGGGATTGTGCTATTAGGAAAATGGGGCCTGAAGTGTCCCAAGAAAACATCGCCCACAACATAACACCGCCACCGCCGACCTGTTTCCACCCAACAGTGCATCCAAGTGCCATAGCTTCCGTTGGTAATTGGCGTATCCGCGCTCTGCCGTATACATGATATACCAGAATTCTTGATTCGTCAGACCAAGCCATTTTGTTCCAATCATTCACGGTCTAATAGCGATGATCTTGGGCGCATTTCATGCGTTGTTGTCGATGATGTGCGGTGAGCATGGGGTCTTCGGCTACGCAGGCCCATGCGCAGAAAGCTGCGATAAACAGTGTGCTATGACACATTTCCCTGATCACCACTGTTGTGTTTTGTGTCACTGTGGCCCTGCGGTCGCTGTGAAGAATGCTCGACATTCTCTGGCATCAATGAGCTGTGGACGCCACACAGCTGAACGACGGTTCGTCATTTGGTCATCTGTGCACCACATTTGATTCGTACTCACTTCAGCAGCACGTAAACAACTCACAAGACGGGCCGTTTCCGAGATCGTAGTTCCAAGGCGCCATGCCATCACAATTTGTTCTATATCAAATTCCAATAAATCGGAAGCTTTTTCCATTCTGACTCCAAACACTCTATGAACCGAAAGCCGATCCTCGGGTTCCATATATACTGCTTTGTGAACTTCACTTGCGCCATCGTTCGGTCTCCAGGCTCGTTCATTTCTCTAGGCTGGGAGTGATCATAACTCATCGGTGTGTCTTCCATTAGCTATCATGCTATTGTCTCATGATAGCTCTACGAAAATATTAATAGTTTGGTCTGTTGCGTATTGCTCGCTTAGGTCTTAATTCGCTATCAGTAGAGATGCGACCGGACGTTAATTGTTGGAAAATACATATAATTCTAAGCGCGCGGGACACGGTGACCCATACGCGGTGCCTGATCAGGGACACGGCAACAAAGACTTGTTCGTTGACACTTACACTCTGCCTTTCTATCTTGTCCGCTTCTACACTGGGTGAATGCTTCTAAGTTTTATAAACTCCGAGAAAAACTTTCGAGAGCATTTCTGTGACACTCCGGGACCTAGAAAAGCAACGATCTGGAGATACTGGAACACTCTGGGAAAAGTAACGATCTGGAGATACTGGAACACTCTGGGAAAGGTAACGATCTGGAGATACTGGAACACTCTGGGAAAAGTAACGATCTGGAGATACTGGAACACTCTGGGAAAAGTAACGATCTGGAGACACTGGAACAATCCGAGTAAAATAGCAATCAATAGAGGCTGGAAGAATATGGGAAAAGTAAGAACCTTAAGCGACTGCAACAATCTGAGAAAAGTAACAATCTGGAGACACTGGATCGAATTTAAACAATCAAAAACTCAGGACGAAGTCACATTAATTTAACTGCTAAAATATCATGAAAGTAAAGTAGATTTCGAAAGACTGGAAAAGATCTGGGAAAAGTTACAATGTTACAATTTGGAGTGACTGGAATAATCTAGGAAGACTGGATCAGTTTGGAAAAGTAGCAGTCTTGAGTGATTGGAACAATTTGGGAAGAGTACAAACTGGAGAGACTGGAATAATCTGGAAAAAGTAAGAATCTGGAGACACAGGACTGAATCTAAAAGAAAACAGAAACTCATAAGGATGCTGCAATTGTTTAACTGCCAAAACAAATCATGAAAGCACAGGTAGATTTCGAAAAACTTGAAAAAGGTACATTATTACAATCTGAAGTCACTAGAATAATCTGGAGAGACTGGATCAATTTAGGAAAAGTAGCAGCCTGGAGTTCCTGGTACAATCAGGGGAGTCTAGAACGATTTCGGAAAAGTAGCAATCTCGAGAGACTGGAAAAATCTATGAAACGTAAGAATCTGAAAACACAGGTCCGAACTTTAACGATCAAAAATTCATGAGTAAGCCGCACTAATTTAACTTATAGAAAAGTCATGAAAGCAGAAGTAAATTTTGAAAGACTGGAAAACTCTGGGAAAAGTTTCAATGATACAATCTGGAGTAACTGGTACAACCTGGGGAGACTGGAACAATTTGGGAAACGTAGCAATCTGGAGCGACTGGAATAATCTAAGGAAAAGTAACAATCTGGAGAACTGCAATAATCTGAGAAAAATAACCATCCGGAGAGACTGAAACAATCTGGAGAGACTAGACCCACTTTAAATAATCCAAAACTCGTGAGGAAGCCTCACTAATTTAACTCCTGCAAAGGTCATGAAAGTGTAAGTAGATTTGGAAAGACTGGAACAATCTGTAAAAAGTTACAATCTGAAGAGACTGGAATAGTTTGAGAGAAGTAAAAATCTGGAGAGACGAACAATCTGGTGAGACTGGAACAATATGGGACAGTAACCGTCTGGAGAGACTGAAACAATCTGAGGAAAGTAGCACTCTGGTCGGACTGGACCCAATATAAACGATCAAAAGCTCCTAAAGAAGCCACACTAATTTAACTGCTACAAAATGTCATGAAAGTAAAAGTAGATTTGAAAAGACTGGAACAATCTCAAAAAAGTTACAATCTGGAGTAACTGGAACAATATAAAGATGTTGGAATAATTTGGAAAAAGTAACAATCTGGAACAGTAACTATCTGGAGAGACTGGAACAATTCTGGGAAAGTAGCAATCTGGAGAGACTGGAACAATTCTTGGAAAAGTAACAATCTGGAGAGACTGGAACAATTCTGGGAAAAGTAACAATCTGGTGAGACTGGACAATATGAGAAGAGTAACAACCTGAAGACACTGGAACAGTATATGAAGAATAGCAATCGGGAGAGACTGGTATAATCTGGGAAAAGTAAAAATCTGGAGAGAGTGGACCCAATCTAAACCATCAAAAATTCGTGAGAAACCCTCACTTGTTTAACCCCTGCAAAATGTCCTGAAAGTACAAGTAGAATTGTTTCGATCCCTCTCAAAGGAGCTTAGTTTCAATTACCTCATCAGGTAACAGCTAAACTTTTGAGCTTGCATGCCTGCAATGTTAGATCGATGTCAGGGCTGAAGAACGTATTCGTATTATAAGGAGCTGTTTACAAATCATATCAGAATCCACAAAATTAAAGTATAATTTATAGCGACATGTCCTGGTTTGAAACATCGGAGTACGTGAACTCCTAGAATGCCCGAATAAACAGTGCACAGAAATTGAGCAATAAGTTTTTAGAGGTGCGTATTCTGAAGAGCTGGGTGTTCGACACTCCCTTCTAACAAGACGTAACTGGCATTACGTCTCCCATGAGCCAAGGACACCAAATCTGGGATGACGACGAGACGGTTGGCAGAAGAATTGCATTTTACCTTGCATAATGTTGACACGCGATATGTGTGTTGTGCAAATAGTATGAGGTCAATTTTTGCAGTGCGTGGAAGTCGTGATTCTACACTATTCATGCAGGATAGTACTGGTAAAATCTGGTACAATCAGAAAAGTACTGGTACAATCTATCATTACAACAAGTATTCCCTATGTCTTTTTATGTACTTATCAAATGCGTTTGCTTTAAAGATTACATCAATTTCTAAAATTAATTTAACTCAGGGATCTGATGTTTTGACTAATACAATTGAGGTGGCGAACTGTTTCAATGATTCTTTCATTACTGGCCCACAAACTCTTATTGGTCAATTTTCAGGTGTGAGGAACCAACACCTTTATTCAAATATTTGAGCAACTACATTTATAAATAACACTATCCATATAGTGAAAATTACAAAAACAGAATTAATTCATCAACTGTGTCAAACTGACGTTAATACAGGTCCAGATGATATCCCTCCGAAAACTCTTAAACCCATTATTTTTTATATTTTAACACCATTATTGCACATATATAGGAACGCTTTACTCACTAGTATTTTTTCTGATGCATTTAAAATTGCTAAAAGTACCCCAACTTCAGATGTTAATAATCATAGACCCATTGCCAAATTATCCACTTTTTTTACAATCTCTGAAAAATTATTACTTACTAGACTGTATTCATTCATTAGTAAATTTGGCATACTTAATAATAATTAATTTGGTTTTTTTACCCAACTCTTCTACAGAAATTGCCGCATTACATTTAAAAAATAAAATACAACAAAATATACACTACAAAAAGTGTTACCTACGTCTTTTTATGGACTTATGAAAAGCGTTTGATACTGTAAACCATACAATACTGCTACAGAAATTATACACTTATGGTGTCAGGGGAATATTTAGGGATCTATTTAAATCCTAATTTCTTAATAGGAAGCAATACATAGAAATTGGCTCTGTTCCATCTAAAACTCAAACGCTAAATATGGGAATTCCCCAGGGCTCTGTCCTTGCGCGTTTACTATTCAATATCTATATTAAAGATTTTTGTTGGCTTTCCGCGAATATTGATTCTGTTTTACATGCTGATGACACAACTGTTTTACTCTACGGTGATAACATTCTTACATTAACCGAACAAACGCAAACTCAATTTATTCTAATTTCCAATTGGTTGGCTGCTAATAATTTACTCAAGAAACTCATATAGCGTATTAAATCCGTGTGTTTTTGTGGTGTAGTCAGTACAGTGATTCGCCAAGCTTTCGCACTCCACTGAAAACACTTAAACCCATTTTAAAGAGACCGCTATCAGGGAAATAGTCGAAATCCTATTCAGCAAATCGGTATGCAATGATATTGTCTCTACTGAACTACCAAAGGTTTGGAATGCGTTATTAAAAAATGGAAACACATCGCGACGCACTGTATAATTGCGTGATAAAAATTCATGTAATATGCTCGTGGTGTCACCCACGTTATTTTCAAAAATCATCTTCATTCTTTACGTGTTCTAATTTTCTGCATTTTTATTTCGACCGTGAAAATCACCTAAATACGTGGCGTCAGTTGAAAAGAGCGATGGATTTATTTATTTATGCCTACCACTGCCTTGAAAAAGCCTCTCAGTGGAGTGCGAAAGCTTGGTGAATCTCTGTACTTACTACACCACAAAAATAAACGGATTTAATACGCTGTATGCGTTTCTTGAGTATTCACAATCTGGTGTATTTAAAATAAGATTGCAAATTATTTAGTTATAAATATGACTAAAACAAAAATTCTGATTATTTCTTATTCTGGTCAGGATCATTTATTATTGAATAACATTTATTTAAAGGATACTCTACTTAAAATTGTGGAAAATTATAATTACTTGGGTGTAGTGTTCCAAAACAACTTAAATTGGAATCAACACATTGACTATCTATCGGATAAAATTGCAAGAAATATGGGAGTGATTGCGAATATAATGTTTAATTTAAGCCCCCAATTGATGATATTTCTGCATTATGCCTTAATTCAATCACATCTGCATTACTGTATTTCGGTTTGGGGCATGACAACAAATTATAACTTTAATAAATTGCAATGACACCAAAACAGATTTTTCAGATTGTTGGAAATTAAAACTCTTGGCACTTCTTACCGTAATTTTGTTGCTAAACATAAATTCCCTCCCAATAGTTTCATTAATCTTAATATTCGACAATTGCATCTTTATAATATCTGTAATTTGATGTTTAAAATAATTAAAAACAATAATTATTAAAAAATAATATCTTTGGATTTTTTTAATCATACTTATTCTACTAGATTTAGAACAAATTTAATTCCTTCCTTTCCTAATACGGAACGGGACAGGACAATGAATAACTTCTCAGGGCCTCTGTTCTGGAATAATTTGCCTCCCGTTTTGACTTTGTTAAATAATATTAATTTATTTTAACAAAAATTAAAGCGTTATTTACTACATTAACATGTAATAATGTTGGATATAATCCCATTGATTATCATGCTTTATGAGTATGACCTTATTTTTATGCTTGACTTCATATTGGTTTGACTTGGCTTGGCTCTTCTTTCTTTTTTTTTTTTCCTTTCTTTTCTGTCTCTCTCTTTTGTTCCTGGTGGGGAGTCGAGGGCTCGTCAAGCCTTCTAAGCCTTTTCCCTCTGCATCCCAGTTGTTGCAGAAGACACTGACTGTCAAGATGTGAAACCTAATTAATTCAGTATAATGATTATTTATGAACTCTGTAAAAACTAAATTGCAATATTAAAAAAATAAATACACTGGCGGAAAGTGAAAAAAGAACACAAAGAAGGAGACGTCTGATACCAACGAAATTTATACAGCATAATAATGGAATACAGAGGATAACGTGATCAAAACATTATGGCGAAATACAGCTGTATTTGCTGGTAAACTGAAAAATAGCATTTCCATGTAACATGGTTAGTACGAGGTTGAACCGCCACGAACTGCGTCACACTGTGCAATTCTAGCATGGAGTCTGTCGTACAGATGTTGGATGTGAGTTTGGGGTATTGAGTTAAAAGCATCCTCAACCTGGACGCGTAAATCGGGCATGATCGTGGCTGGCCGTGGAGACCGGATAAGTCGTTGTCCCATAAAATCACACACGTGCTCAATGGGGGACAAATCCGGTGAACGCGCAGGCCATGGAAGTTGTCTCACACCCTGAAGTGCATGTTGCGTTGCACGTGCCGTGTGTGGGCGTGCGTTATCTTGCTGGAAAACACCACGATGGACAGACCTTACAAATGGCACAACAACGGGCTGAATGATGTTGTTGATGTAGGAGGTGCTGTTTAACGTACCCGGTACAAACACTAGTTGTGTACGGGAGTGATAGCTGATCGCTATCCACACCAGGAGACCAGGTGTAAGCCCTGTATGTCGCTGGCGGATGTAAGAAGGGTGGAGACGCTCTCCTGTGCGCCTGAGAACACGCATACGGCCATCGGAGGCTCCCAAGCAGAATCTGCTTTAATCGCTGAACACGACAGATCGCCATTGCGTTCTCCAGTGCAGACGTTGGCGACAACACTGCAGCCGTTACTGACGGTGGGCTGGAGTCAGAGGTACACATGCCAGAGGCACACGTGCACGTAGTCCTGCATCCAGTAGACGGTTGGGGATTGTTCGCACAGTCGCCTCAGGTGCAACGGCAGCTCGGATATGCTTCGCAGTGGATGTTCTGCTTGACAACGCCGCTCTTCTTAGGCGTCGATCGGTCCGCTCATCAGTCCGTCTGTGACTCCCGGTCCCACGTCTTCTCGTGTGGGAATGTTCCTCGGACCATCTACGCCACCATGGTACCACCACCGATACTTTCCATCCAATTCGCCCCGCAATACGACGATACGACTACCCGGCCTCGCGGAGTCCGACTAGACGACCTCGCTCAAAGTCCGATAACTGCTGAAATCGTACACGTCTTCCATGTCCAGGCATTGCAGCTTCTTCAGGGTCTTTGCACGTGTCCGTACACCGACGACTGATTACATTCACTTTGCCGTACTCCTTAAATACCACCGACGATAATTTGCATATTATACCGTGCTGTGGCCTAAGCGCTCCTCGGTTGGTCCCAAAATTAACACCACACCTACGTAAACTCGACCTCATTAACATATGTAAATTTCATGATCGTCCGCCAATTCCTTCTTCGAGTTCTTTTTTCACTTTCCGCCAGTGTATAAAATAAAATTAAGACTGGCTTTTGAGTGTTGTCTTCTGTCTAACAAAAAATTGTATGTGACTCTTGTGGTACGTAGAGAAAAACGGTACATATTCACGTAATTGGGAAATTAGAGCTGGATCAAATGTCAATAAAAATTGTAGAAATTAGAGCTGGATCAAATGTCAATAAAACTTTTAGAAATTTTCATACTTACATGCCAGAGTAAGGATTGATATGCTCATACTGAGCGTTAGGAGCCATATCTGCAATCGACCCCTATGAGGCCTTTTTTAGAAACTGCCCTGAAACTGTCTAACAAGGAAGCCAGTGAGAAGAAGGACTTCAGTTTTACTATAAGTGAATCTTTGTTGTCCAAGCCTCTTGTTTCCTCAATGACAAAAATCACCCATAGCAACCCCAAAAAGTGGCCGGCCATCGAAACAGAGAACACGGTAACATACCCGGAGCTCTTGAATATCCAGCCTCCTGCGACACTCCCTAGAGGCATGCCTAAACCAAAAGCCAGTTCCAGCAGAGTGTACTTCATTGTTCTGTTCTCTTTCGTTGTGGTATCCGAGGCACAACTGTACACTATCGTCAATGCAATGACGAATCCTCCAGAGAGGCCAGTAAAGAGTCCACTTATCATGTAATATTCAACTCTGCTGTATTTGTAAGATGCACACACGATAGATGCAAAACCATCGAGTATGATTCCAATTAACGCCACGATCATAGGTATTTTTCTGCTGTACCGGTCGCTCCAGGGACCTATAGGGAGAAACTTCAAATTATATTTAGTTACATCATCAGCAAGAAATATGAAAAACAGAAATGTCTAAATTTTTTAAATTAACAGCATTATTTAATGGGAACATTAATTTAATGGTACTCACAGAAACGGAAATTTTAAATTTCGATAGCATTTCAATTTCAATTTATGAAAATTTAACTGCAAGTACTTTTTTATTATTTATGGTAGTTGCTTTATTCACAGGCTCAGGGAGTTAATGAATATCTGCTAATACGAGAGTTGTACCGAAAGTAATGCAAAAAGTGGGTATAACTTTTTTATTAACTGACAGAGGTTGCTCAAATTGCAAATGTTAGTGCCCACCAGATGGAGACGTCTCAGTGGCTGAGCCCATCTTACGGATTTATGATGTCAGAAGCTGACTTAAAAATACACATAGCACCTTGGATTGTTGGCCCCTGGCGTAAATGTAACGCACTCGGCTAGATATCGAGAGTTCTGTTGGTTCAATTCCACAGCGGCGGCTGAAAAACAATTTTTCGGTTGCTGTGTGTTTCTAGAACGTGGTTAAGAGCGATGCATTTATTTATTTACTGTCGCCACGTATTTGGAGTATTTTCAACTTGGATCACGCCCTTTGGATTTAACTGCTATAATATATATATTGCCAGTGCCGTTAATGCCCACCAGATGGGGACGTCTCAGAGGCTGAGCCCATCTTACGGATTTATGATGTCAGAAGCTGACTTAAAAATACACATAGCACCGTGGATTGTTGGTCACCGTGCCGGAAATGTAACGCACTCGGCTAGATATGGAGAGTTCTGTTGGTTCATTTCCACAGCTGTGGCTGAAAAACAATTTTTCGGTTGCTGTGTGTTTCTAGAACGTGGTTAAGAGCGATGCATTTATTTATTTAGGTAGAGTAACTTTTCCTCAATACTAATCTTTCTTCTTCAGTGCAGGTAAATAATGAATTCCAAGCAGAAGCAACGTGCCGTCATCGAGTTCTTGACGAAGGAAAGGTGCAGGCTGTTCGACATCCATAGAAGGTTACAGAATGTTTACGGATATGACACCATTGAAAAGAATAGTGGGCAACAAACCAAGCAGTGGGAGACCATCCATCTGCGACCACTGACACGAATCGTCAGCGAGTGAATGAATTAATTTGCGCGGATAAAGGAATCACAATCTGTGAGCTTGTTGCACAGTTAGACAGTGGTCACAATACCATACAGAAGATGGTGAAAGACTTAGGGTATCGGAAAGTGTGTGCAAAGTGGGTACCTCGGCAGTTCACACCCGATTTGAAAAAGAGAAGGATGGAAGTCTGATCTGATCTGCTGAATGCGTTTGAAGCCAATAAAGACACGCTTTTTTCGACCTGGTGACAGGAGATGAAGCGTGGGCGTATTTTACGATCCGGAAACGAAGAATCGATCCATAAAATGGTGTCACACCTCTTCACCAAGGCCTAAGAAGTTCAAGAGCCAGAAATCAGCAGAGAGAGTCATGACGACTGTGTTTCGGGATGACAGGGGTGTCATTCTCCTTGATTTTCTGGAATGTGGCTGTACCGTGACCAGCGAGCGATACATTGAGACACTCATGAAGCTTAGAGAACCCATAAGGAGAAAAAGACCGAACAAGAACCTGAAAAAGATCCACATTCACCATGACAATGCGAGACCACACACACATTTGGCAACAAACCAGGCTACCAGAAAATTAGGCTGGTCGGTGGTCCTCCATCCACAGTATAACCCAAATCTGGTGCCCTCCGGCACTTTCATCTGTTCGGTTTAATGAAGGACAGACTCCTGGGACAACGATTTGATTTCACAGACGAAGTGAAAGTGGCTGTGACGAAGTGGGTACAACAGTTCACACCTGAATTTTTTTCAAAGGGGATTCAACAGTTGGGTTCAACGATGGCGCAAATACTTCGCTTGTCATGGAGACTATATTAAATAGTACATTTTTATAGAGGAAGAGTTACTCTAACAGCATGTGCAATTTGAACGACCTCTGTCAGTTAATAAAAAAATTATGCACATTTTTGCATTACTTTCAGTACAACCCTCGTATCACTACCTAATGAAAATTTTCAAATGGCGCTCACTGAAGCACCTACCTAATAACGTGTCCTCCCCTTCTTGGCCTTCAAGTCATCCTGGATTCGATGTGGCAATTATTCAATGAGGTGCTGATATCGTCCTACACCTATTATGTGTTACAATTAAGTTCCAAGAACGGCTGCGTAGTGTCACCCTTATAGTGATGCTGGAAGAATCACGCGCTTGTGCGTGTCTGGACATGTATCTTAAGGTGGATCCACCTAAACTCTTTGCCTTGTATTTCCAATGGGTAAACTTCTGTAGCCATTTCCTTCCCAATGAATGCGTTCCCAAGGATGAAAATTTGAACATCGATAAACAGAAGTTTATCTTATAGCCTAGTATGCGTAATATGTTCTAATACTTAACCATAATTATATTAAAAATCAATAAGTTTTCCTTTGGTGGTGTTGAGACCAGAAAATAGATGGCGCGACCTGTAAATTGATGACGTCAGTAGACAAACAAATGTTGGATTGCTTAATTATGGTTAAGTTTTGGAAAATATTAAGTATACTAGGTTATAATATGATGTTATGTTTATCGATGTTCAAATTTTCATCCTTGGAAACACATTCATTGTGAAGAAAATAGCTACAGAAGTTTGCCCATTGGAAATACAAGGCAAAGATTTTAGGTGAATCCACCTTAACCGCAGACCACCAGAGGCATTCGGGAGTGAATAGTAGCAAAAGCAATGCAAGTCTGCGTGATAGAAATTCAGAGCGGTAGCATCAAATTCTGCGTAAAGATCGGAAAAAGTGCTGCTGAAACGTTAGATATATTGAAAGTGGCGTATGGTGAGGATACTATAAAAAACTCGAGTGACTATGAGTAGCCTTAGAGCCGAAAAAAGCACGCATGTCACGCTCGCAGTTCAAGACCATGCTTTTATAAGTTTTCGACAACAAGGAGGATAATTCACGAATTCAATGAAAAAGGACAAACGGTCAACCAACAATGCTATTTAAAGGTGCTAAGAAGGTAATGGGATTCTTCTGTTCGAAGGAAAAGAGCTGAACTATGACCTGACAAAGGTTAGTAAACAGTAAGGTTTGCTTATCCCGCCTTCTTCGCAGACGAATAATCGTGACGTAACTGAGTGACATCATCGTCCTAATATATGAACCGTAGATCCCAGATCCGAATCGTAGCTACGGAGGAAGTTATCTTTAAACATTTGTGAGAACATGGTTTCACTGATTTGATAGTCAATCATACAGAACATTTTATAGATCCTGACAGTGGAGCTCATACTCAAAGTATCGAATCCAATCGGAGAGTTTTCAAGCAAAATCTCAGAAGCCATACTAACAAATCGGAAGAACTATTGGCCGATAACCTAATAAAGTATTTGTTTCGACGATTTTGTAAAGAACAAAATTTTGATCTATTTCATAAGTTCATTGAAATATTTCGTTCTACCGAGTGGAAAAAATGAGTGTTAGACACACTAAGTTCGTGAAAAGGGCGTTGCATTTCATTTATCGGAATTAGGATGCAAAAATCTGTGATATGAAAATCAATGTATTACTATTTTCCATAAAACAAAATAAGGGCCTATAATTATTTCCATTTTAATAAGATTTATTTCGATGAAATAGTAAAAAATAGTAAAAAAAGTTGTCGTGAACTACTTTCCTTCACGTTGGGTGTGATCACGTTCTATGTAATACAGACTAATACAGACATCTAATGTGGACCAGGAACATCAAACAAAGATCTTCGCTCTTTCCACGTTTATAAGTGAGTCACGGAAAAATTATCATTGGCCGCCACCGGGAGTCGAACCCGGGGTCTTCCAGTTACGCGCCGGATATGCTTCCGCTACACCACAGGGGTTCGACTCCCGGTGGCGGCTAATGAGAATTTTTCCGTGACTCACTTATAAACGTGGAAAGAGCGAAGATCTTTGTTTGATGTTCCTGGTCCACGTTAAATGTCGGTATTAATTATTCATTCGCCTTCTAATTATTTCTTCAGTTGCTGCTTACCATCTTTGGTGAATCCCTAGCATTGTACGGGGCTCCAAGAAGTAACCTGCCAAATTGGCTTGGCAGTTAGCGTGTGTGAGTCTGGAGGAATTCGAGGCCGCTGTGGTGTAGGGGAAGCATATCCGGCGCGTAACTGGAAGACCCTGGGTTTGACTCCCGGTGGCGGCCAATGAGAATTTTTCCGTGACTCACTTATAAACGTGCAAAGAGCGAAGATCTTTGTTAGAGGTTCTATGTAAATAAAGCGGAACGATACACGGGAAACAGGGAACTACTTAAAAGCGTTCTGATTTCGTAGTAGAGCCAAATTTCTTTATGAAGAATAGAAAACGCATCTCGGAAATATTCCCCAAATTTTTTAAATTAAAAATTGAAAACATTATGTATTAAAAACTTCTGATAGAATTTATGAAGATTATTCCAGATGGTTTAGGAATAATAATTCCGACACGCTGCTTTGGTACAGATACCAAGAAACGTGGTCTGAAGATGGCGATTTGGACAGTGACGTCACAAAGCAATCACCGGAAGTTCAGGATGAGCATAACCTTGTCATCTACTAACCTTGTGACCTGACAATGCCTCGAGCCATGATGCGCTCAGTGTTTGCGACTTCCGGACTAAGAAATCAATTACCAAAGTGGGACATCCACCCTGTTCACCTGACTGAGCTCCTTGTGATTTTTGGCTCTTCCTATAAATAAAGACAGCAATGAAAAGAAAAAAAAATCCGACATTTTTTTTTTTCATTGTAGGTTTAACGACTACCGTGAGCAACTCAGTGGGATATAAACAGTCGCCCGTCCCTAATTTAGGGTCACTGGCTCCATGGAAGGGAGAGAGAGCTAGTGCCATATGAGAAACACAACATCCAGGCTTCACCAGAATTCGAACCCTGACCCCATGTCGGACGAATGGTGCCAAACCAGCGTTTAGACCACAGCGCCACCGGGGACGGCTTTCACACGTTTCTGATATCCAGCTTAACGTGACAAAGAAACTCAAGATTATTCCAGAAGCAGAGTTCCAGGTATGTTTCCTGCAATGTGTAGCGTTAGTGTGTAGCTGATTTACTGAAAACTGCATAAATCAATTCTCAAAACTTTACATACAGTAAAACAGGAGTCACTCAAATTAAGTTTAAGAAGTTACTTACAGCTAATCCTATATTGCTGTCAACAGGTATTTGATCATAAGTATTTCAATGCACAGAACACTTAATCGTCGAACTCTCAACGTTTCAGATTAGTAGTACACTTTTCACTAAACAACGTTAACTGGCCTAACTATTAACGATAAATATAAACACAACGAAGCTTTTAAATAACTCAAACGGCAATTAAACAATATCGTATCCAAAATTAGCATTAACTTCCAGCATCAACACACATACACAGCTTCTGTGTATCCATTATATATTTCTCGCCTTGTTCTTATCCCAACAAGCATACGTCACTCTCAGAGGCCTCAAGTATTGCCAACCGTATTCATGTGAGAGAGAAGATATCATGTTAAGGTGGAAAGATGATAAAGAGAACAAACTCAAATTTACATAGAACTAGTTAGTAAAATCATGCAATGCATTGATTATGACACGCTTTATAACATACCAGAAATAATTACAAAAGTTATGACTCAAATTATAAGGATAATAGCTGTCGAATAAATCTCGCTTAACCCCATTTTGATGATATTAAACAGAATTGGTTAGCACACCTCCGGAACAACATACTAAAGTAATACACAAAATTAGCGTTGATTAGGAACATAAAACACAAGTCATCACTCTTACCACGTTTATAAGTGAGTCACGAAAACATTCTCATTGGCCGCCACCGGGAATCGAACCCAGGGTCTTCCAGTTACGCGCCGGACATGCTACCACTGCACCACAGCGGCCTCAAATTCTCCAGACTCACATACGACTAACTGCCCAACCAGATGCCAGGTTGCCGCAGTGGTAGCATATCCGGCGCGTAACTGGAAGACCATGGGTTCGATTAACGGTGGCGGCCGATGAGAATTTTCCGGGACTAACTTATTAACGTGGAAAGAGCGATGACTTCTGTTTGATGTTCCTAATCCACGTCAGTTGTGTGTAATAATTATTCATTCGTCTTCTAGTTATTTGATCAGTTGCTGCTTTCCATCTTTGTTGAATCCCCAGCATTGTGCGGGACTCCCAGAAGCAACGGGCCATGTGGTTTGGCAATAAGTCGTGTCGTATGTGAGTCTGGAGAACGCGAGGCCGCTGTGGTGCAGTGGTAGCATGGTAGCTTTAAAGTACCTGAACTTCCTTCTCCGGCCTCTACACTTCTTCGACGGCGCCCTAAGCGACGTCGGTCAACTCGTCAGCGTGGGCAGACATCTCGTACTTCGCCAGCCACATCTAGTCAGCGAGACTGTTCTCTCAGTGATTCTACCCTCATCATGGTCCAGAAAAATTTTCAGCCGCCTTCATAAGCTGAAAGACGCGACCGATAAGCTCCTCGAACCACTATCCGATGCCTCCTTTTAAAGTAGTGACTTTGAACTGTCGGGGATTTAGTTCCCTGCTAGCGAGCATGCTAGCCCAAGAAGACCTTACCCCTCTAAGTGGGGATATTCTGCTGCTACAGGAAACTAACTGCTTGTCGTCCACACCATTCCACCGATGGCGGAGCTGGGATTACCAATTCCATCATGCATTCAAGCAATCTCAGACCGGTGGCGTCACCATCGAGATTCGCTCTCGATTCCGCCAAACGATCTCCTCGGTGCATGTACGCAACCTTTGCCACGACTACCTTCAACGTCTCACCTTCCGTCTTGAAGGCCAAAGATACCTGGTATTTAATATCTACGTCCCATGCACTTCACCGTCACTTTCCTCTTTATTCTTGGCACTGCGTACCGCCTTTCAGTCAGCGTTGCCATCAGACAATATTCTGATTGGAGGTGATTACAACTGCACAATGCACCCTGCTCTGGATCGCATACCTTCTACCACCGAGTATCGCCATCGGCTTGTTAATCTGCTCAGTACCTTTGTAGCAGACTTCGACCTCACTGACGTCTTTCGTCACCTCCATCCAACAATCATATCTCATACGTGGCGGAGTTTGGCTACGTCTGTTCTCACTTCGGTGCGACTAGATCGCTTCTACATTTCTTCTACACTCCTCCCAGTGGTGACGACCTGCCAACACTCGCCGGCAGCTTCCTCGGACCATTGTGTGGTCCAGGTTGCCTTTGGCCATTCTTCATATCAGCGTTCTGAGTATCATTCCTGGACGTTCGACTCGACTCTACTAACCGATCCAGACCTTTTCTCTCAAGTCCGAGAGCTTCTACGACACGTCCAATCTATACTCTCCGCTGCGCCTTGGGCGCTTACGTATTGGCTGATGGTCACGTCGCACCTCTAGGATCTTCTTAAACGTTTCTTTTCGCATTTATACCCAAAGGAAAATGGAGGAACACAACATTCGTCACATTCTCTCACATCTTGGCGTCACTCATCCGCTCTAGCCAGCCTATATGGCGGACCTCCGAGCGTTATTGGAACCACGAGCACAGCAAGCCAGCCTTCGCCTCCGTTTGCAGCATCTTGCTCCGGAGGACTGTGCTTACGACTTCCTTTCTTCGCTTGAAACTCAACGCCGCTCTTCGCATCATCTCCGTTTTCTTCGCCAGTCAGATGGACGTATTGTCTCAGATCCCAACGCTCTCTGCTCACAAACTCGTAGCTACTTTGCTTAATTTGGTGAAATTCCTCCTCCTTCCTCCTCTGCTGTCACTTCTCTTCTCTCTTCCTTTCCTAAAGTACCTTCTTATTTCTTAGACTCTCTTTCCCAACCCCTCACCTCTTCAGTACTTCGGTCCGCCTTCCGTTCTCTGAATTCCCGCGCCGTCCTGGGCCAGATGGCCTCACTCACTCCTTCTATCTTGCTTTATTTCGAGCTCTTCTTCCATTTTTACTCGTTGCTTTTCTCACTGCATTTACGTCCTCTTCTCTTCCGAGGAGTTTTACTGTTGCCCACGTCGTCCTTTTTCCTAAGAAAGGGGATCTCCTTGACCTGGAAAACTGGCGGCCCATCTCTCTACTAAATATTGATTACAAGCTTTATACTAAACATTTATCCTGTAGACTCAACTCTATCCTTCCCTATCTTCTTTCTCCAGGCCAGACCTATACGGTTCCTGGTCGGACCATTTCCTCCAATCTCCATCTCCTTCGTAACCTTGTCCATCTCGGGCATCCGGCAAGGTTGCCCGCTGTTCTGTCAACTATTTGCCCTAGTGTTTGAGCCGTTCCTCAGATTCTCTCATCGTGCTCTGCTTGTTGCACTGCCCCCATTAACAGCCAGTACTCAGCACTTCAGCGTAATCTATTCAGCGTACGCAGACGATGTCACCTTCTGTGACCGACATAGCCAGCAATTCGCCATACTCGAGAGTTCTTACCAGCTCTACGCTTCTTGTTCCAGCGAAGCTCTAAACACTACTAAAAGCATTGGTTTGTGGTGCGGTTTATGGAATACCGATACGGATACTCCGTGGGGTGTCACCTGGGCCGCTACCACGCAAAAATTCCTTGGGGTCCATCTCGGCTTGCCGACCGCTGCCCTTCGTGCCAACTGGGCTGCGCTTTTACCACGTCTCACTCGCTCCATGAATTTTTGGAGAAATGCACAATTCCGTACCTCCTATTTAACAAAAGCAAAAATAGTTCGAACCTACCTCCTTTCACTCTGCCTCCACGTCTGGACTGTTATCAAACTTCCCGCCTACTGCCTCTAGGTAATCGCCCGATTCATGATCCGGTATCATCACTGGATCCGAGTCTGTACTCTCTATCGTCCGGTTTTTACGGGAGGCATCTCGCTCGTCGATGTAGCGCTATACTATCGAGCGCACAGTGTAGTATCCATGCTACGGATCCTTAGTGTATCGCCTGCTCCAGTTCAGCTCACCTTGGAAGTTCTGATTTCTCCTCGCAACCCCAGATTTTCCTTTGTCGTTTTTCTTCTGATGGATCACTTCCACTTTCTGCACTACCGTCTTTCTTGTTTTTATCCCGAGGTACTTTCTCTGCTCCGGTCTCTACCTATTTCCCGTTCTCGCCCCGACTCCACTTCTGAACTTCTTGCCCAACCCTTGTTTTTCTGCTCAACCATCCACCCTCCCGATGCTCCCCTATTTCTCTGACCTGTCACGGATTCCTGCCGGGGTTATGACAGTTTGAGATCTCCTCACCGCAAGCCTTTCCTGGAAACCCTTCTCCGAGCTTTTCCCCTCCTTCCTCGCTCTTCCGCTTCTCTTTCCCTTTACGCCGATCTCCGCTCCGCTATTATCCGTCTTTACCCTGCCCTAGCAACCCCCACTGGACTTCTTTTTGTCCCATCTGCTTCTCTCCTCCTTTCCTTTTTTCCTCATGTTTCGGGGCTCCGCTCTCCCTCTCTCCAGCTTCACTGTCTCTTCTCTGTATCATTTTCTACGTGACGCTTCTACCTCTTTGCCTCTACCGAATCCAGACGTCCCTAACTGCAGCCTTGCCATGTGTGTGGCGGGCAGGAGCGTCGCCTCTGTCCACACCCACCGAACGAAACGTCCAATGGCAATTTCTGCATCGTCGCCTACCAGCACCAACAACTCTATTCCGCATGACACTCATCCCATCGCTTGACTGTGGTTTCTGTCAGGCGGCCGCAGATATCCCACACATCTATCTGCATTGTCCGGTACTTCTACCTCTCCTACATTTGGCATTCCAGGTGGTTCAACGTATTTGTGTGCCGGATCTACCGTTCTCAGCGTATTCTACGCTTCATAGATCCTTGTCTCCACGTGTACCACTACCTGCTGCCAGCACTTACATCTTCATCCTGGTGAAACATGTGATATATTCCTATCATCTGCAGCTCCGCTCAACTTCACCCTCCAAACCTCCACCAGGCAGGGGATTCGCTATGCCGAATTTTCCGCGTCCGACTACTCTCCAGGTTACAGCTTGAATATTTAACTGCATCCGCTGCACAACGTCTTCTTCAATACCCACTCGTCTGGTCTCCACACCTGCCCTGGTTCACCACCTCTCTTGGTGGTATTCGCCTTCTCCTATGACTGTCCCGATCCACTGGACTGGCTTGGTGAGCGTTTTTACATTGGTCTCCTTTCTCCAATTAGCTCCAACCTTTCATCGTTTGTCTGCCTACAATACCACGGCCTGTGGGTCACCCCTCCGCACACTGTCGCGTCCGCCACCTGAACTGTCATCCTCTGGACCGTCGTGGGTCAGTCTGACTCTGCGATAGTATACTCTCCTGTAAGCACCCCTGGTGGGTGTTATCACATTCTTTTCTTCCGGTTATACGTTCTCTTCAGTATGTTCTCTCAGGTATTTCACATATTGATACTTGAGGTTGTTTTCAAGCGTGACTCCCTAATATGTGGTATATTTTCCACTTTGCATTCTGCTTCTTCGTTACTGAATTTACTTAACGATTTCCATATTTAGCATCCTGGTGTACATTCTGTTACTGTTGAACCTGTGTTTTACTTTCCAGTTATTCATCATCATCATCATTGTCAACCATTATCAATCCACTGCTGGACGAAGGTCTCCCCAAGTTTCCTCCACAACGGTCTGTCTTGTGCCAGTCTCCTCCATGTCACTCCCGCATACTTTCGAATTTCATCCACCCATCTTCCATGTGGTCTTCTTCTGTGTCTTTTCCTGTCCCTTGGAATCCAATCTAAAATTTCGGATGTCCATCGATGGTCTGTTCTTCTGGCAGTATGTCCAGCCCATTGCCATTTCAGGGATTTAACTCTGATCATGATGTCTTCCACTCTTGTCATTTTTCGGATCCACGTGTTCCTCTTCTTATCTCTCCTGGTTACACCAAGCATGCACCTCTCCATGCTGCTTTGAGTTGTCTGAAGCCTTTGTATGTCTCTTTTAGCTAAGGTCCACGTCTCTGCACCATACGTAAGCACTGGAAGGATGCATTGATCAAACACTTTTCTTTTAAGACATAATGGCATATTGCTCTTGAAAATTATGCTGTTTCTTCCAAAAGCTCTCCAGGCAAGTTTTGTACGCCGATTAATTTCTTCACCAATGTGACCCTCACTTGATATCTGCTGTCCAAGATAAACGTACGTGTCTGTTATCTCCAGCTTTTCTCCATCAATCGATAAATCTTCGTTTCTTGTAAAAGCATTGTACATCACTTTTGTCTTCTGAAAGTTCATTTTTAATCCCACTTCTTTACTCTTGTCAGCAAGTTCCTGGATCATACTCTGTAGCTCTGATGGGGTAGTTGCAAAAATGACTATGTCATCAGCAAAACGAAGGTGGGTTAGATAATCTCCATTAATCTTTATCCCTTTGTTTTCCCAGTTCAGTGATTGAAAGACATTTTCCAATGTGGCATTAAAGAGCTTCGGAGATATGGTGTCACCTTGTCTCACTCCCTTTCCAATTTTTATGTGTGTTGTATTTTCAAACAGCCGAATCTTTGCACTTGCATTTTCATAGATGTTATTAATAATATTAATGTATGCATCTTCAATACCGCAGGATTTCAGAGCCATTGCAACTGCTGATGGTTTCACCGAATCAAAGGCTTTTTCATAATCGATAAAAGCCATGCACAATGGAAGCTCATATTCCCTCGCTCTTTCAATTAGTTCTCTCAGTACGTGGATATGATCTATTGTACTGTAGCCACTCCTGAATCCAGCTTGTTCTCTCGGTTGAGCCATGTCCAGTGTCACCTTCAAGCGGTGTGAAAGAACTTTAGTGAAGATTTTATAAACCACTGATAGGAGGCTGATAGGTCTGTAGTTCCTGAGATCCTCAATGTCACCTTTTTTATGTAGCAAGATCATTGTAGCGTTGTTCCAATCCTCAGGAATTTTCCCTTCATTAAGGCATCGAGTGAAAATTTGGGCGAGTACTGTTCCAGTTATTACCGGTCCTTAAAAACAGATATTTTGTACATAATGTTTCCCACCTTTTACGTGAAGATTGTATGCCGCTTGTCGTAGATTTTCACAATACTCAATTTTTGTACCCTAGAACTGTGTGTCAGTGCCTCACAGCTTTTGTATTTTCTATGTTTAATGTCCTGCTGTACGTATTGCTGTTACGACGTCCTCCATAGATGCCATTCTATTTTTTTCCATGCATCATGTGTTCCCGTTGGGACGGACTTCCTATTCCACTTCTTACACCTTTGTATTTGCATTGTTGCACCGTTACCTATATCTACACTGAAGAGCATTTGAATTAGAGACAGCTGGCGTTATGCAAATGTGGCGCTGTGGGCGGCCCTGTAAACGGAGATGACATGGCGTATGCAGCTATCCTCTTCTTATCTCTCCTGGTTATACCAAGCATGCACCTCTCCATGCTTCTTTGAGTTGTCTGCAGCCTTTGTATGTGGATCCGAAAAATGACGAGAGTGGAGGACATCATGATCAGAGTTAAATCCCTGAAATGGCAATGGGCTGGACATACTGCCAGAAGGACAGACCATAGATGGACAGCCGAAATTTTAGATTGGATTCCAAGGGACAGAAAAAGACCCAGAAAAAGACCACATGGGAGATGGGTGGATGAAATTCGTAAATATGCGGGAGTGACATGGAGGAGACTGGCACAAGACAGACCGTTGTGGAGGAAACTTGGGGAGACCTTCGTCCAGCAGTGGATTGATAATGGTTGACAATGATGATGATGATGATGCAGCTATCCGACAATATAAGGATTGATGCGACGGCAATCAGTAAGAGTCGGCCGCAGTATGGGTGAGACGAAGGATCTAAGCGCATTTGATCGTGGTCAAATCGTCGGGGCCCGACGAATGGGTCACTCTATCTCGGAAGTCGTGCAGGCACTGCGATTTTCACTAGCCACTGTGTCACGGGTGCACCGTGAGTACATCGAATTCGGTAAAACCATCCTTGCAAGGGCCAGCTGCCGTGTGAGTGAGTGGGATCATCGTAGGCTAGCTCGCATTGTTACAGCAGATAGACGGGCCACAGTGCAAGAAATCACTCGGCAATTTAACGTTGGTGCACAAACACGTGTAAGCATCCACACCATTCAGAACCATCTCCTCGCTATGGGGTACAGAAACCATCGTCCCACGAGGGTACCGCTGCTGACCGCACATCACAGGGTGCAAAGATTAGCATGGGCGCGGGATTGTCGCCACTGGACCCTAGACATGTGTAAAAATGTTGCCTGGACTGATGAGTCGAGATTCACGTTGGTAGATGCGGATGGCAGGATACGAGTACGGCGCAAACCACATGAAGCGATGGATCCTTCTTGTCAGCAGGGTACTCTTCAAGCTGGCGGGGGTGGCATTCTCATCTGGGGACTGTTTACGTGGACTGAAATGGGACCCCTGGTACGTGTGACATCGTCCCTCACAGGTCAACGTTACCAGAATATCGTGGACGACCATTTGCTACCGTTTGTTCGTCTTCAACATCCCACTGAGGACTTTATCCTGTAACAAGATAATGCACCGGGACATCGCTCCCGAATTGTATCCGAATGGTTGGATGAACAGTCCACCGGCGTTACCTCGCTGCCTTTGGCCAGCTAGGTCACCTGTCCTCAATCCCATTCAGCACATCTGGGATGCCATCGAGGGAGATGTTCGAGGCTCTGACCCCCCCCCCTTCTATAAAATCTTCGTGAACTGTGGGAGCTTGTTCAGGGGTCGTGGATCCGTATGGCTTCCCAACGCTTCCGGTGTCTTTTCGAGTCCATGCCGAGACGAATCGCCGCCGTCATCAGGGCGAAAGGTGATGCTACACGTTACTAGAGATGTATCTCTAATTCTATTGCTCTTCAGTGTATATAAATCTATATTATGTATCCGTTTCTGGAACTTCTTGTGGAAATGTTTTCCCTACGCTGTATACTAAATCCTTCTGTACCTCCTGTGCATTTGTGTTTGAGCTGAAAATGTACCTTAGTGCCTCTTGGCAGTATTATCGATTGGTACCACCTGTGATTTTTCTATTTGTTGCTTCGTGTGACCTGTCTTGCTCTCAATGTATTTCCCAGTTAAAAACAATTGGTACATGCCCACGTTGTAGTACTGCTTTTACCATACTTTGTCTCATCCCGGTTGTGTATTATTCTTGATCATATGGTTATATCTTATGTCACTTGTTGTATTTACTATGTTTGCGTACAAGTGCTCCTTCCTGCATTAGTTGTTTCGACAATTTCACCATTTGTTTATGTTACACTCGAACACTTGTCATTCTCATTGTACTTATCATCCATTATATCATTGGCACCTTAAATATTCTGTGCCACCTGTTGCCTGTATTTGTAGCTCTTAATAAACGATTTTGACTTACAAAAGTTTGGTATAATGTTCCGGAGGTATTCTGAACCAATTCTGTTGAATGTCATCGAAATGGGGTCAAAGATCTCGGTACAGCAGCGATATTTATTCCACAGCCTTTATCCTCATAACTTGAGTAATAACTTGAATAATGATTTCTGGTATGTTGGAAAGCGTATCATAATTAATGCATTACATGCTTTTACCAACTTGTTTGGTTAAGGCCCCCTTCATTCTTGCGTACGTAAGAACTGGAAGGATGCATTGTTTTAACACTTTTATTTTAAGACATAGTTGCATATTTCTCTTAAAAATTTCACCGTGTCTTCAAAAAACTTTCCAACCAAGATTTATACTTTGATTAATTTCTTCATCAATGTAACATTTGCTTGATATCTGCTGTCAAAATTAAATTTAGATTCAGTTATCTCCATCTTTTCCTCATGAATCGATAAATCTTCATTTCATGTAAAAGCATTGTACATTAGTTTTGTCTTCTGAAAGTTCTTTTTTGATCCCACTTCTTTACTCTTATCAGCAAGTTCCTGGATCATACTCTGCAGTTCTGAAGGGGCAGTTGCAAAAATGACTACGTAATCAGCAAAACGAAGCTGAGTTAAATAATCTCCATTAATCTTTATACCTATGTAAATGTGTTTTGCATGCAATAACTGTAAATGGTAAAGCAACTCAATTTTATTTTCATTATTCGTCAAAAAAAAAAAAATGGTAGCTGTACTTCAGTTTTCACAGATGCCTTTTGATAGCTGTTTGACGAATAAATAAAAGTTATGTCGCCGGCCTGTGGTTCTGGAAGCAGTGACTCTAAATTTGAGATGGATGATTCCCTACATGCACATTGGTATCATTGAATCTCAACATAGACAAGTAAAAATTACATAGCATCAAAAGAGAGCGATTGAGAAAAAAGCGTAATAAATGATCGCACAGTAATGCAGTAAAACTTACCTATAAAACAAGCAAGGATAGACGACGGAGCTATTTGAAGAAGTGTATGACCCAAATGGTAGTTATTCGCCATCTTCTCCACCTCCGTTTTTATAGTTTTGTTAACTTGAAGATTGCCACATAAGCTCTCCGAATATCCAAGTTGGACCAAGCAGACTTTTTCAACAATCATAGTTGTAGATGATACGCCTCTCATAATATATGAGAACATATATATAAAC
This sequence comes from Macrothele yani, assembly GCA_039090855.1. Lineage (NCBI taxonomy): Eukaryota > Metazoa > Arthropoda > Arachnida > Araneae > Macrothelidae > Macrothele > Macrothele yani. The sequence goes on from CM076993.1 coordinate 25,484,925, forward strand.
ATTACCACCTCTAATTTTAATGATTTCACAAAATTGAAGAAGATATTTGCATCATGAACTACTAAACTGTACACATTATTAGCATATGTACGAGACCCAGCGTGATCGGAACATTCCCCAGCTGTGGATAGATTGGTCTCCTTGACTTCCGGAGTTTCATATTTTAATTCGTACACGCTGTCCGAACGAATAATTGGCTTTTCTTTCTGCGCCGAAGTGGTATCCATCTTTCCCTGAAGCCTGAATTACGAAACTTTTAGGTAGCTGACTCTGTCTCAGATTTACGCATAATGTGGCATAGCTTTGACAGGCAGTTTAGGAAAACATCACTGTTATGTATACTTCGACGAATAGCTCCGAACTGCGTAATTCAGATTTCATCCTGCAAAAGAAAGAAAATATCATCCAATTTCGATGTTGTTTGTGTGTATGATTATATTGAAAATGATTCATTTTACTTTCAAAGCAGCTATGATACTAAAGGATGACAAGGATTATCACCACTAATAGGAGCAATAGTGCAAAAAATAATTTTGCACCGCGTTTCCAATATATGTTTAGTGAATCGGTATTTTATGTATAACTAGTTTTACTGGAATACGGATGCAGCATTAAGTAATCTAAAATGGTTTTGTTATTGATTTGTAATTTTTTTTTTTTGTGTTTTAAGATTTAACAACCCATGGGAGGATTCAAACAGTATGTTTCAGCCGGTTTCTACCATATGGTTAAGGCATCTACCCAAACTCTAGCGTTTAACCACTAATTTTTCGTCGTGCCTTGAAGATCATGCTAAGAGCGGTCCCGCGTATTGGACTCCGTTTCAAATAAGGATGTCTGTTCATACTGTACTTCTACGTCGTTTTTTGTGACCCTCTTATGGGAAATGCTAGCCCAATAACTCTCTCTTATAGAACACGATAGCCCAATAACTCTCTCTTATAGAACACGATAGCCCAATAACTCTCTCTTTCTCTCTCGTTTTCTCTTATGGAGCACACTAGGCAAAAAAAACTCTCTCTTTCTGTCTCTATGTCATCGGACAAGCTAGACCAATACCTCTTTTTTTCTCTCTCTCTTTCTGTCTCTATGTCATCGGACAAGCTAGACCAATACCTCTTTCTCTCTCTCTCTCTCTCTCTCTCTCTCTCTCTCTTATAGGGCACGCTAGCCAAATAATTCTCTCTCTCTCTCTCTCGCTCTCTCTTATAGGGCACGATAGACCAATAACTATCTCTCTCTCTCTCTCTCTCTCTCTCTCTCTTATCGGGCAAGCTAGCCCAATAATTCTTTCTCTCTCTCTCTCTCTCTCTCTCTCTCTCTCTCTCTCTCTCTCTCTTATCAGGCAAGCTAGCCCAATAATTCTTTCTCTCTTATCGGGTAAGCTAGCCCAATAATTCTTTCTCTCTCTCTCTCTCTCTCTCATATGGCACGCTAGCCCAATAACTCTTTCTTCCTCTCTCTCACTCTCTCCTTTTTATAGGACACGTCAGCCCAATAACTCTCTCTCTCTCTCTCTGTTATAGGACACGCCAGCCCAATAACTATCTCTCTCTTACAGGACACGCTAGCCCAATAACTCTCTCTCTCTCCCTCGTTTTCTCTTATGGTGCCCATAAGTTTTCTCTTATGGTGCCCATAAGAGAAAACGAGCCGAAAAACTCACTGCTCTTTCTGTCTCTCTGTTTTCGGACAAGCTAGCCCAATACCTCTTTCTTTCTCGCTCTCTCTTATAGGGCACGCTAGACCAATAACTCTCTCTTTCTCTCTCTTTCTCTCTCTCTCTCTCTTATCGGGCAAGTTAGCTCAAAACCTGTTTCTTCCTTTCTCTTTTATATGTCACGCCAGTCCAAAAACTCTCTCTCTTTCTTTTATAGGTCACGCCAGCCCAATAATTCTCTCTCTCTCTTATAAGGCACGCTATCCCAAATCTCCTAGCTTCCTACTTCGAAGGGATGTTTGAACTAACACTGTGATCACACACACACACACACACACACACACACACACACACACACACACACACACACACACACACACACACACACACACACACACACACACACACACACACAGAATCTCTCTCCCTCTCTCTCCTCCTTCCCAAACTTTCGTATATTATTCACTCTAAGGTTTCAGGGAGGCGTCCTATTCAAAGTAGGGATCACTGGCTCCTGCAAAGTTTCACGACGATCGCAGTTCAACATCCTGGGTTCGAGCCGGTGCCTACTCGGTCACAGAAGCCGTTATTCCTTTTACACACTGACGCATGTTTCCAACGAAATCTGTCGTCCGACTAAAATTCTGTCAACCCCATCGATTGATTTCTTAAATCCTTACAACCACACTATTATCTAGCATGTACATTCCTTTCGACCACATTTGAAAGACCGCGTTACTCTAGTTTTATTGCCTAATGAGAGAGAAATCCACAAACGTTAGGAAGTTTCTGGTTGACAGAGATTTCTGTCTTTATTCGATGTACCTGCAGAATTTTGGCCGTTCGAGTAGTGGCAAAAGTTTTTTTAATAAGTATTAGGTGCTTGAATTAATTTCCGCTGTTGCCCAATAGAGTGCAGCAGTGGTGCGCTGTGACCTCACTTGCGCATGCACGTACCGTCCGTAGTCTGGGCGAAGCAGTGTGTGACACGCGATCGGAGGGCACAGAACACGAGTTTGTATCGCATTCGCGATGTCGAGTTTTGTATTGAAAAAGGAGCATTTGCGGGAAGCATTATTTTTCTGCTTTCATCTCAGGAAATATGCAGCGGAAAGTAATCGTTTGCTAGTGCAGTCCTATGGGGAACATGCCCTATCAGAAACAACATGCAGAGAGTGGTTCCGACGCTTCAAAACCAACGAATATGACATAAAGGACAAAGAGCGCCATGGGCAGCCCAAAAATATCGAAGACGGAGCATTGAAGGCCTTATTGGACGAGGATTCATGTCAGACGCTCCATGAGTTTTCTGAAACACTACGGGTCGATGCGTCAACTGTTAGCAAACGTTTAAAGGCAATGGGAATGATCCAGAAGCTCGGAAACTGGATCCCACATGGGGAAAGGGACATCATCAAACGTGAAGCCATGTGTGAATTGCTGCTGCAATGACACAAACGGAAGTCGTTTTTGAATCGAATAGTGACTGGCGATGAAAAATGGATTCGTTACGACAATCCTAATCGCAAGAAATCATGGGTTCGACCCGGCGAATCATCAACCTTCACGCCTAAACTGGACATCCATGGCGGGAAGGTAATGCTGTGCATTTGGTGGGATCAAGTCGGTGTTGTGTATTCTGAGCTGCTGCATCCCGGTGAAACCATCAATGCTGAACCGTACCGACGTCAATTACTCGATGTGAAACGTGTACTCACGGAGAAATGGCCACAATACACCAAAAGACATGAAAAGGTTATTCTTCTATACATACACCAAAAGACATGAAAAGGTTATTCTTCTATACATACACCAAAAGACATGGCAAGGTTATTCTTCTCCAAGACAACGCTAGACCTCATGTCACCAAATCCATGAAGGAACTCTTGGAAGCACTTGGCTGGGACGTCTTACCCCACCCGCCTTATTCCCCGGATATTGCACCCTCGGACTTCCATTTGTTCCAGTCGCTACAACATGGCCTGTCGGAGCAGCACTTCCTTTCTTTCGCGGATATCTAAAAATGGCTCGATAAATGGTTCGCCTCGAAATAACCTGCATTTTTCAACCGCGGAATCCATTTGTTACCCCAACGGTGGGAAAGGGTCGTAGCTACCAACGGACACTACTTTGAATAGACTATCCTGTAGCGTTCTGTGGCAACACACGGGTGTTTGTGTGGCAAAAAACAGCGGGAATTAATTCAAGCACCTAATAGAAGCACGATGATATCTGGCACAGTGATTGATTAAAAGGGACTGTGAATATGCAAAGGCCATTTTTAACGGGGCATTGCCTTACGTGAATTAAAAGATTTTGATCTTGACAAGAAAACAAATAGAAACTAGGATGACAGTTTATCAGGTACACCAGCCATCTTTGCATAAATGACCCACTCCAACACTTGAGACGTCAAACGAGCGTGGTGTGGTGCAAATCAGACAGACCAGCTCGTTGCGCATCAGTTAGCGTTCAGTTGAAGGTCGGAGTGGGCAAAACGAGTGATCTGGGTTACACCGAACGTGGCATGATAGTTGGTGTTCGACGTGGTAGTTCGAGCACATCCCACATAGTCGTTCTTCTGGGTTTTTCACGCATAACTTCAGCAAGGGGTTTCTAACAATCGACGATTCTCTAGATGAAAAGAGTTGGTGAATCGGAGGCGTCAAGGAGACTTGGGAGAATCGTGAAAGCAAACTGACAGACCATACAATCCGGAAAATCACTTCAGAATTCAACATTGGTTTGCCAAGAATCATCTCCGAACGTAAAACGCATCGGACCACGTCAAAAATCGACTACAACGACTGATGATCATGTCGAGTGCGCGTTGATGTCAGGGCCGAAGACTAAGCATTGACACTGACTCGTTGAGGATTGGAAAATGGTTACCTAAGTGAACGAATCAAGGTTTGTTCTGTACATGCGGAAATTAGTATCCAAATTTGACGCAAGCAATATGAGACATAGAGCCAGTCATCTTGAAAATGTCAACAGTACGAATCATTGGCGGCGGTTGGCTACTGTGGGGTAAGTTTTCCTCGTACCTATTGGTCTCCTAAGATCATCTAATGCCACATTTTAGGTTTGTACTTGAGGATTTGTTTGTAGCTCACAGTCGTGTCGCTAGCTCGTGTTTGTGTATTTTTGTTTGCAGTTGTTAGACACCCTTGAGAACTTCTTCTTTAATGTATACCATTCGCTACAATGAAGATGGGGAACATTATCCTTTTAAGGTAATGCACTGCTTTCCTGCTAGAGGCCGTGCAGGTCAAAACATTTTTTCTGTCACTGCTTCCGGGAGACTATTTGAAAAGTATAGTAGCATAGCTTTTGCTAAAAGCGATGCTACATACTTTTCACATACGTATAGTAGCATAGCTTTCTGGGAGACGTATTTGAAAAAGGATGTATTAGCATAGCTTTTGCTATGAAGAGTACATTTCACATATTTTCAACTTTTTCACTATGTAAAATTCTTCAGCTAGGAGGCGTGGAGTTTATATCGTGTTTCCTTCTAAAAGGAAACACGATATAAACTCCACGCTTTCAGCTTTTACGTAATTGTTCGATTTGAAAATCTCATTGTCTCTGATTCCTTCCTTTTGCTATGAGAACATTTTTGAGCTCTACATCGATGAACCATTACATTACGACCTTTCCCAGCCTAGAGAAACGAGCGCGCCTAGAGACCCAACGGTGGGGCAGGTGAAGTTCACAGAGCAGTATATGTACAACCCGCGAACCGGCTTTCAGTTAGTACCATGTTTGGAGTCAAAATGGGAAAAGCTGCCGATTTATCGGAGTTTGATAAAGGACAAACTGGGATGACACGGCACCTCGGAACTACGATCTCGGAAACGGAGCTGGTTGTGGGTTGTTCAGGGACCGTTGAAGTGAGTACGTATCAAAAGTGGTGCACAGATGGCCAAGCAACGAACCGTTGTGAATCCTCGTTTCGTCCGCTGATCATTGATGCCAGAGGGGAGCAGAAACTGTCGGGTATTGTTCACAGTCACCGCAGGGGCCACAGTGCAACATATCACCCGCAGCTACAAACAACAGTAGTTATCAGGGCAATGTGTCACAGCACACAGCTCATTGCAGCCTTCTGACCATGGGCCTGAGTAACCGAATACCCAGCCGGGACCCCATGCTCACTGCGCGTCATCGCCAGCAACTCATAAAATGGATCCCTGATAATCGATATTGGACCATGGATGATTGGAAAAAAGAAGCTTGGTCTGATGAGTCAAGATTCCTGGTGCCTCACGTAGACGGCAGAACGCGGATACGCCGATTAGCAACTGAGGCTGTGGCACCTGGGTGCATTATTGCGCGGAAACAAGAAGGCGGAGGCACGGTTATGCCTTGAGCTATGATTTCGAGTGACACTTTATGTCCCATTATCCCATTAGCACAATCCCTGACAGCTGTCAGGTATCGGAGCATCGTTGCGGGCCAAGTTCACCCAATCATGGGAACTGTGTTCCCTGCTGGTGATTGCCATTACCAACAGGATAATGCGCCATGTCACACTTCCAGAATCGTCAAGGAGTGGTTCGAGGAACATGCTAGTGACTTTTTGTTGATACCTTGGCCTCCAAATTCACCTGAGATGAACCCAATCGAACATGTGTGGTTTGATTTGGAAAAGCTGGTTCGTGCTAAATCACCACCACCCCGAAAAATGTACAGGAACTGACGGACCTGCTATTGACATTACGATATCAGATACCCCAGGATACCTATCACCACCACATCGAACTGATGTCTTCCAGAGGGTCCGCTGTTTTGCGGGATAAAGTGGCTCCTTAGGCTTATTAGGTAGGTGGACATAATGTAATGGCTCATCGGTAAATTTGTTAATTTTCGAATGTAATTTTTAGCCGCTGATAGAAGTAAGTACCTGTTTCTATTTTTGGATATTTTATCCATTGTAGAAACCTGGTTATTAATTTTTCTAACAGGTTCGATTAACTATGAATAACTTAGGTAAATTTTATTATTTCATTTTTATTAATAACTTTGATAAATTTTATAATACTCAGGATACAAAAGACGTAATCACTAAAGCTGAAAATTCGGTGTCATCTTTCTTGTAGTATCACGTTGTCTGTCAGTGTGTTCTTCCAATTCTCCGTCTTTGGAGGGCTGGAAAGACAGACGAACACACACAGTGATACGACAAGAAAGATGTTGTATCACTTTAATGTAGTATCATGACGCACGATGTGGTATTATTTAGTACACATGATGTAGTATCACTTTGATGTGGTATTATCATGTAGTACACATGATGTAGTATCACTTTGATGTGGTATTATTATGTAGTACACATGATGTAGTATCACATGATGCAGTACAGTATAATGATGTAGTATCAGAAAGATGTAGTATCAAAAGTTGTAGTATCAGAAAGATGTAGTATCAAAAGTTGTAGTATCAGAAAGATGTAGTATCAAAAGATGTAGTATCAAAAGATGTAGTATCAAAAGTTGTAGTGTCAGAAAGATGTAGTATCAAAAGTTGTAGTGCCAGAAAGATGTAGTATCAAAAGTTGTAGCATCAAAATTTGTAGTATCAGAAAGATGTAGTATCAAAAGTTGTAGTATCAAAAGTTGTAGTATCAGAAAGATGTAGTATCAAAAGTTGTAGTATCAGAAAGATGTAGTATCAAAAGATGTAGTATCAGAAAGATGTAGTATCAAAAGATGTAGTATCAAAAGTTGTAGTGTCAGAAAGATGTAGTATCAAAAGTTGTAGTGCCAGAAAGATGTAGTATCAAAAGTTGTAGCATCAAAATTTGTAGTATCAGAAAGATGCAGTATCAAAAGTTGTAGCATCAAAATTTGTAGTATCAGAAAGATGTAGTATCAAAAGTTGTAGTATCAGAAAGATGTAGTATCAAAAGTTGTAGTGTCAGAAAGATGTAGTTTCAAAAGTTGTAGCATCAAAATTTGTAGTATCAGAAAGATGTAGTATCAAAAGTCGTAGTATCAAGTGATACACTATATCTCTGAAACTATTAGTACGGAAAGCTTGAAATTTGTGAACGATGATCCTTGCTGTCCGTTTTTTTACTATGCATCACTTATCCTCTAGAGGGCGTAATGGCAGAAGCTATCGAATGCAAAATAAATTTTATTCCATATCATAACTTCTACAGTAAATTTAGAAGGTTGTAAGGCCATAGTTTGATCAAGGGATCTTGATCAAACTATGGCCTTTCAACCTTCAGTACGAAAAGACGTTTACGTTATAAACCCCTTTAGCCCGCAAAACAGCGACCACTAGTCGAAGCATCGATTCGATGAGGTGGCGATAGGTATCCTGCGGTATCTGGTACCATAATGTCAACAGCAGGTCCTTCAGTTCCCGTACATTTCGGGCGGAGGGGAGTGCCGTCTACGTGATACACCAAGAATCTTGATTCGTCAGACCAGGCCACTTTCTCTCAATCATCCACGATGATCTTGGGCACATATCATACTTTGTTGGCGATTACGTGCAGTGAGCATGGGGATTCGGCTGCGTCTTCGGCTACGCAGGCCCATGCGCAGAAGGCTGCGATGAACTGTGTGCTGTGACACATTGTCCTGATCACCACTGTTGCAGCTGCAGGTGATTTGTCGCACTGTGGCCGATGTGAAGAATGTGCGACAGTCTCCTCTACCCTCTGGCATCAATGAGCTGCGGACGACATTCGGCTGGCCAAAGTGGCCATCTGTGCACCACTTTGGATACGTACTCCCTACAGAGGCACATGAACAACCCACAAGCCGTGCCGTTTCCGAGATCGTAATTCCGAAGCGCCGTGCCATCATAATTTGTCCTTTGTCAAACTCCGATAAATCGGCAGATTTTTCCATTGGCTCCGAACACTCTACCAACCGCAAGCCGGTCCTTGGGTTGTACATATACTGCTCTGTGAACTTCACCTGCGCCACCGTTCGGTCTCCAGGCGCGCTAATTTTCTCGGCTGAGGGTGGTCATAATGTAATAACTCATTGGTGTACATTATTTCAGTGCTCTGTGTGACCACGGTTTCGTGGGATCATTACGTTTTGCATATGGAAAACGGCCCCCCTTTTTTTTTTTTTTTGGGTGGATAAACCCATTTTAAGGATAAGATTGGAAATAATGGTTTCAAATCATTGCTTATGTAACAGTACTTACCTCTCAACAACTTTTGTAAACATCTTACAGTCCTGTATTTGATTGACTAAAGCGAATTCTCATGAAACATAGGGAGTTAAGAATATAATGTCCGGGTTGTATACTAATTAAATTGGGTGCCGCATTTGGATTCAAATTTAAAACACTCATGAGATTATTGCAATGTGCCGATTGAAAATTACTGTTAGGCGTAGTAATTAAAAATTTTTTTTTTTACGCTTTCCAACCGTAGGTTGAAGAAGCGTATATGCTCCAGCTTTGTCCGTCCGTCCGTCCGCACCATAACTGGCGTAAAAATGGTTCAATTTCCATAAAATTTTAGTATGTGGTAGGGATAGATGAAATTTTAGTATGTGGTAGTCCATTCCATTGCACTTATACGTCATAATTTGCGTAAATATGGTTCGATTTCAATGAAATTTCACTATGTAGTAAGAGACCGCCTGGAGACGAACGCTTTTCAAAATGGGTGAATTGGGGTCAAAGGTCAGGACATAAGAGCGGGATGCATTCCATTGCCTTTATTTATTTATTATTTTTTTTTTTGGAAGTTTAACGACCACCGTGAGCAACTCAATGGGCTATAAGCAGTCGCCCGTCCCTAATTTAGGGTCACTGGTTCCAGAGAAGGGAGCCAGCACCGTAAGACAAACACAACAACCATGCCTCACCGGCATTCGAACCCGGACCCCTTACGGGCGAATGATCAGAGGCCAGTGCCTTAGACCACTGCGCCACCGGGGCGGCCCATTGCTTTTATGCATCATAATGTGTGTAAAAATGGTTCGATTTCGATGAAATTTCAGTATGTGGTAGGAGACCACCTGGGGACGAACCCTATTGAAAATGGACGGAATGGGGTCAAAGGTCAGGACATTGAATTGCGATCCATTCCATCGCCCTTATCCCATATTATTAAGGTGGAAGTCAAGTAATTTTGCTTCCTATACTTCCAATGGAAAAACTTTCGTACCTATTTCCTTCACAATTAATGTGTCCCCAAGGATGAAAATATTTCAACATCAATTAAAAAAACTTCTTATTATCACTTGGAATACTTAATATTTTCTAAAACATAACCATAATTATATTAAAAATAAATAACTTTTCCTTTGGTGGTGTTGAAACCAGAAAAAAGATGGCGCGACCTGTACTTTGATGACGTCAGTAGACAAACAAATGTTGGATTGCATAATTATGGTTATGTTTTAGAAAATATTAGGTATTCCAAGTTATAAAATAAAGCTATTTTAATCGATGTTCAAATTTTCATCCTTGTGAACGCATTAATTGTCCAGAAAAAGATGGCGTAACCTGTGCTTTGATGACGTCAGTAGACAAACAAATGTTGCATTGCATAATTATGGTTATGTTTTAGAAAATATTAGGTATTCCAAGTTATAAAATGAAGCTATTTTAGTCGATGTTCAAATTTCCATCCTTGGAAACGCATTATTTGGTAAGAAAATGCGTACAGAAAATTTTCCATTCGAACTACAGGAAGCAAAATTACTTGACATTCACCTTAAAGGAGCAATTCTTGTATGTATGTAAAATTTATCTTGAAAACAGCTCTAAGGATTTTGATGAAAGTCGTTAACCTACCGTTTTCTGGTAATAGAAATTGTTTTAGCTTGATCTCGACTTTAGGAAAATTTGTTTTGTGGGTTAATAACCACCCCGAATTACCACGTTTTTAGTGTAATGTCATGGCGTCGTCCGATTAGATGTTGGCGCGCGGTCACGCCATCTGTCTCATTACGTCACGCGTTGTGTGCGGATTCTATTAAAGTTTTATGACGTCACAGATTTGCCAGCAGATGGTCGCGAATCCCATCTGCCTCATTACGTCACGCGTTGTGTGCGTATGTTCGTCCACACGATAACTCGTGTAAAAATCGTTCGATTTCGATGAAAGTTTAGTATGTGGTAGGGGAACACCTGTGAAGGAACCCTATTGAAAGTGAACAAAATGGGGTCAAAGGTCAGGAAATAGGAGCGGGATCCATTCCGCTGCTCGTATGCGTCATAACTAACGTAAAAAAGGTTCGATTTCGATTAAATTTTAGTATGTGGTAGGGGATCACCTGGGGACAAACCCTGTTGAAAATTGGTGAAATGGGAGTCAAAGGTCAGGACATAGGAGCGGAATCACTTCCATCGCCATTATGCGTCATAACTTACGTAAAAATGTTTCGATTTGGATGAAATGTTAGTATGTTGTAAGGACCTGCCTGGGGACGAATCCTATTGAAAATGGGCGAAATGTATCAAAGGTTACGACACAGAAGCGGGATCTATTCCATAGCCCTTATGCATCATTACTTACGTAAAATTGCTTCGATTGCGACAAAACTTTATCATGCTATTTCGGAGGTATACTGAACCAGTTCTGTTGAATATCATCGAAATGGGATCAAAGGTCATGGCACAGGAGTGAGATTTATTCCACAGCCATTTTCCTCATAACTTGAGTAATAACTTGAGTAATGATTTCTAGTATGTTGGAAAGCGTATCATAATCAATGCATTGCATGATTTTACTAACTTGTTTATTCTTTTTCATAGTTTCCATACGTAAATGTAGCATTAAATTCCATCAAAATTACCTCACAGAATTGTTTTTACCGATGAGGCAAAAAATTGTATTTTTAAGCTTACATTTATACATACAAGAATATTCTGCATACATTTCCAATCAGTACCTTTGACGTATAAGAAGCAGCAATTGACATCCTCGTAAGGTAATATTGATTTTCATTATTGCTTAAAAGTATATGCTGATTCAGAATTTTATTTCCATTGCGCTGTCATATCGGGTGTCTTAAAAACACATCTAAGGATTTCGGCGATAACATCAAGACATACTGTAGATGAAAAATGATTTGCCTAGCCACGTGCTAAAATGCATTTGCTGCGTGACTGGACAGATGAGGAATTCTCGACTTAGACAGCAAAAACCTGGTTTCAGTGTCAAATTAAAATATAAGTACTGTCTTTACGGTTATGATTCTTTACACTGTCTGGTACCAGTGTAATCTTAAAACTAGAAATCGACGAGTCCTGCTAGCTGACTGAGCAGCGTTGTGTTTCCAAGCTGCTGTGAAGAAAAAAAGGGACAAAATAGAATTATTACATTCTTCTGCCTTTTTGGAGATAACGTTTAGAAACTGTGCTTGTTTTAAAGTTTTAAAATGCGCTTTGAAAACAGGTAAAATTGACTTCAATCAATTTAAAATGTTAGTTAAAAAGAATCTTTTAGATTAAGCAAATTTTATCTAAGCACCTTTCATGATTTATCTAAGCACCTTTTTTACGCTTTCCAACCGTAGGTTGAAGAAGCGTATATGCTCCAGCTTTTTCCGTCCGTCTGTCGGCACGATAACTCACGTAAAAATGGTTCGATTTCGATGAAATTTTAGTATGTGGTAGGGGACCACCTGTGGACGAACCCTATTGAAAATGGGTGAAGTGTGGTCAAAGGTCAGGACAAAGGAGCGGGATGTATTCCATTGCCCTTATGCGGCATAAGGTGCGTAAAAATGGTTCGATTTCGATGAAATGTTAGTATGTGGTAGGGGACCACCTGGAGAGTAACCCTATTGAAAATGGGACAAATGCAATCAAAGGTCAGGACATAGGATCGGGATCCATTCCATCGCCCTTATCCCACACTATTAAGGTGGACGTCAAGTAATTTTGTTTCCTATATTTTCAATGGAAAACTTTTTGTACACATTTCTTTCACAATTAGTGTGTTCCCAAGGATGGAAATTTGAACATCGATTAAAATAACTTCATACTATAACTTGGAATACTTAACATTTTCTAAAACATAAGCATAATTATATTAAAAAACAATAACGTTTCCTTTGGTGGTGTTGAAACCAGAAAAAAGATGGCGCGATCTGTGCTTTGATGACGTCAGTGGACAAATAAATGTTGGATTGCATAGTTACGGTTATGGTTTAGAAAATATTAAGCATTCCAAGTTATGAAATGAAGCTATTTTAATGGATGTTTAAATTTTTATCCTTGGTAACGCATTGTTTGTGAAGAAAATGTGTACAGAAGTTTTTCCATTGGAAGTATAGAAGCAAAATTACTTGACGTCCAACTTAAAGTAGCAATTCTTCTATGTATGTATGTACATTTTATTTTGAAAACGGCTCTAAGAATTTTGATGAAAATCGTTAACCTACAGTTTTCTGGTACTAGAAATCGATTAAGCTTGATCTCGACTTTAGGAGAATTCGTTTAGTGGGTTAAATACCCATCCCGAATTATAACGTTTTTATTGGCATGGCGTCGTTCCATTAATGTTACCAATGCTTAGAAATCTTATGACGTCACAATCTCGCGTTTGAAAATGTAGGCGCGCGGTCACGCCATCGGTCTAATTACGTCACGCGTTGTGTGTGGATCCTATTAAAGTTTTATGACGTCACACTCTTGCGGCGAGCAGATGGTCGCGATTCCCATCTGTCTCATTATGTCACGCGTTGTGTGCATATATCCGTCCGACCGCACGATAACTCGCGTAACAATCGTTCGATTTCGATGAAATTTTAGTATCTGGTAGGGGATCACCTGGCAAGGAACCCTATTGAAAATGGGCGAAATGGGGTCAAAGGTCACGACATAGGAGCGGAATCACTTCCATCGTCATTATGCGTCATAACTTACGTAAAAATGCTTCGATTTGAATAAAATGTTAGTATCTTGTAGGGGCCTGCCTGGGGACGAATTCTGTTGAAAATGGGGAAATGAGGTCGAAGGTTAGGACACAGGAGCGGGATCATTTCCATAGCCCTTATGCATCATTACTTACGTAAAAATGCTTCGATTGCGACAAAACTTTATCATGTTATTTCGGAGGTATACCGAACCGGTTCTGTTGAATATCATCGAAATGGGATCAAAGGTCAGGACACAGGACCGAGATTTATTCCACAGCCATTATTCTCATAACTTGAGTAATGATTTCTGGTATGTTGGAAAGCGTATCATAATCAATGCATGGCATGATTTTACTAACTTGTTTTGTTTAGTAGGTGGAATGTTTTTTCGAAGAAAAAAATAGTAATTTCTTGTTTAAAATTCCTAGGTCAGCCAGTTTGAGTGTAAAAGTTAGCCGTATTTTCTCCTGAGCTGATTCGTCAATTTTTCTTGGGATGCGTGGAATCCTTCTTCATAGATAGCAATTTAAAATATCGGTTGTCGTCTTTTTTTTTCATGAGAACTTCTTTTCGAACATACTGAGCATGCATTACCGATTCCACTAGGAATTTCGGTATATTCGACCGATTTTAAAGAATTATGAGCATCATTCCGAACGAATGATTGGGAAAAAGTTTCTACGTTGCCATTTCTAATACAACTCGCTATAAAATGAACTTCAACCGGCGTTCAAAAAAGGTCAAAACTCACCTAATTTTAAGCTATATGTTTAAAACAATAAGACTTACGATAAATAATTCTTCATCTGTACTAAAAGCAGTAGTCTCAACTAGACATACAATCGCTTTTACGCAGTGTCGTCGTCATTGTGATGCTCTGCAAACACTTCCTGATTATGAAGCTGAGCTTCAAGGTAATTTGTCCTGTCGCTCGGTTGTAGATTGCAGCGCAATTTTCCGAGATAGAGGGAAAAACATTGTTCGATAACCTGAGGGATTTCACCACTATCTTCACAAAACGTCGACGGTACATGTCACGACTGAATGGTTACGAGCAATTATGTCCAAAATGTTTCAAGCGCTAAAGATTTCGAGCACGAAGTGAAACTGACAAATAAGAGACCGAAAGACAAGTTGAACGTATCGAAAATGAAGAAGCTTCTTTCATGTCCGAAAGGCTTCTTCATTATTTAATTTGTTGCGAAAAATAATACGTCTCTCAAAGCCGTTTCAATATTCCAAAAAATTATTCACATCGTATTTGTATGACGTTTCAAGAAAGGCAACGATATTTCAAATCCTATATAGAAATAATCTCTCTCTTCTAAAAAAAAACAAGGAAGATGACACCGAATTTTCGGGTGTAATAAGCACGACTTTTGAATCCGTCCTGACGCAAATTAAATTTATCAAAGCTATTCAAAATCAATGGAATCGGTATGGAAAACAATAGTATCTGACTGAAGAAAAAAGTTTTTCAATCGGATTTTTAATCCCTCAGATATTGCTGTAAACGGAATCGTGAGCTTACGCCCTTTGGTTGCAGACTTGTGCTTTAAGAAAAACATGAATTTATATCAGAAACATTTCGCACCGGAAACGTTCTTCAACATTATATGAAAATTTTTCAAGTTGGACTCTTAGAAACAGAGATATCGACAAAAATAAGATGTGACTTTACGTCCCCTGGTGGGAAAACCATGTATTATTTTAGAAAGAAAGTATTCCCAGAAGGTTTTTCCGTACGAGCACTATCAGTCTAAGAAAAAAAAAAAAAATTAGTCGAGTTTTCAGGAGCCCAGATTTTGCTACAAATACATCAGAAGCAGAAATTAACACTTATACCCCCTGGTGGCCAAACCACTCCCTACCAGCCATTAGAAATTATGTGAAAACTATTTTCCATCAAGTCTTGTATGCGATACAGGAAGAACTTTTCCAATCGGAGGTTTAGAAGCAGAAATAACGCAGAAAACGCAATTTACCTCTGTGCCCCCTAGCGGAAAGTCTATGATATACTTGAAAATTTTGAATTTATTGGAAAAACATTTCGCATCGGAAACACTATCCAACAAGGAAGGAATTTTCCAAATCGGACTCCTAAAAGAAGAGATATTGACAAAAATAAGATATACTTCTACGCCCCTGGCGTAGAAGCCATGCATTGTTTCAAAAAGAAAATGTTCCTAAAAGGCTTGTCGACATGAGTAGTATGGGTGAACCAACCACTTTTTTTTCAATCGAGATTTTAGAAGCTCGTATTTTGCTGCAAATACATCACAAGTGGAAATTGAGACTTACGCCACCTGGGGGCCAAACTATTTTTTTCAAAAATTCAAAATTATGTGCAAAGGATATCCCATCTGGAGCTGTATCCGGTGCAGAAAGAATTTTTCAAATCGGAGATTTAGAAGCAGAGATGTAGGGGGGGGGGCAATTTATCATTACGCCCCCTAGCGGAAATTCTATTAATTAATTGAAAATTTCGAACTTATATGAAAAACATGTCACACCTGAAACACTATCCAACAAAGAAGAAATTTTTCATATCGGACTCCTAGAATTAAAGATATTGACAAAAATAAGATATACATCAACGCACCCTGGCGTAGAAACCATGCATTATTTTAAAAAAGAAAATGTTTCTAAAAGGTTTTTCGACATGAGTACTATTTGTCTACAAACGACGAAGTTTTTCATTCAAGAATTTAGAAGCTCTTATTTTGCTGCAAATACATCAGAAGCGGAAATTCAGATTTACGCCCCCTGGTGGCCAAACCATTTTTTTACAAAAATTAGAAATTATGGGCAAATGATTTCCCATCAGGAGCTGTGTCCGGTGCAGAAAGAATTTTTCAGATCTGATATTTAGAAGCAGAGATATAGGGGAAAACGCAATTTACCTTTACGCCCCCTAGCGGAAAGTCTATGAATTACTTGAAACTTTTGAAATTATATGAAAAACATGTCACACTGGAAACAATATCCAACAAAGAAGGAATTTTTCAAATCGGACTCGAGAAGTAGAGATATTGACAAAAATAAGATATACATCTATGCCCCCTGGCGGAGAAACTGTGGAATATTTTAAGAAAAAAGTATTTCGAAAATGTTTATCGATGTAAGTGGCATCAGTCCACGAAATAATTTTTTTCAATTGATATTTTAGAAGCTCAGATTTTATGGCAAATACATCAGAAGCAAAAATGAACACCTATGCACCCTGCTGGCTAAAGTATTCTTTACCAAAAATTTGGAATTATATACAAAAGATTTTCTATCAGGAGATGTTTCCGCTGAAGAACAAATTTTTCAAATCGGAGTTTTAGAAGAAGAGTTATCGGGAAAAATGTATACGCCTCCTAACGGGAAATCTATGCGTAATTTGGAAAAGTAACTGTATCTAAAATGCTCTTCGTCATAAATGGAATCGAAAGCTAATTTTTTTTTTCAAACGGATGTTTAGAAGCAAATATGTGGAATAAAACGTATTTGTGAATTCGACGTCATCTGCATTTACGCCCCCTAGCGGCGAAATTGTACTTCGTAAAAAAGAAACGAAATAAAGGATCATCATTCGCATATTTCAAGCTTCCCAATGCAAAAGAATTTTTCAAATCGGACTAATAGTTGCATAGATATCGTTAGTACAGACGAACGGACGAACTGACGGACGGCCGGACAGACCGGTAACATAAGCACAATCTTTTTTTACAAATGACGTGGTAAAAAAGTAACTGCCGCTGCCACCGCCACCTCCGCCGCCGCTCCTGTTTTAAAAATATCGCGACACTCGTGCTTTCCTTCCTCGCAGCGCAAAAAGTATTAAACACAATAATATGAAATTTGCATCGTTCGTAGAGAATTCTTTGGAGAACACGCTGAAATAAACTGTTTTTCGATTCTGTTATGCTTCAAGAGGTATTGTATTTCAAAGTTAAGGTAAGCAAAAGTGTGCTATCAGTTCGCATTCCGGACACACTAACAGCAAAAGAACCACGAAACTTTGAGGACATGTAGGGCCATGGCCAAATGTTTGCACTTGTCGCCCTATTTTTGAATTTCGATTTAGTTTACGAGGAATCTTATTTTTTAATTTAACAAAATTCTCTATTTCGCGATGGGATCTATTAAAAAATCCCCGGATATATGGCAAAATATAAATCATAATGCATTGCAATTTTTACAACATAAACTCACAAACTATCATCCCTCTTTCAAAAAAGAATTAAGAAAATATCATTTTCTGATTTTTAAGCACTTTTTAAAGACGCAGAGGAAAGGAACAAACGACTTCCTGTGTCTTCAGTGGTAATCACACAGGAAAGTTCCGGTTCCGTGACCTGCTGCCATGGGGATGCAGCTATTTTTAGCACTCCCTTCTCATTGGGTGAAAGGACAGGCTACAGTCAAATTGGTAATGACGCGATGCTTAATGACTTAGCGACGCTTTGAAAGTTCGGCGTTTTCCGCCGACATAAAGTAAAATAAAATAAAAATAAAAATGGTAGCTATGGAACACTTCTCTGCTTGAAAATTTCGTGAATTGTTCGCCACTTCTACATGACCTGGAGATTTGAAAATTGTCATGTTGATAGGTCTCATTTAGTCCGAATACCTAGAAGAGTCCGAAAACAAATGAAAAAAAAATCAAAATGGCGGCTTTGGAACATTCCCTGTTTGATGTTTTCGCGATTTGTTCGACCACTTCCCAATAACCATGAGATCTGAAAATTAGCATGCTCCTTAAGGTCCGGATACCTAAAAAAGTCTAAAAACCAAAGGATTCAAAAAGGAGGCTTAGCTTTACTGTTCAAAATGCTGGTAGGTTTAAAGAAAATTATGCCAGAAACGTTGAAGTGCTGTAAAATTCCATGAAATTTTGATTTTAAATTAAAGGGTGCCAAAGCCTACTCCGCTTTACGTCAAACCGTATGCGTTGACGTCACGACCCTGCTCTAAATCGTGAAACAGTTACAGATCTTAAGTTGCTTTTCTTTCCCTTAATTACTTTTCTTTTCTTTAATTTTATGTTTAAAAACATTATAGATTCACCGTTCGGAAAACGGGCATAACTGCTAGTTTCAAAAAAAAAAAAAAAAAAAAAAGAAAGAAAAGTAAGTCACCGTATTGCAACGATGCAATCAGTTAAAGAAAGCCTCAAATAAAATATGTTCCTTCATTTCTGCAAACTAGAAAAAAATTAATGCAAGTGTTTTTAGTTCGAGGGAAAAATACCTAGTGAGCTCGAAGAAATATTTTACGTCTTGATGTTTCACTAGGTTTTAATGACAGAAATGTAACTCCAAATCAGCCATCGCGGAAAAATGTTTTAATTTTCTACAACAAGTGCTAATGCACTTCCTTACAAAGTAAAAGTCAACATGTTATGGTCACCAGTTTAAGAGGACTTATGACAAAAACTGTAAATAAAAAGTGGAGAGAAATATTAGTCAGCAAATATTCTGTATAAAATTTATGAATTTGAAAGTGCAAAGGTCCCATTGTTCTAGGACACAGTACGTATAAAAATGTGCAATGGAGTTACACAAGACGACACAACACCAAACTCTTCAGTGCCACATAGTTAAACCAAGGCCGTCTAAAAGAAAAACATCGCTATGACATTAGAGAGATGAGTTCCCTCCGTTTGTTACACCACTTTAATGTTACACGGGCTGATACGTCGGTGTCTGTCTGAGGTCACACACGACAGCGTTGGGAACCAATCGGAAGCTTTGGTGTCCGCATGACGTCACTAAAATAGGGAACTCGTCTCTCTCTACGGCCTTGGTTAAAGACACCTTCCTTTTGCTGACGACATTGTCAATTTTTTTTTTGGTTAGAGGTTTAGCGACCACTATGAGCAACTCAATAGGCTATAAGCAGTCGCCCGTCCCTAATTTAGGGTCACTGGTTCCAGGGAAGGGAGAGAGCCAGTGCCGTAAGACAAACACAACATCCATGCCTCAGCGGGATTCGAACCCGGACTCCTTTCGGACGAATGATCAGAGGCCATCCCATAGACCACTGCGCCACTGGGGCGGCAAAGTGGGATTAAAGATAAACTTATAGAAAATGAAATGAAAAGACGAACTTATAGAAAATGAAATGAAAAGACGAACTTATAGAAAATGAAATTGATGTACAAAGCTTTTATAAGAACTGAAGATTTTGAGAGGTTGATAGGCAAATATCGATGCAACGAATGTCTACATGTACGTGGGATAACACATGTAAAGCCAGGATCACAGCGAAGAAGGAATTAATAAGCGTATAAAGCTTGGGTGGTGTGTATTTGGAAGAAACAGCACGATTTTCAAGAGCAATTTACCATTATTAATTAAAAGAACAGTGTTTAATCACAGCTTTGTTCCAGTTCTCGAAATCATGAATCTTAACTTAAAAAGACATACAGAGGCTGAAAACTACTTAAAGAAGCACGTAGTGATGCATACTTGGTGTAACCCAAAATAAAGTGGGAAACAACAGAACGATGCATACACCATATATGTGGAAATAAACTGTAGAAAACAATACGTTTTGTTTTTTCTGTGACTAATAATACTGGCATAAGGAATTAAGCAAATATTTCTGCTAAGCTTTCGCCCATCAAGATACCTTTTCATATATTAAAACTTAATTTGTAGTCGGCTGTTATCCCCGAAAAAGGCTGACAGCCGACTACGAACTGAGTACTAAAATATTAAAATTTAAATGTTTAACGTTATTTAAACATAAAATCATAATAAATATCTAGACAAACAGACGACTACGAACTGAATACTAAATAAAATATTAACATTTAAATTTATATAAATATTGAAGTCATAATAAATAATTTACATATTTAATTCATTTAAATTGTAACGGTTTAGTATTTAAATCGTATTCAAATATTTAAAGTATAATAGGTAATTAAATATTTAATTATAATAAACGATTTAAATACTTACATTATTTAAATTGTAACGCTTTCTTATTTAAATTGTAGGGATAATTTAAATATTTAAATTATTTAAATCGTAACAATTTAGTATACACTTTGTAGTCTGTTGAAAAAAGGTTAATGGCTACGAACTGAATACCAAAATATTAAAATTTAAATGTTTAACGTTATTTAAATATTAAATCATAATAAATATCGAGGCTAACAGACGACTACGAACTGAATACCAAATTATTAACATTTAAATGGTTAAATTTATTTAAATATTGAAATCCTAATGAATAATTTAAATATTTTATTCATTTAAATTGTAACGGTTTAGTATTTAAATTTATTTAAATATTTAAAGTACAATGAATAATTAAAATATTTAAATTATAATGAATTATTTAAATTGTAGGAATAATTTAGATATTTAAATTAATTAAATTGTAGCAATTTAGTATACAGTTTGTAGTCTGCTGTCAGACTTAAAGAAACCATCCCTTGATGTGCGAAAGTTTGGGAGAAATGTTTGTTTAATTACCTACATCAGTCAAACGGATAGTTTCTACAGTTTATTTTAAAAAGGTAGAGAACGGAACTCATGGATCAGGAAAATGACAAAAATGGGTGATATCATGAGAAAAGCAAAGACTCATGTGGCATTGGTCTGGACATATTGCTGGAAAGAATGACTACCGTTGATCAACTGAAATACCAGACTAGATCACACGGGAAAGGAAATAAAAAAAGAAGAAAGAAAACACCCGCGTATAAGATGGGTGCTTGAAATTTTAAAATATGCCGGAGCCACATGGAAGACAATCACTCAAGACAGAGAATTATGCAAGAAACTCTCTGTTTTGAGTGATTCATCCAGACCTTCATCCAGTAGTGGATCGAAAATGACTGTTTGTCATGATGAGATTAGATATACAAAGCTTCTGAACCGTTTGTATAGGGAATGTGAATTTCTGTATATCCTTGCTGTTGATTGTAGGCACAACATCTTTTAAATGAAAAGCTGCCTTATTACGAGTATTCCTGCGGTCTTATCGGAGTTGAAGCTGAAGTTAACTTCCTTTGCACGTCTGGAAGGAGTCTTATCTTGCCATGAGTGAGGCAGATCGAATCTGGTTTATATAAGGAAATGCCATCTACGAAAGAAGTCTAGCGCAACCACACATACATATCCTAAGTTGTTCTCTGAAATTAAGAGCTGAGCTCCTCAAAGAAAGACAACCCGCCAGATAAATGTGTAACTGCTGTAATTTACTTACTGTTAGTGCATGAATCTTCTCAATTTGCAGCGATCTTGGCGCACAGCTCGAGCTTCATTGACATCCAATATAAGACACGCACAAGACCATTTGCACTTCATACTCAAGATTTTTTTCTCATGCTGACATTCCTGAATCTGGTCATCCCAAGATTTCCCGAGCCTTCTGTGAAAACATAAATTTGTCCGTGAAAGGGATCGAATCCGCCCCCTCACTCCGGAGTAAGTTGCTCTCCCAACTAAGCTACACGGACGGAATGCAACGCTGCAGATTTGTCGTCTTGACACGTGATTCACCTCTGTAGTACGTCACACTTCCTCTACCTTTCTTGTTTAAAATTACATTGACCGACTAATTTCAAATGCTATTTGCCAGAAAGGTATTTCCTACATGCCTTAGTAACTCTGACCTAATGAATAACGGATTTTTTGGAAAGCATGGTCATTATTATAATTTCAAATGTTACTGTTTTAAATTTGTTAGTTTGCCCAACCCTCCTGCTTCCCTGAAAGAATACTCGAAGTTACTAAAGAAATTCCAAACTCTGATTTTGGAATGCAATTTCGCGAGAGATATTAACCAAGAATACAATATGATAGTAACGTCTATTTGAAATACAAGAATTTACATGTTAAAGAAACGAGTAGAAACATATACACTGAAGAGCACTTGAATTAGAGACAGCTGGCGCTATGCAAATGTGGCGCTGTGGGCGGCCCTGTAAACGAAAACGACATGACGTATGCAGAGATCCGACAATATAAGGAGTGATGCGACGGGAATCAGTAAGACTCGGAGGCAGTATGGGTCAGACGAAGGATCTAAGCGCATTTGATCGTGGCATTTTTACTAGCCACTGTGTCACGGGTGCACCGTGAGTGCATCGAATCCGGTAAAACCATCCCTGCAAGGGCCATCTGCCATGGACAACAGCGTGCGGATGAGCGTGGTAATCGTCGGCTAGCTCACATTGTAACAGCGGATAGACGGGCCACAGTGCAAGAAATCACCCGGAAATTTAACGCTGGTGCACAAAAACGTGTAAGCAGCCACACCATCCAGAACCGTCTCCTCGCTATGGGGTACGGAAGCCATCGTCCAACGAGGGTACCGCTGCTGACCGCACATCACAGGGTGCAAAGATTAGCATGGGCGCGGGAACATCGTCACTGGACCCTAGACATGTGGGAAAATGTTGCTTGGACTGATGAGTCGAGATTCACGTTGGCAGATGCGGATGGCAGGATACGAGTACGGCGCAAACCACATGAAGCGATGGATCCTTCTTTCCAGCAGGGTACTTTTCAAGCCGGTGGGGGTGGTATTCTCGTTTAGGGACTCTTTGCGTGGACTTAAATGGGACCCCTGGTACGTGTGACATCGTCCCTCACAGGTCAACGTTACCGGGATATCCTGGACGACCATTTGCTCCCGTTTGTGCGTCTTTAACATCCCACTGGGGACCTCATCCTGCAACAAGACAATGCACCGTGCCATCGCTCCCGAATTGTATCCGAGTGGTTGGATGAACACTTCCCCGACGTGACCTCGTTCCTGGGCCAGCTAGGTCACCTGACCTCAATCCCATCGAGCACATCTGGGATGCCATCGAGAGAGATGTTCGAGGCTCTGATCCCCCTCCATCAAATCTTCGTGAACTGTGGGAGCTTGTTCATGGGTCGTGGATCCGTATGGCTTCCCAACGCATCCGGTGTCTTGTCGAGTCCATGCCGAGACGAATCGCCGCCGTCATCAGGGCGAAAGGTGGTGCTACACGTTACTAGACAGGTATCTCTAATTCAATTGCTCTTCAGTGTATATATATATATATATATATATATAGTGTTTTTCATTTATCTCAAGAAAGTATATGAAACGTTACTGAAACAAATACCAATATTTTTTAAAAACTACTTAGATTTTTTTTAGGGTTTAGCCTCCACTATGAGCAACTCAATGGGCTAAGCAGTCGCCCGTTCCTAATTTAGGGCAACTGGTTTCTGTGTCGGGCCGTAAGACAAACGCAGCACTCATTCCTCATCCGGGACTTGAACTCGTGCGCGCTTGAGTGAATGTTCAGAGGCCGGTGCAGCGGTCAGAACATTGCGCCACCGGGTCGGCTTAACTTCATTCAAAACTTGAGTATGACTACTACTGTATTACTAGAAAGTTAAAATTATAGGTAGGAGTAAGACAGTCATTAGTCAGTCGATGTAATTTTAATCAATTTTTCAAATTTCTACATAAAATGCAGAAATATCTGCTATTTATAAAATACATGCACAGAAAATTGAATGAAAAGGATCAATAGAAAATTACGTTACGACAGCGTTTTATATATCCTGGCTGCGATAAGGCCATTCATTGAGAAAGAACTTGAAAACCATCGTTAAGTACAGAAATTATACTTAACAATGAATTGCAAAAAAAAAAAATGGTTAAAAAAAATTAAAAACATTACATTAACACAGCGATCATTTTATGCCATTTTTTTTTGTGAGGTGCCTGTACCTTTTATTTTGAGCAACTATTTATTTTTCTGATATTACGGATGTTGAAGCCGGCCTTGATATCCCGGAAAACTACATTCTTGATTGCATTCATTTGCACATAGCGACAGATTTGCATATTTTAAATACGTAATGGAAATTTTACGAAAGTATTCTGACAGTGGAGTCAAACATATAATTTATCTCCCGTTTATGTAACACTTCTTAAAACAACGGACTTTTTATTTTATTTCTTTATTGTCTACTACTAATTTGTTTTCCTATAAGGCCACAGAAACGCCCAGATATTGATACGGTATCACGATAGTCCGCATGTCGAAGATACGTATTTGATACCTTATCACTAAGTGTTAAGAATGCATCATAAAGGGTAGTGTGATGTTCCTCGTGTTTCCATAGGTGGAAGGATCTCATGTCATTTTTTGTTCAGTGGATTCTTGCAACGCTGAATGCTAACGAAGGCCATCTTTTAAGATTAACAGTTGGCAGGAAATAACAAATCATAGACCTCAAACTGCACGCGCATGATAATGGCTGTAGAAAAAATCTCGCTCCTATGCCCTGACCTTTGACCCCATTTCGATGATATTAAACAGAACCGGTTAAGTATACTTCCGGAACATTCTGATAAAGTTGTCTCCATCGAAGCATTTTTACGTAAGCTATGACGCATAAGGGCAATGGAATAGATCCTGCTCATATGTCTTGACCTTTGACCCTGTTTCGCCCATTTTCAATAGGGTTCGTCCCCAGTGGTCCCCTACCACATACTAAAATTTCGTCGAAATCGAACCATTTTTACGCAAGTTATGACGCATAAGGACAACGGAATGAATCCCACTCCTATGTCGTGACCTTTGACCTCATTAACCACATTTTCAATAGGGTTCGTCCCCAGTGGTCCCCTACTACATACTAAAATTTCATCGAAATCGAACCATTTTTACGCAAGTTATGACGCATAAGGGCAATGGAATGAATCCCACTCCTATGTCGTGACCTTTGACCCCATTAACCACATTTCCAATAGGGTTCGTCCCCAGTGGTCCCCCACCACATACTAAAATTTCATCGAAATCGAACCACTTTTAGGCGAGTTATCGTGCGGACGGACGGACGGACAGACGGACATAGCTGGAGCATATACACTTCTTCAACCTACGGTTGGAAAGCGTAAAAAAAATGACATGCTTATATTCAGGGATGCAGTTTGGGGCTGGCGCAACCAGGCCACTTTTTTTCAAGGCCTGACAGCGCTGGCTGCTTTTAACTGAATGGAACTTTTATACGTAAATTTATTATTCAATTGTCGTCCATTAAAATTGATGTTTTATTAACACAGATAATCTTAACCGAGTTCTGTCTATCTCTCTCTCTCTCTTTATATATATTTTTTCCATGGTGGCTATGCACAAATCCGTAGATCTTTTGTCTACCGAAACCACCTCAGAAATAGCCAAAGAAGTGCGTTCCAGACAGTATATACTGTATATACAATCGTGGCCAAACGTCCTGTACCAGTAGACTGAAAGAAATTTTTGATGTTTGAAGTCAACTTATACAGCGTAATGGTAAAGTCAGGAATACAAATTATACATCATTTTAAAGAACATTTTATGTTGCATTCAAATATTTTTGCAGAATGCTATTACTAGTAATACAAGTGAAGTACCAAGCAAAGGTACAGCGTCTAGTCATAAAAAGCAACAAATACTGGAATTCGTGAAATTAGTGTACAATGCATTTAACGTTAAATTACTGTACAGCACATTATTGACACTTGCAGGACACTTGAAATAACTGACCACAAAGCTCAATTAAAGTCTTTAATTTTACAGACTCAATTAAAGACTTTAATTGAGTCTGTAAAAGCCGTATGGCACCGTGCTATCACCAATAGACAACTAGAGAAGCTCATTAGTTCCATGCCAAGAATTTGCACTTTGTTACTAAGTAATCTTGGTTATCCAATTAAATATTTCAGCGTATTTTGCTTGTTGGTCAGTTATTTCAAGTGTCCTGCAAGTGTCAATAATGTGCTTTTGCTTGTAACTTCACTTCTATTACAGGTAATAACGTTCTGTAAAGATATTTGAATTCAGCATACGATTTCCTTTTAAATGATGTATAACATGTATTCCTGACTTTACCATTACGCTGTATAAGTTGACTTCAAACATCTAAAATTGACTTTCGGTCTCCTGGTGCAGGACTTTTGGCCACGATTGTATATTCCATTTCACAGCCCGGTGGCCCAATGGTCTAAGCGCTGTCTTATGACCGTTCGTCCGAGATGGCTGTGGGTTCGAATCCCGGTTAGGCATGGATGTTGTGTTTGCCTTACGGCACTAGTTCTCTCCATTTCCTGGAACCAGTGACCCTAAATTAAGGACGGGCAACTGCTTATAATAGAGTTGGGAACGGACCAAAATTTTCGGACCCAGCCGTCACATATTTGGACCTGAGCCGGACAAATCTGCTTTGAACTACACTAGCGTGCAAAAATTAAGGACGAGACGGTTTTTCGAATGTAACGTCGTGCAGAAGTGCTCCACATCGACTCAAATCATACCATAAGATCCCCAAGATGTAAGAATATGGGACAAGTGAGCAAAACCGTCCAAACAACGAATCGGAAGGATACAAAGGCACTTGATTGTAAAGGTAGTTTTGAGCAAAACTGGACAGAAGATAGAAACGTCCATGTGACAGGCGGCTGCCAAGACAAATCCAGTGTTTAGTAGGGGATATGATCATCCGTGACTGCGTTGCAGGATTTACAACGGCTGTCCAATCTGAGGACGAGGTTGTCAAGGAGCTGTTGAGGCATCGCGGCCCATTCCTCTTGTAGCGCCAATCGCAGCTGCGGAATCGTTGCTGCCGACTAATGAGCTCACGATTCCGTTTACAGCAATATCTGAGGGATTAAAGACACGATTGAAAAACTTCTTTCTTCCGTCAGATACTACTGTTTTCCATACCGGTTCCATTGACTGAATATCTTTGATAAATTTAATTTGCGTCAGAACGGATTCAAAAGACGTGCTTATTACAACTGAAAATTCAATGTCATCTTTCTTGTCTTCATTTAAATTGACTGTCTATAAGGGAAACCATGGGATGTTGTCAACAGCAGGTAATTCCTATTTTCCCAATGAAAAAGGAAGGGGTAATAAATGGATGAATGTCTCTTACAGTGAAACCTCGGTTATCCGCTTTTCTAGAAGATGGCCTCAAAAATGTATAAATGTAAAAAACGTATAAACGAAATTTTAAAATGTTAAGTACTATCGTAAAATTTATGACTTGAAGGACTACAAGCTGTCTTCATAATGATTCATTTAATGTCGAATAGGCGGCGAAAATAAAGCTGTAAAACATTTACAGTATGTGTTATCGCATTACATAAAGCTTATGCAAATCAAACTAATCATTTGAAGAATAAATCAGTCCATAAAATCCCTGATTCAAGATTAAGTGAAATCCTCACAACTAGGAATCTGAGACTAGAGCTTCAGCATGAGGCTCATAAATTAGCAACTTTTTTGTTTTGTTTCGGAGAATTGAAAGTGCATCCGTTTGAAATCAGAATGTCGAGTATTGATGATACATTTAGGATTGTACTGGGCTACCCACGAAATAGTGGAACCACAAAATTATATGCCAGGGATTTATCAGTTCTTAAATACCCATATGTATGTGTGAGTCATGAAAAGCAAAACGAGTTTTTCTTCCAAATCAAAAGAAAACAACATACTCTGCCCCATTGGATCTAGATTCAACTTTGGCTGCACCAAGAAGGAACACCACAACGACGTCTCAATTTTCTCAAAGTTGTTACATTCCGGATTACGTATAAGAATCGTAATTGTAAAACTCTAAGGATCAAAGTTGTAAGGTTATTGTAAAATATAAGAAACAAAGTTGTAACGTAATTGTAAAATATAAGAACCAAAGTTGTAATATATAAGTTGTAATTTAATTGTAAATTATAAGAATCATAGTTGCAGCATACACGTTGTAACGTAATTGTGAAATATAAGAATAAAAGTTGTAACGTAATAGTAAAATAGAAGAATCAAAGTTGTAACGCAAATGTAAAATATAAGAGTCGAAGTTGTAACGTAAGTGTAAAATATAAGAATCAAAGTTGTAACATACAAGTTGTAACGTAATTTTAAAATATAAGAATCAAAGTTGTAACGTAATTGTAAAATATAAGAATAAAAGTCGTAACGTAATTGTAAAATATAAGAATAAAAGTTGTAACGTAATTGTAAAATATAAGAATCGAAGTTGTAACGTAAGTGTAAAATATAAGAATCAAAGTTGTAACATACAAGTTGTAACGTAATTGTAAAATATAAGAATCAAAGTTGTAACAAACAAGTTGTAACGTAATTGTAAAATATAAGAATCAAAGTTGTAACATAAAAATTGTAACGTAATTTTAAAATATAAATATCAAAGTTGTAACATACAAGTTGCAACGTAATTGTAAAATATAAGAATCAAAGTTGTAACATGCAAGTTGTAACGTAATTGTGAAATTTAAGAATCAAAGTTGTAACGTAATTGTAAAATATAAGAATCAAAGTTGTAACATACAAGTTGTACCGTAATTGTAAAGTATAAGAATCAAAGTTTTAACATACAAGTTGTAAAGTAATTTTGAAGTATAAGAATCAAAGTTGCAACATACAGCAAGTTAAGTTGTAAGGCAATTGTAAAATATAAGAATAAAAGTTGTAACATAAAAGTTGTAACGTAATTGTAAAATATAAGAATAAAAGTTGTAAGATAAAAGTTGTAACGTAATTGTAAAATATAAGAATCAAAGTCGTAACGTAATTGAAAAATATAAGAATCAAAGTCGTAACGTAGTTGTAAAATATAAGAATCAAAGTTGTAACATACAAGTTGTAACGAAATTGTAAAATATAAGAATCGAAGTTGCAACATACAAGTTATAACGTAATTGTAAAATATAAGAATCAAAGTTATAACATACAAGTTGTAACGTAATTGTGAAATTTAAGAATTAAAGTTGTAACATAATTGTAAAATATAAGAATCAAAGTTGTAACATACAAGTTTTAACGTAATTGTGAAATTTAAGAATCAAAGTTGTAACGTTATTGTGAAATATAAAAATCAAAGTTGTAACATACAGGTTGTAACGAAATTGTAAAATATACAATCAAAGTTGTAACATACAAGTTGTAACGCAATTGTGAAATATAAGAATCAAAGTTGTAACCTACAAGTTGTAACGTAATTGTAAAACATAAAAAAACAAAGTTGTAACATACCGGGTAACGTATAAAAAAATCAGAGAACCGTGTATTTGTTGACAATCTGAAATTCAAATTTTAAGTATAATCACAAAAATATTGTATAAATGAATTGGGTATAACTGAGTTAAAAATGCGATAGAAACTCCAGCAAAATATCGGGACTAACGCAGAATTACGAATAACAGTGAAAAACGTATAACTGAGAGAGGTATAAACAGGTTCCACTGTATTTTGTTTACTGATGACCGCGCTGAACTTTTATGTATACGGTTTCTCCAAAAATTATCGTTCGTAGTATGCTGTTAAAATAACAAGGGAGAATATTAAAAGTTCAGGGGATCAATAAAAACTTCGGTTTGCGCGTGTAACTTCGTATTATGCGAGCTCGTTATACGTGGGTTCGTCTATAGTTCATGATTTATACGTTTAGAGAAGCCTACTTACTTTTTCCTGTTGCCTAGTGTCACAAGAAACATTAATGGCTTCCATTATGGGATTTTTCGATACTTTCCGAATAAATATTCCATCGTCGTTTGAAGAAAGTCTGCGCCGCTGACCGAATATGAATCACGAAAGTGAAGTACTGTCAAAAGAATATTTCAAAAATACTGATCAAGACTCTTTACATAAAATCTGCTGCAAGAGAAGTAGATTCTGATCAATTTGTTGCGCTTGTAGTCATGCGTGAAGCAAAAAGACGTTACCTCTCTGCGGGAACAATCTGACTTCGGTGTTTACACATACGAGATATCGAATCCTACTGGAGGCCGAGGAAGACAATGAACTACAAGCCTAAAGAATTTTTTTTTCTGCTTTGCGTACTACAGAATCCAAAATATGCTGGCTTACTGTCAAGAAAATGGTATAGAATTAGTTTTCCCAGGATTTTACAATTAGGGGGATGCGGAAAAATTTGGAGGTGTGTTGAAAAAACTGATCGGGATATGAAAGCAAAAACTTTCCGAAGGCTGAACATTTTTATAATAAAATATTTAGTTTTTATGCCTAGGTTTAAAATTGGCGAAAAATAAAAATTGGATGACAGTTGAATTTCTTTATAGTTAAGAATAGTTAAAACAGGGAATCCCCCCCCCCTCCAAAGATGTACACGGTTCTTTTTTTTTGTATAGTTTTCATTTTTTTATCTCTCATATCTACATGCTTCCCTAAGCGAGACTAAAGCAAAGATGCCTTAATATGGGTTGCGGAAACAGTAGATACTGAAAGTACGTATTTCATAAATCTTGTGCCAAAATTTGAATTCAAGACACACGTATATACATTTTTTTGGTTGCAATGACTTACTTTAAACATATGATTTAAACAATATTCTTTATACACAGTCGAGTCACATTTATGTGACCACCTCCTACTTTTGACGTCAACAGCGCGCAGCCAAAAAAGAAGATAGCTCGTGTCGTGAACTAGCTTGGACGGTATATAAGGTGTTCTGTAGGTATTCTGAAAGCACATAACTCGTTGCTATCATGGGTAAAAGGAGCGATTTATCAGATTTGCAAAAATAGATGATTATCGGCTTTCAAGCCAAGGGTGGCAGTATTTCTGAAACAGCGCAGCTTGTGAACTGTTCGCGTGCTGATGTGGTTAAAGTGTATCGCGATTGGAGAAATGGCACCATTGCGAATAAGCGACGTGCAAACTGCGGAGTACCGCGTGCTATTGATGTGAGAGGTGAACGTTAGCTTCGATGGTGCGTCAGGGCCGATCAACTTGCTACAGTGGAGCATCTCACTTACCGAATGAACCAGGGGGCTACCGGAAGTATGTCTAAAACGACAGTTCACCGAACCCTGCTGCATATGGGGCTACGATGCAGACGGATAGTCACTGCACCTATGCTAAGGAAGGTTCATCGGCAGAAAAGGCTTACATTTGCACGGTAGTATCGGAATTGGACCTCCGCTGATTGGTAAAGGATTGCCTTTTACGATGAGGCACGTTTTCTGCTTCATCGAACGAATGGACATTGGCGTATAAGGCGAGAAACATCGGTGAAGAAACATTCTTCAACCATTTCTGGAAGAACACAAGCTGGTAGGGGTAGCGTTGTGGTCTGGAGAATGTTTTGGTGGAAATCCATGGGTCCACTCCTACCTGTGGAAGGCAATATGGACCGAATTCGTTATGAATACATCCATGCAGACCACGTACACCCATACATTCTGATTGTCTTTTCTGGGGTGGATGGGATCTTCCAGTACGACAATGCGACTTGTCACACAGCTAGAAATGTCCGAGAGTGGTTGGACGAGCACGCTGAAGACTTCGGAGTACTTCCCTGGCCCCCTAAGTCCCCCGAGTTAAACCCAATCGAGCATCTGGGGGACCACCTCAATCGTGTTGTTCGGTCTATGGATCCTCCACCACGCACCCTCCAGCAGCTATCAGATGCACTGCAGTCAGCATGGCTCCACATACCTGTGAACACCTTCCAGCACCTTATTGAGTCACTCCTAGCCCGTCTAGCTGCTGTCCGCGATGAACACGGCGGTTACTCTGGATATTAGCTGGTGGTCTTGTTAATAAGACTCTGACCTTGGCGACGTATAACGGACGCTCCCTATCTTCTGATTCAAGGCTTCTTAAATTGGAAGAGGAACTACAAAGGATCAAGTGGGACATCGTCGGGCTAAGTGAGGTAAGGAGAAAAGGAGAAGATCTCATTGAACTGAAAAGTGGACATCTCTTCTACTATCGTGGGACAGATACTGGCAGAACTAGTGGTGTTGGATTTATAATAAACAAGAAACTGAAGGATAAAGTTGTAGAAGTTGAAAGTTCCTCTGACAGAGCTGCACGACTCGTTATCCAACTCTCGAGAAGATACCAGGCTCAGATTATTCAAACTTATGCACCCACCACAAGTCATGCTGAAGAAGAAATTGAAGAATTTTATGAGGAAATTCGTGATCTAAATAATAAAGGTAAGCATAACTTGAAGATAATTATGGGAGATTTCAATGCAAAAATAGGGCAACGGCAACAGAATGAAACTTCAGTAGGTAAATTCGGTCACGGCAACAGAAACCAGCGTGGAAATACTCTCGTAGAGTTTGCAGAGGCAGAAGGGTTTTTCATCTTGAACTCCTTTTTCAAGAAAAAGCCACACAGGAAATGGACATGGAGACATCCAAATGGGACGACAAGTGAAATTGATTTTATTATGTGTAACAAAAAATTCGTCATAGAAGACTGCAGTGTGCTAAACAAGTTCAACACAGGCAGTGACCATAGATTGGTGAGATGTAAGATGCACCTCAACACTAAACTCGAACGTAGCAAGCTCATAAGACAAACAAAATGTATTGACATAACCAACCTTAAAAAACAACATAATACCTTCAAATTGGAACTGAAGAACAGATTCTCTGCTTTAGAAGGCCTAGCATCGGAAGAAGTGGATATTTCTGAAGTTAACAGAAAAGTAACTAAAGCTCTTATGGAAACAGCAGCAAAATTAGCTGGGTCTAAGAAAAAATTGCATGTGAACAAATTATCAGGAAAAACCAAAATGTTGATGCAAAAAAGAAGAGTGATGAGGACAACTAAAGAAGATGTGACTTCCAAAGTGGAATGTATAGAGCTATGCAAGACAGTACGAAAAAGTATCCCTGAAGACGTAAGGAAATTCAACTGTGAACTAGTAAGGAAAGCAATTGAAAACAACCAAAGCCTAAAGATAGCAAAGGGACATCTCAGTAAGGGGAAAAAACAGATTATGGCACTGAGAAAAGAAGATGGTTCTGTAACAAGAAATAGAGGCGAAATTTTGACAAGAGTGAAAGATTTCTACTCCAAATTATATGAAAGGGATGATACATGTACTCCAGACATCATGAAAGGTACTAGTACCAGAGTTCTTCCAGTCCTTCCAGCAGAAGTTGCACATGCAATCAAGAGCATGAAGCGGGGAAAAGCTCCAGGAGAAGATGGAATTACTGTAGACATCATACAAGAAGCAAGTGGAGAAATCGAAACAGTACTCGCCCAAATTTTCACTCGATGCCTTAATGAAGGGAAAATTCTCGAGGATTGGAACAACGCTACAATGATCTTGCTACATAAAAAAGGTGACATTGAGGATCTCAGGAACTACAGACCTATCAGCCTCCTATCAGTGGTTTATAAAATCTTCACTAAAGTTCTTTCACACCGCTTGAAGGTGACACTGGACATGGCTCAACCGAGAGAACAAGCTGGATTCAGGAGTGGCTACAGCACAATAGATCATACCCACGTACTGAGAGAACTTATTGAAAGAGCGAGGGAATATGAACTTCCATTGTGCATGGCTTTTATCGATTGTGAAAAAGCCTTTGATTCGGTGAAACCATCAGCAGTTGCAATGGCTCTGAAATCCTGCGGTATTGAAGATGCATACATTAATATTATTAATAACATCTATGAAAATGCAAGTGCAAAGATTCGGCTGTTTGAAAACACAACACACATAAAAATTGGAAAGGGAGTGAGACAAGGTGACACCATATCTCCGAAGCTCTTTAATGCCACATTGGAAAATGTCTTTTAATCACTGAACTGGGAAAACAAAGGGATAAAGATTAATGGAGATTACCTAACCCCCTTCGTTTTGCTGATGACATAGTCATTTTTGCAACTACCCCATCAGAGCTACAGAGTATGATCCAGGAACTTGCTGACAAGAGTAAAGAAGTGGGATTAAAAATGAACTTTCAGAAGACAAAAGTGATGTACAATGCTTTTACAAGAAATGAAGATTTATCGATTGATGGAGAAAAGCTGGAGATAACAGACACGTACGTTTATCTTGGACAGCAGATATCAAGTGAGGGTCACATTGGTGAAGAAATTAATCGGCGTACAAAACTTGCCTGGAGAGCTTTTGGAAGAAACAGCATAATTTTCAAGAGCAATATGCCATTATGTCTTAAAAGAAAAGTGTTTGATCAATGCATCCTTCCAGTGCTTACGTATGGTGCAGAGACGTGGAACTTAGCTAAAAGAGACATACAAAGGCTTCAGACAACTAAAAGAATTATGGAGAGGTGCATGCTTGATGTAAGCAGGAGAGGTAAGAAGAGGAACACGTGGATCCGAAAAATGACAAGAGTGGAAGACATCATGATCAGAGTTAAATCCCTGAAATGGCAATGGGCTGGACATACTGCCAGAAGAACAGACCATCGATGGACAGCCGAAATTTTAGATTGGATTCCAACGGACAGGAAAAGACCCAGAAGAAGACCACATGGAAGATGGGTGGATGAAATTCGAAAGTATGCGGGAGTGACATGGAGGAGACTGGCACAAGACAGACCGTTGTGGAGGAAACTTGGGGAGACCTTCGTCCTGCAGTGGATTGATAATGGTTGACAATGTTGATGAAGATGATATATATACATATATATATATATAGGATGTAAGGTCAGGTGATGCGTAACATCACAGCCTCTCCTTGACAAATGTCAACCCCGCCTTCTCGTGGTGCATCCTGTTCCCACTAAAGGGGCTCTGACGACCGCCCATAGCGGTATAACTATACCATCGGGATCAGAGGAAATTCTATCCCACACTCACCAACCCGCTTGGCCAGCGTGGTGAGTTATGGCCAAATCCCTCCAAAATGATTCCACAACTTAAATCTTGGCCCTCAGTCTCCGGCAGCTGGAATGTACCTGGCCAAGGCAGCGGCCAGTGCGACATGAAGGCAGAGGGTGCTAAGAGTCCCCGGAGGACCGGACTAGGCTGCCATCTGATGCTGACCTTGGCTACTTACAATGGACGCTCCCTATCTTCTGATTCAAGGCTTCTTGAATTGGAAGAGGAACTACAAAGGATCAAGTGGGACACCGTGGGGCTAAGTGAGGTAAGGAGAAAAGGAGAAGATCTCATTGAACTGAAAAGTGGACATCTCTTCTACTATCGTGGGACAGATACTGGCAGAACTAGTGGTGTTGGATTTATAATAAACAAGAAACTGAAGGATAAAGTTGTAGAAGTTGAAAGTTCCTCTGACAGAGCTGCACGACTTATTATCCAACTCTCGAAAAGATACCAGGCTCAGATTATTCAAACTTATGCACCCACCACAAGTCATCCTGAAGAAGAAATTGAAGAATTTTATGAGGAAATTTGTCATCTAAATAATAAAGGTAAGCAGCACTTGAAAATAATTATGGGAGATTTCAATGCAAAAATAGGGCAACGGCAACAGAATGAAACTTCAGTAGGTAAATTCGGTCATCGCAACAGAAACCAGCGTGGAAATACTCTCGTTGGGTTTGCAGAGGCAGAAGGGTTTTTCATCTTGAACTCCTTCTTCAAGAAAAAGCCACACAGGAAATGGACATGGAGACATCCAAATGGGACGACAAGTGAAATTGATTTTATTATGTGTAACAAAAAATTTGTCATAGAAGACTGCAGTGTGCTAAACAAGTTCAACACAGGTAGTGACCATAGATTGGTGAGATGCAAGATGCACCTCTACACTAAACCTGAACGTGGCAAGCTCATAAGACAAACAAAATCTATTGACATAACCAACCTTAAAAAACACCATAATACCTTCAAGTTAGAACTGAAGAACAGGTTCTCTGCTTTAGAAGGCCTAACATCGGAAGAAGTGGACATCTCTGAAGTTAACAGAAAAGTAACCAAAGCTCTTATGGAAACAGCAACAAAATTAGCTGGGTCTAAGAACAAGTTGCATGTGAACAAATTATCAGGAAAAACCAAAATGTTGATGCAAAAAAGAAGAGAGATGAGGACAACTAAAGAAGATGTGACTTCCTATGTGGAATATATAGAGCTATGCAAGACAGTAAGAAAAAGTATCACTGAAGACGTAAGGAAATTCAACTGTGAACTAGTGAGGAAAGCACTTGAAAACAACCAAAGCCTAAAGATAGCAAAGGGACATCTCAGTAAGGGAAGAAAACAGATTATGGCACTGAGAAAAGAAGATGGTTCTGTAACAAGAAATAGAGGCGAAATTTTGACAAGAGTGAAAGATTTCTACTCCAAATTATATGAAATTGATGATATATGCACTCCAGACATCATGAAAGATGCCAGTACCAGAGTTCCTCCAATCCTTCCAGCAGAAGTTGCACATGCAATCAAGAACATGAAGCGAGGAAAAGCTCCAGGAGAAGATGGAATTACTGTAGACATCATACAAGAAGCAAGTGGAGAAATCGAAACAGTACTCGCCCAAATTTTCACTCGATGCCTTAATGAAGGAAAGATTCCTGAGGATTGGAACACCGCTACAATGATCCTGCTACATAAGAAAGGTGACATTGAGGATCTCGGAAACTACAGACCTATCAGCCTCCTATCAGTAGTTTATAAAATCTTCACTAAAGTTCTTTCACACCGCTTGAAGGTAGCACTAGACATGGCTCAACCGAGAGAACAAGCTGGATTCAGGAGTGGCTACAGCACAATAGATCATATCCACGTGCTGAGAGAACTAATTGAAAGAGCGAGGGAATATGAACTTCCATTGTGCATGGCTTTTATCGATTATGAAAAAGCCTTTGATTCGGTGAAACCATCGGCAGTTACAATGGCTCTGAAAACCTGCGGTATTGAAGATGCATACATTAATATTATTAATAACATCTATGAAAATGCAAGTGCAAAGATTAGGCTGTTTGAAAATACAACACACGTAAAAATTGGAAAGGGAGTGAGACAAGGTGACACCATATCTCCGAAGCTCTTTAATGCCACATTGGAGGGTGTTTTTCAGTCGCTGAGCTGGGAAAACAAGGGGATAAATATTAATGGAGATTATCTAACCCACCTTCGTTTTGCTGATGACGTAGTCATTTTTGCAACTACCCCATCAGAGCTGCAGAGTATGATCCAGGAACTTGCTGACAAGAGTAAAGAAGTGGGATTAAAATTGAACTTTCAGAAGACAAAAGTGATGTTCAATGCTTTTACAAGAAATGAAGATTTATCGATTGATGGAGAAAAGCTGGAGATAACAGACACGTACGTTTATCTTGGACAGCAGATATCAAGTGAGGGTCACATTGATGAAGAAATTAATCGGCGTACAAAACTTGCCTGGAGAGCTTTTGGAAGAAACAGCATAATTTTCAAGAGCATCATGCCATTATGTCTTAAAAGAAAAGTGTTTGATCAATGCATCCTTCCAGTGCTTACGTATGGTGCAGAGACGTGGACCTTAACTAAAAGAGACATACAAAGGCTGCAGACAACTCAAAAATGCATGGAGAGGTGCATGCTTGGTGTAACCAGGAGAGATAAGAAGAGGAACTCGTGGATCCGAAAAATGACAAGAGTGGAAGACATCATGATCAGAGTTAAATCCCTGAAATGGCAATGATCTGGACATACTGCCAGAAGGACAGATCATCGATGGACAGCCGAAATTTTAGATTGGATTCCAAGGGACAGGAAAAGACCCAGAAGAAGACCACATAAGAGATGGGTGGATGAAATTCGAAAGTATGCAGGGGTGACATGGAGGAGACTGGCACAAGACAAACCGTTGTGGAGGAAACTTGGGGAGACCTTCGTCCAGCAGTGGATTGATAATGGTTGACAATGATGATGATGATATATATATATATATATATATATATATATATATATATATACACTGCTGGACAATTGCTAAGGACGGATGATAAACGGCTATATAGCGCATAAAAAAGTAAGTGTGGTTGGATGCCAAGTGAAATAAAATAATGTCAGAATGCCAGGACATTACAAGAAAGACAATTTATTGTGCTCTGAAATCCAGAAGGCTTTGGAACGTGTTCAAGGGACAAACAGGCAATTTTGTGCAGAATACGTAAACGTGAAAATAATGCAATTACCGTCCGCAGGCGTTCCGGCGTAAGATGTCAATACGGGATATGGCCACCATGGAGGGCGATGCAAGATTCCACACGTCGTGTCATGCTTTGCACAACATTATCAAGCAGCTGTTGGGGTAATTTATCCCATTCCTCTGTCAGTGCACGGATGAGGTGTCCTTGTTTATTAGAGGGCATTGGCGACCAGCAAGACTCCTCCCCAAAGCATCCCACACATTTTCAATGGGATTCAGATCTGGAGAACGTGCTGGCCATACGAGGCGTTGAATATCCTTGCTCTCAAGACACTCCTGGACAGGGTCTGTTCGATGACATGTTGCGTTGTCGTCCATGAAAATGAATCTATCACCGACAGCACCACGGAACATGCGAACATGAGGTAGCAGAACATCATTCATTAATGTATCGTTGGCCAGTCATAGTCCCAGTTGGAAGCACATAGAGGGACGTACGGCCATTGATCATGATGCCAGCCTATACCATGACACTACATGTCGGATATCGGTCCCTTTCCTGTATGTTTGCTGGACAATATGCAGTACCACTATCACGCCAGATCAGTTGTCGTCGACAATCAGACGATAGACTGTATCTACTCTCATCTGAGAAGAGGACAGCAGACCAGTCGTTATCAGTCCAATTGCAATGTTGATGGCACCATTGCAAACGGGCGGTACGGTGACGTCTGGACAATGGGATGCACAAAACAGGACGGCGGGCGTATAGTCCTCCTTCATGCAAACGTCTGGCGACAGTTTTTCGGGAGATCCGCTTGCCAGTAGCAGCCATAAACTGATTTGCTACCTCACAAGCTGTGCTGCGCCGGTGTCTTTTTGTTGATAGCACTATGTACTGAT
Organism: Macrothele yani; assembly: GCA_039090855.1. Lineage (NCBI taxonomy): Eukaryota > Metazoa > Arthropoda > Arachnida > Araneae > Macrothelidae > Macrothele > Macrothele yani. The sequence continues at coordinate 25,524,182 of CM076993.1, forward strand.
CTTCTGCAGGTGTCGTACTGCGAACACGACCTCCCCGTGACGTTTGCTACACTCTCCATTTGTTTGAAATGATTTCCAAAACCTTGAAACAACACTGTGGCTGACGTCGAACACCCTGGCAACATCTGTTATTTTTCGCCCTTCTTCAATCTTGCCAATAATACGGCCACGCGTAAAATCATCTAGGTGATGTCGGGAAGACATACTGAAAATTGCAAGTTCGTCAGTTGTTTCTTTCCCTTTCAACTTTGCGTTTGAACAACAACGGTCAATACGCGTCAAATCCTTTATATCTCTTATCAGCGCTATGACGTCACGAACAAGTTCGGCAATCCAAAATTTGCATACGCACAACACGTCTTACTGTATTCCGCACTTATGCTAATTTCCACATTTTCCTGCCTTCCATTTTATTGTTGCTATCGTTGCTATTGTCATCCGTCCTTAACAATTGTCCGGCAGTGTATGTTAAATCCCTGAAATGGCAATGGGCTGGACATACTGCCAGAAGGACAGATCATCGATGGACAGCCGAAATTTTAGATTGGATTCCAAGGGACAGGAAAAGACCCAGAAGAAGACCACATGGAAGATGGGTGGATGAAATTCGAAAGTATGCAGGGGTGACATGGAGGAGACTGGCACAAGACAGACCGTTGTGGAGGAAACTTGGGGAGACCTTCGTCCAGCAGTGGATTGATAATGGTTGAAAATGATTATGATGATGATATATATATATATATATATATATATATATATATATAAAGTTTGCAAAAGTCGCGGCTCACTTTAATAACTCAAAAATGGATTGGAACAGTAAAACAAAGTTAACGGATATTAATATGATATGATCTATTTAAGGGATATGTGAATGACCCCTAAGGCCCCTTAATTGGGAGGCCCGGAGAGCTATCTCGTAAACGAAGGAAATTAGAAAACAAATTCCAATTAGGAAGTTGTACAGCGTTCTTACCTTAGTACAAATTCGCAGAAAAATTTCCAATAGCTCTCAAAGATCGGGCTGTGCCCCTTTTGAGCTATAACACAAGGAATAGTTGTTTTCTCCGCAAATATTGAAATCTTTCTGCCTTTTCCTGAGCTTTGGAGGAAAAGACATCTGAGGGGGATGATTTTCGTTGGCGAAGTTAAGGGTTCGAAAGCACTCCTCACTGAAATAAGCCCCCCATCCCCAATTCAACTGTACTCAGTTTTCGCCGAGAATCTATTACCTCGCCTAAGCTTTGCTCAAAATCCCGCTGCATAGTGAATTTGGGTTTTCTATTCGTGTACCTAGTGCTTTAGAAGAAATTCTTGAAAATTATGGCCCTAAGTTCTTCCCGAATCTCCGAAATAAATCGTTGTTTATGGTTACTTCTTCAAGAGCTCGACAAATTCAAAAATCGACTGATATTAAATGTATCCATACCAGCTCTCTGTAGTTTTAGGCAATCATTTGGAGTGTGTTGCCTTTGTTTCAGGGGCGTATATGTAGATTTTTTTTTTTTCGGGGAGGGGACGACGACAAAAAACGAAGTTTTGAAATACATCATAATAAAATAAAGGTTAATGAAAAATAGAAAAAAAATTGAAGGATTTTTTTCTTATGTAAGTTGAGAGGGCCAAGGTAATGAATGCCCCTTGCCCCACCTCTAAATACGCTCCTGTATTGTTACCAGTGGTGTATATTCAAGGCTAGCTAGACTAGCTGCGAAGCCAAGGGAATGCAGAAATAAAAGTCGATTAAATATACACAAATAAAAACCAATTATCCACGGTATTAAGATAAATCCATGCTTTCGCTGCGAAAAATCACGTGCGGATTCGCTTCTTTTGACTAAAAGAATCAGTCTGGCGTGCGCAGGCCAACGGAGATTTTAGTGGAGGGGTGGTGTCATCGTAACGGAACGAGCTCTACTAGTCTTCGCTGTTCTGATTCGAAGACCTTCGATACGATATCCTGCTAGCGTTTCCATAACAACATGAATGAGCGGGTGAATGGGCCATTTCTTTGAGCAACGGTTCGCTCAGAAAAGAGAAGACTAAGGACTATATCAATCGCTCGCATGATCCCGCCTTAACAGCACGTGTTTTGCGAAAATAAATTCAGTTTGTGTGAAGTGTCAATGAATTAAAATCTGTGATATTATATTCTTAAATTCGTGGCTTTGTCGGATTCTAACTGTTTTGGTAAATTGTGTGAAAGTTTTCCTGAACATCTACTATCAGAACTTAAAGAACCCAATGCTCAAATTTTAATACAGCTCGACTAAATAATGAACTGAAGGTGTCTTATTCTCTTGATAAATACAAAAAGAAATAAGTAAAAGACATTACTTGTTACATAAAGTTGAATAAATTGGACATTGCGTTTAGTGAGGGGTAAAAATTAGCAGACCTAATGTTAAAGATTCCATCAACAACTGCAACTGGCGCAAGACGTTTTTCTGCATTAAAAATAATCAAGATATATCTTAGAACCACACAAGGACGCGTACATTCGAGCAACTTGACTGTTTTGTCAATAGAGGAAAACATTATTTTTAAATATGAAAATTTACTCTGAAGAAACTTTTTATAAAAAAGTAACACTAAAGTTCAGCACACAAAAGGAAAGAAGAATGGAGTTCAGGTACAAATAAAGTATTCAGAAGAAGAATGGAGTTCATGTACAAATAAGTGTTCAAATCCTAATCCTCATAATTATTTGGTATCATGTTAGCAATAGTATGTACCTAAAATTTAGAAAAAAAGTTACTTTTATTACTTAACAACTGAAAAATAATCTTCGCAATAAAAAAAAGCACTACTGGGAGGGGTGTTGGGGGGGGGGGTAGATAGCCCAGATCTCGGACCCAAGATACGCCACTGATTGCTACATAAGTCCATGACAGCTGTAGCATTAGGACATACAAAGACTCATGTACCGTTATGAACTGTTATTAGCATTTCTTTTCCTCTGACATCTGGAAATATGGGTGCTTCAATTAGGAATTTATAAAATATGGCGCAATTAAAATTTGGCGTAGCACACTATGCTCTTTCATTTACCTTGCTACCTTATAGAGACCAACTTTTGTGCCGAAGTTGAATTATGTCTATGTCTTATGGCGATTCCTATATCGCGCTCAATGGAGCAAGTGCTTTTATTCCTGAGCGCGTTCAACTGGCCAAGTGCCCACCTTGTATCAGATACCTCGGAAATCTTGATGTACGAAGGGTTTTAAAAAAATCATGTACATGTGCATTTCCCTCGATAATGTATTCCCGGAATGTCTCTACCGGTAAAACAGGAATGAAAAAACAACAAAAGAAACATTATCTGTTCACTTGCACACATGAATTCCATACTGCAGCTAGTGACATAAGCAAGAGTTTTCAAATTTCTCACATCAAAATAAACAACTTGTCATTATTTTTTCCTGGTGTGTGGATCATAGCGGTATCATTAATAACAGAAACAAACCATATTTTTGCAAGCTAGTTAAATAAACAGAGTTCGGACTGTAATGAATGAACAATAGTGGCTACAAATTAACGCAGAAATACCTTGAGCAAGACAGGGTCAATACTGACCCAATACTGACCCTGTCTTGCTGAAGATGATCAATCTCAAAACGGCAGGCCCTCCACAAAAAGGACTGAACGAAACTTTGAAAACGTTCGAGAAACATTCGAAAGAAGCCCGAAAACATCTACCAGGAGAGCGTCTCAGGAGTTAGGGATCAAATGCAGCAGTTTTTGATTGGAGATTTAACGACCACCCTGAGCAACTCAATGGGCTATAAGCAGTCGCCCGTCCCTAATTTAGGGCCACTGGTTCCAGGGAAGGGAGAGGGCCAGCGCCGTAAGACAAACACAGCATCCATGCCTCACTGGGATTCGAACCCGGACCCCTTTTGGACGAGTGATCAGAAGCCATCGCTTAGACCACTGCGCCACCGGGGCAGCACGAATGCAGCAGTCTTCAGCGAATTCTCAAAGAAGATCTTCATTTGCTTCCGAATGAAATCCAGACCCAACAACAACTCACAGAGGCGAACATTGCCGCAAGATTGGACTTCTCTCATGCAATGATCATAGGACTCGAGAACCAAAAAATTGACCCTAGTCTCATCTGGTTTTCAGATGAGGCATATTTTTGGCTTGATGGGTTCGTGAACTGGCGAATATGGGGCACAGAACATCCTCATGTTTCGATTGCTGCAAGTCTTCACCCAAAACGTGCAACTGTGTGGTGTGCCTTGTCGAAAGTTGGCATTTGTGGACCTGTTTTTATTAAGGGAACCGTATCCGCAGTGATCTATCGAAACTTGCTTGAGCCGCCCCGGTGGCGCAGTGGTCTAAGGCGTTGGCCTCTGATCATTCGTCCGAAAGGGGTCCGGGTTCGAATCCCGGTGAGGCATGGATGTTGTGTTTGTCTTACGGCACTGGCTCTCTCCCTTCCCTGGAACCAGTGACCCTAAATTAGGGACGGGCGACTGCTTATAGCCCATTGAGTTGCTCACGGTGGTCGTTAAACCTCCAATCAAAAAAAAAAAAAAAAACTTGCTTGAAAGCAATTTCATTCCTGTCCGTCAGGGCTTCGATTGTTATGACCTCACAAGTCTTTTTTTCATGCAAGACGGTTTTCATCCCCATCACACAGAATCCATTTTCCGCCTTCTGAATGAAAATTTCCGTGAGAATGTCATCCAAAGCTCTACGAGCGCGGATTTGACTGGCCCCCGTATTCACCAGACCTCAATCCTTTGGATTATTTTATGGGAACATGTCAAAGACAAAGTGTATATGAGCAAGCCAAAGACTTTGGAGGAGCTGAAATCATCTATCGAGCGTGAAATCTTGGCCATATCAACAGACGTCCTCCACGAGGTGGTGTCCAATTTAGGGATCAGATTGCGCAAGATCGTCGAGATTGAGGGCAAACATATTGAACATGTAATATAAATGGCAGATGATGTAGATTTTAATATACTTTGGATGATATTTGTATGCCTTTACGTTCAGGAATAGTACAGCTTTAAACTCGGTAGGTACATTTTGGGCCACCCTCTATGCTTCTTCTGGGTTTTCTCCCTCAATCGCTAAATCTTCAGTTCCTGTAAGTACATCAGTTTTGTTTTCTGTCAGTTCACATTTAAGTCCGTTTCTTTACACTTTTCAGCAAGTTCCTGGATCATCACTCCGAGGGTGTGCTTGGAAAATGAAAATGTCATCAGAAAAACGAAGGTGAGTTGAATAACACCCTCCCCATTGTTTGTCTTCAGTGACGGAAAAAGATTCTGAAATATGGTATTGACCCTCTTCGGAGGGGTCTGCAGCGATTCGTCCAGCGACGAGTGGTCCAATGGTAGGACTGGCCCAGTTCCGATTGGTCCAAAGGTAGGATTAGTCCAATGCCGTCCCGAAGTGCTGCTGAGGCAAAACAAATCACATCCATTCTGAATATGTCTTCGAGGTTGTAAGTACCGGTAGTCAAAAGAATGTAAAATAATGTTACATTAATTGCGTAATAGTGTGGTTATAGATTTTTTTTTTCCGGAGTCGCTTTTTTCTTGTTTTACTGTCTTTGCTCCAACTTATTTATTTATTTTGTTTATTTTTATTTATTTATGCTGTTCCATAAAAATATTACGTTACAACACATTATTCATGCAAAGGGTATTAATTAAACAGCAAAGGGAACAAGGGAAACGGTTGCTTAATAGTCCTGACATAGCCCTTCTTCCCCTTAAAATTATAAGACAAGTGAGTTTGGTCTTAGTAGATCAATCTAATACTAAACAATAAATTAAGGAAAAACTTTGTGTTTTTAGTAAATAATTAGTTTTTGGATGTAATTAAAGAAAGTATCTTTTATTTTCTAACTCAGCAAAATGTTTTTAAGTGTTTTTTAAAGAGAATTTGGTCATTGATATTTGTTAAATGTAGAGGTAATGAGTTCCAATAATCTGGACCAGCATAATTCAAGCTTTGTTTTAATAGCTGGGTTTTAGGCTGTATTGGACGAAGCGGGAATCTATTTCTTGTTTGGTAATCATGTCTGTTGCAAGTAATTTCAATTAAGTCTACATGCAAATTATTCTTGAGTCTCTGAAACATGATTTTACCTAAGATGTAATAAAAAAAGTTGATGTATTGTTAGTATTCGGAAACCATTAGGATGAACTGGAGAGTGTAGATATGGATGTATGTGTGTTGTCGTAGTAATACTTCGTTTTAAAAGTACGTCTATTAATCTAATGTATTTATTTTGTAACACCTGTAATTTGTTTAAATTTGTTTTAGTTGTTTGACCCCAGGATAAAAAGCAGTAATTAATGTGATTCTGAATTAATCAGTAATACAGAAGTCATCATGTCCGGCGCGTAACTGGAATACCCTGGGTTCGACTCCCGGTGGCAGCCGATGAGAATTTGTTCCGTGACTCACTTATAAACGTGGAAAGAGCGATGACTTCTGTTTGATGTTCCTAATCCACGTCAATTGTGTATATCAATTATTCATTCGCCTTCTAGTTATTTGTTCAGTTGCTGCCTTCCAACTTCGGTGAATCCCCAGCATTGTGCGGGCTCCATCCCAGCAAAAACAGTCTTGCTGGACCAGCACTAGGCCATTGCTGGCAGCCTGCACTGCCAGCAATGGCCCAACACTATGTTGCCGCTGCCGAAGGCAATAAAATGTCCGGGCGGCGAACAGAAAGAAGGGCCAGCAGTTCAGGCCAACAGTTGGCACCCCATCAGTTGTCATATGCCACAACAGGGCCATCAGTGGTCCATCACAGGCAGTAGCGGCCACAAGTGGCCCTTCAGTGGCCCTGCAAGCACGTGCCAGAAATGATGGCTAGCCTAATGTGGTCCGCTAGTGTGCCGTTAATGGCAGCCAGCAACCACGTGACGTAACTGGTGGCTTGCCGAATCTTGTCCGCCAATTTCCCAGTAGTAGCCATAATAATAAAAAAAGCAAGGATAACCGCAGTTTCCTAAAGCTGCAATTATTTTTTCGACCCTTACGAAGCTTGGGAATCAACGCACTGCGCTGGGGAAATTTTCTCGACAGACCGGAAAAACGCCCGTTTGCATCCGACTAGATTCGATCCTGGGCCGTTTGCGTAGAAGCCGCGCTCGCTACCGACCGGACTAATTCACTACGCTCGGATATGTGCTGGAAGCTATCTGTTTGCTATGCAATTTGTAATCTAATGCTTCCCTCTTTCATTTTACAATATTGCGAATTATTTTTCATAAAAGACAGTTTCATATAATTGATAAATTAATTTTTTCAACGTAACGATGGTTTTTTTATTTTACCTTAAGAGAACTTCACTCATTTTCAAGGCGTGTACATACTTAGAGTCGCTTTCCAAACTGTCCTTGCCGTCTTGAAAAGAGATTGTTCAATAAATATATATTTACCGGGGTTCATGCCACATTCTGTTACATTTTTAACGTTGTGTCTTTCCTTTCCGTTGTCCGAAGCTACATTTGTTTTAAAAAGTAAAATATATTTTATTTTATTTCTCGTTATTTTTAGAAGCGAATTCCTCCCAGTCTTGTGTATTCAACCCATGGATGAGTACACCACATAGCGTTGCTTTTTTTTTCTTTCAAATAATTAATAAATTTTGTACGCGTATAATTCTTTTTTTTTTTCCAACAAACGTTGTTTTAATGGTTTTCCAGGATATTTGTTTTAAACGGTTTCAAAATTTTTCTTGTTATTCATCCACTCCATTCCATGAATTGTTATTCATGGGGATGGAGTGGGTGTATTTCATGGCTGTAATCTAGTATTTCACGCCTTAATCTGATATCTTCGTCGACGTAAAATTTCATTAGGAAATTAAGTCGCCTCTCCACATATGGATTTTTTTCTTAACATCCACTAAAATAACATGATGGCGATAGCGTCGTCTTCAACTAACTAGTACCATGAGAGACACAGCAAGTGTTGCTTCTGCGCATGCGCAGTCCCGTTGCTTCCACCTGCTGTTGGGGGCTTGCATTGGTTGCCAGCAACGGGCCACTAGTGGCACTTGCTTGGAGGCCCACAATTCACGGCGATGCTGCAGGGCCATCAATGGCTCGCCAACTGATAGCTGCCACCAACGGACCACTACCGGGCCGTGAGCGGCAGATTTCAGCCAGCAGTGACCCATCACTGCCAGCTGGTGGCCAGCAGTTTCCCAGCACTTGTGTTTTTGGCTGGGATAAAACAACCTGCCATGTGGTTTGGCAGTTAGTCGTATTTAAGTCTGGAGAATTCGAGGCCGCTGTGGTGCAGTGGTTGCATGTCCGGCGCGTAACTGGAAGACCATTAGTTCGATTTCCAGTGGCGGCCGATGAGAATTTGTTCCGTGACTCACTTATAAACATGGAAAGAGCGATGACTTCTGTTTGATGAGTCCAATATTTCTTGATAATTTATTACTAATTACTGATGTACGAGCCGTTCAATCAACTTCGATGTTTCTGTTTTGCATTAAATAATAGAAAGGATTAGCTTCCCGTTTCTGTTTCTAGTATGCAGTGGGGTCCTGCCAAAATGCTACTGGACAACTGGACGGAGTTCGAACCTAAGCCTTTTTACCAGTTTTTATTTGACCAGTGTCATATTCATAATGTTTACATATCAAATCAAGTTAATAATATTGTGCTTTTGCTTAGGCACTAAATATTATTTCACAGGCCCTAAGCCTAGGCTCTTTTAACAGTTTTTGTTCTACTGATTCCATATTCAGAACGTTTACATATCGAGTCAAGTTAACAATATTGCACTTTTACTTAGATACTATATAAATATTAAAATATGGGCCGTTGGTCTAGGCCTTTTTATCAGTTTTTATTCTACCGATATCATGTTCATAACGTTTACATATCACTTAAGCCGCCCCGGTGGCGCAGTGGTCTAAGCGATGGCCTCTGATCATTCGTCCAAACGGCGTCCGGGTTCGAATCCCGGTGAGGCATGGATGTTGTGTTTGTCTTACGGCACTGGCTCTCTCCCTTCCCTGGAACCAGTGACCCTAAATTAGGGACGGGCGACTGCTTATAGCCCATTGAGTTGCTCACGGTGGTCGTTAAACCTCCAATCAAAAAAAAAAAAATATCACTTAAAGTTAATAATATTGCGCTCTTACTTACTAAATCTCAAAATATTAATTCATAGGCCCTAGGTTTAGGTGCCTTGTAAAGAGCTGAGTAATGATCCGTTGAGTACCTTTTATTAGGTTTTATAACATGTTTACAAATACCAAATATCTAGGTTGTAAATTTAAATCTGTTTAAAAAGGCCGCGTGGGCGAAGTGTTTTGTAAACAGCTGAGAAAGGATTCGTTGAGTGCCTTTCATCAGGTTTTACAAAATGTTTACAAATACGAAATACAACGTATATGGAAATCATTTTTTGAAAAAATTGCCGTTGATAGGATGATACCATTGGATTAATCGGCATTGGACCAATCGTGCCATTGGAGGAATAGGCACTGACTAATCATACCATTGGAAGAATAGTCCATTGGACCAAACAACTTGGACCAATCGTCCCTTTGGACGAATTATCCGATACCGGCTTTGGAGACATGGTGTCACTTTGTCTCACTTCTTTCCAATTTTATTGGTGCTACTTCTTCGGACAGACGAATCTTCGCTACCAAAATGAAAGTGCAAAGATTCAACTCTTCGAGGAAACAGCACGTCAAGTAATGCGTGTCCCGCTTTCTCGTGGTGCTTCCTGTTCCCACTGAAGGCGCACTGTGCGAGAGAGACTAGCTAATAGCAGTACAGACACTACTGGGATTAGAGGAAATGCTGTCCCACACGCACTAACTCTCTTGGACAGCATGGTAAGTTATGTTCAACTCTCTCACCAAATAAATTAATATGTACGCTTACGCCCACTAGTGACCGAACTGTGCACTATAGGAAAGTAGAAATTATTCACCAAAATGCTTGTCACAATGGAAGATTCCCGATTCATAATGAATTTTTGAAATCGGGCTTTCACAAGAAAGAGAAAAATTTAATGTCAACCTACCTTCCCTGAGGATAAAACAATGTATCATTTGAATCAAGAAATGTACACAAAGCATTAGCCACACTGAAAGGCGATCAAGGAAGAAATAGTTTTTTCAATTGAATTTTAAGAAGCTGCGACCATCGACTAAGAAAATGTCGAGCCTATGCGCATTTACGCTCCTTTGCAGAAGGATTATGCATCGGAAGTACCATAAAAGGTATGAAACATATTTCCCATTGTTTAACGAAAAAGAAAAATGTTAATCAGATTCGTTGTAATATATGCACACCAAATCTGAGTAACAGGTGCCCTGGAGACAAACGTATACTTCGAAGGTAACATGAAAAATTTTTGCCTACCTCGTTTTCAAAATACTTTCCATAGAAGGAGGGAAAAGAGATATCTAAAAATAATAGTTAAGTTAGAAGACTTTTTGTCGTGGGCATTTAGCAGTTTCCTTCACATTTTATGAAACGGCTGCTTCTTTCGTACGATGTATTTAGCATTGGTTACAAGTTTCCTAAGTGTAATCATCAGTTTTGACGTCCTTTAATATCGCTTTGTGTTTGATAATTTTTTGAGAGACATGTCTCATTTTCAAGAAATTCATCAGCAATTTTAACGTCCTTTAATATCGCTTTGTGTTTGATAAGTTTTTGAGAGACATGTCTCATTTTCAAGAAATTTATCAGCAGTTTTGACGTCCTTTAATATCGCTTTGTGTTTGATAATTTTTTGAGAGACATGTCTCATTTTCAAGAAATTTATGACTACGCTTTGCTGTAGCACAACGTTTTTGACAAAAACAGGAACGGACTTCGCCTCACTGCGACGCAGGAAATATTCTACAAGAATTACCACATGCCGTAGGAAGAAGTCACGCTTTTATCTACACAGCTTGTTTTGCGTAAAGAGTTATGACAATGCCTCACATGACATGAGTATGCAATGGACCTCTGCGCATCTACGCTACTAGAAAAACCACCTGTCTTTTCAAGTAACTCCTCGAAACTATTTGTGCCTTATGCAGAACGATGACTTTGCGAAGTTCCGAAAGCCAAGCTGATACAGCTTTGTTTATCTTAGAGATAATGCAGGCTAGATTAATAAAGATTCTGTTCAGAAGGGGAATTCTGAAGGCTGATTTTTCAGGTATCTTTTTGGGGGGAGGGGTGGGGGGCGAAATCTTGTTCATATCAATGAAACACTGGGCTCATCCATAAAAAAAAATATCGCTTACTATAATCCTCCAGCGGAGAGAATAATGGAGTAACACATTGCTGAGGTTTGTGGTAATATATTTTTCTCTGCATAAAGGTTTTGATGGTTCTTTTTTTTTTTTTTTTTGGTTGTGATGGGTTTTCCCACAAAGAGCGGAACCACAGATAGTTTGAATACCAGCCATAACAAAAAATAAGGAAGCACATAATTAAAAAAAAATAGGGCATCATCGAAGAGCATATGGAAAACAGCAAATAATGTTAATATAATGGTTAACCAAAACGATGAAGTAAGTAATAATCAAAAGAAGTGAGAAGACCAAAGACAAAATTGGCTATATTGAAATTTATTTTTAGTTGTTGTTAAAACAACCAAAAAATAAATAAAAATTATTAAAAAAAAATTGGGTCTCGCCCTTTGGATTTAACTGCTATAATTAATATATAGCCAGTGCCATTAATACCCACCAGGTGGAGACGTCTTAGTAGCTAAGCTCACCTTACAGATTTATGATGTCAGAAGCCGACAGAAAAACACACACAGCGTCGTGGATTGTTGTCCACCGTGGTGTAAGGCTAACGCGCTCGGCTAGATATCGAGACATCTGGGATTCGATTCCCCAGCGGTGACCGAATAATAATTTTTCGGCTGCTGTGTGTTGCTACGACGTGGAAAGAGAACGTCTCTGTTTATTCACTGACGCCAAATATTTGCAGAATTTTCACTTTATTTAAAATAAAATTATTTAAAACACAAGGCCTTTTCTTTCTACCATCTACCAGCGCCACTCAATGGATCGATTTTGATAGGGTTTTTAAATGAAAACTACAGACCCACAGATTTGTCATCACTAATTTGTATTGTCACAAATAACTTTTTTATGTTACCATGGCATTTTCTTTGTACAACCCGCCGCCGTAAGCGGAACGATACACGGGAAATCGAACAAAATAAAAAATAAATAAAAAACCTTGAAAGTGTTCTCATTCGGTAGTACAGCCAAAAATAATTAAAAAAAAACGAGAAAAAAAAATTTGCTTCCCAACGGTGAAAAAAGTATCCAAATCGGTTCAGTAGTTTTCGAGATCAGTAAAAAAGTTCCGTATATTATCGTGAAGTACATTCTTTCACGTTGGGTGTGATCAGGTTGTATGCAAACAAAGCGGAACGATACACGGGAAATCGGGAATTACATCAAAGCAATCTTATTTGGTAGTACAGCCAAAAATAATAAAAAATAATAATAAAATAATGAAAAATAATACAAAATAAACGAAATAGCCTATGTCTATCGGAAAGACAACAGCTTCCCAATGCTCACAGAATTAACGATATCTGTTCAGTAGTTTCGAGATTGACTCAAGAACACAAACAAAGTTTTTCTGTTTATACTCTTATATTAGTATAGATTATACACTTAATTAACAAAAGTCATCGGACAACCCTTAAAAAACAAATGACCGAATCCGCTGCGTCGTTAAGATGTACGGTACAGCTGCAAACGATATAAAAACAAGCCTGCAGCTCACCGCGATCATATCGCACTGTGAGGTTGAGTGAAAATGCCGCGGCGGGAGAGAACTGACTTTGAGAAAGGAAACATCGTTCGGTGTTGTTATATTTGTGGGTTGTCCATAAGAGAAACCGAGAGGCGTTTAAACATACCAAAGTCAACTGTTTTGGAAGCACTGCATAAGTGAAAGACACATGTCGTGCCTGAAACAACAAAACGAACCGGCAGACGTAAGAAAATCATTGATAGAGGACGTCGAAGCCTCAGGAGAGTCGTTACAGCTAATCGATGAAGTACTGCAGGATACAGGTGAGTAAAAATGCTAGAACGTCGGTATGTACACTTACCATTCGCGAGAACTTCCTTCCATGTGTTACCATGGACGTGCGGCTGCTCATAAGCCTTCATTCTTTACTCGAAATGCTACTCTTCGTTTAGCATGGCGTAAAGAACATTTGTCGTCGACCGTTGATCAATGGAAACGAGTGGACTGATGAATCCAGGTAAACGATCCATCAGTCTGATGACAGGGTGTGAGTATGGCGACAGCCGGGGGGGGGGGACGGTATTTACCACAGTGTACTCAAGTTTGGAGCTGGCAGTGTACACGTATGGGGGTGTTTTTCGTGGTATGGTCCCGGCCCATTGGTTATCCTAGGCAAACCTGTTAACCAGCACGTCTACCTCGATATTCTGAACAATTATACCCAACCAACTCTGTGGCAATACTATGGAACCAAGCCTTGTTGGTACCAGCGGGATAATGCACCGAACCATATAGCAAGGACGGTTACGGAGTGGTTTGACGATAATTCCGTATCGTGTGTGGACTGGCCAGCACAGAGCCCTGATCTTAATCCCATAGAGCACCTATGGGATGAATTACAGCGCTGCATAAGAAGTTTGGAACCAAGGCCTCCTTCTAAGCAACAATTAGCGGCAGCATTATATACTGAATGGAAGCACATACCTATCGCCGTGTTCCAAAACCTTGTCGAAAGCCTCGAAGGGTCAGTGCATGTATGAAAGCCAAAGATGGACAGGCACCGTACTAATGTATGTCAATAAATGCTATGTTGTGTTTCTCTTCTAGGTGTCCGATGACTTTTGTCAATATAGTGTATAATGATATTAAAAAAATTGTTAAAACCAAACTGACAAAATAAAGCAGATTTTTAACCCCATTGTGTGGTTATATAGAAGCGATATAATTTCGGATCAATGAAAGAATGCCTCAATACTCCAATGCAAGCCCGTCAACGACGGGTAAGCACATGTTTATACCATAATGAGGAACGTCATCGTTAAATTCGTATACGAGTAGTTGGGAAAAGTAAACATTATTGGGAATATTAGGAAAATTTTGTTGTTGGTGAACCATCTGATAGATTGGCCATTAATAATTCAACCGTTTATTATATTTATGCATTTTATTACGATTCGTGTTACACGGCAAGAAAAAAATTTCAGTCACAGCTTTTTCAACCATACATGGCACGCGTTACGGACTAGTATCATTTATTATCGACGGATTTTCTTACAACGCTGCAAAAGGTTCTTGAATAATATGGAAAGTTCTGGAACATGTTGGCTTAGTTAGAAACTGGAATAATTCAAAAGCTCCAAGGCTGCTTAAGAGAATTCCGAAATTTTCTTAGTTGAAGGAAAGAAAATTTGATTTCATTTGAGTCCTAAATTTATGACAGTAAAAAATCCGATTAAGATTACAGTAAATGTTTGTTTACTTTTCATCTGTATCTGCATTAAAATCCCACTCCCAATTTGCTATTTCAAGTAAAAGAAGGGCGTCGCACATGATTCCCCCCCCCCCAGGACACAAATAATTCTATCTGTCCCGTCACCAGAAGCTGAAGATCTGAATACGAGTTTCGGATGGGCAACATTGCTGTTGTGTTATTTTTTGGGTACCGGTTCTCTGTCTTCCTTGGAGCAAACGACCTTCAAATTCTAAGTGTCCCGTCTCCAGAAGCTGAAGATCTGAATACGAGTTTCGGATGGGCAACATTGCTGTTGTGTTATTTCTTCGGTACCGGTTCTCTGTCTTCCTTGGAGAAAACGACCTTCAAATTCTAAGTATCCCGTCTCCAGAAGCTGAAGATCTGAATACGAGTTTCGGATGGGCAACATTGCTGTTGTGTTATTTCTTTGGTACCGGTTCTCTGTCTTCCTTGGAGAAAACGACCTTCAAATTCTAAGTATCCCGTCTCCAGAAGCTGAAGATCTGAATACGAGTTTCGGATGGGCAACATTGCTGTTGTGTTATTTCTTTGGTACCGGTTCTCTGTCTTCCTTGGAGCAAACGACCTTCAAATTCTAAGTGTCCCGTCTCCAGAAGCTGAAGATCTGAATACGAGTTTCGGATGGGCAACATTGCTGTTGTGTTATTTCTTGGGTACCGGTTCTCTGTCTTCCTTGGAGCAAACGACCTTCAAATTCTAAGTGTCCCGTCTCCAGAAGCTGAAGATCTGAATACGAGTTTCGGATGGGCAACATTGCTGTTGTGTTATTTCTTGGGTACCGGTTCTCTGTCTTCCTTGGAGCAAACGACCTTCAAATTCTAAGTGTCCCGTCTCCAGAAGCTGAAGATCTGAATACGAGTTTCGGATGGGCAACATTGCTGTTGTGTTATTTCTTGGGTACCGGTTCTCTGTCTTCCTTGGAGCAAACGACCTTCAAATTCTAAGTGTCCCGTCTCCAGAAGCTGATGATCTGAATGCGAGTTTCGGATGGGCAGCATTGCTGTTGTGTTATTTTTTGGGTACTGGTTCTCTGTCTTCTCTGGAGAAAACAAATTCTAAATTCTAAGTGTCCCATCTCCAGAAGCTGAAGATCTGAATGCGAGTTTCGGATGGGCAACATTGCTGTTGTGTTATTTTTTAGGTACTGGTTCTCTGTCTTCTCTGGGGCAAACAACTTCTGTATCAGAAAGGATAACCACTTACAGTTTTTGATGTCATCGTTGAACTAATAAAACCGGACAGATAACCGATATACACCGATGATCGATTACATTATGACCACCTACCTAATAAGCTGTAGGACCTTTTTAGCCAGCAAGACAGCGGCCACTCGGCGAGCCGGGGCGGATTGGCCCACCGAGATACTGGGACATATCCCGGTGGACCACTCGAGAAATGGCCCATTTTCTCGTAATCTTTCAATCTGAATTTTTTAACTCACGAATAATTATTTTACAAGGAAGGAGAAAAATCGGTAATTTCATTTGTGCGTTATATCTGTTTGAAAAGTTATTTCCATTAGAAAAAAGCGTTTCCTTCTATTTACGAAGCAAATTTAGGTGTTTGCTTTAAAACGATATAGCAAACTTCTTTGCACTTACACGAGAAAAGTGCAGCGGGACGAAGTACATTGTTATAAGTTAATAAAGAAAAAGCTAACTGCGGTTAGACGTAGGTCGTTGGATTTGCAGCTTAGCGTAATTGGTAGGCTCTACCGTCCTTTTCTAATTTTGACGGCGACACTAGCACCCATTGTAGTGCCTATCATCCCCGTATCCTTATTTTTATATAGACAAAACTATTCTTGGGCAGAGATATTCCGAAATTGTATCCATCTCGTATTTGTCATAAAAGCAACAATGGTTTACCACAGAATTGGTTCATATTGATCAAACTATGGGTCTACTGAAGGAGGAAGTACCAATACTAAAAATAGATATCAATACGTATTTATTTAGTCCCTGATCACGCAGGAGGTGATCAGGGACTTAATAAATCTAAAATTTAATTGCGTAGGAAAATCGCTATGTGGTAGGTGCACACATTTCAACTCTCAGAATAACCATCATGCTGATTAAGTTGGAACTATGGTTGATTGATAATTAAGCTTCACGATGATTAAGTCGAACTCATGATTTTGTCAAAACCAACTTTTTCAAAGGAAAAGGTTGTCCGGTGCAGCACCCCATTTTGAGCGCGGTTTGATGCTAGTTTCATCATGAGCGGATTTGGAAAATTCGTTTACCTTTAAATTGTTCTTAAAATTCGCTCACGACTGAATTCGTTTTAAAATACATTTTTGAAAAGTTCTCTTTCATCAAGGATCAAATAGAATTTTTTACATAAGAGAATTTATGAGGTATTCTTCTGTAGGTATGTATGCTTTTGTAATGGACCTCAAGACAGAAATTCCCAGCCTGGTTTGGTCGTCCCAATCCGCCCATGTCGGCCAGACATCGATTCGATGAGGTGGCGATAGGTATCCTGGGGTATCTGGTACCATAATTTCAACAACAGGTGCTCCAGTTCCCGTACATTTCGGGGTGGTACTGAAATGATATGAACCTGACATAAACTCAATCCAACCACAAATGTTCGACTGGGTTCATATCAGGTGAATTTGGAAGTCAGGGCATTAACAGAAAGTAACCGGCATGTTCTTCAAATCACTCCTTGACGATTCTGGCAGTGTGGCATGGTGCATTATCCTGTTGATCACCAGCAGGAAACGCAGTTGTCATGAATGGGTGAACTTGGTCCGCAACGCTGTTCAGATACCTGACAGCTGTCAGGGGTTGGGCTATTAGGATAATAGGGTCTAAAATGTACCACGGAAACATCTCCGACAGCATCACATCGCCGCCCAACAGTACATCCATGTGCTTGTTGGTTATCAGCGTATTCGCGCTTGTGATGCACCAGGAATCTTGATTCGTCAGACCAGGCCACTTTCTTCCAATCATCCACGGTCCAATCTCGATTATCTTGGGCCCATTTCATGCGTTGTTGGCGATGACGTGCAGTGAGCATGGGAACCCGGTTGGGTCTTCTGCTACGCAGGCCCATACGCAGAAGGCTGCGTTTAACTGTGTGCTGTGATACTTTGCCCTGATCACCAGTGTTGTAGCTGCGAGTGTTTTGTCGCACTGCGGTCGCTGTGAACAACGCGCGATAGTCTCCGCTCCCCTCTGGCATCAATGAGCTGCGGGCGACACACGGCCGAACAACGGTTAGTCGATCGGCCATCTGTGTCCCACTTTTGATACATACTCACTACAGCGGCATGTGACCAACACACAAGCCGCGACGTTTCCGAGATCGTAGCTCCGTGCCATCACAATTTGTCCTTTATCAAACTCCGATAAATAGGCAGGTTTTCCTACTCTGACTCTGAAAACTCTACTAATCGGAAGCCGGTCCTCGAGTTGTCTGTGTACTGCTCTGTGAACTTCACCTGCGCCACCGTTTGGTGTTCTGGCGCGCTCATTTCTCTAGGCTGAGGGTGGTTATAATGTAATGGTTCATCGACGTAAGTATACTATATGATCAACAATATCCGGGCACCCTTTTCTAGCAGTGGATTTGCCCACATACGTCTCACCTGAGGTCCATGCAGGTATGCAACGACGCACGTGGCCGGGCAAACATCATAGACAAGCATGAATCGTAGAATGGAAGGTAAGTCAAAGCTCAGTGACTTTCAACGTGGCACCGTCATAGAATGCCATCTTAGTAACAAGTCAGTTCGGAAATTTCTGCCCTGTTGAAGCTACTCCGATCAACTGTAAGTGGTGTTATTGTGAAGTGAAAAGCCTATGAGCAATAACAGCACGATCGGGATCTGGTAAGGCACGTACAATGACGGGGTGTCCTTCCGAGTGCTGAAGCAATTGATGCGACACAATTTGATGTCTTTGGGTACAGCATTCGCCACCGAGTTTCAAAATATATCTGGAAGCAACGTAAATACTTTAACGGTTTGTCGGCTGGAGGGAATGGGTTACTATGGCCTAGAGACCTCACAAAAACTAACAGAGCTGAAGAAGTGCGGAAGGGAATGGGTTTCCATGGCCTAGAGACCTCACGCAAGCTTAACAGAACTGAAGAATAGCTGAAGGTAATAGGTTTCATGGCCTAGAGACCTCACACAAGCCTAACAGAGCTAAAGAAGGGCTGAGGGAAATGGGTTTCGTGGCCTAGAGACCTCACACAAGCTTAACAGAGCTGAAGAAGGGCAGAAGGGAATGGGTTTCCATGGCCTAGAGACCTCACACAAGCCTAACAGAGCTGAAGAAGGGCTGAAGGGAATGGGTTTCATGGCCTAGAGACCTCTCACAAGCCTAACAGAGCAAAAGAAGGGCTGAAGGGAATGGGTTTCATGGTCTAGAGCCGTCCCACCAGCTTAACAGAGCTGAAGTAGGGCTGAAGGGAATGGGTTCCATGGCCAAGAAGCCTCTCACAAACCTAACAGAGCTGAAGAAGGGCTGAAGGGAATGGGTTTCATGGCCTGGAGACCTCACACAAGCTTAACAGAGCTGAAGTAAGGCTGAAGGGAATGGTTTTCATGGCCTAGAGACTTCACACAAGCTTAACAGAGCTGAAGAAGGGCTGAAGGGAATGGGTTTCATGGCCTAGATACCTCAGACAAGTCTAACAGAGCAGAAGAAGAACTAAAGGGAATGGGTTTCCATGGCGTAGAGACTTCTCACAAGCCTAACCTTAGCAATACCATCGCCAAGCGTTGGTTGGAGTGGTGTAAAGCTCAGCACCAGTGGACTCGGCAGCACTGGAAACGTGTTCTCTGGAGTGATGAATTGCATTTTACCATCTGGCAGTCTGACGAACAAATCTGTTTGTGGAGAATGCCAGGTGAACGTCCCCTGTCCGACTGCGTTGTGCCACTTCTGAACTTTGATGAAGAAGACTTCATGCTCTGGAGCCTTTTTCCATGCTTCGGGCTGTGCACCTAAGTTTTAGTGCCCGAGAATCTTAACGCTGTGGCCTATAATGGCATTCTTGACAATTGTGTGCTTCCAGTATTACAGCAATTGTTCGGTGACGTTCCTTTCCTTTACCAACAGAACAATGCCTTTATTCATGAAACGAGGTCATTGCGGGAATGGTTGATGAGATGGGTGGGAAAGAATTTGACTGGCCTTCTCATATCCCCAATCTGAACCCCATGGAGCACTATTGGAATGAATTTGGACGCCAACTGCGTGCCAGCTGTTCGATATCAGTGACCTACATGTCTAATGCTCTTGTCGAAGAATGGAAGGGAATTTCTGGGCAATGCACCTAAATCTCTTGAGGAAGAATGGAATGGAATTTCCGCAGTAATGTACCAAAATCTCTCGTGGAAGAATGGAAGGGAATTTCCCCAACAATGCACCAAAATCTAGTGTAAAGCCCTCCTCGAAGAGTGGAAGCTGTGTTTTCAGCAATGGATGGACTAACTCGATGTCAATTCCTTTCGTATTACAGGGAGGCAAGTGCCCGAATACTTTTGATCATATAGTGTATTTCTTAAAGCTGATGCTTTTCGAGATATTTATATCATCTATTTGTCTGCCTTTGGTAGTTTAATAGTCTGATATTCGTATCGCTTATTTTACGACCTTGGTCTGAACTCGAACGGCACGCAGTTCCAAGAATAAACATCCCAAAATTAGGTTATCATGACAATATATCATTACTTTATATAAAATAAATCGAATACTCTTTTCTTATATTTGGAAGAAATCCGTGTATTTATTACACGCTACTGTGTAACAGATTTAATACATTTTGCAGTAGGTTTCATTAGTAGGAGATTGTACTGCAAAATGAGATTAAATCGTATTGTTTTGTTTTTGGACGCATTTATCCAATGTTAACTGTCACGAATTTTTACCGCATGATTTTCAAGATGATCACAAGTTTCCAATTGCATTTATCTTCTGTTGCTTCAAGGTAATTATTTCAAAACCTTTCATATCGATAGCAAAAGATAACGGTGATGTATAGGGCAGATTGGAATTCCTATCTCAGACCGAAGCAAACAACTGATTACCTGAGCCAGTGTGGTATCAACGTCGAAAAGGTGGGCACTCTTACTCTAGTACCGAATACAAAGCAAACAATTTTTGGTGAAGTGAAATTACGCGCGAAATAACCAACGGAGCCTCTGTTTCAAATAATCTCTAAATAATGAGCTTCAGGAACTGACTTACACACCTAGATGTTTCCGAGTGGTGACTTATTTAACGGACCCCTTTTGTTTAATAGCTTTTTGATAAATGCAAATCATGGTAACAACTCTAATATTTTATAAATTATGCAGTGGTGAACAAAATTGGATACAAACACGCAGTTTGAAAAATTGAAGGTAGGAGGGGGGCAGAACGGTTGACAACACCGAGTTTTGTGATGAAATGAGCTCGTCTTTTGGTTCGAACGGAAGTTTAGCAATATTAATTGTAGTAGTCGCCAACCATTAACTGGCAAACAAATCTTGCAACAAAGGGTTTGTAAAATTTTCAAAAGGTTCGTGATCATAAACAATGTCTGATAAAAGTTAAAAATACACATTCGATCTTCAAAAAGCGAATTTGGGGCACACTAGAGAGGTGAAGCACGTGTCAAGACGACAAATCTGCAGCAATACATTCCGTCGGTGTAGTTTAATCAGTCAGAACAACTGGCTCCGGAGCAAGTATTGAGAGTTGTGACGTATTACAGAGGTGAATCGGGTGTCAAGACGACAAATCTGCAGCGATACATTCCGTCGGTGCAGTTTAAACAGTTAGAAGAACTGGCTCCGGAGCAAGTATTGAGACTTGTGACGTACTACAGAAGTGAAGCACGTGTCAAGACGACAAATCTGCCTGCAGCAGTACATTCCGTCGGTGTAGTTTAGTCGATTAGAACAACTGGCTCCGGAGCAAGTATTGAGACTTGTGACGTACTTCAGAGGTAAAGCACGTGTCAAGACGACAAATCTACAGCGATATATCCCGTCGGTGTAGTTTAGTCGGTTAGAGCAACTGGAATAAAAGCATATATATTTTCTTCACTCAGTGGAAAACACATACATACTATAAATCATTAAAAGTAAAATAAATGCATACATATTTGCCACAGTGATTGATAAGTGATGCAAAAGAATTATTTTCAATTGACATTTCTAAATTTGAGATACGGCTTTGAATGTCAATACACATTTTCTACATGCTTCGCTCTGGGTTTTTTAATTATTCGAAAGACGTTTGAATTTCGTATCCGGAGTCAACATCATTGAAACAATTAAGGAAAATCTTGTGAAGAATTAAAGCTATTTACAATTATACTTCCCATAAATTTGTGGGAATTTTACGGGTTGTGATACCAAAGAAGGTTACTAAACCAGCATGTTAAAACGATACCATATTTAGAACAACGCCTGTATTTCGTGGGTGTTTCGACGCTCTTGACAATATAATGTACGTATATGATTAACATCAGTGAATGTAGACGACCTCACGAGGCATTTAATTTATGCATCGCATCTCTGCCACATGTGGAAATTCTGCTGAATGTCCTATTCTGGAAAACCGACGTGAGTGCTGACTCCCCAGCAAAAAAAGTGTTGCTGGGCCAGCACGATGTTACCGCTGCTCAGCCATCAATAAAATTTCCTGGCGGCTACCACATGGGCCAGCAGTTCAGGACAGCAGCTGGCTAACAGTTGCCATCCCCTCAGCTGTCATATGCCAGAACGGAGCCATCAGTTATCCATCACAGGCAGTGACTGCTGCAAACGGCCCTTAAGCGGCCCTGCAAACGCGTGCTTAAATGATGGCTAGCCGAATCTTGTCAACCAATTTCCCAGTAGTAACCATAAAAACAAAAAGGATAACCCCAGTTTGCCAAAGGCACAACTACTTTTTATCTCCCCTACAAAACCTCTGCATGATGGCACGGCGCTGGGGACATTTTCTCAACAGGTTCTGAAAAACAACCGTTTTGGAAACGAACCAACGACAGTCTGCTGGCGAAACGGGACCTCCAGCCATTACACTGT
This sequence comes from Macrothele yani, assembly GCA_039090855.1. Lineage (NCBI taxonomy): Eukaryota > Metazoa > Arthropoda > Arachnida > Araneae > Macrothelidae > Macrothele > Macrothele yani. The sequence continues at coordinate 25,546,734 of CM076993.1, forward strand.
TTTGCCACGCACAAGCCTTCCCTTGAAGCTGAGCCTCTTTTCTGCGAGATGTGAAACCAAGGGTTATCTTTTTAATTTTAAAATATTGCGAAGTATTTTTCATAAATGTTCATTTCATATAATTCATAAATGTATTTTTTCAACGTAACGATTGTTTTTATTTACCTTAAGGGAAATTCACTCATTTTCAACGAGTGTACCAACTTAAAGGCGCTTTCCAAAGTTTTGTATTGTCCTTGTGGTCTTGAAAGGTGATTGTTTATTTAATATATTTACCTTTTCATGTCACATTCTGTTAAATTTTTGACGTTGTATCTTTCCTTTCCGCGGAAAAGCTCATGAACATCATCCCACAAATAAAGTGGAACTGATTAATGCAATTAATGACGTTTGGCACAACTGTATTTCATCCGATATGTTGCGCAAATTGGTCGACTCCATGCCCAACAGGTGTGCAGCCGTTGTTAAATCAAAAGGTCACCCAACGAAATATTAGGTACGTAATTGTATTTGAATTTGAACATGTCACTTAGCCATGATTTCTGTCTCGCAGCATATTTCTGTTTAAAACTTGAGTTCTGTTACAGATATTCCCATTTTGTAAACTGATTTGGCTTCTGCATTACATGTGCTTTAAAATGATATATATATTGTGAGCAGTATCTGTATATTTAATTTTGTAGGAAGACTGAAAACCCCAAAACTTCAGAAATTTCCAGATTTGCTATTAATGTTTTCGTAACTGTTGTACGCTGAACATCTCTTTCTGAAAAATCAAAATGAGTGGGCGCCTCGAAATTCTGAATATTCTTTCCTAAGAAACCAACAAGAGTAGAATTCTGTCACCAGAAATTCTGTTAAATATCCTTTTGTAAAAAGCCAACACGGAGGAAATCATGTCGCCTGGGAATTTTTTTGAATATCCTTTTCTGAAAATCCTATATGATTAATGACTCATGTAGCATGGGAATTCTGCTCAATAACATTTTCTGTAATACCGACAGGAAAGAATTCATGTTGCTTGAGAAATCTTTTGGGCGTTCTACATTAAGAAACCGATGGGATAAGAAGCTTCTGTCGCCTGGGAATTCTATTGAATATCCTTTTCTGAAAATCGTTTTCTGAATTCTGTTGAATATCCTTTTCTGAATTCTGTTGAATATCCTTTTCTGAATTCTGTTGAATATCCTTTTCTGAATTACATTGAATATCCTTTTCTGAAAATCCGATATGGTTAATGACTCATGTCGCCAGATTTTTTTGTTTTTAAATATCATTTTCTGGATAACGTATATGAGTAGGAACTGATATCATCTGGGAATTCTGCTGAATACCTTTTCCTGAAAAATTGACATGGAGGGATTCATGTCCCTGGGAAATCTACTGAATATTCTTTTCTAGAAAACAGACATGAGTAGAGGCTCATTTTGGCTACCTGGAGGCGTATTGAATATCTTTCTATTAAAAGTCAACACGAAGGACTTCGTGTCCCCTGGGAATTCTTCGGATTATAGTTCTCTGAAAATTCGATATGATTAGTGATTCATGAAGCGAGGGAATTCTGCTTAATATTGTTTTAGTGACTCATGCATCGAGGGGAATTCTGCTGAATATGTTTTTAGTGACTCATGCAGCGAGGGAATTCTGCTGAATATTTTTAGTGACTCATGCAGCGAGGGAATTCTGCTGAATAATTTTAGTTACTCATGCAGCGAGGGAATTCTGCTGAATATTTTTTTAGTGACTCATGCAGTGAGGGGAATTCTGCTGAATATTTTTTTAGTGACTCATGCAGCGAGGGAATTCTGCTGAATATTTTTAGTGACTCATGCAGCGAGGGAATTCTGCTGAATATTTTTAGTGACTCATGCAGCGAGGGAATTCTGCTGAATAATTTTAGTTACTCATGCAGCGAGGGAATTCTGCTGAATATTTTTTTAGTGACTCATGCAGTGAGGGGAATTCTGCTGAATATTTTTTTAGTGACTCATGCAGCGAGGGAATTCTGCTGAATATTTTTAGTGACTCATGCAGCGAGAGAATTCTGCTGAATAATTTTAGTTACTCATGCAGCGAGGGAATTCTGCTGAATATGTTTTTAGTGACTCATGCAGCGAGGGGAGTTCTGCTGAATAATTTTAGTTACTCATGCAGCGAGGGAATTCTGCTGAATATGTTTTTAGTGACTCATGCAGCGAGGGAAATTCTGCTGAATATTTTTTTAGTGACTCATGCAGCGAGGGAATTCTGCTGAATATTTTTAGTGACTCATGCAGCGAGGGAATTCTGCTGAATATTTTTAGTGACTCATGCAGTGAGGGAATTCTGCTGAATATTTTTTTAGTGACTCATGCAGCTAGGGAATTCTGCTGAATATTTTTTCCCCGAAAAACAAACATGACAGAATTCATGTCGCCTTGTAATACTGCTGAATATCCCATTCTAAACAATCTACATGAAGGAATTTATGTCGCCTACTGATTCTTCTGAATATCCTTTTCTGAAAATCCTATATGAATAATACCTCATATCGCATCGGAATTCTGCTTAATATCTTTTTCTGCCTGAAGCACTAAGGCGGAGGAATTCATGTCGCTTGAGATATCTTCTGAATATTCCTTTTGTCATGCATCTTAATACACACGCGGGAGAACGCACGCATTTCTTCTGCGTGTTGTTTCATCTTCATAAACTTCTAGCACTTCTTTTGTAAAAACAATACGTACTTATACAGTGTCACTTTGTCCGTCCGTCCGTTTGTCCGTGTGTGGGCACTATATCTCTGCAGCTGTTAGTCTGATGTGAAAACTTCCTTTTGTACTGGAAAGCTTGAAATGTGTGAAAGATGGTCCTCGCTTTCCGGGTATAACATAACTTACCTTCGCGGCTAGAGGTTGTGAATGCAGATGCTATCGAATTTAAAACATGTTTTAATCCATGTCATCATCATCATCATCATTGTCAACCATTATCAATCCACTGCTGGACGAAGGTCTCCCCAAGTTTCCTCCACAACGGTCTGTCTTGTGCCAGTCTCCTCCATGTCACCCCTGCATACTTTCGAATTTCATCCACCCATCTCCCATGTGGTCTTCTTCTGGGTCTTTTCCTGTCCCTTGGAATCCAATCTAAAATTTCGGCTGTCCATCGATGATCTGTCCTTCTGGCAGTATGTCCAGCCCATTGCCATTTCAGGGATTTAACTCTGATCATGATGTCTTCCACTCTTGTCATTTTTCGGATCCACGAGTTCCTCTTCTTATCTCTCCTGTTTACACCAAGTATGCACCTCTCCATGCTGCTTTGAGTTGTCTGCAGTCTTTGTATGTCTCTTTTAGTTAAGGTCCACGTTTCTGCACCATACGTAAGCACTGGAAGGATGCATTGATCAAACACTTTTCTTTTAAGACATAATGGCATATTGCTCTTGAAAATTATGCTGTTTCTTCCAAAAGCTCTCCAGGCAAGTTTTGTACGCCGATTAATTTCTTCATCAATGGGACCCTCACTTGATATCTGCTGTCCAAGATAAACGTACGTGTCTGTTATCTCCAGCTTTTCTCCATCAATCGATAAATCTTCATTTCTTGTAAAAGCATTGAACATCACTTTTGTCTTCCGAAAGTTCATTTTTAATCCCACTTCTTTACTCTTGTCAGCAAGTTCCTGGATCATACTCTGCAGCTCTGATGGGCTAGTTGCAAAAATGACTACGTCATCAGCAAAACGAAGGTGGGTTAGATAATCTCCATTAATCTTTATCCCCTTGTTTTCCCAGCTCAGTGACTGAAAAACACCCTCCAATGTGGCATTAAAGAGCTTCGGAGATATGGTGTCACCTTGTCTCACTCCCTTTCCAATTTTTATGTGTGTTGCATTTTCAAACAGCCTAATCTTTGCATTTGCATTTTCATAGATGTTATTAATAATATTAATGTATGCATCTTCAATACCGCAGGTTTTCAGAGCCATTGTAACTGCTGATGGTTTCACCGAATCAAAGGCTTTTTCATAATCGATAAAAGCCATGCACAATGGAAGTTCATATTCCCTCGCTCTTTCAATTAGTTCTCTCAGCACATGGATATGATCTATTGTGCTGTAGCCACTCCTGAATCCAGCTTGTTCTCTCGGTTGAGCCATGTCCAGTGTTACCTTCAAGCGGTGTGAAAGAACTTTAGTGAAGATTTTATAAACTACTGATAGGAGGCTGATAGGTCTGTAGTTTCCGAGATCCTCAATGTCACCTTTCTTATGTAGCAGGATCATTGTAGCGGTGTTCCAATCCTCAGGAATCTTTCCTTCATTAAGGCATCGAGTGAAAATTTGGGCGAGTACTGTTTCGATTTCTCCACTTGCTTCTTGTATGATGTCTACAGTAATTCCATCTTCTCCTGGAGCTTTTCCCCACTTCATGTTCTTGATTGCATGTGCAACTTCTGCTGGAAGGACTGGAGGAACTCTGGTACTGGTATCTTTCATGATGTCTGGAGTGCATGTATCATCCCTTTCATATAATTTGGAGTAGAAATCTTTCACTCTTGTCAAAATTTCGCCTCTATTTCTTGTTACAGAACCATCTTCTTTTCTCAGTGCCATAATCTGTTTTCTTCCCTTACTGAGATGTCCCTTTGCTATCTTTAGGCTTTGGTTGTTTTCAATTGCTTTCCTCACTAGTTCACAGTTGAATTTTCTTACGTCTTCAGTGATACTTTTTCTTACTGTCTTGCATAGCTCTATATATTCCACTTTGGAAGTCACATCTTCTTTAGTTGTCCTCATCTCTCTTCTTTTTTGCATCAACATTTTTGTTTTTCCTGATAATTTATTTACATGCAACTTGTTCTTAGACCCAGCTAATTTTGTTGCTGTTTCCATAAGAGCTTTGGTTATTTTTCTGTTAACTTCAGAGATGTCCACTTCTTCTGATGTTAGGCCTTCTAAAGCAGAGAACCTGTTCTTCAGTTCCAACTTGAAGGTATTATGGTGTTTTTTAAGGTTGGTTATGTCGATAGATTTTGTTTGTCTTATGAGCTTGCCACGTTCAAGTTTAGTGTTAAGGTGCATCTTACATCTCACCAATCTATGGTCACTACCTGTGTTGAACTTGTTTAGCACACTGCAGTCTTCTATGACGAATTTTTTGTTACACATAATAAAATCAATTTCACTTGTCGTCCCATTTGGATGTCTTCAAGTCCATTTCCTGTGTGGCTTTTTCTTGAAGAAGGAGTTCAAGATGAAAAACCCTTCTGCCTCTGCAAACTCAACGAGAGTATTTCCACGCTGGTTTCTGTTGCCGTGACCGAATTTACCTACTGAAGTTTCATTCTGTTGCCGTTGCCCTATTTTTGCATTGAAATCTCCCATAATTATTTTCAAGTGCTGCTTACCTTTATTATTTAGATGACAAATTTCCTCATAAAATTCTTCAATTTCTTCTTCAGGATGACTTGTGGTGGGTGCATAAGTTTGAATAATCTGAGCCTGGTATCTTTTCGAGAGTTGGATAACAAGTCTTGCAGCTCTGTCAGAGGAACTTTCAACTTCTACAACTTTATCCTTCAGTTTCTTGTTTATTATAAATCCAACACCACTAGTTCTGCCAGTATCTGTCCCACGATAGTAGAAGAGATGTCCACTTTTCAGTTCGATGAGATCTTCTCCTTTTCTCCTTACGTCACTTAGCCCCACGATGTCCCACTTGATCCTTTGTAGTTTCTCTTCCAATTCAAGAAGCCTTGAATCAGAAGATAGGGAGCGTCCATTGTACGTAGCCAAGGTCAGCATCAGATGGCAGCCTAGTCCGGTCCTCCGGGGATTCTTAGCACCCTCTGCCTTCATGTCGCACTGGCCGCTGCCTTGGCCAGGTACATTCCAGCTGCCGGAGACTGAGGGCCAAGATTTAAGTTGTGGAATCATTTTGGAGGGGTTTGGCCATAACTCACCACGCTGGCCGAGCGGGTTGGTGAGTGTGGGATAGAATTTCCTCTAATCCCGATGGTATAGTTATACCGCTATTGGCGGTCGTCAGAGCCCCTTTAGTGGGAACAGGATGCACCACAAGCCAACAGATGCGGCTTGTCTCCGGAATGACTGTGTGCGTGTATGATCTCTGCCGCCACGACTGTGATTTCCATGAGCATGCCACAACGCAGTTTGCACAAACGAGGTAACAACACCTGTAGTACTCGTTTCTGATTTTCAATAACCTCTATGTTGGATCATTTAAAAGCATTTATTCTGAGATCAGAAATAAAATTATGAAACACTGAATGGAACATGTATTCGCATCTAAATATCCGATTGAAAAAAGTTATTTCTTCCTTTCGATACCAGTTATCCGTGAAGGGGCGTAGAAATAAATTTCGATTTTCCCGATATTTCTGCTTCTAAAAATTCTATTTTAAAATCATTTCTGCATCGGATACAGATCCTGCTGGAAAACGGTCCACATATATTTCTAATTTTTGGTAAAGAATGGTTTGGGCACCAGGAGGCGAAAGTGGTTCTGTTTCTGATATGTTTGCAGAAAAATTTCTGCTTCTTAAAACTCAACTTAAAAAACCCTTTCGTGGACCGATACAGCTTACTTAGGAAAACCTTTTGAGAATACCGTCTGCTTACAATAGTGCATAGTTTTCTCGCCAGGGGCGTAGATGTATATCTTATTTTTGTTGATATCTTTGCTTTTAAGAGTCCAATGGGAAACTTCTTTTTGGGAGAACGTTGCCGATGCTTTTGTATGCTGGAGAGATAGGTTACTTACGGGGAGTTTGTGGGAAAACGTGTTCTGTCATGTAAGGAATGAAGATCATTTGCAAATGTGTAATGTGAAGCAAAATGTTTTTCGTTAGGTGAAGGTAAATATTCTCAGGTGGTTTGGCCATGTTAAAAGAAGGGGTGGTGAGGTATTATTTTTTACAAAGAAAATAATTTATGCAGCCTACGTTCCTGGAAAGAAAAGTAGAGGAAGGCCAAGGAAATCATGGAAGGACCAAATTTAGGAATGGCTGCAAGAGAAAAAGATAATAAGTATGAAGTATAAAGGTCGTGTGCGAAAAGCGTGATGGATGTCAGCTCGAGTTGTGTACCAAGATCGCTGTCAATGAAGACGTTTGATGCATCTCAACAAAAAGTACAATTTAACACCATCAGTAACTTTCACTTATCAGATCTTTCTTTGATAATTGAACCTCTGAAATTTAGAGAACAGCTCACGAACATATATATATATATGTATGTAAAACAAAATGTTCTTCGTAAAGGTTTGGCCTTCTCTATATCTACTAGGGATTTATGCATCAAATGGTCGAGCCCCTTACCACACCGTTTTGAAAACACACATCAACAAAATTCAAAAACATACCATCAAAGCAATCAGATTAAGAAATAAGCGGATTAATAAAAGTCTGATTATTAAGTGGAACAATAGCTTGCTGATATAAAGAGCAATCTTACCATCGTAAACAATAAGGAAAGGAGACATTGCAGGGTGAGACGTATTACTTTCGTGAAGAGGTGATAAAAACAACAATGACTTTCTGTCGTTAGTGCAACGAGCTGGTCACGCTGCGAAAAGAGAAAGGAAGAAAGAACTGCTGTGTGTACTGCTGTGAACTGCTGTAAGAAGTGGTGTGCAAATCATTGTTCAAAATAATTTATTGCTCCACGCAAAATAAGGTTCTCTAAACACCAGCTCAAGGCTTTGAGGTATTCTGTTGCAGGTGTCAGTGACACGAAATTTACGATGTAACTCATAGATTCATATACACTAAAACTTACCAGCACAGAAAACAATAAAAAATTAGAAAAACAAAACACATGAAAAAATTGCGTATGGAAGCCCTATAAAACTTATTTTTGATTGCTTAAAAATTCAGATTACATAACCGAAGGCTTTGGTGTGTAACAACAATTTCGAACATTTAGGAAATCTAAGAGATTTAAATATGTGAGTAGTCCGGAAATATGACCGGCCTACGTAGTATGTTGATAGCCTACGACGATTTACAGGAACACGGGAGCTTCATGGTAACGTGTATTTTGTTCTTGAAAAATTGTTTTACTTCCGAGGAAAGGTAGAGTTTCCAGAATGTCATTCATGTATTGCTGTGCTTTGGATGTTCCTCTAATGAACACCAATGGCGGCCAGTTGTCGAAGATTATGCGGCAGCCTATATCCAACCTCTGATGGTGAGTGCAGTGCTGCTTACCTGAACTAACGCGCTGGTCCCTCTTTCTCTCTTTGTCTCTCTCTCTCTGTGCCCTAAACGACACCATGCTCTTACATGACCATCATTTGCATTGAGCCAAAAGTGGGATACATCAGAGACAGAGGCTTGGTACAATTTCTCAACACAAGCCCTGTACTCTTGACACCATAGCGTACTTTACTGGGAATAGCGGGCTGTCAGAAGGCTATCGACACGTTGTGAAAACAAAGCCCTTTTTGCTGGCGTTGAGACCCGAATTCACGTCTCCTCCCTCAGAAGCCAGTTATTCTCCCTACTGAACAACACCAAACTTGACCTACTTCTGCAACTTGCTGTTTCGACTCTTGCGTTACTCCAGTGGTACATCACATATATCCCGCTTTGAGGATATATGTGACGTTCCACTGGGTTTGACTGGGACGGAATCGTAGGTTTCCGGGTCAGCTAGCAAACCTTGCCTGAAAGAGCTCACTGTAGAAGAAGGGATTCTGATTAATTCCAGACGATGTGTGGTATAAGTATCACACATTATTCTCGAACCTTTCGGCCAGGAAATTCACTTTCACGTTCGTGTGCCAATGTGAAAATAAAGCTCTTTTCTCCAGTGGTGGAAATCGAAGCACGTCTTCTCGCTCCGAAGCCAGTTATTCTCCCAACTGAACTACACCGACCTTGGCCTACCGCTGCAACACGCTGTTTTGCCGTTTTGACTCTAACATCACCCCAGTTGTTCGTCACAACGCACTTTAGTTACTTCCAAACGTTGCTAGGTGGTCTTATTCGAGACCCGGGAAGGTCATGAAGGTTTCATGTTTCATTGTATAGCAATAGATGTTCTAGACAAATTTACACATGTATGTTTACTAACATGAAGATTCTCTGTTTTTGGTACTTTTACGACGACTAGATCCATGGAAAGGGATGAGCAACTCTCCGTACAATCCATTGTTGTAAATGCCATGCCACTGTGCTTACAACTCGACAGATTTGAATGGCTATTCAATGTGCTGACCAACCCACCTCATGCATCCCAGCCATGAGCACCCAATCAAACGGCCCCCATTTGTTGTCATCTCTGTAGACTACCTTGTCTTGGTGTACTATATCGCACTAGCCCACGGCCAAACTCCACTGCCCGTGACGTAAGGAGACTAATTTTGTATAAAAACTATTTCCCCCATGGTAAAGAATACATTTTTATGGCGTTTATTGCTTTTCAAATGGTGCTTTTGATACCATGAAACCATCTGCAGTCCTGTCTTTGAAATCCTTAAGCGGTGAATATGCGTACGTTGATTATATTGATAAAATCTACAGGGGTTTATCAAAGTGATGGAAATACCGACTGTAACTGGAGTACACGCAATACGCCACACGCAAATCACAGGGGCGACGTCACACGCGATGCCCGTTATGTAAAGGGTTGCAGTACGATATTGGCTATTCCGCAGATGTGCCACAGTCGCAGGTGAACCAGCTGTTGATGAGTAATTATCGACAATGTCAGATCTCAGTGACCTCAGAGAAGCCGTGATCACTGTTGCGTGACTTGCATGAGCTTCAATAACTACAACGGAAGAAATATTTGGTGAAACACGAGGAACTGTATCGAAGATTATGGCTACCTATAAAAATCGTCTTTGCTTCCAAACGAGCAAATTGTGTCGCCATACTAAGATGTCAAATAAAGAAAAGCGAACGTTGACACGGATTGTACAATGGGAGCATAGGACCTAGGCGCTGCACATAGTAGTACAGTTGAACACCAGTCGAAATGATTTGGTATGACAGTTCGTCGAGAATTCCATCCTGCCTGTATTTATGGCCGTGCTGTAATACACAAACCTCTTGTTACCAGCATCAATGGAACTAAACGTATAAGGTGGTGTAAAGTATATAAAAACTGGGATGCTGAAGACTGGCAACGTGTCATCTGGTCTGATTGTTTCCTACGTCTGATAGAGTGTACGTCTGGAGAAAACCTGCAGAAGCCTACCAGCCGAACTATGTGGATCCTACTGGGCGCATGGAGGTGGATCCCTAATGCTGTTGGGGGGGGGTGTATCATGGCATTCCTTTGGGCCAATGGTTATTCTGCAGGACCGTATTATGGCATTACTTTAGGCCAATGGTTATTCTGCGGGGCTCTGTCATATCTTTAACGTACGAGGTCTGACAACTAAGTAATGAGACTGGGTCAAAAAAACACATTTACTTACACTTTTAATCAACTACAATGTGATCACCTTCGAAGTAGTTCCCTTGAGCTTGCACATACTTATTCCAATGGTGCTACCACTGCAGCTTACAGCTGTGGAACTCATCAGCTGAGACACTGTTCAAGGCCTGCGTCACAGCATTTTGAACGTCTGCTGCTGTGTTAAAATGACATCCTTTCACAACTGATTTCCGTTTTGGGAATAAAAAAAAGTCGCAGGGAGCCATGTCGGGTGAATAAGGCGAATGCGGTAGTGTTGCAATGCATTTGGATATGATCCAATCCAAATGCATTGGATTATCTTCAGTTCTTCAGTTCAGTTCTTCCGCTATCATTCTCACTGTTAATCGCCTATCACGTCGCACAACGTCACTCACACGGGCTGTGTTGTCCTCTGTCCATGTCGTTGTTGGTCGCCTTCTCCGGTGTTCGTCTTCCACATTGGTAGTTCTGCCCTCACAAAACGTTTTGTGCCAGCGAAAGGCTTGTGCTCTTGACATTACCTCATTGCCAAAAGCCTGCTGCAGTTGTCTGTACGTTACCACCGCATTTTCACCGAGTTTCACCCACAAAAAAAAGATGGCATGCTGCTGCGCAATATTCCGCGAGTCCATTTTCCTGACGAGGAGCACACACACAACTTCACGAGCCAAGTAGCTGCTGCACACTGAGGCCTTCCAGGGTGCTTCCACTTGGACTACGGGTGGGGGAAGAACCAGTGTCACACATATGTGACGTACGAGGCTGCAGCGTTGCCACAGCGAGCTCGACATAATTAGTCTCATTACTTAACAGTCAGACCTTGTACAAATCTTTTCTGGGAGACCACCTGCACCCAGTGTTTCAGGCACTGTTCCCAAGTGACCGTTCCTTGTTTCAAACAGGTAATGCACCCCTTCACTGTGCGAAACGTGTCAAGTTGTGGTTTGAAGAGCATGCAGATGAGGTACAGCGGCTAACCTGGCCATCTCAATCTCCAGAACTCAATATTATTTAACATTTGTTGGAATATCTGGAACGAAAGGTCGATCATATTTCCGATCTCCAACATCACTGCCACAATTAGGACATATTTAACATGAAGAATTGTACCAAATTCCATTATCATATGTGCAGGACTTGTAGAAGTGTATAACAAATCGAGCCACTCCGGTGGCGCAGTGGTCTAAGCTCTGGCTTATGACCATTCGTTCGAGAAAGGTCCCGGTTCAAATCCCGGTGAGGCATGGATGTTGTGTTTGTCTTACGGAACTGGCTCTCTTCCTTCCCTGGAACAAGTGACCCTAAATTAGGGACGGGTGACTGCTTAGATCCCATTGAGGTGCTCACGGTGGTCATTAAACCTTCAATAAATAAAAAAAATAGCAAGTCGAATTGCTTTTCTTCTGAAAGCCCGAGGTGGGCCTACAGCTTGTAAATAAAGGTTTCTCCACAAACAGTAAGTTTTCCATTACTTTGGCAAACCCCTGTATAGAAATTCCAGTGCAAAGATTCGACTATTCGAGGACACAAAACTTATGTCTTTCAATCATTTTACCAAACAAGGGCATAAATATTAATGGATATTCATCTTCAAAATTTGTATTAATGGATATTGTTTAACCCACCGTCGTTTTTACTAATAAAGTAGGCATTTTTGCAAGTATTAGGCGCTTGAATTAATTCCCGCTGTTGCCCAATAGACCGCAGCAGTGGTGCGTTGTGACCCGGGCCACACGTGACCTCCCTTGCGCACGCACGTACCGTCCGTAGTCTGGGTGATGCAGTGTGTGACACGCGATCGGAGGGCACAGAACACGAGTTTGTATCGCATTTACGATGTGGAGTATCGTACCAAAAAAGGAGCATTTGCGGGAAGCATTACACTTCTGTTTTCATCTCAAGAAATCTGCAGCGGAAAGACATCGTTTGCTCAAAGAATATCTAACGGAAAGAAGTTAGGGCTCAGCGAGATGTAACTAGCGCCGCCATATCTTCAGAGAAAATATGCAGTGCACAGAAGCCAACATACATGCTGTTGCCGAAGCAAACAGAGCAGACTGCGCATGCGTATTTCTGTTGACTTCAATTCTTTGGGTAAAGAACAGTCTGCCGAGCTACTCACAGCACGTGATTGTTACCTTCTCGGTAGCATAATCACTTCGCAAATCGGATATGTAAGTTATGTTACGCCAATCGGGTTAGTTAAGGCTTTTGTTTGTTCTTCAGTTTTTCAGAAACATTTTCAGTAATGCCAAATACTAGGGAATGTCTGCATTTTGTACGGATCCTTAGGCCTAACTATAATATTTGCTGAAATTTAATTTAAATAGTAATACTAATGCTATTTCATATTTTTCTCACCAAAATAAGGGATGGGCTCCCTAGAAAACAGCAACAACAACAACAAAAAACTGCTCTAAGCAAATAGTAATCATATCGAAGGAAACCATCGTGGATCAACGAAAAGCTTCACTGCCGTTGTCTCCCCTAACGTGTTTTGCTCCTGAATGTTAACTTTCCCGCAGAGCATATAACCTCTTAAGATGTGGTGGCGCTGTTGCCGCCTGTTTTACGTTATCTCTATGAGAGTTGACTTTCTTTAAGCGTTAGAAATTCTTTGGTTTGCTAGTGCAGGCCTATGGGGAACATGCCCTATCGGAAACAACATGCAGAGAGTGGTTCCGACGATTCAAAGCCAACGAATATGACGTGAAGGACAAAGAGCGCCCTGGGCAGCCGAAAAAATTTCGAAGACGACGCATTGGAGGCGTTATTGGACGAGGATTCATGACAGACGCTCAACGAGTTGTCTGAAACACTACGGGTCGATGAGTCAACGGTTAGCAAACGATTAAAGGCAATGGGAATGATCCAGAAGCTCGGAAACGGGATCCCACATGAAAAGATTATTCTTCTCCACGACAACGCTAGACCTCATGTCGCCAAATCCGTGAAGGAACTCTTGGAGGCACTTGGCTGGGACTTCTTACCCCACTCGCATTACTCCCCGGTTATTGCTCCCTCGGACGTCCATTTGTTCCGGTCGCTACAACATAGCCTGTCAAAGCAGCACTTCCTTTCTGTCGCGGATATCCAAAAATGGCTCGATGAATGGTTCGCCTCGAAAGAACCTGCATTTTTCTACCGCGGAATCCATTTGTTACCCCAACGGTGGGGAAGGGTCGTAGCTGCCAACGGACACTACTTTGAATAGACTATCCTGTACCGTTCTGTGGCAACACACAGGTGCTTTTGTGGTAGAAAACAGCGGGAATTAATTCAAGCACCTGATACATCCTCAGAGATGTAGAGTACAATCCAGGAATTCGCTGATAAGGGAAATAAAGTAGGATTAAAGATGATCTGACAGAAAACATAATTGTTGTAAAGTGCTATTACTCGTACAAGATCTGGAAAATTTGAGGTTAATAGGGTAAATTTTGGAATAACTGATTCGTACATTTTCATTTCACAACAGATATCAAGCGAGGGACACAAAAAAGGAGAAATTAATATGCGAATAAAACTTGGTCTGAGTGTATTTGATAGAAGCACTGCAATTTTCAACAGCAATGAGCCCATACGTCTTGAAGGAAAAATGTTTAATCATTGCATCCTATCCAAGGCTTTTTTTTTTTTACTAAAAATGCATTCTATCTCTTATGTATCAGAGATATTGAAATTTTCGTGAAATAAAGCGCTGTTGGAACACAACGCAAATCAGCTCTTGATAATTGCACTTTTATGCGAATCAGGAGTCACTCAAATAACTTCAAAAAAACGTTATTTACGGTTAGTCAGCTAAATATCCTTTAGTACTTGAACACGGTGAGATCAAATGAACTTAAGTAAATATCAACGATAACACTTGACTACGAAACACAATACTGACATTAAAGTGGAATACGCAGGCTTTAAATAACTCAAACGACAATTAAACAATATCGTATCTACAATTAGCATTAATTTCACCATCAATCCCAACACACTTGCTTCTCATAAAAACATTATACGGTATACATCGTTTCATTCTTATCTCAGACACCCGCACGTCATTCGTTTCGACCTCAGGGTGGGACGAATGACGTGAACCATACTCTTGTGGAACGTTACAACCATACTCTTGCGAGAGACAGTATGGTTGTAACGACGTTAAGTTTGAAAAACGGTAAGGAGAATGTTGTTATGTCACGTTAAGTTTGAAAAACGGTAAGGAGAATGAACTCAAATTTACATAGAGAAAGAAACTAAAAAGGAAAGTTAAATAACAGTATACGTCACAATATGAACGTGAACAAAAAACGACACGCAGAGGCCAAATCAAAGAAGCATGCACAGACGCGTACTTGGTATGTGAAAACACAAATTTACTGGTGACGGAGATCGAACCTGCATCGTTCTGCTGCGGAGCAGAATGCTTTCTCAGTTAAGCTACACCAACGAAGCTTGTCGCTTCAACTTTGCTGTTTTCACATGTGATCACTTTTTTTTTCTTTTTTGGTTGCAGGTTTACCAACCACCGTGAGCAACTCAGTGGACTATACGCAGTCGCTCGTTCCTAATTTTCTGGTTCCAGGGAAGGGAGAGAACCAGTGCCAAACACAACATTCATGCCTTACCTGGATGCGAAGCCGGACCCGTCTCGGACGAATGGTCTGATGCCAGCTCTTAGACCACTACGCGACGCGGGGCGGCTTGCGCCATCTCTGAGGTAGGTATACAACATATACCCCTCTCCCCTCCTCCCCTCCCGTCCCTTGAGCAAGGCGAGGGCACGAAATCGCAGGTTTCGGATCCAGCTCAAACCATGGTTGAAGTAACTTTCTCTAGAGGAAGGAGTACTTACTAATACCAGACGATGTGTGGAAAAAGCATCACACATTTAAGTCCCTAACGGCCAGAAGACCCATTATTACATTGGGGCGCTATTGTGAAAACTTAAATTTGCCGACGGTGTAGCTCGAACTAGAAGCCTTCGGCTCCGGAGCCGATTTCATTCCCAACTAAGCTACACCGACAAGTACTTATCACTGCTACTTTGCCGTCTTGACATGTGTGTGCGTCACTTCTGAGGTAGGTACATCACAGGTGTAAATAAGAAAGGTAGGAAGATGTGGATCAGGAAAATGAGCAGAGTGTATGACGTGATGAACAAAGTGAAGACACTCAGATGGTAATGGGCTGAATATATTGCCAAGAGAACTGACCATCGCTGAACAATTGAAATACTATATTAAATACCAAGGACCGCCCCCGGTGGCGCAGTGGTCTAATCGATGGCCTCTGATCATTCGTCCCAAAGGGGTCCGGGTTCGAATCCCGGTGCGGCATGGATGTTGTGTTTGTCATACGGCACTGGCTCTCTCCCTTCCCTGGAACCAGTGGCCCTAAATTAGGGACGGGCGACTGCTTATAGCCCATTGAGTTGCTCACGGTGGTCGTTAAACCTCCAATCAAAAAAAAAAAAAAAAAACAAAGGAGCAGAAAAAGACTCAGAAGGAAACCATGTGTGAGACGCATGGATGAAATTCGAGAGCATGCTGGCGTGACATGGCACCAAATTTTTTTCTTTTGATGGAATGTTTAACGACCGCCGTGAGCAACGCAATTGGCTATAAGCAGTCGACCGTCCCTAATTTAGGGCCATTGGTCCCAGGGAAGGGAGAGAGCCAGTGCCGTAAAAACAAACACAACATCAGTGCCTCACTGGGATTCGAACCTGGACCCTTCAAGGACGAATGGTCATAAGCCATCGCTTAGACCACTGCGCTACCGAGACGGCGGCACATAATTGCTTAAGAGAGAGTTGTTTAACGGAATTGGAGAGACCTTCGTCCCCAGCAGTTGATTGAGAACGGTTGATGATTATGTTGATGATAAGGTCTAATTAGGACACCTATTCATGTTACTGACATGATTTCGGGAAGTTCGTCTATAACAGATTTTGGAATTTTTGTGCCCATTACTGTATTTAGCAAATGACCTTGACGGCAAAACAAATCTGAATAGCTATTTTCTGGTTAGCACATAAAGTGAAAGAGATATTATGTTGCGTTTTTCATCAATATCCTCATCACAATACAGCATACATCATTTAGCATATCTTAAACTTGCCTGTATAAGGTGCTTTGAAAAACAATGGGGAAAAAAACCAGTTTTATGCGGTCTGCGGTGAAGCATGTGAAAGATCATTTAACACGCCCAGCCCATTTTTATCGTTTTTTTTTTCTTCCTCTGCGCTTTTTCGCTTTATTGTTTGAGGAGAAATTTAATACGAATAGAAAGCAACTTTGTCTAAGGTTACATCGTTTCGGTTTCATTAGAGTAGACGGGGCTGCAATATGGCGTCGGACATTAGCGACATTCGTAAGAAATTGCCACCGAAACGCTTTATTCGGTTATAATAATCTAAGCAATGCAAACGAAAAGTATATTTCTGCACATAGCCTCTGACAGAATCTGCTCTTTTTGTTCACGCTCGTGTATTGTGAAAGGGCTGTTTGTTGGAAGACGTAAATACGCAAAAATGTTCAGCGCGTTTGAATGCTGTTTTCAGAATAATCGAGGTATGAAATCTAATTATACACGTTTCGCGAGTTCGATGCAGCAGTGCGTTGCACATGCGGGGTTCAAGACGTATAATTTAAGGCACTGCTTTTACGAGTTTCCCTGTATTACTGGCAAGTCGCCACTTAACAGCAGAACTCGGAAACCTCCAGTGTTCACATGTTTAACCAGCTTCAGCTCTGCGTGTGACTCAGTTTTCGTCAAGGTTTGGTTCATCAAGAAAGAATTTTGTTTTGAGGACGTAATCCGCTCTCATCGAAAGATGTTATTAGTTGTCTAAACAGCATTTAACAAGTTTTGATCAACTTTTACAGAGTCATGGGCTTATAAAAGCTTTTTTTTCGTTAAAAACAAGGTAAAACTCTGCACCCGTTACCTAAAGTTTTTAATGCTTGGCGAGAAACTGTTTTAAATGTGATTGTGATTTAGCTAGATTCAGAGTGATATTTCGAGAACGTGTGCGTGAATGCGATATTATCCATTGTGAGGATTTTTTCTCAACATAGTAAGTAGTAAGAATCTTTTTTTTAGATTATTATTCATGAGACGTAAAAAGTGCAGCGTTACATGCAGAGACGTTACCAAAGATGACGAAAACAAAAACTCGGTGAAAGAAAATTGAAATTTTATATATTTCAAAGATTTTTCGGAATTTGTCTGGTAATTTTTATATATCATTGATTAATCCTGAAGTACGTTCATAGGAATTTCTTCACACAGTCCCAATACCCTCCAACACACCCACAAATTTCCTCAGACTTCAATCCATTAAAAATCTCAACAGCCCTCCATTTGAGTGTGTGTAACACACAGATACATATGTATACTTTTATACAGTACATACATATATATATATATTTTTTAAATTAGTCCCTTTTATTATATGTAGCACTGGTGCCAACAGCATTGGCATTTACATGAATTCTTCAGCTCTACCTTGAAGTACCTTCTACCATAATGCAATTTGTTTTTTAAATTTGAAGTCTAATATTGCTGTTTTAGTTTCTCTTGTATAAAGTGCGTCATTGCAACTGAAAAACTTATGAATGTATCTCTTCATTTTAGTAGGATTCAGATTTTGCCTATATATACTTCTGAATCATTTCAGCATACGCAAGATTTGTGTCAAAAGTCACCGGACACCTAGAAGAGAAACACAACGTAGCATGATAAGTGATAAGTATGATAAGTGATAAGTATGTGCTCCCATTCAGTACATAATGCTGCCGCTAACTGTTGTTTAGTAGTGGGTCTTGCTTCCAAACTTCTTATGCGGTGCTCTAATTCATCCCATAGGTGCTCTATGGGATTACGATCAGGGCTCTGTGCTGGCAAGTCCACACACGGTACGGAATTATTGTCAAACCACGCTGTAACAGCCCTTGCTTTATGCTAGTACCAACAAGGCTCAGTTCCATAGTATTGCCACAGAATTGGTAGGGAATAATTGTCCAGAATATCGAGGTAGACGTGTTGGTTAACACATTTGTCCACGATAACCAATGGGCCGCGGCCATACCACGAAAAACACCCCACACGAGTACACTGCCAGCTCCAAACTTGACCGTACTAACAGTATACTGAGGTAAATAGCATTCCCCCGGCTGATGCCATACCCCCACATAGCCATTAGACTGATGGATCGTGTATCTGGATTCATCAGTCCATAGGACCTGTTTCCATTGATCTACGGTCCACGATAAATGTTCTTTATACCATGCTAAACGAAGAGTAGCATTCCGAGTAAACAATGTAGGCTTATGAGCAACCGCACGACCACGGTAATCCATGGAATGAAGTTCTCTGCGAATGGTACAGGTACATACCGAAGTTCCAGCATTTTTACTCACCTGTACACTGAGAAATTGTGCAGTACTCCGTCGATTAGCTGTAACGACTCTCCTGAGGCTTCGATGTAATCTATCACTGATTTTCTTTGGTCTGCCGGTACGTTTTGCTGCTTCAGGCGCGCCGTGTGTCTTCCACTGATTCAGTACATCCAAAACATTTGAGTTGGGCCTGTTTTATTAAACGCCTCTCTGCTTCTCTTATGAACAACCCACTAATATAACACTCAACAATCTTTCCTTTCTCAAAGTCAGTTCTCTCCCGCCGCTACATTTTCCCTTAACCTCAGTGCGATATGATCGCGGTGATCTGCAGGCTTGTTTTTATACCGTTTGCAGCTGAACCTTGCATCTTAACAACGCAGCGGATCCGTTCATTTGCTTTTGAAGGGATGTATGGTAACTTTTGTCAATATAGTGTATACTGTTTCAAAAATCCGTATTAATACTTCTTTGCCTTGGTATTGTTCACTGAAGCTTTTGGACATGAAAGATGAAAAATAAGAAAGGCTCAAAAACTAGATAACCGTGTGTAGTTCTCAAAAAAAAAAAAAAAAAAAGAAGGAGAAGAAACATTCTCGGTGTTAATCATTCTTAACTATAAAAAATTCGACAGTCTAAATTTCTGAAGATTTGCTGAATTTATTCCTAGACTTAAGACGAGATTATTTCATTATACAAATTTAAGCCTTCGAAAAATTTTATTTTATCCAACAGCCCCCAATTTTTTCAACATCCCAAACTTTTCTAGCACCTCCAATTTGAAATTCCTGGGTAACACCATGTACAAATGTACATTGCGACGATGTTCTCGCATTAAATTATGAGCATAGAGAAATTAAGTTGAAGATGCGTAAATATACTAAAGCAAGATCATACTCAATCTGTTTTCATTTCTTCCGAAACAATTCTGAGGGAATAACCATGAACAAAGAGATGATGATTTCTTTTCAGATACTATCATCACTAACGTCATATGAACTAGGTTCCTATTAATCACTTTTCTCCATCCTCAAGCTTGTAACAGTTCTCGTGTACTCCCATATTTGTAGGATCGCCACTTAAAAACGATTCGATAACCAGAAAGATTGGCAAGTTGTGTGCTATGGAAGAGGCGCGTATGTACCTCAAAACATTTTAACACCACTAATTCTTGCATCAAATAAACAACTTTTATTAAAAATTATATTGTATTTAATGTATACTGTAGCTTTGCTGAGCATTTGTCTCTGTTTTATTAGGACAAATGGAACGCAAACGTTTACATTTTTGTGACATCGTCAACGTTCTGATGGCCTCTAATTTTAGTGATTCGTTTCGAGGAGTTTGAAAGAAATAGAATCGATGCCATGTCGTTGAAAAGTTGTGAAGAGTTCCAATATACAACGGCCGTTCCATGAAAATTGTGAGTAAAATCACACAAAATGAAGAAGTATAGGTAGAGCAAAAAATGTGTTACTCTTTCTCAAAGTATCTTCCCTCGGATGATATGCAACGGTCCCATCGTTCAGTCCATTATTCAAAGAATGTGGCGAAGGCATTTTGTGGAAGCTTCTTTAGCGACCCTTGTACAGCTTGAATAACGACAGCATCTGTGTTGAATGTTGAGGCACGGAACTTCTCCTTCATTGTTGGAAACAACCGAAAATCGCAAGGGTCATGACTGTATAGGTATGATTTCAATTCTGCATTTTGTAAGAAACTGTTAACCCTTTAAGCGTCCGATTTACCTGAACCTAATGCTGTCGAAAGTTTACTGATGTACCGAAAGAAAAGTGATCACATAGCGGCCAAATTTTACGAAAGCTACGGAAAAAAAAAAAAATCCTTGTACCCTCTTATCTACGTAGTACGAGCCATAAACCTGTCACTTATGATAGATGTATGGTCTATTCCCATCTAGTCCTTCATCATCTGCTCCATGACCCAAATCATGATGGGGAATTGCTAGCATAGTACTCCTGACGCGAACATCCTGGCGCTGGGTAGAAACAAGTGACTTGAACTTCTCTCTCTCACTCTCTCTCTCTGTCCTGCCTGATGTTCGTCGCCATAATTTTAGCCATTTTGTCATGTAATCAGTCAAAAGGTGTAGTGTCGATTATCCTCCTAAATGACAACCTTGGGTAACAAAGCTACGGAGGAAAGCAACACTTTCTGATGCGCATGTCCACTAGTTCCAGCTACGTTTGGTCCACTTCTTAGACAGCGAATATATTCGTTGGAGCAGATTTCAGCCTATTTTGCTAACCCCGAGTTAATTCGTTCCAGCCGGTTAAAGGGTTAAGCACAAGCGGCCACATGTGGGTCGGCGTTATTACGGTGCAGGATTAACTTGCACACCAGTTCCGGTCGCTTAATCGATATGTGTCGTTGCAGACGCTTCAAGACTGAAACGTAGTGCTCAGCATTGAAAGTAATTTGTGGAGGAAAGGCATGCTGGTAGACTACACCTTTATGATCAAAGAAAATTATCATCATCACCTTCCCAGCTGATTTGGTTTGGCGGACTTTTTTCGTAGGTTCGAGCCTGTATGTCTCCAGACACTCGATGCATGCTTCGTTAGGGGGTCGAAATAGTGGGCCCATGTTTCATCGGCAGTTAGTACTGTGTTTAGAAAGTTTAATCATTTGTTTCCACTTGTGACACACATAAACTCTGGCTAACAATTGTTCTTTCGTCGGGTGGTGAGGTACCCATCTTGAACACACATGATGCAGCAGTAATTTGTCGCGCAGAATGCGGAATGCCGATGTTTTTGAAATACTAGTTGATGACGCTATGTCTTCACGCATCATTCGTCGATCTTCTTGCATGGTTGACCAATGAGTGTTAACTGCAGTCCGTAACGATACTTCCAAGTCGACCAGGCCTAGGAGCGAGTTTTGCCGACAAACGCCCTTTTTTGAAATCATGGTGCCATCCAAAAATCGTTGACTCACCCAAACATTTATCTTTGTAAGCTTTTTTCATTAAATCAACTGTTTCTGGAGCCGTTTTACCCAAGCGATAGGAAATGTTTGCTGCACAACGCATTTCACTTCTTGACTCTGAATCACTCACCTCCATAGCTGTATGGCGAAAAGCAGACGTTCCTTAAACAACTGCGCTATAACAAAACCAGATTCGTTTGCCACGGCTAATAACTAATGCCATAGATACTTTCTTAATTCAGTTAGTCGTCTGCGTGGTTATCTTTTCCCTTCGCACTGTTGCCAACTCAAAGAAAATACTCCGAGTTTTTATGGAACGGCCTTTGTATTGTGTTGGTGTCCAGCGCGAACGAGCAGAGGAGACAGGCTCCCACCACAGCAGAATGGAACCGCCCACAGGTGTTGCGGATATTACGTCACAGAGTTACTATAAATAGCTAGCACGTGTCTGAAGTACAAGGTTCAGGCACGGTTTGTTTGGACGTAACGTGGCTTGCAAAGGAAACATGCAAATGCGGGATTTTAGAGTCATCTACCTGAATGAATTTTAACTGGGCCATTCTACAGAAACTGCCGCTCGAAACGTTAACAAAGCTTTTGGGGAGAATACAGCCAACGAACGAACCGTTCGGCGATGGTTTGTGAAGTTTCGAAGCGGAGATACGGACCTGCAAAACGAAGCACATGGTAACCGACATGTTGCTATTTCTGACGATGTACTCTTACGTGTGGTTGAAGCGGACCCCCGAACAACGTGTCGTGAGATAGCGGCAGAGGTAGGGTGTCCACCACAGGGCAGTTGTTCGGCGTCTGGCTCAGCTGGGTAAGGTGAAAAAGCTGGACATGTGGCTGCCGCATGAGTTGACAACTGCCAACAAGACTAGGCGTTTGCAAGTCTGCACACCGCTGCTTGTCGGGAATAAACAGGAACCTATACTGCATCGAATCGTCACTTGCGATGAGAAGAGGGTCCTTTATGCTAAACGGAAACTATCTGCACAATGGTTAAGCAAGGCACAGCCTGCTGGACGGCATCCTAAGACACCTCTACCCACCAAGAAGATGATGCTCCTTGTCTGGTTGTCCACAGCTGCCAAAATTCATCAGAGTTTTTTGGCAAGAGGCCAAACCATCACTGCAGAACGTTATTGTGCTTAATTACTCCAGATGCACCGGAAATTTGTGCAGAAACAACGCTTTTGTCAACAGACATGGTGTTCTTCTGCTCCAGGACAACGCTAGCCCTCATGTCGCACAACGAACGATGCTGACACTAAGTGCCTTGGGCTATGAAGCACTGTCTCATCCTTCCTATTATCCGGACTTGTCTCCGACAGACTATCGGCTATTTCGTCGCCTGAATCACTTCCTGCTCGGGAAACAGTTCACGACTGACAACGAGGTTCAACGTGCCGTTGATGACTTCTTCGGGTTCCAGCCACAAAATGTTTTTCGTTCCGGGATCACGGCCTTGCCGGACAGATGGCAATTATGTGTCGATGCTGAGGGGGATTATTTTGCCTAGGTAAATTGTCCTACTTTTCCGTTCTCGCCATCCACGTGTGCTAGTCTTTTTGCAGGACATTTCATTTGCACCATCTCAATGGTTATTTCTATTTGTGGATGTTTTACTGATTGTAGAAATTCGATTTTCTTTTCTGAGAGACTATCTCCATTATTATGAAGCACACTATTCTCACTTCACATGTTTTTAATATTGTGAAATTTTCCCGCTAAGATTGTAAATGTATTCTCTCTTCCACCTAATTTTTTTTATTTATTTAAATGGGTACTTTGAAAAGTTCGTTTCCCGTCACAAAGACATGCTAATTATAGCCTAGAATTTAGTGTCATCTTGCTTGTTTTATTTCTTCTAGGTTATGTTCAATAATGATGTCAGCCTTTGAACAAGAATATCTGTTAGTGTGCGTTGTCTTTCCGAAAATATATCGCCAAAGATTAAATTGCCGTATTAGAGCAATCACAAAATCAACCAAAGTAGTGAATAATCCAATTGAAATGAGTATCTTTCTTGTGATCTCCTTTTGTGAAATTATCTGAACTAATTATATTGAGTGAACAAATGCAAAACCAACTGGTTGAAAGTCCTCTAACAGTAATATGAATAATCGTTTCAAAGTAAACACAATTTTTATCTTGTTCCGATGAGCTTTATCAGAAGAGGGTTATGATCATGTTATCAGCAAGCCCACCCATCACACACATGACCAGATGGTAGAAAAAAAGGCTATTTTTTACGCATAGATATGTCTTCGTAGCTGTTGCTGTCATGTAGAGAAAGCATTTCGGTAGAACTAATCGGTTGCTCCAAAGCGGAGATGAAATGCACAAGTGTTGTAAGTTGTTTAATTTCCTTTGAGTGTATACATCCTACCTTTTGTTGCTGTTCTTAACGACCAATTCCGAAACATATTTGTATGCACTGTGAAAGGGAGAATAAAATTATGAACTCTAACTCAAAACACAGAACATCTGTATAAATGAAGCCACTCGCACCGCAAAAAAGGTATTCGTCATTTTTTCCCTTTCCCATATATTCCACATAATACTCATTTATATTTTTTCCCTTTCCCATATACGCAAAACAGGCCAGGTTTTAATGTTCATGTACTGCATTGTATTCTGTTTTAAAATCTTTATGTTCCAAATTAATTAATGCGGCGCAGGTAGGAATTATTACATTTGAGAGTAGAAATAAACATGATACCTTGAGTCTCTATGTTATTTGACGTGAAAAAATGCGTTTTTTTCTTTACATTTCATTTTACAATTAATACATACACGTAATCGTACCTCAAGTGAGCAGTGAAACTATGCGTGCAACAAAGCATTATTACTGCTGCCAACAAAGAAATGTTGTTGTTTTTCGTACGGCTGAGTCCAGGTTCGAATCAAGATGCAATGAAAGGATATTGTTTTTACCTGTTTGGCACTGGTTTTTTTTTGTTTGTTTGTTTTTAAGGTTTAACGAGCCTATGAGCATCCAAGGTTACAAGAGCCAGCCGTTCCAAATTTAGGGTCGCCGCCCCGATGGTGCAGTATTGTAAGCGATGGATTATGATCATTCGCCCTAGTTGGGTCCGGGTTCGAATCCCGGTGAGGCATTGATGCTTGTGTTTGTCTTTCGGCACTGGCTCTCAATATGTTACTTGTCGAACACTGGTTATCTGTGCACGTTGGTCATTTATCATACTGAAAAATCCTTGTTTGATGTATACTTGTTCACAATCTGTTACATGTACAACACTGCCTATATCTGTGTAAATTGATCATTTGGCATAGTATAAATCATGTATGAATTTTACTGGTTGCTGTGAAATATCTGTAGCCTGTTTGTCATGTCTCTGTAGCGCCAGGTCCAATAAATCATTTAAACCTCAATAAAAACAAAACCAAAAAAATAAGGGTCAGTGGTTTCAAAGAAGGAACAGAATCAGTTCCTTAGGGCAAAAGCGCCTCCAGGACCTCTTCCACGATGTCAAACCAGCTTAGGCCCTAATTCTCTACCTTTAGCAGAATTAGTAACGGTAAATTAGATACGAGCTACTCCACATATATTCTTTGATGCTGACAGGTGAAATTAAACCGCAAAAAAAAAAATTAATATCCGAAGCTTTTGTTTTTGCAATAAACACATTCCCCGACGGTGACCGAATAACAATTTTTCGGTTGCTCTGTGCTGGTAAAACATGGAAAGAGCAATGCATTTGTTTATTCATTGACGCCACGTATTTGGAGGATTTTCACTTTGGATTTAACTGCTATAATTAATATATAGCCGATGCCGTTAATGCCAACCAAATGGAGACGTCTCAGTAGCTGAGCCCAACTTACGGATTTATGATGTCAGAAGCTGACTGAAAAACACATATAGCGCTGTAGATTGTTGACCACCGTGGTGTAAGGCTAACGCGCTCGGCTAGATATCGAGAGATTCGGGATTCATTTCCCCGACGGTAACTGAATAACAATTTTTTGGTTGCTGTGTGTTGGTAAAACGTGGAAAGAGCGATGTATTTGTTTATTCATATGGAGGATTTTCATAAACTCATCTATAGGGATAATTCCGCTTCACATATTTTTAACCACTTCAGAAATACGTTATTGATATCCTCCTGTGACATACTACTTTTTTTCTTCCTTCCCAAAGTTAAAGCGTTTTCATATAATTTATTCTTTAGTTTCGTTGGTAAAGTGTTCAATGAGATACCGAAACATTTTGCAATATCACTCATTTTTGTGACTTTGTCCATTAATTTAACATTATATCGTGTTTTCGAGCTCTACACACTCAATCTTTATACTAACCATAACTGACAAAATTGAGTCACTAACTTCTTTCGTACACGTGTACATCCGTCATGAAGCGTACATAGCGGAACCTGTGGCGCAGTAGTCTAAGCGCTGTCTTTTGATCATTCGTTCGAGATGGGTCCGAGTTCGAATCCCGGTGAGGCATGGATGTTGTGTTTGTCTTACGATACTGACTAACTTCCTTCCATCCTTGGAGCCAGTGGTTCTAAATTAGGGTCGGACGACTGTTTATACTCGATTGAGTTGCGCACGGTGGTCACTAAATCTCCAGACAGTAGAATATAAAAGAAGCATACTTGCATTAACCCTCTAGATAATTATTTATTCCATAAAGAAAAGCTATTTAAATCCCTAAACACTATGGTGCCTATCTCTCCTGAATGAAAAAATGGGGAGAAAGTACCTTAGTTATAAGATCCTATGTAACTATTACTCTTTAAGGTGATAGAAGCTGTATGATCCTATGTAACTATTATTCCTTGATCTGATGCAAATAAACGGAAAAGTGTTTGTTAGCACGTCTTTCGGAAAAAAGCATCACTGTATCCTCATGTTTATGGACACATAATTTCTGCACCTATTAGCTCAATTTGAAAAGTTCTTTTGCTTTAGAAAATTTGAACTGTACAAGAGTGTACCCTATTTTTTGGTAGTTTTCCGATACATAATCTTACGTTTAATGGGAGTAAATTAACTGGATGTGCATTTCATTCAATATGATTAGTTGTAAACATCGGGCTGAAGAAATTCGTGTTTGCTTCAAATACATTTTACTAAAACAAAGACAAGTTTGCGTGTATTTAATTACTCAAATAACCTGCAGTTATTGTACGTAAAGATATATTATCTTTTCTTGGATTTATCTGCTTCTGAATATTCGATTTGAAAAATCTGCTTTGTATCTGATACATTTCAATATGAGGAATATTTTGCACATATTTTCTCATCCTTCATTATCTCTCCTTCCCTGGAACCAGTGTCCCTAAATAAAAGACTGGAGATTTCGTATAGTCCATACAGTTTTATCTTTTCTTGGATATCTCTGCTTCTGAATGTTCGATTTGAAAAATTTGTTTTGTATCAGATACATTTCAATATGAGGAATATTTTGCACATATATCCTTATCCTTCATTATCTCTCCTTCCCTGGAACCAGTGTCCCTATATAAAAGACTGGAGATTTCTTATAGCCCATAGAGTTTTATCTTTTCTTGGATATCTCTGCTTCTAAATGTCCGATTTAAAAAATCTGCTTTGCATCAGATGCATTTCAATATGAGGAATATTTTGCATATATTTTATCATCCTCCATTATCTCTCCTTCCTTGGAATTAGTATCCCAAAATAAGAGACTGGAGATTTCTTATAGTCCATAGAGTTTTTGGATATCACTGCTTCTAATTGTCCGATTTAAAAAATCCGCTTTGTATCAGATACACTTCAATATGACGAATATTGTGCGTATAGTTTTTCAGCCTTCAGTATCTCTCATTCCCTGGAACCAGTGTCCCAAAATAAGGGACTGGAGATTTCTTATAACCCATAGAGTTTTATCTTTTTGTGGATATCTCTGCTTCTGAATGTCCGATTTGAAAAATCTGCTTTGTATCAGATACACTTCAATGTGAGGAATATTTTCATATATTATATCATCCTTCATTATCTCTCCTTAGCTGGAACCAGTGTCCCAAAATAAAGGATTTGAGATTACTCACGGTGGTGGTTAAACTTAGAAACAAAAACGGTATATAAACTACAAGTGTGTGTCCTTTTAATGTTGGAATGTATCGAGATTGCTTTGCTGCTAAAATACGAGTATTTATTGAAGGTATTTCTTTTGTAGAGGACAAAGATTTACTATGACAAAGATTTGCGTTTATATGATAAAGATGGAAATAAATACGTTAAAGGTTTACATACATTTCCTGCTATTAGTAATGCACAGTTTCTTCTTTATGTGTATGAAGTGCTTCCTTCTATTAACGAAGGTATCACTGTTTCTGAAGATGACCGAAAAATTATTTTTTGCTTTGGATTGAGTTCATTATGGAAATCATTTTTGGAGACTTTTAATTCAATTTTCTGACGAGGGAACCGATTTATGTTTCCATTTACAATCTGTTCTCTGCTTCTAAAAAAGAAGTTAAAATCATTCTTTTCACAACAGACTACACTCTCTATGGTGAACTTTTTTCCAGTTAGCAGAAATGAACCGTTATTTTACTTTGCATTATTACACCTTCCTTAGAGTTAAAGATGTATTTATCATACTTCATAATTCGGCGTCATATTCCTTGCCATTTTTAGCACATCGTGTACAAAAAAAAAAAAAAAAAAAAAAAGATCGTGCTTAAGTTATCGGTTTGTCCGTCCCTCCGTTTGTAGTTAATATCTCTGAAACTATCAGTCCGATTTGAAAAACTCTTTTTGCATCGGGAGTGTTGAAATATGCGAATGACGATCATTTATTTTGCTTTTTTTACGATATAAAATTTCGCCGCTAGAAGGTGTAAATTTAGATGATACCGAATTCAAAATACATTTTACTCCATATATTTGCTTCTAAGTATCCGATTGAAATAATCTTTTACCTTACGATTCCATTTATGTCGAAGAGTATTTTAGGTGCAGATATTTTTTCAAGTTACGCATAGATTTTCCGCTAGGGGCATTGAAAGTAAAGTTCGTTTCCCCCGATATCTCTATTTCTAAAACTCTGATTTGAAAATGTTTTCTTCAGTGGATACAGCTTCTGATGAAAAATGTTTTGCATATAATTTCTCATTTTTTGTAAAGAATGGTTTGGCCACCAGGGGGCGTAAGTGTCAATTTGTGCTTCTCATGTATTTGCCACAAAATCTGAGCTTCTAAAGTCTGGATTGAAAAAATTCGTTTGTGGACTGATGCCACTCACATCTTAAACATTTTTGGAATAATTTCTTCTTAAAATATAGCAGGGGGCGTAGATGTATATATTATTTTTGTCAATATCTCTGGCTGTGATGGTCCGACTTGAAAAATTCTTTCTTTATCGGATCGAGTTTCAGGTGCGACATGTTCTTCATAAAATTTCAAAATTTTCAAGTAATTCATAGACATTCCGCTAGGGAGGCGTGAATATAATTTGCACCCCTTCCCTTCCGATATATCCGCTTCTAAAACTACGATTTGAAAAATCCTTCCAGCACGGGATACAGCTCCTGATGGGAAATCTTTTGCATATAATTTCTAATTTTTGGTAAAAAATCGTTTGGCCGCCAGGGACGTACTCGATTGAAAAAAAAAATCGTTTATGGACCGATATTAGTCAGCCGATAAACTCTTTTTGAATATTTTCTTCTTAAAATAATGTACAGTTTCTCCGCCGGGGGGGGGCGTAGATGTATATCATATTTTTGTCAATATCTCAACTTTAAGAGTCCGATTTGAGAAATTTCTTCCTTGTTGGATAGCGTTTCCGATGCGAAATGTTTTTCATATAATTTCAAAATTGTCAAATAACTCATGGACTTTCCGCTAGGGGGTGTTAAGGTAAAATGCGTTTTCTTCGGTATTTCTGTTTCTAGAACTCCGATTCTTGAAACTTCTTTCTATGTCGTATTCAGCTCCTGATGAGAAACGTTCTTTTTTTTTTTTTATGTAATTTCTAATATTTGATAAAGAATGGTTTGGCCACCAAGGGGCATAGATATCTGATATATTTGCAGGAAAATCTGAGCTCCTAAAAACTAGATTGAAAAAATTCTTTCCTGGACTGATATCGCTCACATCGAAAAACCATTTGAGGATAATTTCTTCTTAAAATAATGCATGTTTTTCCCTCCAGGGGCGTAGATGTATATCTTATATCAGCGCTTCTAAGAGCCCGATTTGAAAAATTCCTTTTTTTGTGCGGGAGTGTTTCCGGTGAGAAATGTTTATCGTATAATTTCAAATTTTTTTTAACGCACAATTGTGCAACCAGAGAGCGTAAGTTCACGTTTCCGTTTACAGCAATATCTGCGGTATTAAAAACCATATTGAATAACTTCTTTCTTTGGTCATATATTACGTTTTCCATACCAGTTCCATTGACTTTGAGTAGCTTTAATATATTTAATTCGCGACAGAACGGATTCAAAAGATGTGCGCATTAAACCCGAAAATTCGTGTCGTCTGAAAACTCCAGAGTGCTATTTTGTACGCTTTATAGTTAGCAATGTCCGACTTTAGTTTGCAAAGTCGTTAATAATGCACTTTTAATAGAAACGAAAACGTTCAGAACAATTTTTTAGCACTTTTGTAAAAAAGATCGTGCTTATGTTACTGGTTTGTCCGTCCGTCTGTGGACACCATATTTGTGCAACTATTAGTCCGATTTCAAACATTCTTTTTGCAATGGGAAGCTTGGAATGGGAGAATGATGATCCTTCATTTCGTGTTTTTTTACAATTCACAATTTCGCCGCTAGAGTGCGTAAATACAGATAATATTGAATTCAAAATACATTTTATTCGTTATATTTGCTTCTAAACATCCAATTGAAAAACGTTTTTAATTTTCGATTCCACTTATGTCGAAGACTCTTTTGACTATAGTCACTTTTCAAGTTACGCATAGATTTCCCGCTAGGGGGCGTAAGAGTAAATTGCGTTTCCCCCGATATATCTGCTTCTAAAACTCCGATTTGAAAAATACTTTCTGCACCGGATGCAGCTACGGGTGGAAAATACTTTGCACATAATTTCTAATATTTGGTAAATAATCGTTTAGCCGCCAGGGGGTGAAAGTGTTAATTTCTGTTTCTGATGTATTTGCAGCAAAATCTGAGGTTTTAAGAAATCGACTGAAAAAATTCTTCCCTGCACCGATACCACTCACGTCGATAAACCTTTTTGGAATATTTTCTTCCTAAAACAATGCATGGTTTCTCCTCCAGGGGGCGTGGATATAAATCTTATTTTTGTCCATATCTCTGCTTCTAAGAGTCCGATTTGAAAAATTCCTTCTTTGTTGGATAGCGCTTCCGGTGCCAAATGTTTTTTATATAATTTCAATTTTTTTTGTAAAGCTCAAGTCTGCCACAACAGGACGTAAGGTCACGTTTCCGTTAACAGCAATATCTGCGGGAATAAAAACTCGACAGAAAAACTTCTCTCCTCGGTCAGATACTACAAACTATGAAAACTTTGTGTGCGTATTTTATTCCCAAAATAATGCACAATTTCGCCGCTAGTGGCGCAAGAACTTAACCTATTCTTCTCTATACCTCTGCTTCTAGATGTGCGATTTAAAAAATTCTTTCAGCGTCGGATGCACTTATCATGTAGAACACTTTATGCTACATGTAGTATAAAAGGAATTTTGTAGTTCACAATACTGTCGGTACGTGGTGTTTGTGTGCTTCAGTTTGCAGCTGTATCGCCGCTTCTAAAAACACTATTGAAACATTTCTTCTTTTGTTGTATGCCATTCGATACAATACAGATGTGGAACATTAACTTCTTTAAATAATGCAAAGATTTCCCACCAGATGCGTAAAGGTTGAAACTTTTATTTTTTCGATATCTCTGCTTCCTGGAGACGAACATGAAAAGTTATTTTTCGTTTGCACAGCTTTTTCGATAAAGACTTCTGCAAATTTCTTCCGCTAGCAGACGTAGACTTCTGCAAATTTCTTCCGCTAGCAGACGTAGACTTCTGCAAATTTCTTCCGCTAGCAGACGTAGACTTCTGCAAATTTCTTCCGCTAGCAGACGTAGACTTATATCATGTTTCCTTCTATGTTTCTTTTTTTTTTTTTTTTTTTGACTGTTCGATTTGAAAATCTCTTCGTCTCTGGTACCTTCCTTGTGGCATGAGAAAATGTTTGTGCGCCATTTGGTATTCTTCGTAACATGCTTTTTAGCCGCTGGTTGAGATGTTTTTATTTCTGGATGTCTTATCCCTTGTGGAAACTGGTTGATTGTTTTACAAACCGGTTCCATTGACTTTGAATAGTTTTGATGAATTTAATTCACGTCAGAATGGATTAAAAAGACGTGCTCATTACAACAGAAAATTTGGCGTCATCTTTCTTGTTTAATGACACGCTACTTGGCATGAACGGTCAGCAAATAAGAAGTCGATTTACTGAAACTTTTACCTTATTTAATTCATCCCAAAATAGTCAGTTTGACGATTAGCACACTTCACCATATTACATGTAGCTCGTAGCACCCTTCAGGTATAGCAAACATGGTAAAAGGTTAATGCTGTAAATTCGAAATAATATAACAATCAACTTCATAGAAACTCGGCCAATTCATCTTGGTCCAATCAACTTACAAATAGCACTTTGACGGAAAACAACTAGAAAGCATTTGACCAATGTTAGCTAGAACTCCACCCAGCTCGAATGCTAGCGAACATAAATCGTAAACATCATTCCTATTTCTGTTATTCTCATTCTTCATTCTACTTCTGACCTCAGTTCAGGTTGCCACAAGGCCTTCATTCGAGAGAAAAATGTAGCGTTAAGTTAAGAAACCGTTTAAGGAGTACCAGCAAAAATTTACATAGATACATAAACTAAACAGTAAAGTTAGAGGGGCTGGACAACGAAACTGAAATACTTGCTCAAATAGCATCCCACATGTCACTCCAGCATCACGTCGTGAACTAGCCACTTTTCTGCAAGAGGAATGACTTCAAATCCCAATGGCCACTGTACAGGACTTGTATTGGTCCTTCCCAAGACGAATTGCAGACGTATTGGCCTCCAAAAGGTTTCCTTACACCGTACTAATATATTGTTGTGTCCTAAACACATGCGTTTCAGTATTCGTTGTCTAGCCCCTTGTACATTACAGTCAGAACACTCGCGTTGAACTATGAGTGAAGTCAGAACACTCGCGTTGAACTATGAGTGAGCTACTTAAGAGATATATTACACAGTTTCATTTGTACTTCATACTGCATTGCGTCAGAAGCAAGAGAGCAGGTGACGCTGCGCAGAGCGAAAACTACAACTTAGAATACATTTCGAGATTTCGTTGTATCTTTTTTCAAAAGTCTTACCAAATATACTACGACTTGAGTGATGCACTAAATTTTTCCCATAACAACACTCTAAGAACAATGATGACAGACCGAAATATAACCTGTTGCCTGCTTGGAAAGAAAGTGACACTCAGGATTATTAAAGAGTTGGAAAGATTCCGAAAGTCATTATCACGACTTTGTCCAAAGCAGTCACCCAGTGTATTAAAAAAACATTTTGAGAAACAGGATGAGCCACTCTTTTCAGTACGACAATAACATCGACAAGAGTCCAATGTGCTAGTAAGATTCCCTTAAAGGACACTACTTGCAATAAAAGAAAACCCAGATACGCTCAATTCTGATTGAGCCGTCAGCTTGGAAGATAAGACTACGACTCGTAGTTCGGAGAGTTGAAATGAGCTAGTCGAATATGGTTTCAAAGCGTTTATTTAATTTATTATTGCCAACACAGGCCTATGGTATGAAAAGAAGCATACATAGTTTTACAAATAATGCTGAATACATCGCGAACACAAAACAGAGTTCGAAATGGTCCAGGTACGGGTTCGATCGGTGTGATGAATGTTTGTTTGGATGATGCTGCTTTCAGGCGTTTTCGATACTCTCTAGCTCGTTTTTTTTATTGGAGGTTTAACGACCACAGTGAGCAACTCAATGGGCTATAAGCAGTCGCCCGTTCCTAATTTAGGGCCACTGGTTCTAGGGAAAGGAGAGAGCCAGTGCCGTAAGTTAAACACAGCATCCATGCCTCACGGGTTCGAGCCCGGACCCCTTCCGTACGAATGATCAGAAGCCATCGCTTAGACCATTGCACCACCGGGGCGGCTCTCTAGCTAGTTGAGCAACCTTTTTCTTGGGCTTCTTACATTCCTCATCACTTGCTCTTGCTTCTCGGTTTGATTTTCTCCACTTTTGCTTGCGTTCATTCCGCGAATTCCGCGGCATTGTCGAAAATGTTAACCCATTCACACGAAAACAATTTTTAAACATTTTAGTTTACCACTGCGATATGTTCTTTATATATTTGAATAGATCTCGTCGAGAGCTTTAAATATAACGACACCATGCCCAGTCGTTTCGCACTCACGGTTGTCCAGAAAAACCGCGATACTGTCAAAACGTGTTCACCGGTTCACAAGAAAACAATTTTTAAAATATTCAGTTCAAACCACTGCGAAATGTTCTTGGCATATATTTGAATAGATCTCGTCAAGAGCTTTAAAACGATACCACGCACAGTCGTGTTGTGCTCACGGTTACCGAAATAGACTGAGTCAAACGCGGCGGCACACCCAGAAATATTGCATCATCTCCCTCTTGGACCGGGAGCGAGAGTAGCGTCGCGCGCACGATGTATTACGCAGTACCCGAATTGGACTCCATGCTGTTTACGATTATGCTAACATGATTAGTGTGCGGAATGTATTTTTAACGCTATAATAATTTCAATTGATACCTATTTTTGTCGTAAGCGGTCCCCATATTTTCCGCGGAAGTAGACGTATTCATACGTCAAAACATAAAACTAGCTCATTGTGATCTTAGAGTTGTTTCTCCACCGCGCTCAGCTGCATGGCGTAGGGCGCGGAGTTATGATTTTCCGTACAGCAAAGCACTGGTTTCGAACCATGCGTTAACACATATATACTGTACTCAAAGCAGTATAACTATACTAATAATTCGAATTTCTTGCCGTAGAATAGAAATCAAAGCTTCTAAGGTTTTGCACATCAACAAGATGGGTTCCTCAAGGAAGGTAGACAGAAAACTGAATAATAGAACACTTCAACAATTTGAACGCGGTGACTTGATTAGACAGTAAATGAATAGATGCAAATGTGATTATTCATTCGAAGAAACGATGAATCATGTTGGTTTGACAACCAACATGTTAGAGAAAACGCAGCATTTGACGAACTGGTTCCAAACTCGTGGCAATTCTAGAGAGACGCTATCATTGCAAGCCTCGCTGTTGGTAATGATGTCTAAGGTTTCGCAAATGACAGTAGATATATGCGTAGAGTAGGAAGATAAGTTCTTTATATCATCCCACATAGGATCAGCGGACTTGATGACTCCCCGGACAGGGCAGTGTTTACTTTTCCGTCCATTGTGTCTCTTTTATGTTCGTTGAGTCTAATTCTAAACGAACGCTTGGTCATTCCTATTCTAAGCCAAGAAATTTGGAACATTAGTGTAGTTATACTATTTTTTAGTATAATTGGATTAGAGTTCCTATTTATTAATTCATAGATGCTTGGTTATCTATGAATTATTAATAGAAACTCCCTCGGAAACCAGTGCCTTTTGATTAGAAATGGACTGCTCCTTACAGACTAAAATGCTCTAGAAGGTCGATGAACGCCAAATCGAAAATAAAATAAGAAAGATGACACCAAATTTTCGGCTCTAATGAGCACACCTTTTGAATCCTTGGGTGACATGAATAAAATACTTCAAAGTCAGTCGTATTCAAGGAAGCCCTTTGATGTCACCCCAGTGGCGCAGTGGTCTAAGCGATGGCTTCTGATCATTCGTCCGAGATGGGTCAAGGTTCAAATCCCGGTGAGGCATGGATGTTGTGTATATCTTAAGGAAATGGTTCTCTCCCCTCCCTGGAACCAGTGGCTCTAAATTAGGGACAGGCGACTGCTTATAGCCCATTGAGTTGCTCACAGTGGTCGTTAAACCTCCAATCAAAAAAGAAAAAAGACAAAAAAAACATTTACAAATGAAAAAACAACAACAAGCGGGTTGCTACACTCGGTAAAACATGTGGAAATAGAAATAGCTACTTTCTCCCTCTAGCGGTTGAGAAATATTTTACGAAAACTAACGAATTAGGCACAAAACGTTCCTCGTAGGTGAAGGAAGATATCAGAGACAAATGGATTCTCAAATTGAACAATCAGAAGAAGAGAAAGAGGAAAACGTGATATAAATTTACGCCACCTATAGGTTGAATTTTGATAATGGAAAGGTAGGAAATATGTGAAAAATATTTTTCATAGTAAACTATGCTAAAGAATTTTTTTTTAAAAAGGTTGCGCCCCCTAGAGGGAGAACTGTGCATTATTTAAAAAGGAGAATGTTCTCCTTCTTTCTGTAGCGAATGGTATACAGTAAAAAAAGAAAATTTTCGGTACGATTTTTCAAGGTCTGAAAAATATCTGAAAAGTTACATGCCCAGCTGGGCATATGCAGAAATTATTTACCTGCCTAGTTAGTAAAAGCTGGATGCCCAAAGAAAAATTATATTTTAAGATAACAAATCAGAACCCTCATGTATTTTTTAAGCTAAAAAATCTCATGATCTTTTTTATGTTTCGCACATCCTTTTTAAGGGTCCGTATTCAAAATGTTCAGTCCACAAAAGAGTGTATCTCATGTTTTAAGATGATGATGCTGAAATTGGCATGAAATAGTATCATGATGAAAGTGGTATTTGAGAAATGTTGTATTTCTGCCACGTTCTTTTCGTTGAACTTGGTGACATAAACATGTTTTATAGAAAAAAAATTAAAATACAAAATAAAATAATTTAAAACTAAAATTTTGAAAAAATTAACAAAAAAAATGAAAAAAAAAATTTAAGCGTTTGTTCCTTTCGTTGAAGTTGGTGTTTTTTCTTTTTCGTTGAAGTTGGTGTTCCGTTTTTGGTCTTATAAACAGCCCAAGGAGAATTTAAAATGTCACCGCATAAATGAAGAAGTAAACCTAAGATTAAGCGGCAGCGGAAAATGTTACAGGAAAATTATTCCGCAAAGTAAATGGTATACAGTGTTAAAAGAATTTTTTTAACCGAACTTTTAGAAGCAGAGATATCGATAAAAAGATATAAAATATTTGCCCCCATAGCGGGAAAATTGTGCATTGCTTCAGGAAGAACACACAACAACATATTTGACTAAAAGAAAGTTTGGAGAACAGTGATACGCGCACTAACAGCTAAATCTGGAATTGGTTTTTTAATGTAACTAAACACCAGAGGCTGGTTCCATTAGAGGCATGCATCCCATCACTGACCATAAACAATATTTGGAGCAAAACTACTCATGGTTCTAATTTCTGGACCGACAGCATGATGTACACTGGTGTGCAAAAATTAAGGACGAAGAGGAACAATTAGCATAACAGCAGAGCGAGTAGGCAGAACGGGCCGAAAGACCACTCAGGAAATAGACTAGGGTCCGGTACGGTAGGGCATGCGCATATATGCAGCATGACGTAGGGGGGGCACTGTCGGAAAGGTATAAAGCACACGGGCTGTGTACGCTCAGCACTTCGGTGGAAGCTATTGCACGGTATACATCGGTTTGAACGATGTCGAGTTGCTGCCACAGTGTGATATGGCCAATAGGCAATTTAGTAGCTGACATCTGGAGGACTTTACCCGAGGTCGCGCCATTGGGAAGTTGGAAGGAGGTCAAAGTGTGACTAGTGTGGCCGAGGAGTTCGGGATCGCTCACAACATCGTTTCACGAGCTTGGAGAGCATTTCAAACGACAGGAACAGCTGTCCGAGAGTTTAGCAGTGGTCGTCCACGAGCAACGACGGCGGCGGACGACCAGTATATTGTCCTACAGGCGAGAAGAGACAGACGGCAGACAGCGGGAGAAATCGCAAGGCACATGCAACAGACAACTGGACGTTCGTTATCGCGTTTTACCGTGGCCAGGAGGCAACACAAAGATGGTCTATTTGCACGACGACCAGTACGGTGTGTGCTATTAACGCCAGCTCATCGGTGACGGCGGTTTCTGTGGTGCTAGGAACACAAGAACTGGACACATCAGCAATGGGATCGAGTTCTCTTTACGGATGACAGCCGATTTAGTCTGACGAGCGATTCTAGACGTATACACATCTGGAGAGAGAGAGCAGGAAACACGGAATAACACCTCCAACATCATCGAAAGGGACCGGCTTGGAGGTGGCGGAGTTCTCGTTGGAGGCGGTATCATAATTGGTAGCCGTACTGACCTCCACATCTTCCAAGCAGGTTCAGTCGCTGGTGTCCGCTATTGTACCGAGGTTCCCTGCCTCACGTGCGTCTGTTTAGAGGTGCTGTGGGTCCTGAATTCCTCTTCGTGGACGACAACGCTACACCTCATCGTACAGTGGCAGTCGCAGAGCTGTTGGCGAGTGAAGATATTCAGCGCATGGATTGGCCCGCAAGGTCCCCAGACCTAAATCCAATCGAACACGTGTGGGACCTTCTCTGGAGGCGCTTGGCAGCACGTCACCAGCCGCTAGCAACGATTCCTCAGCTGCGATTGGCGCTACAAGTGGAATGGGCAGCGATGCCTCAACAGCTCCTTGACAACCTGGTCCTCAGCATAGATAGACGCTGTAAATCCTGCAACGCAGTCAGGGGTGATCATATTCCCTACTAAAGACTGGATTTTTCTTGGCAGTCGCCTGTCGCATGGACGTTTCTGTCTTCTGTTCAGTTGCGCTCGAAGCTACCTATTCAATAAAGTGCCTTTGTATCTTTGGGATTCCTTGTTTGGACGGTTTTGCTCACTTGTCTCATATTCTTACATTTTGGGGATCTTATGGTATGATTTGAATTGATGTGGAGCACTTCTGCATGACGTTACATTCGAAAAACCGTCTCGTCCTTAATTTTTGCACGCCGGTGTAATTAAAGAAGTGATATTCTTCTGTCCTTTGCACTTCGTAAGAGTAATAAAACTTCCGGTGATTAGCAGTGGAATGAAACACAGCATGCGACGACTGTCTGTTTTCTTTTAGTAGGGAATTATATTCCAAACTTTTTTGTTTAGTTGCTCGGACCGGGCAAGAAGATTATTTATTTACCTGCACAGGGCAATAGTTTACATGCGTCGGGCATGTCGGGCATGGTATTTTCACGCCCTGTTTTTAGAAGTGGAGACACAGCTGTAAAAAGAGATGCACGCTAACACCACCTAGCGCTAGAATTATGAGATCCAAAAGCCACGATTACAAGCAAAGTATTCCGCAAAGTAAATGGTATACAGTGTTAAAAGAATTTTTTTAACCGAACTTTTAGAAGCAGAGATATCGATAAAAAGATATAAAATATTTGCCCCCATAGCGAGAAAATTGTGCATTGCTTCAGGAAGAACACACAACAACATATTTCACTAAAAGAAAGTTTGGAGAACAGTGATACGCGCACTAACAGCTAAATCTGGAATTGGTTTTTTAATGTAACTAAACACCGGAGGCTGGTTCCATTAGAGGCATGCATCCCATCACTGACCATAAACAACATTTGGAGCAAAACTACTCATGGTTCTAATTTCTGGACCGACAGCATGATGTACACTGGTGTGCAAAAATTAAGGACGAAGAGGAACAATTAGCATAACAGCAGAGCGAGTAGGCAGAACGG
This sequence comes from Macrothele yani, assembly GCA_039090855.1. Taxonomy (NCBI): domain Eukaryota; kingdom Metazoa; phylum Arthropoda; class Arachnida; order Araneae; family Macrothelidae; genus Macrothele; species Macrothele yani. Next base: position 25,586,238 of record CM076993.1, read on the forward strand.
GCCGAAAGACCACCCAGGAAATAGACTAGGGTCCGGTACGGTAGGGCATGCGCATATATGCAGCATGACGTAGGGGGGGCACTGTCGGAAAGGTATAAAGCACACGGGCTGTGTACGCTCAGCACTTCGGTGGAAGCTATTGCACGGTGTACATCGGTTTGAACGATGTCGAGTTGCTGCCACCGTGTGATATGGCCAATAGGCAATTCAGTAGCTGACATCTGGAGGACTTTACCCGAGGTCGCGCCATTGGGAAGTTGGAAGGAGGTCAAAGTGTGACTAGTGTGGCCGAGGAGTTCGGGATCGCTCACAACATCGTTTCACGAGCTTGGAGAGCATTTCAAACGACAGGAACAGCTGTCCGAGAGTTTAGCAGTGGTCGTCCACGAGCAACCACGGCGGCGGACGACCAGTATATTGTCCTACAGGCGAGAAGAGACAGACGGCAGACAGCGGGAGAAATCGCAAGGCACATGCAACAGACAACTGGACGTTCGTTATCGCGTTTTACCGTGGCCAGGAGGCAACATAAAGATGGTCTATTTGCACGACGACCAGTACGGTGTGTGCTATTAACGCCAGCTCATCGGTGACGGCGGTTTCTGTGGTGCTAGGAACACAAGAACTGGACACATCAGCAATGGGATCGAGTTCTCTTTACGGATGACAGCCGATTTAGTCTGACGAGCGATTCTAGACGTATACACATCTGGAGAGAGAGCAGGAAACACGGAATAACACCTCCAACGTCATCGAAAGGGACCGGTTTGGAGGTGGCGGAGTTCTCGTTGGAGGCGGTATCATAATTGGTAGCCGTACTGACCTCCACATCTTCCAAGCAGGTTCAGTCGCTGGTGTCCGCTATTGTACCGAGGTTCCCTGCCTCACGTGCGTCTGTTTAGAGGTGCTGTGGGTCCTGAATTCCTCTTCGTGGACGACAACGCTACACCTCATCGTACAGTGGCAGTCGCAGAGCTGTTGGCGAGTGAAGATATTCAGATCATGGATTGGCCCGCAAGGTCCCCAGACCTAAATCCAATCGAACACGTGTGGGACCTTCTCTGGAGGCGCTTGGCAGCACGTCACCAGCCGCCAGCAACGATTCCTCAGCTGCGATTGGCGCTACAAGTGGAATGGGCAGCGATGCCTCAACAGCTCCTTGACAACCTGGTCCTCAGCATAGATAGACGCTGTAAATCCTGCAACGCAGTCAGGGGTGATCATATTCCCTACTAAAGACTGGATTTTTCTTGGCAGTCGCCTGTCGCATGGACGTTTCTGTCTTCTGTTCAGTTGCGCTCGAAGCTATCTTTTCAATAAAGTGCCTTTGTATCTTTGGGATTCCTTGTTTGGACGGTTTTGCTCACTTGTCTCATATTCTTACATTTTGGGGATCTTATGGTATGATTTGAATTGATGTGGAGCACTTCTGCACGACGTTACATTCGAAAAACCGTCTCGTCCTTAATTTTTGCACGCCGGTGTAATTAAAGAAGTGATATTCTTCTGTCCTTTGCACTTCGTAAGAGTAATAAAACTTCCGGTGATTAGCAGTGGAATGAAACACAGCATGCGACGACTGTCTGTTTTCTTTTAGTAGGGAATTATATTCCAAACTTTTTTGTTTAGTTGCTCGGACCGGGCAAGAAGATTACTTATTTACCTGCACAGGGCAATAGTTTACATGCGTCGGGCATGTCGGGCATGGTATTTTCACGCCCTGTTTTTAGAAGTGGAGACACAGCTGTAAAAAGAGATGCACGCTAACACCACCTAGCGCTAGAATTATGAGATCCAAAAGCCACGATTACAAGCAAAGTATTCCGCAAAGTAAATGGTATCCTGTGTTAAAAGATTTTTTTAAATCGGACTTTTAGAAGCAGAGATATCGAGAAAAGGATATAAAATATTTGCGCCCGTAGCGAGAAAATTGTGCGTTACTTCGGGAAAGAACACACAAAAACATATTTTGCTAAAAGAAAGTTTAGAGAACACTGATACACGCACTAACACCTAAATCTGGAATTTGTTATTTAACAGCTGACCCATTTTTGATTACTAGGGTTTGTGATTATTGCGAAGTAGCCGAAGTTAAATTATGTATATACACTGCCAGACAATTGCTAAGGACGTATGACAATAGCAACGATAGCAACCATAAAATGGAAGGCAGTAAAATGTGGAAATTAGCATAAGTGCGGGATACAGTAAGACGTGTTTTGCGTATGCAAATTTTGGATTGCCGAACTTGTTCGTGACGTCATAGCGCTGATAAGAGATATAAAGGATTTGACGCGTATTGACCGTTGTTGTTCAAACGCAAAGTTGAAAGGGAAAGAATCAATTGACGAACTTGCAATTTTCAGTATGTCTTTCCGACATCACCTAGATGATTTTACGTGTGGCCGTATTATTGGCAAGATTGAAGAAGGGCGAAAAATAACAGATGTTGCCAGGGAGTTCGACGTCAGCCACAGTGTTGTTTCAAGGCTTTGGAAATCATTTCAAACAAATGGAGAGTGTAGCAAACGTCACGGGGAGGTCGTGTTCGCAGTACGACACCTGCAGGAGATCGGTACATAGTGCTATCAACAAAAAGACACCGGCGCAGCACAGCTAGTGAGGTGGATAATCAGTTTATGGCTGCTACTGGCAAGCGGATCTCCCGAAAAACTGTCGCTAGACGTTTGCATGAAGGAGGACTATACGCCCGCCGTCCTGTTGTGTGCATCCCATTGTCCACACGTCACCGTACCGCCCGTTTGCAATGGTGCCATCAACATCGCAACTGGACTGATAACGAATGGTCTGCTGTCCTCTTCTCAGATGAGAGGAGATACAGTCTATCGTCTGATTGTCGACGACAACTTATCTGGCGTGATAGTGGTACTGCATATTGTCCAGCAAACATACAGGAAAGGGACCGATATCCGACATGTAGTGTCATGGTATGGGCTGGCATCATGATCAATTGCCGTACGTCCCTTTATGTGCTTCCAACTGGGACTATGACTGGCCAACCATACATTAATGATGTTCTGCTACCTCATGTTCGCATGTTCCGTGGTGCTGTCGGTGATAGATTCATTTTCATGGACGACAACGCAACATGTCATCGAACAGTCGCTGTCCAGGAGTGTCTTGAGAGCGAGGATATTCAACGCCTCGTATGGCCAGCACGTTCTCCAAATCTGAATCCCATTGAAAATGTGTGGGATGATTTGGGGAGGAGTCGGGCTGCTCACCAAAGCCCTTCAATAAACAAGGACACCCTCATCCGTGCACTGACTGAGGAATGGGATAAATTACTTTAACAGCTGCTTGATAATGTTGTGCAAAGCATGACACGACGTGTGGAATCTTGCATCGCCCTCCATGGTGGCCATATCCCGTATTGACATCTTACGCCGGAACGCCTGCGGACGGTAATTGCATTTTTTCACGTTTACGTATTCTGCACAAAATGGCCTGTTTGTCCATTGAACACGTTCCAAAGCCTTCTGGATTTCAAAGCACAATAAATTGTTTTTCTTGTAATGTCCTGGCATTTTGACATTATTTTATTTCACTTGGCATCCAACCACACTTACTTTTTTATGCGCTATATAGCCGTTTATGATCCGTCCTTAGCAATTGTCCAGCAGTGTAATTCTTAGCAAGATGAATTTTGGCCTGGCTTGAAGGTAAATTCTCGAAACCTATCAACAGACAAAAGATATTGCCATGATTTCTCTTAAAAATAAGGCTTCTATTTACGAGACACTCGAACGGAATAGGCTAGAATCGTAAACATTGTTCTATATTTTGAAACTTCTAAATTTTTAAAGTGATCTGAATGAATCTGCTGATCAGCTATCTTTCAAAGAAACTTTTTGAAGTAGTCGTTTTTATTTTTTCATCTTAAAACATGAATTAATATTTTTTTTTCATTTATTTCAGGTAGCAGTCAAAGCTCAGTTTGCAGAAGTGTGCACCTCAGTTTGAAGAACAACACGGTATTGAAAACTTCTTTAGCGAGATGAGAGTTCATCTTCCGCTGTTGGAGTTATAAACAGCACACGGACAGTTTCAAAGGTCACCGCTTACATGAAGAAGTACAGCTAAGATTACACAGCAGCGGAAAATGTTCTGGAATTAGAAGACAGTGTAAAATTAATTCATACGTGTGCGCAATGGATTGCATTAAATAGGATAGATACTTCTGCATTTAGAAAACTTCTAATTGTAATTCAAATTTTCATCATCATTTCTTCATCCGGATATCTATATATCGTCAGCAGTAAATTAATATGTCTCGGTTAATACTACCTCAGGATGATAAAACGGATTCTGACAGCGACGTCCCAATACTTGAAAAGGCACCACTCTATGCTCAGGGTATAGATGACGATATTTTAAAGCCAGTTAATAGTGATGACGACGAAGCCCTCGTCCACATGAAGACACTTGAAACCAGTTCCAGATGTCAGAAATTCTTGAAAATACTATCATCGTCAACCTTAGAGTTTCTGATGTTCATCTACATGTTTTCTTACATGATGCGAAACATGATCACGTCCAACATGATAATGGATAAAGCTTGCCGTTTTCGTCTGAATTACTCTCAGGAAATATGTGACGACCTAAGCAACCACACAGTCGAGAAAACCGAAGTGGAAAAGATCGCCAACGACTTCAGCTTGTACATTAATCTTCTACACATGGCTCCTGCAGCTTTGATTATGATATTTCTCGGTCCTTGGAGTGATAAATACGGTAGGAAACCTCCACTTATGATAACGGTGGTTGGTGTCCTATTGGACGACGTTGGAACCATTTTGAACGTTTATTACTTCGATGCGCAACTGGAATACATGCTACTGCCACCAGTAGCATCGGGACTCTCTGGCGGATTCATATGTTTCCTCACTATAGTGTTTAGTCTTGTGTCAGAAGTCACAACAAAGGAATTAAGAACCATAAAATATGCTTTTGCGGAATTGGCTTTCGGGCTTGGTATGACTTGCGGGTCTCTTGCTGGAGGACTCATTTACCAATTCTCCAAATCTTATTCAGTCGTTTACAGTACTTCCGCAGCTGGGCATATAATCAGTGGAATATGGGTGCTTTTTGTAATCAGTGAGACCAAAGGCCTCAACTCCACAGAGAACTGGAAGAAGAAACTTTGTGACGCTTTCTCTTGTGAAAGGGTGATCGAAGGATTTAAAGTCTGCGTAAAAGTTCGAGAAAATCATGGGCGAGCGCAAATATGGCTTCTCTTTGCTTCCATATGCTGTATAGTCCTCACATTCGAATGTAAGTATGGTTTTATTAAATTAACATGTCATGCAGAAATAAAATATCAGTTTCGTAAGTAACTTCGTTATACGTTTCGGAGAGGACTGGTCTTTGCGAGCTAGCAATAACATGACGGTATGTCCCTAACGTTGTTGTACCTTCGCAAACGGTACAGTTGTGACGTACTACAGAGGTAGAAACATGTGTCAATACGACAAACCTGCAGCGAGACATTCTGTCTGCGTAGCTCAGTTGGGAGAGCGCGTTACCTGGAGTGAGGGGACACGGACATACTTGTGTTTTCACATAGTGAAATGTCCATCTAACCTGTTACATTGAAGAAGGACTGAAAGTCTGCTAATTCGAGTTCCACCTCGGTCTGCCAGTTGTCAAACTTGTAGGCCTCTGACTGATTAATCGAGTTTGAGCCGGGCTGGAGTCCTGGATAACACATGTATGTATCTACCTCAGAGGTCATGCAGATGCCAAAACAGCAAGTAGCAGCGATAAACATTAACCGGTGTAGCCCATTTGGTAAAATACCCGACTCCGGAGAAGGTAGATGAGGATTCGAATCCCATCACCAGCATAAGAGGTCAAATTCGCTATATTGGCTTCCTAATGTAAAATGAATTTGCTGGCCGTGAGGTTCGAGAAAAATGTATGACGTTTCATCCATACGTCCTCTGGAATTAATCAGAGTTCTTTCTTCTGCACAGAGCTGCTTCAAGCATAGATTTCTCGGTTGACCCGAAATCCTATGATTTCGTGCATCCGCTTTTCTCAAAGGGATGATATAGTGAAATCTTCATTAACGGACACCTTCTATTAACGGTAACCTCCTAGAAACGGCAAATTTTGATTGGTGCAAAACAGCTGCCGTAGTATTAACACTAACGATAACTTCCGAACGAAACCTCTCAACAGCGGGCAACGGACGCCCTGATCTGTCCCGAAACAGATTTAGCGGACACCATGTCCTATATGATTTTATGAAATTCTTTCGGTACTTAGGAAAGAATTATAATACCATATAAAGACAAATAATATTATTGCTAAACGAAGTATGTCTCGAGAAGGATGGGTTGAATTACAGCAGGAACAGTGCTGTGCTTAAGTGAAAAGAAAGGACTCAAAAGTTTAGAATGCAATACAAATTTGAAGTTGGGATTCCGTCTATTGGTGTAAATTATAACAAGAATGGTACGTCAAATAATATCTGAAAACTTGAAAATTTCATCTTCCTGGAGCGGGAATCGAATCCGCGTCTCCCAGTTTGCGCATGAGTATGCTAACCACAAATTTGAATTCAACACATCACAGGAATCGCCAGTCGAAGCAACGGCATTCATATTTAGACAATCTGGATGAATAGAATTCATTATCTTCCGTGATTGCCCTGAGAAACAATTTGTATTGAACACTGGTGCAATCCCGTATTTCATGGCTCAAAATTTAGTTCTACTTGAAGAGAGCTGTGTTGTTTCACTCACAACTTGGGGGACGGTGGGCAAAGGGGTTTGCTGGTGCCTGAAATATTTTCCGTTGGCGGCGGTGTATCTTTGTTTGTTCCCTGTGATTCTGTCCCTATTTTTCGGGGCGCGGGCAGTTGGCTGTGCAGTTCGACTTCACGGCCTAACATGATTCTATTTGTTCTCTATCTCAGCTTACACTATACAACGAAGTAAATTTCTCCGTCATTTTTGGTCTACGCCGGGATTCGAACCCGAGGCCGCTTATTCCGGAACAAGTCGCTCTACCAACTGAGCTACGCAGACATTTGTTCTGATTCCTATCTGCCTTTATGTCGTGTGCGTCCTGCTGGCAGGTATGTCACATCTCCCCCCCCCCGAAAGAGGGCCGGGGGCATGGCCCACGGGTCAGCCGTGACCATGAATCGTTGCAGGCAGCCATCTACTGTAGAACGTGCACTTGAGAACTCCCAGTCAATCTGCTGTGTGGAATGCAACATCACACATTTTTATTTTTCGAAGCGCTGGAGAAGGGATTCTCTGATTTTTCTTGTCTCGCGGTGTGGAAATAACATCACACCAATGCGAGATTTTGAACGGTCGGGTCATCCGGATAGTTCGGGTGCCATTATAACGAAGTAAATTTCTCCGTCATTTTTGGTCTACGCCGGGATTCGAGCCCGAGGCCGCTTATTCCGGAACAAGTCGCTCTACCAACTGAGCTACGCAGACATTTGTTCTGATTCCTATCTGCCTTTATGTCGTGTGCGTCCTGCTGGCAGGTATGTCACATCTCCCCCCGAAAGAGGGCCGGGGGCATGGCCCACGGGTCAGCCGTGACCATGAATCGTTGCAGGCAGCCATCTACTGTAGAACGTGCACTTGAGAACTCCCAGTCAATCTGCTGTGTGGAATGCAACATCACACATTTTTATTTTTCGAAGCGCTGGAGAAGGGATTCTCTGATTTTTCTTGTCTCGCGGTGTGGAAATAACATCACACCAATGCGAGATTTTGAACGGTCGGGTCATCCGGATAGTTTGGGTGCCATTATAACGAAGTAAATTTCTCCGTCATTTTTGGTCTACGCCGGGATTCGAGCCCGAGGCCGCTTATTCCGGAACAAGTCGCTCTACCAACTGAGCTACGCAGACATTTGTTCTGATTCCTATCTGCCTTTATGTCGTGTGCGTCCTGCTGGCAGGTGCGTCACAACTAGACTTAATTTCTGTTTTTAAGGGGAAGTTTAAGACAACGGGTCCGACACCACTTTCCTAAAATCCTCTACACCATGTTTTGTTTTAATTGTTATTTTGAGTTTTATTGTTCTGCATTTGTAGTAAGCTCAAACCGTTTTCTTTGTGCGTAAGCTTTGTACGATTGTTCCCCTTTTGCACCAAAGCAGCGAACTAGCAATATTAACCTAGGCCTAACCTCTAAACAATAGCACCTCCCATCGGTCACTTTTTTCCCGTTCCGATCAGCGACCGTTATCCGGAGGTTTCACTGTATATGTGAGGTACCTACTTGAGAAGTGACGCTCAAACCCAAGGACCCAACTAGGCGTCCATTTACTGCATCAGCTAAAGTTATTCCTGCTGATGAATGAGGGGCTACTTCTTCCCGACAATCTTGGGTCAAGATCAAGACTATCTCTCCTTCAAAGGGTACTGGTGATTCCAGGTAACAACATTTCATCCATAAAGGCTTTCCTCCATCAGTAACTGATGGGGAGTGAATGTCTTCGTTCCCGCAAAGCTCAAGGGGTTCCTTGAGAAAGAGCCTACCGTATGACGCATCCTGTAATACATAACCCTACGGACATTTTAATGCTTCATGTGAAATCCTCTGAAGTGCCTCGAATTTCTGTTTTGCTCGACCCCCCCCTAGCAATTCAGAAATTTGTTAAGGCGGCCTGCGAAAGGCGCTTTGCAAGCACACCTAAATCTTCATCAGTTCGCGTTACAAGAAACCTCAAAGGAGACCCCATAAGAGATCTTCTTATTCATCGGATGAAGACTTTGATGGAGGGATGATTCGCAAGATAAAGAAACTGATTGGCTCTTTCTCAAGGAGACATTAAACTCCTCTTCAGCCTGTAGCTTCTGTGTCTGCTAGGATGGGTGGTTCCCCGTTTAAAATCATTTCCTCCTCTCTGTTAGCAACCCCCCCCCCCATTTCAGAATTGGTTATTAGGCCTTTTTTCGTATTTTAGGCTCACCCACCTTAATACAATATTTTGAGACTTCCTGGGCCACCCCAAAATTTTTTTGTCTTTCTCGGGCTTAGAGCAATATGCTTGCCTGTTCTTGACCCACTAACTTAAAATTTTATTCATTTATGTGGAGAGAAAGGGCGCGTTATTTTTTTTTTTTTTTTTAAGATTTTATTTTTTTAATTATTAGGGGTATTCAAAAGTTTCGGCAGCCCCCGCTAGCTGGCGCTGTAGGGGTCAACAGACCGGCGACCAGTGCAGTAAGTTCGTACATGAAGCCGAGCATGACGTTCGATAAAGTTCACTTGCGGCACTGCTTGTTATTCATGTTTAACTTAGAGAAAAGTGCGAGTGAAACATACGGTTCAATATGTCAGGCGTATGACGAAACGGTTATGGGTGAGCGGACGTGTCGAGAATGGTTTGCCAGGTTCAAGAAAGGTGATCTAAGCTTGGAAGACAAGCTACGTGCAGGTAGACCGTTGGACCTCGCAGACAAGGAGCTGGAATCGCTTTTGCAACAAGATCCCACGCAATCGACCACGCAACAGGCAAAACGTTTGAAATCAATCGACGGTAGACGGCATCTACAGGCCTTGGGGAAAATCCAAAAGATTGGTAGGTGGGTTCCGCATACTTTAATGGAGCGTAATACTGGTCAACGATTTGGCACCTACATGACGTTGCTGAAGAGGTTTCAAGGGAAGGATTTCTCGTGGAAGGTTGTCACCGGGGATGAGAAATGGGTCTATTGCGACAACCCCGTACGCAAGCGATCCTGGATCGACCCAGGCCAGCCATCAACATCCACTGCAAAACAGGATATCCACGGGAAAAAGGTGCTGTTGTGTGTGTGGCGAGATTTACACGGAGTGCTGTACTTCGAGGTGTTTTAAACCAGGCGAAACAATCACTGCACAACGATATAGCGATCGGTTGGTGAAACTGAACGCCACAATGGAGCAAAAGCGCCCATGGATAGGTAAAGGACGCCGACCAGTCATCCTCTTACACGATAATGCCAGACCACATGTCGATGCAACCCCGAAGTCAACCCTTGACCAGTTACACTGGGAGGCTTCACTGCACCCGGCTTACTCCTCGGACATTGCACTCTTAGACTTTCATCTGTTTCGCTCTATGCAACATGCTCTAGCCCAACAGCGGTTCACCGCAGTTCCATAGTTGGAAGGTTTCGTCACTACGTTCTTCAGCTCAAAACAGGAGTTCTTCTATGCCAGGGGCATTTATTTGTTGCCTGAAAAATGGCAAAATATTATCGATGTTAACGGCCAATATTTCGAAATATTTAAAAAAAAAATGTTATTTTTAAATTTTTTCTTAAAATGAAGACTGTGTGTGTGTGTGTGTGTGTGTGTTTACGACAGCAAGAGAATGGGGCGTCTCGAGTTCATTCCTGAAGGGTCAACTGTCACTGGCAGTGCTTACACATCCAACTTGTAACGATTGGGGAAGAGAATTGTTCGTGTCCGACTTGAGTGCGAAAACGGGTAGTGGTTACTTCTTCACGATAACGCACCCCACACACGGTGCAATCACTGTTCAGCAATTTCTGGCGCGAAATCAAGTCTGTCTGTGTGTGTGTGTGTGTGTACTCCCCCTCCCCCTGTTCTCCAAATTTGTTACCGTGACTATTTTCTATTCCTCAATTTAAAGCTGCCTTTAAAAGGAAAAGTTCTTCAAGACATTGAAGACATACAAAGAAGTGTGACATGAGCTCTTCACTCCATACCAAAAAGTGACTTCTGCAAGTCCTTCCCTTCGTTGGCTGATCGTTCTACTTCTTGTATTAACGCAGGAGGAATATGTTTCGAATAAAATATATTCACGTAAGTTTTTCTGCTTTTCCACATTTTCCTAAATTCAGTCTTATTACTTAATTCCCCTACTGTATTTTTCTCTCCGTCTAACCTGTTGTGTTCAGGGATTTCCTTTGATAAATTATACACTGAAGAGCAATTGAATTAGAAATACCTGTCTAGTAACGTGTAGCACCATCTTTCGCCCTGATGACGGCGGCGATTCTCTCGGCATGGACTGAACAAGACACCAAAAGCGTTGGAAGCCATACGGATCCACGACCCCTGAACAAGCTCCCAAAGTACACGAAGATTTGATGGAGGGGGGTCAGAGCCTCGAACATCTCTCTCGATGGCATCCCAGATGTGCTCGATGGGATTTAGGTCAGGCGACCTAGCTGGCCGAGGAAGCGAGGTCAGGTCGGTGGAGTGTTCATCCAACCATTCGGATACAATTCGTGAGCTGCATTGTCTTGTTGCAGGATGTGGTCCCCAGTGGGATGTTGAAGACCCACAAACGGGACCAAATGGTCGTCCAGGATATCCCTGTAACGTTGACCTGTGAGGGACGATGTAACACGTACCAGGGGTCCCATTTCAGTCCACGTAAAATGTCCTGAGACGAGAATGCCACCCCCACCAGCTTGAAGAGTGCCCTGCTGGCAAGAAGGATCCATGACTTCATATGGTTTGCGCCGTATTCGTATTGTGCCATCCGCATGTACCAACGTGAATCTGGACTCATCAGTACAGGAAACATTTTCCCACATGTCTAGGGTTCAGTGGCAATGTTCCGGCGCCCATGCTAATCTTTGCACCCTGTGATGTGCGGTCAGCAGCAGTACCCTCGTAAGACGATAGCTTCTGTACCCCATAGCGAGGCGATGGTTCTGGATGGTGTGACTGCTTACACGTTTTTGTGCACCAGCGTTAAATTGCCGAGTGATTTCCTGCACTGTGGCTCGTCTATCCGCTGTTACAATGCGAGCTAGCCGACGATGACTCCTCTCATCCACACGCTGTTGTCCACGGCAGTTCGGCCTTGGAGGGATGGTTTTACCGGATTCGATGTACTCGTGAAAATCCCAGTGCCAGCACGACATCCGAGATGGAGTGACCAATTCGTCGGGCCCCGACAATTTGCCCACGATCAAATGCGCTTAGATCATTCGTCTTACCCATACTGCGTCCGACTCTTACTAATTCCCGTCGCATCACTCTTTATATTGTCGGATCGCTGCTACGTGATGTCGTTTCCGTTTACAGGACCGCCCACAGCGCCATATTTGCATAAGGCCAGCTGTCTCTAATTCAACTGCTCTTCAGCGTACAAAGAAAAGAAAATATGTTTTTTCACCTTTTTCTAAATGAAATGCATTTACATTTACTGTGAGTATTACTCTAAGTTTTGTATTCTGCATTCTCGCCTGTGTAACTCTTTTGCCTGTTTACATGCCTATTTGTTTCTGGTTTTATTCTTTTTCATTCTTAGCATTCGCAAGCATCGGATATACCTATGTCCACCACCGATACAACTGGGATCCAACAATGTACTCTTACGTTTCAACACTGTCTTCTGCTGTGGGTTTAGTAGCCATGGTGATTTGTGTGCCTCTGTTTAGAAGAGTTCTCAAGATACCTGATGCCACTCTGGGCATCATCGGAACGGTATCTTCATTATTTAAAAATATCAGCTATGCATTTGCTGTGACACCATGGATCTACTATTTTGGTAAGAAAGGGTCGATTTGAAGATTGATACAGAATTTCAAATATCATAGATGTATACAGGGTTACAAGGGAAGTCCTTGATTAGGGCAATATCTCACGAACTATGGCAGTTAGCGATTTACTTCTTGTGCAGTTGTATAAGAAACCCCCTATGGTGCACACAATAACACCACGAAGGATCCTCTTGCCACTTTTTTGGGGTTTGAGGAGGCTATGGTGTTCTTCTTTGCACATAGGGCAAAAAAAAGTCAATTACAAACTTGTTCAGCGAGTCAAAAATAGTACATAAATGTTTTTGGCCCGTAACAAAAGATGGAAGAAGAATGACTCCCCAAACGCGAAAAAAAGCGGAAAGCTACTTGAGTCGCTGTGTCCGAATCATATTTGCATGGATTTCAAATGTGCTTTCTACTCCGTCGTCAAAATACAACAAGAAAGATGACACCGAATTTTCGGGTGTAATAAGCACGTCTTTTGAATCCGTTCTGACGCAAATTAAATTTATCAAAGCTAGTCAAAGTAAATGGAACCGGTATGGAAAAAAATAGTATCTGACGGAAGGAAGAAGTTTTTCAATCGGGTCTTTAATACCTCAGATATTGCTGTAAACGGAATCGTGAGCTTACGAACTCTTAGAAACAGAGATATCGACAAAAATAAGATGTGACTTTACGTCCCTTGGTGGGAAAACCATGCATTATTTTAGGAAGAAAGTATTCACAAAAGGTTTATCCATATCAGCGGTATCGGTCCAAGAAAAAAATTTTAGTCGAGTTTTCAGTAGCCCAGATTTTGCTACAAATACATCAGAAGTAGAAATTAACACTTATGACCCCTGGTGGCCAAACCATTCTTTACCAAACATTAGAAAATACGTGAAAAATATTTTCCGTCAGGTCTTGTATGCGATACAGGATGAATTTTTTCAAATCGGAGTTTTAGGAGCAAAAAACGCGATTTACCATTGTGCACCCTAGCGGAAAGTCTATGATTTACTTGAAAATTTTGAATTTATAGGAAAAACATTTTGCATCGCAAACACTATCCAACAAAGAAGGATTTTTTCAAATCCGACTTTTAGAAGTAGAGATATTGACAAAAATAAGATATACATCTACGCCCCTGGCGTAGAAACCATGCATTATTTCAAGAACAAAATGCTCCTAAAATGTTTGTCGACATGAGTAGTATCGGTCCACAAAAGACTTTCTTTCAATCGAGATTTTAGGTGCTCATATTTTGCTGCAAATATATCAGAGGCGGAAATTAATACTTACGCCTCCTGGTGGCCAAACAGTTTTTTACAAAAATTTGAAATTACGTGCAAACGATTTCCCATCAGGAGCTGTATCCGGTGCAGAAAGAATTTTTCAGATCTGAGATTTAAAAGCAGAGATATAAGGGCCGCAATTTACCTTTACGCCCCCTAGCGGAAAGTCTATGAATTACGTGAAAATTTTAAAATTATATGAAAAACATGCGACACGGAAAACACTATCCAACAAAGAAATAATTTTTCAAATAGGACTCCTGGAAGTAGAGATATTGACAAAAATAAGATATACATCTTCGCCCCCTGGCGGAGAAACTGCAATATTTTAGGAAGAAAATATTCCGAAAAGGTTTATCTATGTGAGTGGCATCAGTCCATCAAAGAATTTTTTCAATCGATATTTTAGAAGCTCAGATTTTATGGCAAATACATTAGAAGCGAAAATTAACACTTACGCCCCCTGGTGGCTAAAGTATTCTTTAACAAAAATTCGAAATTATATGCAAAAGATTGTCCATCAGGAGATGTATCCGCTGCGCAAAAAAAATTTTCAAATCGGAGTTTTAGAAGAAGAGTTATCGGGGAAAGTGCAATTTACTTTTACGCCTCCTAGCGGAAAATCTATCCGTAGTTTGAAAAAGTAACTATATCTAAAATACTCTTCGACATAAATGGAATCGAAAGATAAAATAATTTTTTCAATCTGATGTTTAGAAGCAAATATGTGGAATAAAATGTATTTTTGTATTCGACATCATCTGCATTTACGCCCTCTAGCGGCGAAATTGTACATCGTAAAAAAGAAAAACGAAATAAAAGATCACCATTCGCATATTTCAAGCTTTCCAATGCAAAAAGAATTTTTCAAATCGGACTAATAGTTGCAGAGATACCGTATGTACAGGCGAACGGACTGACGGACGGACGGACAAACCGATAACATAAGCAAGATCATTTATTACAAAAGACGTGCTAAAGACGTCATGCGTGGTCGGTATGCCAACACTTCTTGAACCAGTGACGGGAAGTCGAAAGTTTTGCCACGTACGCAAGTCAGTTAGATGTGCATACAGTTTTCCTTTTTGGATGAGTGTTTCGTTACTTTATGCTATTTCTCCTTGTCTCACTATATTGGACATCAAAGTCTGATATTGAATATGTCAAGGAACTGCGTTTTATTTCAGAACAAGAACTGTTGATAAGGTTTGTAGAAAAAATTTTCCTTTGTGCTTTCATTTACTTAGAACTTACCAGTTTAGATAAGTTCTAAGTAATAAGTTCTTGTATAAATACTCTGTCGTTGCTTCCGGATGTTGTGATTTTCTTGGGGCCACATAAGTTTTAAGGAATAAGTTCTTGTCTAAATACTCTGTCGTTGCTTCCGGATGTTGTGATTTTCTTGGGGCCACATAAGTTCTAAGGAATAAGTTCTTGTCTAAATACTCTGTCGTTGCTTCCGGATGTTGTGATTTTCTTGGGGCCACATAAGTTCTAAGGAATAAGTTCTTGTCTAAATACTCTGTCGTTGCTTCCGGATGTTGTGATTTTCTTGGGGCCAAATAAGTTCTAAGGAATAAGTTCTTGTCTAAATACTCTGTCGTTGCTTCCGGATGTTGTGATTTTCTTGGGGCCACATAAGTTCTAAGGAATAAGTTCTTGTCTAAATACTCTGTCGTTGCTTCCGGATGTTGTGATTCTCTTGGGGCCACATAAGTTCTAAGTAATAAGTTCTTGTCAAAATACTCTGTCGTTGCTTCCGGGTGTTGTGATTCTTTTGGGGCCACATAAGTTCTAAGTAATAAGTTCTTGTCTAAATACTCTGTCGATGCTTCCGGATGTTGGGATTCTCTTGGGGCCACATAAGTTCTAAGTAATAAGTTCTTGTCTAAATACTCTGTCGTTGCTTCCGGGTGTTGTGATTCTTTTGGGGCCACATAAGTTCTAAGTAATAAGTTCTTGTCTAAATACTCTGTCGGTGCTTCCGGATGTTTTGATTCTCTTGGGGCCACATAAGTTCTAAGTAATAAGTTCTTGTCTAAATGCTCTGTCGGTGCTTCCGGATGTTGGGATTCTCTTGGGGCCACATAAGTTCTAAGTAATAAGTTCTTGTCTAAATACTCTGTCGTTGTTTCCGGGTGTTGTGATTCTTTTGGGGCCACATAAGTTCTAAGTAATAAGTTCTTGTCTAAATACTCTGTCGGTGCTTCCGGATGTTGGGATTCTCTTGGGGCCACATAAGTTCTAAGTAATAAGTTCTTGTCTAAACACTCTGTCGTTGCTTCCGGGTGTTGTGATTCTTTTGGGGCCACATAAGTTCTAAGTAATAAGTTCTTGTCTAAATACTCTGTCGGTGCTTCCGGATGTTTGTGATTCTCTTGGGGCCACATAAGTTCTAAGTAATAAGTTCTTGTCTAAATACTCTGTTGTTGCTTCCGGATGTTGTGATTCTCTTGGGGCCACATAAGTTCTAAGTAATAAGTTCTTGTCTAAATACTCTGTCGGTGCTTCCGGATGTTGTGATTCTCTTGGGGCCACATAAGTTCTGAGTAATAAGTTCTTGTCTAAATACTCTGTCGTTGCTTCCGGATGTTGTGATTCTCTTGGGACCACATTCCAGGTTCCCTTCCATCTTTTGTTATGGGATAAAAACATTTATGTACTATTTTTGCCTCGCTGAACAAGTTTGTAAGTGACTTTTTTGCCCTATCTGCAACGGGGGACGCGATAGCTCACTCAATCCCCTTAAAAGGGGGCGAGGGGATCCCTCGTGGTGTTATTGTGTGCGCCATAGGGAGTTTCCTATACAACTGCACAAGAAGTAAATCACTAACTGCCGTATTTCGTGAGATATTGGCCTGATCAAGGACTTTCCTTGTAACCCTGTATATATGAGGGATCTTCGAAAAGTAAGGTATCATATTTCTTTTCTCTGCAATGTTTAATCAGAGGAGTTTGAAATAAAACATAAAGAAAGAACTACATATAAACTGCACTCATGTCCAGAATTAAGGATCACCGGCAAAAGACTAAATTTTGGATTCGCAAGTCGTTGGTTAGCGGTGAAATCATTCCCCCGTAATAAAAACACGTAAGAGCAAGCTACGTAAGAGTATTTGTTCATATTCAAATTGTCAGGAATCTCGTGATAGCTGCGTACTGCCGATCGGCGATAAAAGCTGAAGCGTGAGCGGAAAGAAGTCGCTTGTTTTGTTGGTGCTGAAATACAGGGCGGCCTTTTTACGTTTTTCCAACCGTAGGTTGAAGAAGCCTATATGCTCCAGCTTTGTGCGTCTGTCTGTCTGTCCGTCCATCCGCTCGATATCTCGCGTAAAAATGGCTCAATTTCGATGCAATTTTAGTATGTGGTAGAGAACAACCTAGGAAGGAACCTAATGAAAATGGGTGAAATGGGGTCAAAGGTCAGAATAAAGCAGCGGAATCCATTCAATCACGCTTATGCGTCATAACTTACGTAAAAATGCTTCGACTGCGGCAGAACTATACCATGTTGTTCTTTAGGTAAATTGAAACAATTCTGTTAAATACAATCGAAATGGTGTCAAAGGTCAGGGTACAGCTATTACCCTCATAACTTGACTAAAAGTGCTTCTATTGCGACAAAACTTTAGTATGCTGTTCCGGAGGTATATTTGTTTAATATCATAGAAATGGGGTCAAAGATCAGGACACAGGAGCGAGATTTATTCCACTGCTATAATTCTCATAACTTGTCTAAAAATGCTTCTATTGCGACAAAACTTTAGTATGTTGTTCCGGAGGTATACTGAATCAATTATGTTTAATATAATTGAAATAGGGTCAACGGTCAGGGCACAGGAGCGAGATTTATTCCATAGCCATTATACTCATAATGGCTAAAAGCGCTTCTATTGCGACAAAACTTTAGTATTTTGTTCCGGAGGTATACAGAACCAATTCTGTTTAATATCATGGAAATGGGATCAAAGGTTGGGTGGGCAGAGGAGCGAGATTTATTCCACAACAATTATTCTCATAACTAAAGTAATAACTTGAGTAATGATTTCTGGTATGTTGGAAAGCGTATCATAATCAATGCAATGCATGATTTTACTAACTTTTTGTTGTTATGGTGACTTGTAGTACATCTAAAAGAACTCATCCGGTTGAATTTACCCGTGTTGTTTAACAACGAGAGACGTAGCGAAGGAGTTCGGAATTGCCCAGAGCGTTGTATCACGGATCTGGAAGCAATGTTCTGAACATGAAATAGCTGCCAAAAGGAACATTAGTGGTCGACCACTTAAAAATACTTCATCTCAAGGTTTTAATCCTGTTGTTACGGCTATAAGATCTTCCCGAATAACTGCTGGCAACTTGGCAAATCAGCAGGAATCAAGCACAGGTACCAAATATCGCATCAAACCGTGTCGCGGTGTTTGAATCATTTATGATTGTATGCCCGAACACGTGTACAATGTGTCCCATTGACCCCAGCACGCAAAACAACTCGCTATTGATGGTGTCGTGAATACTCCGCATGGAGTGAGGAGCAATGAGCCGATGTTCTGTTCACAGACGAAAGCCAATTCTGTTTATCGCTTGACGCTAGGCGGCAATACATCTGGCGAGAACTCCGCACTGCCTATTCAGCCCCAAAAATAGCAGGAATCGACCGTTACACGTGTGATGGAATAATGGTCTGGTCTGGGATGATGATCAGAGGGGGTATAGAGCTCTTCGTGTTGGAGAAAGAGTCAATGAATGCCCAGCGTTATTGTGAGAAGATCATTTTAAAACATGTAATGCTGATTTGTGGTGCTGTGGGAAATTCTTTCGTTTTTATGGATGATAACGCCCGCCCTCATCTATCATAATGTGTTTTTGAACTCTTAGAGAACGAGGGGATTGACCGAATGGAGTGGCCTGCCAACTTCGCTGACCTAAATTCAATGGAAAATGCTTGGGACGCGCTGGAGAGGCACACTGCTGAACGCTATCCCCCACCTGGCACCAGAAAAGACACTCCTTATTAAAATATTTTCATCCACATCCTGTTGGAATGAAAGTATGCTATGTAAACACAAGTGATCCTTAATTTCTGGACATGAGTGTATTTATAATCTCCAAATAATTAAGACACTTGTCACAACTCTTGCCACATAATCTCCAAATTCATTAAGACACTTGTCACAATGTTTAATGAGTTTAAAAATTCAGCTACTGAAGACGTCCATGCCCAAACCCATAAACCAACAAAAAGGAAAGCTTGAAGCACTCTCGGTGGAAAAGGCATTGGGAATGTGTTCCTACCAATGCTTTTAGAGAATGACCACAAAAACCTTATGTAATTAAGTCGGTTTACTGCGCAGGCCACAGCAGCAGTTGAGTAACATCTCCATAATCCGATAACCATGAATTGACACGACTGGCTCTATAAATAGGATCATATTATCTTCAGGCGTGGTATCAATTTCGGAAAACAGTGTTGTTGAACCATGGTAATTGGTCATTTAAAAGGCGTACATACTCCCTAGAGAAAATTATACTATAATATGTAAAGATGGATCTTGAGGAATGCCGAAGTAACGCTACCCAAAGAAAAATCGATTGTTACTCACGTTTGATCGATGGCACGAGACAGTCAAGTTTGTAGACTTCTTTTGGCATTTTTAATACAAATCGAGCAGCATATCAAACATAGAGTAAGAAACGATTCTTCAGACGTATCTCCTGATGAAATTTCGAAATCCAAGAACATCGTACATAGCTTCAGAAATTGTGAACTTCAACGAATTAAGCTCTTCAGACTTTACTTGCTTATTTCCAAGAGCGATGCTCGCAATGTGCGAAATGTTTTCTCCCGCCTTGCTAGATGGTGGCAGCCTGTATGATCTTCATCTTCGCACGGTCGTTTATGAATTCAGTGCACCAAAACTACATCTGCTTGTTTGAAAGGAGCTTGTCTTCTTACACAGATACCAGTTCATGGTACATGCACTTTGCGAAGTCACTTTTGCTTGCAAAATTCGAATAATTTCATGAATCCTCCTTCGAGTGGACGCATACAAATTCTTGGATGGTGGTTAGTGGGATTGGATACACACTCTCACTGTAGTTTTGGACCACACTCTCACTGTAGTTTCAATCTGGCAACTACAATCTGCAGCCTGCACAGGTGGTATGTTTCTAGATTAGCAATGGTTCTATCTGTCTGTGGTGTTTTACTTCTCTCCTTTATCAAAAAAATTAATCTGCTACCTTACTTTTTGGAAATTCTCTGTGGACTGTAAAAAAAAAAACACAAAAGACACTTTGCTATAACAGCAAAATATCTGCACCAGTAGCAAATTTCGATTGTGAAAGTATGCGCAACAAGTAGCCATGCTGCGCGTACTACATGGATCAGCTGATTTCCATTTTCGAACAGGAGCAAGATTTCTGGTTCTTATGATAAGCAGTTTTCGCTTCCCTAACAACAGCAGTCTTGTTCATGTTGTAAGCAGTTCTCGCTTTCCTAGAGTTTTGCTGGACCCTAGCAAGATATCTGATTTATGTGAAAAGTAGTTCTCGCTACGCGAGCAAAAGATTTACTGGATCTGTCAAGATTTCTTGTTTCTGTTATAAAAAGTTCTGACTTTCCTAGAGTTTTACTGGACCCTAGCAAGATTTCTGGTTTCTGTGACAAGCAGTTCCAGCTTCTTTATGTTAGATTAACAGGTATTTCGTGCTGAGATGTAGATAAGAAGAATTCAAAGTTGTCGAAGCACGGAAAATTTTCATGAAGCAGCCGAAGCACACATACCACACTTTAAATATTCCTTCTGAAAATGTAGGATCTAAAAAACGTCTTTATTTACAATTTAAAAAATTATAGTAGATAAACGCTCTGGCGAGCACTTTTGCGACCACTATTGCCGCATCATCAGGCCATTGAATTACCTGCAGAGCTTTGATCTACCATGATTTTTAAAATTGTGAATAAAGACAGGAGAGTATTAAAGAGGATTGTTACGTGTAATAAGAAAACCGCCGCGCCGAAAATTAGTTCGGAGCTCAATCTGCATCTCCAGACCCCAGTGTTAACGAAAGCAGTGGGCAGGGAATTGCAGAAACAAGATATTCACAGCAGAGCTGCTATTGCAAAACCTCTGGTTACCCGGATGAATGCACAACGGTGACGACAGTGGTGTCAGGAGCATGCAACGTGAACTGCCGATGCCATTAACACTATTCCTCACCGTAGGACGTGTTTCTGCGTGGAGAACATCGTCAGAAGCGTACAATCTAGACTGCTTGCTCTCAACAGAGCAGCACGGTGGTGGTTCTGTCGTAGAGGTCATATGGTGCCTTTCATCAAGTCCCCTGATCACCTTGAAGTAACGGATGACTGGCTTGGCATACGAAACCGATTTGGCAGGCCAAGTCCATGCAATGGCTCAGGCAATGTTTCCTGCAGGGGATTCCCTCTATCAAGATGATAACACCCCAATTCACAGAGCCTGAAATGTCCAATCGTGGTTTGAGGAACATGAGGACGAACTTTCACACCTTCTTTGGCTCCCTCAATCACCAGACTTAAACATCACCGTGGTATGTGTCGGAAAACAGAGTAAGATCTCCTTATCCTCCTCCATCTCTCAAGGATCTGCAGCAATTTCTGCATGAAGAATGGTGTAACATCCCAGTAACAACCATCCAGGAATTTGTATGCGTCCACTCGAAGCAGGATTTGGGCAGTTTTGATTGTCAAAGGTTGTCCTACACCCTGTTAGGTACGTAACACCTTCTTTTCCTATGTATTTACATTATTCTATCTAATCCTGTAGCTGTAAATAGCCGATTGGCTGAGGCAGTTCTGCGCTGTTGTCAACCATTGGAGAAACTGCTATGCCCTGCAGCACATCTTCGCGCATGATTGGAGTGGTGCCGTACCAGGTCTGTTTGTCAGGACGAATGGAGCCAGGACGTATTTAGCGATGAGCCTCTCTCTCTCTCTCTCTCTCTCTCACTGTCGACGATAGCCTACTAATAGTCTGTAGACCACGTGGCCACTGGGCTAAGTTTTCTGCCATCTGTGAGCGTCATACAGCTGCTTGGCCTGATGTCATGGTTTGCAGCGCTCTCAGTTTCAACATCCGTTCACTACTCGTTCGCATAGTGCATACAATGACAGCGCGGCGATGTGTCGATGAGGTGCTGCAGACCATTTGTTGCCGTATCCCCGTAGTATCCCTGACGCCCAATTTCAACAAGATAACGCTCGCCCACACAGTGCCAACATCAGCAGACAATGCGTACAAGATTCAAGTGCTGCCCTCAATAGCGCGCGGTCCCCAAATTTCTCTTCAATGGTGAACGTGTAGAAGTTCATTGGCAGACGACTCAACGACCTACAGTGTAAAAGCAATTTTCCGGTAACGGAAATCGAAAACGCATCCATCTGCTCCGGGGCCCAATGCTTTCCCAATTAAGCTACACCCACAAATTTCGTCACTGAAACTTTGCTGTTTTGACATGTGTGTCACCTTTCAGGCATTTTGTCCCTATGGAAAGGGTTGGGTTGGAATCTTGGGATACCGGGTCAGCCTGCAAACCAGACTTGAAGAGAAGCTTGCCGCCCCGGTGGCGCAGTGGTCTAAGGCGTTGGCCTCTGATCATTCGTCCAAAGCGGTCCGGGTTTGAATCCTGGTGAGGCATGGATGTTGTGTTTGTCTTACGGCACTGGCTCTCTCCCTTCCCTGGAACCAGTGACTCTAAATTAGGGACGGGCGACTGCTTATAGCCTATTGAGTTGCTCGCGGTGGTCGTTAAACCTCCAATAAAAAAAAAAAAAAAAAAAGAGAAGCTCACTGTAGAACGAAATCTGACTAATTCTAGATGAACTGTGGAACGAACGTCACACATTTTTCGAATAACCCAACGGCCAGGAGATTAATTCACGTTCGGGCGCCAATGTAGTGTAAAAGTCATTTGCCGGTGGCGACAATCGGATCTATAACGAAGTGAATTTCTCCGTCATTTTTATCCGCGCCGGGGTTCGAACCCGGGTCCACTCATTCCGGAATAAGTTGCTCTACCAATTAAGCTACGCGGACGTTTTATTCTGATTCCTATCTGCCTTTATGTCGTGTGCGTCCTTCTGGCAGGTACGTCACATCTCCTGGTACGTTACAGATCTTTCTGCTGCGGAGATGAATACTTTCCCAAATAAGCTACACCGGCGAAGTTTGTCGCTGCAGCTTTACCGTAATCATATGTGAGCCACTTTCTTGGTAGATACGACACAGACTCTGCAACACCCTGTCGCAAATTCCATTAATTGAGGTCATAGGTCAACGGCGTATGGTCTGCCATACCTCAAAAGACTTTTCCAATCGATGGCACACCGTGTGGTCGAGGATATAGCACAGCATGTCGGTCATGCGATCCACTGACTCATGCAATATTATATTGTCTCCTCCGTCATCGTATTAGTGCAATCCCTCATAAATTAAATCACTTCTTCCCAACCAACTTACTTGTGCCGCCCAGGAGTTGGAGTGGTCTTAGTGCTGACTTATGACCATTCGTCCGAGTTTGAAACCCAGTGAGGCATGGATGTTGCGTTTACCTTAGGTCACTGACTCTCTCCCTTCCCTGGAACTAGTGTCCCAAAATTAGAGACGGGCGACTGCTTATAGCACATTGAGTTGCTCACGGTGGTCGTTAAACCTTCCTGTTAAAAGAAACAAACATGTCGACGAAAGTTACCACATATGTCGACATATATGGTAACTTTTGTCTCATTTTGTGGTGTGACATTTTTCTTTGTCGACTGGTGCGTACCCAATGCCTTTTTTCTAATTTAAGGATTAGTTATTGTGATACAAGCCCTCAAGATTTGCTGAAGCCATTTTCTTCTCTACCGCTGTTTCAGACTCGCAACGAAGCCCGAGATTTACGAAAGAAATTTCTTTCGATTATATACTTATACATGTATATGGTCCTAAGTGGAGGTAATGTAGACCTAGTGGCGCAGTGGTCTAAGCGTTGGTTTCTGCCCATTCGTCCGAGATGAGTCCGGGTTCGAATCCCGGTGAGACATGGATGCAGTGTTTGTCTTCCGGCACTGGTTCCCTCCCTTCCTTGGAACCAGCGGCCTAAATTAGGGACTGGCAACTGCTCTTAGAACTAGCCCATTCAGTTGCTCACGGTAATCATTAAACCTTCAACTAAAAAAACAAGTTAGTAAAATCATGCAATGCACTGATTATGATACGCTTTCCAACATACTAGAAATCATTACTCAAGTTATTACTCAAGTTATGAGGAAAAGGGCTGTGGAATAAATCTCACTCCTGTGCCCTGACCTTTGATCCCATTTCGATGATATTCAACGAACTGGTTCAGTATACCTCCGAAATGACATGATAAAGTTTTGTCGCAATCCAAGCATTTTTACGTAAGTAATGATGCATAAGGGCTATGGAATAGATCCCGCTGCTGTGTCCTAACCTTTGACCCCATTTCGCCCATTTTCAATAGGATTCGTCCCCAGGCAGGTTCCTACATCATACTAATATTTCATCCAAATCGAGACATTTTTAAGTAAGTTATGACGCATAATGGCGATGGAAGTGATTCCGCTCTCATATCCTGATCTTTGATGCCCATTTCGTTCAGTTTCAACAGGGTTCCTTTCCAGGTGTTCCCCTACCATATACAAAACTTTCATCGAAATCGAACGGTTTCTACACGAGTTATGGTGCGGACGAACATATGCAAACAACGCGTGACGTAATGAGGCAGATGGGAATCACGACCATCTGCTCGCAAGAGTGTGACGTCATAAAACTTTAATAGGATCCACACACAACGCGTGACGTAATGAGACAGATGGTGTGACCGCGCGCCAACATCTAATGGGACGACGCCATGACACTACACTAAAAACGTGGTGATTCGGGGTGGTTATTAAACCCACTAAACGAATTTTCCTAAAGTCGAGATCAAGGTAAATCGATTTCTAGTACCAGAAAACGGTAGGTTAACGACTTTCATCAAAATCCTTAGAGCCGTTTTCAAAATAAAATTTACATACGTACAAGAATTGTTCCTTTAAGGTGAACGTCAAGTAATTTTGTTTCCTGTACTTCGAATGGAAAAATCTCTGTACGCATTTTCTTCCCAATTAATGCGCTCCCAAGGATGAAAATTTGAACATCGATTAAAATATCTTCATTTTATAACTTGCAATACTTAATATTTTCTAAAACATAACCATAATTATGCAATCCAACATTTGTTTGTCTACTGACGCCATCAAAGTACAGGTCGTGCCATCCTTTTTCTGGTTTCAACATCACCAAAGGAAAGGTTATTGATTTTTAATATAATTATGGTTTTGTTTTAGAAAATATTAAGTATTCCAAGTTATAATATGAAGTTATTTTAATCGATGTTCAGATTTTCATCCTTGGGAACACATTAATTCTGAAGGAAATGTGTAGGAAAGTTTTTCCATTGGAAGTATGGGAAGCAAAATTAATTGACGTCCACCTTAATAATATGGGATAAGGGCGATGGAATGGATTGCAATCCTATGTCCTGACCTTTGACCCTATTTCGTCCATTTTCAATAGGGTTCGTCCCCAGGTGGTCCCCTACCACATACTGAAATTTCATCGAAATCGAACCATTTTTACGCACGTTATGACGCATAAAAGCAATGGAATGCATCCCGCTCCTATGTCCTGATCTTTGACCCCAATTCACCCATTTTGATTAGGGTTCGTATCCAGGCGGTTCTCTACCACATAGTAAAATTTCATTGAAATCGAACCATATCTACGCAAGTTATGACGCATAAGTGCAATGGAATGGATCCCACTCCTACGTCGTGACTTTTGACCCCATTTATCCAATTTTCAATAGGGTTAGTCCCCAGGTGGTTTTCTACCACAAACTAAAATTTCATCGAAATCGAACCATTTTTACGCCAGTTGTCGTGCGGACGGACGGACGGACGGACAGAGCTGGAGTATATACGCTTCTTCAACCTACGGTTGGAAAGCGTAAAAAAGTAATGGAAATGCGCTCGCATTATAGACGTTTCCTGCGTGGCGCTGAGAGTTCCAAATTTTGCACATTTATTAATATGTAGGAACGGTTGCTAAAATATCTGGTACTTTTAAATTTATGTGCGATTTGAAAATGGCGTGATCAATCATTGTCTCCCTATCTCTTTTTTTCAAGCTTTTGTTTAATAGTTATCGTGTGCTACAAGGTAAGCAATTATTAAAAAATAACCTTGGTTTTTGAACACATTTCGAACTGTCGACTTGTTTAAAATTAGGGTCTTGAAATAGTTATTATAATGTGGTGAAAACCTTTTCAGGGTTTCTCTGGAGATATACTTATGTTACTATTTCTTCTACTTGTCGTCTTAGACTTTCCACAAGTTTCTGAATTACCTAAGAACGTTTTGAATTACCTTGTGCGTTTAAGCAATGTAATATTAATTACTCCTTATGCCGTGGGCAGTTGTTTGTATTAGGCGGAGTTAAGGGGTGGCACTGGGGGCACGTGCTCCGGGCGCCGGTGATAGGGGACGCCCAGCAGGGCGATATGAAGAGATGGGACGCAGGCGCTCATAAACCCTTACGTGATTTCGAATTACATATCAAATTTCATAATGTATAAAAAATTTTGAATCAAAAGCGAGTAATGGCTCGAGCGCAGTAGTAGTAAACTTTGGTAAAATATACAACCTTCACAACTGTCCGAATAAAATCCCTGAGCTTATTCGTATAGTAATGTAAAGGCTGCTCACTCTATAATGCTGTAATTCTCATACTTCACTATGTGGACGGGGCAGCTCGATGGAGATTGTTCTGTCAGTGACGTCACGCGTGGCTCCCTCATTGCTACCAAATTCTCGGCTATCACCTACTGGCTGCCACCGTAGGTGAGGATAGGTACTGTCATGTATGCTGTTGTTGATGTCCTCTTGTACATAGCAACTGAGTACGTGGATCAGACCAAGGAAGATTTCTGTTAAGTCTTCGAAGCAGAAAATTTGTGTACACCATTGAACTTGTTTCTCACTATCATCCTCCACTTAGGGACCATTTGGAGCGCTACGAAAGAGGCCAACTTCTCTCATGAAATTCAGGATGAGTTTTTGAAAATCATTGCTGGTAAGATAAAGCAACAAATTCTAGATGACATCCGCCACTCGACATTAGTCATACTCATAAGGATCAGATATCTCAGGTAATAAATTATGTGAAGATGGGGGAAGAAGGTGTTTAGGTCACAGAGAGTTTCGTTGAGTTTTTTAGTCAGTGGAAAAACACGTGAAACTTTTGCTTAAGCAATAGTCAGAAAATTGCAAAACGATGGTTTAGTTCTCGGAAAATGCAGAGGACAGTTGTATGACAATGGGGCTCACATGGCAAGATTGTGCAATGGGGTTCAAGCACGCTTCCTGTAAAATACGAACTTCCACGCACAAAAGTGCGGAATGATACATCGACAAGAGCGTGTGGTGAGTGATCAAAACGGAGTAGCGTGAGAGATATTGAAGAGTTTAGTTTGTACCGTGGAGTGTATTCCAGTTTATGTTTTTGTGTTAAATAATAAAGTAATAAATGTTCTGTGTTGTAACCGGTGGTCTGTGATGTTACAATACTTTAGCAATATACTCTTGCATTATTCTTGTTATGTGCAGCTTACTCTCTTAATGTAGTGGGAGTTCAAGCTGCTAGTGTAAAGCCAGACGCAGATACTTTCGTTCTCCACTGTTTCTATTTATTTTTTTGTCTTTAACAGCTAGATGGAAAATATTATAGAAACGTGCTAAAATGTTCCTCGAATCCCAATCTAAGAAAAGGTGGTCCACAATGATGGAAGCTGATACAATAGAAGTTTTAGTAAGCTGAAGCTTGTCAAAACATATCTTCGAAGCAGAGCTGGCCAACAGAGATTAACAAATTTAAGTGTGATATCCATAGAACACGAGTTTGCATCAAAACTTTCTTTTGATGATATCATACGGGCTTTTGCTGCCAGAAAAGTCAAGCTGTAGACATTTCTGTCCCTGGAGATTTTTCTCGAAGTTTAAAAACCTGGGCTTCATCTTAAGTTGCACAGCTGTATTCAAATGTTAATGTCATAGAAAGGTTTACAACGCAAAACACAAAGGTTTGTATATTGAATAAAAATAAAGTTTGTATATTGAATTAAGTGTTCTTTTAGTGAACGGTGTATTAATGTTACAGGTATTTATTTAAAGACAAAGTGATAGAATAGTATGGTGAAAGACCAATTGCTCAGGTTTTGAATACGGGAAACTTATTAAGACTAAATTAA
Organism: Macrothele yani; assembly: GCA_039090855.1. Lineage (NCBI taxonomy): Eukaryota > Metazoa > Arthropoda > Arachnida > Araneae > Macrothelidae > Macrothele > Macrothele yani. Next base: position 25,614,360 of record CM076993.1, read on the forward strand.
ATTAATTATTATTTTTACTGTAAAAGAACTCTTGATATTATTGACTGTTAAGATTCAATCAAATAAATTAGTGGTTTAAGAATAAACTGGCCGCCCCGGTGGCGCAGTGCCGGCTTATGGTCATTCGTTCTCGTGGGTCCGAGTCCCGGTGAGGCATGGATGTTGTGCTTGTTTTACGGTACTGGTTCCCTCTGTTCCCTGGAACCAGTTGTCCTAAATTAGGAACGGGCGACTGCTTATAGCCTATAGAGTTGCTTACGGTGGACGTTAAACCTCCAAGCAAAAAAAAAAAAAAAAATCCTCAATAAGTCGTTTGTGCTCAATATCACAAAAACCCATGATTGTTACGATATTAATAAACGAGTTTTATTCATTTTGAACTTTGAAAGAACAAGAAAAGAAAATCAGATGCAATTGTAAAATTCAACGAAATGCTAGTAGATGTAATCTCAGAAATTTAAAAATAAATTTTAGTTAATATGTTGTTGATGAAGGAACGGTGAAGGGAGCGCCAAGATCTGCTTTGCCCCTGGTGAAATAAATCCTAGCTCCGCCTCTGAGCAAGTATAAGTAGTCATATAAGACAACTATTCCGCCTCTTGTTATTGCAACTCGGCTTGGAGTTACAAACAAATCGCCCGACAAATAGTGTTGTTTTCCGTGTTGATTTCAACACCGTCCTATATAGCTGATATCATTTGGCTACGACAGATATTGCGTAAAGTCATACCCTTTCATATCAGGATTGCGAGATAACTCATTGTCACGAGGGGTGTTATCGTGAAGGTTTTACTATCCAGCTACTCCAACTTATGCCTTTGCTTTTGTAGTATTGCGTAAGGAGCAAAAAGCATAGCCATAATTAAAAAATCCTGATGTATTGATGCCACTGTTTCCGCCATATTTCTTTTAGTGCTTTTTAGATTTAGAGAAGCATATGCAGCAAAACCAGTTTAAGGCGCAACCTGTATGAAACGGAAACCTGCGCAGAACGGAATGTTTTTTTTTTTGGTCATGAAATGGAAGATAGAAAATTGTGTAACGTACCAGGAGATGTGACGTACCTGCCAGAAGGACGCACACGACATAAAGGCAGATAGGAATCAGAATAAAATGTCCGCGTAGCTCAATTGGTAGAGCAACTTGTTCCGGAATAAGCGGACTCGGGTTCGAATCCTGGCGCGTATAAAAATGACGGAGAAATTTACTTCGTTATAATTGCATACAGTCTAAAACGGAACCTGCCAACGTGTAAACGGAAGTTGCCAGAGAGTAAATGAACCTGGAGGCAACGGAAAGTTCCCCGATGTTTCCGTGTAGTATTATAACGTAATGTCTTTTTCGTGAGCAAGATTAGTGTTACGCTATGTCAAAAACCATAAATAAGAATACGACGCATTAGTTCCTAATTAAGCTTTTACGGCCAGACGAAACATACATAGAAGTCAGACTTACTATAATCTTTTATTGTTCCAGCACGAATTTCAGTAACACTCCGCAACATAAGACAGCAGATACCAGATTAATTTTATCTAATTCAACGTCTACACACACATATCCACACGAGCAACTGTCGTATCGTACTTTTTATCTATCGTTCTTGTCACAGTCATACGACACTTTCTCTCTGAGCTCAAATGTGTTGACAACCTCATTCTCGTTTGAGGGAAAAGACATAACGTAAAGTTTGGAAGTATAAGGAGAAATAAACTCAAATTTACATAGGAAAAGGAACTAAAAGTGAAAGTTAATTTAGAATAAACGTCACAGTAGTCAAGTGTTTTAACTGAATAATAATCATTACACGATAAAATATAATGATTCATTCACACGGGACAAATATGCTTGAAGATGTAAATAACATAATCAAACACAGAGAGATTTCTTTTGAGATGTTTGTGAAGGACATAGTATATCCAATGTTTGACGTCTTCTTAAGCTACTCAGGTTTAGCTCATGCAACCAGCATTTTTCTCTTGGCCGGATGCAAAGTTCAAAAGTGGCTGTTTCTTGCGGATTTCAACGACACACTCCGATTTAATTCTCTTAACATTTATTCATTGAGAGGATTATTCACAACCTTTGCTTGTTGTGAGTTGTGTTCTCTCACTTGCCTCTTACCATCGCGTAAAAGAATGACGCTCTTTATTTGGATACAAAATTTAACGTTATAAAGTTATTAAAATGCACGAAAAAGAAAGTGTGCGTATCAAGCATTTGGCAGGAAATTCTAGTGCCAGAAAACTACAAATTTATGACATCTCAAACAAACAAGTTAGTAAAATCATGAAATGCATTGGTTATGATACGCTTTCCAACATACCAGAAATCATTACTCAATTTATTACTCAAGTAATGAGGATAATGGCTGTGGAATAAATCTCGCTCCTGTGCTCTGAACTTTGACCCCATTTCGATTATATTAAACAGAATTGGTTCAGTATACCTCCGGAACATCATACTAAAGTTTTATCGCAATCGAATCATTTTTACATAAGTTATGACGCATAAGTGCAATGGAATGAATCCCACTCCTGTGTCCTGACCTTTGACCCCCATTTCGCCCATTTTCAACAGGGTTCGTGCATAGGTAGTCCCTTACCACATACTAAAATTTCATCGAAATTGAACCATTTTTACGGGTACACGGACAGACAGACGGACGAAGCTGGAGCATATACGCTTCTTCAACCTACGGTTGGAAAGCGTAAACTGGACGAGATAACAGGACAGTGCAGTAAAGGTAATAAATAACTCAACGAAAAGAAGAATGCGGAAAGCCGAAAATGAAGGAGGCGGAATAGTCGTTTGAATAAGATAGGAATGGTTTGTTAGTGCAAGATCGAGAAATTCACCTTTTCAGGCCCTATGCTACAAGAAGGAGAAAGAGATGTAGCGAAAAAACTTGGAAATGAGTTCCATGCTTCAAAATGACAGAAGGTAACTCTGCATTATTTCAATTAATGAGTAGCGCATGTGCTCTCACTAAGTGTCATATTATAAAGTATACGCAGTCGTATCTGAATAATATGACCACCTCCCTCCCTAATAATGAGAACCAGACGAAACCCGTCGAAATCGATGGCAAGTTTTTTTTTTTTTTTTTTTTTGAAAATAATAAACTCGTATGAAACAACAAATGTAAACTTTATTTGACTGACTAATTCATTCAACCACTTCAGTAAAAACAATAATCCAGGTTCGTTATTTTTTTCGTGACTGAAGTCTTAACGATCACCGTGAGCAACTCAATGGGATATAAGCAGTCGCCCGTCCCTAATTTAAGGTCACAGGTTCCAGTGAAGGGAGAGAGACAGTGCCGTAAGACAAACACAACATCCATGCCTCACTGGGATTCAAACACGGTAGACGAAATCCGTCGGAATCGATGATTAATTTTTTAGCAGTCGCCCGTCCCTAATTTAAGGTCACTGGTTCCATGGAAAGGAAGAGAGCCAGTGGCGAAAGACAAACACAACATCCATGCCTCACGGGATTCGAACCCGATCCCCTTCATGAACGAATGATCATAAGCCAACGCTTGGGCTATAAGCAGTCGCCCGTCCCTAATTGAGAGTCACTGGTTCCAGGGAAGCGAGAGAGCCAGTGGGGTAAGACAAACACAACATCCCTGCCTCGCTGGGATTCGAACCCGGAAGACGAAACCCTTCAGAATCGACGATTAGTTTGTTTGTTTTTTTGTTTTTTTTTTTGGGAAGAATGAACTCGTATGAAAAGTTTATTTACATCTTTATATAATGGGAAACGTCTTACCTACATGAATAAACTGGATCGAATGAATGTTAAATTGTATGTATACATCTCACAGTCCAATGGCACAACGCAATGAGGTTTCCGAGGGTTCGCTGTTCAGATAAGAACTTTCAAACAAATTCCTGCTAGCGTTGTTTTGCGCAACGGTTCGCTGAGAAGAAAGACTTCGGACTTTGGACTATCTGAGTCCCTCCATACCTCCGCCTTCAACAGCGCGTGAGTCAACCGCACGCTTCACCCATAGACTTTACATGGGAACTTTGCCGCCCCGTAGCAGACAATGCCTACAAGGTTCAAGTTTCAATGGTAAGACCTTTAATTTGATACTTCAACCATATGTTTACGTTCAGCCGTTCTCTCATAACTGTTCTTATAGTAAAATACCTTATGGAACTTATATAACGTGATGTTGTTTTTGTGGGTCGGCACGTCGAACCTGTCGTTCCAAATAGTCCCACAAGTGCTCAATAGGATTGAGGTTGGGCGATTTCACCGACCAAGGGAGCTCACGGTGGTCGTTTAACCCCCCCCCAAAGAAACATCAAAGAATAGTCGTTCCGGTGGCTAAGTAGCTGGCTTCTGACCATTCCTCTGAGATGAGGCATTGGTGTTGCTCTTGTCTTACGACGCCCGTTAAGCCATATTTTTGTCCGTTGCTCCGAACCTGTGGACATAAATAAGGGACGAGCGGCGGTTTATGGCCTTGCAGCTTGTCATGGTGGTCGTTACCCACCCCTCACCCTAAAAAAAGAAAAAAAATATGAACTAAACTTTTCCAAACAGCCGATTTGCCTTTCCACCTGATCCTTTCTATCTTTTTTTTTTTTTGCGCCTTAATCTGACGAGTCAACTTTGCTGCTGCAAGCATCTTACAGTGACACTCCTCCTTAGAAACATTATCTTGCAACAACCCCAAATATGCTTTCTTTGTTCTCTTGACTGCTACTATAATCTCACTATTCCACAGTGCATCACATTTAATGTTAACCACTATCGTGGAAATGGAAGGCCATCATGCGCTCACGAATTGATTGATAAGAGTGCGTAACTACACAGAACGTAAACAACGATAGCATCTGAGTTAAATCAAAACATGTAGTCGATAGGTCCATAATAAACACAGACTTGGTTGTCGGCTCTGTCATGACCGCGCCATCTCATACAGATCAACGCACACACGATGCTTACTTTCTGCTCATCTCACGTTCAGATTGAAAGGACGTCGATTTGAGTGCGTATATGGTACTTATAGCAATGTAACAGCAGAACGGAATTCCAACACAGCAGTCGGTTGCTTCGTAGCTTGTATGAGCACTGGAGCAGGTATATTAATCAGCGTGAGAAATATTTTCAGGGAGATGTATGAGAAAATATTTTTCTTATCGATATTTTGCCTTATTTCATTTCAGCCTTACTACGTTTCCCCCTCATTGTGTACATTAATATTTGTATATATTGCGTTTTACCCTCATTGTGTATATTAATATTTGTTACTTTTTTTTCAGGAAATATAGTAGGCGTGTTGTACCCCGTGGCGATATTATGCACAAGGTCGATGCTTTCAAAGTTAGTTCCAGACGACGAACTAGGTATGTTTCAAAATAAAAAGTCGATTTCACTTCGATAGCTCTCTGTTTCAGATATCTACAGAAATATATATATATATACACTGGCGGAAAATGAAAAAAGAACACTAAGAAGGAATTGGCGGACGATCATGAAATTTACATATGTTAATGGGGTCGAGTTTACGTAGGTGTGATGTTAATTTCGGGACCAACCGGTGAGCGCTTACGCCACAGCATGGCATAATATGCAAATAATCGTCGGTGGTATTTAAGGAGTAAGGCGAAGTGAATGTAATCAGTCGTCGGCGTACGGACACGTGCGAAGACCCTGAAGAAGCTGCAATACCTGGACATGGAAGACATGTACGATTTCAGCAGTTATCGGACTTTGAGCGAGGTCGTCTAGTCGGACTTCGCGAGGCCGGGTGGTCGTATCGTCGTATTGCGGAGCGAATTGGACGGGAAGTATCGGTGATGGTACGATGGTGGAGTAGATGGTCCGAGGAACATTCCCACACGAGAAGACGTAGAACCGGGAGTCACAGACGGACTGATGAGCGGACTGATCGGCGCATAAGAAGAGCGGCGTTGTCAAGCAGAACATCCACTGCGACGCAAATCCGAGCTGCCGTTGCACCTGAGGTGAATGTGCGAACAATCCGCAACCGTCTACTGGATGCAGGACTACGTGCACGTGTGCCTCTGGCATGTGTACCTCTGACTCCAGCCCACCGTCAGGAACGGCTGCAGTGGTGTCGCCAACGTCTGCACTGGAGAACACAATGGCGATCTGTCGTGTTCAGCGATGAAAGCATATTCTGCTTGGGAGCCTCCGATGGCCGTATGCGTGTTCGCAGACGCACAGGGGAGCGTCTCCACCCTTCTTGCATCCGCTATCGACACACAGGACCTACACCTGGTCTCCTGGTGTGGGGAGCGATCAACTATCACTCTCGTACACAACTAGTGTTTGTACCGGGCACGTTAAACAACACCTCCTACATCAACAACATCATTCAGCCCGTTGTTGTGCCATTTGTAAAGGTCGGTCCATCGTGGTATTTTCCATCAAGATAACGCACGCCCACATACGGCACGTGCAACGCAACATGCACTTCAGGGTGTGGGAACAACTTCCATGGCCTGCACGTTCACCGCATTTGTCCCCCATTGAGAACGTGTGGGATTTTATGAGACAACGACTTATCCGGTCTCCACGGCCAGCCACGACCAACCCCGATTTACGCGTTCAGGTTGAGGATGCTTTCAACTCAATACCCCAAACTTACATCCAACATCTGTACGACAGACTCCATGTCAGAATTGCACAGTGTGACGCAGTTCATGGTGGTTCAACCTCGTACTAACCATGTTACACGGAAATGTTATTTTTCATTTTACCAGCAAATACAGCTGTATTTTGCCATAATGTTTTGATCACGTTATCCTCTGTATTCCGTTATTATGCTGTATAAATTTCGTTGGTATCAAACGTCTCCTTCTTGGTGTTCTTTTTTCACTTTCCGCCAGTGCTATTATTTTGCAACTTTCGTTTTAAATTCAAAAGTTTTTCCTTAGTTTTCAGCTTTGCTCTTCAGTATATATATATATATATATATATATATACCGAACGTAAATGAGTTTCAAACGTGAGATTTGGAACCTCAGACAACTTTCATAAAGGTAGTAAAATGACTTTTGCGTTTTTTTAAGGAGTCCATAAATATAAGAACACGAAAAGAAATTCCAAGAAAAACGAATACACGTCCATGACGTGCATGCGTTATGCAATTAAGAGCAATGTCTGCTTAGGTGAACACTGCGTGCGTCGTTTTGTGTAATAATAGAATGCCTCGTGGAAAGGAGTTAACTGCAGTAGAGGTTCGAAAGATATGGAAACTTCGCGGTGAAGGGAAATCATATCATGAGATAGCTGTTGCAATTACAAAGCCAAAAGATGCGATAGCAAATGCAATGAAAAGAGGTATCAAGGGATCTATTAAAAAGCGTTCCCGTCGCAAACGAAAGCTGTCCTCGAGGGATATACAACGCATCATGGAAATGGCAACCAGGAAAACAATGTCATAAAGAAATTGCTAGCTCCATACCCGTCAATGTTTCCCATCAAACTGTTTCACGTGTGCTGCACAGCTCAACTGTCGCCACGTACTTGAAAACGAAAGTGAGACCCGCCCTCACCAGAAGACATAAAGAGATGAGGAAAGCAGCTGTACTCCAGTGGATGCAGAATAACATCAGGTGGAATACAATTATTTTTTCCGACGAAAAACGTTCTAATTTAGGGGGCCCAGACGGCCTACATTATTACTGGCATGATCTCCGCAAAGAAAAAGATGTGACATTGAGGCGACATCAAGGTGGTCCGTCGTTAATGTTCTGTGGTGGTGCTTCTGCTAATGGGAAGACCGATTTAGTCCTGATTATTCCGTCAAGTATGAATGCTGAACGATATATCCAAGTTTTAGATCAACAATTTTTAGCATGTTCGTGGCCTTTAGGTGGTGATAATTTCATCTTTCAGAAGGACAATCAATGCCCCATCGCACACACCGAGAGTTTGTAAACAATGGTTTTCGGACAATAACTTCCGTGTTATGAACTGGCCACCCAATTCTCCAGACTTGAACATCATTGAAAATGTTTGGGGTTCAATGACTAGATTGGTATATGCTAATGGTCGACAATTTCCACTGTTCCTAAGTTAGAAAAGAAAGTCTTAGCAGCATGAGACAAGATCACTCCTTAGTATTTACGGAAACTCGTTGAAAGTATGCCTAACAGAATGGCTCAGTGTCTAGAGAACAAAGGTGGCCATACCACTTATTAAAGGTAATAATATTGTAAAATTAATATGTTTACAAATGGAAGGGCAAGCCGTCCTCATAATTTTGTACCTGCTCCAAATGGCATTTGCTTTGTTTCCTGTAATTATAATGAAAAAAACAAATACAAAATAATGTTTCTGCTATTTTGTGCTATCAATTACGTAAATATGAGGTTTTCCTATTCGTGCAGTTATTTTGTATTGTGCATCACCAGTGTTTATGGCGTCCTTATACTGTACTTATAAATATCAGCAGCAGTGCATATATATGTCATCATCATCAACCATTATCAATTCACTGATGGATGAAGGTCTCCCCAAGTTTCTTCCACAGTTATCTGTCTTGAGCCTTCTCCTCCATGTCACTCCAGTATACTTTGGAATTTCATCCATCCATCTCCCATGGGGTCTTCTTTTAGGTCTTTTCCTGCTCCTCGGAATCCAGTCAAAATTTTCGATTGCCCATCGGTGGTCAGTTCTTCTGGCAACATGTCCAGCCCATTGCCATTTCAGTGATTTCACTCTGGTCATGATGTCGTCCACTCCTGTCATTTTCCTTACCCACAAGTTCCTCTTCATATCTTTCCTGGTTACACCAAGCATGCATCTCTCCATGATGCTTTCAGTTGTCTGCAGTCTTTGTATGCCTTTTTGAGTTAAGGTCCACGTCTGTGTTTCGTATGTAAGCACTTGAAAGATGCAGATTAAACACTTTTCTTTTAAGACATAACAGCATACTGCTATTAAAAATTGTGCTGTTTCTTCCAAAAGCTCTCCATCCAAGTTTTATACGCCGATCAATTTCTTCATCAATGTGACCATCCCTTGAAATCTGCTGCCCAGGTATCGGTTGTCTCAAGCTATTCTACATCAATCGATTAATCTTCGTTTTTAGAAGTAAGAGTATTGTACATCACTTTTTGTCTTCTGAAAGTTCATTTTTACTCCCAATTTTTTGTTCTTGTCAGCAAGTTCTTGGATCATACTCTGCAGCTGTGAAGGGGTAGTTACAAAGATGACTACCTCATCAGCAAAACGAAGGTGAGTTAAGTAATTTCCATTAATCTTTATGGCTTTGTTTTCCCAGTTCAATGATTGAAAGACATTTTCCAATGTGACATTAAAGAGCTTTGGAGATACAATGTCACCTTGTGTCACTTCCTTTCCAATTCTTATTTGGGCTGTATCCTCAAATATCCTAACCTTTGCACTTGCAATTTTATAGATGTTATTAATAATGCTAATGTCAGTCTTGATAGAGAAGCCCTGAACGTTGCTATTGAGCAGGACAGTAGCCAAACATGCCAGGAACTAGCCCAGTCATTTGGTATTAAGCAGGACAGTAGCCAAACATGCCAGGGACTAGCCCGGTCATTTGGTGTTAAGCATGACAGTAGCCAAACATGCCAGGAACTAGCCAAGTCATTTTCTGTTAAGTAGGACAGTAGCGAAACATGCCAGGAACTAGCCCAGTCGTTTGGTGTTAAGCAGGACAGTAGCCAAACATGGCAGGAAGTAGCCAAGTCATTTGCTGTTAAGCAGGACAGTAGCCAAACATTCCAGGAACTAGCCCAGTTATTTGGTGTTAGTGATGAAACCACCCGAAGACATCTGCGTGAAATAGCTAAGGCGTACAAAGTATATATGTGGGTCCCGTACGAATTGTCTGCAATGAATAAACAGAAACGTGTCTCGGCTTATCTTGCACTGCTGTCTCGCTACGGCATGGAGCCATTTTGGGATAGGGTACTCATATGTGATGAGAAGTGGGTCCAGTACATCACCCAAAAACTTTCGAGATATTAGGTGTTCACCAGTGACTCAATTCCTTTCACATCGAAGCCAGCACCACATCAACGTAAAGTTATGCTGTGTGTATGGTGGACAGCACGTGGTGTTGTTAATTATAAACTATTGATACGCGGCCAAACACTTACCGCTGCAATGTACTGTGAACTACTGAAAAGCTTGCATAAGGACCTGAAAAAGAAGGAAGCAGCACTGGTCAACAGAAAGGGAGGTCTGCTCCTTCAAGATAACGCTCGTGTCCACTCTGCTTCATTGGCCAGAAACACTACCGAAGGACTTGGGTGGGAGCTTTTATGTCACCTAGCTTACTCACCAGATATCTTTCCTTCAAACTATCACTTGTTTCTTTCACTCGACATTCATTTGTGTGGATACGACTTCTCCAACTTTGATGTGCAGCACGCTGCCCTCCAAAACGTTTTCACTTCCCATGACCCGGTATTTTATCGTATGTAAGTTATTAATACATTGCCAGAACATTGTTGATGCCCATGGTAATTATTTTGATGAATAAATTGCTTTTCCATTACGTATGTGTCATAATACTTTGTCTCAGTCTCCGAAAACGGCAAATACTTTTGTGATTAGCTGATATCTCAAAGACAGCATTTGGACGATTCACAGTGATGGCGAATATTGGTAGAGTGGAACAATCCTAGTCGGAGGTATCTAGAACTCTAATATGCCACAAAATGTCATCTTCAGACTATGGAGGCGGTTCCTTAGCACAGGAGAGATTTATCGTAGAGAAGAACAAGGCAGTCCCAGGTCTACCACTACAGCATAAAACCGCTTTATGGTTCTAAAAGCAAGAAGACATCGGCAGAGAACAGATAGGCAACTGATTCTGAAGCTTCAAGCGGCTAGTCGCAGAGAATAACTCGATTTCTGATTTACCGTAAGTTGCACGAGAGAGGTCTCTTTTGCAAGAATATCTATCATTTGTGTTCCTATAACTCTCTTCTCCAGAGGGGTACGTTTAAGATGGATACGCAGACAATTGTGCACGGGGGCTTTTTTTACGGATGAGCCACGATACAGTGTAAATACTGATTCCGACGTACACTCATCTAGAGAAATCCATGTACTCGAGATAGCCCCTGAAATATCCGTGAAAGACCCAGTTTGCATGGCGGTGGAGGTTATTTTTTTGTCTAGGGAAGCATCATTACAAACCTTCACACGGACCTGCACATCACCTCAGAGTGGATTTGTCACAGAGCCACTCTGAAAGGTGATGTATTAGAGCAGGGGTGGGTAACCATCGGCCTTTTAGACTATTAAGTGCGGCCTTTTAGACTATTAAGTGCGGCCTTCTAGACTATTAAGTGCGGCCTTTTAGACTATTAAGTGCGGCCTTTTAGACTATTAAGTGCGACCTTTTAGACGATTAAGTGCGGCCTTTTAGACTATTAAGTGCGACCTTTTAGACTATTAAGTGCGGCCTTTTAGACTATTAAGTGCGGCCTTTTAGACTATTAAGTGCGGCCTTTTAGACTATTACGTGCGACCTTTTAGACTATTAAGTGCGGCCTTTTAGACTATTAAGTGCGACCTTTTAGACTATTAAGTGCGGCCTTTTAGACTATTAAGTGCGGCCTTTTAGACTATTACGTGCGACCTTTTAGACTATTAAGTGCGGCCTTTTAGACTATTAAGTGCGGCCTTTTAGACTATTAAGTGCGACCTTTTAGACTATTAAGTGCGGCCTTTTAGACTATTAAGTGCGGCCTTTTAGACTATTAAGTGCGGCCTTTTAGACTATTAAGTGCGACCTTTTAGACTATTAAGTGCGGCCTTTTAGACTATTAAGTGCGGCCTTTTAGACTATTAAGTGCGGCCTTTTAGACTATTACGTGCAACCTTTTAGACTATTAAGTGCAGCCTTTTAGACTATTAAGTGCGACCTTTTAGACGATTAAGTGCGGCCTTTTAGACTATTAAGTGCAGCCTTTTAGACTATTAAGTGCAGCCTTTTAGACTATTAAGTGCGACCTTTTAGACTATTAAGTGCGGCCTTTTAGACTATTAAGTGCGACCTTTTAGACTACTAAGTTCGGCCTTTAGTGTGAATCCAAATTTTCAGAGAGGCTTTTTGCTCTACAAATTTTAGAGTGTCTAAATTTGGATTCATTCAAAAACACTCATTGCACATAAAAAAATAAAAAATAACACATTTGATTCACTCAAACGCACATAAAAATAAAAAAAGGTTGATTCACTCAAAAGCACTTATTGCACATCACATTTTCAGAGTGGCTTTTTGTAGAGCCACTCTGAAAAGTGATGTTCTAGAGCAGGGGTGGAGAACATGCGGCCTTCTAGGCTATTAAGTGTGGCTTTTTGAGTGAATCCAAATTTTTCTGAAAATATCCTTTTATTTTTATTATGTTTTTTTTTCGTATTTCATAATTTTCATTTTAATCTTAAAATCACCGTATTTAAAATACCAGATAGTAAAAGAAGATTCAACAAAATAATGCTACCCAACTGACGGACACAAGGAAAATATTTCTTCTTCAAAAGGAAATTTCGGATGAACATTTGCCCAGTTAGAAAAGATCATTGATCAGCAAAAGGATTCACACGAATCATTTAAAGAATATGTAGCTGTGAGAGACTTATTAATTGGAGAATAGAATAAAAGGTTCACTGACTTTAAGAATCATGACAACACACTCAAGTCAACATCTCCTGAAGAATTACAAATGGAATTGATGGAGTTGTCAGATGGTGACATTTTTAAGTCCTTATTTGACGCTAAGAAATATCCAGTTGAAATATGGAAAAATGCAATAAAATACCCACGCCTTCGGCAACATGCACGAAAAATGCTTTCTTGCTTTTCAATCACTTATTGCTGCGAATCTACATTCTTCTACCTAACCCAAATCAAGATGATCTTAAGATCACAAATGACAGATACTCATCTAGAGGATCAGTTGAAGTTGAAAATACTCCAAATACGTGGCGACAGTAAAAAAAATAATACATCGCTCTTAACCACGTTCCAGAAACACACAGCAACCGAAAAATTGTTTTTCAGCCGCCGCTGTGGAATTGAACCAACAGAACTCTCGATATCTAGCCGAGTGCGTTACATATACGCGTATATGTCAATGCATATACGCGTATATGTAACGCACTCGGCTAGATATCGAGAGTTCTGTTGGTTCAATTCCACAGCGGCGGCTGAAAAACAATTTTTCGGTTGCTGTGTGTTTCTGGAACGTGGTTAAGAGCGATGTATTTATTTATTAAGGATCAGTTGAAACTGCGGACCTCCGTTTTGTAACTAAATATTCCAATGTTTCCAACAAAAAGCAGTCACAACAAAGTCATTAAAAGGCTGGTTAACTTTAGAATTAACCATTTTTTTCATTTTTTGAAGTTAGTTAGTATCTAGTAGTTAGATTTTTACAAAGTAATGTCCATTTTGAAGTGTATCTAATTGAAGTTTCTTGAATGCGGTTTTATTAGAATACAGCTAACTTAATGCAGCCTTTCAACATGAAATGGTTGGGTCTGTTTCGCTTGCCTGACGTTTACTTCACCGAAGGGTCACTTGACCAAAAATCACTTCACCGAAAGATCACTTGATCGAAACATTCATTTCGCCGAAGGGTCACTTGATCGAAAAGTTCATTTCACCGAAAGGTCTCTTTACCTAAAAGTTCCTTTCATCGAAAGGTTATTTAACCGAAGGGTCAGTTTATCGAAAACTTTGGATTACATTACAAGGTCTGTTGAAGCATGGTGCCAGTTTGGAATACAGACCACACCGAAAAGTTAGAGGATCATACTCAAATTGCACTTTTGATTTCTCCGCGTCACAAAGAACGCAACGATTTAGTTTTAAGACAAAAATAAAAATATTTGCTAAAAAGGCTTAAGCCTTTTTAGCAAATTTTAATCGTACATGCTCATGTTCATAAGGTTTTCATAAAAACTCAAGTTATTACAATACTGTTGCACATTTCATCATCATCATCATCATTGTCAACCATTATCAATCCACTGCTGGAAGAAGGTCTCTCCAAGTTTCCTCCACAACGGTCTATCTTTTGCCAGTCTCCTTCATGTCACTCCCACATATTTTCGAATTTCATCCACCCATCTCCCATGTGGTCTTCTTCTGGGTCTTTTCCTGTCCCTTGGAATCCAATCTAAAATTTCGGCTGTCCATCGGTGGTCTGTCCTTCTGGCAGTATGTCCCGCCCATTGCCATTTCAGGGATTTTACTCTGATCACGATGTCTTCCACTCTCGTCATTTTTCGGATCCACGAGTTCCTCTTCTTATCTCTCCTGGTTACACCAAGCATACATCTCTCCATGCTTTTTTGAGTTGTCTGCAGCCTTTGTATGTCTCTTTTAGTTAAGGTCCACGTCTCTGCACCATACGTAAGCACTGGAAGCATGCATTGATCAAACACTTTTCTTTTAAGACATAATGGCATATTGCTCTTGAAAATTATGCTGTTTCTTTCAAAAGCTCTCCAGGTAAGTTTTGTACGCCGATTAATTTCTTCATCAATGTGACCCTCACTTGATATCTGCTGTCCAAGATAAACGTACGTGTCTGTTATCTCCAGCTTTTCTCCATCAATCGATAAATCTTCATTTCTTGTAAAAGCATTGCACATCACTTTTGTCTTCTGAAAGTTCATTTTTAATCCCACTTCTTTACTTTTGCCAGCAAGTTCCTGGATCATACTCTGCAGCTATGGTGGGGTAGTTGCAAAAATGGCTACGTCATCAGCAAAACAAAGGTGGGTTAGATAATCTCCATTAATCTTTATCGCTTTGTTTTCCCAATTCAGTGATTGAAAGACATTTTCCAATGTGGCATTAAAGAGCTTCGGAGATATGGTGTCTCCTTGCCTCACTCCCTTTCCAATTTTTATGTGTGTTGTATTTTCAAACAGCCGAATCTTTGCACTTGCATTTTCATAGATGTTATTAATAATATTAATGTTTGCATCTTCAATACCGCAGGATTTCAGAGCCATTGTAACTGCTGATGGTTTCACCAAATCAAAGGCTTTTTCATAATCGATGAAAGCCATGCACAATGGAAGTTCATATTCCTTCGCTCTTTCAATTAGTTCTCTCAGTACGTGGATATGATATATTGTGCTGTAGCCACTCCTGAATCCAGTTTGTTCTCTCGGTTGAGCCATGTCCAGTGTTACCTTCAAGCTGTGTGAAAGAACTGTAGTGAAGATTTTATAAACCACTGAGAGGAGGCTGATAGGTCTGTAGTTCCTGAGATCCTCAATGTCACCTTTTTTGTGTAGCAGGATCATTGTAGCGTTGTTCCAATCCTCAGGAATCTTCCCTTCATTAAGGCATCGAGTGAAAATTTGGGCGAGTACTGTTTCGATTTCTCCACTTGCTTCTTGTATGATGTCTACAGTAATTCCATCTTCTCCTGGAGCTTTCACCCGCTTCATGTTCTTGATTGCATGTGCAACTTCTGCAGGGAGGACTGGAAGAACTCTGCTACTGGTACCTTTCATGATGTCTGGAGTACATGTATCATCCCTTTCATATAATTTGGAGTAGAAATCTTTCACTCTTGTCAAATTTTCGCCTCTATGTCTTGTTACAGAACCATCTTCTTTTCTCAGTGCCATAATCTGTTTTTTCCCCTTACTGAGATGTCCCTTTGCTATCTTTAGGCTTTGGTTGTTTTCAATTGCTTTCGTCACTAGCTCACAGTTGAATTTCCTTACATCTTCAGTGATACTTTTTCGTACTGTCTTGCATAGTTCTATATATTCCACTTTGGAAGTCACATCTTCTTTAGTTGTCCTCATCTCTCTTCTTTTTTGCATCAACATTTTGGTTTTTCCTGATAATTTGTTCACATGCAATTTGTTCTTAGACCCAGCTAATTTTGTTGCTGTTTCCATAAGAGCTTTGGTTACTTTTCTGTTAACTTCAGAAATATCCACTTCTTCCGATGTTAGACCTTCTAAAGCAGAGAATCTGTTCTTCAGTTCCAACTTGAAAGTATTATGGTGTTTTTGAAGGTTGGTTATGTCAATACATTTTGTTTGTCTTATGAGCTTGCCACGTTCGAGTTTAGTGTTGAGGTGCATCTTACATCTCACCAATCTATGGTCACTACCTGTGTTGAACTTGTTTAGCACACTGCAGTCTTCGATACGAATTTTTTGTTACACATAATAAAATCAATTTCACTTGTCGTCCCAATTGGATATCTCCATGTCCATTTCCTGTGTGGCTTTTTCTTAAAAAGGAGTTCAAGATGAACAACCCTTCTGCCTCTGCAAACTGTACGAGAATATTTCCACGCTGGTTTCTGTTGCCGTGACCGAATTTACCTACTGAAGTTTCATTCTGTTGCCGTTGCCCTATTTTTGCATTGAAATCTCCCATAATTATTTTCAAGTGCTGCTTACCTCTATTATTTAGATGACGAATTTCCTCATAAAATTCTTCAATTTCTTCTTCAGGATGACTTGTGGTGGGTGCATAAGTTTGAATAATCTGAGCCTGGTATCTTCTCGAGAGTTGGATAACGATTCGTGCAACTCTGTCAGAGGAACTTTCAACTTCTACCACTTTATCCTTCAGTTTCTTGTTTATTATAAATCCAACACCACTAGTTCTGCCAGTATCTGTCCCACGATAGTAGAAGAGATGTCCACTTTTCAGTTCAATGAGATCTTCTCCTTTTTTCCTTACCTCACTTAGCCCGACGATGTCCCACTTGATCGTTTGTAGTTCCTCTTCCAATTCAAGAAGCTTTGAACCAGAAGATAGGGAGCGTCCTTTATACGTAGCCAAGGTCAGCATCAGATGGCAGCCTAGTCCGGTCCTCCGGGGATTCTTAGCACCCTCTGCCTTCATGTCGCACTGGCCGCTGCCTTGGCCAGGTACATTCCAGCTGCCGGAGACTGAGGGCCAAGATTTAAGTTGTAGAGTCATTTTGGAGGGGTTTGGCCATAACTCACCACGCTGGCCATGCGGGTTGGTGAGTGTGGGATAGCATTTCCTCTAATCCCGATGGTATAGTTATACCGCTATTGGCGGTCGTCAGAGCCCCTTTAGTGGGAACAGGATGCACCACGAGAAGGCGGGGTTGACATTTGTTAAGGAGAGGCTGTGATGTTACGCATCACCTGACTACATTTATTCAGGCAAAAAGAATCAATTTTAGGGCCCTAGGCTTCGACCGTTTTAAAAATTTTTAATCGTGCGTGCTGATGTTCATAAGGTTTACATAAAAAGTGAAATTAATGATGTCGCACATTCATTCAGGCAAAAAGAATAAATTTTAGGGCCCTATGCCTTTTTAGCAGATTTTAATCGTGCGTGATCATGTTAATAAGATTCATATAAAAACTCAAGTAAATAATGTTGCACACTTATTCAGGTAAAAATAATCAATTTTAGGGTCCTCGGCCTAGGCCGTTTTAGCAAATTTTAATTGTGCGTGCTCATGTTCATAAAGTTTACATAAAAAGTCAAATGAATGATGTTGCACATTTATTCAGACAAAAAGAATCGATTTTAGGGCAGTAGGCCTAGGTTTAGGCCGCCTAAGAACCTCAAGCTGATTCTTATTGCATGAATAAATGTGCAGCATTATTAACTTAACTTGATATGCAAGGCTTATGACTAACTTGACTGCGTGGGTAACTAATATGAGCACGAATGGCTTACATTTGCTAAACAGGCCGAAGCTGAGGCCTAGAGATCTAAAACGGATTTTTGTGTCTTAGTTAATGTGCAACATTATTTACTTGACTTCGTATGTAAACCTTATGAGTATGAAGTGGCGTGATTAAAATTTGCTAAAAAGGCCTAAACTGAGGCATAAGGCATTGAAATTAATTCTTGGTGTCTGAGTAAATGTATGAAATTATTAACATTGCTTGTTATATAACCCATATGAATATGAGCAGTGTAGCTTAAAATTTGCTGAAATGGCCCAAATCTAATTAACGTCTTGGGTCTGGGTAAAAATTCAACATTATTAATATGACTTGCTGTGTGAACCTTGTGAATGTGAACAAGGAGGATTAAATTTTGCCTAATATTCCCAGATCTAGGCATATAAGGCCTTAAATTTAATATTTTAGGCATGAGCAAAAGTGCAACATATTTTGTTTTAAATTTTATGTAATGCTTATGAATATGAGTAGGGTTAAAATCTGTTAAAATGGCTTGTATCTAGGCCTACGTCAAAAAATTTATGTTCTGTGGTGGAGTAAAAGTGGAACACTATTTACTTGATTTGCTATGTAACCCTTATAAATGTGAGCTCGGAGGATTAAAATTTGATAAAAAGGCCCAGATCTAGGCCATATAGTTAATGTTATATTTCAAAAAACCTACTCATGGAGAGTTGTTTCATAGAAATTAAAAGCGCATTTTTTATACAATCCCATAACGTTTAGGTGGCCAGTTTTTCAAACATACACCACACTCTAACAAATCTGTAACAACAAAATTCGAAGATTTCGGTAAACTAACCATTCGGTGAAATGATGTTTCGATATAATGAACTTTTAGGTAAAGTAATCCTTCGGTGAAATGAACTTTTCGATCAAATGTCCTTTCGGTGAAATGAACTTTTAGGTGAAGTGACCTTTCGGTGAAATGGAACTTTTCGATCAAGTGATTTTCGGTCAAGTGATCTTTCGATTAAGTGAACGATACCCGCAATGATTCCACATCTCTGTTCTCGAGTCATCTGTTAAGCTGTGCTTCTCTATTCTGAATCATGTATTAAGCTGTTCAGGGGCACTCTGAATTCCGCCTTATGGACCATAACGGCAGACATTATCAAGCTCATCTGGTAAATGAGTATCTGGAAACAGAAGATACGGGTCGAATGTATTGGCTAGCATATTCGCCCGACATGAATCCCATTGAGCATTTCATTTATTTTTCGTTATGGAGTTACATTTGACAATGTTACATTTCCAAATTAATATCATAACATATAACATTAAGAAAAAAACCACATATGTAATATGTATATTTATGTACACGGTAACCACAGAATAGAAAAATGAGTAAGAGGCTATATACACTGTCTACCAACAAGTAATTGGACACCTGTGATAGCAAAGGAAAACGACGTTTATTCACCTTCAATAGTTATGGAGCCTCCACGAGCGGCGATTACAGCTGCGACCCTCTGAGGCATACTCTCAAGCAGGCGTTGTACGACGGCTAGCGATATTTTCTTCCACTAGGCTTGGAGAAGACAGGTCAGTTCTTTCACCGATTTTGGACGGTGGGGGCACCCCTTAAGTCGACGCTCCAACTCGTCCCAGAGGTGCTCGATAGGATTAATTTCCGGGCTCTGCGCAGGCCAATCCATTCGATTAACCCCACTGTCACCATACCAAGCCATGGTGGACCTCGCAACAGGACAGGTAGCATTTTCATCCTGAAAGTAACATGGGTCCACCCCGTAAAACTGCCACAACGTAGGAAGCGCATGGTCATCCAAAATGGTGCAGTAGGTCTCAGCGTTGAGTCTACCAGGAATTGCGACCAAGGGTCCCGTGCCATACCAGGAGAAACACCCCCATAGCATAATTCCACCGCCGCGGAACTTCACAGTTGGCACAATACATTCAGGCGGGATGCGTTCTCCAGGCAGACGCAAAACCCAGACCCTGCCATCTAAACGGTAGAGGGTGAACCTTGATTCGGCGCTCCAGAGAACCTGTTTCCACTGTTCAACGGTCCACTGTCGACGTTCTTTGCACCACGTTAGCCGAGCAGCGCTATTGGACTTGGTGATCAAGGGCTTGTGGGCGGCAGCATGTCCATGATAACCGAGCAGATGAGCTTCCTTACGGATGGTATTCATTGAAAGAACACTCCCGGATGCCCGTTGAAACTCCTCGCAGATGTGGCCCATCGATTTGGTGCAGTTCTTCCGAATTTCTCTGGCCAGCACCCGTCCGTCTCTAACTCCCAGTTTTGTGGGTCTGCCAGGTCGGGGCACATTCCGACAGTCACCTCTCATCTTCCACTTGCCAATCACGTAAGCCACTGTCGATTTTGGGTACTTTCACTCGCTGGATATGTCACGTATGGATTGGCCATTTCTGTGATACCCGACAATTACACCTTTCTCGAAATCAGAGAGCTCCGAACTGCGTGGCATCTTGCATGCAACTGGTTGCGTTGTTGTTTCCCACACGATATTTAACGGCGGCGGCCGTGACGTGTATCAGGACCGCAGATATCGTCGATTGCAGGGGTGTCCAATTACTTGTTGGTAAATAGTGTATATATACTAGCGAAATACACGTTCTTCGAACGTGAAAATAAACAATTTCGTAAATAATTGAATAAACAATTCCGTAAACTATTTCGTTCGAAACTGTACATTTAAAAGCTAGCAAGTCATATGTTTTAGGAAGCGTGAGCAAAATTGTGTTGCCACGCGAATATCTTAAAGTGGAAAGTTCTTTTTTTCAAATTTCAATTACTATGAAAACCCGCGCGCATATTTATATTTATTGCAGTCACCTTACCAATTATATAACGTCACCGTTGCTTCGGTGAAAACCAATGTTGGTAATTTGATTTTGACTAAAAAAACAACACTTATATGACGTCACCGTTGCTTCGGTGAAAACGAATGTTGGTAATTTGATTTTTACTCAAAGAACCTTGACATTCGATATGTCAAACGATAATATAAATGTTTAAGTGCAAAGCATAAAGCATTTTTACGTGATTTTTAAGGGTTTTTTTTAATAAATTCAGAACAAATAAATTTAAAAGTAAATATATACTGCGCATGTCAACTCAAGTCATTTAAAACTTAGGGCGGGGCTTCAGTTGCTGGGCAACAATTGCTCGATCATTGCAAAACGTCCTAACGTTATCAAAGTTGGGTTATTTAAAATCCCATTTCGACCCACTTAAAGTTATCGTAGGACAAAACGCCTTCTTAGTGCGCCTCTATGTTTGTAAAAGGAACATTCCTGCTAGATATGAAAGTTCTAAGTTCAGTAGTTCCTGAGATTCCGGTGACGAGTCAGTGAGTGAGTCAGAAAGGGCTCTTAGTTTTATACGTACACATATATATATAGCCTGAGTGAACCCTAGTTCCACTAAAGAACGTAGTCAAGCCAAACGCTTTGCATAAAGAGCGTAGTCAAGCCAAACGTCTGGGATAACTTGGTAAGGCGCGTAGCAGAACGCCTGAGACCCTCCAAGAACTCCGAGCAGCCATTTTAGAGAATTGGCGGTTAATTTCCACAAGCCTTAATTTAGAGTCTCATTAAATACAAATTTGTACTATGAGGGAGTCTTTGCGAACGCTGTGTATCTGTTAGAAGCAATCGTACGCCTTTCTGATTGTTCTGGACAATGGAAGAACTCTTATATTGCATGTAATACATCCTCTGTCTTTTCGTTTTTAAAACCCATTGACTTTTTAAAACATATCTAACTTTCAAACCTTTCCTCATTTTCACTTTTACGACATCAGGCAGCTTTTAAATACTTACACCACGTTTTTAGATATCTTTTGCGATTGTCTTGCGTACGGCGCTCTTTCGCCAAACATGGCCTTTGCGCCATAAAAATCAATCAACCAACCAACTCGTGTATTGCTCTTTCTGTTCCCATGTGCATATTCCTATTGGTGAAAATCTTCCAAATACTTGGAGGCAATGTAAATAGACAAAGTCATCGCTCTTTCCGCGTTTTTCTTAAACGTACACACAGCAGCCGAAAAATTGTACTTCGACACCGCTGGGAAAGAATCCCAGATCTCTCGATAACTACTCGAGTGCGTTCGCTTTACGCCACGGCGCTATGTGTGTTTACCTGCATCTGACTTCACATTCCTACGGATTTGTGAAGTCAAATGCTGACAGATAAACACATATAGCGCTGTGGATCGTTGGACACCTTAGCGTAAAGTGAACGCATTCGGTTAGTTATCGAGAGATCTGGGATTCTTTCCCAGCGGTATCGAAGTACAATTTTTCGGTTGCTATGTGTTAATTAAAAAAACCGTGGAAAGAACGATGACTTTGTCTATTTACATGTTCCTATTTATGAGGTAGTTAAGAAGTTCTACAATATGAAAATCTTGTAATATGTTTCAGTTAGAGTTCCTGTCACATTTCATTGCATTTCATTTAGTCCTCGCGAGTAATGTAGGATTTGTAGATTATCTTTTAATTTTTCACACCAGTGTATTAAGCCCGTTAGAAACGTCCTCCTGTCATATATGTATTGCAAACAATAAATGCATTATATCTCACGTTATTAATTTTCCCCTTTTGTGTTATTCTTTTGCGTACACCCTGTATATTGAAACTCCCTCTGGAAATTGTCCGAAAGTAATGCTTTCAAATGTTGGTACGATCCACCGTAGAAAATGTAACAAATTACCTTTTTATCGCGGTAAAAAATGCATTTCTAAGTTATCTGCCCAGGTATCACAGACTTGCAATTTCACCTTATCCCAACACTGAGCCACGGCCTTCTTTTTCTAAAACAGGTGGATCAGTGTTAAGCCTACGTTCAATTGCAAGGCTGTGCTACCTGGATGGTTTATAGTTTAACTTGTTTCTAATGTTTATGGCAAATGTTTACCTTCTGCTGTCCTTATTTTTTCAGGTAAAGTGTTTTCTATCATGTCCATGTGTGAGGCTTTAGTTCCTCTAGCCGGAACAATAGTTATCACGAGAATCTTTAATGCCACGATATCGGTATTCCCAGGATTATGTTACCTGGTCGCATCAGTCGCTCTTGCAATTCCACTTGGAGTATATATGTAAGTTTGAATTCTCCTTGTACTTAGATATTAATGAAAACCTAAATAGAGAATACCAGGTACCTCTGTGTTTTCTATTAATTGATTTTAAAAAAAAATCTTTTGACACCGTAGAATATAACGCAGTCTTAAAGACTCTACTACAACGGCCGTTCCATAAAAAAATTAGAGTAAAATCATAAAAGATGAAGAAATATAGGTATAGCAAAATATATATGTTAGTCTTTCTCAAAGTATTTTCCCTTGGATGATATGCAACGGCCCCAATGTTCCGTCCACTTTTCCAAATCATGTGGTGAAAGCATTTTGTGGAAGCTGCTTTGGCGACCCCTGTACAGCTTGAGTAATGTCAGCATTTGTGTTGAATGTTGCACCACGGAACTTCTCCTTCATTGTTGGAAACAAGCAGAAATCGCACTGGGCGAGGTCAGGACTGTAGACAGGCTGTGGCATGATTTCAATACCGCATTTGGTAAGAAACTGTTGAACAGAAGCAGCCACATGTGTGTGGTTGTTATCATGATGCAGGGACCACTTTTCTACCAGTTATAACGAAGCAAATTTCTCCGTCATTTTTGGTCTACGCCGAGATTCGAACCCTAGTCCGCTTATTACGGAACAAGTCGCTCTACCAACTGAGCTACGCAGACGTTCATTCTGACTCCTATTTTCCTTTATGTCGTATGCGTCCTGCTGGCAGGTACGTCACATCTTCCCCCCCCAAAGGGGGCCGGGGGCATGGCCCACGGGTCAGCCGTGACCATGAATCGTCGCAGGCAGCCATCCACTGTAGAACGTGCACTTGAGAACTCCCAGTCAATCTGGTGTGTGGAATGCAACGTCACACACATTTATTTTTCGAAGCGCTGGAGAAAGGGATTCTCTTATTTTTCCTATCTCGCGGTGTGGAAATAACATCACACCATTGCGAGATTTTGAACGGTCGGGTCATCCGGATAGTTCGGGCGCCATTATAACGAAGTAAATTTCTCCGTCATTTCTGGTCTACGCCGGGATTCGAACCCGAGTCCGCTTATTCCGGAACAAGTCGCTCTACCAACTGAGCTACGCAGACGTTCATTCTGACTCCTATCTGCCTCTATGTCGTATGCGTCCTGCTGGCAGGTACGTCACACAGTTCCGTTCGCTTAATCGACATATGTCGAGGAAGATGCTTTAAGATTGAAATGTAATACTCAGCATTGACAGTAATTTATGGAGGAACGGCATACTGGTAGACTGCACCTTTATGATCAAAGAAGATTATCATCATCACCTTTTCAGCTGATTTGGATTAGCGGACGTTTTTTGGAAGAGGCGAGCCTGTGTGTTTCCATACACTCATTGCGCGCTTTCAAGTCCATAATGCCTACAAGCATATTTTGGGACTGTGGTGATCATTGGGTAATATGTCATTAAGCAGACGTACCTGCTTTTCCAACTGTCTCTTTGAAGAGTAGTTAATCTTTCCCTGTGTATTTTCTGTAGAATTGTGTTCACTGGGAATTCTGAGAAGCAATGATCTATTGCAATCTCTAATACCTTGTATATTTCGTTTTATCGTCTATGGATGTCTGACGAATGAGTGAAAGCATGTCTCAACATAAAAGTAATGGAGGGCAATTTATAGCTTCTTGGGTGGGCAGATGCAGCTGGTATGATGGTTGTCAAGGCTGTAGGTTTTCTATATACCGAATACTGAAGTTTGCTAGTAACCACATTCCTTTCCATCAAAAAATCCAAAAATTGGCAAAGTGCCATCCTTCTGAAGTTCTATAGTAAACCTTATGGTGGGGGACTGAGGGGAGAGATATTCCGCAAATTTCGTTAGTTTTGTAGAGTCATGATTCTAGAATAAAAGTATATCTTCCACACATCTTATTAAAATCATGAGCGTAGGTTGTATTCTTGTAGAACCTTGTCCTCAATATGTTGCAGGACTATCGCAGCAAGTACTGGTGAGAGAGGTGATCCCACTGGGGTTCCCTCTGTCTGTCTGTCTGTCTGTTAATTGTACCTTGGAAATTAAAAAAAATGAGTGGTTCCGAACGAGTTTCAAAGCACCAATAATCGACTGAATTTATTGAGACTCATGCCCCAAAGATGTCAGTTTAGGTTGTATAATGTCGTAAGCAACAAATAGAGGAATATTCGGGAACAACGAAATCACATCAAGTGAGGCAAGAACAAACGATTGGCCGCTATGTTGAAAGTTTTTTATTCTATTAAGCGCCTGCACTGTACCACTGACTGAGTAAATTGAACCTCTAGTTAATAGGGTGAGATATTTAGTAAGGGCTTTTTTCTAGTGGTCTCGTACAAGAAGCAAACCTAAGTACTAATGGGCGCACAGAGTGCCCCTCTTTGTGAATTTTGATTTTCCTGAATATTTCGGGAAACTTGGACCAAGGGTTGACTTCATATACTGTTTAACGGATATTCGAAGAATTGAATGGTTTTTAAGTTTGCTTATTTCTGTCAGTGCTGCGTTCGTAGGGTCATTCGTTGTAACAGCATGTGGAATTTGTGAATTTATAGAAAAAAAAAAGATGTCCTCTTTGTGAATTTTTATTTTTCCCGAAATGTTCAGGAAAATAAAAAATCACAAAGAGGACATGCCGTTTTTAAATTATAACTATTCGTCACAGGGATAGAAATAGCAAGACATGGAACTTACATAGCATACCAACCTCTAGTTCTGTTTAGCTTTCATGTTGTGAACTTACAACTTCATTGGGCAGATTCACAACGTAGTTTAGACACAAACACAGTTTCTCATTCAACAGTTAAACTGCCTTGTAGACTGAATCACATTATCAGCTTATGTAATATTAATTCAGCGCACAGATTATCAAGACAACATGCTATCCTATTTCAAGCAGAATATTGTCTTACGTACAAACCGCACCCCCTCTTGACAAAGAACGTATTTTTTTTTATTTATCGCTGATTCACTGTCAGTCGTCCCCAAAATGTATAAAGAAATTCTGCGGATTTGACGTGCAGCTCAGAAAGAAAAGTTAAGAAAGAGTAACATAATTTATATCGTATATATATATATATATATATATATATATATACTGTATAAAAACAAGCCTGCAGATGACCACGATCATATCGCACTGTGAAGTTGAATGAAAATGTCGCGGGGGAGAGAACTAACTTCGAGAAAGAAAAGATTGTTGGGTGTTATATAAGTGGGTTTTTCATAAGAGAAACCGAGAGGCGTTTAAACATACCCAAGTCAACTGTTTTGGTTGTACTGAATAAGTGGAAGACACATAGCGTGCCTGAAGCAGCAAAATGTACCGGTAGATCAAAGAAAATCAGTGATAGGAGACATCAAAGCCTCAGGAGAATTGTTACAGCTAATTGACGGAGTATTGCACAAGACCTCAGTGTACAGGTGAGTAAAAATGCTGGAACCTCGGTATGTACACGTACCGTTTACCATTCTCAGAGAACTTCATTCCATGGTTTACCATGGTCGCGCGGCTACTCATAAGCCTTTCATCTCCCCTCGGAATGCTACTCGTTGTTTAGCATGGTGTAAAGAACATTTATATTGGACCGTAGATCAATGAAAACGGGTCCTATGGACTGATGAATCCTGATACACGATCCATCAGTCTGATGGCCGTGTATGGGTATGGCGGCAGCTAGGGTAACGCTATTTATAGGGTATACTGCTCCTACGGTCAAGTTTGAAGCTGGCAGTGTACTCGTGTGGGGGTGTTTTTCGTGGTATGGTCTCGGCCCATTGGTTATCGTGGACAAACCTGTTAACCAACATGTCTACCTTGATATTCTAGACAATTATGCTGTACCAAATCTGTGGCAAAACTATGGAACTGAGTCTTGTTAGTACCAGCAAAATGCACCGAGCCATAAAACAAGAGGACTGTTACGGCGCATTTTGACGATAATTCCGTTTCGTGTGTGGACTGGCCAGCACAGAACCCTGATCTTAAACCCATAGAGCATATATGGGATTAATTGCAACACTGCATAAGAAGTTTGGAACCAAGAACTACTACTAAGCAACAGTTATCGGCATAATTATGTACTGAATGAATACGCATACCTATCGCTGTGTTCCAAAACTTTGTCGAAAGAATGGATCAAAGGGTCAGCGCATGCATTAAGGCCAAAGGGGTACCAACACCGTAATAATGTATGTCGATAAATGCTATGTTGTTTTTCTCTTCTAGGTGTGCGGTGACTTTGTCAATACAGTGTAACATCATCATTGTCAACCATTGTCAATCCACTGCTGGACGAAGGTCTCCCCAAGTCAATTTTTTTCCACAGCGGTCTGTTTTGTGCCAGTCTCCTCCATGTTACTCCCACATACTTTCCAATTTCATCCACCCATCTCACATATGGTCTTCTTCTGGGTCTTTTCCAGTCCCTTGGAATCAAGTCAAAAATTGCAGCTGTCCATCGATGGTCTGTCCTTCTGGCAATATATCCAGCACATTGCCATTTCAGAGATTTAACTCTGATCATGATGTCTTCCACTCTCGTCATTTTTCGGATCCACGAGTTCCTTTTTTTATCTCTCCTGGTTATACCAAGCATGCATCTCTCCATGCCTTTTTGAGTTGTCTGCAGCCTTTGTATGTCTCTTTTACTTAAGGACCACATCTCTGCACCATATGTAAGCACTGGAAGGATGCATTGATCAAACACTTTTTTAAGATATAATGGCATATTGCTCTTGAAAATTATGCTGTTTCTTCCAAAAGCTCTACAGGCAAGTTTTGTTCGCCGATTAATTTCTTCATCAATGTGACCCTCACTTGATATCTGCTGTCCAAGATAAACGTACGAGTCTGTTATCTCCAGATTTTCTCCATCAATCGATAAATCTTTATTTCTTGTAAAAGCATTGAACATCACGTTTGTCTTCTGAAAGTTCATTTTTAATCCCACTTCTTTACTCTTGTCAGCAAGTTCCTGGATCATACTCTGCAGCTCTGATGAAGTAGTTGCAAAAATGACTACGTCATCTGCAAAACGAAGGTGGGTTAGATAATCTTCATTAATCTTTATCCCTTTGTTTTCTCAGTTCAGTGATTGAAAGACATTTTCCAATGTGGCATTAGAGAGCTTCAGAGATATGGTGTCACCTTGTGTCACTCCCTTTCCAATTTTTATGTGTGTTGTATTCTCAAACAGCCGAATCTTTGCACTTGCATTTTCATAGATGTTATTAATAATATTAATGTATGCATCTTCAATACCGCAGGATTTCAGAGCCATTGTAACTGATAATGATTTCACCGAATCAAAGGCTTTTTCATAATCGATAAAAGCCATGCACAATGGAAGTTCGTATTCCCTCGCTCTTTCAATTAGTTCCCTCAGTACGTGGATAGGATCTATTGTGCTGTAGCCACTCCTGAATCCAGCTTGTTCTCTCGGTTGAGCCATGTCCAGTGTTACCTTCAAACGGTGTGAAAGAACTCTAGTGAAGATTTTATAAACCACTGAGAGGAGGCTGATAGGTGTGTAGTTCCTGTGACCCACAATGTCACCTTTTTTTATGTAGCAGGATCATTGTAGCGTTGTTCCAATCCTCAGGAATCTTCCCTTTATTAAGGCATCGAGTGAAAATTTGGGCGAGTACTGTTTCGATTTCTCCACTTGCTTCTTGTATGATGTCTACAGTAATTCCATCTTCTGCTGGAGCTTTTCCCCGCTTCATGTTCTTGATTGCATGTGCAAGTTCTGCAGGGAGGACTGGAAGAACTCTGGTACTGGTACCTTTCATGATGTCTGGAGTACATATACAGTATCATCCCTTTCATATAATTTGGAGTAGAAATCTTTCACTCTTGTCAAAATTTCGCCTCTATTTCTTATTACAGAAACATCTTCTTTTCTCAGTGCCATAATCTGTTTTCTTCCCTTACTGAGATGTCCCTTTGCTATCTTTAGGCTTTGGTTGTTTTCAATTGCTTTCCTCACTAGTTCACAGTTGAATTTCCTTATGTCTTCAGTGATAATTTTTCGTACTGTCTTGCATAGCTCTATATATTCCACTTTGGAAGTCACATATTCTTTAGTTGTCCTCATCTCTCTTCTTTTTTGCATCAACATTTTGGTTTTTCCTGATAATTTGTTCACATGCAACTTGTTCTTAGACCCAGCTAATTTTGTTGCTGTTTCCATAAGAGCTTTGGTTACTTTTCTGTTTACTTCAGAAATATCGACTTTTCCGATGTTAGGCCTTCTAAAGCAGAGAATCTGTTCTTCAGTCCCAACTTGAAGGTATTATGGTGTTTTTTAAGGTTGGTTATGTCAATATATTTTGTTTGTCTTATGAGCTTGCCACGTTCGAGTTTAGTGTTGAGGTGCATTTTACATCTCACCAATCTATGGTCACTACCTGTGTTGAACTTGTTCAGCACACTGTAGTCTTCGATGACGAATTTTTTGTTACACATAATAAAATCAATTTCACTTGTCGTCCCATTTGGATGTCTCCATGTCCATTTCCTGTGTGGCTTTTTCTTGAAAAAGGAGTTTAAGATAAAAAACCCTTCTGCCTCTGCAAACTCTAAGAGAGTATTTCCACGCTGGTTTCTGTTGCCGTGACCGAATTTACCTACTGAAGTTTCATTCTGTTGCCGTTGCCCTATTTTTGCATTGAAATCTCCCATAATTATCTTCAAGTGCTGCTTACCTTTATTATTTAGATGACGAATTTCCTCATAAAATTCTTCAATTTGTTCTTCAGGATGACTTGTGGTGGGTGCATAAGTTTGAATAATCTGAGCCTGGTATCTTCTCGAGAGTTGGATAACGAGTCGTGCAGCTCTGTCAGAGGAACTTTCAACTTCTACAACTTTATCCTTCAGTTTCTTGTTTATTATAAATCCAACACCACTAGTTCTGCCAGTATCTGTCCCACGATAGTAGAAGAGATGTCCACTTTTCAGTTCAATGAGATCTTCTCCTTTTCTCCTTACCTCACTTAGACCGACGATGTCCCACTTGTTCCTTTGTAGTTCCTGTTCCAATTCAAGAAGCCTTGAATTAGAAGATAGGGAGCGTCCATTATACGTAGCCAAGGTCCGCAACAGATGGCAGCCTAGTCCGGTCCTCCGGGGATTCTTAGCACCCTCTGCCTTCATGTCGCACTGGCTGCTGCCTTGGCCAGGTACATTCCAGCTGCCGGAGACTGAGGGCCAAGATTTAAGTTGTAGAGTCATTTTGGAGGTGTTTGGCCATAACTCACCACGCTGGCCAAGCGGGTTGGTAAGTGTGGGATAGCATTTCCTCTAATCCCGATGGTATATTTATACTGCTGTTGGCGGTCGTCAGAGCCCCTTTAGTGGGAACAGGATGCACCACAAGAAGGCGGGGTTGACATTTGTCAAGGAGAGGCTGTGATGTTACGCATCACCTGACCTTACATCCCATATATATATGTTTATATATATATATATATGTGTGTGTGTCTCTATTTTTTAGCTCGCTCTCTCTATCTTTCTCTCACGCTATCCCTCTTTCTTTCTATATCTCTGTATCTCTCTTCCTCTCTCAGCCGAACTGTAACTTGTTCAATTTAACCTCAATTCTTCTTTTTTGAGGATCATAACTTTCTTCACGAAATCCTACGTGACTTCAGCCTATATCATTTAGTGAAATTTAATATTCCTGAACATCTTAAATGAAAGTTCTAGCATTCTTCATTACATTTTTTAAAACGATTTACGTTGATAATGTAACTAATTCGAGCTTCCTTCTAAGTAATTGAATTTGTGGATAATTTTATGCTATTTCATAAAATTAAAGTATCACACACTTTAAGAAAATTAACGGTTTTACTTTCATTGTTTTCGTATAATTAGATGGATGTCAAGATTGGAGACAAAGGTTTCTGTGATCCTGAAGACCAGAGAAGACGATTTTCCTCCAGCGTCAGCAAAAAGCTGTTAAGGCGAAGAAGAAAAGAATTCCTAATGATTTCTGAGGTCATCAATGTCTAATAATCACAAGTGTATATAATCGCATGATGTTATTATTTACTCACATCCAAAGATCATATTTTTTTCATAATATGCCCAACATATTTTTAAATAAAATAATGATTCATCATATTATAATTCGCAATAGAGACTGGATATTTTTAATAACTAACACAACGCATATTAAATTTTCTTCTGTTGGGTTGATGCATAGGTTCATGCCGTTTTTTTCACCACACTACAGGAATTTAATACATCAGAAGGAAAACGGAATCAATCAACTATGTAATCCCCCCCCCCTTCCCCCATGTTTACAGTAATGAGCCAACGTCTGGATATTTCTGCAATGCCATTCTTGAAAAAACGTGCAGGTTTTGTTGCGAAGAAATCATCAAGGAAATTCTGGAGATCAACATCATTGTTTAACATTCTGCCACTGAGTACATTCGACAGATATCGGAACAGGTGATAATCTGAAGAGAGCGACATCTGGGAATTAGGCCGGATGTGAGAGGATCGCCATTTTACGTCCTGAATGGCCATTTTGGTCGTGTTTGCAATGTGAGGGCGGGCGTCATCATCTTAGAGAAGGGCACCATGGCACCGATGTGGCCGTTTCTGCTGAATTGCTCCCTCCATATGGAGGAGTTACTCACAGTAGAGTGCAACGTTGATGTACAGATTCCTCGACAGCATTTCCCAGTGAATAATGCCTTTCATGCCTCACCAGACACACAGCATCATCTTCGCAGGATGAAGGTCATGTTTTGGACGTTGTGTGAGTGTCTTGTTTGGGTTTATCCATTCACTCCGATGCCTGAAATTCACTTACAGGCACCACTTTTCCTTTCCAGTAACAACACGTGACAGAAAGGGTTTGTGTTGCTGAGAGCATTCGTGATAACGGGCGAGCAAGAAACCACATATGGCAACACGTTGATTCTTGTTTTCCTCGGTGAGGGCGTGAGGCACCCAAGACCCCGATTTCTGGACTGTTCCCATACGTTCCAGGAGTCGCACCGCTGCGATGGACTGTGGCCTGATCACAGTCCATCTCAGTGGTCCATTCGCGTGTGGTTTGCCGGATCCAAGTGGATGAGATGGTTCAAATGATCCTCATCAAAGTGAGGTGGACGACCTGAGCGTGGAGAGTCGTTGAGTTAAAATTGCGACCTCGGAACAGCTCAAACCTTTTGCGGGATGAATTCAAAGCAATAGCATCCTCCCCATACACAGCATAAAATTTTCAACTAGCTTCGTCGGTTGTGGATCCCTTGTTAAACTTGTAGAGGAGCAGATGTCAGAAATGGTCATTCCTCTCTATACTTGACACTCCATACTTCCCAACTTAAAAACCAAAACACCATTAGCCACAATTGCACAACGCAATATGATTTAGATACACGATATTACTGGCTGCATTTTGATATACAATTGGCCATGTGCACCGTCATTACTGACATGGGAAACACTCGTAAAAATAAAACGGTATGAACTTATGCATCAATCTAAAATAACATATACGGTGAGCATTAAAGTGTTATTTCACTGCCCCGGTCACTGAGAGGTCTGAGATGCGGGCGTCTGAATAATTTTTCGAGAGGAATCCAGCTTCGAATTCCTGATGAAATATGGATGGCGCACTTCTCCGACTCTATCCTTTTCCAGGGAGCAGTGGCATTAAATTAGGATTGTGTTACTTCTTGTAGCTTGCGACATATGAATCAAATGGACAATGAAGCAGCGCGATAAGCCTGCCGGGCGTAGTTCAGTTGGAAGAACAGCCGCTTTGGAGTAGGAGAATGAAGATTCTAATCTTTTTGTCGGCAAAAGAAAGGACAAATTGACGCTCAAATAAAAAATTAGTTCCTAGCAGTGACGGCTGAAAACAATTGTGTGGTGCTTCTTCCGCACAAAGTACGTATATAATAAATAAATATTTCTGCAATGAAATGGTGACCAACTGTTGTTATCGGTTGACCCGAAACGTGCTGAACGATTTCCTGCCCCCGTCTTTCTAAAGGAGAAATGATGTGACTTATGAGTCAAATGGACAGTGAGGTGAGGTCATTTCATGCCCTAATTAGGTGCAATAATTTACTCTCTGAAAAAAAAAAAGAGTGAGAACTATACGGAGAAAAGCTTTGTGCTTCAATTTTTTACGGGAAAATTTGCCTGGTTTTAGAAGAGTTTTATTTAAAACCAAATTCACATATTTGTGTGCATTTTAGCCGGAACTGAAAGCGAGAATACGAACCTAAGTTCCAATGCCCGTACTCATGTGAGACTGTGCCGTTAGAGTGAACGTATCATTGTCAGATAAGTAAGAATGGCAACAAAAAAATCCGCTCTATACCTAATTTCAGTTGCACTCAGGGCTTGGGTAATCAACCAATCGGGAAACCGGACGGAGTCCGTTCCCTGTGTATCCACTGTTTATCCCCACTCGGGTCGGGACGCTCATTATCTGCCATTGAAAACTTGACCAAATGCGAAACAAAGAGGTGCATCAATCAATGGAGTGCTCATTTCCTTTTGCCGGTGAGTATCTGCTATCTCGTGCGTAATTTCTAGGAATCCTTTCTTATTCAGTTGCAGAATTGTACGGCTACGTTTTTCTACAAACAGCAAAACTGGAATAAAGGAGTACAGTACATGATGCAAAATTAATGCTTTTCGATTCCCTAAGTTTTACAGAAAAACCAGAATGTATAAGCAACGAAACATCAACCTCAAACCTGAGTCTCTTACCATCGTCGTTAAGTATGCATGTTAAACATATAAACTTATTACATATTTCGATGTTTCTCTTCACCAAACTAACAACATTTGTTGTGTTTCAAATCTCCAACGCTGTTTTGTTGGCCGTGCTTATTGTTTTGTAATAAAACTGTTAGAAAC
Source organism: Macrothele yani (assembly GCA_039090855.1). Lineage (NCBI taxonomy): Eukaryota > Metazoa > Arthropoda > Arachnida > Araneae > Macrothelidae > Macrothele > Macrothele yani. The sequence goes on from CM076993.1 coordinate 25,648,036, forward strand.
CGTTTACCGTTTCCTAAAGAAAATAAGAAAGATGACACCGAATTTTCGGTTGTAGTTTGAATTCGTTCTGACGCGAATTAAATTTATCAAAGCTGTTCAAAGGCAATGGAACCGGTACGGAAAACAGTAGTATGTGACCGAATAATGAAGTTTTTCAATTGGATCTTTAATCTCGCAGATATTGCTGTAAACGGGAGCGTGACCTTACGCCCTCTGGTGGCAGAATTATGCTTGCAGAAAATAATGAAACTATATGAGAAACATTTTGCAGCGCAAAAGCTCTCCAACAAAGAAATAATTTTTTCAAATCGGATTTTTAGAAGCAGAGACATTGACAAAAATAAGATATGTATCTACGCCCCCTAGCGAAAAAGCCAGGCATTATTTTAAGAAGAAAGTATTCTCAAATGGTTTCCGGATGTGAGCGGTATCGGTCCCCGAAATAATTTTTTCAATCGAGTTTTCAGGAGTACAGATTTTACTGCAAATACATCAGAGAAGCAGAAATTAACACTAACGCCCCCATGTGACCAAACCATTCTCTACAAAATATTAGAAATTATATGCAAAAGATTTCCGATCAGAAGATGTATCCGTTTCAGAAATTTTTTTTCAAAGCGAAGTTTTAGAAGCAGAAATATTGGGGGAGGGGGGACGCAATTTGCCATAACAACCCCTAGCGAAAGTTTATGCAGTACTTGAAAATTTTGAAATTATATTAAAAACATGTTTCATCGGACACTGTATCCAGCAAAGAAGGATTTTTTCAAATCGGACCCTTAGATGGCGAGATATTGACAAAAATAAGATATACATCTACGCCCCTGGCGGAGAAACCATTTATTATTTTAAGAAGAAAATATTCCAAACAGGTCTATCGACGTGAGCTGTATCGGTCCATAAAAAAAGTTTTTCAATCGAGATTTTAGAAGCTTAGATTTTGCTGCAAATACATCAAGAGAAAAAATTAACACTTACACCCCCCCCCCACACACACACACCGGGTGGACAAACAATTTTTTACCGAAAATTAAAGAATATATGCAAAAGATTTACGATCAGGAGCTGTATCCGCTTCAGAAACAAATTGTTCAAATCGAAGTTTTAGAAGCACAGATATCGGGGAAAATGCAATTTACTTTTACGCTCCCTAGAGGTAAATGTATGCGTAACTTGAAAAAGTGACTGTACTTAAAATAGTCTTCGATGTAAATGAAATCGAAAGGTAAAGGAATTTTTTCCATCGGATGTTTAGAAGCAAATATATAGAGTAAAACGTATTTTGAATTCGAAATCATCTGCCTATGCCCTTTAGCGGAGAAATTGTGCATCGTAAAAAAACCGGAATAAAGGATCATCATTTACGCATTTCAAGCTTCCCAACGTGAAAATAATTTTTCAAATCGAACCAATAGCTGCAGACAGATGGTGTCCACAGGTTGGCGCACGGACAAACCAGTAACATAAGCACGATCGTTTTTTTTTACAAAAGACGTGCTAAAAAAGTCGCAGGATGGAATTTCGCTGTAAATAACGTATTTTTTTTAAATTTTTGCATGCTTACATAGCGTTCACGGCATACTACTGCAAATGGACAATGTACACTGAAGTGCCAGAAAAACTGGTACAGAAAAGCTTATGCAAAATACATAGCAACGTCACCTATGCGCGTATTCGGTTGCGTCCGCCAGTGCGTATATAAAGCGATAGACATCCTTGCCAGCTGTCAGAGCTGTTTTCGGCATGAGAATGACAAGTAATAACGATTTAAGCGATTTTCAACGCGGTGTCATAGTTGGCGTTCGTGAGATGGGCCATAGTATTTCGGAGGTAGAAACGAAGTTCGGATTTTCACGGACGACCATTGCAAGGGTGTATCGTGACTACAAAAATTCCGGCCAAACTTCCAACCTACGATACCAGTGTGGCCGTAAAAAGACATTGGGTGAACGTGATCATCGTCGGCTGTGAAGAATCGTTTCACGCGATAGGCGTGAAACACTCTCGCAGGTATCATCGGAATTCAATGCTGGAGCCTCAACAATCATCAGCGTCCGGACTGTGCAACGTACCCTGCACGATATGGGCTTTGGGAGCAGACGCCCAACTCGAGTCCCCTTGATGGGTACAGGACACAGAGCTATGCGCCTCGGTTGGGCACGGTAACACCGCCACTGGACACTTGATGACTGGAAACAAGTAGCCTGGTCCAACGAGTCACGTTTCCAACTGTATCGGGCTGATGGAAGAATTCGTGTGTGGCGCAAACCCCATGAAGCTATGGATCTCGCTTGTGAACAGGGAACTATAACGGCTGGTGGTGGTGGTGGTGGGGGGGTCCTTAATTGTATGGGGTGTGTTTAGCTGGACTTTACTTGGACCCCTGGTACGTCTACAAACGTCTGTGACCGGCCAACGCCGCTATGTGCGCATCATTTCTGACGAGGTACACCCGTCCATGTCCTGCATTCATGCTGATGGGTTGGGCCTGTTCCAACAGAACAATGCACCTCCACACAACTATTGGGACGTCACATTATGGTTAGAGGAACATTCATCTGAGTTTGGGGTGTTGCCATGCTCACCCAATTCCCCAGATCTGAACGTGATAGAACACATTTCGGAACGCGCTATCGGACGCAGGAATCCAAGACCTCAGAATTCAAGCGAATTGCGGAACGCTCTGCAGGAGATATGGTGCGCATTTCCTACAGCATATTTCCAGAAACTAGTGTAGTCCATGCCCAGTCGTATTTCTGCAGCTATGCGCTCCCGTGAGGGACCTACCAAATTTTAAACTGGTGTACCAGTTTTTTTGGCACTTCAGTGTAGATGCGATATGCCTGCCAACGTAGATCAAATGGGAGAAAAGGCGCTGTGTTCCGGAAGAGGAAGAAGTGGAATCGAATTCCACTGTCGGCGGGAAAAGATACTTCCATGCTTCATTTTGTGTAGAATATGCCACTCAAAACAACATGAAGCATGGAAATAGCGAGGAAATAACTTACCTTGAACACCTTGCTTCCGCTCCTAGAAACCTGGGGGAGGGGAATTCCCCTCACCCTCCTGAAAATTCGTGGTCGTGTACAGAATCGTCATATAAAGCATGGTGCCAATGTTTACAGCTGTACGTCCGTTTTAACATTTTGGGGAGCTCCCCTCAAAGTTCGCGAACCTCGCGGACGCTTTAGGGGGAACACCCTGGATACACTGACCGACTCTATCGGTTCAGAATATAAAATTACGGAAGTTGGGGGCAGCTTCGCCCATCCAAAGCACCTCGGATCCATCTCTTACAGACTTCACTGAATTTCTGACGAAACGGCATACCGACAAGTAGAGTCTCCTACTCAATACAACAGTAAACACGAAAAATGCGGACAGATCACTTTCGTTAGGCTTATACAAATCTCCGTATTGCGATCCTGGAGGGGCCCGAATACACCAAGGTCCCCCGAGGTGCCATGGATCTGCAGAACAATCTAAAGTACATTAAGAATAAATCAATGCAATGTATAAGAGCTAAACTTATTACTGCAAGAGCAACTGAGGGACAGGGTCCCTGATCCTACTGAACCACTATATCCCTGAAAAAGACTTCACTGGGGCCTCGGGAAACAGGAGACATGTCACATGGAACATGAAAGATCTACAAATTATACAACATTCAAAATCGTAACGGTCGTCCACCCCGCAACCATCTCCCGAAAGACTTCTTCAGGTTGGAGAGCTCAAAAACCTCTTACAAACCCCAAAGTATTTCACTGAGGGATGTCGAAACACGACGAATTTGTCCACGACAAATTGAGTAGTCGACGAATTTGTCCACGGCAAATTGAGTAATCGACGAATTTGTCCACGGCAAATTGAGTAATCGACGAATTTGTCCACGGCAAATTGAGTAATCGACGAATTTGTCCACGGCAAATTGAGTAATCGACGAATTTGTCCACGACAAATTGAGTAATCGACGAAATTGTCCACGACAAATTGAGTAATCGACGAATTTGTCCACGACAAATTGAGTAATCGACAAAATTGTCCACGACAAATTGAGTAATCGACGAAATTGTCCACGACAAATTGAGTAATCGACGAATTTGTCCACGACAAATTGAGTAATCGACGAATTTGTCCAAGACAAATTGAGTAATCGACGAAATTGTCCACGACAAATTAAGTAATCGACGAATTTGTCCACGACAAATTGAGTAATCGACGAAATTGTCCACGACAAATTGAGTAATCGACGAATTTGTCCACGACAAACTGAGTAATCGACGAATTTGCTCGCTATGAATTTGTCTGCGATGAACTGGTAACTGCGATGAATTGAATTGACGAGCCATGAATTTGCACTCTACGAACTGAGTCGGCGACGAATTGGGCACGACTAATTGACGGGACACCACTACGGAGTGAGGGCACACGACTTCGATGTCCATCGCGGACAAACTTGTGTTTTCACATTGGCGCCCGACTGTGGAAAATGGAACCATTGGCCGTTGGGTTCTTTGAAAAATGTGTAATGTTTGTTCCACACATTGTTTGGAATTAATGAAAAATTCCTCTTCGCTTCAAAAAACAAAAAAAAAAAAAAACTAGAGTGAGATGATGTGACGCACTACAGAGGTGAAAACATGTTACAAGACGACAAATCTTCAGCGACACACTGTGCGCGTAGCTCAGTTGGGAGAGAGACTTACTCCGGAGTGAGGGGGCACGGTTTCGATGGCCGTCGCGAACGAACTTGTGTTTTGACAAGCTTCTTTACCTGCTGCTTTGTTTATAAAACACAAATCGCGAGCAGCTTTGAGAATAATACTCCGCCTTTTTTAGCACGTCTTTTGTAAAAATGATCGTGCTTATGTTATCGGTTTGTCCGTCCGCCTGTACCCACGATAACTCTGCAACTATTAGTCCGATTTGAAAAATTCTTCTTGCGTTGGAAAGCTTGAAATATCCGAATGATGATCCTTTGTTTCGTTTTTTCATACGATTCACAATTTCCCCGCTAAGGGGCGTAAATGCAGATGATGTCGAATTCAAAATACATTTTATTTAATATATCTGCTTCTAAACATCCGATAGAAAAAATTCTTTTATCTTTCGATTCCATTTATGTCGAAGACCGTTTTAGGTATAGAAACTTTTTGAAGTTTCACACAGATTTTCTGATAAAGGGCGTAAAATTGAATTGCGCGTTACCGGAAAGCCGCGGATGGCTTAGTGGTTAGCGTGTCAGACTATCAATGCAAGGTCCTCAGGTTCGGACCTGGGCTGACCTTTCAGAGATGGTGTGATTTTCTAACAATCGCTGAATATCCGCCGCGCAACGGACGAGCACATTAAGTGACGGCCCCCAGGCTGGACCCACTGGCTAAATGGGTAACCCTTTCCTATGCCCCCCCTGAAATTCTCTCACCCCTCTATGTGCAACATCGTACTTGTACGGTAGCGCCATCTACTGTACTCTAATCTCACTACAAATTGTTCTGTCAAAGTCGCTAGAATTGCTCTCATTCCTTCCGTTTCTGTGTCCTGCCCAAAAGGCGATCTCGCTGTAGGTGGCTGGGACCTAAACTCTACTCACTGTGGACGGAAGTCCTACAAGAAAATGACTAACGTAGCTAGCTGCTTCTAGCTGCTGCGCGTTACCCGATATCTGTGCTTCTTAAACTCCTATTTGAAAAATTCTTTCTGCAGCGGATACAGCCACAGAGAGGAAATTGTTTGAATATAATTTATAATTTTTGGTAGAAAATAGTTTGGCCACCAGTGGACGTAAGTTTTAATTTCTGCTTCTGATGCATTTTTTTCAATATCTCTGCTTCTAAGAGTCCGATTTGAAAAATTTCTATTTTGTTGGATAGCGCTTCCGGTGCAAAATATTTTTAACATAATTTCAAAATTTTTAAATTCATAGACTTTCCGCTAGGGGACGTAAAAGTAAATTGCTTTTCCCCGATATCTCTGCTTCTAAAACTCGGATTTGAAATATTCTGCCTGTATCGCATACAGCTCCTGATAAGAAATATTTTGCATATAATTTCTAATATTTGTTAGAGAATGGTTTGGCCACCAGGGGGCGTAAGCGTTAATCTGTACTTCTGATGTATTTGCAGCTAAATCTGAGTTCCTAAAAACTCTATTGAAAAAATTCTTCCGTGGACCGAAATGGCTCACATCGAAATACCTTTCGAGAATACTTTCTGCTTGAAATAACGCATGTTTTTCCGCCAGGGTGGGGGCTAGATTCATAGATTCATAGCTTTTTTTTATACGTAGCACTGCTTCGAGGAGTCCGATTTGAAAAACTCTTTCTTTGTTGGAGATCATTTCCGCTGAAAAATGTTTCTCACATAAATTAAAATTTTTCTTAACGCCCGAGTTTGTCACCCGAGGCCTTAACTTCATGTTTCCGTTTCCAACAATATCTTGGGTACTAAAAACCCGATTGAAAACCTTTTTCTTTTTTTTTTCGATCAGATTCTACTAACTAAGCAAATTCTGTGTGCGTATTTTCTTCCCGAAATAATGCCCAGTTTCTTTACTAGGGGGCGCAAAAGGTTTATCTGTTTTTCTCAATGTCTCTGCTTCTACATGTCCGATTTAAATAATTCTTTCAACACCGGATACTTTAAGCTAGTATATGAGGAATTTGACTGTTCACATTACTGTCTGTAAGTGGTGTCGTGTGCTTCAGTTTGCAGCTGCATTGCGGCTCCTAAAAACACTATTGAAAAAATTATTTTTATTGTATGCCATTCGCTACAACAGATATGTGGAGTATTATCCTCTTTAAATTATTCAAAGACTTTCTGGTAGGTGCGTAAAGATCGAAACTTGTTTTTAGCTATCTCTGCTTCCGGGCGATGTATTTGAAAAGTTATTTTTCCTTAGCATAGCTTTTTCCATGAAGACTATTTTTTGCCTATTTTCAACTTTTCCATTATGCAAAACTCTTCCGGTAGCAGACGTAGATTATATCATGTGTCCTTTTCTATATTTATTCTTTTAATTGTTCGATTTGAAAAACTCTTTGTCTGTTATACCTTCCTTGTGCTATGAGAAACTTTTGGTCCGCCATTTGTTAATTTCCGTAACATGCCGCTGGTGGAACTAAGCAAATGTTTCTATTTGTGGATGTTTTACCGATTGTAGAAACCGGGTGATCGTTTTCGTAACCGGTTTTATTGACTTTGAATATCTCTGATAAATTTAATTCTCGTCAGAACGGATTCAAAAGACGTGCTCATTACAACCGAACATTCGGTGTCATATTTCTTGGTTTTCTTTTTAGCGTTGCATGCATACAACAAAATAAAGGCAAAAAAAGATTCCATATTTTTATCCAAATTACAAGCACATTAACTAGATCTTTATGACCAACCCTGTCGCCACCAGTGGACTGGTGATGCAGTTGTCTAAGCGCTGACTTCGGACCATTCGTCTGAGACGGGTCCGGGTTCGAATTCCGATGCGGTGTACATGTTGTGTTTGTCTTACAGCACTGGCTCCCTCCTTCCCCTGGAACTAGTGTCCCTATATTAGACACAGGCGAGTGCTTATATTCCATCGAGTTGTTTACAGTGGTCGTTAAACCCCCGAAATAAAAGTGGACGTGTTCCACAACAAACAGCAGTGACGTAACCATCCATCACGAGATACACAAGGGTTGCCAGAAAATGTAAAACATGAACACTTGAGTGATTAAGCAAAAATTGGTCAATGACATTTTTGGATCGAGATCTTATTTCCAAAAATAGCAGGCCCCAAAGCTTTATGACGTCTTTCCTTTTGTTTCAGGCTTAAAACAAAAGCCAGACAATATGCAGCAAAGCTTTTTGGTTGATTTCTGATATTAATTACCATGGCGCTCATCCAAACTGATCTACATATCGCAGTACTCTCCGAAACAATATGTCATTCAACATTTTCTTTCCGTTCAGATGTAATATCTACGTTTCCAAGCATATTAGCGCACATTTTTCGGGTATGCAAATTACGGTGCTGGGCTTGAAGTTATACAAACAAACTGATCGTTCGTTAACTGATGTGAAATGCAAACGTGGGCCTACAGAGCACTGAAGCTCGTCATACTTGCAAAGTCAGAAGAATGAGATGGGCAAAAGATAGGCGCTGTTGCTGAATGCGTCGTGACTAAGCGGTGAATGTGAGCGCATTATTTCATTATTCACACGAGTCAGCCGGGACCTGTAGGCAGTCATCCCATGGAGAAGGTGCATTTGAGAAATCCCAGACAATTTGGTGTGTGGAACGTAACATCACACCGATTTATTTTTTCGAAGCACTGAAGAAGGGATTCTCATTTTTCCTGTCTCGCGGTGTGGAAAGAACATCACACCATTGCAAGAAACCTAACAGCCAGGTCACCCTTGAAGTTCGGGCGCCAATACGACGAAGTAAATTTCTCCATCACTTTTATGCCAAGGGACGGATTCAAACCCCCAACTCTCTGTCTGTCTGTCTGTCGGTTTTTTTGTTTGGAGGTTTAACGACCACCGTGAGCAACTCAATGGGCTATAAGCAGTCGCCCATCCCTAATTTAGGGTCACTGGTTCCAGGGAAGGGAGAGAGCCAGTGCCATAAGACAAACACAACATCCATGCCTGACCGGGATTCGAACCCGGACCCCGTTCGGACGAATGATCAGAGGCCATCGCTTAGACTACTGCGCCACCGGGGCGGCTCCCCCAATTCTCTGCTCCGAAGCTCTGAGTGCTATCCACTATACTACACTGGCGGGTGCTTTCCCTGCTATCTGCCTTTAACTCAAGTGCGTCGTGCGGGGAATGGGCGTCACAGGTATCCTACTAAATAAGAATTATTCTAAGGGTTTTTTAGAACCGAATTAATTTTTTCACAAGTAAAAATATACACTGACGCCGTGGGAAGAAGTGTTTTGAATAATGGAAAAGTAGAAAAATGATGAAAGTACTATCCACAGCAAAATTTATGCCAAGGAAAAAAGAATAGCTCGAACACATCTCTTCGAAGCAGTGATGGCGAGAAAAATGTTTCGACATTTAGCGGAAAAACTGTGCATTATTTAAAAGCGATATTGTTGCCTATCGTTTATTGTAGCGAATGACATTCACTAAAAAATTGAAATTCTGCTATGGGATTTTTAGAAGCGCATATACGGTTGCAAACATAAATACGCACTGACACCACCTAGCGGCAAAATCATGAACTAAAAAAACCCGTTAGTATAAGCAAAGTGTTCTAATGGTATGCGGTTTTTCTGGACCTTAAAATAATTATTTTTAAATCGCACTTTTACGATCTAAGATTCCGGGAAACACATATTAAATGTTTGCGCCCCAGGACAATTGTGCCCTATTTTGCGCTGAAAATATACACAAATGCTTTGGTAATGAATAGCATTTGATCAAAAGAGAATTTTTTTTCAATCGGGTGTCTAGACGCCCCGATATTGCTGTAAATAATATATCAACTGAAACGAGAACTTATTCCCTCTAGCGGCAAACATGGACGTTAAAAAAGATCTGAAATAATGTGTAAACCATTTCACACCAAATCGCTCTCCGAGAGAGAAAGGATTTTTCAAATCGGACTGTTATACGCAGAGATATGAGGGGAAATATAATATAGGACTTTGCTCCTTTGCTGATAAACTATGCATTCTTTTAAAAAGAAGGTATTCACAAAAACTTCGGTCGCTCCGGTGCGCAGTGGTCTAAGCGATGGCTTCTGATCATTCGTCCAAAGGGGGTCCGGGTTCGAATTCCGGTGAGGCATGGATGTTGTGTTTGCCTTACGGCACTGGCTCTCTCTCCTTTCCCTGGAACCAGTGGCCCTAAATTAGGGATGGGCGACTACTTATAGCCCATTGAGTTGCTCAGGTTAGTTGTTAAATAAATAAAAAAAAATTCTGAGTTGTGAGCGGTACCTGATTGCAAAATAATTTTTCCATTCGAGTTTTCAGAATTGCAAATATTGCTTGAAAAACATCAGGCAGAGAAATATAAACTTATGCCACCACTAGAAACCTACTTTGAAACTACACTACCTACCAACAAGTAATTGGACACCTGTGATAGCAAAGAAAATAAAGTTTATTCATCTTCAACAGTTGATGAAGCTTCCACGAGTGGCGATTACAGCTGCGACCATCCGGGGCATACTCTCAACCAGGCGTTGTACGGCGGCTAGCGGTATCTTCTTCCACTCGACTTGGAGAAGACAGGTCAGTTCCTTCACCGATTTCTGACGTTGGGAGCACCCCTTAAAGTCGACGCTCCAACTCGTCCCAGAGGTGCTCGATAGGGTTAAGGTCCGGGCTATGCGCAGGCCAGTCCATTCGATCTACCCCATTGTCACCATACCAAGCCATGGTGGACCTTGCAACATGACTGGTGGCATTGCCATCCTGAAAGTAACATGGGTCCACCCCGTAAAACTTCCACAACGTAGGAAGCGCATGGTCATCCAAAATGGTGCAGTAGGTCTCGGCGTTGAGTCTACCAGGAATTGCGACCAAGGGTCCCGTGCCATACCAGGAGAAACACCTCCATAGCATAATTTCACCGCCGCCGGACTTCACAGTTGGCACAATACATTCCGACAGGAGGCGTTCTCCAGGTATAGGCGTCAAACCCAGACCCTGCCATCCGAACGGTAGAGGGTGAACCTGGATTCGTCGCTCCAGAGAACCTGTTTCCACTGTTCAACGGTCCACTGTCGACGTTATTTGCACCACGTTAGCCGAGCAGCGCTATTGGGCTTGGTGATCAAAGGCTTGTGGGCGGCAGCACGTAAATGATAACCGAGCAGATGGGCGTACTTACGAATGGTATTCATCAAAAGAACACTCCCGGATGCCTGTTGAAGCTCCTCGCGGATGTGGCCCATCAATTTGGTGCGGTTCTTCCTAATTTCTCTGGCCAGCACCCGTCGGTCTCTAACTCCCAGTTTTGTGGGTCTGCCAGGTCGGGGCACATTCCGACAGTCACCTCCCATTTTCCACTTGCCAATCACGTAGGCCACTGTCGATTTTGGGTACTTCAACTCGCTGGATAAGTCACATATGGATCGGCCATTTCTGTGATACCCGACGATTACACCTTTCTCGAAATCAGAGAGCTCCGAACTGCGTGGCATCTTGCATGCAACTGGTTGCGTTGTTGTTTCCAACACGATATTTAACGGCGGCGGCCGTGACGTGTATCAGGACCACAGATATCGTCGATTGCAGGGGTGTCCAATTACTTGTTCGTAGATAGTGTATTTGCAGATTACTTGGCGACAGCAGCTCTATCCATGCAAAATGTTTTTCAAATCGAACTTTTAGAAGCAGAGATATCAGAGAAATCGGAATTTAGCTTGACACCGCACAGCGAAAAAACTGGGCTCTACTTGAAAAAGAAACTGTACCCAAACTAGCCTTCGTAATAAATCGCATTGAAGAAAGAATTATTTCAATCGGATATTTAGAAGCAACTGCATGGAATGAAATGTATTTTGAATTCGACAGCATCTGAATTTACGCCCCCTAGCGTCGACGTTATGCATGAAAGAAATTCTGAGAGCAAGCATCATCATTCTTAAACCATCACAAGTATCCTAACGTATAAAGAATGTTCCAAATTGGACTAATTATTGCAGAGATGTGGTGTCCGCAGCCGGACGGACGAACGGACAAAGTAATAACATAATCACGTACCTTTTTCTTACAAAAGACGTGCGAAAAAAACTAATACATCTGAAAATGGCCGAAGATTTAAGAAACATTTCACGGTAAGAGTAATTCGCTTTATTGAGGCGCTGTTGTATATCAATACATTATTTAGTATTTAAATAAGAAAAAAATTATATTTAGGCTATTTAATAATGAAAATTTTTTTGAAGTTCGAAAAAATAAATTTATAACATACTTTTACATCAAACATTTCTTCTAACTGCACTCATGATTGCAAAAGCTTTTAATGTGATGTACATAACCCCCTTTAAATTTAGCAAACGAAATGCGTATTCGTTAAAATTGCTGTGGTGGCATAGAGGAGAAGCTTAACATGGAAGAATTTCTCCTGTGTCGAAATTTCATCCTTTTGACATCGGATGAGAAGATTCAGCTGGGAGCAAGATCCCCCAAACCCCCTAACGAAACTGAATCTCTACGGTTTCGAGATTTATGATGATAAAGTAAAGTTTCATTGCGAGGAAGCACTTAACCTCTTTCTGTTTTTTATTCATTTCGCCTACGATTGTCAACTGTACATGACACAAGTCGTAGGTGTAGTAATATATTTCGGAAACAAATGTGCCTGACAATAAAAGGTCCGGTTTTGAAAGTCAAATGCTTCCCATTAGAAAACGCAACGTAGATTAGAGATAAAAAAACAACAACTAATAAAAGCTGGAAGTTATAATGCCGTCCTCTACTGACAAAGCAATATCTACTGAACAAGTAACTATAAAAATAATTTATAACTCTGACTCATACACTTTGTCGCTTTCGAGCGCCTACGTTTTGCTAAGTTATTTGCGTTTAACAAATGAACGCAGAACACGATAGATCATAATCTTTATGAAGCAACTAAAAAAAACTTTCGAAACATGAAAAAAAATGCTATCTTTATTATTACGAGAATTATCACAGATTAGGATAATTTTTATTGGGAAGTACTTTGACAAATGGGAAGGCAATGGCAGTTAAAAGAATGATTGACAAATTGCATAATAAAACTTGAAAATTCATACGAGAACTTATGCTGATTTGTACTGTAAAACTTAATTTAAACATTAACTGATTAAAGATTGTAAGCCGCCCCGGTGGCGCAGTGGTCTAAGGCGCTGGCCTCTGATCATTAGTCCGTAAGGGGTCCGGGTTCGAATCCCGGTGAGGCATGGATGTTGTGTTTGTCTTACGGCACTGGCTCTCTCCCTTCCCTGGAACCAGTGACCCTAAATTAGGGACGGGCGACTGCTTATAGCCCATTGAGTTGCTCACGGTGGTCGTTAAACCTCCAATCAAAAAAAAAAAAAAAAAAAAAAAAAAAAGATTGTAAGCCGCCCCGGCGGCGCTGTGGTCTAAGCGCTGGCTTATGATTTTTCGCCCGAGAAGGGCACACGTTCGAATTCCAGTGAGGCATGGATGTTGTGTTTGTCTTGCGGCCCTAGCTCTCTCTCCTTTCCCTGGAGCCAGTGGCCCTAAATTAGGGACGGACGACTACTAATAACCCATTGAGTTGCTCACGGTGGTCGTTAAGCCTTCAATCAAAAAAGAAAAGTTTTTAATATCTAATTATTTTAGCGAAATGAAATTAGAGTTCTAATAAAGTGTTTCTCCAAACGTCAAAGTACGAGTAAAAAAATTAAGAGCAACCCCGGTACTCTTTTGTAGGTAATTTATGCTATGCATCTTTCACATTCTGAGATCTTTGTGGATGTGAAATAAAACGAGTGATTCGAGAGTATACCTTGATATTTTTTTTGAGGTTTAACGACCACCGGGAGCAATTCAATGGGCTATAAGCAGTCGCCTGTCCCTAATTTAGGGTCACTGGTTCGAGCGAAAGGCCAGCGCTGTAAGACAAGCACAAAATCCATCACTAACCGGGATTCGAAACCGGACCAAACTCGGACGCCATTGCTTAGACCACTGTGCCACCGTGACGGTGTACATTGATTTACGTAGAATATGTTGCATTTATTCACGTCACTCACGACCATCCCGAGTCACAGTCCGGAACATACTAAGTGGAATTAAATCATAACAACAAACAATAACAACACATTCGCCACACTCACGACCACACCGAGCCACATTCCGGTACATACTAAGTGGAATTAAATCATAACAACAAACAATAATAACACATTCGCCTCACTCACGACCACAAGGATCCACAGTCCTGTACATAATAAGTGGAATTAAATCATAACAACAAACAATAACAACACATTCGCCTTACTCTCGACCACACCGAGCCACAGTCCGATGCATACTAAGTGGAATTAAATCATAACAACAAACAATAGCAACACATTCACCTTACTCTCGACCACACCGAGCCACAGTCCGATGCATACTAAGTGGAATTAAATCATAACAACAAACAATAACAACACATTCGCCTTACTCTCGACCACACCGAGCCACAGTCCGATGCATACTAAGTGGAATTAAATCATAACAACAAACAATAGCAACACATTCGCCTTACTCTCAACCACACCGAGCCACAGTCCGATGCATACGAAGTGGAATTAAATCATAACAACAAACAATAACAACACATTCGCCACACTCACCACCACACCTAGCCACAGTCCGGAACATACTAAGTGGAATTAAATCATAACAACAAACAATAAGGTTTACTAATTATAGACATTGAGCGGTACTTAGGCAGGTGCATTGATGAACGTTACTTTCGTACAACTAATAAAAGGAGTTATGTGAATTACAAAAGTAGATATTTACAAAACTATGGCGGCTGCAATAGCAAGTATTTCGACTGTTTAGATTTCGAAAAACAATATTTATTATTATCACTATTATTATACACTGAGTCAACTTTGCATTAGGACACCTCCTGTTTAGCGTATTCGGTGCAGAGTTGGAAATGGGTCAAACATTTCGGACGCGGACGTCCCATAACTGGACCCGACCAGGACCCGACTCGACTCGTAACTGACCGGACAAATTTGACCGGACAAATTAGTACATAAATAGAACAAAAAAAATTACTTTGTAAATAAATTATTTAACACAAGAAAATTAGACAAAAAAGGCTAATACCATGAGAAGCTGCCTTCGGCGCTTCTCATGGTATTTATATATATATATATAAACACACACACACACTAAAGCGCAATTGAATTAGAGACAGCTGGCGTTATGCAAATGTGGCGCAGTGGATGGCCCTGTAAACGGAAACGACATGGCGTATGAAGCGCTCCGACAATATAAGGAGTGATGCGACGGGAATCAGTAAGAGTCGGGCGCAGTATGGGTAAGACGAAGGATCTAAACGCATTTGATCGTAGGCAAATTGTCGGGGCCCGACGAATGGGTCACTCCATCTCGGAAGTCATGCAGACACTGGGATTTTCACGAGCCACTGTGTCACGGATGCAGCGTGAGTACATGGCCAACTGCCGTGGACAACAGCGTGTGGATGAGAGGGGTCATCGTCGGCTAGCTCGCATTGTAACAGCCCATAGACGAGCCACAGTGCAATAAATCACTCGGCACTTTAACGCTGGTGCACAAAAATGTGTAAGCAGCCACACCATCCAGAACCATCTCCTCGCTATGGGGTACAGAAGCCATCGTCCCACGAGGGTACCGCTGCTGACCGCACATTACAGGGTGCAAAGATTAGCATGGGCGCGGGAACATCGCCACTGGATCCTAGACATGTGGGAAAATGTTGCCTGGACTGATGAGTCAAGATTCACGTTGGTACATGCGGATAGCAGGATACGAGTACGGCGCAAACCACATGAAACGATGGATCCTTCTTGCCAGCAGGGTACTCTTCAAGCTGGTGGGGATGGCATTCTCGTCTGGGGACTGTTTACGTGGACTGAAATGAGATCCCTGGTACGTGTGACATCGTCAATCACAGGTCAACGTTACCGGGATATCCTGGACGATCATTTGCTCCCGTTTGTGCGTCTTCAACATCCCACTGGGGACCTCATCCTGCAACAAAACAATGCACCGTGCCATCGCTCCCGAATTGTATCCGAATGGTTGGATGAACACTCCACCGACGTGACCTCGCTTCCTTTGCCAACTAGGTCACCTGACCTCAATCTCATCGAGCACATCTGGGGTGCCATCAAGAGAGATGTTGGAGGCTCTGACCACGCTCCATCAAATTTTCGTGAACTGTGGGAGCTTGTTCAGGGGTCGTGAATCCATATGGCTTCCCAATGCTTCCGGTGTCTTGTCGAGTCCATGCCGAGACGAATCGCCGCCGTCATCAGGGCGAAAGGTGGAGCTACACGTTACTAGACAGGTATCGCTAATTCAACTGCTCTTCAGTGTATATATATATATATATATACAGTATATACATATAAACGTAATATATATATTCATCCCCATACCTGCTTGATATTTAATAACTGAAATCCTTTTTTAATAATAAAATTTGGTTACTTGCTAAATTTTAGTGCCATTTTTAGTGCCACTATTTTGCGTAATCCAAAAGTAATGGCTGACTATGACCGTGACGATGGAGTATATTACAAATGGGAATCGTTATTTACGATTACACAAATGTATTTTTTAAATGAATTTAGATTGTTCACTCTTTCCATGCTTTCATCGAGGTGAGCATACTTTCATATGGTCTGTTAGATTTTTGGTTCCTCCATAATTTTTTATTACACCGTCGACATCTTTTTTTGTAATTATACACTTTCCACGTTTTGAACAACAAGCAAAACCAAACAACACAGAATTATTCACCGGTTCCTTAATGAGACGAAACATTTTCCAGCATTCACTCTTCCCCTTGTGGTTTTGAACAAGCACGTATTTGTTGGCCTCGACGCCTTTCTCAACCTTCTTAATATTAAATCTACCCATATTAACAAATAAGGAGTTAATTTCGACATGACATGTCATGGGAACGGGATGTTAGCACATCAAACGAAAACCTCTGAATGTTCAATGTAAAAGATGCGATGTGAAAAGTAACTCTTAGTCATACAGTGAACTTCGCACGGAGAGGGTGAATCAGCTGAGAAGCAGACGAAGGGCGTTTGCCTGTACCTTGCCCTGGGTAATCGCACTGCAAAAGAACGCAAAGGAAGTATGATTTTACGATATGGCGTCGGTGACATCGGTCGGTGGATTCGTTGCTTTAAGAAAGAGATGACAATATTTTTGCATGGCAAATCATTATTCACTCCGTGGGCACCAGTGTCGACTACAGAATCCCACAACGTAAATTTTTCTTTGGAACGTATTTTTCTTTTTTCAAAAATAAAACAGGAATAAAGCCGGGTCAGGAACACCTTGACCTGACCCAAGAAATTGTCGACCCGTTGACCCGTTGACCCGTGACCCGTTTCCGTCTTTGATTTGGTAGACGTTTGCAAGTAATGGTGAAACGTGGCCACTTTGACTGCAGCCAGGTAGTTGGAGCCCGGAGAGCACGTGCCAGTATCTCGGAAACAGCCGCATCTGTTGGCTGCTCCCGTACTACTGAATTAAATGCGTACTAGGACTAGATTAACCATGCACAGACATCCAAGAAAAGGGCTCATTGGTCAGGCACGCGATATTGGTCCTAGAGGTGAGCGTCGGGCGTCACCACTTGTATCTCAGCAACGGCCTGCAACAGGCTACCAGCTCACCCTCCTATACAACAGCGGTGCAGTTCAACGATTTCTGCATGCACCATGGGTCGTATCTTGCTTCACCTGGGATCCCATAATATGAGAACAACGAGGGTAACCATGATGACCCTAAATCATAGCAAACAACGCATCGCACGAGTCAAGGAATATCGTCAATGGAAACTTGACAGATGGAAGAAATTTGCCTGGAGTGATTAGTCCCCGTTTCTTACTGCACCATACTGATGACCGGGCTCACATGTCGCGTAAACAGCACGAAGCCCTATCTGCTGGCTCGACGGTTGGAGTTCAGCAGGCGGTGGAGGTGGTGTTCGGGTATGGGGAGCTTTTTCCTGGGAAGTCCTATGTCCGTTGGTTATCATCTTGCTAACACTGAATGTTGGACGCTACAGAGTCCTGTTAGCTGACCATCTCCTTCCATATTTTCAGGAGGTTAACCCAGACCACAGCGCCATCTTTCATCAGGACAACGCACCGTGTCATCTGGCTCGTATAACTACTGACTGGTTGGAGGAACACGACAACGAACTCGGCACATTGCTATTCTCCACAGACTACCCTAACTGTAACCCAATTGAACATTAAAAGATATGCTCGAACGGGGTGTGAAAAGTGCTGATCCTCGTCCATGCAATTAGCTTGAACTGACGGGGCTACCGCTCCGGACATGGGTCCAGGTACGCATGGAGGATGTTCGACACTTTGTAGAATCTGTTCCTAGCCGTCTGCTTGCCCGATTGCACAGAAAGGTGGATAAATGTGTTATTATGCAGGTGTTTCTAATGCAAAGCTAACTCAGTGTTTATTATGCGAATTTAACCAACGTAAGAAAGGACCCTGACGCGGGGAAATACGATGTAGCTGCTAACGTCCATCTGCCCATGCGCAAGTTTAAATGTGACCTCAAGAGAGAATGGAAAGCTGAATTGAGAGTGTTTTAGTTAGGAGGATTTGTAACGTTTGGTCTAGGGTATCTATAGGTTACACAAAATCGTGTTATACATCGTTATTAAGTTCTCGTCAACAGAAGGCAACTTCCACGCCCCTACGTCAGGAGAAGAGTCGAGAGGAAGCCAAATTTCGCTACGACACGCAGTCTTCATGGCATAAAAATGCATTTTTGTAATGGCTTTTATCACATTTTTTCACCCGGTTCTTGTAATTTGCGCAGACTGCAATGAGATGTTGCTAAGTTTATATAAAACGTAGAAAATATATTGTTGAGAAACAATGAAATTAATTACACTGGCATGCAAAAATTAAGGACGAAACGCTTTTTCAAATGTAACGTCGTGCAGAAGTTCTCCACATCGACTCAAATTATACCATAAGATCCCCAAGATGTTAGAATATGGGAAAAAGGGAGCAAAACCGTCCAAGCAAGGAATCCAAAGGATACAAAGGTACTTTATTGAAAAGAGAGCTTCGAGAACAACTTGACAGAAGACAGAAACGTCCATGTGACAGACGGCTGCCAAGAAAAATCCAGTCTTTAGCAAGGGATATGATCACCCCTGACTGCTTTGCAAGATTTACAACGTCTGTCCATGCTGACGACGAGGTTGTCAAGGAGCTGTTGAGGCATCGCTGCCCATTCCTCTTGTAGCGCCAATCGCAGTTCTGGAATCGTTGCTGGCGGCTGGTGATGTGCTGCCAAGTGTCCCCCGAGAAGGTCCCACACGTGTTTGATTGGATTTAGGTCCGGAGAAGTGTAGCGCTGTCGGCCATGAAGAGGAACTCAGGATCCACAGCACCTCTGAACAGACGCACGTGAGGTAGGAGAACCTCGGTACAATAGTGGACACCAGTGACTGAACCTCCTTGGAAGATGTGGAGGTCAGTACGGCTACCAAGCATGATACCGCCCCAAACGAGAACTCCGCCACCTCCAAACCGGTCCCGTTCGATGATGTTGGAGGTGTGATTGCGTGTTCCCTGCTCTCTCCAGATGTGTATACGTCCAGAATCGCTCGTCAGACTAAATCGGCTCTCATCCGTAAAGAGAACTCGACCCCATTGCTGATGTGTCCAGTTCTTGTGTTCCTGGTACCACAGAAACCGCCGTCTCCGCTGAGCAGGTGTTAATGGCACGCACCGTACTGGTCGTCGTGCATAAAGACCACCTTTGTGCAGCCTCTTGGCTACGGTAAAACGCGATAACGGACGTCTAGTTGTCTGTTGCATGTGCCTTGCGATTTTCCCCGCTGTCTGCCATGTGTCTCTTCTCGCCTGTAGGACAATATACCGGCCATCTGCCGCCGTGGTTGCTAGTGGACGACCACTGCTAAACTCTCAGACAGCTGTTTCTGTCGTTTGAAATGCTCTCCAAGCTCGTGAAACGATGCTGTGTAGCGATTCCGAACTCTTCGGCCACACTAGTCACACTTCGACCTTCTTCCAACTTCCCAATGACGCAACCTCGGGTAAAGGCATCCAGATGTCGTCTACTGGATTGCCTGTTGGTCATATCATACGGTGGCAGCAACTCGACGTCGTTCAAACCGATGTACACCGTGCAATAGTTTTCACCGCATTGCTGAGCGTACACCGCCCGTGTGCTTTATACCCTTCCGATACCCCCCTCTCCCATCATGCAGCATATATGCGCATGCACTACCGTACCGGACCCTAGTCTATCTCCCGAGTGGTCTTTCGGTCCGTTCTGCTTGCTCGTTCCGCTGTTATGCTAATTTCTCCTCTTCGTCCTTATTTTTTGCACACCAGTGTATTATGATATACAACTGATATACAACTATACGCTGATGATGCTACTATTTTATTACATGGCAACGACATCAATACACTTATTTCTCAGCCGGAAAATAATTTCACTTTAATTAATGACTGGTTGAGCTGTAATGATCTGACTAATAATATGAATAAAAAAAAAATAATGATTTTTAGAAAAAACTCAGCTTTTCCACTTAACTTACGGAAAATAAAATTAATGGGACGTCAAATACGAAGAGTAAGCCGTGCTATTGAAATACCATATAAGAGCTCCGTCTTAACACGATTTATTTTATTTTAAAAACGAACATATATGGACAATTAAAAGCCATTAGCACTTTCGGAGTGCCGTTCACTCCATCTTCAGATGGTCTATGTTACTGTATTATACAGCTATATATGTATACAGAGTCACGTGGGACATTACGTAGCTTAACTAATTGTCATTCATGATTTACACGGTGTTATATAACATACATCCGTTGCCATAAAAAATAGTGGAAAAACTATATACAAATGTTGTAATTCAAGGATTTTACTGTTTCCAAAATTCAGGTAAATCGACAGGGTAATAATCATTACAACATTTCGTATTTAATACCGTGATAAAAACACTTTCTAGGGCTTTTAATTGTACATATATGTTCGTTTTTAAAATAAAATAAATCGTGTTAAGACGGAGCTCTTATATTGTATTAATGGAACGTGATATTGAGGTGGTGCCCTGCCATAAGTATTTGGGTACCACTTTAATTGATGACTTGAAATGGAATACACATATAGATCTACTTTCAACTAAAATCTCGAGAAACATCGGAGTTATTAGTCACACTCTTACACATTTAACCCCTAAACTTATGCTGGCGTTATACTATTCCATCATTCAGACTTATTTTACTTACTGTATTTTGACATTGGGGAAAACAACACGATATAATATTCTTAAATTACAAAAATTACAAAGTAAGTTTGTCAGGTTATTGGATTTAAAATTTAATACTAATCAATCTTCCAATTCAACATATAGAACAACTTCATATCCCAATACATTTAATATATTAACAGTACAACAACTATATGAATATAATTTAGGAAATATGTTTAAAGGAATAAAATATAACTTCTATCATGACTTGATCGAAATTAATACTCATACTCATCCAACAAGAATTTTTTTCATTTTCATTTATTCATTTTTCAGTTGCCACATATTACAATTCAAAATGCAAACAATATAATCAATAACAAAAAATGCAGCAACCAGGAGTATTTACATATACAGAAAATTTTTAAAATAACATAAACTATTCTGGTCCTAAATTATGGAAGACGTTTCTTCACCATCTTACTGTTATTAATAATATTAACCTTTTAAAGAAAAAACTAAAACTCTATTTCATGGGGAAGAACTAGATCTATCATAGTATATCTCTTTTTCTTTTGACCAACTGGTTTAAGGCCAACTTATTTACTTTTGTATTTCTCATGTGCTTGCTCCTGTTTGATGGGAAAAAAAGGAGGAAGGGAAAAGGGGAGGAAAATGAAATTGGGATAAATTTCTACTTATATAATACTAAATTACTTTTGGTGACCTTTCTCTATAATTTATATTTACTAATTTACTTATATGATATCAGAAAATCAGTTACGTCTGTACCTGACTTGTATGATCTTTATTACGGGTGCCGAGGGCTGTGTTAGGCCAATTCAGGTCTTTTCCCTCGTGCTCCCTAGTTCTCACTAGTTATGTTGTTATTGTTATAATACTACTATTAGTGTATATGGTCACAACTGAAAAATAAAAATGAAATAAAATGAAATTATTGCGTCACTTCATGAGAGAGAATGCTGCACGATCAGGTTTCAACAATGATTTTGACCATGACGCGCCGTTACCCATTTTCGTTACATCGATTTTTTTTTACTTGGAATTTACTTTATTATCGTAAGGAAAGATGCATAGCATCATAAGGAATGTGCTGCCAGATTAGCATTCATTTTGTGTAAACACCAGCATTGCTTTTATTATGCAAATAAAGATATCGCTTATCAAATCACAGCTGGACAAATCCAGCTTTTGTCTACATAGATGTCGGAAAGCAATTGCTTCTATGTTATTGTTTCGAGGATTAAGCGCTAACTTCCGACCATTCCTTCGAGATTTTCCCGAGCGATGTGTTTGTCTTACCACCTTTCCGGTAACCAATGAACCTAAATTAGGAACGAAAGACTTATAAGCGCATAGAGTTGCTCACCTGGAGGTCTTTAAAACCCAGATTAAATAAATAAAAGAAGTTGAGGATAACAAGTTAAAGAGAATCAGTGATTTCTTATCAATGCATTTAGAAAAGTTCACTGGATTTAAAGCAGTTTTGTGAACGTTAAGTGTCTTCACTAATTTGATAAACTGTAAAACGTAAGTGTTGTGAATTCACGGAAAAATTTTTGCAGCAAAGTTGTCGATAAGTGTCCGTCTTTTAACGGAATTTGCGTCTTTAAAAGTTCCCGTTTTTCTAACTTCAGAATTTTCACAGATTTTCCGTAATCAGTAATTTCGTTTATTTCAGAAAATATCCGTTTCAAGTTTTTCCGTATCTAGGCAGAAATTTCGAAAAATCCAACATGCTGAATATCTCAGCCCTAATGTGAGAGAATCCTTTTGTTCTGGTGGTGGGGATCGAACCCAGCCGCTTTGGGTTGAATCCGCACGGCTTAACCACTGGGCAAGGAAGCCACAGGAAGCGGACTCACGTTCAAAGTAAAACTAATTGGGCGATGATGACTGTTTATTTTTTATTTTATTTTTCATTAATGCGAGCGATTTAGTCATATTATTTTCAATCAGTGGTTTTTTTTTTTTTAATACTGTGGAATAATTTTATTTTTCCAGTAGGAAGTCTTATTACAAATTACGTATTTTTTTTCATCGTCATTTTTCGAAGCAACAGAATGCTTTGCAACTTGAAATGGTGTTAAATTGATAAAGACTTTCAGTTATCTTTAAGAAAAGATGAAATGTACAGTTTCCTAACTATAATAGCTTTTGTTTTAAGGACTCCAAAGACTGATGTACAGACGTCGTACATATCACCTGTACAATAATTTAAGTACCCGGTTTCTGACACTAGCTAACACGACATACAATAGCTAGAGTACAAAATGGGGGAGAGGAGAAAAAATATCCTGTGCCACAAAAACCAAAATTCATGCGATATGTTATCCGCAATATCTGATCTCGCTACAGAACTTCAAAATCAGTTCCTTTCACAGACGATTGAAATTTTGCAGTTAATCAAACCTCAATAATTTTAGCGAATCTCTTCTATTACTGGAAAGTTTTTGCTATATGGATACGGAAAAAGTCAGAGCATAATTTCCCCGTAAATATACGAAAGGAATTGCGGAAAGGTTTCTGAAAATTCAGAATTTTCCATTGACACATCTTAAAAACGGCAATTTATCGTCATTATGAAAAAGAAATTGCGGAAAGGTTTCTGAAAATTTGGAATTTTACGTTCACAAAAAATTACCGTCAATATAGCAAAGTAATTGCCGAAATGTTCCTGAAAATTTAGAATTTTCCATAACACATCTTAAAAACGGCAAATTACGTTGAATATTGTGACGTACTACAGAGGTGAAGCACATGCCAAGGCGACAAATCTGCAGCGATACATATCGTCTGTGTCCCTTAGTTGGGAGAGCAAGTTACTCCGGAGTGAGAGGGCGCGACTTCGATTTCTATCACAGACAAACTTGCTTTTTTTTCACAATATGGGGAAGGAATTGCCGAAAGGTTCCTGAAAATTCAGAATTTAAATTTAACACATCTGAAAAGCTGCAATTTACCGTCAATAAAGGCAAGGAACTGCCGAAAGGTTCCTGAAAATTCAGAATTTTAAGTTAACACATCTCAAAAGCTGCAATTTACCGTCAATAAAGGCAAGGAATTGCCGAAAGGTTCCTGAAAATTCAGAATTTTAAGTTAACACGTCTCAAAAGCGGCAATTTACCGTCAATAAAGGAAAGGAATTGCCAAAAGGTTCCTGAAAAATTCGAATTTTCTGTTAATACATCTCAAAAACGGCAATTCACCGTCATTATAAGAAAAAAAATTGCCGAAAGTTTTCTGAAAATTTATAATTTTCCTTTAACACATCTCGAAAACGGCAGTTTACCTTGAATATAAGAAAGGAACTGCGGAAAGGTTCCTGAAAATGCAGAATTTTCTTGGAGTACGGAAAATACGCGAAATTCAGGTTTTCATTTCATGGAAAATGTATCATAAATTCTTCGTTAATTCCGAAAAAAGAATCATGGAAAGTGTCTCGTGACTTTTACAATTTTTTGTACACTGTAGGCCTTATGTTCCTCCCTCTCCATGAACGGCTTAAAATGGGGAATTTAAGTTTCGTTGAAATGTTGCCAAAACGATTCGAAAACAAAATCTTCGTGACATACCTTATTTCCTGGAATTTGTGTCCAACGACAACACACAGAAAGACAACTTTTGTTCTTACTTACATTACTGCTGTAGCTTAAGTTTATAATCAGTGTTCCGTCAACATTTCGTCATTAAAGTTTTCACCTCCATGCGGTAAGGTCAGGATATTTGCGTTGTATGTAGGACTATTTTCATTCAACAGTGTATTGTGCTTCTTTTACGTTGCTCGTTTCAGTTGTCTTATCAATATCCTGGTTTCCTTGTGTTCCCTTTTTGGCCGTTTGTTTCCAGTCATATCTCTAGAAATGTGCAACATTGCGTAGTTAGGTGTTTGCTGATATAAGTACGTAATGCAAACATTCGTTGCAGACATAGTAAACACTTTCCCAAAGCTTGGCTGAAAATACAATCTTAGTGGCACCAGGCAACAACGCAGAAAGAGCGTTTTGCAAGATAGCACTTGTTTACTCACGCCTACTTTCTCTAGAAATTACCGAAACATCATAAAAGAAGTTTCTTGCGATATTTTTAGTGCACTTTTGGAGTGAGAGTTAATTTCACGTTAGAGACAAACTGCTCGTATTTTTATCGTTTCTGTTTTAATTTTTTATGAACTGTCATTCCATTGGAAGTCTAACTTCAATAGTTTTTAACACGTCTTTTGAAAAAATTTACGTGCACTGTATCCGTTCGTCTGTCTGTGGTCACTATATCTCTGAACCATTAGTCCGATTTCTTAAGGTCGAAAGCTTGGTCAGTTAGAACGATAATTAATTCTTTTAAATATTTTGTTGATGCATAACCTCTCTACTAGTGGTCTTAAAGGCACGTCCTATTAAATTCAAAACATTTTTTACTCTGTACAATTGCTTAAAAGTACGATAAGTATTGTTTATTTTCTACCGATACCGTTTACTACGAAGACAGTTTTTATTTGAAATAATGTCTCTGGAGACAGTCTATCGTATTTTCCTGGAAATCTCTGCTTCTAAAAATCCCTCGATGAATATCTTTCATGCGTTTAACAACATTTTGTGGCAAAATGCTTTACCACTAGTTGCACAACTGCATATTTCTGTTTTTAGAAAATATCTTTGCTTCTCAAAATCTAACTGAAAAAATTATTTTTCAGCCCGACGTCCCTCACTGCGGGAAAAAATTATTTGTATCTTTTTCTCAAAATAATGTCCAGTTTCCCCGCTAGGTTGCGTTAATATATTATCTCTGTAATTATGATATATCGGCTTCCAAAAGTCCGATTTAAAAAGTAATTTTTGCTACTGATACCGATTGCGGCTAGGAATATTTCTCATATATATACCTACTTTTTTTACTGCGCAGTTTGGCCACTAGGGAGTGTAAGTGTTCATTTCAGTTTGTACCATACTTGGAACCGCATCTTCATTTCTAAGAACCCGATATGAAAAGCTCGCTTTGTTTTGAACATCTTCCATTATGAGAAATGTTTTGCGCTTAATTTTGGATTTTTTCATAGCACACGTTTCAGCCGCAAATGTCTGAAAGTAGCTAATTCTGCAATGGTGTCCACAACTAAGTCCGAAGGCATTGGTGGGCATAAAAGGAAAAATATGTAACAACAGTTAAAGACGTTTGTCATGTAAAAAGAGACAATCATAAGAGTAATAAACATTTTATAACAACAGACAAATATGTACACGTTTTGCTTATAGAGAATAACATCCGAAAATATCCCCAAGGTGAGATGCAAAAATGTAACCCAAAAAAAGTCTTAATGAGAAATATTATGACTTCGTACAAACAGACAGCTCTCACAACGATGATACGTACTCATAACCAAGTAGTTGATCTCTGGAGCCAAAGATTTCCATTCCTCGATGAGAGCTCTGCACAGTTCGGTGAACGTTCTGTTTGGGAAAGGGGCTAACCAGCTGCTACTTGTCCTGCCAGAGCATCCCAGGCCTACTTTGTAGGGTTCAGTTAGGTAGGCCCTGCTGGATAGTTCATATACCGAATATCCTCGTTCTGCAGGAAATATTCGACAGGATGAACGTTGCGCAGGCGAGCTAATGATCCATTAAAAGGAACTAAGGGCCAATACCTCCCTGAAAAGCTCTGACATAGAGCTCTAGGATCTCGTCCTTATAACATTCATATAGCCTGCTGCGAACACATGGAGTGCTGTGTTGCCGTTGAACATTATACCGCTCCATACGAGCAGACTACCGCCTCCGAAGGAGTCTCTCTCGCGGACGTTTGAAGTATCATTATGAGTTCTCTGTTGCCTCCAGATGAAATGCCGAGAAGAATCCGTTTATGGACTGAATATTGACTTGTCTGTAAATTGAACATCGGCTCCCTCGTCTTGGATCAAGGAAACGACGGGTTTTTTTTTTCTTATTGAAGGTTGAACAACCACCGTGAGCAACTCGATGGGCTATAAGCAGTCTCTGGTAGCTAATTTAGGGCCACTGGTTGCAGGGAAATGAGAGAGCCAGCTCCGTGAGACAAGCACAACATCCATGCTTCACCGTGATTCAAACCCGTACCCTTCACGGGCGAATGTTCATAAATAAATACATCGCTCTTTCCACGTTGAAAAAAATTTATTTTGTGTCGGAAAGCACTCAAAAGACCTTTAAAAAATTATATTTTCTTTCGGAAAGCACTCAAAAGGACCTTTTAAAAAATTATATTTTGTGTCGGAAAGCACACAAAAGACCTTTAAAAATCATATTTTGTGTCGGAAAGCACTCAAAAGACCTTTAAAAATTATATTTTGTGTCAAAAAGCACTCAAAAGACCTTTAAAAATTATATTTTGTGTCGGAAAGCACCCAAAAGACCTTTAAAAAATTATATTTTGTGTCGGAAAGCACTGAAATGACCTTTAAAAATTATATTTTGTGTCGGAAAGCACTCAAAAGACCTTTAAAAATTATATTTTGTGTCGGAAAGCACTCAAAAAACCTTTAAAAAATTATGTTTTGTGTCGTAGAGCACTCAAATGACCTTCTCATAACACCCGGTTTCATATTTCTACTCAGATTTGTTTGTTAGCGTTTTTTTTTTTTTTTTTTTGACTGTAGGTTTAACGACCTCCGTGAGCAACTCAGTGGGCTATAAGCAGTCGCCCGTCCCTAATTTAGGGCCACTGGTTACAGAGAAGGTAGAGAGCCAGTGCCTTAAGACAATCACAAAATACATGCCTAATCCGGATTCGTACCCGGACCCTTCTCGGACGAATGATCAGAAGCCATCGCGTAGATCACTGCGCCATCGGGGCCGCAGATTTTGTTTCCAAGTATAGCTTCTGCTATGGGAAAAGCTAAGGGCGATAGTAGTAGTAACCCAAGTAGCACACTGACATTGGCCAACGGTTGGCCCAATGTTATTTTTGCGTCGGCAGCGTTGGGCGAAGGTTGCGTTGTTTATCGAAGATTGGCCAACGGTTTTTCCAACAACACATGACCAACCATTCATCAACAAATGACCACTTAACGGTTGTCCGATGGTTGTCCAACAACACATGATCACATTGGAAAACTGTTTGCAACAGTTTTTCAACGTGGGTCCAACCGTTGAACCAACATATATCCAATTGTTGGCCGGCGAGTCACCTAGTCGCTGGGCCGACCGTTGAAAGCACATGGTTGGTCCAACATAATATTGCTACCTAGGAATCTAGTTCGTAATTTTTTTCTTTTGATTGAGGGTTTAACGACCACCGTGGGCAACTCAATTGGCCTTAAGCACTCGCTCGCCCGTCCCTAATTTAGGGCCACTGGTTCTGTGAAAACACAAGTTCGTCCGCGACGAACATCGAATTCGCGCCCCTTCACTCCGGAGTAAGTTGCTCTCCCAACTAAGCTCCGCGGACAGAATGTCTCACTGCAGATTTATCGTCTTCACACGTGATTCACCTCTGTAGTACGTCACATCATATCCCTCTTCATCTTTTTTCTTTTAGCGAAGTAGTAATTTTTCATTGATTCTAGTCGATGCGTGGAACAAACATCACACATTTTTCAAAGAACCCAACGGACAGTAGATCCACTTTTACATTCGGGCGCCAATGTGAAAACACATTTGTCAGTGACGCAGCTCGAAATCGCGCCCCTTCACTCCGGAGTAAGTTGCTCTTTCAACTAAGCTACGCTGGCAGAATGTCTCCCTGCATATTTGTCGTCTTGACACGTGATTCACCTCTGAAGTGCATCACAGTTCCAGGGAAAGGAGAGAGCCAGTGGCGAAAGAGAAATACAACATCCAAGGC
Source organism: Macrothele yani (assembly GCA_039090855.1). Taxonomy (NCBI): domain Eukaryota; kingdom Metazoa; phylum Arthropoda; class Arachnida; order Araneae; family Macrothelidae; genus Macrothele; species Macrothele yani. The sequence goes on from CM076993.1 coordinate 25,676,834, forward strand.
TTACAGGGATTCGAACCCGGACCCATCTCGGACGAATAGTCAGAAGCCATCTCTTAGACCACTTCGCTATCGGCGTGACGTTCGTAACATGGAGTCACAGGTTCTAGAGAAGAGAAATAACAAGCGTAGTAAAAGAAGCACACCAGCGCTGCTTCAGACAGGACTTTAACCAAGGCCATGATATTAGAGAGATGAGTTCCATTTTTGGTGGCGACACACGGAAACCAAAGCTTCCGATTGGTTTCCAACGCTGTCGTGTATGGCGTCAATCGCGACACCGACGTATCAGACCGTTTAATGTGTCACAAACGGAGGGAACTCATCTCTATAATGTCACGGCCTTGTATTTTCTAGACGACCTTGTTCGAACCCAGTCAACTCGGATGACTAGCTATACTCGGGGCAAGCTTAACCTGTCATTGGAAGGAAGGCTACAGAGTGTATACTTCCACTGCATAAAATAGTTCCGGTCTAAAAGCTCGTACTCCAGCTTCAACTGGCACTTAGAAATGACACAGATGTTCAATACGTTGTGTGTGTGTGTGCATTTAAAAAATTCAGATCTCAGTTTCAGCGGCATTTCTAAAAAATACATATATTCGTGCTTTGGTGACGTCACTGATGGTTCTCTGTCACAGCATTCTTGTTTGGGTCAGAGTTAAGCTGTCAACCCAGGGGATATTTATTGCTGTGGGGGGGGTGGGGGGTCATTAGTGGAAGGATGAGGGCGAAAAAAGTGTTTCCGAGGGCATTTCGCGTTTCTCCTTCTTGATTGTTGTTTTAAAACACTCTTCTGTCTTTTCGGTTTTTTCGAATGGCATCTGCCGGTCACTCGAGTGTATTTCAGCCGCATAAACGTGGGAAATCACTACGAAGCTCTGCTAAGGTGATCGTTATGAATGTTTTCACTAAATTGATGGAAAAACATTCGCCGAATAAATCAAATGAATTAACAGTTCTTACGGCAGAACTCACTGGCGTTTCAAGTCGCACCATTGCGAGAATGAAGGTTGAATTTAGTACTGAAGTACCTCAGATCCATTGGCAATTTATTTCTTCAAATTAAAATACAATTCTCGCTTGGCTTACATAGAACGTTTTCTCGAAATTAGTTTGGAGTTCCCAATTCAGTTCTCAATATAGGCCAAGAAACGGCCATCTTTTCATTTTGAACTTTTGTGCGCAGTTGCCTTAAACGCGCATGAACCGGCATGAAAATTCAGACAAATGAAAGAGTTCTTTCCCCAGCCACACATAATTCGGAAACTTGGAAAACTGCCACACATTCAAAGTGTTCCTCGGAGGAACAGCAATTTGTGCCCGGCCCATCAATGAAAAACATGTGGCAATTTTCCAATGTGTGGCAATTTTCCAAGTTGGTGAAAGATGTGTGGCAGTTTACAGTGAACCCTAAAATATCATTTACCACAGAGACGGGCTCTTGTCCAGTACTTATGGCAACACGGGGTAGTTAAAAATGCATACACATTTAACGGATGTCTGTTATAAAAAAAAAAATCTAATCAAGGCAAAATTTTTGAAAGAACGAAATTTTACGCATAACTGATGACATGGTAAAATTACTTTTAATTAAATCCCGCAGTTGGTAATCTTCAAGCAATAAGTATAAATATATGAAATATATAAACAAAAAATGGAAAAATATGTGAAAACAAAATTAGGCCACTTAAGACTGCTTCCCGTGTTTAGCAAAGATAATTTCATTTTAAAAGTAAGAAAGAAAGAAACGTTACACGTTCTGTAACATCTCCAAAAAAAAAAAAAAAAAGATAAGAGAGGGAGAAATAAACTGCTTGTCTACCGGTCTGCAAAGCGCGCGGCGGTGGGGAGGGGGTTAAAATAGAGGGGTTTGGTAAGGGATCACGGTGACAGACAGCCAGCCCTGAGGGCTTGTGGGAGAAGTTTTCCGAGTGAAGGTTAATTACACACCATTAGTGCGGAGTAATACTGGGAGTGAAAAGGTCACCGTAGCTTTGGCCCCATTGCCAGGATAGCTTTGCCCCGAGTATAGATACCTACGCTTCTGAGCATTTGGCCTACAGATCAGCTTTTTTGGGTTAACGACCCTCCTGCTTAGAGCACCTAGGGCCCAAAGGAGGAATCGTCTTTACATCTAACGAAGGGTGGGCCAGCTCCCAAGGACAATTCACAACGTGTGCCTTGATCCTATTCCCAAGTCCAAAGCCCACGCCTCTAGCCACACGGTCATCGCTATTTCGTAAATAAATTTCTGAGAGCTGTAGTTTCGTTCGAAAATCTTTAATACCGTCATTCATGGCCGGTTTTTTTCCCTGCTCCTTTTCTCCTTTTTTATTTTATTTCGTGTTTGACTAACACGATGAGCCACTATATGAGTTATAAGCAGTGCCCATCCCAAATTTGGGACGCCGCCCCGGTTGCGCAGTGGTCTAAGCGATGGCCTCTGATCATTCGTCCGAAAGGGATCCGGGTTTGAATCCCGGTGAGGCATGGATGTAGTGTTTGTTTTATGGCACTGGCTCTCTCCCTTCCCTGGAACCAGTGACCCTAAATTAGGGACGGGCGACCGCTTATAGCCCATTGAGTTGCTCACGGTGGTCGTTAAACCTCCACTCAAAAAAAAAAAAAAAAAAAAAAATTTGGGACCACCCCTTCCAGGAAAGAGTGGCAGCCAACGCCATAGAACAAATGCACCGCCGGAGACGTGAATCCTAGGCCAACATGGACGACATGCCACAAACCAGTTCCTCTAACCGCTGGTCACCGGAAAACACTTTTTCCCTTGAATTCTTATGATGAAATCATCTTAATCTCAGGTACAAATAATCGAATTGTATAATTCAAAGCATTTAGGAAGACAAAATATTCAGCAGTTTTAGGGGATATTATCCAGACAAATTTTACTTTGTAGTTAGTGTTATTATTTCCTGAATCATTAAAAGTTCTCAATATGTCGTCAGAAGTACAGTAGGGGAGAAAAATCTTGGACAGGCCGGATTACATGTACATAAAATGGGTGATTTGGTGACCCACCATAAGACCCTAGGTCAAAAATGGTTAAATATCTCCAATTTAAAGTCTCTGGATCTAGACAAGGGCGAAAATCACAATAGTTCCTCAACCTTGTGCCGAGGAATTGCGTCTGAAGCTCCATCTTTTTTTATTTCCGGAAGTGAAGAAGTGGGGGGAAGGGGGGGTTGGCGCAATTCAGTGGGCTATTGGCAGTCGTCCGTCTATATTTCATGAAAAGCATACCATGCATGCCTCACCGGAGATTCAAACCGAGGCCCACCTCTGACGAATGACCAAAAGCCAATACTTAGATCACTGCGCCAGCGGGGTGACAAATCGCTAGCATCTGACTTTTCCTCCGAAATGGGCCCGCGTTTGAGCCTCGTTGAGGAAAGGGTGTTGTGCTTGTCTTACGGCACTGGTTTTCTCTCCTCTCTGGAGCAAGGCATTGCCTGTGGCCAGTGACCACAAATAAGCGACGAACGACTACCCATTGCCCATTATGGTCGCTAAATGATGAAACAACAACTAAAAACAAGAAAGATGACAACGAATTTTCAGTTTTTAAGGACGGCGTCTTTGGAATCCTTTCCGACGCGAATAAAATCTATCAAAGTTATTCATAGGCAATGGAGCAAACAAGTTAGAAAGCAGAATGAACTGGATTTCTATGTTTTGTTTGTTTGTTTGCTTGAGGGTTTAACGACCATCGTGAGCAACTCAATGGGGTATAAGCAGTTGCCCGTCCGTAATTTAGGGTCACTGATTCCAGGGAAAGGAGAGATCCTGTGCCTTAAGACAATCACAATATCCATGCCTCACCGGGATTCAAACCGGACCCATCTCGGACGAATGATCAGAAGCCAACGTTTTAGACCACTGCGCCAGCGGGTGGCCCCCTAGATTTATTCATTATTTGAAAAAGAAACTGTATACAAATTGTCTTTTTTTATAAATGGCATCGTAAGGAAGAAATAATGTTTTCTATCGCATATTTACAAGAAAACATATGGAATAAAATGCATTTTGAATTCAGCTTAAAAATGAGAACTATGAAATGCAAATTTCATAGTTATCATATTTTAAGCTGTATATACACTGAAGTGCAATTGAATTAGAGATACTTGTCTAGTAACGTGTAACACCACCTTTCGCCCTAATGACGGCGGCGATTCGTCTCGGCATAGACTGGACAAGACACCGGAGGCGTTGAGAAGCCATACGGTTCCACGACCCCTGAACAAGCTCCCACAGTTCACGAAGATTTGATGGAGGGGAGTCAGAGCCTCGAACATCTCTCTCGATGGCACCCCAGATGTGCTCAATGGGATTGAGGTCAGGTGACCTAGCTGGCCAAGGAAGCGAGGTTACGTCGGTGGAGTGTTCATCCAACCATTGGGATACAATTCGGGAGTGATGGCACGGTGCATTGTCTTGTTGCAGGATGAGGTCCGCAGTGGGATGTTGAAGATGCACAAACGGGAGCAAATAATCGTCCAGGATATCCCGGTAATGTTGACCTGTGGGGGACGATGTCACACGTACCTGGGGTCCTATTTCAATCCACGTAAACAGTCCCCAGAGAGAATGCCACCCCCATCAGCTTGAAGAGTACCCTGCTGGCAAGAAGGATCCATCGCTTCGTGTGGTTTGCGCCGTACTCGTATCCTGCGATCCGCATGTGCCAACGTGAATCCCGACTTATCAGTCCAGGCAACATTTTTCCACATGTCTAGGGTCCAGTGGCGATGTTCCCGCGCCCATGCTAATCTTTGCACCCTGTAATGTGCGGCCAGCAGCAGTACCCTCGTGGGACGATGACTTCTGTACCCCATAGCGAGGAGATGGTTCTGGGTGGTGTGGCTGCTTTCACGTTTTTGTGCACCAGCGTTAAATTGCCGGGTGATTTCTTGCATTGTGGCCCGTCTATAGGCTGTTACAATGCGAGCTAGTCGACGATGACCCCGCTCATACACACGCTGTTGTCCACGGCAGTTGGCACTTGCAGGGATGGTTTTACCGGATTGGATGTACTCACGGTGCACCCGTGACACATTGGCTCATGAAAATCTCAGTGCCTGCACGACTTCCGAGATGGAGTGGCCCATTCGTCGGTCCCCGACAATTTACCCACGATCAAATGCGCTTAGATCCTTCGTCTTACCCATACTGTGTCCGAGTCTTACTGATTCCCGTCGCATCACTCCTTATATTGTCGGATCGCTGCATACGTCATGTCGTTTCTGTTTACAGGGCCGCCCTCAGCGCCAGATTTGCAAAACTCCAGCTGTCTCTAATTCAATTGCTCTTCAGTGTAGTTCTCATATATTTTAAGCTATATATAATTCTCATATTTTAAAACAATTTTTCAGATAGGATTAGTTGTTGCAGAGTTATGATGTCCACAAGTGAACGGTCCACGTTTCTTTAGGGGTTTTTTTACAGAAGACATGCTAAAACAGAGTACCACGGAAAGGTCAAACACAACATCCATTCCGAGATTCGAACATAGAACAGCAGTCGAAAAACAGTGCTAGGCAAAATTTACGGTGCGTCAGTGAAATATAAGACAGAGTAGTTGATTCTTTACGTCCGCTAAATGTTTTTTTATTGTTGCTTGGAGGTTTAATGACTATCATGAGTACTCAATGGGTTGTAACCTGTCGCCCATCCTGAATTTATGGCACTCTTTCCCGGGAAGGGAGAGCCAATGTGGTAAGACATTCACCCATACCTCAGACAAAACTCGAACCCGGCCCACACGGACTGACGGTCGGACGCCAGGGTTTATACCGAGACTTCAGCCAAACATGGTTACATCCAAGACAATGTAACATTTTATATTTTTTATTGTAGAAGGTCCATGAACTAAAACTTTGCGAGGAGGAACACGGGATTTTAAACTGATTCGGGAACGCTGTAGCGCAGTGGTTTAAAGTCTGGATTACGAGGACTTGTCCAAGTGTATCCTGATCCTAATGCGAGAGGAGACATGGATAGTGTGTTTGGCTTATGGCAATAGTCTCTCTCCCTTTCCTGAAGCCAATCGCCTCAAATTAGGGTCAAGCAACTGCTCCTAGCTCATTGAGGTGCTTACGGTAGTTTTTAAAACCAAAAAATAAATATTGGGTTATCGGAAAAGTCATGACGTATTTTAGCCATGTTTTACAAAGGTCATTTATTGATAGGAAGAACAAAGATCAATCAATGATATAATTCTCGTTTTGTTAGATAACCATTTGCCATCTTTCAGTGAGCTGCAGAATGCCTCGTTTATAGAAGGACCTGTCTTTCGTGGCGAGAAACTGTACAAGGTGCTGATTTACAGCCTCATCTGAATTGAACGTTATACCACGCAAGGACTGTTGAAGAGAGCGAAACAAGTGGAAGTCTGACGGCGCAAGGTCAGGCGAGTATGCTGGGTGTGCCTCTTACCTAAGCTCCAATATTTTTTGGCGGGTAATCAAACTTGTGTGTGGTCTTGCGTTGTCGTGTTGAAACACAAGACCTTTACGATGAACGAGCTCTGGACGTTTCTGAATGATGGATTCTTTCAAACTGTCCAATTGCCGACAGCACACATTCGAATTGATTGTTTGATTCCGTGGTAGGAGCTCGAAAAACACGACACCTTTAGAATACCACAACACTGAGACCAGAACCTTCCGCTGATGAATGTCTGCTTTGGATGTCGTTTGAGGCGAAGCATCACGTCGGGACCAAGATCGTTTGCGCCACACAATCCACTTTTCATCACCAGTTATCAGTCGCTTCAAAAAGGATCGTTTTCCTCACGTTTAATAAGCATATCGCAGATATTTATACGCGCCGTCATTTGAGCTTCTTTGAGTTCATGAGGAACCCACACATCGAGCTTGCTTACGTATCCCAGCTTTTTCAGGTGGTCGTGAACGCTTGAAAGATAGATGTGCAATGTGTATGCAATCTCTCGTGTCGTGTAACGTGGGTTTGACTCGATCAATGTTTTGATTTGGTAGTCATCATCTTCGGTGGGCCTCCCGGACCGAGGAGCATCGTTGAGGTCAAAATCACCTGCACGGAATTTTGCGAACCACCGCTGGCACTGACGTTCTTGTAAAACATTATCACGCAACTTTTCACAAGCTTGACGCGCGTTGTTCCCTTTACGGAAGTAAAACAGTAAAATATGGTGAAAATGCACAATTTGGTCTTTCATCTTCAACTTGACGTCAAATCTCCGCAAATCAACCAAATCGCTTACTATTCCTTTTAGACTGCAGCTAGAACTGGCACCTGTCGAATGCCATAGCGATAACCGCATGCCTCTAGTACTTCCAAAACCGCCCACCCGCCTTCGGGTGCCAAAATACGTCATGACTTTTCCGACAACCCAATAGTATTAGGTTTTTTTGTTTTTTTTTTACTGGGCGTTTAACTACCACCGTGAGCAGCTCAGTGGGCAATAAGCAGTCGCCTGCCCCTGATTAAGGGCCACTGGTTCCAGGGAGGGAGAAAGCCAGTGCCGTAAGACAAGCACAACACCCATGCCGCACGGGATGTGAAGCCGGACCCATCTCGGAGGAATGATCAGAATTCAAATGGTATTTATTGAGAAACAAATATATACAAGTATTTACAATCACCGCGTTGTCGTCGAGCGTTGGCGATCCCTTAATGTTCTTCACCTGACAAAGCAATTAACAGAAGTAACAAAAAAGTGACGCATATATAGGACTGTTCATAAAAGTCAGTGAAAGTCAGTCGGGGAATGTTCACATTTCGGAAGAACAAAACACAAAGTGATCAATTGTTGAAGAAATGCTGGAAAATCACTGATGAAGAAGGGGGAAAAAAGTCAGCTTGATGTTGGGTGCCGGCTTCGCAGAAAATGTCCATCGTGGAAAGAGCTATGATTCACTGTGAAAGAAGGAGGTCAAAAAGTTCAATAGGAAGACTCAAAAAGTTCAGCGATGACTACGCACAACACGATGCAACCCTGTTAACACAGCATGCGGCATTCTCATCACGAGAAAGAAACACTAGTCACACTTCCTGGTGATGAAAGAAAAAGAAAACCACAATAAGCACATACTACAAAAAGACGTTCTTAAAAAAAATAAAAAACCCTTGGTTCCCCCAAAAAAGAAAATATTGGTGTGCCCGTCCATTTGTATGGACAAAGGAAGAGCGTTGAATCGTTGCTACAGGCGTATTTTGCCTGTAGCAGCTAAACAAAAAAAACTGATTTGTGTAAAACGGAGCATCACTGTGGTGGTTGAAGATGGTCTGCAAGTTTAGGCATGGGAACCCTAAGCATATATTTTGTCCTTCTACCATATTGGATGGCCCAAGACGGCAGAGAGACATTACTAAAGACTCCCTTGAGCGCTTCGAGTTGTTGAACCATTTCGGGAAAGCGCTGTAAATTCCTCCGCACACATAGTATTTGCATAATGTTGCTCTTTTTCGGACACTGATAGAGAGATATTAATTTAGGGAGAGTAAATGGAGAATTAGGACAGTGCTGTCCTGGAAAACTTCTGGAAAGTTAACAAGGGTGTGGGGTAGGAGGCATTCGCCTTCTGAAGAAGCAGACTGCGATTCACTATCATGGGCAGTTTCCATGCTTTCTTCTGCCGAATCGGTAAAGATGCCATAGGTGTTGGATGTGGAAACAGCGTATTGACTGTCCTTGCTAGGTGAAGCAGAAGAACGTCGAGAGTACGGGGTTGAAGTGCGTTTTATATGTCGTAAACTGGAACGAGAAGACGCACGAATACATCGTGGTGAAGCTGGGGAAATAGAGCGTTTATTAGCTGTCTGAGACAGGTGGTCTGTTGAGGTGGTAGAAGATGTGGAATATTTGAGGTGTCCATATCAAGGGGATTATGTAAATCCACTGCAGTAGCGGTCAAAGTCTGACCAGCTCGAACATTATCAAATTAACGAGATCCAGGATCTGAAGCAACAGGGTTACCAGTGGAAGTAGTCTGCAGAAGGTATTACAGGTGGTTTTCCAGCAGTTCCTGGTTGAGCAGCAAATAAAGCCGATGAAGGTTCCTGTAGTCTGGAAATAGAAGTAGCAGCTGCAGCAGAACTGTCCTGTAGAACATGATGTGGGCATTCAGACACGATGTGACCTTCAGCCTTGCACTTAAAGCAATGGACACCAGCAAACACATTAAAAACGAATGTGCGGGCGCCAATGCTGAGTTCCATGGATGTGGGACGTTCAACAATAGCTTCATCACTAGGGAATATGATATGGTACTGTCCACGTCCTCCTTACACTGAACTGTAGTGCGAGTCGCGACCTAAAGCTGGAAGAATTTTCGCTTTACCTATCACTCGTTCAACAGACCCTAATGTCTTAATTAGTATTGAATCCGGGATGGCTGTCGGCACCGACGAGAGGGTAACAGTAATAGGCCTGTGTGAAGCAGGAATAGGTTGTAAATGGAAATGTCTAATATTAATTCCACAATGAAGAATTTTATCAACAGTAGTTGGGTCTGTAAATTGCACTATAATTTCCCCTTCCATACGAATAATAGACACTATCTGTTTTTCGGGAACAACTTTATAAATAGCATCTAGATAAAGGGGGAGGGGGTGTTGAGCAACGATTGAAAGAAGACATTAAGAAGTAAAGCAGAGTTATTCTGCTTACCTTCATGAGATTCTTTGGAAACCAAAATCTTCAATATTTTATCCACTCTGGTAAGTTCAATGTTACCAGAAAGTGAAGTAATCCGCTGAGATGAGTCAACAACAACAGTCGCAAATGCAAGCGGGTGTAGGGGCGGGCACACCTCACTAGCCCTAACACTAGAGTTGGTTCCATCAGTATATGGGACGTTGCTTGTGGAAGACATAGTAGAAATATCAAGAAGCAGGCACATTCAAAGCTGATGAATGCAAAGTAGTAGAACTAGAAGACGATGAAGCAGATGTGAAGCGCTAGTGACGAAAGTAGAGGTTGCGGCCATCTCGGCCACGAACCCTAATGTGTGAAAGTGCTGCACTTCGCAACACTCAAAGATAAAGCCACAAAGCTGTGGCTGTCCACAATCACTGCTTGTGAAGTGGAAACGAGCGAAGAAAACGACAAAACGGTACCACGAACACTTAAACCAACACAAAAATCCAAGGTCAAGCAAGAATCGACTATCACTTGGGAGCTCTACGAATATGCTACTTGTCCTTTTTAGAAACCATTGCTTAGACCACTGCGCCAACGGAGTGGCATTCGCTTTCTGATAAGGACAGAGCCGTATATATGGCAAAGTATTCTGAGGGAGAGTTGTTTTTATTTTATTATGGGTTTAGCGACCACCGTGAGTAAATTAAGGGGCTATAAGCAGCGGCTCGTCCTTGATTTAGGGCCACTTATTCCAGAGACCATAGCCAGTGCCGTAAGACATACACAACATCCTGGCTTCAGTGGGATTCGAACACAGCCACCCGGGTGGGGCAGTGGTCCAAGCGCTGGCTTATAATCATTCGCCAGTGGAGTGTACGTGTTCAAATCCCGTGAGGCATGGAGAATGTGTTTGTCTTACGGTACCGGGTCTCTCCCTTCCCTGGAACCAGTGACCCTAAATTAGGGACGGGATTGCTTATAGCCCATTGAGTTGCTCACGGTAATCGTTAAACCTTTAATAAAGAAAAAAAACCCCGAACCCATCGCTTTGACGACTGCGTCTCCGGGGTGGAGGGTTTTTACTAACTGTCCGAGATGGGACCAGGTCTCTGGTCCCGGATTTGGGCTGGGTGGTATATTTTTCCGATTGTACTGGCTCTGTCCCCTCACTGGAACGAGTGGCCCTGAATTAGGTAATCCACCCCTGTTGCACAGTGGTCTAAGATCTTTCGTCCGAGATGGGTCCAGGTTCGAATCCCGTGAGGCATGGACGTTGTATTTGTCTTACGGCACTGGCTCTCTTCCTTTCCTGGAGCCAATGGCCCTTAATTACGGACGGACGACTCTTTTTAGCCCAATGGGTTGCTCACAGTAGTCGTTAAACCCTCAATGTCGCCCCGGTGGCGCAGTGGTCTAAGGCGCTGGCCTCTGATCATTCGTCCGTAAGGGGTCCGGGTTCGAATCCCGGTGAGGCATGGATGTTGTGTTTGTCTTACCGCACTGGCTCTCTCCCTTCCCTGGAACCAGTGACTCTAAATTAGGGACGGGCGACTGCTTATAGCCCATTGAGTTGCTCCCGGTGGTCGTTAAACCTCCAATCAAAAAAAAAAAAAACCCTCAATAAAGAAAACAAAAAAAAACACGGAATTTAAAAAATATATATGTGTTACTTCTGTTAGAATGGCAAAACGTTTATTGGAAGTATAAATAACCACTGATTAATTTAGCTATAGCTTAGTAACGTTTACTAATCATTATTAATAAAAATTTTCTTAGTGCAAAATATTATTTTTAAAGTCCATTAATTTACATTCTTTTGCAGGCGGCTTTCTGTACTGCGCTACATGAATTTTAACTTCTTTTTTTTATTCCAGTTTTTTTTTGATTGGAGGTTTAACGACCACCGTGAGCAACTCAATGGGCTATAAGCAGTCGCCCGTCCCTAATTTAAGGTCACTGGTTCCAGAGAAGGGAAAGAGCCAGTGCCGTAAGACAAACACAACATCCATGCCTCACCGGGATTCAAACCCGGACCCCGTTCGGACGAATGATCAGAGGCTATCGCTTAGACCACTGCGCCACCGGGGCGGCTTATTGGAGGTTTAACGACCACCGTGAGCAACTCAATAGGCTATAAGCAGTCGCCCGTCCCTAATTTAGGGACAATGGTTCCAGGGAAGGGAGAGAGCCAGTGCCGTAAGTCAAACAGAACATCCATGCCACACCGGGATTCGAACCCGGACCCCTTTCGGAAGAAGGATCAGAGGCCATAGGTTAGAAGACTGCGCCCCTGGGGCGGCGAAGCTCTTGTTTGTTTGTTTGATTGGAAGTTTACCGACCACCGTGAGCAACTCAATGGGCTATAAGCAGTCGCTCGTCCCTAATTTACGGTCACTGGTTCCAAGGAAAGGAGAGAGCCAGTGCCGTAAGACAAACACAACATCCATGCCCCACCGGGATTCGAACCCGAACCCATCTCGGACGAATTATCAGATGTCATCGCTTAGACCACTGCGCCCCCGGGCGGCTGATGTACGGTTCAACGACCACCGTGAGCAAATCAATGGCCTATAAGCAGTCGCCCGTCCCTAATTTAGGGACAATGGTTCCAGGGAAGGGAGAGAGCCAGTGCCGTAAGTCAAACACAACACCCATGACTCACTGGGATTCGAACCCGGACCCCTTTCGGACGAATGATCAGAGGCCATTGCTTAGACCACTGTGCCACCGGGGCGGTGAATTTTATCTTTAGTAACTGCTTTACTAAAATTTGCCTGATCACAGAAAATGCGAGAAAGTAAGCAAATCATTTTCTGCAGATATCTTATGACGCAATACCAAAATGAGTGGAATGAATGTTACCTTAAACCCTCTGGAGGGTGACTCCAGTAGGGCAGATGGTACAGACTTCAGTGCCAACTCGGTGTATCAAGCACTGAATAATGCCTGTATAATTGTACCAACGGTCTGCTTCCTAGGAGCCATTGTAGCTGTTTTGTTAGGTGTAACTATCTGCAGAATGAATAAGACCTGCGATAAATGTGCATCTCTTAGGACATGTCAGGAAAAGTCAGAAGCGAGCGACGTCAGGATGGTAACGCCGCCTGTTTTCGATCGATTTTTCTGGACAAACTGTATTTCCAAAACTGAACGCAGTAGTGACGATAAAACTAATCTTCAGCCAGACGTAGTTTCTCAAAGCTTTGACGGAATAACAAACATGTCGTTTGAATTTTCGGAGTACGACGAACAAAATAATGTTCCACAAGGAATTTGTGTGAGGAAAATCTACACGCGACGTAACGACCATAGAAGGGATTATTTAGTTAGTGATGATAACGAGTTTGATGTGTCCGGTGCGTCTAAAATTGTACACTGTAGTGATTTAATCACTAGAGAAGGAAGCATATCATCTTTGTCAACTTTGTATCACGAGAGGATCAACAATTTTTTAACAGATTCGGTTCTGATTTTTCATAAAACTTATAATCCAGGAGTTGTTTCTGCAACTTTTGATAAGATGCCAGCAAGTTCAAGTAGTCTAGGAAAGTTAAGCACGTGTAAAATGGATTCTACATTTTCTGAATGTGGAACTGATTCCCTTAGTGGAAGTTCTCTTCTCGACAAAGATCCATGTTTAGTGTCCAAAATGGTGAACTGCAATGAGACTTCATTTTGCGAATTCTCGAACTTGGCATTTCCCTTGGGAACGGACAACTCTTCCTCAGACCTTGTTGAAATTTTGCAGCGTGCAGAAATGAAAGACGGAATGATAGTTCTCAAACCACGTTATCACACTGAAGACTCTCCTAATGTTAAGGTACCGCCACCATCTCCAAATACCGATGATTCCGATGATTTTAGTCTGAACCTGAACTGCATATATCTAAATGAGAATCCTTGGTTAATGTCAACGAGAAAATCTAGCTCCTCAACTCAGGAACAGAATCTCTGCTCATGTACTACTGCTCAATCTACACAAAGCGAAAAAGATCTTTCTCTAGAGTGGGACAGCTACCAACCATCGTTTGCAGGAAATCTCTGCAATCAAAGTCCTAGAACACCAGATACAATTGTAGAGGTTCCTGATAAAGAGATTTGGGTGTGAAAGGCCAATACGTGTCCATCAAGTACGGCGAGTTCACGTCTGAAATTTCAACGATCCAAGTCCCGGAACACCAGATACAATTGTAGAGGTTCCTGATAAAGAGATTTGAGTATTAAAGACAAGTATGTCCATCAAGTACGGTGAGTTCACGTTTGAACTATTCAATTCAAAATAAGGACTCAATTTTAGTACATGTGTGATTAATCTGATTCTCACATTTGATTGTACTGTAGTGTTTTCCGTTAATTATATAATATCTTCAGGTATGTTTTAAAGAGCGAAAGCAGAGGTAAATTCTGGAATACGTTTTATGATGAGCTACAGACTTAATGTGAGACAAGGTTTTATAATTCTTGATGTCACTGAAAAATATTTATATAATTTCAGTTAATGTATTTTCTATGAATAAAAGAATGTCTCCCAGAGATGAAATTGTTAAATTTATTGATCACAATGTTTGAAGTAAGTTTAGGTTAGAAAATTTATTTTCTGTGATTTCAGTTGGTCTTGGTTATCTGCAGTCTGTGATTGGAACTTATATCGCGGCTTGAAGCTAATGGGCAAATGTGAAAAGTTTAAAAAATAACAGGAGGGGGGGGCAGTTTCCTTTAAGTAAAATTTGGCTTCTGTCATTCAAGGTTCTTTAATATTTTACATTTGTTAAAATGAAAGTTTCCTGCAATTCATGTGCCACTATTGTTACTAGTCTTGTAAACTGCCACATCCGCATAGCTTCAAATTATTCGGGTTGATTGCTAGTTGAAGTCTCGTATAAGGCATATGCGCTATCTTTTCACGCTGATGGTCCCTTTTCGAGAACCAGTGACCTTAAATTAATGGCGGAAAATTCGTAGTAGCTTTAAATGCCGGTGGAGTAGCCCCTACCCCATCGTAGAGGTTCAAACGAAACATTTTAGTATATGCTTTCAAAAAAAAGTTTCCTCAGCATTTCATAGTCTTTATTTGCATAGAAGAAATGGCTTAAATGAACTCTCATTGATATGATTGGTACGAACTTATTTCAGCATTAATTCTTTGGTCTGTTGATGTAAGATCATTAAAAAGTCGGACCACCAAAATCAAAGTGACTGGTGATATCTACGCCGTGTCGCACCTCGTTGAACCGATGTAAATATTTTTCGTTCATGGTAAACAACGAGCAACTTATTGTTACTCTCGTCTGCAGAGTTAAGTTGATGGAAAATGTAAAGCTCTTACAGCTAATGGCAACTTTGATTGGACTTCCTGAATGTCATTGTACAGTAAAACCTATGAATAGCCGACAACCTGAGACTTCAACATTTGTCCGCTATTTAGGAAGTCTACTCCTGAACCTACCTAGTCTCACAATACCGAACCTCTTATATATACAGTATAATATTAAACGTTTTTCTGACTGTTCTACTTTTCCCATTGTTTTACAGTGAGAAACAATGGAGAACAAGGGTGTCCGCAGACCAGTAGTTTTTGGACTGGTGATCTGGAGAACAACCTGTGGATATGCAGAGTAAATAACAGTATTCCCGTTCACGGTAGTTTTGTTTTTTAAAGTGTAGATTTTCTACACTTTAAAACGTCATTAAAAAAATCTTCCACTGTGCTACAATAGTCAGGTATCTCTTTAATCTGTTCACTTTCTTCCAATGCAACGAACTTGCGCGCATTGTTCGTTGCCTCTTAGATAGATCTTCATCAACCATAATGAAATCTCTTGAATTGTCTTCCTTGCTTAAACACGTAATTAGTTCGAAAATGGCATCGAAATTCTCTTCTGAAGTGACAGGATTACCGCATTTTGTTCGGAAGCTGTTTCGCGTACTTCTAAGAAAATATCTGCCATATTGAAACCGCAGACCAGTAGTTTTTGGACTGGTGATCTGGAAAACAAAGGGTGTCCTATTTCAGTCCAAAGAAACTATATAAACAAATCAAGTTAGTAAAATCGTGCAATGCATTGATTATGATAAGCTTTCCAACACACCAGAAATCATTACTCAAGTTATGAGGATAATGCTGTGGAATAATTCTCGCTCATGACCTCTGACCCCATTTCGATGATATTCAACAGAACCGGTTCAGTATACCTCCGGAACAACGTAGTTATGCAAACATGCTTCGATTGCGACAAAAGTTATGACTCATAAGGGGGATGGAATGGGTCTCGCTCCTATGTCCTGATCTTTGACACCATTTCGCCCATTTTCAGTAGGGTACTTCCCCAGGTTGTCCCCTACCACATGCTAAATTTTCATTGAAATCGAACCATTTTCACGCGAGTTATCGTGCAGACAAACCGGGAAGGCTGTAGCATATACGCTCCAACCTACGGTTGGAAAGCGTAAAAAAAATTACGTAATAAACTTCATTTTTTGTTTTCCTTGAATGCTCATGTTTTACTGTCTTACGGCAGTTACTGTCCGCTATTCGGAGGGTCAGCTGTTTGAATGACTGTAAGTATACAGAACTATGTATTCTTTGGGACTGGGAATTCTAAAACAGTCAGCCAAATAGGTGTCCTCTATTTGGAGGTGTCCATTAAGGTTTCACCGTATTTTTGTGATATAGAGCACAGAAAGTTGTCATGATATAAGAGTTAAATTCAGCGGCTTATTGGGAATGGAAATATTCTGGCTGGGATTGGTGTTTCACGTTCTACTTTTTGCACATCTAGAGTGTGAACGGGGATTGAGAACTATGGGGGAAATAGAATAGATTGGCGGAACAATGAGGGTATTATTCGGAAGTCCAGATATTGTGCAATTTTATCAACTTCAGACCGTGTCACTATGGATCCAAAAACAGATGGGGGAAAAGCGTGGCTGTTAAACTTTACACCTGTCAAAATACTTAAATTTAATGTAGTTTCGATGTATACAAATTATAATTAGTATGAAAATATTTCTAATATACTCCGCTAAATTAAAATTTATGCTTCACTGTGGCTCGCCTTGAATGACGGCAATAAATTAGTGTGCATATTGAAATCATTAATATTAGCGGACTGGTAAAAATGATGGCGGACCACCAACTTCTAGTATGCAAGACCAGTGAAGTATTTTGAAACTCTGCTGCTGTATTCCTTCAAGAGGCTGAATTATTTCTAGTAGTAGATTACTGCTGCAGAACTCCGTGTAAGGAATTGAGTTGCTAATTAGAACATACAGATCGTTATAAAACATGTGTTCTACAAATTTGACTAGATAGAACAAGCTGCGAGTTTTTATCAAAAAGAAACTGTTCTGGATTTGTGTAATTCTGACTTCGAAGAATGGTGCCTATCGCTCGGCTATTGCTTGAAAATAAGCTTTTTCTCAAAATATAACTATTAGTGATCCGAATTTCTTAGGGTATAATAAAAAAAATCAGTTTTCAAGCTTTCGCACATCAAGCAGATTTCTCAAGGAAGGTAAACGGCAAACTGGATAATAAAACACTAACAATTTAAACGCGTTCTATTATCCAGCTTTGCTATCCCCCCCCCCTTCCTTGAAAACAATCTGGTCATTCCGTGTTCGGATCCCGGTGAGGCATGGAGGTTTGTCTTACGGCACTGGCTCTCCCTTCCCTGGAACCAGTGACCCTAAATTCGGGACGGACGACTGCTTATAGCCCATTGAGTTGCTCACGGTGGGCGTTAAACCTTCACTTAAAATAAAAAATCTGGTTGTGCTTAGATTTTCTACTCTACGCCAAGAAATTCGGATCACTAGTACAATTATACTATTTTGAGAATAGTTGGTGTACGGTTCCCGTTTATTAGCTTTTTCATCTGTGCAATGTAGTGCACTAGTTCTTTTCCCAATAATAACCCGACGGCTATCTAACCTACCAAATTCAGTATTGTGAATTATTTATTAATGCCCTACAGAAATATACTAGGACACTTAATATAACATATATTGACTCCTAAAAACATTCCCCTTAGCCTTATTTTCAGAGATCCGGTAATTCTATTAATAGTATATAAAATGTTTTACATGTCAGTAACGATGGTAGCTGAGTAAAGGTTGTACTGGTTCAAATAAATGGTTCGTCACTTTTAAAAACTTAAGGCAAACACCTTATCTAATTGCAAGAATCTCGTGCGACGAAGTAATTTTCACCACAACTTCATTGAACAAGGTGTTAGTGCGTTAGGATTGAACAACGTTGGTACCAACCTATACAATGGGAGGGAAGGACTCCAGTGGTTAGCAGCTAGGTGTTGCTCCTGCAGTGATAAAATGTGATGTCAGTGCTTCCGGATGCACTGTGCCCTACATTTTTAAACTTAAGCTAAATAGCTCCATGTCTGGAATGCATACAGAGTTTTAAGGCATAATTTAAAAGCTATGGATGCAACGGAACTACAGGTTTTCTGAAGGACTCCACAAGAATGGAAACTACTGTACATGAACCTTAAGTTCCTGGGTGGAAGGCTTGTCAAACTATTATCCCAGAATCCTTCGAGCATCACGTTGGCGCCTGACTTGAAGTTCTTCCCATACAATGAAATCTTGGAAATATCGTAGTAAAATTGTGCCCGTAAAAGTTGATCTGATATTTAGAATGCTATAGAACTTATTGTAAAAGTGTGTTCCTCTGTCGAAGTTTTTATCCCTAGAATGTGATACTAGTGTTGTGAAGCTGCGTTCGAAGGGGCAATGCCTATTTGCTTGATAGGTATTCAGCAAACAAGGATTGCATACAAGGGAGTTTGGAAGTTTCAGAAGTACGCAGAGACTGTAAATGGAGTTATGCTCCGCAGGCATGAGTTAGGACGGCTGAAATTCAGACTACAAAAAGACAGTTTGGAAGAGTAGGCAGAGCAAGTTTCGGTCTGTCGTGCATGGAAAAAAAACAAGTACCTAAAATTGCGGTGGAAGCACAATCAATCTCCTTAAATAGCCACGCGAGGGATCATGAACTGTTTCAGATGTCTCCGCCGTACCGAATTCTTGTGTAGACACAAAGAAAGGGAATTGTATTGGTGAGTAGTTCAGCCTAAATGGGATCGGTATTTTCTAAGAAAGTAGTAAAAGGGACTGAGAGAAATGTTAAAGTAAAATACTTACTAGTTTGTGATCTCCCATTCAGCTGGAATCTCCAATCTGAGCGGTCTTTTAAGAAACTATGAATCTTTCCCTCACAAAATTTAAATTAAACCCACCATATGACTTTTCGCTTTAAGCAAAATTGTGGGGATTCTATTCAGTGGAAATTCCTGTTTTACAATCTATCTATAAATGAATGGTTATAAATTGTCATTTCCCCGCATATGACAGACAGAAACGTTTACTTTTGAAGTGGTGGTTCGGCACCACTGCAGCACATAGCAGTGTCAACCTTCTCATTCGTGCACGAGCAATTTGTTAAACTACTCCACGACTTAGACTTTCCCATTTCAGAGATAGCTTCATCTTTAACATCGTGTAAGTGAGAAATATGGAAAGCTTAAGTACCCCACGAAGATATTGTATCGCTGGAAAACAGAGCTGTTTTGGAAATCTTATTTTTGAGTTTCGAATAATGTGAAGTCCCGCGTGAATTGCTCAAAACTTCGAGTGCGAGTTATGTACAAGTTTCGAAGGTCTGTGTTTTGTAGCTGTACACGACGCTACTACTTGTTCTTGAACACAGTTAGGGTGGAGGGAATTTCCGATAAACGTGCACTCGAGAAGACAAGAAGCCGGCTCCTATCTGACCATGAACCCCTGTAGTGTGCTGAAACTTCTTGTGTGTAGCCACCAAAGACTACTGAGATTATGTATAAAGTCTAACTACTAAATTTTAAGAAATAAAGCGGCGAGTGTTTCGAAGAAAAAAGTTTCTCAAGGATAAGTTAGGCGATGATAAATTTTAGACACCACTTCTGTGTTATCTTTAGCAGTTTTTCTCCTTATGGACTGAAATGAGGATCTCTATACAGTGAACGTGACGTGGAAATCAATCTTCCACGACAATTAACACTTGCAGTGCTCTAGGTTATCTACCATGCTCAGAGCGGTTTATTGCAAAATATGTTAGACCCAAAGATAGTCTTCTAAACTAGGACGACGTAGGAACCTGACGACACTCCTTTTTTTCTGGAATAAACAGCTGAATATGAAAAGTACAGGGACAGACAGAAGTGGTCAAGAATACTTGAACACTGTTGTAATGCATTATGTAGCTTAAAAGCAAAGTTGCGGCTAATTCGAGGCAGTGAAGACATTGTCTCTTAATGATGAGTAGCGTGAAATAGTTGTGCAGTAACATGTTCTCTTCGATGTTAAAAAGGAAACATGTTCGCTTCAACCAAAGCTTTGAAAGGTGTTTTTGATGGGATGAATGTTCTTGATACAATGCATGTAGCGTAGAAACAAGAAACTCCTTGTCTTTAAGAGCGTGCACGAGAAGTTCGCTGACCAGCTGTAACAAGTAGTTTTTTCAGGCTAAGCTTATGATGGAGACTTTGAGGTAAAGTTATGTCTGTGACAACATAACTTTCATGTACAGTGCTTTAGTGCAATACAAGATATTGTTAGGCCAATAGTGTAGGAGAATCTCTCCCTTAAATAACATTTTGAAGTATGGAAGTCAAACTGTGAAGCTCATTATGAAGGTTCCATTTTGTTAATGAGAATTTAAGCGAAGATTACAAATTTTAGCAAAGAGTATAATACTGTTGTGAAGTTTGGTCAAAAACTGTCCAAACCCATAAAAGAGGCTGCGGCTAGTTCAATCCCACGTTAGGGTGTAAAACATTTTGATGGCCATGCAAGTATGCACCAGAAGGTGAGGATAGTGTGTACCTGAGCTTACAGTGTACATTCCTGTTTGTCTGTGAGGCTTAAGAAGCAGTAAACGTTTAAGGGGGAAAAACGCCACTGCTAGTACATATGAATACGTAGCATAAAGTCCCTCTTCTTCGACAGAACTAGTTTCTTTCGTTGACTAGATAATTACGCCATATATTTGAGTTCCAGGATGGTAGTTTAGTCCAAGACTAGATTGTGTGGGGAAGGTCAGCTCATCCATAGTGATGGCACTTAACTTGAATATCGTAAACTTCCGGTATAAGCAAAAAGTGTAGAGGGTGTTATCATTACTAACATGTATAATGAAGATAACCTGTAGACTTTGCCATGGTGATGTAAGTGTCGTAATTATTTTGCAGTAACAAAACAAGCACTTGTTTCCCCACAGAGTTAGCTTGTCCTTTTGGCTGTTCTCACGGTCCTGTTCAACTTTATATATATTTTTTCTCTAATTTCTGTGCTCCTTGCACAAGTATGGTATTTAGACTAGTTTTGATG
Source organism: Macrothele yani (assembly GCA_039090855.1). NCBI lineage: Eukaryota > Metazoa > Arthropoda > Arachnida > Araneae > Macrothelidae > Macrothele > Macrothele yani. The sequence goes on from CM076993.1 coordinate 25,697,856, forward strand.
TCATGCACCTTTCGCGACAGCATTCAACTTAGTGTATAAAATTTCAATTTAATGGAAATGGGTAACGAAGGTAGTCAAAACCATTGTTGAAATCTGACTTTTGAATGTTCCATGAAATGACGCAACAATAATTTCATTTTGAAGATGACAATCCGATTTTTGGCGTAAATGTGACAAGGATGGTAAGTCAGGTAATATCCGAAAACTTGAAAATTTTCATCGTCCTGGAGCGGGACGATGAAAATTTTCAAGTTTTCGGATATTACCTGACTTACCATCTTTGTCACATTTACGCCCAAAATCGGATTGTAATCTTCAAAAATTTGTATTATATGGCGTAATCCCGTATTTCTTTCATGAATAATTTCATTGTTACTCAATATATTTTACCAAATTATCGCGCACACTATTTCACTACGTTATACATAAAAGTAACAATCTCGTTGCAATCTGTGTAAATTAAGAGACCCTGATGCTAAATGTGATAAACGCAGTTACAAAATGCATTTTGTGCCATGAAAACTGTGCGCCGTAGAAAGATTCAACTTCTTCTAGATCTCCTCCCTTCACTAAATGCCAAGGGGAGGTTACCTGCTATTGATGAATGCCTCAAAATGATGTACAACTTTACAGGGTGTAACTTGTACATATCCTAGAGAAAGTTTTCGATCCTCCTCACTAACACCCTTGCAATTCAACTTTACTTTCTATCTCGGTCAGATTTCAGTTTGTGCATTCCCAGATGGACTTCCTTAGCTAACTCAGATTTCGTCGGTGTCGGGGCCGTTTACGATCGCCTAGATCTGAATAATAATAACAAAGTTGGAATACTTGCTATTTCCGCCGCCATAATTTAGTAAAAATTTGCTTTCATGGCTCGCACCTTCATGTGTTTTACAATAATTCACTAATCCACCTATCTAAGCACCACTCAATGTCAGGAATTATTAAACTTTATTGTTTGATTTAATTCCACTTAGTATCTACCGGACTGTGGCTCGGTGTGGTCTTGAGTGAGGCAAATGTGTTCTTGTTTATGATTTAATTCCACTTAGTATGTACCGGACTATGGCTCGGTGTGGTCGTGAGTGAGGCAAATGTGTTGTTTTTGTTTGTTGTTATGATTTAATTCCACTTAGTATGTACCGGACTGTGGCTCGGTGTGGTCGTGAGTAAGGCGAATGTGTTATTGTTATGATTTAATTCGACTTAATATGTACCAGATTGTGGTCGTGAGTGAGGCGAATAAATGCAATGCGTTGTACGTAAATCAATGTATGCTCTCGAATCACTAGTTTGATTTCACACTAACAAAGATCTTGGCATGCGAAAGATGCATAGCATAAATTATCTACAAAGAGTACCAAGGTGCTCTCAATTTTTAGGTCTAGGATTTGTGATTAAGTTAAGTGGGCAGAAGGTCGTTTAATTTCTCTGGTGGATCGTCCCAGTAGCCAAATGGTACGAGGCGTTGGCTGCTCATTCATTTGAGATGGATCTTGGCTGTAATATTGCCACGGATGGTGGATTTTTGTGCTACGTCAGACTTTCTCTGTGGAACAAGGAGGCGTTAAGGATGGGAGACTGCTTATAGCACATTTTCTTGAGGCTGTCGTTATACCTACAAAATATTGTGGACAGTAATTTATCAATCTAGAAATATATTCACTGGAGTTTTGACGTTTCTGTTGGTGTTCCAAACGCACTGCTACCCCGAAAGTACTTCGAATTTCGGGCACATTGTTTTAGGCTCTGCAATGACACTAACAATATTAGCTCAGTCTGCTTTTCTCTTGGTATTACAAATCCCTGTTCACGGTAAATACCAACTCTTTAACCTCATATGCAGTATTTATTAGTCTTCGACCCACATCCTTCGGTATTATTCTCGATAGTCCGCGTTGGAAATCTCCACAGGAATATTAAGCATAATTCGACTATAAATGTCTCTCAAAAACAAAAATCTTCTGGCTTTCAAATCATTCGTCCGAGATTGGTCCGGGTTCGAATTTCTAGTGAGGTATGGATATCATGCTTATCTCACTGCACTGGCTGTCCTCCTTTATTTCGTACAAGTGACCCTAAATTAGTCAAGGCTCGGGCGATTGCTTAGTCCATTTATTTGATTAGTGGTCGTTAATACCTCAATGAAAAGAGACGCACGTAAGTAAACTTGGAATGCTTAGCAGTTACGACTGAAACAGGTAAGAATGAGCATCAACCACGGCAAAGGGTACGGGCTGAAATTAAATGGCTACCCCGGTGGCGCAGTGGTCTGGGCAATAGCCTCTGATCATTCGTCCGAAAAGGGTCTGGGTTTGAATCCTGGTGAGGCATGCATGTTGTTTGACTTACGGCACTGTATCTCTCCCTTCCCTTGAACCAGTTACCCTAAACTTAGGGACGGGCGACTGTTTATAGCCCATTGAGTTGCTCACGGTGGTCATTATACCTCCAATCCAAAAAAATAAAAAAATAATGCTTTCCGTTCTTAAATTTGTAGCAAACGAAATTAGGCCTGTCATTGCACCTAGATGCCGAATGATGCTCACGTGCGTGAGAATTGGCTGTAAAACCTAGTGCTGAAGCAACATTCTGCGCCCACGTCTATAGGTGCAGCAAATACCCCTGAAAATCGAACCCCGATCTTCCACCCGAACTGACAATTAATACCAAATGTATTTCTAACGCTGCCCCGGTAGCGCAGTGGTCGAAACGCTGGCTTTTGACCATTCGTCTGCGATGGGGTCCAGGTTTGAATCCCGGTGAGGCATGTATGTTTATTAATGCGCTGGCTGTTTCCTGAAACCAGTGACACCTAAATTAGGGACTGGCTACTACTAACAGCCTACTGAGTTTCTCACTGTTGGCGCCAAACAGTCTAACGATCGATTCAACCTGCGATGCCCAGTCAATATCGACACCACCTGCTATAAACTAATCATTTGCTAGTAGAAAGGGCGAATAAAGGGCGGCCCAGGATGCTGAGATCCAATAGGAACCCGGGAAACCGCTTCTTGCAGTGGCAGTTGTGAATAAAGCGTAGAATAAACACAAAAAATTTTCTATATAGGAAAGTTAGATTAGTTGTATAACTTGAACATGGATGGCTGAGAAAAATTGTTGATGCTAAGAAAGAACAGAAGTAGATCTACAGTAATAGTTAGGTGGTACTCGAAACAGTTTTTACAGGATCGCTCGAACCTGCAGTGCATGCGAAAGAAGACTACAAATGGTAGGATATTTTTACAATTTTAATTTCCTTGCCTGATATAAAAAATGTACTTATAAAATGTATTTATATTCATCCAGTATCGCAAATTTTGGATTCGGTTAATTGGAATTGTGAATGTATAGAACTACCTAGGTTTGAATGTTTTTCTGTTTTCAACTTTAGGAGCAACGCACTATAGTTTTTATCTGGCCCAGCCATTAACACGCGATTAATGTTGTAACACTTTGCTTTCCTTCCTGTGCAGCTCTGCGAAGCAGGACTTAATGATTTAAGCGTGTTTGCTAAATGTGCAATTCTACAGCGAGTGTGTGCAACGAAATGTATTTTTAGTGTAACTATCTTGCAAATATTGTATGAAAGATGACTTCCGTTAGCCTGGGTCGTCGAGCAAAAGGAAGCTAGTGTCAGCATGTGCCGCTATTTAACCATCTAAACTAAATGGAATTTGTGTCACAATTTCCCACGTGGTACTTTGTGTCACTACCGCACACCAACCTGCTGCTTATAATTTACCCTCGCGTCAGAGTGGAGAAAATTCTGACTGTCATGAAAGACAATAAACACAGCGCTTACAAATCCCTGTATCTGAAGGCCAGTGTGGATGTTGAGCTAGGTGCTCTGCGAGTCCCAAAAGACCTAAAGAAGCCTCAACCGGCAAAAAACGGGGATTAAATATCAACTAATATACGTCCCTTTCATATATCTAGTAGTACTACTAACCTATAAATTGATTCAACATTCGTGGAACCTTAGACATTAGTTACTAAAGGTATTCTTACTAGGACTGATGTACTAAATGGTAATAGTGAAATAGCAATGTTTGCTCATGTTATGAGAAGATTTTCGAACTTTTACTAGTTGCATATAATGACATAGCAATATGTTAACTGAAACTGTTTCTCACATTATTTATATTTAGGTTCAAGAGGAATATCTCTACAAAATGTGTTACAATTTGAAAAGAAAAAAAATTAGTGTTTATTTGTTAGTTCAAAAGGAACATAAAAACTTACCTGTGACCGAATGTTGTATCGCAGCTGAACCGAATACAACCAGTCTGTTAGCAAATGATGTAAGAGCCATAGAGCCATTGGTAAGATATTAGTGCATGAACTGAATAAAATGTTTAAATGGAAGCAATCCGTAATGCTGCAACTGTTGAATGAAATGTTTGAAGGAATAAAACATTCATTCAACGGTTGAATGAATGTTTGAAGGTTAAATTAATGATAAATATATTGGTCACCACTGACAGTCTTTTTTTAATTGTAACACATTTTGTTGAGTTTCCTCTTGTAGGTAACTATAAGTAATGTGAACATATTGCTATGTCACCATATGCGGTTGTACTTACCACGTATTTGTTTGAAAGTTTTCTTTTTGAACTAAATGTTAAACTACTAATATGAACTTAATAAAATCATAGCACTGCAAATGAACTGGACTTTGGTAATGAAAATGTTTCAATTTCGCTGAGTCAGCAGTTTCCAGTTTATTAAGGTGGTTCCTCCTAAAATCTCCGCCTTATGTTTCCAATGGTGAAACTTCTTTACATATTTTCTTCGCAATTAATATATTCCCGAAAATGAAAATTTGCGCATCGATAAAACTAACTTTAAGTTATAGCATGGGATACTTAATACTTGCTAAAACATAATTGCATTAAAAATCAAGTTTCTTTAATGTTCAGAGCTGTTAATAGATGACGCGACCTATACATTGATTACATCAGTAGAGAAAGAAATGTTGGATTGTTTATTTATGGTTATGTTTTAGATAGTATTAAGTATCCCATGCTATAACTTAAAGTTAGTTTTATCGATGTTCAAATTTTCATCCTTGGGAATACATTAATTGCGAAGAAAATATGTAAAGAAGTTTTACCATTGGAAACATAAGGCAGGGGTTTTAGGTGGAACCACCTTAAGGGTTGGAATATCCCCGCTGTCTGAGCAAAGTTTTCAATATCCTGAATATGATACTGCGCACTTTAAGGAAGCGGGTCCATTACGCAAGAAATGTCCATTAACATCTCTTGTTATATAACTCTAACTGGTTGGAACGGATTATCTATGGGTTAGCAAAAATGAGATGAAATCAGCTCGAACAAATGCATTCACTTTTAAGTAGGAAGAACGCGGCTTCACCTAATGAACCTGGTCATGCTGCCCCCGTTAGCTTTATGTAAAATAGCAGTTTAAGGCAATGATTGTGACGCTAATCCATTGACTGATTACCTGCTGAATGAGTTATAACTGTGGTGACAAAGCTATGGAGAGAACTCGTTAATTTTTACCCAGTGGCAGGATGTCCTTGTCAGGGGAATATTCCTTCTCCAATCTTAATTTGCCATGAAATTAGGACTAGAAGTGAGCTTTCATCGCGTTTTGACAGGTTTATGGCTTGTACTGCCAAGATTTATTATTTTTCCGTAGCTTTGGTAAAACTTGGCCGCTGTGTGAACATTTGTTAGGGGAGCGCAGAAAATCTTGGGCGTCATTTAATTCAAGTATATCGTCTTATTAAAAGGTTAAAAACTGATCCACGCATTGTACTATATGAATTTTTCGCCACGAAACTGTACTGTACAAAGTAAATTGATAAATAATTTTTTAATTGTTTCAAATGGACTGAAAGCTTTCTGATGACTGCTGTATCAATGCTCATAACATTGTTTTAGACATGGCCTCTGCGGTTATCGGACATGCGATTAGTTTATACTGACTTTAATAACTCTGGTACCACTAGGCAGTATTAGTTTTCTCTTACGCGAATGAGATCTTGATGTTCGGACACTTCGGGTAATAAGGCAGTGTTGAATCAAACTAAAGTAATCCATAGATGTAAGAATTTGCGCAGCACTTGTCTAGATTTTGAATATTTTTCACTTTTCCATTGATCATGGGATTTTTGTCTAACAACTACTGCATAACGCTTTTTCCGGTCTTTGCTTTCCTGACGTAGTGGCATTCATCTCATGCAAAGATGTGAGCACGTAATATTAAAGCTTGTGACTTGCATGCACCGCAGGATGCACATGAGATAAAGGCAGATAGCAGCGGAAGCATACGTTCGCGTAGCTCAGTTGGGAGAGCGACTTATTCCGGAATGAGGGGACCCGGGTTCGATGCCCGGCGTGGACAAAAATGACGGAGAAATTTACTTCGTTAAAAGCTGTTAACGTTAAAGCAAATGGTTCGAGTGTTCTGGTCTATGGAAATACAAACGTTGATGGTGAAAGAGTAAATTTGCAACAGATTCAATGAAGTCCAGGACCTGTGTAGTGATACCATACGACGAAGGAAGCGTGAACTGCCCTGTATAGGTTATCATAAAAGGGTTGTTACTTGCACCGAAGTAGTAAAGGTGACAAACAGTCCATACTACTCATCTGCAATCAAGAGATGCGATGGCAGAACTATTAATAGCTAAATCGAAAATTGTACCGGAGGTTGCGGAGCTAATTTCAGGCACACGTTGGAACAAGAATTTAAGAACAGTAAGTCGTGGATGCTCCGTATGAATAAAGTAGTGCAGTTGAACTAAAATTGTCTTCTGTAGAACTGGTGAACGAGATGTTACGGAATGGTAAACTAAAACACTTACTTTTAGAGGATAAGTAACACTATTTTAAGAATGGTCAACTTGAAGACCAGCATGTTAGCCTTCAGTAGTTCCACAATGAACTAAGGTATAGTCGTCCATTGCTGAATTGTAACTGATAAGGTTAAGTTCAGATGGCTAGCCTTGCCTATCCGTATTTGTCACGAGACTGTTGCATACGACCGCGTTCGGGCAAGCGGTGGTCGAATACATGCCATTTATGACCAGAGTCGACGTGGACTATCCAGGCTCATCAGACCCACCGCTTCATAACGGCGGCGTAAATCACATCCAGGTTATATCCAAGACAGCAGCATCTTCAGCTAGCGAATGGTACTGCGGACGCTGCATACCCTGGGATACGGGAGCCGACCACGGACATTTCCTGTTATCTGCCCCTCCACTACTTGCTGATTGGTATATAAAATGACACTTCACATAGCAAATACATACTTAATCAGTTTCAATTGTATTAAAAAGGTGAATAAGAGATATACACGGTCGAGTTGCATTATTGTGACCACCAGCTAATATCCAGAGTAACCACCGGGTGTAGCGCGGATAGCAGCTAGACTGGCTGGGAATGATTCAATAAGATGCTTGAAGGTGTTCACAGGTATGTGGAGCCATGCTGACTGCAGTGCATCTGACAGCTGCTGGAGGGTGCGTGGTGGAGGATCCACAGAGCGAACAACACGATCGAGGTAGTCCCACAGATGCTCAATTATGTTTAAGTCTGGGGAATTAGGAGGCCAGGGAAGTACTTTGAAGTCTTCATCGTGCTTTTCCAACCACTCTAGGGCATTCTACTTGTGTGACACATCGAGTTGTCGTTTTGGAAGATACTCCTCCTCAGGGATGACAATCTGCATGTATGGATGTACGTAGTCTGTAAGGACGGATTCATAACGAATTCGGTCCATAGTGCCTTCCACAGGTATGAGTGGACACAGGGTATGAAACTAAATTATTCCTCCGACCATAACACTACCCCCACCAGCTTGTGTTCTTCCAGCAATGGTTGAAGAGTCTGTTCTCCGATATTTCTCACCTTTATACGCCAACGTCGATCCGTTCGATGAAGCAGAAATGGTGACTCATCGGAAAAGGCAATCCTTTGCAGTAAGTGATGGTCCAATTCTGATACTGCCGTGCAAATGTAAGCCTTTTCTGTCGATGCACCTTCGTTAGCATATGTGCAGTGACAATCAGTCTCCATCGAAGCTCCATCCGCAGCGCAGCAGTGTACGCTGGACTGTCGTTTTAGACAGACCCCTTGGTTGATTCAGCCAGTGAGGTGCTCCACTGTAGCATGTAGATTGGCCCTCACGCACCTTCGAAACCAATGTTCACTTCTCACATCAATGGCACGTTGTGCTCGGCAGTTTGCACGTCTCTTATTCACAATACTGCCAGTTCTTCAGTCACGATACACTTTAACCACAGCAGAACATGAACAGTTCACAAACTGTGCTGTTTGAGAAATACTGCCACCTTTGGCCGGAAATCATCCCTTTTTGGAAATCTGATAAATCGTTCCTTTTATCCATGACAGCAACGAGTGATGTTTTCAGAATGCCTACAGCACACCTTATATACCTTCCACGCTAGCTCTCGGCACGTGCCTTTTTATTGGCTTCGCGCTGTTGATGTAAATAGGAGCTGGTCACAATGTGACTCTACTGTATAATATAAAAGAAAAAAAAATATGCTCTATAAGAAAACAAATGCCAATTAGGTAACAATGTCACTCTGGTAGCCAATACGATGTCTCTTCCAGAATTTAAAAAAATGGTCGTCATCACTGTTTAACTTTTCCGCCACATAAACTCACATAGGTACGATTCCAACTGGCTCCTACGAGTTCCCCAACGGGTTTGTTGTTAAATTTCGTCTTTCCCCACATGGATTCCAAGCGTAGACAATGGGTCCTCACAGACTGAAACACACGGAAGTTATTGGCTCTCTGGTGACGGTGGTATGTCTACAGTAGCATGTGATCGCTGCACATCTGCTGCTCGGAGAGCTCGCTGAAAAAAATGGATCTTTCTTATTAGAAAATATAGTGGCGGCGGGCAGACAACGGTAGAAGTCCCCACACCCTAATCGTATGCCACTGACAGTCCGCCATCTGGCATTATGCCTCTCCTGTTGCTGGGAACATCAGAACTGGACCTCTGCAGAGAGCCCCACCCTCGTTCTTGTAGTCAGTTGAATCCAGTTTTCAGTTCTACCGAGCTGACCGGATGATGCGGGTGTGTCCTCGACAGCATAAGGCCACGGCCCCGTCGTGCAAAGTCGCTTCTTTTCAAGGCGGTGGTAGCTCTGTGATAGTTCGATGAGCATTTTTATGGGACAGTGTCTGGACAGGTCCTTAGCCGCTAAGTCCTACCAGCATGTCCTGGCTAAACATCTACAGTACACGCTTTCATGGCCTTATCCCATCTTGCGGCCGATGGTCTGATTCATCACAACGCACCATCCCACCTGGCCGTATCCACCCAGGTATTACTTAAAGAACACTCATCTGAGTTTGGCCCCGTCCATTGGCCCCGAAAGTCTCTGAATTTAAACGTTGTTGAAGCTCTCTGGGATGCCATGGAGCGAAAAATCTGATCCATTGATCCTTGACCGAAGTCTCTGGTGGAGTTGTTTACAATACTGCAACAGGCATGACTGACATTACCTCCGGAAACCCTGTGGCATTTGGAATTAGATGCATCTGCGTGTTCATGCTGTTATTCTCGTTAGAGGAGGATCAACAAGCTATTAGGTAGGTATCTACAACGGCCGTACCATAAAAACTGAGAGTGTAATGACACAAAATGAAGAATTACGTGTACATCAAAATGTTATTCTTCCTCAAAGTATCTTCCTTCGGATGTTACGCAACGGTCCCACCGTCCAGTCCGCTTTTCAAAGCATGTGGCGAAGGCATTTTGAGGAAGCTGCCACTGAACAGCAACTGTGTTCAATGTTGCGCCCCGGAACTTCATTGTTGGAAACAACCAGAAATCACACGAGGCGAGATCAGGACTGTGTCATGATTTTAACACTGCATTTCCTAAGAAACTGTTTAACACAAGCAGCCACATGTGGGCGGGCGTTATCATGGTGTAGGGTCCCTTTGCCCACCAGTTTCGGTCACTAAATATGTATCATCGCAAACGCTTCTACACTGAAATGTAATACTCAGTATTGACAGTAATTTGTGGAGGAACCGCATATTGGTAGATTAAACCTTTTTTAAGATCAAAGAAAATTATCACCTTCTCAGCTGATTTCGTTTGGCTGCCTTTTTTCAGAAGAGGCGAGCCTGTAAGTTTCCAGACAATCTTTGGGCGCTTTGTGAGTGGGTCGAAACAGTGACCCATGTTTCATCTACAGTTATTACTGTGTTTAGAAAGTTAGTATTCTTTGCAATTAATTGCTTTTCACTCGTGACACGCCTGAACTCTGGTTAACAATTGTTTATAGTCCGGTGTTGAGGTACCCATTTGGAACATACAAGATGCAGCAGTGATTTGTCGCGTAGAATGCGGACTACCGACGTTTTTGAAATACTAGTTGACGCTATGTCTTCACACGTCATTCGTCGATCTTTTTGCAGGATTTCCCAAACAGTGTTAACAGTACTCTCCGTAACACTTTCAGGTCGACCAGGCCTAGGAGCGAGTTCTGCCGACAAACGCTCTTTTTTGAGATCATCGTGCTATCATTTATATTTAAGCTTTTTTCATTAGTTTCTTTTGCCGTTTTACCCAAACGGTAACTCAAATTTATCGCACAAAGCATTTCACTTCTTACATTTGAATCACTCACTTCCATAGCTGTATGGCGAAATGCAGACGTACCTTAAACAACTGCGCAAGAACAAAACCAGAATCTTCTGCCACAACTATAACTGTTGCCATAGATATTTCCTCAATTCAGTTAGTAGTCTGCGTGGTTATTTTTCCTTTCGCACTGTTGCCAACTCAAAAAAAAATACTGTTTTTATGAAACTGCCTTTGTGGATGTTTTTAATGTGCTAATACATTTTTAGTGAAAAAATTATTATACCGTAAGTAATAACGACTCCAACAACAGTGAGTATAAAGCTCCGATTAAAGTCTGCAACCTTCCAAACAGTTAAAGCAAAGGGTTCATTGTTTTTATTAAGCAGATACAAAACTTCATTCGTGGATGCTTCCAGATTAGCACTGAGTATATCGGTTTTCATTTTCTCGTAGTACTCTTTGACTCTAGTGGCAGTTATTGCCATGCTGAAAAAGTATACAGTGCCGAAGCTCCACTATAAAATGCCAATTGTATGCAAAAGAGGTTTTATCCTTAGATCTCCTAAGAAGCTGACAAATGCAAACATGGAGCTTGTAATCCAGTTGCAACATCCAAGGAAAGCGGGAAGTGCAATGGCATCGTCAGTCTTGGACACAACGTTCCTAATATCGTGGCAGAAATCTGCAACCTGAGAGAAACTGACAGACCTGTTTTTCAGCTTCATGCTGAAACCTTCAATTGCATATGACACTAAAAGGCACACTGTGAAAAAGTATGCAGCGAAAGTGTAATGAATGAAGATACCTAGAAAACAACAGAGCAGCGAGCTCGCAATTCTTAGAGAAACCTCGATTGCAGCAAATTCAGTCATCTCAGCAAAAACTGCGATAGCTTTTGCGACTTCATCTTCATATGATTCGTTTAACGCCATTGCCGTAGTGGCTAAAAAAATCTGCGATACTGCAATTGCAGCCGTAGTAATTGAGGAAGTGCGTCGTAGTTTGGAGTATGGAATATGTATCTCATATTTCCAACAAACTGAAATCAAAGACACTCATACCTCGTACAGCTGTCTTCTTCTTCTGTAGATTACTAAATATGTAAGCAGCGAAACATAGTGAATAATTTGGGAAAACGTTAGATATTTGTTGAACGACCTTATAACACTCAGTGTTCCGGATATTTCTTGCAATACCAGAAGAAAGAATAAGAGCTTGAGGAATTTCCTTCTTAGCTGAATAGCTGATGTATTGTTTTCCTCCTTGATGTCTATATTTATAACTTTCGTAATTGTGAACACGTACTTGAAAACAGAGTTAACCTGATTTTCTATGGAGCTTTCTTTTGTGTCGCGTGAGGAAGGCAGCGGACATCCTTCAACCAAATTTGCAACATTTAGAAGTCTCGTGTTGCTTTCAGCGAAAAGTGAAAGTCTCTCGCTATATTTATCAGTTTATCTGATTGTATGAACCGTAACACACCCACAGTTTCTCGATTCACGAGAGCTCATGCAAAGTCAAAAAATAGAAATCGTCAAAAAAATGGCTGGAAGTAGTGATATTTATAAGATATCATTCCTCGGTGCCAATGTAACGTTTGACACTGATATAGCCCTTAATGTTTTGTGATCTAAGTATGAATTTAAAGTTATTCAAGGTTTTCATTTCTTGATAAACTGGGTGTGCAGATACGTTTCAGTAACAGCAGTTGCGAAAGAAATAGTTTCAAGTAAAGTCAATTATTTCGTTGATTTCCGTTACAACGTTAGTTTTTCTTTCTAACTTAAAGCAATCTGCTTTTTAATTTCAATCTCCATCAGCAACTCTTCTTCCGTAGTTAAAAAGTACCTGTTAGAATTTTGTAAAGCTGTTATATGCGTAGTTTATCGACGTTTCTGATTTAAGAGGACTCTGCTGCCGTTAGTCAAACGTCTTAGTTTTTGCTAAAGTGAAAACAATTTGAGGTGTTCATAGATTTCAGACTAAGTGTAGTCTTTCTTTATTAGACAGTTGTCTCTTGTAGTAATTTTCATTTGTCGTCATACAAAAAAATTGTCCATGTAAAAATATTTTTCCGAACATCAGACAGCAGTTAATATTTTAGATCTTGATACTTAAACATATTTCGAAAATGTTAATTTTAATAACGCAGAAATACCTTTCTTTTTATTTGGGTTGTGCGCAAGTTTACCTAACCGTTCTTCTGGACAGCGATACAACAAAGCGTAATTTGAAACTCATTGCTTAATAAGTTCCGTCAGCAAACGTTCTTGTGAATTAAATGGAGGAATCCTATATATAGAGCGTGGGCTTCCATTTTAGAGCCAGATTTTAACACAAAAACTTAATTTCCTTTGGAACCCTATCGCGTAGAATGGTCCAAACATTATCTTGCACACAAATACAAATCATTTGCCTTTTCTGCCGAGCACGTCGGAGAAATACTTGATTTTGTGTCAAATAATAGATTTTCTTGCTCTTTACGACTACGTACTTGGTGTCCTGGTAACAAATCAAAACACTGAACATCAAACTTGCTGAGAGGCAACAGGAATTCACCAGCGAATTCATCGTTGCCATGGTTGTGACCAGAAGACATTCAGATAAACTGAATACACCGAAACCAGCCAAACAGTTACATTTACTGTTAGTCGCATAAAAAAATCAATAATAATAATAATAATAATAAAAACTCTAATCCACTGAGTTTGCATTAACAAAACCCCTGTTTTACACACGGTTGAGTCACATTATTGTGGCCACCAGCTAATATGCAAAGTAACCGCCGTGTGCAGCACGGACAGCAGCTAAAGGGGCTGGGAGTGACTCAGTAAGGTGCTGGAAGGTGTTCACAGGTATGTGGAGCCATGCTGACTGCAGTGCATCTGACAGCTGCTGGAGGGTGCGTGGTGGAGGATTCATAGAACGAATAACACTATTGAGGTTGTCCTACAGATGCTCAAATATGTTTACGTCTGGAAAGTTAGGGGGCCAGGGAAGTACTTTGAAGTTTTCATCGTGCTCTTCCAACCACTCTGACATTTCTAGCTGTGTGACACTTCGAGTTGTGCTGGAAGATCCCAGACGTCCCAGGAAATACAAGCAGCATGCATGGGGACACGTGGTCTGCAACGATAGATTCATAACGAATTCGGTCCATAGTTCTTTCCACAGGTATGAGTGGTCGCAAGTAATGCCACGAAAATATTCCCCGGTGGCGCAGTGGTCTAAGCAATGGCTTCTGATCATTCGTCCGAAAGGGGTGCGGGTTCGAATCGCGTGAGGCATGGATGTTGTGTTCGTCTTACGGCACTGGCTCTTTCCCTTCCCTGGAACCAGTGCATCTAAATTAGGGACGGCGACTGATTACAGCCCATTGAGTTGCTCACGGTGGTCGTAAAACCTTCAATTAAAAAACAAAACAAAAAATATTCCCCAGACCATAACGATCCTACCAGCTTATCTTCTTCCAACAATGGTTGAAGAGTGTTCTCCGATGCTTCTTACCTTTTATACGCCAACGTTAATCTGTTACATGAAGCAGAAAATGTGACTCATCTGAAAAGGCAATCCTTTGTCAATCGACGGAGGTCCAATTCTGATACTGCCGTGCAAATGCGAGACTTTTTACCGATGCATCTTCATTAGCATATGTGCAGTGACCATCTGTGGGCATCGGAGTACCATACGCAGTCGCTGAACTCTCGTTTTAGCTGGCACACCAGTACAACAGCGTTGCAGTTTGACCTATTTCCAGGTGCACTATACATTACCACGCCTGGGGTTCCGTAGCCGGAGAACAACAAAGGCACCCATGATAATGCCCAGTCATCGCAAAAAGCTCCTCTGGTGGGGCAAGCAACGCCGGTAATGGACCGTCGGGAGATGGAAGGTCAACTGGAGTGATGCGTTCAGTTTACAGTTGCACCGTGCTGATGGTCGGGTTCGCATATGGCGTAAACAGATGAAGCCGTGTGCCCAGGTTTGAGGTTCGACTGGCCGGAAGAGGAGGTCGATCTGGTCTTGGGAACTTTTTCATAGCAAGTTGTTCGTCCGTGGGTTATCTCTTAAACACTGAATGATGGACGCTAGAGGGGACCTGTTATCCGACCATCTCCATTCATATCTGCAGGAGGTTTACCAGAACAATAGTGCCATCATTCAACAAGTTAGTAAAATCATGCAATGCATTGATTATGATACTTTCCAACATACCGGAAATCATTACTCAAGTTATGAGGATAATGGCTGTAGAACAAATCTCGCTCCTGTGTCCTGACCTTTGACCCAATTTCTATGATATTCAACAGAACCGGTAAAGTAAACTTCCGGAAGTACATGATAGTTTTGCCTCAATCGAAGCATTTTTACGTAAGTTATAATGCATAAATGCTATGGAATGAATCCTGATCCTATGTCGTGACATTTGACCCCATTTCGTCAATTTTCAATAGGGTTCGTCCCCAGTGGTCCCCTACCACATACTAAAATTTCATCGAAATCGATCATTTTTTACGCGAGTTATCGTGCTGACAGACAGACTGACGGACAAAGCTGGAGCATATGCGCTTCTTCAACCTACGGTTGGAAAGCGTAAACATCACACCGTGTCATCGGGTTCGTATAACTGAGCGGTTGGAGGAACACTCAAGCGAATTTGCCACATTGCCTTTACCCCCAAACTCTCCTGACTGTAACCTAATTAGCCGCCCCGGTGGCGCAGTGGTCTAAGCGATGGCCTCTGATCATTCGTCCGAACGGGGTCCGGGTTCGAATCCCGGTGAGGCATGGATGTTGTGTTTGTCTTACGGCACTGGTTCTCTCCCTTCCCTGGAACCAGTGACCCTAAATTAGGGACGGGCGACTGCTTATAGCCCATTGAGTTGCTCACGGTGGTCGTTAAACCTCCAATCAAAAAAAAAAAAAAAAAAAAGTAACCTAATTGAACACATACGGGCTATGTCAGAAAGGGGTGTGAGAATTTCTGACATTATTCCACGGAATGAGGGTAAACTCACGGAACTGCTGCAGCAGACATGGATCAAGTTATGCATGGAGGATGCTCAAGACCTTGTAGAATCCTCCTAGCAAGCTGTAATAGCACAAAAAGGTGGACCAAAGCGTCATTAGGTAGGTGTTCCTATTGCAAAACTAACTCACTGTACATGCAATTACCGTTGTATGCAAAAGAATTGCATCACCTGCAAAAACCGTGAATTTTTTAAGTTTCACTTTTTTTACCCTTTCCAACCGTAGGTTGAAGAAGCGTATATGCTCCAGCTTTGTCCGTACGCCTGTCCGCAGGATAACTTTCGTAAAAATAGTTCGATGTCGGTGAAATTTTAGTATAGGGTAAGGGACCACCTGGGGACGAACTCTATAGAAAATGGGAGAAATAGGGTCAAAGGTCAGGACGTTGGAACGGGATCCATTGCATCAACCTTGTGCGTTATAATTTACGTAATGATTCGATTGAGACAAAACTTGATCATGTTGTTCCGGAAGTATACTTGACTGGTTGTGTTTAATATCGTCAAAATGAGGTCAAAGGTCAGGTTATAGGAGCGAGATTTATTCTACAGCCATTATCCTCATAACTTGAGTTATGATTTCTGGTATGTTGGAAAGCTTATCATAATCAATGCATTGCATGCTTTTACTGACTTGTTTAACTAATTTTCAGTTACTTCATTTATGTCATTAGGTGCGAAATTTAATTTAGATTTCAAAAATGTATTTTTCCTGTAGCTACTTCTGTTTTTAAAATACATTACAAAAATCATGACCAAGTCGGAATTGTGAAAAGCATCATTTATTCAATATTTCAGCTTGCAGCAGTAAATATTTTTTTAAGCTTTCCAACCATAGGTTGAAGAAGCATATAGGTTCCAGCTTTGTCGGTCTGTCTGGCCTCACGATAACTCGCGTAAAAGTCGTTCGATCATTGATGTGATAGGTGAATGTAGGTTGAGAAGGTTCCTGAGGACCGATCGACATGCTACAGTGGAGCAACTCACTAGCAGAATGAACCAGAGGGCTACCGGAAGTGTGTCTGAAACGACAGTTCAGCGAATCCTGCTGCGTATGGGACTCCGATGCAGACTGACTATCACTGCACCTATGTTAACGAAGGTGCATCGGCATAAAAGGCTTATAGTATCGAAATTGGACCTCCGCTGATCGACAAAGGATTGCCTTCTCCAATGAGTCTCGTTGGCGTATAAGGTGAGAAACATCGGATAACAAACACTCTTCACTATCATTTACTTTTCATAAACTTTACCTCACAAATAAGGTCAACATATCAAAGTACATATACTGTCGGAAAGTGAAAAAAGAACACCAAGAAGGAATTGGCGGACGATCATGAAATTTACATATGTTATTGGCTCGAGTTTACGTAGGTGTGATGTTAATTTCGGAACCAACCGGTGAGCGCTTACGCCACAGCACGGCATAATATGCAAATTATCGTCGGTGGTATTTAAGGAGTACGGCGAAGTGAATGTAATCAGTCGTCGGCGTACGGACACGGGCGAAGACCCTGAAGAAGCTGCAATGCCTGGACATGGAAGACGTGTACGATTTCAGCAGTCATCGGACTTTGAGCGAGGTCGTCTAGTCGGACTCCGCGAGGCCGGGTGGTCGTATCGTCGTATTGCGGAGCGAATTGGACGGGAAGTATCGGTGGTGGTACGATGGTGGCGTAGATGGTCCGAGGAACATTCCCACACGAGAAGACGTAAAATTTCTTATAATGCACTATCCATTTTCTGAATCAAACCTTGTCGACCAGTCACCATCCTCCAGTCTTCCGTACATGTTTCAAAACACTTGTCTGTGTCCATTTTCAACGGATAACTCACTCCTCTGTTGTGAAGTTTCCGACTGTAACTGAAGTAACCACTGAATGTTCTTCATGAAGGTCTTCATTAGCTTGTTTGTTATCAACTTGTGCTATTCCTACTATTGCAGTGCTATCTGGTGAATAGAAGTTTTACTCAAGGCTAAAATTATTATTGTAATTTTCAGTTTATTTCATCAACCATTGCTGGAAGAACACAAGCTGGTGCGGGGTGTAGCGTTATGGTCTGGGGAATGGTTTCGTGGCATTCTCTGGGTCCATTCATACCTGTGGAAGGCACTATGCACCGAATTCGTTATGAATCAATGCTTGCAGACCACGTACACCCATACATGCTGATTGTCTTCCCTGGCCCGGATGGGATCTTCCAAAACGACAATGCGACGTGTCAAACAGCCAGAAATGTCAGAGAGTGGTTAGAAGAGCACAATGAAGACTTCAAAGTACTTCACTGTCCCCCTAATTCTCTAGACGTAAACCCAGTTGAGCATCTGTGGGGCCACCTCGATCGTGTTGTTTGCTCTATGGACCCCCCCCTCCTTCCCATCCGCCACGCACTCTCCAGCAGCTGTCAGATGTACTACAGTCAGCAAGGCTCCACATGCATGTGAACACCTTCTAGCACTTTATTAAGTCACTCCTAGCCCGTCTAGCTGCTGTCCGCGCTGCACACGGCGTTTACTCTGGATATCTGCTGGTGGTCACAATGTGACTGGACGGTGTATATGTGCAGAGTTAAGCTCATAGCACGGTCAATAAAAGTAGTGAATATAAAATTTGTAAAGGGAACATATTGGCGATCCGGATTAAACACGTATACAAAATTCTTTCATGATTTTTTAAAGATATTAAAAATCATTATTACACTGGTTAGTTCGTAATACTGTATACAATATTACGGAATTAGAGGCTACTTCAGGAAACAGAATTATGCGAGGAGGTCTTTTAAACGCCAGGGATGCTTTTTCAGAAAGCACTGTCATATTTATAACATATACTTTTTCCCATTGTGTATAAAACAAATATAGAAGCAAGAATATTAACGGTTCTTGTTCATTAAGAGGAAGATCACGTTATTCATTTTAAGATAATGACTGAACAATAACCCCAAAGCTGACAAATAAATTGAAATCTTCCATTTATGAAAATCAACGTGTTGCTCTGAAATTCAAAAAAGTCACTATTGGTAGTTGTGCGAAAGTGTACTACTACTGCACACTGCTGTTGATAAAAAAAATTGCAACCCCATGAGGAAATGATCGGATTTGCGGGGTGAATAGGGCATCGTGAGAAATGCAAATGATTACAATTGCAGTCCACATGCCAATGTGAGGCGCGCGCAAAGCCATCGGGAACGTCACACAACGATGTATAAAAGAACGCTTACAGAGAGCAGGGCCGCCCCGGTGACGCAGTGGTCTTAGGCTCTGGCCTCTGATCATTCGTCCGTAAGGGGTCCGGGTTCGAATCCCGGTGAGGCATGGATGTTGTGTTTGTCTTACGGCACTAGCTCTCTCCCTTCCCTGGAACCAGTGACTCTAAATTAGAGACGGGAGACTGCTTATAGCCCATTGAGTTTCTCACGGTGGTCGTTAAACCTCCAACCAACAACAGAGAGCGGGTTCTTAAACTTGCTATCGCTAAACTCTACCGTACGCAGTTGTTAACATGCCGCGTAGGAGAAAGAGACAACCATACTAACAGTTGACTGAGTTTTGAAGAGAATTAGAATCCGTGGACTCGGAGAAGGTGGTTTATCATATCATGATATTGCTGCAAACGTCCGGCGTAACGCAACTACCGTTATGCGTACATGGCGTCAATGGACGGCAGTAGGTTCTACGCATCGTCGTGCAGGGTCTGGAGCTCGAAATCGTACGACCGATCTGGAAGACAGGCACTTTCACCATATGGCAGTGACGTAGTGCATACCATCCACGACACTTGCGCAGCAATGGAGGATGGTCACACATCGTCCGATGTCTGCAAGCACTGTTCGTCACCGATTGATGCAGAGAGGCCTCATTGGTCGCCGTCTATTGATGCAGAGAGGCCTCATTGGTCGCCGTCTATTGATGCAGAGAGGCCTCATTGGTCGCCGTCTATTGATGCAGAGAGGCCTCATTGGTCGCCGTCCATTGCTGCAGAGAGGCCTCATTGGTCGCCGTCCACTGCTGCGACTTCCCTTGACTGAACCAGCGAATGCAGTGGTGTCGCGAACTTCGAAACTGGAGTTCTGAATGGGAGCGTCTTGTGTTTTCAGACGAGTCCAGATTCAATCCATTGCATCACGACGGACGAATTCTTGTTCGCAGATATCGTGGTGCACGGCATCTGGAAGGCTGCATTGTGCAGCACCATAGCGGTCCCAAGCCAAGCTTGATGGTCTTGGGCGCTATTGCGTTTCATTCACACACTTGTCTACTACGCATCACAGGCACATTGAACAGCCAACGCTACATCACGGAAGTGTTGGAAGCTGAACTTCTACCCTTTCTTCAGACGATCCCGTGAGCCGTCTTCAAAGAAGACAATGCCAGACTCCATGTTCCTCGTAGTGTCAAAGACTTACTCTGTGTGCATCATGTCGTTGGTCTTTCCTGGCCTGCTCGCTCGCCAAATTTGACGCCTATAGGGAACGTCTGGGGTGTCATCTCGCGACGAGTGGTGTGCAATGCCTCTCCTCCTGTCACCACCAACTAATTGTGGATACGTGTAGAAGCAGAATGGAATGCAATATCGCAGACGACCATCCAAATTCTGTTTCTTTCGATAACAGGGCGTGTGGAGTCTGTTATCACCCCAAGCTGGATTTACTTATTACTAATGTTTTGTCTTTCCTCATCACGAAACTGTATGTGACAGTGATCGTTTGCAGCTTGTAGCATAACTAATCACTCCCATAAATTTTATTGTGATTGCTTGCTTCTTTCTTGGTGTTGCAATTCATGTTAACAGCAGTGTATATTTTCTCAGTATTGTCTAGAATGTGATAATCATATAGAGCAAACGTGCTTTCCATATCCAAAGTTCCAGTATTATAGAATACCTTTTGTAAAAGCGCTTCCTGTTTATCAGCGGCGAACCGTCTAAGAATATTATTGTTGCTGACATCTTTGCCGCATATTTCGAGATACACACACACTGAAGTGCCAGAAAAACTGCTACATCTGTCTAATACTTGGTTGGTCCCCCACGGGAGCACAGGACTGCAGAAATACGACAGGGCATGGACTCCACTAGCATCTGGAAATATGCTGTAAGCAATGTGCACCATACTTCCTGCTGAGCGTTCCACGATTCGGGTGTATTCCGAGGTATCAGACTCCTGTGTTTGATAGCGCGTTGCATTGCATTCCAAATGTGTTCTATCACGTTCAGATCTGGGGGCTTGGTGGGATGGCAACACCCCAAACTCAGATAAATGCTCCTCTAGCCATAATGTGGCGTCCCGACACTTGTGTGGAGGTTCATTGTCTTGCTGAAACAGGCCCAACCCATCAGCATGAATGCAGGACATGAACGGGTGTACCTCGTCAGAAAGGATGCGCACATAGCGTTGGCCGGTCACAGACATTTGTATACGTACCAGGGGTCCCAGTGAAGTCCATCTAAACACACCCTATACTATTACAGACCCCTCCCCCCAGCCGGTACAGTTCCCTGTTGATAGGCGGGATTAATGATGGGGTTTGCGCCACACACGAATCCTTCCATCTGCCCGATACAGTTGAAAACGCGACTTGTTAGACCAGGCTACTTGTTTCCAGTCATAAAGAGTCCAGTGGCAGTGTTGCCATGTCCAAGCGAGGCGCATAGATCTGATTAGTGCACCCATCAAGGGGACTCTACTTGGGCGTCGGCTCCTAAACCCCATATCGTTCAGGGCACGTTGCACAGTCCGGACGCTGATGCTAGTTGAGGTTCCAGCATTCATTTCCGATGATATCTGAGAGTGTTGCACGCCTATCGCGTGAAACGATTCCTGACAGCCAACGATGGTCACGTTAACCCAACGTCTTTTTATGGCCACACTAGTATCGTAGGTTGCAGGTTTTGCCTAAATTCTTGTAGTCACGGTACACCCTTGCAATGGTCCGTGAAAATCCGAACTTCCTTTCTACCTCCGAAACACTCTGACTGATCTCACGAGCGCAAACTATGACACCGCGTTGAAAATCTTTTTTACTTATCATTCTCGTGCCGAAAACAGCCCTGTCAGCTGGCAAGGATGTCTATCCCTTTATACTGTATACGCACTGGCGGACGCAACCGAGTGCGCGCATAGGTGACGTTGCTATGTATTTTGCATAAGCTCGTCTGTACCAGTTTTTCTGGCACTTCAGTGTGTATTATATATATATATAAAATTTCATTACTCATAATTATAAAACAAGGAATAAGGCATTGCTGCAGCCTACTTTACCAAAGACACAGATGTCAAGGCAAGGTATTAACTGCATTTGTCATGAGTACTGTAATGGCTTGCGTGTGGAGTTGATTGTTATTAATAATACTTATACTACTTAATAACTAAAAAAAAAGTTTATACTTACTTAACCAAAAAACAATGGGGTTAACAAATCTTTCCCGTACTGTGTTATGACCGGTGCTTGAATCATTTGTTCTGTTTTGGGAATTCAGGGCACGTCAAGTCTGAGGCCTTTTCCCTGTTCAAAATAAATAAAATATAAAACAAAAGTCTTTGGTAAATGGAGGAAGCAATTTGTGAAGCAGCGTTGTGAGAATGCAGTAACTGCGTAATTAAGGAATTTCGATATGCAGTTAGAGACTTATATAATTAACAAATATTCGTTCGACAAATTCTCTTCATATGTTGAAACTCAACGTAGTTTTGATAGTCAGAATCATTATAAATTTCAAAACTCCCAAATTTAAAAATAGGGCAAATTTAACATGGAAATAGTTTTTTAAAACTGCCTTTCAGAGGAAAAGAAAGTGCGTGTTTATTGTATCACTGTCTGGACGTCTGTCTGTGGACACCATATCTCAGCAAACATTAGTCTAATTTGGAAAATTCTTTTCGCAGTGTAAAACCCGAGCTATGAGAACTATCCATGTTTTGGCCTTTTCTGATGCATAAACTGGCCTCTTAATGCGTAAATTTACAAGCTGTTAAATTTAAAATACATTTTATTCCATACACTTGCTTCAAGAAACAGATTTCAAAAATCTTTACCTTCAGATATCGCACCACGAAAATCATTTTATGTGCAGTTTCTATTGGGATAGAAAGTAATGTCTGCAAATGCAAGGCAACTGAAAAGTACTAATTACCGTATATACAAAAACAAATCAGTCCAAAATGTAGTCGCCATCGAATACCACGACCTGATTCCATCGGCTGGGCAACTGTTTGATACTGTCCCTGTAGAATTGTGGCGACTTGGATACAAAGAAGTGAGTTCGTAAGTTCACGTTCGACATAGTTCCGGTTGGTGAACTGCTGTCCCTTCAGGAAATGCTGCAACGACCGGAGAAAGTGGTAGTCGTTCGGAGTCAATGTCCGGAGAATAGACTGGGTTCGGCAGCAGCTCCCTGATCTTGCGACGGCTCACCCGTGCTGTGTGAGGTGTTGCTCCATCCTGCTTTCGTAGGACTCCCTAGCAGTTCAGCAGTGCTGGTCATTTCGACGTGACCGATGCGTGCAGATCGTCGAGCTGAAGGCACTACACATTGACGGTGATAGTGTTGTCCAGCAGCAGCAGCAGCAGCAGCAGCAGCAGCTCATAATACACGACACCCCGCACATGCCTCCAAACTAACAGCAGCACATTACGTGGGAGTAAGCCGGCTTTGGGGGTTGGCATGGGCTTCTGTTTGGGGTCCAACTACTGTTTCCGGGCGCTGACATTGTCATACAGGATCTTTTTCTCGTCACCTGTTCCAATGAGGTCCCAGAACGATTCAACTTGGTCACGCCCAAGCAGGAAAACCTCTGAGTTCATAGGGTGTGAGTTCATAGGGTGCCCAAATTCCCTTCTTGTGCATCTTCTCAAGTTGACGCAGGTGAGTGATAATGCTCGTGTGTGTTCAAATAAAATTGTAGAAGCAATAGCTGTCAGAAGCACGATTCACAAAACTTTAGCAGAGTTAAACTACAGAGGTAAAATGATTTTATTTACAATTTAAAATCAACTAAAAGACACAGGCAAAATCTTTCACAGCCACGACGGATACGTCATCAGGCCAGTTCAGCAAGACTGGTGTGCAAGTACAGTATCATATAGTTATCTCCCCCCCCCCCCAATTCCCACAATGCATAGCGAGGCTAGTTCAGGTTGCCAGATAACAGAATGATTAACTTGAGGTTTGTACAAAGTTAGCACATCATAAGTTTTTAACCGTGGTGTCAATAGTCCTTGCCAAATAGAGTTCACATTGATCGGCATAGCAGCACCCTTCAGAAAAACACGTAATTTATAATGACTCTGTAAATGTCTGTTTTGCAATGGCTAATAATCTCTGCAATAGTAGTGTCTGTCTCATCTACAGTAATAAAACAAACATTACTATTTACAGAGGCATTACACATTACGGATTTTTCGGAAGGGTGCTGCAATGAGAAAATGCCGATCAATGTGAACTATTTGGCAAGGACTATTGACACGGTTAAAAACTTATAATGATGTGCTAACTTTGTAAAAACCTCAAGTTAATCATTCTGTTATCTGGCAACCTGAGCTAGCCTCGCTATGCATTGTGGAAATTAGGTAGGGGGCGGAGATAAGTACATAATACTGTACCTTCACACCAGTGTTGCTGATTAGGCCTAATGATGCGGCCTGTGAAAGATTTTGCCTGTGTCTTTTAGTTGATTTTAAATAGTAAATAAAATATTTTTATCTCTGCAGTTTAACTCGGCTAAAGTTTTGTGAATCTTGTTTTTGACAGCTACTGCTTCTATAATTTTATTTGAACTTCTCAGCACAAGATATTATTGATGTGACTCATATGTGTGTGTGTGTGTGTGTGTGTGTGTGTGTGTGTTGTAGTCTCCAGCTGTTGGGCAAACTCCCACGTGGGTTGGTCTCCACATTCTTCATGTCCATATCTACTGTTGCAGATATTCCGACTTTGGGAGGGTCTGTCAGGTCAAAATTTCCCTCTGCAAACCGTTCGAACTAACAGCAGAACAGACAATGGTATATGGCATTACGGTGCATACTGGTAATGTTCCTTACAGGACTTACTGGAGTGCTACCGCACGAAACTGATTCAGCATGCAATTTTGGATTTGCTTTCGTTTTCTTCCTCTTCCACGTTAGCTGGAGCTCATTCTTAGCCTTCTGACGGCTAACTACCACTACCTAAAGCCACCTACCTGCTCATGTCATACCGGTGCGGTGCACGATTACATTGGCCAATGTGCACCGGAACTTCGTCTTCAGGTATCTTGTCATCGGTCATTACTTTCTTAGTATCATGCCATCGGTCATTACTTTCTTAGTATCTTGTCATCGGTCATTACTTTCTTAGTATCATGTCATCGGTCTTTACTTTCTTTCCAACACAATATTTATAATAACTGTCATCGGTCATTACTTTCTTAGTATATTGTAGTCGGTCATTACTTTCTTTCCAACTGCAATATTTGTAATAACTGTCATCGGTCATTACTTTTTTGTCATCGGTCATTACTTTCTTTCCTACCCAGTATTTGCCACCACTCGGGGGTGCAATTGTATATAGTTTTTATTCCGAAATTTCTGCAATTAAAAATTGAATTTTATGATTTATTTTTGCTAAGATAGGACACGACGATAAGTTATTTGCATGCATTTTAGAATATTTATGCAAAATTCTTCCCCTCTAGTAGTCTTCCCTGACAACCGGACCAAACGTGACATGGGGGAAGGTTTATTCATTCGGATGTCCAGCTGCAAAAATATAGTGGAATCGTAATATTAAAAATTTAAATGTTTGCAGATATGTCTTTATATCATTGCGAGGGATAACGGGGTTTTTTTTCGCAGTCCATTGCGACAGAGTCTGCAGTATCTTTTATGCTTCTTATAAGTAAGCTCTTTCAACTTAATTTACTGAGAGAACGCAATGTTTAATGCTTAATTATATTTTACCTGAAATATACGTCTGCAGTGTGTATTCGTTCTCAGAGTGGGAGGTGTAGCCGGGCCTCAGTCTGTATTCTATGATTAAAATCTCAGTTGCTTCGAGTTACAAAAAAAACAAAAACTAATGGCTAGTGCGTTATCGACCGAACTGTTTTGAGAAGGATTCTGCACCCTAGGGTTGCAGTGTAAAAACACCATGGAGTGGAGGTAAATGCGTTCCAAAGTTTTGGATTGCGTGGGATAGTTTAAACGTCAATGAAGCTTGATCGCTGACGTGGTGGAACGGAAACAAACACGACTGGCGCCACTCTGATGAAAGAAACCCTTCACTCGAAGCGATTTACGTGTCATTTCACCTCAGCAGAGTATGTTCAGTAAGGCACGCAGTCAAAGTGTTAATTAAGTACTAGGTTAGTACGGTTGTATATATCTGCGGCTTCTTAATTCCAAATAGATAAGCAGAAGTTATTTCAGCAGCTGCAGGTGGGATATAATACAGCACATCCAAATAAAACAGGGAAACAACAGGATGACGTATCAATTTGGAACTCCATCACGGCAAATTTAAATTTATCTGAATTAGTAGAAAAGTACTTAAGTGAGTGGAAATCAAAAGAATTGTAGAGAAAAGCTTTACTGTTTTCATTCTGTGGAAAACAATCCCAACAAGCTGCTATAAGAACTGCATCTTCTGATGCTTCTCAAGATGCATCTTCCCGCCTCTTGGATGCGCAAGGTTGAAGAGTTGATATCGGAAAAAGAAAATGAACTTCGCTTTCGCTGGAACAACACTTTGCAGAAGTTTGGTCTAACACTGTAATCAATCAATATCCAACAATCGCGAAGTATGTAGATCCCGCAGAATCTGAGCTAGTTGAACCGCTTCTTGAAAGAAATACTTCATGGAGAAACAAACACGTTGCTGAAAACCAGTATCTTTTGCAAAAAGTAAAATGTCAGGACACAAAATGTTGTCTGCCGTGTCGAAGTTCACTCATCCTTCAAAATCACATTTTGTCTCTTGCTCAAACATCCTGTTCCTCTTGCTCAAGCATCGGATAGCCTAAAGGTTGCAGATCCAGGAGAAACAGGTCGACATCAATATGAATCACTCTTCGTAAATCTTCCTCTGGATATTTCAGAAATGCGCCCACGCTCCTGCTGAGCTTTCAGGCGACCTCTACTGTCCGTCAGTACAATCTAAACTTACCTCCGGTATTTGTAAGGTTTGAGGGAAATATTTTGCTTCAATCAGCAACATCAAGGCTCATGTGAAATTGCATACCGCTCACTGGGATCAAGCTAAAACAGAACTAGAAGAAAATGCTATTCGAGTTGCTGCGCGCCGACAGAGTGAGCGTATGCCAATTTTTCCATACGGCATGAATATGACTGATGCTGAATGGATCGATGAAGATGACTTGGATCTTGCTGATGTTGACGTTCCTAAAGCAGAAAGTTTAATTTCGGGTGGATTGTACATAACAGACGTCAGCCAGTATCTAGATCCCATTTGTGAGGACGTTAAATCGACGGTTTAAATATAATTCAGATTGTTAAGTTGCTTTTCACATTCCAAGAACAAAAATGCATCACTGTTTATACCACAGTCGTAGTCATGAAAGAACAAGGGACAGGTGGAAGGTAATGTATCTATTCAACTGAAAAGACAATCTCGTATTTTTAAATTGGAAAAGTGGCAAGTGAAGAAAATTCGCAATTCCTCAAAAAGACGTTTGTTTACTAAATATTTTATAGTACTACTTTATTAATATGAAACATTATGTCTTTAAAGAAGAGACCTACGAAATAAATTGCAGTCTAATTGTACCGTATTGTTGAGCAAATTTGCAACGTGAAAATTTCATGTAAACATAATAAACAATAGGTGGATTTCATTTTCAGATTTTCAACACCTTTTGGCAGTTTATGTGTGTAATAAGAACTAGGAAACTGTCGACCCATATATATAACCTCACTGAAAATTAAAATGCAATAAAAAGTTTTAAATTAGCCTCATTTGTGGCAAAAATGCATCTAGTGCAATAAAAAAGGGAGTTTTGTTTAATGAGAAAAATTGTGTTTTGTATCTTTCTATGAAATTTGCTAAAATATTTGCCGAGAATACTTTAAATACACGACATAAAAAAATTAAACATTTAAATAATTACTGCAAATTTTAAAGTAATTATTGCAACATTTATGTAACACTTTAGTAATTATTGCAACTCAATTTGTAATAACTAAACAATGACGATCATATTTTATGCAAAATGGTGGATTTTTATTAGAATTTGAGGGTAATAAAAAAATGTACTTCGTGGTATTTCTTCGTTTTGTTTTCTTTTAATAGTTAAAATTATGAAATATTTCTGATATTTAGCTAAATCAGAATATTATTAAGTTCTCGCATTTGTACTACCAAATCTATTGTGTTTTGTAGATGGTATGATCGAGAGTGTTGCAACCTTGAATGGAGGCGTTCATTTGTAGATCTCTATTTCAGAATGATAAAGTTCGGGTAGCATTTGGGAATAAATGAATACCTAAGTAATATTTTTCGAAGCAAACTTGTAAATATATGGAAGATTCCTTTAAATAGTTACATGTTTTCTTTCTGTTTCACAACAGACTTCTAAAAGCAGCCTTCAAAAATAAAGGGGGGGGGGGTTGCGGGAATTAGGACGTACTTTTTACGGCGGTGTTGTCAACAATCCGAAAACATGTGACATGGGGGAGAGTCAAAAAATCGCGGAAGTACTTAACTGCTTCGGGTGATATGCTTAGAATTCTTTTCACATTCTGAATATAAAATTTCTTTAACCTCCTGGAAGTATCTAATTCGGCAGTAGCAAAATAGGCTGAAATCAACTCGAACGAATATATTCGGTATCTAAGAAGTCTGCCGAACGCGGCTGGAAGGAGTGATCCTGGGCATCAGAAACTGCTACTGTTTCCTTAGCTTTGTTATTCAAAGTGGTTATTTAGGGCATGATTGACGCTACTCCTTTGACTGATTACCTGCTATGACAAGAAACCTAAAAAGAGCGAAAGCTGATTCTTGAGTCACTTATTTTTACCCAGTGGTTTGATATTCGTATTAGGGGCACTAGTTCTTCCCCCATCATGCATTGAGTAATGAAGCAGAGAATAATGGACTCAAATGAAGTTTTTAGCACGTCTTTTGTAAAAAAAGGTCGTGTTATGTTATCAGTTTGTCCGTCCGTCCGTCTGTCTGTAGACACGATATCTCTGCAACTATTAATCCGATTTGAAAAATTCTTTTTGCATTGGGAAACTTGTAATATGCGAATAATTCTTCATTTCGTTTTTTAACGATGTACAATTTTGCCGCTAGGAGGTGTAAATGCAGATGTCGAATTCAAAAATAAATTTTATTCCACATTTGCTTCTAAACATCAGATTGAAAAAAATATTTTCTTTAGATTCCATTTATATCGAAGAATATTTTAGGCATAATTACTTTTTCAAATTACGCATAGATTTTCCGCTAGGGGGCGTAAAATTAAATCACGTTCCCCTGATATCTCTTCCTCTGAAACTCCGATTCGAAAAATGTTTTCTTTAGCGGATACAGCTCGTGGTGGAAAATGTCTTGCATATATTTCTAATATTTGGTAAAGAATACTTTGGCCACCAGGAGGCGTAAGTGTTAATTTTTGCTTCTGATGTATTTGCCATAAAATCTCGACTGAAGAAATTATTTCGTGGACCGATGCCACTCACGTCGATAAACCTCTTCAGAATATTCCATCGTCTCTCCGCCAGGGGGCGTAGATGTATATCTTATTTTTGTCAATACCTCAGCTTCTAATGGCCGATTTTAAAAATTCGTACTTCAATCGTTTCCGGTGTGACATGTTTTTCATATGATTTCAAAAATTTCAAGTAAATCATAGACTTTCCGCTAGGGGGCGCAAAGGTAAATTGCGTTTTCTGCGTTATTTCTGCTTCTAAAACTCAGATTTGAAAAATTCGTCCTGTATTGCATACAACACCTGATGGAAAATATTTTTCATATAATTTCTAATGCTTGGTAAACAATAGTTTGGCTACCAAGGGCCATAAGTGGTAATTTCTGCTCCTGATGTATTTGGAGTAAAACCTGGGCGCCTGACAACCCGACTAAAAATGTTTGGCCCGATACCGCTCATATCGAAAAACCTTTTGAGAATACTTTATTCCTAAAATAATGCATGGTTTTCTCACCAGGGGTCGAAAAGTCACATTTTTGTCGATATTCATGTTTCTAAGAGTCCGATTTGAAATATTCTTTCTGTGTTGGAGAGAGTTTCCGGTGCGGAATGTTTCTCATATGAATTCATATTTTTCTTAACGCACAAGTCTGCAACGAGAGGGCGTAAGCTCACGATTCAGTTTACAGCAATGAGGGTTTAAAAACTAGATTGAAAAACTTCTTTCTTCCGTCAGATACTATTGTTTTCCATACGGGTTGCATTGACTTTGAATAGCTTTGATAAATTTAATTTGCGTCAGGACGGATTCAAAAGACGTGCTTATTATACCCGAAAATTCGGTGTCATTTTTCTTGTTATTACCTGTTACAGGTTTATGGTCCACTCTACTGAGATAAAGAATTGTTTTGTCGTATATTTCGCAATACCTGGCCACCATGTGAACGTTTCTATTCAGGGAGGGCAGATAAGATTAGGCAACATTTGGTTTAGGTACATAGGCCGCTTAAGGGTGTAATGTGAATATAAAGTTCAGGAAAAATTCAAAGTAGCTGCATCAGAGTAACTCTCATAAGCATTGTAATAAAGACATGCTCATTTTGTTTTGTTGATGTTTGTTCCTCTCAAAAATGAAAAATTTACAAAAAACTTTACAAAAACACTGACATTTAAACAGAATTTCACAAATTTCATTTAGTGGTTTATAAAGTTTAATCCTGAGATGTCACTGTTTCATTTCTAGTCAAACTTCGTACGCCGAAACAACCACACCGTAAGTAATGACAACTCCAATAGCTGTCAATATAAAATTTCTGTTTATATCGCTGATTTTCCAAACACTAAATCCTACTGGCTTGCTGGCTTTTAGTAGAAGAAGTATTTTCTCATTTGTAGATACGTTTACTTTGGCAGAAAAGATATCTGCTGTTAATCTCGCACTAGATTCCTTCAGCCTGTCTACACTTATGACCATTATCAGTAAAGAAATTATACCAAAGGTATAGAACAAAATGTTACCTGCTTGCGTAAGTGCTGAAACTTCGGAGTAAAAGAATCCAAATCCAAATAAAAACGTGAATGACTCTGTAAAGTAACAGCAAGTGAGAAACACTGGGAATGCAATAATGTCTTCTACTTCAGAAACAAGTTTTCTGATGCCATCGTAAAAATCTGTAACCCGTGTGAACTGAGGTGAATTGTCTCTCAATATGTCGCTCCTAAAATCTTCCAACATCTGGTATATCAGGAAACATAAAGTGCCAAAAAATGCCATGAAAATGTAATGAACAAAGTGGCCAAACCAAATCCATGTGAGCAATTCCCCCATGAAAAAAATGGTGCTTGCTGCATCATACCTGCTGCTATCGTCACCTAAAATGGACAATACAGTAACATGGAATTTTAAAAAATCTTTGCTAGTTATCATCCCTGGTAAGTAGCATGCGAAAAAAGATATCTGATATGCCAAGATAGTGTTTGTGGTTATGATTGAGAACTGCCGTATTCTACAGAACTGAATATACATCTTATTTTCCCAGCAAAAGTCGGTGAAGGATTCACAAATTGATAATAACTTCCTTCGCCTTCTATAGATTACAACATACGTTGTTAATGACGTATACATAAATATTAGGTGGAAAAACAAAATTTTATCGAATGGTTTTGACGAGAAGAAACTTACTGTTAGTGGTATGTTTACAAGTGCAAAAAATAAAATACGTCGTCATAAATATATTTCTCACTATGTAAAGAAGTTTAATGCAGAATATTGTGGGACTTTTTGATGTGACATCTATATTTGTAATTTGAAAGGCTGCAAAAATGAAGCTAAATACGCTGTAAATTTTTTTCCGGAGAACAGATTTTGCGTGACCTTCTAAAGAAAACTGTCGCCGCTGTATGTCCACGCTTGAAACTGCGGTACGTCTCATTGTTTTTCGTTTAGAGACCGTATTAAATTTTCCACGAAGTTGCTTTTGTGAAATTGCTCTTCTTGTATTCAATGAAATTTTACAAGATGATAGATTTTCAATTGAATTTTAAACAAATTGAAAACAAAAAGTAAGCTTTGACTATCTGTTCCTGTGTGATTTTACGAAAATTAAATTGTATAGTTCCTAGGACATCTATCTTCATTTCTT
Organism: Macrothele yani; assembly: GCA_039090855.1. Lineage (NCBI taxonomy): Eukaryota > Metazoa > Arthropoda > Arachnida > Araneae > Macrothelidae > Macrothele > Macrothele yani. The sequence goes on from CM076993.1 coordinate 25,729,792, forward strand.
TGAGAGTACCAGAATTTTCGCTTTAGCTACATAACGTATTAAAAAGTACCCGATTCTCTAGTGCTCCAGCACACTGGATCTCAAATGTTGAAATGACAGTTTTAAATATAAAAAATTTTAATAGTAAAGTTCACACAGTGTTCATTAAAATAATTTGCTATTGAGTAACGCCCTTTTTGTCTCATGATGTCATTGTGAGTGATTTGCAATAATTTAATGTGATTAACTAGTTATATGTAGCGTGATTTCGAAACGTTTATCACTTAATTCTTTGTGTATGTTAGAGACCGAAGTAACAGTTAATTTCATACTTTCTGAAGTATTTTTTGCATAAACTTACAAGTTTTCTTCAAATTTACTGTTTTCCAACAGTTGACTGAAATATTTCCACTTCAGAATGACAACTAATTCTAATTAAATGTATATTGCGATTGTTTTACCTTGTTCTCTATATTATATAGTAATTCGGGTACCGTGTCCTTTCAAGTACAGAGAAATCTTAAAGAGAAATCTTTCGGCAGATATTGTAACTCCACTGGGAACTTCTTCGGAGTCACTGGCGTTTTTATTATGAAAAATATTCAAATCACATCTTCCAAATTATTTTTTCTTTAAGAAAAAATGAAAATTAGTTTTGAAAATTCATTTAAGTTTTCCTAAGTTCCGATTTCCAGTACGTAACTTGGATTGTTACACTTTTTGAAGTTTCAAGAATACGTTACAATTCTATGAAGTTTTCAATCATTCTACTGTAATAAATGTCATTTGGGTTATATTTTCCTTTCTTTTCATAACTCACGTACACTCTATTGCTGAAAGTCAGTTGCATCTTTGAAACATCATGAATTAATTGCAAGACAACATGAAAGAGAACACGTATTTTAATTTGTACCTATCTGGGAAATAAAATTATTGACGCTAATTGTGAAAGGGTTAAAATTTTCTTTAAGACAGTCCACGAATCAATAGGTTTTCATTTCAGACAGAATAGCTTGCACTTCTTTGTCAATATACGATCAGTTTAACTGAAGAAAGTGAGTTTCTCACAGTGTGCGATGTCATATACACCCTTGGTTGAGAAAAATATTGTTTGCTTCAGACATGCCAATTCAGAATACGCAAAATGTGATGGCAAATTTAATTTCAAACCTCACATTGCGATTCTGCTGCACTTTTAAGATTACTCCTGTAGGAATATTGTTCCCATTTATCCATAATGCATTGTTGTTTCGCCTTATGCTTTACTAGATGTTGGCTGAGTTTAGCTGTTTTCGCATACATCTAAACATGTATGAAAATTTAGTAAATTGCGTCTTAGAAACAAATAAGACAAGATTTCTATTGAACAGAATAGTTTCCATCGAACTTGCATATTAATTATTCCGTATGTATGAACATGCTTTTGCTGAATTAGTCTGCTTTATTTGAACGTATGCAAATCTTCTCTGACAATCTTCTCCACATCCAAATTCAAAACCTTGGCATGTTTTTTTTCAGTTCAAAAGACATACTTTAACCTAATTCGTTTGTCTTCTTTCAAACACTTGCAAATCTTCTCTGAAACGTTTTAGTTTCAAACACAACTTTCTCTGCAAAAGATTTTCAATCTAAGACATCACAAAGAATTTTTTTTTCCACATTCGAATTTTAAAAAATCGAAATTTTTCGTCAACTTTAGTGTTTGTCGACATTGTTTACTTTCCTCTATGACCAAATCTTACCTTCCAACCAGACGTATATTTTCTTGACTTGTTCATATACTTCTATGCATAGTTGAATATTATCTCCTGCACTTTAGCAAAAATTCAGTATGTGGTAGGGTACCTAAAGTTCACTCTTTATTCCCTGTTTTTCAATACATATATTTTCTCCCAGACTGAAATTTAGATCTTAATTTATGAGGGAAGTTTCTCCGTAAGAGTCATAAATGATAAGACCGCTCGATTTGTTCTGGATGAAATTACGTGAAGAATTGGACATGCAAATAATTTTTGTTCCTTCAAAGTGTTGCCTAGAAGCAAAATGAAACACTGTGGTAAATATTAGGAATGTAGTTCTGTTAACGATGCAATTATTTATTAGCATAAATTTATCTGTGTAGACGCTGTAAACAATATGTACAATTGTCTCTTAGAGGTTCTTCATAAATTTTGTATAAAACACTAAAGGTGAAATCTCTCATTCTTTAAAGACAGATAAACGTATCTATATCGCTCACCCGTTGAGCGAATGTGTTTCAGTAAAGATTGATTGGCGCTATTGCGAACGAATTCTTTTCATTCCGTCAATCAAAAATTGAAATAGCTGACATTGACTGATATGGTAAATTAAATTAGTTGGTGAATAAAGAAAATTAATTTTCCTGTGTTAGGCGAACAATGTTATCGTGCATCGGTGGCTGCGTGATTTTATTCAGCGCATATGTTTTGCTGTTTTCGAGATGCGTAACCCAGATATTGATAATCACGCTGCAAAGAATGGAAAAATTATCATATGCATACAAACATGCAGATTACCCCGACACAATGACAAAATAAAAAAATGGGGAAAAGCTTTCATGATCGTTCCGTATAATTTCATATTTGAAACAGAACGCCAAACTCCCGAGGAAATCCTATGCTAATGGTACTGAAATAAAATGATAATTGTTTTTACTCAGAAAATATGCACTGTTCTTACCAGTATCAATTCTTGGGATTGACTTATTCCATCTTCCAGACCTGGAATCCAAAATTCAGGCAGGAAAATTTACTGCTCAACAATGCAACCTTCACGCAACGGTGAAATTTAATAAGGCTCGCACCTTTCGCAACGTTCTGATCTCTGACTCCCCTAAGAAATTGAGCTTGTTTTCCCGGAAATCTATAAAAGTATCTGATCGTCGTTGCAGCTATGCATATAGTCTCCCGAGTAATTCTTTTTCCGTTTCGTGGTTTAACGACCATTATGAGGAACTCTTGGGACTATAAGCAGTTACCCGTCACAAATTTAAAGCCACTGGTTCCAGTAAAGGGAGAGACCCAACCTTGATAAGCCCACAACCCATGACTTATCCGGGACTCAAACCCGGGATTATGTCGAGCGACTAGCCAGAAAACTGTTCTAGCTACTCAATCACAGGTGCGGCGCTCCTAATAACGTCCTGCGGCACATTCTACAGTTTTTTTTACCAACTGCCCATGCGGGATATAGTTCCTGTACTGTATCTGGGTGCCCTCGAATATGATCTTCGGGTCTATCCTAGTAGCGTTCAACGGGGAAAAGACTGGGAGATAGCTGGCCAATGTAGGTTGTCACTATTGCATAAAAACCATACGGCGACTTAAACATGTGCATCCTTCGGCTAAAAAATGGTTTTTAGGAACACCGCCATGCAAGGGTAAACAATATGGTTGCACAGGATCTTCATATCGCTGCATTGCCAACGTCGTTCTAACGAACACCAAAAGGATTATTTCAACTTACTGCTTCCAAACCCTACATTGTACTACCTATTTTGCTCACAGTGTGGAGTGCCTGAGGATTCTATGAACTCCTGTTCTTACCTGTGCCGTTGTCTTGTCTCCATTTGTATCCATACTGAAGTGAGACTCATCGAAGAGTTGTTGCTATTCCCTGTTCAAATCCACCGCTCGCGACACTAAATTGACAGTAGATGGATGTCAGGTACAATCGATGTACTGATCGTTTTTGCATATCTTCCAGTCTCATCCAAACGTCTCCGATGTAGGTCCGGGTTCGTAGATCCCGCGTCACCCTGTGGTATCTACGTCATCCCGGTGAGGCATGGATGTTGTGTTTGTCTTACGGAAATGACTCTCTCTTCCCTGGACCCAGTGGCCCTAATTTAAGGACGAGAGACTGCTTATAGCCCATTGAGTTGAAGGTCGTCAAACCTTCATAAAGTCTCCTGATATGAGCCATATTTAGTTTGAAAATGCAATTCGGAGTCACGTTTTATTTGAAAACAGTAGATATCGCATATGGATTTGAAATTTCTTGTCCCCAGAAAACGCGAGCCTCTGATTTGGTGGTACGTCTGTGTAGATCAGATCCATGGGGACTAGTTGTTTTAGAGAAGACAGATTCATGTTGTTATTTGGTGAGCTGAGCAAGCTAGCTCGTGCGTCTTCCCTATTTGGTCCTACTCAAATGAGCCCTAGTTATTGAAATCTCTGTTGCTGTGTTGTTTAAGGTTACCTGTACTGAATTCCCACGTAACTCTCGTCATAACAGCAAATTCCTGCTCCTCTAGCATCGTTTTTGAGACTCTGGCTGTTTGCCATTCGTCCACGTTGCGGTCGACTTTCGGGTGGTGTCCTCCTCCAATGGCGCTGGCCGGCACTCTCGCCTCCCAGTGGCCCTAAATTAGGGACGGGCGATTTTTTTATAGTCAAACAAGTCGCTCATTATGATAGTTTAATCAACAAACATATGGAAACAAATACAGGGTGATCCATTTAAACCAGTACCATGTGATTTACTTATAACCTTTTTATAAATAACAACAAAATCATACAGTAAGTTGAAAATTATACATGTGGTATTGGAGAATCATTTTATCAAAGCAAATGTTGGAATTGTCCTCCATTTTCTTGTAAACACAGTTGAACACGATGCACCATATTCAGTGATGTCTCATGTAGAGTACGAACAGTAACACTGTCAATTTCATTTGTGATTGTTTCACGAAATGCATCCAATGCTTTTGGATGTGTTTTGTAAACTATCCTTTAAGTAGCTCCATTAAAAAAGTCAGGGGAAGTTAAGTCCGGAGATCGGGGAAGCCATATGTTTTTTGAAATTAATCTGTCATCAAAGAAGCTGGTTATGAGTTCCATTGAGACTTTCGATGTGTGACACGTTGCCCCATCCTGCTGAAAGTAGCCCTCTGTCAATTCAATGTCATCAAGTTGTTCCACAAATTCATTGAATATGCGGCAATAAACGTTAGTGTTAACAGTCTCAGAGAAAAAAATGGTGTCAATAATTTTCGTAGAGGAAAACGCACACCATACACCAACCTTTTTTGAATGCCTCGGCGTTTCACATATAACGTGTGGGTTTTCGGCATCCCAGTATCTGCTGTTTTGCGAATTGACGCAGCCTGACAAATGGAACCAGGCTTCATCTGTAAACCATGTGATGGAGAGAATATCAGATCGCAAATTAAGAAAATTTTGAAACCATTTGCAGTAACTTACTCTCTTTCCCTTGTCCGGTTCTTGCAGCTGATGGATTACGTGCACTTTAAATGGTCGAATATTCGCTTTTTTTGCTGCCCTTTGACAAGTTCCGTATGAATATCCTGTCTGTTGGCTTAATCTGCGCAACTATTTCGTCGGAGATTGAAGTAAACGTTGCCGAACATCGTCCACTCGCATTTGGGGCATTGGAGGGTGATGTCTACCGCTACCGCTGAGAAGAGAACCGGTTTGCTCCAGTTTTTTGCCATCGATAGAATTGTTGACTTGCTTGGCACTCTTCGAACTCCCAACTCTCTTTGAAATGCTCGTTGTGTTTTGATGACAGAATTGGTTACCCAATACGATTTCATTAAATAAACACGCTCTGGAACAGAGTATTGCATGTTTCCGACTGCACGCAAGTGAATGACAACGCAACAACAAACAAATCACGAGCTGAGTTACAGCTACGGTTAACAATCTTCTTCACGGTGGCGGTTTTCATTCTCCAGGAGTTGCTGCTTCTATTGAAAAAAGAAGTTCCTTGCGCGATCCCTTGCAAAAATGTAAGTTTTTCTCAGGGTACTGGTTTAAATGGATCACCCTGTACATTATTGGAATCGATTATGACTCACCACCTACAGTTTCGGTGCCGTGTCACGGAACTGTCATTTGTTCGAGCATACACAGTAACATTACGTTACGAAGTTCATCAGGGTTACAATCTTTTTGTCCATGAGTGTACTTATGTTTTATGTTTCTAGAAATGGTTCTCCATTTGTCTGAAACTGTTTCTTGAATTACAGGCATTTTACAGTTACGACGTACAAGGGTTGTACCGAAAGTAATGCAAAAGTGGGCATAACTTTTTTATTAAGTGACAGAGGTCGTTCAAATCGCACATGTTGGTAGAGTAACTATTCCTCTATAGTAACCCTTCTTTTACATTGCAGGTAAATAATGGATTCTAAGCAGAAACAACGTGCCGTCATTGAGTTTTGACGAAGGAAGGGTGCTGGCTGTCCGACATTCACAGAAGGATGCAGAATGTTTACCGAGATGACACCTTTGACAAGAGCAATGTGCATGGATGGATGAAAGTGTAAAGAAGGGGAAAGCAGCATTAAAGACAAACCACGCAGTTGGAGATTAACATCTGCGACCACTGACACGAATATGAGTCGAGTGGCACTGTGTTCAGCCACAAACTATATTCATCCACAAACACAGATGCACGTTTAACTCTGCATTTTCTTTCCTTTTGTTAATTTACTTCACTAGTAAACAATTTCTCTATGCTCAAAAGTAAAAAAAATTGAACTCAATTGAAATATGTCATTTCAAAAGTGTTGCACATTGCCCAGGCGCTGCCCGTAGGACTATTCAACGCTCCAATCGTTGCGGCAGTTGCAAGACTTCAGTATACAAAGTTGTGTTGGTATACTTCGTTTGCTGGCTAATTTGTTCCTGTTTTGAAACATTCTGCCTAGAAATGGAGGAAGAAAGTCGGTAAGGTCAAATCTCGTGTAGAGACAGCGGTCCTACATTGAAATTGAAAATTTGCGAGGAAAATACCCTACCGAAATTCATAAAGCTTTGTGTGAAGTTCGTGGGGTTAGTGTAGTTGATCGTATCACAGTGTCACGGGTGGGCTTCTCGTTCCCACCAAGGTCGAGAAAGCATCGAAGACGACACAAGAAGCAGCTGGCCATCAGATGCAACGGACGTAATTTCTGTGGTTATCGTCAACAGCATTTTGGAAGAAGATCGACAGAAAAACATATGAAGAGATTGAATATGAAGCAAACATGTCTACCACTTCAGTTTTCAGAATCCTAACTGGAATAATTACGGAAAAGTGGCTGCCAATTAGGTTCCGCATAATCTGTATGAAAAGCAGCAAGCAGTTCGCAAAGCGAACACAGAAGAATTGCTTCAGCGATACGAGACAGAAGGCGAGCAGTTTTTGGACAGACATGTTGCTGTAGACTAAACCTGGATACGAGATTTTGAACCAGAAATGAAATCTCAGTCCGGTCAGTGGGAACATCCAGAATCGCCTCGCCAGAAAAAATTTCGCAGCCAACAATGGAGGTTAAGCTGATGATGATAATGGCCTATGGCAAGGTTGGAGTGATAGCAACAGACTGCCTGAGGGCGACCACTGTAACAGCGAAATTCTACAGAAGGTATCTGCAAAATGTTTAACGCCCAAAGATTTGACAAAGAAGGCCCGACATGCTCTAAGTTGATTAATCATTTTATACGACTACGTAAGACAGCATGTTGCCCGTACAGTTAGACATTCTGGTAAAGTATGGATGGGAATTGCTTCCCCACGCGCCATACATTCCTGACATAAGCCCACCAGACTTCGACTTGTTCCCAAAACAGAAGAAGCCACTCCTTGAGAAACAATTCACCACGATTCAGGATGTTTCTAATGAGGTGACCCGAGTAATCCGACGCCTCAACAATGGAAGTGTCCTGACTGGAATACAAGACTTGCCCAAACGTTGGGCCGTTGTCATAAAGAAACATGGAGATTACTTCGAAGGCCTGTAAAGGTATGTTGAGGTGACCAGAGTAATCCGACGCCTCAACAATGGAGGTGTCCTGACTGGAATACAAGACTTGCCCAAACGTTGGGCCGTTGTCATAAAGAAACATGGAGATTACTTCGAAGGCCTGTAAAGGTATGTTGAGGTGACCAGAGTAATCCGACGCCTCAACAATGGAGGTGTCCTGACTGGAATACAAGACTTGCCCAAACGTTGTGCCGCTGTCAAAAAGAAACATGGAGATTACCTCGAAGGCTTGTAAAGGTATGTTGTAAAATAAATTCGTTTTTTAAGTGATAACCCAGACAGTGAAAAACTTTTGAAATGACCCTATAATAATAAAAAAAAATGTATTACCAGTGTTTTTGACGGTGGCTCAGTGGCGAGGTCATTGTCGTTGTGGGAAATGAACTCTCAACTAGCAAGAAAAAAAAAAGAACGATTTTTTAGTTTATTCTGCTAGTTTCTTTCACTGGATGAAAGCAGTGAATTCGAGGAGTTATTGATGCCAAATTTCCACTCTTTCATTTCAGTCTTCCTTCGAGGAGTTACTGATGCCGAATTTCAACTTTTTCTTTTTCATATTTAATCGCGAATTCTTCTTCGGTGGTACTCGGTGATAGCCTCTACTTACCGTGGTCAACAGTGAAACCTCCTTTTCCCGCTCAAAAATCAAAAGCTTTGAGATTTCTTCTCAGGTAACAATAAACGCTTCTCCCAGGCACAAAACCACTTCTACTGACGACTGAACAATGAACAGGAAGAAGTTGAAAACTTTCTCTCGCACAAATATTTTTCTTCAGCACTGTTTAATATTGATGTATTGATGTTTTTCTGTTAGTGGTGTCTAGGAATAGGGCTCAGTCCTTGGTTCCATTCTGCGAAAAAAATCGCACATCCACGCATTCTTGTCTCCAAGAATGATTTCTTAATTGTTTTCCTCATTTTTTGAGGCGAACCAAGCGACAGGAACAAAACAATTTTTTTTTATTTTCTTAACCATTCGTTCCAAGATTTCTTTAGTAATTGTGCATTCATATTATTTTCTTTTTGTGTACGCCTACTGTATATGTGCCTTCGGAACGAGGACTCCGGAGATAATTTGAAAATACATTAATGGCTTAAAATTATTAGTCTACATGTGGAATTAGAACATTTGTGTAATAAATCATTAACTTCATTTTAGAAATTAATTTTCACATAGACATATGTAATAATGAGTAACATTAAATCGTAACTTGAAATCATGCATAATTAATTTAAGCTTACATTACGACTAGGATTAAATAGTATGTAATGAGAAGCGTTTCTCGGTGCAAAAGTTTGTGACATTCAGGTAAGTTAGCAAAACACAAAATTTGATAAACAGTTTTATATTATGTCGGTAGAACGATACCTTTTCTTTTTCATAGGACATTTTTTTCCTCCAGAATTCTGAAATTTCTTCTTCGACGATTTGTGATGTGATGTGAGTGATATGAAATGATTGTGCTTATGAGTTTTCAAGTAATATTAAATTGCGTATCTGCTGTAAATTTTATGTGAAATTTAGGATTTTCCGAATCTGCGCCATTTTGTTTTCACTAGAAACATTTCCAGGCCGAGTTGCAGACAGGGGACGCCAACCTTAAGACATAAGAATCTTTCGTAACCCGTTAATACAGAGAATTATTTGCAGTGGTCACCTTAAAAACTGCAGGTGTTCTAGCCCTGGGGCAAAGAACTGTGGTCTTCAAGATTTTACAAATCACGTTAAGGTATTTTGGGAGGACGCCATGATGACCAGAAGTTTTTCCATTCCTTTCCCCCCCCACACACATACACATTTTCGCCCTCTGCTTCCGAGATGATTTAGCACTTTTAATCCAATCGCGAGGCGAGATTTGACGCATGCGCGAAAGAGTTTGTGAAAGTTTTGTCAGAGGAGAGAGTTCACGCTCACTTTACTCCTGTTGATTGTGGGGTCAACATCCCACACACTTGTATGTTCTTGCGCGTGTGGTTTGGGTTGGTCCACGCTTGTTCCCGGGTTCTCCTGCAGCAATCAGCTTGCCCCACGCCGCGATGAAAAGGCTAGTGTCCTGCAAAGTTCTGCTCGCAACTTCACTAGCTTGCTCCAGGTAATTAAAGTCAAAACAGGAAAGAAAAAAAAAATTCAGCATGTTCCATTGGACTGGAAAATTGGGATGTCAAGTACCACCACTACTGGCTGACAAGTTCCATCTCACTCCGTTGGATGTCAGTTTGGAACCCCCACTCATCTGGGGCGATCCTGCTGTCGGAGAAAAAAAGGGAGCTGATCGACGATTAAATAAACTCCAGTCCGAGGAAAGTCTCTTTCTCAGATGCTGAAGGAATGAAAAGTCCACCTCCTAAGACCTTCTCGCATTTCCCCGACACTGCAAATTAAGAGAGACGAGGCGAAGCAACCTCTTCCGAAGCCAAACCCTGCCCTAGAAAAGGGAAAGAAATGTAATTTTGTAATCCATACTCCATTCTGTCCTTTTGACCAGCAGACTCTATTACATTTGAAATTCCGAAACGTGTTTCTGCCTTAATTTGAAAAAACAGCGGGGAACCAACTCTCGAAACTTAGGAGTGAATTTTTCTTATATTGTGAATTGTATTATTAGACCTTAGCTGCTAAGCTTTATTGAAATAGTGAGATGGTTGTTTACACGAGGTGATTAGGAGCGTCTTGATACTTTTGATTAAACAAAAATGTATGTCCTTGTTCATAGTGGAATTGTATTAATGTAATATGTTGAAAAAACAAAACAAATGCAGATAAAGTTAAGAGGGACTGAAAAAGGAGGGAAGTAAAAATAATTTGAAGTAACCCAAATAAAAGAGGGGGAAAACCCCCTTCTAAGACAGGGGTAATGCATTACACTCTGAAAACCACATAGTATTCATTTTATTTTGGCAAAAATGTATTTCTGTATCTACTGTATTGTGCATGATGTTTTTGTGAAGTCATTGTAACGAAAAACACAGTTAAGAGTATAACTTTTGATAACCGGCTGTATGCCATGCTATTGAATTATTTCAAAAAGAAATATCAAATGTATACATCATCTTTCTAAAAAGAATGCTAATTGATCATCATTGAAATTTAATACACTATGAATCAAAATTTGCAAATTAAAATGATAGTAGTGAAATAAAAAAAAATAGGAAATTATGTACCTAGTTAGAATTACACTGAAGATTAATTGAATTAGAGATACCTGTCTAGTAACGTGTAGCACTACCTTTCGCCCTGATGACGGCGACGATTCGTCTCTGCCTGGACTCGACAAGACACCGGAAGCGTTGGGAAGCCATACGGATCCACGACCCCTGAACAAGCTCCCACAGTTCACGAAGATTTAATGGAGGGGGGTCAGAGCCTCGAACATCTCTCTCGATTGCATCCCAGATGTGCTCAATGGGATTGAGGTCAGGTGACCTAGCTGGCCAAGGAAGCAAGGACACGTCGCTGGAGTGTTCATCCAACCATTCGATACAATTTGGGAGCTGCATTTTCTTGTTGCAGGATGAGGACCCCAGTGGGTTGTTGAAGACCCACAAACGGGAACAAATGGTCGTCCAGGATATCCCGGTAACGTTGACAGTGAGGGACGATGTCACACGTACCTGGGGCCCCATTTCAGTCCACGTAAACAGTCCCCACACGAGAATGCCATCCCCACCAGCTTGAAGAGTATCCTGCTGGCAAGAAGGATCCATCGCTTCATGTGGTTTGCGCCGTACTCGTATCCTGCTATCCGCATGTACCAACGTGAATCTCGACTCATCAGTGCAGGCAACATTTTTCCCACATGTCTAGGGTCCAGTGGCGATGTTCCCGCGCCCATGCTAATCTTTGCACCCTGTGATGTGCGGTCAGCAGCGGTACCCTCGTGGGACGATGGCTTCTGTACCCCATAGCGAGGAGATGGTTCTGGATGGTGTGGCTGCTTACATGTTTTTGTGCACCAACGTTAAATTGCCGAGTGATTTCTCGCACTGTGGCCCGTCTATCCGCTGTTACAATGCCAGCTAGCCGATAATGACCCCGCTCATTCACACGCTGTTGTCCACGGCAGTTGGCCCTTGCAGGGATGGTTTTACTGGATTTGATGTACTCACGGTGCACCCGTGACACAGTGGCTCGTGAAAATCCCAGTGCCTGCACGACTGCCGAGATGGAGTGACCCATTCGTCGGACCCCAACAATTTGCCCACGATCAAATGCGCTTAGATCCTTCGTCTTACTCATGCTGCGCCCGACTCATACTGATTCCCGTCGCATCACTTCTTATATTGTCGGATCGCTGCATACGTTATGTAGTTTCCTTTTACAGGGCAGCCCACAGCGCAATATTTGCATAACGCCAGCTGTCTCTAATTCAATTGCTCTTTAGTGTATACACCCTACTAAATTGAATTGGACTCTAAAACTCATTTTTGGCAGTTGTGGGTGTTTCTGTAAAAAGCAGTTTTCTGCCACTATTGGTTGTTGTGTCTAAAAGTAAAATTACATTGTAAAATACACCACATTTTAGCCAGGCGAGAGGCCTTGGCCAAATAAGTGCAACTGAAGTCAGTTTTTATACCTTAAAATTATGAGTCACCTTTATTAAGTGTTTGTGTGTGTTCAATGAATACAAGTTAGTAAATTAAGTTTTGTGCAGTTTTTTTTTTTTTTTTTGGTCAAGCCCATAAATCACCCCTACACTTGGCAAAGTTCAAGGATCTGAACCGGGTTAATTTAACTAATAGATACTTTGACAACGTGGATTTTAGTGTGTTGATGCATATTTTTTTTTTGTTCTACCACTACTTTTTTCGACATATCACGTGCCGTATTTTTTTATTTGATCACAAGTGTAGTTTTATATGTAACAACTGGTCCTTCTGACCAAGAATTTTACTATATATCAGTATCTGGGATACATTTAGCTAAAATGTTCCCACGTCGACAATGATCTTTCACATTTTACGTTTCTCAAAGAAAAGAAAAAGGATTTTTTTCTAGCCTAAGCCTTAACAGAAGCAAGAACGGTGTCCATGTGAGACATACTCAACCGCTCCGGGAGCGCAGTCATCTAAGGGCTGGGTTCTAACCATTCGTCCCTGAAAGTTACAGGTTCGAATTCCGGTGTCATTTATCTTACGGCACTGGCTTTCTCCCTGCCCTGGAACCAGTGGCCCCAAATTACGGGATGGTCGACTGCTTATAGCCCAGTCAGTTGCTCAAGTTGAACATTCAGTCAAAAAAATCAAAATCCTTTCCACAGGTAATATCCTTTGAAGTATCTACTGTTCATGCTGTATCATTTCAATTTTGCTTTTTTTAAACGTGCAACACAAGAATAAATTACGAAAGTATTTATTGCTTATAATGAAATACAAGAGATTCATAGGCCACCGAAACACCGAAAATAAAAGTACAGAGAATTTACATCGTCCATTTTTCAGGGGGTGCTTATTGCCTAGCGTGGAAGGGGGGTAAGCGAGCCTCCTGCTAACTAAATCTCTGAGTAAAAGCGTTGAAATTTAAAGTAAGAGGAGGACAGATGTTACAATAAATAATCAAACTACATCCACAATATGCCAATACCATGCCGCTGCTTCAAACCCAAAATGATGCTCTATTGATAAATGTCGTAGAGTAACACGCCCTCAAATAATAACCAAAAATAAAGATCGAATAATCACATGTAACCCATGAAATCCTGTGGCTACAAAAAATACTGAACCAAATACCGAATCTCTAATTCCAAAAGCGGCCATGTGATATTCAAACCCTTGAAGAAAAAGAAAATACAGACCCAATCCCCACGTTACACCCAAAGCCCTGACTGATATTTCCAAATCATTCGATAAAAGGCACTGTGGGCCCACGTGACACTGACCCCAGAAGACAATAAAATTACAGTGTTAAGCAAGGGGACTTGAAACGGATTAAACGCCTCTACCCCAGCCGGAGGCCACAAAGCCCCTAACTCTATAGTTGGAACCAGTCTAGAATGAAAAAACGCCCCCCAAAAAAGAAACTAAAAATAATAATTCTGACACGATAAACAGCAGCATCCCCACGACTAACCCTCGTACGACCACATCTATATGGTAACCTTGAAAAGTTCTTTCTCGAATTACATCACGCCACCACGCTACTATAACCATCAATGTCAGACAAAAAGATAACCATAATAAATAAAACTCTATAAAAAATATCCTAGCCACCCCTAACACGATTCTTAAAACCCCAAACCCCACCATCAACGACCAAGGGCTCATTCTTACTATATGAAAAGGATGAAACACTGTCATCAACTAATAACTCTCTAATGAGTATAATATCACAAGAACTCTAAAAACAAAAGTCTGAATAAAAGCTACTGCGCATTTTAAAATCAATGTAAATCTTTGTATAAATACCGAAACTACAAAGCCCTCCCCCCCCCCACGAAACCAAACTAATTTTAGAAATAAGGCCAATAATTAAATGTCCTGCTATTATTTTAGCCGCGAGCCGAACTGAAAGCGTCACGGGGCGAATAAAAGGTCTTACTGTTTCAATTAAAACTATAAATGGGGCCAACCCCAAAGGCGCCCCTTCTGGGACCAGCATTTATGCCTAGCTCAGCGACATCGAATGCTGTCTCTGAATTCATCGCTTGAATCTGGTCTAAGGAATTCCCAAACCTGAAGCACATTACGCATGCTTGTGACGCATTTGCTACAGTAACACAGACCACCCTACCTTCCACCCGCGACGTCAAACGCATGCTTGAGTATTTTGCCTTGGAGGAACTACAAAGCCCCTATCATAAAGCGCATGTTGTTAGACTGTTGGGCAGTGTTCTTTGTCCAGTAGCCAAATCACATAAAGGACATTATATGCCTCAGAGATTGTATTACATTAAATAATTTTCTTTTCTACCACAGTAGCCTCAATCTCCGCAGGGATTATCGCCATACAGTTCTAGATACATTCAAACCAAAAAACACTTATAAATGAACTCATGGTTAATTTGATTTTTTTATCTCGTCTTTGGTAAAAAAAGAAACTTCGTGCTTCTGTTACTGGTTTGTCCGTCCGTCTCTGTTGATACCATATCTCTGCAACTGACAGTCCGATTTGAAAATTCTTTGCCGCCCCGGTGGCGCAGTGGTCTAAGCGATGGCCTCTGATCATTCGTCCGAACGGGGTCCGGGTTCGAATCCCGGTGAGGCATGGATGTTGTGTTTGTCTTACGGCACTGGCTCTCTCCCTTCCCTGGAACCAGTGACCCTAAATTAGGGACGGGCGACTGCTTATAGCCCATTGAGTTGCTCACGGTGGTCGTTAAACCTCCAATAAAAAAAAAATT
This sequence comes from Macrothele yani, assembly GCA_039090855.1. Lineage (NCBI taxonomy): Eukaryota > Metazoa > Arthropoda > Arachnida > Araneae > Macrothelidae > Macrothele > Macrothele yani. The sequence goes on from CM076993.1 coordinate 25,744,903, forward strand.
CTTTTCTGAAGCAGATACAGTTCCAGATTGGAAATCTTTTGCATGCAATTTCTGACTTTTGGTAAAACTGGTGTGGCCACCAGGGGCGTAACCGTTAATTTCAGCTTCTGGTGTAATTACAGCAAAATGTGAGATTCTAAAATCTCGAATGAAAGAATCCTTTCGTGTACCGATGCCATTCAACCTTTTTAGAATACTTTCTTCTTAAGATATTGCATGGTTTCTCTGCCAGGGGCGTATATATATATATATATATATATAACATATTTTTGTCAATATCTCTGCTTCCAGTTGTCCGATTTGAAAAATTCCGTCTCCGTTGGATAGTTTCCCGTGCAGAATGTTTTTCATATAATATCTGAATTTCCAAGTAATTCAGACTTTTCTCTAGGGGGCGTCACCGTAAAATTCGTTTCCCCCGACATCCCTGCTTCTAAAACTTAGACTTGAAAAAATCTTCCTGTATCGCATGCTGTTCCTGACGGGTAACGTTTTACATATAATATCTAATATTTGGTAAAGAATGGTTTGGCCACCAGGATGGTGTTAATTTCTGATTTTGGTCTATTTGCAGCAAATTCTGAGATCCTGAAGACTTGATTGAAAAAATTTTTCGTGGATTGATACCGCTCATGTCGACAAACTATTTGAGAACAGGCCCACTTTCTTCCTAAAAGAATGTATGGTTCATCCAGGGGGCGTAGATGCATATCTTATATTTGTCGATATCTCTGCTTCTAAGTGTCAGATTTGGAAAACTTTTTCTATGTCGGAGAGCGTTTCCGCTGCTAAATGTTTCTCATAATTAAAAGTGTTTCATAAAGAAAAAGTCTGCCACCAGAGGGCGTATGTTTACGTTTCCGTTCGCAGAAATATCTGCGGGATTGAAAAAAAACCTTTCTTCGGTCAGTTATCACCGTTTTTCATATTTTCCATACAAGTTCCATTGACTTTGAATAGTTTTGATAAACTTAATTCTTCTTAAAACGAATTCAAAAGATATGTCGCAACCAAAAATTTGGTGTCATCTTTCTCGTTAAATACTGTCTTGCATTTTTATCTGCTTTATGCACTCAATGGACAAAACATTAGAGCCCGCAGTCAGCGTGTTTATCGCCTGCGTTCTGTTTGAGTCTATTCTACTCTACGCAAAAAACGCCCGTATCAACTATCCATCACCTCTCTAGTGGTTTGTCTGCTGAGTTTATATTGATTGCTTTGATTGGTGGACAAGATTTCGGTAATGAATCATATCGTTTACCAATTTCTGACCATCATAACACACTATGGTGGTTACTATTGATTACTGTTAAACACTAAATGGTGTAACTGAAATTATTACTATTAAAGACTGAAATTACACCGATGAGATCACCTGTTTACATTATGATCACCTGTTTAATAAGCTGTAAGACTCCTTTAATAAGCTGTAAGACTCCTTTAATAAGCTGTAAGACTCCTTTAGCCCTTAAAACAGCTGCCACTCGGCGAGGCATCGATTCGATGAGATGGCGATAGATATCCTGGGGTATCTGGCACCATAATGTAAACAGCAAGTCCTCCAGTTCCCGTACACTTCGGGGTGATGGTGATTTAGCGCGAACTCACTCTTCAAAGTCTAACCACAAATGCTCGATTGGGTTCATGTCAGGTGAATTTGGAGGCCAGGGCATTAACAGAAAGTCACCATGTTCCTCGAGCCACTCCTTGACGATTCTGACAGCGTGGCATGGAGCATTATCCTGTTGGTAATGGCCATCACCAGCAGAGAAGACAGTTGCTATGAATGGGTGATCTTGATCCCCAACGATCTTCAGATACCAGACGGCTGCCCAACAGTCCATCCAGGTACCATTGTCTCCGTTGGTAATCCGCGTATCCGCGCTCGTCCGTCTGTGTGATGCATCAGGAACCTTGATTTGTCGGACCAGGCGCTTTCTTCCAATCACCCACGGTTTGAACTCAATCTTGAGCCCACGTTATGCGTTGTTGGCGAAGACTTGCAGTGAGCATGGGAAACCGGCTAAGTCTTCGGCTACGGAGACCCATGCGCAGAAGGCTGCGATGAACTGTGTGCAGTGTCAGTGTCCTGATCCCCACTATTTTTTTTTTTTTTTTTTTTTGTGATTGGAGGTTCAACGACCACCATGAATAACTCAATGGGATATAAGCAGTCACCTGCCCCTAATTTAGGGTCACTGGTTACAAGGAAAGGAGAACGCCAGTACCGTAAGACAAACACAACATCCATGCCTCACCGGGATTCGAACCCGGACTCCTTTCGGACGAATGATCAGAGGCCATGTGCCATCGTTCGGTCTCCAGGCGCGCTCATTTCTCTATGGCAATAATGGAATGGTTCATCGGTGTGTATAATTTCATTTTGAAAATTTTTTTTTAGTTATCAAGGGGTAGATTTTTTAAAATTTCCTTACTCAAATTTAGATTTTCATCAGTGGCAGCTCGTGACCTAAATTACTGCCTAGGCTATTCGTCCGGGAGGGGTCCAGGTTCAAATCCCGGTGAGGCATGGACGTTGAATATGTCTTAACGCCCTGGCTCTTTCCCTTCCCTGGAACCAGTGGCCCTAAATCAGGGACAGACGACTGCTATAGCCCATTGAGTTGCTCACGATGGTCGTTAAACCTTCAATAAAAAAAACTGTTTTTACTTCTTTGGATTCATATGTTTATTTATTCTAGCTTCAGTTTATTTTATTAAGTTCCTTCGTAAAGCTTACCTTAAAATTAAAGGTTTTTAAAAGCACATTTTATGTGAAATTGAGACCAGCTGAGAACCGACTTTTTAAGTTCCCTCCTTACTCTAAGATATTTCTTTTTCCTCTATCCGCATTGTGTTGGAACCTTTACGAAACTGTTAAGGCAATTTCATTAGGATATTAGTTGCACCGAAATCGGATTTTTTATTCACCAGATTTACAGAAGATCAAAAGTAATACTAAAACGAACATACTTTTCATGTCAACAGGATGCTCACACAGCTTTAAAACGATTTTCCATCAATATAATTAGTGTTTAAAATGAAATTAGTTTTTTTCCTAAATGTTCTATCTGATCGCTCTTTCTCTGGACTATCAACCTACAGCTAGATTTCTCAGATAACAGGGCATTTCTTAAAATTGGTGGTGGTATTTAATTCCATTGCTCTTCCAGCTTTCCCTAGTCTTATCATGGTTTTAGGTCTGTGCTTAAGAGCTGCTCTCTTTTTAGCAGTCCGTATGCACAATAGTACATTGGTAACACACCAGGCGACTATAAAGGAATATGCGCAAAAGGGAAAGACTTGATATCCATATATTTTTTTCATTTATTTCAAGAAACAGTGGTAGATTTGGATGTATGACTGGTAGCCTTATCATGATGCAGTTCTAACCTTTGAAGGCTCTGTGGATAAAGGAATATTATTTTCCTCTTTAAATATAAAAGTAAAACATTATTTTGGTATTATGTAAAATTGAGTTTAACAGTCTTTTCATTTTTGACTTTAATTTCCCATTAAATGAGAAACCAGCAATAATCATGAATCCTTAGAGTGAAACTTTCTTTGGATTCTTGGAACTAAGTGTTTCTCTTTGTGATTTTTTGCGATAGTACATCGATCTTTTTTTTTTTTTTTTGTTACAGTTTAGTTAGATTCATGTTTCATCAATAGACAATAAATTTCCATCTGTCTCCAGCTAAGTGATTCTCATAAAGAAGTCTACACTGTGTTCTGTTCTCAGGTGCCTAGGCAAAAGACAGTAAACATTATTCTTTGTTTTGTTTTGAGATTCAAATTTTTGTTTATTACGTTGTTTACACAGTTGACACAGCGAATTTTTATCCACTCAGCAATTGCTCTTTGGGTCGGTGGGTTTTCTTTGAAAACATGAGTCGCTTACTTTTGAAGAAGTCTTAAAAGTACATACCATTTTTGGATGTTAGTCTGTTCTTTTTCCTTCTTAAAAGCAATGCTTGATTAATTTTCCCTCTATCACCAATATTGCTTATTTTACATTTAGAAATGCTAATTGCATGATTTGCATAGCATTTTTAATTACAGAATATGAATAATTTTCTACCTAAAGAGCAAATCATAACATTTTCTACACAGCTTGTTTGCGTGAGCCATTTTCTTATACGATACTTAACTCCAGCAGATGCTTTTTTCATGCTCATCTAACACGCTGTTGCCAGTTTGAATTCTTTGTACTTCTTTTATTCTCTATAATTTCTTATCAAAAACGTTCGAAAAATGCGCACATCTGTATATACACCTCACCTGACGCCAAACGAAACGGGAAAGATGACACGGAATTTTCGGTTAATATCAGCACGTCCTTTGAATCCCTCCTGACAAGAATACAATATTTCGAAGTCATTCACTGTCAAAGAACCCTTTAAAAATAATTCAAGCTAATTTTTACAATCGATGAAACATCTAGAAATATTGTAGAAACAACTAGTTTCTTACACTAGTGGCTGAGAAATATGTTTCGAAAATTAAACTGCACAAAATTTTTTTGTAGATTATAGCAGATATCAGAGACAAAGGTATTTTCAAATTGAACAGTTAAAAGAAGAGGTATAGAAGAAAGCATGATATAAATTAACGCCACCTAGCTGAAAAAGTTTGAATAATGAAAAGGTAGAAAATATGCGAACAATTTTCTTCATAGAAAAAGCAATGTTAAGGGAAAAGAGTATTCTAAATACGTCTTCTGTGGAAGCAGCAATAGCAAGAAATGTTTAGACATTTACGTCCCCTAGAAGGAAAACTGTGCATTACTTAAAAGATACTCCCAATCTTTACTGTAGTGAAGGAATACAGTCTAAAGGATTTTTAGAAGCAGAGATACAGGTGTAAAGAAATACACTAACACCACCTAGCGCCAGAAATTTGAAATTCAAAAACGCACAAGTGCAGGCAAAGAATGCACAAGATAAATGGTATGTGGTGTTAATTTTTTTTAGATCGGACTTTTGAAAGCAGTTATCGAGAAAAATTAAATTATATATTTGCATTCCGTAGCCGACAAATTTTGCTTTATTTCAGGAAGAAAATGCCCAGAAAAATATTTTGCATTTAGTGGTATTTGACTGGCAATTTTTTTATCGTATTGAAGGACTTTTGAATCGTGTTTTAGAGGCTCAGATATTGCTGTAAATATGATGCGAACTCAAACGTGAATTTATTCTCTCTGGTGGCAAACTTTTACGTTAATAAAATTTTGAAATTATATTTACAACATTTTGCTCCAGAAACGTTCTCTGACAAAGAATTTTTCAAATTGGACTGTTAGAAACAAAGGAGAAAAACGATATACACATACGTTCTCTGGCGGAAAAACTATTAATCACTTTAAGCAAAAATTATTTTGGAAGAGTTTTCTGTAGCGAGCTGTTTCTGAGCAGAAAATATTATTTTTCAGTCAAGTTTTCAGAACCGTACGTATTGCTGCAAATACATCAAGAACAGAAATATGCACTTATGCCCCTTAGGGGAAAAACCATGATTTTCCAAAAAATAAATTATAAGCAGAACGTTACCAATCAGGAGCGCTATCCGATGCAAAAAAAAATTTCAAATCTGGGATAAATCATGGAACTCAAATTTGGCATTACCTCGTCGCCACAGAAACTTCATGATACCCATGAATCGGAATTTAATTGCAATGGGATATTCTGGTCCATGGCTTATAACGAAGTAAATTTCTCCGTCATTTCTGTCCACGCCAGGATTCGAACCCGGATCCCCTCATTCCGGAATAAGTCACTCTACCAATTGAGCTACGCGGACGTTTGTTCTGACTACTATCTGCCTTTATGTCGTGTGCGTCCTGCTGGCAGGTACGTCACAGGCTTCTTGCCGCTTTCTCGTCTTCATGAAGAAAATGCGTTCAGTTGGTGCCATGAGACATAAAAACAATTTCAAATACTAACAAAATTTTGCCTTTTAAAATCGCGCTTTTGAATTATCGAAAGGCTCCAAATTTTAAGCGGGGGGAGGGGGTTAACATCACAAATATCTACATTGTAAACCATACTGATTGTCTACAATTTCAGTCCCGTAAGTATGTGACATCTCTGCTGCGTATGATATTACGTGATAGGAAGCTGCACACATACCTCAAATTTCTCTCGCAACTTTCATGTAACCTAAAACTTCATATGCATGTGTGTTCATGGGACGTAACTTCATGAAGACAAAATAAAACGCTCACCTCACGAAGACCGTGAAGATTAAATATCAAAATGCTCAGTGTCAGTTATAGAATAAGGTTTTAATCGCGGGAGAACTTTATAAAGTTTAAATGTCACTTTAATGACCTTTGTCGATTTAAACTTAATTTGCCGAGATCTTATAATTTAATTTACGCTATCTGTCCTATCGCTATCTTAATCAAACACCTGAAATTCAGTAACTAATAAACTAGGAAAACGGCCAAGTACGAGAAATCAGCAGGAAACTGTACTTACAAGTTCAACATCCACTTTTATTGGATCAAAAGGTCACGTGAAAATGAAGAGTTTGGCATGTACTGCATTTTGTAAGAATCAATTGCTAACAAAAATTAAATACTTCAACCTATCAACTTCAACAAGACATTGGATTCGCAGCGGTTAGCTCGCTTTATAGCAAACGTGATCCACAATCCACATAGATATCTAATGCTATGATCTTGTCATTCGCTTTTATTTCGCTTCGCCCTCAGCTTATCGTACTCAATAAATTGCTTTTTTAACCCCTTTACACATTGTTTGTTCTATTTCTCTTTGAAATTTGACCCACTGTCAGGAAGCCAACTTTCAGAAATTCGTCGAAAGAAATAATGTGCCGTTAAATGAGAAAAATATTTAACCAGGAGAAACCAAATTTCCATAAGAACACAGAAACTAAGAAGGATGGTTAAATTACACGTATGCGTCAGAGATGGCAATCAAAGGAGTATGCGTAGAAGTCAATCAAAATATTATAAGTCATTCAAAAAGTAAGTGTACAAACGTGCAAGATACAGAATAAAATACTAGCAGTACGAAGTAAACACATCAAATAAAAACAAATTTTTTGTGGAATTTTCAAAAGAAGTGTACCAAAGCTCCTGAAACATCTTGTGTCAGGGGTTTCAGTAGAAGAACGAAATTGTCCTAATTTCTGTTACGGTGGGAATTCAAATAATGGCAGCTGCGGTACATGGATGATATTTTTTTAGAAAACATGGTGCGAAAATATTTTCCGTAAGAGCTTTTCATCGGAACAAGTAAAAATATCTTATACAAACCGGTATGTGCGTTCATATTTGAGTTTAAGTTCTCGAAACATTGCTTTAAGTGAAAGCATTTATCCGCCTTTTGTACATGTGACCGTTTTGAGATCCTTGAACAACTTGCGCGTGAACTCATTGTTGATGGAACAAATCAAGAAAAAAAGTCTCCAAGTATAAAGACACTAAAATGTAGTCTTTCGTTCAAGTTCCAGAGGATTACTTGCCAACCGATTGAAAATTCGCATTTTTGCCACAATAAATTACTCAGATTTCCTTTGTGTATGTCCTGTCGTCAGCGATTTATTTCGGAGATTTGCTTTTTGTTGGAAAAAATGAGTTCCCAAGTATTTAGTGGTTGTGATATATAACTCTAAAGTAAATGACCTTTTGAGTTTCCATTCTTATGTTAATTTTGTTACTACTTTTGATCATCGTTCAGAACGATACATTAATCCCCCTTATTTCCTTGTACGTTTTGGCAACACATACGATGGGTAAAAAGTAAATGGAAACTATACGTCGAAAGCAAAAGTAGTGTAAGATAACAGATTGTAAAGACTTTGCTGTTAGCAGATATTATAAAGATTGTGGTATCAGTTACGAGTACCACAGGTTATGCAAGATCAAAATGTTTATATATGTATTTCCTTCGTATAATCCGAAGCGGCGCAAAATCCAGGAAAAAAAATAGCCGTATTGTTCTCACCTGCTATGCTGATTATGAGCTGTAATCGGTAATTTCCTAGAGAAAAGTTGCGATGTAAAAGAAGAACCAACAGTCCAAAGAAATAGAGCAAAAAAACCAAGCAAATGAAGAGCAAGAAACACTCATTTTTACAGTTGCCTAGTTAATTCAGTAGTTAGACCTGATAGCTGCGTAGTTAGTTTCCATAGTTAGACTTGACAGTTCCGCACATAGATTTTATACTGAGACTTCAGTTTCGTGGGCATCTTTCATAGGGAGACCTGACACTTTCGTGGACAGATTCTACAGTGAGACTTGCCGTACGTATGAACGTGTGTGTGGCGACTTCCTTATAAAAAAAATTAAAATCTACAACCTTATTTAAAAAATAACTGAAATTTTTAAGCACTTTTGTGTTAAGAATTTCAGTTATTTTTTAAATAAGGCATCTTCAAGCAAATGAAGAGCAAAAAGGCACTAATTTTGATAGTTAGATGAAGTAGTTAGACCTGGTAGTTGCGCTGTCAGTTTCCATAGTTAAACTTAGTTTCTTACATAGATTTCATAGTTAGACGTGGTAGTGCGTTGTCAGTTTCCATAGTTAAACTTAGTTTCGTACATAAATTTCATAGTTTGACTTGACAGCTTCGTGGACACCTCATAGTGAAACATGAGTTTTGTGGGCACATTTCCTAGGATACCTGACAGTTTTCTGTAGTTTGACCTGACAGTTCTGCGTAGTTAGACACCATAGTTAGACTTGCCGCACCTATGAACGTGTGTCTCTCTGATCTTCCAAATCTACGCGATTATCATCCGAGACGGCAAATAAGACTGCCTTCATTGCATAGTATTAATATTGCATTAGGTTATCCTGATATTAATGCAATTTTGCTAATTTCTCAAATGTGCGACCTCTCCTGACAATTGCAACACCGATGTTTTAAAAATCAAACTGCCACAAAGCGTTTTTAAAGCTACGACTTATCCACGTCGGCGTATAAACCACAGAACCTAATTTGATTACTTTTTTAACAGATAATCCGCAGATTATACGACGAAATTACGGCACATGCTAATAATGCCTAACTACCAACAAATACTTTTCGGCCACTTCAAACTTGGTACGTCGAAACTACCACACCGTAGGTAATGACAACTCCAACAACCGTCAGAATACTTTTTCTGTTTAAATCTGTAATTTTCCAGACGCTAAATCCAATAGATTTATCGATCTTTAGGAGAAGATATATTTTCTCTTTCGTAGATGTGTCCAGTTTTGCAGTCAAGATGTCAGCATTTAATCTCTCACTTGATTCCTTAACACTATCTGCACAGATCACCATTACCAATAACGAGAATATCTCAAAAGTACAGAACAAAATGTTGGTAATATATCTACCGATTGTGATATTAGGTATATTTAATCCATACACGAACCAATACATACATGTATTAACAGAGTAGGAGAAAGACAGAAACACGGGAAAAGCGGTGATGTCGTCTGCTTGAGATACAACTTTTCTAATTCCATCGTAAAAGTCTGTAATTCTTGTTAACTGCGGTGAGTTATTTTTCAGCAGCGTGCTTCTAAAATCTTCAAATATCGATGAAATTATTACGCACAAGGTGGCGAAAAACACCATGAAAATGTAATGCATACAGTGGCCAAACCACAGCCATGTTATAAATCCTCCTCTACTTATCACGGTGCTTATCATACCATTGCTATCGATTCCAAGTAAAAATAATACAAGAAATTTGCGTTTCAAAATGTCATCGCTTAGCATTTGTCGGAGGTAACACAAGATCAAAGCGATCTGAAATACCAAGACAGTGATCGTTGTTATAATTGAGAATTTCCGTATTTTTGAGAAGTGTATCCCTGCTCCAATATTCCAGCAAAATTCGATCACAGATTCGCAAATCGAGAATAACTTCTTCCTCCTTTTGTAGATTACAACGTACGTTGTTAATGTTGTGAGCTTTATTGCTAGTTGGAAATACATGTCGCTTCTGACTGGCTTGGATGCAAATAAAAGCTCTATTGTGTTCGGTGCTTGAAAAATAAAAAAAGCCAACACGGGCACCTTTCTTATTAAACACAAAAGCCGAGTGAGGACAGATCTTGGATTTTCCGATGTGACATCGATACATACTAATTTGAAAGCGAAAAAAATGAAGCTGAAAATATCGAAAATTCTTATTCTGAGAAGAGATTTAGTATTGATCTTTGAAGAAGAATGTTCACATTCTCCAACCACATTTAAAATGGTGGTGCGTCTCATGATCTTTCCGAGTTCGTTTGAAACTTTAGCGAAAAAAGCTGCTGCTTTCGTGAAGTTTCTGTAAAAGTTTTTGAACAATTACTGTGAAGTACATGGGTTAAAAATATTTAATCGACATTGCAGAACATGTTTTCATGCCAAAGTTTTACAAATATCTGAACTTTTTAGCTGAGCGTCTGGGTGTATGTATAATTGGAAATTGTTTCGTACAATATATTTTCTCCAATGAATTAAGAAATACCTGACGTAAGCGTTCTTTGTGCACGTGACACCTAGAAAAGTATAAATAAAATCCGTAATGATAGTTTCAATGAAGAAATCCGCCTGCATCATAAAGGTAACTGATAGTCTAGATTTTCTTTCGCAGTTCAGAAAAGCGATTTGCGGTGTAATGCTACTTCGATAATAATACTTCTATTATTAATAAAGAATCATTGGTTATCCGATGGTTCCTGGGTAAATTTGGAGATTCCTATGACTGTCGTACTTGTTAAGCAGTTGTAGATGCCAAAACTTTGCAGAAGTTAATTTTCTGATTTGTTTAAACTAATCTTTCATTAGTTTACCGTTTCCCAGGTTTTTCTGTATTTTAGAATTTAAAACGTTCAAATATAATGTTCCACTTTTTACTATTAAATGGCAACGAAGAGCACTAATTGCTTACGGTTATTTTATCAGTTTGTTTTTTTATAATAGTTCCAATCTGTTTTCTTATTCATTTCAGTCTCAGGTAAATTTTTCAAACGAATTTTTCCACAGATAATTTCTTTCAACGGAAACTTTTTTATTTCCAGTGATTTTATTAACAAAATATTTACTTGAAGTAACTTTTCATATCTTGTTCCAAAAGTAAAATAGAGTTGTTTATTTTCCGAATTCTTATGAATACAATGCGACTTGTAATTTGTTTATTTATGAAATTTCCTGCGGAACTTATATTTAAATAAACTGTTCACTAATTTTAGCTCAGATAACGTCTCTCCATACCACCGTAGCTTCTTTCAAGTAAATCTATAAGGTGATATTTTCTTTCAAGAAAATGTCATCAAGGTTTAATCTTCTGAAAGAATAATTCGCGATGGTTATTTTTGTTTTTATTAAATCTTCTCCAAAGTAACTAGCGCTGTTGTAAGAACGTTAGTTTGAGAATCGTTCCAGGACAATTGTTTCATCAAGAAAGAGGTGGTATTAATTCATGAAGTTCAGTATCTCGCCAAATTCTTTTTATGTATGCTATATGATTTCTATTTCTGAATTTACTCAGTTTTAGCTGACCATAGTTGAGAAAATGGTGACATTTTCTATGGAGGTAACGTTATCAGTTTTTGTCTTCGTTTAAACTCATAACGTTTTGACAGTCTACAACTGCCATAGCTGCCGTTTTGAAATATACGAGTATTTACGTGAAAATAAAACACTTTGAAATTCGATATTGTTTCTTGTAAGTACTCATCGTTTAATGAAAATAATTATTGAAGTTGAGAAAATGTTGACATTTTCTATGGAGGTAACGTTATCAGTTTTTGTCTTCGTTTAAACTCATAACGTTTTGACAGTCTACAACTGCCATAGCTGCCGTTTTGAAATATACGAGTATTTACGTGAAAATAAAACACTTTGAAATTCAATATTGTTTCTTGTAAGTACTCATCGTTTAATGAAAATAATTATTGATAATTTTGAAACGCGAAGTAATATTATAAATTGTAGTCGTAGCATTTTTAGTTGTTCGGGGATTTACCTACCATTGTGAGTAATTCAAAAACTACAAAAAATGACTCGCCCTTAATTTGAAGCCAATGGCTTCCGGAAAAAGTGATATTCCTGGCTTTGAACAGTAAAAATTCAAAGTTTTAATGCTAAGATATAGATATATACTCAAGTAGTTCACTTTCGTAGACATTGTATGCGCTTTTATCATCTGAGTAAAAATGATTTCTATGTATGTAACGAGGTATACCTTGAATCAGTAAAGCAACTTTGCTCTTATTACTAGGAGAGACATAATGGAGTACTTACAAATCTCGCAGTACTGTTAGTTGTACTGACCTCCAAAATGATAATTTCTATTTTACATTCAATATTATTTTAGCTTCTTGTATATGCGATGAGTTTTTTCTTAAGTCTGAAATTTTAACCAATTGCTATCTAAGAAACTGATAGCAACAAATGTATGTGCCTTCAGAGTATCAATCCCTAACTCGTAGATTACAAACAAACGGGAATTTTCCATCACTTTCTAATTTCGGAAATTCTTGTGCTTTCACATTTCGTGTTTTGAAAGCATTTGATTTCACAAAAAAAAAAAAAAAAATATTTTCCAGTGTTTGAAAAACAATGCTGTTTACACTTTCTAACACAAGGTTTAATTCCACCATATCCCTTCTCCTTTTACTTCAGTACATCGATAGTATCAAATCCTTTTCTTGTTCTATTACCATAAACATTCAATCTTACATGACTGTAGTTTCTTTGCTTATACCTTAATATGCAGTTAAACATGATCTGTTCATGTTAACAGCTAATCAGTATCTACCTGAGGCAGGTAAAGTACATTTTTCTTCCTCCAATAAAGTGATTTGTTTTAGTAGCTTGAAAGATTAATTCTCTCACCATATTATCGAGATGAACATGCTTACAAAGAATCAATGTATGTACTGTTTTCTTTTTTTGCGCTGATTCAGTGGATGTCTTTGATACCAACCGTGTAGTTTGATTGCACGAGTACAAAGAGCCAAATTGTAGCTTTCTTTACAGATGTGATACTGACGTTTCCAGAATGATCTTCAATCTATGCTTTATAATCTGGCATATTCAGTTCCGTAAGTTCAGTCTCCTTGGTGAACTATATTTCCTTCACAACTGCCTCGTTCAAAACAGATTTCGCGCTCTGTAAAACATGAAAACACTGCATACACACATTCCGCATTTCATTCTCATCTGATGTAGTAACAGAAACTGATGTTCGAAATATATTTTCCTATGAATAACATGTTATGACTTCTTGGTAAAAGCGTAAGATAGTTCGTTACTCACTATAAGACAAGATCGGTGGTATTGTTCCGAGAGTCCTTGCGTAAAGATTTGATCACCAAAATTATTTGTTTACATCTACAAAAATCGGTTGCTTAGAAACAAAGTGAAACATCGCGGTATTATAAAAGCATATTATCAGTGGGTTGTTTTTTCTCAAGATCAATGTCTTTGTGTAATCGCTGTTTTTCCGTTGTGCAAGCGCCTTTTCATTAAAGAAACCATTTAGCCGCTGGTGCGAGCATTACTAGATGTGTCCAGCACAAAACAAAGAATGTGCATTTTACTGAATACAGGGAAGATTGCTTTAATCGATATATATATATATATATATATATATATATATATATATATATATATATATATATATATATATATATATATCATCCATTGAAATGAAGGGTTACCGATAGTGTAAAGAAAACAGATGTTCATATTTTCCTTTTTCACTTTGTTCGTTAAAGATTTTAGCATATTTTCCATTTTCCTTTGGGGGGGATATGCTCTTAGTATTAATATTTTGATGCGTCCATCCGTCTATTTTGATGCGTCCATATATCTCTTCACCCATTGGCTTGATTTCTAAACCTTTTGCATTGGAAATCCCGCACTGTGCGAACTGTGATCTTATACGTCTTAGTCGTCTTCCCATGCATACATTCTCTGCTAGGAGGCTTAAATGCACATCATATTGAGTTTGAATATGCTTTATTCCATAATATTGCTTCTAAAAATAAGATTAAATACACCTTTTCCTTTTGGTACCTTTTGCCACGAGGACCATTTTCATAGAGTTAGTTCCTTCTTCAAATAATGCACATTCTTCCATCTAGGGGAAAAACCATAAATTGTATACGGCTCGACATAACTTAGAAAGCGCCACACCATGGAGAAATTAGGGTTAAGCCAAGAGTACCTTGGTATACAGTATGATACGCACCAAAATATCCAGAAAGTGAGAACGAGATACAGTCGAGGAAAGTAAATTGTTTATTCATTAAAATACCACTAGTACTTTCGGGACGCTCCAAATGGTCCCATCATTAGGTGGATAAAAGAAAAACGATAAAAGCTACACTACACATCCAGATTGTAGAAGATAAATGGTACGACTACATCATGAACTGTGACATCACGACATTGTGCAGGTGGTAGTTTGACAAAGTCAGTTACGGGTTAATGTAACAACAGAATGTCATGAATGACTCAAACTTTGCATGGAGACGTCAAATTGTGTTTGACGGTGTAGAGCGGAGTTGATGAGTTGAAGCCAAGGACTGGGTAGGCTGAAAGGATGATCATCATCACAGCAGGAAGTCGAAAGTTTACAGATAACAACTGATTCCCTGTATCTCAAGGACCATTCGTTATTGTAACCTGGGCCGCCCCGGTGGCGCAGTGGTCTAAGCGATGGCCTCTGATCATTTGTCCGAAAGGGGTCCGGGTTCGAATCCCGGTGAGGCATGAATGTTGTGCTTGTCTTCCGGCACTGGCTCCTCTCCCTTCCCGGGAACCAGTGGCCCTAAATTAGGGACGGGCGACTGCTTATAGCCCATTGAGTTACTCACGGTGGTCGTCAAACCTGCAATCAATCAAAATCAAATTATTTTGACCTGATATTAATTTAACGCCAGACCAATTGAGCGTGAGGTGCTCGTCTAAGCAAGTTGTAGCGAGGGCTGTTGTGCGTGCTTGGTTTTTTATCGAGCGCTGACGTTCTGAAAGTCTGTTTTTCAAACGTCTTTTGGTGCTTCCTGCTTAATATGTTAGTTGTCTCTGTGGATCCAGATTGATTGATCAAGGGGATTACGTAAACACCTACTGAAGTTAAAATATTATTGAGTTCTTTGTCCTTCCTAAGGAAAACAGAGGTTTTTTGAGCATAGACCAATATTCGTAGAGTGCTTCAGGCAGGAATGTTGTAGTAAGTTCGAATATACGGTAAGGAACCGATGTAGGTACAAGGTTTATTAGTCCGGATCAGTGTTGAGTTGAAGGACTGATTATATCTGGAGCAAAGGTTATTAATGAGGGAAGGACTGCAGCCGTTGATGAGAGCAAGGTTTTTAATTTCAGTTGACTCCTGGTCCCTGTATTCTTCAGAAGAGGTGCACACATATGGACGTCTGACCTAGGCATGAAAAGCTGCAGTTTTATGATGAGGTGGATGAATTGAGGTGCTGGAGATGATAATTGGAACGTAAGTAGGTTTCCTGTAAATTGAAAATGAGATAAAATTAAAAGATAGGTCTCTGTGTAGTAATAAATCGAGGAATGGTAACTTATCGTCTGGTTCCAGTTCACACGAGATGGTAGGAATGACGGAAGGTTTTTAAGTGCAGCTTCGCCATGTTACCAAAAAGCACAGACGTCGTTGAGGTAACGTGCGTAAAAAAGAGGTTTCAAATTAGAAGAGTTAAGAACCCTTTCCTCCAAGTCTTGGATGACAAGTTCTGCTACAACAGGTAACAGTTGGGACCCCATTGGTGCCCCCTGTAATTGTTTATAGATGTCATGAGATTTAAAATAGATACTATCCTGACTGAAATTATTGAGTTAATTTCCAGGGTGGTATGCTGCAAGGTCGTCTGTAGTTCACATTTGATAATGTCGTGCGCTAAATGCACAGGGATGTTTGGGTACGTGGACACGACATCAAGCGTGGCCATGATAAAAGGTTGTCCGTGGGAATCAAAAGAAAGTAGCTTACGTACAGTAGCTTCTGCGCAATTAATGGATAAAGATACGGAGAATCAATTGTTATCCATAAACTTTGATTTCCTGCTGTAGTGATGATCATCCTTTCAGACTACTTAGTCCTTGGCTTAAACTCCGCTCCTTACCGTCAAACACAATTTGACATCTCCATGCAACATTTCAGTCATTCATGACATTCTGTTGTCACATTAACCCGTAACTGACTTTGTCTAACCACCACCTGCACGATGTCGTGATGTCTCTTTCACAGTTCATGATGTAGTCGTACCATTTATCTTCTACAGTCTAGATGTGTAGTGTAGCTTTTATCGTTTTTCTTTTATCCACCTGAAGATGGGATCATTTGGAGTGTTCCGAAAGTGATAGTGGTATTTTTATGAATAAACATTTAACGTGCCTCGACGATATCTCGTACTCACTTTCTTCCATGGAGAAATGTACAATATGAGGCCCACCCCGCTAGCACTGGGACCTGCCTAAGTAATGGATTCTGATCATTCGCTCTTGGACGGGTGTGAGTTCGAAAGCATGGATGTTTGTATTTGAATTTCGGCACTGGCTATCAATGTGTAACTTGATCAGCTCTGGTTCTCTGTGTGTTACTTGATCATTTGGCATGCTGTATACCATGTTCGCTATGTAGATTGTTGAGGCAAAATGAATATGCTTTCTATGTACACTGAAAAGCAATTGAATTAGAAACAGCTGACGTTATACAAATGTGGCGCTGAGAGCGGCCCTGTAAACGAAAACGACATGACGTATGCAGCGATCCGACAATATAAGGAGCGATGCGACGAGAATCAGTAAGAGTCGGACGCAGTATGGGTAAGACGAAGGATCTAAGCGCATTTGATGGTGGGGAATTTGTCGGCGCCCGACGAATGGGTCACTCCATCTCTGAAGTCGTGCAGACACTGGGATTTTCACGAGCCACTGTGTCACGGCCGCACCGTGAGTATATCGAACCCGGTAAAATCATCACTGCCAGGGCCAACTGCCGTGTGAGCGGGGTCATCTTCGGCTAGCTGGCATTGTAACAGCGGATAGACTGGCCACAGCACGAGAAATCACTCTACAATTTAACGCTAGTGCACAAAAACGTGTAAGCAGCCACACCATCCAGAACCATCTCCTCGCTATGGGGTACAGAAGCCATCGTCCCACGAGGGTACCGCTGCTGACCGCACATCACAGGGTGCAAAGATTAGCATGGTCGCGGGGACATCGCCACTGGACCATAGACATGTGTAAAAATGTTGCCTGGACTGAGGAGTCGAGATTCACGTTGGTACATGCGGTTGGCATGATACGAGTACGGCGCAAACCACATAAAGCGATGGATCCTTCTTGCCAGCAGGGTACTCTTCAAGCTGGTGTTGGTTGTATTCTCCTCTGGGGACTGTTTACGTGGACTGAAATGGGACCCCTGGTACGTGTGACATCGTCCCTCACAGGTCAACGTTACCGGGATATTCTAGACGACCATTTGCTCCCGTTTGTGCGTCTTCAACATCCCACTGGGGACCTCATCCTGATACAAGACAATGCACCGTACCATCGCTCCCGAATTGTATCCCAATTTGTTGGATGAACACTCCACCGACGTGACCTTGCTTCCTTGACTAGCTAGGTCACATGACTTCAATCCCATCGAGCATATTTGGGATGCCATCGAGAGAGATGTTCGAGGCTCTGAACCCCCCCTCCATCAAATCTTCGTGAACTGTGGGAGCTTGTTCAGGCGTCGTGGATTCGTATGGCTTCCAACGCTTCCGGTGTCTTGTCGAGTCTATGCCGAGACGAATCGCCGCCGTCATCAGGGCGAAAGGTGGTGCTACACGTTACCAGACAGGTATCTCTAATTGCTCTTCAGTGTGTGATCTGCACTCGTGAGCCATTACATTATGACCATCTACCTAATAAGCCGTAGGACCCGCTTTATCCCGGTAAACAGTGGCCACTCGGCGACACATCGATTCGATGAGGTAGCGATAGGTATCATGGGGTATCTGTTACCATAATATCAAGAGCATGTCCTCCAGTTCTCGTACAGTTCGGGGTGATGGTGATTTAGCCCGAACCCGCTTTTCCAAGTCGAACCACAAATTTTCGATTGGGTTCACGTCAGGTGAACCTGGAGACCAGAGCATTAACAAAAAGTCACCAGTATGTTCTTCGAACCACTTCTTGACGATTCTGGTAGTATGGTGTGGCGCATTAGCCTGTTGGTAATGGCCAACACCAGAGGTTGCCATGAATGAATGAACTTGGTCTGCAACGATGTTCAGATACCAGACAGCTGGTCAGGGATTGTGCTATTGGGATAATGGGGTTTAAAGTGTCCCAAGAAAACATCGACCACAGCATAACACCTCTGCCGCCAACCTGTTTGCGCCCAACAATGCATCGTACGTACTCATTGATACACACTCATCACAGCGGCACGTGAACAACCCACAAGCTGCACTTTTTCCGAGATCGTAGTTCGGAGGCACCGTGCCATCACAATTTGTCAATTATCAAACGACGATAAATTGGCAGCTTCTCCCATTCTGACTTTGAAAACTCTACTAACCGAAAGCCAGTCTTACTAACCGAAAGCCAGTCTTCGGGTGTTGTATATATACCGCTCTGTGAACTTGACCTGCGCCACCGTTCTTGTCTCAAGGCGCACTCATTTCTCTAGGCTGGTGGTGGTCATAATGGAACGTCTCGTACAGCCATGTCGTTTATCTTATGTCTGTATCTGTACCAACAGGTCAAATAAACAATTTTTTTAAACCCTCAAAAGAAACAAATTGAGGGTAAAAATTACTAGTAATGGTGACAAGCAGGTGGGAAGGAACACAGTAGCAGTCTTGCGATTTAACGTAATCCCAACATTGAGCCATCGTTTACTATTCCTGAAAGACGGTGGCTCAGTGATGGGCCTACGTTAAATTTCATGGCTGCGCTACCTGGGAAGTGATAAAATTTTCTAGGGATTCCAGGACTGCAATGGGTGCCCGAATAATTTAGCCTCAATCAGTAGGTCATATAACTCCAACCCCCCCCCCCCCATGATGGGCTATACGTGGTTAAGCAACACAGCGAGGCATCGAATGGAGAAGTGCCTGGATGTTGTATTGAGTTATCGCTCCCATACGTTGTTGACCTGTGTCCACGATTCGTTGATATTGTGTAGGGGCTCAATGACGTCTCACATGTTCTCCATTGTTAACAAGTTTGGGGATCTTACTGATGAGGTAAGCACTTGGACATATTTCATGCCCTGTATGCTGATATTGGCAATGTGTCGACGGGTATTATGTTGTTGAAACTGGGTATCAAAGATACCACGGAGTTCCGACAAAAAAACTGGCACACAACACCTTATAGACGTATCGACATGCTACCCACAATGCCTTCGAGCGATAAACGGTCGTAGGAACTGATATCCCCCAAACCATGACACCAAGCTAGGAGAGCCTGCGACGCTCACGGACTGCAGTAAAATTAACCTGCTGCTTCTACAGATTCTCGATCGTCGGGCCTGAGGCAGAAGCTAAGCTCGTGGCTGAATAAGACATGGCCCCATTCGTGCCGTCACGTATGCCTGGTACGGCATCACTGCAACCTTGTGCCACGATGTGCTTTAGTGAGTGACAGTCTTTCCGGTGGCTGTAGAGAGTACACAAACCTGTCCCAGCTGATCTGCGACTCATAGTACATGTCTGTACAATATGGCCCGCTCTGAATTGTGGAGCTGCCATGGCTTGCAGTCGAAATCGGTGAATGTAGCGGTTGGACGTGAACCAGTCCCGCTACGGAGACGTACGTTACCTCCTCCAACCGCTGTTGCCATTTTCTGTCGACAGTTGTTACATCCTTATGTGTTTCCTTCAAGACTCAACTCAGGGGCTAACAGTCTTACGTAGTCCTGTGCTGAAGCATCTGGTAAACGTGGCTTCTGTAGGACTCTAGATGACGTCACCCAGGCGTTCGTTACACGTGTTTTGCCACCCAGATCATTTCGATGAAATGTTCCACACTCCCGTGACGACGATCAAACTAAGATCCGCAGATCTACTTTGCTTTTTGTTTTTTTCTTCTTCACTTACGTGATTGGTTCGCACACGCAATCATTTACATAACCCATCTGTCGACTGATACCCACAGATTTGTATGGCTCAGATATTTCCCTTGTGACGTTTTCTGTGCCGGAAAGTGTACTGGAACATAACACTGTACAGCGTAAAGAGTGAGAATGAAAGCTGGTTCGCCGCCCCAATGTTGTAGTTATCCAAGTCCTGGCTTTTGACCATTCGTTACTGAAGGATCCAGGTTCAAATCATAGTGAGGCATGGATGTTGTGTTTCTTACGGCACTGGCTCTCTCCCTTCTACGGAACCAGTGTCCTTAAACCAGGGATGGTCGACTGCTTATAGCACACTGAGTTGCTCACATTCAATAAAAAAAAAGAATAAAAAACATGTCCGCTCAGTTCTGATTGAGCCGTCAGTTTGGAACGTACGACTTGTAGACCATAGAGTTCAAATGAGCTAGTTGAGTATGGTTTCAAAGCGTTTATTTAATTTGTTATAGCCAACACAGGTCTATGATATCAAAAATAGTAGCTTACATAATTTTTACAAATAATGCTGCTGGATACATTGCTAACACAAAGCAGATCGACACACGAATTGCCCAAAAAAGGTGCTCTGTCTTCTTGGGCTCCTTTTACTCCTCATCACTTGCTCTTCCCTCTCGTTTTAAGTTTCTCCACTTTTGCTTGCGTTCATTTTGCGAATTCCGCGGCATTGTCGAAACTGTTAACCCGTTCACACGAAAACAATTTACAAAAGTTTAGTTTAAAACACTGCGATATGTTCTTTATACAGGATGATTGTAAACTCCTTCAACAAAAGAAGAGGGGTGATAGTACACGTCAAGACTAACAATATTTACAATGGAACCTAAGGCCGCATTCTACTCCTAGTGCCAGGAAAGAGTAAAGTTACATATCTACGTTGAGCCTTCAACAGTGAAAACAAAGAGACATACCTAATTTATGAGTTGCACAATTCCAATCGCATCAGAGAAAGACTCAAAGGAGCTTCTCAAACTGGCGTCCAAGAGCGTCGTTGCACAGCCCACACCGGCGAATGAAAGACTGTCGCACTCTCTCGTAGACTCCCGGTGTGGTGTTGATCTTGTCCGAATCAACAGCGATTCGCGCGAAGAGATCTTCCAGGAGTCCACAGGTGTCTCGTACGCTAATGTTTTCATGTGCTCCCCAGAAGAAGTCCAGTGGATTAAGGTACGCGGAGCGTGGACGCCAAGCCACAGGTTCACCGCATCCAATCCACCGACCGGGATATGTCGCATTCATGAAGTATCAGACCTCGGTGGCAAAATGTGCTGTGGCCTCACCATGCATAAACCACATTTCCCTCCGTGTGGTGAGCGGAACATCCTGCAACAGACCGGGATGCACTTGCTCCAGGAACGCACGGTACGCTGCGCCGGTCAGACGTATACGCCGATTCTCATGTGATGTTCGCACGGTAATATCGCTGAACGGGTTCGGCTGAGTTTTTAAATGTTTGCTTCTCATCGTCTATGCACGTGTTCAGCGCACCTGATTTGCATCTTGTGCTTCTCATGCACTGGTTGGAACTCCGTGTGCCTGGTGGACGTTTTTCGAGTGTGCTCTTTTCTGGCAAGAGGAGTGGAATGCGGCCCTAGGTTCCATTGCAAATATTGTTCGTCTTGATGTGCACTATCACCCCTCTTGTTTTGTTGAAGAAGTTTACAATCACCCTGTATATTTGAATAGATCTCGTCGAGAGCTTTAAAACATTACCACGCACAGTCCTTTTGCACTCACAATTATCTAGATTAACCACGATATTGACAAAAGTTCACCGATTCACATGTAAATAATTTTTTTAAATGTTCAGCTTAAACCACTGCGGAATGTTCTTCATATATTTGAATAGATCTCGTCGAGTGTTTTAAAACGGTACTACGCACAGTCGTTTTGCTCTCACGGTTACCGAGATAGACTGAGTCAAACGCGGCGTCACACCCAGAAGCTCCCCCGCGCTAAAGGGGCCGGGGGAGCGTCGCGCGCGCGCGATGTGTTGCGCAACACGCGAATTGGACCACAGGCTGTTTACGAATATGCTAAAACAATTAGTGTACGGCACGTATTTTTAACGCTATAATGATTTAAGTTGGGACCTAATTTTGTCACAAGCGGTCGGACCAAAGTCACCCGCATACTATCCGCGGAATCAGACGTAGTCCTGCTTCAAAACAAATTGATTTCCAGACGTAATTTCCATTGAATTACCTATTGTTCGCGCTGTAGCGTTTCAATTTTGCTTTTTTTTTAAACTTGCGATATAGGAATAAATAAGGTAAAGTTTTAATTGCTTATAATGAAATGCAAAAGAAATAAAGCTACAGAGAATTTACATCGTCCATTTTCCAGGGGATGCTTGTTGCCTGTGAGTAAAAGCGTTGAAATTTAAAGTAAGCGAAAGAAAGAGGTTGCAGCATTTGTGCCGTGCTGAGCCTCATCGAATGTTGTCTCAGAATTTCTCGCTTGAATCTGGTCTGAGAAATAACGAAACCTGGAACATATTGAGCATGCGCGGGATGCATTTGCTACTGTAACACAGATTACCCTATATTCTACCCGCGACGTCAAACGCTTGCTTGAAACTTTCGTCTTGGAGGAACTACACAAGCCCCTCTCTATCATAAACCTCATGTTGTTAGAACGTTGTGCAGTGTTCATTGTCCAGTAGCCAAATCATATAAGGGAAATTATACGTCTCATAGTATGTATTGCATTGAATATCTTTATCATTCTCTGCCACAGTAGCTTCAATCTCCGCAGGGATTGTCCTCTACAGTTTTAGATACATTCAACCCTACAAACACACTTATAAATTAACTCATGGCTAAATTTGGGGACTTTCTTTTTAGCACGTCTTTTGTAAAAAAAAGTCGTGATCCTGTTGCCGGTTCATTCGTCCCCCTGTGGACACCAGATCTCTGCAACTATCAGGGCGATTTGAGAAATACGTTTTGCATTGGGAAGCTTTAAATGTGCGAATGATGATCCTTTATTTCGCATCTTTTTTTTCTTTCCGATGCACAATTTTGCCGCTAGAGGGGGTAAACGCAGATATTGAATTCAAAAGAATATTTTATTCCATATATTTGCTTCTAAACATCAGATTAAAAAAAACTGTTTTACCATTTCGATTCCATTTAGTCACTTTTTCAAGTTACGCATAGAATTTCCGCCGCTAGGGGTCGTTAAAGTGATAAGGGTTTTCCCCATATATCTACTTCTAAAACTCCGATTTGAAAATTTCTTTCTACAGCGAATACAGCTCCTGATGTAAAATGTTTCTCATGTAACTTGTGATTTTCGGTAAAAATGGCTTGGCCACCAGGAGGCGTAAGTGTTAATTTCTGATTTATTTACAGAAAAGTGTGAGATTTTAAAATCTCGATTGAAAATATTATTTCGTGTGCTGATGCCACTCAGGGCGATAAACGTTTTAGGAATATTTTCTTCTTAAAATATTGCATTGTTCCTCCGCCAGGCGGCCTAGATGTATACCTTATTTTTGTCACTATCTCTGCTTCTGATGGTTCGATTTGAAAAATTCCTTCTTCGTTGGATAGTTTCCGGTGCAAAATGTTTTTCACATAATTTCAAAATTGTCAAGTAATTTATAGACGGTAGGGGGACTTTAAGGTAAATTGGGTTTCGAACGACATCTCTGATTCTAAAACTCCGATTTGAAAAATTCTTCCTGTATCGCATACAGCTCCGATGAGAAATCTTTCGCATATAGCATCTAATATTTAGTAAAGAATGGTGTGGCCACCAGTGGGCCCTAAATTTCGTTTTCGATTTCTGATGCATTTGCAGCAAAATCTGAGCCCCTGAAGATTTGATTGAAAAAAATCTTTCTTGGACTGATACCGCTCCCATTGAAAAACTTCTTGAGATTATTTTTTTCTTAAACTAATGCATTGTTTCCCCGCCAGGGGGCGTGGATGCATATCTTATACTGTATTTGTCGATATCTCCGTTTCTAAGAGCCCGATTTGAAAAATTATTTATTTGTTGGTGAGCGTTTCCGTTGCTAAATGTTTTCCATATAATTTGCAATTTTTCCTTAACTCACAAGTCTGCCACCAGTGGCCGTAAGTTCACGATTCCGTTTACAGCATAATCTGCGGGATTAAAAACCCGATTTAAAAACTTATTTCGTTGGTCAGATACCATTGTTTTCCATACAGGTTCCATTGTCTTTGAATAGCTTTGATAAATTTCATTCGCGTCAGAACAGATTCAAAGGACGTGCTCATTGCAACAGAAAATTCGGTGTCATCTTTATTGTTAAATATGTTTTTGTATTTTTACCTGTTTTATAGACTCAATGGTCAAAACAGTAGAGATACCTACCTAATAGCGTTTAAGTCCTCCTCCAGCGCGAAAAACAGCCTGTACACGCCGAGGCATCAACTGCACCCGATGTTATTAGGTTTTTAGAGGTAATGATAGTCATGCCTGCTGCAGCGTTGTCCACAACTACTCCGGAGACCTCGGTCGAGGTTCCATGGATTTGATTATCCTCTCCACGAGATGCTAGAGAGCTTCCACGGGGTTTACAAAAGTGACCTAAGGGCAACTGCATGGTTCCAAACTCAGATGAGTGTTCCTCAAGCGGTGCCTCGGTGATTGCGGCCTGGTGTGACGGCGCATTGTACTGCTTGAACACACCATCAGCTGCAGGAGGCGCGAAGGCCATGAAAGCATGTTGGACGTAGGTGATCTGCCAGCACATGCTGGTAGGTCACAGCGGCTGAGGAGGAGGTAAAATCAGCAGACACACTTGAAGAAAGTCAGCAGACACACTTGAAGAAAGTCAGCAGACACACTGTGTCTTATGAGAAGGCTCGCCGAAGCATAAGAGCTACTAACTCCTTGAAGAGAGTCAAACTGACATATTTACATATTTAAATTTATTTATTGTAAGTGCATCTCTACAGACGGTAAATCTAGTTACAGGAATTGCCATATTTATATTTACAGGGATAAATACCAAGTGATATTTACAATCTTGCAAAACATGCTTTATGAAAACAATTTTTAATTACATTAAAAGTACCCGGATATTCTTCAAGTGAGTTGTGAAGCCTATACATTTTACATAACGGAGAATTTTTTTTCCAGCATCAGTTCTGCAAAATGGCACTGCAAATAGTTCACATTTTGTCCTCGGTAAATATGGGACACGGAAACTTAATTGGTTTACAATTTGAGTATCATACAGTGTATATCTCTCCATTGATGACGCCGTACAGGAACTTGAGTTGGAGAGCCTTTCTTCTCGATTGCAGAGAGGTCATCTTGAAGAAGGTCAGCAGTCGAGATGTCCGCTATATAAACACCGGTCGATTTATAAAAAAGGTGTTGAAGAAACTTTTCTGAGCTTTCTCAATTTCATTTACCAGAGTTACTTGGCTAGGACTCCAAATGATCGCCGCATATTCCAGTGAAGATCTGACCGTAGTCTCAAAAATGCGAGTAACTGTCTGCGTATTCGATTAATACTTGGAATGTCGCATGATAAATCCAAGTTTTCTGTACGCACAATTCTTTTAATATGACTTTTATAGTCCAAGTTCGAATCAAACGTGACTCCAAAGTCCTGGATTTCGTTTGTCCGGATAAGAGTATAGTCGCCAGCTTTGTAGTTAAAAAGAATTGGTTTTCTTTTCCGCGTAAAGGAAACGACATGACACTTGGAGATGTTGAGATATAGATGGTTTAATGCACACCACTGAAGCAGATTATTGACATCAGTTTGAAGAGCAAGACAGACGACGGGGCTATTGCATCATGCTGTCGACGCAACACCCTCAACCTCCCATTAGCTCAATACAGTTAGAAGCAGGATTCATCTGACCACACGACGCGGCGTTACCCTGCAGAGGCCCAGGCTCAGCGTTCATGGCACCAGGCAAGTCGTAATTTCGGATGACGAGCAGTCATCAGTGGCACACGAATAAGACGTCGGCTCCTGTTTGGGCCTCCAACATTTTACCTGGATGAGATTCGCGCCGTCGTTGCAAAGCAGTTGGTCTGAGTACGAACCTGGATAGTCCACGTCGACCCCGGTCATCAATGGGATGTGGACGGCCACCACTTGCTTTCTGGACACTGGTTCAAGAGATGAGCTCGGGCCCGGGCTCGGAAGGGCTCAAAATTCATTAACTA
Organism: Macrothele yani; assembly: GCA_039090855.1. Lineage (NCBI taxonomy): Eukaryota > Metazoa > Arthropoda > Arachnida > Araneae > Macrothelidae > Macrothele > Macrothele yani. The sequence goes on from CM076993.1 coordinate 25,771,194, forward strand.
TAGGAAAATCCCGGGCTCGTCTTGAATTTCATTATTGTAATTAATTCAACACGTGCAATTCCGAGCCCGGTTGAATTTCATTGTGGATTTGCTACCATGGTGGAAGGATTTTCAATTTCCTAAACTAGCTGCCATTGCAAGACAAATTTTGCTCAGCAAGACTTGCATTATGCATTGTCCAAAGCTATGGCCCAAGCAAAGATTAGCTTAAGGAGGTCTGGTATCGAAAAACTGGGAAAAAACCACATTCCCATTTTTTGTATTTTATTAAAAATCAAGAATCTTATCTTTAAAATGATGTATTAATTTCCAAAATTGTGCAGTTACAAGTATTATTTATTTTTTAAAATTTCCTCACTCCCGCAATTTTTGGGGTGACGTTGGTGTTTAGTGCAGCAGGTCGAGTTTTAGAGAAAGGATCAAGTTGAAGCAATGAGGCATTAGATGCAATTCTCGCTCTTTTTTCATGATGAACTTGATCTGGAAACTTCACACACATATGATAATATTGTGATTATTATACTATTAAGCGCAAAGCTTTGTTAATGTTACAAATTGCAGAATAACCTGGTCTGGAATGCTTTTACGTTTTGTTTTTTTTCTTAATTTTGGAAATTTCCCTACATGCTTTTTTTATATTCTACATCACTCTAAACTACCTCTACCAATTAGCATATATGTAAATTATATTGCAAAGATTAGTTTTCTATAGTCAAAATTTCAAACACTTGCAACTGTCTGTACGACGTTGTATAATGCAATTTATTCAAAATAAAAGTAAATTTAGAAATCCATATGAAATAACGAATGGAGTTATTTTGTTTCTAAACGATTTTCTTGTTTTCAGCTTTTACCAAAATTACTGTTTCCCCTGATACGGTCGAAGGGCACGTTGATTATTTATTTATTTTCAAATTCACATTTTAGAACATTTGGCTTTATGCATAGTATTTCTAGAAACATATTAATATTGTGAAGTGGATTAACCGAACTAAACTTTTTAAACTAATGATTTTTAAACTAATCCATATCTTTGGCCAGTGTATAATGCATAAATGCAAGCCTTGATAAGCAAAATTTTCCAAGAATCCGGTCCCGGGCTCCTAAAATTGAGCCCGAACTCATCTCTAACTGGTACGTCTGTCAGGGGTATGCTCTCGATCCGGTTTCCCTTGGGATCTCTTCCCACTTGGGTAAGAGAATGACCCATCTGTATTGCGCAGACATTTCTTCTACGATCAAAGTCACTGGAATGTGTATGGGTTCGAAAGCGCCAATCGACATGAAACGTGGCGCATGAGTAGGTATGAGTAAGGACCACTGTAGGTTGAATCATTCCCGTGTAAAACGTGTTAAAGGCCGGCAACGCCATTTGTGCTGCAAAACACACTCGTCAGCGTCCAGGTGAACAACTCGTGTGTATTGCACCGCGCATTGTGTGAGGTGCTGTCGTAATTATTCAAACATGGTGAAAAATTGTCATCATTAGTCCCCTGAATGTCGTTGAGCTGCTGAAAGCCAAAATAAGGCGGTGATTTACCGATCAAACTCTAATTGGGGTGGAAGATGATTCATTTGAAACAGTTTCAATCAACCAGCAAGTACGAAAATGTATTGGAAATGATGCACGCAACGACACTCGACAGAAATAGTGAAGACAATAGCATTGGGCAGGATGACAACTCTGACAGGTGTGTATTCCTGGTCCCACTACAGAAACATGGCATTGCATTTGTCGGTGGCGCTGCCTGCGTTAAAAACGTTTTATACGGGAATGACTCAGCCTACCGGTGGTCCGTACTCATACCTGCAAACATGTGTCACGTTTCACGATGATTGCGCGTTCGAACCTTGTTAAATCACCACGATTAGCCATATACACTGTTGAGAAATCCTGCTGTCAGCCTCTTTATCGCCTGCGTTTGGTTTGGGTCTATTCAACTCTGCGAGGGGAATGTCCATATCAACTGAACATCACCTCTCCCTAGTGTTTTGTCTAGTGAGTGTATACTGATTATTGTGATTTGTGAACAAAGTTTCAATGATGAATCATATCGTTCATCATGTTCTCATCATCATAACACATTATGATATTATAACTGAAATATTACAATTAAACAAAAAAATATGTTTTTTTAGTGAAAGAGATCGATTTTTTTTAAATCTACCGCAAATTTTAATTTTCATCATTGGCTGCCCGTGTCCGAAATTAACACCGAGGGAAACTATTTTACTGCAATGGAATCATACACGTTTATTTATTCTATCCGTTTATTATTTTATTAATTTCCTGCGTAGAGTTTGCCGTGAATAGATTAAATATTTTACCACAGAAGCACATTTTATGTGAGCTTGAGACCAGCTGAAAGCCGGCTTTTTAAAGTCCTGCCTTGACCCCAGATATTTTTTTTTCTCTATCGGCATTTTCTTGGAACTTTTAGGAACTGTTAAACCAACTCTAGCAAGTACAAAAATCGATATCAGTTGCACGGAAATCAATTTTTTATTCAAGAGATTTACAAAAGATGAAAAATAAGACTAAAACGGACATCTTTTTCATGTCAAATATAGTCTCACGCATCTTTAGAACCATGTTCCAGCAATGTAATTAGTTAAACAAAGATCTTCGCTCTTTCCACGTTTATAAGTGAGTCACGGAAAAATTATCATTGGCCGCCACCGGGAGTCGAACCCAGGGTCTTCCAAGTTACGCGCCGGATATGCTTCCGCTACACCACATCGGCCTCGAATTCCTCCAGACTCACACACGCTAACTGCCAAGCCAATTTGGCAGGTTGCTTCTTGAAGCCCCGCACAATGCTGGGGATTCACCAAAGGGTTCGACTCCCGGTGGCGGCCAATGAGAATTTTTCTGTGACTCACTTATAAACGTGGAAAGAGAGAAGATCTTTGTTTGATGTTCCTGGTACACGTTAAATGTCTGTATTAATTATTCATTTGCCTTCTAATTATTTCTTCAGTTGCTGCTTACCTACTTTTGTGAATCCCCAGCATTGTGCGGGGCTCCAAGAAGCAACCTGCCAAAAATTGGCTTGGCAGTTAGCGTGTGTGAGTCTGGAGGAATTCGATGCCGCTGTGGTGTAGCGGAAGCATATCCGGCGGGTAACTTTAAGACCCTGGGTTCGACTCCCGGTGGCGGCCAATGAGAATTTTTCCGTGACTCACTTATAAACGTGGAAAGAGCGAAGATCTTTGTTTGATGTTCCTGGTACACGTTAAATGTCTGTATTAATAATATAAATTAGTGTTGGAAATGAAATAATTTTTTCTTAAATGTTCTGTTTGGTTGACCTTTCTGTGGACTATGAACCTACATTTAGATTTCCCAGGTAACAGGGCATTTCTTAAAATTGGTAGTGGTGTTTTTCTCTACTCCTCTTCCAGCGCTTTCCATAGTCTAATCACTGTTTTAGGTCTGCGTTTCAAAACTGCTTTCTTTTTAGCAATCCGCAGTCCATTGGTGACATATCAGAGAACTTTGAAGGATTAAGAGCAAAAAGTACACACTTGCTACCCGTTTCTTTTTTACGCTTTCCAACCGTAGGTTGAAGGAGCGTATATGCTCCAGCTTTGTCCGTCTGTCTGTCCGCACGATAACTCGTATGAAAATGCTTCGATTACGATGAAATTTTAGTATGTGGTAGGGGACAACCTGGGAACGAACCCTATTGAAAACGGGTGAAATCGGGACAAAGGTCATGACATAAGAGCGGGATCCATTCCACCGCTCTTATGCGTCATAACTGGCGTAAAAATGCGTCGATTGCGACAAAATTTTATTCATGTTGTTCCGGAGGTATACCAAACCAATTCTATTTAATATCATTTCAAACGGGGTCAAAGATTAAGGCACAGGAGATAGATTTATTCCACAGCCATTATCCTTAAAACTTGAGTATTGATTTCTGGTATATTGGAAAGCGTATCGTAGTCAATGCATTGCATAATATTACTAACTTGTTTCTTTTTTGCAAGAAATAGAGTTGTAAATTGGAATTTAAGACAGGTAGGCTTTACGTTAACCTGATGGAAAGCCTTAACCTTATGGAATTCTACTCTTTGAAGGCTCTGTGGATGAAGGAAGGCTATTTTCTCTTTAAATATAAGAGCTAAAACGTAATTTAGGGAATATATAAAATTGATTTTAACGTTATTTTCAAATTTCTTAAGTGTAATTTCCCATTAAACGAGAAACCAGCAATAATCATGAATCCTTTACTGAAACTTTCTTTGGATTCTTGGAACCAAGTTTCTCTTTTTGTGCTCTTTTGCTATAGTAACTCAACCTTTTCTTTTGCCACAGTGGTTTAGTTCAACCTTTTCTTTTGCCACAGTGGTTTAGTTCAACCTTTTCTTTTGCTACAGTGGTTATGCTTCATCAGTAGTTACAATAGATTTTCAACTGTCTCCGGCTAAGTGATTCTCATAAAGAAGTATACACTGTGCTTTGCGCTCACGTGACCACGTGCCTAGGCAGAAGGCGGTGAACATTGAGACCTTACTTTTGAAATAGTTGTAAAATTACATACCATCTTTGGATACTTGTTTGTTCTTTCTCTTCCTTAAAAGCAATCCTTAAAGATTTTCCCATCTATCATTAATATTGCTTATCGTACATTTAGAAATGATAATTCCATGATTTTCACGTTTTTTAATTAGACTATATATAAATCTATTTGTAGAAATAAAAAATGTAAGCTTTTGTCCACAGCTTGTTTACGCGCGCCATTTTCTTAGAAGATAGCAGGTGTTTTTTTCGTGTTCATCTAACACGCTCTTGCCAGTTTCAATTCTTTGAACTTTCTTTCCTCTCTATAATTTCTTATCAAAAATGTTCTACAATGTGTGCACATCATCTATATATGCACCTCTACCTCAACTGACGCCGAAAAAAACTGGAAAAAACACTCCCAATTTTCGATTGCTATGAGCACGTCTTTTGGAACTTTCCGACAAGCATACAGTATTTCGAAGTGATTCATTGTCAGGGAACCCTTTAAAAATAATTCAAGCTGATTTTTACAGTTGATAAAAAATCTAGGTATATTGTAGAAACAACTACTTTTTCACACTAGCTGTTGAGAAGTATGTTTCAAAAATGAATAAACTACACAAAAAGTTTTTGTAAATGATGGCGGATATCAGACAGAAGGATTTTTAAATTAAATAGTTAAAACAAGAGATATGGAGAAAAATATGATATAAATTTACGCCACCTAACGGTAGCGGTTTTAATAATGGAAGGGTAGAAAATATGTGACAAATTTCGTCATAGAAAAGACAATGTTAAGAGGAAGAATATTCTAAACACATCTCCTGTGAAAGCAGCAATAGCAAGAAATGTTTTGACATTTACGCCCCCTAGAGGGAAAACTGTGCATTACTTAAAAACGATAATATTCCCAATCTTTACTGTTGCGAAGGAAAAAAATCTTTACTGTTGCGAAGGAATTTTCGATACGACTTTTAGAAGCGGAGATACAGATGTAAAGTGCTACACTAACACTACCTAGCGGCAGAACTTTGAAATTAAAAATCCTACAAGTGCAAGCAAATAATACACAAAATAAGTGGTATCTGGTGTTAAAAGAATTTTTTTAAACCTGATTTTTGGAAGCAGCGGTATCGAGAAAAACAGATTAAATGTTTGCGCTCCGTAGCAGAGATATTTCGCATTATTTCGGGAAGGAAATTCCCACCAATACTTTTTACAGTTAGTAGTATTTGACTAAAAAAGGTTTTTTTTTTAAATTGTGTTTTAGAAGCCCAGATATTGCTGTAAAATATGCTGTGAACACAAACGTAAACGTATAACCTTTGGTGTTAAACTTTTAAGTTAAGAAAAATTTGAAATTTTATGTAAAATATTTTGCTCCAAAAACGCTCTAAGACAAAAAGAATTTCTATAATTGGTCTGTTAGAAGTAAAGATACGGAGGGAAAATACGATATACACCTACGCCCTCTGGTAGAAAAACTATGAATCACTTCAAGAATGAAATATTTTGGAAGAGCTTTCTGTAGCAAACTTTTTCTGAACGGAAATTTGTTTTCCAATCAAGTTTTCAGAACCGTACGTATTGCTGCAAATACACCAAGAACAGAAATATGCACTTATGCCTCTTAGGAGCAAAACAATAATTTTCCAAAAAAATAAGAAATTATAAGCAGAACGTTACCAATCAGCTCTATCCGATGTAAAAAAAAAAAACTTTTCAAATCTGAAATAAATCGTGGAACCCAAATTTGGCATTACCTCGTCGCCGCAGAAATTCCAGGATCCCTATGAATTGAATTTTCCTTGCAATGGGATATTTTGGTCCTTGGCTTCTTCCGCTTGTCTTCATGGAGAAAATACGTTCAGTTGTTTCCACGAGACATAAAAACAATTTCAAATACTAAAAAAACTTTGCCTTTTTAAAATCGAGCTTTTGAAATACCGAAAGGTTCCAAATTGTGGGGGGAGGGGGATTTTAACACTCCAAATACTCCCCTTCGTATCGGCACTGATTGTCTACAATTTCCGTCGCGTAAATATACAGCAAAATCTCACTGCGTAGGGTATTACATAAATACAAAGCCGCAAACGTACCTCAAATTTATCTCGCATCTTTCGTGTAACTTGAAACTCCATAAGCATAGGAGTTTATGGGAAGTAACTCCATGAAGGCAAAATGAAACGCTCACCTCACGAAGAAAAGGAAACCCAGAATGTGAAGATTAAATATCGAAATGCTCAGTGTCAGTTATAGAATAAGGTTTTAATCATGGTTGAACTTTATAAAGTTTAAACGTCACTTTAATTATACTTGTCGACTTAAACTTAATTTTCTGAGATCTTATATGTTAGTTTACATTATCTGTCTTATAGCTGTCTGAATCAAAACTTCGGAAATCGAGTAATTAATACACTAGAAAAACGGCCAAGTGCGAGAATTCAGCAAAAACCGGTACTTACAAAGTTCAATATCTGTTTTATTGGATCAGAAGAGCACTTGAAAATGAAGAATTTGGCATGTACTGCATTTTGTAAGAATTATCTGCTAGCAGAAATCAAATACTTCAACCTATCAACTTCAATAAGACACTGGATTCCCAGCTGTTAACTAGCTTTATAACCAACGTGATCCACAATCCACACAGATATCTAATCCAATGATCTTGCAATTCGCTTTTATCTCGCTTCGTTCCTCAGAGCGTATCGTACTCGACACATTGCTCTTTAACTACTTTACACATCATTCTATTTATCTTTGAACTTTGACCCACTGTCAGGCAGTTAACTTTGAACAACACGTCGGAAGAAATAATGCGCTGCTAAGTGAGAAAATATTTAACGAGTAGAAACCAAATTCCCATAAGCGCACAGGAACTAAGAAGGATGGTTAAATTATACGTGTGTGTCACAGATGGTAATAAATGAAATATGCGTAGAAGTCAATCAAAACATTATAAAAAGTAAGTATTCAAGCGTACAATATACAGAATAAAATATTAGCAATACGAACTAAATGCATCAAATAGGATAAAGTTTTGTGTGAAATCTTCAACAAAAGTACACCAAAGCTTTTGAGATATCTACTGTCAGAGGTTTCAGTAGAAGAACGAAATTGTTCTAATTTCTGCTACGGTGGGAATTCAAATAATGTCAACTGCGGGGCATGGATGATATATTTTTAGAATACACGGTGCCGAAATATTTTCCGTGACTGCTTTTCATTGGAACAAATGGAAATATTTTGAACACAGTTAGGAGGGCACATACCGGTTTTCATAATTTCACGAAATATTGCTTTAATTAAAAGCAGTAATCGGCATATGAGATCACTGAAAAACTTTGGTTTGAACTCATTGCTAGTGAAATAAATTAAGAAAATAATGTCTCCAAGTATTTCATAAGGAAACTCGCCGAGAAAGGTAAATACAGTTTTTTGTTCAAGTTGCATAGAACTACTTGCCAAACGCTTTAAAACTCGCATTTTTGCCATAATAGAAGGCTCAACTTTCCTTTGTGCGTGTCCTATCGTCAGCGTTGTATTTCTGAGACTTGCTTTTTTTTTTTTCGGAAAACACGATATTTCCCAAGCTTTTTAATGGTTGTGATACATAACTCTAACCGAAACTTCCTTTTGAATTTCGATTCTTGTGTAAATTTTGTTTCTACTTTTGATTATCGTTCAGAATGACACATTAGTTCCCCAAATTTCCTTGTGCGTTTTGGCAACACATACGTTTGATAAAAAGCAAATGGAAACCGTACATTGAAAGCAAAAGTGGTGTACAATAGGGTATTGTAAAGATTGTGCTGTTAGTAGAGATTATACAGTTTGCGGTATTAGTTACGAGTACTCAAGACTATGCAAGATCAAAATGTTTAAATATGTATTTCCTTCGTATAAATCCGAGGCAGCGTAAAATCCATGAAAAAGATCGCCGTATATAGTTCTCACTTGCTATTTTGATTATTAGCCGTAATTTCCTACAGAAATATCGCGATTATAAAAAACCAACAGTCCAAAAAATAGCGAAAAAGAACGACTTTCTCATTTAAAAAATTACTGGAATTCTTAAGTCCCTTCGTGTTACTTTCAAGCAAATGGAGAGCAAAAAGCACTAATTTTGACAGTTGCCTAGTTAGATTCCGCAGTTAGACCTGATAGTTGCGTAGTTAGATTAACAGTTCCGTTCAAAGATTTCATAATGAGACTTGACAATTTAGTGGACTCATTTCGTAGTGAGATCCGACGATTCTGTAGACACACTTCATGCGTTAGACGTAACGGTTCCGTGGACACACTTCATGCGTTAGACGTAACGGTTCCGTGGACACACTTCATGCGTTAGACGGAACGGTTCCGTGGACACACTTCATGCGTTAGACGTAACGGTTCCGTGGACACACTTCATACTGAGACCTGACGGCTCATAGATCTATTTTATAGTGAGACCCGACAGTTCAGATATCGATTTTATAGTGAGACCTGACAGTTCATAAATAGATTTCATAGTTACACCTGACAGTTCTTTGTAGTTGGACACCATAGTTAGACTTACCGTACCCAGGAAGGTATGGGGCACTGAGCTTGCTTATTTCGCGATTATCATCCGCAAAGGCAAATAAGACTGCCTTCATTGCATAGTATTAATATTGCATTAGGTTTTCCTGATATTAATGCAATTTTGGGAGTTTCTCAAATGTGCGACCTGTCCAGACAGACGCAGCACCGATTTTTTTAAACTCAAACTGCCACAAAACATTTTTTTAAGCTGCGTATTATCCGCGTCGGCGTGTAATAAACAGAACCTAGATTTATAATTTTTGTAACAGATAATCCGCGAATTATGCGATAAAATCGCGGCACATTCTAATGTCCAACTACCATCAAATACTTTTCAGCTTCTTCAAGCTTGATACGTTAAGACTACCACACCATATGTGATAACAATTCCGATTACTGTCAGGATACATTTTCTGTTAAAATCGATAATTTTCCAGACACTTAATCCAATAGGTTTGTCGATCTTTAGGAGAAGATATATTTTATCGTTCGTAGATGCGTCCAGTTTTGCAGTCAAGATGTCAGCATTTAATCTCTCACTGGATTCTTTAACACTATCTGCACAGATCACCATTACTAATAACGAGAATATTTCAAAAGACCATAACAAAATGTTGGCAACACGTGTAATTATTGCGATATTAGTATTATGTAATCCATACACGAACAAAAACATACACATTTTAATAGAGTATGAGAAAGACAGAAGCACTGGGAATGCGGTGATGTCATCTGCTTCAGTTACAAATTTTCTGATGCCATCGTAAAAATCTATAATTCTTGTCAACTGCGGTGAGTTATTTTTCAACAGTGTGATTCTAAAATCTTCGAATATGGATGAAATTAGGAGGCACATGGTGGAGAAAAACACCATAAAAATGTAATGCGTACATCTGCCAAACCACATCCATGATACAAATTCTACTCTATTTACCACGGTGCTAAGCGAAATGTCTTCGCTTAGCATTAGTGGCATGTAACACAAGATCAAAGCAATCTGAAATACAAAGACAGTGATTGTTGTTATAATTGAGAATTTCCGTATTCTCGAGAAGTGTGTCCGTGCTCCAGTATTCCAGCAAAATTCGATCACAGATTCGCAAATGGAGAATAGTTCCTTTCTCCTTCTGTAGATTAAAACATACGTTGCTAATGTCGTGAGCTTTGTTGCTAGTACGAAATACATCTCTTTGTAGACTGGCTCTGATGCAAAAAAAGGCTCTATTATGTTCAGTGCTTGAAAAATAACAAAAGTCAACATTAGCACCTTTCTTATTGAGCTCCAAAGCCGAGTGAGGACAGATCTTGGATTTTCCGATGTGATATCGATGCATACTAATTTGAAAGCGAAAACAATGAAGCCGAAAACATCGAGAATTCTTGTTCTGAGAAGAGATTTAGTATTGATATTTGGAGAGGATTGTTCGCGTTCTCCAACAATATTTAAAACGCTAATATGTTTCATGGTCCTTCAGAGTCCTTTTGAAACGTTTGCGAAAAGAGCTGCTGCTTTCGTGAAATTTATATCAGTTTATTTAAACAAGCACTGAAGTCCCATGGGTTAAAAGATATTTAATCTACACTGCAGAGCATGTCTCCATACCAATTTGTTTTAAATATCTAAGCTTTTTAGCTTCGCGTCTGGGTGCATGTCTAATCGCAGTAATCTATTGTTTCGTACAATATGCTTTATCCAACCAATTAAGGAATACCTGAAGTAAACGTTCTTTGCACGTGACACCTGAAAAGGTAAAAATAAAATCCGTAATGATTGTTTCAATGAAAAAATACGTTTGCATCGAGAAGATAACTGGTAGTATAAATTTTCTTCCGCTGTTCAGAAAAGCGATCTGTAGCGTAATGCTTAAGCAAACTTCTAATAAAGAATCTGTGGTTATCTGACTGTTCTTCGGATAATTTTGAGATTTCTATGACTGTCGTGCTTGTGTAAAGCAGTTATGGGTGCCAAAGCTTTGCAGAAAATAATTTTCTAATTTTTTTAAACACCACTTTTTACAATTAAACGACAATAAATAACTCTATTTGATTCTTACGGTTATTTTATCAGTTTGTCTTCTTATAATTTATTTCAGTCTCAGATAAATTCTACAAAGGAATCATTCTACAGGTTATTTCTTTCAACGGAAACTCCTAAATCGCGAGTGATTTTATTAGCAAAATATTTACTTGAAATGACTTTTCATCTTTCGTTTCAAAAGAAAAAGAGCGCTGCTAATTTTAAAAATTCTTATGAACATTATGCGACTCGTATTTTTTTTATTTACGGAGTTTCAGGCGGAATTTATATTTAAATAAACTGTTCACTATTTTTAGCTCAGATAAAGTCTAATCAGACTGTAGTTTCTTTCAAGTAAATCTATAAGGTGATATTTTCTTTCAATAAAATCTCATCAGGGTTTAATCTTCTGAAAAATAATTCGCCATGATTATTTTTTGTTTTATTTAAATCTTCTCCAAAGTAATTAGAGCTGTTGTAAGAAAGTTAGTTTGAGAATCGTTCCAGGATATTTGTTTCATCAAGGAAGAGGTGGTATTAATTCTTGAAGTTTGATATCTCGCCAAATTCTTTTTATATATGTAGTATGACATCTGAATTTACTCAGTTTGAAGCTTACCTTGGAATTTAACAAAATATTGACATTTTCTGCGGAGGTAACTTTATCAGCTTTTGCCTTCGTTTAATCTCATAGCATTTTGACAGTTTACAAATGTCATACCTGCCCTTTTGAAATATACGAGAATTTACGTAACAGTTAAACTCATTGAAATGCAATATTGGTTTTTGTTAGTGGTCACCGTTTAACAAAAATAATTATTGTTAATTTCGAAACGTGACGTAATATAAGTTATATTCCTTGCATTTTTAGTTGTTCAGGGATTCACCTACCACCGTGAGCAATTTAAAGACTACAACCAATCACCCTTTCTTAATTTAGAGCAACTGGTTTCCGGAAAGGGTGAGATTCCTTGCTTTGATCAGTAAAAATTCGAAGTTTCAATGCTAAGATATATATCCAAGTAGTTCACTTTCGTAGACCTCATATGCACCGTTATCACTTGTGTAAAATAATTTATTTTCTGTGTATATAACTATATATACCTTGAATCATTAAAGGCAAATTTGCTCTTAATACTAGCAGGAGAGACATAACGGAGTACTTATAAATCTCGCAGTACTGTTAGCTGTACTGAACTCTAAAATGATAGTTTCTATTTTATATTTAATATTATTTTAGCTTCTTGAATATTCGATGAGTTTATTCCTAAGAGTCTGTTTTGAAATTTTAACGAGTTGCTATCTCAGTAACTGATAGTAACCAATGTATGTGCCTTCAGAGTATCCACACTGAATTCATAGATTACAAGGAAACGGGAAATTTTCATCACTCTTTCCTAATTTTTTAATCTTCTACCGGAAATTTTTGTGCTCTCACATTTCGTGTTTTCAATGCATTTGATTTCACACACACAAAAAAAAACTTTTTCCAGTATTTGAAAAGAAACTTCTGTTTACACACTCTATCACGAAGCTTAATTCCACCACATTCTTTCTCCTTTTATTTCAGTGCATCTGTAGGGTACAACCGTTCTCTTGTTCTATTATTTTAATAATTCCATCCTACGTGACTGTTTAGTATTCCGTTTCTTTGCTTATATCTAAATAGGCAGTCAAAAATGATCTGTTCATGTTAACAGGTAATCAGCATCAACCTGAGACAGATCAAGTTCATTTTTCTTCCTACAATAAAGTTACATTTGTTTTAGTAGCCGGAAAGATAAATTATCTCGCCATATCATCGAGTTGAACATGCTTACAAAGAAGCAATGCATGTGCTGTTTTCTCTTTCTGCGCTGATGCAATGAACGTCTTCGATACCAGCCGTATAGTTGATTGCACGAGAACCAAGATGCAAACAGTAGCTTTCTTTACAGAAGTGCTACTGACGTTTCCAGAAATATCTTTGATCCATGTTTTAAAATCTGGCATATTCAGTTTCGTAAGTTCAGTGTTCTTGGTGAACCATACCCTTCGCAACTGACTCGTTCGAAACAGAAAATTTCACGATCCATAAAAAATTAAAATACAGCGTTCACAAATTTCTCATTCTATTCTAGTCTGGTTTAATAACAGGAACTGAATAACAATAACGTGTAACCCCATGGATAACACGTTAAGACATCTTTTGGTAAAAGCGTAAGGTTGTTCGTTACTTACTATAAGACAAGATCACTGGTTTTGTTCCGAGAGTCTTTGCGTGAAAACATGATCACCGAAATTATTTGGTTACATTCAACAAAACTGGTTGCTTGGCAACAAAGTCAAGAAAATGAAACATGGCTTTATTATGAAAACATCCCATCAATGGGTTGCTTTTACTCGAGATTAAATTCTGTGTGTTATCGGTTTTGTTCTTATGCAAGCGCCCTTTATTAAAGAATTTATTTAGCCTCTGGAGCGAGAATTACAAGAAATGCCCAGCATAAAGGAGGGAATTAAAATGCCTTTTACTAAATACAGGGAATATTGTTTTAATCGATATATATATATATATATATATCAATCATCCGTTGAAAGGGAAACGTGTTACAGAACGTGTTCATGCTTTCTTTTTTACTTTGTTCGTTAAAGATTTTAGCATATTTATCTTGTGGAAAAACGAATTTGCTTCTAGTGATACTATCTCATTGTGTCCGTCTTCCAGTGACTACCACATCTCTTCATCCATTTGCCTGATTTCAAATTTTTTTCTTTGCAATGGAAAACCTGCACTGTACCGCGAACTATGATCTATACGTCTTCGTCATCTTCCGATACATACCGTAGTTGCTAGGGGGAGTAAATGTACATGATACTGAGTTTAAAATATGTTTTATTCCATATCATTACTTCTAAAATTACGATTAAAAACGCCTTTTTCTTTTGGTATCTTTTTCCATAAGGACCATTCTACATACATTTAGAAGATTGTGCATTATTTCAAGGAACTATCTAGAGGAAGAAAACATAAATTGTTTACGGCTCGACATAGAAAGTGCCATACCCTGAAAAAATGTACAATATGAGGGGTGGCGCAGTGGTCTAAGCCAGGGGTAGGCAAACATTTTTTGTAAGGGACCAAATAGTAAATATTTTAGGCTCTACGGGCCAAGAGGCTAACTCGAGGATATTTATGTAGGTATTTTTTTTATCTTGTTATTTAAGTAGGTTGGCTTACCTAAATAACAAAAAAAGAAAACAGGTTTTTCACAAATTTATTGAACGAAATGTAACGTAACAATAAGTAAACTAAGAATTGTTTGAAATACAGCTCTACTAATGAGAAGAAGGGAATTGCTTTTTGTGAGATACTACCAAATTGGAGTTTAAAGTTAATACTCCCTGTCATAAAAATTTATTTCAAATGTTTAGCTGTTAGTGCTGACGTATATTGAGATATTTCGTATTTCATCTTTGAAAATGTCTTTTCACACAGTAGGTGCTGCCAAATACAGATATACAGAATCCCTGAGTATATTATCTTAACTGTCCATATTCATCGGTTGGAAGATATTTAAAGAAATCTGTTAGATTCTTCTCTTGAAATTTGCCTTTCAGCGTGTCATCACTTAGCAGATGAATCACTTCCCATTGAAGGTTAGGTGAAAGATCCTCAATTGTACTGTCGAATGGAACTCGAAATAAGGAAACGTCTTCTGCACTGGCGTCAAGATCCGAGAAACGCTGCTGAAACTGTAGTTTGAGATCAGAAAATATATCCGCCGCAAATTTGAATAAATCGCGTTGTGATGAAATATTCCGTTTTAAAGTTCCCAATTTTTCTGATCTTTGCTTCCCTGTGAGTGGCGAATATTGTGTCGAGTGTTTGGTCTGATAATGACGACGTATATTGTACTCTTTTAAAATATATATAGCGTCATTGCACAATAAACGCAATACTTTGTCATCTAATTCGGTAACAAATTATTCACACTCCACTCTGCCCTAAAAGCACGTTATTCGAAATCCACTTTTCTTTTCTGGTTTTGGCAGTGACATGATGGATATGCAAGGGTAATCAAACAAGAACAAAATGTCACAGAACAGCGATACACGTGGCACCGGAAACGCTGCCCAATTATAACTGCGTGGCGTCACGGCAGAGGTCACCGAATGCGAAGCTATAGGAGCGCCACAAACGGACGTATCTCGCAACTCCTCAACTCGTCTGCTGTTCCGTTATAGCGTGTACTTTGATATTTTAAAGACTTTGAAGCTTTAAAGACTTTGAAAATGTAAAATCCATTCTTAGAGCACGTGGGTCGTACAAAGAGAGCCGGCGAGCTGACTTTGACCCGCAGGCCGTAGTTTGCCGACCCCTGGTCTAAGCAATGGTTTCTGATCACTCGTCCGAGATGGGTCCGTGTTTGAATCCCGGTGAAGCATGGGTAATGGTTGTCTGACGGCACTGGCTCTGTCTCTCTCTCTCTCTCTCTCTCTCTCTCTCTCTCTCTCTCTCTCTCTCTCTCTCTCTCTTCCCTCCTTCCTTGGAACCAGTGGTTCTAAATTGCGGACGGGCGACTACTTATGGTCCATTGAGTTGTTCACAGTGGTCGGTAAGCCCTGCAAAAAGGAATGAGGCAAGAATTAATATACAGTACAAGCAGGTGGGAAAGAGCCCAGGTAGCACAGTTTTGCGATTTAACGTTTGCCCAACATTGAACCATCGTCTTCTATTCCTGAAAGTCTGGTTTAGAATTGGGCCCTACATTGAACTGCATGACTGTATTACTTAAGAAGTGACTAAAGTTTTGAGGTATTTCACGACCGCAGTGGGCGAATACTTTGACCTGACTCAGTACGTTATATAACTTCCCTCACACCCCTCCTATGATGGGAAATACATGTTCAGCAACCAAAGCATTGAGAGGAAAGGTCCCTGGATGCTGTCCTGGGGTTTCGCCACCATGCATCGTTGACCTGTATTCACAATTCTTTGACATTGCGTAGGGGTCAAGCAGAGGCGTTAATTCGTCTGTCAATGACATCTCAGATGTTTCCCGTTGCTAACAGGTCTGGGGATCCCACTGATTTAAGGAAGCACTCGGACTCCTTTCGGGCCCTGTCTGCTGCTGATGACAGTGTGTGGGCGAGTATTATATTGTTGAAACTCGGAATGAAAATTCAAAAGGAGTTCCAACAACAAAACTAGCCTACAACACCTTGTAGACGTACCGTCATGCTACCCCCTATGCGTGCGAGCGGCGAACGGTTGTTGAAAGTGATATCACCTTAAACCATGACACCAAGCTGAGAGCGTGCGACACTCACGGTCTGGAGTAAAATCAGCCAGCTGACCATGTCGTCTACAGATTCTCGATTGTCGACGCTGAGGCAAAAGCTTAACTCGTGGCTGAATAAATCATAGTTCCATTCGTTCTGTTAGCTATGTCTGGTACCGCGTAACTGCAAACTTGCGGTACGATGTTATCTAGTGAGTAGCAATCGTTAGCGTGGCTGGTGAGAGTGCAAACCTATTGTCAGCTGCTGCGACTCGTAGTCCATGTCGATATGAATTGCCCACGCTGTCTGTGAACCTCGTCCAATCTCGTCATCTGTGGATTGTGGAGTGGAGTAGAATTGGGCAAAAACGTAGTTGAATTAATCGGTAATGCATTACAGCGTAATGGTAATGGGAACAAGAACTTATTAGAATTGCATGGTAATTGTAATATTATGTTGCAGTTGCCCATTATAATCGTAATGGTTAACTATATGTTGGTAATTAACCAATAACTTATGGGTAACAATACAATGAGAATAACCAAGCAACCAGTACAACCTTACACTTTGTGAAGGTTATTTGACAATTGTTCTCCCCTTCGGACCTCAAATGTGTGTTTGGAGGTATTGGAGATTGTATGATATGAGAAGTTGCCCCGTCTTCGCCGCAAGTAAAGTGATTTGAACGAAACAATACATATGAATAGAAACACTGTACTAGTGATCCGATTTATTGGCGTAAGAAGTAGACACATTAGCGTTTCCAAGCTTTCGCACATCAACCAGATGGCTTTTTCAAGGAAGTTAGACAGAAACTGACCGAAATTAAACAGGAAATTAGACAGAAACTGCAGTTTCTGTCTAACCTCCTTGAAAATGCCATCTGGTTGATGTGCGAAAGCTTGGAAACGCTAATGTGTCTACTTCCTACGCCAATAAATCGGATCTTTAGTAGAGTGTTACTATTTACTACTTAATTGGTGTACTGTTCCTTGTTATCAATACATATGAAGTTCGTACGAATCGGATGTCTATTTCGGTTAGAGAATAGTAAAAAATGAAAGAAAGATCAATGCCGTTGCATGTGATGTTAGTCTTCAACAAAGAACAATTCACTGAAGCACACAAAAAACAGTCAGGAAATAACAAATTGTGCATTAAACGCCAATGGAAACTACTCTGAGACACTACATCACTTGAAATGGAAGGAATGAAAGGTCCGATTGCTACAAAATATGGCGACCACAAAGAGAACTACGAGTACAACAGAAAGAATGAGCAACTAGATCATCACAAAGTAAAGAAATGACAAACCTCATTGTAAAGTAGAAGTAGAATATTTAGGGGACTTGTCACAAAATAAGGTAGGATTTTCCTAATCCCTAGTTTAAATTGTGTAATTTCATTACCAAATAATTCCTTTGCGTTGGAATGGCATTATTAAATAATTGAATTACATTCTCTTCATTGTAACGCAATACAGATTAATTCCATTACCTTGTGCAAACCATACTTGGGATTACCTTGTAATGCATTACCTGTTACTGCATCACACGTTAATTGTGATCTGTACTTCCATTACTTTGTAATGCATTCCTGCCCAACTCTGTTGTGGAGCTACTACAGCTTGCAGTCGAAATCGGTTATTGTAGCGCTTGGACGTGCACTAGTCCCACTACGGCGACCTACGTCACCTCCTCCAACCGCTGTCGCCACTTCTGGCCGACAGTTGTTGCATCTTGATGTTTCCTCCAAGACTCTATTCAAGGGCTAACAGCCTTGCGCAGCCCTGTGATGAAATCTCTGGTAAAGATAACTCCTATCTGGTAAAGATAACTCCTATCTGGTAAAGATAACTCCTATATAGGATTCTCGATGGCTTCACCCAGGCATTCCTTACACGTGTTTTGCCACCGAGATAATTCCGATTAAGTGGTCCACACACCCGGGTGATGAAGATCGAACTTAGATCCGATCCGTTTTGCTTTTTTTCCTTCAATTATCACGTGATTGGTTCGCACTCGCAATCACTTACATAACCCTTCTGTCGACAGATACCCACAAATATGTACGCTCACAGATACTTCCTGGTCTGCTGTTTTTTATAGCGGAATGTGTATTGGAACATAATGAACACTGGTGTGCCCCCTCCGCCCGGTGGCGCATTGGACTAAGTGATGGCTTCTGATCATTCATCCGAGACTGGTCCGGGTTCATATCCCGGTGAGGCGGCATGGATGTTGTATTTGTCTTACGGCACGGTCTCTGTCCCTTCCCTGGAACCTGTGGTCCTAAATGACAGTCGGGAGACTACTTATAGAGCACCGCGTCACGTACGGTGGTCGTTAAACCACCAATCTACCTCCCTCCCAAGAAATAAAACTGGTGTAGATGATCAAAACTTTGAATGTCTTCGATTAGCCCAGCTGCCCTCATAACTACAACTTTGTATAACTTCAATGTCGTATAACAGCGCAATATCTGTAGGTGTAGTTCCACTGATTTTTCGAGAGTGGGGGATTAAAAACCACTTTGAGCAAATCGCGCGTATATGCAATCTCTAGTCCATGATTTGGAGCTACATGTTCCAGGAAAGGGAGAGAGCCAGTCCTTTGTTCCAGGGAAAGGAGAGAGAGCCAGTCCCATAAGAAATGGGGAGAGAGCCAGTCCCATAAAAAATGGTGAGAGAGCCAGTCCCATAAGAAATGGTGATAGAGCCAGTCCCATAAGAAATGGAGAGAGCCAGTCCCATAAGAAATGTTAAGAAATTCTGTTCTTCCTCCTTTTCTTACAGGGAAGGGAGAGAGAGCCAGTCCCATAAGAAATGTTAAGAACTCCTGTTCTTCTTCCTTTGTTACAGGTAAGGGAGAGAGATCCTGTCCCGTAAGACAAGCAAACCATCCATTCCCCAACGGCGACTTAAACCTGGACCCATCTCTAACAAATAATTAACCCTTTAACGACCATAACGCCCAAAACGCCCGTACATACAAACGACCATAACGCCCAAAACGCCCGTACATACAAACGACCATAACGCCCAAAAACGCCCGTACATACAAACGACCATAACGCCCAAAACGCCCGTACATACAAACGACCATAACGCCCAAAACGCCCGTACGTACACACGACCATAACGCCCAAAACGCCCGTACATACAAACAACCGTAGCTGCCCGAAACTCTTGTCTACAGTGTGTAAAATTTCCTACCCTTACCTGTTCTTTAAATCTCCACGACCTATGAGGGATCAGCAATAGTCACCGTCAGTCACCATTGTTGTTACTAAACAAAGAAGTGAAACAACATACAGTTTCCCGCGTTATGGTCTTTATGGTGATACTAGATTTTAGAGTCATGATCTTTAAATGGTTAATAGCCAAAGCTTCGTGTCATCAAGGTGGTCGTACTTTTTGAACACACCTCGTACTTCTGTATGAGAGGCAGTTTTGCAATCGAAATTGATAAGAATTTTCGACATTACCAATGTCACCATGCTTTATTCTTATCGTTTTCGTTCCTTTTCTTCCAGACTGAGTAGTCGTTTTCTTGATTTTAATGATAGTATTGCGGTGTTTATCGAATATACTGGTGTAATGCGTTGAATGTTTTGGCAAATAGTACGGAAATAAATAAATATATATATATATATTTGCTTTGTCGTTTAGAGAGTGCTGTTTTTATGCCTCGGGAATTTTTGTGTCTGTGGGATGATGATACAGTCATGCTGTTTGTGATCAAAAGTAAGTTGCAGAGTATGATACACAAAGTGTGTGAGTGAAATTTAAACTGCAAGTCAATAAAGGGAAAACTAAAGTCTTCGGTGTCATATTACTTGTTTTTTGCTGCAGTCGTTGAGGTAGACCCATGCTTCATCAATAGTCACAATAAATTTTCTTCTGTCTCTGGCTAAGTGCTCTTCATAAAAATATCTACATTGTATTCTTCTCTCAGCCACGTGCCTAGACAAAAGACGGTGAAAATTATTTCTTGTTTTCTTTTCAGATTCAAATATTTGTTTATTACGTTTTTACACAGTTGATACAGAGATTTTTAAATACATAGCGACTGCTCTTTGGTTAGGTTGATTTTCTTTCGAAACAAGAGAACTGCAACGTACTACAGAGGTGAAAACATATGTCAAGACGACAAATCTGCAGCGAGACATTCTGTCCGCGTAGCTCGGTTGGGAGAACGACTTACTCCGGAGTGAGGGGACACAGAGTAGATGTCTGTCGCGAACGAACTTGTGTTTTCACATTGGCGCATGCTCGAGGAAAATGGATCCACTGGCCTTTGGGTTCTTCGAAAAATGTGTGATTGTTCCACACGTTATTTGGAAGTAATGAAAATTTCAGACTTCGCTTCAAAGAAAAAAAAATTAAGAGGGAGATGATGTGACGTACTACAGAGGTTAAAACAGGTGTCAAGACGACAAATTTGCAGCGAGATATTCTGTCCGCGTAGCTTAGTTGGGACAGCGACTTACTCCGAAGTGGACACACTTGTGTTTTCACAGACCCTTAATTTTGAAATAGTCGTAAAGCTACCTACCATCTTTGGGTATTGGTTTGTTATTTTTCCTTCTTAAAAGCAATGCTTGACGATTTCCCCCTCTATCGTTAATAATATCGCTTATTTTACATTTAGAAAGGCTAATTCCATGATTTTCACAGCGTTTTTCCTTAGAATACGAATAAGTGTCTTCGTAGAGATGAAAAACATAAGCTTCTATCCACAGCTTGTTTGCATGCGCCATTTTCTATGACGATAGTTAACTGAAGCAGATGTTTTTTTCCGTATTCATCTAGCATGTTGTTACCAGTTTGAATTTTTGAACATCTTTTATTCTCTTAAATTTGTTATCAAAAACGTTCTAAAAATGCGTGAACATCTGTATATACCCCTCTACCTCAACTAACGCGGAAAGAAACGGGAAAGATGACACCGAATTTTCTGTTATTAGCACGTCTTTTGAATCCATTCCGACAAGAATAAAATATTTCGAAGTCATTCATTGGCAAAGAAACCTTTACAAATAATTAATCCAAGCTGATTTTTATAATCAATGAAACATATAGAAATATTGTAAAAACAACTACTTTCTCGTCATCTGTATGTTCTCTACATCTACAAGTAGTATGTTTCGAAAATTAACAAACTGCACAAAACGTTTTTGTAGATGA
The DNA here is from genome assembly GCA_039090855.1 of Macrothele yani. Classification (NCBI taxonomy): domain Eukaryota; kingdom Metazoa; phylum Arthropoda; class Arachnida; order Araneae; family Macrothelidae; genus Macrothele; species Macrothele yani. Next base: position 25,792,743 of record CM076993.1, read on the forward strand.
TGGCCGATATCAAAGACAAAAGGATTTTCAAATTGAACAGTTAGAACAAGATATATAGACAAAAGTAATCGAGGCCGCTGTCTTCGATGCACGATGTTTGATAAGAACACACAATACAAGACACTCACAATACAAGTTTAAATTCCTCGGCTGAATTTAAAGATTTTATCGTATATACATGTATAGGAGCTTTCAGGTTTCCCTAGAACCCATCATCAGATACATAAACAGAAGAAGGAATACGTTTAAGTAAAATGTTACGTGACATGATATAGGCATCAGAAATTAATATATTGATACCGCCGCTGGCACCAAAATGTTACGACAGTGGGTCATTGTCCCACCGCTGTCAATCAATTTAATAACCGTAGCCGAGCAAATAAGTATATTTCTTCACTGATCTTCTTCGACGTAGTTCTTGGCGCGAAAACTGTATTATATGGGCATACACTTAAACAATTTGAACCAATCACATGCGTACACATAAATAATGTGTTCTATGACAGTGCTGACTGCCTAAACAAATATTTAATTGGCTATAAAAACATAACAATGGCACACATACGAATAAAATTTAGCTGTCTTCTGAACATGAGTATTGGGTCAACTTGGACCTAAATCAGTTCCCGCGAGATAGTTTTAAGGAGCTTAAATTCCACAGTTCCGTCCTACTATTTCTCAGTTCAGTTCTTGCAATATATCAGTTCAGTTCCTCAACTAATGGCGTAGCAGATGCAACAATAAAAGCAAAATGTTTCTACTTACATGGATGCTTCCAAGAATAAATCCAAATTGTGATTGCACTAGTAAAAAGATACACACCTCCCTTTTTACATGGAAGATTTCATTGCAGGAGTTGCGTCCCCTAGCGCTACCGTACTCATACACACACACACATCCAGGCGTTTGTTGAGGGAGCATCGCTTCGCCTCATAAGATAAGCGCGACTCTTCACTTCCTCCAATAGTAGGGGATGACGATTCCACACTGCAGTGGTTGGCATTCGAACCCGACTTCGCTTGTCTTCGCTTCTCATTGGAATGACCCCTGTCCACTCGCAGACTTCTTAATTCCGATGTAACTTTGCTTTCATTGGGCCAACCAGTCGCTAATCTCCATTAGGCTCCAGCCTAGAAATTGCTGCTTTATCACGCGGATTTAGGCATTCCGCTGTCTTTATGGCAAATCTGGCATATCCAGCTGCCCCGAGTTGCTGTATCTCCGTTTTTTTACCAAATGCAGGAGAGATTCGCTGCTTCATTTATCCCAATTCGTATAGCAGATCCAAGGCACCCAATCCAGCCTTTCACATTGGAGAGCGTACCGACAACTGGACTTTCTTCCTTATTTTCACGCCAAGTGCGAAATCTTATTTTTCTGCACGGACCACACAGAGAGCAATTGTTCTCGAAAATGCCCCAAACAATCGACGAATTTGCGATTATACGCGAAACCTTTTGTCCCCCATCTTCATTCATTTTTACTCAAGTGGCCCCCTTCGATACGTATACCTCTTTCCCTGTTTAGACTGGCCGTCAGCTGCGACCTTCGATTTATGACCTAACACTTTCTCTGCTGTTTACACTTTGACTCCAATCAAGCCTCGAACATAATTAATACTCAATTAATTTCATACATCCACCACGCCCATTAATTACTAAATTAATGGCAGGGGTGGGTCGTAACAATAGGATACAATACAATTCCTTCTTCTGTTTATGTATCTGATGATGGGTTAGAGGGAAACCTGAAAGTTCTTATACATGTATATACAATAAAATCTTTAAATTCAGCCAAATATTTTAAATTTGTATTGTGAGCGATTCTTCTTATCAAACATCGTGCCTCGAAGGCAACTAAGGTGATTACTTTTGACTATTTCTGCACGAATTAAAATCTCCTAATAAGAGACATAGAGGACAGCATGATGTAAACTTACGCCACCTTGCGAAATAATTTTGAATAATGGAAAGGTAGGAAATATGAGAAACATTTCTTCATAGAAAAGCCAATGTTAAGGTTAAAGAGCATGTAAAACACGTCTCCTGTGGAAGCAGCAGTAGCAAGAAATATTTTAATATTTACGCCCCTTAGAAAGAAAACTGTGCATTACTTAAAAACGATACTAATCCCCATCTTGACTGTAGCGAAGGAATACAGTAAAAAGGAATTTTCGATACGATTTTTAGAAGGGGAGATACAGGTGTAAAGAGATACATTAACACCACCTAGCGCAATAACTTCGAAATTCAAAACCCACTAGTGCAGGCAAAGAATACACAAGGTAAGTGCTATCTAGTGTTAAAAAACTTTTATATCGGACTTTTGGAAGCAGAGGTTCCAGAAAAAATTAAATATTTGCGCTCCGTAGCGAAGAAGCTTTGCATTTTTTCCGGAAGGAAACTCCCACCAATATTTTTTTGCAGTTGACTGAAAAAGTTTTTTTTAATCGTGTTTTTGATGCGCAGATATTGTTGTAAATATGCTGTGAACACAAACGTGAACTTATTCCCTCTGGTGGCAAATATGTACGTTAAGAAAAATGTGAAATTATATGCAAAACATTTTGTACCAGAAACTCTCTCGGACAAAAGGAATTTTTCAAATTGGACTGTTAGAAGCAAAGATATAAAGAAATACACTGGCAGAAAGTGAAAAAAGAACACCAAGAAGGAGACGTCTGATACCAACGAAATTTATACAGCATAATAACGGAATACAGAGGATAACGTGATCAAAACATTATGGCAACATACAGCTGTATTTGCTGGTAAACTGAAAAATAACATTTCCATGTAACATGGTTAGTACGAGGTTGAACCGCCATGAACTGCGTCACACCGTGCAATTCTAGCATGGAGTCTGTCGTACAGATGTTGGATGTAAGTTTGGGGTATTGAGTTCCAAGCATCCTCAACCTGGACACGTAAATCGGGGATGGTCGTGGCTGGCCGAGGAGACCGGATAAGTCATTGTCCTATAAAATCCCACACGTGCTCAATGGGGGACAAATCCGGTGAACATGCAGGCCATGGAAGTTGTCTCACACCCTGAAGTGCATGTTGCGTTGCACGTGCCGTGTGTGGGAGTGCTTATCTCTCTGGAAAACACCCCGATGGACAGACCTTACAAATGTCACAACAACGGGCTGAATGATGTTGTTGATGTAGGAGGTGCTGTTTAACGTACCCGGTATAAACACTAGTTGTGTACGGGAGTGATAGCTGATTTCTCTCTACACCAGGAGACCAGGTGTAGGCCCTGTGTGTTGCTGGCGGATGCAAGAAGGGTGGAGACGCTCCCCTGTGCGTCTGGGAACACGCATACGCCCATCGGGGGCTCCCAAACAGAATGTGCTTTCATCGCTGAACACGACAGATCGCCATTGCGTTTTCCAGTGCAGACGTTGGCGACACCACTGCAGCCGTTCCTGACGGTGGGCTGGAGTCAGAGGTGCACGTAGTCCTGTATCCAGTAGACGGTTGCGGATTGTTCGCACAGTCACCTCAGGTTCAAAGGCAGCTCGGATTTGCGTCGCAGTGGATGTTCTGCTTGACAACGCCGCTCTTCTTATGCGCCGATCGGCCCGCTCATCAGTCCGTCTGTGACTTCCGGTTCCACGTCTTCTCGTGTGGGAATGTTCCTCGGACCATCTACGCCACCATCGTACCACCACCGATACTTCCCGTCCAATTCGCTCCGCAATACGACGATATGACCACCTGGTCTCGCGGAGTCTGACTAGACGACCTCGCTCAAAGTCCGATAACTGCTAAAATCATACACGTCTTCCATGTCCAGGCATTGCAGCTTCTTCAGGGTCTTTGCACGTGTCCGTACGTCGACGACTGATTACATTCACTTCGCCGTACTCCTTAAATACCATCGACGATAATTTGCATATTACGCCGTGCTGTGGCGTAAGCGCTCACCGGTTGGTCCCGAAATTAACATCACACCTACGTAAACTCGACCCCATTAACATATGTAAATTTCATGATCGTCCGCCAATTCCTTCTTGGTGTTCTTTTTTCACTTTCCGCCAGTGTGAATAGCATACACCTACGCCCTCTGGCGGAAAAACTATGAATCACTTTAAACATAAAATATTTTGGAGGAGCTTTCTGTAGCGAGCTGTTAGTGAGCAGAAAATATATTTTTTTTCTATCAAGTTTTCAGAAATGTACATATTGCTGCAAATGCATCAAGAGCAGAAATATGCATTTACTTATTTTCCATAGTGGCAAAACCACGCCTTGTCAAAAATTAGAAGTTATAAGCACAACTTTACCCGTCGGCTCTATTCGATGCAAATACAAAAAAAAAAAAAAAACTTTTAAAATCTTAAATAAATTATGGAACTCAAATTTGGCCTTACCTCGTTGCCACAGAAACTTCAGTAGATCCGTGCATTGGCTTTTCATTGCAATGGAATATTCTGGTCCTTTGCTCCTTGCTCGTATTCATAGAGAAAACACGTTCAATTGTTGCCATGAGACATAAAAACATTTTCAAATACTAACAAAATTTTGCATTTTATGATCGCGTTTTTGAAATATCGAAAGGTTCCAAATTTTGATTGAGACAGATAACCCCCCCCCCCTTTGGACAAGCCACTGATTGCTAAAAATTTTTGACGCGTTAACGTGTGGCAACAGCTCATCTACGCATGATATTATTATACATGATACGAAGCTGCAGACATACCTCAAATTTCTGTCGCATCCTTCATGTAACCCAAAACTTCGTATTCATATGAGTTTACTGGAGGGAACGTGAAGATTAAATATCGAAATGCGTAGCGTCAGTTATAGAATAAGGTTTTAATCGCCGTAGAACTTTATTAAGTTTAAAGGGCACTTTAATGACCGTTGTCGACTTAAACCTAATTTTCTGAGAACTCACATTTTAATTCGCACTATCTTTCCTATAGCTGTCTTAATCAAAACACCTGAAATTCAGTAACTAATAAAGTAGAAGAACGGCCAAGTGAGAGAATTCGCCGTCCCGGTGGCGCAGTGGTCTAAGGCGCTGGCCTGTGATCATTCGTCCGTAAGGGGTCCGGGTTCGAATCCCGGTCAGGCATGGATGTTGTGGTTTTCTTACGGCACTGGCTCTCTCTTCCCTGGAACCAGTGACCCTAAATTAGGGACGGGCGACTGCTTATAGCCCATTGAGTTGCTCACGGTGGTCGTTAAACCTCCAATAAAAAAAAAAGAAAAAAAGTTAGAGAATTCAGAATAAAACGGTATTTACAAGTTCAATATACACTTTTGTTGGATCAAAAGGACACATCAAAATGAACATATACTGCATTTGTAAAATTTAACTGGCATATGCTGCATTTTGTAAAATTTAACTGATAACAGAAATCAAATACTTCAACTTCAACAAGATTCACAGCTGTTAGTTCGCTTTATAACAAACATAATCCACATAGGTATTTAATCCTATGATCTTGTCATTCACTTTTATCTCGCTTCGCCCTCAGAGCATATCGTACTCAACATATTGCTCTTTAATTACTCTACACATCGTTCTATTTATCTTTGACCGTTGACCCACTGTCAGGAAGCTACCTTTGAAATTCTCGTCGAAAGAAAAAATGTGTTTGTTAAGTGAGAAAAATATTTAACGAGGAGAAATCAAATTTTCATAAGGACACAAACTAAGTAGGATGGTTAAATTACAGTTATGCGTCACACATGGCAATCAAAGGAGTATGCGTAGAAGTCAATCAAAATATTATAAGTCATTCAAAAAGTAAGTATACAAACGTACAATATACAGAATAAAATATTAGCAGTATGAAGTAAATACATCAAATAGAATCAAATTTCTGTAAAATCTTAAACAGAAATATACCAATGCTTTTGAGATATCTACAGTCAGTGGTTTCAGTAGAAGAACGAAATTGTTCTCATTTCTGTTACGGTGGGAATTTAAATAATGGTAGCTGCGGGACATGGATTATAATTTTTTGAACATGGTGCGAAAATATTTTCCCTAACAGTTTACCACTGAAACAACTGAAAATATCTTAAACTCAATTATGAGCGCTCATACTGGTTAGCATAATCTCCCAAAACATTGCTTTAAGTGAAAGCATTTATTGGCATTTTGTACATGAAACGATTTCGAGATTCTTTAACAAGTTCGGAGTGAACTCATCGCTAGTGAAACAAATCAAGAAAAAAATGTCTCCAAGTATTTTATAAGGAAACTCGCAAAGACACGAAAATACAGTCTTCCGTTCAGGTACCAGAGAACTACTTGCTAAACCCTTTAAAAGTCGCATTTTTGCCACAGTACAACGCTCAAACTTTCTTTGTGCATGCCCTGTCGTCGGCGTTTTATTTCTGAGATTTGTTTTTTTTTACCAGGAAAAACTGAGAATTTCCAAGTTTTTGTGATATATAACTCTAACCTAAACTTCCTTTTGAGTTTCCATTCTTTTGTAAATTTTGTTGCTCCTTTTGATTATCGTTCAAAACAATACATCGGTCTCCCAAATTTCCTTGCGCGTTTTGGCAACACATACGTTGGGCAAAACGTAAATGGAAACTATGCGTTGAAAGCAAAAGTAGTTTAAAAAATGAGATTGTAAAGATGTATTTATAAGGAAGGTTAGTAGGAATTCTAAAGAACGTGCTTTCAGTAGAGATTATAAGAATTGCGGTATTTGTTACGAATACTCCAGACTATGCAAGATCAAAATCTTTAAACATATATTTCCGTCGTATAAACCGAGGCGGCGTTAAATCCAGGAAAACAATCTCCGTATAGTTCTCACCTGCTATGCTGTTTATGAGCTGTACTTTCTTACCGAAAAGTCGCTATTCAAAAGAAGAACTACCGGTCCAAAGAAATAGGGAATAGAAAAATGACCTCCTTCTTTAAAAAATAACTGGAATTCTTAAGTACCTTTGTGTTACTTTTAGCAAATGAAGAGCAAAAAGCACCAATTTTGACAGTTATGTAGTTAGATTCCGAAGTTAGACCCGATAGTTGCGTAGTTAGTTTCCGTAGTTTGACTAACAGTTCCGTACATATATTTCATAATGAGACTTTACATCTTCGTGGACAGATTTCACAGTGAGGCCTGACAGTTCCATGGACACATTTCACAGTGAGGCCTGACGGTTCCATGGACACATTTCACAGTGAGGCCTGACAGTTCCATGGACACATTTCACAGTGAGACCTGACAGTTCCATGGACACATTTCACAGTGAGACCTGACAGTCATTGGACACATTTCACAGTGAGACCTGACAGTCATTGGACACATTTCATAGTAAGACCTGACAGTTCCGTAGACACATTTCATAGTGAGACTTGACGGTTCCGTTGACACATTCCATAGTGAGACTTGACGGTTCCGTTGAGACATTCCATTGTGAGACCTGACAGTCCATAGATCGATTTTATAGTGAGACCTGGCAGTTCATAAATGGATTTTATTGTGAGACCTGACAGTTCATAAATGGATTTTATTCTGAGACCTGACAGTTCATAAATGGATTTTATTGTGAGACCTGACAGTTTCGTACACATGTTTGATAGTTAGACCTGACAGTTCTCTGTAGTTAGACACCATAGTTAGACTTGCCGTACCCATGAACATGTGTGTGGCGCTAAGCTTTGTAAAGTGCGCGATTGTCATCTACTAGAGCAATTAAGACTGCATTCGTTGCATAGTTTTAATATCGCATTAGGTTTTCCTGATATTAATGCAATTTTGGTAATTTTCCAAATGAGCGACCTCTCCTGACAATTGCAACACCGATTTTTTTTAAAAATCGAACACATTTTTTAAAGCTGCGTATTATGTGCGTCGGAGTATAAACCACAAAACATAATTGTGTAACTTTTTTGATAGATAATCCGTGAACTGTACGACGAAATCACTGCACATCCTGATGTTTAACTACCAACAAATACTTTTCGGCCCTTCAAGCTTGGTACGTTAAAACTACCACACCGTAGGTGATAACAATTCCGATAACTGTCAGGATGCACTTTCTGTTGAAATCTGTAATTTTCCAGATACTTAATTGAATAGGTTTATTGGTCTTTAGGAGAAGATATATTTTCTCGTTCGTAGATGCGTCCAGTTTAGCAGTCAAGATGTCGGCATTTAATCTCTCACTGGATTCCTTAACACTATCTGCACAGATCACCATTACCAATAAAGAGAATATTTCAGAGGTCCAGAACAAAGTGTTGGCAACACGTGTAAAGGTTGAGATATTAGGATCATTTAATCCATACACGAACCAAAACATACACATTTTAATGGAGTATGAGAAACACAGAAACACGGGGAATGAGGTGATGTCATCTGCCTCAGATACAAATTTTCTGATGCCATCGTAAAATTCTGTAATGCTTGTTAATTGTGGTGAGTTATTTTTCAACAATAACGTGCTTCTAAAATCTTCGAATATCGAAGAAATTAGGAGGCACAAGGTGGCGAAAAACACCGCAAAAATGTAATGCATACAGTGGCCAAACCACAGCCATGTTACAAATCCTACTCTATTTACCACGGTGCTTATCATACCACTGCTATCGATTCCCAGTAAAAATAGTACAAAAAATGGGCGTTGCAAAATGTCATCGCTTAGCATTTGTGGGATGTAACACAAGATCAAAGCAATCTGAAATACCAAGAGAGTGACTGTTGTTATGATTGAGAATTTCCGTATTCTCGAGAAGTGTATCCCTGCTCCAGTATTCCAGCAAAATTCGATCACAGATTCGCAAATCGAGAATAGTTTCTTTCTCCTTTTGTAGATTACAATATACGTTACTAATGTGGTGAGCTTTGTTGCTAGTTGGAAATACATCGTTTTGTTGACTGCAAATAAATACTCCAATATGTTCGGTGCTTGAAAAATGAAAAAAGCCAAGACGGACACCTTTCTTATTGAACACAAATGCCGGGTGAAGACAGATCTTGGATTTTCCGATGTGACATCGATACCTACTAATTTGAAAGCGAAAAAAATGAAGCTGAAAATATCGATAATTCTTGTTCTGAGAAGAGATTTAGCATTGATCTTTGAAGAGGGGTGTTCGCATTCTCCAACCACATTTGAAACGCTAATGTGTCTCATGGTCCTTCAGAGTCCTTTCGAAAGTTTTGTGAAACAAGCTGCTGCTTTTGTGAAATTTCTATAAACGTTTTTTTAGAACAATAACTGTGAAGTCACATGGGTTAAAAAACCATTTAATCTACACTGCAAAACATGTTTTCATGCCAAATATTTTTAAATACCTTAACTTTTTTAGCTCCGCGTCTGGGAGCATGCCTAATCAGATTAATCTATTGTCTCGTACAATATATATTCTCCAACCAATTGAGAAATACCTGACGTAAACATTTTTTGCGTGTGACACCTGAAAAAGTAAAAATAAAATCCGAAATGACAGTTTCAATGAAAAAATCAAACTGCATCATAAAGATAACTGATAGTCTAGATTTTCTTTCGCAGTTCAGTACAGCGATTTGCAGCGTAGTACTTAGCCAACCTTTTAATTAAGAATGGGTTGCTATCAGGTGGTTCTTCGAATAATTTGGATATTTCTATGACTGTCGTGCTTCTGTGAAGCAGTTATGGCTGCAAAAGCTAACGTTAATTTTCTGAGTTTTTAAACTCATTTTTCATTAGTTGAAAGTTTCCCAGATTTTTCTGTACTTCAGAATTTAAAACGACCAAATATAATGCTTCACTTTTTGCTATTAAACGACGATAAAGAGCAGTAATTGATTCTTACTTTCATTTTTATCCGGTTTCTTCTCTTATAATTCATTTTAGTTTCCACAAAGGAATCATTCTACAGGTGATTTCTTTCAATCGAAACTTCTCAATCGCGAGTGATTTTATTTACAAAATCTTTACTTGAAATAATGTTTCGTCTTTTTGTTTCAAAAGTAAAATAGAGTTGCTGATTTTCCAAATTCTTATGAACACTATGCGACTTGCATTTTGTTTTATGAAATGTCAGGCGGAACTTATATTTAAATAAACTGTTTACTTTTTCTAGCTCAGATATCTGCTTACTATTTTTAGCTGAGATAAAGTCTCCCCAGACTGTAACTTCTTTCAAGTAAACCTATAAGGTTATATTTTCTTTAAAAATATCTCATCAGGGTCTAATCTTCCGAAAGGATAATTCGTGATGGTTATCTCTTTTATTAAAATCTTATCCAAAGTAACTAGTGCTGTTATAAGAGCATTAATTTGAGAGCCGTTCCAAGACATTTGTTTCATCAAGAAAGAGGTGACATTAATCCTTGAAGTTGAATATCTCGCCAAATTCTTTGTGTGTATGCAATATGACTTCTATTTCTGAATTTACTCAGTTTGAAGCTGACCTTATAATTTAACAAAATGTTCACATTTTCTGTGGAGATAACGTTATCAGTTTTTGCCTTCGTTTAATCTCACAACATTTTGACAGTCTACAACTGTCACGGCTACCGTTTTGAAATGTACGAGTATTTACGTAAAGAGTTAAACACTTCGAAATGCAATATTGGTTCTTGTTTGTGCTCATCGTTTAACGAAAATAATTATTGATAATTTTGCAACGTGAAATAATATTATAAGTTCTTTTCCTAGCATTTTTAGTTGTTCGGGAATTTAACTACAATCATGAGCAATTCAAAGACTACAACCAACTACCCGTCCTTAATTTGGAGCCGCTGGCTTCAGGAAAGGGTGATATTCCTTGTTTTGATCATAAGAAATTCAAAGTTCTAATGCTAAGATATATATCCAAGTAGTGCAGTTTTGCAGACATTATATGCACTGTTATCACCTAAGTAAAATAATTTCATTTTTGTGTATATAATGATGTATACCTTGAATCAGTAATGGCAACTTTGCTCTTAATACTAGGAGGAGAGACAAAACGGAGTATTTATAAATCTCGCAGTACTGTTATTAGCTGTACTAATCTGTAAAATGATGTTTTCTATTTTATGTTCAATATTATTTCAGCTTCTTGCACAGTCGATGTGTTTCTTTCTAAAAGTGTTTGAAATTTTAACAAATTGCTAATTAAGAAACAAATAGTAACAAACGCAGGTGCCTTCAGAGTATCAATACTGAGCTCATAGATTACAAACAACCGGGGAAACTTTCATCACTTTCTCCTAATTTCTTAATTTTCTCCCGGACATTTGTGCTCTCACATTTCGTGTTTTGAAAACATTTGATTTCACAAAAAAAAACTCCTTTTTGAGTCTTTGAAAAAAATTCTGTCTAAACTTTCAAACAGAAGGTTTAATTCCACCATATCCCTTTTTCTTCTAATTCCGTACATCGGTAGTACAAAACTTTTTCTTGTTCTATTACCTTAAACATTCCATCTTAAGTGACTGTTTTGTATTGTTACTTTGCTCTTATCTAAATATGCAGTTAAACAAAATCTGTTCATGTTAACAGGTTAAGAGTATCTACCTGAGGCACGTAAAGTTCGTTTTTCACCCTCCAATAAAGTGATTTTTGTTTTAGTAGCCGGAAAGATAAATTATCTCGCCATATCATCGAGTTGAACATGCTTACAAAGAATCAATGCATGTGCTGTTTTCTCTTTCTGCGCTGATGCAATGAACGTCTTCGAAACCAACTGTACAGTTTGATCGCACGAGAAACAAGAGCCAAACAGTGGATTTCTTTACAGAAGTGCTACTGACGTTCCTAGAAATATCTTCGATCTATGCATTTTAATCTGACATATTCAGTTTCGTAAGTTCAGTGTTCTTGGTGAACTATACCCTTCACAACTGCCTCATCCGAAAAAGAAGATTTCGCGATCCATAAAATATTAAAACACAGAATACACAAATTGCTCATTCCATTCTCATCTGGTTTAATAACAGGAACTGAATAACAATAACCTGTAACCCCTATGAATAACAAGTTAAGACTTCTTGGTAAAAGAATAAGGTAGTTCGTTACTCAATATAACACAAGATCACTGGTTTTGTTCCCAGAGTCCTTGCGTGAAAACATGATCACCGAAATTATTTGGTTACATTCAACAAAACTGGTTGCTTGGCAACAAAGTCACTAAAGTGAAACATCGCTTTATTATAAAAACATCCCATCAATAAGTTGCTTTTACTCGAGATTAATTTCTTTCTGTTATCGGCTTTTTTCTTATGCAAGCGCCCTTTCATTAAAGAATCCTTTTAGCCTCTGGTGCGAGAATTACAAGAAATGTCCAGCACAAAAGAGGGATTTAAAGTGCATTTTACTAAATACAGGGAAGATTGTTTTAATCGATATGTATATCAATCATCCGTTGAAAGGGAAACTTGTTACAGAACGTGTTCATGCTTTCTTTTTTACTTTGTTCGTTAAAGATTTTAGCATATTTTTCTTGGGGAAAAAAGAATATGCTTCTAGTGTTACTATCTCATTGTGTCCATCTTCCAGTGGCTACCATATCTCTTCATCCATTCGTTTGATTTCAAAAATTTATCTTTGCATTGGAAAGCCTGCACTGTACCGCGAACTATGATCTATACGTCTTCGTCATCTTCCGATGCATACATTCGCTGCTAGGAGGCGTAAATGTACATGATATTGAGTTTAAAATATGTTTATTGCGTATCATTGCTTCTAAAAATACGATTAAAAACGCCTTTTCCTTTTGGTACCTTTTGCCAGAAGGACTATTTTACATACAGTTAGAAGATTGTGTATTATTTGAAGGAACTATCTAGAGGAAGAAAACATAAATTATTTACGGCTCGACATAGAAAGCGTCACACCCTGAAAAAATGTACAATATGAGGGGTGGCGCAGTAGTCTAAGCCAGGGGTCGGCAAGCATATTTTGTAAGGGGCCAAATAGTAAATATTTTAGGCTCTGTGGGCCAAGAGGCTAACTTGAGGATATTTACGTAGGTATATTTTTTTCTTGTTATTTAAGTAGGTAGGCCTACCTAAATATAAAAAAAAAGTTTTCATAAATTTATTGAACAAAATGTAACGTAATAATAAGTATACTAAGAAAAATACTACAATTGTTTGAAATACAGCTCTACTAATAAGAAGAATGTAATTGCTTTTTTTGGGTGGATAATATTTCACTAAATTGGGGTTCAATGTTAGTGATCCCTATCATCAAAATTGATTTCAAATATTCATCTGTTTGTGCTGACCTGTATTGAGATATTTCGTATTTCATCTTTGAAAATGTCTTTTCGGATAAAGGTAACAGAGCATTTCTTTAAATTGGTAGTGGTATTTTATTCCACTCCTCTTCCAGTACTTTCCATCCTTTCTTTTTAGCAGTCCCTAGGCACAATAGTCCATTGGTGACACATTAGATATCAAGTGAGGGTCACATTGATGAAGAAATTAATCGGCGTACAAAACTTGCCTGGAGAGCTTTTGGAAGAAACAGCATAATTTTCAAGAGCAATATGCCATTATGTCTTAAAAGAAAAGTGTTTGATCAATGCATCCTTCCAGTGCTTACGTATGGTGCAGAGACGTGGACCTTAACTAAAAGAGACATACAAAGGTTGCAGACAACTCAAAGAAGCATGGAGAGGTGCATACTTGGTGTAACCAGGAGAGATAAGAAGAGGAACTCGTGGATCCGAAAAATGACAAGAGTGGAAGACATCATGATCAGAGTTAAATCCCTGAAATGGCAATGGGCTGGACATACTGCCAGAAGGACAGATCATCGATGGACAGCCGAAATTTTAGATTGGATTCCAAGGGACAGGAAAAGACCCAGAAGAAGACCACATGGGAGATGGGTGGATGAAATTCGAAAGTATGCAGGGGTGACATGGAGGAGACTGGCACAAGACAGACCGTTGTGGGGGAAACTTGGGGAGACCTTCGTCCAGCAGTGGATTGATAATGGTTGACAATGATGATGATGATGATGATATAAATTAACGCCACCTAGCGGCAGAATTTCTAATAATGGAGAGGTAGAGAATATGGATAACATTTTCGTCACAGAAAAGCTAATGTTAAGGGGAAAGAGTATTCTAAATACGTTTCCTGTGGAAGCAGCAATAGCAAAAAATATTTTGACATTTACGCGCCCTAGAGGGAAAACTGTGCATTACTTTAAAACTATAACATTCCCGATCTTTACTCTAGCAAAGGAACACAACAGAAAGGAATTTTCGATATTTTTAGAAACGGAGATACAGTTGTTAAGAAATACATTAACACCGTAGCGCCAGAACCTATAAATTCCAAAACCTATGAGTGCAGACAAAGAATACAAAATGTAAGTCGTATCTCGTGTTAAACGACGTTTTGAAATCGAGCTTTTGGAAGCAGAGGTATCCAGAAAAACAGAATAAATATTTGCGCTTCGTAGCGGAGAAATTTTGCGTTATTTCCGGAAGGAAACTCCCACAATTATTTTCTTGCAGTTAGTAGTATTTATTTATTTTTTTAAATCCTGTTTTAGAAGCGCAGATATTGCTGTAAATATGATGTGAACACAAACGCGAACTTATAAGCTCTGGTGGCAAATTTGTTCGTTAAGAAAAATTTGAAATTACGTGCAAAACATTTTGCACCAGTAACGCTCTCGGACATAAATAATTTTTCCAAATTTGAAATTTAGAAGCAAAGATATGGAGAAAAATATGATGCACGCCTACGCCCTCGGCCGGAAAACGTATGAGTCACTTTAAGCATGAAATATGTTCGAGTTTTCTATCGCGAGCTGTTTCTCAGCAGAAAAGATTGCTTTGCAATCAAGTTTTCTGAAGCGTACGTATTGTTGAAAATTTTTCTGGTTCATTTGCCTGACGATTACTTCACCGAAGGGTCAATTGACCGAAAATCACTTCACCGAAGGGTCAATTGACCGAAAATTACTTCACCGAAATGATTGTTTCGCCGAAAGATCACTTGATCGAAACGTTCATTTCACCGAAAAGTCACTTGATCGAAAGGTACATTCCACCGAAGGGTCACTTGATCGAAAACTTTGAACTTCATTACAGAATCTGCTAAAGCGTGGTGCCAGTTCGGAAGACAGACCACCGAAACCTTAGAGGATCACACTCATATTGCACGTTTGATTTCTCCGGGTCACGAAGAACGCAAAGAATTAATTATAAAACAAAAATAATTAATTTTAAGACCCTAGACATCGGTTTAGGCTTTTTCAGCTAATTTAAATCAACCATGTTTCGGCATCTAGGTCCCCCAATCCAGGATCATAATCCTACGGTTTACATAACAAGTCAAGTTAATACTACTGTGCATTTACTCGGACACAAAAACTCAGCTTTAAAATCAGCGATGAACATGAGCACGGAAGATTAAAACTTCTACAAAGCCTATATCTAGGCCTAGGGCCTAAAAATTATCGTTTTTGGTTGAGTTGTAGGGGAACATTATTAACTTGATTCCTTAAGGCAACCTGATATACATATGAGCACGGAGGACTAAATTTTGTTAAAAATGCCCAGATCCAGTCCTAAGGTCTTAAAATTTATGTTTTGGGCTTGAGTAAAAGTGCAGCATATTTTACTTTAAATTTTATGTAACCTTTATAAATATGAGTTTGGAGGGTTAAAATCTGCTAAAAAGGTCTATATCTAGGCCTATGGTAAAAAAATTAGTGTTTTGTGTTGAGTAATTTGCTGGGTAAACCTTATGAATGTGAGCTCGTACAATTAAAATTTACTAAAAAGGCCGAGACCTAGGCCTTATAATTAATTTTATATTTCAAAAGACATACCTATGGCGAGGTGTTTTATAGAAATCGAAAGTGCATTTTTTATACAATCCCATGACGTTTAGGAGGCCAGTTTTTCAAAAACCCGCATCACACTCCAGTAAATCCCTAGCAACAAAATTCTAAGTCATAAAATGAAACTTCAGGCAGATTACGCCAAAAAAGAAAAAAATGAGTAAGAAATTGCAATGCAATATCCCTTATAACGAAGTAAATTTCTCCGTCATTTCTGTCCACGCCAGGATTCGAACCCGGATCCCCTCACCCCGGAATAAGTCACTCTACCAATTGAGCTACGAGGACGTTTTTTCTGACTGCTATCTGCCTTTATGTCGTGTGCGTCCTGTTGGCCGGTACGCCACACCCTTTATTGGCAATTTTTATTTATTTAAATATTTGCACGTCTATGCCAACAAAGGGATATTGTATATAGATTAAGATAACACAACGTAGTTGTCACAAATGTCTATTTTTTCAAGCCGACCATGGTTTCGCTGGGTATTGACCTAGCTTCATCAGGACGAATGACACGTAAATATTCAAATTGTATATGACATCATAAATGGTGTTTACAGTCACGTGTTTTGGTTAGATGCTTCCACGCGTTTGATAGAAATGGCGTGGATGCCATGTCATTAACAAGTTGCGAAGACTTCTGATATATATGGAAAGTTTCAAAAATATCAAGTTTGGTGGTTGAATCTGGCTTTTCAATAAGTTTTGCTTCTTCAAAGAGAAATTTGTGGTCCTTTTCGTAACAGTGTTTATCCATCGATGACTTCTTTAGGTCACAATTCCGAATGTAGGTCTTGTGCTGCTTCAATCGAAAGCGCAAGGCTCTACGGGTCTGTCCTATGTACGAATTAGTCAAACTTATAAATTCTATTGATCCTCACATTCAATTCAGCTACGAAACTGAAAATAACGGATGCCTACCATTACTTGACGTCCTGGTAACCCGCTTGAATGGATCTCTCGCAACCACAATTTATCGGAAGCCTTTCGCGATTTTTTCACCTCCACATGCCAAGTCTAATCACCCTTATCAACACAAACTCGGCGCTTTTTACAGTTGCGTATATCGCGCGATACATATATGTTCAGATAAGGACAGTTTGGAAAAAGAACTTCATTTCCTTAAACGTGTTGCAGTACAGCGAGGATATAACCCTTCCATTATAGACAAGGCTCTAACAAAATTCCGGAAACCGAAGCCCATCTCCACATTGACTCCTGTGATGCGCCCATTGCGAGAGAATTTTGCCATTATTCCATTTTCCCGTGACAACCTTTAATTTTAAGGTGTTTTTAAGCCTATAAACAAAATGAGATTTTTAGGATCAAAGGACTATGTAGAAGACAAAAACTCGTAGGGAATTTATCAAATTCCATGTGAATCTGGCGCTTCGTACATAGGACAGACCCTTAGAGCCTTGCGCTTTCGATTGAAGAAGCACAAGACCTACATTCGGAATTGTGACCTAAAGAAGTCATCGATGGATAAACACTGTTACGAAAAGGACCACAAATTTCTCTTTGAAGAAGCAAAACTTATTGAAAAGCCAGATTCAAATACCAAACTTGATATTTTGGAAGCTTTCCATATATATCAGAAGTCTTCGCAACTTGTTAATGACATGGCATCCACGCCATTTCTATCAAGCGCGTGGAAGCATCTAACCAAAACACGTGACTGTAAACACCATTTATGATGTTTTATACAATTTGAATATTTACGTGCCATTCGTCCTGATGAAGCTAGGTCAATACCCAGCGAAACCATGGTCGGCTTGAAAAAATAAACATTTGTGGCAACTACGTTGTGTTATCTTAATCTATATACAATCGTCACAAGACTGTAGTCTTTGAGGTAAAGAAAGGGATATTGTATTGCTATTTCTTACTGAAAATTCTACGTTTTCGCTAAAGTGAGCATTCGATGAAATGATCTTTCGATCTAATGAACTTTTAGGTGAAGTAATCCTTCGGCGAAATGAACTCTTCCATCAAATTATCTTTCGATGAAATTGATTTTTAGGGGAAGTGTCCCGTCAGTGAAGTGAACTTTTCGGTCAAGTGACCCTTCGGTGAAATGTATTTTTCGATAAAGTGATTTTCGGTTAAGTAATCTTTCAATCAAGTGAACGATGCCCGCTGCAAATACATCAGAAACAAAAATATGAACTTATGCGCCTTAGCAGAACTTCAGCTCAATCAGAGGCAAAAAAGAAAGAACTTTCCTAATCTGAAATAAGCCATGGAACTCAAATTTGGCATTACCTCCTCGCCATAGGAACTTCAGGAAACCCATGCATTGGCTTTTCATTTCAATGGGATATTCTGATCCTTTGCATCTTGCTGCTTTCTCGTCTTCATGTAGAAAACACGTTCAATTGTTGCCATGAGACATAATAGCATTCTCAAACACCAACAAAATTTCAAATTTCTGTCGCGTAAGTATGTGGCAACAGCTCAGTTTGCGTATGATATTGCGTGATACGAACCTGCAGATGTATATTCTTCTCTTGAATGTTTCGTGTAACCTAAAACTTCATATGCATATGAGTTTACAGGAACGTATCTTCATGAACAGGCAAAATGAAACTCTCACCTCACGAAGAAAAGGGAAGCCAGACCGTGAAGATCAAATACGAAAATGCGCAGTGCCAGTTATATGATAAGGTTTTAATCGCGATAGAACATTATAAATGAAGATAACTGTAATTCAAGCCGTAATTAATACTAAAACACAAAGCAGCTAGACTTGATGCTCGATTTTAAAACTTCCAACCACTAATGACTAAACCGTATACTAATGATCCGAAATTTCTAGGTGTAGAATAGAAATACGTTTCCAAGGTTTCGTACGTCAACCAGATGGCTTTCTTAAGGAAGGCAGACAGCAAACTGAATAATAGAACGGTTCAACATTTTGAACGTGGTGACTTGACAATAACGAATAGATGCGAACGTAAGCAGGTATTCTAGGACACGAGGCGTTATGCTCGCTTAGCATGCGGAATCATGGAAGGAAAACCAAGAGGCAATCACTATTTGAAGAACTGATTCCAAACTCGTGGCAACTCTAGTGAGACGCTATCATTGCACGACTCGCTGTTGGTTATGATCTCCAAAGTTTCGCAACTGGCAGTAGATTTCGAGGTGGAGTAGGAAGCTAATTTCTTTACGTCATCCCACATAGGAGCGGCGGACTTGAACTTGACTTTTCTGGATAGGGCCGTGGTTACTTTGCCGTTGTGTATGTCCCTTTTATGTTCGTTAACTCTAATTCTAAATGAACGTTTAGTCATTCCAATGTAGTATCGCGCGGATCCGTTCTGATTTAGTAGAGGAATAGCATAAACGCCTGCTTCATTGGAAGGTGGGGTCTTCTCAGTGTTTTCCTTAAGCATGGTATATAAAGATGTCGGAGATCTGATGCCAACACCGAGGTTCATATTCAGGTTGAAGTTCATCTTCTTGAGTGCTCGAGAACGCGCTCAAGAAGATGAACCTCGGTGTTGACATCAGATCTCCGACATCTTCATATACCATGCTCAAGGGAAGCACTGAGAAGTCCGCACCTTCCAATGAAGCAGTTGTTTATGCCATTCCTCTACTATACCCGGACGGATCCGCGCGATACTACATTGGAATGACTAAACGTTCATTTAGAATTAAAGTTAACGAACATAAAAGGGACATAAAGAACGGTAAAGTAACCACGGCCCTATCCAGAGAAGTCAAGTTCAAGTCCGTTGCTCCTATGTGAGATGACGTAAAGAAATAAGCTTCCTACTCCTCCCCAAAATCTACTGCCATTCGCGAAACTTTGGATATCATAACCAACAGCGAGTCATGCAATGATAGCGTCTCACTGGAGTTGCCACGAGTTTGGAACTAGTTCTTCAAATAGTGATTGCCTCTTGGTTTTCCTTCCATGATTCCGCGTGCTAAGCGAGCATAACGCCTCGTGTCTTTTAATACCTGATTATGTTCGCATCTATTTCTTATTGTCACGTCAAGTCACCACGTTCAAGTTGTTGAACCGTTCTATTATTCAGTTTGCAGTTAGCTGTCTACCTTCCTTGAGAAAGCCATCTGGTTGATGTGCGAAAGCTTGGCGACTTTGATTTCTATTCTACGCCAAGAAATTTTGGATCACTAGTATAGTTATACTATTTAAATACAGTTGGTGTATTGTTCCTTGTTATTAATTCATTAATGACTAGTTTCAAACCAACGTCAGTTGCTAAAAGCATTTATTTATGGTAAAAGAAAACCAAACCAAACCAACCATGAGGTGTTTTACCTGAAAACTTAAAGAACATGATTCTAACAGGTAAACTGTTAAAAGCGACCGATTCTTCTATGCCATCATACTGAGAAAATAAGTGACTTCACAAGGTATGTACATACAATTCCATATCATATACTGTTTGTGATTTGCTTACCTTCATATACTCAACAGGAATATTGTTTTATTTTGGCTTTTATCATTAAGTCTTTGTATTGTTTAATGCATTCAGGACATTTTGTGTCTTTCATTTCTACAATGGCCAGCGTATGTTATGGATAATTACGACGGAATTCACTTGTAATTGTGTTTCTCATTTTTTTGTATCATTTGTATTTCTTAAAATGTCACTCTATCTAATCGTATGTAAAACACCTAATTTATTTTGTCGAATTGTCATGTCCACGGTGTCGCTGTCTCTACCCGCTTATATGTCACGCCATTGTTACTGACAACGTTGACTATATATACGCCACCTCCATTAGGACTGTCTTTATGTCATCTGATGATGAGCTTCTAGGAATACCCGAAAGATCTAATGACTTTAATGTTTTGCTTTTACCATCAATAAATTCATTTAGCAACTGAAGACGGTTTTAAACTAGTCATTAGTGGTTGGAAGTTTTATAATAATACATCAAGTTTAGCTTCCTTGTGTTTTAGTGAACTTTATAAAGTTTAAATGTCACTTTAATGACCCTTGTCGACTTTAACCTAATTTGCTGAGACATTACATTTTAATTCGTACTATCTGTCCTATAGCTGACTTAATCAAAACACCTGAAATTCAGTAACTAATAAACTAAAAACACCGGCAAGTGCGAGAATTTAGCAGAAAATCTTACTTACAAGTTCAACATCCACTTTTATTGGATCAGAAGGTCACGTGAAAATGAAGAGCTTTGCATGTACTGCGTTTTGTAAGAAACAATTGCTGACAGAAATCAAATACTTCAACCTATCAACTTCAACAAGACAAAGGATTTACAGCTGTTAGCTCACTTTATAGCAGATATGATCCACATAGATATTTAAACGCATGATCTTGTCGTTCGCTTTTATCTCGCTTCGCCCTCAGACTATATCGTACTCACACATTGCCTTTTACCACTCTGCACATCGTTCTATTTATCTTTGAACTTTGACTCACTGTCAGGAAGCCAGCTTTGAAAAACTCGTCGAAAGAAATAATGTGTTGTTAAGTGAGAAAAATATTTAACCAGGAGAAACCAAATTCCCATATGACCACAGAAACTAAGACGGGTGGTTAAATTACAGGCATGCATCACACATGGTAGTTCAAAGAAATATGCGTAGAAGTCAATCAAAATGTTATAGATCATTCAAAAAGTAAGTAACCAAACGTACAATATACTGAATAAAATACTAGCAGTACGAAGTAAACACATCAAATAGAATCAAATTTTGTGTGGAATTTTCAAAAGAAGCGTACCAAAGCTTTTGAAAATCTAGTGTCGGAGGTTTCAGTAGAAGAACGAATTTGTCCTAATTTCTGCTACGGTGGGAATTCAAATAATGGTAACTGCGGGACATGGATGATAATTGTTCAGAAAACATGGTGCGTAAATATTTTTCGTAACTGCTTTTTATTGGAACAAAGGAATATATTTTGAACTCAACTATGAACGCACATAGCGGTTTGCATAATTTCTCTAAACACTGCTTTAAGTGAAAGCATTTATCCGCATTTTGTACATGTGACCGTTTAGAGATCGTTGAACAACTTGGGCGTGAACTCATTGCTAGTGAAACAAATCAAGAAACAAAATGTCTCCAATAATTTTAGAAGGAAACTCACAAAAACACGAAAACGGTCTTTCGTTCAAGTTCCACAGAACTACCTGCCAAACGCTTTAAAAGCCGCATTTTTTTCTCAAATTTCGTTTTTCCATGGCCTGTCATCAGCGTTTTATTTCTGACATTTACTTTTTTTCGGAAACAAAATGATTCTTCACAAGCTTTTTTAGTGGTTGCAATATATAACTTTAAACTACACTTCTTTTTGAGTTTCAATTCTTAAGTAAATTTTGTTACTACTTTTGATTATCGTTCAGAACGATACATGAGTCCCCCAAATTTTCTTGTACGTTTTGGCAACACATACGCTGGTTAAGAAGTAAATGAAAACTATACGTCGAAATAAAGTGGTGTAAAATAAGAGATTGTAAAGATTCTGCTGTTAGTAGAGATTGTAAAGGATGTGCTGTTAGTTGAGATCATAAAGAGTGTGATATCAGTTTGGAGTACCCCACAATATACAAAATCAAAATGTTTATATATTTCTTTCCATCATATAATCCGAGGAGGCGCAAAATCCCGGAAATTAATCGCCGGATAGTTCTCAGCTGCATGCTGTATTTATTATCGGCTGCAATTTCTTACAGAAAAGTCGCGATCGAAAAAGGAAGACCCAACAGTCCAAAGAAATAAAAAAAAAAGCGATTTCCTTATTTAAAAAATAACTGGAATTCTCAAATACTTTTGTGTTACATTCAAGCAAATGAAGAGCAAAACGCACTAAATTTGACAGTAACATGGTTTGATACCGTAGTTAGATATTTAAAGTTGCGTACGTAGGCTTCATAATGAGACTTGACAATTCCGTACATAGATTTCATACTTAGATATGACAGTTACGTAGGCACATTTCGTAGTGAGACCTGATAGTTTCATGGGCACATTTCATAGTGAGACCTGATAGTTCCGTAAATAGATTCCATTGTTAGACCTCACAGTTCTCTGTAGTTGGACACCATAGTTATACTTGCCGCACCCATGAACATGTGTGTGGCGACTTCGTTATTTAAAAAAAATAACTGGAATTCTTAAGTACTTGTGTGTTTCTTTCAAGCAAATAGAGAGCAAAAAGCACTAATTTTAACAGTTGCGTATTTAGATTTGTAGTTAGTTAGACCCGAGGCTTGCGTTATTAGTTTCCGTGGTTTGACTAACAGTTCCGTACATAGATTTCCTAGTGAGACTTGACAGTTTCGTGGACATATTTCCTAGTGAGTCCTGACAGTTTTGTAGACAAATTTCCTAGTGAGTCCTGACAGCTTCGTGGATACATTTCCTAGTGAGACTAGACAGTTTCGTGGATACATTTCCTAGTGAGACCAGATTGTTTCGTGGACAGATTTCTTAGTAAGATCAGACAGATTTTCTACTGAGAACAGACAGTTTAGTGAACACATTTCCTAGTGAGACCAGATTGTTTCGTGGACAGATTTCTTAGTAAGATCAGACAGATTTTCTACTGAGAACAGACAGTTTCGTGAACACATTTCCTAGTGAGACCAGATTGTTTCGTGGACAGATTTCTTAGTAAGATCAGACAGATTTTCTACTGAGAACAGACAGTTTAGTGAACACATTTCCTAGTGAGACCAGATTGTTTCGTGGACAGATTTCTTAGTAAGATCAGACAGATTTTCTACTGAGAACAGACAGTTTCGTGAACACATTTCCTAGTGAGACCAGATTGTTTCGTGGACAGATTTCTTAGTAAGATCAGACAGATTTTCTACTGAGAACATACAGTTTCGTGAACACATTTCCTAGTGAGACCAGATTGTTTCGTGGACAGATTTCTTAGTAAGATCAGACAGATTTTCTACTGAGAACAGACAGTTTCGTGAACACATTTCCTAGTGAGACCAGATTGTTTCGTGGACAGATTTCTTAGTAAGATCAGACAGATTTTCTACTGAGAACAGACAGTTTCGTGAACACATTTCCTAGTGAGACCAGATTGTTTCGTGGACAGATTTCTTAGTAAGATCAGACAGATTTTCTACTGAGAACAGACAGTTTCGTGAACACATTTCCTAGTGAGACCAGATTGTTTCGTGGACAGATTTCTTAGTAAGATCAGACAGATTTTCTACTGAGAACAGACAGTTTCGTGAACACATTTCCTAGTGAGACCAGATTGTTTCGTGGACAGATTTCTTAGTAAGATCAGACAGATTTTCTACTGAGAACAGACAGTTTAGTGAACACATTTCCTAGTGAGAACAGACAGTTTAGTGAACACATTTCCTAGTGAGACCAGACAGTTTCGTGGACAGGTCTCTTAGTGAGATCAGAAAGTTTCACAGTTAGACCTGACAGTTCTATGTAGTTAGACGCCATAGTTAGACCTTCCGCACCCAGAAACGTGTGTGTGGCACTGAGCTTTCCTAACTTACGCGATTATCATTCACGAGAGCAAATAAGACTGCCATCATTGCATAGTATTAATATTGCTTTAGGTTATCCTAATATTAATGAAATTTTTCTAATTTACTAAATGTGCGACCTCTCCTGACAATTGCGACACCGATGTTTTAAAAATCAAAGTGCCACAAAGCATTTTTAAAGCTGCGTGTTTTCCGCGTCGATATATGATCCAGAGAACCTAATTCTCTTACCTTTTTTAACAGACAATCCGCGAATTATACGACGAAATTACGGTACATCCCAATAATGTCTAACTACCGACAAATACCTTTCGACATCTTCAATCTTTGTACGTCAAAACTATCACACCGTACGTGATAACAATTCCGATTACTGTCAGGATACTTTTTCTGTTGAAATCGGTAATTTGCCAGACGCTAAATCCAATAGGTTTATCGATCTTAAGGAGAAGATATATTTTATCATTCGTAGATGCGTCGAGTTTCGCAGTCAAGATGTCAGCATTTAATCTCTCACTGGATTTTTTAACACTATCTGCGCAGATCGCCATTACCAATAACGAGAATATTTCAAAGCAACAGAACAAAACGTTGGCAACCAGTGTAACGATATTAGTATTATGAAATCCATACACGAACATAAACATACACGTTTGAATGGAGTAAGAGAAAGACAGAAACACAAGGAATGCGATGATTTCATCTGCTTCAGATGCAAATTTTCTGATTCCATCGTAAAAATCTATAATGCTTCTTAACTGCGGTGAGTTGTTTTTAAAGAGCTTGCTTCTAAAATCTTCGATTATCGTTGAAATTAGGAGACACAAGGTGGCGAAAAACACCATGAAAATGCAATGCATACAGTGGCCAAACCACAGCCATGTTATAAATCCTCCTCTACTTATCACGGTGCTTATCATACCACTGCTATCGATTCCCAGTAAAAATAATACAAGAAATTTGCTTTTCAAAAAGTATTCGCTTATCGTTAGTGGGATGTAACACAAAATCAAAGCAATCTGATATACCAAGACAGTGGTTGTTGTTATGATTGAGAATTTCCGTGTTCTCGAGAAATGTATCCATGCTCCAGTATTCCAGCAAAATTCTATCAGAGATTCGCAAATGGAGAATAGTTCCTTTCTCCTTTTGTAGAGTACAAAATACATTGTTAATGTCGTGAGCCTTGTTACTAGTTGGAAATACTCATATTTGGTCACTGGCTTCGATGCAAATAAATATTCTACTATGTTCGGTGCTTGAAAAATAAAAAAAGCCAACATTAGCACCTTTCTTATTGAACACAAAAGCCGGCTGAGGACGGATCTTTGATTTTCTGATGTGACATCGATACATACTAATTTGAAAGCAAAAAAAATGAAACTGAAAATATCGAGAATTCTTGTTCTGAGAAGAGATTTAGTATTGATCTTTGAAGAGGTGTGTTCGCATTCTCCAACCACATTTAATACACTTATGTGTCTCATGGTCCTTCAGAGTCTTTTCGAAAGTTTTGCGAAACAAACTGCTGCTTTCGTGAAATTTCTATAAACGTTTTTTTTTGAACAATAACTGTGAAATCATATGGCTTAAAAATATTTCGTCTACTCTGCAAAGCATGTTTTTATGCCAATTTTTTTAAATATCTAAACTTTTTTAGCCTCGCGTCCAGGTGCATGTCTGATCGGAGTAATATATTGTTTCGTACAATATGTGTTCTCCAACCAATTAAGGAATACCTGACGTACACGTTCTTTGCACGTGACACCTGAAAAGTGAAAAAAAAGTCCGGAATGATATTTTCAATGAAGAAACCCCTCTGCATTAAGAAGGTACCTAGTAGTCTAGATTTTATTTCGCAGTTCAGAAAAGCGATTTGTAGCGTGATGCAAACTCCTGATAAAGAATCGGTTGTTATCCGATGGTGCTTTGGATAATTTAGGGATTTCTATGACTGCCCGGCTTGTGTGAAGCAATTACAGATGCCAAAGCTTTGCAGAAATTAAATTTCTGATTTTTTAAACTAATCTTTCATTAGTTGAAAGTTTCTGAGATTTTTCTGTACATCAGAATTTAAAACGATCAAATATGCTTCACGTTTTACTATTAGAGAAAAATAAAGACCACTAATTAATTGATTGTTACGGTTATTTTATACGAATTGTTTTCTTGTAATTCATTTGTCTCAGGTAAATTCTACAAAGGAATCATTCTACAGACAATCTCTTTCAACGGAAACTTCTATATCGCGAGTGATTTTATTAGCAAAACATTTACTTGAAATAACTGTTCACTTTTTATTTCAAAAGGGAAATAGCGCTGCTAATTTTCCAAATTTTTTTTAACGCTATGCGACTTGTAATTTGTTTATTTATGACATTTCAGGCGGAACCTATATTTAAATAAACTGTTCACTACTTTTATTTTAGATGGGTCTCATCAGAATTCAGTTTCTGTTAAGTAAACCTATATGGCAATATTTTTTCTTCAAGTAAATCTATAAGGTAATATTTTCTTTCAAGAAAATTTCATCAGGTTTTAATCTTCTGAAAGAATAATTCGCGACGCTTATATTTTGTTATATTTATATCTACAAATTAACCAGCGCTGTTATAAAAACGTTAGTTTGAGAAAAGGTCCAGAACATTTGATTCATCCAGAAAGAGGAGGTGCTATTAATTCTTGAAGTTCAATATCTCTCAATTCTTTTTATGTGTGCAATATGACGTTAGTTTGAGAAAGGTTCAGAACATTTGATTCATCCAGAAAGAGGTGCTATTAATTCTTGAAGTTCAATATCTCTCAATTCTTTTTATGTGTGCAGTATGACGTTAGTTTGAGAAAGGTCCAGAACATTTGATTCATCCAGAAAGAGGTGCTATTAATTCTTGACGTTCAATATCTCTCAATTCTTTTTATGTGTGCAATATGACGTTACTTTGAGAAAGGTCCAGAACATTTGATTCATCCAGAAAGAGGTGTTATTAATTCTTGAAGTTCAATATCTCTCAGTTCTTTTTATGTGTGCAGTATGACGTTAGTTTGAGAAAGGTCCAGAACATTTGATTCATCCAGAAAGAGGTGCTATTAATTCTTGAAGTTCAATATCTCTCAATTCTTTTTATGTGTGCAATATGACGTTAGTTTGAGAAAGGTCCAGAACATTTGATTCATCCAGAAAGAGGTGCTATTAATTCTTGAAGTTCAATAACTCTCTCAATTCTTTTTATGTGTGCAATATGACGTTAGTTTGAGAAAGGTCCAGAACATTTGATTCATCCAGAAAGAGGTGCTATTAATTCTTGAAGTTCAATATCTCTCAATTCTTTTTATGTGTGCAGTATGACGTTAGTTTGAGAAAGGTCCAGAACATTTGATTCATCCAGAAAGAGGTGCTATTAATTCTTGAAGTTCAATATCTCTCAATTCTTTTTATGTGTGCAATATGACGTTAGTTTGACAAAGGTCCAGAACATTTGATTCATCCAGAAAAAGGTGTTATTAATTCTTGAAGTTCAATATCTCTCAATTCTTTTTATGTGTGCAATATGACGTTAGTTTGAGAAAGGTCCAGAACATTTGATTCATCCAGAAAGATGTGCTATTAATTCTTGAAGTTCAATATCTCTCAATTCTTCTTATGTGTGCAATATGACTTCTATTTCTGAATTTATTCAGGTTGAAGCTGACCTTATAATTTAACAAAATGTTGACATTTTCTGTGGAGGTAACGTCAGTTTTTGCCCTCGTTTGATCTCATAACGCTTTGAGGGTCTACAACTGTCATAGCCGCCGATTTGAAATATACGAGTGGTTACGTAAAAGTTAAACACTTTGAAATGCAATATTGGCTTTTGTTAGTATTCATTGTTTGTCGAAAATAATTATTGATAATTTTGAAACGTGAAATAATAGTAAAAGTTGTATTCCTAGCATTTTCAGTTGCTCGGAGATATACTTACCATAGTGAGCAATTCAAAGCCTACAATTAATGACCCTTCCTTAATTTAAAGCCGCTGGTTTCCGGAAAGGGTGATATTTCTTGCTTTGAGCAGAAAAACTCAAAGTTTCAACGCTAAGATGTGTATCCAAGTAGTTCACTTTCGTAGACACTATTTGCACTGCTATGACCTGAGTAAAATAATTTCTTTTCTATGTATATAGCGATGCATACCTTGAATCAGTAGAGGCAGCTTTGCTCTTAATACTAGGAGCAGAGACATGACGGGGTATTTATAAATTTCGCAGTACTTTTAGCTGTACTAAACTCTAAAACTATATTGTTTCTATTTTATGTTTAATATTATTTTAGCTTCTTCCATATTCGATGAGTTTCTTCCTAAGAATCTGTTTGAAATTTTAACAAATTCCTATCTAAGAAACGGATGGTAACCAATGTATGTGCCTTTAGAGATCAATACTTAACTCATAAATTACAAACAAACGGGAAATTTTCATCACTTTTTCCAAATTTCTTAATTTTCTCCCGAAAATCTTTGTGATCTCACATTTCGTGTTTTGGAAACATTTGAGTTCACAAAAAAAAAAAAAGAACTTCTTTCCAGCATTTGAAAAAAAAATTGTTTTCATATTCTATCACAAGGTTTAATTCCACCATATCCCTTCCCCTTTTACTTCAGTACATCGATAGTATCAAATATTTATTTTGCTCTATTACCCTAAACATTCCATCTTACGTGACTGTGCAGTATTGTTTCATTGCTTGTACCTAAATATGAAGTTAAACAAAATCTGTTCATGCTAACAGGTAAACAGTATCCACCTGAGGAAGGTAAAGTTCGTTTTTCTACCTCCAATAAAGTGTTATTTGTTTTATTAGCCTGAAAGATAAATTCTCTCGCCATATTATCTTGATGAACATGTTTACAAAGAATCAATGCATGTACTGGCTTCTGCGCTGATCCAGTGAATGTCTTTGATCCAACAGTATAGTTTGATTACACGGGTACAAAGAGCCAAACGATAGCTTTCTTTACAGATGTGCTACTGACGTTTCCAGAAATATCTTCAATCTATGCTTTTTAATCTGACATATTCAGTCCGTAAGTTCATTTTTCTTGAACTATGCTTCCTTCACAAGTATCTCGTTCCAAACAAGGTTTTGCGATCCGTTAAACATGAAAGCACCGCATACACACATTTCTCATTCCATTCTCATCTGGTTTAATAATAGAAACTGATATTCGAAATATATTCCCTTATAAATAACACGTTAAGCTTTAGTAAAAGCGTAAGGTAGATCGCTACTTTCTATAAGAGAAGTTCTCTGGTTTTATTCCGACAGTCCTTACGTGAATACTTTCTCACCGAAACTATTTGGTTACATCCACAAACCCGGTTGCCTGGCAACAAAATGAAACATCGCTGTATTATAAAATCAGTTTGTCAATGGGTTACTTTTTCTCAAGGTTAGTTTCTTTGTGTTATCGCTGGTATTTCATTATACCAGCCCTTTTCATTAAAGAATTCATTTAGCCTCTGGTGTAAGAATAACCAGAAATGTCCAGCACAAAACAGGGAATTAAAGTACGTTTTGTTGAATACAGGGAAGATTGTTTTAATCGATATTCTCATCAACCACTATTATCAATCCACTGCTGGATGAAGGTTTCCCCCAAGTTTTTTCCACAATTGTCTGTCTTGAACCTGTCTGCTCCATGTCACTCCAGCATTGTTTTGAATTTCATCCATCCATCTCCCATTGGGTCTTCTTCTGGTTCTTTTCCTGTCACTCGGAATCCAGTCTAAAATTTCGGTTGCCCATCGGCGCTCCGTTCTTCTGGCAACATGTCCAGCCCATTGCCATATTTTTGTGATTTCATTTTGGTCATAATGCCATCCACTGCTGTCATTTTCCTTATCCACAAGTTCCTCTTATCTTTCCTGGTTACACCAAGCATGTATCTCTCCATGATTCTTTGAGTTTTCTGCAGTCTTTGTATGACTGTTTTAGTTAAAATCCATGTTTCTGCTCCATACGTAAGCTCTGGCAGGATGCATTGATTAAACACTTTTCGTTTAAGACATAATGGCATACCGCTCTTACAAATTGTTCTGTTTCTTCCCAAAGCTCTCCATCCAAGTTTTATACGCCGATTAATTTTTTCATCAATGTGACCAACACTTGATATCTGCTGCCCAAGATAAAGTTAAACAAAATATGTATCGGCTGTCTCAAGCTTTTCCCATCAATCGAGAAAAGCTTGAGACAACGGATACCTATATACACTATCTACGAACAAGTAATTGGACACCCCTGCAATCGTCGATATCTGTGGTCCTGATACACGTCACGGCCGCCGCCATTAAATATCGTGGGGGAAACAACAATGCAACCAGTCGCATGCAAGATGCCACGCAGTTCGGAGCTCTCTGATTTCGAGAAAGGTGTAATCGTCGGGTATCACAGAAATGGCCGATCCATACGTGAAATATCCGGCGAGTTGAAGTACCCAAAATCGACAATGGCCTACGTGATTGGCAAGTGGAAGATGAGAGGTGACTGTCGGAATGTGTCCCGACCCGGCAGACCCACAAAACTGGGAGTTATAGACCGACTGGTGCTGGCCAGAGAAATTCGGAAGAACCGCACAAAATCGATGGGCCACATCCGCGAGGAGTTTCAACAGGCATCCGGGAGTGTTCTTTCGATGAATACCATCCGTAAGAAAGCCCATCTTCTCGGTTATCATGGACGGGCTGCCGCCCACAAGCCTTTGATTACCAAGTCCAATAGCGCTGATCGGCTAACGTGGTGCAAAAAATGTCGACAGTGGACCGTTGAACAGTGGAGACAGGTTCTCTGGAGCGATGAATCAAGGTTCACCCTCTACCGTTCGGATGGCAGAGTCTGAGTTTGGAGTCTGCCTGGAGAACGCCTCCTGCCGGAATGTATTGCGCTAACTGTGAAGTTCGGCGGCGGTGAAATTATGCTATGGGGGTGTTTCTCCTGTTATGGCACGGGACCCTTGGTCGTAATTCCTAGTAGACTCCACGCCGATACCTACTGCACCATTTTGGATGACCATGCTTTTTTACGTTGTGGCAGTTTTACGGAGTGGACCCATGTTACTTTGAGGATGACAATGCCACCTGTCATGTTGCGAGGTCCACCATGGCTTGGTATGGCGACAATGGAGTTAATCGAATGGACTGGCCTGCGCAGAGCCCGGAACTTAACCCTATCGAGCACCTCTGGGACGAGTTGGAGCGTCGACTTAAGGGGTGCCCCTACCGTCCGAAATCGGTGAAGGAACTTCACTGTCTTCTCCAAGCCGAGTGGAAGAAAATACCGCTAGCCGTCGTACAACGCCTGGTTGAGAGTATGCCCCGGAGTGTTGCAGCTGTAATCATCGCTCGTGGAGCTCCACGAACTATTGAAGGTGAATAAACTTCGTTTTCTTTTGCTATCACAGGTGTCCAATTACTTGTTGGTAGATAGTGTATATATATATATATATATATATATATTGCTGCTCATATTTATAAGGACAGTTGTATTTTGCAGATAAGTACACAATAATCGCACACTGATGCATTATGCACATAACGTGGAATACCGAACCTACTGGAGTTTCAAACATGATATTTGGAACCTCAAACAACTTTTATAAAGGTAGAAAGGTAACTTTCATGTTTTTTAAGGTGTCCATAAATATAAGGCCACGAAAAGAACTTCCAAGAAAAACGAATAAACGTCCATGACGTGCATGTGTTATGCAAATTAGAGCAATGTCAGCTTAGGTGAAAGTGTTCTCGAAGACATTGCGTATGTCGTTTTGTGTAATAACACAAAACGAAATACGCAGTGGAAAGGAGTTAACTGCATTAGAGGTTCGAAAGTTATGGAAACTTCGCGGTGAAGAGTAATCATATCGTGAGATAGATGTTGCAATTAAAATGTCATAAGAAGGTGCGATAGAAAATGCAATGAAAAGAGGTATCAAGGGATCCGTTAAAAAGCGTTCCGGTCTCAAACGAAAGCTGTCGTCAAGGGATATTCAACGCATCATGGCAATGGCAACCAGGACAAAAAATGTCTTGTCGAGAAATTGCTGGCTCTGTAGCCGTCAATGCTTCCCATCAAACTGTTTCACGTGTGCTGCACAGCTCCACTGTCTCCGAATACTTGAAAACAAAAGCGAGACCCGCCCTCAACAGAAGACATAAAGAGATGAGGAAAGCAACTGTACTCCAGTGGATGCAGAATAACATCAGGTGGGATACAACTAATTTTTCCGACGAAAAACGTTCTAATTTAGGGGGCCCAAACGGCCTACATTATTACTCGGATGATCTCCGCAAAGACAAAGATGTGACACTGAGGAGACATCAAGGTGGTCTGTCGTTAATGTTCTGGGGTGGTGTTTCTGCTAATGGGAAGACCGATTTAGTCCTGATTCCTTCAAGTATATGAGTTCTGAACGATATATATATAAGTTTTAGATCAACAACTGTTTGCGTACTCGTGGCCTTTAGTTGGTGATAATTTCATCTTTCAGCAAGATAATGCCCCATCACACACATCGAGATTGTGCAAAACAATGGTTTTCGGACAAGAAAATCAGTGTTCTGAACTGGCCACACAATTATCCAGACTTGAACATGTTTCGGGTGCAATGGCTAGATTAGTATATGTTAATGGCAGACAATTTTCTACTGTTCCTGAGTTAGAAACGGAAGTCTTAGTAGCATGGGAGAAGATCATTCCTCAGTATTTGGAGAAACTCGTTGAAAGTATGCCTACCAGAATGGCTCAGTGTCTAGAGAACAAAGGTGGCCATACCACCTATTAAAGGTAATAATATTGTAAAATTAATTATGTTTACAAATGGAATAGCAAGCTGTCCTCATAATTTTGGACCTGTGTCCAAATGGCATTTGCGTTGTTTCTTGTAATTATAATGAAAAAACAAATACTGAATAATGTTTCTGCTATGTTGTGTCATCAATTACGTAAATATAAGGTTTTCCTGTTCTTGCAGTTATTTTGTATTGTGCATCACCAGTATTTATGGTGTCCTCACACTTTCCTTATAATTATGAGCAGCAGTGTATATATCATCCGTTGAAACGAAAACGTGTTACAGAACGCGTAAACAAAACAGTACGGGTTCATGTTTTATTTTTTACTTTGTTCGTGTTAAGGATTGTAGGTCATTTTTCTTGGGGAAAAAATAATATGCTTCTAGTATAACTATCTCAGTGCGTCTGTCCTACAGTGGGTACCATATATCTTCACCAATTAGCATGATTTCAAACATTTATCTTTGAATTTGAAAGCCTGTACTGTGCAAAAGAGGACCAATTCCTCTTAGTCATCTTCCGATGCATACATTCGCTGCTAGGGGGCTTAAATGAAGATGATATTGAGTTCAGAATATGCTTTTATTCCGTATCATTACTTCTAAAACCTGATTAAAACAACTCCTTTCTTTTTTTATACCTTTTACCACGAAGACCATTTTACATACAGTTAGTTCTTTCTTCAAACAACGCACAATCTTCCATTTAGGGGAAGAAAACGCAAATTGTATACAGCTCGACATAGAAAGCGTCATAACATGATGGAATGTACAATATGAGGGCCGCCCTGGTGGTGCAGTGGTCTAAGCGATGGCTTCTGATCACTTGTCCGAGATGGGTCCGGGTTCGAATACCGGTGAGGCATGGATGTTGCGTCTGTCTTACGTCACTGGCTCTCTCCCTTCCCCAGAGTCAGTGGCCCTAAATTATTAACTGGGGACTGCTTATAGCCCACTGAGTTGCTTACGGTGGTCGTTAAACCCTAAAAAAGATATGAGGCAATATTTACTAGTAATGTCGAAAAGCAGGTGAGATAGAATTGATCAAATGTTTGAGGGATTCCACGATTGCAGTGTGCGAATAATTTGGCCTGAATCAGTAGGTCATATAACCTTCCCTTGCTCTCCTCCTCCCATGATGGGCTATACACATTCGGCAACACAGTGGAGTATCGAGTGGAAAAGTGCCTGAGTGTTGTTCTGGTGCGTCGCTTCCAAGCGTCGGTGACCTGTATCCACAATTCTTTGACATTGCGTAGGGGTCGAGCAGAGGCTTTAATTCTTCTGTCATGTGTCGTCCATTGCTAACACGTCTGGGAACCTCACTGATCAGGGTAGCATTTGGACAACTCTTAGGCCCACACCACCTTATAGACTCATCGTCATATTACGCACAATTCGTGCGAGGGGTGAACTGTTGTTGGAACTAATATCACCCCAAACCATGACACCAAGTTGGAAGACCGTGCGACGCTCATGGACTCCAGTAAAATAAGCCCGCTGACCATGTCATATACATATTCTCTATCGTCAGCTCTGCAGAAGAAGCTGAACTAGACGCTAAATAAGACATGTTTCCATTCGTTCCGTCAGGTATGATTGGTACGGCATCACTGCAATATTGTGCCATGATGTGCCCTCGTTACCGTGGCAAGGAAGACTGCAAACCTGTCCCAGCTGATCTGCGACTCATGATACATGTCGTTATGAAACGCCCACGCTGTCTGTGCACCTCGTTAAATATCGTACGCTGTGGATTGTGGAGCTGATATGGCTTGGAGTCGAAATCGGTGATTGTAGCGCTTGGACGTGCACCAGTCCCACTACGGCGGCCTACGTCCCCTCCTCCAACCTATGTCGCCACTTTCGTTCGCCATTGTTGTATCCTGACGTGTTTCTTCCAAGACTCGACTCACGGGCTAACAGCCTTACGCATTGATGAAGTCCCTGTTAAATGTGACCCCTATAGGATTCTCGATGACGTCACCCAGGCATTTCTTGCGTGTGTGAATCTGGAGGAATTCGAGACCGCTGTGGTGTAGCGGAAGCATATCCGGCGAGTAACTGGAAGACCCTGGGTTCGACTCCCGGTGGCGGCCAATGAGAATTTTTCCGTGACTCACTTATAAACGTGGAAAGAGCGAAGATCTTCCTTTGATGTTCCTGGTCCACGTTAAATGTCTGTATTAATTATTCATTCGCCTTCTAATTATTTCTTCAGTTGCTGCTTACCATCTTTGGTGAATCCCCAGTATTGTGCGGGGCTCCAAGAAGCAACCTGCTAAATTGGCTTGGTAGTTAGCGTGTGTGAGTCTGGAGGAATTCGCGACCGCTGTGGTGTAGCGGAAGCATAGCCGGCGTGTAACTGGAAGACCCTGGGTTCGACTCCCTGTGGTGGGCAATGATAATTTTTCCGTGACTCACTTATAAACGTGGAAAGAGCGAAGATCTTCCTTTGATGTTCCTGGTCCACGTTAAATGTCTGTATTAATTATTCATTCGCCTTCTAATTATTTCTTCGGTCGCTGCTTACCATCTTTGGAGAATCCCCAGCATTGTGCGGGGCTCCAAGAAGCAACCTGCCAAATTGGCTTGGTAGTTAGCGTGTGTGAGTCTGGAGGAATTTGCGACCGCTGTGGTGTAGCGGAAGCATAGCCGGCGCGTAACTGGAAGACCCTGGGTTCGACTCCCTGTGGCGGCCAATGAGAATTTTTCCGTGACTCACTTATAAACGTGGAAAGAGCGAAGATCTTTGTTTGATGTTCTTATACGTGTTTTGCCATCGAGATCATTTCGACGAAGTGGTCCACACGCCGGGTCATAACGATCCAACTTAGCTTCGCCAATCCGTTTGACTTCCCCCCTCTTTCACTTATCACGGGATTAGTTCGCAACCGCAATCATTTACATAACCCATCCATCTGTCGACAGATAAACACAAAAATGTATGGCTTACATATATTTCCTGGTGTTCCGTATTGTATGCCGGAAAGTGTACTGGAACATAATACTGTACAGCATATTAAGTAAGAATGAAAGCTGGTGCATCGACCGGTGTCGCAGTGGTCTAAACAATGGCTGTCTTTCGTTAAAAAACGGACACCTATCAGCAACTTTGCTGCATGTTATTTTCAGAAATGCCACTTATTGTTATGCATTGCATGCTGACTGACTACTGCACCATCGATGGGCAGCCGAAATTTTAGATTAGATTCCAAGGGACAGGAAAAGACCCAGAAGAAGACCACATGGAAGATGGGTGGATGAAATTCGAAAGTATGCGGGAGTGACATGGAGGAGACTGGCACAAGACAGACCGTTGTGGAGGAAACTTATGGACACCTTCGTCCAGCAGTGGATTGATAATGGTTGACAATGATGATGATGATGATATATATATATATATATATATATATATATATATACCATCTGCCGATTCATTAATTGCCCCGTTATTTACTGCTTTACGTTCCACTTTTACACTGATTCCTCCCGAGGACCCTTGCATCCTCGGAGGAGATTTGAACTGCACATTATGGCCTTCCTTAGATCGTTGTTCTCTTCGTGGCGAGTACCGCACCCGACTAGTTGATGAATTAACGCAGTTTCTGTCGGATTACTATTTTGTAGATGCATTCCGTCAACTATATCCATCACGTATATCATACACCTGGTGTGCTTCTCCAGGGAGAGGTGCCATTGCAGCCAGATTGGATCGAATTTATATTTCATCTTCGTTAGTCCCCGTTATTACTGCTGTTTCACATCTACCTACAGCTTCTTCAGATCCCAGTGCGGTTTTTTTCACTCTGCACTTCCTCTCCGCCTTCCTCCACTCGACGCTACTGGACTTTTGATGATTCCTTACTTCAACGAGAAGACTTTTGCGCTGCTGTCAATTCTTTCTTGACAGCTAAGCGAACTCTTCTCGATAGTACTCCGAGTGCCATACGCCTTTGGCTGGATGTCAAAAAGGATTTAATTCTATTGGTCCGGCGCCTTGCTCATGCGATTCTCAATGACAGTAAGATGAAGGTTGATAATCTCCGACGCTTATTAGCATCTCTCCCCATGACGGATCCACTGTACGCAGAGTTGGAAGACGACTTTCGTGCTCAACTTCTGCCTCTCGCACAGCAAGCCATACAACGCCTGAAACTACTGCACCTGTCAACATCATCGGTTTCATATGAGGTCTTGTCTCGCTTGGAATCGATTCGTCATGCATCACAGTCCCTTCGATGTCTTCGTCTCCCAGATGGGACCGTCTCTTCCGATGCCTCCACAATTTGTTCTGAGGTTTACTTCTTCTTTGCGCCGAGCGGTGGCGCAATCCTCCGATCCCTATAATTCTTCTCTTCTATGTTTTCTTCCTCAGGTCTCCCCACATCTACTTTCCTCCCTTCTATCTGACTTCCCCTCTGTGGAAGTGGGGGAGGCTTTTGCCTCCCTTAACGCTCACGCTTCTCCAGGACCTGATGGCCTAACATACTCTTTCTGTCGCACTTTCCTACCGTCCCTTCTACCCTTTCATTCTGCCTGTTTCTCGTCTTCTCTATCCGCCTCTGCGCTTACGTCGGAATTTACCAACGCACATATCGTTCTCATTCCAAAAAAAGGAAACCCATTGGACATTGGAAATTGGCGCCCAATCTCTATCCTAAATTTCGACTACAAATTCCTCACGAAACTTCTTTCACGCCGTCTTAACCCCATACTTCCTTTTCTACTCTCATCCGACCAGTCATACACTGTACCTGGTCGGTCTATTAACAACAACAACATCTCCTTTCTTCTAAATCTTGTTTCTCTTGCTAAAACTCGCTCTAAAACACTAGCACTACTTAACCTCGATCAGAAATCCGCATTTGATAATATCTCTCACCACTATCTCTCTGCTGTTCTCCTCCGCTTTGGTTTCCCCTCTTCCTTCGTTACTTTACTCCTCAGCCTCTACCGAGGCGCACATTTTGATGTCCGAACGACCTCCTTCTTGACTGCTCCAATTCCTTTTAATCGTGGCATCCGACAGGGCTGTCCTCTTTCAGGACAGCTTTTTGCCCTGGCGTTTGATCCTTTTCTTTTGGCGGCTCAACGTTCGCTGCTTTCTCTTCTACCACCTCAGCTTCCGAGTACTCGCCACCATCGTTTTGTCTTCTCCGCATACGCTGACGATGTAACGTTTTGCCTTTGGAATGATGCTCAATTTTCCACCCTTCTTACAGCTTATCAACGTTATGCGGCCATATCAGGAGCAACACTTAATGCTTCCAAGAGTACTGGCCTTTGGTGTGGGTCGTATTTGGGCCGCGCCGATGCCCCGTGGGGTGCGGTTTGGTCCTCCACGGTCCAGAAGATATTGGGAGCCTATGTTGGTTCCCCACTCCAAGCTGCCTCAACCTCATGGGATGCACTTCTTTCTCGGTTGCGACGTACTTCTGCTTTTTGGGAGTTCTGTCGCACCTTCACCTCATATTTTCAGCGCGCTAACATTGCGCAACGGTATCTGCTATCACTCTGCTTTTTTTCGTGGTCGTTCACAACGCTGCGGAACTCTCAACTAGCGACACTCAACAACCTGCTCATTTCCGTCATATGGCCAGCAAAACATTGGATTGCCGCGGAAACTTTGTTCCTACCTGAAAACCATGGTAGAATTCTGATGAATGACGTCCGATTGTTCTACAGGGCGAACCGCGTAGTCTCCTTTTTGCGCCTTCTTCTTGCTCCCTCTCCCTCACTTCACTCTACTGTGAATGTACTCACTTCCCCCTTGATCCATCCTTTTCTTTTCTTCTTTTCCTCAGGATGGATTCCTCCACTTTTTCCTCCTCCCATTTCCCTGCTCTCCTTCCTGAGTCGTTGTTGCTTTTTCGTTCTCTCCCCCTTATCCGAGCCTTACCTACTACAACACTTGATCTCCTGGCCGAACCCCTCTTCTATTCCACCCTCATCCATCCACCTGATCAATCTTTCTTTCTTTTCCTTCCGTGGGTGCGCTCCGGCATCCTTACGGTTCAATCTCTTGTTAACACTGACCTCTCTTGGAAACCTCTCACATCTCTTTTACCCAGCTCCAATGCTTCTCTTGAGGCTGACTACGCTCTTCTTCGCTCCTCACTTCACTCTCTGTTTCCTTCATTAGTCTCTGCTCATGGCCTTCTTTCCGTTTCTGGACCGAGTCCTTTAGTTCCTTTTTTCCTCCCTCCATAGGGACTCGGTCGCTCTCGCTACCTCCTTTTCAACAGCTGCCCTCTATCGCTTTCTTCGAGCCCCCTGACTTCTCCCCATACTATTCCTAGCGCCCCTCCCTCTCTCTCCTTTCCTATCTGGTCAGCCTCCCTCATCCCTCTTTCCTCCCCGTCTGAACGTGACACCCACTGGCGCTTTCTACACCAACGGCTGCCTGTCCCTCTTTCCCTTTATAGGATGTCTTTACTTCCCTCCCCTCTCTGTTCTTTCTGCGGGCAGGAAGGAGATGTTCAGCATGTTTATTGTTATTGCCCCACAATTATGACGTTGTTGTGCTATGTTTTCCGCTTAGCTAACCATATCAGTGGGCACGATCTTCCGTTTCTTGCCTATGCGTGACTCCTATTGACGAAACACCCGCCTACATTTTTATCTCCACTATGTTCTTTTATTTTTGTTTTGGCTAAGGACGTCATTTACGTTTTTCACAATTCACAGCGACTTTCCACAGCTCCGTCCTGCATTCTTGCTGCAGGAGGGACAATGTGTTCAATCTTCTGTAATCGCATTCGTGCTCGTCTGCGTCTTGAGTACACCTCGGCGTGCTCTAAGCATACTCTTCCCCTTTTCCATCGGACGTGGGCCAGTAACAAACACTGGTTCCACGTCGATGGCACCTCTGTTATTCTTGACATTTAGTTACAGTACTTAAACTTCTTGCACCGTTTTTGCCTTGTTCTATGCACTTTCTCCAGCTCTCACTAGACCCGATACCGGTTTCTAGCTTCTTTCTTTTTTGGTGAAACTACTCCTCTATTGTGTGCCAGTCTTACTACATCTGCCTATACATTGGAAGTTCTTCCTTTTGTGTTTTCTCGCACCGGCCGCTTTTACTACTTGCACACTACTTGCATATGTGACATTCTTTCACATGTTTCATTTGTGCTTCCTTTGCGAAGAATTTTCTTAACACTGCTCATCGGTTGAACGTACATTTTTTTAGTGGATCTTTATCCACGCTGTGTAATGTTGTATTTCGATAAATCTATAGTGCTTATCACTCGAACTTCATGTTAACTGCTATATTCACTATTATACTATTCTAGATTATGTACTGTTGTAATTCTATTTTGTACAAAGAGCACAAAGTTTATATCACGCGTGCATGGACTCTTTTACAATAAGTGCCACATTCTTGCACTCGCATTTTGATTATTGTTTTCTTGCAATCCTTATAATCCACGGTTTTGTGCTTTTTTGATCCATATCCGAAATATTGTCTGTACACTATTTATGTTTTTTTGTATACCACTGAAATTCTTTCATACCAAATTCGATGTCGCACTTTTTTTTTGTTCATCTTTAGTACGCCTCTAAGGTTTATTATGTGCGTATGTACGTTTCCGCAACTTTCTCATGTTATATCTGTTATTTTAACACCTAATTAGTATATTGTCCCTCATGATATTGTCCTGTACCATACATATCTACCTGTATAGATATCCTTGTGCAACCTATGTTTATATCATTTATTATGTTTCTGTTTTTGGGGACCGTTGTTCCCCTCATTGTACATTTTCATCGTCATTTCCCCTTTATTCACTGTTATATTTTTTCGCCTGTCGAGATGGCAGATGGTCACACAATTTTCAATCCAAGAATCTAATTCTTGAAAAACACTGTGCTGTACTCATACCTTTTCTCGATGAAATGTTTTCCTTAGTATCTGTTGTTTGATTGTTCTATATGACACATGTTCTCTTTGTTGCACTTATTTAAGCATAATGTTTGCCCTACATCATGTGATTGTACTCTATGTCAAAACTTTTGACTTTTTTACGTATATATTCTGTGCACGCCACTGAGAGTTCAGTGTTTATTTCGACATAAAGCATTTGTTATCATCAGCATACCTGCAAAACTTCGTCTTCTGCTGTTTCTTATAATGTTGTTTTTGTTTTTCTGTATTTACACAGCATGTATCCCTGTATTTCTTTGTCTTATGCCGATATTCGATTCTGTGCATTTTCTCCATGTATCACCACATAGATTTCATCATTTTGTGTTTCGTCAAATGGAATGATATTCCTTTCATTGTATATATTACATCGTCATGTTAACCGTTGATGTTTATGCTTTCGACTGTCAAGTCGACAGACTGCCATGTATTTTATTCCACCAATAAATTTGTTGAACACACATGAACTCCATTCTTCTCCTTTTGTGTGAACTTGCGTGTTACGTTTTCATAAAATGGTTTTTCCGAGTACTTTTTCATATTTAAAAATAATGTTTTTCTTTATTGACAAAGCAGCCAAGTTTATTGAATGTGCATATCCTTGTGTGGCTCTAAGATATATCTTAATTCAATGCAGAAAAACATCTTTCGGAAGTTGCAGTTGTTGATGGAAAGTTTAATATGTGGTCTGCTAGTTTGTACTCCTTACTAAACACTATGTCCAATTTATTCAAATTTATG
Organism: Macrothele yani; assembly: GCA_039090855.1. Taxonomy (NCBI): domain Eukaryota; kingdom Metazoa; phylum Arthropoda; class Arachnida; order Araneae; family Macrothelidae; genus Macrothele; species Macrothele yani. The sequence goes on from CM076993.1 coordinate 25,834,490, forward strand.
TAACAGTTAATGTCTCTTACTGATTTGTTTTTTGTATGCATCAAAGGAATAAAACACCTTCAGTTCATTTTTTATTCAAGCTGTATCAAAATTTGAAGCATAGTTCTGAGATCTGACAGTAGATGTTCAGGAAAGCTTTCACAAAATTTATCAAAACTGTTCGAATCCAACAAAGCCACGAATTAAAGATATAGTATCTCTCATTTTAATTCATTTACACTTCACGAAAACTGAAACAACTCTCGCGAAACACTTTTGGGCGGGAGTATGCGAATGGCTGAGATAGTCTAACTCTTCTTTTTTCTGAGCGAACAGTTTCCCAAAGCAATGGCCCATTCTCCTCTACCAGCTGATTCCTGTTGTCATGGAAACGCTAGCAGGCGATTGTACGGAAGGTTTTCGCATCAGAACTGCGAACACTCTTGAAGAGCTGCTTGCGTTATGCCGTTGGTTTTCGCTCGCCAGACTGAGTCAAATGAGCGAAGCCGCAAGCATTTTTTCGCACCGAAAGCATCGACATATTTTAATACTGTTTGATAATTGACTTTTATTTGTGTATATTTAATTCAGTTTTATTTGTGCATTCTCTGGGCTTCGAATCTAGAGCCTAGCTAGCCTCGACACTGGTCGGACGGGGCTAAGAAAGCTGCCTTTAAAAATATACCGTCACAAAGCGCAGGGCCGAATGAAACTTTTGCAGGATCCGGGCAAAATTTCATTGCGGGCCTCAAAAATAAATCACATAGTTTTATAAAAGTGTTACGCGAAAAAATGAAAACACACGAAAATTATCATAAAGAACAAAATTATCTGAAATTACTGTGAGCTTAAAAAGACACAAAAACAGAATGGAAGAGAGGGAGAGAGAGACATACAGACAGGAAGAGAGGGAGAGAGAGAGAGAGAGAGAGCGAGACAGAGAGAGAGAAAGACAGACATATGAAGACCGGGAGAGAAAGCGAGACAGAGAGAGAATAAAAAGTTCAAAAATCTGCGATTTTCTTTCCGTGGAGAAGGGATTTAGGTTGCATTGTGATTTTTACAAAAACGTTCTCACAAAATGATAACCGAAATCGCCCGTTCAAGAGAACGATGTCAACACTCATATCGCCATTAGGGCAGGGGCAACGCCATAGGTTGATTTCAGCCCACACAACGTTTCCTTGAGCCAACCCTTTAGCCACTCCCTCCGAAAAATTCTTGCCCACGGTGTTTTATTGAATCCATTTAAGTGTATTGGAAAAACTGTAATTTCTTGTCAAAGGCAATCATAAAACAAACTTTGAAGTGAGTGTTACAGACATCTCTGCTGTAACCCCTAAAGTATGAAACATGCCGAAAAGATGGGCATTCCCAGCTAATCATTGCCAGAAGCCAATGTAGCCTTTACCTTTTATCAGATAGCGACGGATTAAAGTAAATGGCATTGGCACCCGTGAGGAATCCTGTTAATCAGACTTCGTGAAATGGGTGCCCGTGCGTTAACACGCCGTCAAACCTGCATATTGATTTTCTCACTATGATACGGAAATCAGTGAGAACCCGTACAGCGCGAATTCACATTACTCCTATCGTGTTGTCATCGACGTTTTACCAATTTTCGTTATCGGGTCATGCTTCAAAGACGTTTCGCCATATTAAATACATTTTTGCTTAAATTTAGTGGGGTATCATATTCTATGAAGTGGAGGGAGTTCCTGTGTGAATGTCAGGGAGAGACGAATAGAAACACCATTTTCGTAATTATATTTAAAGAGTTGTTATTCCTTATACAAATTAAAATTCAGAAACAGCCATATGACTGTTGCAAACATTGAAAAACAGAAGAAAGCAAACATGCTCTAAGAAAAGTAACTCGTTGAAAGCCATGGAGGATCGTATACATGGTTCCCAGTATCATGAGCATTGAATAAATGCTACATACAATAGGTACAGGGTGTTCCACTAGGTAATCCCCCCGCCCCCCAAAGTATCAGCCACATTTTGCAACACACTCTACTCAGAAATATGACATGTGGTTTACAACATACCTTAGTTCATGGGAATATAGTACTATTCACAATAAATGCTAGAAATGTCTTCCACGTATCCAAGCACACTCGAACGCGACGATTCATGTTATCGAACGTCTCCCGAAGTATGTCCTCGTCAATAGTCCGGATTGATGCACTTATGTTGCTTTCCCCGTCTTCCAACGTGCGAGGCTTATCACTGTAAACCATGTCTCGTCAATGAACCATGTTCAATCTAAACTGTTCGGAATTGGGAGTCCTCATCAATAATCCGGATTGATGCACTTATGTTGCTTTCCCCGTCTTCCAACGGGCGAGGCTTATCACTGTAAACCATGTCTCGTCAATGAACCATGTTCAATCTAAACTGCTCGGAATTGGGAGTCCTCATCAATAATCCGGATTGATGCACTTATGTTGCTTTCCCCGTCTTCCAACGTGCGAGGCTTATCACTGTAAACCATGTCTCGTCAATGAACCATGTTCAATCTAAACTGTTCGGAATTGGGAGTCCTCATCAATAATCCGGATTGATGCACTTATGTTGCTTTCCCCGTCTTCCAACGTGCGAGGCTTATCACTGTAAACCATGTCTCGTCAATGAACCATGTTCAATCTAAACTGTTCGGAATTGAGAGTCCTCATCAATAATCCGGATTGATGCACTTATGTTGCTTTCCCCGTCTTCCAACGTGCGAGGCTTATCACTGTAAACCATGTCTCGTCAATGAACCATGTTCAATCTAAACTGTTCGGAATTGGGAGTCCTCATCAATAATCCGGATTGATGCACTTATGTTGCTTTCCCCGTCTTCCAACGTGTGAGGCTTATCACTGTAAACCATGTCTCGTCAATGAACCATGTTCAATCTAAACTGCTCGGAATTGGGAGTAAAAATGTCAGAAACCAGTGGCAATAAGGTGCACGCTTTTCAAGATCCGGTTCTTCCAACTTTTGCACAACTGTCACACGGTACGAATAAAGCAACGTTTTGTTCGAGGCTCTTTGGCAAATGGGAACAGAATACCCAGTTTCTTGTGACAAACGTCATAGTAAATTCTTCGGTAATGCCAGCAGCCTGTGCTTCACCTCTTTGATTTTTTCTTCCGAGAAAGCTGGACGTCCGCCGCGGTGTCTGTTCAAAGCACTGCCCGTGGTTTCAAATTCCTTCTTTATCCTGGCGATGTAACTTTCGTGTGGTGCATTTGTTCCCCCAGATTTCTCCAGGAATTAACGTTGTGTTACCTTCACATACTTTGTTATCCAATAACTTTTCATAATAAACACTCGCTCCACAACGGTGTACACACCCATCCTGAACGACGCAGTAAAACACGCAGATAGCCTTCAAACAGAATTAGCGTGCCGGGCCATCTGGTGGGAGGAAGCCGCAATGAGTCATCGCCTTATCAGGAAAATCGCCCCCACGCACTGCTCAATGATAAAAGTCACTTGTAAAACAAATGTCGTATTTCTATGAAGAGTATGAAGAAACAATAGTGGATTCTTTGGAGGACTACCTAGAGAAACACTCTGTCGCCCAACAAGGTATTAACTGCTGACGTCGCCACTATATCTGGATAGGCACTTCGTTGATAACGTCTGGCACGGGTGTTAAGAGTTCTTCGCTATTTATCCAGAAGAAAGATAAGTATCAAAAGTGCAAAAAAATAACAATCGAAGCAGGATGGTTTATACTTTCAAATGTTAGCATTTGTAGAACACAACGGTGTGTACACAGAAATACATGTAGGCTCCGTTCTGATTGAGCTGCCAGTTTGGAACGTAGGACTACGACTTGCAGATCGGAGAGTTGAAATGAGCTAGTCAAGTAGGGTTTCGAACCGTTTATTTAATTTGTTTTAGCTAACACAGGTCTATGATATGAAAAGTAGCTTACATAAAATTTTTACAAATAATGCTGGATACATTGCGAAAACAAAGCAGATCTACGCACGAATTACCCAACGTGGTGCTCTGCCTTCTTGGCCTTCTTACATTCCTAATAACTAACCTTTGCCTCCCGTTTTGATTTTCTCCACTTTTGCTTGCGTCCGTTCTTCGAATTCCGCCGCATTGTCGAAAATGTTAACCCGTTCACACGAAAACAATTAAAAAATTTTTTTAGATTAAACCACAACGGTATTTTCTTTATATATTTTTATAGATCTCGTCGAGAGCTTTAAAACGATACCACGCACAGTCGTTTTGTGCTCACGGATGTCCAGACAAACCGTAATATTGACAAAAGCGTTCACCGGTTCACAAGTAAACAGTTTTTAAAATGTTCTTTTCAAACCACTGTGAAATGTTCTTCGTATATTTTAATAGATCTCGTCGATAGCTTTAAAACGACACCGTGCGCAGGCGTGTTACGCTCACAGTTGCCGAGATAGATATAGACAGAGTGAAACGCGGCGGCACCCCCAGAAATATTGCACCATATCCCCCGCGCGCAGGGAGAGGGGGAGCGTCGCGCGTCCGATATATTGCGCAGTACGCGAATTGGACTCCATGCGGCTTAGAATATGATAACATGATTAATGTACGGCGTGTATTTTTAACGCTATAATGATTTCAATTGGGACCTATTTTTGTCACAGGCGGTCGACCGTAAGTCGCTCCATGCTATCCGCGGAGTTAGACGTGGTCCTACGTCAAAAGTGAACTATACTATTAATCCGACTTTTTGGCGAACAATTATAAATCAACATTTGCAAGCTTTTCGCACATCATATTGCTTTCTCAAGGAAGGTAGAAAAAAAAACTGGAATCTGAATACTTAAACGCTTCAACAATATGAGCCCGTTCAAAATGCTAAACGCGTTCAATTGCCCAAACTGTTGGAGCATTCTATTACTCACATTGCAATTTATTGCCTACCGTCCTTGGAAAGCCATCTGGTTGATGTACGAAAGCTAGAAAAAGTCTGTTTCTATTTTTACACCACTAAATCTGATCACTAGTGCAAGTTTAATATTTTATGCATAGTTGTTGCACAGTTCCTCTTTATTAATTAACGACGGTGCATAATTTGAAATATATGCATTCATTGTTAGAAAACTCAGTAAGTACGCATATTTCTGTCACAGAAAACGCAATTCTTTGCCGGTCACTCCTAAACTGCCATTGCATAAATAAGTGGCAGATGTAAAAAAGCGGAAGACGTTCCACAAAATGTTTCGTAATAGTTAAACGATAAGAAAAGTTAACTTTTTCCTGAAAAGCTGAGCTTTATCGTCAATAAAACATGCAAATAGCGCAGTTGTTACGAGATAAATTATGGATCTTTTTCTAAAAAAATATGGATTTTTTCTCATTACGCAGTTGATATTTTGTTCTTAAGTTTGACAAAATATGTTTTCTTCATGAATGGAATACGGGATTACACCATAGAATACAAACTTTTAAGTTGTGAATTAGTGCATTGGTGTAGATATGACATGAATGGTAAGTAAGATAATATCCAAAAACTTGAAAATTTCGTCGTCTTGGAGCGGGAATCGAATTCGCGTCTCCCGGATATGCTAACCACTACACCCCCCAGAACGACCAAGTTTCAAGTTTCCGATTAATTACTGAATAACGTCACTGGTTAAAATGTTACAGGGCATATTTTGTCTTCTCATTCCGGAGCCAACGAGAGACTGCTTCCATTCTGAATATGGCGAAGTCTTCAGTGATTCGCTGACGTCAACTTCTGGGACAGTGCCACAAGACGTAAAAGCGACGCCCAAGGAGTGATTTTTTGCGCCATCTATTGCTGAAAATTAACATTAACACTCATTCAAAGACAGCCTTAAGAAAAAAGTTCATTGCCCTGGGGGTTATGCTGGACGAACCCGATAGTCTGCCTGGCAACATTCAGTGGTTTCCTCAAAAATCGTAGGTGCAGATTTGTCTCTTAAAACGGGCAGAGTGAAGCAGCCTGAAAATGCCTGAATTTGGGAATCTTTACCGGTATGGTAAGGATAAGGATACCCAAATTCGTTGATTTGTCAGAATATCGTACGCAGAATGTTCTACGGCTCATTATCCGCAAACTTGTCAGTTGCGGCAAACGGTACTTTTACACACACACACACACATACCTACGCCTCCTCCTCTACTGAATTTCTCCTTTCGCTATGTGAACATTCACTCTTTGCAGGAGATAAAATATTACAGTTCAGTCCTAAAAATTCTGGCTTGCGAACAAATATGGGAAAGTCGCTCTGTGTTTTATAGTTTTTTACGCTTTCCAACCGTAGGTTGAAGAAGCGTATATGCTCCAGCTTTGTCCGTCCGTCCGTCTGTCCTCACGATAACTGGCGTAAAAATGGGTCGATTTCGATGAAATTTTAGTATGTGGTAGGGGACCACCCGGGGACGAAACCTTTTGAAAATGGGACGAATGGGGTCAAAGGTCACGACGTAGGAGCGGGATCATTCCATTACCCTTATGCGTCATACATTACGTAAATATGGTTCGATTTCAATGAAAGTTTACTATGTGGTAGGAGACCACCTAGGGACAAATCCTATTGAAAATGGGACTAATGGGGTCAAAGGTCACGACGTAGGAGCGGGATTATTCCATTACCCTTATGCGTCACAAATTGAGTAAATATGGTTCGATTTCAATGAAAGTTTACTATGTGGTAAGAAACCGCCTGGGGACGAACCCTATTCAAAATGGGTGAAGTGGGGTTAAAGGTCAGGACATAAGATCGGGATGCATTCCATTGCCCTTATGCGTCATAACGTGCGTAAAAATGGTTCGATTTCGATGAAATTTCAGTATGTAGTAGGGGACCACCTGGGGACAAACCCTATTGAAAATGAACGAAATGTGGTCAAAGGTCAGGACATAGGATTGCGATCCATTCCATTGTCCTTATCCCATATTATTAAGGTGGATGTCAAGTAATTTTGCTTCCTATACTTCCAATGGAAAAACTTTTGTACACATTTCCTTCACAATTAATGTGCTCCCAAGGATGAAAATTTAAACATCTATTAAAATAACTTCATATTATAACTTGGAAAACTTAATATTTTTTAAAACATAAACATAATTATATTAAAAATCAATAACTTTTACTTTGGTGGTGTTGAAACCAGAGAAAAGATGGCGCGACCTGTACTTTGATGACGTCAGTGGACAAAAAAATGTTGGATTGCATACTTACGGTTATGGTTTAAAAACTATTAAGTATTGCAAGTTATAAAATGAAGATATTTTAATCGATGTTCAAATTTTCATCCTTGGGAACGCAGTAATTGTGAAGAAAATGTGTACAAAAGTTTTAGATGTACATTTTATTTTGAAAACAGCTCTAAGAATTTTGATGAAAGTCGTTAACCTACCATTTTCTGGTACTAGAAATCGATTTAGCTTGATCTCGACTTTAGAAGAATTCGTTTAGTGGGTTAAATAACCACCCCAAATTATAACGTTTTTAGTGATGGCGTTGTTCCATTAATGTTACCAATGCTTAGAAATCTTATGACGTCACAACTCGCGTTTGAGAATGTTGGCCCGCGGTTACGCCATCTGTCTCTTTACGTCACGCGTTGTGTGTGGATCATATTAAAGATTTATGACGTCACACTCAGATGGTGGCGATTCCCATCTGCCTCATTACGTCACGCGCTGTGTGCGTATGACCGTCAGCGCGATAACTCGCGTAACAACCGTTGGATGTCGATGAAATTTTAGTATCTGGTAGGGGATCACCTGGAAAGGAACCCTGTTTAAAATGAACGAAATGGGGTCAAAGTTCAGTACATAGGAGAGGGATCCATTCCACTGCTGTTATGCACCATAACTAACGTAAAAAAGGTTCGATTTCGATGAAACTTTAGTATGTGGTAGGGGACTACCTGGCGACAAACCCTATTGAAAATGGGCGAAATGGGGTCAAAGGTTAGGACACAAGAGCGGGATCTATTCCATAGCCCTTATGCATCATAACTTTCGTAAAAATGCTTTGATTGCGACAAAACTTTATCATGTTATTTCGAAGTTAAACCAAGCTGGTTCTGTTGAATATCATCGAAATGGGATCAAAGGTCAGGGCACAAGACCGAGATTTATTCCACAGACATTATTCTCATAACTTGAGTGATAACTTGAGTAATGATTTCTGTATTGTTGGAAAGCGTATTATAATCAATGCATTGCATGATTTTACTAACTTGTCCACTTAGGAACAACAATAATAAGCAGCTCTAGGCGATTTAAGTAGTCGTTCGTCCTTAATTTAAAATTGTCTCCACAAAGGCGGAAAATCCAGTGCCGTATGACAAATACACCATTTATTCCTCATCCTGCACTCCAAAGACAGCCCACTCAGACGAACAGGCAGAGGACAGCTTTTAGTCCGCTGAGCTAGTCGGGTAATTTCCTATAGTTGTAAATAAAATATTTATTTTGTTCTTGCCCCTTAAGGACTATCTTGAGCAACGTGGAGAACTATTGGGTCGGAAAGAAAGTAGCCGCCCCAGTGACACAATGGTCTAAGTGATGGCCGCTGATCAGTCGTCCGAAAGGGGTCTGGGTTCGAATCCCGGTGAGGCATGGATGTTGTATTTGTCTTACGGCACTGGCTCTCTCCCTTCCCTGGAACCAGTGACCCTAAATTAGGGACGAGTGACTGCTTATAACCCATTGAGTTGCTCACGGTGGTCGTTAAAACCTCCAAAAATAAAAAAAAAAAGTAATGTCCAGTGACGTGGTACCAGAAGTCGAAGTCCCGGCCACGGTGCACATTGACCATTGAGATTCCGCAGCACACCGGCATGACATAGACAGTCAGGTGGCTTAAGTCAGTGGTCAGAAGGCGAAGAGTGTAAGTGCCAGCCAACATGGAAGTGGACAAGGAGCCTAACCGCCATTGCATGTTGTATCTGTTTCGTCCATCTATCACCCCAGCAAGTGCTGTAAGGAACATTACCAGAGTGTACCGCAATGGCATATCAGATCGTCAGTGCTGTCGTTCGTTTGAACGGTTTCGAGAAGGAAACGTCGATCTGCCAGACCACCCCAAACCTGGAAGACTCGCACCAGCAGATATGAACATGTTGAAGACTTTAGTGGAGACAAGGAGCATAACCAGTAGTTCGGCCAACTCCCGCTTAGCCGCAAGTGGCATATCACTGACGAGCTGTTATGCCACTTGCGGCTGAGCGGGAGTTGGCCGAACTGCTAAGGACTACCCACACGATCTTATTACTCAACTGCGTCAAATTGGGATGGAGCACAAGAGGAAAACCTGATCAACTCACAGTTGAGCAGAAAGCAAATCTCATGAGTGCATGAGTTTTCTTGCTTGCACGTGACAAAGTTGAACCGTCCTTGGACCGCATTGTGGCAGGTGACGAGAAATGGGCCCTGTATGGCAAAAACAGTGCCCGGAGGTAAAAGTGGCTGGGCTTGAAACAGAAGCCCATGCGGACCTGCAAAGCCGACTTACACCCGCGTAAGGTCAGGGACTTCTGAGTTTTCGCTATGAACTGTTCATAACGAAACGTCAAAAAGTATAAGCAAAGTGTTCCACGAAGTGAATTGCGTCAGAGTTAAGTGATCTTTCCGAAATGCTTCTGGAAGAATAAATATCGATTTATGTGTGGGGGGGGGTGTGGGGGGAGGGGGGAGAGAGAAATAAAGAGAGATAGAGATCGAATATACATTTTGCCTCCTATGGGTGCAATATATATTATTCTGGGCAGAAAATATTAGCCACCGTGGTGGCGCAGTAGTCTGAGCGATGGCATCTGACCATTCATCCGTGAAGGGTCCGAGTTCCAATCACGGTGAGGTATGGATGTTGTGCTTGTCTTACGACAGTGATTCTCTCCCTTCCCTGGAACCAGTTACCCTAAATTAGAGACGGGCGTCTGCTTATAGCCCATTGAGTTGCTCACTATTGTCGTTAAACACGTAACAAAGAATTAATACTAGAAACATTTTTTTCGTGGTGAGCGGTGTCGGGCCAAAAAAGTATATTTTCAAAAAAGTTCCATATCAGCGCAGATAGCACTGCAAATATGTTGCAAACAAAAATATGCACTTATACCCTCTAGTGAAAAAAATTGTGCTTTAAGAAAAATTAGGAATTTCTGCAAAACATCCTTTACCCTTGAAAGCTGACCAGTACAAAAAGAAATTTTCAAGTCGGTCAGTTAAAGGCAGAGATGTCGAGAAAATAAGCTATGAATTCACGTCACTGGAGGATAATCTGTGTATTAATTTGAGCAGGAAAATGAAGGGAAATTTCATCCGTTGGGAGCGGTACCTGTCCGAAAAATATTTTTCATTTAAAGTTCTTAGGAGAACTGGTACTGCTGAAAATATATCAGAAACGAAAATGTCAATTTACGCAAGGCTGTCTAGAAAGTACGAGACCCTGTAGGGAGATCAATTCCGTTTATTTCTGACAGCACATTCATGTTCCAGGGCCTAATACTTCGGTGTCGTGTTTGACGTCATGTACAATAGCATTGGAAACCAATAAAAAGCCTTGGTTTCCGCGTGACGTCACTAAAAGAGGGAACTTATCTCTCTAATTTTATGGCCTCGTATATTCTAGAGGGCCCTGATACCCAAAATCTTTGCTTGAGAAAAATTAGGAATTTTATGAACAAATATTCTTACAAACTCTTTCCGACAGAGAAGGATTTCGGAGAAAGTGTAATATGACTTTATGCCCCCCAGCAAGAAAACTACATTATTTGAAGAAACTGCACAAAATCGTCTTCATTGTAAAATATATAGAAGGAAAGAAAGAATTATATTAATTATATTTTTAAAACACGAGGATATGGAGTCAAACATATTTTGAGCAGAGTTGGCGTTAGCACTTTGGCGGGCGGCCCTAGAGAAGTATGGAATTAGCGGCCCGTTATAATCGCGCTTTTGACTGAAAAATGTGCGTGGATCTTAATAGCTAAATATCAATTGTCAATCTGATTTGGGAAATATTTCTCTTTCTGAATAGAAGGGCACCAAAATAAAAAGATGCATATAAGTTATTGAATCATGAACGTAATAGTGATGGCATAAATCATACCTTCGTGAGAGTTCATCATTCACGCAAAAGTCATTCACGAATAATTGTTCAAACAAATGATCCAATTTCCAGGTTGTCACTGCACCCATTGAGTAAATGATTCGTTGAAGGATCAGTTGTTAACAACCAAAGTGCCTTCAAAGCCACAGCTTATTTTGGAAAACTGCCTAAAAGAGCGCGAGCTCTCTAGCTTTCACCGTGAATGATTTAGCAAGAGTCGGCACGTGGAGAACGATTCGTTCACACATTTCAGATGAATGGCATTCACGCATCATTCACATTCTCAAATTCCACCATTATTTACTAGATGACCAGTAATTGCTCATTCACGTAATGGTTGACACTTATTAATTATCAACATTACTTTTCTTATTGGAAATTCGTCTCAAAACTCATGGGGGCGAAATAAAGTTAAACGTACTGAAAGTTTGATATGCGTGTCGCCGTAATGATAGATTGAATTATCATTCACAGCAGGGAGAGCGAACCATTCACCATTTTTTTTTTTTTGATTGGAGGTTTAACGACCACCGTGAGCAACTCAATGGGCTATAAGCAGTCGCCCGTCCCTAATTTAGGGTCACTGGTTCCAGGGAAGGGAGAGAGCCAGTGCCGTAAGACAAATAAAACATCCATGCCTGACCGGGATTCGAACCCGGACCCCTTACGGACGAATGATCAGAGGCCAGCGCCTTAGACCACTGCGCCACCGGGGCAGCATTCACCATTCGTGGCGAAGAGTCATTTGTTGGGAATGAATTATTCGTCAATGGATCATCGCTAGAAATTAAGGCTTACTTTTAATCTGAACTTTTGCTCAGATGCTGCCTATACCGTGTACTTATGTGCAAATGACTTCGTCCACTGCTTTCGTCGATAAGACTTTAATAAATTTTTGCAGACGTATGATAAAGAAAATGTTTAGATGTACCTTAGTTCAGCGATCTGCTGCAGTCTATAGCCAAAAGCGCGGGTATTGCAATCCTGAGAAGGTTTGTTTTTCAATCACCTTCAGCAACTTTTGTCTGCAGTCTTGTTTATTGGCTAAAAACATTCCTTTTTTGTTGTTGCCTTTTTACGCTTTCTTACCGTAGGTTGAAGAAGCGTATATTCTCCAGCTTTGTCCGTCTGTCTGTCTGTCTGTCTATCCGCACGAAAACTCACGTAAATATGGTTCGATTTCGATGAACGTTTAGTATGTGATAGCGGACAACCTGGAGACAAACCCTATTGAAAATGGGTAAAATGGGGTCAAAGGTCAGGACATAGGAGGGGATCCATTCCATCGCCCTTATGCGTCATAACTTACGTAAATATGCTTCTATTGCGACAAAACTTTAGTATGTTGTACCGGAGGTACACTGAATTGCTTCTGTTGAACATCATCGAAATGGGGTCAAAGGTCAGGGCACTGGAGCAAGATTTATTCCACAGCCATTATTCTCATAACTTGAGTAATGATTTCTGGCATGTTGGGAAGCGTATCATAATTAACGCATTTCATGATTTTACTAAATTGTTATAAAGTGGTATAAGACTACAGAAGTTTCAGTTTCAGAATTTAGGAAAGACCAGAGTAGGATAGAGGACAAGCACAGGTTGTTTCATCTATTATGAACAAACGAACGTAAACAGTATGTGCTCAAATATTTAGTTAAAACAGTATCAGACATTTTAAAATGGCGGAAAGGAAAATTATGAGAAAGATGCTGTGTTTGTTGGGAGAATGATCTTTCAGAGTTGCTGATAGTGCCCTCCTATTCTTTCATATTTTGCCGAAATAAAAGAGCTTCTATAATAGTAGTAAATGTTCTTGAATAACGTAAAGATGTTCTGAATTATATGACGCAGCTACATATCATAATTGTTTTCAAAGGTGTTTAGAGAAGTTGAAATAGGAACATGGACGTGTTGTGCGTATGCAAATTTTGGATTGCCGAACTGGTTCGTGACGTCATGGCGCTGATAAGAGATATAAAGGATTTGAAGCGTACTGACCGTTGTTGTTCAAACGCAAAGTTGAAAGGGAAAGAATCAATTGACGAACTTGCAATTTTCAGTATGTCTTCCCGACATCACCTAGATGATTTTACGCGTGGCCGTATTATTGGCAAGATTGAAGAAGGGCGAAAAATAACAGATGTTGCCAGGGAGTTCGACGTCAGCCACAGTGTTGTTTCAAGGCTTTGGAAATCATTTAAAACAAATGGAGAGTGTAGCAAACGTCACGGGGGAGGTCGTGTTCGCAGTACGACACCTGCAGAAGATTGGTACATAGTGCTATCAACAAAAAGACACCGGCGCAGCACAGCTAGTGAGGTAGCAAATCAGTTTATCGCTGCTACTGGCAAGCGGATCTCCCGAAAAACTGTCGCCAGACGTTTGCATGAAGGAGGACTATACGCCCGCCGTCCTGTTGTGTGCATCCCATTGTCCAGACGTCACCGTACCGCCCGTTTGCAATGGTGCCATCAACATCGCAATTGGACTGATGACGACTGGTCTGCTGTTCTCTTCTCAGATGAGAGTAGATACAGTCTATCGTCTGATTGTCGACGACAACTGATCTGGCGTGATAGTGGTACTGCATATTGTCCAGCAAACATACAGGAAAGGGACCGATATCCGACATGTAGTGTCATGGTATGGGCTGGCATCATGATCAATGGCCGTACGTCCCTCTATGTGCTTCCAACTGGGACTATGACTGGCCAACGATACATTAAAGATGTTCTGCTACTCATGTTTGCATGTTCCGTGGTGCTGTCTGTGATAGATTCGTTTTCATGGACGACAACGCAACATGTTATCGAACAGTCGCTGTCCAGGAGTGTCTTGAGACCGAGGATATTCAACGCCTCGTATGGCCAGCACGATCTCCAGATCTGAATCCCATTGAAAATGTGTGAGATACTTTGGCGATGAGTCTTTCTGGTCGCCAATGCCCTCCAATAAACAAGGACACCCTCATCCGTGCACTGACAGAGGAATGGGATAAATTACCCCAACAGCTGCTTGATAATGTTGTGCAAAGCATGACACGACGTGTGGAATCTTGCATCGCCCTCCATGGTGGCCATATCCTTATTGACATCTTACGCCGGAACGCCTGCGGACGGTAATTGCATTTTTTTCACGTTTACGTATTTTGCACAAAATGGCCTGTTTGTCCCTTGAACACGTTCCAATGCCTTCTGGATTTCAGAGCACAATAAATTGTCTTTCTTGTAATGTCCTGGCATTCTGACATTATTTTATTTCACTTGGCATCCAACCACACTTACTTTTTTATGCGCTATATAGCCGTTTATGATCCGTCCTTAGCAATTGTCCAGCAGTGTATAACACAGAGATCTGCAAAAATCTTGTATATTTCCCCTTTTTTACGCTTTCCAACCGTAGGTTGAAGAAGCGTATATGCTCCAGCTTTGTCCATTCGCACGATAACTGGCGTAAAAATGGTTCGATTTCGATGAAATTTTAGTATGTGGTAGGGGACCACCTGGGGACGAACCCTATTGAAAATGGGACAAATGGGGTCAAAGGTCACGACGTAGGAGCGGGATCATTCCATTGCGCTTATGCGTCATAACTTGCGTAAATATGGTTCGATTTCAATGAAAGTTTACTATGTGGTAGGAGACCACCTGGGGACGAACCCTATTTAAAATAGGTGAAATGGGGTCAAAGGTCAGGACATAATATCGGGATGCATTCCATTGCCTTTATGCGTCATAACGTGCGTAAAAATGGTTCGATTTTGATGAAATTTCAGTATGTAGTAGGGGACCACCTGGGGACGAACCCTATTGAAAATGGACGAAATGTGGTCAAAGGTCAGGACATAGGATTGCGATCCATTCCATCCCCTTTATCCCATATTATTAAGGTGGACGTGAAATAATTTTGCTTCCTATACTTCCAATGGCAAAACTTTTGTACACATTTCCTTCACAATTAATGTGTTCCCAATGATGAAAATTTGAACATCTATTAAAAAAACTTCATATTATAACTTGGAAAACTTATTACTTATTATATTATAACTTGGAAAACTAATTTACAACTACTGAATTCAGGGAACGGAGACAGCAAGTTCCATAGGACAAACAAGACATCCATGCCTCACTGAGATCCGAACCTGGACTCATATTATAAGAATGGTTAGAAGTCAGGAGGTTCTTTAAAGAAAAGACGAACTAACGCGTACCGACTTTCATGTAAGTGTTTTTTTTCTTTCACACAATTGTATAATGAAGTAAAAAGCAAAGCAAATGTTAGTTTTTATTTTATTCATGCACCTTGGGGTCCAATGCAATACAATATATCATGAATGAAAATACAATATATATGAATGAAAGACTTTACCAAAAGCATATATGAAAATATAATGCAAAATGCTATGCCCCTGCAAAACATTACTGTAAATGCCTTATTCATCAAAAATATAAAAAGATAACAAATTGACAATAATGCGAATTACAAAATGTAATTTAAACGTTATGTAGCCGAAACAGAATATAATAGTAGATATAAAATACCACAATACAATATACAGTATAACACAAGCAAAACACATTTTTGTAATGAAAAGTACAAAATAGAATGCAATATATTATATTATACAGTAGTCGTGTAAAAAAACTATTTTTACTTTGATCAAAATACTTGGGTGTGAGAAAGGTGCTACTAGTTGTCAAATACACCTGTTCAAAATTTTTCTTGATCCCAATAATAACTTCAGGTGCCACATCGCCGTTGAAAACTTGAAATTTGGACTAAAATTGGCTACGGACTACAAAATCCAGTGTGCTGAGATTTCAATTTTGCGTTTAGTTTGAGCTTACATTACATATTTCTATAAGTATCAACATAAATAAATATGACTGCCATATGCTGATATCTTGAGGTGCCACATTAAGATGGAAATTCACTGAATTTCAATACCAGCCATAATTTAACGTACATTAAATGCCAAGAGATGGCAGCACCATTCAGTCGGAAATTCACTCAATTTAAATACCAGCCATAACGTAACTTAGAGTAACTGCCAAAATATGGCAGCGGTTGCTTTAATTCCTCATTTTCTGCAAGCATTCAGGATGAAAACAAACGAGGAAGGCGCCATTTTTTGCAGCATTGTCAAACGCTCTGGTGCTGAAACAGAGTAAATTTTTTTCTAGTGTACGAAACTCTTTGGTTAAAATTATTTCCTTTTCTTCCAGTGTTTTGGACTATTTCAATGAAGAAAAGATAAGCGTGTTTATTGTTGTTTGTTAAAATGTCAGGTTACAAGTCTAAATTATCACGAACAACACGTTCTAACTGTAATAATTGCACAGTTTTTGAAGCTGGAGCTCCCTTTAATGAAAGCGTACTGGCCACGTGCGGAGGTGTCATGAAACATTATTTGTACATTCGTTTAGAGATTAAAATAGGAGGTCAAGCTAAAGAACCTACTTTTTCTGAAATTTCAGAATTTGTAATAAAGAATATTGAAGAAATTTGGAAGAGAGCATCTGTGCCAACTATCTCAAATCCTCGAATTCATAAAAAAAGATTCATGAATATCACAGCAAATATCGTAAGCTTCTTAAACCTTGTAAACTAAGATCTAATTGTAAGAGTTATAAAGCCATTTAAGGAAAATGCAAAAAAGTTATTTGATATTGCAGCTTGCAAATGTAAGTCATTTGCGAATTGTTCGTGTGAAAAGTCGAGAACACTGTCCATGAAGGAGAGATACTTTCTTACCGACCAGCGGACTGACAGGAAGATGATGATTGGCAGTATTGATTAGAAAATTACAAAGCAGATACAACAAAGGAAGAAACGAAAGCAAAGACAGGAAGATGTTTTAAAAATTTCTAAATTATCAAGATCAGATGATTGTAGTGATAAACGCAGCACAAATGTTTACGACAATTAAGTGCTGCTACAACAGGGTGATTACATTTCTAGTCTCTCTTCAACAAAAACAAAATATACTTCAGAATACGAAGTCGATTCAGCAGAAGCCAAGGTAGGAGAAATGCTCTCCAGTACTCAAATGCGCAAGACTCTCCCAAAGTTGGCTTGTGAATGTTATAGATAGAGGCTATCAGATCGCAGTGCTGCAGCTGTATTAATGGCGTTACTCCAAGATATGGGCCTTGTGAGTGAAGGTGACACCTGTTTAGTTATAGACCGCAGCAAAATGAGCAAACTGCAAAAAGAGAGCCAACAGCTCCGAAAGGAACTTCAATGTAATGCACAGCAAAATACAGTGATGCTGCAAGTAATTTATTCTGATGGTAGAAAGGACATAACTAGAAAGACAGTGCTAAAAGGTGGAAAACCCCATCCTATCAATGTCCTACAGGACCATTTGGTTTTGTTAAAAAAGCCGAATTCTGATTAATATACACCTTTATCAGGGACTTCTTTGAGTATTAAAAACAGCATAATAAAGTCTTTGTCTAAAGATATGCTTACGACAGATGATTTGGCCGCAGTAGGATGCGATGGAGCCATTCTAAATAGTGGCTGGGAAGTAGGTGTAATTCGCTTGTTAGAAGTACATTACAAAAAGCCTCTTCATTGGTTTGTGTGCCTCCTCCATACAAATGAACTTCCACTGAGGCACCTGTTAATCAGATTTGATGGCGTAATCCGTGGTTCAAACTCTTTCTCCGGAACAAATGGAAAGGCTGTGAAAATTTGTGTTCTACCAGTTCAAAAATATAACAGGATTGAGGGTAATGCATTGCCAAAAGTTGATGTAAATGAATTGAGCAATGATCAAAAATGTTTATATGCTGCAGCTGTTATATCTGGCAATGACTTAGCCGATATACAATATGGACCAATGTCCCATTCAATGTGGCTGACTACTGCCAGCCGAATACTTCATTTGTACATATGATCAACTGATCCGTCTAAAAATTTTGCAACTCTGGCCGCATACAGAATTAATGTTTACGTACCAATTTTGTTTGAAATCAAGACCAAATCAAGATGCTGTGAAGACCCTCGACATTTAGGGCAAATGGTTGCATTCAGCAGATATCTTCCTCAGAATATAAAGAAAGTAGTTAATGCTGTGGATACAGAGAAATGCATTTTTTGCTCACCCAGAGAACATGTTAGCTATGGTGACCGATGAAAATGCTAATAATGCTAATTTTCGACGTGTGTTGAAAGCCAAGGATCATCAGAGGCAAACGGAAGGCATTCGATACTTTAGAATCCTCACATTGAACTTTGAAGCCAAAAATTATTTTGAAATGATAAATCACAAGATCTATCTTAATACTGAACCTCCTTTGAAAAGATCGATTAGCCGAGACGAGATCATGAGATGTACTAATGAAGATCAAATTCTAACTTTGCCTAAAGTGTCATGTCACACTCAAAATGTAGAATGATGTATTCGAGTAGTAACAGAAGCTTCTACAGCTGTTTTGGAAAATGAAAGGAATGGATACATTCGATCACGACTGAAATCACGGTCCATAATGCATACGCTTAACAAAAAGGCTGATTATGATCGTTTCAAGTAGTTTAATCGAAACAATCTTATTTGTTCTTCCACTTAAATGTTATTCAAAGCATAAATAATGTCCATTATCATTGTCCTTTGAATTGTGCTTCAATTCAAAGGATATTGCAGCACCTTAAATATTATTATTAAAAATAAGAAGATAATGGGTAATTAAGTAGTTCAAGGAAAATCGGACTTTGTAAAAAGTCCGATTGGTACTACAAGATATCTGCGTACGTTTTATTTTTGCGTTGATATTGATAAGAAAAATATTATTTAAAATTTCGCCAAATGGTAATTTTTAACGCATGTCTGATCTTTCTCCGATATTTCAGTTCTTCAAGGTCATTGTGGCACTTCAAAATATTATCAGATTTCAAATTCCTTTTAGAATGTTGTTAATGATACAGAGTACCAAGGTTCCCACACCCAAGCTAAGTGTAAATTACAAAGTCAAAATCGACACTTTTACACTCCACCCTATACAGCTGAACCTTAAGAGCATAATATGATAATTGAACTCAAATACAAAATGTTACAGTACCAAATGTCTTATAATGCAACATATTCGATGAAAGAAGACATTAAAACTTAAAACGTATTATTTCAATAGAAATGGCGAAAAAGAGTGCGAATCGTTATACGAAGAAATATCAATGCTATAAAGATCAATGCAAATGTAATAACACAAGAAAGATAATTGAAACCGAATAACGTCAGTATTCTAAATTTCCTTAACATCTACATATTATGAGAAGAAAACACATTAACAATAATACGAATAACCAAACGTAATGCAAGCATTATGCAACCAAACCGTATTATCGTAGTACAAATGCAAAAATATCATACAATTTAAAACTTGAGCAATATTCACTGTGATGAATATTCCAAAGTACAACGAAACATAATATAACAAAAACTTATTAGCAAAATGAAAAGGCCAAACGGGACAAAATATACCAACTAAACTCTTACAATGCAATACATTGGGTTGAAAGAAGATATTAAAATAAATGGCTTTAGCTCAGTGGAAATGAGGACACACAATGTAAATCATAATACAAAGATCATGCAGTAATTCAAATGTAAGACTATTAATATAAAAAACTAAACTCAATAACGGCGATATGAATAATTTGCACAACGTCGATTTGTACAACTCAGTTAGCATAAAAAATGGTGCATAATAGTCTGACTTACTGTGCAAAAATTATTTTAGAAGATTAACTTCTTATGCAGGACTTTTATGGCAAAAAGTTTCAGAAAGCCTAAAAAGGCAAAGTTTTCAGTAAAATGCTCTAAGCCTGCATAAAAGAACGTTTCTATAACAGATGAAATGTTCCACACATGGCGACTCGAGTGCTTAATGGAACACTGAAATATCATTCCTGTAAATCTGAGTGTAGAAGATGAGAAAAGATCCTTGGTGCACTAACAGTTAAGTCATCTTGTGAAGCTCACAACCTTTCAAGAATAATGTTTTGGGAATTCATGTCTTTTCTAAAAACACTAAAGAACCAGTTTCATATTCTAATTAGCATGAAATTGCTCATTTTCAGGGATGGTTTCAAGCTGCGTTCTGATCGGCTCCTCACTTGTAACTCGGGGTGTTTTACGAAATACTTTTCGGTCGTCCATAAGAAAAAGCTGCCATCTACAAAATCAAAAATAAATTCTTCATTCTTTTTTGTTTAGTGCGAAAAACATATCTTGAAATAAAATATAGAGAGAAATTCACATATCGGAAGCAAAACATCTTGTTTGAAGCATGGCCGTCTTAAGGTGTGCCAACAGAACCGGTTCTCAGATCCTCAAAAGCCCCGAGAGTCTTGTATAGGTTTACAAAAACTCGCATTTTTTTCACCACTCGTCAGCATTTTTTTTTATTTAAAGAAAAGAAGCACAAATGCAGAAAGTTAGTTTTTCTGGCTACTTTTTTTTTCTTTTTCAGACCTTGCTTGTGGCTTCGATTTCCCTAGAATGCAGGGGAGAAGTTAGGTATTACGGTGAATTTTTTGTAACAAAATATGAAACAAAGATAACCGTCCTTTCTCCCGATCCCGAGTGCGCGTATTTCTGCATTTGCGCTTTTTTAGAATTGATGGCCGTGAGGTCACGAACAAATCGTCTTTTTTCCGAATCACTTTTTTTCCTTTTAAACAGACATTCGTGTTATTTATACGAAGAAGTACACGTATGTTTATCACTGGGGTTTGCACACCTGAGCGACTTATATATGTAACCCATCTTTGCTGTTTAAATAAATAACAATGATAGGGCTGCATAGCGGAATTTTTGTCACGAGCACCCGATTGTCTAGAAACAGTGATGGTTGGTTTATTTCTTCTGTTTTAATGTACTTTTTGCCGCACCTGTGGCGCAGTGGTCGAAGCGATTACTTATGACCGTTCGTCCGAAGGGTTCCAGGTTTGAATCCCGGTGAAGCATGGATATTGTGTTTGTCTCACGGCACTGGCTCTCTCCCTTCCATGGAACCAGTGACCCCAAATTAGGGACGGGCGACTGCTTGTAGCCCATTGAGTTGCTCACGGTGGTCCAATAAAAAAAAATCGCTGAATTATTTGTAAAGTCGGGAAGAAAGGTTATATTCAGAACCCATTTTCTTGTAATTTATTAACCAACTAACTGCGAGTGCGATTGCTACACTTCATGGAGCTCTACAAATTTTGTCATGTACCATTTTTAATTCAAGTGGTATTTGAAAAAATTACTGGGCATTGAATGTTTCTTCTCGTAGCGATAACATGGTGATGGTGGTGTATATAATAATTTTCATTAATTCTGCATATACACCGACGAGCCATTACATTATGACCACCTGCCTAATAAGCTGACAGACCCTTTTTAGCCCGCAAAATAGTAACCACTTGGAGAGGCGTCGATTCGTTGAGGTGACGATAGGAATCCTGGGGTGTCTGGTACCAAAATGTGAACAGAAGGTCCTCCAGTTCCCGTACATTTCTGGGTGGTGGTGATTTAGCGTGAAAACGCTTTTCCAAGTCGAACCACAAATGTTCGATTGGGTTCATGTCAGGTAAATTTGGAAGGGCCAGGGTATTCACAGAAAGTCCCCAGCATGTTCCTCGAATCACTCCTTGACGATTTTGGCAGTGTATCATGACACATTATACTGTCGGTAATAGCCATCACCAGCAGGGAACATTTGTCAAGAATGGGTGAACTTGGTCCGAAACGATGTTCAGATACCTGACAGCTGTTAGGGATTGTGCTATTGGGATAATGGGGCCTACAGTGTCCCAAGAAAACATAGCCACAGCATAACACCGACGCCGCCGGCCTGTTTCCGCCCAACAGTGCATCCAGGTGCCATACCCTCCGTTGGTAATCGTCGTATCCGCGATCGGCCGTCCACGTGATGCACCAAGAATCTTGATTCGTGAGACCAGGCCATTTTCTTCCAATCATCCACGGTCCAATCTCGATGATCTTGGGCCCATTTCATGCGTTGTTGGCGATGACGTGCAGTGAACATAAGAACCCGGCTGGGTCTTCAACAACGCATGCGCGTGCCCAGAAGGCTGCGATGAACTGCGTGCTGTGACACATTGCCCTGATCACCACTGTTGAAGCTGCATGAGCTGCGGACGACACACAGTTGAACGACGGTTCTTCGTTTGGCCATCTGTGCACCACTTTTGATACGTATTCACTACAGTTTCACGTGAATAACCCACAAGCCGCGCCGTTTCCGAGATCGTAGTTCCGAGGTGCCGTGACATCACAACTTGTCCTTTATCAAACTCCGATAAATCGGCAGCTTTTCTCATTCTGACTCCGAACACTCTACTAACCGAAAGCCAGTCCTCGGGTTGTATACATACTGCTATGTAAACTGCATCTCCGCTACCTGGGAGTGGTCATAATGTAATTGCTCATCGGCGTATATGCCCATATGCTGTATATACATAATAATACCATACTGTAATAATACCATCTGTGAATAAAAAGAAATAGCCACATATTGTAATAATACCATATGTTATATATTTATGTATACATAAAATCAAGGGCCCAGGGCCCTCAAAAGTGTTAAAACAGCACTGGTATTAAGTACAAGTGGAATGTATTTCTAAAAGCATATTTTCCTGCCAGTAGTCATCTTAAGAGATATATTGAAGAGGAGAGAGAGGAATGGCGCACTATTTGTACGGAAGGTTTATCAAGTTTTGTGAGTGGTAGCTGTAGACTGCCACTTCCGAAGTTTTCCGCATCACGCCCCTCTTTTGATTCTTGTGAAACCCTCAATCTCCACATCCCCTTTCAGGTATTGTCCAACAACGTTTCCAGAAAACATTCAGTTCCTAATGTAACTTGAAATTTAAAGTAAACGCAAAAGTTTAGTATACAATTTCTAAAATCACAAATAAGTTTTTTTATAACAAGGAGTTAAACTTGACCTCAAGAAATAGCAGAAACAAACCTTGGTGTGGAAGATGATGGGAATTTAGTGTGGAAAATGAGGTCGCGTTTTCTTCACAAGTTCGAAAACCCGAAGTCTGATAGATGAGATTGTGAAACTAAATCATGTTTTTCTGAATCCAGAAGTTTTTCGTTTTCCCTGTGATAAAGTTTGAAGCCTATTTCCACAAAGGTACAACAACGAAAATGTAATAAAAATAATACATCGTGCTTTTCTAGCATTCGGATAAATTGGAAAATAGATTGTCCACAAATTCTCCAAGCTGTGTTTTCGAAGTTATCTTTCGCATTTGAATCATATTTCCTCTCTAGTCCTTCTGGTAATGAATACTGGTAAATGTTAAACGGATTACGGGAAAATTTACGAACGAATTGCCAGAAAGGGTGTCTGGGAACAAATTCGTCAGCAAGGCAGTCCGAGTGTCGTCCTTGCACCCTCTTTACAAAGGTTTTAGAAATCTTTATTTTCAGTAAGGTGATGAAAAGGGGATTTCATGGTGACGTCGACATGTGGTCTGGCATTATAGTGCAACAGAATGCTTGAGCGGCGTCCTTGGCCTGTCCATGGCCGTTTTTGATCCATGCGGCCTTCAGTTTCATCAACTGATCGCTATATCGTTGTGCACAGATTGTTTCGCCCGGTTTCAATAGTTCGAAGTACAGCACTCCATTCATATCCCTCCACACACAGACAACAGCACCTTTCCCCCGTGGATATCCTGTTTTCCAGTGGATGTTGATAGCTGGTCTGGGGCGACCCAGGATCACTTGCGTACGGAGTTGTCACAACAGATCCATTTTTCATCCCCGGTGACAACCTTCCACAAGAAATTCTTCTCTTGAAACCTCTTCAGCAACGACAAGCAGATACCCAATCGTTGACCAATATTACGCTGCGTTACAGTTTGCGGAACCCACTTACCAGTCTTCTGGATCTTCCCCAATGCCTATAGACCCCGTACCATCGTCGATTGATAGAAAAATTGAATATACTCCTGAGATATAGAACCGTATGCTTCAATCGCACTTTTCAATAAATTAAACAAGAATAACAATCAGTGCCGCAAATGAATTTTATCTACCGCCATGTTTGGCTTCATGTACGAACTGACAGCACGGGTCGCCGGCCTGTTAGACCCCCACAGCGCCCGCTAGCGGATCGGCGAAAATTTTTAGCATACCCCTAATAGTTATGACCTACAATGCCATGTATGCAGAAAAACCTATAAAAACTAGTAACCAAAATGGCGGCTTTGAAACATTGTCTGCTTGAACTTTTCGCGAATTGTTACACCACTTCTAAATAACCTAGAGATAAAAAAATTGCATGCTGGTAAGAATTAAAGTGCGGATACCTGCAAATGCACGACCCCCCCCCAAAAAAAAACAGGAAAAAACTAGCTCTTTGGAACATTGTCTGCTTGATTTTTTCTAGCAGTTCTACACCCAGAACAAAAGTCTGAAAACCAAACATTTCAAAAGGGTGGCTTAGCTTTTGTGTTAGGTTTAAAGGTAATCATTTCAGAATCATTGAAATGCTTCGAAAATTTCAAATATATATTTAAAATTAAGGGACGCCGAAGCCTACTGCGTTTTACGTCAAACCTTATGCATTGACGTCACGACGCTGTTGTAAATCGTTAAAGAGTTACGGATTTTAAATTACTTTTCTTTTCCTTAATTACTTTTTCCTTTCTTTAATTTTACGTTCAAGAAATGATTTTATAGATTCACCATTCGGGAAACTGGCATGATTGCTAGTGATATTAAAATAACTTTAAAAATATGCAAGCAGTTCGGATAATTATCCAAATGTGTTACGATGTTATTTGTCGAATCTCTTAAATTGATGTCAAAGACATTACACAATTTTGGAGTGCTGCACTCATGCCGGTGCGGCTCTCACAACGAATTTCTTATCAAAATAGGGATTTTTGTCTGATGCGGTGCTTAACCCTAAAAGTTCCGTACTTGTAAGAAACACGAAACTAGTCGAATATTTTAGAAAAGATTGCTCTCTAAATCAGTAAATGATCTCCGCTGTTTGAACTATTCTTTTGAACTCACTTCTTTACACCCTGAAAGCTAATAATTTCAAAAGTGCAGTTTACCCTTTTCTAAATAGTTTTACCAACAGAAGAAAGATTTCTTCTTTCTTTTGAAAAACGTAGAGAAGCTTGGGGTTCTAATTTACCGTTCATGCGCTGCCGGTATTAAAAATATACAGTACAACGAAAATAATCATGGTAGTAGTGCCTGCCCTCAGGGAGGAAAAACTCGGACACTGAAAAAAAAGCTACTCGTGCCTTTACTTTTGGAAACTACTCAGTGTGGCGACAGTATCATCCCTTATTAAAATAATTCTTTCCTGCGTTAGGGATATTATAAAATTTAGATATAATAGACTAAGGGCCATATATTGATACTTTTATAAGAAATACTTCAAAGTAACCGTATGCTTTCCGGCTCAGAGGTTAACATTGAGTATAAGCCGAATTGGTCAATTTTTTAAATTTCTTTATCTTCATTCACATATATAACGATCCTGTCGAGACTAGAAAAACACAGTTAGTGTTTAGAAATTCTTCAAGTACGTGTGTAATGTTTCAGTAAATATTTAAAAGAAGAGAAAGTGAGGGAACATCAGCAGTTTTCTTTTCAGAAAGAAAAGATGAATTTCGTAAGGTTTTTTCCTTACGAACTAAAGCTACGATATTCCTTCCCTCTGACCTACCAGTAGGAGATACTACCACACAAAGATTAAAAAAAAAAGAAAAACAAGGTGATGCTTGCAGGGCGAGTTATCAGTTATTGTTCGCTGCCATCTCACAAAGTCCGATGAAAATCCAAACAAAAAAAAAAAAGCTTTTGATTTCAGTCGAAACCACGAAATATATTAAGATGAGCATAATAAATGGGAGCTATCGTTGAGTTTAATTCAGTTGAGAGATACCATTCAAAGACTGACAAAGCGAAAATATACACTCCGTTGGCCGCTGGTCATTTCTGTTCTTAAACCGCATGCGCCGACAGCTGTGTACACGATTTTCCCCAGCCTATCAACCACGAGATAGCGACACGTTTCGGAAATGAAGTGTACCCACTGCTGTTTTGGCGGATTTGTAAAAAAAAAAAAACAAGGATGAATGTCACCCACGGTCTTCGATAGATCGTGAAGGGGATGCAATTGACATACGTCGGCTTACACTCCAAATAGCTCACGACGATTTTAATGATGTTTCGGTCGAACGGAAATATCCGTTTCCAAAGGTTTTGAACAGTTCTTGGTGAACGGCATACAAAGTGATCTGTTTGGGTAGGGATAATTTAAAAATGATGTGGTACGTCTTGTAACAGATATAATAAGTCAATATTTTGCAGAAATTATCTTTATGGTTGAGCGTTTATCTAGGCCTTTACATGACGCCTTTGCGGACTTGGCAGAGTTCATGCCGAGAGCTCAATTCTTGCCACGTGTTTTCTAACATCTGGGGAGTGATTTGTGCAAACGCTACAGTACGGGTGATAAATTCTATCCCAAGGGCGAGGAAATGTGGGAGTTTTGATCAGAATCCTACCTGGACATGCTGCAAATCTTCTTGGTACCACAACTGGAAAACGAAGTCATTTTACAACTAGACGGGACACACACTGGTCATGGAAGTCAGGAACTTCCTCAACAACGCATTTAATGACAACTGATGAAGCAGCCATGGATCTATTCGTTGGCCTGCAAACTCCCCGGATTTCTGCAACTTCCACGATTTCTTCGTGTGGGGGTTTGTGAAGAACATAGTCTTCGCACGACGACCTCAAAGCCTGGATGATTTGAAAATGAAAATTTCTGCAACGTTTGCACAAATAACTCCGCAGATGTTAGAAGAAAACAGGTGGCAAAAATTGAGCACCCGGTATGAACTCTGCCGAATTCGCAAACAGAGTAATGTAAAAAGAATGTGAAAGTCGGCATAACGTTTTATTAACTAACAGAGGTCGTTCAAATTTGGTAATGAATGCAAAACTTTTTTGCAACAGAGTGGTATCGTATCTTTCGACGTATAAAGACTATTTCTTTAGAAGTCCGGGTATCGTGACGATGGTCTCGTCACGATGTAGAACACTTCCATCTAATACACGCAAGCCTCAAAAGTATCAAATATTTATTTACATGTAAAACCAGTATGTACGAATAAAAGCAACTTCAAAAACAGTCAAGATCTTTCGAGTCTTCACAAGACTCATTATCAAGCCAAAGGGCAGCTCAATGTGCAATGAACAAGACCATATATGTACAAGTAAGCGACCGTTATGCATATGTAACTATAGCAACATCTAGGTGTACATATGCTGTAAACATAGAAATGAACTTTCCCGACATTTAATCTAAGTATCCGGTAGTTTTAATGTCCTAACATGCTGGCGCCAAGCTAATGATAATTTACTGGGTAGGTCTTCATTGCAATTTAGATCATCAAACCATGTGATAAATAATCACATGATTTTTATGTAAGATTAACTCTACAATTGCACGAGATAAATTGTCTCTTCTCTTCCTCAAACCATGATTGGACATTCCGACCTCTGTGAACTGGGGATTTTCATCTTGGTAAATGGCATCCCTTGCAGGAAACAATGCCCTAGCCATTAATGGACTTGGTCGGCCAAAATAGTTATATAAGCTCAGCCAGTCTGTCCATCCTTTCAAGGTGATCACTGAACTTTCTGAAAACCACGGTATGACCACCCAGAGCATGGCGGAACCACCTCCATGCTCCACTGTTTGGAACAGATAGTTCGGGTAGTACGTTTCTGACGGTTTTTTCCAGACGTGGACACTTCTGCAGTGGAGAATAATGTGAATGTGGATTCATCCGACCACATTACACGTTTCTATGCATCGGCATTCCAAGTTGTATGCTTTTAGCATGACTGCCGCCGCCGTTGTGCGTTCACCCGGGCCACCAGAGGTTTTGCAATAGCAGCTCTTCCATGAATATCTTGTTTATGCAGATCCCTGTGCATTGTTTTCGTTGATACTAGGATCTGGAGATGCAGATTGAGCTCCGCACTTATTTTCGGGGCCGTGGTCTTCTTATTACGGGTAACAGTCCTCCTAAATGCTCTCCTGTCTTTATCAGTCTCGGTCGTTTTCCGACCGCTCTTGTGTTTCGCAGACAAGGTTTTGCCACGAACACGGTGCGCTGCCATGACGCTAGACCCAATAGCTCTCGATATCCCTACTATCCTGGCGAATGTAGTCAGGGAGGTATCAACTAGCCTGCCACCAACAATTAGACCTCTTTCGAAGTCTAGATCGCTCATTTCGTCGTCACCCTGAAAGAAATTTTCCAAAACACTTTAAATGCACTTAAACAGGACCTTGAGGTTCTAAACAAAGCTATTACAATCCAAAGTGATGGATACCTTTGAGTATTGCGACGCACGCAGCTGCATTAAAAGTCACTTCTCTGAGCGTGGTGTTCACATTATCTTGTCCAACCCCGGTATGTGTCGAGGGACTGTGTACTTGATAAACTGCTGTCTCCCGCAAAGAAGCATTTTCTTTTCTTCCACTGAAAAGCTGTAAGCTTGTTATAGAGCAAACAGCTGTAATGATCTACTACGTTTAAATTCAAAAATACACATTCCAATAGAAACTATCAAACTTTTAGTAATAATAACATAATACTCACAAGAATATAGAAAGAGGGAAAACCAACAAATTGGCCACTAGAACATAAGGCACCAACAAGATTATGTCCTCGGTGTAGAGATATGTCTTGAAGTATACCATAAATGCAAAAAACCTGTGGGGTTGCTTCACTTATCGCAAGGAAAACGAGGAGTTTACCTAAAAGAAAGGAAATACTGATATGCTTATTCATTACTGGCAGTATTTTTCTACAAAAAATTATCAAATCAAAATACTTCTTTGTGATCAATAAAAGACATTGATTTGGAATTCAAGATGTTCATGTTTATTACCAAGGGACTTAACAAAATCACCTCGGTCTGTGCGAAGTCCTTTTTCTTTTTTAGCACAAAAAATGGCGTTATCAGATTTCTACTGTGATGAGTTAGGTGCTATTGCGTACATGAACCATTAGTGGAAATCTGTGCGAAGTATTTGTAATTAGTCGAGAAGAACAAACGTCATGGAAAATGCTGTTTCAGTTTTTAATATTTTATTTCGTGGTTTAACGTCCACCATGAGCAACTTTATGAGTATAGGTATTATCCTGTCTCTAAATTAAGGCCACTGGTCCCAGGAAAGTGACTCAGCTAGCACCGTCGGATAAACACACCAATTTTGCCACATCGGGATTTAACTCTAGTCTCATCTCGCCCGAGAGGTCAGAAGGAAGCGTCTCAATCCACTCGGTAAAAGGGGTTGGCCAAATAGACTTCCATCTTAGTCAGTTAGTTTCATGAAGGGTAGGCAAGAACAGGCTGACTGTTATTTCACAAAGGTAAAATTTTTACTGGATTCTAGAAAATGATACGTTCTTGAGGTTTGACGGAACATCTAGGAGGCATGGGGTGTGCGGGTCGTAAACTAAGAAATGGAAAACCGATCCACCACGGATGATATAAGTACACAGAAAAAAAATTAGTCGCTCCCTAACAGAAATGACAGTGGGAAGTTGCTGGTTGCACACAGGGCGCCGTGATAGCATTATTGGGAGATATATAGTATTGGCGTGGTCTACAGGATCATTTCTGTCTCTTGCAGTGGTGAAGAGCAATGTGTGTGCTGAATTTAGTCTGCAATATGGATCGTAAGACAGACGTGACTGAGTCACAAAAAAGAGCCATCGTGTTTGGCCGTGCCCACGGACACAAAGTGAATGAAGTCTCCCAATTTCTTGGTATGTCGAAGTGTACTGTCCAGCTGATCTACAAACCGTGGTGTAGTTTGCAGTCAACTGATAATAATTCGCTACTTCAATGTAGCCGAAAAATGATTCTCACCAACAGGAACCACCGCCATGTCTCACGCCTAGTGACTGCAAATTGGATTCAAACCAGGCAACAACTGCTCCAAACAGTCAATGAAAGTCCATCCTAACCAATTTCCAAAAGGACATTGCGATGAGAACTGCATGCGACAGACATCTGGAGCAGAGTACCACGGAACAGGCCTTTTTTAACAGCAAGTCACAACGTCGTATGTTATCAAAGGCTCGGAGGCACCAAAACTTTACTGTGGAGGATTGGAAACGAGTAATTTGGTCCGATGAGTCTCGTGTTTGTTGTACACCAATGATGGGGGGGGTGTTTGTTTGTACACCAATGACGTGTGCATCGCAGGCCCAATGAAGCCTTTAAACCTGATTGTGTCGAAGATGTTGTTCAAGCTGGAGGTGGTTCTGCGATGTTTTGAGGATGTTTTTCGTACCACAAAATGAGCCCTCTCATTGCAGTGACGATGAATTTGCACCAGCATGCGTACCTGCGCAGTCTGAATGACGAAGTGTTGCCCTTTGCCCTACGTCTCCAGGAGAAGCATCACGTTGCCACTCATGTCTTCCAAGACGACACTTGTTGCATGCACAAAGCTAAAACTGTGTCTGAGTGGCTCGACGAACAATCGGCAATACTGTCTGACCTGACTGACCCGCCAAATCCCCAGATTGAAATCCTCTTGAAAATCTGTGGGATCATTTGGAACAGAAAATGAAACGCCGTAATAGGCACCCAGGCACTCTGGAGGAAATTCGGGACCATTTGACACACGAGTGGATGCAAATAGATGTTCAACACATCCCCAACCTCGTGGAGTCTCTACCACACAGTATTCATGGTGTTATCAAGACGATAAGCGCCGCTTCCCGCTATTAGTTAAGTTCTGACAGGGGTGACTAATTTTTTGTCCCGTGTGCTTATGTATAATTATACTAGATCTCGCGTACCAACAGATCTTTTGGCAATAGAACGTCTCCAAGACGTTTATATAATTCTGAAGTTATAAATAATCCTTAAAATATGAAGAATTCTAACACTTCTGTAAAAGCTAAATGTACAATCAGAACATGAAGAATTTTGGCAGCCCTCGCTCAGCAGGACGAATCTAATAATCAAGCTATGAAGATTCCTGACATTATTTTACAATATGAAAACTTTTTCATTAATCTTACGTGAGTTGCTCCGAGAGCACAATCAATCCATTCTTTCCCATTAAGTGACTTTACTGGGAAAGAAGGGATACTCCTGTCTCCACTCTTAAAGCATGAAAAATCATAACACTACTATGAAAGAACGAATAATTCTCCTGCTATTCTCAAAGCAAAAGAATCCCACTACTCAAAGAATTAATAATTCTGACCCTAATCTGGAATCATGAAAAATTCTTGTATTACTTTCCAATTATAGGTGAGATGTGAAGGATCCTGATGCCGCATCGGTGGACGAATGGTCTGAGTAGCTGGCTTCTGATTATTTGTACCAGATGGACCAGGGTTCGAGTACGGGATGAGGAGTAATTGATGTGTTTATCCAGCGTCGATAGTTTTTGTTATTTTCTGGAACCAGTGACCTTAAGTTAGTGACGGGGAGCTTCTAATAGGCATTCGAGCTTCTTGTGTGGTGGTCCTAAAACTCGAAAATCAAACTTGACATTTTGACTCTATCCTCATTGCATGAATGATCGCGATAATTCTTTCATAAGCAGTCCTGCTGATGCCTCCAAGAGGAATGTTGTGAATATATATTTTAAATACGTGGAGATAATGTAAATAGACGATGTCATCGCTCTGCCCACGTTATTTTATAAACAACGCATAGCAACTGAAAAATTGTTCAGC
The DNA here is from genome assembly GCA_039090855.1 of Macrothele yani. Classification (NCBI taxonomy): domain Eukaryota; kingdom Metazoa; phylum Arthropoda; class Arachnida; order Araneae; family Macrothelidae; genus Macrothele; species Macrothele yani. Next base: position 25,866,346 of record CM076993.1, read on the forward strand.
CGACACCGCTGGGATTGAACCCCCAGACCTCTCGATAATTAGCCGAGGGCGTTCGTGATACGCTCCGGTCTCAATAATTCACAGCGCTATGTGTGGTTTATTAGTCAGCATGTGACTACACAAATCCATATTGATGGGCTCAGTAACTGATGTGTCGCCATCTAGTGACACTCAACAGAGCAATCTGTTTAATTAGAGCAGGTCAATCCAAAGGGCGATAGAAATGGTGAATATATTTCAAATACGTGGAGATAATGTAAATAGACGATGTCATCGCTCTGTCCACGTCATTTAATAAACAAGAAGAATTTTGATAAGAGGAGCATTAAAGAGGAATTTTGACATTACTTTCAAAATACGAAGAATAGAGACACTGCTTTCAAAGCACCAAGAATTTTCAAAGCATTAAAAAACCTTGACACTACTCTCGATGTATGAAGAATTGTAACACTGCTTTCAGAACTCCAAGAACCTTGACGGTAGTTTCAAAGCATGAAGAATCGTGACATTTCCATCAAATCAGGAAGGATCCTACGACCTCTCTGAAAGAATTATTGTGCCGCCCGTCTGGCGCGATGGCTTCTGACCATTCTTTCGAGATGGGTCCGGGTTCTAATCCCGATGAGGCATTGATGTTGTGTTTGTCTTACGGCACTGGCTCTCTCCCTTCCCTGGGACCAGTGGCCCTAAATTAAGGACGAGCGACTGCTTATAAGAAAAAAAGAAAAAAGAATTACTGTGTCACAGGTATCTTATTTTTGAAGAAGCATATACACACCGCAGCGGTTCTGAAAGTGCGCTCCGCAGTGCTTTCACTGGTTATTCCCTCGTCACGCCGTCTTGTTCGACACCGAAAATACTCTGGAAAAATCCACGTACTTTCTCAATTTCGTTATACAAGGAATGTATATAATGAGAGCTGAAGTGCGCAGTTTCCTCATTGGTCACCGTTTCGGCTTGGAAGAACGGCTGAATGATGATTTGTGGTTGGTTAGACTTGTATATTTAGCTGACATATTCACAAAAAATTAAGGAAGTTAACCTAGGTCTCCAAGAAAAGAATGCTAGTATTTTTACTGCCAGAGATGGAAACGGGTCATGTGTCAACGTATGAGCGAGTCAAAAGGTCGGCAATTTTTAGCGGTTCAAACGAGTTGGGTCGAGGTGTTCCTGACCCGATTTCTACACAATTTTATTTCTGTTTGATTTTTGAAAAGCAAAAAAAAAAAAAAAAAATTATTTCTCAAAGAAAAGCGCGCACTATGTAATTTGTGCTTGGTTCTGGTGCCAGCAGAATGAAAAATTATTTGTCACGCAATATGAAGGAAGAGTGTCCTCAGAAAAAAAAAGTTCCTTCCTTCCTGCCTTCTGATGGGCAATGATGAAAGCAACATCCACATTTTGGAAACTTTCAACTCATCATAAACTTGTGAAAAGTGGTGTTGCTGTGAAACATATTCTGAAACTTGATATGCAATCAAAAGAACAGCAAAAACTGCAATTAAATATACACCAAGTTGCTTAATTCAAATATTTTTACTGTAGCGCCAACAAAATTAGGTGGAACAGCATTACTGCGGAGGGACGTTTTGGCTCTCGCAGATGTGTTTGGAAACATGTATAAAATAAATTAGGTTATCATGAATGAAATACGGGATTACACCATATAACACAAATTTTGAAGATGACAATCCATTTTTTGCTGCAAATATGACAAAGATGGTAAGTCAGATAATATCCGAAAACTTGAAACTCTAGTCGTCCTGGAGCGGGAATCAAAACCGCGTCTCCCAGATAGCACCCAGGCATGCTAATCATTACACCACCCAGAACGACCAAGCCTCAAGTTTCCCATTAATTTAAATAAACCCATCACAGGATTCGCTAGTCGAATCCTGTGATGGTTATATTCAAATTAATCACAAACTTGATCATCACAGGATTCGCTAGTCGAATCCTGTGATGGTTTAGCGAATCCTGTGATGGATATATTCAAATTAATCGGAAACTTGAGACTTGGTCGTTCTGGGTGGTGTAATGGTTAGCATACCCGGGCGCTAACTGGGAGACGCGGGTTCGATTCCCGCTCCAAGACGACGAACTTTTCCAGTTTTCGGATATTATCTGACCTACTATCTTGTCATAGCTACACCAAAAAACGGATTGTCATCTTCAAAATTAGGTTATATTTTGCAAATGAAGGACGACAGTTTCAATACTTCCTGTAAGTAAGTGAGTAAATTATACGTTCCTATAATACATTTGCTTGATTTCCATATAACCGAAGATGACGTCTGGGTCCAGGTCGGGTCCGGATCCAAAATGTTTGACCCGTTTCCAACTCTGTTCACTGCTTCTGACAAAATTCGTGTATTCAAGAGAAATGTGCACTTCTTGACTGCTTGTTTCCTAAACCGTGAAACTGATAGCTTCCCAATACTGACGGACTTCCTGGAAGAACTCGAAGGAAGCATCCATAAATCTGACGAGATTTTTGGAGAATTCAACCGGCACTTACAAGAAATAAGTGATGCCCTCTTGCAGTCCTTCCCAAATGCAATGTATGAGAATTTGGAAAATTATACATGGGTGAAAATTTGTTTGCAGTTAAAGACAAACCTCGAAGCATGACTGCAAGTGAATATGAAACTTTTATCAATCTGACATACACTGAAAGAACAAATTATTACGTATACCCACCTAATAGCATGTGGCACCACCTTTTGTACGCAGGACAGCATCCAAACGTCGTGGTACGGACGCAATGAGGTTCCGAAACACAGAATCAGGTATCGCTGACCAACAATCTAAGAGTGCTTGGCGTAGAACAGGCAGAGATGTAGGTTGGGATGGTTGATCACGAACAGCTCGTTCCAATATGTTCCACAAATTCTCTATTGGGTTGATGTCCGGTGAGCGAGAGAGCCATGCGAGTATGGAAAGCTCACTGCTATGCTCCTGGAGCCAGTCGGTCGCTAGCAGGGACCGATGGGGTGGAGCGTTGTCCTGTTGGAAGATCGGAACTTGGTCTGGACAGAGACACGTAATGAAAGGGTAGAGATAGTCGGCCAGGAGCTGCACATAGCTGGAACCAGTGACGGAAGACTCAGGAGGTGCCAAGGGACCCAGACCGGACAACGTGATAGCTCCCCAAACAGTTGCACAGCCTCCAACGGCCTGTAGTACCCCAACTTGGCATGCGGGCTCCATAGCTTCGTGCCACACATACTGCCTTGCATCGGCGCGACACAATGTGAAACGGGATTCGTCAGACAATACGACGCGTTTCCACTCATCCAGGCTCCAGTTTTGATGGGCCCTCACAAACTTCAGACGAATCATGTGATGCTGGGCCGTTAACATCGGAACCCAATGTGGTCCTCGACTTCCCCAGCCGAGTTGTGCCATGTGTCGACGGATTGTCTTTGAGCATAGGCTTGTGGATGCTCTTTCACTGAATTGTGAGGTGGTTTGCTACAAACGAACCTTCCGATTCGTCTGTACGAAGCGGGCCAATCGTCGACGCCCTCGATCTTCCAATGCACTTTTACGGCCACATTTCACCCCACTGTTAGCGGGTTTGCCGGATCTTAAGTACTCCTGGTACACATTTGTTACAGCGTGTCGAGGAATTCCTAGCAGTTTCGCCGTTGCGCTGATTGAACACCCGGCCTTCCTGGCTCCCACGACTTGACCTCGATCAAACTCACTTAAGACTCGTCCTCAACACATGCTGACACTTGACGGAATGTATTCCTGTGCGTACCGAACCATTGTATTTATAGCCCCAACCAGTTATCCTGCACACAGCGATTTGTTACTGTCGTGCTGCTTTGAGTATTTTCTCCGGGATGTACGTAATAATTTGTCCTTTCAGTGTATGACACTTCTGAAAAGACAGCATTTGATAAACTACCATTGGGTGAATTTTGGTGCAGCGTCAAGAAACAGTACCCATGTTTTACACAGAAGGCGGTTATAACACTCCTTTCCTCTCTCAGTACATATCTGTGCGAAACTGGCTTTTTCAACCTGTTTCCACAAAATCCAAGTATCGCAACAGAGTGGGTGCAGAGCCGGACGTGAAAGAAATTTGTAAAGAGGAGAAACAACTGCACTCGTCGCATTGAGGACAGTAATTCAATCATTTTTCTCACGAATACTTGCCGTGCATTGTAATAGCATTTTCTTTCTTCTTTGATCTCTATTGGTCTTATTATGAAAGAATAGTACAATAAAATATCAAAAACACTAGAAGTGTTACGTATGCTCTTAGCAAAATAAAACCAGTACTTTTCAGAAATGAAACCAATACCTCCTGTATTTCTCAAAAATGAAATTCTTAAATCGTCACAGCCTGTATAAACAAAATTTTCCATTGAATATAAATGCAGGCATAGAAAAAATGATGGGGCTCAGCGGTCTTATCCTTGGGGAAAAATGACTCCACGGTGCTAGAAGTTTGAGAACCGTTGATATGCCCGATATGCATAGTCCGTTCCATAAAAACTTAGAGTAATTTTTTTTAGTTGGCAATAGTACGTAGGGGCAAAATAACCACCCAGATTACCTACTGAATTAAGGAAGTATCTATGACAACAGTTATTAGCAGTGGCAGACGATTCTAGATTTTTAATTGCGCAGTTGTTTAAGGTACGTCTGCATTTCGCCATACAGCTATGGAGGTGAGTGATTTAGAGATAAGGAGCGAAATTTTGCTATCGTTTGGGTAAAACGATAGCATTTCAAAAAAGAGCGTTTGTCGGCACAACTCAATCCTAGGCCTGGTCGACCTGAAAGTGTTGTTACGGAGGGTATTGTTAACACTGTTTGGGCAATCCTGCAAAAAGATCGACGAATGCAGTGTGAAGACATAGCGGCGCCAACTGATATTTCAAAAACGTCGGCATTCCGCATTCTACGAGACAAATTACTGCTGCATCGTGTGTGTTCCAGATGGGTACCTCATCACCTGACGAGAGAACAATTGTTAACCAGAGTTCAAGTGTGTCATGAGTGGAAACAAATGATTGCAAAAGATCCAAACTTTCTAAACACAGTAATAACTGCCGATGAGACATGGGTCCACTATTTCGACCCCCTCATGAAGCGCGCAATGAGTGTCTGGAAACACACAGGCTCGCCTCCTATGAAAAAATCCCGCCAAACCAAATCATCTGGGATGGTGATGATAATAATTTTCTTTGATCATAAACGTGTAGTCTACCTGCATACCGTTTCTCCACAAATGACTGTCAATGCTGAGTATTACATTTCAGTGTTGAAGCGTCTGCGATGACACATATCGATTAAGCGACCGAAACTTGTGGGCAAGCGGACCATGACAATGCCCGCCCACATGCGGCTTCTTGCGTTCAAATATTTCTTATGAAATACAGTATTGAAATTATACAACAACCTACCTACAGTCCTGACTTTGCCCCGTGCGATTTCTGGTTATTTTTCAACAATGAAGGAGGAGTTCCGTGGCGCAACATTCAACACAGATGCTGACGTTATTTAAGATGTACAGGGGTCGCTAAAGCAGCTTCCACAAAATGCCTTCGCAACATGCTTTGAAAAGTAAACTGAACGATGAGGCCGTTGCATATCATCCGAGGGAAGATACTTTGAGGAATATTTTGCTGTACCTATATTTCTTCATTATGTGTGATTTTCCTCTGTTTTTGTGAAACGGCGGTAGTAAATAGCAACTGACTGACACCTATGGGCTTCAGAAATTTGGAGGTACTGCAAGATACCTTATTTTATTAAAAATAATAAAAAAATTCCCTTGCTATCTTCTAAGCATAAAGGAACTTTCATGAAAACAACACATGGCATCATGCGTTATCGCGACAATTCTTAAATCACGCTTCTCCTTCAGTACATGTGTAATCACAATCGGCGTTCGTAAACGAGGACATTCTTTCTTACAGCACGCACAGTATCTTTCCTACGCCTTTCCTCATTATATTGGGGGGACATTTACTTCAAAGTTACATTTTCCTTAGAGAAACGGGAGTTTCAAAAGTAATCTTTTCTAGTGTTGATGGTTTCAACATAAAGAAAATCACAAAATTATCTAAACTGCAGTATCGCTATTATTCTGCTTCATGTCTTTCAAGAAAGCTGTATTAATCCGCTGGAAAATATATATTTTTTTTTATTTTTTTTTTTACGATAACATTGCATACCAACAGAGAAAAAAAAAGAAACATAATACGATACTGGTTTTGGTGATTCTTGGATGTTTCTCTTAATAAATTGCTAGTGACTTTATTCATTGCACATACTCACAATCTTAGGTGCGTCGCATAAATATAGAGACAGTCGACTTTGCGCCGTGAAAGCATTGCGAATATACAGTAGCGAACAAAAGTATTTGGCGAAACACTTTTTCGACTATAATTTTTTTCTTCTTGACCAAAGCGGGTCATTTTGGGATATGATATGTGTTATTCAGTTGTAAACATGATCCCTATGCAGATGGATCGGAAACCTTAACACAGATCAGGTACCGAGCTTAATCGCAAAGATCATACAAATTGACCAACAAAGGAGGTGTGTATCCCTTTCATTTAATGCAACGATAACAGAAAGCAAGTACAAGAAAACGACTAAACAATAACTAATACTTAGTGGGATAACCACGAGACTTAATAACAGCTGCACAACGAGCCGGCATCGAGTCCACTAGCTTCTCGACGGTGACCTCCGGAATTCGCGCCCATTCTGCATACAGCTGGTCGACCTTCTGGACCCTATTGCAGGTTTTCTTCGCACATCGTCTTTCCAGCTCCTCCCACATGTGCTCAATGGGGTTGAGGTCTGTAGATTGGCTTGACCAGTCTAGAAGTGTAGCCTGTTGCTGCTGGAAGGCTGCCTTCGCTACTCTGGAGGTGTGCTTCGGGTTGTTGTCTTGCTGCATGATCCATCCCGATGGCATGTTCTGGTTTGCCCATGGGACGACATCGTTGATGAGCATGTTTGTGTAACTCTTGCCAGTCATTATTCCGTCAATCTCGATGATGGGGCCCATTCCATTGCGAGAGAAGGCGCCGTAAACCATGAGCGATCCTCCTCCGTGCTTGACAGTCGGCTGAATGAACTGGGGGTTGAATCTCTGGCCACACGGACGTCGTACGTATCGGATGCCATCACTTCCGAACAAGTTGAACTTGCTCTCGTCGGTGAAAAGCACCTTACTCCAGTCCGCCGCGGTCCAGTGTCGATGACGGCGCGCAAACGCGACTCTAGCTCGTCGATTCTTGAGTCCGATGAGTGATTTCTTGGAGGGGTCTTCCATTCAGTCCACCAGCAATGAGACGACGGGAGATGGTCATTCGGCTGACGTTCAGGTCGTCGCTGTCGCGGAATTTGGTGGCGATGTCCACAGCAGTCAAGGTGGGATCAGCACAAGATCGATGGAGGATGCGTCTATCCTGACGCAACGTAGTGGAACGAGGCCTACCACATCGTGGACTGTTCTCGACAGTCCCAGTCTTCTAATAACGTTGCAGGATAGCTGGAATGGACTGGTGTCGGATCTTCAGGGCCCTCGCAATGTCAGTGACGCGAATTCCGGATTTCACCATGTTCACGGCTGCCTGGCGAGCTCCAACGGGGATCTCCGCCTTTTTACCCATTTCTGAAAACCTACGATTGACTTATTATCACACTATACATCACAAAACCGACAAAAATCACAAGAAAAACATTAATACATGCAGCAAACAAATGGTAATAATTGGTAACTCTTGAATATGGCCCATTTCAAACGACAAATTTGGTCTGGGCGAAATACAAACTACGCGGCATTGTAACCCACGAATCAACACACATCAAATCCCAAAATGACCTGATTTGATCCAGCAGAAAAACAACTATGGTCGAACAAGTGTTACGACAAATACTTTTATTCGCTACTGTAAGTAGGAAGCTGAAGTGGTATCTAATTAGACATAACCCTACAACAAACGTTTCGATCAGTCGAGATGACCGGATTGTGTGAAAAGAACATTACAAAGTGAAATAGTGTAATTTTGGTGTCTCATAAATATAAAGACAACTATCTAAAGTAGCCACATGCAAATGAGATGTACCAATTAGCATGTTGTACGCACGCGCATGGGCCGTAATTTGGTCCAGCCTACAAAAGACAGCGGACCTGCCGTCAGACATTCATTTGCCGAAATGCCACGCATCAGTCAACTTTCTGGTGAGGAGGTGCAGAAGATTTGGAGAATGAGAGCAAATGGATTGCCTGTAGCGAAAATTTGTAAAGCCATGGGGAGGAGTAGGGCAGTCATTTATAAGATTTTATCAAAAGCGCGGTGAGTAAACTGCCAAAAAACGGCCTAGAAGGCCTCGAATAACAAGCAAACGAGATGATCGTGCCATCATACGTTTAGTTTCATCCCAAAGGTTATCACTACGTCAAGTTTCTGGGGCTGTTGGTGTCACTGTCACAAAATATACAGTTCATCGACGAATCAAGGAAAGTCGCAACATTGTGCTCCGTGAAATGCGCCGTCTGCCACACCTCATGCGGCGCCACAAGGAAGCTTGATTGTTATGGGCAAGCAGCCACATGCACTGGACGGACGAGTGGATCACAATTATTTTCTCCGATGAGAAAAAGTTCAACCTGAACGGCCCTGACGATTGGAACTGTTATTGGCATGATTTACGACGCGAGCCACGCACCTTCTTCAGCAGACAGAAAGGAGGGGGATCTGTGATGGTCTGGGGAGTTTTTGCGTTCAATAAGACAACGGATATCGCTTTCCTGCAAGGCAAGCAAAACTCCGAAACGTATCAGGACATACTCAGCAGCCACCTTCTACCGTTTGCCGAAACTCTAGCGGGTGTTGATTATCTGTTCCAGCAAGACAATGCCTCTATTAATCGGTCTTCATCAACGAAATGCTGGTTTAACACTCATCATTTGACCGTAATGGATTGGCCAGCACTCAGTCAAGATTTGAACCCTATCGAGAACCTCTGGGGTATCCTAGCTCGTAATGTGTATGCGAATGGACGGCAGTTCTCAAGTGTGGTGGCATTGAAAGAGCAGACTGAACGAAGCTGGTACGCACTCCGTCCAGAACACTTACATCACTTGGTGGACAGCATGCCCAATCGGGTTTTCAGTGTTATTCCGAACAACGGCTCCACTATTCGTACCGATGTTGCTCATAACTAGTAAGTCTTTATATTTTTGAGACAACGTATTAATGTCTTTTTCTTGTACTTGGCGTTGGAATTGTTATGTTTCCGTCAAACTATTGTGCAGCTGCGTGTCCTATGATATTTTTGCTATATATATGAGGTGTACATTTCAGCTCGTTATTGTTTCTTTTTTATTCGAGAACTTGTTCTGTCTCTATATTTATATGACGCACTAAATATTCATCAGAGCAACACATTTCTCTTTTTTAAAATATTGTATGAAGGAACATAGCGGAACTTCAAAAAGGCTCTTTTGGTGGCCACGAGTGGTCTGAGACAACAGCTTCTGATATATCGACCAAGAAGAACCCGGACTCCTTGTCCCGGCTGAGGCATCGGTGGTGCGGTTGTTTGATGGCACTGGTTCCGACCCTTTGCTGGAACCAGTGGCGCTATATTAGGAACAGCAGGCTTCTTATAGCCCTTAGAGTAGCTCATGGTGGTCGTTGAACAAGGAAGCAAAAGTTAACAACAATGAGTAACTCTAAATTGGGGACGAACGGCTACTTACGGCCCTTAGAGTTGCTAGTGGTGCTCGTTAAATAACACAAGTTAGTAAAATCATGCAATGCATTGATTATGATACGCTTTCCAACATACCAGAAATTATTACTCAAGTTATGAGGATAATGGCTGTGGAATAAATCTCGCTTCTGTGTCCTGACCTTTGACCCCATTTCGATGATATTCAACAGAACCGGTTCAGTACACCTCAAGAATAACATACTAAAGTTTTGTCGCAATAGAAGCAGTTTTACGCAAGTTATGAGAATAATGGCTGTGGAATAAATCTTGCTTTTGAGCAATGACCTTTGACCCCATTTCGTTTGTATTCAACAGAACCGGTTCACTATACCTCCGAAACAACATGATAACGTTTTGTCGCAATCGAAACATTTTTGGTAAGTTATGATGCACAAGGGCAATGGAATGGATCCCACTCCACTGTCCTGACCTTTGACCCCATTCCGCCCTTTTTCAATAGGGTTCGTCCCCAGTGGCTCCCTACCACATACTAAAATTTCATCGAAATCAAACCATTTTTACGCAAGTTATGACGCATAAGGGCAATGGAACAAATCCCGCTCTTATGTCCTGCCTGACCTTTGACCCCATTTCGCCCATTTTTAACAGGGTTCGTGCCCACGTGGTTCCCTACCACATACTAAAATTTAATCGAAATCGAACCGTATTTACGCATGTTATAACGTATAAAGGCAATGGAATGAATTCCACTTTTATGCCCTGACGTTTGGCCCCATTTCGCCCATTTTCAATAGGGTTCGTCCCCAGGTGGTTCCTTACCAAATATTAAAATTTCATCGAAATCGAACCATTTTTACTTAAGTTATGACGCATAAAGTCAATGGAATAAATACCGCTTTTATGCCCTGCCTGACCTTTGACCCCAATTTGCCAATTTTCAATAGGGTTCGTGCCCAGGTAGTTCCCTACCACATACTGAAATGTCATCGAAATCGAACCATATTTACCCATGTTATGACGCATAAAGGCAAAGAAATGGATCCCGCTCTTATGGCGTGACATTTGACCCCACTTCACCCATTTTCAATAAGGTTCGTCCCCAGGTGGTCCCCTACCACATACTAAAATTTCATCGAAATCGAACCATTTTTACGTGAGTTATCGTGCCGACAGACGGACGGACGGACGGAAAAAGCTGGAGCATATACGCGTCTTCAACCTACGGTTGGAAAGCGTTAAAAAGCAATTCATTGGCACTTTAAGCATGTATGTGTGCAATATTGGTTTTTCCTGCGTACCTTTTAGTAGCACAAAGATGACAATTTGAAAACACAGTGGAGTGATCTTTGCTCGATATTTCTTACCTCAAATATATTGCGTGGGGTAATGTTAGACTAAATCTGTTTCAATCACTGTACTTCCCCTTTGCAGTCTTGTCTGGAAGAGCACGTGGTTATCTCGGCGGATACTTCACTACTAAGTAGTCAGCACGGATAAAGGTAAAATCAAGTTTTTGTGTCCTAAAGAAATGCATTTCCTTCACCATATAAACAGCACGTTGGCGCTGAGAAGTTGAAAATTTTGGAAGCTTTCCTCTCTGGATATATTTAACAAATTTTGAAATTCTAAGCGGTCTCCCATCCTTTCTTGAATCTTAAAAATTAGCTAGTTCAATCAGCAAACATGCATTGGTTCTAAATTTTAGTACAATTCTTTACTGTGTTGGTAGATCCGGAGTGCGTTTATGGCAGTGCAAAGAGATTGCTCCTGTGCAAAATCTTGAAAATTATGTTGCAATTAGAAATTATCTTGGATGTATGAGAGCTATTGATTTGGTGCGAATGAAAGGTCCAAAAAAGGACCAGCACAAGTGGACAGAGAGAACGGAAAAGCAGGGCAACTTACCTAGGCAAAATAATCTCCCTCGGTACCGACACATAGTTGCCATCTGTCCGGCAAGGCCATGATCGGGGAACGAGCAAAGTCTTGTGGCTGGGACACAAAGAAGTCATCAACTGCAAGTAGAACCTCGTTGTCTGTCGTGAACTGTTCCCTCGACAGGAAGTGATCCAGGGATCGAAATAGATGATAGTCTGTCGGAGACAATTCCAGGGAAGAGGCAGGATGAGGTAGTGCTTCATAGCACAAGGCGCGTTGAGTCAGCATCGTTCGTTGTGCGACATGAGGACAGGCGTTTTCCTGGAGCAGAACAACATGTCTGTTGACCAAAGCCGGTTGTTTCTGCAGAAATGGCATGTGAATCTGGTGTAATTTAGCACAATAACGTTCTGCAGTGATGGTTTGGCTTCTTGCCAAGAAACTCAGATGAATTATCCCAGCTGTGGGCAACCAGATAAGAAGCATCATCTTCTTAGTGTGTAGGCTGGATTAGAATGCCATCCAGCAGGCTGTGTCTTGCTTATCCATTGTGCAGATCACTTCCGATTGCCATAAAGGACCCACTTCTCGTCCCTGGTGACGATTCGACGCAGTAAAGGTTCCTGTTTATTCCCGGAAAGCAGCTGCGTGCAGACTTGCAAATGCCTAGTCTTGTTGGCAGTTGTCAACTCATGCGGCAGCCACATGTCCAGCTTTTTACCTTACCCAGCTGAGACAGACGCCAAACTACTGTCGTGTGGTGTACACCTACCTCTGCCGCTATCTCACGACAAGTTTTTCGGGATCCGCTTCAACCACACGTAAGAGTACATCGTCAGAAACAGCAACAGGTCGGAGACCGCGTGCTTCGTTTTGCAGGTCCGTATCTTCGCTTCTAAACTACACAAACCATCGCCGAATGGTTCGTGCGTTTGCTGTATTCTCCCCAAATACTTTGTTAATGTTTCGAGCGGCAACTCCTGCAAAATGGCCCAGTTTAAATTCACAAAGGAAGATTACACTCAAATACGACGTCTGCATGCTTCCTTTGCAAGCAACGTTACTCCCAAACAAACCACACCTGAACCTTGCTCTTCACACATGTGCTAACTATTTATAGTAACTTTGTGACGTAATACCCTCAACACTTGTGGGTGGTTCCATTCCGCTGAGGTAGGGGTCTGTCTCCACTGCTCGTTCGCTCCGGACATTTCATTCTCAATAACCCAGTACATTTGTTGGCAGCAAAGCGTGTGTACAATAGATTCCGGTTAATTCGAGGCAGCTTAATTGGACCAACGCGTTCTAGCCCCGTTGTGTCCCAATTTACTGGGATTTACTTTATTTCTAAATGATGGTTCATCATATTTGTTTTCAACTGGTGAAGGAAGCAATTTCGTCATATGGCTGTTCAATATATTCCTTCATGCGGGATGCCAAAATAGACAGTACTAGTTTTTGTGTTTTCCACCTGTGTAGGTTGTTTTAGGCTGATAGCGCAGACCTGTTGTTCAGAAGCAAAAGTGAGTTTCAGAGTATGTTTCCTCAGGATGAGGAAAGTATATGTGGAATTCTGACTGAAGAAAATAAGGGGAAAATCTACCATGATTCATAAGCTAGGAACAATTAGTACTGAATGCAATATCAGTCTCAACGGCACGGAATTGGACTAATGAAATGTGTTTGTGTATTTAAGAAGGATAAGTGGCAACGGAAACAGATTAAACGATGAAATTAAAAAGCAACTGAAATCAGTTTGCAAAGCTGCTTTAGGAAAATCTCACAAGACTGATTTGTTCTAAAAAGGATTACCAAATGTCGGTGCATAAAAGTGTAATTGACAGGGTAAGCAAAATAGTCCTTCATGTGCTGCAGAAATGCGACATCATTGCGGTGGGGAGCTGCGGAAAGACTCGTTCTGATCATGTGCTAAATGAAATATAAGGCACATTGGAATTCGGTTTCCGTTTTCTTTGTTCATAGTGTTTCGTAGATTTTAATGCGCAGAACAGTCACGATAAGATTTTCATTTCAAAAATCACTGTGGCTGCATATTCGGAGCGTGAACATCGCTTACGTAGACCTCTAATTTAATCTTCCTTTTGAATTTCTGTTTCATAGGTAAATCTCGTTACTTCTGGGTTAGATATTTTCTTACTGAATGGCACATTACTTCCTCGAACAACATGTACGTTTCGACAGCGCTGACGGTGAGCAAAATGAAAATTGAAAGCTAAGACTCTGATATTCTTGAAGGTGGAAATAAGGAAGATGACACCAAATGTTTGGTTGTAATGAGCCCGTCTTTTGAATCGTTTCCGACATGAATAACACATTTCAAAATTATTCATGGTCATTAGAACCCATTACAAAAAATGCAAATAGATCAACCGCATTTCTACAACCAATAAATCATCGAGAAACCGAAACAGTTACTTTTCCTCCGCTAGTGATTAAATCGTCTGTTACAGAAATTAACAAATTGTGCTCAAATAATTTCTGTTAGCTGAAGAAACATATCAAAGTGTTTTTTATATCAAACAAATAGAAGAATAGATATAGAGGAAAACATTATCTAACTTTACACACCATAGCGGAAGAATTTTGAATAATGGAAAAGAAGAAAATATATGAAAGATATTCTTCACACGAAATGATTTATAAAGAAAAACAAAGTTTCCAGATACGTCTCTTGGAAACAGAGATAGCGACAAAAAAGTTTTGACATTTCTGCCCCCTAACAGGTAGATTGTGCACTATTTTAAAAAAGATATTTCCCAGGTTTACTGTAAAGAACGGCATACAGTAAAAGCAGAAATTTTTCAAAATGATTTTTAGAACCGGAGATACAGCATCTAACAGAAGCACACACTTACACCACCTAGCGCGAGAACTGTGAACTACAAAGCCTCGCGAGTAGAGGCAAAGTGTTTCGCAAACTAAATAATACACGGCATTTAAAGAATTTTTTAAATCGGACTTATAAAAGCGAAGATATTAACAAAAATCGATAAGACGTTTGCGCCCCTAACGGGGAAAATCGTGCACTATTTTTGGCAATAAATGTAGACAAAATGTTTTGGCAGTTACTAGTATCTAACCGAAGGAGGATTTTCTGAATCTGATATTTAGGTTCATAGCTGCTAATCTGCTGCAAACGGAAACTTGAAGTTATGCTCTGTTAGGGGCATTCGTGCGCGTTAAGAAAATTTTGGTATTACATGCAAAATATTTACACGCAAAACGCTCTCCGATGAAGAAAAACAATTTTCATATCGGGCTACTAGAATCAGAGATACCGACAAAAATAAGGTATACATATACTCCCTCTGGAGAAAAATTATGCATTATTTTCAGTACTAGATATTCTCAATGATCTTGTCGTGTTGAACGGTATCTTGCCGTGAAAGAATTTTTTTAATCGAGCTTTCAGAAGCGCTGATATTGCTAAAACTGTATCTAATCTATAAAGCTGAATGTTTGTTTGTCCAATATGCAAATCTACAGTTTTCAATTTATAACCACCAAACTTGATATACTATCTCTTGGTACTTTAACTCAGAACATGACGGTTTTTGGAAGAGGTCGGAGCCCGAGATCAAAGAACCCCATAAAACATTTTTGTGAAAAGTTCCATCTTTTGTTTTGTTTTTATTTTGATTTGGAATGCTATCTCATGGTACTCTAACTTAGACCGTAGATGGTTTTTTGAAGGAGCTGGAGCACGGCGTCAAGGGGCCGCCATACAAAATTTTCGTAAAAAATTCCATTTTTTACTTTTGTATTTTGAATTCGAATTTAATACGTTTTGTTCAAAACTACAGTTTTCAATTCAGACCCACCAAATTCGGATACTATCTCATGGTACTCTAACTTAGACAGTAGACGGTTTTTGGAATGGGTCGGAGCCCGTGGTGAAGGTACCCCGATATTAAATTTTCGTAAAAAGTTCCAGTTTTTTATACTTTCATTTTGAACTCGAATTTAATAATTTTTGTTGTGATAAAAGAAGAATAGACTTTTTTTGTAACAAGTGCTTTCCAATGAAGAACTGCAACACAATTCAGCATCGGAACTTAAGGTAAGTGAACAACAAAAATCAAACGGAAAAACTAAAAATATTGTGTGCCTAAAGACTCTACAGAGAATAAAATTAAAATTCAGTGAAGAAATAAAATACAGTATTAGGTACGGTTCATGCCGTAAAAAATTAATCGTCTTCATTTGATTTGTACAAAATTTGGATAGTAAATTATTACCAAATTCTTCCAAGCAACGCCAGGCAATTTAGCTAGTCAGAAATAAAAATATGCACTTGCGTTCCCTAGTGAAGAAACTGTTCTATAAAAAAATTAAAATTGTATGCAGAGCATTTCCTACAAGGAGCTCTCTATCTGAAGCCAAAATAATTTTTTAAATCGTACTTTTAGAAGCAGAGATATCGGTGAAATAGCAATTTAACTCTATGCACCCTAACGGAAAAACTGTGCTCTACTTGAAAAAGAAATTGTACCCAAAATAATCTTCATCATAAATGGTACCGAATGGAAGAAATAATTTTTTAATCGGATGTTGACGAGCAAATATACTGAATAAAATGTATTTTAAAGTGAATGGCATCTGCATTTACGCCCTCTGGTGGCGAATTTCGAATCGTAGAAACACCAGAAAGCAAGGATAATCGTTCTCACATCTCAAGCTTCCTAGTGCAAAAGAAGTTTTCAAATCCAAGGAATAGTTAAAGAGATATGGTGTCCACAAGCGGACTGACGAAGAAAATGATAACGTAACACGACCTTTTTCTACAAAAGACGTGCTAAAAAAACAGGGAAATATCGCAGATTTTGCATATATTGTGGAGACTGCTATGTGCATAAAATTGTACGATCTTGCTGCCACGATAAGATGATGATTTATGAATTGATGATTGCCAACTGAAACTACGTAAAGACATTTTTAGTGTATTTTTGTGGGAGTAACCTCACGTGCATTATTACTACAAGTTTTTGAAGAATAAACCCGTCAAAATTTCATCAAAAATATAGATTCTTTTGATTATCGCTGTTGATTTCAACAATTCAGGTTTAGTTGATCATGCTGTATGTTCAACAAGTTTAAATAAGGACATTAATTAATTAACAAAAACAAAATATTTAAGCAATATGCTACGCATCTTATTTGTAAAAACATTTGGCATAAAATTAATGTGGTTATTTTAGATTCACTAAAAATGAGATTTGCAGCACATCTCTACTTAACTAAAAATCAACACGATATCATCAGCATATTGTCGTTAAGATGTTGATATCTTATAAATCAATAGATGATAGACGTTAATCATTAAAACTCGATAATTGTAAAAATCGTCTTACCGTAATCTCTTTTATGAGGAATCTTTGAGTAGCGAGATCTCGCAGCAATAGGAGCCATTCCAGAAAAGGGCACCAGGCTTAAAGCTGCAAAAAAAGAAATATTTGCATAGATGTTGTTTATTGAAATGCTCACATATAGGTTTCTCTATCTATCAACTTAAAAAGAACAAAATAAAAAATAAAGCACTACATTACCCGCAGGACGTTGCCAATGACCACATAACAGGCCTCAACGTTTTCTAAAAAATAAGTTATGTGCAACACAAGGTGTGAAAAAAATATCCAGACCGGATAACTTAATCGTAGTTACTCCCTGTTGATTGTATGGCCTGATGGAGCGTATTCATGATTCACAATTTCCTCATGATTGAAAACAAAAAATATTCATCATCGTCTTGACATTTCTGTGGTGCTCTTTTTAAGGTCTGAGACTAGGATCTTCCACTCTCTCTGAAGACTGGGACTTAATTTAGTAGTCATACCATTAAATGCGCGATTCATCACCAGTTACGATAGTTTATAAAAGGCTTTTGTCGTTTTCGACCTACTCAAGCAGGCCACTAGAAGCTGAAACACGGGCCTGTTTTTGCTCAACTGAGAGCAATCGTGGCACAAGTTTCGCTGAGACGCGTCTCATTCCCAAATCGACCGTAATCCACTGAACTGAACCGACACTAATGTTGAACTCATCAGCAGATAACTAACGAATACTCATTCCACGATTTCCCAGCTCAGCTGTGCACACAGGTTCGACGTTGTTTTAACGTTTGCTGGTTGCGGGGCCTACCAGACCGTGAATCACTCTCAAAACTTGCACGGCCATATTTAAAGCGTTTATACCGATGAGCCGGTTACATTATAACCACCCTCAGCATGAGAAACGGGCGCGCCTGGAGACCGAACGGTGGCGCAGGTGAAGTTCACAGAGTAACATATACACAACGCGAGGACCGGGTTTCGGTTAGTAGAGTGTTCATAGTCAGAATGAGAAAAGCTGCCGATTTATTGGAGTTTGATAAAGGAAAAATTGTAATGGGTTGTTCACTCGTCGCTGTAGTGAGTACGTATCAAAAGTGGTGCACGAATGGCCAAACGACGAACCGTCGTCTAGCCGTGTGTCGTCCGCGGCTCATTGATGCCACAGGGGAACGGAGACTGTCGCGCATTGTTCACAGCGACCGCGATGCCACAGTGCGACAAATCACCCGCAGCTACAACAGTAATGATCAGGGAAATGTGTCACAGCACACAGTTCATCGCAGTCTTGTGCGCATGGGCCTGCATAGCCGAAGACGTAGCCGGGTCACCGTGCTCACTGCACATCATCGCCAACAAAGCATGAAATGGGCCCAAGATCATCGAGATTGGACCGTGGATGATTGGAAGAAAGTGGCCTGGTCTGAAAAATAAAGATTCCTGGTGCATCTCGTAGACGGCCGAGCGTGGAAACGCCGATTATCAACGGAGTCTATGTCACCTTCTATGGAACCAGGGGTGGTTCGAAGAACATGCTGGTGACTTTCTGTTAATGCCCTGGCCTCCAAATTCACTTGGCATGGACCCAATCGAACATTTGCAGTTCTACTTCGAAAGACTGGTTCACGCTAAATCACTACCACCCCGGAATTTGCCGGAACTGGAGATACTGTTCTTTTCATTATGGTACCAGATACTCGAGGATACTTTACGCCACCTCATCGAATCGATGCCTGACAAGTGGCCGCTGTTTTGCGGGCTAAAGGGGGCCCTACGGCTTATTAGGTAGGTATTCATAATGTAATTGCTCGTCGATGTTTATTTGTCATAAACTTATGCACGACTCATATAATCCTACTTGTAGGCTTTCTGTAATTTGAAGTAGCCTATGTGTCTTTGTAAGTTTCGCAAAGTTTTCGATGAAATTTTAACGCAAATTCGTTGATCAGTTTTTTCCGAGAACAGCTTCATACACGTGATAAGCAAAGTACTTCTGTAAAAGAATCGAACGATTAATGGAGACGTGACTCACGAAACATGCGTAGTAAGTTCGAGGGTCAACCTGTGACAAACACTTCCTCTTATGTCTCGCGATTCCGAACTTGATATCAGAGACTACAGTCTTGTGACGATTATATATGTTTTAAGATAATACAACGGTTGTCACAAATACACTGCTCACTACCCAAAATGCAACACCAAGAAGGAAGCATCCGATTGGCTTGAAATTCGCAGCATGCGTCGCCCGTGAGAGGATATGCAAACGATTAGCATTGCAGGGCATATGCAAATCATGTGCGCCCGGCACGCTACCGAGAAGCACTATACGAAGGGTGCACAGAAGGCGGGGTGTAAGTAGTGGAAATGTTTTGTGCTGCCGGATCTGTGCGTGAGAAACTTCCTGATGCCTCGTCGGAGAATACGACAGTCATGCCATCACGTTTCGGAGTTCGACAGAGGACGAATAGTGGCTTATCACGACAGCGGTTTATCGTACCGAAACATCGGCGTCCGTGTGGGACGACATCCAGCCACAGTGAGGTGAGTATAGATTCGGTGGGTGCAGGAGGGACGGACGGACCAACGTGAGTGATTACCGCAGTCGCGGCACACCACCGAACGAGAGTACCGGCATGTTGTGCGGCGGGCATAGACGGCTCGCACCCCCACATCACGAACGTTAGCGCAGGAATTAGGGTGTGTTGCGCAACAACCTGTGTCAGCACGTACCGTTCGACGTTGTCTGCAGGACTGGGAACTTGTCGCACGGCGTCCATTGCTCCGATTACCATTGAGGTTACACCACCGGTGAGTGCGGCGACAGTGCGCCGTTGAACGCCACACCTGGACTACGGAATGGCACGACATTGTCTTCTCCGACGAATCCCGCTTCTGCCTGCAACACCACGATGGTCGGATCCGCGTGTGACGGCACCGTGGCGAGAGACTGTATGAAGCCTACATTATGCATCGCCATACCGGTCCATCGCCTTACGTTATGGGTTGGGGCGCAATAGGATATGACACCCGCACCCCTCTGGTACGCATCGCCGATACACTCAACAGCCACCGTTACATCTCCGACGTTTTGGAGCCAGTAGTCCTCCCTTACCTGTAGGACCTGCGAGCGGCCACATTTCAACAGGACATTGCGCCCCCGCACGTGGCACGGATCGTGCAACAATTCTTCACGGCACACCAGGTGTCACTAATGCCGTGGCCGAACTGTTCTCCCGATATGTCGCCCATCGAACACGTCTGGTCGCTGATCGGTAACCGAGTGGCCCGGCAAGCACCACCCGCGGTACGCCTGATGAACTGTGGCAACGTGTGGAAGTAGCCTGGACCAACATACCCCAAGCCCACATCCAAATCCTCTATCGTTCGATGCCGCGGCGTGTAGCGGCCGTTATTACCAGCCATGGGGGCAGCACTAATTTTTGATGTCTGCGTGTTCCGTAAGTCGCACGGGCCTGCAAGCCCAAACGTTTCATCTTTGTATCTGTTGTTATGTGTCCAGTAAATCTGGCTTTGCTATCTCGTGTCCTTCTTGGTGTTGCATTTTGGGTGGCCAGCATTGTATATGTTATTCTTTCTCAAAGTATCTTCCCTCCGATGACATGTAACGGTATCATCGTTCAGTCCACGTTTTAAACATGTGGTAAAGGCATTTTGCGCAACTGTTATAGCCACCTCTGTACAGCTTCAATATCATCAGCATCTGTGTTGAATGCTGTGCCACGGAACTTCTCCTTCCTTGTTGGAAATAACCAGAAACCGCACGAGACGAGGTCAGGACTGTAAGCAGGCTGTGGCATGATCTCAATACTGAATTTCGTAAGAAACTGTTGAACACGTGCAGCCACATGTGGGCGGGCGTTCTCGTGGTGTAGGGTCCACTCGCCCACAAGTTCCGGTCGTTAATCGATGTGTCGTCGCAGGCGCTTCAAGACTGAAATGTAATTCTCAGCATTGACCCTTCCCAGCTGATTTTGGTTTGGCGGACTTTTTTTGAAGGAGGCGAGCCTGTGTGTTTTCAGACACTCTTTGCGTGCTTCGTGACGGGGTCGAAATAGTAGACCCCTGTTTCATCGGCAGTTATTACTGTGTTTAGAAAGTTTGAATGCTTGGCTATCATTTGTTTCGACTCATGACACACCTGAACTCTGGCTAACAATTGTTCTATCGTCGAGTGATGAGGTACCCATTTGGAACGCACACGATGGGTTTAATTTTTGCGTAAAATGTGGAATGCCGACGTTTTTGAAATATTGGTTGAGTCCACTATGTCTTCACACGTCATTATCTATCTTCTTGCAGGATTTCCCAAACAGTGTTAATAATACGCTACGTAACAATACTTTCAGGTCGACAAGGCCTAGAAACGAGTCCTGCCGACAAATGCCCTTTTTTTGAAATCATAGTGCCATCTAAAAATCTGATTCATCTAAATACTTTATCTTTTGTAAGCTTTCTTCATTAAATCCATTGTTACTTTAGCCGTGTTACCCAAACGATAGCGAAGTTTTATCACACAACGCATTTCACTTCTTCACTCACTTCAATAGCTGTATGGCAAAATGTAGACGTACTATGAACAACTGAGCAATAACAAATGCAGAATCGTCTGCTACAGCTAATAACTGTTTCCATGCATACTACCTTAATTCAGTTATTCGTCTGTGTGGCTATCTCAAAAAAGTTACTCTCAGTAAAGAGCAGAAACATATCCTTCTATCTATAGCTTGTTTACGTGTGCCATTTTCTTCGCAGACGATATGCTATTGCAACAGATGTTCCTTTCATATTCATCTAATACGCTTTTGCCAGTTTCAATTCTTTGAACTTCTTTTATTTTCTGCAATTTCTATGAGATATCAGTTTAATAAATACGCCTCACTTCATCACATAAAATGAATCACTCCAACTCTTTAAAGCGGAAAGTGAACGCAGTCTGCTGAATAAATCAGGCACCAAGTTTTATTCAGCTTCGGTAAGGTCGGAATTGGAAACGCGAAGAATCTGAGCTGTTTTGAACGTTTGCTGTCTGAGCATAGCATGATAATTGGTGCCAGAATCTTGCAAACGGCCGATCCCATTGGTTGTTCACGCGCAACCGTCATGGAAGGTGCGACGACCAAAACACCTCAAGACATCGGCGAGCATGTGGAAGGAAACAGCTAGTGCGTCAGAAGGATCAAAAGAGACTAGTGAGACAAATTTTGAAGATGACAATCCGATTTTTGGCTTAAATGTGACAAGGATGGTAAGTCAGATAATATCCGAAAACTTGAACATTTTCATCGCCCTGGAGCGGGACTCGAACCCACGTCTTCCAGAAAACGCCCGGGTATGCTAACCACTACACCACCCAGAACGACCAAGTTTCCAGTTCCCGATCAATTTGAATATAACCATCACAGGATTCGCTAGTCGAAGCAACCGGCATTCATATTTCGCGAATCTGGAGGTTAAGAATCTTATCCCGTGTTTGCCCGCAGAAGCAGATAAATCATGAAAGAAATTCATGATATGCAACGGAATCGCCCTTCAAGTTATTTGGCAAGTATCGCAGAAGATTGGCTATTGAACAGTCACATCTGTTCTTTTTATTTAACTGCCGGCAACTTATATATAATACCAAAGTACCTTACCAATGGCAGTCCATCATGGTCGAGGAGGGACTATAACATAATGAGAAATGCTGAATCCAAACGACTATCAATGGAAATTCGTCTTAAAAGAGCACTCTTGGATTATCTGCGCAGGAAATCTTACATCTCTTGGCTTTGGACTGCTACGGTGGTAAATCCTTTGCTTTTTGACAGATCTCATGCTGTGCTCCTGTCATCCATAGATTATGAAGTTGCAAGGTACAATGCTAGACATACTCATAAACTAAGAAACTTGGTGACTCCACAACTTCTAACCAAGAAAGGTGTTCGACGCCATAGCCCAGGTCATCCTGCTGGACATGGTAAGCCTCGTTTTTCATGAATCTTAGTAACATAACTTTGAATGAGAACCAGATAAGAGCCCTCAACAGGGGTAGAAAATTTACTTATCCGCCAACTAAGCTTAACAAGTTTAATCTCATACCGCAGGTAGAAAATATTGTTAAAAATCTTCCCCTAGACGAACAGGAACAACCTAGGTACGAAATGAGTAATATCATAAAAGCAACCCAATCTGCTAAAAAGCACCGGGTTAAAACGAACTTTGAGATTGAGAAAGAACAACTACAATTATTGCGCAAGAACAAGAACATTGCCATAACAACTGCAGATAAATCTTGCAGCATAGCTATTTTGAATCGAAAAGAGTATGTCAACAAAATGCTACTTGCGATTTAAAAGATACCACACCAGGCTATTTGTAAGGATCCCATTGCAGCAACTATAACAGCAGTTAGCCATATTAAAAATCATTCAACCCTTCCGACCAGTATAAAATCAAGCTTAACTTCGGTTTTTGGGCCAAGAGTCCCTGAACTATTTGGACAATTGAAGTTACACAAAGATGGACACCCAATCCGCCCCTTGGTATCGGCCAGAGCAAGTCCAACTAGGCCTCTAGAAAGTGCCACAGCTAAATACTTAAAACCATTAACAGCGGCCTCAAGATATTCAGTGTCCAGTACTCAACATGTAATCGACAGAATCAAATCTGTTAATAACATGAACCTACGTTGCATATTAGTATCATTCGACGTCACTTCTCTCTGTCCCAGTGTTCCGGTGGAGTTGGTTCATGATATTATAAGAGACAATGGGGACAGCATTTAAGAGACAATGGGGACATCGTTACAGCATCTCTATGGGGACAGCATCGTTTCACGAGTTTGGAGAATATTTCAAACGACAGGAACAGCTGTCCGAGATTTTAGCAGTGGTCGTCCACGAGCAAGCAGGGCGCCGGACGACCCGTATATTGTCCTACAGGCGAGAAGAGACCGACGGCAGACAGCGGGAGCAATCGCAAGGCACATGCAACAGACAACTGGACGTCCGTTATCGCGTTTTTCCGTGGACCGGAGACTGCACTAAGTGGTCTATTTGAACGAAGACCAGTACGGTGTGTGCCATTAACGCCTGCTCATCGGAGACGGCGGTTTATGTGGTGCCAGGAACACAAGAACTGGACACATCAGCAATGGGGTCGAGTTCTCTTTACGGATGAGAGCCGATTTAGTCTGACGGGCGATTCTGGACATATACACATCTGGAGAGAGCAGGGAACACGCAATTACACCACCAATATCATCGAAAGGGACCGGTTTGGAGATGGCGGAGTTCTTGTTTGGGGCTGTATCATGCTTGGTAGCTGTACTGACCTCCAAATCTTCCAAGGCGGTTCAGTCACTGGTGTCCGCTATTGTACAGAGGTTCTCCTGCCTCACTTGCGTCTGTTTAGAGGTGCTGTGGGTCTTGAGTTCTTCTTCATGGACGACAACGCTACACCTCATCGTACAGTGGCTGTCGCAGAGCTGTTGGAGAGTTATTCAACGCATGGATTGGCCCGCAAGGTCCCCAGACCTAAATCCAATCGAACACGTGTGGGACCTTCTCGGGAGACGCTTGGCAGTACGTCACCAGCCGCCAGCAACGATTCCGCAGCTACGATTGGCGCTACAAAAGGAATGGGCCTCGATGCCTCAACAGCTCTTTGACAATCTCGTCCTCAGCATGGACAGACGTTGTAAATCCTGCAACGCAGTCAGGGGTGATCATATGCCCTACTAAAGACTAAATTTTTCTTGGCAGCCGCCTGTCACATGTACGTTTCTGTCTTCTGTCCAGTTGTGCTCGAAGCTACCTTTTCAATAAAATGCCTTTGTATCCTTTGGATTCTTGTTTGGACGATTGTGCTCACTTGTCCCATATTCTTACATCTTGGGTATCTTATGATGTGATTTGATTCGATGTGGAGCACTTCTGCACAACGTTACATATGAAAAACCGTCTCGTCTTTACTTTTTGCACTCCAGTGTAGTACAACATTTTTAGTTTTGTTTTTTTATTCATGAGCTAGTTTGTTTTTTATGCGAAGCTATTTCCACCTTTTTTCAGAAAGTAAGTGGCTAAGATTGACGTCTCATTTTTTCGGTAGTATTTATTCAGATTTTGTATTTTATGCTGATGTGTGTGTGTGTGTGTGTGTGTGTGTGTGTCTAGCGTGAAAAAGTAGCATATGGAAAAAGTGCGTTGAATTACGATTCTACATGGAATTATGTGTGAATCTGTGATATGAAGTAAATGTATTACTAGTTTCCATAATAGCATAAATGCCTATAACTATTTCCATAATAGCATAAATGCCTATAACTATTTCCATTACGATAAGCTTTATTTTAAAGAAAATAGTAATAAAAATTTCGCATCGTTTCATGAACTACTTTATTTTTAGATTGGATGTGATCAGGTTCTATATAAACAAAGTGGAACGATACACTCGAAATCGAGAACTACTTGAGGAGGTTCTGATTTGGAAGACCAGCGCAATTTTTTTAATTGCCTAGTGACACACGGAGAGCAGCGAACTGAAACGTAAGCAAGCCCGCCGGCATTTGTGGCGGAAGGATACACGTAATTCTTCGTAAGTTCAGACTAAATAAATTTTAAAGTTATAGTGATTCACATTTCGTGAGGAAATGCAATTACCACCATTGCTACGGTCAGGTTGTCTTCCGATTACGATCGCTACCCGTAATTCCTAAATTTTCATGTATCGCTGCGCCATGTTTACATGCAGCCTTCTCACACCCACCATCAGTTAGCAAAGGAAGTAGCGCCGCATCAGTAGCATGAGGACAATTTTTAAAAATCAACTCTGTAACAATATTAATTTCTTTTATACACGAAAATTCAGTTACTTTTATAAACAAAATGCACAATCTTAAAAGATAACATGTGTTTTGTTCTGTTAAACTTTATTCATGGGTCCATTTTTTCTGATCGGCTGGTTTTTTTATGTTCAGTGATGTATTCGGGCATCTTCTCGGGGGTGCTTAGCCCCCTAAAATTCTACGAATGCCCCCTCGCCCCCCCCCCCCCCCCCCGTAGGTTTGTTTTTGGGCAATCACCCGTTATATTTAGCTTAAATGTTTTAGTTTGTAAATGAATATTTAGAGAAATCACTAAAACAGATAAGAAAATGAGGGAAAATATTATAATAAAAAGAACATCCACATAAACTTCTATCTGAAATTTCTATCATCCTTCAACAAACCATTAAACAGATCTTGCTGAATGGGCAATTTTTCAAGCACCGACAACTCGGACTACCACAATGAAAACCTAATTCCACACAGTAGAGATGTTTGCACTGCAATTCATCATCACATTTTGGAAGCTAGCATTCAGTTTTATTTCAGTCTTCTGGATGCCGACTTTCCATGTATACGCTTCAGCCTCAGTGTAGCTAACGTGACGTTAGTGCTTTCAATACAACAAAATATTTGTTACCTAATTTTTAATAATAGAAAATTATTAGAAATTGTTCCAATAATAAGTTTTTTTTTTCTGGCGGTGGTGGTTTACACTCTGTGACAATAAATAAATAAATAAATAAATAAATAAATAAATAAATAAAATCGAGGCACCTCAAGCTGGCATCGAAATGGTTAATTAGCTTTTGGGTTTTACTACTTTTTGCGACTGTAAATAGTCTAAAGGGGCTGAAACCAAATATTACGGGAATGGCTTACACCATACGTTTCCAGGTAACACTGTAAAGATTCCTTAATAGTCAGAAACACGATTGTAGTAAGGTGGGGACATTTTTATCACTCCTAATATCACATGGGGGATTTTCTCCAGCACAGCCTTACCTTTTCCTCAGTATTTTACACCACTCCTAATGTCATAGGGGATTTTCTCCAGCACAGCTTTACCTTTACTAGCGTCCTCAGTATTTTACACCACTCTATGATAAAATCCGTAGTCCATTACTGAATTAAAACCAAGGTATAACACTTGTATGTGTAAATTTCTTGGAATCTGCATTTGCGATATAACAAAACGTTTTACTCTATTTAAAATATTTGTATACAAAAGCACGCTCGACATTTGTGATTGACCTCCTCCCACCAGAAAAAACTCTCTGAATGGAACACTATTTATGTTTATCTACAGCTCTCTACAGCTGCAAACTCCTGCGTAAATGGAACTAATCACAATACGAATTTTGCGAACAGTAGAAAATATCCACAGATTAGCAGTCTGTTCTTAAATAGATATCTTTGAAAATAATTTTTTCTACTCTGTACATCGAGGGCATTTACTCCTCAAAAGGACCAAAATGCTGCGTTTTTCACCCTCGCAAAAGTTCGTTCTACTCTTGCTAGACAACTTTGCTTCAAAAATGCACTCTCAATTAGCTCCTTCAAAGCCCACGAGACATTGCAGTGTTAAATATACTATTATTCAAATGAAATTTTGACGTAAAATGCATCGTAAACTAGTTCCTTTGTTTGTGGACGGAGCGGAGGGAGGGTTGAGTCAATTGTACAGAAACATGGTGCAGCGGAGCGATGCACACGAGCTTGGAACTCTTTAAAAGAGCTCATATTTGGAAGACTGCGGTTAGTTACCTTTACTTTTGAGAGAAGATCCCCCTTCTTTTTTCAAAAGAAGATACGACTCCGGACGATATCCTGACATCAAAAACTCGGGTCGTCAGAAAAACGTTTGTCTGAAGTGCATGCCAAATAACACTTACCAATCTACAAGAAAAAAAAGCTGTGTTAATATTGATAGTTTATATTCGAATTGCGATACTTACATACGTATGCCAACATAATGGGAATTATCAGTATGATAAAAAAATACAGTTGCTCCTTGCCACAGTTTTTTCTGTATTTTCTAAGATGTCTGATGCACAGTTTGACGTTCTCAAGGCAAAACATCTCCAACACTTGGCTTTTGCTACAAACAGAATCGGAGTTCTTCAAAGTCGCCATGATCCAAAACATGGTCAGAGCTCTGACTACAGCAGATACGGTAAGGTCATGAAAGTAGTTGAGATCACCGAAGTGATACTTTAAGAACGCAAAATTCCCAGCAACATTCCCAGCCACGTAAAACAAATCGATCACTGCAAATTTCAGAATCCGTTTTGAGACAAGGCTGTATCGAGATATGTAACTGTACGTCATAGCTAAGGATGTTACAATGTCTCCAAAGAACGAGGATATAAAATATGTTGCTATATAGCTTTCCACGAGAATGGGTGAAAAAGATTCGATGCTGAGGAGGATTACGGATTTTAGAACCATTCCATAAACAGCTATGATGAGAACTCGCTTGATTCCGTATTTGTCACTCCAGGGACATAAGAGAAACGAGCCAATAGAAGAACCAAATAATTCCAAGCAGGAAATAATTAACTTGTAATTTGTAGCTCTATCTACAGTCTCATGCATTATCTCAGCAGACAACGGTGGGTTACCTGGCTTGTAGCACAACTCCAACGTTAGATTTAGATCTCTACGGCACACTGCGAAATAGAGCAAGTTTTCTTCCAAACAGATGTCTATCGAAATTCGAAAGCCTAAGAGAAACATTAATATCTCTAAAGTTATTGCATGAACAAACCTGACGGCCTTTTTGTCAATCCGACTGCAAAAGCAATTAAGAACGGGTGTAGCATCTTCAGCGACGTGACTTTCTGTGGTTTGAGACATTATCCGTCAATTAATTGGCTCAAATAATAAGATATATTTTCTATATTAGTGTATTAAGGATTCGGTCTTTGCAATTTTCAGGAATCGATTATAATTTAGAAATGCAACTTCTCACTATTTGTTTAGTATTTACTCGAAGAATTTGTGAAGGAAGTCGCAGCATTTACTTTTCATTTCTATTCTCTACGTAGGCCTAAATGGATTTAAAACATATCACGCACCCTTCAACATGAAACATTTTTGTGAATTACATGTGAAAGTAGATGCAGCTCCCTGTAATAAATAGTAGTGAGATAAAATATAGTTTCCATTTTTTTTCTTTCTCTTTCAGCTGTTCTATTTCTTTGGATTTTTCCTTAACGATCATACTCAGATCATTAGGACATAATTGCTCCTCTAACCTACTATTTCCAAGAAAGGTTTGTTTGCAAATTTTGCATTGTTTCTCAATCGAAGGACAAACTGAATTTTCATGATTTATTTGATCATTTGCTCTTATGATTGCTAAACATGCAGACCGCCTACAGGGAATTACTCTAAAGCCGCATAATCTTGCGTGACTCTCTAATGATCGTATTTCGAGGATATCGCGGCAGCCTCTTTTAAAATTCGGACAGCGAACTGTAAGTTTCAATATTTTATTTTGCTGCTGTTGACTTACTGATTCGAAGTGGAAATCAGTTATTTTTCTAAAGCAATCTGGGCAATAGTCTTTATTTACGAGCCATTCAAGTAGGCAAGGCCTACAAAACATGTGACGACATTTTGTGATAATGGGATCATATAGAACTAATGTGCATACAGAGCACTTCAATTCTTCCCCTGGTTGCTCAATAAAATATTCTCTTCTATAATCTGCGCTCATCGTCTCGTGTCATCACAAAAGAAACCAATACACTAAATCTAACTTTTTAAGCACTTGTTCTGTAGCTTAATTTAAAATTTCCTCCTTCCTAGGAGCATGTATTTTAAATTGAAATCCTTTTGATTTGGATGGCAATCCTCAACACAGAAGTATAGGTATAGGCACAACTATGAACGATGCTACCTGCGTGGAAAGTAATTTAGTGTAGCAGTAAGGCAGTTAAAAACCACGATTTTTCAGTTGCTCGCCTTTTGCAATTCCAATCTTGGTCAAGAACTGGCAAATATTCCTTCTCTGATCATTGTGTTCCTGGATCAACTCTCCATTCTCGATGCTCAACAACCGTGCCGTTGAATGCCAAATTCTTCTCACTCCTTTACTCTACTTTTCGTGTCACAACCATCGAACATTTTGTACAGTAGTCAGTATCTTGCAGCCGTTACGTTGCTGGATTCTGGCCTGGATTAATTTGTCGTGACACCACTGCTCTTAGTTTTGATATTATAAAAATAACGACATACTGACTTATTCACTCATTAATTCTAAATATACTGTTGCTCCAGTACTTGTATAACGGATAGGTTCGAAACGTTTTAAACAGAACCACAGCATTTGTTTCAGAATAAAACTACGTTGAGGGTTGCCACACCTGCGTGAAATTCATATATTTGTCATCTACGTGCTCAGAGACAAAATGATGCCATCGGCCTTGCCGTGATCGAGAAACTGTGTTATAAAATTCCATACATATTTCCAAAAGTGTTCAAGTTATCTGTCTAGTTATAACAGGTAAAATGTGAATTCGAATTTGCTACGATATTTTAAAGTAAACGACGTAATCGCTGTTGGGAATTCATCTTTGTGAAACCATGATTTTAAAAACAGCATATATCTTTGAACTCATTCCAATTAAAGCAGGAAATACTCTAACCAAAGATGTTTAGAAGAAATCAGTTAGGTCCAGTAACCTCCGTTTTCCTGCTGCGAGCGTTAGGTATGACGTCACAGCGGCCATCACGATTCCTGAAGCACACAGCCAAACAAGATCGTATTGAATGCACAACGCCATGGCATCAGACAGATGAGTTCTCTTCGTGTTACACATCTGATACTTCGGTGTCGTGTTTGACGTCATACACGACAGCGTTGAAAACCAATAGGAAACCTTGGCTTCCGCGTGACGTCACTAATAGAGGGAATTTATACGTGTAATGTCATGGCCTTATATTTCTGAACGGCCTTAGTTAAGACTCATCAATAACTTGTGCTGTAGTGTCGATTACTCGCTGCATTAGTTTGGCAGTCTTAGAACATTTTACATTTTTGAGCTTTCTTCTTTTTTTTTTTTTTTTTTTGATTGGGGGTTTAACGACCACCGTGAGCAACTCAGTGGGCTATAAGCAGTAGCTCGTCCCTAATTTACGGCCACTGGTTCCAGGGAAGGGAGAGAGCCAGCGCCGTAAGACAAAAACAACATCCATGCCTCACTGGGATTCAAACCAGGACCCATCTCTGACAAATGATCAGAAGCCATTGCTTAAGCAACTGCGTAACCGCGATGGCGAATTTTTATTCGTTATTTTTCTTTTTACTTGTATCTGTGAAACGTGCAAATGTCTTGCAAATGCTTGGATGCGTTGTCGCGCTTTTTAAGAATGAAATACGTTTGCAGTGTAGGACAACCGTCACTGAGCAGATCTTTGACCTTTCGATGAAACGCAATAGCTCAGAATTAATTTTTTTTTTGTTTTCTTTTTTTTGTTTTGAGGCCTAACGGCCACCGTGAGCAACTCGATGGGCTATAACAGTCTTCATCTGTGATTTAGGGTTACTCGTTCGAGGGAAGGAGACAGCCAGTGCGGTAAGACAAACATAACAATCATGCTTCACAGGGATTCGAGCTCGAATTCATCAGGGACGAAAGATCAGAAGCCATCGCTTAGACCACTGGGCCAGCGGGGCGTCTAAAGGTACTCCGTATATTAAAACTCATTCACACGATGGAGGCAACATGTGGTCTAAGCGCTGGCTTATGACTAATTTGTCCCGAGAAGGGCCTGGGTTCGAATCCCAGTGAGGCATGGATGTTGTGTTTGTCTTATGGCAATGGCTCTCTCCCTTCCTAGCAACCAGTGACCCTAAATTAGAGACGGGCGACTACTTATAGCTTATCGAGTTGCCAACGGTGGTCGTTAAACTTTCAATAAAAAAAAAGAAAAGGTAGAGTGGACATCAGGCAGAGTTAAATTAGTATTGAAAATAATCAATGCCAGCGCCCTCCGCAAGGCTAACTACTTGTCGCCCATGCTATAACTTAAAGTTAGTTTTATCGATGTGCAAATATTCATTTTTGAGAATACATTAATTGCGAAGAAAATATGTAAAGAAGTTTTACCATTGGAAACGTAAGGCAGAGATTTTAGGTGGGTCGCCCCGGTTACTCCAAGGAGGTTAGAATAATACTTCTGCCCTAGTTTCTTAACCGTGAGGCCGCAAGGTGTCACGGTTAAAAAACTAGGGCAGTATTTCAACTGTTGGTATTTTGGAATTATGTGGTTTTTTGTTGCAGAAACCGTGTTAATATCAAACCGGAATGAATTATACTTCTTACACCAGTGAAGTTAACAATTTTAACGTTATGTTTTGTGTAGAATTCGCACTAATGTTAGCGTATTTTAATATAAAATAAAAATGGGAAGGAGCCTCAAAATAATTAAGAATTTTATAAATTCAGCATTTTCTCACACATCCGCAACAAGTTACGACGCGAAATTGGAAATATTTGCGACGAAAGTAACCGATTCGGCCAATACAAAGTGCTTTGTAATGGCATTAAAATCCACGAGCTTTCCCATACTTTGACGGCCGTCGCTCGCGGTTATAGGCTTTGTGACGTACCTGCCAGCACGACGCACACGACATAAAGGCAGATAGGAATCAGAATAATCGTCTGCGTAGCTCAGTTGGTAGAGCGACTTGTTCCGGAATAAGCGGCCTCGGGTTCGAATCCCGGCGTAGACCAAAAATGACGGAGAAATTTACTTCATTATAATGGCGCCCGAACTACCCGGATGACCCGACCGTTCAAAATCTCGCAATGGTGTGATGTTATTTCCACACCGCGAGACAGGAAAAATCAGAGAATTCCTTCTCCAGCGCTTCGAAAAATAAATGTGTGTGACGTTGCATTCCACACACCAGATTGACTGGGAGTTCTCAAGTGCACGTTCTACAGTGGTTGTCTGCCTGCAGCGATTCATGGTCACGGCTGATCCGTGGGCCATGCCCCCGGCCCTCTTTCGGGGGGGGGAGATGTGACGTGCCTGCCAGCAGGACGCACATGACATAAAGGCAGATAGGAATCAGAATACATGTCTGCGTAGCTCAGCTGGTAGAGCTGCTTGTTCCGGAATAAGCGTCCTCGGGTTCGAATCCCGGCGTAGACCAAAAATGACGGAGAAATTCACTTCGTTATAGCTTCACGCAAAGTGGTATTGATTCATTAACAAGGGCATCTCCGTATATCTTATTCTAACCTCCTTGGGTTGCTCAGTGGCTAAGCGATGGCTTCTGATCATTCGTCCGAGCTGGGTCCTTGGTAGAATCCCGGTGAGGCATGGATGTTGTGTTTGTCTTAATGCGCTGGTTCTTTCCTTTCCCTGGAACCAATTGCCCTGAATTCTGGACGGGCAACTGCTTATAGCCCACTGAGTTACTCACAATGGTCGTTAAACCTCCAATGAAAAAAATATTTTAGGTGGAACCACCTTGATCAAAGAGGTTGGAATAGATGGAGAAAGGATGACGTCACAAACTTGAAGCATTTTGAGCAGACGACATGGAACTGATCGTCTCGCTATAGTGGCTTGAGAGATAGTGTGCCTTGCGCTTCTGCAAACGGGTTCTTGAAATCATGAAATCACAGAGGGCGCTGAAGACAGCTTCGATACTATTCTGTGAACTACACTCCTAGTCATAGATATGCATGCTTCTCGTTGCGTGCAGTATAGTAATTTCACTAAACTTTTACCAAAACAATATCTTTTTCGTTATCCTGCAGTTGTACTAAAAGTTATTATTATCATGCATGGACAGATATAAGTGAATATTCTTCCAAATGGGGGTTTTGGGGAAGCTTCGTCAACTTCAATCGGGAAATGCGTAATCTCGCATTGAATGTACGCGTTACAAGGCTGATAAGTACAAATGCCTTACTGGACACAAATGTTCTCCGTAAATATATGTCTAATTAAACAATTGAATTTACGTGACTTTTCCGTAAAATGTTAACAATTATATGCCCCTTAGAACGCTCGATCGTTCATGAGCATTCCAGGAAACATCTATCTCTCAGTAAGGATTTCAAATTGCTGTCCTGTTCGTATCTTGTTGGTGATTAAAAGATAAAAGTAATGAAATTCACTGATATCCCAAAACAAGATTTTATTGGTAAATTGAAACATAAAAGGCATTGTTTGAGATCCGACTTTATTAAACCCTGGATCGAATAGCACTATTGGTAACTCATTCAAAATGATTTCAGATATTACCATATTTCTTGCAACAAATCCAGACAGAAATTTAGTAAACAAGTTAGTAAAATCATGCAATGCATTGATTATAATTCGCTTTCCAACATACCAGAAATCATTACTCTAGTTATTACTCAAGTTATAAGAATAATGGCTATGGAATAAATCTAGGTCCTGGGCCCTGACCTTTGATCCCATTTTGATGATATTCAACAGAGCCGGTTTGGTATACCTCCGAAATAATATGATAAACTTTTGTCGCAATCAAAGCATTTTTACGTACGTTATGATGCATAAGGGCTATGGAATAGATCCCGCTCCTGTGTCCTAACCTTTGACCCCATTTCGCACATTTTTAACAGAATTCGTCCCCAGGCAAGATTCTACAACATACTAACATTTCGTCCAAATCGAAGCATTTTTACGTAAGTTATGACGCATAATGGCGATGGAAGTGATTCCGCTTCTATGTCCTGACCTTTGACCCCATTTCTCCCATTTTCTAAAAGGTTTGTTGCCAGGTGGTCCCCTACCACATACTAAAAGTTTATCGAAATCGAACCTTTGTTACTTTACTTATGACGCATAACAGAGTGGAATGAATCCCGCTCCTATGTACTGACCTTTGACCCCATTTCGTTTACTGTAAATAGGGTTCCTTCCAACGAGATAGAAATACATAGAGTGCTTCTGTGATTGGTTCTTCTGCCGAGGCAGCTGAAGCCAACGCGGGGAGAGCCGGCCATCTTTGATGAGGTACAAATTCTGCGTGTGTCAAGGAGTCACCTCGGTTCTTTCAGCTGTTCATCGATCGTGTTATGCTTCATTACAAATTTAGTGCACAATTATCAGCACATTGTTGATATTTAAATTGCCATATTACTGCGCAGCTTTTGATTGTAAGAATAAAAGGAACAAGGATTGTGGAACTACATTTCACAAGTAAGCATTTTAAAATAAGGTTGAGCTGTAAATGCTCAGTTAATCAAACACAAAAAATAAAACATCTAATCCGTGTAGCTGGTGATTAAACCAGCAGATAAGCCATTTCAATATCTGTGTTATCTTAAGACTTTTTATTTCTTATATTTTGTAAACAGTCGTACTCAATGTGAAAACTGAATGATGTTTACTCTGGGAAGCTGAGGTTAACTGTGGGTTACCAACTTTGAGGATTTTTGGGTACAATTTCTACCTATGTAAATGTTTTGTTTTTTTCAATATACTGAGGATGTCTTGCAAATGGTATTTGCATATACAGTATATTCTAGAATCTGTAGAGTGTACATGCAACTTGTCTGCCAGGACAACAAATATTTAAAAATCTTATAGGAACCAGCAATTTCTTTTTATGTGACAAAAATCATCCACCCCATGGCTGATGATCATTAGATAGTAAATACTGGTAAAGCAGTCAATTTATAGTTACTTAAATTGCAGAAGTATTAAGTCTAATTGGTAATGTAATTTTGTTTGCTTGCTGACACTTGTCAAGTAACAAGTAAAACATCTTTCCATCACCATGAATGCTCAATACAGTTTGCTCATAAAATTGATCTTTCACCGCATATGCTTCTTCACATAGGTGAAAAACTTCAGGAATGTGATGTATGCTTCAAACGATTTCCTCAGAAAGGTCATCTTTCAGGGTATACACATGTGTATGCTTCTTCACATAAGTGAAAAGCAACACAAATGTTCTCTGTGCTCCAATACGCTACTAGCACTTTTTTTTTGTAAGTTGTGCTATTCTGACAAAATTCTCAGCTCACTATGGAGAAAAATTCCTAGGTAAATATTTTTGTTGGTGGCTGGGAATGATAATGTCTAGTTGATAAGTATAACAACATAAATTTTCAGTACCACTTTAGCAGAACGACGAAATAAAGTTTTTATTTTGCTGGATAATACTCATTATTTTAGTAAAAAAAGTCGTTTGCCATATGTTCAGGTGGCTTATTTTTATTATTATTTTTTCGTAGATTTTGAAATCGACGCTTTTTTTATGCCATATTGTTTAGTGTTGATAGTGGATGAATACTGATTTATGTGTGATATTTTTTTATTTGAAGGATGTGGCCGATTCATTTTAAGCGAATGATAAAAGACCATCGATATACATTCATGATGGATGAACAGTCAGTAGGTCCATTCGATAAATTGCCAGTTATTCCTTTGTGTCAACTATATGAGAGGTTGCTATTAAACAAACATCCCTCACATAAATCACTCTTCCTTTGAATATGAAAGTAAAATATGAAAGTGCAAATAAAACATATTGAATATTGAAGCCAAAAAAGACAACTTTTTGTCCCTTAAAAATTAAACTCCATATTATGAATTTTTTGGTCACTGAGCCCAGGGCTTGAAAAATATCTAAAATATTACATGCCTAAAGAAAATTTACGTGTCCAGGTATTAAAAGCAGGATGTGTAGAAAAATTTATCTTTTGATACCAAAAATTAGAAGTCTTGTTTTTTTTTCAAAAAAGTACATAAAATTATTTTTAGCAACTCGGTACTATTGTCGCTAACTGTAAATAGCTTTTGGAACTAAATATCTTTTTGTAGCATTGTATTGCCCTAATGTCTGTCTACACCAAGATCACAGGGCAGTTGCAGAAGTGATATATACATATATATCTCTAACCGCAACAGTAATACAAAGTTTTTGGTTTGCAGTGAAATCAAAAACCACAGGCGAAAACTGCTCTTTTTATTATGGTAGCAAATTCAGCACTCTAAATTTCTTTTCCAAATGCAGTTGACCAGCAGGGCAAATTATTTTTATACCTGCCCAGACCTAAAAGTTGCATGCCCCAAGTATCTGAGACATGGTATTTTTCAAGTCCTGGAGCCTGTAGTTTTTTTGGTAATTATATTTTTCAATATAGCTTGATATATCCTTTCAATGCAGATTTCCTCAAGATGGAGAAAGAAGGAAAAGGTGGATTCATTCCATTCGAAGAGAGAACTGTGAGCCATCCCCACACAGCAGACTGTGCAGTAATCACTTCAATTCTGATTGCTTTGAAGAACGAAATGGGAAACGATTCCTGAAATGGGATGCTCATCCTACAATTTTCAAGTTTCCGGAGCACCTTCAGAAAAAGGAAAAACCACGTAGAGTGTTGAAACGTAGCTTGTCACCGATTAGTGTTTCTGACATTAACGTACAGAACGAAGTTTTGCCGTATTGTAATACACAATCTCAAAACGTGTCTGATATCTGTGTTCATGCTGACCATAGTTATGCATTACCTAGTCCATTAAAAATTAAGCAGAATACAAAGAGAAAAGATTCAGAACTTGTAGAAATTAAAAAACGGCTTAAAGTTACCAAACAAAAGGTTCGCAGACAAAAGGTTTCCTTGAATAAAAAAGATCAAGTTATAGCAACTCTAGAATCTCAACTATGCGAACAAGGAAAATCTGTGATCTTAGGATGCTTCAATAACACAATGCTTGATTTTTTGGAAAACCAAAACAGAAATAGGAAAGAGTATTCAGAAGATATAAAAAAAATTTGCTTTAACCTTACATTTTTACTCTTCAAAAGCATATAATTATTTAAGTTCACATCTTAAACTTCCCCATCCTAGCACTCTTAGGCGATGGGCTTCAAACCTTAGTGGAAAACCAGGATTTACTGGAGAGGCATTTGCACAAATAGCTCTCACTGCTAGAAAAAAGAACACATGTTTTGCTGCCTAGTGGTCGATGAAATGGCCATAAGAAAACAAATAGACTGGGATGGAAAAGAAGTAGTTGGGTACTGTGACTTCGGACATGGCAACATTGATGATGACACCATTGGTATGGCAACACAAGCCCTTGTATTTATGGCCACTGCAATTAATGACAGCTGGAAACTTCCTGTGGGATATTGCCTTATAGATGGACTATCAGCAAGTATCCGTTCTAACTTAGTCCAGCAATATTTGATAAAACTTCAAGAGTGTGGAGTTACATGTGTAGCATTAACATGCGATGGTTCTGCTTCAAACATTGCAATGCTACAATGCCTAGGTGCGAAATTTCAGCCAAATGACCTCATCCATTATTTTCAACATCCTGGTGACAGTGGAGAGGTATGTGTATTACTTGATGCATGCCACATGCTAAAATTAATGCGTAACTTATTGGCTGAAAAGAAAATTATAATAAGTGAAGAAGGTGAGGTAAAATGGGAATATATACAGCTGTTGGAAAAGCTACAGGCTGAAGAAGGTCTTCATGCTTCTAATAAATTGCGTAGAAAGCATGTTGAATGGTTCAATCAGAAAATGAAAGTTGGGCTTGCAGCTCAGACACTTAGCAATTCTGTGGCAAGTGCTCTCCAGTTTTGTAGAATTAATAGTATTCATGGTTTTGAAGAATCTGAAGCCACTGAACATTTTATAAGGTTAATAAACAACATTTTTGATATGTTAAACTCCTGCCATCTATTTGCAAGTGGTACAAAAAAGGCAATCCAAAAAATGCAATCAAGACTCTTGCACATCCTTAAAGGATCAAGCAGTAGAATATCTAAAATCTTTGAAGGATCCAATGGGTAACCACCTCATTGATGGACGAAGGAAAACTCCCATTCTTGGTTTTATTATTGACTTATTAAGTGTGTGCCATATTGCAAAAAAATATGTATGGTGTCCTGAGAATACTATGTCTTTCCTCCTGACCAGAAAACTGAGTCAAGATCACCTCGAATTGTTTTTCAGTACAATTAGGAGCCGAGGTGGCAATAACAATAATCCTTCTGCTTTGCAGTTCAGAGCTGCATATCGGAAAACATTAGTGGCAAAAATAGATGCTGAGGCAAGGGGTAATTGTTTGCCATGTGGAACCACTGATCTTTTAAACATCAGCAGTGAAAGTTTAAGGCAGAAAAAAGTTGTTCAAGAAAACATGTCATTTGACCACGATTATGTATGGGAGTATAAGCACATGAGTGAATTCTCAAAGAGCATTGTGAAGTATATTTCTGGCAATGTGGTACGTGCAGCATCAACTAAAATTCAATGCTCAGAATGTAAAGATATTATCAGCATACAAAGTCAGACCACAATTTCCAAGGAACTGGTATTTATCAAAGACAGTGGTGGTCTTATTTACGCAAATCACCATGTTGTTAAATTGTTAACGATAGCAGAAAAGGTATTCCGCAACAATCATGAGAAACTATCTAAAAAAAGAAGTAATGAGTTGCTTCACTTTCAGTGTGAAACTCTTCGTGTTGTGCAACACACAGATATTTTTAAAGAATATGATCATTTATTTCTTAGTTCAGAATTTGGAGAGGAATCACACTGGTCTAAAATCATAAAAATGCTACTTGCAATATATTTTAATATAAGAATGCATCATGTGTGCAGGACTGTTACATATAAACAGCAGGGTTCTATGCTGCGTCAAAAATTAACAAAACTCATTTTGTTTAAAGGACAGTAACTAATTTATTAAATATACCATTCATCTTGAGGGACATCATTTTTGCAGATACAAGGTCAAAAAGTTTATTTAAACTGCACTTAAGAATAATTATTTTCAATTCTTTTTCTTACGGATAAGCCTTGGAAGATAGTTAATAATACATAGCAAATAAACATATGTAAATACATAAATAAAATAATTTTCATCAAAAAAAGGTCACTATTCCTGCTGTTAAAATACATCGAAAAGAAACTGACAGAATAAAAAATACAGGAAAAAGGTAAGTAATGTTTATACGTAATGTTTTATATATATTGAGAGAAAAACAGAG
The DNA here is from genome assembly GCA_039090855.1 of Macrothele yani. Taxonomy (NCBI): domain Eukaryota; kingdom Metazoa; phylum Arthropoda; class Arachnida; order Araneae; family Macrothelidae; genus Macrothele; species Macrothele yani. Next base: position 25,906,136 of record CM076993.1, read on the forward strand.
GGTGGGCGACATCATAACCAGGTGTGTGTGTGTGTGTATATATATATATATATATATATATATATATATATATAATGAGGGTCACATTGATGAAGAAATTAATCGGCGTACAAAACTTGCCTGGAGAGCTTTTGGAAGAAACAGCATAATTTTCAAGAGCAATATGCCATTATGTCTTAAAAGAAAAGTGTTTGATCAATGCATCCTTCCAGTGCTTACGTATGGTGCAGAGACGTGGGCCTTAACTAAAAGAGACATACAAAGGCTGCAGACAACTCAAAGAATATATATACAGAGAGAGATAGAGTGACATCACTGAAATGGCAATGGGCTGGACATGTTGCCAGAAGAACAGACCACCGATGGACGACTGAAATTTTGAACTGGTTTTCGAGGGACAGAAGACTCATGGGAGATGGGTGGATGGAATTCGAAAGCATGCCGGAGTAATATGGAAGAGACAGGCTCAAGACAGACAATTGTGGAAGAAACTTGGGGAGACCTTCATTCAGCAGTGGATTGATAATGCTATATATATATCATCATCATTGACAACTATTATCATTACAATATATGTATACTGTATATAATCAATATATATATCATTATCATCATTGTCAACCATTATCAATCCACTACTGGATGAAGGTCTCCCCAAGTTTCTTCCGCAATCGTATGTCTTGAGCCTATCTCCTCCATGTTACTCCGACATGCTTTCGAATTTCATCCACCCATCTCCCATGGGATCTTCTGGGGTTTTTTCGGTAACACCTAAGCTATGATTTAACTTCGGGGCTCCAGATGTCTTTCCCTGAAGAGTGGTTTGGGGTTCCTGAGTTGTTTTATTCCATGTCATTTTTGTTTAGAACCATGAAAGTGGGTTACTTCTGGTTAATTCTATGTTTATTTCTACTACGTCTGATTCCTGCAGCAAGGTGCAGTGTTGACGTGGTCTAATTACTACATGAGTGTGCTTTTTTACTTCTTTTTACTGATAAATGTATAATATCAACCATTATCAATCCACTGCTGGATGAAGGCTTCCCCAAGTTTCTTCCACAGTTGTCTGTCTTGAGCCTGTCTCCTTCGTGTCACTCCTGCATGATTTCGAATTTCATCCATTCATCTCCCATGGGGTATTCTTCTGGGTCTTATATATACATAGAGAGAGAGAGAGAGAGAGAGAGAGAGAGAGAGAGTGAGAATTATATTGTGTTAAGTATTTAGTGTATGTGCTGGGAGATACCTTTATTATGGTCAAGTTACCACAATTGCCTTGCCTACCCACGAATAAGGCTTACAGATCTGTGTTGTCGAATGTCAAGGCTAACAAACAAATTAGAAACATGCCCAGTGCTAAGGACTTTTAATTTTTATTAAATAAAAACCAGGTAAGTAGTAGTTTTCTTCTGATTATATAAGATAGGGGCAGTTGGTAAAAGTATTTTAATATTGGTACCTCTTGGCTGTGTAAACTCATTGTTTGCTTTCCGTTTTTCTTCGAACTTCTTTTTTTCTTTTAAAACTCTCATAAAATATTTGGCGTCTATGTATTTGGAGTGATAAGCTGTGGGATGATTCAGCATTCTCATGGTGATGACCCACGAATATCTAAAATTTTTACCGAAATTGCGGATTGACTGCAACTGTATTTTTTATTTTTGTATTTCATTTTTTTTTCATTTACTCTATTACCGCTGGCTTATATTTCACTGAAAATTTGCTCCAAAAAATTTGTGAAATGTCAAAAAATTACGGCATGAGATTTTATTCAACGACAGCAAGCTGCATCCATTAAAATATCATTTTTTTTAAAAACACTATTGCCGTCAACTAACAATGAAAGCGTTATTTGATATGTTAAAGTTTTAGTCTCACCCCTAGGTGTTTATAACAACATTTCTGAGTTATATCCTTATTTAACATCAAACCATATATTACGAAAACTCCCTTGCTTAACACGGAACGGAAATCGTTCTGTACCTCATCAAACATGGCTGCCACTTGTTTCCGGTGGCTTCACCCGTTCCCCGACGTAAGCGCTCTACGTATGTTCTATCTCGTTGGTTCCTTCCCAGATGATCCCCTACCAGATACTAAAATTTCATCGAAATCGAACGATTGTTACGCGAGTTATCGTGCGGACACAACGGTGACGTAATGAGGCAGATGGGAATCGCGACCATCTGCTTGCCGGAAGTGTGACATCATAAAACTTTAATAGGATCGACACACAATGCGTGACGTAATGAGACAGATGGCGTGACCGCGCGCCAACATTCTCAAAGGCGAGATTATGACGTCATAAGATTTCTAAGCATTGGTAACATTAATGGAACAACGCCATCACTAAAAACATTACATTTCGGGGTGGTTATTTAACTCACTAAACGAATTCTCCTAAAGTCAAGATCAAGCTAAATCGATTTCTAGTACCAGAAAATGGTAGGTTAACGACTTTCAGCCGCCCCGGTGGCGCAGTGGTCTTAGGCGCTGGCCTCTGATCATTCGTCCGTGAGGGGTCCGGGTTCGAATCCCGGTCAGGCATGGATGTTGTGTTTGTCTTACGGCACTGGCTCTCTCCCTTCCCTGGAACCAGTGACCCTAAATTAGGGACGGGCGACTGCTTATAGCCCATTGAGTTGCTCACGGTGGTCGTTAAACCTCCAATCAAAAAAAAAAAAAAAAAAAAAAAACGACTTTCATTAAAATTCTTAGAGCCGTTTTCAAAATAAAATGTACGTACATACATACAAGAATTGTTACTTTAAGTTGGACGTCAAGTAATTTTGCTTCCTATACTTCCAATGAAAGAATTTCTGTACACATTTTCTTCACAATTAATGCGTTCCCAAGGATGAAAATTTTAACATCGATTAAAATATCTTCATTTCACAAGTTGGAATACTTAATATTTTTTAAACCATAACCGTAATTATGCACACCAACATTTTTTTGTCCACTGACGTCATCAAAGTACAGGTCGCGCCATCTTTTCTCTGGTTTCAACACCACCGAAGGAAACGTTATTGCTTTTTAATTTATGTTTTAGAAAATATTAAGTATTCCAAGTTATAGTATGAAGTTATTTTAACAGATGTTTAAATTTCCATCCTTGGGAACACCCTAATTGTGAAGGAAATGTGTACAAAAGGTTTTCCACTGAAAATATAATAAGCAAAATTACTTGACTTCCACCTTAATAGTGTGAAATAAGGGCGATGGAATGGATCCCAAACCTATCTCCTGACCTTTGACTCCATTTGTCCCATTTTCAATAAGGTTCCTCTCCAGCTGGTCCCCTACCACATACTAAAGTTTCTTCGAAATCGAACCATTTTTACGTACCTTATGACGCATAAGGGCAATGGAATGCACCCCGCTCCTAAGTCCTAACCTTTGACTCCACTTCACCCATTTTCAATAGGGTTCGTTCCCAGGTGGTCCCCTACCACATACTAAAATTTCATCGAAATCGAACCATTTTTACGTGAGTCATATTTCCGCCAGACGGACGGACAGACGGACGAAAAAAACTGGAGCATATACGCTTCTTCAACCTACGGTTGGAAAGCGTAAAAAAGCTTATAAATGGTGAAATAATATTATTGCCCAGAGCTCAGCCAGTACGTTTAGATAAAGCTGTCCTTTCAATTTTCCCAGTACAAAAGCAAAAAAATCAACGAATTCTTTTTACGATTTCCAACCGTAGGTTGAAGAAACGTATATGCCCCAGCTTTGTCCGTCCGTCCGTCCGTCTGTCCGCACGATAACTGGCGTAAAAATGGGTCGCTTTCGATGAAATTTTAGTATGTGGTAGGCGACCACCCGGGGACGAACCCTATTGAAAATGGGACAAATGGGGTCAAAGGTCACGACGTAGGAGCGGGATCATTCCATTACCCTTATGCGTCATAACTTGCGAAAATATGGTTCGATTTCAATGAAAGTTTACTATGTGCTAGGAGACCACCTGGGGACGAACCCTATTCAAAATGGGTGAAGTGGGGTCAAAGGTCAGGACATAAGATCGGGATGCATTCCATTGCCTTTATGCGTCATAACGTGCGTAAAAATGGTTCGATTTCGATGAAATTTCAGTATGTAGTAGGGGACCACCTGGGGAAAAACCCTATTGAAAATGAACGAAATGTGGTCAAAGGTCAAGACATAGGATTGCGATCCATTCCATTGTCCTTATCCCATATTATTAAGGTGGACGTCAAGTGATTTTGCTTCCTATACTTCCAATGGAAAAACTTTTGTACACATTTCCTTCACAATTAATGTGTTCCCAAGGATGAAAATTTGACATCGATTAAAATAACTTCATATTATAACTTGGAAAACGTAATATTTTCTAAAACATAACCATAATTATATTAAAAATCAATAACATTTCCTTTGGTGGTGTTGAAACCAGAGAAAAGATGGCGCGACCTGTACTTTGATGACGTCAGTGGACAAAAAAATGTTGGTGTGCATAATTACGGTTATGGTTTAGAAAATATTAAGTATTCCAACTTATGAAATGAAGATATTTTAATCGATGTTCAAATTTTCATCCTTGGGAACGCATTAATTGTGAAGAAAATGTGTACAGAAATTCTTCCATTGGAAGTATAGGAAGCAAAATTACTTGACGTCCACCTTAAAGTAACAATTCTTGTATGTATGTATGTACATTTTATTTTGAAAACGGCTCTAAGAATTTTGATGAAAGTCGTTAACCTACCATTTTCTGGTACTAGAAATCGATTTAGCTTGATCTCGACTTTAGGAGAATTCGTTTAGTGAGTTAAATAACCACCCCGAAATGTAACGTTTTTAGTGATGGCGTTGTTCCATCAATGTTACCAATGCTTAGAAATCTTATGACGTCATAATCTCGCCTTTGAGAATGTTGGCGCGCGGTCACGCCATCTGTCTCATTACGTCACGCATTGTGTGTCGATCCTATTAAAGTTTTATGACGTCATATTTTTGCGAGCAGATGGTCGCGATTCCCATCTGCTTCATTACGTCACGCGCTGTTTGCGTATGTCCGTCCGCACGATAACTCGCGTAACAATAGTTCAGTTTCGATTAAATTTTAGTATCTGGTAGGGTATCACCTGGGAAGGAACCTTATTTAAAGTGAATGAAATTGGGTGAAAGTTCAGTACACAGGAGCGTGATCCATTCCACTGCTGTTATGCGTCATAACTAACGTAAAAAAGGTTCGATTTCGATGAAATTTTTGTATGTGGAAGGGGACCACCTGGCCACAAACCTTTTTGAAAATGGGCGAAATGGGGTCAAAGATCAGGACATAGGAGCGGAATCACTTCCATAGCCCTTGTGCATCATAACTTACGTAAAAATGCTTCGATTGCGACAAAACGTTATCATGTTATTTCGGAGGTATACCTAACCGGTTGTGTTGAATATCATCGATATGGGATCAAGGTTCAGGGCACAGGACCGAAATTTATTCCACAGCCATTATTCTCATAACTTGAGTAATGATTTCTGGTATGTTGGAAAGTGTATTATAATCAATGCATTGCATGATTTTACAAACTTGTTAATAGTTCTTTCCATAAAAGTTCATCAAAATGACGTTATCATACTAAACACTTCTTTTCTAGTTGTTTGTCACCACGAGGAATTGCCTTGCTCCATTCCTCCCGACTTCCTCATTTTTTGGCACAAAAACAGAGTTACTTTTTGTTTACAAGATCTGTAACTAATGTTACATCCAGGTACAAAATACGTTCTCAACCAACGTTACACTCTTATTATTACTACTTTTCATGATCTATTTAACAAATAAATTACTTTCTTACTCGCTATCCGCCAAACACGCCATAGAAAAGCATGCTAACGTTTCGAAATAATAGCATCGAAGCTCGCAAGAACGCCATCTAGCGGTTTCATGAAAACAGGGAACTGAAATTTAAACAGTGAGGTATTATCGCACGGCACACTATTTCTTCTAACCACTATAGTTTCGCCCAGAGCGAGGTTTCTTGTACTTTTTCAACGTTATGTTTAACTCTCAATCGTCTCACCAACATGGCGGCAGAGCTGTGACGTCATGATAGTGATGTTTCAGTTGCTTCAGTTTGATCACACGACGGCAACGAGAGGCGGTTACTGCATCTATTCTAATCTCCTTGCTATTAATGCCGTATTCCTGTTTTTTTCCAGTATTTTATTTCTTCTACTTTAAAAAATATTTGATTCTTTATACAGTTTTCGTGAAATTATTCACTCAAAACTGGCACTGTTAATTTATTGAACATTCCAGAGCTTATGAAGAGCTGTGGCTCTCTATACTTTGGAACTGTCTCGTTTACGGCTGCCCCGATGGCACAGTGCTCTAAGTTCTACCTTCAGACCATTCGCCCGTCATAAATCCGGGTTCGAATCATGGTGGGGTACGGATGTTACATTTGTCTTACGGCACTGGCTCTCTCCCTTTGCTGAAACGAGTGCTACTAAATTAGCACTGGTGGCGCAGTGGTCTAAGGCGCTGGCCTCTGATCATTCGTCCGTAAGGGGTCCGGGTTCGAATCCCGGTCAGGCATGGATGTTGTGTTTGTCTTGCGGCACTGGCTCTCTCCCTTCCCTGGAGCCAGTGTTCCTAAATTAGGGACGGGCGACTGCTTATAGCCCATTGAGTTGCTCACGGTGGTCGTTAAACCTCCAATCAAAAAAAAGAAAAAAAAAGAAAAATTAGCACGGGCGATTGCTTATAGCTTACTGAGTTGCTCACGGTTTTCCTTAATCTTCCAAACAAACGCAAATTTGCCGCCCCGGTGGCGCAGTGGTCTAAGCGATGGCCTCTGATCATTCGTCCGAACGGGGTCCGGGTTCGAATCCCGGTGAGGCATGGATGTTGTGTTTGTCTTACGGCACTGGCTCTCTCCCTTCCTTGGAACCAGTGACCCTAAATTAGGGACGGGCGACTGCTTATAGCCCATTGAGTTGCTCACGGTGGTCGTTAAACCTCCAATCAAAAAAAAAAAAAAAAAAACGCAAATTTTAGCCATGATGCCACAGCCCTGCCAAGAAAAGCGCAAGAACGGTGCGTTTACTGTCAATCTACATCTCTGTAAGTACGCGTACCTTGCTCTAATCAACCTCGACGTCATTAAAAGTTATATTTCCCTCTTACTCAAGGACCGTAGTTTAATAGATGAAATCGTAAAGCTACAAAAATGAATTGAAGCTCAGGCCTAACACTTCTGATGAATCTCTCCCCCATCCTCCCTCTACGGTTTGGTATTTTTCAGACTTCTGAAAATAGATGTCTACGAAAACTTTTTCCGTTTTCCAGCCGTAAGTTGATGAAGCGTATATGCCCCAGCTTTCTCCGTCTGTCTGTCTGTCCGTCGGTCCTTCCATCTCTCTCTCTCTCTCTCTCTCTCTCTCTCTCTGTCCGTCCGCACAGTAACTTGCGTAGAAATAGTTCGATTTCAATGTAATTTTAGTATATGCTAGAGGACCACCTGGGGACGAATCCTATTGAAAAAGTCCACGACATAGGAGCGGGATCCATTTCATTGACCTTATGCGTCATAACTTATGTAAAAATAATTCGATTACGACAAAACTTTATCATGTTGTTCCGGAGGCATACTGAACCAATTATGTTGAATATCATTGAAGTGGGACCAAAGATCAGGTCACAGGAGCAAGATGTATTCTACGACCACTATCCTCATAACTTGACATAAATGCTTCTATTGCAACAAAACTTCAGTATGTTGTTCCGAGGGTATACTGAACCAATTCTTTTTAATATCATCGAAACGGGATCAAAGGTCAGAACATAGAAGCGAGATTCGTACCATATCCATTATCCTCATAACTTTAGTAATAATTTCTGTTATGTTGGAAATCGTATAATAATCAATGCATTGCATGATTTTACAAACTTGGTTTTATTGGGGAATTAATGACCCACCATGAGCAACTCAGAGAGCTATGAGCAGTCACCCTTTCCTAATTTAGGACGACTGATTCCACGGAAGGGAGGGAACCAGTGCCGTAAGACAAACACAACATCCATGCCTCGCCATACGAAAACTTGAATGGATATTCTCTTCATGAGAGGAAAACACAGTAACCACATCACTGCGCTACAGTAACCAGTGGCGCAGTGATCTAGGCGCTGACTTGTGACCATTCGTTCGAGATGCGTTTGGGTTCGAAACCCGGTGAGGCATGGATGTTGTGTTTGACTTATGGCACTGACTCTCTTCCTTCCCTGGACCCAGTGGCATTAAATTGAAGACGAGCGACTGCCCATTCAGTTGCTCACGGTGGTTTTTAAACCTACTAAAGAAAATGCAGTAACCACATTTCGAATGTAATTCATTTTTATATGTTATGTCTATCCAGTGTAACGGAGAAAAAAAATTGTCTTTCCCATCAAATAGCACCTGCTGACATGGCAGATATATTTTTTTTTAATTGGAGGTTTAACGACCACCGTGAACAACTCAATGGGCTATAAGCAGTCGCCCGTCCCTAATTTAGGGTCACTGGTTCCAGGGAAGGGAGAGAGTCAGTGCCGTAAGACAAACACAACATCCATGCCTCACCGGGATCCGAACCCGGACCCCGTTCGGAAGAATGATTAGAGGCCATCGCTTAGACCACTGCGCCACCGGGGCGGCCATCGCAGATATCTATTTCATACGTATTATTACCCTACTGTAGAAATTTAGAATAGTAAATATACATAATTTTTTGAAGGTTTAACGTCCACCGTGAGCAACTCAAAGGGCTATAAGCAGTCGTCCATCCATAATTTAGGGTAAATGGTTCCAGGGAAGTTAGAGGGCCAGTGCCGTAAGACAAACACAACATCCATGCCTCACCGGGATTCGAACCCGGACCCGTCGAGGTCGAATGGTCATAAGCCAGCGCTGAGACCACTGAGCCACCGGGGTGGCAATAACATTTATAAATGGTGAGAGCTCTTTTGAACATACTTCTCTGTTCGAAGTTCAGTTACATGGTCTCTCATTTCGAGTTATTACTTCCAGAAAAAAAGAGGATCATGATTTTTATGACTTCGTAAAACAAAGGTACATCTCCTACTCAAGGTGGTTAGAATAAGACTTATTTAACCTTCTTGATGCTCGTACTTCATTCGCGGCGCAGGTTATGTCCCCAGGATTAGACTGAAGTAGTAAATATGACGTCACGACGAGCAGCTAAAATCTCTCCGATTAGTTTTTTTTTTTTTTTTTTTTTTTTTTTTTTTTTTTTGATTGGAGGTTTAACGACCACCGTGAGCAACTCAATGGGCTATAAGCAGTCGCCCGTCCCTAATTTAGGGTCACTGGTTCCAGGGAAGGGAGAGAGCCAGTGCCGTAAGACAAACACAACATCCATGCCTGATCGGGATTCGAACCCGGACCCCTTACGGACGAATGATCAGAGGCCAACGCCTTAGACCACTGCGCCACCGGGGCGGCCCGATTAGTTTTCGGCTCTCACTTCTTTGTGCATAATGACCGGGTCAACCAATGCTGTTATAATTTTAGCCGCTCATCGTGACATTACGAAGCAGTAGCCCAAGCCTGATGGTTATTCTAGTAAACATGTCCAAGCTCGAGCCATTAGCTAGGGATGCAAACGTTTAAATTCCACTCAGCAGTAATCAGCACATCTTATTAATCCGTTCTGAAGCGAATTGTATTTATGAAAGCTATTCAAAAGTCAATGCAACCGGTACAGAAAACACTAGTATCAGACCGAAGAAAGATTTTTTCAATCCTATTTTTAATCCCGCAGATATCGCTGAAAACGGAATTTCGAACTCACGCTCTCTGGTTGAGGACTTGCGCGTTAAGAAGCATTTTAAATTATATGAGAAACATTTCGCAGCGAAAACGCTCCCCAACAAAGAAATAATTTTTCAAATCGGTCTCTTAGAAGCAGAGATATCGACAAATATAAGATATGCATCTACGTCCCTTGGCGGCAGAAAGATGCATTATTTTAAGAAGATATCCTCAAAAGATTTTTCAATGTGAGCGGTATCAGTCCAGGAAAGAATTTTTTCAATCGAGTTTCCAGGAGCTCAGATTTTACAACAAATACATCAGAAGCAGCAATTAACAGATATGCCCCGAGTGGCGAAACCACTTTTTACCTAATATTAGAAATTATATGAGAAGCATTTTCCACCAGGAGCTTATGCGATACAGAAAGAATTTTTCAAATTGGAGTTTTAGAAGCAGAAATATCGGGGGAAACACAATTTTACTTAACGCCCCCTAGCGGAAAGTCTATGAATTACTTGAAAATTTTGAAATTATATAAAAAAACATTTCGCACCAGAAACGCTATCCAACAAAAAAGGATTTTTTTTCAAATCGGAATCTTGACAGTAAAGATATTGACGAAAATAAAATATGTATCTACGCCCCCTGGCGGAGAAACCATTAATTATTGTAAGTAGAAAATGTTCCAAAAAGCTCTATCTACATGAGTTGCATCGGTCCCAAGGAGGTTAGAATAAGATATCTGGAGATGCCCTTGCTTATGGAGCAGTACCACTTTGCGTGAAGCCTATAACCACGAGAGACATTTGTCAAAGTGTAGGAAAGCTGATAATTTTCAAGGCTATTGCAATGCATTTTGTGTTGGCCGAATCGCCTTCTTTTGTTGCAAATGTTTCCAATTTCGGATCGTAACTTGCTGCCGATTTGTGAGAAAATGCTGAATTTACAAAATTCTTAATTATTTTGGGGCTCTTTCTGATTTTTATTTTGAATTGAAATACACAAACGTTAGTGCGATTTCTAAACAAAACGTAACGTTAACGTTAAAATTGAAAACTTCACTCCTATAAGAAGTATAATTCATTCCGGTTTGATATTAGCACTGTTTGTGCATCCCAAAACCACGCTATTCCAAAATACAAGCGGTTGAAATTACCTAGGCATCATGTAAACAACGTCAAATTCCCACAGTTTGCGGCTTCACGATTAAGAGACTCAGGGCATCTCCAGAAGCATTATTCTAACATACTTGATCGGCCCACGAACGATTTTTTTTAATCGAGATTTTAGAAGCTCAAATTTTGTGGCAAATGTGTTGCCGCAAAAATACTTCTAATTTCGGGCATATTGCTTCTGGTAAAAAAATACCCAAATTCGAGATTTAATTACCTGATTAATTACATTAATAATGTTAATTAATTAACATAATTAATTAATAATTTGTTAAATTAGAGTAATTCCTGATTGAGTTTGCAGGGGATATTATCCCGTCCCAGGTAACATAAGGATTTGCAGTTTTTTTTCTTCCTTTTTTTTTATCTTGCTTTCACTTCGCGTGGGTAGGAGATCGGAACGCAAACGCCAGGTCAGGTGCAAAATTCGGTGAACGAAGTGAAAGATATTTTCATTGCCAGGCATTTGCTAAGAACCAGCACGATGGATTACATACTACTACAGCCTCAACTAACAATAGGCCAGTGGCGACTATACGGCGAAAGTCCAAGAAAGAAACCTAAATCTGGTATGAAGGTAAAGCTTATGTAATAACTGTCACCAAGGTTATATGTCGGGGAACGTAATTCAGACGGGCATACGTGCCTTCGAGCACACTTAAAGTTTTAAAAGGGTTTCTCGGACGATCTGATAATAGAACTCCGAAAATAAGGTGACAGTTAGGGCCAAATAAATTTCCAAAAGGCTTAGCTCGGCAGATGGTCAGTTGGCCTGAAGAAAATCTGCTCGAAATAACTACTGGTCAGCGTTCACCAGACGGCGGACCACTATTGGACAGAGGGGAGGGACACGCAGTTACTAATGAAGGCGATGGTGACACCTTCAAGAGGTGAGGGCACGCCTAGGAGCACAGCAGAAAGCGAAACCGAAGCGATAATAAAATGCGGAAAACTTGGAGAAATCAAGGTTGTTTGTTGGTTGGCAAAAATGCTTGTCCGTACGTGAGTCAAAAAGTCGGACTCACAAATTTCCTAGTACGTTAGGTGCCATTGGAAGGTATCGGTGGAAAAGAATCAAAGTTTATTATAGAGGCTGTACCAGTTTTAGGGAGCTCGCAGGCTGTGATTTTATCCACGGAGGATACGAGCCCCGTACCTTTTAACAACACGGGATGAGAAGATCCATCATCAACTCCAGGAAAACGTGTTGAACAGCAGAGAATGCGGAGTAGGACATCTTCCAAATATTCCAATCCCTTGCATCTGAGTAATCATTGAAATTTGAAAATTAAATATTATTGCTTACCTCGTATACTAGTTGGATTGCAAGAAAATGTTACTATGAATCTTTGGCTTAACCTCAACCATTTTTACAGTGGTGTTTTAATGTAACTTAATCTCGTCCCACCATTAATTTGCAAGTAAATTAAAAACTATGTTAAAATAAATTGCATATTGGTTTCTTTAAACAAACGCGTTTTTCTTCGCTGCTGCTCTGCAAATGAGTATGAGTGTCGAGTTCTGATTTATGACTAGGTAGTTTCCTAGCTTTTGTAGGTACCACGGTTTAAACACGATACAGAAATGCTAGTTTTAAAACTTAATTTCTTTGCAGCATGTGAGTTCTTACGACAAGCTCGTATGAAACACAACGCGTAACGGTCTCAACGATGAGACTGGGTCGCCTATTCTAGGAAACTCAATGTCATTGTTATCACTTTAATCGGAATTAATTAAGAAAATTATGCCCGCACTACAGACCTATCAGTCTTCTATCAGTAGTTTATAAAATCTTCACTAAAGTTCTTTCACACCGTTTGAAGGTAACACTGGACATGGCTCAACCGAGAGAACAAGCTGGATTCAGGAGTGGCTACAGCACAGTAGATCATATCCACGTACTGAGAGAACTAATTGAAAGAGCGAGGGAATATGAACTTCCATTGTGCATGGCTTTTATCGATTATGAAAAAGCCTTTGATTCGGTGAAACCATCAGCAGTTACAATGGCTCTGAAATTCTGTGGTATTGAAGATGCATACATTAATATTATTGATAACATCTATGAAAATGCAAGTGCAAAGATTCGGCTGTTTGAAAATACAACACACATAAAAATTGGAAAGGGAGTGAGACAAGGTGACACCATATCTCCGAAGCTCTTTAACGCCACATTGGAAAATGTCTTTCAATCACTGAACTGGGAAAACAAAGGGATAAAGGTTAATGGAGATTATCTAACCCACCTTTGTTTTCCTAATGACATAGTCATTTTTGCAACTACCCCATCAGAGCTGCAGAGTATGATCCAAGACCTTGCTAACAAGAGTAAAGAAGTGGGATTAAAAATGAACTTTCAGAAGACAAAAGTGATGCTCAATGCTTTTACACGAAATGAAAATTTATCGATTGATGGAAAAAAGCTGGAGATAACAGACACATACGTTTATCTTGGACAGCAGATATCAAGTGAGGGTCACATTGGTGAAGAAATTAATCGACGTACAAAACTTGCCTGGAGAGCTTTTGGAAGAAACAGCATAATTTTCAAGAGCAACATGCCATTATGTCTTAAAAGAAAAGTGTTTGACCAATGCATCCCTCCAGTGCTTACGTATGGTGCAGAGACGTGGACCTTAACTAAAAGAGACATACAAAGGCTGCAGACAACTCAAAGCAGCATGGAGAGGTGCATGCTTGGTGTAACCAATAGAGATAAGAAGAGGAACTCGTGGATCCGAAAAATGACAAGAGTGGAAGACATCATGATCAGAGTTAAATCCCTGAAATGGCAATGGGTTGGGCATACTGCCAGAAGGACAGACCATGGATGGACAGCCGAAATTTTAGATTGGATTCCAAGGGACAGGAAAAGACCCAGAAGAAGACCACATGGGAGATGGGTGAATGAAATTCGAAAGTATGCGGGAATGACATGGAGGAGACTGGCACAAGACAGACCGTTGTGGAGGAAATTTGGGGAAACCTTCGTCCAGCAGTGTATTGATAATGGTTGACAATGATGATGATCATCATCATCTGTATTTACACAGTCTAACGGTGAAATTGTACGTCTTAAAAAAAATAACGAAATGAAGGATCAGTATTCGCATGTTTCAAAATTCCCAACGCAAAAAGAATGTTCGAAATCGGACTAATAATTGCAGAGATATGGTGTCCACAGAGGGACGGACAGTGTCACGTCAATTCGTCGCGCGCGCCAATTCGTTGCTTGCGTCAATTCGTCGACTACATCAATTCGTCGCCTGCGTCAATTCGTCGACTACGACAATTCGTCCAGCGTCAATTCGTCGCGCGTCAATTCGTCGCGCGTCAATTCGTCGCGCGTCAATTCGTCGACCACGACGATTTGTCGAGCGTCAATTCGTCGCGCGTCAATTCGTCGACCACGACGATTCGTTGAGCGTCAATTCGTCGCGGACAAATTCGTAGACTACGTCAATTCGTCGCGTTGACAGATTTTGGTTACATACAAAACGAATGCAGGGAAACGTACGATTTCGAACGTCTTCAACCCTGATCAAATTTATAAACTTTGGACACTCAGACAAGATAGGAATATTACGCTTTTTCTTTGGCACTAAAAATATTAGACGGTAGACGGTTTTCGGAACGGGTCAGGGCCCGGGGGTAAGAGCCCCCACATAAGAAATTTGCGCAAAATCTATATTTTTCAATTCAGAACCACTAAATTTGGTGTCATGAAACTCTAACATAGACGGGAGACGGTTTTTGGAAAGGGTCGGGGCCGGGGGTCAGAGCCCCCCTCCATACAAAACTTTCGTAAAATATACAGTTTTCAATTTAGAACCACCAAACTTGGTATATTATCCATGGTATTCTAACTTAGACTGTAGACGGTTTTTGGAACGGGTCGGGGCCTGGGTGTTAGAAGCCCCCCCCCCCCCCTACAAAATTTTCGTAAAATCTACAGTTTTCAATTCAGAACCACCAAATCTGGTATACTATCTCCTGGTATTCTAACTTAGACTGTAGACGGTTTTTGGAAGCGGTTAAAACAGGGGGGGGCAGTGCCCTTCCCCCAAAAAACCTGTCGTAAAATCTAGTTTTCAATTTTAGAACCACCATTTGGTGTCATGAAACTCTAACTTAGCGGAAGACTATTTTTGAAACGGATCGGGGCCCGGGTGGTCAGAACCCCCCTCACCCCCACCCTCCTGTACAAAATGATCGTAAAATCTACAGTTTTCAATTTAGAACCACCAAATTTGGTATACTATATCTCATGGTATTCTAACTTAGACTGTAGACGGTTTTGGGAAAGGGGTCGGAGCCCGCGGTTTAGAGCCCGGAGGGTTAGAGCCCCCTCCCCCTACAAAATTTCGTAAAATCTAGTTTTCAATTTAGAACCACCAAATTTAGTATACTATCTCACGGTACTCTAACTTAGATGGTAGACGGTTTTTGGAATAGGTCAAGGCGCGGGGGTTAAGAGCCCCCACATACAAAATGTTCGTAAAATCTACAGTTTACAATTTAGAACCACCAAATTTGGTATACTATCTCATGGTATTCTAACTTAGACAGTAGACGGTTTTGGGAACGGGTCGGGCACGGGGTTTAGAGCCCGGAGGGTTAGAGCCTCCTCCCCCCTACAAAATTTCGTAAAATCTAGTTTTCAATTTAGAACTACCAAATTTCGTATACTATCTCACGAAACTCTGACTTAGACTGTAGACGGTTTTTGGAAGCGGTTGGAGCCAGGGGATCAGAGCCACCCCCCCCCCATGCAAAATTTTCGTAAAATCTACAGTTTTCAATTTAGAACCACCAAATTTGGTATACTACCTCACGGTACTCTAACTTAGACGGTAGACGGTTTTTGGAATAGGTCAAGGCGCGGGGGTTAAGAGCCCCACATACAAAATGTTCGTAAAATCTACAGTTTACAATTTAGAACCACTAAATTTGGTATCATGAAACTCTTACTTAGGCGGGAGACGGTTTTGGGAACGGGTCATGGCGTGCTGGGTCACAGCCCCCCCCCCCCCCCAAAAAAAAATTTCGTAAAATATACCGTTTTCAATTTAGCACCACCAAATTTGGTATACTATCTCATGGTATTCTAACTTAGACTGTAGACGGTTTTTTGTAAAGGGTCGGAGCCCGGGGTTAGAGCGCCCCCCCCCGTAAAAATTTTTCGTGAAATCTACAGTTTTCAATTTAGAACCACCAAATTTGGTATACTATATCATGGTACTCTAACTTAGACGGTAGACGATTTTCAGAACGGGTCAAGGCCTCGGGGGTAAGAGCCCCCTCCCATACAAAATTTTCTTAAAATCTGCATTTTTCAATTCAGAACCACCAAATTTGGTGTCATGAAATTCTAACTTACCGGGAGGCGGTGTTTGGAACGGGTCGGGGTCCGGGGGTCCAGAGCTCTCCCCACCCCCCAGTACAAAATGTTCGTAAAATCTACAGTTTTCAATTTAGAACCACCAAATTTGGTATACTATCTCATGGTATTCTAACTTAGACGGTAGACGGTTTTGGGAACAGGTCGGGCACGGGGTCAGAGCCCCTCTCCATAAAAAAATTTCGTAAAATCGACAGTTTTCAATTTAGAACCACCAAATTTGGTATACTATGTCACAGTACTCTAACTTAAACTGTAGACGGTTTTTTGGAACGGGTCAAAGCCCGGGGGTAAGTGCCCCACATACAAAATTCTTCTTGACAAGTGGTCAGAAGCCAGCCCCTAGATCACTCCGCCGCTGTATCGGCACACGTAGAAATGTATTTTTCATACGGCCCCAAACGCTTTTATGGACATACTAGATTGAACTGGACGCAAATAAATCATTAATATAATTTGTACTAGCAGGGATACCAGTTATTTGCCAGGTACATATTACTATTTGTGGAATCACCAAGTTCAACGGGTGAAAGTTAATGAATGAAAAAGATATTCCTGCAATTTTCCAGTAAACTTATTTTTAATTTTTTGATTTAGTTAATTTAATTTTGCGAAACAAAAAAGAAAGAAAAAGGAATGGGAATACTTACCTTCTAGGAGACATCTATAGTACTGCCGTACATGTGGCGTGTGCTTCTGTGGATCCCGCAACACAGAAATGCAATGTACCTATGTGATGGCGATTGCGTACGACTTCACATTGGCATTGATCATCTTTTCTTACCGTTTTGAATTTTGAATATCTGGAACTCTCCATTTACAAATGGACGATGTCATCACTCTTTCCACGTTATTTTTTAAACAACGCATAGCGACTGAAAAATTGTATTCCGGCACTGCTGGGATCGAACACCAGAACTCTCGATAACTAGTCGAGTGCGTTCGAATTTACGCTACAGCGCCAACAATTCTCAGCGCCATGCGTGGTTTATCAGTCAGCATCTGACTACACGAATACGTATTGATGGTCTCAGCAACTGAGATGTCGTCATCTGGTGGCATTTAACGCAACAGCTATTTTAATTGTAGCTGATAAATTCAAAGGGCGATAGAAATGGTTAATATATATCAAATACGTGGAGACAATGTAAATGGACGATGTCATCACTCTTTCCACGTTATTTTTTAAACAACGCATAGCGACTGAAAAATTGTAATCCGGCACTGCTGGGATCGAACCCCCACTGCTGGGATCGAACTAGTCGAGTTCGAACGCACTCGACTAGTTATCGAGAGTTCTGGGGTTCGATCCCAGCAGTGCCGGAATACAATTTTTCAGTCGCTATGCGTTGTTTAAAAAATAACGTGGAAAGAGTGATGACATCGTCCATTTACATTGTCTCCACGTATTTGATATATATTAACCTCTCCATTTACATTACATTATATTTCTTCCTGATAAGCCGTTCGTTGGTAGTGAAAGCTAAACTATTTTGATTTGTGTTTTAATACAGCATTAAACGCATATTAGGTTGGTTAGTTGGTTGGTTGATGGTTTATGGCGCAAGGCCCTCAAAGGGCCAAAGAGCGCCTTAGAACGTAGATAGGGTATTCTTAAGAGTAAAAAACGGAACTTTTTACGAAAATTTTGTATGGGGCTCCCTTGACCCAGGCCCCGACCCCTTCCCAAAACCGTCTACCGTCTAAGTTAGATAAACATGAGATAGTATAACGAATTTGGTTGTTTTAAATTGAAAATTGTAGATTTTACGAAATTTTTATAAGGAGGGAGGGCTCTCACCCCCGGGTTCCAACCCCTTCCAAAATCCGTCTAGCGTCTAAGTTAGAGTTTCATGACACCAGATTTGGTGGTTCTGAATTGAAAACTGTAGTTTATAAGAAAATGTTGTATGTGTGTGTGTGGGAGGTGCTCTGACCCCCGGGCCTTGACCCGTTGCAAAAACCGTCGACCGTCTAAGTTAGAGTACCATGAGATAGTATACCAAGTTTGGTGGTTCTAAATTGAAAACCCGGGCTCCAACCCCTTCCAAAAACCTTCTAGCGTCTCAGTTAGAGTACCATGAGATAGTATACCAGATTTGGTGGTTCTGAACTGAAAACAGTAGTCTTTAAGAAAATTTTGTATGTGGGGGCTCTGACCCCCCGGGCCTTGACCCGTTCCAAAAACCGTCTACCGTCTAAGTTAGAGTACCACGAGATAGTATACCAAATCTGGTGGTTCTAAATTGAAAACTGTAGATTTTACGAAATGTGTTATGAGGGGGGCTCTGACCCCGGGCTCCAACCCCTTACAAAAACCGTCTAGCGTCTAATTTGGAGTTTCGTGATACCAAATTTGATGGTTCTGAAATGAAAAATAGATTTTACGAAAATTTTGTATGTGGGTGGGGTGGGGGCTCCGACCCCCGGGCCTTGACCAGTACCAAAAACCGACAACCGTCTAAGTTAGAGTACCATGAGATAGTATACCAGATTTGGTGGTTCTGAATTGTAAACTGTAGATTTTACGAAAAAAATTTGTATGGTGGGCTCTGACCAACCGGGCCCTGACCCCTTCCAAAAACCGTCTATCGTCTAATATTTTTAGTGCCAAAGGAAAAGCGTGATATTCCTATCCTGTCTGAGTGTCCAAACCTTATAAATTTGATCAGGGCTGAAGACGTTCGAAATCGTACGTTTTCCTGCATTCATTTTATGTAACCAAAAATCTGCAAACGCGACGAATTGACGCTCGACGAATTGACGCTCGACGAATTGTCGCAGTCGACGAATTGACGCAGGCGACGAATTGACGCAGTCGACGAGTTGTCGCACGCGACGAATTGACGTATAACCAGGACGGACGGACAAACCAATAACATAAGCATGATCCTTTTTCACAAAAGATGTGCTAAAAAGGAGGAGATACAGGTTTGTCGGAAATATAATAATAATAATATTAATAACAATATAAGGTGTATGTTTTTCTTTTCGGCTTGTTGATAAAACAGATGAGACCGCAAGTGTGAAAAATTTGTAACAAATGAAACAGATGAAAGCTAAAGAAACATTACACTTTTTGTTCCCAGTCAAATCCTAAAAATGCTGCTATTCTGTTGCTAATGGATGGTTAAGGGCTTCGTGAGCATTTAAGACTGTTGGGTTTCACTCGGCGTTCATAATTTCGGGTCACGGGTTCCAGGTAAGGGACAAAAGCCGCGCTGTAGTACAAAATATCCGTCTACGTCTTATGCAGAACATCTAAATCCTCAGTTTGGATTTCTGAAGCCGATCTTTTGTGGTATAACTCCGTGTGTCATGACTATCTACAAAGCGTTGACTACCCTATTGGTCAGGGATGGCGAACCTTCTCCGATTTGTGTGCCACTTAAAGTTTGATTTGCTGCTTTCAAGTGTCTTATGTGCCACTTCTTGTTTGCGTTTTTTTCTTTTTAGTAACATTTTGTCATGAAACTTTTATTATTTTTTTTTGCGAATACCATATAAATGATATTAACAAAATAGGTGAGTTTTGAGACTAAGACAATTACACTTTGAACTTCATTTAATTTGTAAGAAGGTAATTGAAAAATCATACTTACATAATCATGTTAATGTGAAACTTGTTCCTGAATGTTACTAGCCGAGGCATTTATGTTCTGTCATAACCTGTTTTCTTCAACATCAAGCAAGATAGACTTAAATCTAAACCAAAACATTTTCTGACAGTTGACTTTACAAAGTTCACTGCAGGAAACAGATGCTCACAGCAGTATGGTGATCTGAACAAAGTAAGTAGCTCTGTAGCAAATCTCTTCATGGGGTCAATATTTCTGCGGGAGACTGTTGCTCAATACAAGTATCAAGTTTTCTGGCTTCTGGGTAGAGAACTTAACATCAACAGATCGTTCGTTTCAACATCTCTAAAGAATGATTTTCTCCAATGCTTCGCCAAGTTTCACGAATTTGTTCATCCATATAGAGCTATCTTGAAACACTATCAACTCCATTTCCGAATTGTCAATAGCCAACCACTCGAACAAAGTCAAAGTAGGGTCACTCATTTTACCAAAACATAAGGTATTGTGATAAACTGCAGTGTTTTCTCTAAATTTCGAATCTGAGAAAATCGTGCCGAGATTATTTATTTTGAATTTTCTAAAACATCTAAATATATCTTAAGGATATTTTCTGTGTCATCGAGAGGTAGGGCATCAGCAAAACATGACAGTAATTCAAGTTGCGCTCTAAGGGAAGGAAAGTACTTAAAGTTCGTTTCAACATTCCTAAAGAATACTTCAAGTTTGCGCTAAATGACTTTATGATTTGAAATAGTCTGTTTGCCGTATTTGTTTTTTTTAATCACTGAAAAACATTCAATCGAACAGCCAAATTGGATCCGTGAGTACTTGGAATTCTTGCTGCTACTCTGCTAAGAATAAGCTAATTTCATCTAAAAGCTCGACAAATTTGTGGAGTAGTTGTCCATAAGTCCGCCAGAGAACATTATTGTACCTAACAAGTCCGCCATTTTGTGATTCCACCTCATCTAACGTTTTAGAGAACTGGCGATTATTCAGAGCACGTTCACATATGAAGTTCACAATTTCAATTACCACCGAGAGTACACTTTCAAAGGACTTCAGGCTTGCTTTTTGCACACAGTGCTCCGGGTGCAAAATGCAATGAAATTGCACAATAGGGTGCTGAACTTCTTCGCCAAGAAATATTTTGAACCAATCGTGTTTACTCATCGTAGTTTCGGCGTCATCAGTAGTCACAGGAACTATTTTATTTAAGCCAATACCCATTTTAATTACAAATTCTTGCTTCGCTTCGCACATTACATCACTCCCTGGGATCGTAGTTCGAAAATTTAGCAATTTAATTAGTTCCTCCTCATTACATATCCACAAGGAAATCTAACAGAAAAAGTTAACCTTGCTTGTGGTTTCACATCGGTGCTTTCCTCAAGAAATCAGATTTAATTTGGTCTGAAACATCTTCACTCATTCATGTTATTCTCCTTCTGACAGTGTTCCTGCTAGCTGGCATTTCCTTAATCCTGATCCCAATTTCTTGCTTATCTGGAAAACCTTCAAATATGTCAGACGGGGCTAAGAAAATTAAATTTCATCATATAAAAAATCACCGTCACGAAGCGCACGGCCGTATGAAACTTTTACGGGACCCGGGGCAAAATTTCATTGCGGGTCACGAACATAAATCTCATAGTTTTATAAAAGCGTAAGGCGAAAAATGAAAACACACGAGAATTATCATAAAGAACAAAATTATCTGAAATTACTGTGAGCTTAAGAAGACAGAGACAGAGAAAGACAGACGGATGAAGACTGGGAGAGAAAGCGAGACAGAGAGAGACAGAAAAAGAATGAAATATGCTAGAATCTGCGATTTTCTTTCCGTGGAGAAGGGATTTAGGTTGCATTGTGATTTTTACAAAAACTTTCTCACAAAAACATGAAAAGATAACTTGCGCAGCGAATATTCCCATAGCAAACATTTTTGCGTAGCGAATCATAAGGATCCCTCTAAAATTAATTGGTTTATAAACTCCTGGCCACCCAAAATGCAACGCCAAGAAGGACACAAGAAACAAAGCCAGATTTACTGGACCCATAACAACAGATACAAAGATGAAACGATTGAGCTTACAGGCCCGTGCGACTTACGGAACACGCAGACATCAATAGTCCGTGTGGGCCCTCATGGCTGGCAATAACGGCGGCTGTACGCCGCAGCGTCGAACTAAAGAGGCTTTGGATGTGGGCTTCGGGTATCTCAGTCCAGGCTTCTTCCACACGTTGCCACAGTTCATCAGCCGTAGCCGCGGGTGGTGCTTGCCGGGGCCACTCGGTTGCCGATCAGGGACCAGACGTGTTCGATGGGCAATATATCGGGAGAACAGGCAGGCCACGGCAGCGGTGACACCTGGTGGGCCGTGAGGAATTGTTGCACGATGCGTGCCACGTGCGGGCGCGCATTGTCCTGTTCAAACGTGGCCGCTGGCAGGTCCTGTAGGTAAGGGAGGACTAAAGGCTTCAAAACGTTGGAGATGTGGCGGTTGAGTGTACCGTCGATGCGTACTAGAGGGGTAAGGGTGTCATATCCAATTGCGCCCCAAACCATAACGCCAAGCGACGGACCGGTATGGCGATGCATAACGTAGGCGTCATACAGTCTCTCGCCGCTGTGCAGCCACACGCGGATCCGACCATCGTGGTGCTGCAGACAGAAGCGGGATTCGTCGGAGAAGACAATGTCGTGCCATACCGTAGTCCAGGAGAGGCGTTCAACGGCCCACTGCCGCCGCACTTGCTGGTGTGTAACGTAAATGGTAATCGGAGCAATGGGCGCCGTGCAACAAGTCCCCGCTCCTACAGACGACGTCGAACGGTACGTGCTGACACGGTTGTTGCGGAACACACCCTAATTCCTGCGCTAACGTTCGTGATGTGGCGGTGTGAGTCGTCAATGCCCGGCGCACGACATTCCGGTCCTCTCGTTAGGTGGTGTGCCGTGGCTGCGGCAAACGCTCACGTCTTTCCTTCCGTCCCTCCTGCACCCACCGAATCCATACCCGCCTCACTGTAACTGGATGTCGTCCCACACGGGCGCCGATGTCTCGGTACGATAATTCGCTGTCGTGATAAGCCACTATTCGTCCTTTATCGGACTCCGAAACGTGCTGCACTGACCGACGAATTCTGCGACGAGGCATCAGGAAGCTTCCCACGCATAGGTCCGGCAGCACAACATAATTCCACTACTTACACCGCCTTCTGTGCACCCTTGTTATAGTGCTTCTTGGTGGCGTGCCGGGCGCACATGATTTGCATATGCCCTGCAATGCTAATCGTTTACATGTACTCTCGCGGGTGACGCATGCTGCGAATTTCAAGCCAATCGGATGCTTCCTTCTTGGTGTTGCATTTTGGGTGGCCAGCAGTGTATATAAGTACAATCATCATCATCACTATTCTCAATCATCCACTGCTGGATGAAGATCTTTCCAAGTTCCTTCCACAATTTATATATACATATAATGTATACACTGAAGTGTCAGAAAAACTGGTACAGACGATCTGATTGAAAATACGTAGCAACGTGGCCTATGCGCGTACTCGGTTGCGTCCGCCAGTGCGTATATAAAGTGATAGACATCCTTGCCAGCTGTGAGAACTGTTTTCGGCATGAGAATGACAAGTAATAATGATTTAAGCGTTTTTCAACGCGGTGTCATAGTTGGCGCTCGTGAGATTGGCCATAATATTTCGGAGGAAGAAACGAAGTTAGGATTTCCACGGACGACCATTGCAAGGGTGTACCATGAGTACAAAAATTCCGGCAAAACCTCCAACCTACGATACCACTGTGGCCGTAAAAAGACATTGAGTGAATGTGACCATCGTTGGCTGTCAAGAATCGTTTCACGAGGTAAGCGTTTAAAACTCTCGCAGGTATCATCGGAATTCAATGCTGGAGCCTCAACAAGCATCAGCATCCGGACTGTGCAACGTACCCTGCACGATATTGGCTTTGGGAGCCGACGCCCAACTCGAGTCCCCTTGATGGGTGCACGACACAGAGCTATGCGCCTTGCTTGGGCACGGCAACACCGTCACTGGACACTTGATGACTGGAAACAAGTAGCCTGATCTGACGTGTCGCGTTTCCAACTGTATCGGGCAGATGAAAGGATTCGTGTGTGGCGCAAACCCCATGAAGCCATGGATCCCGCCTGTCAACAGGGAACTGTACCGGCTGGTGGGGGGTCCGTAATGGTATGGGGTGTGTTTTGCTGGACTTCACTGTACCCCTGGTACGTCTACAAACGCCTGTGACCGGCCAACACTATGTGCGCATCCTTTCTGAGGAGGTACACCCGTTCATGTTCTGAATTCATGCTGATGTGTTAGGCCTGTTCCAACAGGACGATGCACCTCCACACATGTGTCGGTACGCCACATTATGGTTAGAGGAGCATTCATCTGAGTTTGGGTTGTTGCCATTCCAACCCAATACTCCAGATCTGAACGTGGTAGAACACATTTGGGATGCCATGCAACGCGCTATCGACCACAGGAATCAGACACCTCGGAATACACCCGAATTGTGGAACGCTCTGCAGGACGTATGGTGTGAATTGCCTACAGCATATTTCCAGAAGCCAGTGGAGTCCATGCCTCGTGGTATTTCTGCAGTCCTACGCTTCCGTGGGGGACCTACCAAGTATTAGACTGGTGTACCAGTTTTTCTCGCACTTCAGTGTATATAAGTGTATATATACACTGAAGTGCCAGAAAAGTATGGTGTGCGTTGCCTACGGCATATTTCCAGAAACTAGTAGAGTCCATGCCCCGTCTTATTTTTGCAGTCCTGCGCTCCCGCGGGGTCCTACCAAGTATTAGACTAGTGTACCAGTTTTTCTGGCACTTCAGTGTACATACCTGTATATATACTTTAGGAGGATTAACGTGTTGGAGCAAAGCTATAGCTTTGCTCCAACACGTTAATCCTCCACTGCATAAAACTGTAGATTTTACGGTTTTGTGTTGGCACTTTGGAAAACGGTTTAAAACCGTAAAATCTACAGTAATTATTTTACAGTGTAGCCTAATACTTGGTAGGACCACCACGGGAGCGCAGGACTGCTAATATACGACGGGGCATGGACTCCACTAGCTTCTTCAAATATGCTGTAAGCAATGCACACCATACTTCCTGCAGAGCGTTCTACAATTCGGGTGTATTCCGAATACTCGGATTCCTGTGTTCGATAGCGCGTTGCATGGCATCCCAAATGTGTTTTTCCACCTTCAGATGTGGGGACTTCGGTGGGAATGGGAACAACCCAAACTCAGATGAATGCTCCTCTAACCATAATGTGGCGTCCCGACACTTTTGTAGAAGTGCATTGTCATGTTGGAACAGGCCTAACCCATCAGCAAGAATGCAGGACATGAACCGGTGTGCCTCATCAGAAAGGATGCGCACATAGCGTTGGCCGCTCACAGACGTTTGTAGACGTACCAGGGGTACAGTGAAGTCCAGCGAAACACACACCATACCATTACGGACCCTCCTCCACCAGCCGGTACAGTTCCCTGTTGACCGATGGGATCCATGGCTTTATGGGGTTTGCGCCACACACGAATCCTTCCATCTGCCCGATACAGTTGTTAACGTGACTCGTCAGACCAGGCTACTTGTTTCCAGTCATCAAGTGTCCAGTGGCGGTGTTGCCGTGCCCAAGCAAGGCGCATAGCCCTGTGTCGTGCATCCATCAAGGGGACTCGAGTTGGGGTCGGTTCCCAAAGCCCATATCGTGCAGAGTACGTTGCACAGTCCGGACGCCGATGCTTGTTGAGGCTCCAGCATTGAATTCCGATGATACCTGCTAGAGTATTGCACGCCTATCGCGTGAAACGATTCTTGATAGCCGACGATGGTCACGTTCACCCAATGTCTTTTTATGGCCACACTGGTATCGTAGGTTGGAGGTTTTGCCGGAATTCTTGTAGTCATGGTACACCCTTGCAATGGACGTCCGTGGAAATCCGAACTTCGTTTCTTCCTCCGAAATACTATGGCCAATCTCACGAGCGCCAACTATGACACCGCATTGAAAATCGCTTAAATCATTATTACTTGTCATTTTCATGCCTAAAACAGCTCTGACAGCTGGCAAGGATGTCTATCACTTTATATATGCACTGGCGGACGCAACCAAGTACGCGCATAGGTGACGTTGCTATGTATTTTGCATAAATTCGTCTGTAACAGTTTTTCTGGCACTTCAGTGTATATTTCCTGGTACACGTTTTAATGATTTAGTTTTTATGCAAAACGGAATAACTGATAATTTAGTGACTTTTGTAGCTTTTATACGCGCTCTTGTGTGAAAACTGTTATTATTATTTTTTAATTTCCA
This sequence comes from Macrothele yani, assembly GCA_039090855.1. Taxonomy (NCBI): domain Eukaryota; kingdom Metazoa; phylum Arthropoda; class Arachnida; order Araneae; family Macrothelidae; genus Macrothele; species Macrothele yani. The sequence goes on from CM076993.1 coordinate 25,932,452, forward strand.
GTATTTTTCTTAAAGTAACTGAACAGTTGGCCTCCATATATAGCCCAAAAACGATATTGACATTGTTCCTTTTTTTAATTTTTTTTAATTTCAGTATCTGGTTTACACACAAACTGTTGAGCAATAGTAGGGAGTCACAAAATATGATGAAATTTTATTTTCTATTTCATGATTGTGGAAAAAAGTTTAAAGGTTTAAAACTGTGACGAGAGGGGGAGGCTGTAAACTAAACAAAAAACATTACAAAAATATAATTTGCACCTCGTGCCCCAAAACTTAAAAAAAAAGCAATAAATATAAAGAATTCAAGCAAAAATGATTTTATTTTCATTTTCTAAACTTCGGTATTACACAAAATGTCGAATGTGGGGGAGATTCAGATTCCCCTATGGTCCAGTCTACCCTGACAAAGCGGTTTCCCATGCTGTGCTATACGAAATGTACTCCCTTCTTTCTTCATTTGACATGGAACAAACATTTTATGATTCCTCTCAAAATAACGCTTTACGTGCGACACATTACTGTTTCCGTACACTGCAACAGAAAGCTTTATTAGTTTTTTCAATCACTCCGAACTCCGATGTCTACTGTTCTTGAAATACTAGACTACTGGCTTTGGTGCCTTTGTTAAGCTTCTGTTTTTCGGCTCCGAAAACATGTTTGCGTGGTCCGGATACAAAAACACCAGAAAAGAAACAATTCCTATACACAAGAGCAATAAGCAGCAGCTACAAGCAAATCAACCTTCATTGACAAATTGTATCTCTGGACTGGCGTCGCAGTAAGTGGGGGATCCAGCGGGAGCCGACTGGGGCGATCACCCCCTTAAACCCTAACGAAGTTTTTACATTTAATGTAGTGAAGATCGTAAGTGATTAACTTTGCAAATTTTGTCTTCAGTTTTTCTAAAAAATACTAACAATTAGACTTAGTACGGAAGATTTAAAATACTTATTACATTGATTTACGTTCAGTAAAAAAAGAAAGAGAAGGGAATATAGAATAAAAAGAGACAACGAGAGAGCGCAAAAGATAAAGGGAAAAAAGGGACCGCGGGGATAAAAAACATGGGGATATTCTTTGTTATTTCTCTGCCATGTCATATTGTCTAGCATGGTAACCGGTAAATTCCCCCACATTCGGTAAATTGCTCCGCATTGGAAATTTACTCCATAGGAAAATTTCCCCACGGAAATCTTCCCCACCTTTTCCAGTCAGGGACCGTGCACAAATTGAATTATACACAAAATATCGAATGTGGGGGAGATTTCTGTGTTCACCAATTCCATTTTCATGCACTTCAAATCAAACGACAGCCTTACAAGTATAGAACAAATATGTGGAGCCAATTTCCGGGTTCGGCATTTCGATTTTTACTGCAATTTACAGATGTTTTGCAAGTATTATTTCCATGTGGAGGGAATTTCCGGGTTTGGCATTTCGATTTTTACTGCAATTTACAGATGTTTTGCAAGTATTATTGCCATGTGGAGGAAACTTCCGGGTTCGGCATTTTGATTTTTAACTCAGTGTATACAGTGCTGGCCATTAAAATAGCAATACCAAGTAGGAAGCATCCAACAGACCTGAAATTTGCATGATGGGTACCGTATGGTAACGCAAGCATATGAGTAGAAGCGCAAGGCATATGCAAATCATTTGCGCCAGTAACGCCACCTAGAAGCAGTATAAGAGGGGAGATTAGAGAGCTGGTTTTCCATAGTGGAATTGTGTTTGCTCACAGAAGGTATCAGGACGCCTCGTGTAAGAAGGCAGAACGCTTTCCAGCACGTGTCGGAATTCGATCGCTGCTGAATCGTGTCGTTCCGAGACTGTGGATTATCGTGCCGAAAAACTGGTACTCGCGTTGGACGAAATCCGACCACTGTGATGCGAATTTGGAATCGATCGGTACAGGAAGGTACGACGGAGCGACAGGAAGGATCACAACGGCCGCGACACACCAACTCCTGAGAGAACAGAAATGCTGTGCGCATGGCCCTTAGCGATCGATCCAGCAAATCACGGACCCTAGCTCACCTATTAAAATAGCAATATCACCTATTAGGGTCTGTGGCACGACTACAAGTATACGGACGTACTGTGCGAAGTTGTTTGCAGCGGCACATACTGTTTTCCCTGCGCCCATTGCTGCGCCTACTTTTAACTCTACAGCACAGGCGTCTGAGCACCAACGGTGCACTGAACGACGCGGAAATGGCATGACAGTCTTTTCAGAAGAATCCCGCTTTTGCATCCAGCACCATGATGGCCATATCCGTGGAGTCTTGCATTTTCGGCGTCATACTGGCCCAGCACCTGGAGTAATGGTATGGGATGCCATTGGATATGCATCTCGCAAGCGTCTAGTACGCGTAGACGGAAATTTGAACAGCCACCGTTACATCTCCGAGGTGTTACAGCCGGTAGTTGTGCAAATGTGCAGGGCATCCATTTGGCCACCTACCAACAAGACAATGCGCGACCGCACGTCGCAGGCAACGTCCGACATTTCCTTTATGCTCAGCATGTTCCACTACTCCCTTGGCCGGCGCGATCACCAGATCTTTCGCCTATTGAAAACGTCTCGTCCCTTGTCGTAGAGCGAATGGCCTGACAACGACCACCGGCAACTACAGTAGATGAACTCAGGCATATAATTGAAGCCTCATGGAATGCAATACCCTAAGATGACATCCAGAGCCTCTTCGACTTAATGCCGAACCGTCTGGCAGCGTTTATTCATGTCCATGCTGGCTACACTCCGAACTAATTTTTGTATGTTCTATGCATCCGAATTATCTCAACTTTTATTCACTTCATCCTTGTACTATAAGGTATAAATAAACTCCGTTTACCTATCTAATCTTTTGTCCTTCTTGGTGTGGCTATTTTAATGGCCAGCAGTGAATACACTGAGTTAAAGATCCAAATGCCGAACCCGGAAATTTCTCTCACATGGCAATTCTACTTGCAAAACATCTGTAAATTGCAGTAAAAATCGAAATGCCGAACCCGGAAATTTGCCCCACGTATTTGTGCTACTTGTAAGGCTGTCGTTTGATTTGAAGTGCTTGAAAATGGAATTGCTGAACCCCTGAAATCTCCCTCACGTTCGATATTTTGTGTAAAATTCAGTTTGTGCACGCTCCCTGACTGAAAAAGGTGGGGGAGATTTCCGTGGGGAAATTTTTCTATGGGGCAGTTTTCCAAAGTGGGGCAATTTCCCGAGTGTGTGAGAATTTCCCGGGATTCCTCTAACATCTGTAACGTCTCGAAACAGGGTAAGACAGAGCTTGGTACTGAAATCTGAGTAGGTGGGAGAAAATGTGAATAAGAAAGCTAAAGCACTTCAATAAAAATCATAAAAAGCCCCAAACACCCTGATGCGCAAAGCAGCAATGGCTGTATAGGCAAATAATAATTGAAACAGACCAAGGAAACCCACTAACACCCAAACGAAACACACAATACATACCACCAAAGGAACTAACATTTCCCACATACTTGCAATAAACCCTGAACCCAAAAACACATAAGTATTCGAACCCATTACATAGCTATCGTACGGAATGGAGCCCAAAATACAAACAAGAAACAAATACAGAACTGCACCACAGCCGCCTCAATAAAAGGTAAAATACAAAACAAACAAAAAACCGAGACGATACTCAAATTATATTAAAACGCCCGTCATCAAGGAAGCACCCGTATTTTGTAAGTGGACTTTCTGAAACCCAGAAAGGGACGTACAAAATCCAAATGTCCCCTTGGTCGTGATCCCAAAGCCACAACACCAAAAGAACAGAAATATAATACAAACAAGACAACAACCCCAAAAAGAATAGTACAATCATGATTAGTTCTACCTAGACAAAAAAGGCCGGGAACGAAAATAACCAAAGAAAGCATGAACGAACTTAAAACGTAACGTCAAAACACAAAGATCTTTACAGCACCTAACACCAAGAACCACTGATAAAGAATCAAGAATGCCGAAGCTGCACAAGGGCAAAGGTTAAGCTAATAAGGAAGTAATGGTATACGGTTTAAACAAAACCTGTTTACCAAATGGAGGAATGTTGTTTACTTTTTATAGGCTAGGTGTAAGCTAGCCTATAAAAAGTAAACTACATTCCTCCATTTGATAAATTTGGTTATTTTCGTTCCCGGCCTTCTTTGTCTAGGTTTCAGAAAAAGCGACTTACAAAAAAATGGGTGTTTCCCTGATGACGAACGTTTTATTTCGATTTCAGTATCGTCTCGGTTTTTTGTTTGTTTTGTGTTTCACCTTTTAAAGTGAGGCGGCTGTGGTGCTGTTCTGTATTTGTTTCTTATTTGTATTTTGGACTCCATATATACACTGCTGTCCACCCAAAAAGCAACACCAAGAAGAAAGCATCCGATTGGCCTGAAATTCGCAGCATGCGTTGCCCGCGAGAGTACATGTAAACGATTGGCATTGCAGGGCATATGCAAATTATGTGCGCCCGGTACGCCACCGAGAAGCACTATAAGAAGGGTGCACAGAAGGCGGGGTGTAAGTAGTGGATGTGTGTTGTGCTGCCGGAACTGTGCGTGGGAAGCTTGCTGATGCCTCGACTAGAATACGGCAGTCTTTCCAACACGTTTCGGAGTTTGACAGAGGACGAATAGTGGCTTATCGCGACAGCGGTTTATCGTACTGAGACATCGGCGCCCGTGTGGGACGACATCCAGCCACAGTGAGGCGAGTATGGATTTGGTGGGTGCAGAAAGGACGGAAGGACCGACGTGAGCGATTGCCGCAGCCGCGGCACATAACCGAACGAGAGGACTGGCATGTTGTGCGGCGGGCATTAACGGCTCGCACCGCCACATCACTTCGTTCCTCACACCCTCCCCAGACTTTTATCTGCGCGCCGATTAGAGATCAGATCAGATCATATGTAGAAGATTTTAGGAAGGGAGTGTCTGACCCCAGGTCTTAAATAACCCTTAGAAATAGGAAGCTAGGCGATTTGGGCTAGAGTGCCCGATAGGAAAGTGACACGGAAGCAAGGTAGAAAAGTGTAGGAAGACGCCCTTATTTATTACCGGGGGGGGGGCAGTAGCCGGGGTCCGACGGCTTAACGTGCCCATCCGACGCACGGCGGGTATTTAGTGGTTCGAGCGCTCGTACTTGCCAGGGATCGAACCTGAGGTTTCTTTCTTCGGTCATCGCACACTCAAGGTAGGCTTGACGGACTTGCGATGATAAGCATTGAAAATGACCGAGCCAGAAAACTAAACGTGACGAAACTGATTGAAATATTCGCTAAGGAGAACGTTAGAAGGGAATCCAGATTTTAGTAACGTAAGTTTTCTTTATTTTGTAAAGTATGCTTGCTTCTTGAATTTAAAAGACAAGACACTAAAAAGAAACCATATCGCTGAAATATTTAAAACTAGAAAAATGTAAACACACTTGTTTTTCCTCTTACTCAAAATTATTGTATTAAGGACTTCCAGAGCTTTAAAGGAAGTTCGAAACCAGACATTCGAAGGTCAGTATTTGTTTTTACTTGAATTTGATATCGTCCACATTTGTCATTTGAAGGTTTTGCACTTTTTTCCCTGAGTACTAAATTTATCGAGGATACTTACTGGAATAAGTGCTCACATAATTAAAAGCAATACATAAGTGATCATAGAATCAATATCTGGAAAATATATTTTCACTACGGCGAAGTTAAATATTTACCCTCAATTTTTGCATTAATTTTTACTATGTTGGAGGCCTGTTAGGAAAATTTCACCGGGGGGGGGGGGACAAAGATTTTGGGTCCCGCCACTGCCCCCACCCCAACAGGAATTCCTGGGTGTGCCACAGGAACAAAGACGTTACAAACTGTAAGCTTTTGGAGCAGACGACGCTGAGCTGATGGCCACTCCCACTGAGACATTGCTTGTACTTCAGCTATAGTGGCTAGAACAGATAGTGTGCCGTGCGATAATACAGCTCTGTTTAAATTTCAGTTCCCTCTTTTCGTGAAACCGCTAGATGGCGCTCTTGCGAGCTTCGATGCTATGATTTCGAAACGTTAGCATGCTTTTCTATGGCGTGTTTGGTGAATAGCGAGTAAAAAAGTAATTTATTTGTTAGATCGATCATGAAAAGAAATAATAATAAGAGTGTAACGTTGAGAACATGTTTTGTACCTGGATGTAACAGTGGTTACAGATCTGGTAAACAAAAAGTAACTCTGTTTTCCGTGCCGAAAGATGAGGCAAGGCGGGAGGAATGGAGCAAAGCAATTCATCGTGGTGACAAACAGCTTGAACAGAAGTGTGTGGTATGTAAACGTCATCTTGATGAACGTTTTATTTATATAAATTTTAAAACGTTTATAAATGGTGAAATAATATTAACGCCCAGAGGTCGGCCAGTACTTTTAGATAATTCTGTGCCCACAATTTTCCGAAATCTCCTTGCATATTTAACCAAATGTTTACCAAAACAACGTAAAGTTAAGATTAATTAAAATTTAATTAAACAACATAAAATTACGGTTTCGCTATTGCCGAGATCGGCAATAGCTCAACGTGATTCAGTTATTGCTGAGATTTTATTTAATAATTTCTTTTTGGCGTATTTCACATCGTTGTGGGTTTCACTGTGGTTCATTTTACGCCGTATGAAAAAATATTTTTCGCGGGAGGGGGAGTTTAAAATTCACCAGTACAAAATAAACATGAAGAAAATGAAAAAAAAGGATTGTTTTTGTTTTATTTAATGTAAGTTGGTGAGTACATATTTGTTTTTTCAATTTATTTAATCAAATAATAAAAGCTTCAAATTTTCGGGGGGCGAGGGTACATGCTCCCCCTTAAATACGCCTGGTTGTATAAGTCAAGCAGTGCCGTGAATTTAAATTTCTTCTGTAAACTTCATGCAGCATGTATCACATTAGCAAGTACTAAAGTGACATATAGAGTACTTAACATTGTTACTAAATTTCTGTCTGGATTTCATTTTGGCGAGAAATATAATTATCTCTGAAAACATTTTGAACAAGTTACCGACAGTGTTATTTGATCCAGGTTTTAATAAAATCGGATCTTAATGTTTTTTATGTTTCAATTTATCAATAAAGTTTTGTTTTGGGATATCAGTGAATTTCATTACTTTTATCTTTTAATCGCCAACGAGATACGAACGGGACAGCAATTTGAAATCCTTACTGAGAGAGAGATGGAATGCTCATGAACGATCGAGCGTTCTAAAGGGCATATAATTGTTAACATTTTACGGAAAAGTAATGTAAATTCAATTGTTTAATTAGACATATATTTACGGAGAACATTTGTGTCCAGTAACGTATTTGTACTTATCAGCCTTGTAACGCGTACATTCAATGCGAGATTACGCATTTCCCGATTAAAGTTGACGAAGCTTCCCCAAAACCCCCATTTGGAAGAATATTCACTTATATCTGTCCATGCATGATATTAACAACTTTTAGTATAACTGCAGGATAACAAAAAATATATTGTTTTGGTAAAATTTTAGTGAAATTACTATACTGCACTGCACGCAATGAGTGTAGTTCACAGCAATGGCATCGAAGCTGTCTTCAGCGCCCTCTGTGATTTCATACTTTCAAGAACCCGTTTGCAGAAGCGCACGGCACACTATCTCTTCTAGCCACTATACTTCAGCATTATGATGACCATTTTCCGTTGTCTCACTAATATGGTTTAAGAGACTGTGATTGGCTGTGACGTCATGAACGTGACATTTCAGTCGATTCTTTTTTTTTTGATTGGAGGTTTAACGACCACCGTGAGCAACTCAATGGGCTATAAGCAGTCGCCCGTCCCTAATTTAGGGTCACTGGTTCCAGGGAAGGGAAAGAGCCAGTGCCGTAAGACAAACACAACATCCATGCCTCACCGGGATTCGAACCCGGACCCCTTCGGACGAATGATCAGAGGCCAATGCCTTAGACCACTGCGCCACCGGGGCGGCTCAGTCGATTCATTTTGATTGCAGGAATTCATTTTGATTGCATGAATTCTAACCTTCTTTGTTCAGCCACGTCAAGTTTGACGCCTGTATTTATTTTTTACGTATTCCTTTCTTTTTTAGCACGTCTTTTGTAAAAAAAGATCGCGTTTCTGTTATCCGTTTGTCCGTCCGTCTGTACCCACGGTACCTCTGCAACTATTAGTCCCATTTGAAAAAATTATTTTTTCCATTATTCGGAAGCTTGAAATATGCGAATGATGATCCTTTATTTCGTGTTTTTTTTTACGATGTACAATTTTGCAGCTAGAGGGCGTAAATGCAGATGATGCCGAATTCAAAATTACGTTTTAGTCCACATATTTGCTTCTAAACATCTGATTGAAAAAATTCTTTTATCTTTCGATACCATTTATTTCGAAGAGTGTTTTAGATATAGTTTCCTTTTCAAATTACGCATAGATTTTGCGCTAGGAGGCGTAAAAGTAAATTACATTTTTCCCGATAACTCTTCTGCTAAAACTCCGATTTGAAATATTTTTTTTTCCAGCGGATACATCTTCTGATGGAAAATCTTTTGCATGTAATTTCGAATTTTTGGTAAAGCATACTTCGGCCACCAAGGGGCGTAAGTGTTAATTTTTGCTTGTGATGTATTTGCCATAAAATCTGAGCTTCTAAAATATCGATTGAAAAAATTATTTCGTGAACTGATGCCACTCACATCGATAAACATTTTCGGAATATTTTTTTCCTAAAATATCTAACAGTTTTTCCGCCAGGGGGCGTAGATGTATATCTTATTTTTGTCAATATCTCTACTTTTAGGAGTCCGAATTGAAAAATTCCTTCTTTGTTTAGATAGTGTTTTCCGTGTGACATGTTTTTCATATAATTTCAAAATTTTCAAGTAATTCATAGTCTTTCCGCTCGGGGGCGTAAAGGTAAAGTGCGTTTCTTCCTATATCTCTGCTTCTAAATCTCCGATTTGAAAAATTCTTTCTGCACCGGATACAGCTCCTGATGGGAAATCGTTTGCACATAATTTATAATTTTTGTAAAAAAATGGTTCGGCCACCAGGGGCGTAAATCTTAACTTCCGCTTCTGATGTATTTGCAGCAAAATATGAGCTTCTAAATTCTCGATTAAAACAAACGTCGTTTGTAGACCAATACTACTCATGTCAACAAACCTTTTAGGAACATTTTCTTCTTAAAATGGTGCATGGTTTCTACGCCAGGGGCGTAGATATATATCTTATTTTTGTCAATATCTCTACTTATAAGGGTTCGATTTGAAAAATTCCTTCTTTGTTGGATAGTGTTTTTAGTGTGACATGTGCTTCATATAATTTCAAAATTTTCAAGTAATTCATAGACTTTCCGCTAGGGGGCGTAAACCTAAATTGCGCGTCTCCCTATATCTCTGCTTCTAAATCTCCGATTTGATAAATTCTTTTTGCACCGGATACAGCTCCTGGTGGGAAATGAATCGTTTGCACATAATTTCTAATTTTTGTAAAAAAAAAATGGTTTTAGCCACCAGGGCGCGTAAATCTTAATTTCCGCTTCTGATGTATTTGCAAGAAAATATGAGCTTCTAAATTCTCGATTGAAAAAAACGTCGTTTGTAGAACGATACTACTAGTGTCGACAAACCTTTTAGAAACATTTTCTTCTTAAAATAGTGCATGGTTTCTGCACCAGGGGCTTAGACGTATATCTTATTTTTTCAATATCTCGACTTCTAGGAGTCCGATTAAAAAAATTCCTTCTTTGTTGGACAGTGTTTCTAGTGTGACATGTTTTTCCTATAAATTCAAAATTTCCAAGTAATTTATAGGCTTTCCGCTAGGGGGCGTAAAGGTAAATTGCGTTTCCCACTATTTCTCTGCTTCTGCACCGGATACAACTCCTGATGGAAAATCGTTTGCACATAACTTTTGTAAAAAAATGGTATGGCCACCAGGTGGCGTAAGTCTTAATTTCCGCTTCTGATGTAATTGCAACAAAATATGAGCTTCTAAAATCTCGATTGAAAAAAAGTATTTTGTTGACCGATGCTACTCATGCCGACAAACATTTTAGGAACACTTTCTTTTTGAAATAATGCACGGTTTCTACGCCAGGGGGCGCAGACGTATATCTTATTTTTGTCAATATCTCTACTTCTAAATGTCCATTTTCAAAAATTCCTTCGTTGTTGAATAGTATTTCTGATGCGAAATGTTTTTCCTATAAATTCAAAATTTTCACGTAAATCATTTAAGACTTTCCGCTAGGGCGCATAAAGGTAAATTGCGATTTCTGCTCCTAAAACTCCGATTTGAAAAATTCTTCCTGTATCGCATACAAGACCTGATGGAAAATATTTTTCACATAATTTCTAAAGTTTTGTAAAGAATGGTTTGGCCACCAGGGGTCATAAGTGTTAATTTCTGCTTCTGATGTATTTGTAGCAAAATCTGGGCTCCTGAAAACTCGACTAAATTTTTTTTTCTTGGACCGATACCGCTTATATATATAAACCTTTTGCGAATACTTTCTTCCTAAAATAATGCATGGTTTTCCCGCCAGGGGACGTAAAGTCACATCTTATTTTTGTCGATAATTCTGTTTCTAAGAGTTCGTAAGCTCAAGATTCCGTTTACACCAATATCTGAGGGATTAAAGACCTGATTGAAAAACTTCTTTCTTCCGTCAGATACTATTGTTTTCCATACCGGTTCCATTGCCTTTGAATAGCTTTGATAAATTTAATTTGCGTCAGAACGGATTCAAAAGGCGTGCTTATTACACCCGAAAATTCGGTGTCATCTTTCTTGTTAGTATTGTTACGACCCATCCCTCGCCATGAATTCTTCAGTCTTCGCGCTAAGGACGACGATTTGTGTAGTTAGCGAATAACGGCACATGAACTTACTCAGCATTAACAGGAAAACAAACTGAACCATGTGAGACAGAGATCACATGAAAACAACAAGATTACACCAGTGGCGTAACTACCGCCCCCGCTACCGCGGGGGGGGAGCAGGTTAAGAAGGGGCGTACTACAGCTGACATTTATAGTTTTATGAAAAATTCCTAACACGCACAAAAACATACAAACAAACAAATAATTAATTTACCCAAAGATTAATATTTCCCTTTAAGATATATTTAGCTTTGTAGGTAAATAATGTCATTGGTAAGTAAATGTCAAGTTTCACTTTTAAAACATAGGATACCCTACAGATTGAAGTTATTCCGTCCTTTGGCTCCGGCATGTAGTACGATTGCTCTGCAATGGGTTATAAATAATATGATGGCTCTCCAATTTCCCTTCCTCTGTGCTGCTGAGAAAAGTGCGGTCATATGGGAATCCCCTTGAAATATGTGCGAAAACAGTCAGGCGCATTTACTCACAGCAACTGCAGATCTGCTATGTATAAGAGGGTGATTTCTTCAAATGATTTGCTTTTAAGAAAACAAATAAACGTTGCTTTTTTTTTAGTGCTTCCTTATAGTAAGCATCTATCTGATTGACTGTGGAAACACTTTAATATACAAGCGAACAACATCCATTTGCAAATGTCACAAAATGTCCAAATGGAGTAGTATCGAAGAAAAATAAAAGAAAGACAGCGCGCGAAGAAACTTTCCAAATTCAAGCAGTTATTTTTACGCTGAGCTTTTTAAGCTCAAGTGACGTTTCTGATGAAAAGAGTGATGATTTGTTTAGCTCGCCAATTGTTCAAAGTTTACAAGCAGTCACTTCACAAAAACTGAGCACTTCAGAAACAAGTGAAAGTAAAACGGATGATTATGACGTCTTTTGATTATTAACCTTAACCATTTAAATATATTTTGCTGAATTCGCTCCTTGCGATAAAATGTATATTCATGTTTATGCATTGGTCCGCGTACCGTGTTCATCCAGATTGGCTGATTAATAACCTTACACAGTATTTATGCTCCAAAGGTATTTTTCAAAAGGTAAAAACTACAGGGCTCTAGATACCCCCCTTACTTTTTCAGTCACTCTACCTATGTTCCTGACATCCCCCCCCCGAAACACACACACACTGCGAAAAACACATCCTCCCTTGTGTTCCAAGGAGAAGACAGGATGTAAAGCAAGTACAGTTTGAGAAATGGAAATTATAAAATGACTTCAAATCTTCGTCAGGAATTGGATTTTAAAAACTTCGATAATGATAGATGAAGCCACCATACCAAGGGACTTTCAGGTTGAATTGGCCGTCTAATAGTTGTTATCATAGCAACTATTCGGAGGCCAATTTCTATTTGTTTTCGTCTATGAAGTGCCAGACGCAAAGTTTCCTGTATTTCAATAAATTTATTACTGCTGACCAGCGAGTAGAGTGAGAAAAAATGCCCTTCTGAAATAAGGTTTATCAAAGGAAATAACAGAAATAATCAGTAAACAAAAAAAAGAAGCGAAGATAATGGCTACTCCTGTTGATCTAATACCTTACGATAAACAAGAAAAAAATTCTGCCCAAAACAATTTCGGAGGGAGGGGGTTGGGCCCTAAAAAATTCCACCCTTGAATACGGCCATGTGCTTGCGCTACTTGAAAATTTCGCTATTAATTCTACGATTAACAGCATCTTATGAAAATTTTTTTAAGACAGAAACATTTTAAATGCTTAATGAAAAATACATTTTAAGTCGTCAGTTCACACACCTTAGAACGTGTTATAAAAACTTTTTTTTAATAACTTTTTTGCTCCATATAAATCCGCGTTTTTTTTTTTTTTTTTGTTTTTTTTTTGTTTTTCGAAACTCTCACATCGAACTAAGAGTTCACTCAATCAATTCCACTGTTTTTGTAATTTGAAGTTATCTAAAATCTTAAAAAACAAACAAGGTTCCACTAACGCTGTCCTACTGAAAATCGTCAGCTTTTGCATTTTAAGGGTAGTCACGCGAAAGTTAGGTTGTACTATTTTCATCGCGGAAGCTTTGAAACACGGCTTCACTTTGTTAGCATGGGAGGAGTAGGGCACTCTTCAATTTCTACCTCTATGCCTAGGAACCATAGACTAAATAGCTACGCAAAAATGACACTGAGATCTCCCGAAATGAGTTTTTTTTTTTTTTTGCTTTGGAAGTTTAACGACAACCGTGAGAAACTGAATGGGTTATAAGCAGTCGCCCGTCCCTAATTTAGGGCCACTGGTTCCAGGGAAGGGAGAGGAGAAGCCAGTGCCGTAAGACAAACACAACATCTATTCCTCACTGGGATTCGAACTCAGACCCATTACGGACGACTGGTCAGAAGCCACCGGGGCGGCTCTCCCGAAATGTTGTCCCATGCCGGCGTGAGGGAGAGTAACTCATTCCATTGTACAATTACACATTATCAGCCCCTGTAATTGGTTAAAAGCAAAAAGTATTGTCACTTTTTCATTTCTTTGATATACGGTGGCTAAGCACGAGGTCATACAACGAAACGAGCAACTTTCCCGCACGCCGGTTGCAGACAAAATTTCACGATATCTCAGTGTCGCATCTTTGCGTAGCTATTTAATTTATGCCCGGGAACAACCAAGGCCGTTTAAAAAAGTACAAAGCCATGCATGATATTAGAGGGATGAAATTCCTCCTTTTGAGACATCACTCTCTGGTTACATTAAGCTGACCAGATATTGGAACATTGATTTGAGGACAAAAAGTGTGTGGTGTCCTCAAACAGCAGATCATTTGGAGACACATACCGGTACATACTCAAAATAAATATGCAAACCTTTTTGTCACAAAATTGTATTGTTTCTGTAAGTGTGATATTACATATGAAAATTGTCTTACAAGGGTAGACTTTGTAGAACGTCCCCAAAGGTGTTGTTGTTGTTGTTGATTGCAGGTTTAACGACCACCGTGAGCAACTCAATGGGCTATAAGCAGTCGCCCGTCCCTAATTTAGGGTCACTGGTTCCAGGGAAGGGTGAGAGCCAGTGCCATAAGACAAACACAACATCCATGCCTCACCGGGATTCGAACCCGGACCCTTTGGGAAGAATGATAAGAGGCCATCGCTTAGACCACTGCGCCACCAAGGCGGCCCCCAGAGGTGTAGTACTCTCAGTTCTGGGCCACTTACCATTCGTCCATTCGTGCAAGTCAATACGGGTTCTTTTTTTTTTTTTTTTTTTTTTGATTGGAAGTTTAACGAACACAGTGGGCAACACAATGAGCTATAAGCAGTCGCACGTCCATAATTTAGGGTCACTGGTTCCCGGGAAGAGAGGGAACCAGTGCCGTAAAACAAACACAACATCCATGCCTCACCGGGATTCGAACCCTGACCCCTCTCGTACGAATGATCAGAAGCCATAGCTTTGACAACTGCGCTACCGGGGTGGCAAATACTGGTTCGACTCCCGAATGAAGCATGGGGGTGTCTTGTCTTACAGCACTTGCTCTCTCTCTCTCTCCTTGCCCTCCCCCTCTCTTCCCTAGAATGAATGTCCCCAAATTAATAGACGTGACTGCTAATAGCCTTTACAGTTGCTCACAGTGGTCGTTAAACTTTGAAAAGGGTGGGGGAAGCAGTCAAAACTTGTTTCCACAAGAAGCATGTTGGAAACTTAGTACAAAGAAAACTATTTTTAAGAATTTTCTTCAATAGATATCTAACAAGCTGAAGAGAAAGCGTGAATTCGAGGACACATGAGGAAAAACCTCAAAATTTGAGTTCAACTTGCGACTCCAAATGCATCAGACGTTTTTGGGAATAGTAAAGTGAATTCAAGGACTGCCCTCAAGAATTTGGGTCTGCTGGTTAGCTTTTGTTACATGGCTTGGTCAACGTCGGTATCTTTTTTGACGTCACACCATAAGCGCTGAATGGGTTGCAATGCCCATCCAATATTTTTCGGCTTGTATTATTAAATAAGTTTTTGTTATTGCGTTTGATGGCGAAATGCGTGAGTTGAAATATTTCTATGGAGCAAAAATGTTCTCCCCGTTGGTTCCGGAGTAGACCTCTTCTATTCCATCCACCCCTCTATCTCTCTCATCCCTTTGATTTCTATAGCATTCTGACCTTCTCTCGAGTTCTCTTAATCAGTATCCTGGCTTCGTACTTTTCGGGACGGGTTGAGATCAACTTAGTCAGATCTTAACACACCCTCACCCAGATTCAGGTGTCCAAAAAATGTATTTCTTTCCTTTATAGGTATGCACCCATGCGCCATTACATTATGACCACTTACATAATAAACTGTAGAACCCCAATTAGCACATTAAACAGCGGCCACTCGGTGAGGAATATATATTTAATGGGGTGGCGATAGGTATCCTGGGGTGTTTGGTCCCATAATGTGAGATACATATCCTCCTATTCCCGTACATTTCGGGGTGGTAGTGATTTAGCGCGAACCCGCTTTTACACCCCGAAACACAAATGTTTGTTTGGGTTCATGCCAGGTAAATTTGGAGGCCAGAGTATTAATAGAAAGTCACCAGCATGTTCCTCGAACCACTTCTTATTGATTCTGGCAGTGTGGCATGGCGCAATATCCTGCTGGGAAAGGCCATCACCACTAGCGAACACAGTTACCATGAATAGGTGAACTTGGTCCGCAACGATGTTCAGATAACTTACAGCAGTCAGAAATTGTGCTATTGGGATAATGGGACCTAAAGTGTCCAAAGAAAACATCGCCCACAGCATAACACCGCCGCCGTCTGCCTGTTTCCGCCCAACAGTGCATCCAGCTGTCATAGCCTCCGTTGGTAATAGGCGTATCAGCGCTCTGCCGTCTACGTGATGCACCAGAAATCTCGATTCGTCAGACCAGGGTAATTTCTCCCAATCATCCACGGTCCAATATCGATGATCTTTGGCCCATTTTGTGCATTGCTGGCGATGATGGGCATTGAGCATACGGACCCTGCTGGGTCTTCGGCTACGCAGGCCCATGCGCAGAAGGCTCCTATGGAATGTGGGCTGTGACACATTGCCCTGATCACCAGAGTTGTAGCTGCAGGTGATTTGTCGTATTGTCGCCTTGCGGTCGCTGTGAACACTCCGCTTCCCTCTAGCATCAGTGAGCTAAGGGCGACACACGGATGGACTACGGTTCGTCGTTTGGCCATCTGTGCACCACTTTTGATAATTACTCACTACAGCGACTCGTAAACAACCCACAAGTCGCACCGTTTCAGAGATCGTAGTTCCGAGGCGCCGCTCATCATAACTTGTCCTTTATCAAACTCCGATAAATCTCCTGTTTTTCCCATTCTGACTCCAAACACTCTACTAACCGAAAGGCGATCTTCGGGTTGTATATACACTTATCATCAAAAAAATAGTTATACCCAGAAGGACATGTCGGATTACAATGCTATTCGCGAGAAAGGTAAAGGTTACCAGGAACAATAAATGATTAAACATTGAGACTGATATGGGCAATATTTATTGAACTACACGCAAATAAGTAGTGTCTCTCAGTATGGCGTCGAGCCGCCATGTTTGTTCACACAGAATGCCAAATTTCTCTGCATCGAGTTGTACAGGTTATTAATGGCGTCCTGCAATAAGCCATCCCATGCAGCTTGAATCTTCTTACGCAGTTCTGCAGATTGTGCGGTAGGGGTGGAGTGTGAATAGCGCGTCCAATGGCATCCTACAGGTTTTCAATCTGCGATAGGTGTGGCAATGCGGCTGGCAATAGCAGAGTGTCAGTGCCTTGAAGGCAAGCTCTCGAGACAGCAGCACTATGCGGACGGGCGTTCTCCTGTTGGAAAATCGCACCCTAGTGAGCTTTCAGAAAAGGTAGGGCCACTGGTTGCAGGACTTCATTAACGTAACGTTAGATTGTCAAAGTGCCTGTAATGAACACCAAAGCTCAGCTGGCATCGTAGACAATTTCATCCAACACCATGACACTTGGCCATCTGGACGTGTGACGCTCGACAACAAACCGTTCATATTGCGCTGCCTTCACACACGGATTCTGTGGTCTTCTCCAAGACAAAAGCGGGACTCGTCACTGAAGATAACCTGCTGCCATTCTGCGCGTCTCAATGATAGTCTGGCACGACACCATTTCAGTCCTTGGGGATGATGCAATGGTGTTAAGGGCAGTCATCGTAGCGATGTGCGTGCATGTAGTCCTACGTCGTGCAGCTATCTGCCAATGGTGCTGGCACTAATCGAACGAAGCGTGGAGGGCCCCACTGCTCGCTGAATATCCGTAATCGTTGCGTTTGGGTCACTCCGCGCATGTCGGACACCCCGTCGGTCCTCTCTCTCTCTCTCTCCGTGGTTCGTCCTGTCTCCCAGACCCTTTCTGCCGCTGCTGCGTGCCTTGTTCTATCCAATGCGGCCAACAGCGTGCTATGGTGATATCCGCACGACCAGTACGGCGCGCAATACGGCGATAAAACTATCCCGCTTTCCAGTGCCCGACGATGTGGGCCCTCGCGAACTACTCCAACTGCTCGAATTGCTTCCGAACTTTTTTCCAAGGCATACTTCACTTGCAAAATGTGCAACCAACATAACAGCACGAGTCTGAATGACAAACACGCGCAACGGGGCGACCTTATATAGCCTGTCTGACACAGCGCTACGACCCCTCCTTTCTTGTGTCACATGCGCGTCCGAGCGTGATATTTGAATCATTTGCATGTATCTTGATGTGAAACCTATCCACCGAGTTTCATTCCTGTCGATTGCTTCCTTCTATGTGCAACTATTTCTTTTTACGATGAGATATACGGCTCTGTGAACTTCACCTGCGCCACCGTTCGGTCTCCAGGCGCGCTCATTTCTCTAAGCTAAGAGTGGTCATAATATAATGGCTCTTCAGTGTATATTATTCTTTATGAGATGAACAGAGCTCCACCTTACGAGGCCAATGCGATTTATTTCCAAAAATTATTAAATAAAAAACGAAGTAAAAACTTTCTTCCCATATTCAGCATTGCTTATTCGATATGAAACTTGATTGCCAGCACCGTATTGTGTTTGTCATCTTCTTGTGATATGTAGAAAATGTTTAGAATAATTATCGAAAATAAAATAAATAAAGATAGAAATACAAAAACGTATAATCTCTAGCGCCTTTATTCACTTATTAATTTTTTGCGCTTCTCGTTGTTCATTTGGGTAACCGCGCTGATTTCTCATATTTTTATAAACCTTTGGAAATAAAATGGCTCTGGATATTTTTTTAACATCACAGGCTGAATTTAATTTTTTTAATATTAATATTCATCGAAAGAATGTTTCTGTTTCCTTGTTCGTTTGCTGATGACCAGTTACTTTTGCGTAATAAAATGTATGTCGCATCTCGTTATTTAATTTTTGTCCTTTTTTAATTTTGCCCTTGATAACGAAAGAGAGGTACCTCTTCCACGTCTAATCTCTTCACGCCTCCCCCCCCCCCAAATAAGTTTCTGAAGTCTACGCCCCTGCGTCATACACCACATTGTTAGAAATCAATCAGAAACTTGGCTTTCGAGCGACGTCTCCAAAGGAGGAACCCTTCTTTCTAATGATATGGAGGGCCGGATTAAAGGGCGGGGCTCTAACGGACTATAGCCTAAGGACGCATCATTACGAAGCGACCAGGAGACAAGCTGTCACACCTCAAATAATACACTGCTTACATATTGATATAGAGATAGAAGTAAAACAGTTTTAGTTTTGTCTGGTATGATTTCCACTCGATCGCAAACAGAGGCGAGAAGACTAACAGATTTCAAGGCAGTGACTCACTAAGGGTAAAACGTTGTGTGGTATGATTTCCAATCGATCGCAAACAGAGGCTGGCAGACGAAGAGATTTCAAGGCAGTGACTCACTAAGGGTAAAACTTTGTCTGGTATGATTTCCACTCCATCGCAAAAAAGGGTAGAAGACGAACATATTTGAAAGCAGTGACTCACTCACTAAGGGTAAAACGTCGTCTGATATGATTTCCACTCGATCGCAAACAGAGGGCAGAAGGCGAACAGATTTCAAGGCAGTGACTCACTAAGGGTAAAACGTTGTCTGATATGATTTCCACTCGATCGCAAACAGAAGCTAGAAGACGAACATATTTCAAGGCAGTGACTCACTAAGGGCAAAACGTTGTCTGGTATGATTTCCACTCGATCGCAAACAGGGGCTAAAAGACGAACATATTTCAAGGCAGTGACTCACTAAGAGTAAGACGTTGTCTGGTATGATTTCCACTTGATCGCAAACAGGGGCTAGAAGACGAACATATTTCAAGGCAGTGACTCACTTAGGGTAAAACGTCGTCTGATATGATTTCCACTCGATCGCAAACAGAGGGTAGAAGGCTAACAGATTTCAAGGCAGTGACTCACTAAGGGTAAAACGTTGTCTGGTATGATTTCCACTCGATCGCAAACAGAGGCTAGTAGACGAACAGATTTCAAGGCAGTGACTCACTAAGGGTAAAACGTTGTCTGGTATGATTTCCACTCGATCGCAAACAGAAGCGACAAGACTGATAGATTTCAAGGCAGTGACTACTAAGGGTAAAACGTTGTCTGGTATGATTTCCACTCGATCGCAAACAGATTCTAGTAGACGAACAGATTTCAAGGCAGTGACTCACTAAGAGTGAAACGTTGTCTAGTATGATTTGCACTCGATCGCAGCCGAGGCTAGTAGATGAACAGATTTCAAGGCAGTGACTCGCTAAGGGTAAAACGTTTCATGTCGGTGTTCACATTGGGCACTGCAAGACAGGTTCGGCTTTTTCACTGCCTTCCACATACACCTTCCTACTTGCACTTGGAACCATTAATGGGCGAAATGTACTGTGACTTCATATTGCGTAACAAAAGAGATTCACCAAGAAAAGTATACAATTCTAAATCATTAGAAAATTTAAGACGAAATCTAGGAATTTAACTCGTGTTGGTATGAGTAGAATGGAAAGTATAGTGACTTATCATTAAAACTACTCAGATAATTTATTAATTTGAAGAATGCGCTAGATATTAATTATCACAAGCATATTGCAAGAATTTCGTGTTTTAACGGACTTCATAACCATTCTTCATAGTTTCTTTGGGGGCTCACTCAGATGTCTTATCCTTGTTAACCCACTCAGATTTCCTAGCCTATGGGCTCACTAAGGTCTTAATCGGGCCTTGATGTTATGGAATTACACTTCTTTATCGACGTACTTGGAACAACACGGTTAAATCAAGGCCGTCCAGCAAATACAAGACTGTGACATCAGAGAGATGAATTTGTCCTTTTTGTGACGTCACCCGGAAACCACGGCTTCCGATTGGTTTCCAACACTGTCATGCATGATAACAAACACGACATCGACGCAACGGACTGTGTAACATGAGAGTAACGTCACAAACGGAGGAAACTCATCTAGCTCATTGTTACCCCGGTAGCGCAGTGGTCTAAGCACTGGCTTCATTCGAACCCGGGCACATCTGTGTACAGATGTGCCCGGGTTCGAATCCCGCTGAAAATGGATGTTGTGTTTGTCTTACAACACTGGCTCTCTCCCCTCCCTGGAGCCAGTGGTCCTAAATTAGGGATGGCAGACTGCTCATAGTCCATTGTGTTGTTCACGGTGTCGTTAAACCCCCAAACACACAAACAAACAAAAATTTCTCTAACCTCATGATCTTTCATTTTCTAGACTGTGTGACGTGTACTCTAATTTAATTTTCATTTTCAGTTCCTTTCTTGCGCTTTCCAATCGCAACAGCGGAAAAAACGAGTTGCCAAACAAAATTTATTTTACTACTTCTGCAAATTTACAAAAATAAACAGCACAGTGATTTTCGTGTTGAGTACATAAAATTGAGAAAAGACTGGTGCACCATGAATAATGTGGTGATCCCTTGCAGCCACATAAGCCTCGAAAACTTTTCATTCTGCTTATCATATTGTCCAATAGCTCTGTGTGCCACAAGTCTCACTCCTGAAGAAGAACAGCTCGGAGCTCCGGAATAGTCCTTAGTGAAGGATGTAGTGTGCATCACTAGTGCATCTCATGCATATCGGATTGGCCGCCCCGGTGGCGCAGTGGTCTAAGGCGTTGGCCTCTGATCATTCGTCCGTAAGGGGTCCGGGTTCGAATCCCGGTCAGGCATGGATGTTGTGTTTGTCTTACGGCACTGGCTCTCTCCCTTCCCTGGAACCAGTGACCCTAAATTAGGGACGGGCGACTGCTTATAGCCCATTGAGTTGCTCACGGTGGTCGCTAAACCTCCAATAAAAAAAAAAAAAAAAACATATCGGATTCACATCAGGAATTCTTGCTGGCCATTCCATGCGCTGGATATCTTCACTTTGGAGAAAGTCATCCACCAGCTGAACTCTACGAGGGCTTGCATTATTGTCCATGAATACCATTTCTCGATCTACCGTATCTCTGAAAAGTCTTACAAGAGATTACAGTATCTTGTCGCTATACATCAGAGCATTAATTGCACCTCTGTCGAAAATGTGGAGTTATGAGCACCAATTCAATATGATGTCTGCCCATGCCATGATTCCACTGCCACCAAATAAGTCCCTTTCCCTGATGTTATTGAAACTGTTACGGGGTCTCTTTTCCCTTCAGAGAGTGGTTTGACCAGTGTCAATCTGTAAACTGATCTGGACTCATCAGTGAAGAGTACATTACTCCACAAATTCAGTGTCCAGTTTCGATGTTCTCACCAGTTTAAACGGTTCCTCTTGTTCTCAGGGGTAAGCGGAACACAAATTATTGGACGTCTGGCATAGAGACTGCCATGTTTTAGCTTGCCTGTTTTAATTGTTGAATCTCTGCCTCAAAATACTTGTATACACTTTTTTATTGTTGCACTATTCATTAAACATACTTTCGCATTTGGACAGCGCGGGAAAAAATACCTGGTTAATAAAAAATTACATATCTTATTTTGTTCCTCTCATCATTGATCGGATTTTACCTAATATTACATAATTTCATATACAACCTAACATGCTAATTCTTTTTTTTTTTTTTTTTTTGGTTGGAGGTTTAACGACCACCGTGAGCAACTCAATGGGCTATAAGCAGTCGCCCGTCCCTAATTTAGGATCACTGGTTCCAGGGAAGGGAGAGAGCCAGTGCCGTAAGACAAACACAACATCCATGCCTCACCGGGATTCGAACCCGGACCCCGTTCGGGCGAATGATCAGAGGCCATCGCTTAGACCACTGCGCCACCGGGGCGGCGCCTAACATGCTAAAGAACATTACAGTATCTCATCGTGACTCATATATAGGAATACTCATCTTTCATGTGTTTGGTTCTATTTTTTGGTATTCTGTCTTATACACCGATAAGGCATTACATCCTGACCACCCCAACCTAGAGAAAGGAAGGCGCCTAGAGACCGAACGATGGCGCAGATGATCATGATCAAGATTATATGTAGAGGATTTTAGGAGGGGAGTGTCTGACCCCAGGTCTTAAACAACCCGTAGAAATAGGAAGTTAGGAGATTTGGGCTGGAGTGTCCGATAGGAAAGTGACACGGAAGCAAAGTAGAAAGGGGGAGAAAGACGCCCTTATTTATTACCGGGGGGCCAGTACCCGGGGTCCGACGGCTTAACGTGCCCATCCGACGCACGGCGGATATTTAGTGGATCGAGCGTTCGTACCTGCCTGGGATAGAATCTGAGGGTCCCTACCGCTGCACTAGGCTACCCGCGGCCCATGGCGCAGATGAAGTTCACAGAGCAGTATATATACAACCCGAGGACAGGCTTTCTGTTAGTAGAGTGTTCAGAGTCAGAAAGGGAAGAGCCTCCGATTTATCGGAGTTTGATAAAGGACAAATTGTGATGGCACGGCGCCTTGGAACTACCATCTCGGAAACGGCGCGGCTTGTCGGTTGGTCACGTGCCGCCGTAGTGAGTACGTATCAAAAGTAGTGCACAGATGGACAAACGACGAATCGTCATCCAGCCGTATATTGTCCGCAGCTCATTGACGTCAGAGGGGAGCGGAGACTCTCGCGCGTTGTTCACAGCAATCGCAGTGCCACAATGTGACAAATCACCAGCAGCTACAATAGCGGTGCTCAGGACAATGTGTCACAGCACACATTTCATCGCAGCATTCTGCGCATGGGCCAGCGTAGCTGAATAGCCAGCCAGGTCGCCATACTCACTGCACGTCATCGCCAACAACGCATGAAATGGGCCGAAGGTCATCGGGATTGGACCGTGGATAAATGGACCAGTGAACGTCGACAACAGTAAGGATCATTCTATGTGTCATTCACATCTGGCTCAATTTGCAGCAACTGAGGTTTTCAGAGAAGAGAATTATTTTGAACGGTCGTATCAGAATAATATGGCCACCCATGAATCCCAGTGCTCAGTTATCACAGAGCCCAGGGGCGTCACAGAGTGAACGTGACAAGGTCGACCACACGAAGATATTAGGTGTGCAACTTAATTCTCGGTCCCTAACCGCAAGCGATCATAGAACGTCAGCAAATCAAATAGCTGTGTGCGATAATGGCTGATTGCATCCAACAGCCTTCCAAGCAAACGTAACCGCTCACAGCTGTAGTGACAAAAGGGACGAAAGTTGACGGTTAAAGCAATATCGTTCGAGTAACAACATTTAAGGCACTCCCTCCTGTTCGCGTTTCTACTGAAAGAAACGTGCCGCGGAAGCCCAGCAAGTGATCTGTGCGGTTTTGGGTGAGGCTGCTCTGTCCCACACTACGTATAAGAAGTGGTTTAAGCAGGGAAATTTAAGCAGGGAAATTTCGATCGCCGTGATGCAAAACGCCCGGAACAGCCACAGAAAGGAAAGTTGACGATGAGGAACGGGAACAACTATTAAACGCGGATACCTGTCGCATACAGTCAGAGTTCATCGGAGTAACACGGCAAACCATTGCAAAACGCCTACACAAGCTTTGCCGGATTTACTAGGAGGGCCGTTGGGTGCCCCACCAACTCACAGCTGCGAACAAGTCTAGGCGATACGATGTGGCTGTGTCCTTGCTCTCCAGATTAAAGAAGAAGGATTCCCTCCACAAAATTTTACCTGTGATGAGAAGTGGATCCTCTACGATAATCCTAAGCGGCTCAAATCTTAGGTTTATCAAGGTCACCCTACCACCAGTACCGCAAAGCCGAATATCCATGCCAGGAAGTTATCGCTGTACATATGGTGGGATCAGCGCGGTGTCGTACACTATGAGTTGCTCAAACCTGGTGAAACGGTCAATGCTGAGCGTTATTGTCAGCAACTAATTCGTGTGAGTGACACAATGGAGGCGAAAAGGCCATACACGGGCAAGGGCAGAAGGTCGGTCCTGTTGCTTCAGGATAACGCGCGTCCTCACACCGCGAAAACGACTTAAACACGATCATCGACCTGGAGTGGGGGATATTGTCCCACCCGGCGTATTCTCCAGTCTTCGCCCCGTCGGATTATCAGCTCTTTCGCTCCCTGCAACATTACCTAAGTTATACGCACTTCACTTCTGTCGAGAAAATCCACACAAGTATTCATGAACTTATCAACTCGAAACAGCCCTCTTTTTTTCCGCAGTGTCATTCGGCAGCTCCCTGACCGATGGCTGAAATGTATCCAACACGACGTGGTTATTTCCCTGACTAGGTACGTATTCGATTTGCTTTAATTTGCTGTCAACGTGGCTTGCCTATGGCCGAAAATTAAGTTGCACACCTAATATAAGCGGTCGGCTAGGACAGATGAGCCATAGTGCGTTACCGGAGCACAATGGGCAGAAGTTGTGATTTGACGGTCGTTCAAAAAGAATGATCATCGGATACCGCGACAAGGGTGGAAGCCTCTCAGAAACAGCAGACCTCGAAAGAAAGTGGCCGGGCTGACGAATTAAAATTCCTGGTACATCACGTAGACGGCCGAGCGCGGATACGCCGATTACCAACGGAGGCTATGGCAGCTGGATGCATTGTCGGGTAGAAACAGGCTGGAGTCAGCGGTGTTATGCTGTTGGTGATGTTTCCTTCGGACAATGCAGGCCCCATTATCCCAATATAGCACAATCCCTGACAACTATGTAGTATCTGAGCATCGTTGCAGACCAAGTTCACCCATTCATGGCAACTGTGTTCCCTGCTGGTGATGGCCATTACCAACAGGATAATGCGCAATGCCACACTGCCAGAACCGTCAAGGAGTGGTCTGAGGAACATGCTGGCGACTTTCTGTTATGCCCTGGCCTTGAAATTCACCTGACATTAACCCAATTGAGCATTTGTGCTTCGACTTGGAAAAGCAATTTCGCGTTATATGACCACCACCCCGAAATGTACCGGAACTGGAGGACCTGCTTTTCAAAATCGCTTTATTGGTATGATGAAATAAAATAGACGTTCAGCATGAAGCGTCTTACAAACAAAATTCAAACTGATAAAATCAATGATATTTACACTGCAATGAGAAATGTTGATGATACTGATATGCTGCAATTGAGCTAAATACACAGCAGGTGTAGGGAAAAACACCATAAGTTGGTCAACGTGTCACATGACACTGAAGGAACATATTTCCAGGTACACTGTATTGAAAACTTAAAACGCATGAAAAAGCAGGCACAGGTTGAGCAAAAACAAAAAATGAAATAGAATGATAATTATATACATAGGTAGCATTCCATAGCGCAGGCATACGTAGAAGCGAAACGACGGCGATAGAAAAAGATAGTATGACTTATGCAACGAAGAAATATATACTACAATGAGAAATGTTAATGATAAGGAGATGCTGCAATTGAGCTAAAAACACTACAGGTGTAGACGAAACACCGTAAAGTGGTGGCCAGCATGTCACATGACACTAAAGGAACATATATGCAGACAAACAGTATTAAAAACTTAAAACGCATGATAACACAGGCATAGGTTGAGCAACACAATGATGAAATAGGATGACAATTATATGCGGAGGCAACATTATACAGTGCATACATACTCAATAGCTAAACGAAATAATAGAAAAACATGGAACAACTCGTGCAATGGATAAAATAATATGCAATGAAAAATGTTGATACTAGGAAGAAACTGCAGTTGAGCTAAATACACAACAAGTGAAGGAAACACATCATTAGGTGGCTAGCGCGTAACATGACGCTGAAGGAACATATTTGCAGGTAAGCAATAACACAAACTTAGAGCGCACAATAAACAGGCACAGTTGAGCAAAACGGTGATGTAATAGAATGACAATTATATACATAGACAATAGTAAGCAGTGCTGACATACTTAATTGCAAACCGAGGTAAGAGAAAAACATAGTACAACTCGTGCAACATAGATAGCACGTAAAATACAGCACAAGTTACAAGTGAACACACTGTGCACACAAATGCAGTAGAAGTACAAAAATATTTCACTAAATGTAATAAAACACGACCAACGCCGTGAAAATGCAACACTCAGCGTCACATTCTGGTGCTAAAAAGAGGAAAAGTTCTAACGGATGGTTAGATTGAGGAGACCTGTGTCCACCGCGAACCACGGGGTCAGAGGTACCCACGTGGAATGGAAAGCTGCTTCTCGATGGCTGATGGAAGCCAGGCGGTGCTCAAAGCGGAGACGTGATGTTAAACGATCTCTGAAGTGGCACACAAGTGCCGCACTCGCTTGTTGAGGAGAAACAGGTGAGGAAATGCTCCGGAGTTGCTGATGGAACACGTAAACTACGTGTGTGGCCAGTACAAAGAGATATGCACAAAGAGAGGGAAGAGGAACTGGTGGATTATCACGTAATAGAAGGTGTCTATAGGCTGTAAACGATATTTCTTGGGAGCAAGAGGAACTGGCAATGTTGAAGACTTGATTGAGTAGAGGCAGTAGAACAGGACAATATAGGTAGACGTGAGAAACGTCTGCCTCCTGAGCGCAGAAGTAGCAAAGAGGGGAAGAGAGTAGAGACATACGATAGAGGAAAAATGGAACAGGATGACGATTATGGAGGAAGAGCCAGTGGGTGTTTTGTTCTTGAGGTGTGGAGAGGGGGAGGCGGGCAGCGGCCCAAACGGCAGAATGAGAGGTAGTAGGAACATCAAGTATAGGAAGAGCAGAGGGAGTGGAAATGTGCACTAGGAGACGATACAAAAATTTAGATGAGATAGAAACAAGAGGTTGAACCGTGTGAGCGTGCCTGAGGAAGAACGGTAGCGGAAGAGGAGCAGAGAGCACGGAAATCATACCAGAAGGGGACGCCAAATCAGGGAAAAGAGATAGGATAGCAGAGCGCAGAGAGTCAAAGACGAAACGAGCAGAACGGGATGATAGAATAGCAGGAGGGAGATCGGCGAAAGGGCGCCAGGAGAGGTCAGGATTAATCAGGTCTTGAATGGTTACGACACCGGCACGAAGCCAGGAAGAAAAAGCAAAGCAAGGGAGGTGGGGAGGGTGGAGAAGGGAGTTGAAAAAGAGGGGTTCAGCAAGAAGCTCAAGAGTTGAAGAAGGAAGGGAGCGCAGAAGGGGAAGAGTGCGAAGGAATTTAAGAGCTTCAGAATAAGCAGAGGGAAGTTTAGAGGGAGGAACAGGACAGCGGTCCATAAGAACTAGAGAGGAAAAAGAGAAGTGGGGGTTACGCCTGGAGGCGAGAACGTTTCTTACCTGAATTGTAAATGCAACTGGAGCTGTGAAGAGACGAACGAAGTGAATGATACGGTGTACCTTATAGCTCACAGAAACATCAGGAAGACCGGCTCCACCAAACGAGGGGGTGCACAGAGCTTCGTGACGGAAAGCCAATGATGTCGCACCCACATGACCACTGTAAGACGGCGGGTGATCTCTTGAAGACAAAAGAGCGGGGTTGGAGCAGCTATCCATGAATGCTGACACATGGACAGGAGATATAAACGAGTGAGTCTCGCACGCTGGTGATAGGATGTGCAGAACTGCACTCGTCTCCAGTACACCGCAGAGTTGGTCAGACGAGGATGTAAACCGGTACGAGTAGCTTCTGAGGCTGCACGTGGCTGTCCTAGGTGAACTCCTAGGAAGCGTTGGGTGGTTGAAGACCATGCGGCACCCCATGGAGTATCTGGGCGATTCCGCCACGACCCGCACCACAGACCGGTGCTCTTAGACGTGTTTAGCTCAGCAGCAGGACAGGAGGCGTAGTCGGAGAACAAACAACGAAGAAGGTGGAATTGTGATTCTCTACGAATGCAGACTGTAATGTCATCCGCATACGCAGAGTAAATCACTGAGTGGCGTCGTGTACTAGCGACTGGCGCTGGAAGTGTGGCTAAGAAGGAATGTTGAAGGGAACGAAGAAAGGGTTCCACGGCGATCGCAAAGAGTTGCCCTGAAAGCGGGCAGCCCTGCCGGACTCCACGCTTAAAGGGGATTGGAGCTGTAAGGAAGGATGCCGTCTTGACATGGAAAACGGCGTCCCTGTAAAGAGAGAGAAGAGTGGAAACAAAGGCTGAAGGAAAACCGAAGTGCAAAAGAGTTTGCGTTAGGTAGTTATGTGAAACGTTATCGAAGGCGGAGCGGAGATCCAAAGAGAGAAGGGCTAAGGGTTCGGAGTGGGTTTGAGCGAGATGAATTAAGTCACGGAGGAGTTGGGTATTAGTAGAGAGAGAGCGTCCAGGAACAGTGTAGGTTTGAGAATCAGCGAGAATGTGAGGAAGGACAGAGTTGAGACGGTGGGAAAGAAGCTTAGTGAAGAGTTTGTAATCCTGGTTAAGAATGAAATGGGGCGCCAATTTCCCAAGTCAAGAGGGTCACCCTTCTTGGGAAATAAGACTACATGAGCGTCTGTGAAGCTCCTCGGGAGGGTGGGGGAGAGGAGAGCAGCAGAAATAGCAGGAAGAAGAAAGGGTAGGAGGAGAGGGAAGAAAGTACGATAGAAAGGAAAAGAGAGGCCGTCCGGACCCGGAGCGGCTTGAGTATTGAGAGAAGAAAAGACATCAGAGAGCTCAGAAGATGTGGGTGGAAGAGTTAAAGCGGTAGCTAGATGTGGGGGAACCTGAGGGAGATTGGAAAGAAGGTGAGAGAGAGTAGAGGAGGACGGGGGAGGAGCCTCACAGAACTTGGTGGCAAAAAAACTACGAACGTGAGAACATAGAGTCGACGGATCAGAAGTCACAACACCAGTTGGTAGACGAAGCTGCCGGAGTGCGTTGGTAGACTTGCTTGAAGACTCCATTGACGCAAGGAAATCATAGTTGCAATCTTCTGGGTGTAAGTGCTTTAAGCGAAGGCGTAATAGAGCCTGCTGCGCAAGAGGTTCAAGCAAAGCTTTAAGATCTGCCTGAACTGCAGGGAAAAGTAGATCTGACAACCCGATGAGAGCAATCTTCCGTCGGGCGTGATCAATTTGCATCAGGCGAGATGTTGTCGCTGTAAAAGCAAGCTGTTTGATGTGCAATATGAGCTGATGTTTAACTTGCAGCCAATAAGTCAATGCACAGGGAGCTGATTGTATCCCAGCACGATGAGCACTGAGGAAAGAACGAATGGAGGCACAAAAAGCAGGATCACTGAGTAAAGAAGTGTCAAGTGTCCACGGACGAACTGTCCTAAGGAGCGATGCCGAAGCAAACACTGTGAGAGAAACTGAACTATGATCGGAGGAGGCAGTGGGTTGTATTTGCGACTCAGAAATGGACGCAAGGAGCGAAGGTGAAACATAAAGGCGATCAAGGCGAGCAGTCGCTAGAGGTTGGTTCCCGGATGATCTCCAGGTATGAGTAGTATCATGGGGGTTAAGACGGCGATGTACATCTGTCAAGGAGAAGTCAGCGACGAGCTCTTGCAGTAAGGCAACTAGAGCAGTGCGACGTTCTCGTGTAGCTAGAGAGCGGTCGAGAGACGGATTCAATGTACAATTAAAATCTCCGCCCAGGATTATTCGGTCGGAAGGCGAGAATACAGACAGAGCTCGACGCAGGCGGGTAAACAATATTCTATGATGAAGAGAATGCGACGGAACATAGATATTAAATATGTAAAAGCGGGTATCGTTGACAGAAAATGATGCACGTTGAAGTAAGTCTCGACAAAGGTTCCAAACTGAGAAGCCTGTGAGAGTGGAACGAAACTGTTGATGTAGGCCGATCGCTAGCCCACTACTTGAAGCAAGACGAAATGCGTGATGAAAGGCGTAATCGCTCGCACGCCAACGATTAAAATACGTGGAGGTGTGACAGTTCGTTTCTTGGAGCAGTAAGACGTCCGACCGCAGGGGTGAAAGATCCTCCATGACGAGAGCATTAGCTGGGGGGCTAGCAAAGCCCCGACAATTCAAGGTGGTGACCCTGAAAGTGGCAGATCCACACTTATTTGGAACTCTGCACGAGCGGCTAAGAAAATCAATCTAAAGCGTTTGATGAGGGCCGGGACCCACGACTTGTAAGCGGATTGCTTCTGATGGTGTCGAAGGAACGCATCAATGATGCCCGCTTGAGATAGAACTGCAGGGAGAACTGCTTCATACTGTCGTAAGAATATGGTAGTAGCAGAGAAACTAGTCGTATTGCAACAAAACTGGTACCAGTCTTCAAGGGAGAGAGGCTCCCACATTTCGAAACAGTGGGCAAGGCCGTGAGTAAAGGCCTCAAACGAAATAAGGCCATAAGTGGAGGCCTCACCAGATTCAGCAGCTGAGGAAGAGAAAGACGGTGCATCATTGGTACCATCAGGGGGAACAAAACGTCCATAAGCGGACCGGGATTTTTGCTTCTTTCGCCGAGCTCCCGTGCGAAGTTTCGAAGACCTTTTAGCAGTAATCGTCGACACACGAGATGTGGTAGTAGAGTCAGAGGAAGGGTCCTCTCGGTCACCATCACCAGAGACCACAACTGTAAAAGATGGCGAGCGATCCACACGAAGGTCATGAGAAATAGGAACTGACAGTGCTTGTCGAGATGTAGGAAGTAAGGGAAAAGCATCAAGTGAGGACGTATCAATCGTCGAAGACATCTGTTGACCAACGTCTGTGTCTGTAGTGCGACTTTTCGGTACACTGGCCTGAGGAGTTGTCGACGCGGAAGAGGATATAGCAGGCACTGGTCTCTTGGAAGCTGGAGGCAGTCTGGAAACACCCTGCGATGAAGATGATGCAAGCAGGCAACGAGCGCGCTGATGACCTAACTCTCTGCACAGAGCGCAATGTTCTGAAGTAAGTAAATCAATCTTGTAGTGCAGTTGGCCGCAGCGGCCCGTAAGAGATTTAGGAAACTTGCGGAGGTGTTCCTCAGTTGGGAAAATAAGCCTGACCCTTCTATGGAAGCTCCGAACATTTTTATTGGCTGGATCCTTTGGTGCTGCGGAATGCGTGGTCACAGGACTGACCACCCGTCCACACTTACTTAAGGTTGTGCAAATCATGTCATTAGAAATCTCAGGAGGGACCGGGTGCAGAGAAACTTGCACCGGGCGCCTAGCAATCGGTTCAGCGATTAGATGAAAGTCCCCAATGTCAAGTCCTTGGGTTAGGAGAGAATCAGCATACTCTTTACGCGAAAGATATACGATCACTGTGCGTGGCTTGCGAGTGAGATATGTGACAGAACCAGGAGGTAGAAATTCGAGGATAGTGTCACAATACACCTTCAATGGGGTATTGGGCAAAGCATCTAGGCATACACCTAACGCTAGGGTAGAATAGAGGTCTTTTGCAGCAGATGAAGATTCTGGGACGACCAATTCAAGAGAATCGTGAATGATCCGAACACAGGCATCTGCTAGAGAAGTACTTGGCACTTGCGGCGTTGGAGAAGGCCCGGAAGCAACGCCAGAATAGGAACGGGAAGGTGAAGCACTATGAGAAGGTAGAAGCTTGGCGCTGTTCAAAAGGTCTGGAGCAATCTTAGATGGCTTGTCTGAGGGCAGAGCCAACAGAGACATCCATGACGTCATCATCTACCTCAGGTACTCGTGACGTAGCTCCGCCAGGAAGAGTGGAGTCAGATAGCTGAAGAGTTGAAGAAGAAGACGCACTGGCATCAGGAGGAGGTCGATACTTCACATCTGCATCAACGGACGCTGATTGGTCGACTTCGAGAGAGGGCTGAAGCGACGAATCAGGAGGAAGCATGATGAGATCGGCGCTCTTATCAGGGGTAGCTATCGCCGATGGCGAGGCTTAACTGAGCAAAAAAAACGGCTATCCAGTCGAAAGTGAAATGCTAATAACGAACTCAAAAATGTACTCACCAACTCGGAAGACGTCAAAAAATAAAGGCACAACCTTCACCTTGAAGGCACGCTTGAAATAAGAAGCACAACACACACTTAATAAATACAGTAGCCAGTCAAACACGGAGCAAACTCAACCACGTTGCGGACAAGGACCTGCTGTTGACATTATGGTACCAGATAGCCTAGGATACCTATCGCCACTTCATCGAATCGATGCCTCGCCGAATGGCCGCTGTTTTGTGGGGCTAAAGGGGGTACAACACTTTGCTAGGTAGATGGTTATAATGTAATGGCTCATCAGCGTATATCTATTACTTTGTTTTATATACCGTAATGGAAACTTTTCATTTACGGCTCTAAGCTGATACGTATGGCATGTGAACGCGAAATATGGGCATGACCTAATAGTTTCTACCTGTAACGGCTATAATTGTAGCACAAGTTGTCCTTCTACGGTCTAATTTATGGCTCGACTGTTATACGATCATACACTAGCGTTCAAAAATTAAGGACGAGACGGTTTTTCGAATGTAACGTCGTGCAGAAGTGCTCCACATCGACTCAAATCATACCATAAGATCCCCAAGATTTACGAATATAGGACAAGCGAGCAAAACCGTCCAAACAAGGAATCCAAAGGATACAACGGGACTTTATTGAAAAGGTAGCTTCGAGCACAACTGGACAGAAGACAAAAACTTCCATGTGACAGGCGGCTGCCAAGAAAAATCCAGTCTTTAGTAGGGAATATGATCACACCTGACTGCGTTGCAGGATATACAACGTCTGTCCATGCTGAGGACGAGGTTGTCAAGGAGCTGTTGAGGCATCGCGGCCCATTCCTCTTGTAGCGCCAAACGCAGCTGCGGAATCGTTGCTGGCGGCTGGGGACGTGCTGCCAAGCGTCTCCTGAGAAGGTTCCACACATGTTCGATTGGATTTACGTCCGGGGACCTTGCGGACAAATCCATGCGTTGAATATCTTCACTCTCCAACAGCTCTGCGACAGCCACTGTACGATGAGATGTAGCGTTGTCGTCCATGAAGAGGAACTCAGGACCCACAGGAGAACCTTGGTACAATAGCGGACACCAGTGACTGAACCTGCTTAGAAGATGTGGAAGTCAGTACGGCTATCAAGCATGATACCACCCCAAATGAGAACTCCTCCAGCACAAAACCGGTCCCTTTCGATGATGTTGGAGGTGTGATTGCGTGTTCCCTGCTCTCTCCAGATGTGTATACGTCCAGAATCGGCTCTCATCCGTAAAGATAACTCGACACCATTGCTGATGTGCCCAGTTCTTGTGTTCTTGGCACCACAGAGAAACCGCCGTCTCCGATGAGCAGGCGTTAAAGGCACACACCGTACTGGTCGTCGTGCAAATAGACCACCTTTGTGCAGCCCCTGACCACGGTAAAACGCGATAACGGACGTCTAGTTGTCTATTGAATGTGCCTTGCTATTTCGCCCATTGTCTTCCGTCTCTCTTTTCTCGCCTGTAGGATAATATACCGGTCGTCCGCCGCCGTGGTTGCTCGTGGAAGACCACTGCTAAACTCTCGAACAGCTGTTCCTGTCGTTTAAAAAGCTCTTCAAGCTCGTGAAACGATGCTGTGAGTGATCCCGAACTCCTCGGCCACACTAGTCACACTTCGACTTTCTTCCAACTCCCCAATGACGCGACCTCGGGTAAAGTCATCCAGATTTCGTCTACTGGATTGCCAGTTGGCCATATCACACTGTGGCAGCAACTCGACGTCGTTTAAACCGGTGTACACCGTGCAATAGCTTTCACCGAATTGCTGAGCGTACACCGCCCGTGTGCTTTATACCCTTCAGACACTCCCCGCCCCCTACGTCATGCTGCATATATGCGCATGCCCTACCGTATGGGACTCTAGTCTATCTCCTGAGTGGTCTTTCGGTCCGTTCTGCCTGCTCGTTCCACGGTTATGCTCACTTCTCCTTTCTGTCCTTAATTTTTGCACACCAGTGTACTTTCCGAAGAAAGGTGTAGTGAATTGCATTTAACGCACGATGAGAATTCAAAGGCTCCGACAACGAGAAGAACAGTAAAGATTGTGTTTTTCCGCGGCATAAGAAAATCTCTCATATTAGCAGGAGGAGGAGATCATGGATATATGAAACATTAACTTGCTCCGTACCAGACGAAGAACATCAGGGGGAAAGTGCAGTATTTGGCATTTGATGAGAATGCAGTAACACAAAAATGAAAGCCACCAAAATTCCCGTTGTTTCTCAAGATTTGACGACAGTAAAACGATTGCTAAAAGCTGAGGGAGGGAAAACTTTCTGCTGAAGCTGGAATTTTGTGCGAAACATTTTAATCTGAGACAAAAATAGAAAAAAAAATCCCAGCATTTACTTAGCCGCTACCAAACTTACTCCCGAAAATGAAACGCGGTCGTCTTTTCATGTTGTCGATCGAGTTGGTTTCCCCAGTAATCTCGATCAGATTAGAATAAATTGCAATGGTAAAATTAACTAAAAAAAAACAACACTTGGTGTGTTGTTTAGTACTTGGACCGTTAATACAGCATAGTATCGTGCACCGTACGGTAACCGAGCCCTGACTGTTGGATACACAAAGAAAGAGTGTTTACTAATCCAGTTCCGCATAGCGTTTATGAGACGTAGCTGTAAAGACGTGTTCTCCTTGAATGGCATTTTTGTCGATCGCCATATTACAGCTACAGACTTTGAATTTTGGCAACTGAAGCCGTCACCTTCCTTCAATCGACGAACTGATTCTATAACGCCGTGAGCTATTGGACATAGTAGAGCTGATTGTTCTTTAACACGGAGTTTTTGTAATGGAAATTAAGCTACTGAGCTATTTTCCACCCACAATTTAAACATTTTGTACACCTCAATTGCTGCAGATATGTAGAAAGTAGCAATTTATTAAGACTTTCTGGTAGTTATTTCAGTTGAGGACGAAGTTTGTTTGGTAACACCCAAGATTCACTGGAGTTTAATGGAATACCAAATTGTGGGCGCATGAGGGATTGGTAATTCATTTCGAAAACAGACACACACGTTTTGGTTGCTGGAGGACGTCCTTTGTTAAAGTGTACCAGGACTGGTGCCAAAATGGCGGTACGACGAATTTGTACAGTTATAAAAGGCGGAAAAAATGCATTCTGGAGGTGAATAACAGGTGTGTCGTCTTGTATAGAACATTAAGCACATAAGCTTCGCAGTTGAAAGTCCTATAAAATATGGAACAGCCAGAAATAATATCATTCGCGACTGCCAGAGGCTAATCCAAGAATTGGAGGAAGGTGCTGAAAAAGTTCGGGGAAGATTGGTGTTGGAAGAAAATAAACTTTTCGAAGGCTAAACATTTTTGTAATGAAATACATGGCTATTAAATCTATGATGAAAAATTAAAAAAAAATGGCGAAATTTTCAATTGTTTTTACATAGCGAATATATTTCTTTGGGCTGTTTCAACTCATTTTGATAAACCCTATTTAATTCGTTTCAGACGGTCAAACGACTAAATATTGCATAAAATCGTCAGTGGAAGCATAAAGATGACAGTTCAGTAGAAAGCTCCTGACATAAGGGAAAAAACACATGCGCCCGCGAAAGTTTTGACAACTAAACCTTTGAATGCGCATTTCTTTTTCATCCGGAGCTTTACTTTCTATTGCACCTCTATCAGTTATTTTCCGAGTTATAATTTCAACCTTTACTTTAATAATTATTACCTCGGAAATGCTAGTCTCTAAAAATAACTAGGTATATTGTAACGCAACTTCAGCTCATTAACCCTTTTTTACTGAACTGAACTGGCCTTACTACCCGCTTATTAATTTTTTTTCGAAGATCCAAGAATTAGTGGTATGCACCACTTAGCCAGTAACACATCTTAGGTATAACTTGCACCGAACTTGGCTTCAGTACGTTGAACAGTTAAAGCCGCACACGAAGTGCCCGTCTCCCGTCAAAATGAAATCGGGCATGCCGAATAGCATTGCACATCTCTAGGCCTTGTTGTCTCAGCTTCGAGATATACGGTGATTTAAATAAGACTTGGAACGCCTGATAACGCTGCTCCTCTCTAGATTTTGTTTTATCAGTTTCGAGAATGAGTGGGGAAAACATTGCCTTAACTATCGTCCTGTACACCTAAAGAAAAATTACTGAAGCTTCTAAGAAATTTTTGAACTCTTCTACATCCTTTACTTCAAAGATTTAGCTGGACAGAAAGTAATATAATATACTGGATATATATATGACGCTTTGTACACGAAACGATAAATATAAGTTTGTTCAGCATTTCTATTTTTTCATTGACGTCACATGCATCTAGAATATGATTCAAGCTCTATTCATATTAAATCCTTACGTCATTGCAAAAGTTTCGACTTACATCCCAAACTAGCTCTGTAGGGTTGGCTTTGGTGGTTGTGCTTTAAAATAAGTAATAAGTCAAATCCACGGTGAATGAAGCGCCAGCAATATTTGTTACATTTTCCAGTTACGGAAAGGAAGTCTTGAAGAACATGTCTTTTTTATGTTTCGTTTCCGATACTGGTTACTGAAATAACATCAAATGAATGCAGAAGTTATTGCAACATACTTAAAAAGACATTTATTAAGTATCTTGGAATTGCAGAAACTTGAAGCAATCATATGCTAAAATATGGTAGGCTGAGGGAGATTTACATAAAGTAAAATCGATTTGGAACTCGTCACTAAATTGGAGAATTCAAAAAATTGCGCGATGTTGCCACAATAGTTTTATTCTTGAATATCTTGTATATTTCTCTGCCCCTGCGTGGAGTATCTCAAATTTATATACATGAAGTAAAATATATATGCAGGGTTTCCGGGACAAAAACTACCGATAAAAAATCGTTGTAAATCAGTGCGAAAGATAGATACCGAAATGTTGTTTGTAGTAGCAGAAAAACGAACTTACCAAGTTTCGTTCAGCATCAATAAATCTCCTCATATGCACACTTTGTGGCTCGACAGATAACCAGACGGTATTTGTCTCCTCATGTCATTTCGCAGGCGCTGTTTCCCAGCGCCTGCGAAATATTTATTTCCATAAGCAGCGATGATCCTCAGACACAAATCCACTAAATCATTTACTGGAATTTGGTAGACAATGCTTTGATATGCCCCGCCCCGCTCTGACTGCAATGCCTTGTAACATCCGGTGTATTGCGCTCATCAATCGCCCTGGAATTTTCCCATTTTTGGAGCTATAAATATTTTTTCTCAAAAGCAAACGTTTCACTTCGAATGATCAGATGCGTGATGCTATAGATAACTGGTTGCAGTAGAAGTCTGCCCCTTTCTACTGTGTGTCCTTGGAATACAAAGACTTGTGCAACGATGTGACCACTGTCTAAATGCCGGTGGTGATTATTTTTATGTATGCCGTTTTTTGGGTTTTTCACGCAGAAAGTCTCATTCTTTGTTGAACAGCTGTATATGTATGAAATACAGGAAGTGAAATTTCTAGGTTTCTACAAGCCGAACATTCTATTTTGCCTTATTTGTATAATACCGTTATTAATATGTAAGATGATTTACGAAATATAGCTATATTTGTCCAAGCGAAAAAGAACATGAGCCGGCATAAATTCAATCCACTGATGTCAAAGAATGCAAAGCTGTTTCTAAAAGTAATATCTTTAATATAAATACATAATGATTTGCAACGGGATCTAGGATTTAGGTCACGCGAAAGGAATCAATTTCAGTAGAAACTGCTCATTCCAACAATGTTACTTTGTAGGTATATGACCTGTGATTATCAGAAGATATTATGTTGTGTTTCTGATGCATAAAAGAGAAATATCCAGTGTATGATTGTAAAAACCCATGTGTTATAGAAGTCTGAAAATGTTCTGATGAATGCATGGAAGGAAAGCATCAATTAGCATTTGTGTCCGTCGTCTGTTGCAAAATTTGAATTGCATATGAATGCTCTCCTCGTTTCCACAAGTAAGGCGACCTAAACTGTTTGGAATCACGAGAAAAAGTTGCTCGGTGAGCCTTTTGTTTTATTGTGATAAGTTATTCGTGTTAAAATCACTTGATATGAAGAATATTTAAGGTCACTATCGTCGACTAGAGATGGTGTTATTAATAGAGTTGGTAGTACGCATTAATAGAATTTAGTTTAAGCGAAGATTTTCAATGTTTTTATCACAGCATTTCTGTAGAGTATAAAGTCACCTCTACATGAAAAGTGCAATGCTGTAACAAATGACGTTACCTGCAATATTACTTGCATGTTATTTTTCCTATCAAAGTTCATAGTTACATGTAGTAGCTTATGACGCGAGAAAAATATTATTCTCTCTTTTAATTTAACCACTCCTTTTTTTTTCAGGAATAATCTGTCGAATTTCAAAATAACTAATACTGGATCAGATGACTTTTATAAAAATTTCACGAATCAATTGTAGATGATGGAAACTTCTTTCCTGCACGCATTAATTTAACACGTAGAGAAAACGTTCCGTAGAGTAAAATGTTGCAGTGAAGACAAGTACACTTTAACAGAAAAAATCAAACTGAAAAGTTAAGAAAAGAGCAATGACTAAGTTTTTGCTCCAACAATAAAACACCACTTGATCGATTAGAAGAATATAATTTTAAACAGAAATTCAGAGACCTCTTAAATAATCCACGGGCAATCTATGCTACGACACTAGACAAATGAACTTGAGAAATACGAGTACATAACGTCTTGCGTTAAAAAATATTTGTACTCATTCTGCAACATACCTTTCATGGCACATTTTTCATTCTAAATAAATTATTTCACGGTTCGATCACCTCGCAGGCCAAGATGATACTACCTATGATATTTAACTTCATTCGTTTTTATCTCTTTTTGGTTCAATTGTTGTACTGCCCTTTGCATTGTTGGTCTATGGTGTTTGGAATGACCAACAATGCAAACCAAATGTGTTATTTACCCGTTTACATTGTAGTAAGAGGAAAATATTGACAAACAAAACAACCTCTGCAAATTTTGAAGATGACAATCCGTTTCTTTGGTGTAAATATGTCCAGAATGGTAAGTCGGATAATATCCGAAAACTTGAAAATTTCTTCCTCCTAGAACGGGAATTGAATCCGCGTCTCCCAGATAGTGCCCGGGTATGTTAACCACTACACCACCCAGAACGACCAAGTCCGATGTTTCCGATTAATTTGAATTTTACCATCACAGGATTCGCTAGTCGAAGCAAAGGGCATTCATGTTTAACGAATCTGGAGGTTAAAAATATTATCTCGTGATTGCCCGGAGGAGCAGACAAATCATGAATGGAATACGGGATTACACCATACAATACAAATTTTGAAGATGACAATACGTTTTTTGGTGTAAATATAATATTTATAAATATAATATTACACCGAAAAACGGATTGTCCTACTTGTATATAATATTGTAAAAATAATATTTACATCAAAAGACGGATTGTCATCTTCACAATTTGTATTGTATGCTGTAATCCAGTATTCAATTCATGATTTGTCTGCTCCTCCGGGCAACACGGGATAAGATTCTTAACCTCCACATTCGCTAAACATGAATGATATTTGCTTCGACTAGCGAAACCTGTAATCACTGGCGCACCCGGGGAAGAGGGATCTTGGGGGCTTAAGCCCCCCCCCCCAAGCCCCGTACTTCAACTCTTTTATCTATCTACCTAATGTATATCTGTCTGTCTTATGCACTATATACAGTACATAAACATATTGTATATTAATACATATATATATATTATATGCATGCATGCATATATATGTATATAATACATACATGTGTGTGTGTGTATATATATATACAGGGTGGTTCAAAACTATATGTCAAAAATGTAACGGCAGGTAGAGGGGATCTAAATAAGCAGATTTCGTATAGGAATGTGTGTGCGGTAATGCCGCATTAAAGCGCTAGCACGTAAAGCAGTATGAGTCACAGGAAACTGAAAAGACAAGTACAGACAAAAGAAATGCCGCCCCGGTGGCGCAGTGGTCTAAGCGATGGCTTCTGATCATTCGTCCGAACGGGGTCCGGGTTCGAACCCCGGTGAGGCATGGATGTTGTGTTTGTCTTACGGCACTGGCTCTCTCCCTTCCCTGGAACCAGTGACCCTAAATTAGGGACGGGCGACTGCTTATAGTCCATTGAGTTGCTCACGGTGGTCGTTAAACCTCCAATCAAAAAAAAAAAAAAAAAAAAAAAAAGACAAAAGAAAACAAAAATTTATTAACAGTTTACAAGAGGTGCTCGAAAGAGCGGCCACCAACAGCGATACAAGATTCACAGCGGCGGCGCATGGATCGGCGTACATTAGAAAAGACGTCGAGCACATGTCCAGCAGCAACAGACAAGCGGGCAACAAGATCTTCTGCAGATGTGACGGGACTCTCGTACACGAGGCTTTTAATATGACCCCAAAAGAAGAAATC
Source organism: Macrothele yani (assembly GCA_039090855.1). NCBI lineage: Eukaryota > Metazoa > Arthropoda > Arachnida > Araneae > Macrothelidae > Macrothele > Macrothele yani. The sequence goes on from CM076993.1 coordinate 25,973,070, forward strand.
CAAGCAGGTTAAATCAGGAGAACGCGGTGGCCAGGGAACTGGTCCGCCCCGTCCTATCCCATGCTGACCGTAGACAGCGTCCAGGTGATTCCTGACGTTTCGGCTGAAGTGAGCTGGGGCTCCATCGTGCTGGAACCACATTCGTTTGCAAACATCTGGAGGAACATCGACCAGAAGTTCAGGTAAGACCACCTGTAGGAAGATGCCGTATGTGTGGCCAGTTAAACGACTAGGTAGAATGTACGGTCCTACTAAATTATTGTGCACAATGCCTGCCCAAACATTAATGAAAAACCTTTCTTGGTAGGCGTGTGTTATTGTTTCATGTGGGTTATCATGAGCCCACAGGTGAGAATTATGGATGTTAAACATACCCGACCGCGTAAAGGCAGCCTCATCAGTCAATAAAACATCTGCAGGGAAGGTTGGATTGGCTGCAGTCTGCTGTAGGTACCAACGGGCAAAGTTGAGACGTGGAAGATAATCGTCAGGGGTCATTGCTTGCACTCTCTGTAAATGATACGGATGCATTCCGTCTTCATGTAAAGTCCTCAAAACAGTTGGATGGCTCACACCCAACGCACGTCCTACAGCTCTCGAGCTTGTCGACGGATTATCCTCTACTGTGTTTAGTATTCTTTCTTCCACTGCAGGAGTTCTGCGATATCTTCCAATGCCAGTATCACGCCTGGAAGCATAAAACGATCCACTCGTGCTTAACTCCCGATGAAGCCGCTCGAATGTTCGACGATCCGGCTGATTCCTATCCGGGAATCGCTCCCTGTACATCCGTTGAGCAGCTAATCCATTTCCTTGTGCAGCCCCATACATGAAATGCATGTCGGCCAGCTCCGCATTGGTGTAACGATGCATGCTGCTCGAGATCCGTGCGGGAAATGAAGAATCTTGTGATCAATTTGTCATTTTCTTTTAGGACTTCCGTCCACAGTGAGTAGAGTTTAGGTCCCAGCCACCTACAGCGAGATCGCCTTTTGGGCAGGACACAGAAACGGAAGGAATGAGAGCAAGTCTAGCGACTTTGACAGAACAGTTTGTAGTGAGATTAGAGTACAGTAGATGGCGCCACCGTACAAGTACGATATTGCACATAGAGGGGTGAGAGAATTTCTGGTGGGGGGCATTGGAAGGGATACCCATTTAACCAGTGGGTCCAGCCTGGGGGCCGTCACTTAACGTGCTAGTCCGATGCACGGCGGATATTCAGCGATTGTTAGAAAATCACACCATCTCCGAAAGATCAGCCCAGGCTTGAACCTAGGGACCTTGCATCGATAGTCTGAACTGCTAACCACTAAGCCATCCGCGGCTCGAAATGAAGAATCCAGCCGGCGAAGCGCTTTTATACGCCGCACTCATAAGCGCTCTCTACCGTCTCAACGCGGCATTACCGCACACACATTCCTATACGAAATCTGCTTATTTAGGTCCCCTCTACCTGCCTTTACATTTTTGACATATAGTTTTGAACCACCCTGTACATACTACGTGCGTATACACACATACTTACGCATGCATCCACCCGCCACCATCCCCCACCCCAACAGGAATTCCTGGGTGCGCCACTACCTGTGAAGGTTATATTCAAATTAATCGGAAACTTAAGACTTGGTCGTTCTGGGTGGTGTAGTGGTTAGCATATCCGGATGTTATCTGGGAGACGCGTTTCCGAATCCGGCTCCAGGACGACGAAATTTTTAAGTTTTCGGATATTATCTGATTTACCATCCTTATTTACACCAAAAAACGGATTGCCGTCTTCAAAATTTGTATTGTATGGTGTAATCCCGTATTCCATTAATGAAAACTACCTCTTCTGGGAAAACATGAAAAGAATGAGCCAAAACATTATGACTAGCGCGTCTTTAAGTAAATTGTAGGAACTACAATTAAATGATGGCGGGCGTTAAAATCGTGAAAAGGTATAATAACACCTGGTACACAGCTCTGTTAACCAGTGTTATTCTTGTTCTTTAAATGGGAAAGACAGCGAACTTAAGAGAGTTTGACTGAGGCCAAATTGTAATGGACAGACGACTGAATGAGATCATTTTCCAAGACTGCAAGTTTTATTGGGGTGTTCACGGTCATTAGTGGTTAGCACCTTCAAAAAGTGGTCCGAGTAAGAAAACCCAAGAGTCTCCGCGTAGATGTGGTCCAAAAACGGTTCATCGACGCTAGAGGTGAGCGAGGGTTGTCCCCCATGGTATACGATCCAACAGAAAAGATTCTTTGGCGCAACTCACCGGTAATGTGAATGCTGATGACGGGAGTAATGTGTCACAACACACAGTACATAGAATCCTGCTGAAAATGAAACTATAAAGCCACACGCTGCTCCGAGTGTCCATGACAACCTCTGTTCACCCTCGAAAGCGCCTACAATGAACACAGGATCATAAAGCCTGGACCCTTGAATGATTGGAAGAAGGTCGTCTGGTCCGATAAATCCCGTTTCCTCTTACACCATCTGAACAGAAGGGTACTCGTTTGTCGTTCACCTGGGGAAGTGTTGGCATCGATGGGCCGTGGGACGAAAACAAGCACATGGAGGAAGTCTAATGCTTTGCACAATATTTTGCTGCGAAATCCACGGATCAGTCATTGATGTACAGGAAACTGTGACGTCAGCGACCTACCTAAACATCATTGCAGACCAGGTACATTCTTTCATGTCAAGGGTATTCATCTAGAATAAATAGAAAACACACCGTCTTTATTTTTAAATCGTGTAAAGGCGGTGTTTGTTCTATTCATTCTACATTACTACACGAAAATCATATTACTCTTGGCGGTATTCATCTCTATTAGTGTCTTCTTTAAACAACATTACAGACTAGGTACAGCTTTTCACGGCAACGGTATTCCCTTCTAGTAGTTCCTTCTTTAAACAACATGACAGACCAGGTACAGCATTTCATGGCAACGGTATTCGCTTCTAGTAGTTCCTTCTCTAAACAACATGACAGACCAGGTACAGCATTTCATAGCAACGGTATTCCCTTCTAGTAGTACTTTCTTTAAACCAGACCAGGTACATCCTTTCATGGCAACGGCATTCCCTTCTGGTAGCGCCTTCTTTAAACCACATCAGGTACATCCGTTCATAGCATCGGTATTCCCTTCTATTAGTACCTTCTTTAAACCAGACCAGGAACTTCCTTTCATGGCAACGGCATTCCTTTCCAGTAGTGCCTTCTTTAAACCAGACCAGGTACATTCTTTCATAGCAACGGTATTCCCTTCCAGTTGTACCTTCTTTAAACCAGACCAGGTACATCCTTTCATGGCAACGGTATTCCTTTCTAGCAGTACTTTCTTTAAACCAGACCAGAAACTTCCTGTCGTGGCAACGGCATTCCCTTCTGATAGTGCGTTCTTTAAACCAGACCACGTACATCCTTTCATGGCAACGGTATTCCCTTCTAGTAACGCCTTCTTTAATTAAACCAGACCAGGTACATCCTTTCATAGCATCGATATTCCTTTCTAGCAGTACTTTCTTTAAACCAGACCAGAAACTTCCTGTCGTGGCAACGGCATTCCCTTCTGATAGTGTGTTCTTTAAAGCAGACCACGTACATCCTTTCATGGCAATGGCATTCTCTTTTAGTAGTACCTTCTTTAAACCACAGCGGGTACATCTTTTCATAGCATCAGTATTCCTTTCTAGTAGTGCCTTCTTTAAACCAGACCAGGTACATCCTTTCATAGCAACGGTACTCCCTTCCAGTGGTACCTTCTTTAAACCAGACCAGGTACATTCCTTCATGGCAACTGTATTCCCTTCTAGTAGTGCCTTCTTTAATTAAACCATACCAGGTACATCCTTTCACAGCATCAGTATTCCTTTCTAGTAGTGCCTTCTTTAAACCAGACCAGGTACATCCTTTCATAGCAACGGTACTCCCTTCGAGTTGTACCTTCTTAAAACCAGACCAGGTACATTCTTTCATGGCAACGGTATTCCCTTCTAGTAGTGCCTTCTTTAATTAAACCAGACCAGGAACATCCTTTCACGGCATCAGTATTCCTTTCTAGTAGTGCCTTCTTTAAACCAGACCAGGTACATCCTTTCATAGCAACGGTATTGCCTTCCAGTAGCACCTTCTTTAAACCAGACCAAGTACATTCTTTCATGGCAACGGTATTCCCTTCTAGTAGTGCCTCCTTTAATTAAAGAAGACCAGGTACATCCTTTCATGGCAACGGTATTTCCTTCCAGTAGTACTTTCTTTAAACCAGACCAGGTACATCCTTTCATGGCAACGGCATTCCCTTCTGGTAGCGCCTTCTTTAAACCACATCAGGTACATCCGTTCATAGCATCGGTATTCCCTTCTATTAGTACCTTCTTTAAACCAGACCAGGAACTTCCTTTCATGGCAACGGCATTCCTTTCCAGTAGTGCCTTCTTTAAACCAGACCAGGTACATTCTTTCATAGCAACGGTATTCCTTCCAGTTGTACCTTCTTTAAACCAGACCAGGTACATCCTTTCATGACAACGGTATTCCTTTCTAGCAGTACTTTCTTTAAACCAGACCAGAAACTTCCTGTCGTGGCAACGGCATTCCCTTCTGATAGTGCGTTCTTTAAACCAGACCACGTACATCCTTTCATGGCAACGGTATTCCCTTCTAGTAACGCCTTCTTTAATTAAACCAGACCAGGTACATCCTTTCATAGCATCAATATTCCTTTCTAGCAGTACTTTCTTTAAACCAGACCAGAAACTTCCTGTCGTGGCAACGGCATTCCCTTCTGATAGTGTGTTCTTTAAAGCAGGCCACGTACATCCTTTCATGGCAATGGCATTCTCTTTTAGTAGTACCTTCTTTAAACCACAGCGGGTACATCTTTTCATAGCATCAGTATTCCTTTCTAGTAATGCCTTCTTTAAACCAGACCAGGTACATCCTTTCATAGCAACGGTACTCCCTTCCAGTGGTATCTTCTTTAAACCAGACCAGGTACATTCCTTCATGGCAACTGTATTCCCTTCTAGTAGTGCCTTCTTTAATTAAACCATACCAGGTACATCCTTTCACAGCATCAGTATTCCTTTCTAGTAGTGCCTTCTTTAAACCAGACCAGGTACATCCTTTCATAGCAACGGTACTCCCTTCGAGTTGTACCTTCTTAAAACCAGACCAGGTACATTCTTTCATGGCAACGGTATTCCTTTCTAGCAGTACTTTCTTTAAACCAGACCAGAAACTTCCTGTCGTGGCAACGGCATTCCTTCTGATAGTGCGTTCTTTAAACCAGACCACGTACATCCTTTCATGGCAACGGTATTCCCTTCTAGTAACGCCTTCTTTAATTAAACCAGACCAGGTACATCCTTTCATAGCATCGATATTCCTTTCTAGCAGTACTTTCTTTAAACCAGACCAGAAACTTCCTGTCGTGGCAACGGCATTCCTTCTGATAGTGTGTTCTTTAAAGCAGGCCACGTACATCCTTTCATGGCAATGGCATTCTCTTTTAGTAGTACCTTCTTTAAACCACAGCGGGTACATCTTTTCATAGCATCAGTATTCCTTTCTAGTAATGCCTTCTTTAAACCAAACCAGGTACATCCTTTCATAGCAACGGTACTCCCTTCCAGTGGTATCTTCTTTAAACCAGACCAGGTACATTCCTTCATGGCAACTGTATTCCCTTCTAGTAGTGCCTTCTTTAATTAAACCATACCAGGTACATCCTTTCACAGCATCAGTATTCCTTTCTAGTAGTGCCTTCTTTAAACCAGACCAGGTACATCCTTTCATAGCAACGGTACTCCCTTCGAGTTGTACCTTCTTAAAACCAGACCAGGTACATTCTTTCATGGCAACGGTATTCCCTTCTAGTAGTGCCTTCTTTAATTAAACCAGACCAGGAACATCCTTTCACGGCATCAGTATTCCTTTCTAGTAGTGCCTTCTTTAAACCAGACCAGGTACATCCTTTCATAGCAACGGTACTCCTTCGAGTTGTACCTTCTTAAAACCAGACCAGGTACATTCTTTCATGGCAACGGTATTCCCTTCTAGTAGTGCCTCCTTTAATTAAAGAAGACCAGGTACATCCTTTCATGGCAACGGTATTTCCTTCCAGTAGTACTTTCTTTAAACCAGACCAGGTACATCCTTTCATGGAAACGGCATTCCCTTCTGGTAGTGCCTTCTTTAAACCACACCAGGTACATCCTTTCATAGCAACGATATTTCCTTCCAGTAGTACCTTCTTTAAACCAGACCAGGTACACCCTTTCATGGCAACGGTATTCCCTTTTGATTAGTGCCTTCTTTAATTAAACCAGACCAGGTACATCCTTTCATAGCATCGATATTCCCTTCTAGCTTTACTTTCTTTAAACCAGACCAGAAACTTTCTGTAATGGCAACGGCATTCCCTTCTGATAGTGCGTTCTTTAAACCAGACCACGTAATCCTTTCATGGCAATGGCATTCTCTTTTAGTAGTACCTTCTTTAAACCACAGCGGGTACATCCTTTCATAGCATCAGTATTCCTTTCTAGTAGTGCCTTCTTTTAACCAGACCAGGTACATCATTTCATGGCAACGGTATTCCCTTCTAGTTGTGCATTTTTAAACCAGACCAGGTACATCCTTTCGTAGCAACGGTATTCCCTTCTAGTAGTGCATTTTTAAACCAGACCAGGTACATCCTTTTTTAGCAACGGTATTACCTTCTAGTAGTGCCTTTTTTAGAAGGATAATGCGCCCTGCTATACAACCCGGATCTTTCAGGTTTCCAATTCCCCTGACATCAATCCAATCGAACATATGTGTTTTTCGTTGAAACTGCAAATCCGATCTGCAATGGTTGAACCACGCAACTTACAAGAGTTAAAGGATCTGGTAACGTGTTGATATCATATACCACAAGATATCTTTAGAAATATTGTAGCGTCCATGCCTCGCGCCGTGTCAGAGCTGTTTCTGCAGCACGTGAAGGACCCACATCACATTAGGCAGATGGTATGTGAAAACGCTCTATATTTGTTGCAATGTGATGCATGAATTGGAGGGAAAAATGTTCCCCATTTGTACTAAATCGTTAAGAACTTACTAACGTAATGTGCAGTCCTTGGCGTTCAAAAAAAAGCTTCATGTGACATAGATTCAAGGAAGCGCTGATATCGATTTATAGGAATGTTCATCCAAGCGGATGTGGTGGAATCCCTCAATTGCCAAATTTTCACTGCAGGAGGCTAACGGCTCTCTCGAACTCATCCCACTGGTGTTCAATGAAGTTCAAATCTGGGAACTGGCGGGACCATTTTATCAATTTGAAGTCGCTGTCGGGCTCCTCGAGCCAATCGGTGAGGGTAGGAGTCTTGTGGCTTGGCACATCATTCTGCTGGAAGTAGCCGTCTCCATTAGGAAGCATGAGCATATAAGGGTGTGCCTGGTCTATAGTGACGTTAAAATACATAGCGCCATCTAACTGCTGTTTCAGAGGTAACAAGGAACCGATTCACTCCGTCAAAGCCGAACTCACACTTTTTCATCACCTCCATAAACCTGTATAGTTAACGCTGGGATCCATCGATTTGACAAATTATTATCTGCCATCCATCAGCATGTACAAAGGTCGTTCCATTAAAACTGAGAGTAATTTTTTACGCTTTCCAACCGTAGGTTGAAGAAGCGTATATGCTTCAGCTTTGTCCGTCTGTCTGCCCGCCAATTCGACAAGTCCAGAAGGTCACATTTCTTCGGCAGGAGTATGACATGTGCAACTGTAAACTCCGGCGAAAGTGCAGGAGAAGAAAGAGCGCACGAAAAAGGGGCAGAGAGAGACCCCCATTAAAAGCTTGTATTTTGATGGACGCAAAGATCCGACTCTTAAACTGATGACAGGCCGTCGAGAGATAAAATCTGAAGCGCACATAGCACTGATAGGGGAGCCCGAAGGCAAGTACATAGGACATATCTCGCTAAATTCTGATGGAAATGTGAAAGAAATAGTCAAAAGCGTAATCGCTTTTACGGAAACGCATAATGTCAATCTCCGGAGCCTAATGATCATCGGATGCGAAAGAACAAATGTTAATACGGGAGGGAAGGGTGGAGTAATAAGTTTGCTTGAAACCCACTGTGGAAGTGCCAAACGTCATGGGATGGCAGCCCGTCCGCACGATAACTTGCGTAAACATTGTTCGATTTCGATGAAACTTTAGTATGTGGTAGGGGACCACCTGGGGACGAACCTTATTGAAAATAGGCGAAATGGGGTCAAAGGTCAGGACATAAGAGCGGGATCCATTCCACTGCCCTTGTGCGTCATAACTTGCGTAAGAATGGTTCGATTTCGATGAAACTTTGGTATGTGGTAGGGAACCACCTGGGCACGAGCCCTTTTGAAAATGGGCGAAATGGGGTCAAAGGTCAGCACATAGGAGCGGGATCCCTTTCATTGCCTTTATGCGTCATAACATGCGTAAATGTGGTTCGAGTTCGATGAAATTTTAGTATGTGATAGGGAACCACCTGGGCACAAACCCTATTGAAAATGGGCGAAATGGGGTCAAAGGTCAGGCAGGGCATCAGAACGGGATTTCATCCATTGCCCTTATGCGTCATAACTTACGTAGAAATGGTTCGATTTCGGTGAAAGTTTATTATATGGTAAGGAAGCACCTGGGGACGAACACTATTGAAAATGGGCGAAATGGGGTCAAAGTTCAGGACACTGGAGTGGGATCCATTCCATTGCCCTTGTGCATCATAACTTACCTAAAAGCTTCGATTGCGACAAAACTTTAGTATGTTGTTCCGGAGGTACGCTGAACCGGTTCTGTTGAATATCATCGAAATGGGGTTGGAAGTCACGGCACAGGAGCGAAATTTATTCCACAGCCATTATCCACATAACTTGAGTAATAATTTCTGATATGTTGGAAAGCGTATCATAATCAATGCATTGCATGATTTTACTAACTTGTTGAAATATAAGTTGACGCCGCTATATATTTAGAATCGTTGGCCGATCTTCTTCCAGGATTGCCCAAACAGTGTTAATAACAACACTTTCATGTGGACCAGGCATAGGAGCGACTTCTGCCGACAAACGCCTTCTTTTTTAAATCATGGTGCTATCTAAAACTCGTTGACTCGCCCAAACATTTATCTTTGTATGCTTTTTTCATTAAATTAACTGTTTCTGGAGCCATTTTACCAAAACGATAGCAAAATTTAATCGCACAACGCATTTCATTCCTTAACTCTGAATCACTCACCTCCATAGCTGTACGGCGAAATGATGACGTACTTTAAGCAACTGCGCAATAACAAAACCAGAATCGTCTGCCACGGCTAATAACTTTTGCCATAGATACTTCCTGAATTCAGTTAATTGCCTGCGTAGTTATTTTCCCCTTCGTGTTGTTGCCAACTCAAAAAAATTGCTCTCAATTTTTATGGAACGGCCTTTGTATACAGTTGTTTTATTATACACAGTCGAGTCACATTATTGTGATCACCAGCTTATATCCAGAGTAACCAACGTGTTCCGCGCGGACACCAGCTAGACGGGCTGGGAGTGACTCAATAAGGTGCTGGAAGGTATCCATCCACAGGTATATGGAGCCATGCTGATTGCAGTGCATCTGACAGCTGCTGGAAGGTGTGTGTGGTGGAGGATCCATACAGCGAACAATACGATAGAGGTGGTCCCACAGACGGTTAATTGGGTTTTAGTCTGGGAAATTAGGAGGCCAGGGAAGTACTTTGAAGTCTTCATTGTGCTCTTCCACCCACTCTCGGTTATTTCTAGCTGTGTGACACGTCGCATTGTCGTGTTGGGAGATCCCATCCGCCCTAGGTAAGATAATCAGCAAGTATTGGTAACGTGGTCTTCAAGGACGGAAATATACCACATTCGGTTCATAGTGCCTTCCACAGGTAGGAGTGGGCCCAGGGAATACCACGAAAACCTTCCCCAGACCATAACACTATCTCCACCAGCTTCTGTTCTTCCAGCAATGGTTGAAGAGTGTTTGTCTTCCGATGTTTCTCACCTTATACGCTAACGTCCATCCTTTCGATGAAGCAGAAAACGTGATTCATCTGAGAAGGCAATCCTTGCAAACCAGCGGAAATCCAATTGCGATGATGCCGTGCAAATGTAAGCCTTTTCTGCCGATGCACCTTTGTTAGCATAGATGCAGTGGCCATCCGTCTGCAATGGAGCCCCATACGCAGCGGGATTCACTGAACTGTCGTTTCAGACACACTTCCGGTAGTCCTCTTTTTCATTCAGCCAGTGAGTTGCTCCACTGTAGCGTATCGATCGGCCCTCACGCACCTTCAAAGCCGACGTTCACTTCTCACATCAATGGCACGTGGCGCTCCAAAGTTTCCATGCCGCTTATTTGCAATGGTACCATTTTTTCCAATCACGATACACTTTAACCACAGCCGCACGCGAACAGTTCAGAAACTGCGCTGTATCAGAAATACCGCCACCCTTGGCCAGAAAGCGGATAATCATTCCTTTTAAAATCTGATAAATTGCTCTTTTTATCCATAATAGCAACGAGGGATATGTTTTCAGAATGCCTATAGTACACTGCCATCCAAGCCAGCTCACGACACGTGCCTTCTGTCATTGGCTACGCGCTGCTGACGTCAAAAGTAGGAGGTGCTCTCATTAATGTGACTCGACTGTGTGTAATACAGACATCTCCAACCAATGGTTGAATACAAGTGAAACAGTCTTCTTTTCCCCAAACGCGACCGTTCAGTTAACAGGTCATATCGTTCCGGGTGACTATCAACGCCGAATTGTTGTCCTAGCCGCTGGATCTGGTGCATGACAAACTGAAGCAACTATACTTTGCTTTTTAGTCAATCGAAATCGCCAGTTCAACAGAACGATGTCAAGACTCATATCACTATCAGGGCAGGGGCGACGCCATAGGTGGATTTCAACCCACCCAGTTTTTCCTTGAGCCTAACCTTTAACCACCCCCGTCAGAAAAATTTCTGCCCACGGTGTTTTATTGAATCCATCTTAGTGTGTTGCAAAAACTGTGTAATTTCTTGCCAAAGGCAAATCATGAAAAAACTTTGAAGTAAGTGTTACGGGCATCTCTGTAACCCCTAAAGTTTGAAACATCCCGAAAAGATGGGCATTCGCAATTAATCATTGTCAGAAGGGAATGCAGCCGTTATGCTCTATCAGTTAGCGACGGATTCAAGAGAAAGGCATGGGCACCCGTGAAGAATCTTGTTAATCAGGCTTCGTCAAATGGAGTGCCCATACGTTACCACGCCATCAAACCTGATTACTGATTTTCTCCTTATGATACGAAAATCAGTGAGAACCCGTAAATTGTGAACTCACATTACTCCTGTCGTGTTATCGTGGACATTTTACCAATTTTAGTGATCGGGTAATGCTTCAAAGAAATTTCGCGATATTATATAAATTTTTGCTTACATTTATTGGGGTATCGTATTCTGTGAAGTGAATGGAGTCCCTGTGTGAATGTCAGGTAGAGAAGTAGAGAAACACCATTTTCGTTTTATTTAAAGAGTTGTTATTCTGTATGAGGTTGCAAATTAAAAATCAGAAACTGCCATATGATGGCAAACATTGAAAAAAAAATGACGTAAGTAAGCTAAGGTCTCAAAGAATAGTAGCTCGTTGAAGCCCATGGAGGATTGTATCCATGGTTCCCAGTATTATGTACATTGAATAAATGCTACATACAATAGGTACAGGGTGTTTCACTAGGTAATACCCCCCTTAATAATCAGTCATATTTTGCAACACACTCTACTTAGAAATATGACATGTGGTTTACAACGTACCTTAGTACATGGGAATATACACTATCTACCAACAAGTAATTGGACACCTGTGATAGCAAGGAAAACGAAGTTTGATCACCTTCAATAGTTGGTGGAGCCTCCATGAGCGGCGATTACAGCTACGACCCTCCCGGGCATACTCTCAACCAGGCGTTGTACGATGGCTAGCGGTATTTTTTTCCACTCGGCTTGGAGAAGACAGGTCAGTTCCTTCACCGATTTTGGACGGTGGGGGCACCCCTTAAGTCGGCGCTCCAACTCGTCCCCGAGGTGCTCGATAGGGTTAAAATCCGGGCTCTGAGCAGGCCAGTCCATTCGATTAACTCCATTGTCGCCATACCAAGCCATGGTGGACCTCGCAACATGACAGGTGGCATTGTCATCCTGAAAGTAACATGGGTCCACCCCGTAAAACTGCCACAATGTAAAAAAGCATGGTCATCCAAAATGGTGCAGTAGGTCTCGGCGTTGAGTCTACCAGGAATTCCGACCAAGGGTCCCGTGCCATACCAGGAGAAACACCCCCATAGCATAATTCCACCGCCGCCGAACTTCACAGTTGGCACAATACATTCCGGCAGAAGGCGTTCTCCAGGCAGACGCCAAACCCAAACCCTGCCATCCGAACGGTAGAGGGTGAACCTTGATTCGTCGCTCCAGAGAACCTGTTTCCACTGTTCAACGGTCCACTGTCGACGTTCTTTGCACCACGTTAGCCGAGCAGCGCTATTGGACTTGGTGATCAAAGGCTTGTGGGCGGCAGCAGGTCCATGTTAACGGAGCAGATGGGCTTCCTTACGGATGGTATTCATCAAAAGAACACTCCCGGATGCCTGTTGAAACTCCTCGCTGATATGGCCCATCGATTTGGTGAGGTTCTTCCGAATTTCTCTGGCCAGCACCCGTCGGTGTCTAACTCCCAGTTTTGTGGGTCTGCCGGGTCGGGGCACATTCCGACAGTCACCTCTCATCTTCCACTTGCCAATCACGTAGGCCACTGTCGATTTTGGGTACTTCAACTCGCTGGATATGTCACGTATGGATCGGCCATTTCTGTGATACCCGACGATTACACCTTTCTCGAAATCAGAGAGCTCCGAACTGCGTGGCATCTTGCATGCGACTGGTTGCGTTGTTGTTTCCCACACGATATTTAACAGCTGCGGCCGTGACGTGTATCAGGACCGCAGATATCGTCGATTGCAGGAGTGTCCAATTACTTGTAGGTAGATAGTGTAGTACTATCCTCAATAAATGCTGGAAATGTCTTCCACAGGCATCCAAGCAGACTCGAACGCAACGCTGCATGTTATCGAAGGTCTTCAGCAGTATGTCCTCATCAATAGTCCTGATTGCTGGACTTATGTTGCTTTCTAAGTCTCCTAACGTGCGAGGTTTATCGTTGTAAACCATGTCTCGTCAATGAACCATATGAAATCTAAAATGTTCGGAATTTGGAGTAAAAATGTCAAGTGCCAGTGGCAATAAGATTCACGCTTTTCAAAATTCAGTTCTCCCAACTCTTGCATAACTGTCACACGGTACGAATGAAGCAACGTTTTGTTCGAGGCTCTTTGGCAAATGGGAACAGAATACCCAGTTTCTTGTGACAAACGTCGTAGTAAATTCTTCGGTAATGCCAGCAGCCTGTGCTTCACCTCTTCGAGTTCTTTCATCCGCGAAAGCTGGACGTCCGCCACCGTGTCGGTTCAACGCGCTGCCCCTGGTTCCAAATTTATTCGTTATCCTGGCGATGTAATCTTTGTATGGGGCATTTTTCCCCAGATTTCCCCAGGAACTCGCGTTGTGTTAAATTCACAGACTTTGTTATCCAATAACTTTTCACAATAAACACCGCAACGATGTACACACCCATCCTGAACGACTTTCAACGACACAATAAAACACGCAGATGGCCTTCAGACAGAATTATCGTGCCCGGCCATCTTGTGGGAGGACGCCACAATGAGTCATCGCCTTATCAGGAAAATCGCTCCCGGGCACTGCTCAAGGAATAAAGTGAATTGTAAAACAAATGTCGGATTTCTATGCAGAGTATGAAGAAAACAATAGTGGGTCCTTTGGAGGACTTCCTAGAGAAACATTCTGTCGCTCACCCAGGTATTTACTACTATATTTGGATAGGTACTTCGTTAATTCTTACGACGTCGGGCAAGGTTGTTAAGAGTTCTTCGCCATTTATCCAGAAAAAAGATAAGCATAAAAAATGTAGAAAGATAAGAATCGAAACACGATGGTTCATACTTTCAAATGTTACATTCTAGAACACAACGGTGCATAAAAAAAATACATGTAGGCTCTGTTCTGATTGAGCCGTCAGTTTGGAACGTAGGACTACGACTTGCAGATCGGAGAGTTGAAATGAGCTAGTCGAGTATGGTTTCAAAGCGTTTATTTAATTTGTTATAGCCTACACAGGTCTATGATATGAAGTTAGCTTACATAATTTTTACAAATAAAGCTCGATACATTGCGAACACAAAACAGATCGATACACGAATTACCCAACGTGGTGCTCTGCCTTTTTGGGCTTCCTACATTGCTCATCACTTGCTCTTGCCTCTCGTTTCGATTTTCTTCACTTTTGCTTGCGTTCATTCTGCGAATTCCGCAGCATTGTCGAAAATGTTAGCCTGTTCACCCAAAAACAATTTTAAAAAACTTTAGTTTAAACCACTGTGATATGTTCTTTATACATTTTAACAGATCTCGTCGAGAGCTTTAAAATGACACCAAGCACAGTCGTTTTGCACTCACAGATGTCCAGATAAACCGCGATATTGTCAAAAGCGTTCACCGGTTCACAAGAAAACAATTTTTAAAATGTTCAGTTCAAACCACTGTGAAATGCTCTTCATATATTTGAATAGATCTCGTCGAGAGCTTTAAAAAGATACCGCGCGCAGGGGTGTTGCGCTCACGGTTACCGAGATAGATTGAGACAAACACGGTGGCACCACCAGAAATATTGCATCATGTCCCCCGCTCGCAGGGAATGAGGGGAGCATCGCGCTCACGATGTATGGCGTAGTACGTTAATTGGGCCCTATTCTGTTTACGAATATGCTAACACAATTTGTGTGCGGCACGTATTTTTAACGCTATAAGGATTTCAATTGGGACCTATTTTTGTCACAGGCGGTCGACCTTAAGTCGCCCCATACTATCAGCTGAGTTAGACGTGGTCCTACGTCAAAAGTGAAACTATACTATTAATCCGATTTTTAAAAAATATAAATCAACATTCCCAAACTTTCGCACATCAAATTGCTTTCTCAAGGAAGATAGAAAGAAAACTGTAATCTGAATACTTGAACGCTTCAACAACATGAGCCCGTTCAAATTGCTAAACGCGTTCAACTGTCCAATGTCTCCCTCCTTAGAAAGCCATCTGGTTGATGTACGAAAGCTTGAAAAAGTATGTTTCTATTTTTGCACCACTAAATCGGATTAGTAGTGCAAGTTTATAATTTTATGCATAGTTGATCTATAGTTCCTCTTTATTAATTAACGATGGTGCATTCTTTGAGATATATGCATTTATTGTTAGAAGACTCAGTAAATACGCACTTTTCTATCAGTGGCGTATCTTGGGTCCGAGGCCTGGGCTATCTGACTCCCCCCCCCCCCCCTCCCAATACTTTTTTTTTCGATACACCAGATATGAATAATAAGGAAACGCATATAGCGTAATAAATCCGTTTATTTTTGTACTGTAGTCAGCATAAAGATTCGTCAATCTTTCGCACTCCACTGGGAGGTTTCTTCAAGGCAATGGTAGACATAACATTTTTCAAATCTTAATGCTGACTACTTCACAAAAAAACGGATTTAATACGCTATATGCGTTTCATTATTACTTTTTTTTTTAATTGCGAAGTTTAATTTTTAATTGTTAAGTAATAGAAGTAACTTTTTTTCTAAATTTTAGGTACATGCTATTGCTAACATGATATCAAATAATTATGAGGATTAGGATTTGAACACCTATTTGCACATGAACTCCATTCTTCTTCTGAATACTTTATATCTACATGAAATCCTTTCTGCTTGCCTTTTGTGTGAACTTGTGTGTTATGTTTTCATAAAACGTTTCTTCCGACTACTTTTTCACATTTAAAAAGAATGTTTTTCTCTATTGACAAAACAACCAGATTGCTCGAATGTACATGTCCTTGTGTGGCTCTTAAGATATATCTTTGTTCTTTTTAATGTAGAAAAAGTACTTTCGGCAGTTGTTGATGGAAACTTTAATATTAGGTTTGCCAATTTGTACACCTCACTAAACACTATGTCCAATTTAGTTAATTTTATGAAACAGCCTCTTACTGATTTCTTTTTGTATTCATCAAGGGAATAACACCCTTCAGTTCATTTTTTAATCGAGCTGTATCAAAATTTGAAGCATAAAGTTCTTTAAGTTCTGACAGTAGAAAGCTTTCACTAAATTTATCAAAACAGTGCGAATCCAACAAAGCCAAGAATTTAAGATATAATATCAATGATTTCAATTCATTGACACTTCCCATAAACTTCATGAAACAACTCTCGCGAAACCCGTGATATTACGGCCGGGAGCATGCGAGTGACTGAGGTAGTCTAAGTCTTCTCTTTGTTGAGCGAACCTTTGCCCAAAGCAATGGCCTATTCCCCTCCACCAGCTCATTCATGTTATCACCTTTGTTCTTCCACTGATGATTTTCTGTATTTAGCATTAAGGACTTTCCTCTGTATGGCATGTAAGACATAAGGCTGTCTTTGAATGAGTGTGAGAGAATTTCTATCCTATATCTGCAATGCAAATTCTTTTGTACACATTTTCTCGAAGACTATTACTTTGCAGTGTTTGAAAATTTGAGAACAAATAAAAACGCCCAATTTCTAATGCGTGCCGCAGTTATTATTCCGAAACAATTGTTAGATTTTTTTAAAATTCAATTTACCTGACTAGAAAGTATTCCACTTTGGGCGCTAAATGGCGCGATAAGTTAGTTTAGCAGTGTTTCTGTCTGGGAGAAGCGAAATCTCTCACTTCTGTCTGATTTGTTTGAATTATCTAAGCCAAATAGAAATAATTAAATGGGGTCAAAAGTGATACTGGAATGTTGTCTCCCACAAATCATCTTAAATCCTACTGTACGTTCATTTTTGAAGAGAAAATGTATACGCTAGCAGAGAACACCTGAATTTGAGCTGTAGAAACACAGTCTACCTGCTAAGCCCCGCTCCTAAATAACGTCACTGGCTAAAACGTTAGAGCGCATATTTTGTCTTTTCATTGCGGAGCATGCGAGAGACCGCTTCCATTCTGAATATGGCGCTGACGCCAACTTCTGTGACAGTATCACAAAACGTAAAAGCGACGCCCAAGGAGTAATCTTTTTAGCGCCATCTATCGCTGAAGATGAACCCTAACACTCATTGAAATACAGCCTTAAGAAAAGAGTTTATCGGCCTGGGTGTTATACTGGATGATCCCGATAGTCCGCCTGGCAATGTTCAGTGGTTTCCTCAAAAACCGTAAGTGTAGATATGTGAAGCAGCCTGGAAATACTTGAATTTGGAAATCCTTACCATACCCGAAAGGTATGGTACTTACTTGCCAAATCCCTTGATTTGTCAGAATATCCCGCGCTGAATGTTCTAAAGCTCATTATCCGCCAACTGGTCGGTTGCGGCAAATTGTACTTTTACACACACACACACACACACACACACACACACACGTCTCCTCCTCTGTTGAATTTCTCTTTTCGCTATATAAAAATTCACTCTTTGCAGGAGATAAAATATTACAGTTCAATCCTAAAAATCCCAGCTTGCGAATAACCATGGGAACGACTCTCTCTGTTTAATAGTTTTCTACTTAGGATTTTAACAGCCATAATATGCAACTGTAGGGGATTTAAGCGGTCGTCCGTTCCTAATTTAAAATTGTCTCCAGGAAGGCGGAAAATCCAGTGTCACACGACAAATACATCATTTTTATGCCTCATCCTGAACTGTAAAGAAGGCTCACTCAGACGAACAGGCAGAGGGCCGCTCTTAGACCGCTGAGCCAGTCGCGTAACTTTCCTATAGTTGTACAAAAATATTTACTTTGTTCTGCCACTTAAGGACTATCTTGAGCAACGCGGAGAGCTATTGGGTTGGAAAAAATGTAATATCCGGTGACGAGGTACCCGAAGACGAAGTCCCGACCACGGTGCACATTGGCCACTGAAATTCCGCAGCACACCGGAGTGACATAAGCAGGCAGGTGGCTTAAGTCAGTGGCCAGAAGGCGAAGAGTGTAAGCCGCAGCCAACATGGAAGTGTACAAGGAGCATTACCGCTATTGCATGCTGTATCAGTTCCGTCCAGATAGCACCCCAGCAAGTGCTGTAAGGAATATTACCAGAGTGTACCACAATGGCATATCAGATCGTCAGTGCTGTTGTTCGTTTGAACGGTTCCGAGAAGGAAATGTCGATCTGCCAGACCGTCCCAAAAGCTGGAAGGCTCGCACTAGCAGATATGAACACGGTGAAGACCTTAGCGGAGACAGACCCACTTTTGGCCACGCTAGAGTTGGCCGAACTGCTGAGAACTACCCACACGAGCGTATTACTCACTTGTGTCAAATTGAGAAGGTGCACAAAAGGGAAGTTTGAGTACCTGATCAACTCATAGTTGAGCAGAAAGCAAATCCCATGAGTGCATGAGTTTTCCTGCTTGCGCGTGACAAAATTTAGCCGTTCTTGGACCGCATTGTGACAGATAACGAGAAATGGGTCTTGTATGGCAATAACAGTGCCCGGAGGGAAAAGTGGCTGGACACAAAACAGAAGCCCATGCTGACCTGCAAAGCCGGATTACAACCGCGTAAAGTCAGGTACTTCTGTGTTTTCGCTATGAACTGATAACGGTGGCGATTCGTCTCGGCACGGACTCGACAAGACACCGGAAGCGTTGGGAAGCCATACGGATCCACGACCCCTGCACAAGCTCCCACAGTTCACGAAGATTTGATGGAGAGGGGCCAGAGCCTCGAACATCTCTCTCGATAGCATCCCAGATGTGCTCGAAGTGATTGAGGTCACATGACCTAGCTGGCCAAGGTAGCGAGGTCACGTCGGTAGAGTATTCATTCAACCCTTCGGATACAATTCGGGAGCGATGGCACAGTGCATTTTCTTTTGCAGGATGAGGAGCCCAGTGGGATGTTGAAGACGCAAAAACGGGTGCAAATGGTCGTTCAGGATATCCCGGCAACGTTCACCTGTGAGCGACGATGTCACACGTACCAGGGGTCCCATTTCAGTCCACGTAAACAGTCCACAGACGAGAATGCCACCCCCACCAGCTTGAAGAGTACCCTGTTGGCAAAAGGATTCATCGCTTCATGTTGTTTGCGCCGTACTCGTATCCTGCCATCCACATGTACCAACGTGAATCTCGACTCATCAGTCCAAGCAACATTCTTCCACATGTCTGGGGTCCAGTAGCGATGTTCCCTGTGCCCATGCTAATCTTTGTACTCTGTGATGTGCGGTCAGCAGCGGTACCCTCGTGGGACGATGGCTTCTGTACCCCATAGCGAGAAGATGGTTCTGGATGGTGTGGCTGCTTACACGTTTTTGTGCACCAGCGTTAAATTGCCGAGTGATTTCTTGCACTGTGGCCCATCTATCCGCTGTTACAATGCGAGCTAGCCGACGATGACCCCTCTCATCCACACGCTGTTGTCCACGACAGTTGGTCCTTGCAGGGATGGTTTTACCGGATTCGATGTACTCACGGTGCACTCGTGACACAGTAGCTCGTGAAAATCCCAGTGCCTGCACGTCTTCCGAGATGGAATGACTCATTCGTCGGGCTCCGACCATTTGACCACGATCAAACGTTCTTAGATCCCCCGTTTTACCCATACTGCGTCCGACTCTTACTGATTCCCGTCTCATCACTCCTTATATTGTCGGATCGCTGCATATGTCATGTCGTTTCCGTTTACAAGGCCGCCCACAGCGCCACATTTGCATAACGCAGCAGCTGTCTCTAATTCAATTGCTCTTCAGCGTATAATTGTTTTCAAAGGTCTTTAGAGAAGTTTAAATGGGAACATGGAGTTGGAAAAAACGTTTTGAAGTAATGATATAACGCAACGATCTGCAAAAATCTTGTATCTTTCCGCCTTTCCTTTTTTCTTTTCCTAAAGCAGCAAGAATTTCAATATCAGGCGGCGTACAACTCGATTTCAAGCAACGAGGACTGATATTCAATTTTTGTGCTGTTACGTTAGTTTTATTTTTAATTTCAGGATTTAATTACTTCGGTGAGCAACTCATTGACCTACAGGTAGTTTCCCATTCCCTAATTTACAACGACTGAATCCAGGGTACGGAGACAGCCAGTGCCATACGAAAAAAAAAAGACATCCATGCCTCACTGAGACTCGAACCTGGACCCATCTTATAAGAATGGTCAGAAGTTAGACCATTGGGCCACCCGGGCTGCGGTTCTTTAAAGCAAAGAGGAACTAACTGGTCCCGACTTTCATGTAAGTGGTTTTTGTTTGTTTGTTTGTTTTTCTTTGCATACAATTGTATAATGTAGTAAAAAGCAAAGCAAATGTTAGTTTTTATTTTATTCATGCACCTTGGGATCCAATTCAATACAATATATCATGAATGAAAATACAATATATATATATATGAATGAAAGATTTTACCAAAAGCAAATATGAAAATATAATGCAAAATGCTATGCAACTACAAAACATTACTGTAAATGCCTTATTCATTAAAAAATATGAAAAGATAACAGATTGGCAATAATGCGAATTACAAAATGCAATAAAAACGTTATGTAGCAGAAACAGATTGTAATAGTAGATATGAAATATTACAATACAATATATAACACAAGCAAAACTCATTTTTCTAATGAAAAGTACAAAACAGAATGCAATGTTATTATATTATACAGTAGTCGTGTGAAAAAACTATTTTTACTCAGATCAAAATACTTGGGTGCGGGAAAGTTGCTGCTAGTTGTGAATAATAGCTGTTCAAAAAATTTGTTGATTCCAATAATAACTTCAGGTGCCACAACGCCTTGAAAACTTGTAAATTTGGACTAAAATTGGCCACAGACTAAATCCAGTCTGTTGAGATTTCAATTTTGCGTTCAGCTTAAGCTTACCATTAGTTACATATTTCTATAAGTATCAACACAAAAAAATATGACTGCCATAGGCTGATATCTTGAGATGCCACAATTAAGATGGAAATTCACTGTATTTCAATACCAGCCATAATTTAACGTACATTAAATGCCAAGAGATGGCAGCACCATTCAGTTGGAAATTCACTCAATTTAAATACCAGCCATAACTTAACTTACAGTAACTGTCAAAATATGGCAGCAGTTGCTTCAATTCTTCATTTTCTGAAAGCATTCAGGATGAAAACAATCCAGGAAGGCGCCTTTTTTTGCAACATTTACAAAAGCTCTAGTGCTGAAACAGAATAAATTTTTTTATTGTGTACGAAACTCTTTGGTTAAAAATTATTTCCTTTTCTTCCAGTGTTTTGGACTATTTCAATGAAGAAAAGATAAGCGTGTTTATTGTTGTTTGTTAAAATGTCAGGTTACAAGTCTAAATTATCACGAACAACACGTTCTAACTGTAATATATGCACAGTGTTTGGAGCTGGAGCTCCCTGTCCACGTACGATGTCATGAAACATTATTTGTACGTTCGTTTAGAGATTAAAATAGGAGGTCAAACTAAAGAACCTACTTTTCCTGAAATTTCTGAATTTGTAATAAAGAATATTGAAGAAATTTGGAAGAGAGCTTCTGTACCATTTCAAATGCTCGAAGTCATAAAAAGATTCATGAATATCATAGCAAATATCTTAAGCTTCTTAAACCTAATAAACAAAGGTCTAGTTGTAAGAGATATAAAATCCAGGTAAATGCATTAAAAGGGAAATGCAAAAAAGTTATTTGATATTGCAGCTTGCAACTGTAAGTCATTTGGAAATTATTTGTGTGAAAAGTCGCGAAAACTGCCCATGAAGGAGAGAGACTTTCTTACCGACCAGCGGACTAACAGAAAGATGATTTTTTGCAGCATTGATCAGAAAAGTACAAAGCAGATACAACAAAGAGAGAAACGAAAGCAGGGACAGGAAGAAGTTTTGAAAATTTCTAAATTATCAAGATCAGATGATTGTAGTGATAAACGCAGCACAAATATTTACGACAATTAAGTGTTGCTACAACAGGGTGATTACATTTCTAGACTCTCTTCAACAAAAACAAAATATACTTCAGAATACGAAGTTGATTCAGCAGAAGCAAAGGTAGGAGAAATGCTCTTCGGTACTCAAATGCGCAAGACTCTCCCAAAAGTTGGCTTGTGAATATTAAATATAGGGGCTATCAGATCGCAGTGCTACAACTGTTTCATCGGCGTTACTCCAAGATATGGGCCTTGTGAGTGAAGGTGACACCTCTTTAGTTATAGACCGCAGCAAAAAGAGTAAACTGCAAAGAGAGAGCCAACAGCTCCGAAAGGAATTTCAATGTAATGCACAGCAAAGTACAGTGATGCTGCAAGTAATTTATTTTGATGGTAGAAAGAACAGAACCAGAAAGACAGTGCTAAAAGGTGGAAAACCCCATCCTATCAATGTCCTACAGGACCATAAGGTTTTGTTAAAAGAGTCGAATTCTGAGTACTTGGGTAATATCACACCTTTATCAGGAACTTCTTTGAGTATTAAAAACAGTATAATAAAGTCTTTGTCTAAAGTTATGCTTACGACAGATGATTTGGCCGCAGAGTAATTCAACTACTTTTTAAAAAGTCCGATTTTCCTTGAAATTCCTGATTTTCGGTCTCATTGTGGCACTACAAGATATCCATGTATGTCGTTAGTGTTTTTTTTTTTTTGTGCTTTGATATTGATAAGAATGAGCACTTCTTTTAAACCCGAGCTAAAATATTTTTTTAATTTTGACCGAATCGCAGTTTATGGCGCGTCTGATTTTTCTCCGATTTTTCAGTTCTTCAAGGTCATTGTGGCACCTCAAAATATTATGAGATTTCAAATTCCTTTCATAATATTGTTATTGATACAGAGTACCAACTTTCCCACACCCAAGCCAAGTGCAATTTATAAAATAGTCAAATTTGACTCTTTTTCACTCCGCCCTATTATAGGCTACACACAAACCTTAGCAGCATAATATGAAAATTGAACTCAAATACAAAATGCTACAGTACCAAAGGTCTTATAATGCAACATATTCGATGAAAGAAGACATTAAAACTTGAAACGTATTATTTCAATAGAAATGGCGAAAAAGAGTGCGAATCGTTATACGAAGAAATATCACTGCTATAAAGATCAATGCAAATGTAATAACACAAGAAAGATAATTGAAACCGAATAACGTTAGTATTCTAAATTTGCATAACGTCTACATATTATGAGAAGAAAACACATTAACAATAATACGAGTAACCAAACGTAATGCAAGCAGTATGCGACCAAACCGAATTATCGTAGTACAAATACAAAAATATCATACAAGTTAAAACTTGAGAGCAAAATTAACTGTAATGAATATTATAAAGTATAACGAAACATTCTGTAACCAAAACTCATTAGCAAAATGAAAATGACAAAGGGGTCAAATGTAGCGACTAAATTTTTACAATGCAATATATTGTGTTGAAAGAAGATATTAAAATAAATACTTTACCACAGTGGAAATGCTGACACACAGTGCAAATCATTAAACAAAGATCATTACAGTAATGCAAATGTAATACTATTAATACAAGAAAAATAAAATTCAATAACGGCGGTATGAATAATTTGCACAACGTCAATTTGTGCAACTCAATTAGCATAAAAAAATTGTTCCATATTAGTTTGACTTACTGTGCAAAAATTCGTTTAGAAGATTAACTTGTTAAGCAGGACTTTTAGCCTGAAAAGGCAAAGATATCAGTAAAATGCTCTAAGACTGCTTAAATGTGTCGTTTCTTATAACAGATGAAATGTTCCACACATGGCGACTCGAGTGCTTGATGGAACACTGAAATATCATTCCTGTAAATCTGAGTGTAGAAGATGAGAAAAGATCCTTGGTGCACTAACAGTTAAGTCATGTTGTGAAGCTCACAACCTTTCAAGAATAATGTTTTGGGAATTCATGTCTTTTCTAAAAACACTTAAGAACCAGTTTCATATTCTAATTAGCATGAACTTGCTCATTTTCGGGGATCGTTTCAAGCTGCGTTCTGATAGGCTCCTCACTTGTAACTCGGGGTGCTTTACGAAAGACTTCTCGGTCGTCCATAAGAAAGAGCTGCCATCTACAAAATCAAAAATAAATTCTTCATTCTTTTTTGTTTAGTGCGAAAAACATATCTTGAAATTAAATATAGAGAGAAATTCACATACGGGAAGCAAAAACATCTTGCTTTAAGCATTGCCGTCTTAATAGGGGGCCAATAGAACCGGTGCTCAGATCCTCAAAAGCCCCGAGAGTCTTATAGGCTTACAGTAGTCAAATTATTTCACCACTCACCAGTAGTTATTTTTTTATTTAAAGAAAAGAAGAAGCACAAATGCAGAAAGTTGGAAGTTCATCTGGCTTTTCGTTTTCAAACCTCGCTCGTAGCTTCGATTTCCCGAGGAGGCAATGGAGAAGTTAGGTATTACGGTGGATTTTTTTGTGACAAAATAAGAAACAAAGAAAGCCGATCTTCCTTCCGATCCGGAGTGTGCATGAGACTTAAGCCATGAGGGCCACGCACAAATCGCATTTTTTTCCGAAACTACTTTTTATCTTTTAAACAGACATTCGTGTTATCTATAAGAAGAAGTGCACGTATGTTTATGACTGGGGTTTGCCCACCTGAGCAACTTATACACTGAGTGGCCACTTTATTATGACCATCCCCTCAGTACTTTGTTGGGCCACCTTTTGCCTTTAATACTGCGTCGATTCATCGTGGCATGGACTCCACGAGATGTTGATAGGTAGTTTGTGGAATCTGAGACCATGCTTGATGAATAGCACTTTCCAGAAGTGTGAGATTGCAGGTTTGTAGATCCTGCTGTCTGATGGCTCGTTCAACTTCATCCCACAAATTCTCAATGAGGTTGAGATTTGGAGATTGTGGAGGCCACCTAAGCAAAGTAAACTCCCCGGCATGTTCCCGAAATCAGTCCTGTACAATACGAGCACTATGGCAGGACGCATTATCTTGTTGAAAGTAGCAATCGCCATTGGGATAAACCATCCACATGACAGGATGCACTTGGTCCTCAACGATGTTTAGATATGATGTGCCAGTCAGACGTTGATCAACACGAATTAAAGGCCCAAAGTAGGCCAGGAAAACATTCCTTAAACCATAACGTTGCCTCCACCAGCTTGAAGGTTTGTAGCAATGAATTTAGAGTCCATGCTTTCGTGCTGTTTCCGCCAAATTCTCACTCGCCCATCGGCATGGTGCAACTGAAAAGGCGATTCATCGGACCACATAATTTGTTTCCAATTATCGACTGTGCAATCCTTGTGCTCCTGTGCGAACTGGATATGTTTTCTCTTGTTAACTGCAGACAGCACAGGTGTTTATAACGAAGTAAATTTCTCCGTCATTTTTGGTCTACGCCGGGAATCGAACCCGAGTCCGCTTATTCTGGAACGAGTCACTCTACCAACTAAGCTACGCAGACGTTCATTCTGACTGCTATCTGCCTTTATGTCGTGTGCGTCCTGCTGGCAGATACGTCACATGTTCCAACAGGCCTTCGGCTGCCATATCCCATCCGATGCAGTGTACGGCGAACAGTGCATACAGAGATCATTTGAGGGGATCCTTGATTAAGATGGTCTGTAATTTGCTGCATTGTTGTCTGTTACCAGTCTGGACACTCTCCGTTCCGCCCGAGCAGTCACTAGTCGATGACGACCACGCGTTGCATGTAGAGACACGGTGTTTTGGCTGACAGTCCAGTCTTTAAACACTTTAACGACAGCTGCTCTGGAACATTTCATGAATGCGGTGGTTTCGGTGATACTCGCTCCATGGCTCCGAGCTCCTACAATCATCCTACGTTGAAAGTCCGTCAAATCGCGTTTCTTACCAATCTCGTCACCCAAAAATCACTTCTACTACTGTTGCAAGCACTAAGCTATCCCTTTTTATACTAGCCTCGTCCTCTGGCGGCAAAAGCGTGCAGCCATATCTCATTTGCTTAAAACTGTCAGGTGGTCATAATAAAGTGGCCACTCAGTGTATATATTCTATCTTTGCTGTTTAAATAAATAACGATGACGGGGCCGCATATTGGAATTTTTGTCTAGTGCACCCGATTGTCTAGAAACGGCGATGGTTGATTTCTTTCTTCCTTCTGTTTTAATTTAATTTTAGCTGAATTATTTGTAGCATCTGGAAGAATCATTATAACTTTCAGCACCCATTTTCTTGTGATTTATTAAGCAACAAACTTCGAGTGCCTTTGCTGCACTTCATGGAGTTCTGAATACAATTTTTGTCATGTACCATTTTTAATTCAAATGGTATTTTAAAATGTTACTGGGCCTTGAATGTTTCTTCTCATAGGGATAACATTGTGAAAGTGGTGTATATAATAATTATCATATGTTGTATATATACACCGACGATTGCATACCTAATAAGCTGTCACACCTCATTTCGCTAGCAAAATAGCGGCCACTTAGAGAGGCATCGATTCGATGAGGTGGCGATAGGTATCCTGAGGTATCTGGTACCTTAAGTCAACAGCAGGTCCTCCAGTTCCCGTACATTTCGGGGTGGTGGTGATTCAGCGTGAACCCGCTTTTCCAAGTCGAACCACAAATGTTCGATTGGGTTCATGTCAGGTGAATTTGGAAGCCAGGGCATTAACAGAGAGTCACCAGCATGTTCCTCGAACCACTCCTTGACAATTCTGTCAGTGTGTCAAGGCGCATTATCCTGTTGGTGATAGCCAACACCAGCAGGGAACACAGTTTCCATGAATGGGTGAAATTGGTCGGCAACGATGTTCAGATACCTGGCAGCTGCCAGGGATTGTAATATTGGGATAATGGGGCTTAAAGTGTCCCAAGAAAACATCGCCACAGCATAACACCTCCGCCGCCGGCCTGTTTTCACCCATCAGTGCATCCAGGTGTCATAGCCTCCGTTGGTAATCGTCGTATCCACGATCGGCCGTCTACGTGATGCACCAAGAATCTTGATTCGTCAGACCAGGCCACTTTCTTCCAATCATCCACGGTCCAATCTCGATGATCTTGGGCCCCATTTCTTGCGTTGTTGGCGATGACGTGCAGTGAGCATGGGGACCCGGCTGGGTCTTCCGCTACACATGCCTATGCGCAGAAAGCTCCGATGAACTGTGTGCTGTGACACATTACCCTGATCACCATTTTTGTAGCTGCATGTGATTTTTCGCACTATGGCCCTGCTGTCACTGTGAAAAATGCGCGACAGTCTCCGCTCCTCTCTGGCATCAATGAGCTGCGGACGACACACATCTGGACGACAGTTCTTCGTTTGGCCATCTGCGCACCACTTTTGATACGTATTCACTACAGTTGCAAGTGAACAACCCACAAGCCGCGCCGTTTCCGAGATCGTAGTTCCGAGACGCCATGCCATCACAATTTGTCCTTTATCAATCGCCGATATATCGGCAGCTTTTCCCATTCTGACTCCGAACACTCTACTAACCGAAAGCCGGTCCTCGGGTTGTATATATACTACTCTGTGAACTTCATATAAATATATATATATACGTATATATATAATACCATACTGTAATAATACCATATGTGAATAAATAGAAATGGCCACATACTGTAAAAATACCATATATTGTATATTTATGTATACATAAGATCAGGGACCCAGGGCCCTCAACAATGTTAAAACAGCACTGGTATTAAGTACAAGAGGAGTGCATTTCTAAAAGCATATTTTCCTCCCAGTAGTCATCTTAAGAGATCTATTGAATAGGACAGAGAGGAATGGCGCACTATTTGTACGGAAGGTTTATCAAGTTTTGTGAGTGGTCGCTGTAGACTGCCACTTCCGAATTTTTCCGCATCACGCCCCTCTTTTGATTCTTGTGAAACCCTCGATCTCCACATTCCCTTTTAGGTATTGTCCAACAACATGTCCAGAAAACATATTCAGTTCCTAATGTAACTTGAAATTTAAGGTAAATGCAAAAGCTTAGTAAACAATTTCTAAAATTAAAAATCACAAATAAGTATTCTTATAACACGTAGTTAAAGTTGACCTCCAGAAATACCAGAAAAAAACCTTGGTGTGGAAGATGATAAAAATTTGGTGTGGAAGATGATAAAAATTTGGTGTGGAAGATGATAAAAATTTGGTGTGGAAGATGAGGTCGCGTTTTCTTCACAAGTTCGAAAACCCGAGGTTTGAAAGATGAGATTGTGAAACTAAATCGTGTATTCAGAATCCAGTTTGTTTTCGTTTTGCCTGTGATAAAGTTTGAAATCTATTTGCACAAAGGCGCATCAACGAAAATGTAATAATAATAATAATAATAATACATCGTGCTTTTCCAACATTCGGATAAATTGGAAAATAATGTTTCCACAAATTCATCAAGCTGTGTTTTCGAAGTTTTCTTTCGCATTTGAATCATATTTCCTCTTTAGGCCTTCTGGTAACGAATACAAGTAAACCTTAAACGGATTACGTAAAAAATTTAAGAACGAATTGCCAGAAATGGTGTCTGGGAACAAATTCGTCAGCAAGGCAATCCGAGTGTCGTCCTTACACCCTCGTTACAAAGGTTTTAGAAATCTTTTTTTCAGTAAGGTGATGAAAATGTGATTTCATGGTGACACCGACATGTGGTCTGGCATTATCGTGTAACAGCTTGGGCGGCGTCGTTTACCTGTCCATGGGCGTTTATGCTCGATTGCGGCGCTCAGTTTCATCAACTGATTGCTATATGGTTGAGCAGGGATTGTTTCGCCCGGTTTCAACAGTTCGAAGTACAGCACTCCGTGCATATCCTCCCCCACACACAACAGCACTTTTTCCCCCGTGGATATCTTGCTTTGTAGTGGATGTTGATAGCTGATCTGGGTCGAGCCAGGATCGCTTGCGTACGGGGTGCTCAAAATAGACCCATTTTTCAAACCCGGTGACAACCTTCCACAAGAAATTCTTCCCTCTAAACCTCTTCAGCAACGACACGCAATTGCCCAATCGTTGACCAATTTTACGCCCCCTTTAAATATGCTGAACCCACTTACCAATCTTCTGGATCTCACCCAAGGCCTGTAGACGCCGTACCGCCGTTGATTGAGCCAAGTTTCAAACGTTTTGCCTGTTGCGTGGTCGATTATGTGGCATCCTCTCGCAGCAGCGATTCCAGCTCCTCGTCTGCGAATTCCTGCGGTCTACCTGCACGTGGCTTGTCTTCCAAGCTTAGATCACCTTTCCTTAAACCTGGCAAACCATTCTCGACACGTCCGCTCACCAATAACCGTTTCGCCATACGCCTGACGTATTGAACCGTGTGCTTCACTCGCGCTTTTCCCTAAATTAAACATGAATAGCGAACAGTGCCGCAAATGAACTTTATCGACCGCCATACTTGGCTTCATGTACGAACTAACAGCGCAGGTCGCCGACTGGTTAGACGTCTACAGCGCCCTCAAGAGGGGGCGGCGGAAACTTGTGCATACTCCTAATAGTTGTGACCTACAATGCCATGTATGCAGAAAAGCCTATAAAAACTAGTAAGACCTACTCTGCCAAGTATGCAAGACGACCTACAGAAGTTAGTAAGACTTACCATGCCATTATTCGAGGAGATATACGAAAACTAGTATAAGTCCTATCTTAACCTCCCCGGTGTCGCAGTTGTCCAAGCGCTGGCTCCTGATCATTCGTCTAAGATGGGTCCGAATTCGAATCTCGGTTTTGTATGGATTTTGTGTTTATCTTACAGCTCACGGTGCTCGTTAAACCCTCAAATAAAAAAAACAAATAAAAACATTCCTAAGTTTGCATGTATGCAGTAATATCTACAAAAGCTAGAAATACCTACCATGCCACTTACAGCCTACAATATATACAAAAAGTTGAAAGAACTACCCTGCCATGTATGCAAGAAGGCCTACTAAAACTACCATCCCATGTATGCAACAACCTCGTGGCCATTATTAATAGAATGTTTAGAGTTATGCAGACGAAATGCCTAATTCGAAATTTGATTCAAAAGTACAAGTTGTATGCATTCGCGGTGGCGGAGCGGTATAAGTGTTGACGTCTGACACTTTCGTCAGAATGGGTGCCATATGAACCGTGGGTTGTGTGTTTGCGTTACGGCACTGACTCTTTCCTTTCACTAGAGCTAGTGGCACTAGATAAGGGACAAGAGACTACTTATAGTCCGCTCAGTTGCTCACGGTAGTCGTTAAAAACTAAAAATTGTAGTACGGCCATAACTGTTACAGTGTGAAAGCCTCTTTTCAGACGGTAATGAGATTCGAAGCCACATATTACTTCTCCGGAGTCGGATATTCTACCGCTGGAACTACACCGACGAAGGCTTATCGTTGCAACTTGCCGTCAGTGGGCTATAAGGAGTCTCTTGTGCCTCATCTAGTGCCTCTGAGGTTGGTACGTCACACTGTAACATGAATTTAACGGAATCTCTTCAGCCAGCACTCTTCTCTATCTCAGAAGTTACTTCCCAATGTTATGGAAGTTGTTAACATTTTTTGCAATCATCGTAAGTTGGCGTGTCATTTGTTTCCATGCAATCCAACCTTCGTAGTTCAAATCATTTCCCTTATACTCATAAAAATGCCCTTTTCTGTTCTCGTGGTGCTATGCTGTATGCTGTAGACTTTGTTCCAGAAGGAAGCAGAACGGATTGCACTGACATGAATCTCGCAAACGAATTTCGGTAAAAGTGGCTTGATATGCATTGAAAGAAATTGTTCTCTCTTGAGCTACATCATGAACAGTCGATCTTATCTGGTTCAACAAGAGTTATGCGCTTAATAGAATTCTATGTCATATTTAGTATTTCAAAGGCATAGAAACATTCGTTAATACTAGGGAGAATCGAAAAGTAACGCACAGCATTTTTTTCCCCTTTGCAGGTTGCAGTTTGGCAGACAACGAGTTTGAATATCACGATACAGACCTGATTGGCTGGATCAGGTGCTGCCGTGATGGACGACAGTGTGAACCACGGCACAAAGATGTCGCATTTTTAGCGTCGTCTGCGAATGAAGAGAAACGCAGCGTGGTCCGATTTTTGTGGGCCAAACCGAAAACTCCGACGGGAATTCACAACGAAATGGTCGAAGTGTATAGTGGTGATTGCCAGGGCCGAAGCTGCATCTCCAGAAGGTTTAGTTACTTTGCAAAGGCCCGTGGCAACATAACCAATTCGCAGCAGTTCCGGTCGATCTGTAACCGCGTCATCACCTGCCACTGTGAAAAGCATCAAACAGGCAATTCTGAATGACCGGGGGACCCATCTTGCTCGCGTCGTCGAGCAATAGTTGTAGCTCGAGTGCGGATCGAAATGTCCAAACCGAGTGATCTGAGCGGTTTTGAACGTGGTAGGATTGTTGGCACGGTTCCAACTTCTCCCAAACGGCCATACTCCTGGGTTTTTCACACACAACCATATCAAGAGTTTACTGCGAATGGTTAGACTCGAAAAATAAAATAAAATTCAAGCAAATGGCGGCGCTGGCATGAAAACAGTAAGTGGTTCATTGCGGTCAAAACAGACTAGTATGAAATGTAAAGACCATCAGAAGGGATACATCGCATCTTCATTGTCAACCACTATCAGTTCACTGTTGTATGAAGGTCTCCCCAAGTTTCTTCCGCTACCGCCTGTCTTGTGGCACTCGATTCCATGTCACTCCCGCATGACTTCAAATTCCATCCACCCATCTCCCACGTGGTCTTCTTGTGGTCTTTTGCTATCCCATGGAAGCAATTTCGGTTGTCCATCTGTGGTTCATCCTCCTGGCAATATGTTCAGACCATTGCCATTCATTTCAGTGATTTTACTCTGATCACAATGCCTTCCACTCTTGTCATTTTCTTGTTCCACGAGTTCCTCTTCTTATCTTTTCTGGTTACACCAACCAAGCATCTCCCCATGCTGCTTTCAGTTGTCTGCAGTCTTTGTATGTCTTTCTTAGTTAAGGTCCACGTCTCTGCTCCGTATGTAAGCACTGGAAGGATGCACTGATTAAACACTTTTCTTTTAAGATATAATGGCATATTGCTCTTTAAAATTGTACTGTTTCTTCCAAAATCTCTCCAACCAAGTTTTAAATATCGATAAATTTCTTCATCAGTGTGACCCTTGCTTGATATCTGCTGTCCAAAGTAAATGTAGGTATCGGTTTTCTCCAGGTTTTGTCCATCAATCGATAATTCTTCATTTCTTGTAAAAGCATTGTACATCATTTCTGTCTTCTGAAAGTTCATTTTTAATCCCACTTCTTTACTCTTGTCCGCAAGTTCCTGGATTATACTCCGCAGCTCTGAAGGGATTGTGCCAAAAATGATGGCGTCATCAACAAAACGAAGGTGAATTATATAATCTCCATTAATCTTTATACCCTTGCTTTCCCAGTTCAGTGATTGAAAGACATTTTGCAATGTGGCATTAAAGAGTTTGGGAGATATTCATCGCAGTATATCACTACAGAATTCAATATTCTGTGTCAAGGGTTATCTCTGAGAACACCATATATTGAACTATGTTGCTAAATAGAAAAAACAGCTGAAATGTTGTCACCAGGCTCTTTAATCCTCCTTGTCGATTAGAAGTTTTCGTAATCACCGATTGCTGAGAAACATGTTGTGTTTCTCACGTGTGACGATAAACGCTTACCACTGGTATTTGTGTGAGAAACGCCCAGAAGGACGCCCGTTTGTTAGATGCTCAAACCAACACGCCTGACGCTAACAATCATGCCACGTTAAAATCGCTCAGACTGCTTCTTTTGCATATTTTCGCCCTCATTCAACCGCCAACTAATGCTAGGTGAGTTCTGTCTGATTTATTCCGCGCTCATGTGCCGTCTTATTTGTTGGTGTGAGCCATTTACATGGGTTGTATAGAAAAATGCGAACATTTAGGAAAAAGAAGATTTTACGTCGTGCCTAATAGGGTTTGTTACCACCTTTGGCATTCAAAATCGCCTGAATCTTCCTTGGAATGGACTGATACAAATCCTGGGTGGTGGAGATGTTACACCATTCTTCATGCAGAAATTGCTCCAGGTCGTTGAGAGATGCACGAGGAAGATAACGGGATCTTACCCTGTTTTCCAACACAGATCACAGTGGCTTGATGATGTTTGAGTCTGGTGATTGGAGAGGTGTGAATGTTCGTTCCATGTTCCTCAAACCATGATTGAGCATTCCGAGCTCTGTGAATTGGGACGTTATCATCTTGATAGATGGCATACCCTGCAGGAAATAATTCCTGAGCCTTTGGATGTACTGGTTGGCCAAAATGGTTTCATACGCTCTGCCGGTTTGTTCATCCTTTCAAGATGATGAGTGAACCTGTTGGAAACCACGATATCACCTCCCAGAGCATGAGTTAACCACCATCATACTCCACTGTGTAGAGCAGTCTGGGTAGTACGCTTCTGACGCTGTTCTCCACATGTAAACACGTCCTGCGGTGGAGAATAGTGTAACTACGTATTCATCTGACCACATTACAAGCTTCTATGCATCGCCAGTCCAGGTTGCATGCTCCTGGCACCACCGACGTTGTCGTTGTGCATTAACTCGTGTCAGCAGAGGTTTTGCAATAGCAGCTCAACCATGAATATTGTGCATTCACCCGAGTCACCAAGAGGTTTTACAATAGCAGCTCTGCCATGAATATCTTGTTTATGCAGTTTCCTGCGCACTGTTTTAGTTGATATTGGGGTCTGGAGATGCAGATTGAGCTCTGCATTGATTTTCGGCGGCGTGGTCTTCTTATTACGGGTAACAATCCTCTTTAATGCTCTCCTGTTTCTATCAGTCAGGGTCGCTCTCCGGCCGCTCTTGTGTTTCGCAGACGAGGCTTTGCCACGAAAAACGGTACGCTGCCATGACGTTAGACCCAATAGCCCTCGATATCCCTACTACCCTGGCGACTGTTTACAGCGAGGCACCAACTAGCCGGCCACCAACAATTAGCTCTCTTTCGAAGTCCGTTAGGTCGTTCATTTCGTCGTCACCCTGAAAGACATTTTGCAACAAAACACTTTAAATACATTTAAACATGACCTCGAGGTTTTAAACAAAGCTATTACAACCAAAAAATGGTGGATACCTTTGCGTAGAAGTGACTTTGCATTAAAAGTCACTTCTTCGAGCGTGGTGTTCATATTATTGTGCCCAAGCCTTGTATGTG
The DNA here is from genome assembly GCA_039090855.1 of Macrothele yani. NCBI lineage: Eukaryota > Metazoa > Arthropoda > Arachnida > Araneae > Macrothelidae > Macrothele > Macrothele yani. Next base: position 26,007,439 of record CM076993.1, read on the forward strand.
TCGAGGAACTGTGTACTTGATAAACTGCCGTCTCTCGCAAAGAAGCATTTTCTTTCCTTCCACTGGAAAGCTATAAGCTTTTTACAGAGCATGCAGCTGTAATGATCTACTACGTTAAAAATTAACTTCAAAAATACACATTCTAATAGAAAGTATCAAACTTGTAGTAGTAACATAATACTCACAAAAATATAGAAAGAGGGAAAACCAACAAATTGGCAACTAGAAGGTAAGGCACCAACAAGATTATGTCCTCGGTGTAGAGATATATCTTGAAGTATACCAGAAATGCAAAAAATCTGTGGGTTGCTTCACTTATCGCAAGGAAAACGAAGAGTTTACCTAAACGAAAGGAAATACTGAGATGAGTGTTCATTACTGGCAGTATTGTTCTACAAAAATGATCAAATCAAAATAGTTCTTTGCGATCAATAAAAGACATTGATTTGGAATTCGAGATGTCCATGTTTATTGCTAAGGGACGTAACATCAGATTTCTACTATGATGAGTTAGGTGCTATTACGTACACGAACCATTAGCAGAAATCTATGCAAAATATTTGTAATTAGTCGAGAAGAACAAAAGTTTATGGCAAATGCTGTTTCGGTTTTTAATATTTTATTTCGTTTAATGACCGCCATGAGCATATCTATGACTATAAGTGTTATCCTGTCTCTAAATTAAGGCCACTGGTCCCAGAAAAGTGACTCAGCTAGAACCATCGGATAAACACGCCAAGTTTACCACATCGGGATTTAAATCTAGTCCCATCTCGCCCGAATGGTCAGAAGGTAGCGTTTCAATCCGCTCGGTAAAAGTGGTTAGCCAAATGCACTTCCATCTTAGTGAATTGGTTTCATGAAAGGTAGGCAAGAACAGGCTGACTGTTATTTCACAAAGGTAAATTTTTTACTGGATTCTAGCAAATGTTTCGTTCTTGAGCTGTTTGACGGGCATCTAGGAGGTATGGGGTGTGCTGGTGGTGAACTAAGAAACATAAAACTGATTCACCACGGATTATATAAGCACACAGGACAAGAAATTAGTCTCCCTAATAGAAATGACAGTAGGAAGTTACCGGTCGCACAGAGGGCGCCGTGATAGCATTGTTGGGAGATGAATGGCACTGTCGTGATCTACAGGATCATTTCTGTCTCGTGACGAGCAACGTGTGTGTTGATTTTAGTCTGTAATATGGGTCGTAAGACAGACGTTACTGAGTGGCAAAAACGAGCCATCGTGTTTGGCCGTGACACAAGTTAATGAAGTCGCTCAATTTGTTGGTGTGTCGAAGCGTACTGTCTATAGCTGGTCTACAAACCGTTGTGTAGTTTGCAGTCAACTGATAATCGGCTACTTGAATGTGGCCGGAAAATGATTCTCACCAACAGGAACCGCCATGCCTCACACCTAGTAACTGTAAATTGGATGCAAACCAGGCAACAATTGCTCTAAACAGTCAATGAACATACACTCCAACCAATTTCCGAAAGGACACTGCGACGAGAACTGCATGCCATGGACATCTGGAGCAGAGTACCACGGAAGAGGCTTCTTTTAACAGCAAGTCATAAAGTCACACCTTATCAATGGGCTCAGAGGTACCAAAACGATTGGAAACGAGTAATTCGGTCTGTTGAGTCTCGTATTTGTTTGTACTCCAACGATGGAAGGCGACGAGTGCATCGCAGGCCCAATGAAGCCTTTAATCCTGATTGTGTCGAAGATGTTGTTCAAGCTGGAGGTGGTTCTGTGATGTTTTGGGGATGTTTCTCGTACTACGAAATGGGCCCTCTCGTTGTAGTGACGATGAATTCTCACCAGCCGGCGTACCTCCGCATTCTGAATGACGACGTGTTGCCCTTTGCCCTACATCTGCAGGAGCAGCATCACATTGCCACTCATGTCTTCCAAGACGACACTTGCCATGTGCACAGAGCTGGAACTGTATCTCAGTGGCACGACGAACAATCGGCAATACTGTCTCACCTGGACAGACCCGCCAAATCACCAGATTTAAATCCTCTTGAAAATATGTTGGATCATTTGGAACAGAAAATGAAACGCCGGAATAGGCACCCAGGTACTCTGGCCTCGTGGAGTTTCTACCACAGCGTACTCATCGTGTTATCAAGACGACAAGCGCCGTACTCTTTAGTAGTTAAATTCTGACAGGAGTAACTAATTTTTGTCCCGTGTGCTTATATATCTGCAGGAGCGGGGATTTGTCGCACGGCACCCATTGCTCCGATTACCATTGACGTTACACCACCGGCGAGTGCGGTGGCAATGAACTGTTGAACGCCGCACCTGGACTACGGAATGGCACGACATTGTCTTCTCCGACAAATCCCGCTTCTGCCTGCAGCACCACGATGGTTGGATCCGGGTGGCGGCACCGCGGAGAGAGGATATATGACGCCTGCATTATGCATCGCCATACCGGTCCGTCGCCTGGAGTTATGGTTTGGGGCGCAATTGGATATGACACCCGCACTCCTCTCGCCCTTGCGCCAACAAAATCCACTAACCAACCAACCAACCAACCGCAGTCCTCTCGTACGCATCGCCGGTACACACAACAGCCACCGCTACATCTCCGACGTTTTGGAGCCTGTTGTCCTCCTTTACCTGCAGGACCTGCCAGCAGCCACGTTTCAACAGGACAATACGCGCCCGCACGTGGCACGCATCGTGCAACAATTCTGCACTGCCCACCAGGTGTCACTGCTGCCGTGGTCCGCCTGTTCTACCGATATGTCGCCCATCGAACACGTCTGGTCGTTGATCGGCAACCGAGTGGCCAGTCAAGCACCACGTGTTGCTACGCAGTTTGAATGAACTGTGGCAATACGTGGAAGCAGTCTGGACCGACGTACCCCAAGCCTACATTCAAAGCTTCTTTCGTTCGATGCTGCGGCGTGTAGCGGCCGTTATTGCTAGCCATGGGGGCCACACTAACTATTGATGTCTTCGTGTTCCACAAGTCGCACGGGCCTGTAAGCTCAATCGTTTCATCTTTGTATCTGTTGTTATGTGCCCAGTAAATCTGGCTTTGCTATCTCGTGTCCTTCTTGATGTTGCATTTTGGGTGGCCAGCAGTGTAGTACCCAAGACAAAAACTAGTACTGTTTATTTTGGCATCCCGCATGCATGAAGGAATATATTGAACAGCCGTATGTCGAAATTGCCTCCTTCACCACTTGAAAACAAATATGATGAAACATCATTTAGAAATAAAGTAAATTTCAGTAAATTAGGACACAACGTGTCTGGAACGCGTTGGCCCAATTAAGCTGCCACCATTAACCGGAATCAATTGTACACACGCTTTGCTGCCAACACATGTATTGGGTTATTGCGAATGAAATCTCCGGAGCGAACGAGCAGTGGTAACAGGTCCCCACCACAACGGATTGGAACCACCCACAGGTGTTGAGGGTATTACGTCACAGAGTTACTATAAATAGTTAGCACGTGTGTGAAGAACAGGGTTCAGGCGTGGTTTGTTTGGGAGTAACGTGGCTTGCAAAGGAAACATACAGACGCTGGATTTGAGAGTCATCTTCCTGTATGAATAGAAACTGGACCATTCTGCAGTAATTGCCGCTCGAAACGTTAACAAAGCCTTTGGTGACACTACAGCATAGGAAGGAACCATTCGGCGATCGATGGTTTCTGAAGTTTCGAAGCGGAAATAACGGACCTGAAAAACGAAGCACCTGGTCACCGACCTGTTGCTGTTTCTGACGATGTACTCTTACGTGTGGTTGAAGAGGATCCCCGAAAAACGTGTCGTGAGATAGCGGCAGAGGTAGGTGTCCACCACACGACAGTTGTTTGGCGTCTGGTTGCGCTCGGTAAGGTAAAAAAGCTGGACATGTGGCTGCAGCATGAGTTGACAACTGCCAACAAGACTAGGCATTTGGAAGTCTGCACGCCGCTGCTTTCCAGGAATAAACAGGAACTTTTACTGCATCGAATCGTCACCTTCGAGGAGAAGTGGGTCCTTTTTGGTAATCGAAAGTGATCTGCACAATGGGTAAGCAAAGCACAGCGTGCAGGACGGCATTCTAAGCCACCCTGCACACTAAGAAGATGATGCTCCTTATCTGGTGGGCCACAGCCGGGATAAGTCTTCTGAGTTTCCTTGGCAAGAGGCCAAACCATCACTTCAGAACGTTATTGTGCTGAATTACACCAGATGCACCGGAAATTGCTGCAGAAACAACCGGCTTTGGTTAACAGACATGGTGTTCCTATTCTCCAGGAAAACGCCCGTCCTCATGTCGCACAACGAACGATGCTGACATTAGTCGCCTTGTGCAATGACGCACTGCCTTATCCTGCCTATTCCCTGGAATTGTCTCTGACAGACTAGCATCTGTTTCGTCTCCTGGATTCATTTCTGTCGGGGAAACAGTTCACGACAGACAACGACGTTCTACATGCAGTTGATGACTTCTTCGGGTCCCAGGCACAAGACTTTTCTCGTTCCGCGATCATGGCCTTGCCGGACAGATGGCAACTATGTGTCGATACCGAGGAGATTATTTTGCTTAGGTAAGTTGTCCTGCTTTTCTGTTCTCTCCGTCCACTTGTGCTGGTCCTTTTTCGGACCTTTCATTCGCACCAACCCAATAGCTCTCATACATTCAAGATAATTTCTAATTGCAACATAATTTTCAAGATTTTGCACAGGAGCAATCTCTTTGCACTGCCATAAACTCACTCCGGATCTACCAACACAGTAAAGCATTGTACTAAAATTTAGAACCAATGCATTTTTGCTGATTGAACTAACTAATTCTTAAGATTCAAGAAAGGATGGCAGACCGATTAGAATTTCGAAATTTGTTAAATGTTTCCAGAGAGGAAAGCTTCAAACATTTTCAACTTCTCAACGCCAACGTGGTGAAGGAGTTGCATTTCCTTAGGACACAAGACTTGATTTCACCTTTATCCGTGCTGACGTCTTAGTAGTGAAGTATGCGCTGAGATAACTACGTGCTCTTCCACACAAGACTGCAAAGGGGAAGTACAGTGAGAGAACTAGATTTAGCCTCACATTGCCGCACGCAATAAATTTGAAGTAAGAAATATTTCAATATAGTTAGCTAGAGCCAAGATCACTCCACTGTCTTTTCAAATTGTCATCTTTCTGCTACTTAAAGGTACGTAGGAAAAAATCAATATTGCACACATACAGGCTTAGAGTGCCAGTGAATTGCTTTTGTTATTTAACGACCACCACGAGCAACTCTAAGGGCTGTAAGAAGCCATTCGTCCCCAATTTAGAGTCACTCATTGTTGTTAACTTTTGTTTCCTTGTTCAACGACCACCATGAGCAACTCTAAGGGCTATAAGCAGCCGTTCGTCTCCAATTTAGAGTTGCTGATTGTTGTTAACTTTTGTTTCCTTGTCCAACGACAGCCATGAGCACCTCTAATGGCTACAAGCAGTCGTTCGTATCCAATTTTGAGGCACGCATTGTTGCTAACTTTTGTTTCCTTGTTCAACTACCACCATGAGCAACTTTAAGGGCTATAAGCAGCCGTTTGTCTCCAATTTAGAGTCACTAACTTTTGTTTCCTTGTTCGACGAACACCATGAGATACTCTAATGGGTACAAGAAGCCGTTCGTCTCCAATTTTGAGTCGCTGATTGTTGTTAACTTTTGTTTCCTTGTTCGACGACCACCATGAGCTACTCTAATGGGTGCAAGAAGCTGTTCGTCACCAATTTTGAGTCGCTGATTGTTGTTAACTTTTGTTTCCTTGTTCGACGACTACCATGAGCTACTCTAATGGGTGCAAGAAGCCGTTCGTCTCCAATTTTGAGTCGCTGATTGTTGTTAACTTTTGTTTCCTTGTTCGACGACTACCATGAGCTACTTTAATGGGTGCAAGAAGCCGTTCGTCTCCAATTTTGAGTCGCTGATTGTTGTTAACTTTTGTTTCCTTGTTCGACGACCACCATGAGCTACTCTAATGGGTACAAGAAGCTGTTCGTCTCCAATTTTGAGTCGCTGATTGTTGTTAACTTTTGTTTCCTTGTTCGACGACCACCATGAGCTACTCTAATGGGTGCAAGAAGCCGTTCGTCTCCAATTTTGAGTCACTGATTGTTGTTAACTTTTGTTTCCTTGTTCGACGACCACCATGAGCTACTCTAATGGGTACAAGAAGCCGTTCGTCTACAATTTTGAGTCACTGATTGTTGTTAACTTTTAGTTCCTTGTTTGACGACCACCATGAGCTGCTCTAATGGGTGCAAGAAACCGTTCGTCTCCAATTTTGAGTCACTGATTGTTGTTAACTTTTAGTTCCTTGTTCGACGACCACCATGAGCTATTCTAATGGGTGCAAGAAGCTGTTCGTCTCCAATTTTGAGTCGCTGATTGTTGTTAACTTTTGTTTCCTTGTTCGACGACTACCATGAGCTACTCTAATGGGTGCAAGAAGCTGTTCGTCTACAATTTTGAGTCGCTATTTGTTGTTAACTTTTGGTTCCTTGTTCGACGACCACCATGAGCTACTTTAATGGGTGCAAGAAGCCGTTCGTCTACAATTTTGAGTCACTGATTGTTGTTAACTTTTGTTTCCGTGTTCGACGACCACCATGAGCTACTCTAATGGGTGCAAGAAGCCGTTCTTCTACAATTTTGAGTCGCTGATTGTTGTTAACTTTTGTTTCCTTGTTCGACGACCACCATGAGCTACTCTAAAGGGTGCAAGAAGCTGTTCGTCTCCAATTTTGAGTCACTGATTGTTGTTAACTTTTGGTTCCTTGTTCGACGACCACCATGAGCTACTTTAATGGGTGCAAGAAGCCGTTCGTCTACAATTTTGAGTCACTGATTGTTGTTAACTTTTGTTTCCGTGTTCGACGACCACCATGAGCTACTCTAACGGGTACAAGAAGCTGTTCGTCTCCAATTTTGAGTCGCTGATTGTTGTTAACGTTTGTTTCCTTGTTCGACGAATACCATGAGCTACTCTAATGGGTGCAAGAAGCCGTTCGTCTCCAATTTTGAGTCACTGATTGTTGTTAACTTTTGTTTCCTTGTTCGACGACCACCATGAGCTACTTTAATGGGTGCAAGAAGCCGTTCGTCTACAATTTTGAGTCGCTGATTGTTGTTAACTTTTGTTTCCTTGTTCGACAAACACCATGAGCTACTTTAACGGGTACAAGCAGTCGTTCGTCTCCAATTTTGAATCACTGACTTTTGTTAACGTTTGTTTCCTTGTTCGACGACCACCATGAACAACTCTAAGGGCTATAAGAAGTCTCCTATTCTAATATAGGGCCACTGGCTATTGAATATAGGGCCACTGGCTCAATCAAAGGGTCGGAACCAGTGCCATCAAACAAGCGCACCATCGATGCGTCATCCGGGACAAGGAGCGCGGGCCCTTTTTGGTCGATAGATCGGAAGATGGCATCTCATACTACTCGTGGCCACCAAAAGAGCCTTTTTTAGGTTCAGCTATGTTCCTTCATACCATATTTTAAAAAAAGAAACGTGTTGCTCTGATGAATATAGAGTGTGAGTATGTACAGTGAACAAAGTCACTAGCGATTTATTAAGAGAAACATTCAAGAATCATTAAAACCAGTATTGTATCATGTTTCTTTTTTTTTTCTCTGTTTGTGTGCAATGTTATTATTAAGAAAAATCTTTTTCAGCGGATTAACAGTTTTCTTGAAAGACATGAAGCAGAATAATAGCGTATATTGTAGTTCAGATAAATTTGGATTTCCTTTATGTTGAAACCATCAACATTGCAAACGATTACTTTTAAAACTCACGTTTCTCTAAGTAAAATGTAACTTTGAAGTAAATGTTCCCACAGTATCACGAGGAAATGCGTAGGAAAGATACTGTGCGTGCTGTAAGAAAGAATGTCCTCGCTTATCAACGCCGATTATGATTGCACAGGTACTAAAGGAGAAGCTTGATTTAAGAATTGACGCGATAACGCATGATGTCATGTATTATTTTCGTGAAAGTTCCTTTATTCTTAGAAAATAGCAAGGGTATTTGTTTGAATAAAATAAGGTATCTTGTAGTACCTCCAAATTCCTGAAGTCACTAGGTGTCAGTCAGTTGATATTTACAGCGGCCGTTCAATAAAAACTGAGAGTAAAATCACACAAAATATGTGTCACTCTTTCTCAAAGTATCTTCCCTCGGCTGATATGCAACGGTCCCATCGTTCAGTACACTTTTCAAACCATGTGGCGAAGGCATTTTGCGGAAGCTTCTTTAGCGACCCCTGTACATCTCGAATAACGTCAGCATCTGTGTTGAATGTTGCGCCACGGAACTTCCCTTCATTGTTGGAAACAACCAGAAATCGCACGGGGCGAGGTCAGGACAGTAGGCAGGTTGTTGCATAATTTCAATACTGCATTTCGTAAGAAAATTTTGAACACAAGAAGTCACATGTGGGCGAACATTATCGTGGTCCGCTTGCCCACACGTTCCGGTCGCTTAATCGATATGTGTCATCGCAGACGCTTCAACACTGAAATGTAATACTCAGCATTGACAGTCATTTGTGGAGAAACGGTATGCAGGTAGACTACACGTTTATGATCAAAGAAAATTATCATCATCATCATCCCAGACGATTTGGTTTGGCGGGATTTTTTCAGAGGAGGCGAGCCTGTGTGTTTCCAGACACTCATTGCGCGCTTCATGAGGGGTCGAAATAGTGGACCCATGTCTCATCGGCAGTTATTACTGTGTTTAGAAAATTTGGATCCTTTGCAATCATTTGTTTCCACTCATGACACACTTGAACTCTGGTTAACAATTGTTCTCTCGTCAGGGGATGAGGTACCCATATGAAACACACACGATGCAGCAGGAATTTGTCGCGTAGATTGCGAAATGCCGACGTTTTTGAAATATCAGTTGGCGCCGCTGTGTCTTCACACGTCATTCGTCTATTTTCTTGCAGGATTGCCCAAACAGTATTAACAATACACTCCGTAACAACACTTTCAGGGCGACCAGGCCTAGGATCGAGTTGTGCCGACAAACGCTGTTTTTTGAAATCATGGTGCCATCTAAAAATCGTTGACTCACCCAAACATTTATCTTTTTAAGCTTTTTTCATTCAGTTAACTGTTTCTGTAGCCGTTTTACCCAAACGATAGCAAAAGTTAATCGCACAACGCATTTCCCTCCTTAACTCTGAATCACCCACCTCCATAGCTGTATGGCGAAATGCAGACGTACCTTAAACAACTGCGCAATTAGAAATCTAGAATCCTCTACCGCTGGCTGCCCCGGTGGCGCAGTGGTCTAAGCGATGGCCTCTGATCATTCGTTCGAAAGGGGTCCGGGTTCGAATCCCGGTGAGGCATGGATGTTGTGTTTGTCTTACGGTACTGGCTCTCTCCCTTCCCTGGTACCAGTGACCCTAAATTAGGGACGGACGACTGCTTATAGCCCACTGAGTTGCTCGTGGTGGTCGTTAAGCATCCATCCAATCCAATCCAATCCTCTACCGCTGCTAATAACTGTTGTCATAGATACTTCCTTAATTCAGTAAGTCGTCTGGGTGGTTATTTTGCCCCTTCCTACTGTTGCCAACTCAAAAAATATTACTCTCAGTTTTTATGGAACGGCCTTTGCATAATCGGGCATATCAACGGTTCTCAAACTTCTAGCACCGTGGAGTCCTTTTTCCCCAAGGACAAGACTGCTGAGCCCCATCATTTTTTCTATGCCTGCATTTATATTCAATGGAAAATTTTGTTTATACAGGCTGTGACGATTTAAGAATTTCATTTTTGAGAAATACAGGAGGTATTGGTTTCATTTCTGAAAAGTACTGGTTTTATTTTGCTAAGAGCATACGTAACACTTCTAGTGTTTCTGATATTTTATTGTACTATTCTTTCATAATAAGACCAATAGAGATCAAAGAAGAAAGAAACTGCTATTACAATGCACGGCAAGTATTCGTGAGAAAAATGATTGAATTACTGTCCTCAATGCGACGAGTGCAGTTGTTTCTTCTCTTTACAAATTTCTTTCACGTCCGGCTCTGCACCCACTCTGTTGCGATACTTGGATTTTGTGGAAACAGGTTGAAAAAGCCAGTTTCGCACAGATACGTACTGAGAGAGGAAAGGAGTGTTATAACCGCCTTCTGTGTAAAGCATGGATACTCTTTCTTGACGCTGCATCAAAACTCACTCAATGGTAGTTTATCAAACTGAAAGGACAAATTATTACGTACATCCCGGTGAAAATACTCAAAGCAGCAGGACAGTAACAAATCGCTGTGTGCAGGATAACTGGTTGGGGCTATAAATACAATGGTTCGGTACGCACAGGAATACATTCCGTCAAGTGTCAGCATGTGTTGAGGACGAGTCTTAAGTGAGTTTGATCGAGGTCAAGTCGTGGGAGCCAGGAAGGCCGGATGTTTAATCAGCGCAACGGCGAAACTGCTAGGAATTCCTCGACAAGCTGTAGCAAATGTGTACCAGGAGTACTTAAGTCCCGGCAAAACCGCTAACAGTGGGGTGAAATGTGGACGTAAAAGTGCATTGGAAGATCGAGGGCGTCGACGATTGGCCCGCTTCGTACAGACGAATCGGAAGGTTCGTTTGTAGCAAACCACCTCACAATTCAATGAAAGAGCATCCACAAGCCTATGCTCAAAGACAATCCGTCGACATATGGCACAACTCGGCTTGGGAAGTCGACGACCACATCGTGTCCCGATGTTAACGGCCCAGCATCGCATGATTCGTCTGAAGTTTGTGAGGGCCCATCAAAACTGGAGCCTGGATGAGTGGAAACGCGTCGTATTGTCTGACGAATCCCGTTTCACATTGTGTCGCGCCGATGCAAGGCAGTATGTGTGGCACGAAGCTATGGAGCCCGGAAGCCAAGTTGGGGTACTACAGGCCGGTGGAGGCAGTGCAAGTCTTTGGAGAGCTATCACGTGGTCCGGTATGGGTCCCTTGGCACCTCCTGAGTCTTCCGTCACTGGTTCCAGCTATGTGCAGCTCCTGGCCGACCATCTCCACCCTTTCATTACGTGTCTCTGTCCGGTCCAAGTTCCGATCTTTCAACAGAGGAAAACGCTCCACACCCATCGATCTCGGCTAGCGACAGACTGGCTCCAGGAGCATAGCAGTGAGCTTTCCATACTCGCATGGCCCCCTCGCTCACCGGACATGAACCCAATACAGAATTTGTGAGACGTATTTGAACGAGCTGATCGTGATCAACCATTCCCACCTACATCTCTGCCTGTTCTACGCCAAGCACTCTTAGATTGTTGGTCAGCGATACCTGAGTCTGTGTTTCGGAACCTCATTGCGTCCGTACCACGACGTTTGGATGCTGTCCTGCGTGCAAAAGGTGGTGCCACACGCTATTAGGTGGGTATACGTAATAATTTGTTCTTTTAGTATATGTCAGATTGATAAGATTTTCAAATTCACTTGCAGCCATGCTTCGAGCTTTGTCTTTAACTGCAAACGGACTTTTCACCCATGTATAATTTTCCAAATTCTCATACATTGCATTTGGGAAGGACTGCAAGAGGGCATCACTTATTTCTTGTAAGTGCCGGTTGAATTCTCCAAAAATCTCGTCAGATTTATGGATGCTTCCTTCGAGTTCTTCCAGGAAGTCCGTCAGTATTGGGAAGCTATCAGTTTCACGGTTTAGGAAACAAGCAGTCAAGAAGTGCGCCTTTCTTTTGAATACAACGAATTTTGTCAAAAGCAGTGAACAGAGTTGGAAACGGGTCAAACATTTTGAATCCGGACCCGACCCAGTCCCGGACGTCATCTTCGGTTGTATGGAAATCAAGCAAATGTATTATAAGAACGTATAATTTACTCACTTACTTACAGGAAGTATTGAAACTGTCGTCCTTCATTTGCAAAATATAACCTAATTTTGAACATGGCAATTCGTTTTTTGTTGTAACTATGACAAGGATAGTAAGTGAGATAACATCCGAACACTTGAAAATTTCCTCGTCCTGGAGCAGGAATGGAACCCGCATCTCCCAGATAACGCCCGGGTATGCTAACCATTACACTACCCAGAACGACCAAGTCTCAAGTTTCCGATTAATTTTAATATAACCATCACAGGATTCGCTAAACCATCGCAGGATTCGACTAGTGAATCCTGTGATGGTCACGTTTATGATTAATTTCAATATAACCATCACTGGATTCGACTAGCGAATCCTGTGATGGTTATATTTAAATTAATCGGAAACTTGAAACCTGGTCGTTCTCGGTGGTGTAACGGTTATCATACCCGGCGCTGTCTGGGAGACGCGGATTTGAATCCCGCTCCAGGACGACAAGATTTTCAAGTTTTCGGATATTATCTGACTTACCATCTTTGTCATATTTGCAGCAAAAAACGGATTGTCATCTTCAAAATTTGTGTTATATGGTGTAATCCCGTATTTCATTCATGATAACCTAATTTATTTTATACATGTTTCCAAACACATCTGCGAGAGCCAAAACGTCCCTCCGCAGTGCAATGCTGTTCCACCTAATTTTGTTGGCGCTACAGTAAAAATATTTGAATTAAGCAACTTGGTGTATATTTAATTGCAGTTTTTGCTGTTCTTTTGATTGCATATCAAGTTTCAGAATATGTTTCACAGCAATACCAGTTTTCACAAGTTTCTTATGAGTTGAAAGTTTCCAAAATGTGGATGTTGTTTTCATCATTGCCCCTCAGAAGGACGAAACGTTTTCTTCCTTCTGGAGACACTCTTCCTTCATATTGCATAACAAATCATTTTTCATTCTGCTGGCATCAGCACCAAGCACAAAATTACACAGTGCGCCCTTTTCTTTGATAATTTTTTTTTTTTTTTTTTTTTTTTTTTTTTGCTTTTCAAAAATCAAACGGAAATAAAATTCGGTCGAAATCGGATCTGGAACACCTTGACCCAACCCGTTGGACTCCCTAGAAATTGACGATTCCTTGACCCGCTTGTACGGTGACACATGACCCAGTTTCAATCCGTGGAAGCGAAAGCAGTGGCATTCTTTTCTTGGAGACCGAGGTTAACGTCATTAATTTTTTCTGAATGTCAGCTAAATATGCAAGTCTAACCAACCAGAGATCATCTTTCAGCCAATCTTCCAAGCCGAAACGGTGACCAATGAGGAAAGTGCGCACTTCAGCTCTCATTATGTACATTCATTGTATAACGAAATTCAGAAAGGACGTGGATTTTTCCAGAGTATTTTCGATGTTGAACAGGACGATATCACGAGGGAATATTGACTGAACGCACTGAGGAGCACACTGAGCAGTATACACAGTGTGGCAAAGAATTTTTAAGACCGCGTCTGTAAAATGAAATAGAAACAAGAAATTGTAATTTGTTTTGGTTTGTTATTCAAAATAAGTCCCTCCAACTTCAATAAACTTGTTACAGCGATTTAATAATGATTCGAATGCCTGTTCCAGTTCACTTTCCGGAATTGCCTCCAAATCACGCGTCGAAGCTGTTTGTATGGTCGAAATATCATCAAAATAACACCCTTTTAACGTCCTTTTAAGTTTTGGGAATAAAGAAAAGTCGCAGGGTGCTAAAGCAGGCGAATACGGTGGAGGATTCAACACACAGACGTTATTTTTTGTCAAACAATCTACGAACAAGAAGTGAGGTGTGACTGGGTGCATTATCGTGCAACAAACACCAACTGTTTTCATCCCAATATTCTGGATGAATGCGAGGTATTCTGCCCATCCAATGCCTTAAAACATTTAAATAAAACTCACCAGTAATTATTTGTCCACTTGGAACAAATTCTTTGTTGATAATACCCTTTCTATCGAAGAATGTAATGAGCATTGTTTTGATTTTCGATGGAACTTTTCTTGTTTTATTGGCTTGTGGTGAGTTTTTTGACTTCCATTCCGCACTTTGTCGCTTTGTTTTAGGATCATATTGAAAACATACCATGTTTCATCACCAGTAACAATCAATTTTAAGAAGTTTGGATCATTTTCAGCGGCTGAAATGATGTCTCTGCAATGTGCACTTCTCCTTGATTTTTGTTCATTGGTTAACGTGTATGGAACAAATTTAGCACAGACTTTTGTTTTGCCCAAATCTTCATGGAGGATGGTTCGAATCGCTTCTTTGTTGATGTTTAAAGACTCTTCAATCATTCTTAGTGACGCACATTGATTGTTTTTCCACGAAATCACGCACTTTTTCAATAATCTCAGGTGTCCTAGATGAACTTGGTCTTCCGGTATACGTAACATCTTCTAGCGTATCTCTTCCGTCCGTTTGTGCCACAGGGAAGCATTTGATCTACTTAAACAAAATTCACCGTAAACTTGTTTCATCATTTGGTACGTTTCCGAGGCACTTTTACCAAGTTTTGCGTAAAATTTAATAACAGCCCTTTGTTCCATCTTAATAATTCAACATGAAAAAAATTTTACTTCTCTAATGAACGGCCGTTTCGTTTGAGTTACTTTAACAACTGCGCAGTACGTTTGGCAGAAAGCAAGCAGATGGTCACGGTTTATAACGCATTCGGGATTATACTGGTGCTGCCACCGTAGGCTGAAATCTAGCGCCAGTCTTAAAAATTCTTTGACGCACTGTGTATGTGCTGCTTCAAAACTAAATTACCTACGACCCAGTAATTTTTTTATAAGCAGTCGTCCGTCCTTAATTTAGGGACACTGGTTCCAGGAAAGAGAGAGAGCCAGTGCCGTAAGGCACACACAACATTCATCATTCATCGGGATTAGAACCCGGACCCATCTCGGACGAATGGTTATAAGCCATCGCTTAGACCATTGCGCCACCCGGGCGGCACAGTAATTCTTCTTTCAGAGCGGCCTTAGGATCCTTCGTGATTTGATGGAAAAGTTACGATTCTTCATGCTTTGAAACTAGCGTCAAGGTTCTTGGAGTTCTGAAAGCAGTGTCATAATTCTTTATACATCGAGAGTAGTGTCAAGGTTCGTTAATGCTTTAAAAATTCTTGGTGCTTTGAAAGTAGGGTGTATTCTTCGTATTTTGAAAGTAATGTCAAAATTCCTCTTGCTTATAAAATAACGTGGACAGAGCGATGACATCGTCTATTTACATTATCTCCACGTATTTTAAGTATATTCACAATATTCCTCTTGAAGGTATCAGCAGGACTGCTTATGAAAGAAATATCACGATTATTCATGCTATGAGGATAGAGTCAATATGTCAAGTTTGGCTTTTGATTTGCAATTTGTAGGAACACCACACGAGAAGCTCGAATGGCTGTTAGAAGCTCCCCGTCACTAACTTAAGGTCACTGGTTCCAGAAAAATAACAAAAACTATCGACGCTGGATAAACACACCAATTACTCCTCATCCAGTACTCAAAACCTGGTCCATCTGGGGCAAATAATCAGAAGCCAGCGCCTCAGACCATTCGTCCACCGATGCGGCGACGGGATTCCTCACACCTCACTAATACTTGGAAAGTAATGCAAGAATTTTTCATGATTCCAGATTAGGGTCAGAATTCTTTATTCATTGAATGGTGGTATTGGGATTCTTTTGCTTTGAGAATAGCAGGAGAATTCTTCGTTATTTCATAGTAGTGTTATGAATTTTCATGCTTTAAGAGTGGAGGCAGGAGTATCCCTTCTTTCCCAGTAAAATCACTTACTGGGAAAGAAGGGATTGATTGTGCTCTTGGAGCAATGCACGTATTAACCATTCTGTAAGATTAGTGAAAAAGTTTTCATATTGTAAAATAATGTCAGGAATCTTCATAGCTTGATTATTGGATTCGTCCTGCTGAGGGAGGGCTGCCAAGATTCTTCATGTCCTGATTCTACATTTAGCTTTTACAGAAGTGTTAGCATTTGTCATATTTTAAGGATTATTTATAATTTCAGAACTATAGAAACTTCTTGGAGACGTTCTATTGCCAAAATATCTATCTTTTGGCAATAGAACGATCTATCTCGTTCGGTGGTGTGCCCCGGCTGCGGCAATCGCTCACGTCGGTCCGTCCGTTCCTCCTGCACCCACCGAATCCATACTCGCCTCACTGTGGCTGGATGTCGTCCCACACGGGTGCCGATGTCTCGCTACGATAAACCGCTGTCGCGATAAGCCACTATTCGTCCTCTGTCGAACTCCGAAACGTGCTGGAATGACCGCCGTATTCTGCAACGAGGCATCAGGAAGCGTCCCACCCACAGGTCCAGCAGCACAACACACTTCCACTACTTACACCCCGCCTTCTGTGCACCCTTCTTATAGTGCTTCTCGGTGGCGTGCCGGGCGCACATTATTTGCATATGCCCTGCAATGCTAATTGTTTGCATGTCCTCTCGCGGGCGACGCATGCTGCGAATTTCAGGCCAATCGGATACTTCCTTCTTGGTGTTGCATTTTGGGTGGCCAGCAGTGTAGTTTTTGTCTTTTCCACCTGTGTAGGTTGTTTTAGGCTGATAACGCAGACCTGTTGTTCAGAAGCAAAAGTGAGTTACAGAGTATGTTTTTTCAGGATGGGGGAAGTATTTGTGAAATTCCGACTGAAGAAAGTAAGGCGAAAGTCTATCATGATTCATAAGCTAGGAACGATTAGTACTGAATGCAACATTAGTCTCAACGGCACGGAATTGGACTAATGAAATGTGTTTGTGTATTTATGAAGGATGTGTGGCAAGGGAAACAGATTAAAAGATGAAATTAAAAAGCAACTCAAATCAGTTTGCAAAGCTGCTTTAGGAAAATCTCACAAGACTGATTTGTTCTAAAAAGGATTCCCAAGTGGCTGTTCATGAAAGTGTAATTGACAGGGTAGGCAAAATAGTCCTTCATGTGCTGCAGAAATGCGACATTTTTGCGGTGGGGAGCTGCGGAAAGACTCGTTCTGATCATGTGCTAAATGAAATATAAGGCACTTTAGAATTCGGTTTCCATTTTCTTTGTTCATAGTGTTTAGTTGGTTTTAAATGCGCAGAACAGTCACGATAAGATTTTCCTTTTAAAATTACTGTGGCTGCATATTCAGAGCGTGAACATCTCTTACGTAGACCTCTAATTTTATCTTCCTTTTGAATTTCTGTTTCATAGGTAAATCTCGTTACTTCTCGGTTAGATATTTTCTTACTGAATGGCACATTACTTTCTCGAACAACATGTACGTTTCGACAGCGCTGATGGTGAGCAAAAATGAAAATTGAAAGCTAAGACTCTGATATTCTTGAAGGTGGAAATAAGGAAGATGACACCAAATGTTTGGTTGTAATGAGCCCGTCTTTTGAATCGTTTCCGACATGAATAACACATTTAAAAGTTATTCACGGTCATTAGAACCCATTACAGAAAATGCAAATAGATAAACCGCATTTCTACAACCAATAAAACATCGAGAAACCGAAACAGTTACTTTTCCTCCGCTAGTGATTAAAACGTCTGCTACAGAAATTAACAATTTGCGCTCAAATAATTTCTGTTAGCTGAAAAAACAAATCAAAGTGTTTTTTATATCAAACAAATAGAAGAATAGATATAGAGGAAAACATTATCTAACTACACCCCGTAGCGGAAGAATTTTGAATAATGGAAAAGAAGAAAATATATGAAAGATATTCTTCACACGAAAAGATTTATAAAGAAAAATGAAGTTTTCAGATACGTCTCTTGGAAACAGAGATAGCGACAAAAAGGTTTTGGCATTACTGCCCCCTAACGAGTAGATTGTGCACTATTTTAAGAAAGATATTTCCCAGGTTTTCTGTAAAGAGCGGCATACAGTAAAAACAGAAATTTTTCAAAATGATTTTTAGGACCGGAGATACAGCATCTAACAGAAGCACACACTTACACCACCTAGCGCGAGAACTGTGAACTACAAAACCTCACGAGTAGAGGCAAAGTGTTTCGCAAACTAAATAATACACGGCATTTAAATTTTTTTTTTAAATCGGACTTATAAAAGCGCAGATATTAACAAAAATCGATAAGGCGTTTGCGCCCCTAGCGGGAAGACCGCGCACTATTTTTGGCAATAAATGTAGACAAAATGTTTTGGCAGTTACTTGTATCTTACCGAACGAGGATTTTCTAAATCTGATTTTTAGATTCACAGCTGCTAATCTGCTGCAAACTGAAATTTGAAGTTATGCTCTGTTAAGGGCATACGTGCGCGTTAAGAAAATGTTGGTACACTGCCAGACAATTGCTAAGGACGGATGACAATAGCAACGATAGCAACCATAAAATGGAAGGCAGGAAAATGTGGAAATTAGCATAAGTGCGGGATACAGTAAGACGTGTTGTGCGTATGCAAATTTTGGATTGCCGAACTTGTTCGTGATGTCATAGCGCTGATAAGCGATATAAAGGATTTGACGCGTATTGACCGTTGTTGTTCAAACGCAAAGTTGAAAGGGAAAGAATCAATTGACGAACTTGTAATTTTCAGTATGTCTTCCCGACATCACCTAGATGATTTTACGCGTGGCCGTATTATTGGCAAGATTGAAGAAGGGCGAAAAATAACAGATGTTGCCAGGAAATTCGACGTCAGCCACAGTGTTGTTTCAAGGCTTTGGAAATCATTTCAAACAAATGGAGAGTGTAGCAAACGTCACGGGGGAGGTCGTGTTCGCAGTACGACACCTGCAGAAGATCGGTACATAGTGCTATCAACAAAAAGAGACCGGCGCAGCACAGCTAGTGAGGTAGCAAATCAGTTTATGGCTGCTACTGGCAAGCGGATCTCCCGAAAAACTTTCGCCAGACGTTTGCATGAAGGAGGACTATGCGCCCGCCGTCCTGTTGTGTGCATCCCATTGTCCAGACGTCACCGTACCGCCCGTTTGCAATGGTGCCATCAACATCGTGATTGGACTGATAACGACTGGTCTGCTGTCCTCTTCTCAGATGAGAGTAGATACAGTCTATCGTCTGATTGTCGACGACAACTGATCTGGCGTGATAGTGGTACTGCATATTGTCCAGCAAACATACAGGAAAGGGACCGATATCCGACATGTAGTGTCATGGTATGGGCTGGCATCATGATCAATGGCCGTACGTCCCTCTATGTGCTTCCAACTGGGACTATGACTGGCCAACGATACATTAATGATGTTCTGCTACCTCATGTTCGCATGTTCCGTGGTGCTGTCGGGGATAGATTCATTTTCGTGGACGACAACGCAACATGTCATCGAACAGTCGCTGTCCAGGAGTGTCTTAAGAGCGAGGATATTCAACGCCTCGTATGGCCAGCACGTTCTCCAGATCTGAATCCCATTGAAGATGTGTGGGATGCTTTGGGGAGGAGTCTTGCTGGTCGCCAATGCCCTCCAATAAACAAGGACACCCTCATCCGTGCACTGACAGAGGAATGGGATAAATTACCCCAACAGCTGCTTGATAATGTTGTGCAAAGCATGACACGACGTGTGGAATCTTGCATCGCCCTCCATGGTGGCCATGTCCCGTATTGACATCTTACGCCGGAACGCCTGCGGACGGTAATTGCATTTTTTTCACGTTTACGTATTCTGCACAAAATGGCGTGTTTGTGCCTTGAACACGTTCCAAAGCCTTCTGGATTTCAGAGCACAATAAATTGTCTTTCTTGTAATGTCCTGGCATTCTGACATTATTTTATTTCACTTGGCATCCAACCACACTAACTTTTTTATGCGCTATATAGCCGTTTATGATCCGTCCTTAGCAATTGTCCAGCAGTGTATTACATGCAAATATTTACACGCAAAACGCTCTCCGATGAAGAAAAACAATTTTCATATCGGGCTGCTAGAATCAGAGATACTGACAAAAATAAGATATACATATACTCCCTCTGGAGAAAAGTTATGCATTATTTTCAGTACTGGATATTCTCAAGGAGCTTGTCGTGTTGAACGGTATCTTGCCGTGAAAGATTTTTTTAATCGAGCTTTCAGAAACGCTGATATTGCTAAAACTGTATCTAATCTATAAAGCTGAATGTTTGTTTGTCCAATATGCAAATCTACAGTTTTCAATTTATAACCACCAAACTTGATATACTATCTCTTGGTACTTTAACTCAGAACATGGCGGTTTTTTGAAGGGGTCGGAGCCCGGGATCAAAGAACCCCCATACAAAATTTTCGTGAAAAGTTCCATTTTTTGTTTTGTTTTTTAATTTGAGTTGGTATGCTATCTCATGGTACTCTAACTTAGACCGTAGATGGTTTTTGAAGGAGCCGCAGCACGGCGTCAAGGGGCCGCCATACAAAATTTTCGTAAAAAGTTCCATTTTTTACTTTTGGTATTTTAAATTCGAATTTAATACTTTTTGTTCAAATCTACAGTTTTCAATTTGGAACCCCCAAATTCGGATGCTATCTCATGGTACTGTAACTTAGACCGTAGACAGTTTTTGGAAGGGGTTGGAACCCGTCGTGAAGGTACCCCGATATTAAATTTTCGTAAAAAGTTCCAGTTTTTATTTTTTTATTTTGAATTCGAATTTAATACTTTTTATTGTGATAAATGCAAGAATTGATTTTTTTGTAACAAGTGCTTTCCAATGAAGAACTGCAACACAATTCAGCATCGGAACTTAAGGTAAGTAAACAACAAAAATCAAACGGAAAAACTAAAAAATACTATGTAGCTTATAACTCTACAGAGAGTAAAATTCAAATTCAGTGAAGGAATGAAATACAGTATTAGGTACAGTTCATGCCGTAAAACATTAATCGTCTTCATTTGATTTGTACAAAATTTAGATAGCAAATTATCACCAAATTCTCGCAAGCAACACCAGGCAATTTAGCTAATCAGAAATAAAAATATGCACTTTCGTCCCCTAGCGAAGAAAAACTGTTCTTTAAAAAGTTTTAAATTGTATGCACAGCATTTCCTACCAGGAGCGCTCTTTAGGAGCAGAGATATCGATGAAATAGCAATTTAACTTTACGCACCCTAACAGAAAAATTGTGCTCTACTTGAAAAAGAAATTGTACCCAAAATAGTCTTCATCATTAATGATATCGAATGGAAGAAATAATTTTTTAATCGGATGTTCACGAGCAAATATACTGAATAAAATGTATTTTAAAGTGAATAGCATCTGCATTTACCCCCTCTGGTGGCGAATTTCGAATCGTAGAAACACCAGAAAGCAAGGATCATCGTTCTCACATCTCAAGCTTCCTAGCGCAAAAGAAGTTTTCAAATCCAAGCAATAGTTAAAGAGATATGGTGTCCACAAGCGGACTGACGAAGAAAATGATAACGTAACACGACCTTTTTCTACAAAAGACGTGCTAAGAAAACAGGGAAATATCGCAGATTTTGCATATATTGTGGAGACTGCTATGTGCATAAAATTGTACGATCTTGCTGCCACGATAAGATGATGTTTTATGAATTGATGATTGCCAACTGAAACTACGTAAAGAAGACATTTTTAGTATATTTTTGAGTGTATTTTTTTTGAGGGGGAGTACCTCACGTGCATTATTACTACTACAAGTTTTTGAAGAATAAACCCGTCAAAATTTCATCAAAAATGTAGATTCTTTTGATTATCGCTGTTGATTTCAATAAGTGAGGTTTAGTTGATCATGCTAAATGTTCAACAAGTTTAAATAAGGACATTAATTAATTAACAAAAACAAAATATTTAAGCAGTATGCTACGCATCTTATTTTTAAAAACATTTCGCATAAAATTCACGTGGTTATTTTCGATTCACTAAAAATGAGATTTGCAGCACATCTCTACTTAACTAAAAATCAACACGATATCATCAGCATATTGTTATTAAGATGTTGATATCTTATAAATCAATAGATGATAGACGTTAATCATTAAAACTCGATAATTGTAAAAATCGTCTTACCGTAATCTCTTTTATGAGGAATCTTTGAGTAGCGAGATCTCGCAGCAATAGGAGCCATTCCAGAAAAGGGCACCAGGCTTAAAGCTGCAAAAAAAGAAATATTTGCATAGATGTTGTTTATTGAAATGCTGACATATAGGTTTCTCTATCTATCAACTTAAAAAGAACAAAATAAAAATAAAGCACTACATTCCCCGCAGGACGTTGCCAATGACCACATAACAGGCCCCAAGGTTTTCTAAAAAATAAGTAATGTGTAACACAACGTGTGATAAAAAATATCCAGACTGGATTTATTAAAAAAAAAAAAGTACAAGACTTAGAGTTTTGAAACTTAATCGCCTTCGAAGTAGTTCCCTTCCGCAGCCATACACTTAGTCCAGCGTTGTTTCCACTGCTTGAAGCATTTTTGGAAGTTACCTTCTGAAATTGGGTACAGCAGTTTTGTCGCATTCTGTTGTATCTCTTCAACATCTTGAAATATCTTAACTTTCAGGAGGTATTTGATTTTGCGAAGAGAAAGAAGTCGCAGGGAGCGAGTTCTGGAGAATAGGGTTGTTATCGGACCTCTCTAATGCGGTTCTTACGAAGAAACTGCTGCACAAGTTGCGAAGCATGTGTAGGCGCGTTATCATGGTGGAGTCACCACCGGCATGAAGTGCCTGGTTTTTCCGACGATTTGCGTTCCCCAAACACCGCAAAACTTGATCGTAGTTACTTCCTATTGATTGTATGGCCTGATATAGCGTATTCATGATTCACAATTTCATCATGATTGAAAAAAAAACAAAAAAAATCAGCATCGTCTTAACATTGCTGAGGTGCTTTTTTGAGGTCTGAGACTAAGGTCTTCCACTCTCTCTAAAGACTGGAACTTAATTTCGTAGTCATACCCGTAAATGCGCGATTCATCACCAGTTATGATAGTTTATAAAAGGCTTTCGTCGTTTTCGACCCACTCAAGCAGGCACTAGAAGCTGAAACACGGGCCTGTTTTTGCTCAACTGAGAGCAATCGTGGCACAAGTTTCGCTGAGACGCGTCTCATTCCCAAATCGACCGTAATCAACTTAACTGAACCGACACTAATGTTGAACTCATCAGATAACTAACGAATATTGATTCCGCGATTTCCCAGCTCAGCTGTGCACACAGGTTCGACGTTGTTTCAACGTTTGCTGGTTGCGGGGCCTACCAGACCGTGAATCACTCTCAAAACTTGCACGACCGTATTTAAAACGTTTATACCCATGAGCCGTTACATTATAACCATCTCAAGCATAGAGAAATGAGCGAACGGTGGCACAGGTGAAGTTCACAGAGTAGCATATACGCAAGGCGAGGACCGGGTTTCAGTTAGTAGAGTGTTCGGAGTCAGAATGAGAAAAAAGCTGCCGATTTATCGGAGTTTGATAAAGGAAAATTTGTAATGGGTTGTTCACTCGTCGCTGTAGTGAGTACTTATCAAAAGTGGTGCACAAATGGCCAATTGACGAACCGTCGTCTATAGCCGTGTGTCGTCCGCGGCTCATTGATGCCACAGGGGAACGGAGACTGTCGCGCATTGTTCACAGTGACCACAATGCCACAGTGCGGCAAATCACACGCAGCTACAGCAATGGTTATCAGGGCAATGTGTCACAGCACACAGTTCATCGCAGTCTTGTGCGCATGGGCCTGCGTAGCCGAAGACGCAGCTGGGTCCCCATGCTCACTGCACATCATCGCCAACAACGCATGAAATGGGCCCAAGATCATCGAGATTGGACCGTGGATGATTGGAAGAAAGTGGCCTGGTCTGACGAATCAAGATTCCTGGTGCATCTCATAGACGGCCGAGCGTGGATAAGCCGATTACCAACGGAGTCTATGGCACCTTCTATGGAACAAGGGGTGGTTCGTGGAACATGCTGGTGACTTTCTGTTAATGCCCTGGCCTCCACATTCACATGACATGGACCCAATCGAACATTTGCAGTTCGATTTCGAAAAGTTGGTTGGCGCTAAAGCACTATCACCCCGAAATGTACGTGAACTCGAGGAGCTGCTGTTGCCATTATGATACCAGATACCCGAGGATACTTATCGCCACCCCATCAAATCGATGCCGTCCTAGTATCCGCTGTTTTGTGGGCTAAAGGGGTTCCTACAGCTTATTAGGTAGTTGGTCATAATGTAATGGCTCGTGGATGATTACCAGTCATAAACTTATGCACGACTCATATGATACTACCAATAGACTTTCTGTAACTTGAAGTGGTCTAAGTGTCTTTGTAAGATTTACTAAATTTAACGCAAATTCGTTGATCAATTTTTTCCGACATGACAGATCCGAAAAACAGCTTCATACACGTGAAAAGCATAGTACTTCTGAAAAAGAATCGAAAGATTAGGGGAGACGTGACTCACGGAACATGCGTAGTAAGCTCCAAGGTCAACCTGTGACAAACCACTTCCTCCTGTGTCTGTCTCGTTATTCCGAACTTGGTACCTAAACCAGTCAGGATAATTCAAATCAGATACTACAGTCTTGTGACGATTATACATACTTTAAAATAATACAACGGTTGTCTCAAATATTTTAATTTTTGGAGTCGACCAAGGTTTCGTTAAGCTCTAGCCTAGCTTTATCAGGACGAGCGGCACGTAAATATTCAAATCGTACCCGACATCATTAATGGTATTTACAGTCGCGGATTTTGGTTAGTTGCCTCCACGCGCTTGATAGATATAGTGTGGATGTCATGTCATAAACAAGATGCGAAGAATTTTGATATATATGGAAAGCTTCCAAAATATCAAGTTTGGTGGTTGAACCTGGCTTGTTAATTAGTTTTGCTTCTTCAAAGAGAAATTTACGGTCCATTTCGTAACAGTGTTTAGCCATCGTTGACTTCCTTAAGTCACAGTTCCGAATATTGTCCTTCAATCAAAAACGCAAAGTTCTGCGGATCTGTCCTGTATACAAAGCGTTATATTCACATGGAATTCAATGAATTTCCCACGAGTTTTTGTTTTCAACACAGTCCTTTTGTTCCTAAAAAGTTATTTTTGTTTATGGGTTTAAGAATCACATTAAAATTAAAGGTTTTAAAATTTTTTGAAATTTCGAAGGCAATGTCACGATAAAATGGAATAATGGCGAAATTCTCACGTAATGGGAGCATCACAGGAGTTAACGTGGAGATAGGCTTCCGTTTCAGTAGTTTTGTTAGATCCTTGTCTATAATGGAACAGTTGTATCCTCGCTGTTCTACAACTCCGTTTAAGGAAATTAAGTTTTTTTTCAAACTCTCTTTATTTCAAAACTTTTTGGTCACACCTCGTAATGACATTTAAAACTGAGATTCATTAATCAATGGTCTGTAAAACAGCAGCTCTGTCAGTACGATTTCCATTGCTGTGGAATGTTTTGTATTGCGTAATAAATTTTACAATGTGTTATAGAGCAGCACGGTTCATGTTCAAGATGCGCTGCTATCTTAGATTGGCGTGAAACGAAAGGTAGAGAAGAATCGAAGTATTTGACAGCACAAAGGAAATTTGTACTTCTGTTAAAACTTACTGGCATTTTTTCGGATGCTAATTTGCAACTGCTGTTCCATAAAAACTGAGAGTAAAATCACATAAATTGAAGAAATATAGGAACAGCAAAATACACAGTGCGTCAAATAATTTTTAAGACTGGCGCTAGATTTCAGCCTACGGTGGCGCCGCCAGTGTAAACGCGAATGCGTTATAAACCGTGACCATTTGCTTGCTTTCTGCAAAAAGTACTGCGCAGTTGTTAAAGTAACTCAAACGAAACGGGCGTTCATTAGAGAAGTAAAATTTTTCTAATGTTGAATAATTTTTTTTTTTTTTTTTTGATTGGAGGTTTAACGACCACCGTGAGCAACTCAATGGGCTATAAGCAGTCGCCCGTCCCTAATTTAGGGTCACTGGTTCCAGGGAAGGGAGAGAGCCAGTGCCGTAAGACAAACACAACATCCATGCCTGACCGGGATTCGAACCCGGACCCCTTACGGACGAATGATCAGAGGCCAACGCCTTAGACCACTGCGCCACCGGGGCGGCGTTGAATTATTAAGATGGAACAAATGGCTGTTATTAAATGTAACGCAAAACTTGGTAAAAGTACCTCGGAAACGTACCAAATGATAAAACAAGTTTACGGTGAGTTTAGTTTAAGTAGATCAAATGTTTTCCAGTGGCAAAAACGTTTTTTGGACGGAAAAGAGACGCTAGAAGATGATAAGCGTAACGGAAGACCAAGTTCATCTAGGACACCTGAGATTATTGAAAAAGTGCGTGATTTCGTGACAAACAATTGATGTGCGTCACTAAGAATGATGGAAGAGTCTTTAAACATCAACAAAGAAACGATTCGAACCATCCTGCATGAAGATTTGGGCAAAACAAAAGTCTGTGCTAAATTTGTTCCACACACGTTAACCAATGAACAAAAATCAAGGAGAAGTGCACATTGCAGAGACATCATTTCAGCCGCTGAAAATGATCCAAACTTCTTAAAATCGATTGTTACATGTGATGAAACATGGTGTTTTCAATCTGATCCTAAAACAAAGTGCGGAATGGAAGTCACAAAACTCGCCACAAGGCCAAAAAAACGAGAAAAGTTCCATCGAAAATCAAAACAATGCGCGTTACATTCTTCGATAGTAAGGGTATTATCCACAAAAAATGTGTTCCAAGTGGACAAACTGGTGAGTTTTATTTAAATGTTTTGAGGCGTTTGATGGGCAACATCCGTCGCATTCATCCAGAGTATCGAGATGAAAACAGTTGGTGTTTGTTGCACGATAATGCACCCAGTCACACCTCACTACTTGTCCGTAGATTTTTGGCAAAAAATAACGTCTGTGTGTTGAATCATCCACCGTGTACGCCTGATTTAGCACCCTGCGTCTTTTCCTTGTTCCCAAAACTTAAAATGACGTTAAAAGGGTGTTATTTTGATGATATTTCAACCATACAAACAGCTTCGACGCGTGATTTGGAGGCAATTCCACAAAGTGAACTGGAACAGGCATTCGAATCATTATTAAATCGCTGTAACAAGTGTATTGAAGCCAGAGCGACTCATTTTGAATAACAAACCAAAAAAAATTATAATTTCTTGTTTCTATTTCATTTTACAGACCCAGTCTTAAATATTCTATGACGCACTGTGTATATGTTATTCTTTCTCAAAGTATCTTCCCTCGGATGACATGCAACGGTCCTATCGTTCAATCCACGTTTCGAACATGTGGGGAAGAAATTTTGTAGAAGCTGCTTTAACGACCTCTGTACAGCTTGAATAACATCAGCATATGTGTTGAATGTTGCGTCACGGAACTTCTCCTTCATTGTTGGAAATAAACAGAAACCGCACAGGACGAGGTCTATGGCATGATCTCAATACTGCATTTTGTAAGAAAGTGTTAAACACATGCAGCAACATGTGGGTGGGCATTATCATGGTGTAGGGTCCACTCGCCCGCAGGTTCCGGTCGCTTAATTGATATGTGTCGTTGCAGACGCTTCAAGACCGAAACGTAATACTCAGCATTGACAGTAATTTGTGGAGGAACGGCATGCTGGTAGACTACACCTTTATGATCGAAGAAAATTATCATCATCACCTTCCCAGCTGATTTTGGTTTGGCGGACCTTTTTTGAAGGAGGCGAGCCTGTGTGTACCCAGACACTCATTGCGCGCTTCATGAGGGGGTCGAAATAGTGGACCCATGTTTCATCGGCAGTTATTACTGTGTTTAAAAAGTTTGTATCCTTTGCAATCATTTGTTACCACTCATGACACACCTCAACTCTGGCTAACAATTGTTCTCTCGTCGGGTGATGAGGTATCCATTTGGAACACAAACGATGGCAGTAATTTGTCGCGTAAAATGCGGAATGTCTACGCAATATTGGTTCAGGCCGCTATGTCTTCAGACGTCATTCGTCGATCTTTTTGCAGGATTGCTCAAACAGTGTTAACAATACTCTCCGTGACAACACTTTCAGGTCGACCAGGCCTAGAAGAGAGTTCTACTAGAAAACGTCGTTTTTTGAAATCATAGTACCATCTAAAAATCGTTGACTCACCTAGACACTTATCTTTGAAATCTGTTTTCATTAAATCCACTGTTTCTGCAGCCGTTTTGCCCAAACGCCAGCAAATGTTTTATCGCATAACGCATTTCACTTCTAACTCACCTCCATAGCTGTATGGCAAAACGCAGACGTACAATAAACAACTGCGCAATAACAAAACCAGAATCGTCTGCCACAGCTCATAACTGTTGCCATGCATACTTCCTTAATTCAGTTAGTCGTCTGTGTGGCTATCTTTCTCCTTCGCACTGTTGCCATCTCAAAAAGAATAACTCTCAGTTTTTATGGAACGGCATTTGTATAGAGTTTCGGACGAAATTTTTTGACACTACAACATGCTTATTCATTCATCTGATGCATTTAAGTCAGAGTTCCCATATAATTTTCACTAAATATGCAAATAATTCATCTGTTGAATCTCCGATATTATGCTCATTATCTTCCACGTATATTTCTGGAACGGCATTTTAATATTTATTTTTCTTTTCTTTTTGTAATAAAGCGAAGTTTCCTAACACGATGGAGAGACTGCATAGATGACATGCAATTCTGACTTACGACGTCTGCATAGATGAAATGCAATTCTGACTTCGTAGTTTGAACGGTGAACATTGAAATGTAACGTAACAAGTCGTTACGCCATGAGTAACTTAGCTGTCCCGATGGCCAAATTGTATGAAGCGTTAATGTCTGGTAATTATACAGGATGTTCACACCATTTTAGAACGATTTTCTGGAAATATAATTAATGCTTAAAATAAACTCATTTCTTTCTTAAGTATTCTCACTCATAGCGCTTTCTCTGGACTAAACTTAAACCTAGATTTCCAACATAACAGGGAATTGCTTAAAATTGGTAGGGGTATTTTATTCCACTCCTCTTCAGCTGGTTTCCATAGTCTAATACACTGGTGTGCAAAGATTAAAGACAGCAGGCAGAACGGACCGAAGGACCATTCAGGAGATAGAACAGGGTCCGGTACGGTAGGGCATGCGGATATATACAGCACGACGCAGGGGAGGGAGGAGTGTCGGAAGGGTATAAAGCACACGGTCGGTGTACGCTCAGCAATTCTTAGGCCGCGGGTGGCCGAGTGGGCAACGTTCGTGACTGCCACGGAAAGGACCTCAGGTTCGATCCCAGGCAGGTACGAACGCTCGATCCACTAAATATCCGCCGTGCGTCGGATGGGCACGTTAAGCCGTCGGAACCCGGGTACTGCCCCCCCCCCGGTAATAAATAAGGGCGTCTTCCTCCCCCTTTCTACTTCGCTTCCGTGTCACTTTCCTATGGGGCACTCTGGCCCAAATCTCCTAGCTTCCTATTTCTAAGGATTGTTTAAGACCTGGGGTCAGACACTCCCTTCCTAAAATCCTCTACATATGATCATGATCATTCTCAGCAATTCGGTGAAAGCTGTTGCATGGTGTACATCGGTTTGAACGTCGTCGAGTTGCAGCCTCCGTGTAATATGGCAAACAGGTAATCCAGTAGACGACATCTCGATGAATTTACCCGAGGTCGCGTCACTGGGAAGTTGGAAGAAGGTCGAAGTGTGACTAGTGTGGCCGAGGAGTTCGGGATCGCTCACAGCATTATTTCACGAGCTTGGAGAGCATTTCAAACGACAAGAACAGCTGTCCGAGAGTTTAGCAGTGGTCGTCCACGAGTAACCGTGGCGGCGGACGACCGGTATATTGTACGACAGGCGAGAAGAGACAGACGGCAGACAGCGGGAGAAATTGCATGGCACATACAACAGATAACTGGACGTCCGTTATCGCGTTTTACCGTGGACAGGAGGCTGCACAAAGGTGGTCTATTTGCACGACGACCAGTACGGTGTGTGCCATTAACTCCTGCTCATCGGCGATGGCGGTTTCTTTGGTGCCAGGAACACAAGAACTGGAGACATCAGCAATGGGGTCGAGTTCGCTTTACGGATGAGAGCCGATTTAGTCTGACGAGCGATTCTGGACGTATACACATCAGGAGAGAGCAGATAACACGCAATCCCACATCCAACATCATCGAAAGGGACAGGATTGGAGGTGGCGGAATTCTCGTTTGGGGCGGTATCATGCTTGGTGGCCGTACTGACCTCCACATCTTCCAAGGAGGTTCAGTCACTGGTGTCCGCTATTGTACCGAGGTTCTCCTGCCTCACGTGCGTCTGTTCAGAGGTGCTGTGGGTCCTGAGTCCCTCTTCATGGACGACAGCGCTACACCTCATCGTACAGTGGCTGTCGCAGAGCTATTGGAGAGTGAAGATATTCAACGCATGGATTTGTCCGCAAGGTCCCCAGACCTAAATCCAATCGAACACGTGTGGGACCTTCTCGGGAGACGCTTGGCAGCACGTCGCCAGCCGCCAGCAACGATTCCGCAGCTGCGATTGGCGCTACAAGAGGAATGGGCGGCGATGCCTCAACAGCTACTTGACAACCTCGTCCTCAGCATGGGCAGACATTGTAAATCCTACAACGCAGTCAGGGGTAATCATATCCCCTACTAAAGACTGGATTTGTCTTGGCAGCCGTCTGTCACATGGACGTTTCTGTCTTCTGTCCAGTTGTGATCGAAGCTACCTTTTCAATAAAGTGCCTTTGTATCCTTTGGATTCTTTTTTTTGGACGGTTTTGCTCACTTGTCCTATATTCTTACATCTTGGGGATTTTATGGTAGGATTTGAGTCGATGTGGAGCACTTCTGCACGACGTTACATTCGAAAAACCGTCTCGTCCTTAATTTTTGCACGCCAGTGTGATTGTTTTAGGTCTGCGTTTAGAAAACACTATTTTTAGCAGTCCGAAAGGTCTAATAGAAGAGGATGCTGAAGAGTTCTCGGCCTGACCCGATTCCTGTAATTATAGCATCATTTTGTTACGGCAGCTAGAAAGAGTGTTTTTTTGTATTATAAAATGCCAATTTTCAGACTAATAGCTCTTTTTTTTACATCCTAAACTGAATAATGCCAATGCAAACTGTTGCATTTTCGAATGTGGAACTCCGGCCTGTTAGGAAATTCCTGTTCCTGCTGAAGAAAATTGCAAAATAAATCTATGAGTGTATGACGTAAACATTAAATGACAAGTGCTCTTCATGCGAGGTCTGACAATTAAGTAATGAGACAGATTTTGTCACGCGCGCTGTGGCAACGCTAGAGCCGCTTACGTCACATATGTGTGCCGTTGGTTCTTCCCCCACCCGTAGTCTAAGTGGCAACACTCTGGAAGGCCTGACTGCGTATTAGCTGTTCGGCTCGTGAAGGTGTGTGTGTGCTCCTCGTCAGGAAAATGGACTCGCGGTATGCCATCTTTTTTGTGTGAAACTGAGTGAAAATGAGGCGGTAACGTACGGAAAACTGCAGCAGGCTTTCGGCGATGAGGAGAACACAAACCCTCCGTTAAACACAAACATTCCGCTGGTATAAAATGTTTTGCGAGAGCAGAACTACCAATGTGGAAGACAAACACCGGCATGGGCGACCAACAACAGCACGGACAGAGGACAACACAGCCCGGGTGAGGAAAGTTGTGCGACGTGATAGGTGATTAACGGCGAGAATGATAGCGGAAGAATCTGGGAATGAGAAAAATTTGCGCGAAATTGGTTCCAAAAAATCTCACGGAACAACAGCAAGGAAAACGGCGAAATGCAACACTACCGCTTTCTCCTGATTCACCCGACATGGCTCCCTGCGACTTTTTTTTTTTCCGAAAACTGAAATCAGTTGTGAAAGGACGCCATTTTGACACAGTAGCAGACGTCCAAAAGGCTGTGACGCAGTCCTTGAACAGTGTCTCAGCTGGTGAGTTCCACAGCTGCTACCTGCAATGGCGCAGCACCGTTGGAATAAGTGTGTGCAAGCTCAAGGGAACTACTTCGAAGGTGATCGCATTGTAGTTGATTAAAAGTGTAAGTAAACGTGTTGTTTTTTTTACCCAGTCTCATTACTTAATTGTCAGACCTCGTAAACCACTGTGAAGAAATGGTGTGCCAACTTTCAGCGTGGAGACTTTGAGATCAAAGATGCAACAAGATCTAGGAGGCCTTCAACAGTGACAACAACCGAAATATTTTATCTGTTCCGACTTAATTTTGTTAGATCGGCGAATCTTGGCTAAAACAATACCTGAAACAATATTTATGGAACGCGTTGGTTTCATAATTCATGAGTACTTGGATATGCAGGTGTCAGCTAATTGAGTTCCCAAATGTTTGAACGCCGATGAGAAACGAAAACGAGTGGTCACTTCCAAATCGGTTTTGCAGCATTTTGAGCGATCTGGTGATAATTTTTTGCAGTCACTTGTCACTGTTGATGAAACGTGGTTGCATCACTACGATCCAGAGATGAAACAACAGTCCCTGTAGTGATGACACTCTGGTTCTCCATGGCTAAAAAAATTCAAGTTTCAGAGGTCTGCAGGAAAGGTCGTGGCAACAGTTTTTTGAGATGCGGAAGGTGTCTTACTGATTGAATATCTTCCGAAGGGCTAAACAATAAATGCTGAATACTATTTCAACTTGCTGTGCCGATTAAAATAGGCATTGAAGGGGGAAAAGCCAGGAAAACTGCGGAAAGGTATTCATTTTTATTTGCAGGACAATGCGCCGGCACGCAAAGCTGGCAAAACAATGGATGCTTTGAGAAATCTGGGGTTTAAGTGCATAGATCATCCACCCTATTCACCAGAACTTGCTCCATCGGACCATTTCTGTTCCCAAAACTTAAAAAGAGTTTGAAGGGAAAGCATTTTTCCAATGATTCGAAGGCGATATCAGCAACAGAGCAGCATTTGAGTGATTAGACTTCAGCCTTCTTTTGGAAGGGTTAAAGAAACTCCAGAAACGCCGTGCCAAGTGCGTTGAACATCGGGGTGAATATGTGGAATAGCCTGTAAGTTTCATGGTTCTCTCGCATTTCCTTCTTGGTGCGGCTGAGAACTTACCATCATCCCCTCGTAGCCCATTGGTGACGCATCAGGAAACTTTGAAGGAATATCAGCAATGGGTATAAATTTGATACACGTTCGTTTTTCAATTTTTCAGGAAAGAGAGTGGTATATTTGAATGTATGATTGGTAGCCTTATCCTGACGGAGTTCTAGTCTTTGAAGGTTCTGTGGATGAAGGAATGCATTTCTTCTTTAAATACAAGAGTTAAAACATTATTTTGGTAATATGTAAAATTGATTTTAACATTTTTTCCACTTTTCTTATCTTTAATTTCCCTTAGTACGAGAAACCAGCAATATTCATGAATTCTTTACTGAAACTTTCTTTGGAACCTTGAAACAAATTTCGTAAGTTCTTTTCTAGTCTTTTGCGACAGTAAATCGACCTAATAATTACAAGGTTGCTTACCTTTTTCACATTTCACTGCACGTTTTATTCTTTTTGTTGTCATGCTTGGTTTAAGCTAGCGGTGCGGTGTTCTATTTCTTTTTCCCCAGGTTCTTTCAAATGTTCTACGAACGCTCAAGTCCATGAAGTGCCTTGCTGTCCAGGTTGCAAAATTGTATCCTCCTCCCTCCCCAACCTTCGCATCCGCGTGTAAAACCTAACCTTCGTTGATATAAAACACCCCAATTCTTGAACTCAAAATCTTTTGATACTTTCAACTAAACATAAAGCGCTTATTTACATGCATACAAAATGCGAACGAAAATGTTAAAAACGTATATACAACTATTAAACCAAGCATGACAACAAAAAGAATAAAACGTACAGTGAAATGTGAAAAAGGTAAGCAACCTTTTAATTATTATAATTGTATGCACGTAAATTTCAAAACAACTGTGGCTTCTGCTATGGATGTTTTAACCTGAATTTGTAAAACGACCTTTTTTGTTATAATCGTTTAGGTAGATCCATTCGACATGAATAGTCATAATAAATTTCCATTTGTCTCTGGCTAAAGTGATTTTCATAAACGGCACCATTTTCGGCGGAATGTGCTTTTCCAACTACTAAATTCGCCGGAGGCTCCGTCAGGATATGCAGTTGTTATTCGTGGATGGGACTTGGCTCTTTGGTTATTATACCACAGACCATGAACTCCGAAGTGTACTCCGACGTTCTGGATTATTATGGCACACCAATAATGTGGCATTGTTATGAAAATGACCGTTGTCTCGTCCAGCATGATAGAGCTCCTTGCCACACTGCCCTACGTGTGCAGGACTGGTTTCTTAAAAATGAAGTGGAATTGTTAGACTGGCCTGCTCAGAGTCGTGATATTAATCCCATGCAACACCTGAGGTGAACTGAAGCGACGGATACGAAATCGGCCGCAATGACCGTCTTCGGTCTCCACTCTCGCAGCAGATTTGCAGAACGAATGGAAAGTCATTTCTGACGAGTCCTACCGGAAATTGGTTGAGAGTATGCCTAGAAGTGTTGCTGCTCTTACACAAGAAAATGGTGGACTGACTAACTACTAATTGCGATAATAAAGCCATTTGTCTCAAAACACTGTGGTATCCAAAAACTTTTGATAATATAATGTACTTTTCCTTGGGAGTCATCTTGTCCAAACGTGTTTTTTTATAACATTGAAAGAGCAACCGTCTTCTATAATGAACGGTTCAGGAGCTCAGTACAGATTCAAGCATGATGTAACACTAATATCAGTTATATGAACTTTTTGAACTTATTTAGCAAAGTTCTAACAAAAATGAAAAACAATTTTGGAAAGAGAAGAGTAGTCATCTTCTGCGTGACCCATTAAAGCAATTGAAAGGTGATTAATATCTTAAGCCTCAGAATGGAAAGAATGTTTATCCACAACTCACCTCCACGATAAGACAGTCCTGACGTTGGTATGGATTTTCCCAACTGAGCTGCCATCAGAGCAACAGTACCGATAATTCCCACTGCTGGATCGCCTTGGTCATACACCAGATCCTTGATCCAGATGGCAAAAACAACGAAGAAGGCGCCAAACAATCCAACGGACATGGAGATGTCAACATAATCGCGAGAACTTGGGAACTCTGCGGAATGGCTCTTATCGAAATAGTGGATACCTTCGATAGCTAGAAAAACAGAGAATATATCCTTAATATACATAGACTAAATGATATAATTTCACGTAATGATGAATATGTTTGCTCATGATTATCTCACATCTAACACAACATGTTGACACCTGGTGCAACACAGAAAGAGAAATATATCTTATAAGTTACGAAGAAAAATTGCCTAATATTGATGTTTGCAGTGATACTTTACTATCCACAAATCTGAATATACGAGAAAAATTTTCTTTCTAACCTCGGACCTAACCCCGCACCGGGATAACTGGTTTTCTAGTTATTTGAGGAATATCACTATACTTCGAGAGCTATTGTATTTCCAAATTAAGGTAAGCAAAAAAAATGCCTTCGGTTCGCGTTCCTGACACTAACAGCAACAGAACTACAAAACTTTGTAGGCAGGTAGGGCCATGAAAACATTTTCTCACTTCTTCGCCTTTTTTTGAATTTGGATTTGGTTTTCGAGAAATTAAATTTTTGAATTTCTCAAAATTCTCTATTTCGCGATGGCATCCCTTTTAAAAAGCAGATATATGGCAAACTATAAATCACAACTCATTGCAATTTTTACAGCATAAACTTACATATATCATCCCTCTTTTTAAAATAAATTAAGAAAAAATATTTTCTGATTTTTAAACATTTTTTAAAGACGCAAAGGAAAGTAACGGAAGGCTTCCTCGGTCTTCAGCGGTAAACACAAAGGAAAAAATTCTGGCCCCGTGACCTGCCGCCATGGTGACGCCAGCTATGTTTAGCACTCTTTCTCACTGAGTAAAAGGGCAGGCTACGATCAAACTGGTAATGACGCAATGCTTAATGTCGTAGCGACGCTTTTAAAGTTAGGCGTTTTCCGCCGGCATACGCGAATGATTTGAAAAATTGCTCTACATATCATATATTATCCCATCATTATTTACGAGCTCTCACCTAGTTACAATCTTAGAACTATAGTGTTTTTTACCAGAAAAAAAACTATAGTTTCTAAGATCCATTATTATTCCAGCCTCGTTCTGGCTGTCTAACTGGAAAAACTAATTGTGATGACCACAGTTAAACATTTAATTCTGTGCAACACTACGCGAGGCATTCAAGTGCACAAATATCTGAGTGTATTTACAAAATATATTTAAAAACCACCTATATACAATATTACTTTCAACACATATTAGTTTTTCTTTTATTTAATGTTGCTATTTTAATTGAATATAGGTCAAAGAATATCTGCGAGGAAGGTTCTCATAGAGTGTGATGCGACTACAGTTTCCTTAATCCCGTTTTTCCCATGATATTTTCAAATCTTCCAACCGCGAAGTTTTTCAGAAACTGGACCTTCGCGGGTTGGAACACGGTATTCTCTGTATCCGTCAAGCCAAAAATTTGCACTACACGCTTTCATTAGAATTTTACGAATTTTCGAACTGCTTCGTAGTTCTGGAATGAAATGTAAGGTTCACAGTTTGCAAGGGTTTATTTTAACGCGTTACTAACAGCTGGTGATATGTTTATTCTTTTACCATAGGAATCAAAATGGAGACATTTCTCTAAAGAGGTAAAAAAATGATCGTACGAACATTACCAACCCTGAAGGCAATCAGTCTATCACAATGTGATTCATCGGGTGCCTGGGTGCATTCGGAAGTCATCTAAGTGTGTAGAGTTGTTCACTTTCTAGTTTTACCACGTCTTTATTTGGGACATTCTTTCAATCTTTATCGCAGCACCACAAGCGCTGAGCCTCTGATTGATCGATACTAAGTTCAAAGATACATTTCATTGAAAACTTTGAAGAAAAGTCCAAAGAAATATACACTATATTGACAAAAGTCACCAGACACCCCTTCAAAAGCAAATGAGCGGATGCGCTGCGATGTTAAGATGCGGGGTACAGCTGCAAGCTGTATAAAAACAAGCCGTTGACCGCAATCATATCGCACTGTGAGGTTGAGGGAAAATGTCGCGGTGGGAGAGAACTAACTTTGAGAAAGGAAAAAAAATGGTGGGTGTTATATTAGTGGGTTGTTCATAAGAGAAACCGAGAGGTGTTTAAACGTATCCAAGTCAACGTTTTTGAATGTACTGAATACGTGGAAGACACATGGCGGGCCTGAAGCAGCAAAACGTACTGAAAGACCAAAGAAAATCATTGATAGAGGACGCCGAAGTCTCAGGAGAGTCGTTGCAGCTAATCGACGGAGTACTGCACAAGACCTCAGTGTACAGGTGAGTAAAAATGCTGGAACCTCTGCATGTACACGTACCATTCGCAGACAATTTCATTCCATAAATTACCGTGGTCGTGCGGCTGCTCATAAGCTTTTCATTTCCACTCGGAATGCTACTCGTCGTTTAGCATGATGTAAAGAACATTTATCGTGGACCGTAAATCAATAGAAACGGGTCCTATGCACTGATGAATCCAGATACACGATCCATCAGTCTGATGGCTGTGTATGGGTATGGTGGCAGCCGGGGGAACGCTATTTGCCACAGTGTATTGTTCCTACGGTCAAATTTGGAGCTAACAGTGTACTCGTGTGGTGGTGTTTTCCGTGGTATGGTCCCAGCCCATTGGTTATCGTGGACAAACCTGTTAACTTGCACATCTAGCTCGATGTTCTGGACAATTATGCCCTACCAACTGTGTGGCAATACTATGAAACCAAGCCTTGTTGGTATCAGCAGGATAATGCACCGAGCCATAAACAAGGACTGTCACGGCGTGATTTGGCGATAATTCCGTATCGTGTGTGTACTAGCCTGATCTTAATCCCATAGAGCACCTGGGGCATGAATTAGAGCGCCGCATAAGAAGTTTGGAGCCAAAGCCTCCTATTGAGCAACAGTTAGCGGCAGCATTATGTACTGTATGGAAGCGCATACGTAACACTGTGTTCAAAAACCTTGTCGAAAGCATGTCTCTAAGGGTCAGTGCATGCATTAAGGCCAAAGGTGGACTGATGACGTAGTGGTTTATGTCAATAAATGCTATGTTGTGTTTTACTTCTAGGTGTCCGGTGACTTTTGTCAATATAGTGTAGTTTGAACTGAATTGTAATTTGAACATCCCTATTATGGAATAACTTTGCGTTATTTTGATAAAGGTTTATTATTGGTACATCTGTTATCCCGGATTGGAAACTTCGCACCTATTTCCGAAATATTATTTCATCACTTTTAAAACATATATTTTTCCTTCTAAGTATCACAATGAGTTCGATGTATTTAAAAAATATTTTTCGAAGTCTTTGTTTGTTTTCAGACGCATTCCTGAATAAAGAACATTCCGTGGATATGATGTCCAGTGGTGTAACTACCACCCCCGCAGCCCCCGCAGCTGCGGGAGGGTGCGTAGGTAACTAAGAGGCGTACTGCAGCTGCCAGTTATAGTTTTATGAAAAAATTGGAACACGAATCTTTGTGAAAAAATGAACCTAAAGATTCATATTTTGCTTTAAGATGTATTCAGCTTTGCCTTAATAAATGCCTAGTTTCACTTTGAAAACACTGAATGTCCTACAGATTGAAAGTGTTCGGCTCTTTGACTTCGGGTTGTAATAGGATTGCTCTGCAATGGGTTGTAAATAATACGATCGCTCTCCAATCGCCCTCTCTCTGCTCTTCTGAGGAAAAGCGCGTGGTCACAGTGGGATTCTCGGTGGAGGATTTGGGAAAAACAGTCAGTTACCTAGAAGTACATGCACGACAGGCATCAACGTTTATTCACAGCAGCTACAGAGCTGCTCTGCGCAAGTC
The DNA here is from genome assembly GCA_039090855.1 of Macrothele yani. Taxonomy (NCBI): domain Eukaryota; kingdom Metazoa; phylum Arthropoda; class Arachnida; order Araneae; family Macrothelidae; genus Macrothele; species Macrothele yani. Next base: position 26,046,272 of record CM076993.1, read on the forward strand.
AATTAGATGTGCGTATAGCTTTCCTATTGGATGAGTGTTTCGCCACTTCATGCTATTTCTCTTTGTCTCAGTGTATTTTTTACTGTATTGGACATCAAAGTCTGATATTGAATATGCCAAGGAACTGCGTTTTATTTCAGAACAAAAACTGTTTAAAAGGTTTTTAGGAGAACTTTTCCTTTGTGCTTTCATTTACTTAGAACTTACCAGTTTAGATAAGTTCTAAGTAATAAGTTCTTGTCTAATTACTCTGTCATTGCTTCCGGATGTTGGGATTCTCTTGGGACCACATTCCAGGTCCCCTTCCATCTTTTGTATGGGACATTTATGTACTGTTTTTGCCTGGCTGAACAAGTTTGTAATTGACTTTTTTTCCCTATCTGCAAAAGGGGGCGAGATAGCCCCCTCAATTTCCCCCCAAAGGGGGGGGGGGGGAAGGATCCTTCGCGGTGTTATTATGTGCGCCATAGGAGGTTTCCTACACAACTGCACAAGAAGTAAATCGCTAACTGGCATAAATCGTGAGATATTGGCCTGATCAAAGACTTCCCTTGTAACCCTGTGTATACATTTGAGACAAACGTTATACTTTCTTAATATAAATAGTAATTATCACAAGACTGTAGTCTCTGATTTCAAGACATGAATTTGGTTAAGAATATATTATTAGACTTCCGAATCGGAATGCCCTTTAAGTAGTTCCCGACTTCGCTTGTATTGTTCCGCTTTGTTTACATAGAACCTGCTCACACCCAACATGAAACGGTAGAGGAAGTAGTTCACGATATGGAAAATTCTTACTTTTGTCGCTACTTTTATACTAATAAATCAAAACAGAAAATTATAATAATACATGTGTGTTTTATATAAAAGATTCGTAAATCTTAATTTGATATAGAATCTTAAAGAAAGGCACTTTTCATTGAATAAAATGTTTCTCGTGCATCCTTTCCTTCGAAACGGATGGAACTGCAGAAAATTAATATCTTTGACAACCATTAATTTTTTTCCAAAGAAATACAGCAAAAAAAATGAAACATCAGTCTTGGTAAATTTGATTTCACGGGGAAAAGATGAAATTATAACTCCAAATTTAAAACAGCCGCCGTAGTATTATCCGATATTATGTTTTCATAAAATACATTCACAAAAAAATTAGTCATTAAAATGTCTATTATAGAGAAATATTATACAAAAAAATAGTCATTAAAGCATGTATTATAGTAAAATTCTTAAAAACAAATCGCATCAAAAGATTGACTTGAACTACTTCCATTCCGGTTTCATGTTGGATGTGAGCAGATTCTATGTAAACAAAGCGGAACTATACACGCGAAGTAGAGAACTACTTGAAAAGCGTTCTGATTTGGAAGTCCGTCCTTAATTTCAATGAAGTAGAAGTAAATACAACGAATGGAATGTGGGAAAAATCTGAAATCGTAATCTTCTTAATACTTCTTCGGTACGAAATCCCTGTATCCTGTGCGCAGCATTGGCTGATGGAAGGACTGCCGTTTCTCTACGATGTCTTTCGAGCAGAATATTCATGCGTGCCAGTTGTTTTTCATAGCTATGCCCCCCTCTCCAATCAAATGATTATAAATCTTACTAAATCTCCGAAAACTATTGCATAGTAAATACGAAGAATATGCCAGGTTCTGTTCTTTGTAGAATATACCACATTCTGCATTTGTGTCTCAGTTAAATATGTGTATTTGTTCTTAAAAAATAAAATGCGTCCCTCTTTTACATTTCACTGGAAAACTGCACAATTTTTATCACCCTGTGACACACCGAGAGCAGCGATCTAAAACGTAAACAAACCCGCCGGCATTTGCGGCGGAAGGATACACGTAATTCTTCGGGAGCTCAGCCTAAACGAATTCTAAAGTTACGAAGAAAGAATATCGTTCCAAATTCGTGCCAAAAAGCATACATACAAACGTAATCCACAGGCTTTATTTCAATGAAGTAGAAATAAATGCACGATAAAGTCACAATGAAGGTGAAGATTACATTTTAATGCTAAAATCTACAAAAATTAAATTATAGTCAAAAGATCTTTCGTAAGGGCTCCCCTTACATCATCAGGTGTGAGACTGTGCGATCTTCAGATCAGATCAGATGTAGAGGATTTTAAAAAGGGAGTATCTGACCCCAGGTCTTAAACAACCCTTAGAAATCGGAAGATAGGAGATTTGGGCTAGAGTGCCCGGTAGGAAAGTCGCACGGAAGAGAGGTAGAAAGGGGAAGGACGACACCCTTATTTGTTACGTGGGGGCCAGTACCCGGGGTCCGACGGCTTAACGTAGCCATCCGACGAACGGCAGATATTCACTGGTTCGCGCGTTCGCACTTCCCTGGGATCGAACCTGAGGTTTCACCGTGGCAGTCACGAACGTTGACCACTAGGCCATCCGTGGCCCGACTGTGTGATCTTTGTTACAGTGTTTGTTTTATAGTGAGTGAGAAATGACGTCATATGCTCCTGGATGTTCATTAATCAAAGCTGATGGTGAACACAAAGAGTAACAAATGTTATTATTATCACTTACCATGCGCACCTTTCTTTTTTGACTATTAGTATAGTCACACCATGACTGTCTTATTGAGTATATTGGAGGCCTCTAAACTTGAGTAACACAATTCTGCAGACGAGTCGATATGTGAATCCATACTTGTGGTAGATAAGTCGGAATGTTTTCGTTACAATTCGTCGCTGATATCGATGAATAAGTAAATTCTCTGCTAGTAATGTAGGTAGAGATCTTTGTTCGAGTATTAAATAGAAGTCATCGCTTTTTCCACGTTTATAAGTGAGTCACGAAAAACTTTTTCATTGGCCGCCACGGGAATCGAACCCAGGGTCTTCCAGTTACGCGACAGATATGCTTCCACTGCACCATATTCTCCAGACTCACAAACTACCGAGTGCACATCAACCGTTCGAGTACACATCAAAATATATGCCTCAGGCCATAAGGGAACATGTGAAGGATTCTGAATGAGGCGGGTAAGTCAGGTGTTAGATGCTCTAGTCCTTGTTGCATATTGGTGCTCTGCCACACGGATTCCAAGGCTTCGAAGTGTTGAGCCTATGCAATAAGAAGTACCATTACTATCAGGTTGTAAACTTCTTAGAGCTATACAATAGATCCCACACTTTTGGGTTTCAAGGGTAATAAGACGATCTTTACGAATGTTTTTGAAATAAATTACTCGTTTTTAGTCAAAATCAATTTTATACTTTTGCAAATATTATTTAAAGTACTGCATTTTTAATTAAAGGCTGATATTCTATAGAGCCAACGTATTTGATGTTATGAACATCTCTTTCAAGTATAGTAGACCCGTACCTTTTGTATCGTGATATTTTACCCTGTATAAATTTTTAGGAATATCCATGCTGTATTGCAATCTGCATTATATTTCTGATCTCTGCATTTCTATAACTTGCATTTGACGAATGTGTAAATGCTAGATCGATCAACGATCTAAAAGCTGCAGTCTTGTATTTAAAAGGATGATTCAAAATGTGCAGAATGCATGATTTGAATTGTTCTAAAGTTATATCGTCATTGCTACGGTTGGGAGGTCTTCCGATTGAAACCGCGTCCTGTAATTCCCACATTTTTTTTATTTATTTTTTTTTTTTTTTGGTATAGGACTAAGTCTAACTCCGCGGATAGAATGGGGCGACTTACGGCTGACCGCCTGTAACAAAAATAGATCCCAACTGAAATCATTATAGCGTTGAAAATACTCCCCGAGCACTAATATTGTTAGCATATTCATAAACAGCATGGAGTCCAATTTGCGTACTGCGCAATACATCGTGAGTGCGACGTTCCCCTTGCTTTGTGTACGCGGGGAGATGATGCAATATTTCTGGGTATGCCGCCGAGTTTCACTCAGTCTATCTCTGGAACCGTGAGCGCAGCACGACTGTACGTAATATCGCTTTAAAGCTCTCGACGGGATCTATTCAAAATACGAAGAACATTTCGTAGTGGTTTGAACTGAACATTTTCAAAATTGTTTTCTTGTAAACACTTTTGAAAATATCATGGTTTATCTGGACAACCGTAAGTGCAAAACGACTGTGCGTGGTATCGTTCTGAAGTTCTCGACGAGAGCTATTCACATATATAAAAACATATCGCAGTGGTTTAAACTAAAATAAAAAAATTGTTTTCATATGAACGGGTTCACATTTTTGGCATTGCCGCGGAATTCGCAGAATGAACTCAAGAAAAAGTGGAGAAAATCGAAACCAGATGCAAGAGCAAGTGATGAGGAATGTAAGAAGCCCAAGAAGACAGAGCACCACGCTGGGTACTTCGTGTATCGATCTGCTTTGTGTTCGCAATGCATCCACCATTATTTGTAAAAATCATGCAAGCTACTTTTCATATCATAGATCAGCGTTGGCTATAACAAATTAAATAAATGCTTTGAAACCATACTAGACTAGCTCATTTCAACTCTCCGATCTGCAAGTCCTAGTCCTACGTTCCACACTTACGGCTCAATCAGAACTGAGCCAACTTGATTTCTTTTATTAGAGGTCTAACGACCATCGTGAGCAACTCGATGGGCTATAAGCAGTCGCTCGTTCCTAATTTAGGGCCACTGGTTCCAGGAAAGGGAGAGAGCCAGTGCCGTAAGACGAACACATCAATGCCTCACAGGGATTCGAACCCGGATCCTTCTCAGACGAATGGTCATAAGCCAGAGCTTAGACCACTGCACCACAAGGGTGACATTTCCAAATTCACCTGTATCGCTGTGTCGTGTTTGCATACAGCCTACTCACATCCACCATCAACGAGCAAAGGAAGTTGCTGCGCATCAATCGCAAGCGGACGATTTTTACAAATCACCTCTGTAGCAATATGAATTTTATACACTCAAAAATTCAGCTACTTTTATTAAAAACGTAAATATAGAATGCTAAAAAGACTCACGTTTTATTATTTCATTAAACTTTATCCATGTGTCCATTTGTTGTCTACAGCTCTCCACAGCTGCGTAAATGGAACTATGCACAATACGAATTTTGAGAACAGTAGAAAAACTCCACAGATTACCAGCCTGTTCTTAAGTAAATATCTTTCTAAACTACTTTCTCTACTCTGTAAATGGAGTAAATTTACTCCACAAAAGGATCAAAATACTGCGTTTTGCTCCTGCGCAAAAATCCGTTCTACTATTGGTAAACAATAGTAGAACATTTTGTAAATTTTGCTTCATAAAACGCACTTCCAATTTGCTCCTTTAAAAAATGAGACATTGCAGCGTCTAATATATTATTACCAGCATATTAATAGCCCATCCTAGGACTGTTGTTTTTAAGGTTTAAATTAATATTAATATATAGGGGATGTTTCCCGTCCAATGACGAAGTGAAATTTTTAATTGAAGCTGATTGAAAACAAATCAAATAGACGCCGGAGTTCTGTATAGAAATATAGTTAAAACTTATACAGGGTGATTCAGAACTCATGAGGCAAACTTTAAGGGGCGGTAGAGCACACTGCAACAAACATTTTTTGTATAGAAATGTATGGGCGCAAGTGACGCGTTGAGGCACAAACACAAGAAACAGACATGAAAGGAAACATAAATTGTTTACTTACAGCATCGTTAACAAGTGCTTCTTTACAGCAGTGTTTACAATAATTTCTTAAAATTGCGTTCATTAACAGTAATACATGCGTGGCAGCGTAGACTGAGTGATTGGCATACTGTTTCAAAGATGCCAGGTATTTCTCGCACACGTGCAGCCGCAACGGATATTCGAGCGACGAGGTCCTCAACAGAGTCAACTGCAGTCTCGCAAACGTGGGCCTTCAGATGTCCCCATAAGTAGTAATCGAGACTCGATAAATCGGGCGATCGGGATGCCCAACGGACCGGTCCATCACGTCCAATACATGGCTCCCCAAAAGTGGCATCCAGGTAATTGCGCACATTAATGCTGAAATGGGCTGGCGCCCCATCATGCTGAAACCACAGTCCTTGTCGGACGGCCAGTGGTACATCTTGAAGCAATTCTGGTAAAACCTCGTCCAGAAAAATATGATAACATCTGCCATCGAGTCCCGTAGGTAATAGATATGGGTCAAGCAGATGCATAATGTGCAAGCCACCTACTGCCCTCTACCGGCAACAGTACACGCCAGTCACTCCGTCCGCGCTGCCACGCATGTATTTCTGTTGGTGGACGCAATTTTGAGCAATTATTGTAAACATTGCTGTAAAGAAGCACTTATCAACGATGCTGTAAGTAAACAATTTATGTTTCCTTTCATGTCTATTTCTTGTGTTTGTGCCTCAACGTATCGCTTGCGCCCATACATTCCTATAAAACAAATGTTTGTTACAGTGTGCTCTATAACCTCTTAAAGTTTGTCCCATGAGTTCTGAATCACCCTGTATAGTAACAACTCATTCATGTAATAACTAAAAATTATATGCTATTTATTTTCGTTTTGCAAAAGACCTCGAGATAAATAACATTCTGTGTAAAATAGTTGTTGTTGTTTAACAATTGTAGATCAGAGCGTTTAGATAGAGCGATATTTTGTAAAATGTGTATTATAATCAGCACTAAACTCGGAAAGTTGTTTTCGTGTAAACTTATCTTAATAACTTTTTCTTTGATCTTTCGCGTTAAATGACTTTTTCTCCGACACACTTGTTATTCCCTTCACGGCTTGTTTTAGACTGTCCTATTCGACGGTTAGTTTGAAACTTCATAACAAAGCTTTTTCAACAAAATAATGCGACATCTGGTATTACAAATCGGAACTACGTAAATTTTCGAAAATGAGCTATTTTTTTTTTTTTTTTTTTTTTTTTTTTTTTTTGATTGGAGGTTTAACGACCACCGTGAGCAACTCAATGGGCTATAAGCAGTCGCCCGTCCCTAATTTAGGGTCACTGGTTCCAGGGAAAGGAGAGAGCCAGTACCGTAAGACAAACACAACATCCATGCCTGACGGGATTCGAACCCGGACCCCTTACGGACGAATGATCAGAGGCCAGCGCCTTAGACCACTGCGCCACCGGGGCGGCAAAATGAGCTATTGGGAAGATATCTGCGTTTAGATGCAATCTTGCTCACTTTGACATCTCAAGATTTCAGTTTTTATTGTAGGTTAGAGAGTTTCGATAGATCGATATTTTGTAAAATGTTTAGTGAAAATTAGCACTAAACTCCGAAAGTTAGTTAAATTAAAAAGGCAAAAAATAATTAAAGCGTACAAATTAATATTGGAATTGTGCTACATAAAATTAGTATACAAACTCAATTTGCCGTGATATTAAGATTTTAATTCGAATTTTGTAAATCGGGTAAATAAAACTCGAGCCATTGGTAATCCAATGTTTTTAAATTAGCAGGCGATCACCTTGACATCTCAATGTGATCGCGTGCAAACTCAACTTGCTGTGATATTAAGAATTCTATTTGAATTTTGTAGATCGGAAAAACAGAACTCGAGTCATTAATAATACAATGTTTTTAAATTAGCACGCGATTACTTTGGCATCTGAAAGTGATATCGTGCTATTATATAGCAGGCAATCATTTTGACATCGCGAGAACACACACGAATTTATCAACAAGTGATGACGCAACAATGCAGACGTTGGTGTGACGTCAAGCGTTCCAAACTGACTTATCTGGGTGTTTATGTTATTAATTCAAAGACAATTTTGACATAAAAGGCATCGTGAACTAGTTTTGGGATGGGAGGGCAGGGGCGTATTGTCCCAGCGGGATACTGGGACATGTCCCAGTGGACCATGACCCGCTTTTTTTTGAACGAGCGGAAAATTATTTTGTTACTAATGGGGATAACACTCGCAAATTATTTATTAATTATTTTATTTCTGTCCGAAAAGCCCTTTTGAAGAAAATGTTTCCTTCTGTCTATGTTTTTGGGCATTTAGTCTAAAATGGCATCACAAAATTTTCTGCACTTATGTGAAAAAAGTGCTGCCAGATCACGCATGCTGTTATAAATTAATTAAACTGAAGTTAACTACAGTTAGACGTAGGTCGTTGGACTTGGGAGCCCCGGGTGATTGGTACGCGCAACCCTCCTTTGGTAATCTTGAAAGAGATGCCAGCACCCATTGTGGTTGCTCATCATCTTCACCCATTTTCCACAGATTGACAGGAAGCACTAAGCAATCCTCAGGCAGAAATATCCTGGATTCCGTATCCCTCTCACATTGATATTAAAAGAAAAAACAATTTTGCGGTACTGGTTCGTGGGTCGAAATAATGGATGGACTTAAAACAGGAATCTCTTTAAGCAACAAATTCCAAGTCCACTGCGCAGTAGTAGTTTACTTAGGCACTATTAACAGTAGGCGAATAGGGACTAATAAATATAAAATTTAATTGCGTACGAAAATTGCTATATGGAATGTGCCCATTTTAACTTTCGGAATGACCTTCATGGTGATTTAATTGGAAATGGAAATCTTCAAGAGACGGGATATTTTTTTTTTTTTTTTTTTTATCAAATCCAAATTTTCGAAGGAAACTAATTGTTTGGGGCAACACCCTCGATTGCAGTGCTGTTTGATGCCGCATTCATATATGGGCATATTTTTAAGCAAAATTTCACCGTTAAATTATTAAAATTAGTTCACTACTGAATCATTTTTAAAGTGCATATTTCAGCAGTTCTCTGTCTTCCAGGATCTAATATATATATATATATATATTTTGTTCATGAGGAGACACTTGTGAGGTATTCTTTTCCCTGTAGGTGCGAGTGTTTTGATAGTGTGACGCAAGATTGAAATCCCTGGCCTGTTTTGGTCGGCCCAGTCCGCACTTGTGGGAGCCGGGGAGTCGATTGTGTGTAAACTTGGCCCAGCGCAGCGACGCGCACGAGCTTGGAACTACTCTTGAAAGCGTTCATAATTATGAAACACCTTGCGGTTAATTGCCTTTACTTTTGAGAACAGATCCTCCCCCCTCCCCCCTCCCCCATACACACACCTTTTTTATTAAAGAACGTAGGGCTAAGAATGATATAACGACGTTGAAAACTCGGGGCGTCCAAAGAAAGTTTGGCAAATGTGTAGATTAGCGTCCTAAATTATTTCGTCGGAAAAATATTAGTACCTGGAAAAAGTGCGACGTACATATTTTACAGTATGGAAATTAATGGCAAATGGTGCAGAAATTTCATATTTGGAATGTCTTTTAAATATTTTTTATCATAATATTTACCTGTAAGTACGATGCTGTGAAGAGATGCTGTGGTAGGCCTAACGCATTGCTCCGGCGACGATGTGAAGCTTTGCACCGTTAAAAGGAAGGTTCGTTGCTGTACCGAAATGACGTGCGGAAGAGTACAACAGAAAGCGGTTACGCTGTTGGAAGGAGAGCGATAAATGTTGTAGTGATACGCTACAGAAAATAGGTCCACATTATCCACCATTTTTTGTTGTTGTATCCTGTACATCGTTGGCAGAAAAAAACGGATAAGACCTCTCTGATTTACGAAAGATATGTATCAGTGAGATAGAAACTGACTTGCGAACTAGGTATTAACAGGAGAACCAAAAGTGCAATGGCACAGCAAATCGACGACGAATGGAAGCAGTTCAAAGCAGAACCGAAAGTCATACTTCCCCAGTTTTATGTACAACATAGAAAGGCATATTCGTACTTTCTATTTCGAATTAGGGAATCATATGCGAAAGAAAGAAAAATTTATCAACATCAGCTTTAAAAACAATGACAAAACATGAACAAACTATATTCTGTAGCGTATGAGTACATGTTTTGCTCTCCTGGGAAAAACGTACGCGGCTGCTTGCATGAATTACACGCCGCAGCGAATCTTCCTTTCAACGGAGCAAAGCTTCACATCGTTCCCGGAGCGATGCGTTAGGCCTACCGCGGCGTCTCTTCACAGAATCGTTCTTACAGGTTAATATTACGATAAAGATCTTTAAAGCACATTTCGGTGGCGCAGTGGTCTAAGGCGTTGGACTCTGATCATTCGTCCGTAAGGGGTCCAGGTTCGAATCCCGGTCAGGCATGGATGTTGTGTTTGTCTTACGGCACTGGCTCTCTCCCTTCCCTGGAACCAGTGACCCTAAATTAGGGACGGGCGACTGCTTATAGCCCATTGAGTTGCTCACGGTGGTCGTTAAACCTCCAATAAAAAAAAAAAAAAAAAAAAAGCACATTTCAAGTATGAAATGTCTGCACCATTTGCCTTTAATTTCCACACTTTAAAAATCGTACGTCACACTTTCCAGATACTAATATTTTTCCGACGAACGCTAATCTACACATTTACAGAAAGTTTTACTTTCCAGATACTGATATGTTTTCGTTGGACGCTAATCTACACATTTACGGAAAGTTTGTGTCTGCAGTACATGCCAGATAACACATAGCAATCTACAAGAGGAAAATGTGCGTTAACATTTATATTTTATGTTCGAGTAGCAATACTTACGTCCGTATGCCAACATAATGGGAATCATCGCTATGATCAAGAAATACAGCTGGTCCTTGCCACAGTTTTTTCTATATTTTCTAAGATGTCTGATGCATAGTTTGACGTTCTCAAGGCAAAAAAGCTCCAACACTTGGCTTTTGCTACAAGCAGATGATGAGCTCTTCAAAGTCGCCATGATCCAAAACATGGTCAGAGCTCTGACTATAGCAGATACGGTAAGGTCATGAAAGTAGTTGAGATCACCGAAGTGATACTTTAAGAACGCAAAATTCCCAGCAACCTTCCCGGCCACGTAAAACAAATCGATCACTGCAAATTTCAGAAGCCGTTTTGAGACAGGGCTGTATCGAGATATATAACTGTACGTCATAGCTAAGGATGTTACAATGTCTCCAAAGAAGGAGGATATAAAATCTGTTGCTATATAGCTTTCCACGAGAATGGGTGAAAAAGATTCGATGCTGAGGAGGATATTACGGATTTTAGAACCATTCCATAAACAGCTATGATGAGAACTCGCTTGATTCCGTATTTGTCACTCCAGGGACATAAGAGAAACGAGCCAATAGAAGAACCAAATAATTCCAAGCAGGAAATAATTAACTTGTAATTTGTAGCTCTATCTACAGTCTCATGCATTATCTCAGCAGACAACGGTGGGTTGCCTGGCTTGTAGCACAACTCCAACGTTAGATTTAAATCTCTACGGCACACTGCGAAATAGAGCAAGTTTTCTTCCAAACAGATGTCTATGGAATTTCCAAAGCCTAAGAGAAACATAAATATCTCTAAAGATATTGCATGAACAAACCTGACTGCCTTTTTAGCAATCCGACTGCAAAAGCAATTAAGAACGGGTGTAGCATCTTCAGCGACGTGACTTTCTGCGGTTTCAGACATTACCCTTCAATTAATTGGTTCAAATAATAAGATATACTTTTCTATATTAGTGTATTAAGGATTCGATTTTGCAGTTTTCAGGAATCGGTTATAATTTAGAAACGCAACTGCTCACTCTTTTTAGTATTTACTCAGAGAATTTGTTAAGCAAATCGCAGCATTTACTTTTCATTTCTATTCTCCTAGTGTGATTTAAAACATAGTCACCAAAGAAGGCAATGCTGCACTTTTTCTGAAAAGTTCTTTTGTTCATGAGATTTGTCCAGAAAGTGTTGAATTATTTTGTTAAGAAGGAATTCCAAGAGATAAGTTATTGAAAATGAATTATAAGGAACATTATAACTAGTCTTACTTCCACATCCATTATTAATACAGCCTTACTTTGTTCTTATATCCCACCACTCACTTTAAGTCGAAATAATATCGTTACGCATTACTTTCGAGAAAAAAAGTCTCCCTAATTCGTAAAATGTACTTAGAAGATAAACACCACAGCGATGCGAAATGTTGCCACTAAGGAAGTTAAAATCTTCAAATTTATGAACTGCAAAATATGATCTCTTTTCTCCTCGCGCTTTGCTGTGACGTAGTAAAAGTCTGGGCAGTCTCATTAAAATATATGTCAACTTCGTTAATTCTGAATAAACTTTTAACTCAATTAAAAACAAATTTTTAATCACATTATTCTAAACTGGTTTTGAAACAGAAATTTGTTTTATATCCTTTTCTTAATTCTCTTACATAAGCATATATGGGTCATACCAGGCTCGTGCTCTGTGGGGTCATACAATCCACGGGATGACTTCCTGTCTATCGTAACTCTCGAATAAGCATTAATGTGAAATTTGTCGCTATCCCGGGTCTATACAATATGTAGGGTAGTATAAAGCGACGAGATTAGAATAGATGGAGTAAGGATTGCTTTAAAAACTTGAAGCACTTTGCCGCCCCGGTGGGGCAGTGGTCTAAGTGATGGCTTATGACCATCCGTTCGAGAAGGGTCCGGGTTCGAATCCCAGTGAGGCATCAATGTTGGGTTTGTCTTACGGCACTGGCTCTCTCCCTTACCTGGAATCAGTTGCCCAAAATTAGCGACGGGAGACTACTTATAGCCCATTACGTTGCTCACGATGGTCGTTAAAATTTCAATACGTCGTCGAAGTGTGACGTCACAAGATGGCGCTGGGCATAAACAAATGTCTGTTCCTTCATGATTCCCATAACGTTTCAACGTGATTGGTGAAATGTGCTCATATTTTGCAATTTCTTCATTATTTTTCTGACAATTTGAAACTAATTCAAAGCGGTGAAAATGCTGTGAAGTCCTCTCACATCCAATCATTTTATGGCCCTTACCCGCCGCTCGTTGCATTCTGGGAAATTAGCCACGTGATAGCGGACCAACAATCTTGCAGTTCCGGTATAGCTTTTTTTTTTTTTTTTTGATTGAAGGTTTAACGACCACCGTGAGCAACTCAATGGGCTATATATAAGCAGTCGCCCGTCCCTAATTTAGGGTAAGTGGTTCCAGGGAAGGGAGAGCACCAGTGCAGTAAGACAAACACAACATCCATGCCTCACCGGGATTCGAACCCGGACCCCTTTCGGACGAATGATCAGAGGCCATCGCTTAGACCACTGCGCCACCGGGGCGGCCCGGTATAACTTGAAAGGATAAGTTTTCATAGTTTTCAACTGAAAAGACCTGATGTTTTGAACAAGTGTTGTGCAAAATGAAAAGGAAGGATTTTCAGCCCGATGTGCATTCAAGAATATGTTCTTCCCATTTTATAGAAGACGATCTTGTCTACCAAACTTTTACAAACCGAAGGCAATTGAAACCTGAAAGCGCCCAGACAGTGTTTAGTTTCCAAAAAGAAACTTTGAAAAGAAAACAGTTTGTATATTTGGATAGGTAAATTTTTGAAATCGAAGTTCTACAAAATTTTAGTTTCCAAAAAGAAACTTTGAAGAGAAAACGGATTGCATATTTTAGTTTCCAAAAAGTAACTTTGAAGGAGAAAACGGATTGCATATCTGGATGGGTAAATTTTTGAAATCGACGTTCCACAAATTTTGCTCACCAAATTTATAGTTATAGCTTTAAATAAGACCACCTATTTATTTTTTTGGCTCAAGCTATTTATCTTTATTAATATAAAGTTATTATCTTTAGCTTGGTAATTTTGCATGCAACGGTGTTTTGTTTCATCAACCCTTAATTAAGCTTGGGTGCCTCCAACATCTCAAGAGTGTTATAAACAAACCTTACTAAAAATTATCTCAGTGAACATTATTATGATCATTGATATGTCTTACTAACAAGATAATCTTACCTTTCCTGTTTTTTTAATTAAAGCTGAAATGAAGACAAAAACATTGTATACATTCAACAGTATAGACTGTTTTTGTCTTCATTTCAGCTTTAATCTTTCCAAGAAACCAGGAAAGCTTCAGCAGAATCTTCAGTTTCATCGTTATTCGTCTGAGTATCCGTCTCGATGAAGAACACATCCAACACAAACTTGTCATTGAACATTTTTTAACCTTTCATCTACTCCTTTAGGAGACAAATTTCTCCTTTTCCATCCTGAATCTCAATTAGCTTATTTGCGTATTCTAAAACATTCAGATTACCAAAATTAATCAATAACAACGAATAATCTAACAGTTACAACATTGCACACTCAGCCATCTTGTTCCGCAATCACGTGATCATGACGACACGCGGGTAAGGTCCATTATGAACCGCATAGCGAGGAAATACGTGGTCAAATTCATGCTTTTATGAAAGACGATATATAGCATCGAGGTACCGTCTGCTTTTTATGCTTATGTTTCATAAATTATTTTATCTGACTTCTTTATCATATTTGAACTGATTACCCAAAGAGCCCACAACTTTAAGGCTGGACCCTTTCATATTTGTAGTAAAGATGGATAAATGCCCGGCGAGGTTGTAATTTCGAAGGAGCATCTGCTGATTCACGCTGATGAGAGACCTCACCAATTCACTGATTGGATTTAACCTTACAGTATTTGAATACCTAATGATTTAATTTTAACGCATTTTGGTAAAGGAATTTTATCTTACAGTGTTTTAACTTGCAAAAATGGTAGTCATATTGCTTCCCGATCCCACACACGTCACATAGTTTTCCACACTGGTGAGAAACTTCACCAATGCACAATATGTAACAAGCCATCTACGCAAAAAAGTCACTTATCAGCTCATCTATGGATTTACACTGGTGAGAAACATCATCAGTGTGATCTTTGCAACAAGTCATTTACACGTAAAGGAAATTTGACATCTGCTAATTCCTATCCATTTACATGCTTTCACTGCAGAGTGCACATTTTATGGATGCTCTTCAATCGTGTCAATATATTTTAACACCTATTAGTGAAATTTACATTTTTATACAGGGTGTGTAAAATTTCCCAAAGGCATCGCATGTTGTAAAAACTTCGCATGAGTTTACCCGTAAATCGGTACGCCATCGAGCTTATATTAGATGGGACACTACTGAATCAGCTGTCATAGGTCACAGCTAATCGTTGGCGTGACGTCACATACAGGCAAAGAAGAACTAAGTTATGCCGTTGATGAAACAATAAGCTTGTGTATAATTTTTAAAGATTACTCATTTTATCTGTCTAGAAGCTTTTGCTCCATTGGTTTCAAAGCAGCTTCTTTACTGCGGCAGCGTCTTGCCTCGATATAACGTCACCTGCAGTACGTATGGCGACTATGGCGGCCAGTGCCGCATGGATAGGAGCGGTGTCTCCACCTTAATATAAACTCGATGATGATTGCAGCCTCAAGGCAAAACCTGATGTTCTGAAAACGATAACAGACAAACAAACAAAATGGGTGGGTGGGTGGGTGGGGGAAGTCTAAATTCATATTTTACAGACTACAAAAATACGCTTGTTTACAAGAATACCAGTCAGTCTACAAATGCTTACCTTGGCATTTTAGTCCATGTGGCATGTTTCTGTTTGTTTCTCGGAAATCTGTAAATTGAACACTGATTTTTGACAGTCTGGTGATTGCAGTGCCCTGTAAAAACATAAAACCACATCGAATGTAAGTTTCTCCTTAAAAAATCAATTTTACAGGACTATCGACAGCCGCCAACGATAAAACTAACGTTACCAAACATGTAAACAACGTGTGTTTATGCCCAGTCTCCATTCCGTGACGTTACGACTTCGACAACGTATTGAAAAAAAATAAGCACTTTGAGCAGTTTTTTTTTTTGATTGGAGGTTTAACGACCACCGTGAGCAACTCAATGGGCTATAAGCAGTCGCCCGTCCCTAATTTAGGGTCACTGGTTCCAGGGAAGGGAAAGTGTCAGTGCCGTAAGACAAACACAACATCCATGCCTCACGGGATTCGAACCCGGACCCCTTTCAGACGAATGATCAGAAGCCATCGCTTAGACCACTGCGCCACCGGGGCGGCCACTTTGAGCAGTGCTCAATCGTCTCACCAACATGGCGGCAGAGTCTGAAGTCATGATCGTGGAGTTTCAGTGGCTTCACTTTCATTACATGAGGGGAACTGCTGGCTCCTATTCCATCTGTTCTAACCTCCTTGGTATAAAGAGAAATTGTATGCCATTGAATTGACATTTTTGTTACTAATAATAGCAAACACGCATAAAATGCCAGTGATGACGTCATTAACAGCAGCCTGTAAGCTACATAAGAAGTAATAAAGCTTTACCGCAAATGATCAGTTTTCTAATGCATGAAAACTATCCAACAGATGCTGTATGACATTGAAGTGGTCAAACATTTTAGTTCACTGAACGAACTTCACTGCATTACAGCAAGGCCGTCTAGAAAACACAAGGCCATGACACAAGAGAGATGATTTCCCTCTTTCAATGACGTCACGTGGAAACCAAGGCTTCCGATTGGTTTCTAACGCTGTCTTATGTGACGTCAGAAACGACACCGACGCTTGAGACGTCACTCTATATAACATGAGAGCAACGTCACAAACAGAGGGAACTCATTTCTCGAATGCCATGGCCTTGAACTTTCTAGACTGCCTTGATTGCACTCATTGCGGTCATTTACAGTAGTTGCACAGCAAATCTCGACGTTCACTTCGTAATGTAAGAATACGTGGCCATGACTCCTGAGACCATTCGTTGGCTCTAATTTATCTGCGCAGTGAAATTAGAGTCAACCAATGATCAGATGGTTTTGGACGCTTCTTTTGACCTCACAAAGTGAGGACTCAGGCTTACTGTATATAGGAACTTTTTCAGCACGAGATATAAATAGGCAGTATGCTTGCAACGACGCAATATTTGAAGAAAATTGAAGGAGTTATGGACATCGCTGACAGACGGAAACAGAAAACCGAAAGTCTGCGTAGGTGCTGTGCCATTGCGAAACCTAATATAAGCATTAAACATTGGCACCAGTTAATAGAGAAATTAATACTTAAACGCATGTGTTGTAAGTACGAGTAGTAAATGCACTTAAAACTGAACATAAGTACTTCCGAAAAAAAAAGTGTGCTCGTATGAAATGCTAAACTCCGATCATACCAAGCAGGTTTAAATAAGACTTCCTCAGAGGCTCTGGTCTAGGTATCGTGAAGCCTCAAGGCGTGAGAATTTGATGTCGTTTACATGATACTTTAGAGGGTTTCAACTGTGTGTATTTTTGAATTGCATGATTTTTAATTGCAAAAATTATGCTAATATCAAACCAGAATGAATTATGCTGTATAAACGAGTAACGTTTTCAATTTTAACGGTTTTTTTTAATTCGCACTAACCGTGCATGTATTTCAATTTAAAATAAAAAAAAAATGGGTACGAGCATCAAAATAATAAAAAAATCTATAAATCCAGCGTTTTCTCACACATCCGGAACAAATTACGATACAAAAATAGGAACATTTCCGGCGAAAGAATTGGTTTCGACGAAAAGAATGAGTTACGGACAACGCAAAATCCATTGTAATAGCCTTGAAAACGCATATACGGTATAACCGCGAGCGGCGGCTATTAAGGTTTTCCTAAGGAGGTTAGAATAAGATATCTGGAGATGTCCTTGTTAATGGAGCAGTATCATTTTGCGTGAAGCCTATAACCGCGAGAGACGGTTGTCAAAGTGTGGGAAAGCTGATGCTTTTCAAGGCTATTTGCAGTGCATTTCGTGTTGGCGGAATCGCCTTTTTCCGTCGCAAATATTTTCACTTTCGCATCGTAACTTGCTGCCGATGTGTGAGAAAGTGCTGAATTTATAAAATTCTTAATTATTTTGAGGCTCTTTCCAATTTTTATTTTTAATTGAAATACACGAACATCAGTGCAAATTCTAAACAAAACATAACGCTAAAATTGAAAACTTCACTTGTGTAAGAAATATAATTCATTTCGGTTTGATATTAACACGGTTTCTGCAAACCAAAACTACGCAATTCCAAAATACACACAGCTAAAATTACATAGGTACCACGTAAACAAAGTCAAATTCCCACACCTTTCGTCTTCACGGTTAAGAAATCAGGGCATCTCCAGAAGTATTATTCTAACCACCTTGGGTTTTCCACACTTTAATAGCCGCCGCTCGCGGTTATAGTACCTCCCTGACCCGCTCGCTCGCCAGATTTGTCGCCTATAGAGAACTTCAGGGGTGCCATCGCGTAACGATTGGGTCACATGGCTTCGCCGCCTGTCACAACCAACAAGTTGTGGATGCGTTTAGAAGAAGAATGAATGCAATACCGCAGACGACCATTGAAATTCTGTTTCATTCGATCCGACGACGTGTGGGGTCTGTTATCACCGCCCATGGGGGATTTACTTATTACTAATTTTTTTGGCCTCCTTTATCACGAACCGGTATGTAATTGTGATCGTTTACAGCTTGTACCATACTTAATCACTACCATAAATTTCACTGTGATTGTTTTGGGGGAAGGGGGGCTGCAATTTCCACTAACAGCAGTGTATAATCGCGAGCGGTTTCGCACTTTAATAGCCACCGCTCGCGGTTATAGGCTTCACACAAAGTGGTACTGCTCTATTGATGAAAGCATCTTCAGAAATCTTATTCTAACGTACTTGGATCATACGGACTTTCCTTAAATATGTATATTTCTTTTCAGAATGAAATAAATCCGTCCTCATGTTCCTTAAACGATGATTGGATATTCCAAGCTCTGGGAATATTGTGTTTACCGCTCTAATAAGGAGCCTTCAAGGTACTAATGTACTAAAACCGAAGTTATATTACTGATATTCGAGATAATGAGGAACGCTGAGTAAAAATAAATTCCATATTCTTGGAATTTATTGCACGTGCGTGTCTTACCTAAACAAACTCTAGCACTTTGAAGATTAAGCACACTTTAGCTACGTCAAGTAACCTTTCAATAACCCTAACGTGACTTAACGTAAGCTTTCCTGCACTACACGTCCAGCCGGAGAATTTTATTCATTATAGAAGTTTTTAATGAAGCATTTTTCATGCACAGTATACTAAATTTTCATGTCCTCAGACAGTGGAGAAATATGAACTTAGGAACCCCATTTTTTTTTGCAAAGCAAGACATTTAGAAGCCAAGACAAATGCATAATAGGGAAACAAATTAGGGTTAAAGCGACAACTAAAAACTTCCCACTGTCGAACGCTAGGCAATCTATTTAAAAATTAAATGAATGCTTAAAATACATTAAATAAAGGAAAAAGTATAGATATGTTTGGAAGTTACCATCTTGATAGAAGGCATCCCCTGCAGGAAACAATGCCTGAGCCATTGGATGAACTTGGTCGGCCAAAATGGTTTTATACGCTCTGCTAGTCATCCTTCTCTTCAAGATAATTAGGGAACCTGCTGAAAAATACGATATGTCAGCCCAGAACATGACAGAACCCCCACCATGCTGCACTTTGGGGAGCAGACTTCTGACGATGTTCTCACGCGTTAACACGTCCTGCGGTGGGGAGTAGTGTGAATGTGGATTCATCCGACCACATTACAAGCTTCCATGCATCGGCAGTCCACGTTGTATGCTCCTGGCACCACTGCAGTCGCCGTTGTGCATTCACCCAGGTCACCAGAGGTTTTGCAATAGCAGCTCTGCCATGGATATCGATTTATACAGTTCCCTGAGAACTATTTTTGTTGTTACTAGGGTTCGGAGATGCAGAATGAGCTCTGCACTATATTTTGAATCCGTGGTCTTATTACGGGTAACAATCCTCTTTAATGCTCTCCTGTCTCTATCGGTCAGGGTCGTTTTCTGGTCGTTCTTATGTTTCGCAGACGAGGTTCTGCCACGAATACAGTATGCTGTCATGACGTTAGACAAAGTAGCTTTCGATGCTCCCACTACCTGGGCAACCGTTGTCACGGAGGAACCAACGAGACGGGCACCAATAATTATCTCGCTTTCGAGGTCCGTTAGGTCGCTCATTAAGTCATCACTGTTTAAGAGATTTTGCAACAAAACACTTCAAATGCAGTGCACTTAAACAGGACTTACATGTTCTAAACGAAGTTATTAGAACCAAAAAGTGGTGGATACGTTTGCGTATTGTGACGTACGCAGTATATCGCAATAGTGTATATTTACTTCATTCTGAAAAGAAATACATATTTTGGGGTCATTTTTACTTTATACTGAGAGAAATACGTATAACTTGCAGCAATAACGGGCAGTAGCCAGTGGCGTAACTACCACCCCCGTAGCTACGGGGGAAGCGCAGGTAAGGAAGGGGCGTACTAGCTCTCAGTTATAGTTTTATGAAAAATACGAAAATGCGCAATGATTAACCTAAAGATTCATATTTTGCTTTTTGATATATTTAGCTTTGCCTAAATAAATGCCTAGTTTCACTTTTAAAACACTGAATGTCCTACAGATTGAAAGTGTTCGGCTCTTTGACTTTGGGTTGTAATACGATTGCCTGCAATGGGTAGGAAACGCGCGAGACCACAGTAGGATTTCCCGTGTAGGATGTGGGAAAACAGTCAATTACCTAGGATTACGTGCACGACAGGAGTCAGCATTTATTCACAGCAGCCGCAGATCTGCCATGTTTAAGAGGGTGATTTTTCAAGTGATTTGTGTTAGTTTGGGACAAAGCAATTACACGCATTGCCAAGTCTATTACTTAAAAAGTTATAACTTTAGGGCTCTAGGTACTGCCATTACTTTTGCAGACATTTTTTCTCTGACTTCCTAACGCCTCCGTATATGCGTTTTCAGGGCTATTGCAATGGATTTTGCGTTGGCCGTAACCCATTCTTTTTTTTCGAAACCAATTCTTTCGCCGAAAATGTTCCTATTTTGGTATCGTGATTTCTTCCGGATGTGTGAGAAATCGCTTGATTAATAGATTTTTTAATTATTTTGATGCTCGTACCCATTTTTTATTTTAAATTGAAATACATGAACGGTTAGTGCGAATTAAAAAAATAAAACATAACGTTAAAATTGAAAACTTTACTCGTTTATACAGCATAATTCATTCCGGTTTGATATTAGCATAATTTTTGCAATTAAAAATCATGCAATTCAAAAATACACACAGTTGAAACTCTGTAGGGTATCATGTAAACGACATCAAATTCTCACACCTTGAGGCTTCACGATACCTAGGCCGCCCCGGTGGCGCAGTGGTCTAAGCGATAGCCTCTGATCATTCGTCCGAACGGGGTCCGGGTTCGAATCCCGTGAGGCATGGATGTTGTGTTTGTCTTACGGCACTGGCTCTCTCCCTTCCCTGGAACCAGTGACCCTAAATTAGGGACGGGCGACTGCTTATAGCCCATTGAGTTGCTCACGGTGGTCGTTAAACCTCCAATCAAAAAAAAAAAAAAAAGAATGTATTTACGTCCCTGGAGAAGGAGCCTTTTTTTTTTTAGGTGTAAGAATTACCGTGAGAAACGCGTTCAACTATAGGCAGACGTCCGTCCTTAATTTAGTGTAACTGGTTTCAGGGAAGGGATAGAACCAGTGCCCTGCGACAAACACAACATCAATGTCTCACAGGAAATCAAACCTAAACCCATCTCGGACGAATGGTCAGAAGTCAGCACTTAAACCACTGCGTCACCGGATTGCGACGTGTATAATTTTTAGCAAGGTGAACGATGTTTATCATACTAAATAAAACCAATTACGAAATATATATCGATACAGGCTGTTTCAAAAGGTTATTGACAAACTCAAAGAGCGTATAGAGGGGTGGGAATATAGGAACTTTTGAACAGGAACCTGTATTCTCCGAAGTAATCCTGAGTCAATACAAGCCTTTGGATGAAGGAACTGCAGTTTGGGCGTAAAGGTACTGTCCGGAGAGCCGTTGGATTACGTGTGCTTGTTATTCGTGTACGCAAAGGACGGTGGGTTATTTGCATTTTTGAGTTGAAGGTAACAGGTGTTTTGGGGCTTTGGTAATCTTTTGCTATCCATTAAATGGAACTATGTACTTATGCAGAACTCTGGGACAGGCATTTCGTCTACGGCGCAGCCACTTGAAATGCCCGCGGAGCTCAACAGCTGAACGCCTGCACCGGGAACAATATCCGAACAGGTGCCACCCAGTACACACGACGTTCCAAAACATTCACCGGCGACTCGGGGAAACACGTTCCCTACGCACACAGTGCATCATGTAGGTGGTCCACGACAAATTCGAACAGTTGCTATCGAAGGGGATGTATTTTCGCGTGTGAAAGAACAGCCATCCACCAACACACGTGCCATCGCCCGTCACATAGGATTTTCACGTAGTACTGTGTTGCAAGTGTTGCATGATAACCAGTTGCGCCCCTACCATCCACAGAAAGTGCACGTATTGTCTGCGGAGGATTTGGCACGACTGGTGTATTTGAGAGAGTACATCAAAGTGTCCTTTGACGATGACATGCCTGCATTGCATGTGGTGTTTGCCGATTCGAACACCTTTCGTAATACATTTACATAATTAATTCATGTAATCTTGGTTTACTTATTAAATTTTATGCAAATAAAAATGTTTTCATGATTTGTTGTCCGCAGTTTAGTCCTTACGTACTAAGGCTCATACAGACTCACAGGGATACTTCAGAGAACACACGTTCCTATTCGAAAGTTGCTACGTTCCGACCCCTTTATACGCCCCTTAAGTTTATGTCATTTACCTTTTTGAACACCCTGTATATATATATATATATATATATATATATATAGGGATGTAAGGTCAGGTGATGCGTAACATCACAGCCTCTCCTTGACAAATGTCAACCCCGCCTTCTCGTGGTGCATCCTGTTCCCACTAAAGGGGCTCTGACGACCGCCCATAGCGGTATAACTATACCATCGGGATTAGAGGAAATTCTATCATACACTCACCAACCCGCTTGGCCAGCGTGGTGAGTTATGGCCAAACCCCTCCAAAATGATTCCACAACTTAAATCTTGGCCCTCAGTCTCCGGCAGCTGGAATGTACCTGGCCAAGGCAGCGGCCAGTGCGACATGAAGGCAGAGGGTGCTAAGAATCCCCGGAGGATCGGACTAGGCTGCCATCTGATGCTGACCTTGGCTACTTACAATGGACGCTCCCTATCTTCTGATTCAAGGCTTCTTGAATTGGAAGAGGAACTACAAAGGATCAAGTGGGACATCGTGGGGCTAAGTGAGGTAAGGAGAAAAGGAGAAGATCTCATCGAACTGAAAAGTGGACATCTCTTCTACTATCGTGGGACAGATACTGGCAGAACTAGTGGTGTTGGATTTATAATAAACAAGAAACTGAAGGATAAAGTTGTAGAAGTTGAAAGTTCCTCTGACAGAGCTGCACGACTTGTTATCCAACTCTCGAAAAGATACCAGGCTCAGATTATTCAAACTTATGCACCCACCACAAGTCATGCTGAAGAAGAAATTGAAGAATTTTATGAGGAAATTTGTCATCTAAATAATAAAGGTAAGCAGCACTTGAAAATATTTATGGGAGATTTCAATGCAAAAATAGGGCAACGGCAACAGAATGAAACTTCAGTAGGTAAATTCGGTCACGGCAACAGAAACCAGCGTGGAAATACTCTCGTTGAGTTTGCAGAGGCAGAAGGGTTTTTCATCTTGAACTCCTTCTTCAAGAAAAAGCCACACAGGAAATGGACATGGAGACATCCAAATGGGACGACAAGTGAAATTGATTTTATTATGTGTAACAAAAAATTCGTCATAGAAGACTGCAGTGTGCTAAACAAGTTCAACACAGGTAGTGACCATAGATTGGTGAGATGTAAGATGCACCTCAACACTAAACTTGAACGTGGCAAGCTCATAAGACAAACAAAATCTATTGACATAACCAACCTTAAAAAACACCATAATACCTTCAAGTTAGAACTGAAGAACAGGTTCTCTGCTTTAGAAGGCCTAACATCGGAAAAAGTGGACATCTCTGAAGTTAACAGCAAAGTAACCAAAGCTCTTATGGAAACAGCAACAAAATTAGCTGGGTCTAAGAACAAGTTGCATGAGAACAAATTATCAGGAAAAACCAAAATGTTGATGCAAAAAAGAAGAGAGATGAGGACAACTAAAGAAGATGTGACTTCCAAAGTGGAATATATAGAGCTATGCAAGACAGTAAGAAAAAGTATCACTGAAGACGTAAGGAAATTCAACTGTGAACTAGTGAGGAAAGCAATTGAAAACAACCAAAGCCTAAAGATAGCAAAGGGACATCTCAGTAAGGGAAGAAAACAGATTATGGCACTGAGAAAAGAAGATGGTTCTGTAACAAGAAATAGAGGCGAAATTTTGACAAGAGTGAAAGATTTCTACTCCAAATTATATGAAAGGGATGATATATGCACTCCAGACATCATGAAAGATACCAGTACCAGAGTTCCTCCAGTCCTTCCAGCAGAAGTTGCACATGCAATCAAGAACATGAAGCGAGGAAAAGCTCCAGGAGAAGATGGAATTACTGTAGACATCATTCAAGAAGCAAGTGGAGAAATCGAAACAGTACTCGCCCAAATTTTCACTCGATGCCTTAATGAAGGAAAGATTCCTGAGGATTGGAACACCGCTACAATGATCCTGCTACATAAGAAAGGTGACATTGAGGATCTCGGAAACTACAGACCTATCAGCCTCCTATCAGTAGTTTATAAAATCTTCACTAAAGTTCTTTCACACCGCTTGAAGGTAACACTGGACATGGCTCAACCGAGAGAACAAGCTGGATTCAGGAGTGGCTACAGCACAATAGATCATATCCACGTGCTGAGAGAACTAATTGAAAGAGCGAGGGAATATGAACTTCCATTGTGCATGGCTTTTATCGATTATGAAAAAGCCTTTGATTCGGTGAAACCATCAGCAGTTACAATGGCTCTGAAAACCTGCGGTATTGAAGATGCATACATTAATATTATTAATAACATCTATGAAAATGCAAGTGCAAAAATTAGGCTGTTTGAAAATACAACACACGTAAAAATTGGAAAGGGAGTGAGACAAGGTGACACCATATCTCCGAAGCTCTTTAATGCCACATTGGAGGGTGTTTTTCAGTCGCTGAGCTGGGAAAACAAGGGGATAAAGATTAATGGAGATTATCTAACCCACCTTCGTTTTGCTGATGACGTAGTCATTTTTGCAACTACCCCATCAGAGCTGCAGAGTATGATCCAGGAACTTGCTGACAAGAGTAAAGAAGTGGGATTAAAAATGAACTTTCAGAAGACAAAAGTGATGTTCAATGCTTTTACAAGAAATGAAGATTTATCGATTGATGGAGAAAAGCTGGAGATAACAGATACGTACGTTTATCTTGGACAGCAGATATCAAGTGATGGTCACATTGATGAAGAAATTAATCGGCGTACAAAACTTGCCTGGAGAGCTTTTGGAAGAAACAGCATAATTTTCAAGAGCAATATGCCATTATGTCTTAAAAGAAAAGTGTTTGATCAATGCATCCTTCCAGTGCTTACGTATGGTGCAGAGACGTGGACCTTAACTAAAAGAGACATACAAAGGCTGCAGACAACTCAAAGAAGCATGGAGAGGTGCATGCTTGGTGTAACCAGGAGAGATAAGAAGAGGAACTCGTGGATCAGAAAAATGACAAGAGTGGAAGACATCATGATCAGAGTTAAATCCCTGAAATGGCAATGGGCTGGACATACTGCCAGAAGGACAGATCATCGATGGACAGCCGAAATTTTAGATTGGATTCCAAGGGACAGGAAAAGACCCAGAAGAAGACCACATGGGAGATGGGTGGATGAAATTCGAAAGTATGCAGGGGTGACATGGAGGAGACTGGCACAAGACAGACCGTTGTGGAGGAAACTTGGGGAGACCTTCGTCCAGCAGTGGATTGATAATGGTTGACGATGATGATGATGATGATATATATATATATATATATATATAAATGTAGCCATTATATATTCAAACCCTTGAAGAAAAAGAAAATACAACCCTAAACCTCAAGTAATCATTAACGACTTCGAAGCCCTATTTAAATCTCCATACAAAAGACACTGGTGAGCTCATGTGACTCTTACTCCTGATGACAACAAAATTACAGTATTAAGTAAAGGAACTTGAAAAGGATATATATATATATATATACAGAGATTCAGCTATTTGAGAATACAGCACCCATAAAAATTGGAAAGGGAGTGATACAAGGCGATACTATATCTCCCAAACTCTTTAATGCCACTTTGGAAAATGTCTTTCAATAACTGAACTGGGAAAACAAAGGGAGTAAGATTAATGGAGATTATCTAACTCACCTTCGTTTTGCTAATGACGTAGAAATTTTTGCCACTACCCCCATCAGAACTGCAGAGTATGATTCAGGAACTTGCTGACAAGACTAAAGAAGTGGGATTAAACATGAACTTTCAGAAGACAAAAGTGATGTGCAATGCTTTTATAAGAAATAAAGATTTATCGATTGATAGGGAAATTTTTGCCACTACCCCATCAGAACTGCAGAGTATGAACCAGGAACTTGCTGACAAGAGTAAAGAAGTGGGATTTAAAATGAACTTTTAGAAGACAAAAGTGGTGTGCAATGCTTTTATAAGAAATAAAGATTTATCGATTGATAGGGAAAAGATGGAGAAAACCAATACCTACCTTTATCTTGGACAGCAGATATCAAGTGAAGGTCACATTAATGAAGAAATTAATCGGCGTATAAAATTTGCCTGGAGAGCTTTTGGAAGAAACAGTGTAATTTTCAAGAGCAATATGCTATTATGTCTTAAAAGAAAAGTGTTTGATCAATGCACCCTTCCAGCACTTAGGTATGGTGCACAGACGTGGACCTTAACTAAAAGAGACATACAAAGACTGTAGACAACTCAAAGCAGCATGGAGAGATGCATGCTTGGTGTAACCAGGAGAGATAAGAAGAGGAACTCGTGATCAGAAAAATGACAAGAGTGGAAGACATCATGATCAGAGTAAAATCCCTGAAATGGCAATGGGCTGGACATACTGCCAGAAGGACAGACCATCGATGGACAGCCGAAATTTTAGATTGGATTCCAATGGACAGGAAAAGACCCAGAAGAAAACTACGTATGAGAAGGGTGGATGAAATTCGAAAGTTTGCGGCAGTAACATGGAGGAGACTGGCACAAGACAGACGGTTGTGGAAGAAATTTGGAGAGATATTCATCCAGCAGTGGATTAATAATGGTTGACAATGATGATGATACATACACACAGGTGTTGGACAGAATAATGCAAACACCATGCTCAGAGACGTGACTTTTAATGCAGCTGAGTACGTCGCAATACGCAAAAGTATCCACCACTTTTTGGTTGTAATAACTTCGTTTAGAACATCTAAGCCCTGTTTAAGTTGTGACGTACCTGCCAGCAGAACGCCCACGACATAAAGGCAGATAGGATTCAGAATTAATGTCTGCGTAGCTCAGTTGGTAGAGCGACTTGTTCCGGAATAAGCGGCCTTGGGTTCGAATCCCGGCGTAGACCAAAAATGACGGAGAAATTTACTTCGTTATAAAGTGCACTGCATTTAAAGTGTTTTGTTGCAAAATCTCTTTCACAGTGACAAGTTAATGAGCGACCTAACGGACCTCGAAAGCGAGATAAATGTTGGTCGCCGTCTGGTTGGTTCCTCCGTAACAACAGGTTGCTCAGGCAGTAGGCAGTGGCGGCCCATGACCAAAATTGATGGGGAGGCAAACTACTTTTCAGCCTGGATTCAAATAAATTTATTCAAATTTTGAAGATGACAATCCGATTTTTGGCGTAAATGTGACAAGGATGGTAAGTCAAATAATATCCGAAAACTTGAAAATTTTCATCGTCCTGGGTGGTGTAGTGGTTAGCATACCCGGACACTATCTGGGAGACGCGGGTGTCACGCTCCAGGACGATGAAAATTTTTAAGTTTTCGGATAGTATCTGACTTACCATCTTTGTCACATTTACGCCAAAAATCGGATTGTAATCTTCAAAATTTTTATTATATGGTGTAATCCCATATTTCTTTCTTGATGTATCTGCTATTCCGGGCAATGACAGAATAGGATTCTTAACCTCCAGATGCGCTAAACATGAATGCTGGTTGCTTCGACTAGCGAATCCTGTGATGGTTATATTCAAATTAATCGGAGACTTGAAACTTGGTTGTTCTGGGTGGTGTAGCGGTTAGCATACCCGGTCGCTATCTGGGAGACGCGGGTTCGAGTCTTGATAAAGGACGATGAAATTTTAAAGTTTTCGGATATTATCTGACTTACCATCCTTATCACATTTACACCAAAAATCGGATTGTCATCTTCAGCATTTGTATTATATGGTGTAATCCCGTATTTTTTTCATGATAAATTTATTCAATTTAATGCCATTTTTTTACAATATATTTTTTTTATTTACTTTCTTATGTGCGAAGTATAAAATTAGTAACATGACCCGTGAAAAGATTTATAAATTTTTACCTGACACGCACGTTTTACATGACTTACCAACACAAAACCTGTTTATGTAAGGCTCCGGCCCTTCGCCTAAATATATTTTTTTCAGTCTGAATTGCCCTCTTGGACTATTTGGGAACTGTTAAGCCAGTTTGAATATGAAATATATTTCATCGAAATAGATTTTTATTAAAGAGATCAACAGAAGATAAAAAGCAAAACTGAACTATACATCTTTTTCATCTCAAATGAAATTCTATTGTATGTACGCCTCTGCCTTTACTGACGCCAAAAGTAAAAAGTCTTGAAGACTTCTGAACACAACGTTTACCTATACAGCGAGAGAGAAAGCTTACCTTACGCTTATATTGTCTTGTATATGAGATCTATCTTTCGTTCTTTCTGTTTGGCGAAGTGATTTATTATATGGTCATACCATGTCTGTTCTGCTTCCATCCTCTTCACAAGCGCCTTCTCGATGGACAGAACTGATAAACTTGACAACCTTTCTTGCCCATTGGAGTTTCTCTTGTAGTTTTTCATCCTCTTCAGGCACGAAAAACTGCGTTCCACAGAGGCCGATGTTGCAGGAATTGTTACTACGAGGGAAAGAAGTCTAAATAGCTCTGGCAGTGCCTGTGCTAGATTATTATTGTATATGGCAGATAGACGTTCTGTTGTACTTTTGGCATTGTTCCACAGATCTCTGTCTGAATACAGAACCTGCAGCTCACTATGCAGCTTCGTACTGTCAAAGTATTTTTCATAAATTTGAAGCAGAGCTTTAAAACAGTGTTCAGGAAAAATTCTAGAATGAGCTTCAAAGCAGTGTACATCGACCAGCTGAAGAAATTTTAATTTCTCAATGTCAGAAAACCGGCATTTTAACTGAGTTGTAACATTGTCTATTACCTCATAATACAGTCTTCTGTATTGCACGGTGGCTGTGTGACGTACCTGCCAGCAGGACGCACATGACGTAAAGGCAGATAGTAGTCCGAACAAACGTCCGCGTAGCTCAATTGGTAGGGTGACTTATTCCGGAATGAGGGGATCCGGGTTCGAATCCTGGCGTGGACAGAAATGACGGAGAAATTTACTTCGTTATAATGGCGCCCGAACTATCCGGATGACCCGACCGTTCAAAATCTCGCAATGGTGTGATGTTATTTCCAGACCGCGAGATAGGAAAAATCAGAGAATCCCTTCTCCAGCGCTTCGAAAAAAAAATGGCTGGGAGTTCTCAAGTGCACGTTCTACAGTGGATGGCTGCCTGCAACGATTCATGGTCACGGCTGCCCCGTGGGCCATGCCCCCGGCCCTCTTTCGAGGGGGGAGATGTGACGTACCTGCCAGCAGGACGCACATGACATAAAGGCAGATAGTAGTCCGAACAAACGTCCGCGTAGCTCAATTGGTAGAGCGACTTATTCCGGAATGAGGGGATCCGGGTTCGAATCCTGGCGTGGACAGAAATGACGGAGAAATTTACTTCGTTATAGCTGGAATATCATTACTTCCTTTAAATCTTTTATTTGGAGAACCAACCTCACTGCACACGTTATGATAGAGATCATCAAACTGTCTCTGATCTCGAAAGTACAACAATTTTTCACATAATCCAGTAATTCGTTTGTTACAAAAAGTAACATCGGAACTATTTGATTGCAGTACAGAGAAAATAACCTCAGTTAAATCAAATATTTTTTATGTGAGAAGAGAAAAAAACGAAAATAAAATCTTGGAGCCACCGTTTTAGTCCTGCTGCTTCGTGAATTGTCTCATCATCATAGTTGGAATCATCCTCAATTTTTTCAAATATTTCAATTAGCAGGCACCTGTGGTCAACTATGGTAGACACTGAACGAAATTTGAACCTGGTCTGAGATACACGAGGTGGTCTGGGACTACCAACAGATTCTAGTAAATGAACACGCTTTGTCGATTTGGAAAGGAATGCACAAATTGCATTTAAATTTGCACAAAAAATACGTGATTCCTTCAACACTGACGCTGCTCTGCTAAAAACTAAGTTCAGCCTGTGTGTTTTGCAGTGAACAAATAATGCTTGAGGGGCATCACACTTCACTTTTGCTTGCAATCCATTCAGCTCTGATGCCATCACTGCTGCGCCATCATATGTCTGTGCAACTAGTTTTTCTTTGTAGCTAAATCTTTCCAGCTCACGATCCAGTAATTCTTTAAGCGAAGTAGCTCACCGATCAGAACTTACGTCAAAAATCCCAAAACTCTTTCTACTGGTACTCCATCTTTCACGAATCGAACTATAATTGAAACTTGTGCATGGGAGCTAATGCCTGTTGCTTCATCAATCTGCCAAGAAAAAAGACTAGACATTTTTAATATCTGCATTGATTTCATTTCTAACTATGTGAGCAACTGATTCGATTAAATCATTCTGTATTGTTTTTGAAGTTCCTGAAAATGTTGTACTATTCTCCATAAACACTCTCAATGTTTCGTCACTCTTGGAGAATAAATCAATCATCTCGAGGTAATTTCCTTTACTTTCAGAGACTTCGCTCTCATCTTGTCCACGAAATGGGAGCTCTTGCCGCGCCAGTAGTGTTGTAATATCAATCAACTTCTTCATTACATCACGATTCTTTTTTACTTTTTCATTATGACGTAAGTTACTTGTTATCTTCTCTTCGTTGAGAGAGTAGTCTATCCTTGTTTTGCCTAGCAACTGTAATTTAACAACTGCCAGAATGCGATCTTTACGCTTTTTGTGCCTGCACGTGGTAAATTTTTCAAATCATTGAAGCCTTTCTCTTGCCGGACTTCATTGCCACTCACAGGAAACAGCAAACATGGCCAACAATATAGTTTGTTCGTTGATTCACTACCAGTTAGCCATTGTTCTTTTCTGTACCAGTCAATATTAAAACCTCTGTTTGAAGTTTTGCCCTTTGAAGTCATCTTTTTCATTTCAGGTGTAGGCTTACCATCATTTTTAATTTGATTCTTTTCTTCAAAATCTCTTCTACTGAAAGGCTTTTCCAGTAAGCTATCGACCATATTAGATATGTTTGAAGCAGAGGCCATGGTCTGATAAACAACTCTTCTTAAAACATAAATAAAATTAGTTACACAAACATTAGTGTGAAAGAAAAGCAACTAGGAAGAAGACGCTATGTAATGACGCTCGAAGCTGTCCGAATGAGGAGTTAACATAGCGGAGCTGCTGCAGCTGTTCCCATGAGGGAAGATAGCATCTGCCTCACGGGGAAATCCACGATGTGCGTGAGCTCTTTGTATTGGCAGTTCCACCGCCTACGTTCGTATCTACTGATTCAGTGGGAGTAAACAGGTTTGGCGCAAAATGTACGAGAGGCAGTTTGCTTCCTGCCTCAAAGACGGATATCGCCAGCTGAGGACAACTCGCAACTACGCGCTACCGATTGTTTTCGAAAAGCGTCAATTTAAAAAAAACTGCATGAACGCATAAACGACATTTAATTCAAAAGATTTAACTAGCATAAACGTTTGCTCTCTTGTGCCCAAAAGCACTGAATGAACAAGACGAATAATTCTAACTAAGAGTCTTAAAATTCTGAGGAGGCACTGCCTCCCTTGCCTCATCCCAAAAGCTGCCACTGGTAGTGGGAGTATCGAAAGCTACTTTGTCTAAAGTCATGACAGCATACCGTATTCGTGGCAGAACCTCGTCTGCGAAACATAAGAGCGGCCAGAAAACGACCCTGACTGATAGACAGTTGAGCATTAAATAGGGTTGTTACCCGTAATAAGAAGACCACGGCGTAGAAAATTAGTGCAGAGCTCAATCTGCATCTCCGAACCCCAGTATCAACGAAGATAGTTGTCAGGGAACTGTATAAATACGATATCCATGCAGAGCTGCTATTGCAAAACCTCTGGTGACCCGGGTGAATGCACAACGACGACGCCAGTAGTGCCAGTGCATACAACGTGAACTGCGGATGCATTGAAACTTGTAATGTGGTCGGATGAATGCACAATCACACTATTCCCCAACACAGGAAGTATTTATGTGTGGAGAACACCGTCAGAAGCGTAGAACCCAAACTGTCTGCTCCCAACAATGCAGCATCATGGTGGTTCTGTCATGATGTGGGAGGTCAGTCACATCGTGGTTTTTAGCAGGTTCTCTGATCACCTAGAAAGGACGGATGACTGGCAGGGCGTATGAAACCATTTTTGCCGACCAAGTTCATCCAATGGCTCAGGCATTGTTTCCTGCAGGGGATGCCATCTATTAAGACGATAACGCCCCAATTCACAGAGCTCTGAATGTCCAATGATGGTTTAAAAAACATGACAAACTTTCACAACTTCTTTGGCCTGTCTAATCACCAGATTACACCATTGAGCCACTGTGGTCTGAGTTGGAAAAAGAGTAAGATCCCGTTATCTTCCTCCTGCATCTCTCAAAGACCTGAAACAGCTTCTGCATGAAGAATGCTTTACCTATGCCTCATAAAGAAATTCTTTATTACACTGGCGGAAAGTGAAAAAAGAACACCAACAAGGAGACGTCTCATACCAACGAAATTTATACAGCATACTAACGGAATACAGAGGATAACGTGATTAAAACATTATGGCAAAATACAGCTGTATTTGCTGGTAAACTGAAAAATAACATTTCCATGTAACATGGTTAGTACGACGTTGAACCGCCCTGAACTGCGTCACACTTTGCAATTCTGGCATGGAGTCTGTCGTACAGATGTTGGATGTAAGTTTGGGGTATTGAGTTCCAAGCATCCTCAACCTGGACGCGTAAATCGGGGATGGTCGTGGCTGGCCGTGGAGACCGGATAAGTCGTTGTCCCATAAAATCACACACGTGATCAACGGGGGATAAATCCGGTGAACGTGCAGGCCATGGAAGTTGTCTCACACCCTGAAGTGCATGTTGTGTTGCACGTGCCATGTGTGGGCGTGCGTTATCTTGCTGGAAAACACCACGATGGACCGACCTTACAAATGGCACAACAACGGGCTGAATGATGTTGTTGATGTAGGAGGTGCTGTTTAATGTACCCGGTATAAACACTACTTGTGTACGGGAGTGATAGCTGATCTCTCCCTACACCAGGAGACCAGGTGTAGGCCCTGTGTGTTGCTGGCGGATGCAAGAAGGGTGGAGACGCTCCCCTCTGCGTCTGCAAACACGCATACGGCCATCGGAGGCTCCCAAGCAGAATCTTGTTTCATCGCTAAACACGACAAATCGCCATTGCGTTCTCCAGTGCAGACGTTGGCGACACCACTGCTGCCGTTCCTGACGGTGGGCTGGAGTCAGAGGTACACATGCCAGAGGCATACTTGCACGTCGTTCTGCATCCAGTAGACGGTTGCGGATTGTTCGCACAGTCACCTCAGGTGCAACGGCAGCTCGGATTTGCGTCGCAGTGAATGTTCTGCTTGACAACACCGCTCTTCTTATGCGTCGATCGGTCCGCTCATCAGTCCGTCTGTGACTCCCGGTTCCATGTCTTCTCGTGTGGGAATGTTCCTCGGAACATCTACGCCACCATCGTACCACCACCGATACTTCCCGTCCAATTCGCTCCGCAATACGACGATACGACCACCCGGCCTCGCGAAGTCCGACTAGACGACCTCGCTCAAAGTCCGATAACTGCTGAAATCGTACACGTCTTCCATGTCCAGGCATTGCAGCTTCTTCAGGGTCTTCGCACGTGTCCGTACGCCGACGACTGATTACATTCACTTCGCCTTACTCCTTAAATACCACCGACGATAATTTGCATATTATGCCATGCTGTGGCGTAAGCGCTCACCGGTTGGTCCCGAAATTAACATCACACCTACGTAAACTCGACTCCATTAACATATGTAAATTTCATGATCGTCCGCCAATTCCTTCTTGGTGTTCTTTTTTCACTTTTCGCCAGTGTATATATATATAGTGTGTGTGTGTGTGTCCATCGAGAAGCTGTAATATGATTATCATCATACATGACGAAACTTTTTTACCGATAATGCAGACTTTTGTGCAAATTTACAGAGAGAGAAAGAGGGGAAGCTGTCTTCTTGAATTATTAATAGTGTCATCTGAACTAGAGTTTTACAGATTTTTTTCTTCAGTTTTATATGAGACAGTAGTGTTTTATGGAAAATCTCAATTTACAGGAAATGGAAAATAATGTTGCTAAAGATATTTATTTCATGTAAAAATTAATAAAAATTGAAAAATATTCTCGTGCAAGGGGGCGGCAAATCTGGGCTTGCACCATGGCAGATAATGCCCTTGGCGCGCCCCTGCGTACCTGGTCTGGTTTAAAAAAGGCACTACCAGAAAGGAATACCGATGCTATGAAATGATATACCTGGTGTGGTTTAAAGAAGCACTACTAGAAGCGAATACCTTTGCCATGAAATGCTGTACCTGGTCTGTCATGTTGTTTAAAGAAGGCACTACTAGAATGGAATACCGATGCTATGAAAGGATGTACCTGGTGTGGTTTAAAGAAGCACTACTAGAAAGAAATACCGATGCTATGAAATGATATACCAGGTGTGGTTTAAAGAAGCACTAATAGAAGCGAATACCTTTGCCATGAAATGTTGTACCTGGTCTGTCATGTTGTTTAAAGAATTCACTACTAGAAGGGAATACCGATGCTATGAAAGGATATACCTGGTGTGGTTTAAAGAAGCACTACTAGAAGCGAATACCGTTGCCATGAAATGCTGTACCTGGTCTGTCATGTTGTTTAAAGAAGGCACTACTAGAAGGGAATACCGATGCTATGAAAGGATGTACCTGGTGTTTTTTAAAGAAGCACTACTGGAAGCGAATACCTTTGCCATTAAATGCTGTACCTGGTCTGTCATGTTGTTTAAAGAAGGCACTACTAGAAGGGAATACCGATGCTATGAAAGGATGTACCTGGTGTGGTTTAAAGAAGGCACTACTAGAAAGGAATACCGATGCTATGAAATGATACACCTGGTGTGGTTTAAAGAAGCACAACTAGAAGCGAATACCTTTGCCATGAAATGCTGTACCTGGTCTGCCATGTTGTTTAAAGAAGGCACTACTAGAAGGGAATACCGATGCTATGAAAGGATGTACCTGGTGTGGTTTAAAGAAGGCACTATTAGAAAGGAATACCGATGCTATGAAATGATACACCTGGTGTGGTTTAAAGAAGCACTACTAGAAGCGAATACCTTTGCCATGAAATGCTGTACCTGGTCTGTCATGTTGTTTAAAGAAGGCACTACTAGCAGAGAATACCGATGCTATGAAAGGATGTACCTGGTGTGGTTTAAAGAAGGCACTACTAGAAGGAAACCAGGGCCCATCGTTGTGCCAACACTTCCCCAGGTGAACGACGCACAAGTACTCTTTTGTTCAGATGGTGTATCAGGAAACGGGATTCATCGGAGCAGACGACCTTCTTCCAATCATTCAAGTGTCCAGGCTTTATGATGCTGTGTTCATTGTAGGCGCTTTCGAGGATGATCAGAGGTTGGCATGGACACTCGGAGCAGCGTGTGGCTTCATAGGTTCATTTTCAGCAGGATTTTATGTACTGTGTGTTGTGACACATTACTCCCGTCATCAGCATTCACATTACCGGTGAGTTGCGCCAAATAATATTTTCTGTTGGATCGTATACCATGTGGGACAACCCTCGCTCACCTTAAGCGTCGATGAACCGTTTTTGGACCACATCTACCCGGAGACTCTTGGGTTTTCTTTCTCGGACCACGTTTTGAAGGTGCTAACCACGAATGACCGTGAACACCCCAATAAAACTTGCAGTCTTGGAAATGCTCTCACTCAATCGTCTGTCCATTACAACTTGGCCTTGGTCAAACTCTCTTAAATTCGCTGTCTTTTCCATTTGAAGAACAAGAATAACACTGGTTAACAGAGCTGAGTACCAGGTGTTATTATACCTTTTCACGATTTTAACGCCCGCCATCATTTAATTGTAGTTCCTCCAATTTACTTAAAGACGCGCTGGTCATAATGTTTTGGCTCATTCTTTTCGTGTTTTCCCAGAAGAGGTAGTTTTCATGAATGGAATACGGGATTACACCATACAATACAAATTTTGAAGACGGCAATCCGTTTTTTGGTGTAAATAAGAATGGTAAGTCAGATAATATCCGAAAACTTAAAAATTTCGTCGTCCTGGAGCCGGATTCGGAAACGCGTCTCCCAGATAACATCCGGATATGCTAACCACTACACCACCCAGAACGACCAAGTCTTAAGTTTCTGATTAATTCGAATATAGCCATCACAGGTTTCGTTAGTTGAAGCAACCACCATTCATGTTTAGCGAATCTGGAGGTTAAGAATCTCATCCTGTGATTACCCGTAGGAGCAGACAAATCATGAATGTAATACGGGATTACAGCATGCAATACAAATTTTGAAGGCGACAATCCGTTTTTTGATGTAATATTATATTTGTAAATATTATATTTACACCAAAAAACAGATTGTCATCTTCAAAATTTGTATTGTATGGTGTAATCCCGTATTCCATTCATGATTTGTTTGCTCCTCCGGACAATAACGGGATAAGATTCTTAACCGCCAGATAAGCTGAACATGAATGCCGTTTGCTTCTACTAGCGAATCCTGTGATGGTTAAATTCAAATTAATCGGAAACATCGGACTTGGTCGTTCTGGGTGGTGTAGTGGTTAGCATGTATGGGAGAGGTAGGGTCAATTCCCGTTCCAGGAGGACGAAATTTCAAAGTTTTCGGATATTATCTGACTTACCATCTTTGTCATATTTACACCAAAAAAAAAAAAAAAAAACGAATTGTCATCTTCAAAATTTGTAGCTGTAGTTTTGCTTTTCAATATTTTCATCTTACTATAATGTAAACGGGTAAATACCACATTTGGTTTGCATTGTTGGCCATTCCAAACACCACAGACCAACAATGCAAAGGGCAGTACAACAATTGAACCAGAAAGAGATAAAAACGAATGAAGTTAAATATCATAGGGAGTATCATCTTGGCCTGAGAGGTGATCGAACCGAACGACATGTTTATATATTAGGTTGATGCTCATATATTCATTTGTAGTTGTGTTCAATCCATAGAATTGTTATTCGTGAAATAATTTATTTAGAATGAAAAATGTACCATGAAAGGTATGTTGCAGAATGAGTACAAATATTTTTTAACGCAAGGCGTTATGTACTCGTATTTCTCAAGTTCATTTGTCTAGTGTCGTAGCATAGATTACCCGTGGATTATTTAAGAAGTCTCTGAATTTCTATTTAAAATTATATTATTCTAAGCTATCAAGTGGTGTTTTATTGTTGGAGCGAAAACTTAGTCATTGCTCTTTTCTTAACTTTTCAGTTTGATTTTTTCTGTTAAAGAGCACTTATCTTCATTGCAACGTTTTTCTCTACGGAACGTTTTCTCTACGTGTTAAATTAATGCGTGCAGGAAAGAAGTTTCTATCATCTACAATTGATTCGTGAAATTTTTATAAAAGTCATCTGATCCAGTATGAGTTATTTTTGAAATTCGACAGATTATTCCTGAAAACATAATGGAGTGGTTAAATTAAAAGAGAATAATATTTTTCTCGCGTCATAAGCTACTACATGTAACTATGAACTTTGATAGGAAAAATAACATGCAAGTAATATTGCAGGTAACGTCATTTGTTACAGTATTGCACTTTTCGTGTAGAGGTGACTTTATACTCTACAGAAATGCTGTGATAAATACTGATTGAAAATCTTTGCTTAAACTAGATTCCATTAATACGTACTACCAAGTCTACTAATAACGCCATCTCTAGTTGACGATAGTGACCTTACATATTCTTCATATCAAGTTAGTTTAACACGAATAACTTATCACAATAAAAAAAAGGCTTTTTCTCGGAATTCACAACAGTTTAAGTCGTCTTACTTGTGGAAACGAAGTGAGCATTCATACGCAATTCAAATTTTGCAACAGACGCGGACACAAATGCTAATTGATGCTTTCCTTCCATGCATTCATCAGAACATTTTCAGACTTCTATGACACTGTGTGACGTATATTTTAAATTAACTTTCCTTTTTAATTTCTTTCCCTATGTAAATCTTGAGTTTATTCCCAGTTATATTTCACACTTAACGTGATATCTTGTCTCTCAAACGAATGCTGTTGGCAACATAAATGAGGTTGAATGAACGTGACGTATGCCTGTTATTAGATAAGAACCAGAGATAAAAGCTACGAGAAACCAGTTGCTCGTGTGGTGTGTGGAGCGTTTAATGTGGAGTGTTGATACTCATTGTTGTATAAAATACGAAGTGCTATGTCATGTTACGATGTGCAGGAGAAATAAAGCATCATTTCCGTAAGTTTGACTTCTGTTTCTAAATGTTTCGTCTGGCCGTTAAGGCTTAATTTAGGAACTATTTCATCGTATGGTGAGGTTTTTTCAAAATAACGTATCTGTACGAAAAGACCTCTACGTTATAACTGGATTTGTACAATCATACGCCGGATGTTTCTGTTTTGTACATCAGAAATACAACAGAATATCTCCTGATAATCTCAGGTGATATACCTACAAAGTTACATTGTTGGAATGAGCAGTTTCTATTGAAACTGATTCCTATCGCGTGACCTAAACTCTAGATCCCGTTGCAATTCATTATGTATTTATATTAAAGATATCACTTTTAGAAAGAGCTATGTATTCTTTGATTTTTGCATATTTCTTTGACATCAGTGGATTGAATTTATGCCGGCTCATGTTTTCATTTCATTTATTTATTCATTCAGTTGCCACTACAGCAACTAGGAAAAGGAGGGAAAAGCCCGTGAGGCCTGACACAGCCCTCCTCTCCTCAGAATACAAAAAATATAAAGCTTAACAGAAAAGGCAAGCTAACACATATATGGTAGGTACACGTACTTGCTCACAACCAACACATATAATAATGTGTTCCATCAACAATAGTCTTCATTATACCTAAACAAACAAGTATCATATACACTACACTATCATCATCATCATCATTGTCAACCATTATCAATCCACTGCTGGACGAACGTCTCCCCAAGTTTCCTCCACAACGGTCTGTCTTGTGCCAGTCTCCTCCATGTCACCCCTGCATACTTTCGAATTTCATCCACCCATCTCCCATGTGGTCTTCTTCTGGGTCTTTTCCTATCCCTTGGAATCCAATTTAAAATTTCGGCTGTCCATCGATGATCTGTCCTTCTGGCAGTATGTCCAGCCCATTGCCATTTCAGGGATTTAACTCTGATCATGATGTCTTCCACTCTTGTCATTTTTCGGATCCACGAGCTCCTCTTCTTATCTCTCCTGGTTAAACCAAGTATGCACCTCTCCATGCTTCTTTGAGTTGTCTGCAGCCTTTGTATGTCTCTTTTAGTTAAGGTCCACGTCTCTGCACCATACGTAAGCACTGGAAGGATGCATTGATCAAACACTTTTCTTTTAAGACATAATGGCATATTGCTCTTGAAAATTATGCTGTTTCTTCCAAAAGCTCTCCAGGCAAGTTTTGTACGCCGATTAATTTCTTCATCAATGTGACCCTACTACAATGTGACCCTACTACACTATATAATCACATATATACTGTTCTTTTTTTATGTTCTTTTTCGCTTGGACACAGATAGCTATATTTCATAAATCATCTTACATATTAATAACGGTATTATACAAAAAGGCAAAATAGAATGTTAGGCTTGTAGAAACTCAGAAATTTCACTTCCTATATTTCATACATATACAGTTGTTCAACAAGGAGTGAGACTTTCTGCGTGAAAGAGCCAAAAAAATGGCATACCTAAAAATAATCGCCGCCGGCATTTAGATAGT
Organism: Macrothele yani; assembly: GCA_039090855.1. Taxonomy (NCBI): domain Eukaryota; kingdom Metazoa; phylum Arthropoda; class Arachnida; order Araneae; family Macrothelidae; genus Macrothele; species Macrothele yani. The sequence goes on from CM076993.1 coordinate 26,086,523, forward strand.
GGTCCCATCGTTGCACAAGTCCTTTTATTCCAGCGACATACAGTAGAAGGGGGCACACTTCTACTGCAACCAGCTATCTATAGCTTCACGCATCTGATCATTCGAAGTGAAACTTTTGCCTTGGAGAAAACATTTTATAGCTCCAAAAATGGGAAAGTTCCAGGGCGATTGATCAGGGCAATACACCGGATGTTACAAGACATTGCAGTAGAAGAGCTATAATGTCCTTTGCGTGGTAACTGCCGTATGCGGCCGGGCGGTATCATGCAGAAGCACAATACCCTGAGTGAGGTTGCCAGCTGTCACGTATTTGATGGTATGTCGAAGCTTCATTAAAGTTTGACAATATCCTGGACGTTCGATCGGATTTGGCGGACCCGTGCTATGGCCTCCCAGATCGCTGGATCTTACCCCTTCTTGATTTCTTTTGGGGGGAGGTAATGGGGGCATATCAAAGCATTGTCTACCAAATTCAAGTAAATGATTTAGTGTATTTGTGTTGGAGGATCATCGCTGCTTATGGAAGTGTCATTTCGCAGGCGCTGGGAAACATATGACGAGAAGACAAATACCGTCTGGTTATCTGCCGCGCCACAAAGTGTGCATATGAGGAGATTTATTGATACCGAACGAAACTTGTTAAGTTCCTTTTTCTACTACTGCAAACATCATTTTCGTATCTGTGTTTTGCACTGATTTACAACGATTTGTTATCGGTAGTTTTTGTCCCGGACACCCTGCATGTATATTTTACTTCATGTATAAAAATTGTAGATATTCCACGCAGGTGCAGAGAAATATACAAGATATTCAAGAATAAAACGATTGTGACAACATCGCGCAATTTTTGGAATTCTCCAATTTAATGACGAATCCCAAATCGATTTTACTTTATTTAAATCTCCCTCAGCCTACCATATCTTAGCATACGATTGCTTCAAGTTTCTGCAATTCCAAGATACTTATTAAATGTCTTTTTAAGTATGTTGAATAACTTCTGCATTCATTTGATGTTATTTCAGTACCCAGTATCAGAAACGAAACATAAAACATGTTTTTCAAAGCTTCCTTTCCGTAACTGGAAAATGTAACAAATATTGCTGGCGCTTCATTCACCGTGGATTTGACTTAGGACTTATTTTAAAGCATTACCACCAAAGCCAATCCTACAGAGCTAGTTTGGGATGTAAGTCGAAACTTTTGCAATGACGTAAGGATTTAATATGAATAGAGCTTGAATCATATTCTAGATGCATGTGACGTCAATGAAAAAATAGAAATGCTGAACAAACTTACATTTCTCGTTTCGTGTACAAAGCGTCATAAATCCAGTATATTATATTAATTTCTGTTCAGCTAAATCTTTGAATTAAAGGATGTAGAAGAGTTCAAAAATTTCTTAGAAGCTTCAGTAATTTTTCTTTAGGTGTACAGGACGATGGTTAAGGCAATGTTTTCCCGCCTCATTCTCGAAGCTGATAAAACAAAATCTAGAGAGGAGCAGCGTTATCGGGCGTTCCAAGTCTTATTTAAATCACCGTATATCTCGAAGCTGAGACAACAAGGCCTAGAGATGTGCAATGCTATTCGGCATGCCCGATTTCATTTAGACGGGAGACGGGCACTTCGTGTGCGGCTTTAACTGTTCAACGTACTGAAGCCAAGTTCGGTGCAAGTTATACCTAAGATGTGTTACTGGCTAAGTGGTGCATACCACTAATTCTTGGATCTTCGAAAAAAAATTAATACGCGGGTAGTAAGGCCAGTTCAGTTCAGTAAAAAAGGGTTAATGAGCTGAAGTTGCGTTACAAGATACCTAGTTATTTTTAGAGACTAGCATTTCCGAGGTAATAATTATTAAAGTAAAGGTTGAAATTATAACTCGGAAAATAACTGATAGAGGTGCAATAGGAAGTAAAGCTCCGGATGAAAAAGAAATGCGCATTCAAAGGGTTAGTTGTCAAAATTTTCGCGGGCGCATGTGTTTTTTCCCTTATGTCAGGAGCTTTCTACTGAACTGTCATCTTTATGCTTCCACTGACGATTTTATGCAATATTTAGTCGTTTGACCGTCTGAAACGAATTAAATAGGGTTTATCAAAATGAGTTGAAACAGCCCAAAGAAATATATTCGCTATGTAAAAACAATTGAAAACTTCGCCATTTTTTTTAATTTTTCATCATAGATTTAATAGCCATGTATTTCATTACAAAAATGTTTAGCCTTCGAAAAGTTTATTTTCTTCCAACACCAATCTTCCTCCAAAACCTTTTCAGCACCTTTCCCCCAATTCCTGGATTAGCCTCTGGCAGTCGTGAAGGATATTATTTCTGGCTGTTCCATATTTTATAGGACTCTCAACGGCGTAACTGTGATGTGCTTAATGTTCTATACAAGACGACACACCTGTTATTCACCTCCAGAATGCATTTTTTCCGCCTTTTATAACTGTACAAATTCGTCGTACCGCCATTTTGGCACCAGTCCTGGTACACTTTAACAAAGGACGTCCTCCAGCAACCAAAACGTGTGTGTCTGTTTTCGAAATGAAGCACCAATCCCTCATGCGCCCATAATTTGGTATTCCATTAAACTCCAGTGAATCTTGGGTGTTACCAAACACGTCCGTAACTTCGTCCGCAACTGAAATAACTACCACAAAGTCTTAATAAATTGCTACTTTGTACATATCTGCAGCATTTGCGGTGTACAGAATGTTTAAAATGTGGGTGAAAAATAGCTCAGAAGCTTAATTTCCATTACAAAAACTGCGTGTTAAAGAACAATCAGCTCTACTATGTCCAATCGCTCACGGCGTTATAGAATCAGTTCGTCGATTGAAGGAAGGTTACGGCTTCAGTTGACAAAAAGTCAAAGTCTGTAGCTGTAATATGGCCATCGACAAAAACGCCATTCAAGGAGAACACGTCTTTATAGCTACGTCTCATAAATGCTATGCTGGGTCATGGGTTCGTATACACTCTTTCGTTGTGTATACAACAGTCATTGCTAGGTTACCATACAGTGCACGATACTATGCTGTATTAACGGTCCAAGAACTAAACAACACACCAAGTGTTTTTTTAGTTAATTGTACCATTGCAATTTATTCTGATCTGATCGAGATTACTGGGAAAACCAGCTGGACCGATAACATGAAAAGACGACCGCGTTTCATTTTCCGGCGTAAGTTTGTCAGCGGCTAAGTAAATGCTGGAATATTTTCTATTTTTGTCTCAGATTAAAATGTTTCGCACAAATTTCCAGCGCCAGCAGAAAGATCTCTCTCCCTGTGCTTCTAGCAATCGTTTTTCCATCGTAAAATCTTGAGAAACAACGGAATTTATGGTGGCTTTCATTTTTGTGTTACTGCATACTCATCAAATGCCAAATACTGCACTTTCCCCCTGATGTTCTTCGTCTAATACGAAGCAGGTTAATGTTTCATATATCCATGATCTCCTCTTCATGCTGATATGATAGATTTTCTTATGCCGCGAAAAAACACAATGTTTACTGTTCTTTGCGTTATCGAAGCCGTTGAATTCTCATCGTGCGTTAAATGCAATTCAGCTATTCGGAAAGTAGGATCGTATAACAGTCGAGCCATAAATTAGTCCGTAGAATGACAACTTGTGCTACAATTATAGCCGTTACATGTACAAACTCTTAGGTCATGCACACATTGCGCGTTCACATACTATACGTATTTGCATAAAGCCGTAAATGAATAGTTTCCATAAGGGTATATAAACAAAAGTAATAGATATACACATTGTAACCATCTACCCAGCAGAGTGTTGGACCCCCTTTATCCCCACAAAATAGCGGCCATTCGGCGAGTCATCGATTCGAAGAAGTGGCGATAGGTATCCTAGGGTATCTGGTACCATAATGTGAACAGCAGACCCTCCAGTCCCCGTACATTTCGGGGTGGTAGTGATTTAGCGCGAACCCGCTTTACCAAGTTGAACCACAAATGTTTGATTGGGTTCATGTCAAATGAATTTGGAGGCCAGGGTATTAATAGAAAGTCACCAGCAAGTTCCTCGAACCACTCCTTGATGATTTTGGCAGTATGGCATGGCGTATTATCTTGTTGGGAATGGCCACCACCACTAGGAAACACAATTGCCGTGAATGGGTGAACTTGGTCCGCAATGATGTTCACATACCTGAAAGCTGTCAGAAATTGTGCCATTGGGATAATGGTTCCTACATTGTCCGAAGGAAACATCGCCCACAGCAGAACACCGCAGCCGCCGACCTGTTTCCACCCAACAATATATCCAGCTGCCATAGCCTCCGTTGGTAGTCGGCGTATCCGCGCTCGGCCGTCTACGTGATGTACCAAGAATCTTGATTCGTCAGACCGGGTCACTTTGTTTTGAGGTCTGCTGTTTCTGAGAGACTTCCACCCTGTGCGTGGAAGCAGTTGATGATTCCTTTTTGAACGTCCGTCAAATCCCTACCTCTGCCCTTTGTGCTCACGTAACGCACTATGGCTCATCTGTCATGGCCGGCTGCTTATATTAGGTGTGCAACTTAATTCTCAGCCATAGGCAAGACACGTTGACAGCAAATTATAGAAAAACGAATAGGCACCTAATCAGGGAAATAATCCCCATCGTGTTGCATACATTTGAGCCATCGGTCAAGGAGCTGCCGAATTCCACTGCGGAAAAAAGAGGGCTCTTTCGAGTTAATAAAATCACCAATACTTGTGTGGACCTGCTCAACAGAAGTGAAGTGCGTACCACTCAGGTGATGTTGCAGGGAGCAAAAGAGGTGATAATCCGACGGGACGAAGACTGGAGAATACGCCGGGTGGGACCAAATCCCCAATCCCAGGTCGGTGATCCTTTTAAAGTCGTTTTGGCGGGTGTGTGTGCGTCACTCACACAATGAGTTGCTGACAATAACGCTCAGCATTGACCGTTTTGCCAGGTTTGAGCAACTCATAGTGTACGATACCGCGCTGATCCCACCATATGCACAGCAACAACTTCCTGGCGTGGATATTCGGTTTGGAAGTACTGGTGGTCGGCTGACCTGGATAAACCCATGATTTGCGCCGCTTAGGATTATCGTAGATCATCCACTTCTCAACACAGGTCAAAATCTTGTGGAGGAAGTCCTTCTTCTTAAATCTGGAGAGCAAAGACACAGCAACATCGTAGCGCCTAGACTTGTTCGCAGCTGTGAGTTAGTGGGGCACCCAACGGCCCTCCTTGTAAATTCGTCCAAGCTTGTGTAGGCGCTTTTCAGTGGCTTGCCGTGTCACTCCGAGTTCCTGGGAGAGCTCTGACTGTGTGCGACAGAGAATCTGCGTCCAACAGTATTTCCAGTTCCTCGTCGTGAACTTTCTGTGGTTGTCCCGGACGTTCTGCACCACGTAGATCGAAATTTCCCTGCTTTAACCGCTGGACCCACTTCTTACACGTACTGTAGGACACAGCAGCCTCACCTAAAGCAGCACACATTATTTGCTGGGTTTCCGTGGAACTTTTGTTCAGCTGAAAAGCGAACAGGAGCCAGTGCCTCAAATGTTGCTTCTTGAACGACATTGCTCTCACCGTCAACTTTCGCCCTTTCTGTCACTACAGCTGTGAGAGGTTACGGTTGACTAGAAAGCTGTTGGATAACGCTGCAATCAGCCATTTTTGCACACAGTTATTTGCATTTGCCGACGTTCTATGATCGCTTGCGGTTAGGGGCCGAGAATTAAGTTGCACACCTAATATCTTCGTGTGGTCGACCTTGTCATGTGCACTCTGCGACGCTCCTGGGCTCTGTGATAACTGAGCCCTGTGATTCTGGAGTGGCCATACATATTATTATTATACGAGCATGCAAAAGAATACTCTTCTCTGAAAAACTGAGTTGCTGCAAAATGAGCCAAATGTGAATGACACATAGAGTGATCCTTACTCTTCTCTCATTCACTGGTTCAACTATTTAGGTCCCTTACTTTTGTCGACATTCACTGGCTGCAATTGGTCACCACATTAATCATGGTGCACCAGTCTTTTCTCAATTTTATGTACTCAACACGAAAATCACTGAGCTGTTTATATTTGTAAATTTGCAGAAATAGTATAATACATCTTGTTTGGTAACTCGTTTTGTCCGCTTTTGAGATTGGAAAGCGCAAGAAAAAAACTGAGAATTAAAATTAGATTAGAGTACACGTCACACAGTCTAGGAAATGCAAGGCCATGACGTTAGAGAGATTTTTGTTCGTTTGTTTGTTCGGGGGTTTAACGACACCGTGAGCAACTAAATGGGCTATAAGCAGTCTCCCATCCCTAATTTAGGACCACTAGCTCCAGGGAGGGGAGAGAGACACAGCTGTAAGGCAAACACAACATCCATTTTCAACCGGATTCGAACCCGGGCCCATCTTGGACGAATGGCCGGAAGCCAGTGCTTAGACCACTGCGCTACAGGGGTAACAATTGACTAGATGAGTTCCCTCCGTTTGTGGCGTCACTCTCATGTTACACGGTCTGTTATGTCGATGTCGTGTTTGTTATCATACATGACAGCGTTGGAAGCTAATCGGGCCGCCCCGGTGGCGCAGTGGTCTAAGCGATGGCCTCTGATCATTCGTCCGAACGGGGTCCGGGTTCGAATCCCGGTCAGGCATGGAGATTGTGTTTTTCTTACGGCACTGGCTCTCTCCCTTCTCTGGAACCAGTGACCCTAAATTAGGGACGGGCGACTGCTTATAGCCCATTGAGTTGCTCACGGTGGTCGTTAAACTTCCAATCAAAAAAAAAAAAAACAGCCGGAACCCTTGGTTTCCGGGTGACGTCACTAAAAAGGCAAATTCATCTCTCTGATGTCACGGTCTTGTATTTACTGTACGGCCTTGATTTAACCGTGTTGTTCCAAGTACGTCTAGAAAGAAGTGTAATTCCATAACATCAGGGCCCGATTAAGATATTAGCGGGCCCTTAGGCTAAGAATTCTGAGTGGGCTAACAAGGCTAAGACATCTGAGTGTGCCCCCAAAGAAATTATGAAGAAGAATGGATATTTCTGCCACCCCACAATGGGCCGATTTACAACAGGTTGCACCATATACTACCGCCAGAGGTACAGCCATTAGGGAGTCTTTGGAGATCTTGTTAAGCAATGATGTCTGCAACGATGACTTGTCAATGGAGCTGGCTTTGATATGGCGCATGTTCCTGCGTGCCTCTCGTGAAAGTATCTGATTCTTCTCATTATTAACTGTTTCAGCGCGTGCCGTGTTGTCTCGTTTTTATACCCTGGCGTGCAAAAATTAAGGACGAGACGGTTTTTCGAATGTAACGTGGTGCAGAAGTGCTCCACATCGACTCAAATCCTACCATAAGATCCACAAGATGTAAGAATATGGGACAAGTGAGCAAAACCGTCCAAACAAGGAATCCAAAGGATACAAAGAAACTTTATTGAAAAGGTAGCTTCGAGCACAACTGGACAGAAGACAGAAACGTCCATGTGACAGGCGGCTGCCAAGAAAAATGCAGTCTTTAGAAAGGGATATGATCACCCCTGACTGCGTTGAAGGATTTACAACGTCTGTCCATGCTGAAGACGAGGTTGTCAAGAAACTGTTGAAGCATCGCGGCCTATTCCTCTTGTAGCGCCAATCGCAGCTGCGGAATCATTGCTGGCGGCTGGTGACGTGCTGCCCAGCTTCTCCCGAGAAGCTCCCTCACGTGTTCGCGTGGATTTAAGTCCGGGGACCTTGCGGGCCAATCCGTGTGTTGAATATCTTCACTCTCCAACAGCTCTGCGACAGACACTGTACGATGAGGTGTAGCGTTGCCGTCCATTTAGAGAACTCAGGACCCACAGCACCTCTAATAAGACGCACGTGAGGCAGGAGAACCTCGGTACAATAGCGGACACCAGTGACTGAATCTCCTTGGAAGATGTGGAGGTCAGTACGGCTACCAAGCATGATACCACCCCAAACAAGAACTCCGCCACCTACAAACCGGTCCCTTTCGATGATGTTGGAGGTGTGATTGCGTGTTCCCTGCTCTCTCCAGATGTGTATACGTCCAGAATCGCTCGTCAGACTAAATCGGCTCTCATCCGTAAAGAGAACTCGACCCCATTGCTGATGTATCCAGTTTTTTTGTTCCTGGCACCACAGAAACCGCCGTCTCCGATGAGCAGGCGTTAATGGCACACACCGTACTGGTTGTCGTGCAAAAAGACCACCTTTCTGCAGCCTTCTGGCTACGGTAAAACGCGATAACGGACGTCCAGTTGTCTGTTTCATGTGCCTTGCGATTTTTTCCGCTGTCTGCTGACTGTCTCTTCTCCCCTGTAGGGCAATATACCGGTCGTCCGCCGTCGTGGTTACTTGTGGACGACCACTGCTAAACTCTCGGACAGCTGTCCCTGTCGTTTGAAATGCTCTTCAAGCTCGTGAAACGATGCTGTGAGCAATCCCGAACTTCTTGGCTACACTAGTCACACTTCGACCTTCTTCCGACTTTTAAATGACGCGAACTCGGGTAAAGTTATGCAGATTTCGTCTACAGGATTGCCTGTTGGCCATATCACACGGTGGCAGCAACTCGACGTCGTTCAAATTGATTTACACCGTGCAATAGCGTTCACCGAATTGCTGAGCGTACACCGCCCGTGTGCTTTATACCCTTCCGACACTCCCCCTCCCTTTTACGTCATGCTTTATATATGCGCATGCCTTACCGTACCGGACCCTAGATTAACTCCTGAGTGGTCTTTCGGTCCGTTCTGCCTGCTCGTTTCGCTGTTATGCTAATTTCTCCTCTTCGTCCTTAATTTTTGCACACCAGTGTACTTACAAACCCACCTTCATACGGAGGTATTAACCTTCCATCAATAACTTTTCGCTACAAAGTCTTCTGTATTATGCATCTAAGACGTCCAATTTCTAGTACACCTTCTCCTTTAAGTGATGTCATGAACTTCTTCGTCAATACATATAGTTCTGTTCTTTAATTCAACATTCTTCTTCGCATGGTTAAATATCCGCTTCTTCCACATAGTCTTCTTTTACTTCACCACGAAAGTATTTTTCTTTTTCGTTCTCTCCCTCTCCGACGTCTTTATACAACTTCCACTCTAGACTTATTGCAGAACCTAGTTTTTACAATTCCTTCTTGCACTCATCTACTTGTACTTATTGTTTCTTTCCATCTTGGTTTCCCTCTGGAATTCTCCAAGTTCAACATCTCATCCAACCAGATTTATCATTTAAATCTATTACAGACTTCTCTGGCTCCATCCCTAACACAGCTGCTAATCAACTAAAACTTCAACTGCTACAAGAATATTTCATCAATAGCTTCCCGGACATTGCTTCAACTACTGGATTAACTTACTTTCCATCTGCGTCACTACCTCTTTCTTTCTGTTTACAAAACAATCAAACAATCATCTGCGTTTCTTGTTTCACTACAAAAGACCTTTACCTCTTCATGCTGACGTTAGATATTCAACCTGCTCCAATTTTTGGCTTACCCAGTCTTTCATTTCAACGTACTTGGAAAGCCGCACGTAACCCACTTTCATCACCCAAAGATATCGACCGCCAATGGCTTTTTCTTCATAATAGTCTTCTTTCACCTTTACGACTTCACCAACTACAAATTTTAACATCAGATATTTGTTCATACTGCAATACCACTGGCTCAACCATTCATCTGTACTCTCAATGTTCTCTACTCTCGCCACACTTCGATTTCATGTATAGCATCACTTCGTCCGTCTGTACCACTGCACACAATCTTCGTGACTACATGTTTTTACCTGCCCATGACCCTATAACTACATGTCGAAGCCCATTATGCGCATTTTTCTTTATTCTCACCAAATCAGCAATTTATAATTTCTTCCTTAATCATGTCAAAGATAATCCACCTATACCACTTCGTACCGCAAAAAAATTACTACTACTTCAATTCCGCATTCAACTCATATCCAGATTACAACTCGAACTTACAATGTCACGTAAAATTGCTCAACTTTCGAATTTTCGTTCCACGTGGAAGACTTCTACTTTTCGGATGTCTGTTCACCGCAGTCGTACCCGTCTTAGAAACTAGAACTTCGTACCTTCAATACTTTTCATCATTACGTAATGCTTCATTTAATATGTTTGTTCTGAATCAAATGTGACTTCTAAAGCAACCTTTTTGAAAATGTTTCTTTCATTGTTTCATGAAGTATCGCATTATGTTCTTTTTTGTCAACTGACTTATTTTGGCGAAGTTTATACTCAGTACATGTGTTTTAATATCTGTTTTCTGTCATTTAAGTTAGCTTATTCACTTATATTATTGCTATTGTACAATAGAAATAAGGTATTGCTTTTAAAAATCTCATAATTGCCAGATTCTCATTACAACAGTCGTGCAATGAGATTTTCCTGTGTTCTACTGCTATCACAGGTTTGCACATGTGTTTGGATGATTTTTCAGCACTCGATGGTTTCTTCTTTTTGTTTAAGTGGCTTGAGGGCTTGACCTACTTTCGCGCTATTGGCACGTGTTAAGAAAACCATTCGTTCATAGCTGCGCAAAATGTTTGCCTTTATTTTAAGTGGCAGATTAATGTTTTAACGGACTTAATTCCTCAGCTTATATAAATCAAGATTTAATATTTTCATGTCTTCATGTACGACCATTTATTTAATATTTTAAGCTGCCAGCGCTTTATGTATATTTTAGCTCATTAGCATAATAAGGTAGTATGACTTCAGTTGTCTGCAGCCTTTGTATGTCTTTTTTACATTTTCCAACTGTAGGTTGAAGAAACGTATATGCTCTAGATTTTTTTGGTTTGTCTGTCCGCACGATAACTCGCGTAAAAACGGTTCGATTTCAATGAAAGTTCGATTTCGATTTCAATGAGGCAATCTTGGGACAAACCGTTTCGAAAATGGACGAAATGGGATCAAAGGTCAGGACATAGAAGCGGGATCCATTCCATCGCTCTTATGAGTCAAAACGTACGAAAAAACGCATCGATTGCGGCAAACCTTTATTATGTTGTTCCAGAGATGTACTAAACCTGTTTAATATAATCAAAATGGGGTCAACCTTTAGGGCACAAGAGCGAGATTTATTCCACAGCCATTATCCTCATAACTTGAGTAATGATTTCTGGTATGTTAGAAAGCGTGTCATAATCAATGAATTGCATGATTTTACTAACTTGTTTAGTTGTTGTCCATGTGTCTGCTCAGTAGGTAAGAACTGGAAGAATCATTTGATTAAACACTTTTCTTTTAAGATATAATGTCATGTTGCTCTTTAAAATCATACTGCTTCTTCCAAGAGCTCTTCAACCAAGTTTAATGCTCCGATTTATTTCTTCATCAATGTGACAGTCACTTGATATCTGCTGCCCAAGATAAATGTAGGTATCGGTTGTCTCAAGATTTTTTCCATCGATCGATAAATCTTCGTTTCTTGTAAAAGCATTGTACATCACTTTTGTCTTCTGGAAGTTCATTTTTAATCCCGCTTCTTTACTTTCGTCAGTAAGTTCTTGGATCATACATAGTCTGCAGCTCTGAAATGGTAGTTGCAATGATGACTAAATCATTAACGAAACAAAGGTGAGTTAAATATTGCCCATTAATCTTCATCTCCTTTTTTCCCAGTTCAATGACTGAAATACATTTCACCATGTAGTATTCAAGAGTTTCCGAGTTATGCTGTCATCTTGTCTCATTCCCTTTCCAATTTTTCTTGGCGATGTATCCTCAGATAGCGGAACCTTTGCACTTGCAGTTTCATTGATGTTATTAATGATGCTAATGTATGGATGTTGTATACTATGAATACATTATTATATATATCGATTTTTTCTGCATGCTACGTTGCATCTTTACATATTTCGGATTAGAAATTTATCAATATATTTTACAGTCCAATTTGAAAAATTCGCCATTTTTGCCATAACCCGCATGTGCAAAATACAGTCAGTATACGGGTTATCCGAAAAAAAAACGTGATGAAATTCTAATCAAAATTTCTACTAATATTTTTTACAACGCATTTTCCCAGAATAATTCAAGTGAAATAAACAACTTTCATCTAAATCTTCTCGAAATCCTGTAGAGTTCACTTGAGGTATGAAGCGAACGGCCTGACAAAACTACGAACATTTAATCTTCTTCACACCAAGGAAAGGAAAGGTTTTAATTGTGAAGCTAGAATACTCTCCCTCAGAAAACAGAAAGTCATGATCTTCTCAGACATATCGCTAATCTGAGTTAGGGCGAAACGATGGCGCGTGCACTTCAGCAGAAACGTATGTGACGTTTTCCATAAGCGGAAGGTACTTCTTCCGTAGATGCACTTCCTTCGAACAACTTCTTCATGATGAAACTTCTCATTCTTTCTTCTACGAATTCTGTAGAACGTCTTGAGAAAAGCTTCAAGCACAGAACTCACAGAATTCGTCTGAAAGAAAAAAAAACGTGTGCTCCCCACCAACGTATCCATATAATCACAAAGACAGAGCTAGAATTTTCAATAAAAGGCATTCTTCGTTCAAAAAATTCGAATTCTAACACATAGCAGAAGCTGTGCTATTATGATTTCATTTTAATTTTTGGACGTAGTGCCCGGCATTGCTATAATACAGTTCTCCCACAATGCTCTAGATCTTGGTGAGAAAAGAAATCTTGACGTTGGTCTTTCAAACTCTCACTCATAGCTGTAATCATCTCAGTGTCGGAGACATATTTCTTCCCTCGAATATTTTTCTTCAGCTTGGGGAACAAATAAAGGCGACCAGGGTCGAGGTCTGGAGAATACGGTGGGTGTGGAAGCAACTCTGTCTTCGAAATCTAGGAGATGTGATTCTGTGTATTGTCTTGAATTATGAAGATATCTTTTTGCAGTTTCCACGCCTCACTTCCTTGATGAATAGACAAAGCTAGTTTAGGATGGCGTTGTATGAACCAGTGCCAGATGTGCTCTGTTGTCTTCTACATCCTTCAACTACGATGCCATTACCTTACCAGCCGACGGAGCAACACGGAATTTCTCTGGAGGCGCATGCTTTAATATTAGGATTTACGTTTTAGTCTCTGATTCGAAGTGATAAAACTAGGTTTCATCCATTGTAACAATCCGCGACGAGATATTTAGTGGATGCGCAAGAAACGCATTCTTCTGAACCATCACACATTTACGCTTTTCATCTTCGAAGAAATCATCATAATGAAATCGGTACTCTCGACTGAAATTCCTACAGACTCATCTATGAGTGCACACCAAGCAGTCGTTCGTTTGTCTTGCATTATAAGGTTATGCCACTAGTCGATGGATGTGTAGGATCGCTCAGAATAATTAGCATGATCGCAAGTTTACCTGCCACGGCAAAATTAAATATATCATTTGGTTGGAATCTGCAAGGTCTTATCTCCAACGCCTTATGTGTGACAGGTATTTCGTTACCACCCGTAGATATATTTTCTCCATTTCTCAGTCTCCATGGTTTAGTTAACAAAATCACCTTCAAAAAAAAGGTATCTGTATCACTGAAAATTTTTACAATCACATACAAAAATATGTACTACTCGCCGAAGAAATGTGACATATTAATATTTAATAGAAGTAGGTTCGAATAACTTTTTGGACTGTTCTCTATTGCGCAGATGCAAGCTCCTGCATCCCATCCGGACAATGGAGACTCCCGAAAAAAAAAAGAACCTTCCTGTGCAATCCTTACTCATAGTAATCTTGAGGAACATTTTGAAAAATCTGCTAAGCAAGATATCGACCGTTCACACAGTAACCGAGCTACGGAGAGTTTCCTGCGTTTATACACTGTCTACCAACAAGTAATTGGACACCCCTGCAATCGACGATATCTGCGGTCCTGATACACGTCACGGCCGCCGCCGTTAAATATCGTGTGAGAAACAACAACGCAACCAGTCGCATGCAAGATGCCACGTAGTTCGGAGCTCTCTGATTTTGAGAAAGGTGTAATCGTCGGGTATCACAGAAATGGCCGATCCATACGTGACATATCCAGCGAGTTGAAGTACCCAAAATCGACAGTGGCCTACGTGATTGGCAAGTGTAAGATGAAAAGTGACTGTCGGAATGTGCCCGACCCGGCAGACCCACGAGACTGGGAGTTAGAGACCGACGGGTGTTGGCCAGAGAAATTCGGAAGAACCGCACCAAATCGATGGGCCACATCCGCGAGGAGTTTCAACAGGCATCCGGAAGTGTTCTTTCGATGAATACCATCCGTAAGGAAGCCCATCTGCTCGGTTATCATGGACGTGCTGCCGCCCACAAGCCTTTGATCGCCAATTCCAATAGCGCTGCTCGGCTAACGTGGTGCAAAGAACGTCGACAGTGGACCGTTGAACAGTGGAAAGAGGTTTTCTGGAGCGACGAATCAAGGTTCACCCTCTACCGTTCGGATGGGTGGGTCTGGGTTTAGCGTCTGCCTGGAGACCGCCTCCTGCCGGAATGTACTGTGCCAACTGTGAAGTTCGGCGGCGGTGAAATTATGCTATGGGGGTGTTTCTCCTGGTATGGCACAGGACCCTTAGTCGCAATTCTTGGTAGTCTCAACGCCAAGACCTACTGCACCATTTTGGATGACCATGCGCTTCCTACGTTGTGGCAGTTTTACGGGGTGGACCCATGTTACTTTCAGGATGACAATTCTACCTGTCATGTTGCGAGGTCCACCATGGCTTGGTATTGTGACAATGGGGTTAATCGAATGGACTGTCCTGCGCAGAACCCGGACCTTAACCCTATCGAGCACCTCTGGGACGAGTTGGAGCGTCGACTTAAGGGGTGCCCCCACCGTTTGAAATCTGTAAAGGAACTGACCTGTCTTCTCCAAGCCGAGTGGAAGAAAATACCGCTAGCCGTCGTACAACGCCTGGTTGAGAGTATGCTCCGGAGGGTCGCAGCTGTAATCGCCGCTCGTGGAGGCTCCACCAACTATTGAAGGTGAATAAACTTCGTTTTTTTTTTTTTGCTATCACAGGTGTCCAATTACTTGTTGGTAGATAGTGTAGCTCTAGAGATCGCGGAACAACGGCACACAAACCTTTTCGAGAATAACTAGGTTGAAATTAGAGATTAATTGATTATTCCAGCTTTGAGAAGAGAGAAATGTTCGTTCTCTGTATTTCATCTATTTCATTTTAGAGATATAGCTTATTGCAACACCATTTATAACAAACTTAACACTGGCGTTCTTTTTCCATGAGAGGGAATAAACAAAATTTTCAGATTGTGTGTTACAAAAATTCTTGTTGTTCGTCTGCATAAAAATCATCATCTTACTGTGACGCACATGAGATAAAGGCAGATAGCAGTGAGAGCACATGCCAGTGTAGTATAGTGGATAGCACTCGGAGCTCCGGAGCCGTGAGTTCGAATCCGGGCGCATGGCATGCAAATAATGGAGAAATTTACTTCGTCACATTACACACAGAAAGAAAGATAAATCACCAATGAAAGCACTTAATTTATTTAAAAACAATGTGTGTAAGTTTATGGCAATGCACAAGCTTATTGTTTTTAACCATCGGATGGAGAGATATAATCAATTATTTCGTAATCTTCTTCCCTTGGTTTTCTAAGATCGTCGGGCCCAGGCAAAGGTGGAGGGTGCCTTCCTTCGACGTACTGGAAGTATTCTCGTAATTTCTCTGGCGCTGAATTATCACCTTTAGGGTGGGCATTATTCAACAGAGGTACATCTATTTCGGCGCTTTTACCATTTTTGCCGAAATTCAAGTCAGGATCTAAAGATCTGCCTTTTGGAGCTGGAGGCAGGCACAGGTGCTTTTGGCAATAGAAATCGATCTTTCCGTTATTGTGGCACCACGTGCCGTCCGGGAAGAATGTATCGATGTCGAGATCGTTTAACTCTTGGCGTGGAGTATACCACGTCCCACTCTTCATTTTGCAGTAGACTGCGCAAGATTGCCATTGACGGTCTGCAAGAAAAACAACGGAAACGTTAGGTAAATGTAAATTGGACACTGCAAAGAGCGTTTACTTAGTAAATAATCAGACAGTATTCGATTAAAATTTGTGTTATAACGAGAGCACACAAACAACTCTGTAAGAAAAGGTACCATTTAGACAGTTAAGACCGTAGAATAAATATATTTCTAGTGAAAGTCAACAAAATGCATAAACGACGAGATTTCTCCTACGAACGGGTAGTATTGTTATTGTTACTGGGTTTAACGACTACTGTGAGTAATGAAGCGCTATGAGCAGGAGCCAGTACCTAATTTGAGGCCATGTTTAAAGGGAAGAGAGACCTACTTTTGGGTACAATGCTAATAAGATTTGGGAATAACATTCTAAATTTTTTAAACTTGTTAAATCCAATATCGAATTTGAGCTCCATAAAATCGCGATCAGCTAAATTTCGTATATCTGTATGAGTCGGAAAGACTCCAACAGTTTTTCTGAATAATTTGCAATATATTAATTAGATCAAAGTATCGGTATATATTTTCAAGCAAGGAATTTTATGCAACGCCAACTTTAGCTTAAAACAATTCTGATGTTTCATGTACACTTTTTCCAGAACAACATTTCCGCAACTGTAATTTTAACCACATTTCACTGCTATAGTGGTGACGCAAGTATTTAACGTACTATCATTATATGTTGTCAGTTTTATGCGAAATATCAACAAATGTATTACTAATTTCACTTAGAAATTGTATTTGACATTTAAAACGGTTTTTTACTGACTGAATGATCCAAATTTAAAGAAGGACTTACTAATAACCATCTCCAAAAATTACCAACTGAAAAATGTGGCTTGTATTCTTGAAGCTGTCAACAGATTCCCACAAAATCACAGAAAGTCGTTCTTTTCGGAATTGGACTAATTGTAAAATTCGTCCAATGGTACGATTAATCCAATTCCTTCTGATCTGTACGAAGCGCTACTCGTGGAAACAAATCTTATCCATTCTGATTCTATCTTCGGTGTTGTACTGAAGTACCAGTAGTCCAAAAAATGTAAAATGTTACATTTAATGCGTAATATTGTGGTTATGCAATGTACTGACAAAAGTCACCGGGCATCAAGAAGAGAAACACAACATAGCATTTATTGATATACATTAGTCGGGTGTCAGTCCACGTTTGGCCTTAATGCACGCACTGACTCTTCGAGACATGCTTTCGACAAGGTTTTGGAACACAGCGGTAGGTATACGCTTCCATTCAGTACATAATGCTGCCTCTAACTGCTGCTTAGTAGTAGTCCTAAGCAGCAGCTAGAGGCGGCATTAACTTCTTATGCGACGCTCTAATTCATCCGATAGGTGCTCTTTGGTATTACGATCAGAGCTCTGTGCTGGCCAGTCCACACACGATACGGAATTATTGTCAAACCACGCCGTAACAGTCCTTGCTTTATGGGACGTAAGTCGTGTCTCTTTTGAGCTCCGTGTTTCGCCGTCTACTGAGTGTGTTTTGTGTGCTCTGTCGTTTAACTTTTGTGTGTGCCTTCAAGACGAAGGTTGTATCTTTCATTTAAGACATCTCCCGAGTCGGTGAGTACTATTTTCAGTTAGCTATCAGCATTTTATTTTCTCGACCAGTTGGTCGTGTTTACTAATTTAGGCCTCGCCATCGGCGATGGCGACTGCTGATAAGAGCAACGTTCCCGCTCTCCTCACAGCTTCTCCTACTACGTCGATATTTATCTCGGACGGAGCAAACCAATCAGCGTCCGTCTTTAATGACAAGGAATATCGTCCTCCTCCTCCTGTTGCCTATTGCTCTTCTTCTTCTACTCTTCGATTATGTGACTCCACCCCTCCTGGTGGGGATGCTACGTCGTTCGTTTCTGATGCTGCCGATGACGTAATGGATATATCTGAGAGCGTTGCTTCTCTGCCCTCAGTAGCCTTGCCCAGCGTTGTGTCAGCTCCTTCATCCAGCGCTGCACCTCTGCCTTCCAGTGGAGGTTAGCCTTCCCGCTCGTATTCTAGCGTTACCTCAGGTGCGTCCCTACCGACGCAAGCACTCCACCTTCCCCTTGCAGATGCCCATGTCCAGATACATGGTGACTCACTTCAATTGGACGTTCCGCACTTCTCACCCGCTGCGCAGGAACTTCACTCCACCTGCGAGTTGGGAGTGTGCCTAGATGCTCTTCCGAATACACCGTTGAAGGTCTATTGTGATACGCTCCTGGCTTTTCTTCCAGCCGGAGCCATTACTCACCTCACCCGCCGGCCGCGGACGGTGATTGTTTATTTCACATCCAAAGAGCATGCAGACACGCTTCTAAACTTTGGTCTTGACCTGGGAGACTACCACCTTGAAGCTGAACCGATCGCCAGGCGTCCTGTTCAGGTCTCCTTGCATCCGGTGCCCCCAGAAATCTCGGATGCGATGATATGTACTGCACTTAGTAAGTGTAGTAAGATTATTGGTCCTGTTATCACACATTCAGCTGCGCCCAAGGATCCTGCAAATAAGAATGTTCGTAGTTTTCGCCGGAGTGTTCGACTCATCTTTCCATCAGAGGAGCATCTCCGTAAGTTCCCACGGATCCTAAACGTCCGATGTGGGCAGCTCTCCTACAGAATTGACATGCTAACATCAAAACACTGTGCTAATTGCAAAGAACTTTGGCGTCAGTGTGCTCGATGCCCCAACAACGAGTATCCAGCTCCCACGGCTTCTACAGTGCCTACCGCCTCTAAGCAGCCTCCTGCTACATCTCGCTCTAGACCTGCTCCGTCTTCTAGTGTGCCAACTGCCCCTGGGCCGAGTTACACAAAAAGTATATCTAAAGCCTCTTGTCAACGAGCGCCTTTTGATGCTGACCTCACCTCTCACCTTCACTTCCCAGTGCTCGCCTCACATATTACTCCTGATTACGTGGCAACATCAGGAGACCTCGCCGCTTGTTTCCCACCAGTCTTCACTGTTGGTGTGTCCGAGTGTGACGGCGGCGCCGATAACTCCTCTGACTCTGCGTCTGCTTCCCGTGCATCGTCGCTCCCTGTAAAACGCATTTCTGGCACTCGTACAGGTACCCGACGTAAGAAGAAGAAGAAGAAGAAATCTTCCTCTGCGGATGGGCAACCGTTCCGTGCTACCAAATCTTCAGGAGATTTTTCTACCTCTCCTGCGCTAACAGAAATTGAAAGGGTCACTGATATGATGGGTCTCCGCCTTCGTTTGAGGTCTTTTCAAGTGTACTCTCCAAATGTGGTGCTCCTTCAGAACCTCTCAATCTTGGAGATTACTATCAGTTTTGCACCCACACCACGAACCTGGAGTCGACATATGACTACCTCCGAGAGCGCGAAGACATTCTTCCCGCGCTGCTCCTGCAAGCCGGATGCATTGCTAAATACCTTCGTGGGTTTGTACATGACCCCCTGCACCACTCATGGACCATTGGCTGCGTAAACCGATTACAACAACTCCTGAAAGTTGCTCCGCGACTCCTCCAATCAACGACTGATCAGTCCATTCAAGGTCACGACCCTTAATTACAGAGGGTTCGCTAGCCCCCTAGCGAATGCTTTTGTAATGGAAGACCTCTCGCCCCTCGGGGCAGATCTGTTACTACTGCAAGAAACAAACTGCAATTCCTCCACTCTGTTTACTGGCTGGCGTGCTAGCGATTATGCATTCCATCATGCATTTCGCTTTTCATCTCATGGTGGGCTTGCTATCGGAATACATCAGCAGTTCCGATCCACCCTCACTGCACTCTCAGTGCAGAACTTATGCCGGGATTTACTCCAGCAAGTCTCCTTCACAGTTGGCGGAGCTCGATTTCACATCTTTAATGTATATATTCCGTGCACCTCTATTCATCTATCCATCTTGTTCACAAAACTCCGTCAAGCTCTCTCGAAAGTCTCGCCTTCGTTCGGTTCGTGTGCTCTTGGGTGGAGACTTCAATTGCACCCTTGACCCGGCACTGGATCGCTCACCTTCGTCTCGAGAGCGTCGGACGGATCTCGTCGCACTACTCCATGACCTTGTTGCTGATTTCTCCTTCACCGATGCTTATAGCCGCCTACATCCACAAGAGACCTCACACACGTGGCGCGCTCGTCTGGGAGTCAGCCTCCATCGACTGCACGCTTGGATCGGGTTTACGTTTCCACACTGTTTCTTGCGTCTATTACCGAGTTGCGACATCAACCTACTGCTTCCTCAGACCACTGCACAGTCACCCTCACAGTGTTTGTTGCGGCATCACTCCCTCGGACTGTACGTCCGTGGACGTTTGACTCCAATCTCCTCACTGATCCTGACTTTTGTGCCTCTGTCCGTTCTTTCCTCGGTGCTCGTCGCGCAGGGTTGCATTCCGCACCCTGTAATTTGACGTATTGGCTTCATGTCAAGCATCAGCTCCTCTTACATATCAAGCAACTTTCCTTCACCATGACGACTTCTAGTCAGATGCGCCTCGATCACGCCAGGCAGATGCTCGCACTGATTGGGTTGTCAGATCCGCTGTTTCCAGCATATCAGGCGGAGCTCCAAGCTTTGCTGAAACCTCTTGCGCAGCAAGCACTTTTACGTCTGCGTATTAAACATCTCATTCCGGAGGAATGCACCTATGATTTTCTAACATCAATGGAATCTGCACGTAAGTCTTCTACCTCGCTTCGTCA
This sequence comes from Macrothele yani, assembly GCA_039090855.1. NCBI lineage: Eukaryota > Metazoa > Arthropoda > Arachnida > Araneae > Macrothelidae > Macrothele > Macrothele yani. The sequence continues at coordinate 26,107,203 of CM076993.1, forward strand.
TCTTCACCTTCCCTCTGGCGAAATTACATCCAATTCGGCAGCGATTCGCTCTCACGTTCGTCAGTTCTATACCACCAAGTTCAGTGAAACTCCTCCCCCTTCTCCCTCTGCTCTCCCCCATCTTCTCAGTAACCTGCCTCAAGTTCCGTCTCATGTTGCTCACACCCTGTCTCTCTCACCCACATCCACGGAGGTGTCCGACACCTTCTCTTCCCTTAACCCCCATGCCGCTCCAGGTCCGGACGGCCTCTTTTCCTTTTTATCGTGCGTGCGTTCTTGCCTCTTCTGTTGCCTTTTCTCCTCTCCGCTTTTTCTGCTGCATTTAACTGCTCCCCCTCCCGAGGAGTTTCACGGACGCACATGTGGTCCTATTTCCCAAGAAGGGTGACCCTCTTGACTTGGGAAATTGGCGCCCCATTTCTCTTCTCAATCAATATTATAAACTCTATACTAAGCTTCTTTCCCGTCGACTAAACTCTGTCCTTCCTCACATCCTTGCTGACTCTCAAACCTATACTGTTCCTGGCCGTTCTCTCTCCTCCAATGTTCAACTTCTTCGCGATTTCATTCATCTTGCCAAGACTCATTCAGAACCTCTTGCTCTCCTTTCCTTAGACCTCCGTTTCGCTTTCGATAATATCTCACAAGCCTATTTAACACAAACCCTGCTACACTTTGGCTTTCCTCCACAATTTGTCTCTGTTCTTCTCTCCCTCTACCGGGACGCGGTTTTTCATGTCAAGACGGCATCTTTTCTCACAGCACATGTTCCCTTCAAGCGGGGAGTTCGTCAGGGCTGCTCGCTTTCTGGTCAACTGATTGCGATTGCCGTCGAGCCCTTTCTACACTCTCTGCAAACATCTCTCCCAGCACAACTTCCACCACCAGTTGCCAGCTCACGGCATCACTCAGTCATTTACTCTGCCTATGCAGATGACATTACCGTCTGCATTCGTAGCGACTCAGTTCCAACTGATTCGTCGTTTGTTCTCCGCATAGGCTTCATGTTCTGCAGCTGAACTGAATACGTCTACGAGCACTGGATTGTGGTGCGGGTCGTGGTCCAATCGCATGGATGCTCCATGGGGGCCACATGGTCATCCACTACCCAACGCTTCCTGGGTGTGCACTTAGGCGCACCACAAGCTACATCCAGTGCAACTCGCACGGAACTCCATCCTCGCCTCCTCCGCACAGCTGCGTTCTGGTGTCGTGCGCAGTTCTGTACGTCCTACTACCAGCGTGCAAATCTCACCAGGACATACCTTCTGTCCATCTGCAAGCATTCTTGGATTGCATCTACGACCCCGCTTTTCTGTCTCCAGGAGGTTACACGCTGCCTTACTCGAGTAATGTGGCCGGGTCATCACTGGATTAACGTCCAAAAGCTCTGTGCTCCTCCCTCCTATGGTGGTGTTGGCCTACCTAATGTCACGCTGTGCTACAAAGCAAGCCGAGTGATCAACTTCATTCACCTTTTCACGGCTCCAGTGGCTTCCGCAGTTCAGGTACATGACGTTCTTGCCTCCTTGCGTAACCCACATTTTTCCTTTCTTTCTTTAGTTCTCATGGATTGCTGTCCTTCCCCCCCTCCAAACTCCCACCTGCATATTCTGAAGCCCTCACTCACCTTCGCTCTCTCCCCCTCATTCACTCCCCTCCCTCTTCAACTGTAGAGCTGCTTTCTGAACCCCTCTTCTTCAACTCCCTTGTTCATCCCCCTCATCTCCCCTGCTTTTCATTCCCCTCTTGGCTCCGAGTAGGTGTAGTAACCGTACAAGACTTCACTAACTCGGTTCTGTCCTGGCGCTCTTTCTCTGGCCTCCCCCTGCTATTCTCTCGTCCCCATCCGCCCATTTGGTCTATGACTCTCTGCTAACTGCACTTCTTTCGCTTTTCCTTGATATTGTCTCCCCCACCGGTCTCGTCTCTGTCTTTTCTGCCCCTCTTCCGCTGCCGTTTTTCCTCCGACTCTCAGACTCGGTTCTTCCTCTCTCCTCTCTCTCCTCTAAATCTCTTTATCGTTTTCTAGTGCACCTTGCCACCCCTTCACCGCTTCCTATTCTCGAGGTTCCCCCTGCTTCTCTTCCTCTTGTCTGGGCCGCTGCCCGCTCACCCTTATCCGCCCCTCTTGAAATTAATACCCACTGGCTCTTTTTGCATAATCGCCTCCCTGTTCCGTATTTTCTCTTTCGCATGTCCCTTCTCTCCTCCTCTCTCTGCTCCTTCTGCGCACATGAGGCAGACGTTTCTCACGTCTACCTTTACTGTCCCATCCTGATGCCTCTCCTCCACCAGGCTTTCCGGATTGCCAGTCGCTCTTGTTCTCAAGATCTTCCGTTCACTGCTTACAGACATCTTCTTCTGCGGGCTCATCCACCTGCGCCTCTTCCGTCAGTATGTGCCTATCTCTTCGTGCTGGTTAAACACGTTATTTACGTATACCTTCAACAACTCCGCAGCGTTTCCTCGCCGGTCTCTTTACACCAGGCCAGCGCAGCACTTTTGTGCCATTTTCAAGATCGATTGCTTTCTCGACTCCGCCTGGAGTACCATTTGGCTTCTTCCAGTCGTCGAGAAGCCACGTTCTATGCTACCTGGGCGCCGGTCACTCCATGGTTTGCGGTTGATTCTGGACTGCTACACCTATCAGTACCCTAGGACATTCTACACCTCCTTTGCTGCGTTCCGTGGCACCCTGGTGCCCCTCCTCCACTCTACGACTCGTCTCCATGTATATAATGTGATCGAGCTACATACAGCCTGTGCTGTAATACCCAAGTTTTTGTTTTCTCGTTTTCCGTGTGCATATCATTGTGATCTTGTCATTTGAATTGTTGTTTTTCGTGTCATACTATGCTTTACCATATTTACATTGTTATCAGTGTGCCCTCTGATTCCGTGACCTCCCGTCACTTTTATGTACTTGGGGCTGTACCCTGGTCACCTTAAGTGCTTTCTGTCTATGCACCTAGTGTATTACACCGTGTTCCTGCATTGTGTTTTACTTTGAGATGTCATGTGGTGTACGTCTCTATCTCTCATTTGTTATATTTGCCGCACTCACACACCTTCTTAGTGTTTAGCCATTTCCTTGCACCTGTTTGATTTTTGTACATTTCTATACTTCCACATGTGTACATACTATTTTCGTGCTTTCACATTGTGTTTATGCTTTGATCGTGCACGTACAAATTTATGATAAATTCTGTCATCTGTCAGAACTCATGGCTTGTCCTGTGCTTTCACTTTATGCAAATACTCATAACATCCCTGAGTGCACTCATGGTTTATCGTGTGCTTTTTACTGTACCTGTAACATTTCTTGCGCTGTATCGTGTCTTCACATTGTGTACTTTATTTGGTCATCCCTGTGTATAATATGGTTCATCATGTCTTGTTAATAAACCAGTTACATCTATTGCGTCGTACAGTGCTTTCATTTTGCGTTAATTCCTCTTGTCATCCCAGTGTGCATTCCTAGTTTTGCTCTGTGATCTTACTGTTCCTTCTGCATTTTTTTTTCGTGCAATCCACGCTACCGTTGAATTGTGAATACTAATGTCATCTCAGTATATTTTCATGCATACTCGTGTACATTAATTACCTTCACCCCGCCTGTATTATGTTGCTTTGGCGCCCTCGTTAAAAAACTTGCACAATTGTGCACGCTGTGTTTTTATCTCATATATGTAATGTTTTACCTTCACGGCGGTGTTTGTGCTGTTATTTTTCTAATTGTGTACTATTGTTTCGCCTGTGTTATCCTGTAAATCATGCCCAGCCAATGTCTTGTGACACGATGTGTTTCTCTCTGTCACTTCTCCTGCAATTTTTATGCAATAAGCTTTGCTTGCAGCATTTGTTATTCATCCCCATTGTCATTGCAGTGTATACACCATCATGTTTTAACAGTTTGTATTATTTCTCAGTGAGACGCCCAACACTGTACGTCTCCCTCTTATGTTTCCTTATGATGAATAATAATAAAGTGATTTTGAAACCTTGCTTTATGGCTCGGTGCATTATCCTACTGATACCAACAAGCCTCGGTTCCATATTATCTTCACAGAGTTGGTAACGCATAATTGTCCAGAATATCGAGGTAGACGTGCTGGTTAACAGGTTTGTCCACGATAACCAATGGGCCCGGACCATACTACGAAAAACACCCCCACACGAGTACACTGCCAGCTCCAAACTTGACCGTAGGAACAGTACACTAATAGCGTTCTTTCCACTGCCGCCATACACACGGCCATCAGACTGATGGATCGTGTATCTGGATCCATCAGTCTACAGGACCCGTTTCTGTTGATCTACGGTCAACGATAAATAATCTTTACACCATGCTAAACGACGAGTAGCATTCCGAGTGGGATGAAAGGCTTATGATCAGCCGCACGATCACGGTAACCCATGAAATGAAATTCTCTGCGAATGGTACGTGTACATACCGAGGTTCCAGCATTTTTACTCACCTGTACACTGAGGCTTTGTGCAGTACTCCGTCGATTAGCTGTAACGACTCTCCTGAGGCTTCGACGTCCTCTATCACTGATTTTCTTTGGTCTGCCGGTACGTTTTGCTGCTTCAGGCACGCCATGTGTCTTCCACTTATTCAGTACATCCAAAACAGTTGACTTGGGTATGTTTAAATGCTTCTCGGTTTCTCTTATGGACAACCCACTAATATAACACACAAAAACCTTTTCTTTCTCAAAGTCAGTTCTCTCCCGTCGCGACATTTTCATTCAACCTCACAGTGCGATATAAAAAAAATGGCCGTTGTAGGATACTACCATCGGACAAATCGGCATTGTACTAATAGCGCCATTGGACGAGTCAGCATTGGACCAATCGTACATTGGACGAATAGTCCACTGGACTAAACGGCGTTGGACCTATCGGCATTTTGTTTATTGGAGGTTTAACGACCACCGTGAGCGACTCAATGATCTATAAGTAGTCGCCCGTCCCTAATTTAGGGCCACTGGTTCCAGAGAAGCGAGGGAGCCAATGCCGTAAGGCAAACACAACATCTATGCTTGACGGGATTCGAACCCGGACCCCTTTCGACCAATGAGCAGAAGCCATCGCTTAGACCACTGCGCCACCTGATCATCATTGGACCAATCGTCATTAGACGAATTGTCCGGGACCGAAACAAGCCACCCACAGGCCACAGAAAATTAGCTCACCTTTCTACTCAGGAACTGCAAGAAACTGCTTAGTGACATGTATGTAAGTATGCATACTAAACTCTTCAAATCTAGGCTAATAAGGAACTTTCATATAACTGCACTCTTAAAAATATTTAAAAACGAAATTAATCATAGTTACTAAATACAAATTGTAGAAAACAGAAACATACTTTCACTGTATTTAACTTGAACACCAAGAGGTGTGACTTCGGAAACGTACTTGGAAAAATATTCACACCTTTGATTTGCATAGGATTCTGGACTTTGACGATCCTTGCACAACTGGAATGAAAAGTTGTTAGAGTAAGTAAAGGACTTAAACATTTACCATAGTAACATGCATTTGAAAGCAAGAGATATACGAGGGTCACAAAAAAAGTACTGCACCCGTTAATCTAAAACGGAAGCAGATGATGCAATCGAGAAAACGATTGCGTCATGTCAAGGACAGACTCTCAGCAAAGCAGTGGTGTCAGAACGATGCATTATCATTTGCTGTGTGGACGTGGTAAGGTTTGGAAATGGAAGTGTGCAGCTCCTCAGGTCGAGTTACAGCGTTAGACCAGCGCTCGTAAAGTGAAAATATAAACTCCGACACAGATCCACACTGCCTTGCAAGAAGTTTGTGAGGAAGGAACTCTTGGTCGAAGCAGAATTTCTTTCTGAGGACAAAGTTGAGACCGAAAATTAGTCAAAATCGCCGCAACTTGTTGGAAACGGGAGCGATCTTGCTGCATGAAAACGCATCGTGTCATGGTGCAGCGTCGGTACGGGAACTTTTGACGAAATATGGCTGGGAAACATTATTTCACCCATCATACAACCCTGATCTCATTCCACCCGACTTGATCTTTTCCCAAAGTTAAAAATTCGGCTCCGTGGTATCCGCTACGAATCGCTGGACGAACTGTCATTGGACGTGACCCGAGTAATACGACATCTGAACAAAGATGGCGCACTACGGGGCATCCAGGACCTACACTCACCTCTGGCAAGCTGTCATTAGCAGGAGAGGGAAGTACACTGAACGGCAATAAGGTACGTTTTCTCCGTCACTTCACACTAATCTCTAAAATGTACAGTGTGCAGAACTTTTGTTTTGACCCCCGTATTTCAAATATAATATGCGATCAAAAGCAAGCACTGCCCTCAAACATTGCTGTAGAAATTATCCAAAGCTGTTAAATTCTCAGATTAGTAGTCACGCATCTCATTGGTATCCCTATATTATGTGTCCATATTATTCCCGGCAAAAAATTATATGCTTTGAAGTTCTTCTACCATTCACGGTATAAAGGTTTTCTTGGTATTGGATGACGTCAGATCACGTGTGATTGATAATCTGCTGAATAACCGGTTATATTTGACGCCATCAGATCAGAGATGGAAACGAGTCAACGGGTCGACAATTTCTTGCTGGTCCAACGGGTCGGGTCAAGGTGTTCCTGACACGATTTGGACCCGGTTTGATTCCCGTTTTATTTTTGAAAGAGAAAAAATATATTCCAAACAGAAATGCGCGTTGTGGAATTCTGTAGTCGATACTGGTGCCCACGGAGTGAATAATGATTTGCCATGCAAAAATATTGTCTTCTCTTTCTTAAAGCAACGAAGATTTCCACCGACCGACGTAAGAAACACCGACACCATATCGTAAAAAAATCCTTCTTTTGCGTTCTTTTACAGTGCGATTGTCCAGGGCAAGGTACAGGCAAACGCCATTGCCTGCTTCTCAGCTGATTCACTCTCTCCGTGCGAAGTTCACTGTATGACTAAGAGTTACTTTTCACATTGCATCTTTTACATTGAGTATTCAGAGGTTTTCGATTGATGTGCTATCATTCCGTTCCGCCACCCCGGTGGCGCAGTGGTCTAAGGCGCTGGCCTCTGATCATTTGTCCGTGAGGGATCCGGGTTCAATCCCGGTGAGGCATGGATGTTGTGTTTGTCTTATGGCACTGGCTCTCTCCCTTCCCTAGAACCAGTGACCCTAAATTAGGGACGGGCGACTGCTTATAGCCCATTGAGTTGCTCACGGTGGTCGTTAAACCTTCAATCAAAAAAAAAAAAAATTCCCTTCCGATGATATGTCATGTCGAAATTAACTCTTTATTTGTTAATACGGATTGATTTAATATTAATGATGTTGAGAAAGGCGTCGAGGCTAACAAATACGTGCTTGTTGAAAACCACTAGTGAAAGAGTGAATGCTGGAAATTGTTTCGTCTCTTTAAGGAACCGGTGAATTATTCTGTGTTGTTTGGTTTTCTTTGTTGTTCAAAATGTAGAAAGTGTATAATTACAAAGAAAGATGTCGACGATGTAATAAAATATTATGGAACCAAACATCTAACTGACCATATGAAAGTATGAGCACCTCCATCAAAGCATGGAAAGAGTGAACAATCTAAATACATTTAAAGAAATACATCTGTGTAATCGTAAATAATGATTCCCATTTGTAATATACTCACGGTCATAGTCAGCCATTACTTCTGGATTACGCAAAATAGTGGCACTAAAATGGCATTAAAATGTAGCAAGTAACCAAATTTATTATTAAAAAAGGATCTAAGTTATTAAATATCAAGTAGTTATTGGGATGAATAAACAGTGCTGGAAAAACTGTTAAGGTCGTGTAAAGAAATGCGAAAATGCAGAGAATAGATGACTAAGTTAATGGGGCGAACATTTCCAATAGTGCTAAAAGAAGTTTCAAACCCTTCTGAAATAATAATGCGATAAAAATGTTTGCGGAAAAAATAAATAAAAAGAAGAACGAATTAACTACATTTGCTGGAAAAAATGATAAGGTCAGGAACGTTTTCCGAAGAGTATGTAAATTAGGTTGCCTCATGCATGTGTAGAAACAGGCGCCTTGATAAGCAGAACACGTGGCAACGTCAGTGTTGGCTTTGAGAAGAGTATTACTATGGCGAAGGGCAAAAAGTTGTAAGATTTTGAACGCGGTAAAATTACAAGGATTGCATGCGGGTGGGAAGAGTGGTGCAGAAATTGCAAAGGCTTATAAGCCGATCCAAGACCAAGACCTTAGTGAACAATTAAGTGCTAAATCCATCTTCTTATGGACTAAAGAAATCTACAGGTAGGTCAAAATCAATTTCAAATCGCATGAAACGTAGAGTTTGTAAACTTGCATGTGCTAACAAAAAGTCGTCCAATGAAATTCTTCGTGAACTGAACTTGTCCTGCAGTGGCCGAACTGTACGAAATGTTTTAGCCAGCAATTCGAACATCCAATACATTAAGCTAAAGCCAAAACTTTACCTGAATGCTAAACATATATGTGCTCGAATAGAGTTTGCAAAAAGGCATATTACTTTCGGAGATAAGTGGAAAGACGTGGTCTTTTCCGATGAAAAGAAATTTGATTTGGATGGGCCAGCTAAATATTGGCATGATCTGCGGAAAAAAAAAACCCCAATTTCTCAGAGCGCAATTTCGGCGGAGGCTCGGTCATGGTTTGGGGGCCATTTTCTGCTACTGGAAAAACCTCACTTGTGATTATTGACACAAATTTAATTCCGACAAGTACCGAGATATGCTGGCGGATAATTTACTACCTGTTGCTCCCCTTACGGCATCGGGAGATTGGATTTTTCAGCAAGACAATGCCAGCATCCACAACTCTCTGTATACTAAAGCGTGGTTTGAAGCCGATGGCGTTCGTGTTTTGGACTGGCCTTCACAGAGCCCCGACCTCAACCCGATGGAAAATCTTTGGGATATACTGGTGCGCTCTGTCTACAAGGACTTCAGACATTTCCAGACAAAAGCGGACCTTATTGCAGCCATGCAGACAGCATGGGCAAACATCGAAATTCCGACACTATCGAAACTTGCGAACTGTATGATTGATAGATTGATTGCATCCATTGAAAAGAAAGGCAAACTATTAAGTGCTAAATTGCTCAAACATGTATGCCGACCTTATTTGTTTTTCCAAAATGAAAATGGTCTAATAATTGCAATTTTATATTTCATTGTTAATTATGCGACATTCGCATAAATATTTTGTCTGTACTCCGATTATACATTGCTTTGTTACTGTGTTAAATTTTAGGACCTCTAGAATTGTAGTACTTACGTAAGAAACTGTTTTGTGTGCGACCTTATGTTCTTTTTTCCACGGCTGTATATATATTACGAAAGAAAGACGAGATTACGCCATATAATACAAATTTTGAAAATGACAATCGGATTTTTGGCGTAAATGTGACAAGAAACTTTGTCATTCTGGGTGGTGTAGTGGTTAGCATACCCAGGCGCTATCTGGGAGACGCGAATTCGAGTCCCGCTCCAGGATGATGAAAATTTTCAAGTTTTCGGATATTATCTGATTTACCATCCTTGTCACATTTACGCCAAAAATCAGATAGTCATCTTCAAAACTTGTATATATATTACATTTATATGTATAATCATCATCATTGTCAACCATTATCAATCCACTGCTGGACGAAGGTCTCTCCAATACTCTTCCACAACGGTCTGTCTTGTGCCAGTCTCCCCATGTTACTCCCGCATGCTTTCGAATTTCATCCACCCATCTCCCATGTGGTCTTCTTCTGAGGCTTTTCCTGTCTCTTGGAATCCAATATATGTATATACACTGAAGTGCCAGAAAAACTGGTACAGACGAGCTTATGCAAAATACATAGCAAAGTCCCCTATGCGCGTACTCGGTTGCGTCCGCCAGTGCGTATATAAAGCAATAGACATCCTTGCCAGCTGTCAGAGCTGTTTTGGGCATGAGAATGAAAAGTAATAACGATTTAAGCGATTTTCAACACGGTGTCATAGTTGGCGCTCGTGAGATGTGCCATAGTATTTCGGAGGTAGAAACGAAGTTCGGATTTTCACGGACGACCATTGCAAGGGTGTATCGTGACTACAAGAATTCAGGCAAAACCACCAACCTACGATACCAGTGTGACCGTAAACAAGACATTGGGTGAATGTGACCATCGTCGGCTGTCAAGAATCGTTTCACGCGATAAGCGTGCAACACTCTCGCAGGTGGCATCATCGGAATTCAATGCGGGAGTCTCAACAAGCATCAGCCTCCGGACTGTGCAACGTACCCTGCACGATATGGGGTTTGGGAACCGACGCCCAACTCGAGTCCCCTTGATGGCTTCACGACACAGAGCTGTGCGCCTCGCTTGGGTACGGCAACACCGCCACTGGGCTCTTGATGTCTGTAAACAAGTAGCCTGGTCTGACGAGTCGCGTTTCCAACTGTATCAGGCAGATGGAAAGATTCGTGTGTGGCGCAAACCCCATGAAGCCATGGAGCCCGTCTGTCAACAGGAAACTGCACCGGCTGATAGGGGATCCATAATGGTATGGGGTGTGTTTAGCTGGACTTCGCTGGGACCCCTGATACTTCTACAAACGTCCTTTCTGACGAGGTACACCCGTTCATGTCCTGCATTCATGCGAGTGGGTTGGGCCTGTTCCAACAGGACAATGCATCTCCACACAAGTGTCGGGAAGCCACATTATGGTTAGAGGAGCATTCATCTGAGTTTGAGGTAGTTCCCATTCCTACCGAAGTCCCCAGATCTGAACGTGATAGAACACATTTGGGATGTCGTGCAACGCGCTATCGAACACAGGAATACGAGACCTCGGAATACACCCAAATTGTGGAACGTTCTGCAGGAAGTATGGTGTGCATTGCCTACAGCATATTTCCAGAAGCTAGTGGAGTCCATTTCCCCGTCGTATTTCTGCAGTCCTGCGCTCCTGTGGGGGACATACAAAGTATTAGACTAGTGTACCAGTTTTTCTGGTACTTCAGTGTATATAAATTGAGTTTCGAATTTATAGTTCAAAGTAGATTTGTCCGGGTTGGGTCCAGTTACGGGACGTCCGGGTCGGGTGCGGGTCCGAAATTTTTGACCCCGTTTCCAACTCTGCCTCAGATCTTTTCTAACTAATGATCCACTTACGTCACCTTCAAGTTGATGACATCACATCCTTCCTGGCCTATCCAAGTCAACGTCTGCGGTGAAGAGAAAAGCTTCCTATAAAAAATTAACGGCTGGCATGCATTTGTGCATCGGAAGTGTCTCAGTAGATAAAACACTAGAGAGAGAGGTGATGGATATGGGCATAACCTGCGGAGACCCAAACTAAAGACAGTCAATAACAAGGAAGACAGCAGGGCTTCCCAACAGTGTATCGCAATGGAAGAACACGGGGTAAACGTGGTGATCTGAGCGACTTTGATCCTGGACTCATTGTAGGCGCAAGGCAGATGGACCATCCTATCGCCTAAGTGGTAAGAACCTCAGGATATCCAACGGTAACCGTATCGAGATTGTATCGCGAGTGTATTATCAACGAACGTGCCAGCGCATAGAGAGCAAGCTGTGGTCGACCATACGTCATTGATGACCTAGAGTGGACGTAGACTATACCGACTCGTACAGACCGATTGCTTGGCAACGGTTGGTCAAATCACATCCAGATAAAATGTCGGAGACCCAAGTAAAGTCAGCGAGCAAACTGTACAGAAAATGCTAAAGACCCTGAGCGCCGCCCCGGTGGCGCAGTGGTCTAAGGCGTTGGCCTCTGATCATTCGTCCGTAAGGGGTCCGGGTTCGAATCCCGGTCAGGCATGGATGTTGTGTTTGTCTTACGGCACTGGCTCTCTCCCTTCCCTGGAACCAGTGACCCTAAATTAGGGACGGGCGATTGCTTATAGCCCATTGAGTTGCTCACGGTGGTCGTTAAACCTCCAATCAAAAAAAAAAAAAAAAAAAAAAAAAAAAAAAAGACCCTGAGCATTATTTTGATTTTAAGCGTAAATGTTGGGCTTAACTGCCGTGTGGGATCATTGTAACTATTTTAATATCTTACCCTGCAGGGCCAGAAAAATTTCAAAATTGTTACCTGCCAAGTGGAGCATGTTGTTAAAAAATATGCATTCCCTAACCAAAATTTTACATTCTCAAATACACAACACACACACACACACACACACACACACACACACACACACACACACACACATGCACATACTGTACTATTTTTTCTAAACATTTGAGAAATAATATAAGAAAAAAAAGTATTTCGCTGCATTTCACATATTGCCCTCAGCAATGAAATTTGAACTCACTATATTTCCCTGAATTTCATAAATTTGCACCCAGCAGTAAATTATGAATTTTCATTTTTTCATTTTCATTTATTGATCTTGCTGTCGGTGTCGCAAGATTGGTCGACACCCGATTGGTCGACAATAACGATTGGTCAGCATCACGATTGGTCGACATAACGACTAGTCGACACAACGATTGGTCGACATAACCATTGGTTCAGAGGATTATGGTTTACATTCACAGCGGTACCTCTCAGAACGTACTGACCTCTCAAAACGTAACGTTCCTTTTTGGAAATAATATCTTTTAGAAAGTAGTCCTCAGAAAGTACAGCATTATAACATATTATTTCCAAGTAGGCCCTCGTGTCATCTTTTGTACTCTAAGTGAAATCTATATAGAGGGCCTTCTGAACGATGTTATTTCCGAAAGGGCTCCGGGGCACTTTTAGGTATAGGCACCTTGGGGAAACTGTCACACATTATTCGGAAACTCGGAAAATTGCCCCACCGGAAAATTGCCACACTTTCAAAGTGTTTCTCGGACGAACAGCGATTTGCGCTCGTCCCCTTAATGAAAACCATGTGGCAATTTTCCGGAGGGGCAATTTTTCTGTGTGTGGCAATTTTCCGGGTTGCTGAAAGATGTGTGGCAATCTTCCGGTGGGGCAATTTACCGCCGAACTGTTTGCACTTATTCAATTTTTTTTTCTAAGTTTCGTTGACCATTTTATGTCGAGCAATCGTTATGTCGACTAATCAGTTCTATCGACCAATCGTTATGCCGAACAATCGTTATGTCGACTAATCAGTTCTATCGACCAATCGTTATGCCGAACAATCGTTATGTCGACTAATCAGTTCTATCGACCAATCGTTATGCCGAACAATCGTTATGTCGACTAATCAGTTCTATCGACCAATCGTTATGCCGAACAATCGTTATGTCGACTAATCAGTTCTATCGACCAATCGTTATGCCGAACAATCGTTATGTCGACTAATCAGTTCTATCGACCAATCGTTATGTCGAGCAATCGTTATGTCGACTAATCAGTTCTATCGACCAATCGTTATGCCGAACAATCGTTATGTCGACTAATCAGTTCTATCGACCAATCGTTATGCCGAACAATCGTTATGTCGACCAATCAGTTCCATCACCAATCGTTATGCCGAACAATCGTTATGCCGAACAATCGTTATGTCGACCAATCATTACTGTCGACGAATCGTTACTGTCGGCCAATCGGGTGTCGGCCAATCGATATGTAGACCAACCGTTTGTCGACCAATCTTTATATACCACTTGCTGTTACATATTGAAATGAATAATTCTGAACGGTTGAGCGTAAACATTCAAATAACAGCAGGGAAGAACAAGGAAAAGGCCTCGAAGAGGCCGGACTAAGCCTTTATCTCCCTAGGTATAAGTCAAGCCAAGAGCATTCATATGACAGCAAAAAATTCAGAAAAGGAAACAGAAATCAAGAGAGAACGAAGAAAAAAGAAAAAACAATTAATAAGATAGATCATAAGATGATTAGTAAATAGATGATCCATGTCAAATCAGCACAAAAATGTAAAATTTTTGAGAATAACCCTTTTGATTTTTACGAAACTTGATGAACTTTCAGCTTTCATAGAGAAACTAATCAGTGAATATTTTAATACCCCTTCATACAATATTTTTGCAGTTATAGAACATTGAAACTAAAAAAAATGCATTTGTTCGTTTATCTGCCTATCACAAAAGACAATAACCGTAGATATAATTGGTTAACCGAGCTCATATTAGCTCCATTTGAAAGCTTATCACCTTCTTTTGAGATATCACACAATCTTTATTACGGACAGTTTAGTTTTCAATGTCATCCATTTTGACCTTTAATCTCTCCAAACAAATCCTATTAATTTTATTAAACAAATCAGAGGGAATAAACCTCTCAGTAATAAGCAAATTGGTCAGGAAATTAAAAAAATCATTCCTTTTTTTAAACTTTTTATCCTGCAAGAGTTAAGATTGTTTACACGGCCGATAGGGTATGTAGAAAAACAAAAGGTCCATGCGAGGACAAATTTTTTATATTCCTCGGACATGTCGAGCAATATAATTTTCGAGCCGTATTACTCTGTATTTTTCACGATTTATATTATTGAATATTCCTGAAGTAAATGTATTTTCATAACAAAATTATTTTTACTTCTTAGACACATTGTTTCGCGTTGGTAATTATTACTTTATCTAACTTTTATTGATGCCATTTTCCTAGATGTTGGAATTAATTACTCATTTTGTGCATATAAGGAACTTCTGGGAGAAACTGTAGGTAGTAGAAACATTTTAATCACATATGAGGGTTTTATCATAATTAATGCAAAAGTAAGCATAACTTTTTTATTAACTAACATAGGTCGTTCAAATTGCACATGTTTGTAGGGCAACACTTCTTCGATAGTAACCCTTCTTTTTTCATTGCAGATAAAGAAGGGATTCCAGCAGAAGCAACATGCCGCCATTGGGTTCTTGACGAATGAAAGGTACAAGATGTCCGGCATCCACCGAAGGCTACAGAATGTTTACGGAGATGACACCATTGACAAGAGCAATGTGCACAGATGAATGAAGAAGTTTAAAGAAGGGGAAACCAGCATTGAAGACAAACCACGCAGTGGGAGACCACCATCTGCGACCACTGACACGAAACTTCAACGAGTGGATGGATTCGCGCGGAGTGACGGTCACAATCCCTGATCTTGTTGCACAACTGAACTGTGGTCACAATACCATACAAAATATGGTGGAAGACTTAGAGTATCGGAAAGTGTGTGTAAAGTGGGTACCTCGGTAGTTGACACCCGATTTGAAGGGGAGAAGGGTGGAAGTCTGCTCAGATCTGCTGGAAGCCTTTGAAGCCAATGAAGACACGTTGTTTTCTGATCTGGTGACAGGGAATAAAACGTGGGCGTAATTTTACGATCCGGAAAAGAAGAATCAATCCACGGAATGGTGTCTCACCTCTTTACCAAGGCCTAAGAAGTTCAAGAGACAGCGATCAGCACAGTAAGTCATAATGACTGTTATTGGTGATGACAGGAGTGCCATTATCTTTAATTTTCTAGAACGTAGCAGTACCTTGGTCAGCGAGGGGTACGTTGAGACACTCAAGAAGCTTAGAGAAGCCATGCGGTGGAAGAGACCGAAAAAGAATCTGAAAAACACCCACACTCACCATGGCAATGCGAAACAACGCACATCTTCGGCAGTAAATCTGGTGATCAGCAAATTAGGCTGGTCTGTACCCCCCCCAACCCATCGTGCAGCCCAGATCTGGTGCCCTCCGACTCCCACTTGTTCAGTCCAATGAATGACAATTTCCGGGGGCAATGATTTGATGACACAGAGGAGGTGAAAGTGGCTGTGAAAAAAGTGGGTACAACAGTCCTCACCTGAAGTTTTTCAAAGAGGAATTCGAGAGTTGAGTTCAACGAAATGCATCGCTTGTAATGGAGACTATGTTGAGTAGTACCTTTGTATAGTGAAATAGATACTCTACCAATATGTATAATTTTAACGGCCTATGTCAGTTAATAAAAACGTTATGCCCACTTTTGCATTACTTTCGGTACAACCCTGGTACATACAAAACCTTACACTGGTGAATGTGAATACAAGTAGGGGTTCGAGATAGAGATACAGTGTAACGTTGTTAGGGATCCACGCGGGACCTCTGCATTGTACTTATAATGAATTATGAAAAATGAAGATGTGCTTTTCTATGTCTCAGACTGAACCAGTCGGTTCTTGTTGTACGGTATGCCTTTTTATGCCTCAGACTGTACAAATCGGTCCTTGTGCCAGCAGTTGTAACTGGCATTGCCTTTCCATTCTCTGGGCCAAACACATGCTAATAGTATGAAATTTAATAAAAATGTGTGTTGTAAATCTGCTTTGCAGTCATTCTTTTGTGTAGCAATTTCTTGTACACAAAACGATACCATTGACGTTAGACGTTCTCAATGAAAAAGCATTAAAAACAGAACTAAAAAGACGTCAGTATTGGAGCAAGATTTCTTTCTTATGTAACCAAAAATTCCATACATTGATGACCGTTCACATTCATACATTTTTCTAGAAACACTTAGCATTCAAATGTTTTACCTATCTGAAAAACATAAATTGCAAAACCAATGAAAAAAAGCAACTCTAGAAATGAAAATATAGTTTGTAAGAGGTTCGGAAAGGAAATCATACCCCTAGGAATAAAACACGAATTGCGCGTATGAGTACATATTCATGATATTGGGATAGGTAATATCATTCCCCATCACTTTGTGATTCACGCGAACATTTACTTCCATTTGGGATGTTTTATATCTTGCTCAATAAATGGATAAATTAATACTGATGGAAGGAGTTGGCTTTGGAGATGTGGTGATTGATAGAATCATTCATAATCACTCTCTGATTGACGCGGACGTTCAATACCGAACGAGTTTACATTAAAATGGCTTTGAATAACTAGATAAAAACTATCGGGAGGTAGAAAGACATTGGTGGTTTGGTGATAGGTGCATTTAAAATTCAGAATCACTAGTGATTTCCTAATAAGTGGAATAATTTGGAATCATTCTGTGGTTCGCGTGAACGACTGCTATCTACAACTTTCTTTATTTCTTACTGAATCGAGAAATAAATTAAAAGGCAGGTAGGGTTAGATTTGTTGATGCGATGATAAGTAGCTTTGATTTCTTCGGCGAAAAAATTCATGTTCCAAGAGTGTCTACATTTTGGTGTGCAGGGCTTAGATTCAAATAGAAGGGAAAATACACTCTTTGAAAACAAAAATCGAAGCACCGTGAAAACGTCGTTTAATCCTGATGAAACTCCGCATGTAAGTACCTCAGAGCCGAATATGCAAAATGATTAAAATATGACTACCAATGACTAAATAGTAGCTTGCCACAGCGCATGAACCGTGCATCGAGGAGGATATATCAAAAGCAAAGCTCGCCCGCAGAGACAATTGTAATAGCGGATTGTGCTTGCATTTACCTCCATGGACTATGAGGATGCCTCCACGTTGATTCCGTGCACACTACGAGCAGTCCAAATTTGAGAGGAGACGTATAATGGCGCTGAGAGAGGCCGCTTGGTGAAATCGTCGTATCGCCACGTATTTGGATCGGAGCGACGCGGCAATCGAACGATGTTGGTGCTTATTTTTCGAAGAGGGCACAACCCAGCGTAACGCGGGCAGTGGACTGCCGAGGGCAACGACAGAACGGGAGGATCGAATGATTGAGAGACCCGCTTCAAGAGAACCGAATTCGTCTCTCTCAACCATCTGTGTCTATGTTGCGACGTCTACAGGTAGAGAAGCGGCCAGCTGGACCGTTGCCAGACAATTTCGACCGTTGCCAGACTATTTCAGACCGTTGCCAGACAATTTCGACCGTTGCCAGACTATTTCAGACCGTTGCCAGACAATTTGCGGTACGAGGACTGCATTCGAGAAGACCATTCCACCGCGTACCACTGAACAACGAGCATCGCTGGCACCGGCTGCATTGGTGTCGGGCTCGGTCAACCTGGGATGGTGTCCAGTGGAGTCGTGTTGTCTTCAGTGATGAGTCAAGGTTTGCACTTGGCCCCGATGACCAGCGCATACGTGTCTCGAGACGAGTAGGCCAACGCACGGATCCTGTCTTTACCGTGGAACTGCACACGTCCCGCAAACCGGGAGTGACTATCTGAGGAACGATTTCCTATGATTGCTGGACACCCTTGGTAGCCTTCCGTACCACTCTCATGGCTCAACGGTACGACGACGACATTCTACGACCTGTTGTGCTGCCATTCATTTCGCAGCATCACCGAGCAATTTTTCAACAAGATAATGCCCGGTTAATCACGCCACTGCTCTTTTCGGCCTGCCTCCGTAATGTCGACACCATTCCATGAACAGCCCGATCTCCCGATCTCTCACCGATCTAACATGTTTGGGACAAGATGGGACACCACTTACGCCCATCCTTTAATGTCGATCGAACTGGCCTAAAATCTGTACACCATCTGGCATGATATACCTCAGGACAGTATCCGTAAACTGCATGGTCTATGTCATGCCTCGTAACCGCTAACCGCTTGTATCCGAGCCAGAAGTGCGCTACAACGTACTGACTTGTTCCACTCGTGTACTGTTTTATCCGAGTAAATAGCCCAACTGCTCTATAATTGAAATCACTTCCTTTCCTATACATGTGCATTGCACATACACTGACGGAAAAAAATCCCAACACCAAGAAAGGGTTGTGTTAGATAAACGACAGTTGGTAGGCGGTGAGAGTACATCCGTAAGGTGACGTCTATGCAAATTTCGCGCTCGGCGCATACGTGTGGCGCTAGTAGCACCCCTCGGAACATGCAAAGCAGGTTTGCTGTAAATACGCGCTGTAACGTTCGTGAGCGTTAGTTATCCTTGAAATTCGACGTAGTGTGTTGATGTTAGTCAAGAATGCCTTTAAGAAGACGAAGAAGCCATTATCAACAGCTCACGGAGTTTGAACGAGGTCGTGTAATAGGGCTACGAGAAGGTGGATTTTCTTTCCGCAATACTGCAGAATGACTTGGCAGGAATGTAGCCACCGTGCATGATTGTTGGCAGCGGTAGTCAAGGGAAGGTACTGCCTCAAGAAGACCGGGTTCCGGCCTGCCACGTGGCACTACTGAGAGGGAAGACCGCCGTGTACGGCGTATGGCCGTGGCGCATCGTACTGCGTCTGCGGCAGCAATTCGAGATGCAGTTGCCACCGCAGTGACACAACGAACTGTTACAAATCGGTTACTTGAAGGACAGCTCCGAGCCTGACGCCCTGTAGCGTGCATTCCACTTACTCCAAACCACTGACGTTTGCGACGTCAGTGGTGTCAAGATAGAGCTCATTGGAGGACGGAGTGGAGATCTATTGTGCTTTCTGATGAAAGCCGGTTCTGCCTGGGTGCCAGTGATGGCCGTGTGTTGGTTAGAAGGAGGCCAGGTGAGCGCCTGCAACCAACCTGTCTGCGGCCGAGACACACTAGACCTACACCTGGAGTTATGGTCTGGGGAGCAATTTCCTATGACAGCAGGAGCACTCTCGTGGTTATCCCACGCACCCTGACGGCACAGTTGTACGTCGGTCTGGTGATTCAACCTGTTGTGCTGCCATTCATGAACAGCATTCCAGGGAGTGTTTTCCAACAGGATAACGCTCGCCCGCATACCGCTGTTGTAACCCAACATGCTCTACAGAGCGTCGACATGTTGCCGTGGCCTGCTAGATCACCAGATCTTTCACCAATCGAGCACGTATGGGACATCTAGGACGACAACTTCAGCGTCACCCCCAACGAGCATTAACCGTCCCTGTATTCACCGACCAAGTGCAATAGGCATGGAACTCCATCCCACAAACTGACATCCAGCACCTGTACGACACAATGCATGAACGTTTTCGTGCTTCCATTCAACATTCTGGCGGTTACACCGGTTATTAATGTACCAGCATTTCACATTTAAAATGGCTCTTCTCGCGCTTACAATAAGCTGTGATCTTGAAACCTTAATCGATTAAATATATTACCTATACAAATGTATTGCCGCCATTTCATTCCTCTACAACAATTTTTTCGTGGTGTTGGGATTCTTTTTTCCGTCAGTGTATTGATTTTCATCTTGTTTGGTTGAGACCTTCTGGGTGCATCGGGGTTTTTTTTTTTTTTTTTTTTTTTGTCTTTTGGTAAAAAGTGTATCAGCTGTGACCTCAGGTTAGCGAAAAGTAACTTTATAAAGTTTAAATGAAATGATAAAGAGTTCTGCACCTTGCAGACGCACACGCAAAGTAATAAGAACTTTAAAAAGTGTATGTACTGACCTCACTATCGTCGCAAAAATAAATTCTCACATTGTCACCTTCACAAGATTTCTCAATGTTCTTAGGCCTGAAAAAGAAGAAGAAATATGTTTATGTGTCTATACTGTAGATATATACTCAAATGCATACATTCAGTGTTCCTCAATCTTTAATAAATACAGTCTTTTTTTTCAATTCGGAGGATTCCTTCCTCCACACATCGGAGCTAGCAACTACGCAGTTTCTTCTGAAGCTGAGAACGTTCGCTCTCTGTGCGAGCCTGCGTTTCTTCGCAAAGCCGTCGAAAATGTGGTTGATACTTTTTGGTATGTATAGTCAGGAAAAAGTAAATACTTTGGTTGAATTCATGTCTTGGGGCAGTTTAAAAAACTGTTTCATTTGTTGCCCATATAAAAGGCAATTTATTACGTACTTTTAAGTACGGAACCCTTCTTATAGCACACATAAGTCCCAAATTTGACTTTTTCTTTTCAGTAAGACGTTATGCACAAAGTACAGAATTTCATTTTTAAAAACAAACTCCGTTGTTGTCCAGTGTGGTTGAAGTAAGTGTACTCATGCTTTCGTCCAAATTTATATTTTTACAGTTTGAAAGGTTATGGGAGATCTGTGGTTTTAAAAATTAACAGATTTTTCCGCGCTTTGTACATTGCACTTTATTACTTTTGTATACTATAAATATGCACTGAAAGGACAAATTACTATGTACACCCCGGTTAAAATAAGCACAGCAGCAGGAGAGCAGCAAATCCAGGTGTTCAGGAAAACCAGTTGGGGCTATAAACAGCGCGGGTCTGTACGCACAGGAATACATTCCGTCAAGTGCCAGCATTCTTTTTTTTTTTTTTTTGATTGGAGGTTTAACGACCACCGTGAGCAACTCAATCGGCTATAAGCAGTCGCCCGTCCCTAATTTAGGATCACTGGTTCCAGGGAAGGGAGAGAGCCAGTGCCGTAAGACTAACACAACATCCATGCCTGACCGGGATTCGAACCCGGACCCCTTACGGACGAATGATCATAGGCTAGCGCCTTAGACCACTGCGCCACCGGGGCGGTAGTGCCAGCATGGGTCGAGGACAAGACTTAAGTGAGTTTGATCGAGAGCAAGTCGTTTGAGCCAGAAAGGCCGGATGTTGAATTAGCGCAACGGCGAAACTGTTAGGGATTCCGCGGCAAAACGTAGTGAGTGTTACCAGGAGTACGTGAAATCCGGCAAAACCGTCAACAGTTGGATGAAATGTGGCCGTCAAAGTGCATTGGATGATCGATGGCGCCGACGATTAGCCTGCATCGTACAGACGAATCGAAAGGCTTGTTCGCAGAAAATCACGTCACAATTTAATGAAGGAGCATCCGCAAGCCTATGATCAAAGACAATCCATCGACACATAGAACAGCTCGACTGGGGCAGTCGACAACCACATCGTATCCCAATGTTAACGGCACAGCATCTCATGATTCGGCTGTAGTTTACGAAGGCCCATCAAAATTGGAGCATGGATGATTGGAAACACGTCATATGGTCTGACGAATCCCGTTTCACAATGTATCGCGTCGATGGCAGGCAGCATATGTGGCGTAAACCACACGAAGCTATGGACCTTCGCATGCCAAGTTGGGGTACTACAGACCGGTGAAGGCGGTGTAACTATTTGGGCAGCTTTCATGTGGTTCGGCCTGGGTCCCTTGGAACCTGTTGAGCATTATGTCACTGGTTCCAGGTATGTGCAGCTCCTGACGCACTATCTCCACCCTTTCATTACGTGTCTTTGCCTGAACCAAGTTCAGATCTTTCAACAGGACAACGCTCTACCCCATCGGTCCCGGCTAGCGACTGACTGGCTCCAGGAGCATAGCAATGAGCTTTCCACACTTGCATAGCCCCCTCGCTCAGCAGACATCAACCCCATAGAGAATTTATCGGACATATTGGAACGAACTGTTCGTGATCAACCATCCCCACCTCATCTCTGCATGCTCTACGCCAAGCACTTTTAAATTGTTGGTCAGTGATACCGGAGTCTGCGTTTCAGAACCTCATTGCATCCGTACCTCGACGTTTGGGTGCTGTCCTGCGTGCAAAAGGTTGTGCCACACCCTATTAGGAGGGGGTAGGTAATAATTTGTCCTTTCAGTGTATACACTAAATGAGAACTGAATTCTGACCACCAACTTTGCAGATCCTCCTTTCGCCATCAGCACAGCACATATCAGACGTGGCATAGATTCAATAAGATACCGGAAGCAGTTGGAATAGTATGACCAATAAAGCTGTGTGTAATGTGGCCTTCAGTGCAGGTATCCAGATGCCGTTCCATAGTGTCCCACAAGTGCTCTTTGGAAATGATATCGGCGGAGTTCAGGGGCCAGTCAATATGCTGGAAATTTGAACTGTGTTCCTCAAATCATTCCTGCGCAACATTGGACCTGGGGCTCTGCGCATTGTCATCTTGGCAGACACCGTCGCCATTCTGGAACAAGCGCAACATTGATGGATTTACAGAGTCAGCAAGCAACTCACAATAGTGGGCACAAGTCATACGTTGTTCCATATGCACCAGGAGGTTCAAGTTACTTCCAGGTGAACATTCCCCACACCATGCAACCGCCTCCATCGGTTTGCACTGTGGAGACCTTGCAGGATGGATCGAGTACCTCATGTTGCATGCCCCAAATACGTACACAGCCATCCATGGAGTGGAGTAAAACGGAATGGAGTTTGACGAATCTGACTCGTTAGATTTCCACTCTGTTTGCTGGTCTTGACGAGTCTTACTCGTCAGACCAGCGCACTTTTTCCTAGTCATCTGATGTGCAACTTGCCTGACCTTTGCACCAGGTGGAACTTTTGTGCCGGTGTTAGGAGAGGATGTTGTCGGAGTCGTCTGCTGTTACAGTCATGCGTGCGGGCGGGCGTCGCATGTTCATGGCAGATACCGTTCTGGGTTGGCCACTGTTGTATTGGGTGGTCAACTGTCAAGCAGTGCTGCGTCTGTTTACCTGTATGAGTCGTCGGACCGGACGCTCACCTCTCACATCAGCCTTTCGCTGTCTTGTTCAGTTTTGCCTCCGTGTCGTTTGACCATTTTCACACCAGTCTTGATACATTTTAACTACAGCGGCTGGCGAACAACCCACAAGTTCAGCCGTTTGAGAAATCGAGGCACCTGCTCTCCGAGCTCCCACAATTTGTCCTTGCTCAAAGTCCGATAAACCCTTCCTTTTACCCATCACGCTCCGAATTTTACTACCTACTGCTACACTGACACCTTATATATATGCACCAAACAGAAATCATCGCTCTTTCCACGTTAAAAATCATCTCTCTTTCCACTTTAAAATCATCGTTCTTTCCATGAAGCAACCTGCCATGTAGTTTGGCAGTTAATCACATGTGAGTCTGGAGAATTCGAGGCCGCTGTGGTGCAGTGGTAGCATATCCGGCGCGTAACTGGAAGTTCCTGGGCTCGATTTCCGGTCGCGGCCGATGATAATTTTTCCGAGACTCACTTATTAACGTAGAAAGTGCGATGATTTCTGTTTGGTGTTCCTGATCCACGTCAACTGTTTGAATTCCTTATATATGCTACATCGGTCGACTAATCGCGCCCTCTCGAAACTCTCGTGGTCAACGGTTCGCATCGACTTTAAATAGGGGTTGTCATAATTCAGTGATAACTTGGTGTTATGACAAAATAAATATCTCTATCATTTTTATGTTAGGGGCAGAATTCGAACCTCCAACTCTTGGCTCCGGAGCCCCGAGTGCTATCCACTATACTACACTGGCAAGTGCTCTCATTGCTATCTGCCTTTATCTCATGTGCGTCCTGCGTGGCACGCACGTCACAGTGTGTTCTTCGTTGCATGAAATTCAGAATAGTCCACTGTGCTACTAACATATTTTTATGAATAGCCGGTCTAATTTTTTCTTTCACGTAAAATTAAAAGACATATCAAAACAACGTTTGTTAATTCAACAAATTACTAAAACGTTTCACATCTTTCCAAAAATGAAATTGCACAGAAATTTACGAAATATTAATTAATGTAGCGATGATATGAAAAAGAACATTAAAACTCTTGATCAATGAAAAATAAAAAGAGCTTACTTTGGATTGTCACATGCTCTTTTATCCATCTGAACTCCTTTACTGTTTTCAATACATCCAGCTTTGCATTTTCCATTTCTCCACTCTGACCATCCGCCTTTTACAACTTTGGGCTTCTCCGAGCCCCAGGATGCACATTTTCCATGTTTGCACCACTAAGGATAGTAAACCGTTTAAGCATTAGGTAGGTATTTACAGTTAGAACAAATGCACAAAGTTAATCACTATAATTAACTTTGTGCATTTTGTTCAGTATTATGCAAAGCAAAAAATGATCAGAATGTACGCAAGGCTCGAGTGTTAAAAAATGATAAGAATGTACGCAAGGCTCGAGTACTAAAAATGATCAGAATGTACGCAAGGCTCGAGTACTAAAAAATTATAAGAATGTACGAAAAGCTCGAGTGCCAAAAATGATAAGAATGTACGCAAGGCTCTAGTACTAAAATGATAAGAATGTACGCAAGGCTCGAGTACTAAACATGATAAGAATGTACGCAAGGCTCGAGTACTAAAAATGATAAGAAAGTACGCAAGGCTCGAGTACTTAAAAAATAACCAAAAAAAGTACGCACGGCTCGAGTATTAAAAAATGATAAGAACGTACGCAAGGCTCGAGTACTTAAAAAAATAACCAAAAAAAGTACTTAAAAAAAGTACGCAAAGCTCGAGTATTATAAAAATGATAAGAATGTACGCAAGGCTCGAGTACTAAAAACGATAAGAATGTACGCAAGGCTCGAGTACTAAAAAATGATAAGAATGTACGCAAGGCTCGAGTACTAAAATGATAAAAATGTACGCAAGGCTCGAGCACTAAAAATGATAAGAATGTACGCAAGGCTCGTGTACTAAAATGATAAGAATGTACGCAAGGCTCGAGTACTAAAAAATTATAAAAATGTACGCAAGGCTCGAGTGCTAAAAAATGATAAGAATGTACGCAAGGCTCGAGTACTAAAAATGATAAGAATGTACGCAAGGCTCAAGTACTAAAAACGATAAGAATGTACGCAAGGCTCGAGTACTAAAAATGATAAGAATGTACGCAAGGCTCGAGTACTAAAAATGATAAGAATGTACGCAAGGCTCGAGTACTAAAAATGATAAGAATGTACGCAAGGCTCGTGTACTAAAAATGATAAGAATGCACGCAAGGCTCGAGTACTAAAAATTATAAAAATGTACGCAAGGCTCGAGTGCTAAAAAAATGATAAGAATGTACGCAAGCCTCGAGTACTAAAAATGATAAGAATGCACGCAAGGCTCGAGTACTAAAAAATGATAAGAATGTACGCAAGGCTCGAGTACTTAAAAATAACCAAAAAAAGTACGCAAGGCTCGAGTATTAAAAAATGATAAGAATGCACGCAAGGCTCGAGTACTAAAAATGATAAGAATGTACGCAAAGCTCGAGTACTAAAAATGATAAGAATGTACGCAAGGCTCGAGTACTAAATTGATAAGAATGTACGCAAGGCTCGAGTACTAAAAATTATAAGAATGTACGCAAGGCTCGTGTACTAAAAATGATAAGAATGCACGCAAGGCTCGAGTACTAAAAAATTATAAAAATGTACGCAAGGCTCGAGTACTAAAAAATGATAAGAATGTACGCATGGCTCGAGTACTGAAAAATGATAAGAATTTACGCAAGGCTTGAGTACTATAACTGATAAGAATGTACGCAAGGCTCGAGTACTAAAAAATTATAAGAATGTACGCAAGGTTCGAGTACTAAAAATTATAAGAATGCACGCGAGGCTCGAGTACTAAAACATGAAAAGAAACTTACACAGGTTCTGGTTGACAACCACAAGTGGAAACTTGTTACTTGTAACACTCGGTAGCGGGATCACTTATCCAACACGACTTTTAATGGGGTCCTCAAAGGAAAAATCTATCTTATACCTAAAATATTGATTCGTTTTGTACACATTTTCTCAAAGACTATTGTGTTCTGTTCTTCAAAATTTTGAACGTAAATAAATAAAGTTCTTAGCTAATTACAGTATCTTCTAGCCGTGATTTCGAAAACTTTGCCAGCAAGATTTTTGAAATTCAGTATATTTCAATCGAGAAGTATTCCGATTTGGCATTGGATAAGAAAAACTGAATTTAAAAAAAAAAAAAACCTGCCAATATTCCAAAATTATCGCTAAGGACTTTATTTATATTTGCGCTCAAAATTTTGAAGACCAGGAAGCAATACTCTTTGAGAAAATGTATATGGAACAAATTAACATCGCAGGTATACGATAGATTTCCCCTTTAAATGTGTACAATGCACAAAATATCAGTAATGAATTGATTTTAACAAAATATTAATGCAGGTTATAAAGAACTAATTGCAACTGTTCACAAGCCGAATATCCAAGGAAAAATCACAGAGATTCTTGATTTTATCTCTTGCTTGACTCCTCGCTGACAGTCAGTGCTACAGCATCAAGAGAAGCTTTTGGGAGTTCGGACATGACGTGAAGTACGGAGAGTCTAATCGAGATATTAAAAAGTAATCAAAAGTATTACATTTTGAATTATTTGAGGGCTGTTAGTGTAATGCGCAAATAGAATTTTCACTAAATAGGTAATAGAATTTTTGGATTTAAAATAATAGAATTAAACTAATAGAATTTGCACTAAATTGATTAAGTTGAAGAAGAGACAGTTGTGTGCATGAAGACACTTTGAAGACGATGATGTACCTTGGAGATGAGTAAGAAATACAAGTTTTTCATTGCTGTTATTATTAATAATTTCAATTCTTCTTTTGCCAACAGTGGGATTCGAACCCACATTTTCAACTACGGAGTGCTGTTCTTTCAACTGAACTACACCTGCAAGGCTTATTACTGCTTCATTGTCCATTTGACACATTCGTCACGTAATATGTTTGTTTTACTGATAGACTAGCAGTCATACCCGTAATCAGAACGGTGAATCCATGAAATCATTTCTTGAACATAAAATTAAAGAAAGGGAAAAGTAATTAAAGGAAAGAAGAAGTAACTTAATATACGTAATTGTTTGACGATTTAGGACAGGGTCGTGATGTCAATGCATACGGTTTAACGTAAAACGGTAGAAGGCTTTGTCGCTTCTTAATGTTAAATCAAAATTTCATAGAATTTTTACGCCATTTCAACGTTCTGACATAATTATCTTTAAACCTATCGGCATTTTTTGGTTTTCAGACTTTTCTGGGTGTAGAACCGGTAGAAAAATGCAAGCAGATAATATTCCGTAGCCGGCATTTCGATTATTTTTTTGTTTCAGCATTTTTCTAGGCACTCGATTTTGACCTTAAGACCTATCAGCATTTTGAAGAGTTCCACACTTTTGAATATTTGGTTTTCAGACTTTTCCAGGTCCCTGGACCTTAAGACTTATCAACATTTTGAAGAGTCAAACTGAACCACCGTTTTGAATTTTTTGGTTTTCAGACTTCTCTAGGTGTAGAAGTGGCAGAAAAATTCAACACACAATATTCCAAAGCCGCCACTTTCATTTTCGGACTTTTCTAGGTATACAGACGTTAAGACCTATCGGCTTGCCAATATTCAGATCTCTGGATCATTTAGAAGTGGCCGAACAATTCGCGGGCGGAAACATTCGCATTTTTCCACTTTGCTTTATATATATATATATATATATATATAGACTACCTGTCTAAATGAAGTTGATGATGCTGGCGATGCGATCTACTGCGGATGATCAGACTCCTGAGCTGCAGCTGCTGTAGCCGAGTGGTTAAATGCGCACACCTCTGGCCAATCATCCGTGCAGCGTCCGAATCACGTACGCCGGTACGGCTGATGCACTGGCCCTTCCACAAAAGGAACATCCCCAAATCAAGGACAGATGTATATGGAAATTGAAAACCTTCTGAAACCAAAACAGCCGCATATAGGAAAATAATTATACTGACAATGTTGATTTCTCAACACCGGACGGAAGACGTAAGCAAAAGTCATCAAATGCTATGTGATAATATTATTTCTTAAACAACATTTTTCACAGTCAGGTTTTCGCTTTAGAAATTTCTACAGAAATTGTTCCACCGTGTATTTTTATAAAACATTTCCGTTTCAACTCAATAGGGGAATATTTACATGTAACATTTTTAGCATTCGAAGTAGATTTTTAAGTAATTTCCGTAATTTTTGCCATAGAGAAATTGCAATTTTGCCATCATTTGTTTCCAATGATCGTAAAATTGCAGGTCTCGATGCATCAAAACTCAAATGAACTACTTCAAAATAATGGCTGTTTGAGAACATTGACCAAAATTATCTTTCTCCGATCCTGTAAGCATAAACCAAACGTTCCACGATATTTTAGCAGTTTTTACGGCAAAAGTCGTTGTGTGAAAAGGCACACACAGTTGCTCACCTTGTTTGCTCCACAGAATGTTCCTTCCAGAGCAGGGCCAGCAGAATAATATCCTATACGATTCGGCGTTTTGCACAGCATCTGCTCGCACACCATCTGAAAACAATATGATAAGAAAAAGGTGATATCAAATGAAAAATTGGCACAACACAGAATGAAACTATTTCTCTCATTCGTGAGCATCATACTTAAAATATTAACATTGACACAAAGAACACATGCTGACACACATATTCACTGATGAGCCTTTACCCATTTTGACTATTCCCAGGCTAGAGAAATGAGCGCGCCTGGGGACCAAACGGTGGCGCAGGTGTAGTTCATAGGGAAGTATATATACAACCCGAGGACAGGCTTTTCGTTAGTAGAGAGTTCGAAATCAGAATGGGAAAAGCTGCCGATTTATCGGTGCTTGAAAAGGGACAAATTGTGCGCCTCGGAACTATAATCTCAGAAACGGTGCGGCTTGTGGGTTGTTCACGTGTCGCTGTAGAGAGTACGTATAAAAAGTGGTGCACAGATGGCCAAACTACAAACCGTCGCCCAGCTGTGTGCCCTCCACAGCTTGTTGATGCCAGAGGGGACGGCAGACTGTCGTGCATTGTCCACAGCGACCGCAGGGCCACAGTGCGACAAATCACCCTCAGCTACAACAGTGGTGATCAGGGCAATGCGTCACAGCACACAATTCATCCCAGCCTTCTGCGCATGGGCCTGCGTAGCCGAAGACCAGCCGGGTCCCCATGCTCACTGCACGTCATCGCCCACAACGCATGAAATGGGCCCAAGATAAACGAGATTGGATCGTGGATGCGTGGAAGAAAGTGGCTTGGTCTGACGAATCATGATTCCTGGTGCATCACGTAGACGGTCTAGCGCGAATACGCCGATTACCAACAGAGGCTAGGGCACCTGGATGCTCTGTTGGGCGGAAACAGGCTGGCGGGGGTTGTGTTATGCTGTGGGCGATGTGTTCTTGGGTCACTTTGGGCCCCGTTATCCTAATAGCACAATCCCTCACAGCTGTTAATTATTTGAATATCGTTGCGGACTGAGTTCACCCATTCATGGCAACTGTGTTTCCTGCTGGTGATGTCCATTACCAACAAGATAATACGCCATGCCACACTGCCAGAATCGCCACGGAGTGGTTCAAGGAACATGCTGGCGACTTTCTGTTAATGTCCGCATGGCCTTCAAATTCACCTGACATGAGCCCAATCGAACATTTGTGATTCGACTTGGAAAAGCGGGTTGGAGCTACATCACCAGCAGGAAACACAGTTGAAATCTGTTTCAACTGTGTTAAAATTCCACCATCCCGAAATGCACGGGAACTGAAGAACCTGCAGTTGACATTATGTTACCAGATACCCCAGTATACCTATCGTGACCCCATCAAATCGATGCCTCGCCGAGTGGCTGGTATTTTGCGTAATAAAGAGGGTTCTGCAGCTTATTAGATAGGTAATCATAATGTAATGGCGCATTGGTGTATATGTAGTGTTGAGCAAATGTTGATTTTATTCATCTTTATAGGTATTTTCTTCTTCACAACTGACCGACAGTCCTACAAAATGAAATCACAAAACGAATTTCCATCCAAGGGTAAAGAAGACCCGTAATGCAAGTGTAATCACATGCAAATTTTACGTTTTAAGGGCAAATGCAGCTATTTTTGCGTTGTCCTTTCTTCAAAGCAGATAGAAAGACGAGCTTATATCATATTCAACGAAAGCATGTGAATATCTAATAGTTAGTACGCCCAAAATTTCGGCATTGTGAATCTCACTTACAATTTCAAATACGAGTAACTGTGGGAACTCAATGTTTGAACTATATACACATTTATTGAATAGCGTGAAGGCATTAGTAAAACACACAATTTACAGAACGTTTCTTCATCAAACTGCTGAACTGTAACTTACAAAAACCAGACTGAATTGAATAATACAAACCAGGTCTTTCGTGCAAGCAGATTTTCACGATTATAATTCTCAAGTAGCATTACTTATGTTGTCACCAGAGCAGATCATATGTAAAGGATTTTAGGAAGGGAGTGTCGGACCCCAGGTCTTAAACAGCCCTTAGAAAGAGGAATCTATGAGATTTGCGCTAGAGTGCCCGATAGGAAAGTGACACGGAAATGAGGTAGAAATGGGGAGGGAGACTCCCTACTTTATAAACGGGAGGGGGCAGTACGCCTACGCAAGGGCTAATGGCTTTACGAGACCATCCGACGCACGGCGGATGTTTAGTGGTTCGAGCGTTTGTACCTGCGCGGGATCGAATCTGAGGTTCCTCCGAGGGACCTCAGACTGCACTAGGTTAGTTGTGGATCTCTCGACAACTAATCGAGTGCATTCGCCTCACGCTACGGTGGCCAACAATCCACGGTGCTATATTTGTTTATCTGTCAGCATCTGACTTCACAAATCCGTAGAGATGGGCTCAGCAACTGAGACGTCTCCATCTGGTGGAGCTTAACGGCACAAGTTATTTAATTATACAGTAGCTAATAAATCCAGAGTGATAGTGAAAATCCTAATAGGTGGAGACAATGTGAATAGACAAAGTCATCGCTCTTTCTACGTTTTTATTCAATTAACACACAGCAACCAAAAACATGTTATCCGGACACCGCTGGAATCGTTCCCCAGATCTCTCGACAACTAGCCGAGTGCATTCGTCACTCAGCTGTGCGTTGTAAATGATCTAAAGTCCGATCCCAGGGGTATCAGGATAACAATTTTTCGGTTGCTGTGTCTTAATTAAAGGAAAACGTGAAGAGAGCGATGACTTTGTTCATTCGATTACGAGTTAGGTTTTTTTATCCCTTACATGGAAGCAGAAATCTTAAATTAAACATATCTGCCGCCTTTATGCCTTCGAATCGTTTCGCCATACTTGTAGCCGAGCAGACTGAGGCATTGGCTTCGGTTCATTCGCCCGAATTGTATCCTGGTTTAAATTATGAATGGGGTGTCATATAGCGCTAGTTCTCTCCCTTCCCTACGACCAGAGGTCCGAAATTGGGGAAGGGAGAATATTTATAGCCCTTGTGTTGCCCACAGTAGTCGTTAAACCCCGAAACAAAACGAGAAACTCTTTCGTGCTCATTAAGCAAGAAAAGAAAACAAGAAAGATGACACCGAATTTTTGGGTGTAATGAGCACGTCTTTTGAATCCGTTCTGACGCAAATTAAATTTATCAAAGCTATTCAAAGACAATGGACCCGCTATGGAAAACAATAGTATCCGACGGAAGAAAGAAGTTTTTCAATCGGGTTTTTAATCCCTCAGATATTGCTGTAATCGTAATCGTGAGCTTACGCCTTCTGGTGGCATACTTGTGTGTTAAGAAAAATTTGAATTTATATGAGAAACATTTCGCAGCGGAGACGCTCTCTAACAAAGAAAGAATTTTTCAAATCGGACTCTTCGAAGTAGAGATACGGACAAATGTAGGATATGCATCTATGCACCCTGGCGGGAAAACCATTCATTATTTTATGAAGAAAGTATTCTCAAAACGTTTTTCGATATGAGGGGTATCGGTACAAGAAGAAAAAAATGTAGTCGAGTTTTTAGGAGCTCAGAGTTTGCTGCAAATACATCAGAAGCAAAAATTATTCCTTACTCCCCCTAGTGGCCAAACCGTTCTTTACCAAATATTAGAAATTATATACAAAACATTTCCCATTAGGACCTGTATGCGATACAGGAAGAAATTTTCAAATCAGAGTAGCAGAAGCAGAAATAACGCAGAAAACGCAATTTACCTTTGCGCCCCCTAACGGAAGGTCTAATTTACTTGAAAATTTTGAATTTATAGGGAAAACATTTCGCATCGGAAACACTATCCAGCAAAGAAGGATTTTTTTTCAAATCAGACTCCTAGAAGTAGAGATATTGACAAAAATAAGATATACATCTACGCCCACTGGCGTAGAAACCATTTATTATTTTAAGAAGAAAATATTCCTAAAAGGTTTGTCGACGTGATTAGTATCGGTCCACAAACGAATTTATTTCATTCGAGATTTTAGAAGCTCAGATTTTGCTGCAAATACATCAGAAGAGGAAATTAAGACTTTCACCCCCTGGTGGCCAAACCATTTTTTACCAAAAATTAGAAATTAGATGCAAAGAATTTCCCATCAGGAGCTGTATCCGGTGCTGAAAGAATTTTTCAAATCGGGGTTTTAGAAGCAGAGATATCGGGGGAAACGCAATTTATATTTACGCCCCCTAGTGGAAAGTCTATGAATTACTTGACAATTTTGAAATTCTATGAAAAACATGTCCCACCGGAAACTATCCAACCAAGAAAGAATTTTTCAAACCGGACCATTAGAAGCATAGATATTGAAAAAATACGATATACACTTACGCCCCCTGACGGAGCAACCATGCAATATTTTCAGAAGAAAATATTCTGAAAAGGTTTATCGACGTGAGTGGCATCGGTCCACGAAATAATTTTTTCAATCGAGATTTTAGAAGCTCAGATTTTAAAGCAAATACCTCAGAAGCAAAAATTAACGCTTACGCTCCCTGGTGGCCAAAGTATTCTTTATCAAAAATTAGAAAATATATGCAAAAGAGTTTCCACCAGGAGCTGTATCCGCCGAAGAAAAAAAATTTCAAATCGGAGTTTTAGAAGAACAGATATTGGGGAAAACGCGATTTACTTTTACGCCCCCTAGCAGAAAATCTATGCGTAACTTGAAAAAGTAACTGTACCTAAAATACTTTTCGACATAAATGGAATCGAAAGATAAAATAATTTTTTTCAATCGTATGCTTAGAAGCAAATATATGGAATAAAATGTTTTTTGAATTCGACATCATCTGCATTTATGCCCTCTAGCTGCCAAATTGTACACCGTTAAAAAAACGGAAAATGGACGATGTCATCGCTCTTTCCACGTTATTTTATAAACAACGCATAGCGACTGAAAAATTGTGTTCTAACACCGCTGGGATCGAACCCCAGATCTCTCGATAACAATTCTCAGCGCCACGCGTGGCTTATCAGTCAGCATCTGACTACACGAATCCGTATTGATGGTCTCAGCAACTGAGATGTCGTCATCTGGTGGCATTCAACGGAACAGCTATTTAATTTTAGCTGATAAATTCAAAGGGCGATAGAAATGGTAAATATATATCAAACACGTGGAGATAATGAAAATGGACGATGTCATCGCTCTTTCCACGTTATTTTATAAACAACGCATAGCGACTGAAAAATTGTGTTCTGACACCGCTGGGATCGAACCCCAGATCTCTCGATAACTAGTCGAGTGCGTTCACATTTACGCTACGGCGTCAACAATTCTCAGCGCCACGCGTGGTTTATCAGTCAGCATCTGACTACACGAATCCGTATTGATGGTCTCAGCAACTGAGATGTCGTCATCTGGTGGCATTCAACGGAACAGCTATTTAATATATATTTACCATTTCTATCGCCCTTTGAATTTATCAGCTACAATTAAATAGCTGTTCTGTTGAATGCCACCAGATGACGACATCTCAGTTGCTGAGACCATCAATACGGATTCGTATAGTCAGGTGCTGACTGATAAACCACGCGTGGCGCTGAGAATTGTTGACGCCGTAGCGTAAATGCGAACGCACTCGACTAGTTATCGAGAGATCTAGAGTTCGATCCCAGCGGTGTCAGAACACAATTTTTCAGTCGCTATGCGTTGTTTATAAAATAACGTGGAAAGAACGATGACATCGTCCATTTTCATTATCTCCACGTATTTGATATATATTTAAAAAAACGGAATAAAGGATCATCATTTGCATATTTCAAGCTTCCTAATGCAAAAACAGGTTTTCAAATCGGACTAATAGTTACAGAGGTATGATGTCTACAGACTGACGGAAGGACGGACAAACCGATAACATAAGCACGGTCATTTTTACAAAAAAAACGTGCCAAAAAGCACCACTTTTAATCGAATTCAATACACGATTATTTTAAGGGTTGCCGACCCCATCACCAAATATATTACAGTAATCATTAGCATACTTTCTGGATTTCTAGGACACTGACGCCGACCAATAGGCGTAAGGCTCATGCCCGCATGTATAAATACACAATGTTTTTTTTTTTTTTTTTTGACGAACGGCGTCACAAAAGGAAATTATCTAGAAAGCAGCCATCACAGAAACACAGTTGAAAAACTGCGGATGCAAAACTACCAGCATTGCACCTGGAGACTCCCTAAATCACCGCCAGGGAGTATGAAGGGTACGTTTATGAAAGAACAGATTACAGCATAAATATCAATACACAGGCTGTGCTTGGCGTAAAATGCCCGTATCTAACAATGGCGAGAATTTCTGAACTAAATAGTAACGCACCTATTTTGAGAACTGAAGTTCATTAAACAGGATTTTTTTTTTATATACACAATCGTGGCCAAAAGTCTTGCACCAGTAGACCGAAAGTCAAATTTTTGATGTTTGAAGTCAACTTGTACTGCGTAATGGTAAAGGTAGGAATACATATTATGCATCATTTTAAAGGAAATTTTATGCTGAATTATAATATTCTTACAGAATTCTATTGCCAGTAACAAAAGTGAAGTTACAAACAAAAGTACAGCGTCTAGTCATAAAAAGCAACAAATACTGGAATTTGTGAAATTAGTGTACAATGCATTTACCGCAAAATTACTGTACAGTACATTATTGACACTTGCAGGACACTTGAAATAACTGACCAACAAGCAAAATACTTTTTAATATTTAATTTGATATCCACGGTTTTTTAGTAAGAAAGTGCACCTTCTTGGCATGGAACTAACGAGCTTCTCTAGTTGTCCATTGCTCATAACACGGTGTCATACAGCCCTTACAGACTCAATTAAAGTCTTTAATTGAGCCTTTAAGGGCCACAGAGTCTTTAATTGAGTCTGTAAGGGCCGTATAATTAGAACGTTACAAGTTCTAGTATTCAATCAATTTGTTCTATCGTGTTAGCCTTGAGAAGTCATCAGTCGATGAGCAAAAAATTATTAAAATATCTGTGTAATTCCTTACACCAATAAACGGATAGTTGTTTTAGTTTTAAAATCTACCATAAGTTCCTCGTTCGCTTTTCAAAATACAGTAGCCATTAGCTTTCGTATAGGTGGCACAATCTTGAATTTCTTCAGCCATTTCAAAATACAGTAGCTATTAGCTTTTCTGCAGGTGGCACAAACTTGAATTTCTTCAGCCATTTCAAAATACAGTAGCCATTAGCTTTCCTGCAGATGGCACAACCTTGAATTTCTTCAGCCATTTCAAAATACAGTAGCCATTAGCTTTTCCTGCAGGTGGCACAAACTTGAATTTCTTCAGCCATTTCAAAATACAGTAGCCATTAGCTTTTCCTGCAGGTGGCACAACCTTGAATTTCTTCAGCCATTTCAAAATACAGTAGCCATTAGCTTTTCCTGCAGGTGGCACAACCTTGAATTTCTTCAGCCATTTCAAAACACAGTAACCATTAGCTTTCCTGCAGGTGGCACAACCTTGAATTTCTTCAGCCATTTCAAAATACAGTAGCCATTAGCTTTCCTGCACGTGGCACAACCTTGAATTTCTTCAGCTATTCCAGAATACAGTACCCATCACTGCCTTAAATTTCTTCAGGCATCGGGAACCCTCGTGGTGCAATTAATTTCAGGCTTAGTTCGTTTCCGGAGTAAGATAATTAACACAAGTCTCGCCGCGATTTGCTGCAGAAAAGCATCTTCCTCAGACATAAAGCAATACAAAAACTCTGAGTAGATGGCGACGCGGAACAGCTTCTGATGAAATGTCAAAGCATTTGGCACCCAACATGAAAACACTTTTCTGAACAGCTTGCCCTCGTGAATGACTTTTTTCACACAACCAATGTTAACTACTGGACTTTTTCCATACTACCAAATTTGACTACTAGACTTTTTCCACACTACCAATGTTGACTACTGGACTTTTTCCAAACTTCTGAAGTTGACTACTGGACTTTTTCCAAACTTCTGAAGTTGACTACTGGAGATTTTTCCACAATACCAATGTTGACTACTGGACTTTTCCCACACTGCCAATGTTGGCTACTGGACTTTCTCCACATTACCAATGTCGATTACTGGACTTTTGGCCCAGAGCCAATGTTGACCACTTCTGCTACATGTGACGTGCCCTTACCCTCAAGTTTCCCAAAATAGCCTTCTGCACACGGCGAACGTTCACTTCGGTTACAGCAATAGCTGGCATTCACCGAAGTGCCAGAAAAACTGATACACCAGTCTAATACTTGGTAGGTCCCCCACGGAAGCGCAGGACTGCAGAAATACGACGGGGCATGGACTCCACTAGCTTCTGGAATATATACTGTAGGCAATGCACACCATACTTCCTGCAGAGCGTTCCACATTTCGGGTGTATTCCGATGTATCGGATTCCTGTGTTCGATAGCGCCTTGCATGGCATTCCAAATGTATTTTATCACGTTCAGATCTGGGGACTTGGGTGGGAATGGCAACATCCCAAACTCAGATGAATGCTCCTCTAACCATAATCTAGCGTTCCGACACTTGTGTGGAGGTGCATTGTTCTGTTGGAACAGGCCCAACCCATCAGCATGAATGCAGGACATGAACGGGTGTACTTCGTCAGAAAGATGCGCACATAGCGTTGGCCGGTCACAGACAATTTTAGACGTACCAGGGGTCACAGTGAAGTCCAGATAAACACACCCCATACCATTACGGACCCCTCACCAACCGGTACAGTTCCCTGTTGACAGGCGGGATCCATGGCTTCATGGGGTTTGCGTCACACACGAATCCTTCGATCTGCCCGATACAGTCACCTCTATAGCTCACTGTTTCCCACACTCAATCACCTCAATAGCTCATTGTTTCCCAAAATGAATCTCGCATGCGGCGTTTGGACAAAGCCATTACTGATGTGAAAGAGAGGCACTCACGTATTTACCATACGCATTCTGTCGCG
This sequence comes from Macrothele yani, assembly GCA_039090855.1. Taxonomy (NCBI): domain Eukaryota; kingdom Metazoa; phylum Arthropoda; class Arachnida; order Araneae; family Macrothelidae; genus Macrothele; species Macrothele yani. The sequence continues at coordinate 26,144,975 of CM076993.1, forward strand.
ATCGATGCAGAACATGGAGAGGTACAACTAAAAGTCCATACCAATCTTAAACCACCCTGGTACGTAAGTAGCTCATAACATCTTAGTTATGGGATATCGTGTGCCATCAAATGTTCGATGATATATTATCAAAAATTTAGTGGCTATGAAATCTTATATACCTATATAGTAGCCCCTGGTAAACTGAAAAATAACTTTTCCATGTAACATGGTTAGTACGAGGTTGAACCGCCATGAACTGCGTCACACTGTGCAATTCTGGCATGGAGTCTGTCGTACAGATGTTGGAAGTAAGTTTGGGGTATTGAGTTCCAAGCATCCTCAACCCGGACGCGTAAATCGGGAATGGTCGTGGCTGGCCGTGGAGACCTGATAAGTCGTTGTCCCATAAAATCCCACACGTGCTCAATGGGGGACAAATCCGGTGAACGTGAAGGCCATGGAAGTTGTCTCACACCCTGAAGTGCATATTGCGTTGCACGTGCCGTGTGTGGGCGTGCGTTATCTTTCTGGAAAACACCACGATGGACCGACCTTATAAATGGCACAACAACGGGCTGAATGATGCTGTCGATGTAGGAGGTGCTGTTTAACGTACTCGGTACAAACACTAGTTGTGTACGGGAGTGATAGATGATCGCTCCCCACACCAGGAGACCAGGTGTAGGTCCTGTGTGTCGCTGGAGTATGCAAGAAGGGTGGAGACGCTCCCTTGTGCGTCTGCGAACACGCATACGGCCATCGGAGGCTCCCAAGCAGAATCTGCTTTCATCGCTGAACACGACAGATCACCATTGCGTTCTTTTTTTTTTTTTTTTTTGATTCGAGGTTTAACGACCACCGTGAGCAACTCAATGGGCTATGAGAAGTCGCCCGTCCCTAATTTAGGGTCACTGGTTCCAGGGAAGGGAGAGAGCCAGTGCCGTAAGACAAACTCAACATCCATGCCTGACCGGGATTCGAACCCAGACCCCTTACGGACGAATGATCAGAGGCCAGCGCCTTAGACCACTGCGCCACCGGGGCGGCCCATTGCGTTCTCCAGTGCAGACGTTGGCGACACCACAGCAGCCGTTCCTGACGGTGGGCTGGAGTCAGAGGTACACATGCCAGAGGCACACGTGCACGTAGTCCTGCATCCAATAGACGGTTGCGGATTGTTCGCACAGTCACCTCAGGTGCAACGGCAGCTCGGATTTGTGTCGCAGTGGATGTTCTGCTTGACAACGCCGCTCTTCTTATGCGTCGATCGGCCCGCTCATCAGTCCGTCTGTGACTCCTGGTTCCACGTCTTATCGTGTGGGAATGTTCCTCGGACCATCTACGCCACCATAGTACCACCACCGATACTTCTCGTCCAATTCGCTCCGCAATACGACGATACGACCACCCGGCCTCGCGGAGTCCGACTAGACGACCTCGCTCAAAGTCCGATAACTGCTGAAATCGTACACGTCTTCCATGTCCAGGCATTGCACCTTCTTCAGGGTCTTCGCACGTGTCCGTACGCCGACGACTGATTACATTCACTTCGCCGTACTCCTTAAATACCACCGACGATAATTTGCATAATATGCCGTGCTGTGGCGTAAGCGCTCACCGGTTGGTCCCGAAATTAACATCACACCTACGTAAACTCGACCCCATTAGCATACGTAAATTTCATGATCGTCCGCCAATTCCTTCTTTTTGTTCTTTTTTCACTTTCCGCCAGTGTATTTTGTATTGTTACCCTATCTCTTAAGTTAAAACATGTGTTTATCACACTAGTTAATTTGGTGTTATTTTTGTTTCCTTTTCTTAAAAGATCTACAAAACATATTATACGGAGAATTTTTTTATCTTCACCATTAAAATTATGGAAAGCAAATTGATAAATTGCCAATAGAAACGTGTATAAGGAAGTTCTTACAGAGATAACAGTATCGTTCAAAAGTGAAGCTTCTTCGTCTCGGAGAAAAATCCGGCATTGATCATTGGCATCCCATTCCTGTCCTGGTTTTCCTTTGAACTTCGAATGATCCTGACCTTTAGACGGAGCTTGCGGTGAATCCGAAAGGCAGTTTTTGCTGAAAAATAAATTTATAAATTATAATTCGAACAACCCATGAAACCGCATTGAGTTTGTCGGTGCATTATTCTCTTCAGCCTTATCGAAATTTTCCAATTAATGAATTAAATTACATACTGCTCTTTGCCCGAACGAAAAATATTCTAATTTTGTAGTTTTTTTTTTTGATTGGAGGTTTAACGACCACCGTGAGCAACTCAATGGGCTATAAGCAGTCGCCCGTCCCTAATTTAGGGTCACTGGTTCCAGGGAAGGGAGAGAGCCAGTGTCGTAAGACAAACACAACATCCATGCCTGACCGGGATTCAAACCCGGACCCCTTACGGACGAATGATCAGAGGCCAACGCCTTAGACCACTGCGCCACCGAGGGAGGCGGCTTTGCAGTTATGCCCAAGGGTAATTAAAAAAAAAAAAAAGTTCCAAATTAAGGAAAACATACCAGCTAAAGTATTATTGTGGTATGCAATCTCTTGTTAGCTTTACTTTTCCACACTATCAGCAAATTTGTTTATATATTTATCATAGTGATAAATAAGCTCGTTAAGTTGTTCATGGAAAAATAATATGCATCCCGGGAACGCAACCATTTCTTGACTTTATGTTGAATATTTTAATCGTAATGGAAGCGCTGACCTCTTTGATGCCCTTTCCGCCTTGAGAAGAGGAAGTAGTCAGACGGCGCTAAATCAGGACCGTATGGTGGGATATTCTGGACTAAGCCTTAACAGTGGTCGTTGATGGCCGATCGCTCTCAAACTCCCTACACCATTTACTCATGTGTGCTCTAATCATATTTTGCGGTGAATTGAAATAGGTGGAAAACTTTGGGCTCATAAAAAATGAATAACGGAGCGAAATTTTTCCTATATTCCACTCTTTCAGTGGTCTTCATTTTGAAACCATAAGACAAACACAACATCCATGTCTCACCGAACATTAGACGAATGGGCACAAGCCGGAATTTAGACCACTGCGACACCGGAGCTAGCAGGGATCTTTTAGGAGAAAAAATTTGGGAAGCTTACACCGTACATCAGAAGCAGCAAAAGTTGTTACAGGGAGGATGAGGATTTATTTAAAAATCACACAATTGGAGAAAGATCTTTTTGAAAATGTAAATAATTTTGTGATAAAAAAATCTTAGTGTTAAATTACAGAGGATGTTCACACATTTTTAGAACGTTTTTGATATGAAATTGCACAAAATAAAAAATCCAAAGAAATTAAAGAGACAACAGCGTGTTAGATTAACACGAAAGAAACATCTTCTGGAATAAATATCGTCTGCTAAGAAAATGGAGCATGTAAACAAACTGTGGATAGAAGGATACGTTTCTGCTCTTTACGAAGAGAAATATTCGTATTCTGCAACTAAAAACGCTGTGAAAATGATGGAATTAGCATTTCTAAATGTAAAATATGCAATACTATTAATAATAGAGGGGAAATCGTCAAGCATTGCCTTTAAGAGCAAAAAGAACACCAAACAAATATCCAAAGAAAGTATATACTTTTACGGCTATTTCAAAAGTAAAGTCTCTGGTCTTAGACGAAAATCCACTGACCCAAAGAGCAATCGCTAAGTCGTTAAAAATATCTGTATCAACTCTAAATAAGGTAATAAACAAAGATTTGAACCTAGTCACGTGGCTGAGCACACAACACGGTGTAGACTCCTTTATGAAAAGCACTTAGCCGGAGACAGATGGAAATTTATTGCGCCTGTTGATGAAATATGGATCTAACTAAACGACTGTAAAAAAAATGTCGATTTACTATCGCAAAAGAGCAGAAAAAGACTTACAAACTGGGTGCCAAGAAAATCCAAGAAAGTTTCAGTAAAGGATAAATGATTATTGTTGGTTTCTCGTACAATGGGAAATTAAAGTTAAGAAAACTTGAAAATAATGTTAAAATCAATTCTACATATTACCAAACTAATGTCGTGACTCCTATATTTGAAGAAGAAATATTCCTTTATCCAAGGAGCTTTTAAAGAGTAGAACTCCATCAGGATAAAAATACGAGTCATACATCCAAATCTACCACTCTGTTTCTTGAAAAGCGAGACGAGTATCAAGTCTGTACCTTTAGCTCATATTCCTTCAAAGTCTTTTGATGTGTCACCAATGGACTATTGTGCCTTCGGACTGCTAAAAGGAGCGCTCAGACCTAAAAAAGAGACGGGTATCAAGTCTCTTTTTTAGGTCTGAGCGGGTTCATAGAGCTAATATTCCTTCAAAGTCCTCTGATGTGTCACCAATGGACTATTGCGCCTTCGGACAGCTAAAACAGCGCTCACACCTAAAATCCAGACGAATATCAAGTCCATACCTTTTGCTCATATTCCTTCAAAGTCCGTGATGTGTCACCAATGGACTATTGTGCCTTCGGACTGCTAAAAATAGCGTTCAGACCTAAAACCCCAGACGGGTATCAAGTCCATACCTTTCGCTCATATTCCTTCAAAGTCCCCTGAGTGTCACCAATGGACTATTGTGCCTTCTGACTGCTAAAAATAGCGCTCAGACCTAAAACCCAGACGGGTATCAAGTCCCCTGATGTGTCACCAGTGGACTATTGGGCCTTCGGACTGTTAAAAAGTGCGCTCAGAAAAGAGACGGGTATCAAGTCTATAACTTTTGCTTATATATTCCTTCAAAGTGCCCTGATGTGTCACCAATGGACTATTGTGCCTTCGGACTGCTAAAAAGTGCGCTTTCTAAACACATACCTTAAACAATGATTGGACTATAGCAAGCAGTGGAAGAGGGGTGGAATAAAATACCACTACCAATTTTAGGAAGTGTCATTCTGTCTTGAGAATCTAGATGAAGGTTCATAGTCCAAAGAAAGAGCTACCAGATAGAACATCTAATAGAGGAATAATTTTGTTTTTACACATAATTATACTGCTAGAAAATCATTCTAATAATGTGTGAATATCCTGTGTATAAACGTAATGACTCACTATTTCTTCCACAGAAGAAATACAAATAATGAGACAAAATGTGGAAAACGTCTGAGCATTAGGCTCTCAACTACTGTTGCATTCGAATCTCCTCGACATCCGGATCTTGATTTCTTCACCAGAGTCCGCAATTACACCTACACTTAAGTGCTTGATTAGGGAAAGGAAAGGCCTCCATTGAAACATGGTTCTATTAATTTTGTTTACTTATGAATGCTAGGTAGTGGATAAACATGTCATGAAAGCTAACTACTAAGCTACACTGATTCTGTAACAGAATGTGGGAGAAATGTAAAAATTTCATTAAGCATTGTGCTCTCTGCAATATGCAATTTATTCCTGTTGGAAACTTGAATGGAAAGAAAATCGCATACTATATTTAAATGAGAATTATCTAGGAGCGTGATCTAAACAGAAAGTGCAAACATGTCATGTGTCCAGAATTTCGCTCATTTTGCCAAATTAGGAATCATGAGCATACTAAAATTTCCAGATGTTATAAGCAGAGTTACTTATCAGAGTATTTGCCGCACAAGTTTGCCTTGATTTTAAAACTCTACAACCCTGTTTTTAAGGATGATGTTGGAAAAATCACGCTGCGGCAATGTAACGGCCATGCGCTAAGAGTGTATAAACTAAGCGACCACCAAACAAACAGTTTTCAAAATTTCCTACCTAAACAACCAAACATTTTACCAGCAGATTTAGATCACTACATTGCCTTGCGTTATTTCCATTTCACCAGCAGATTTAGATCACTACATTGCCTTGCGTTATTTCCATTTCACCAAGTTTAATTGGCAGACATTTCACACTAAAGTCACGAATGAGGGTAGTGCACTTACCCGAGGAGTCCAGGTTCTTTATCAAATGATATGGTGGTGCACGTGGGCAAGTACACAGGTAAAGTGATAACAGGCTAGTATGACGCTTTTCCTGTCTGCTTCATAAATTAATAAAACAAGCAGAAGACAAACTAGATAACCTCCTTATCGGACAGGCCGAAATTTTGGGTAAAACTTCCGATTCCGGTGCAACTCACTTTGTTTCCCCCGAAAGATGTTTCCTCCAAAGATGACTTTGTTTCCTCCAAAGATACATGTATTAATAACTTGGAATTCAATTATTCTTTTTAGTAGTTTTACTACAAGCAGATTGTCGAAACTATATACGTTTATGACACGCAATTCATTGATTCCCTTCGTCGAAGTGTGAAAGCTTAGACAAGCAAAGTGTGAAAGCTTAGTGTGTATCTGACCTCAGGAAACTCAATGAGTCTCAATACCTTTTCCATAAACTACCCTACGGATTGTGTGTGTGCGTGCGTGCGTGTGCGTGCGTGCGTGCGTGTTTACTTAGAAATCAATTAATCCCTTTAATTATTTCCCTCTAAGCGAATTGCACATACACTGTTAAAAATATCTACTTATAAATGAGAACCTGAACCTACTCGTTTTTTGTTTATCGTAAACAAGTACATGACATGCTCAAATATAAGTAACCATACGTACTTACAAATAACTGCGTCAATAAATATAAATAATACAATCTCGTATTACTTCATTTTAGATATTATAGATTTCAAGAGAAATCGCTTAATAAATGTGTAAAGTGGCACACATAAATAATTAGTACAATAAAGTCTCTGATCACAAGTAATTTAATTATACATAAAGTATCTTTGTGTACGCTTTTTCATTAACTATATTTGTGTCAATCCCATAAATAATATATTGCATCTTCATCACTATATTTGTCATAAAACTGTGTTGTCCATTTGCCCAGCATGTGACAACTATTATCCCAGGTGTGCCATCAAATAATATACTTCCAGTTGATTCTATGAATAAATGAGTATGTATGGAGTACACGTATTCCAAATTTAATATCGAGCCGCAGATGTCTTAGTGATTAGATATTCAGACCACTGATGGAGGGACGCCAGGTTCAAACCTAGCATGATAGGCTTGAACCTCGGGGCTCTCCGTGGCGGTGAGAATTTCTAACAATCGCTGAATATCAGCTGTGCATCGGACGAGCACGTTAAGTGACGGCCCCCTGGTAGGACTTCCCCTGTTACATATAAAGATGTTCAGTCCTAAGCCACTACCCCCTAATTTCTCTCTGCCTTCTATGTGAAAAATCGTACGCTTGTACAGTCGCGCCATCTAGTGTGCTCTCTCTCTCTCACTTACAAACTATCCGGTCAGAATCGCTGGATTCGCTCTAAATTCCTTCAGTTTCTGTGCCCTGCCCGGAAGGGCACAGAAACTGAATATAGTTAAAGCACATATATTTGAAATATATGGATTTTTTTGAATGCATATATTTGAAATATATGGATTTTTTGAGTGCATATATTTGAAATGTATGTACTCAAAAATGAGTAGGTGTCTTTTCCAGAAATGAGGACACAAGTACTCGGAGCTATTATAAGCCCAGAATGTACTCAAAAACGAGTACGTTTTGCTTTTTTCTAAGTACCAATTTTTAACAGTGTGCTCTTTGTGTCTTTGACCAGTGATTCTCTTCTATACTTTTTCCACTAGCGAAACGTGGGACACCTACCCCTCTACAAATGTACGAGTAATAAGCAATCTCCTGTAACACGAGGAATCTGTGATATAAATTTCATTTAACTGCGTGATTCTTTTTTGCTGTAGCAATTTTCACAAACGGTAGTCTATATGCATGAGCTAGATTCTTTTCGCGTTTATTAAAGATACTGTATTAAAATTTTACATTAAAATAAAAAACGTCTTCATTATATACATAATGTGACGTGCCTGCCCCGCAGGACGCGCGCGACATAAAGGCAGATAACAGCGAGAACGAACGTCTTCGTAGCTCAGTTGGTAGAGCGACTTGTTCCGCAACAAGTGGACTCGGGTTCGATCCCCCGGCATGGACCAAAAATGACGGCGAAATTTACTTCGTTATAATGGCGCCCGAACTTCCCGGATGACCCGGCCGTTCAAGATCTCGCATTGGTGTGATGTTCTTTCCACACCGCGAAATAGGAAAAATAAGAGAATCCCTTCTTCAGCGCTTCGAAAAATAAAAAGTGTGTGATGTTGCATCCCACACACTAGATTGACTGGGAGTTCTCAAGTGCACGTTCTACAGCGGATGGCTGCCTGCGATAATTCATGGTCACAGCTGACCCGTGGGCCATGCCCCTGGCCCTCTTTCGGGGAGGAGGGGATGTGACGTGCCTGCCCTGCCGCACATGACATAAAGGCAGATAGCAGCGAGGACGAACGTCTGCGTAGCTCAGTTGGTAGAGCGACTTGTTCCGGAATAAGTGGACTCGGGTTCGATCCCCTGCGTGGACCAAAAATGACGGAGAAATACTTCGTTATAATACTTAAATGAACAACTTCCTTCATCACATAACTAGCACATATCCCATCAAGTGAAATGTATCGGTGTTATGAACTGTGCAACACTTCACAATCTTCCAGTGCCTTACGCAAAAAAAAAAAAGAGGGAAAAGGGTGTTATTGTCATCATTATGAAAATAACGTCATTGCTGTGTTGCGGCTTTCCCCATGTTTGTTTGGGGCGAGGACAACAAAAACCATAGATTCATAGAAATCTGTCATTGTAGAGGAAATTCAAGCTCCAACCTTCTGCCGTTCAACAAAAAACAAGCAACAGAAGGAGTCACGGCATTATACCCAGAAATGAATCTACAAATGCAGAAAAGTGACAGATTACAAGCTTACAGACGTACAGATTGCCAAGGTGCTGAAAAAAACGAAAAATATTAAAATTTATTTTTTTCAAATGTGACCAGAAGAAGCTTGTGCACACACAAAATAATCTTATATTATTTAAAAACGTAAAACAATTACCTGAATTTTTTCAGAACATCGGCACTACAAGTGGACCACGTTGTTTCCCCTTTCGTTCCACGACTGGGCGACATCACGTGACCATTTGGGGGACACTTGTTGTTGGGCGGACCATCGTGAAACATTCCGAGGCTGAAACATGAAGATTTCGACGATAATTAAATATTCAACGTGCATATTAGTTACTAGTTCTAACACCTTTTCAAGAAATTTCGAGAAAATGAAAAATCATAATTACGTTGATTTCTTTTTCTGAATTCACCAAATGATGCTGAAATGAAATTGTTAATTTTTAGTACAATTATCTGATGCCGTGCTTTTAAAACACAGATAAAACTCTCTTTCTGCCGTGTAATGTTTTTTTTAATTGAGTTATTCACTTATAACATTACTTGTTGTATTATCTGTGATTCTTACCACATTGCAGCTTCTCAACATTATGTTTCGCGTAACTAGCACAAAATCCTTAATTAATACAGAGCAATATTAGGCTTTCTAAGGGCCAGTAGACAATAGTCAGATTACTTACGAACAAATGTCTTTGCTTGTGCCTTCAAGGCACATCAGACTGGTAACTCGTCAATGATAATCATCAGCACCAACCCACGGGTTCAGACTGGTAACTCGTCAATGAAAATCATCAGCACCAACCCACGGGTTCAGACTGGTAACTCGTCAATGATAATCATCAGCACCAACCCACGGGTTCAGACTGGTAACTCGTCAATGATAATCATCAGCACCAACCCACGGGTTCAGACTGGTAACTCGTCAATGATAATCATCAGCACCAACCCACGGGTTACTTTAAATAGTTAGCAGTACCATGCTTCTACAAATACGGCAAACTGAGCCTCTATAACTGAGGTTCTAAATAACTCAGTCGTAAATCAACTTCAGCAGATCAATATACAAAGGGCATCCTGAAAGTAATGCCGCGTCCCTCATCAGATTGTTATTTGTAGCAGCAAAAATGTGAAACTTAGTGGCAAAATACTTGCACATATTGTTAATAATGGTAGCCTATTCAAAGTATTGTCCACCCCTTTCTATACATTTCCGCCATCTTCGAACCCATTGGCAAAATTTATTTTGGAAAAATTCCTGAGGCTGTCGTTTCACCCATGAGTTCACAGCCAGTTTAACGTCTGTCACATCGTCGAAACGTTCCCTACGAAAGGTGGTTTTTAAAGATGAAAACAGGAAAAAGTCTGAGGAAGCCAGATCAGGACTGTAGGGGGATTGGAGCGTCACCGTCCACCCCATTTTGACAATAGCCTATGAAGTCTCCATTGAGGTGTGCGTTACCATGATGTAAAACAACACTATAAAGTGGAATGTCTCGTCTTTTCCTTCTGATAGCTTCTTTTAGCTTCTTCAATGTCTGCACATAGTGAGTACTGTTTATTGTTGCACTCCGTTAAAGGAAATCAGTCAAAATGACACCACGTTTGTCCCAGAAAATTGCCACCATTACTTTCCCTGTGGAACGAGTTCATTTGACCTTTTTCTGTAGAGGTGAAGATGTGCGTTGCCTTTTCATTGACGCACATTTTGTTTCTGGGTCATGAAAGAACACCCAGGTTTCATCACCCGTCACAACATCAGAGAAAAACACCTATCACTCCCGCTCATAACAGTCCAAGAGGTTCCGGCACATGTCCACCCTCTGCTCACATTGCTCACGAATAAGGTTTCTTGGAATGCACTTTGAACAATTTTTTTATGTAGCCCAGATCCCTAATTAATTTTTCCATAGCACTATGACCACAATGAATTGCATCACAGTTTCAGAAGTATTGGGAATACGACTTCACTGTGGCGAGGCAATTCGTTTTTAATATACACTGAAGAGCGATTGAATTAGAGGTACCAGTCTAGTAACGTGTAGCACCACCATTCGCCCTGATGACGGCGACGATTCGTCTCGGCATGGACACGACAAGACACCGGAAGCGCTGCGAAGCCATACGAATCCACGAACCCTGAACTAGCTCCGACAGTTCACGAAGATTTGATGAAGAGGGGTCAGAGCCTCGAACATCTTTCTCGAAGGCATCCGAGATGTGCTCGATGGGATTTAGATCAGCCTAGCTGGCCAAGGAGGCGAGGTCACGTCGGTGGAGTGTTCATCCAACCATTCGGATACAGTTTGGATTACACGGTGCATTAACTTGTTGCAGAATGAGGTCCCCAGTGGGATGTTGAAGACGCACAAACGGGAGCAAATGGACATCCAGGATATCCCGGTAACGTTGACCTGTGAGGGACGATGTCACACGTACCAGGTGTCCCATTTCAGTCCAAGTAATCAATCCCCAGACGAGAATGCCACCCCCACCAGCTTGAAGAGTACCCTGCTGGCAAGAAGGATTCATCGCTTCATGTGGTTTGCGCGGTAGTATCCTGCCATCCGCATGTACCAACGTGAATCTCGACTCATCAGTCCAGGCAACATTTTTCTACATGTCTAGGGTCCAGTGGCGATGTTCCCGCGCTCATGCTAATCTTTTCATCCTGTGATGTGCGGTCAGCAGCGGTGCCCTCGTGGAACGATGGCTTCTGTACCCCATAGCGAGGAGATGGTTCTGGATGGTGTGGCTGCTTACACGTTTTTGAGCACCGGCGTTAATTTGCCGAGTAATTTCTTGCACTGTGGCCCGTCTATCCGCTGTTACAATGCGAGCTAGCCGACGATGACCGCGCTCATCCGCACGCTGTTGTCCACGGCAGTTGGCCCTTGCAGGGATGGTTTTACCGGATTCGATGTACTCACGGTGCACCCTTGACGCAGTGGCTCCTGAAAATCCCGGTGACTGCACGACTTCCGAGATGAAGTGTCCCATTCGTCGGGCCCCGGACAATTTGCCCACGATCAAATGCGCTTAGATCCTTCGTCCTACCCATACTGCGTCCGTCTCTTACTGATTCCCGTCGCATCACTCCTTATGTTGTCGGATCGCTGCATACGTCATGTCGTTTCCGTTTACAGGGCCGCCCACAGCGCCACATTTGCATAACGCCAGCTGTCTCTAATTCAATTGCTCTTCAGTGTACTTATCTTTTATTAAGACTTTTGCATACTGTCTGTTTTTTCGAGTTTGTTTTGTTTTTTCGAGTTTGTTTTGTTTTTTCGAGTTTGTTTTGTTTTTTCGTTCACACTCACTTGTGGCCTATTTCGTGGACAGCGACATACGTCGATAGAAGCCCAGCAGACGGATACGGTTTTCCATCGTCGCTTACGGTTCCAAACTCCGCAATCACACAAGAATGTTGCTTCATGCACACTCCGCCCACAGGTGCGAGTCCTATGAGAAACAGATAAAGAAATTACATTACAAAATGACGTACAAGAACCTTTTAAAGAATTACAATACACAATAATATGCACCCAAGCTAAGATTGCAACTATTGATAAAATTCATGGCGTTCAATAAGCTTAAAATGCAGGTAAACACGCTAGAGCAATAAATCATCAATGGAAAAGTAATCTATGGTATTGAAATATAAAGTATATACACTGAAAGGACAGATCATTATGTACACCCCGGGGTAAATACGCAAAGCGGCAGGAGAGCAGCAAATCGCCGTGTGCAGGAAAACTGGTTGGGGCTATAAATAGAGTGGGTCGATACGCACAGGAATACATTTCGTCATGAGTTGAGGACGAGACTTAAGTGTGTTTCATTGAGGTGAAGTCGTGGGAGCCAGGAAGGCCGGGTGCTCAGTCAGCGCAACAGCGAAACTGTTAATAATTCCGCAACAAACGGTAGCAAGTGTGTACCAGGACTACGTGAAATCCGGCAAAACCTCTAACAGTCAGATGAAATGTGGTGCATTTTATGATGGAGAGTGCCAACGATTGGCCCACATCGTACAGCCCAATTGGAAGGCTTCTTTACAGCAAATCACGTCACTTAATGAAGGAGCATCTACAAACCTATGCTCAAAGACAATCCGTCGACACTTGGCACAACTCGGCTGCGGCTGTGGACGACCACATCGTGTCCCAATGTTAACGGCACAGCATCGCATGATTCGGCAGCAGTTTTAAAAAATCCCAATCGAAATTGGAGCATAGTTGATTGGAAACGCGTCATATGGTCTGACGAATCCCGTTTCACAATGTATGGTGCCAATAGATGGCAGAATATGTGGCGTAATCCACACGAAGCTATGGACCGCGCATGCCAAGTTGGGGTACTTCAGGCCGATGAAGGCTATGTAACTGCTTGGGCAGCTTTCTCGTGGTCTGGTCTGTGTCCCTTGGCACCTCTTGAATCTTTCGTCCCTGATTCCAGCTATGTGCTGGTCCTGGCCGACCATTTCCACCCTTTCTCTGTCCAAACCAAGTTCTAATCTTTCAACAGGACAATGCTCCACCCCATCGGTCCCGGCTAGCTCCAGGAGCATAGTGGTGAGCTTATCACACTCGCATGGCCCCCTCGCTCCCCGGACATCAACCCATAGAGAATTTATGAGACATATTGGAACGAGCTGTATATTTCTGCCTGCTCTACGCCAAGCACTCTTAGATTGTTGGTCAGCGATACCTGAGTCTGTGTTTCGGAACCTCATTGCGTCTTATAGCCCATGACGTTCGTATGCTGTCTTGCGTGCAAAAGGTGGTGCCACACGCTATTAGGTGGGTTTACGTAATAACTTGTCCTTTCAGTGTATAAAAATTAATAAAAATGATTTGGCTGAAATTATATCATTGTGTCGCCGTGGTAGCACAGTGGTCTAAACGCTGTTCATCCGAGTTGTACCGGATGAAAAAGGATGGTGTTCTTGTCTTGCGGCACTGGCTCTCTCCCATCATTAGAACCAGTGGTCCTAAATTATGGACCGGCGATTGCTTATAGCCCACTGAGTTGCTCACAATGATCGTTAATCCCCGAGGCAAACAAAAAATCCATGTTCTACATTTCTACTTTTCTTCTAAATTTCCAATATTTTTTTCCAGTATGCAAAACTGACTTCACTTATCAAATATATCCCCAAATGCCCTCGTTGGAAGCTTCCAAAAATGTGAATATAATGATTTCCAGATAACAATAAAAGTTCCTTAAACAAACACCCTTCAAATACGGACCCCTAACGAAGTAAATTTCTCCGTCATTTTTGTCCACGCCGGGGCTCGGACCCGGGTCCCCTCCGCGGACGTTCGTTCTGACTGCTATCTGCCTTTATGTCGGGTGCGTCCTGCTGGCTGGTACGTCACAGACCCCAGTCGCTTCTGCTGTTTACGGTTCTTGGTGAAATGCATGTTTTGTAATGGACACTCCCTGCCTCTTCTCTTTCGCAGACAAGCGGTTGGACGTTTCGACCTTCAATCAGAAGTACAAAGCAACAGATGTACAATCTCGTCCAACTAGTAATACCATCAAGTGAGCATGCAGTACAACCGCGGCATCGAGAAAAGTATTTCAGCGTACACGGGCTCCGCGAATTGTTGGGAATAAGCGATAAATTCATTGAGGCCGATCGTGTGGTCTCGAAGGATTACCGGCAATCCATTAAGACCGATCGTATCCAGGAGATCCGCACCGACGTACCATCTGGAGAAGGCATTGCCCAAATTCCTAACTAATCATCTACCGGAATGGGACTTTATAATAACTTCCACTCTAGATTTTATCACGAAAACCAAGCAGCTCACTGTTCAACTACAAGACATTATCGGCAGTTTCGACGTGGTTTCCAGAAGTCCTCTTCGTATACCACTTGTTTCTGCAAAAATCGAAAAAATCGGCAAGAGAACACCAAAACTGGATCCTTGAGAATTGGGAAAAGGTTGCCTAGTCCGATGAATAACGATTTTGTTTCATACACGAGGATGAACAAGACAGAATATGACGTCAACAGCACAAATCCCAGCTTCCAAATTTTTACTGTATGAGCTAATGAAGGCGGTGTAATTGTCAGGGATATGTTTCTATGGCGTGTATTTCGATTTTTAGTACCTCTGAAACAGTATTTGAATGCACGAGGTATTTTAACATCATTGATGACCTACTCTATCTTAACATCATATAGGTATCTTAACATCATTGATGACCTACTCTATCTTAACAGCATATAGGTATCTTAACATCATTTATGACCTACTCTATCTTAACATCATACAGGTATTTTAACATCATTGATGACCTACGCTATCCTAACATCATATAGGTATCTTAACATCATTGATGACCACGGAGCATGACGCACACCCGTCCATGTGCCTGGTGTTTCCTGATGATGAGGGCCACTTCCAGCAGGATAAAGCGTCCTGCCACAAAGCTTGGATCGTCACACAATGGTTCCAGGAGCACGACCGTGACATCAAAGCGTTAAACTCGCTCTCAAAATTCCCAGATCTTAACTCGACTCTACACCTGTGTGATGAGATGGAAAGAACCATTTCTAACAGGGATGCTCTTCCAGCGAACATTCGTCAGTTGACAGATGCATCACATCCGCTTGGTTATTTTGAAGGCCAAGAGAGGTCCAAAACTTTAAGGAGGTGATCCTTCCCTATCTCAGTGCAGATTAGAAACACAATAATTGTGTCGCTTCCATTCTGATTTACTACTACACCTTCTATTACTATAAAATACTATTTATGAAACGGTGTAACGTTTATTGGTTAATACGTCACTCCTTAAATATCACCTGCGTGCTAACAGTTTTATCGCTTGAACTGTTGAACTACAACAATACCAACATTGAATGAAGGTCGAACAAAAACGCAGAGGAACGGCAAAGCGTGAAAGCTGTCATAACGACCGCAGCATGCAAATGGGGAAAAAATGAAACGTAACGTAACGTAACGTACTTTGATTGAAGCATCCACGTAAGATTTAATCCTTTTAATTTGAAGAAAAACAATCAAATTAAAAATATATATAAATATATATGTGGCACTGTAACGTATCAGGAGATGTGACGTACCTGCCAGAAGGACGCACACGACATAAAGGCAGATAGGAATCAGAATAAAACGTCCGCGTAGCTTAATTGGTAGAGCAACTTATTCCGGAATGAGTGGACCCGGGTTCGAATCCTGGCGCGGATAAAAATGACGGAGAAATTTACTTCGTTATAATGGCGCCCGAACTATCCGGATGACCCGACCGTTCAAAATCTCGCCTTGGTGTGATGTTATTTCCACACCGCGAGATAGGAAAAATAAGAGAATCCTTTCTCCAGCACTTCGAAAAAAAAAATAAATAAATAAAAATAAGGGGAGATGATGTAACGTACCAGGAGATGTGACGTACCTGCCAGAAGGACGCACACGACATAAAGGCAGATAGGAATCAGAATAAAACGTCCGCGTAGCTTAATTGGTAGAGCAACTTATTCCGGAATGAGTGGACCCGGGTTCGAATCCTGGCGCGGATAAAAATGACGGAGAAATTCACTTCGTTATAGCACAAATGAAAATGTTTGAACATTGTATTCATTAGGAGAGGCGCTCTCGAAAAGGCTTCTTTATTGGATAAGAGCAAACTGATTAGAAAAACTTTGCTCTAAAACATCCGAAAGTGTTGCGGTTTGAACAATCCCTTTTAAAAGGGTGCCACTTGTATGCTGATTTATAACATAAACAATGTGCCCGCTCCGCAGAACAATGTCATTGCGAGAAGAGTTTTCTGGCTTGCGATTTATTCCATCAAACTAGATTATTTTATCGTTAGACATCAAACTAGATTATTTTCTTCATCAAACTAGATTATTTTATCGTTAAACAGTATTTATTATTTTATTATATAAAATAAACTAGATTATTTTATTCCATCAAACTAGATTATTTTATCGTTATACAGTATTTATTGGTGTACATGTAAAAAAATTCATTGTGTGAATATTTAATAGTGCAACTACTGTACGCATCTATATAAAAAGTTTAGCTGCGTAAATCGTGCGCCTTTTTGTTTTTTTAACAAATGTTTTCGTGTTCCGCTGAAACGTGTCGGAATAAACACAGGTACCGGAAAGGACAAAATATTGTATTGCTTGTGTTTTCCCGAAATAAACCAGTGTTGGTAAAAGAATAAATAAACAAGTCTCGAAGACAGGACTATGTTAATGTTAAGTACGCCAGAATTTGTAGCGAACATTTCATCGTTGTGATTACGAAGATAATATGAACAATTGATTACTTGGATTGCCTTTGCGAAAGGTACTGAAATCTGACGCTGTGTCCAGCGCAAACGTACCTTCTTTAAATTCTGAAAAAATAACGCAGAGGACCCAAAGACACAGGGGAAAAAAATATTTTCGAAGTGCTTTGGAACAATTAGGTGAATTAAACCCGAAGAAAATTAATCTGGTAATTTTTTCAGCGTTTTTTTCACCTTTAGTTAAGAAAATTAACTAAAAGTGAAACGAACGCTGGAGTACGAAATGCGGAAGAACTGACAATGTATAGATGACAGAATGCCGTAGTTGCAATTTTTTACAAATCTCTAATGATAATTTAATGGGGGGAAAACACAACACTTGAGAATGATCTCCAAATCAAAAGGCAAAAAAAAAAAAAAACTAACATATCTCAAAGTTTCTGTTCAACGATCGAAAAGATGCGCCACCTTCAGATCTCTAATTTCTGAAATTCAGCAATCAAAAATCAGGATTCAAATACAAGTGCTTTAAAAAAGGCAAATTAAAAACTTTGAAGAAATGTGCCATCTGCGTTTTCACTACGACTCAGTTCGATATGCCCAATACTGTATAATGTTGAAAACATATATGTAAAGAATATTTTGTTTCTCTTAAATAACGATGATGACAGAGAGTTTAGTTCGTTCTCGTTCCCTTTATTCCAGAGCTTCAGGAAATAATTGTTCTTACCCACTGATTATTTCGCAGTTTCCGTGCGGCAGTGGCTTCGGAGAACCCCCACCATGCTATTGCTGCAGAATGACTACGTCATCACATCCAACTTCCGGCTTCAGGGGAGCTAGCTCTAAGGACCAGCCCTTCTCTTCTATAGCCCTGGGTACTACATATATAAATCTTTATTACGCACTAAGCTAAATTAGGTGACCTAACGGCCAGAAGATAGAAGTCTTTTAAACTACTTACAAGAAAACTGTCTTTGTTGCAGTAACTTCACGGCACTTCAGGAACACAACGTTTCGACAAACGACGATCTCATCAGCACAATTCATAATAGTGATCTTACACTGAAGAGCAACTGAATTAGAGACAGCTGGCGTTATGCAAATGTGGCGCTGTGGGCGGCCCTGTAAACGGAAACGACATGACGTATGCAGCGACCCGACAATATAAGGAGTGATGCGACGGGAATCAGTAAGAGTCGGACGCAGTATGGGTAGGACGAAGGATCTAAGCGCATTTGATCGTGGGCAAATTGTCGGGGCCCGACGAATGGGTCACTCCATCTCGGAAGTCGTGCAGGCACTGGGATTTTCACGAGCCAATGTGTCACGGGTGCATCGTGAGTACATCGAATCCGGTAAAACTATCCTTGCAAGGGCCAACTGCCGTGGACAACAGCGTACGGATGAGAGGGGTCATCGTCGGCTAGCTCGCATTGTAACAGCGGATAGACGGGCCACAGTGCAAGAAATTACTCGGCAAATTAACGCCGGTGCACAAAAACGTGTAAGGAGCCACACCATCCAGAACGATCTCCTCGCTATGGGGCACAGAAGCCATCGTCCCACGAGGGTACCTTTGCTGACCGCACATCACAGTGTGCAGAGATTAGTATGGGCGCGGGAAGGTCGCCACTGTACCCTAGACATGTGGGAAAATGTTGCCTGGACTGATGAGTCGAGATTCACGTTGCTACATGCGGATGGCAGGATACGAGTACGGCGCAAACCACATGAAGCGATGGATCCTTCTTGCCAGCAGGGTACTCTTCAAGCTGGTAGGGGTGGCATTCTCGTCTGGGGATTGATTACTTGAACTGAAATGGGACACCTGGTACGTGTGACATCGTCCCTCACAGGTCAACGTTACCGGGATATCCTGGATGTCCATTTGCTCCCGTTTGTGCGTCTTCAACATCCCACTGGGGACCTCATCCTGCAACAAGACAGTCACGTCGGTGGAGTGTTCATCCAACCATTCGGATACATACCGTGCCATCGCCCCAAATTCTATCCGAATGGTTGGATGAACACTCCACCGATGTGACCTCGCTTCCTTGGCCAGCTAGGTAACCTGACCTTAATCCCATCGAGTACATCTGGGATGCCATCGAGAGAGATGTTCGAGGCTCTGACCCCCTCCATCAAATCTTCGTGAACTGTGGGAGCTTGTTCAGGGGTCGTGGATCCGTATGGCTTCCCAACGCTTCCGGTGTCTTGTCGAGTCCATGCCGAGACGAATCGCCGCCGTCATCAGGCCGAAAAGGTGGTGCTACACGTTACTAGACAGATATCTCTGATTAAATTGCTCTTCAGTGTATATCAACTTAGATTCGATGGGTTTGCATCTAAAATACTTATTACAGCAATTTGCTACCCTAATCTACCCACATCACACCACGTTATTCATTGCTTGCTCCAACATTGTATAGTTCGTTCTTAATCATTTCAATACACACACGTCACGCACACAGGCCTCAAAACTGTTTACAACGTAACATTCAGTTAGTTAAAAAAATATAAAGTTACAATTGACACGCTAAAACGAAACGAACCGAAAATTTACATAAAGAAAGACAACTAAAAATGAAAGGTACGTCATAACGGATGCCACAGGATGTCGTTATTTCGAAAACAGGTAAGTGCAGCTAAACGTCAGTGTTCCAGATATGACCAACTGTTGTCGACGCAAAGCCTAAATATTACCAGAACGTACTGCTGTTAAGTGTATTTAGGTCTTGATAGAGAAATGGATCTCTCATAGATATTGTGCTGGTTATGGATCTAACGATTAATACAGGTGGTCTAGATGACTGTACAGCTACGCGAACCATGCGTCCTTTTTACCTCCGTATATCCTAGAGACGACCGATACCAATTACGAATGTCAATATCCAATTCATATTCATTACCAATATCGGTAAGGCAAGGGATATCCGTAAGTGGAAGATATAATAATCCAACGTCATACTTAGGGGAGTAAGAATATGATTAGTAAATCATAACGTGCATCATCTTAGGGGAGTACATGGTTTGTGAAATGTGTATTGCAAAGTTATCTTTGATTCTGTCCCTCGCGTTATTAGAAAAACCAACTAAGTCTCATCGAGAGGTAGCTACGGAGCGTTAGCATATCATTCCTGCTTCTCACACTGTTTTGAGTTCGTTGTTCGGTTGCTGTTGTAGTAAGCTGTCTTGTTCTTGACTTTATGGTTAGGTACGACTTTCTTCGAACTCCTGTCTTTAACGTGAGTTCTGTTCCGGGTCTGAAGCGTATTCTTAAAATTACACCTTGATCGTTGCATGCGTTTTTACGCTTTCCAACCGTAAGTTGAAGAAGCGTATATGCTCCAGCTTTGTTCGTCCGTCTGTCCGTCCGTCCGCACGATAACTCACGTGAAAATGGTTCGATTTCGACGAAATTTTAGTCTGTGGTAGGGGACCACCTGGGGACGAACCCTATTGAAAATGGGTGAAGCAGGGTCAAAGGTCAGGACATAGCAGCTGGATCCATTCCATTGCCTTTATGCGTCATAACTTGCGTAAAAATGGTTCGATTTCGATGAAATTCTTGTATGTGATAGGGAACCACCTGGGGACAAACCTTATTGAAAATGGGTAAAATAGGGTCAAAGGTCAGGACATAGGAGCTTAATCGATTCCATTGCCTTTATGCATCATAACTTGCGTAAAAAGGGTTCGATTTTGATCAAATTTTAGTATGTGGTAGGGAAATACCTGGGCACGAACCCTATTGAAAATGGGCGAAATGGGGTCAAAGGTCAGACAGGGCATACGAGCGGGATTTATTCCATTGCCTTTATGCGTCATAGCATGCGTAAATATGGTTCGATTTCGATGACATTTTAGTATGCGATAGGGGGCCACTGGGGATGAATTCTATTGAAAATGGGCGAAATGGGGTCAAAGGTGAGGACACTGGAGTTGGATTCATTCCATTGCCCTTGTGCATCATAACTTACCAAAAAATGTTTCGATTGCGACAAAACGTTATCATGTTGTTCCGGAGGTATATTGAAACGGTTCTGTTGAATATCAACGAAATGGGGTCAAAGGTCATTGCACAAAAGCAAGATTTATTCCACAGCCATTATTCTCATAACTTGCGTAAAACTGCTTCTAGTGCGACAAAACTTTAGTATGTTATTCTTGAGGTGTACTGAACCGGTTCTGTTGAATATCGTCGAAATGGGGTCAAAGGTCAGGACACAGGAGCGAGATTTATTCCACAACCATTATTCACATAACTTGAGTAATAATTTCTGGTATGTTGGAAAGCGTATCATAATCAATGCATTGCATGATTTTACTAACTTGTTACGCCTTAGGACGAGTTTGGACCTTGCCATGTGAGGCTTTCGTTAGCTAAAACTTCTATCCGCATTAAAAATGTTTAAATGCCGGTTGCGATTGCGTCGCCATCTTTTAGTAATGAGTTCTTCATTCTCTCTCAAGAAAGATCTCCTTCTTATTTCTGATTTTAACCATGAATCAGAAATAAAAAATCACAAATAGCAGGTGTTCGCAGTCAGCCCAACCCAATTAAAAGTCAGCAGCATGTCGGCTTTCCACAAAAGCAACCAAACAACGAACTCGCCCATCAGAAATGTGTTAGAAGCCTAAATGATATGAAGAAGCTCCATGACAGCCTCGAGTTAAGGCCCTATTGAATTAATTTTTAATCAAAGAGTCGGACAAAATCAGTGAACCTGCATTACATAAACAGATAATGCTCAAAAACTCGAAGAAAATAATCACGTTCAGAAACTAATTCACAAATGAGGAAGTTCATGATTGGACTCCGACTATGTTGTATTATCGCGAGGATGCAGTCAGTTATCACTGGTAAGCGTTTCTGATACTCTGTGCAACAAGTTTTTTTACCGACTTCTGATACTGTGTGCAACAACAAGTCGTTTCGTCGAAGATTTCGTCTTTGTCAGAATACAGTTTCCGCGAAAACTGGTGGTGACGATTTATCAACATGATAACGCCCGTTCACGTGCAGAAAATATCACTAAAACGGTCCTGGAACAAATGAATACCTATTTGTCTTCCCTAATTTATGGACTTAAAATGTCGAACACTCTCTATCCATCCGGTCCTTAAACTGAGTACCTTCCATAGGAATGGTGACTGTCTTCCAAATATGGACAGTCACCAACTGAAATATGGTTTGAGACAATGCTTCTCCATACACGTAAGCATTTCACGTCTCGACAATGATAAGTAGTGTCCCAAATTTATGATCTTTCGCAATAAATATTATTTAACGTCAAGCCATCAAGGATATCATACGTGCATCGCTCCTTCTGCAATTCGTTTCAATCAAACTTACCAGGCGTTCTTTA
Organism: Macrothele yani; assembly: GCA_039090855.1. Classification (NCBI taxonomy): domain Eukaryota; kingdom Metazoa; phylum Arthropoda; class Arachnida; order Araneae; family Macrothelidae; genus Macrothele; species Macrothele yani. Next base: position 26,167,362 of record CM076993.1, read on the forward strand.
TGATGTAAATATTTTGACAAAATATTTATTTTTAAAATGAGCATTCAGTACCACTTACCCATTGTGATTCCACTCTTTTTTCCCTTTTCCATGGCAAAAAATTCAACCTACAAGTAATATTTCCATGTCAGTTATGACGTATATTTTGTGTAATAAACAGTTTGAAGAAATTAAAGTACATGATGTAGTTTTAATTCGTAAGACAGACAATCACTTACTACTTTAGATAACAAACTATAATAAAATCTGCTGCTAACGAGAGGCTCGGAACCTCCTACGGAAATTCTCGCTAAATTCCTTACAAGGTCGAAAATCCCAGTAGGTAAAAATATGCATACATGTTTATATTTCACTGAAGTGCCAAAAGTTGTGGGATACGTTTCTAGTATCGTGTAGGACCTCATCCAGCACTGCGAAGTGCAGCAACTCGACGTGGCCTCGATTCCACAAGTGACCGGAAGACTTCTGGAGAGATGTTGATCCATGCCGTCTGAAGAGCCACACACAGCTCCCTGGTATTTGTAGATGCAGGATCTTGGGTGCGAATGGACTTTTCCACCACGTCCCACCAAAGGACCAAACCGTGCCACGTAAAGACAGACCACATGTATGGAAACACCATCAACTTACACAGTGTCGTGTTGATAGCTTGGGTCCATGGCCTCATGGGGTCTACACCACACTAGAACTCTACTATCAGCTCTCAACAACTTTTACCGTGACTCATCGGACGACGCCACATGTTGCCAGTCTTCCAGAGCCGAATTATCGAGTTCACGAGCCCAGGTGAAGCGCTGTGTCCGATGTAGTGGTGTTAACAAAGGCACTCTATGGGTCTTCTGCTCCCATGCCCCATGGACGATAAATTACGCTGCCCTGAGCTGATGGATATGTCTCTGGTACCTTCTGCATTGAATGTGGATATTATTTGAGCCAGTGTCGCTTGTCTGTTAGCATGGACAATCCTGGTCAGACGATACTGGTCATGGTCATTCAGCACCCATGATCGGCCACTGTGATGTCCATGCTGGGTGGTATTGCCTTCCATGATGTAGTCTCGGTACACACGTGACACCGTGGATCCGGGAATGTTGAATGTTCTCACAACTTCGGAAATTGAATATCCCATCCGTCTGGCTCCCACTACCGTGCCTCGTTCAAACCCCGATAATTCACGTCGGCGTTCCATAATCCTACTGGATGTTGTTCAGCCTGACTCACGAGATTACACCTCGTAACTGATAAAAATCGTGGAATGCATCGAAGCTTTTAACAAAGGCAGTGCCAGTTAAAAATTCGCATACTGCTATCCCATGAATTTTGGAACTCCGGTGTACATATCCATAACAATTACAGTTGAAAGATTTAATTGATTAACTACAGTAGTAAAAATTAAATAAATAGATGCACTTACAGGAATACATACCAGCAACGAATGCTGAAGCAAGCACCATGGAGAAACATTAAAAAATGTATTTCCAAGACACAACCCCTTGGAGTGGGTGGTAGAGAGTCTCTTGCTCAACTAATTTTGCTAAGCGTTTTATGTACTCCCTTCCCATTGCTTTTCAATCAACATTTTCCCATTAGCTCACCAAGATTCCCTTGTATTTTTACAATTCGTCCTATATGCCACCATTTCTTTTCCTCCATTCCAAGACAATGAGCAGCAAATTTCCTTTGCGTCGTTATATGTGTAATTTCATTAAATTCTGTTACTTCGAGTGTTTATAGCCATCATTTTAGCATTTCCCTGCGTCGTTAACATGAAAGTTTGTTTGTTAAAAACAATTAAATTAGCTTTCAATTAACACTATATCAAACACAAATTCCTGTTTTTTCGTTAACCGGAAAAACGAGCTCGTTATAAGCGGGTTCCACGCAGACATGATATAAGTAAATAGACACCTGCCGTAATGTCCTTTTTGTCATACAGTGTAGTCTATATTTCATTGCATGCTCGAATTGCCTTTAATATATTTTGCGAGACAACGTCAGTGAGTAGGTGACACCAAACGGACATGCCTCGACCCAAGGGAGCCAAGAAACTAAGCGACTTTCAGAGAAGACGAATACCGGAACAATCGGATCTCGGAGCCAGCCAGAGTCAGATTCCTGTAAATACCTCTTGCCGCAGTTAATCGAGTACTAGAGAAATTCAGGAAGGCAGGCAAGGAAGCACCAGTATCATGTACGGGTCGCCCTGCGGCCTGGGCAATCACAGAGTTGCCTTTAACTGTCAAGCGTTATGTGGAAACCAATCCTCGAACCAAGGTCACTGAGATTTCAGAACAGCTCCAAGTGAGTTCCAGAACTGCTCAAAGCGGCATCTTTCCCCGACTTGGCTATCATGGAAGAGAAGCTCCATGTAAACCTCTTTTGCGAGAAGCAAATATTCGTCGCAGATGTCATGGGCGACAGACATGACTGAGAGACCCTTAGCTTTTTGGCACACTGTCATATTCTCTGATGAGTCCCGATTTGCACAATTTTCGGACAGTGGCAGGACCTGCGTGTGGTGATTGCCCAGCAAGGAATTCAGCTTGGATCACCTAGAGCCAAATGTAAAACATGAGCCATATGGATGACTGGTCGTTCAGCCCTCGTAGAATGTGAAGGCAATATCAATGCACAAAAATACATAACCATCCTTGAAAGGGGCCAACTACCAATATTCTCCAGTGGTCAGATGCCAAAGGCTATCTCCTTGTTCATGAAGGATGGTGCTCCATGTCATAGGTGCAAAACGTACCCAAACCCGGCATGAATATAACGTCATCCAGAAACTGTCGTGGCCAAGTCAGCGCCCTGATATGAATACAATTGAACGCCTGTCGGGCATATTGGATGGAAAATTACGACGGATCCCAAGAAACCAACCAAAAAGCACACCTGTTAGCCTTGTTACGTGCATTGTGAGTTCCAATTCCACAGAGCACCATTGCTCATCTGATTTGCACAATGTCTGATAGTGTGAAAGCCCTATGTACTGCAAAAGGTATTTAATACCACAAATTAAACCCAGCTATAACTACAGCTCCTTCCATTCCATGCCGAGAGAAAATAAATATTATTAACAAATCAGGTGTATATTTGCTTATGTTATGTCTGTGTACTGCGTTTTACTACTAAGAAACTATCTCAGTCTCAAGTGATACATTTATGACTGAAATTCTTGAATTATAAATTAATGGACTTTTGAATAGACTGTAGTGGGCATAAAAGACAGTTGGTTTCTTGATAATTTTCTTTTCGTCCACAGTCACAACGCAAATAACTAACAGAATAAATCATTTTACACAAACTATTAAAAAACAAATAAACTTCATTTTGTTCTTGGTAAAAAATTGTGGGTGGCGTTATTATGAATGAAAGTTTTATTTTCCTGTTCACCTCTCTTTGTTCTCGTACAGAGGTAATACCCATAAAATTTGGTGCATTGATCTTTCTTCCCATGACGAAAAATAATAATCTGTAGTGAATCTTTTAAAACAATGAACTTACGTACTTGGAGTACTTTCCTTGATGAGTTTTGTTAAGATCTATTTATTTACTTATTGAATCTTTTTTCCAGCTTAGCATTTCTTTTTCGCAATTTTTGTCATTTCTTCTTCTCTTCAGGCGGATTCCGTCCACCACTGCATGAAGATCACCTAAGTTTCTATCAATTTGTCTCTACTTTTCATTTTTAACTCCTATTTTGTTCTTGCTATTCTTCTTTTCTCTCATCCAGCCTTCCCCATCTGGATCTTCTTCTTTTTCGATAACCCATTTCAGGGCGCTACACTGAGTTAACTTTGCATCAGGCACACTTAATCTAAAAACGTGTTGGTCCACATTTCTGTGCAATTACGGCTCGCAGACGCCGAGGAAAGGATTCTACAAAATTTCGAACATTCTCCATGCGTAACTTGACCCATTTCCGCTGCAGCAGCTTCTACAGTTCACGCTCATTCGATGGAAGAATATCAGCAATTCTCACACCACCACTCTCTGGCATATCACACAAATGTTCGATTGGTTTACAGTCAGTGGAGTTTTGGGAGCCCACTGCATTGTGACCAATTCTTTGTCGTGTTCCTTCCACCCACTCAGTAGTTATACGAGCCTGATGACATGGTGAGTTGCCCTGTTGAAAGATGGTATTGTGTCCGGATAAACTTTCTGCAGATATGGATGGAGATGGTCAGCTAACAGGCTTCTGTAACATCCACCATTAAAGATTAGTCGGATGATAACCAATGGACCTTGGGCTTCCCAGCCCAGAACAGTCCGGGCTGTTGAACCCCGAGTATGCAACCAGGGAATAGAGCTTCATGCTGTATACGCCATATGCGAACCCGGCTAACAGCATGGTGCGCCTGCAAACGGAACTCATCACTCCAGATGACCTTCCATCTATCGAGGGTCTATTTCCGATGTTCCTTGGCCCATGCGATGAGTTGTGTTCGATTACTGTGTGTCATCATGGGTGCCTTCTTTGGTCGTTGCTGAATTACCAGTCGCGACACCAGACGCTCACCTCCAGCCTTTGGCTGAACAATGTGAGCCCATCCGCTGGATGTCTGTGCATGGTTAATCCAGTCCTGGTACACCCTTGATACAGTAGTGCGGGAGCAGCCAACAATTGCGACTGTTTCCGAAATACTAGCACCTGCACCTCCGGACACCGAAGTGATATCTGACCCCAGTCAAACTGGCATGAGTCGCCACGTTCCTCCATTACTGCCAAATGTTTATTGATTACGTACAGAAGACAGATGGGCACAATTTATAGTAGCCTTACGTGACGCTGATATCACGTGGTGCTTCATTATCGCCCTGAACATGCAAAACGGGATGTGTTCCTAATGGAAAGTTAACTCGGTGTATACCGTTGTGACGTGCCTGAACCGCAGGACGCACATGAGATGAAGGCAGGTAGCAGTGAGAGCACATGTCCGCGTAGCTTAGTTGGGAGAGCGACTTACTCCGGAGTGAGGGGGGGGGGCCGGATTCGATGCCTGGCGCGGGCAAACTTTTACTTTATATTGGCACCCGAACTTCCAGGATGATCCGGCTGTTAGATTTCTCGCAATGATGTGATGTTCTTTCCACACAGCGAGATAGGAAAAATGAGAATCTCTTCTTCAGTGCTTCAAAAAATAAATAAATCAGTGTAATGTTACGTTCCACAAACCAAATTTTTTGGGATTTCTCAAATGCACGTTCTTCATGGGATGATTGCCTATAGCGACACATGGTCCCGGCTGACCCGTAGGCCATGTCCCGGCCCTCATTCGGGAGGGGGGGTGACGTACCTGCATCGCAGGACGCACATGAGATAAGGGCAGATAGCAGTGAGAGCACATGTCCGCGTAGCTCATTTAGGAGAGCGACGCACTCTGGAGTGAGGGTACCCGATTCGATGCCCGGCGCTTACAAACTTGAACGTTATCCTGTATATAGTCACTGTATTCGACCACCTTCCATCTTTTCTTCAGACCAGGTGACCATTAATGAGCAATAATGCATTTCATTAGTATAATGAGCAATAATGCATTTTATATTTTAGTATTTTTGTCTCATCCAGGATTCACCCCCTCCCCTAACTTTCGATATGAACCCCGACATTGTAAAATATATAATGCATAAGAAAACGTCTTTTTTTCCATTTCACATGAATTTACATTTATAAAAATACACCTTTAACTTCCGTGTTCGAAAAACTCAGCCGGTCACTGCGAGGTTTAGGTAGGGATTTGTATTAATGAGGGTTTACTGTATGGTGAATTCGGGACGCCCGGACAAGGCCCGAAATCTGGGACAGTTCGGATCAAACCGGGAAATGATAAGCTTATTTATATGCCAATAATGACACAAATACGCCTTTCACGAATTTGTGAGGAACTAATTGTTCCCGGAATTCGCTTCCCGTTAATTTCTATGATACCTAACACTGGAGTTAAACTAACTGTCAGCAGTCCATGGATGAGAAATAGTCATCCATGGACTGCTGGATGACTATTTCTCATCCGTGGACTGCTTCGACTAGCGCTGAGAGGGAAAATTGTTTGGTGAAGCGGGATTGCTTCGACTAGCGCTGAGAGGGAAAATTGTTTGGATTTTTTAGCTACATCTGCTTTGCTTCAGTTGCTTGGAAATTCATTGACCTGGGTGGTGTCACGGTAGCATTATCAAACGTAAATCGTGTGATGCGGGTTCCATTCCCGTTTTGGGTCGATGTAATTTTCGAGTTTTCGGAAGCATGGGTACAATGGAAAATAATAAAAAGTTCGGCATCTATATGCCGACGATGTTAGGTAAATACTGAAATTTTACGGGCTGCATTACCCAGAAACATAGAGTGCGAGGTCCCAATGTTTGGGATCTTTATCGGTTCCTGGATTCTTCTTTTCCTGGTATTTGCAAAATGCGTCTAACAATTTGTCTCGTTCGCCGTCTGCGTGTGGGAGGTCACTCTGAAAAACAAAATGAAACAAAAACTCAGGCATCATTTTCATATACAATGTTTCTCCATACATTTATGTCGTCATGAGTAGCAAATTTTGAAAATAAAACTGATGCGGAACGTATCATAATCTATTTCATGTAAGTTTCATTCTTATACAAGAAAATGGAGTCAGTTTGAAACAAATCCCTACCAGAATCAAGAGATAGTGATCCTACCTTGGAAAGCATAAACCATCTTGATAAAGGTGTTGCAAGTCATCTGATACGTATTTTGTAGCAGCATTTTGTGAATGTTGAATTTGTAACTGGCAACGATATCAGCGCCGAAACGTTTGAAGCAGTTGTAAACGAACTGAACCAGTGTAATCCTTTTACCACTCAGAAACCTTAGGTGATAAAAGGATCTGGCTTTTGGCTACTCGTCCGACTAAAGCTCAAATCCCTAATGAGGTATAGAATGTATATTTGTCATATAAATCTTACTTCTATGCATTTCCTTGAAACAGCGGTCCCAAATTCTAGACAGATGACTACTTAAGTTCTGATGGAGGACCACTTAAGCCGAAAATAAAAATGAAACGAGCCATCGGTTAACTTAACAATTCACCATTATCAATTCACTGCTGGGTGAAGGTATTCGTAAGTCTCTTCCACAACTCTCTACCTTGAGTAATCCTCTTTCATGTCATTCCAGAATTTCATCCATCCCACGTGATCACCTTTTAGGTGTTTTCCTGTCCCTTGATATCCAGTGAACTATTTCAGTTACCAAACGATGGTTAGTTCTTCTAGCAATATGGTCACTCCGTCAGGACTTTTCAAACTTTTCTTATCTAGGAGGTATAATGAATTAGCTTTGTTTATCTTTGCTAAGCTAATTATTATGAATGAATAATGCTCTAAGCTTCAAAATAATGAATTCCCAAAAGGGTGTTGTTACTCGTTAATTATGAACTTAAACAAAGTCTCAACGCTGGTTATTTATATTAAGTAATCAAAGTCATAAACCTAACAGCCAGACAGAGGTCTGACAAAACTAAGAATTGAGAAAGACTGAACTTACTGACAAACTTGTTTATTTCCGAGACTCTTGGTCAACTAAGGCACTCATATATCTTGTACATAATAATGAATAAACTTTCCTCTTACAACCAACACAACACAACTCAACCTCAACAACACCTCAACACAACTCCACACCTCTCGATGAACGCGCCTATATACTAGCTACCACCACGTCATGACTTACACTCATTGCCAGATCTCATTCAGCGGGTGAAATAATATTTCGTTCAGTAGGAAGATAATTTACATAGTAAAATAAAATAACCAGAGATAGTAAAATCAAAAGGAAAGTGAATATAGAGTATACGTTACAGGAGGGAGAGACTTGAAATTACGCCCCTTCGAGTTCCACTCAAAGAACACGTGGTTTTTATTTTTTCACACACTGCCGTTATAGGAAAGTACACTGCTGGCCACCCAAAATGCAACACCAAGAAGGAAGCATCCGATTGGCCTGAATTTCGCAGCATGCGTCTCCCGCGAGAGGACATGCAAACGATAAGCATTGCAGGGCATATTCAAATCATGTGCGCCCGGCGCGCCACCAAGAAGCACTATAAGAAGGGTGCACAGAAGGCGGGGTGTAAGTATTGGAAGTGTGTTGTGCTGCCGGACCTGTTCGTGGGAAGCTTCCTCATCATGCCTCGTCGCAGAATACGGCAGTCATTCCAGCACGTTTCGGAGTTCGACACAGGACGAATAGTGGCTTATCGCGACAGAGGCTTATCGTACCGAGACATCGGGGCCCGTGTGGGACGACATCTAGCCACAGTCGGCCGAGTATGGCTTCGGTGGGTGCAAGAGGGACGGAGGGACCGACGTGAGCGATTGCCGCAGTCGCGCCACACCACCGAACGAGAGGACAGGCATGTTGTGCGGCGGGCATTGACGGCTTGCACCGCCACATCACGAACGTTAGCGCGGGAATTAGGGTGTGTTCGGAACAACCTGTGTCAGCAGGTACCGTTCGACGTCGTCTGCAGGAGCGGGGACTTGTCGCACTGTGCCCATTGCTCTGATTACGATTAAAGTTACACTACCGGCGAGTGCGGCGGCGGTGGGCCGTTGAACGCCGCACCTGGACTACGGAATGGAACGACATTGTTTTCTCCGACGAATCCCGCTTTTGCCTGCAACACCACGGTGGTCGGATCCTCTTGTGGCGGCACCGCGGCGATAGACTGTATGACGCCTGCATTATGCATGCCATGCCGGTCCGTCACCTGGCCTTATGGTTTGCCGCGCAATTGGATATCTCACCCGCACCCCTCTGGTACGCATCGCCGGTACACTCAACAGCGACCGCTACATCTCCCATGATTTGGAGCCTGTGTTCTCCTTTACCTGCAGGACCTGTCAACGACCACGTTTCAACAGGACAATGAGCGCCCGCACGTGGCACGCATCGTGCAACAATTTTTCACGGCCCACCAGGTGTCACTGCTGCCGTGGCCCGCCTGTTCTTCCGATATGTCACCCATCGAACACGTCTGGTTGCTGATCGGCAACCGAGTGGCCCGGTAAGCACCACCCGCGGCTACGGCTGATGAACTGTGGCAACGTGTGGAAGCAGCCTGGACCGACATACCCCAAGCCCACATCCAAAGCATCTTTTGATCGATGCCGCGGCGTGTAGCGGACGTTATTGCCAGTCATGGGGGCCACACGAACTACTGATGTCTGCGTGTTCCGCAAGTCGCATGGGCCTGTAAGCTCAATCGTTTCATCTTTGTATCTGTTGTTATGTGTCCAGTAAATCTGGCTCTGCTATCTCGTGTCCTTCTTTGTGTTGCATTTTGGGTGGCCAGCAGTGTAGTTGTTAGCGTTGGTGGTGTAAAATCTTCTTTAATGTGTTTAACATTTTGATTTATAAGTGGTGCTCTCATAGTATTCACGAACGGTATGTGTGTTGATCAAGCCATGTATACTTACCCGTTAACAACCAGGGTCTTAAAATCGTGTGTCACCCAGAAAACCATAACGCCTGAAACTATTTATTGCTGCCTATCAAATTTTCGTCTTTCTTCTTGCAGGTCAAACGATTAATGCTGGGTTACCACACAAAACTTTTTGTCTTTGGGTTTGATATGAATTGACTTACAGAGGTTTCCCGGGGGTAATTACTGCATTCTTTCAAGGAGAACAGATGCGATGTTATGAGAGTAAATGATATGGTCCCAGAAGAAACCGGCTGCTGGTCCACTTTTTCGTTTATTGGCAAATTCTGACTGAAGATTATTCTGCTAATCCCGCAGAGCCCATGCAAATTCAAGGAACATTCTACTCTCTCTAAACGGGCGATTAGAGAGCCCGTTTAGAGAGAGTGTTTGTTCTCAAAAATATCTGTGAGTTTTTCAATTCTTTAGTGCTTCGAGTTCTGGACCATTGCGTTTTCCTCCCTTTAAGGGGCCGATATACCTGAACGAAAAGTTGCCCAAATTTTCCTGTGTTCCTCAAACAGAAGGGTTTCCATAGTGACCTGGTTATAACAAAAATTGCAGCCAACAACTCCTGTCCCACTTTCGTCTCAGGAGTATCGACTTTAAATCTGTCGCTGGATGTAAGAGCTCCCTTACAGTCTTTAGTCTTACAGTATGTAGTTTGATTACCTTACAGTCATTTGTACTCTGTAACATTACCCCAGGAGTGATTCGGAAGCATTAATGTATACCCCGGACACCAACACCATGCCACAGGATACAAAAACGTTACTCAAACATCTTTTCACTTCTTTCTTAAGTTCGTCGCCCTTTTCTAAGCATTCTTAGCGGAAAAGGTAATCAGGTAGCAAGGATTAATGACAATCATACTCCCCAAATCATCACTTAGAACGCAAACGTAAAGTAAAAGCAACGATTTCTGATGCGCTGGTTCACAGGTTTCTGTCTCGTTCGGGTCACTTGTCAGACAGCCAATATATTCGTTCGAGCTAATTTCGGGGTATTTTTTAACCCCGAATAAACTCGTTTCAGGGTTAGGAGTAGAAGTGATAAGTTATGTTTAAGTGTTGAAGCAATATTAAGTGTTGATTTAAGTGTTGAAGCGATAGGTTAAGTTTAATTGTTGAAGCGATAGGCTAGATTTAAATGTTGAAGCGACAGGTTAGATTTTTAACTGTTGAAGTGATAAGTTCGATTTAACTGTTGAATAATAATTGGGTTTAAGTGTTGACGTGATAGGTTAGGTTTATACGCTCACTGTTGTTCAAAGTACACTGGTGTGCAAAAATTAAGGACGAGGAGCAGAAATTAGCATAACCGCAGAACGAGCAGGCCGAACGAACCGAAAGACCACTCAGGAGATAGACTAGGGTCCGGTACGGTAGGGCATGCGCATATATTCAGCATGACATAGGGGGGAGTGTCGGAAGGGTTTAAAGCGCGCGGGCGGTTTACCCTCACCAATTCAGTGAAAGCTATTGTACGGTGTACATCGGTTTGAACGACGTCGAGTTGCTGCCACCGTGTTATATGTCCAACCGGCAATCCAGTAGACGACATCTGGATGACTTTACCCAACGTCGCGTCATTGGAAAGTTGGAAGAAGGTCGAAGTGTGACTAGTATGGCTGAGGAGTTCGGGATCGCTCACAGCATCGTTTCACGAGCTTGGAGAGCATTTCAAACGTGGTCGTCCACGAGCAACCATGGCGGCGGAAGGCCGGCATATTGTCTTACAAGCGAGAAGAGAAAGACAGCAGACAGCGGGAGAAATCGCAGGGCACATGCAACAGACAACTGGACGTCCGTTATAGCGTTTTACCGTGGCCAGGAGGCTGCACGAAGGTGGTCTATTTGCACGACGACCAGTACGGTGTGTGCTATTAACGCCTACTCATCGGAGACTGCGGTTTCTGTGGTGCCAGGAACACAAGAACTGGACACATCAGCAATGGGGTCGAGTTTTCTTTACGGATGAGAGCCGATTTAGTCTGACGAGCGATTCTGGACGTATACACATCTGGAGAGGGCAGGGAACACGCAATCACACTTCCAACATCATCGAAAGGGACCGGTTTGGAGGTGGCGGAGTTCTCGTTTTTTGGCGGTATCATGCTTGGTAGCCGTACTGACCTCCACATCTTCCAAGAAGGTTCAGTCACTGGTGTCCGCTATTGTACCGAGGTTCTCTCGCCTCACGTGCGTCTGTTTAGAAGTGCTGTGGGTCCTGAGTTCCTCTTCATGGACGACAACGCTATACCTCATCGTACAGTGGCTGTCGCAGAGCTGTTGGAGAGTGAAGATATTCAACGCATGGATTGGCCCGCAAGGTCCCCGGACCTAAATCCAATCGAACACGTGTGGAACCTTCTCGGGAGACGCTTGGTAGCACGTCACCAGCCGCCAGCAACGATTCCGCAGCTGCGATTGGCGCTACAAGAGGAATGGGCTGCGATGCCTCAACAGCTCCTTGACAACCTCGTCCTCAGCATGGACAGACGTTGTAAATCCTGCAACGCAGTCAGGGGTGATCATATCCCCTACTAAAGACTGGAGTTTTCTTGGCAGCCTCCTGTCACATGGACGTTTCTGCCTTCTGTCCAGTTGTGCTCGAAGCTACGTTTTCAATAAAGTGCCTTTGTATCATTTGTATTCCTTGTTTGGACGGTTTTGCTCACTTGCCCCATATTCTTACATCTTGGGGATTTTATGGTAAGATTTGAGTCGATGTGGAGCACTTCTTCACGACGTTACATTCGAAAAACCGTCTCGTCCTTAATTTTTGCACGCCAGTGTAAAATAATTAAAAACACTACACAATGTGTTTCCATTTGTTACCGTATTTGAGACGGTTTTTAAAATTCTCCTTTTTTGTTGCTGCTATCGCAATTTTACACTCATTTTGGTGCATAAATGCCTTATTTTCCCCCAAGTAGGAGTAGAATTCAGTTTTCGGTTAATAAATGGAGACATACAAATTCATGGATAACTTCTGATTGACCAGTTACAACAGATTTTTAAACATAATACCTATAAATACCTTGGACTTTGCAAATTACAGGCTTTATCAAAAGAAGAAATTCATATAATAGTAAATAATTTGTTGTCGTCCTTCTTGTTCGGGGCATGTCACAGAACAATTTATAGTTTTTGAAAAATACTCCTTCTTCACCATTTGTTTTATACTTCATTTAACCTCTTTTCGAGAGTTAGATTTCAAGAAATATTAAGAATTGTTCATGATTGATATAAAATTTACTTACCGGTTGCGTTTTCATTATTTCCAGCCTTACTATACTTATATGCAGTTTGCGCTGAAGTGATGGCTGGTGGTACAATGCCTGCATCTGGAATCGAAATTTTAATAATTCAACTACCATGAAATAAGGTAAACAATATCGTTAATTAGCTACGTTATGTACATTTGTTTTAGTACCGAACTAATTACCACGTAAAAGCGAATGAGGTAACCTATAACTTTTAGTGTGTGGTCTACCTGAATGTATCTAATAACTATATTTTACATTTTATCACATTTGTGTGCCCACACAATTCCTAAGCCATATTTCTTAAGCCATAAACTTACAATGTGATTATGTTACCACAACACTACTATAAGAATATACTGACCACCAGCTAACATACAGAGTAACCTACGTGTGCAGCGCGGACAGCAGCGAGACGGACTGGGAGGGACTCGATAAGGCACTGGAAGGTGTTGACAGGTATGTGGAGCCATGCTGACTGCAGTACATCTGACAGCTGTTGGAGGGTGCGTGGTGGAGGATCCATAGAGCGAGCAACAGGATCGAGGTGGTCCCACAGATGCCCAATTGGGTTTCAGTCTGGGGAATTAGGGGGCCAGGGAAGTACTTTGAAGTTTCCATCGTGCTCTTCCAACCATTCTGGGAAATTTCTAGCTGTGCCAACGTCGCATTGTCATGCTGGAAGATCCCATGCCCCCCAAAGAAGACAATCAGCATGTATGGGAGTACGTGATCTGCAAGGATGGATTCATAACGAATTCGGTCCAGGGTGCCTTCCACAGGTATGAGTGAACCCAGAGCATGCCTCGAAAACATTCCCCAGATCATAACGATGCCCCCATCAGCTTGTGTTCTTCCAGCAATGGTTGAAGAGTGCTTGTTCTCCGATGTTTCTCGCTTAATAGGGCCAAGGACCATCCGTTCGATGAAGCAGAAAACGTGACTCATCGGGGAAGGCAATCCTTTGCCAATCATCTGAGGTCCAATTCCAATACTGCCGGACAAATGTAAGCTTTTTCTGCAGATGCACCTTCGTTAGGAGAGGTGCAGTGACCATCCGCCTGCGTCGGAGCCCCATACGCAGCAGGGTTCTCTGAACTGTTGTTTTTAGACACATTTCCGGTAGCTCCCTGGTTCATTCGGCCAGTGAGTTGATCCACTGTAGCGTGTCGATCGATCCTCACGCACCTTCTAAACCGGCGTTTACTTCCCACATTAATGGCAGTTTTCACGTCGCTTATTCACTATGGTGCCATTTCCCCAGTCACGATACACTTTAACCACAGCAGCACGCGAACAGTTCACAAACTGCGCTGTATCAGAAATACTGTCACCCTTGGTCCGAAAGCCGACAATCATCCCTTTTAGCAAATCTGATAAATGGCTTCTTTTATCCATGCTTCCAACGAGTAATATGTATTCAGAATGCCTACAGAACACCTTACATACCCTCCAAGCCTGCTCACGACACGTGCCGTCTTTCACTCACTGATGACGTCAAAAGTAGGAACAAAGGAATACATACGTACACACGAAAAACAGTGTCCACATGGATGGGTCCATTATGAATATCGACTATTCCAGAGAGGTTTTCAATCCTAAAACTTCACTTTTGGAGAAAACACGATGACGTTAACGTGATATTTGTTTTGTGGTTTAACGACTACCACATAAGCTGCTCCAATGGCTATAGCAGGGGTCTGCTACTCGTCATTTAAGAAGGTCCAAAAATTCGTAAAACACACGTTCTTCACTTTTAGAAGAGCCACGAATGGCGGCAATGTGCACTGTAGCATCCACTGCAGCCCCAGGCCGACACGTGCAAAATTTGCGAAAATGTATGCACAATATTTAATATACACTGCTGGCTACCCAAAATACAACACCAAGAAGGAAGCATCCGATTGGCCTGAAATTCACAGCATGCGTCGCCCGCGAGAGGACATGCAAATTATTAGCATTGCAGGGCACATACAAATCATGTGCGCCCGCCACGCCACCGAGAAGCACTATAATAAGAAGGGTGCACAGAAGGCGGGTTGTAAGTAGTGGAAGTGTGTTGTGCTGCCGGACCTGTGCGTGGGAAGCTTCCTGATGCCTCGTCACAGAATACGGCAGTCATTCCAGCACGTTTCGGAGTTCGACAGAGGACGAATAGTGGCTTATCGCGACAGCGGTTTATCGTACCGAGACATCGGGGCCCGTGCGGGACGACATCCACCCACAGTGAGGCGAGTATGGATTCGGTGGGTGCACGACGGACGGACGGACCGACGTGAGTGATTGCCGCAGCCGCGCCACACCACCGATCAAGAGGACCAGCATGTTGTGCGGCGGGCATTGACGGCTCGCACCGCCACATCACGAACGTTAGCGCAGTAATTAGGGTGTGTTGCGAAACAACCTGTGTCAGCACATACCGTTCGACGTCGTCTGCAGGAGCGGGGACTTGTCGCACGACGCTCATTGCTCCGATTACCATTGACGCTACACCACCGGCGAGTGCCGCGACAGTTGGCCGTTGAACGCCGCACCTGGACTACGGAATGGCACGACATTGACTTCTCCGACGAATCCCGCTTCTTCCTGCAACACCACGATGGTCGGATCCGCATGTGGCGGCACCGCGGCGAGAGGCTGTATGACGCCTACATTAGGCATCGCCATACCAATCCGTCGCCTGGCGTTATGGTTTGCGGCGCAATTGGATATGGCACCTGCACCCTTCTGGTACGCATCGCCGGTACACTCAACATCCACCGCTACATCTCCGACGTTTTGGAGCCTGTAGTCCTCTCTTACCTGCAGGACCTGCCAGCGGCCACGTTTCAACAGGACCATACGTGCCCGCACGTGGCACGCAATCGTGCAACAATTCTTCACGGCCCACCAGGTGTCACTGCTGCCGTGGCCTGGCAAGCACCACCTGCGGCTACGCCTGATGAACTGTGGCAACGTGTGGAAGCAGCCTGGACAGACATACCCTAAGCCAACATCCAAAGCCTCTTTCTTTCGATGCCGCGGCGTGTAGCGGCCGTTATTGCCAGCCATGAGGGCCGCACGAACAATTGATGTCTGCGTGTTCCGCAAGTCGCACGGGCCTGTAAGCTCAATCGTTTCATCTTTGTATCTGTTGTTATGTGTCCAGTAAATCTGGCTCTGCTATCTCGTGTCCTTCTTGATGTTGCATTTTGGTTGGCCAGCAGTTTAGATCTTGATTACCCATATTTAATATTATTCGGCTTCGAATTAAAATATATAACGGAATCAAAGTTTCACAAAATCTCCACTTTAAAGAAGGATGAAGCAGACCAGTGTTGTTAACAGAGTACCGATAGCAACTACAGAAGTGAACCATTACATTATTATCACCCCCAGCCTAGAGAAATGAGCGCGCATGGAGAACGGTGCCGCAGGTGAAGTTCACCGAGCAGCGTATATACACTGCCGGACAATTTCTGAGGACGGATGTCAATAGCAACGATAGCAACAATAAAATGGAAGGCAGGAAAATGTGGAAATTAGCATAAGTGCGGGATACAGTAAGACGTGTTGTGCGTATGCAAATTTTGGATTGCCGAACTTGTTCGTGACGGTATAGCGCTGATAAGAGATATAAAGGATTTGACGCGTATTGACCGTTATTGTTCAAACGCAAAGTTGAAAGGGAAAGAATCAATTGACGAACTTGCAATTTTCAGTATGTCTTCCCGACATTACCTAGATGATTTTACGCGTGGCCGTATTATTGGCAAGATTGAAGAAGGGCGAAAAATAACAGATGTTGCCAGGGAGTTCGACGTCAGCCACAGTGTTGTTTCAAGGCTTTAGAAATCATTTCAAACAAATGGAGAGTGTAGCAAACGTCACGGGGGAGGTCGTGTTCGCAGTACGACACCTGCAAAAGATCGGTACATACTGCTATCAACAAAAATACACCTGCGCAGCACAGCTAGTGAGGTAGCAAATCAGTTTATGGCTGCTACTGGCAAGCCGATCTCCCGAAAAACTGTCGCCAGACGTTTGCATGAAGGAGGACTATACACCCGCCGTCCTGTTGTGTGCATCCCATTGTCCAGACGTCACCGTACCGCCCGTTTGCAATGGTGCCATCAACATCGCAATTGGACTGATAACGACTGGTCTGCTGTCCTCTTCTCAGATGAGAGTAAATACAGTCTATCGTCTGATTGTCGACGACAACTGATCTGGCGTGATAGTGGTACTGCATATTGTCCAGCGAACATACAGGAAAGGGACCGATATCCGACATGTAGTGTCATGGTATGGGCTGGCATCATGATCAATGGCCGTACGTCCCTCTATGTGCTTCCAACTGGGACTATGACTGGCCAACGATACATTAATGATGTTCTGCTACCTCATGTTCGCATGTTCCGTGGTGCTGTTGGTGATAGATTCATTTTCATGGACGACAACGCAACATGTAATCGAACAGTCGCTGTCCAGGAGTGTCTTGAGAGCGAGGATATTCAACGCCTCGTATGGCCAGCATGTTTTCTCCAGATCTGAATCCCATTGAAAACGTGTGGGTTGCTTTGGGGAGGAGTCTTGCTGGTCGCCAATGCCATCCAATAAACAAGGGCACCCTCATCCGTGCACTGACAGAGGAATGGGATAAATTACCCCAGCAGCTGCTTGATAATGTTGTGCAAAGCATGACACGACGTGTGGAATCTTGCATCGCCCTCCATGGTGGCCATATTCCGTATTGACATCTTACCCCGGAACGCCTGCGGACGGTAATTGCATTTTTTTCACGTTTACGTATTCTGCACAAAATGGCCTGTTTGTCCCTTGAACACGTTCCAAAGCCTTCTGGATTTCAGAGCACAATAAATTGTCTTTCTTGTAATGTCCTGGCATTCTGACATTATTTTATTTCACTTGGCATCCAACCACACTTACTTTTTTTATGCGCAATATAGCCGTTTATGATCCGTCCTTAGCAATTGTCCAGCAGTGTATAACCCAAAGAGTGGCGGTTAGTAAAGCGTTGGGAGTCAGAATGATGAAAGCTGCTGATTAAGCGGGGTTTGATAAAGGACAAATTGTGCTGGCACGGCGCCTCAGAACTACGATCTTGGAAACGGCGCGGTTCGTGAGTTGTTCGCGTACTGATGTAGTGAGTACGTATCAAAAGTGGTGCACAGATATCCAAACGACGAACCGTCGTCATGCCGTGTGTTGTCCCCAGCTCATTGATGCCAGAGGGGGTGGCGGAGACTGTCGCGCGTTGTTCACAGTGACCGCAGTGCCACATTGCAAAAAATCACTAGCAGTTACAACAGTAGTGATCAGGGCAATGTGTCACAGCACACAGTTCATTGCAGCCTCTTGCGCATGGGCCTGCGTTGCCGAAGACCCAGTCGGGTCCCCATGATCGCTGCACGTCATCCGCAACAACGCATGAAATGGGCCAAAGGTCATCGCGATTGGACCGTGGATGATTTTAAGAAAGTGGCCTGGTCTGACGAATCAAGATATTATAAACGGCCGAGCGCGGATACGCAGATTACCAACGGAGGCCGTGGTACCTGGATTGCACTGTTGTGCGGTATCAGACCGGCGGCTGTGGTGTTATGCTGTGGGCAATGTTTTCTTGGGACACTTCAAGCCCCATTATTCCAATAGCCCAATCCCTGACAGCTGTCAGGTACCTGAACATCGTTCTAGACCAAGTTCACCCATTCATGGTAACTGTGTTTCCTGCTGGTGATGGTCATTACCAACAGGATATAATGCCATGCCAGAATCGTCAAGCAATGGTTCCAGAAAAACGCTGGTGACTTTCTGTTAATGATCTGGCCTCCAAATTCACCTGACATGAACCAAATCAAACATTTGTAGTTCGTCTTGAAAAAGCTGGTTCGAGCTAAATCACCACCATCCCGAAATGTACGGGAACTGGTCCACCTGCTGTTGACATTATGGTACCAGGTTCCCCAGGATACCTATCGCCATCTCACCGACTCGATGTCTCGCTGAATGGCAGCTGTTTTGCGGGCTAAATGGGGTCCTACAACTTATTAAGTAGATGGTCATAATGTAATGACTCATCGCTGTATATTACATTATATTATATTATATTATATTATATTATATTATATTATATTATATTATATTATATTACATTACATTACATTATAGATTTATGGAAACTCATACTACAACTGTACTGCAAAATATGCAATAAACAAACGAAAGATGCCAAGATTTTTCCCGTAAAACTTATAAATCTTTTCAGCGTGCAAGTGTTGTTTTTCGTTTATATTATTGTAACACAATTTCCATTTTTCAAGAAAGGTCGTTATTTGTAGTGCAAAAAATCAGAATGTAATCAAACACTTGTAATTAAACTCACTTGATTAACAAATCCCAATACTAGGTCGAGCAAGTTGTCCTCTGATTTCATGTGCGGCATAAACATATCATAAGCTTTTTGATCAAAGAATACAGCCAGTTCCAAGTGTAAATCTTTAGATTCACCCCCTCTTTTGCTGAATTCTTTCTTGGGTGTATCATTTTCATCGTAATCATCATCGTCCGAAATGGAATTGCTGTCGTCGAAATCTGCATCCAGATGCTTAATATCGTTATCCTCCAGTTCATACTCATCTCGTGGGGAAGAAGGGATATATCTTTCGTCTTCCCATGACTCTGTTTCTAGGTGAGAAAAGCACAAGTACATAGTCTTCACTTGTAACTGAAACTAAACACTAAAAAGCGATAACAATTGTAAATTCTGTTCTCAAATTAAAGAAAACGTTTTTACGCCTTTTTTAGTCCTGTTTTTCATTTACAATTATTTGCAAATTAACTGGGACAAAAAAAAATATAAAACGTTTTACGTATTTTAAGAATAAATGTGACATACAGCAAATTTACTTAATATTAGTATTATATATGACCTCCTTTGGCTGCAGTGACCTCTTGAACACCTTTTGACATTGACTCCACCAGTTTAGAGCCATTGTCTCACTTCATTGTCATAGAATCACATTTCTTTTACATTAGTTTTTAAGAAACGTTTCGTAACGTTTCTTCTTTGAGAAGTCCATTTTCCCAATACGTTTCTTCAGAATATTCTACAAATTTTCGATTTCATTTAAGTCTGAAGAATTTCCAGGCCAATCAAGCACATTGATTCTGTTTTTCTGCGTAAACTTCTTGACTACATTCGAATAGTGACTTCGGGCCAGGTCTTGCTGAATGTGCATCTTCCATCTGCCAAAGTCTGCAGAAATGGCACAAATCCACCTGTTAAAATGTCAATATATTTTGATGAATTCATCATGCCGTCAACTCTCAGGCCCACTTGGTGTGAAATATCTCCAAAGCATCTCTTCGGGAGGGTGTTCTACTGCGTTTTAAAATTGCTCAGATCTGCCTGACTCCTCATTATTTCGTCTGACGAGGTTTGCTCTGTATTCTTGAACATCAAATGTGTCAAAATATGTGTTCTATTGGGTATTGAAGCTTCTCAGTTCTTCCTGGATCCTCATTTCTTCGTCTGACAAAGTTTGCCATGTAGCCTTGAACAACAAATGTGTCAAAATGTGGGTTCTACTGTGTTTTGCAGGTGCTGAGTTCTCCCTGGCTCTTCATTGCTTCATCTGACAAGGTTTGCTCTCCATCCTTGAACAACAAATGTGTTCAAATGTGTGTTCTACTGTGCTTTGAAGATGCTCAGTTGTCCCTGGCTCTTCCTTGCTTCGTCTGATAAGGTTTGCTCTGTATCCTTGAACAACAAATGTGTCCAAATGTGTGTTCTACTGTGTTTGAAGGTGCTCAGTTCTTCCTGACTCCTCATTGCTTCGTCTGACGAGATTTGCTCCGAATCCTTGAACAACAAATGTGTCCAAATGTGTATTCTACTGTGTTTTAAATGTGCTCAGCTCTCCCTGGTTCTTCATTGCTTCGTCTGACAAGGTTTGCTCTGTATCCTTAAACAACAAAATGCGTCTCATTAGATAAAATTATCTTTTTCCAGACATCACAGCTCCAAGATTTTTATTGCTCCAAGATTTGCACTTTCGTGCTCGTACCAGAAGTTTTTATTCATGGCAGATGTCAGCAACTGCTTTTTCATTAGCTTTCTGGCCTTCCCCTCAACTGCAAGAAACATGCGCCGCACAGCTGACGCATCAATTTTAACACCAGTAACCAATTAATCTCTCTCTGAAAGCCTTTACTTACTTTTTAGGGTGAATTTTACTTTTTCTAAGCAGAATTTTATCAGTTCAGGGAGTGGGTTTCTCTTTCCATTCCCAATATCCCTTCTCTCTTTGGAGACAATAATCCATAGTAGAAACTTTGCGTGTGAGTGAAAATTCTAGTGACACTAAAATTTTCCACACTAATAGAAGAGGCAATTTCTCCCCCAGTCATACGTAGTTGTCTGTCCTTTATGAGCAAGAGCATTTGCCCCCTTCTTTAGAATAATGTCCCTTTTCACGTAACTAGCAACACAAATTACTATACAGGGAGCGTAAGAACGACATGCGCCTACCACCTCATTATACTCGGGGCAAAGCTAACCTGACTATGGAGTTAAATCTACGGAGTGTGTACTTCCACTGCATAATATAGTTCCAGTTCAAATATTCCTGTTCAAGCTTGAATTGGGACCTAAAACACACACATGGATATATAGATGCTCTAAATGTCGTACATATGTACATCAGAAAAACGAAGATCCCAGTTTCGGTCGCGTTTCTGAAAGCTATAAATATTCTCATTTTGATGACGTCATTGTCACTTCCGTTTTGCTTCAGAGAGGCTGTATAGTATGCACAGGGGATATTTACTGAGGAGAATCGTATTAACCTGAGGGTAAGGGGGGATAGTGGCTTGATCTTTTCGTCCTGGTTATTGTTTAAAATACTCATTCAGAAATCGTTTGTCTGGTGGTCAGCAAGGTTGGGAAGGTGTGGGGATTGAAAGGAGACAATACGATTGAACGCGGGAAGTTTCCTTTTATTTTGCCTTAAGTCACCCTTAAGGAGAAGGGTGCACGACACAAGGCACCTGATTAGTGTTCGGAGAAATACTGATACACAAGAGATGTCGGTAAATCGGTTTCACAGCGTTATCAGTGTAGTCAGGTTAGCTTTGCCTCAAGTATACTACTCTACTTAGGGTGGCATGGGTCCACTTGTCTAAAACTAATAAAACCGGTTCTTACTGGTTAAGGTCAGTCTTCCACAGCAGCTTATGGCAGATGGAACTGGTTTGAGCCCATACCTTTCAGCCAAATCAAAATTTGATAAAAATATGGGCTTGTTCCAATTAATTTGCACATTACTGTAGTTATCCTTGTAGGTACATCTGGTACACCACTTGTGCTAGCTTGCCTTAATATACCTACGTGTCCTCCACATGCCTTCTCTGGTCACATTAACTGCGTCGCCCCGGTGGCGCAGTGGTCTAAGCCCTGGCTTCTGACCGTCCCTATAAGATGGGTCCGGGTTCGAATCCCAGTGAGGCATGGATGTTGTGCTTGTCTTACAGCACTGGCTCTCTCCCTTCCCTGGAATCAGTAGACCTAAATTAGGGACGAGCAAGTTGCTAACGGTGGTCGTTGAACCCTCGAAACAAAAAAAGCAAACAAATCACATTAACTGAAGTGTAATCAAGGTACGTGATCTTGCAGGGCATGAAAAAACAGTGAACTTTTGTGGACAATCCTCAATGTCTGGTGGCAGAGTGTTTGAGAAATGTAACACTTCGTGTGGTCCTGAGTTCTTATCCGAACTACAATATATTAATAAGTGATACATTTTTCTGAGGATCTGAGATTATTTCTTACCTGGACCTGTAAACTCAAATTTGAGAAACACATCTTTTGTACGTGATATCAAAAAACATTTAAGCGAAAATAGGATATATTTTTCCTATTTTGAAAAGATAATACACTGTGTAAAGGAATCAATAAGGACAATCAGTGGTACACGAAACTATGACAAAAATGACTGAAAAAAAGGAAAAGAAAAGAAACACAACAAGATTTCGTCATATAGGGTATAATGTTCATTTTAAGCGTAAGATCTGAAATTTCTTTGGACAGAAAAATAATTAGTTCGATTTAAGTGTCGAAGTCATAAGTTAGGTTTAAGTGCTGAAGTTATAAGTTAGTTTCACTGTGGAAGTTATAAGATAGGTTTAAGTGTGGAAGTCATAAGTCAGCTTTAAGTGCTGAAGCGATAAGTTTAAATATTGGAGCCATACCCTAGGCTGATCTGTTGAAGTAATAATTTAGATTTAAGTGGTGAAGTGATAAATTAGTCTAACTGTTGAAGTAATAAGTCCGGTGTGACTGTTGAAGTGATAAATTAGGTTTAACTGTTGAAGTTATAAGTTAGGTTTAAGTATGGAAGTCATATAAGTTACCTCTAGGTGTTGAAGCGATAAGTTTAAGTATTGAAGACATTACAGAGCCACGTGCCAGATCTACGTAATTATAACAGCACTGTAAATAAAACTGTTTGAGTCGCTCTTTCATATAAAATAGACAAAACTGGTCAGCAGCATGGGTGGATATTGACGACCAAATCAGGCGGGAAATTTTATTTAGTCTTGGGGTGCACTATAAACTCATAAATTCCCTAATGAAAAGAATTCTGTTAGATCCTGGATGAAAGAGAACTGTTGAAATATACATTTGTATAGCTAATCCAGTCGCGAATAAATTTTAACAATAATTCAGTTGCAAAAGAATTTTAAAAATGCGCTCATGATTCAATGTAGTGTCACAAACCACGCTCAGATATGGGGTGTTGCATCAAACACTTATTTTCCTTTGAATTATTTGGTTTTGACTGAAAAAAAATCTAATCTCTTAAAAACCCGATTTTTGACTAAATCACCATGAAGATTATTCTGAGAGTTAAAATGTGCACATGCCACATAGCAATTTTCCTGAGCAATAACTTTTAAATTCGTTTGGTCACTGATAGCCTACTGCATAACGGTACAGGTAGATCCTCCTCGAGTAGACGCTGTTTTGAAGTCTACTCATTATTTTGACCCATGAGTCATAATTTGAACTTATGAAGGAGGGCCGGTAAATGGGCTGTTTCCTTTAAGACAAATGTGAGTGGGACACGCATTTTGGAATGTCTCTGTGGGATAATCGCTTTGTGCTCTATGTCAGCCTCTAGACAAAGCTGTGAGATGATTGGCCATCACAATGAATACCAGCATGGGCTTCCATATAGAGGGCGAAAGGGGGCATTTGCCTTCCCCAGGGTACTGTACCATACCCTTTCTATTCTTGGAAGGTGCTACACAGATTTTCGAGATAACACTAATTCTGACTGCTAATTATTTTGTAGAATTTCTGGATGCGTGTGTGTGGCGTAAAAGTAGGAAAACCTCTGGGAATTTCAGTAAAAAAAAACACAGGGAAATTTACAATATAAAGTAATTTTGAAATTTCCTATTCATTTTGGAGAACCACGGACATAAACCAATGAGCCATTCCATTATGACCACCCCCAGCCTAGGGAGATGAGCGCGCCTGGAGACCGAACGGTGGCGCAGGGGAGGTTTACAGAGTAACATATCATTACAACCCAAGGACCGGCTTTAGGTTAGTAGAGTGTTCGGAGTCAGAATGAGAAAAGCTGCCGATTTATCGGAGTTTCATAAAGGACAAATTGTGACGTCACAGCGACTCGAAACTATGATCACGGAAACCGCACGGCTTGTGGGTTGGTCACGTGACGCTGTTACCAACGGAGGCTATGGCACCTGGATGCACTGTTGGGCGGAAACAGGCCGATCACGGAAACGTCACAAATTGTGACGTCACGGCGACTCGGAACTTCGATCACGGAATGGCTTGTGGGTTGGTCATGTGACGCTGTTACCAACGGAGGCTATGGCACCTGGATGCACTGTTGGGCGGAAACAGGGTGTCGGAGACGTCGTCTTGGGATACTTTAGGTCCCATTATCCCAGTAGCACAATCCCTGACAAATGTAAGGTATCTGAACATCGTTGCGGACCAAATTCCGCCATTGATGGAAACTAGTCCCTGCTGGCGATGGCCACTACTAACAGGATAATGCACAATGCCACACTATCAAAATCGTCAAGGAGTGGTTCGAGGAACATGCAAGTGACTTTCTGTTAATGCCCTGGCTTCCAAATTCACCTGACATGAACCCAATCGAACATTTGGGGTTCGACTTCGAAAAGCGGGTTTGCGCTAAATCACCACCACCCTGAAACGTACGGAAACTGGAGGACCAGCTGTTGATATTATGGTACCAGACACCTCAGGATATCTATCGCCACTATATCGAGCCGATGTCTCGCCGAGTGGCCGCTGTTTTGCTGGGAAAAGGGGGTCCTACAGCTTATTACGTAGGTGGTCATAATATAATGGTTCATCGGTGTATGTACATTATGGAAAAGTATGAAAGGCGAAGAAATGAAAAATATTTCATCTACTGGCGCAGTTATTCACTTCTGGGCAAAGATCGTATGAAATTTTCCCCAGAAATTTGTACTGAGGATATTTTTAATTTCTTGACAACCAATCTGGGGTTTCGTGAAGCATGCGACCCAAGTATCTGAAAAGATCAATAGAACGCAAAGAAAATTCTTTATAGCACCAACGAGCTGTAATTTCAGTTATTCCCATAACTTTTATATTGTTTTTTTGAGAGGGGGTCGTCTTGTTTCCAGTTAAATTCATGTGTGGAGAGTGTGGTAAAAACTGTTAGATTACTTTGCATATGGCGTTTTTACATGACATTCGTAGTTATAATTTCTGTTTGCCCACTCCTGAAAATTTAACAATACGCGCCCAAGCATGCTAATGTCTCATTCAAGTTTACAAAAGGAGAATAGGGCATACCAATGAATCTGGGCTGCAAGTCAAACGGCCTAAGCCTAACTGTGATTAGCTTTAGATCAATTAATTTATAACAACGTGATTGGTCCGGCAGAATTTTTTCCCCATAAGTGCAGATAATTTCGCTGTGTCATTTAAGAAAAAACGCTTAACGTATAAATTGAAGGAAACCTTTCTCTGTGTGTTTTTAAGCAAGTAACACTTCAGACAGAAATAAAGCTCAAATGAAGTGAAAGATTATTATTCATAAGTACCAAAATAATAATCCGTTCGTTCTAGAAAATCAAGACAAAAAGAAAAGGAGAAAGTCGCCCGTTTCTTGAGTGGTCTACCGGGAAATATTTGGATGTACCGGTGAGTCAATACGCTTTTGGTCAGAACCTAATTGTCTGTTTGCAATAATCGGAAAGATAATTTGTAATCACCCTGTATAAAAATAATGCTTATGATTCACATATTCAAAACTCAGTAAACATCTATTCACCGGTCCTTTCAAGCAGTTAATAACTCATTTGCAAAAGCAGGTAAATATACAGCTAGGAATAAAGCCTATATAATAGGCTACGACTGTTCCTAACGCTCTGACGTCATTCAGTACTTACAGGGGCGTCTGCTTTTATCCGGTGGATAAAATTGAAATTAAGCTCACCGCTATTGCGCGATACGTAAAGTCAAGGAGAAATACCGGAAAATAAAATAAAGTTAGTAAAACAAACGACTTCATCTGTGGCAACAAACACGTGCTTGAAACCCTGTCTGCGACGTTTGTTCTGTTATTTAAGTGTTATGCCGTGTTTTATTTCATTTTCTTTTCATTACAGAGTAATTTCATAAAAAGGAATCAACGTTATTTTATCTCATTAAAAGGTAGAAAAAAATTGTAAGAATGTAACTGCAGGCGTAATTTTGATTCAATCACAGCTTTTTCACTCGTGCAAGGCACGGGCTGTGAGCTAGTTAAATTAAATAAAAAAACAACAGTAGAAATACTTACCATCGTGTATCGTTAATCTCTTCGACATGTTTGGAATTGTAACGATGTGTGGGACTACTTCTTCCTGGAAGTCATTGGACCGGGGCTCTGTAACCTTATGGCTCATTAATATTTCTCCAAGGCTTCCAGTGATTGGCTGCACGTGCACTGCTTGGTTTGGCAGAATTAAAATGCCTCTCTAAATAAAAGACAATAAATATTCCGGTCAAATCATAGCATTTATTCATTATACTTCATCATGTAAGTAACTGGATCTTCAATTTCAAGAATTTTCACTTTGACTGATTCAGTATTTCCTACCTCAGTTTTTTTCTTGGTCTTCATTTTGAGCAAAAATACAGGGTGATTCACTCGGGACTGAACACTTAATACAAGGTGATTCACTCGGGACTGAATACTTAATACAGGGTGATTCACTCGGGACTGAACACTTAATACAGGGTGATTCACTCGGGACTCAACACTTAATACAGGGGGATTCACTCGGGACTCAACACTTAATACAGGGTGATTCACTCGGGACTGAATACTTAATACAGGGTGATTCACTCGGGACTCAACACTTAATACAGGGTGATTCACTCGAGACTCAACACTTAATACAGGGTGATTCACTCGGGACTGAATACTTAATACAGGGTGATTCACTCGGGACTGAACACTTCATACAAGATGATTCACTCGGGACTGAACACTTCATACAAGGTGATTCACTCGGGACTGAACAGTTAATACAGGGAGATTCACTCGGGACTGAACACTTAATACAGGGTGACTCACTCGGGACTGAACACTTAATACAGGGTGATTCACTCGGGACTGAATACTTAATACAGGGTGATTCACTCGGGACTGAACACTTAATACAGGGTGAAAGGTGATTCACTCGGGACTGAACACTTCATACAAGGTGATTCACTCGGGACTGAACAGTTAATACAGGGAGATTCACTCGGGACTGAACACTTAATACAGGGTGACTCACTCGGGACTGAACACTTAATACAGGGTGATTCACTCGGGACTGAATACTTAATACAGGGTGATTCACTCGGGATTGAACACTTAATACAGGGTGATTCGCTTGGGACTGAACACTTAATACAGGGTGATTCACTCGGGACTGAACACTTAACACAGGGTGATTCGCTCGGGACTGAACACTTAATACAGGGTGATTCACTCGGGACTGAATACTTAATACAGGGTGATTCACTCTGGACTGAACACTTATGTTTTTAATTAACTCACGATTGCAAAGGCACATTTGAATGAAATTACTGTAAAATATTCCTTGCTCCATGACAACAAGTTAGTAAAACCATGCAATGCATTGATTATGACACGCTTTCCAACATACCAGAAATCATTACTCAAGTTGTGAGGATAATGGCTGTGGAATAAATCTTGCTCCTGTGCCCTGACCTTTGACCCCATTTCAATTATATTACAACAGAACCGGTTCCGTGTATCTCCGAAACAACATACTAAAGTTTTGTCGCAATCAAAGCATTTTTACGTAAGTTATGACGCATAAAGGCAATGGAATGAATCCCGCTCCCATGTCCTCACCTTTTATTCCATTTCGTCTATTTTCAATACGGTTCGTCCCCAGATGGTTTTCTATCACATACTACAATTTCCTCGAAATCGAATAATTTTTACACGAGTTATCGTGCGGACGGGCAGACGGAAAAAGCTGGAACATATACGCTTCTTCAACTTAAGGTTGGAAAGCGTAAAAAAACAAGTTAGTAAAATCATGAGATGCATTGATTATGATACGCTTTCCAACATACCAGAAATCATTACTCAAGTTATTTACTCAAATTATGAGGATAATTGCTGAAGAATAAATCTCGCTCCTATGACCTGACCTTTGACCCCATTTCGATGATATTCAACAGAACCGGTAAAGTATACTTCCGGAACAACATGATAACGTTTTGTCGCAATCAAAGCATTTTTACGTAAGTTATAACGCATAAAGGCGATAGAATGAATCCCGATCCTATGTCCTGACATTTGACCCCATTTCACCCACTTTCAATAGGGTTCGTCCCCAGGTGGTCCCCTACGACATACTAAAATATCATTGAAATCGAACCATATTTACGAAAGTTATGACGCATAAGGGCGATGGAATGGATCCCGCTCCTATGTCGTGACCTTTAACCCCATTTCGTCCATTTTCAATAGGGTTCGTCCCCAGTGGGGCCCTACCACATACTAAAATTTCATCGAAATCGAACCATTTTTAGGCGAGTTATCGTGCGGACGGACGGACAAAGCTGGAGCATATACTCTTCTTCAACCTACGTTTGGAAAGCGTAAAAAGGAATGCGTCATGGAAAATACTGGAAGTGCCTACTGCCAGCGTCCAAGCACATATTCACCTGACCCTGCATACTGGCGAATGTACGATGTAGCGTAGCGACGTCGCGTCGATGGCAGCAAATTTCACGTGTGGTGTTGTCTTTCAGTTCCGCAATCGACTTTGGCTTGTTGGCATAACCGGCCACAAGTCTCTCGACAGACACCTTAGATTTCTATGAAACAGCTGTTAATCTTCGCCTGTTTGGCTGGTCTTTGACATGTCGAATGCGATCGTGCAATCTCTTGGGATGTCCGCCGAATAGATGTTCGTGGGTATGCCAATAACCGCTGCTTCACATCCTCTATTGTGTCCTCCGCCATCTTGGGTCGTCCGCCCGAATGCGGATCCACCGAGCTTCCTGTTCTCTCTAGCTTCTTCGCTGATTTCAAAATGGTGGCTTTGGTGTGTGGTTTACGCTCACCAAATTTCTTCAGAAACTCCTTCTGATATTGTTTGAAGAAACTGGTTACCCAGTGCTGAGGCACAATGAACACACGCTCTTCAATTGAGTACGCAATCTTCATTCGACCTCTTCGCTTAAACTGTCTGTGGATACACGCTATTCCCCCACCACTACTAGACAGATGGGGCGTCAGTGTGGTGGCAGCCAGTTGCCGGGGAGACATTTTATTCACAGGTAACGCATGTCCACTGCTTCGTCAGGGAATAAAGAACTGCTCCGTTCGGGTTTCACGCTCATCATATATTCCCCATCTCATACACTGAGTGGCCACTTTATTATGACCACCTGACAGTTTTAAGCAAATGAGCTATGGCTTCACGTTGTTTCCACCAGAGGGCGAGGCTAGTATAAAAAAGAAAAGCTTAGTGCTTGCGACAATAGTAGAAGGGAATTTTGGGTGACGAGAAGGGTAAAAAATGCGTTTTGACGGACTTTCAACGTGGGATGATTGTAGGAGCTCTGAGCCATGGAGCGAGTATCACCGAAACCGCCGCATTCGTGAAATGGTCCAGAGCAACTGTTGTTAAAGTGTTTAAAAACTGGACTATCAGCCAAAAAACTGGGTCTCTACGAGCAACGTGTGGTCGTCATCGACTAGTGATTTCTCTGGCGGAACGGAGAGTGTCCAGACAGGTAACAGACAACAGAAGGGCAACAGTGCAGAAAATTACAGACCATCTTAATCAAGAATCACCTCAAATGATCTCTGCACGCACTGTTCGCAGTACACTGCATCGGATGGGATATGGCAGCCAAAGGCCTGTTCGAACACTTATGCTGTCTGCAGTTAACAAGAGAAAACGTCTCCAGTTCGCACAGGAGCACAAGGATTGGGCAGTCGATACTTGTAAACAAATTATGTGGTCCGATGAATCACGTTTTCAGTTGCACCATGCCGACGGCCGAGTGAGAATTTGATGGAAACAGCACGAAAGCATGTACCCCAAATGCATTGCCACAACCCTTCAAGCTGGTGGAGGCAACGTTATGGTTTGGGGAATATTTTCCTTGCATGCTTTGGACCCTTTGATTCGTGTTGATCAACGTCTGACTGGCACATTATATCTAAACATCGTTGCGGACTAAGTGAATCCTGTCATGTGGATGGTTTATCCCAATGGCGATGGCTATTTTCAACAAGATAATGCGTCCTGCCATAGTGCTCGTATTGTACAGGATTGGTTTCAGGAACATGACGATGAGTTTACTTTGCTTAGGTCGCCCCCACGGTTTCCAGATCTCAACCCCATTGAGAATTTGTGGGATGAAGTTGAACGAGCCATCAGACAGCTGAATCTACAACCCTGCAATCCCACACTCCTGGAAAATGCTATTCATCAAGCATGGTCTCAGATCCCACAAACCAGCTATCAACATCTCGTAGAGTCCATGCCACGAAGAATCGACGCAGTATTAAAGGCAAAAGGTGGCCCAACGAAGTACTGAGGGGTGGTCATAATAAAGTGGCCGCTCAGTGTATATTCCACATAATAAGTGTTCAGTCCCGTTCTGTGTTGTATTTAGTATATCTTTTAGAATACTACGTAAAAAAATTTCTTATACTATTTTTTTTCTCTTTTTCGCCACAGACACGATAATTGTGTGTCAAGGAGACGAGAGCAAGCTTTTCTAATATGGGGAAAGAGCGAGACTTGAATTTACGCTCTTTCGAGTTAAAAAGTTCCACCCTTTCACTCAAATAAATAATGCGCAGTTTTTACTTTCTCATACCTCCATTAAAGAAAAAGATTATGATTTTGAAACTTACACTTCCAGTTTTTGTATAATTTTGCTAGAAATGTGAAAACTATTTGAATACCCAAGGACCAACATTTGTGTATATCGCGAACTGCGTCCCGTAGAAATGCAAAATAAAAAACAAACCAGCAATGAGTATTACAAATCAGCTAGAAGCCGACCTAACAGATTTGACCTAACCAAATTTGCAACACACACGGAAAAAAAAGGAAAAAAGCAAACGCCGAATGATCGTGGAAAAAATTATTTTAATTTTTGGCATATAATGTAGATTGATTTTCAAGTTTTTTTCTTAAATCTACAGCAATCACACAAAATATCTTTCTAAGGGCCTCACACCCTAAAACTTTAAGGAAAAATAGCAATAAACACAAAGAATTCGATAAAAAATTGCCTTTGAAACGTTAACCACAAAGAAAATTTTAAAATGAAAAAAAAAATACAATTTTGATTGAAATGGAAAAATGGACATCCAAGTATACAGACGATAAATTTTATTTTAAATAAATGAAGATGACATGAATTTGACTTAAACTCAAACGAGCTATATAAAACGGGCCACAGTGCAAGAAATCACTCGGCAATTTAACTTTGGTGCACAAAAACGTGTTAAATATATAGTCAACGTAACAATAAGAAGTTGCTTTCGGAGTAAATTCCGTTCAAGTTCAAACCGTCAAAGATTCTGCCGAAGAGTAAAAAAGATTAATTAGCTCTTCATCGCTACTGCGTGTTCGGAAAGGGGACGTGGATTAGGCACACACGCATTTTGTTTTACATACCTCTAACCCCTGTTTCGGAAAATTCCTTTCGTGAATATGAGAGGTGCACATTTCACAGAATGGGTTACTCTGCACCCTCGTTAGTTGCGCGGAATGCTGTATGCGCAGTGGCTTCGCGAAGGTGACTGGCGCCTTGGGATAAGATATACACTAATGTTTGTGAAAATTGGTAACACCATGAAAGACTGCTAGTATTACCTGAAACTTACACGATATGTTCAACAGATTGGGACCTGCAAATGATTAAAATGTCAGTGAAGATGCCCATGCGGTTTCAGAGCAGCTCCTCTGAACTGTCCGGTCTTGGGTATAAAGAGCTGGCTCAAACGAGATGTTGCAATCAGTGAAGAGCCGAAATTGAGTCGAAAGGCGTTTCTTGTGTCTCACTAAGACTGTGGCCGAAGAAGGTTACATTATGAACACTTGACGGTCTTTGAACGAGGAAGCATTTGGGGGATGAGAGAAGCTGGATTTTCCTACGGCGAAGTTGCCACTGGTACGAGACGAAACACCAGTACAGTAATGCGAGCTTTTCCTTGGCAGACAGGTGAGCATGGAAAACCGGGAAATGGACCTCAAAATTGCCCGACTGCACGGGATGACAGACACTTCTACCACATGGCAGTGAGCGATCGCACAGCGACATCCACGGTGTTGGCGCAGCAGTGGATCACAGGTCAGGCATTGTTCTAGAGCACAGTTATACGTCGTCTGCTCAACAAAGGACTTGTCGCTAACGCTCCATTGCTGCGCATTCCTTTGAATCTTAACTACAGACGCCTCAAAAAGCAATGGGGTCTCGAACATAGACATTGGCGCGCTGTTTGGTAACAGGTCATGTTTTCTGACCAGTCACGATACAGCTTCGCGCACCATGATGGTCGAAGGCATCGTAGTGAACGGTACCTTGCTGTATGCATTTTGCAGCATCATGAAGGTCCTACGTCAAGCATCATGGTTTGGAGCATCATTGGGTTCAATTCGCGGTCTCGCCAGATACGAATTGAGGGAGCTCTCAACATTCAGCGATATATCACGGATGTTTTAGAGGCAGAGGTGATACCCTTCTTTAAGGGTTATCCTGGTGGTTTACTCCAGAAGGACGTGGTTGGTCACATGTTGGCCGGAATGTCCAAGACCTGTTCCATGCACGGCAGATACCGCTTCTCCCCTGGCCTGCACGTTCGTCGGATATGTCCCCTATCGAACATATCTGGGACATGGTAGCTAAGCGTCAGGTCCGTCAATGGCGTCCGCCAGTCACCACAAATGAACTCTGGTCTCGCATGGAAACAACCTGGGAGGCTATTCCCCAAAACGATATCAAAAACCTCTTCCATTAAATTCCACGCCGTGTGGAGACTTATTGTTGCTCACAGTGGCTTCACACGATACTGAGCTTTGAAGCGAAAAAAATATTGTATGGCTCAACAAATGTAATCCGTTATCTGCTGTAACATGAGGAACCTGTGTTATAAATTTCATTTTAATAGCGCGATTCTCTCTGAAAGTGAAAATCTGTGAAAATGCGGAAGTTATGAAACAATGGGAACTTTTAGAAACGGAAATGTAGTTATAAGACCGGAAATTTTGCTGCACATTATTTTCAGGAATTTCCCTTGAATTCACACCACTTATTTTTTTACAATGTAAGCAAGGCATTCTTGAATATTGATGGTATCACGTCTTCTATATATCCAAAACACTGCTTTTTCATGGTTCTACGTCAATTCGTCGCGTGCGTCAATTCGTCGACCGCGTCAATTCGTCGACTGCGACGATTCGTCGCACGTCAATTCGTCGCGCGTCAATTCGTCGCCTACGTCAATTCGTCGCGCGTCAATTCGTCGACTGCGTCAATTCGTCGCGCGTTAATTCGTCGCGCGTCAATTCGTCGACTGCGTCAATTCGTCGCGGACAAATTCGTCGACTACGTCAATTCGTCGACTACGTCAATTCGTCGCGTTTACATTTCAAAATTGCCTTTATTCTTCTGTAAAATAACATTTCTATGTACATGACAATGGAATTCTGCCAATAAATACAGCGGTATATACATCAGCTGGAAAGTTCCAGTGAAACGTAAAACAAAATATTGTTAAAATCATAAAAAAAACTTATTTCGCCACGTAGGGCGAAGGAGAGGTAGACAATAAAGCACGAGCGATACAAACGAAAATGTTTACCTACAGTATTTTAGACAGGGCAAGACATGATTCTATACTATGCACAAAATTCCAATTAAGCATTACTACCATACTAAAGATTAAACATTAGGTACTAATTCACAGAAATGCAACAGTGATGCTACATTCAAAATTTACAACATATGTACAGAAGTATTCAGTGACAAGGGGAAATAACGCTAAATGTACTCAGAAGGGCATCTTGTTACATTAAATTATACACAGTGACTAAAATTTTAAAAAATATTCAACAAAATGAAGGGGACATTGCGTGGGCAGTAAACTGTGCAGAAGGATGAATTATATACAACAACATAAAACCCAACATTATCGAAGAGAACATGGGAAACATGGTGAGCTATCTTCAATGGCACATTAAAACAGAAAAATCACAAATAGCGAAGCACCAAAATTAATACGTAAAAACATGATTTGTTACAGTGAACGTGGGCGACAACAAAAATCCCACTTATAGGTTGAGATGTAACTGCAAATTGTGGATATGGAACCACCCAGCCGATTGGGCCCAAGTGGATTGAAAAACGCTATCGGTGTTTGTTGAGGCAGCACGAGAGTGCTCCATTTGGAGGCGAGTGGTTAACCGTGCTAGGAAGCGTCTCCGAATGATAGCACTTGCCTCCTGAGGAGGTGGAATAAGAGCAGGGAAGCGTTGTTGAAGATGGAAAGCATAGACAGTGAACTTCACAAGAAGAAAAATATAACGGCACACAGGAGGCAAGTGAGTAGGTGGATGCTTTGTTTGGAGTAGCCAAGCATATGCAAGAAATGGTAACGATCGAGCACAAATTCGATCAGCAAGACGAAATGCTGTGTTTAGGACTGGCAGGAGAACGGGGCAGAATAGGTATTGATGCAGATTTTGGTTACATACAAAACGAATGCAGGAAAACGTACGATTTCGAACGTCTTGCTCCTTGATCAAATTTATAAAGTTTGGACACGCAGACAGGATAGGAATATTACGTTTTTCTTTGGCACTAAAAATATTAGACGGTAAACGGTTTTTGGAACGGGGCAGGGTCCGGTTGGACAGAGCCCCCCATATACAAAATTTTCGTAAAATCTAGTTTTCATTTCAGAACAATCAAATTTGGTATCATGAAACTCTAACTTAGACGCTAGACGGTTTTTGGAAGGGGTTGGAGCCCCCCCCCCCCTTATAAAAAATTTCGTAAAATCGACAGTTTTTATCTTAGAACCACTAAATTTGGTATACTATCTTATGGTACTCCAACTTAGACGGCAGACCGTTTTTGGAACGGGTCAAGGCCCGGGGGTGAGAGCCTCCTCCCCCTCCCCACATACAAAATTTTCTTAAAAACTACAGTTTTCAATTCAGAACCACCTAATCTGGTATACTATCTCATGGTACTCTAACTTAGACGCTAGACGGTTTTTGGAAGGGGTTGGAGCCCGGAGGGTTAGACCCCCCCCCCCCCGAATAAACACTTTTTCGTAAAATCTACAGTTTTCAATTTAGAACCACCAAATTTGGTATACTATCTCATGGTACTCTAACTTAGACGCTAGACGGTTTTTGGAAGGGGTTGGAGCCCTGGGGGTTAGACCCCCCCCGAATAAACACTTTTTCGTAAAATCTACAGTTTTCAATTTAGAACCACCGAATTTGGTATACTATCTCATGGTACTCTAACTTAGACGCTAGACGGTTTTTGGAAGGGGTTGGAGCCCGCGGGGTCGGAGCCTCCCCCCCCCTCATAAAAAATTTCGTAAAATCTACAGTTTTCATCTTAGAACCACCAAATTTGGTATACTATCTTATGGTACTCTAACTTAGACGGCAGACCGTTTTTGGAACGGGTCAAGGCCCGGGGGGTCAGAGCCCCCCACATACAAAATTTTCTTAAAAACTACAGTTTTCAATTCAGAACCACCTAATCTGGTATACTATCTCATGGTACTCTAACTTAGACGCTAGACGGTTTTGGAAGGGGTTGGAACCCGGGGTCAGACCCCCCCCGAATAGACACTTTTTCGTAAAATCTACAGTTTTCAATTTAGAACCACCAATTTTGGTATACTATCTCATGGTACTCTAACTTAGACGCTAGACGGTTTTTGGAAGTTTTCAATTTAGAACCACCAAATTTGGTATACTATCTCATGGTACTCTAACTTAGACGCTAGACGGTTTTTGGCGGAGTGATCTAGGCGCTGGCTTCTGACCACTTGTCGAGAAGGATCCTGGTTCAAATCTCGGTGAATCATGGACGTTGTGCTTGACTTCTGGCACTGGCTGTCCCCCTTCCCAGGAACCAGTGGCCCAAAATTGGGAATGTCCGACTGCTTATAGCCCACTGAATTGATCACGGTGGTCGTTAACCCCCCCCCCCCCCCAAGATTGCGACGTGTCCATTGCTATTTGTTGTGGACCGTACAAAAAGTATGTTTTTGATATCAAAGTGTCCACTTCCATGTAGGCTGGCCATAAAATGTTAGGGGACCGTACAAAATTGCACTTTTGTTTTCACCTTGTCAGCGCTTCGGTATATGGTTGAAGTATACGTACATATAGTTGGGCCATTTCAGCACGTAGTTTGGTTTATATAGAAAATCAAGATAATGTTACATTTTTACTCAGCTACAACACATTAATCCCAAAGGCTATTTGTTGAAATCTTTAATCCGCCGTGCTCATATTCACAACGTTAACATAACATGTCAAGTTATTAATGTTGCAGTTTTATCCTGTCACAAAACTTTAGTTACAAGACCTTAGGCGTAAACGTTTTTTAGGAATTTTTAGTCCGACGTATTCATAAGGTTTCGATAACATGCCAAGGTTATGGTACTGCGTTTTGACTGAGGCACAAAAATTAATAAACAGGCCTTAAGCCTTTTTATCAGTTTTCAATGAACCGTGCTCATATACATAAAATTTTCAGAGAAAGTCAAGTTTACTGTGTTGCGCGTACAAAACTATAAACAGCCATTAACTTTCACCCGCTAAACTTGGTGATTCCTCAATTCATCCATTAACAAGTCTTTTAAGTGATTGTATGCTATGGTCATATTTATAATGTTTGATGACAAGTCAGGTTAATGATGTTGCACTTATTAAAGACTTAAAAAGGTGTAGAGGCTAGTAATTATTATTTAAAGTCTAAGTAAAAGCTCATTTTTAACTTGACTCGTCATGAAATCCTTGTGAATATGGCATTTATTTTATTTTGTACATTTTACAAAGCGTATGCATTTTTTTTTGGCATTTGTTTTATTTTGTGTTGTACTTGTTACATAGCGTTTCGCATTTTTGTAATGCTTGTGACTTGTGATTGTATTTTGAATTTTTATTTGTTTCACATTTTGAATTTTTATATGTTTCACATTTTGGATTACTTTTTGACATTTTATGTTTTTGACATGCTATTTTGAAAATTTTGACTTTTTTAATTTTGCGTTGTGTTTTACATTCTTGCATCTTCGGCGGAATTACCTTCTTGAAAAATTCAAATACAAGTTAGTAAAAGGTATAATTCAATTAGTGAGAAATACCAGCACATTTTAGTAAAGGGTAGAATTATATGAAATTCCTCTTAAAATGTCCAGCATGTTAACATTGTCTCTGTGCACCAAAGAAGTTCGAATTCCTTTTTATCTTGCCAGCGTTTCTCTTCTGGGTGGATTTGTTGGAATCTGTGCTATCACTCTTTCGATTTTAGCCATAGTTGTTCTCTGCTCTTTCGCAATTTCACTGATTATTTCGTACAGTCACAGTTTTCTCTCCCAGAATTGTATTCCAGCGTCTGTCTAATCTTTCAAGTTCGTTTTGTGTTCTGGGAAAGCCAAATAAATTGTTTTCACTAACTGACCAAATTGTTGGCGGGAACAGCGGAGGGCTTCTGCTTGGATTGTTTCTTCTGCTTCCACGAAATTTTCCAAGAACATAATTTTCCTCAAAACCACTGAACTACAGAATCTGCATATGCTAGTAAAATTGATTTCACTTCTTCAAAAGCAGCTGGAATTTCATCAGATGAAAAAAATGCGAGTGCTTGCAAATGTCTGACTTTGAGAGCAAACTCACTGTTTTCCTTATATTCCAAGGCTATGCCAGAGGATGGATATTCCTCAGCACATTTTTTCCGAGATGAAACCAACAACATTTGTGTGTGCTGCTTCCAAATTCCTTTTAGCAGCATTATAACGGTAGCTATTTCAAAATCTATTATTATGCGTATATTGTGGTGCAAGCTGAATATCATAGTCTGATGCATAGTCTTGTAAATCCTACAAAAATACTTTATAATATATTATATTATTTATACTTGCTGGAAAGTAACCCATAAACTAGTGGGACAAGTCTGTGCATAACTGGATTCGTTTCAACCATAGCATGAATGGAACATAATTGCCTAAAAAGGGTTGGACAAGTTTCAAATGTCCCATCCATAATCCAGAGGGGTGCTTCTTTAAGCTTTCGTAAATTATTCTCTGTTAAAAATAAAATAATTCTTTGATGTCCAAATGCGCTATCTCTGCCAAGAAATTTTGCACCATCTTCTCCTGTAAATTTATTGGGGCATCGATCCGTTCTGAAGTCGTAGGCTCCGCAGGCATGTCTTGGCATGTCTTCTTTTTTACAACTTGCCTTAGTGCATCCATATTAGGCATGTAAGCTGCATTTACTGTAGCCATTGACGTTGTCACGGTTTGAATAATTTGTGCAGGGGGCTTCGTCCGTATTTCTCGCTCGTTCTTTTATTTGCGCTCTTGCAACAGCAACATCACTTTTCTCCGGTCTTGGAGCATGATTATGTGGTTTCTCATTGCGCATCCTGTGTTCATATCCAATAAGAATAGTACTAGCAAAGCCAGTACAATTTCCATAATTTCTTTCAATACAGTGACAATACCGTAAATCACCTCGCACTCTGTTATGGCAAGATAAATACCCTTTCCATTTCAGCAAATCATTTTCTTTTGTGAGTTAACTATTTATGTTGCATTCTTCATCTGCATAGTGCCTTCGGAAAACAATGCACTTTCTCTTTCCAAAATATTTAGAATGATATATTTCCACTATTATCACTTGACAACGCACAACAAAGGTTTCAACAAGCACGTTCTCTGTTCTCCAGTCAACTACGAACTAATGAGCAACCATTCAATAAAACACTCAGAATACAGACAATCACGTGAAGCTTGTTCCTCCAGTTAGGGTTTAAGCGAAGTTCAAGATTTTCGTA
Organism: Macrothele yani; assembly: GCA_039090855.1. NCBI lineage: Eukaryota > Metazoa > Arthropoda > Arachnida > Araneae > Macrothelidae > Macrothele > Macrothele yani. The sequence continues at coordinate 26,206,762 of CM076993.1, forward strand.
CCTGCGGTCACAAGAAGTGGTTAATTTTAAGGATCAGCATCTTATCTTTTGTTTTTCCAAAACGCAGAGATACATGTATTTTACAGCTGGGACGCTCCAGGCGGGGATCAACAGATGCGAAGAACCCGGGAGCCAGGTTCCGGTGGCGGGCAGCAGGCGCGGACTGGGCAGCTGTACTCTGGGCCGGTAGGCGTCATGCTAATTCTCAAAAATAAATTCAATTTTTTGTGTTGCACCATGCGTATGAAAGAAAATTGTTATACTGAAAAGACAATTTGTTTACCCCGTAACATATTAAACGAAACCTACGTCCCTACGTGCCAAATGATCTGCAAGCCAAACACAGTTTTTCATGCAACACCTTCTCCCGACTTTCTAAGTTCAGATCTGTCTCGTTCGACTTATTTCCTGTACCGCCCCTCTCTTTCGCTAATTGCAGTTAATTGCCGTGAAATTGGTGTTTTACGTTGGGGTGTATTGCCGCCTGTCCCTGAAGACTATAGTGAAATCGGTGAACCCCAGGGGAAAAGTATTCCATCAAAAGCAACAGAAATCCAATGCGAGAGCAAAACTTTGTTCGTTGGCATTACATCCAAGCAATTTAGGCGAAGTAGGAAGTGTGTTTTTCTACTACGACACCAGAAGATTGTCGCGAATGCTCAGGCAATTACGATACAGATGTGTCCTTAAGACTTCTCTTTCAAGACGTCCAAAGGCCGGCACTAGGGAATGGGGAGGGTTACAGTGCGGATGATCTTTTTTGTTGCAGTTAGAAATTCTTAAACTCATTCTTCCTAAAAACTTTGCCTGGTTACCAGTAAGTACTGTCTCATGCCTCAACCATTGCACAGATTTGTTGTTTTTGTTTTCATTCTTTGAGTTAACAGCGGGAAAATATCTGAACTGCGTTGTTTCAGTTGGAAATATTTTTTTTACTTCAGCAACAGGGCTTCACGTATAATTGCAAAATACTTCGATAGAATAAACATACCTTACATAAAGAGTTTGCACGAGAAAATAGATTAATAATAAGGAAAATATTCTAAAACCAAAAAAAGAAATTGCGGAACCGAAAAAGCTAGGTAGAGGAAACAAAAGGCTCTAAGAAAACGTTCGTATTTAAAGAAACCTGTAGTCGCTTAATGAGTAAGTGGTATACCTCAATACAAAATCATGTGCTGTATTTGAAAAAAAATTAGAAGCAAGTAGGCATCGTGACTGTCCCCAGTTTCCCCTTTTCATCCTGTCGACATTACAACTACCACAGAAAAGAAAATAACAAAAAATAACAAAAACACCCATACAAAGTAAAATGTCCAAAACATAAAAAGAAGTAACCACACAAAATGAAATGCCCAAAACATTAAAAAAACTGCAACCACACGAAACAAAATACCCAAAACATGGTAAGAAATTCTGTTGAAAGCACAATGAAGGTATACGATAGGAGAAATATATGTTTTAAAACTTAATACAAGTGTCAAAACTGAAATAAAAAGAAAGAAAAAAGAAATATTCCAAATTTCATTGTTACTTTAGATATTTTGACCTGTTGACATTTCGTAAATTGTACCTGCACTCGGTCAAAAAATATTACTTACAAGGACTGTTTAGTAACTTTTAATCGCTGTGGTCGTATTTATAAGGTTTGCATAACAAATCAAGTTAATAATGTTGCGCTTTCACTTACCGTCTCCCGCTAAGTTAGAGTTTCAAGTGACACAAAATTTGGTGGTTCTGAATTGAAAAATAAAAATTTTAAGAAAATTTTGTATGTGGGGGGATCTTATCCCCGGGCCTTGACCCGTTCCAAAAACCTTCTACCGTATGAGTTAGAGTACCATGAGATAATATACAAAATTTGGTGGTTCTAAATTGAAAACTATAGATTTTACGAAAGTTTGTGTGTAGGGGGGGGGTAACCACCCTTGCCCCGACCCGTTCTGAAAACCGTCTACCGTTTAATTTAGAACACCATTATATAGTATACCAAATTTGGTAGCTCTAAATTGAAAACTTTAGTTTTTACGAAAAATATTTATGGGCGGAGGGGCTCTGACCCCGTGCCCGACCCGTTCCAAAAACCATCTACCGTCTAAGTTAGAGTACCATGAGAGAGTATGCCAAATTTGGTGGTTCTAAATTGAAAACTGTAGATTTTACGCGGCATTTTATGGGGGGGGGGCTTTACCCCCCGGGCTCCAACTCCTTCCAAAAACGGTCTACTGTCTAAGTTAGAATACCATGAAATAGTATACCAAATTTGGTGGTTCTAAATTGAAAACTAGATTTTACGAAAAAGTTTTTATTCGGAGGGTGGTCTGACCCCCGGGCTCCAACCCATTATAAAACCCGTCTGGCGTCTAAGTTAGAGTACCATGAGATAGTATACCAGATTAGTTGGTTCTGAATTGAAAACTGTAGTTTTTAAGAAAATTTTGTATGTGGGGGCTCTGACCCCCGGGGCCTTGACCCGTTCCAAAAACGGTCTGCCGTCTAAGTTAGAGTACCATAAGATAGTATACCAAATTTGGTGGTTCTAAGATGAAAACTGTAGATTTTACGAAATTTTTATGAAGGGGGTCTGACCCCTGGGGCTCCAACCCCTTCTAAAACCATCTAGCGTCTAAGTTAGAGTACCATGAGATAGTATACCAGATTAGGTGGTTCTGAATTGAAAACTGTAGTTTTTAAGAAAATTTTATATGTGGGGGCTCTGACCCCCGGGCCTTGACCCGTTCCAAAAACGGTCTGCCGTCTAAGTTAGAGTACCATAAGATAGTATACCAAATTTGGTGGTTCTAATATGAAAACTGTAGATTTTACGAAATTTTTATGAGGGGGGCCGACCCCCGGGCTGCAACCCCTTCAAAAAACCTTCTAGCGTCTAAGATAGAGTACCATGAGATAGTATACCAAATTTGGTGGTTCTAAATTGAAAACTGGAGACCTCTTTCTTCCCTGTTTCTATCTCCAACCATTACTCTTGCTAACGAATATCTTCTTCTTCGCACAGCGCTTTGGAGCCTCTTTCCACTCCTCGCTTCACCTGATGGTCTCTTCTCGGTCCCCTCTGCTCCTCTTTCCCTACCGTTCTTTCTCCTCATTCGTAGCTCCCCGGTTCTAGTTACTTCTCTCTCCTCCTCTTCTCTTTATTGGCTTCTTCTTTCCCCTCCCGCACTTCCACTTTCTGTTCATTCTGCTCCTCCTTCTCTTCTCCCCGCCATCTGGACAGCATCTACCTCTGCCCTTTCCTCCCCTCTTGAACTCAATGTCCATTGGCAATTTCTTCACCTTCGTCTCCCCGCCCCATCAGTACTGTTTCGCATGACCCTTCTCACCTCTCCGCAGTGCTCCTTTTGCCCTGAAGTCAGCGACGTCCAACATCAATACCTATTCTGCCCCGTTCTCCTGCCAGTCCTAAACACAGCATTTCGTCTTGCTGATCGAATTTGTGCTCGATCGTTACCATTTCTTGCATATGCTTGGCTACTCCAAACAAAGCATCCACCTACTCACTTGCCTCCTGTGTGCCGTTACATTTTTCTTCTTGTGAAGTTCACTGTCTATGCTTTCCATCTTCAACAACGCTTCCTGCTCTTATTCCACCTCCTCAGGAGGCAAGTGCTATCATTCGGAGACGCTTCCTAGCACGGTTAACCACTCGCCTCCAAATGGAGCACTCTCGTGCTGCCTCAACAAACACCGATAGCGTTTTTCAATCCACTTGGGCCCAATCGGCTGGGTGGTTCCATATCCACAATTTGCAGTTACATCTCAACCTATAAGTGGGATTTTTTGTTGTCGCCCACGTTCACTGTAACAAATCATGTTTTTACGTATTAATTTTGGTGCTTCGCTATTTGTGATTTTTCTGTTTTAATGTGCCATTGAAGATAGCTCACCATGTTTCCCATGTTCTTTTCGATAATGTTGGGTTTTATGTTGTTGTATATAATTCATCCTTCTGCACAGTTTACTGCCCACACAATGTCCCCTTCATTTTGTTGAATATTTTTTTTAAATTTTAGTCACTGTGTGTATAATTTAATGTAACAAGATGCCCTTCTGAGTACATTTAGCGTTATTTCCCCTTGTCACTGAATACTTCTGTATATATGTTGTAAATTTTGAATGTAGCATCACTGTTGCATTTCTGTGAATTAGTACCTAATGTTTAATCTTTAGTATGGTAGTAATGCTTAATTGGAATTTGTGCATAGTATAGAATCATGTCTTGCCCTGTCTAAAATACTGTAGGTAAACATTTTCGTTTGTATCGCTCGTGCTTTATTGTCTGCCTCTCCTTCGCCCTACGTGGCGAAATAAGTTTTTTTTATGATTTTAACAATATTTTGTTTTACGTTTCACTGGAACTTTCCAGCTGATGTATATACCGCTGTATTTATTGGCAGAATTCCATTGTCATGTACATAGAAATGTTATTTTACAGAAGAATAAAGGCAATTTTGAAATGTAGTATTTACGAAAAAGTTTTTATTCGGGGAGGTCTGACCCCCCGGGCTCCAACCCCTTCCAAAAACCGTCTAGCGTCTGAGTTAGAGTACCATGAGATAGTATACCAGATTAGGTGGTTCTGAATTGAAAACTGTAGTTTTTAAGAAAATTTTTTATGTGGGGGGCTCTGACCCCTCGGGCCATGACCTGTTCCAAAAACGGTCTGCCGACTAAGTTAGAGTACCATAAGATAGTATACCAAATTTGGTGGTTCTAAATTGAAAACTGTAGATTTTACGAAAATTTTGTATATGGGGGGCTCTGTCCAACCGGGCCCTGGCCCGTTCCAAAACCGTTTACCGTCTAATATTTTTAGTGCCAAAGAAAAACGTAATATTCCTATCCTGTCTGCGTGTCCAAACTTTATAAATTTAATCAGGGAGCAAGACGTTCGAAATCGTACGTTTTCCTGCATTCGTGTTGTATGTAACCAAAATCTGTAAACGCGACGAATTGACGTAGTCGACGAATTTGTCCGCGACGAATTGACGCGCGACGAATCGTCGTGGTCGACGAATTGACGCGCGACGAATTGACGCATGCGACGAATTAACGCGCGACGAATTGTCGTAGTCGACGAATTGACGCGCGATGAATTGACGCAGGCGACGAATTGACGTAGTCGACGAATTGACGCACGCGACGAATTGTCGTGACACCCTTTTTCATTCAAAATGTCTCATAGAAACTGGGTGAATTGCAAAACTGGAACCCTAATGCGAAAGAAAATATAGTGATTGACGACTAAACTCAACAAGCCTTCTAACGAAGTGAGTTCAAATAAAATTGAAAAAATCTTCGCGCAGTTGGAGGCTGCCAGGCAGAGCGGGTAGAATCCACTTAAAATCCTAATACGATACTCATTTCCCTATAACCGCAAGATAATGTTACAGAAGCAGAAGCTAAAACGCAGGTTATTCGTAAAATGTGAAAAAGACTTCAGCTTTCCCTGTAATGGTTGCGGTGCTTGGTATTTCTTATATCTCACGCCAGGCTATTTTAAATATAGATTTGGAAAGGTAGCCGTCAATTAGATTTCCAAAACGAATAAAGATTTGTGCCCTTAAACATTCGTCTCTTGTTAACTCCGTTACGTGTTTCGCAACCCTTCGTAGCTCACAGGAAGAAAAACTGGAATTCTAACCTTAAAATTTTGTAATGAAAGCAGATGGTAAATTTAGATTTATAAAAAGTATAGAGTAGAACTTACCAATCCTCCAGTTCCGTCATATCCGCATCTACTGACGGCAGCCACAGAACTTCCGTTGTACCCCAGATAGTGACAGGAGTTAGCAGCCGGAGTGACATCTGTTTCGACATCGTCTGCTACTCGAACAGCGCTAAAAGATGGACTTGTCAGCTGCTGGTTCTTGGTCAGCCGCATGTGAAGATTCTGTCCAAAGATGGATTCACTGTAGATGAAGACATCTTCGTCTTGTGATCTTTGACTTCTTCTATGAAGTGATCCCCCTCTCGCAGGTGGACTACGTTTTCGCATCTGAATATTGACCACTTCATATTTAGGAACTGATAATGGAAAAAAAAAAAAGACATTTATAACTTCAATTCTCAATAATGTTTTTAGCAAACTTTGCATAAATTATGGGCTACGGTCAATGGCTAGTAGAGTTTGACTTTTTCTGCTTCTGCATAAACAGTGTTCACTGAATTGCAAACATCCCTGTCCAAAGTAATTTACAACCAATATTGGCGTGGGCTGTAGGCTAAAAAGGTATAAATAGGAGGTTGGTTGCAAAGCTGCGAGCGTCGTAACGGACGTTATGAGCCAAACTAAAGATTATGAAAGGCTAAATAATGGGCGCATGAAAAGTAGTCCTTTTCGAAAATCGCGATACTTTTGGGTTGCTCGAGGGCCTTCATGAGTAAAGTGTGCCAAGAGTGCTGCCAAAATGGCGGCACAACTGTAAAGGTGGATTCCAAAGCTGAGCGACGGGTGTGTCGCCTTGTACAAGGCAATACGTTTTGCAGTTGAGTTCCCATAACAGTATGGGCCAACTAGAAACAATATCGCGCGAGACTATGAGTTGCATGTTGACTCGGGTAAGCTACAAAGGGAGACCCTCCTACATGCCACCCTCTCCCAACAACAGTACATCAACGTAAACAACTCTTTTGGTGCCATTTTTGTCAGCTCAATGGGCTATAAGCAGTCGCTAGTCGCTAATTTGGGAGTAGTGCCAGCAAAGGGAGCGAGACAGTGCCGTAAGACAAGCACACCATCCGTGCCTCACCCGAGATTCGAACCTAGAAAATATCTGACGAATGATTAAAACCCAGCTCTTCATACCAGTTGAGCGCCCGGGGCGGCTACGGCCTGGCATTGCTTAGCAACGCAAAAACAACTTAGGGGCTAATTTTGCTTTTGAGTTTTTCGTAGATTTATCAGAGTAGAATATTTACCATTAAATTGTAATGTCTGCTAATATTCAAAAGAGAAAACTAGTAAACTGTGGGCTTTTTTCCGACAGGTTGCCAAGGCATCAAGAGTTTCAGAACCAGCTTAGTTAGTGAGGTGTCCCTTTCTAACCCAGATTTCAGGTTCTTCACTCATTCCTTATGCATAGAAAATAAAATCATTTAAAGAAAATTTGTTCTGACAGTATGAAACACTGAAATCAAGTAATTACTGTCTGTATCAATGAAGATAATGCTTTAAGAAAGCATAAAAATATTAATATTGTAGTCTTTTTCCTTTACAAATTAAATCTGTTTTTCAAAAGAGCCAATGTGCTGCCATCTATCTTTAGCATCTGCTTTACATGCTCAGTGTTCCTTTAGAGAAAAAACAAAAATAAATAAAATTTTTGAAATTTTAAATTAATAAAAGGGTTCCAAAGTGTACACACGCAGGCACTTCTGCCAATTTATGCCAAACTTTAGGCTGCAACGTTTTTTCCATAGGCGTCCGACGGAAAAGCGGATAAGCCGGACATTGTTTTATTATATAGATTGTATTTTAATCTAATCTGCACTAAATTTTCCCTCACTTGTCTCCATGGTGCAACATTTCCATATAGTTTTCCCCGAGTAACTCTGCTTCTAAAAGTCCCATTTGAAAACTTCTTTTAGCGCTCGATCGTGTCCGGGATAAAGAATTCTTGGCATACAATTTCTATTTTTTCATAACGGAAAATTCGGCCAAAAGTGGGTGTAAAAGCGTATTTCTGTTTCCATAATATTTGCCAAAGTATCTATGCTTAGAAGCTTTTCTTTTCATTGCGATACCACTTCAGAGGGTAAGATTTTTGAGCATATTTCCTACACAGTTGTTCTCGCTAGACACATACATATCTTAATTTGCGTCTAACAGCCGATTTAAAAAAATATTTTCATGTTGGACAGAGTTCATGTGGGAAAATATTTTGCATGTAACTTCAAATTTTTTCTAACAAACAGTTTTGCACCAGGAAGGAGTATGGGCGTATATTTGCTTACAGTAAATTTGCTTCCGCATCTGCGCGACGAAAAACCAGATAAAAAATTATTTTCCGGTGAAATACCATTCACTACGAAAACATTTCATACGAATTTCCCACCCAAAATAAGTCATAAGTTGACCGTTAGGGGTACAAACGCGTATTCAATTTTTTCGATATCTCTGCTTCTAAAAGTGCGTTTTGAAAAATTGAAAAAAAAATTGTTTTAGCGTCGTATACGTTTCACTGAAGGGAAGATACTGCACATATTCTTGAATTCTTTCATATTGCATAGTTCTAGCGCTAGGTGGTGCCAGCGTATATTACTGTTTTCAAATTATCTCTGCTTCTAAAAGTCTTATTGAAAAATTTCTTTGTGTTCTGGTTGCCATTCACTATAATAAATATTGCAAACTTTGTTCAAATTAAATGATGCATATTTTCCCGTTCGGGAACGCATATACATAACTTTTTTTTACCATCTCTGCTTCTAGAAGTTGTATTGGACTTTTTTTTACCATCTCTGCTTTTAGAAGTTGTTGTTTTCTCTATAATTGTTTTTTTTTTTTTTTGCGTATTTTTTACTTTTTCATAACTCACAGTCCTGATAGTTGCGTGATTCTATATTTCTATCTTCAAGAGTATCTCCGATGATGAAATTCTCATTGAAAAATCATTTCCTTATTGGATAGCCTTCACATCTTGTGCCTATATTACTCCTTTAATAAAGCCCAACTTTCCCGCTAAGGTTCGTAAAATTATAACCTTTACTGCGATATCCCTACATTTAATTGTTCTATTTGAAAAACGCGTTTCGCCCTGGCTATCTTTCGCTGGTAAGATCATTTTGCGTCCAATTTTGTTTTTCATCGTGCTGCACATTTCGGCCACTGGAAGGCGTAAGTAACTTTTTTCAGTTCCAAATATTTTACCAATTTTAGGGATCTGCTTGAATAAATTATCTTGGCAACTGGTTCTATTCACTGGGAAGGACAGTATGAACAACACTGCGTTTTAAATAATGCGTAGTTTTTCTAGCAGGAACAGTATGCACTCATATTTTTCACCGATTTTTCCAAAATCTGCGTTCCGCTTTGGAAAATTATTTTTGTGTCTGAAAGGATTCCAAAGGCATGCTCATTACACCCGAGAATTCGATGTCATCTTCGTCGTTTCCTAGTTCTTCCAGTTTATTTTGGGGTAAATTCTGAAATGAAGTCTTAACTTTTTATTTTTGGAGTTAAGGAATACCATCAGCAACTCTAAGTAATATAAGCAATCTTCCGTCCCTAATGTGGGACCACTGGCTCCAGGGAAGAGAAAGAGCCAGGGCTGTAAGACAAAAACACAACCCCTGCCTCATCTGGTTCTCGAATCTGAGCCCACCTCGGAGGAACGGTCAGAGACCAGCTCTTAGACCACCGAGCCATTGTAGCATGGTGATTTAAGGAAATCATAATGACATTTGCAAATTAGTAGGTAAATTTCCGTTTTCTCTTACCTTCTTCGTGTTTTTGAACTGCGAAATATTTCGCAAGGTCCTCCTTACTCATCAGCTGATGAACATTTGGAAAAACATTTCGCTGAGAATAGAAATGGAAAATATTTTAGTATTTGTAATATACCTAGTCTTACCATAAATACTGTTACAAAGTATTTAATGAAATAACAAAAGAAATTTAAAGATATTTTAATATAGCTGTGATATGACGTAAGTAGTACACTTGTAAATACATGACATCAATCAAATTTCAAAATGGTATCCTTTTGCCTTCACACAGTTCTTCAGTCTCTGTGGCCACTCATCAATAGCTTTATGCAGGGTCTCCACAGGAAAAGCTGCTATTGAGAGTGTTTGATACTGTCGATACTGGGGTGTTTCTTTCTTCAAGCAATGTCCTCCAATGTGACCCACAACTTATAGTCTAATGGGTTGAAGTCTGGTCTGCTTGAAGGCCAATCAGCTGGAGAAGTGAAATCTGGCAAATTCGCCTGAAGCCACTCCTGGGTTGACTTGGCCTTGTAGGCAGGTACGGAATCTGCTGAAAGCTCCACTGTCTGTTTTGGAAGAGGGTGTGACTCACATTTTTTACCACTGTCTCCAAAACCTTGTCCTGGTAGACTTTGGCGGATGTTTTCACTTCTTTCTCACAGAAACGGAGCTCCGTGGTACCCTCTTAGGAGATCCCCACCAGAAGGATGATGGGCCCTCATGATCTTTGGAGCTTTCTCCTGAGATTATCGTGAGGTTGACGTATAAACCTTGCCATTTTAGCGGTTGAAAGCTTCTTCAACAGTGAAACATTTTCCATCAGAGAAAAGGATTTGTCTGTGGCGATTGTCTGCGCAACGCTGCAGTAAACGTTTCGCTTTTAGCACCCTCTGCTGCTTTAGTTGTCGGGTAAGGAAGTGCGCTGAACGGCGCCGGTAAGCTCTCACCTTTAGTTCACTCCGTAGCACGCGTGACATCGACATTTTCGAAATCTTCAGCTCACGAGCCATCACTGCTTGTTATCTTACAGGATTTCGTCGCATACAGGCTGCCACTGCTTTCACCAGGAGAGCAGTCCTCACGGTACACAACTGAACCTTTCAGGGGCTGTCAACAATGGTCCCAGTCTCAAGGAACTTTTCATGATCCGGTAGACAAAAATTCAGCTGATTTTCAGCTTCTTCGGCATGTTGAAAATCTCGGAAGCTGATTTTTCAACTTTGTACAGCGTTATTACAGCAAAACGATTCTCATAATCGCCCCACTCCATGGCAAGTACTTCACGAAACACGTTATCTCATCTGTGACTGAACGTCCAATGATTCACTAGCTGCTTCATGCCTCCTGGCTGGTCGGTGACGTTGCGCACCGCTTGCGCGCCATCTGTCGAACGTTTGTAACAGTATTTATGCTAAGACTGGTTGTAAACAGAAATTTTGTTCTGTGAAAATAAACGTCAATGACAAACCTTATTTTTACAAAAGAAAAACTACACACAAAAAAACTGCTCTTTAAAAACAAAACAAGAAAAACGAAGCACCAAGAAGGAATCAACCAGTCGAGATGAAAATTGGTATGTGCAATATACATGTATAGGAAAGGAAATGGTTGCAGTTCCAGAGCAGGTGTGCCATTTATTCGGATACAACAGTTACACGAGTTGAACAAGTCAGTGCTTTGTAGCGCTACCTCTGGCTCGGGTACAAGTGGTTAACCAACGTGACATAGACGCATATAGTTCACGGATACAGAAATAAATGCCAGATGGTGGCCGAATTGCGAGTCAGTTCGCCATCATTCCGGGATGGGCGTAGGTGGCATCCCATCATGTCTCAAACATGTTCGATCGGTGAAAAGTCGGGAGAATGAGCTGGCCATGGAAGGGTGTCGACATTACGGAGGCATGCCTTGGAGAACCGTGCTATGTGTAGCCGTTCATTATCCTGTTGAAAAATTGTTCCGTGATGCTGCGCCAGGAATGGTAGCACAACAGGTCGTAGCATGTCGTCGACGTACCGTTGAGCCACGAAGGTGATACGGAGGACTACCAAGAGTGGCCAGCTATCGTAAGAAATGACTCCGGAGACAATTACTCCTGATGTGACAGCCGCGTTCCGTTCCACGGTAAAGGCAGGTTCCATGTGCTGGTCGGCTCGTCTCCAGACACGTATGCGCTAATCATCGGCGTCAAGTGCAAACCGTGACTCATCACTGAAGACCGCACGACGCCTCTGGAATCTACGCCACGTTGATCAGGCCCCACACCATTGCATCCGAAGCCGGCGATGCTCGCTGTTTAGTGGCAGGCGGCGGAGTGGCCACTTCGAATGTAGTACTCATGCCGCAAACGTCCTGATGATTCCGTACCTGTAGACGACGCAACATGGTGACGGATTGTTGAGAGCGACGAATTCGGTTCTGTTCGTGTGGCTCTCACAATCGATCGATCTTTGCATTCTGTCGTTGCCCTCGGCCGTCCACTGCCAGCGTGCCTCCAGGTTGTGCCCTCCACGACCCATTGGCGCCAACATCGTCCGATTGCTGCATCGCTCCCACTCAAATGCCTGGCGATACGGCGACTTGGCCAATCGACCTCTCTCAGCTCAATTATACGTCCTCTCAGAAACCCGCTGAACTACTTCTATTGTGCGGATCAGACGTCGACGCATCCTCATAGTCCGTGGAGGTTAATGCAACCGCAATCCGCCGCCACAATTCTCCCTGCGTGCGAGCTTTGCTCTTGATAGACCCTTCTCGATGCGCGGTTCCCATGCGCTGTGGCGAGCCACTATTTATTTTCATTGGTCGTTAGTTTTTGATCATTTACATATTCGATCCTGAGGTACTTGCGTGCGAATTTTCATCAGGATCGAAAGACTTTCTCGGGATGCTTCGACTTTTGTTTTGCAAAGAGTGTAATAAGCAATCTGATTAGCAAGGGAAATCGGTCGATTGCAAATTTTGCAGCAGTAACGACATTCAAAAATAACATTCTTTTTATATTTAGTTAGGTGTCTACACTTTTCAAAGGTTTTGTGGTAGGTTGCATCAAAACGTTGTACTACTTTAACTGTACAACTTTCCGACAAAAAGTTGCACCATTGTGTAATGCAAACAAACCCAACAACATGAAGCAACCTTGCGCCATGACGTTGTATCAAGTCATTAGCACCATGTTGTTTGGCTTTGTTTGCACCACACAATGGTATATCTTTTCTCAGATAGTGGTGAAGCTGGTGTTGTACCACTTTTTGGTGCAACCTAACATAAAAATTTTAACAATGTACAATTGCATGAAATGAATTCAAGATTTTCTTGTAAGTACAACAAAACAAACTGTAACTGAGATCAAACCGGCTTCTTATTCTTTGCATAGGTTCATGGGATAGGCTTAAATCTTTCTTTTTCATCAACTAGCATACAGATTAGACGTTTAATATAATGAAAGGATTTAGACGTTTAATATAATGAAAGGATTTAGACGTTTAATATAATGAAAGGATTTAGACGTTTAATATAATGAAAGGAAGACAATAAAAATTCCATCTCTTTTTTCTTGTTTTTTGTGCAGACGTTTCACTTAAAACACCACTCATCAAAAATTATGGTACTGAAGAAAGTACAAAAAAGAACAGTCCCTTATTAAGTCGTCTGCTAAAAATGCCTGTCAGAACAAAATAAAGCGTGGTTTTATTTATTAACTGAATTTCTCAATTTTATTATGAGAGTTTTGTGTGCGTACGGAACAAAATGCTGTGGCATATTAAATTTTTTCATTGAAATTCTGCGATGTATAACCGCTTAAGGAAAATCAGTTGTACGAGTATAAAATTGAAAAAAATAAATTCATAGAAAAACGCTTGAATATTTTCACATCGTATACGAAGACCCGATAATAAAATATGCATTAATGATTTCTTTGGAAAACATTGGCACCAGAATAGTAAATGACTCAGATTTTCTTCAAGTCAAAAAAGTCGAGTCAAGATTTTTCTGCTCCAGTTTTGAACAATTTTTGTTGAAATTTTATTCTACAAATTAATTACGTCTCTATCGGAAAAAATGGCAGCTCCATGTTATTGTTCTATGCTGTCACTCTTACTTTTTGTTGCTGCTTCTCTTGTAGAGTGTTGAACGAAGAAATAACAAGAAAGCTGACACCGAATTTTCGGTGTCAGCTTTCTTGTTATTTATGCTTATTACACATAAGCATGTCTTTTGAATCCGTTCTGACGCAAATTAAATTTATCAAAGCTATTTAAAGTCAATGGAACCGGTATGGAAAACAATAGATCTGACCAAAGAAAGAAGATTTTCAATCGGGTTTTTAATCCCTCAGATATTGCTGTAAACGGAATCGTGAGCTTACGAACTCTTAGAAACAGAGATATCGACAAAAATAAGATGTGACTTTACGTCCCCTGGTGGGAAAACCGTGCATTATTTAAGGAAGAAAGTATTCTCAAAAGGTTTATCCGTATAAGCGGTATCGGTCGAAGAAAAAAAATTAGTTGAGTTTTCAGGAGCTCAGATTTTGCAACAAATACTTCAGAAGCACAAATTAACACATATGACCCCTGGTGGCTAAACCATTCTTTACCAAACATTAGAAATTATGTGAAAATATTTTCTATCAGGTCTTGTATGCGATACAGGAAGAATTTTTCAAATCAGAGCTTTAGGAGCAGAAATAACGCAGAAAATGCAATTTACCTTTGTGCCCCCTAGCGGAAAGTGTATGATTTACTTGAAAATTTTGAATTTATAGGAAAAACATTTCGCATCGGAAACACTATCGAACAAAGATGGAATTTTTCAAATAGTAATCTTAGAAGTAGAGATATTGACAAAAATAAGATATACATCCACGCCCCATGGAGTAGAAACCATGCATTTTTTCAAGAAGAAAATTTTCCTAAAAGGTTTGTCAACATGAGTACTATCGGTCAACAATCGACGTTTTTTTCAATCGAGAATTTAAAAGCTCTTATATTGCTGCAAATACAACAGAAGCGGAAATTAAGATTTACGCCCCCTGGTGAAACTATTTTTTACAAAAATTAGAAATTATGTGCAAACGATTTCCCATCAGGAGCTGTATCCGGTGCAGAAAGAATTTTTCAAATTATTTAGAAACAGAGATATAGGGAAACGCAATTTGGCGCAACGCCCCCTAGCGGAAAGTCTATGAATTACTGGAAAATTTTGAAATCATATGAAAAACATGTCACACGGAAAACACTATCCAACAAAGAAGGAATTTTTCTAATCGGACTCCTAGAAGTAGAAATATTGATAAAAACAAGATGTACATCTACGCCACCTGGTGGAGAAACTGTGCAATATTTTAAGAAGAAAATATTCCGAAAAGGTTTATCGATGTGAGTGGCATCAGTCCACGAAATAATTTTTAATCGATATTTTAGAAGCTACGATTTTATGGCAAATAAAAAAATTGCCATAAAATCGTAGAAAACACTTTCAGCACGTCTTTTGCAAAAAATAATTTTTACAAAAGACGTGCTAAAAAGTGCTGTCTCCTTTCTCCAGTTTCGGCGACGCTTACATGCTTTGCCAGTTGCCCATTTCTCTTTCCGTAAACTTTGTTTTCATTACATGATGACATTGTAAGAACGCTGTTTGATTTATACATGAATAAAAAAATGAGCATTTTGATGGTCAGCACATCGTTTGTGCGTATCCCATGACTTTTAGCACTTCAGTGCCAAAGTCATGGGATACGTACCTGCTAAGTGACGTCTGCTAGGTAACCCACTGAGATAGTCTAGTAGATTCCGAATCCGTGGTAAAATGAGTTAACTGGTTAAGGAGGTCCGCGTTCGGATAAGTTAACTAAAAATAGAATCACTGTCTTAGGTAGTCCACTGATATAATCTCATATGGTGGATTCGAATCAGAGATCGGATCTTATTGGGCCTATATGACGGCACACCGAAAAGACTAACAAAATTTTGACCCTCACTCAGAATGGTTCAATTGCAGGACATAAGATCACAAGTTCCATTTCGCTTCTTTTGCGTTACACCGGTAGATATCCGAGCTGTGATGATCACCTGAGACGAACCATGTTCGGCTTCACACACCTCCAATATTCTCCACTACCACAGATGCACAGTACTTTCAAAAACGTGACATTAAACCACGGAGCATTTAGTATGCTAGCTTTTTTCTCGCGACGTTTGGGTCCTAGTCTTAGGTGAATCATGTACACCGAAGAGACAAAATGCCATGACAACTTGCCTAATAGGATGTTGGTCCTTCACGTGCCACCAAAAGAGCTCTTACCCGGCGAGGCTTCGACGCTACCAGATTTCTAAAGGTGTCTTGTAGTATCAGGTACCAACATGTTACCAGTAGATCCTTTAACTCTTGTAAGTCATGTGGTTGAGCCGTCGCCCATGGTATTTGCTGTTCCATCACAAACCACAGATCCTCGATTGGATTGATGTCTGGAGAAAATTTGGAGGCCAGGGCAATACCTGGAAGTCTTCCTCATGTTCCGCAAGCCATTCTCGCACAATCCGGGATGTGGGGCATGGAGCCTTATCCTTCTGAAAGAAGGCACTATTAGAGGGGAATACCTTTGTCATGAAAGGATGTACCTGATCGGTAATGATGCTTAGGTAGATGGTAGACGTCATAGCTTCCTGCACCTGAATGACTGGATCCAGCGTTTCCCAGCAGAACATTGCCCAAAGCATTACACTTCCTCCACTGGACCCTTGCCATGAAAGAATGTACCTGGTCTGCAGTAATGTTTAGGTAGATGGTAGACGTCATAGTTTCCTGCACATGAATGACTGGACCCAGGGTTTTCCAGCAGAACATTGCCCAAAGCATTACCCTTTATCCACTGGACCCTTGCCATAGAAGGATGTACCTGGTCTTCAATGATGTTTAGGTAGAAGGTAGACGTCATAGTTTTCTGCACATGAATGACTGGAGCCAGTGTTTTCCAGCAGAACATTGCCCAAAGCATTACACTTTTTCCACCGGACCATTTCCATGAAATGATGTACCTGGTCTGCAATTATGTTTAAGTAGATGGTAGACGTCATAGTTTCCTGCACACGAATGACTGGATCCAGCGTTTCTCAGCAGAGCATTGCCCTTCCTCAACCGGACCCTTGCCATGAAAGGATGTACCTGGTCTGCAATCTTGTTTAGGTAGGTGGTGGACGTCATAGTTTCCTGCACATGAATGACTGGACTCAGAGCTTCCCAGCAGAACATTGCCCAAAGCATTACACTTCCTTCACCAGACCCTTGCCATGAAAGGATTGTACATGGTTTGCAGTGATGTTGAGGTAGATGTTAGACGTCATAGTTTCCTGCACATGAATGACTGGACCCAATGTTTCCCAGCAGAACGTTTCCCAAAGCATTACACTTCCTTCACCGGACCCTTGCCATGAAAGGATGTACCATATCTCAATGATGTTTAGGTAGATGGTAGACATCATAGTTTCCTGCACATGAATGACTGGACCCAGGGTTTTTTAGCAGAATATTGCCCAAAGCATTACACTTTCTTCACCGCCTTGTTTTCGCCCCACGACGCATCCTGGTGACCAAATTTCCACAGGCAAGCGATGCAAACGTAACCGTACGTCTCCATGGTGCAAGAAGAAAGGTTATTCATCAGAGCAGACAACTTTCTTCCAGTCATTAAAGATCCAATTTTGATCCTCGTGTGCCCATTGTAGGCGCTTTCGGCCGTGAGCCGAAGTTAGCATGGGCAATCGGAGAAGCCTGCGGCTACGCAGCCCTACATGCAGCAGGGTGCCGGTTGTGACACATTTCTCTCGTCATCAGCATTCAAATTACCGGTGAGTTGCGCCAGAGTATACCTTCTCTTGGCTCGTTCCATACGAGATAGCTTTCTCTCACCTCTAGCATCGATGAATCGTGGTCGGGAGACACCTTGCCGGCTGCTCATGGTTTCCCTCCTCGGACCACTTTTTGATGGTAATAACCACAGCTGACCGTAAATGCCGCACCCCAGTCTTACCGTATAGGGAAGGCTCTTACCCAGTCCTTCTGGCCATTACGATTTGTCCTTTGTTAAACTCGCTTAAGTCCGCTGCATCCGCAGAACAGGAATAACACTGATAAACAGAGCTCAATGTCAGGTGTTACGTTTCATGATTTTTACACGCGCCGTTGTTTACCTGCAGTTGTTTCTATTTGCTTACAGATGCGCTGGTCACAATGTTTTGGCTCTTCGTTGTATATTACGTTTATTTAACGGTTTTAAATCGTTAGCTTTACTAAAGTCTAGTCAGAAATCACAGACTGCTATTAAACTGAGATAGTTGCAAGTATCAGAAATAGCACATTTATGACCTCGGAAAGCTAAACTTGCCGTTATTTTGTGAATCAAGTTCCGGCTGAATTTTCTTCAGAACTCAAGATGAGCAAAAATATTTGCATAAAGATATTAGAACTTGAAGTTCTACTCCAGCTCTAAATACCTTTGAAGTTATTTTGGTTCACCTTAAGTGCGTAAGATGTGCAAAGTCTCTTCAATTATTTTCTCCGTCTCCTAATTTTAAACAAAAAATTAATATAGTCCTATTAAGAACTATAGGAGAACAGTAAAAAATCAGAACTTATTTTATTCCAAACTGAACTAAATTGCAATGTACTTTTTTTTTTCTAAACACAATACATTTGATAGAAACGTAACTGATTGTTACGAAAAAAAATAAAAGAGAGGTAAATAAATCGTTTTGAAAAAGTAAAAAGGGATAAATAAATCGATAAGAAAAAGTAACAAGAAAGATGACACCGAATTTTCGGGTGTAATAAGCACGTCTTTTGAATCCGTTTTGAAGCAAATTAAATTTATCAAAGCTATTCAAAGTCAATGGAACCGGTATGAAAAACAATAGTAGCTGACGGAAGGCAGAAGTTTTTAATCGGGTTTTTAATCCCTCAGGTATTGCTGTAAACGGAATCGTGTGCTTACGCCCTCTGGTTGAAGACTTGTGCGTTATGAAAAACATGAATTTATATGAGAAACATTTCGCACCGGAAACGCTCTCCAACACACAAATAATTTTTCATATTGATCAAATAATTTTTCTCTTAGAAACAGAGATATCGACAAAAATAAGATGTGACTTTACGTCCCTGGTGGGAAAACTATGCATTATTTTAGGAAGAAAGTATTCTCAAAAGGTTTATCCACATGAGCGGTACTGGTCCAAAAAAAAAAAAAAAAAAAAATTATTCGAGTTTTCAGGAGCCCAGATTTTGCTACCAATACATCAGAAGCACTTATGCCCCCTGGTGGCCAAACCATTCTTTACCAAACATTAGAAATTATGTGAAAAATATTTTCCATCAGGTCTTGTATGCGATACAGGAAGAAATTTTCAAAGCGGAGTTTTAGGAGCAGAAATAACGCAGAAAACGCAATTTACCTTTGTGCGCCCTAGCGGAATGTCTGTGATTTACTTGAAAATTTTGAATTTACAGGGAAAACATTTCGCTTCGGAAACACCATCCAACAAAGAACGAACTTTTAAAATCGGACTCCTAGAAGTGAAGATATTGCCAAAAATAAGATATACATCTACGCCTCCTGGCGTAGAAACCATGCATTATTTCAAGAAGAAAATGTTCCTAAAAGGTTTGTCGACATGAGTAGTATCGGTCAACAAGCGACTTTTTTTGCAATCGAGATTTTAGAAGCTCATATTTTGCTGCAAATGCATCAGAAGCGGAAATTAAGACTTACGCCACCTGGTGGCCAAACCATTTTTTACAAAAATTAGAAATTACGTGCAAAGGATTACCCATCAGGAGCTGCATCCGGTGCAGAAAGCATTTTTCAAATCAGAGATTTAGAAGCAGAGATATAGGTGAAAATGCAATTTACATTTACGCCCCCTAGCGGAAAATCTGTGAATTACATAAAAAATTTAAAATGATAGGAAAACATGTCACACTGGAAACACTATCCAACAAAGAAGGAATTTTTCAAATCGAACTCCTAGAAGTAGAGATATTGATAAAAATAAGTATACATCTACGCCCTCTGGTAGAGAAACTGTGGAATATTTTAAGAAGAAAATATTCCGAAAATGTTTATCGATGTGAGTGTCATCAGTCCACGAAATAATTTTTTCAATCGATGTTTTAGAAGCTCAGATTTTATGGTAAATACATCAGAAGCAAAAATTAACTCTTACGCTCCCTGGTGGCCAAAGTATTCTTTACCAAAATTTTGAAATTTTATACAAAAGATTTTCCATCAGGTGGTGTATCCGCTGAAGAAAAAAGTTTTCAAATCGGAGTTTTACAAGAAGAGTTATTGGGAAAAATTTAATTTATTTTACGCTCCCTAGCGGAAACTCTATGCGTACTTTGAAAAAGTAACTATATCTAAAATACTCTTCGACATAAATGGAATCGAAAGATAAAAGAATTTTTTCAATCGGATGTTTAGAAGCAAATATGTGGAATAAAACGTATTTTTGAATTCGACATCATCTGCATTTATGCCCTCTAGCGACGAAATTGTACATCGTAAAAAAAAAAACGAAATAAAGGATCATCATTCGCATATTTCAAGCTTCCCAATGCAAAAATAGTTTTTCAAATCGGACTAATAGTTACAGAGATATCGTGGGTACAGACGGACGGACGGACGAACCGGTGACATAAGCACGATATTTTTTTACAAAAGACGTGCTGAAAAGGGAAAAATAAATCGATATGAAAGAGCAAAAAGGGATAAATAAATCGATATGAAAAGTAAAAAGGGATAAATAAGTTGATGATAAAGCAGTACATTATTTAGGGTGTGTGTTCAAAAATGTTCGTGGAAACGTTGGATTTTCTTTTTTCCATTGTGTTGCTTTATGTATTTAAATGATTGAGATAAATAATTTGTTATAAATTTAAGACAGTAAATATTATTCAAGAAAAAAGACTTACGGGATCCAAAGCTGTAGAACAAAACACAAGGGATACAAGTAAACAAATCTGCAAGGGTAATGTCTTTAACGCATCCATATCATGCGATTTCTTGGTCATTTTTCTGCTTCTTGGCTGTGAAATTAGAAAAGACGGTAAATGAAATGATAGTAAATCAGCTTAGTAAATGAAATAATGACTTTCAGTCATTCAGAATGAGTTTCATTTGCTTGCAGTTTATTTCAATGGTCGTTAAAACTCGATAGAAAGGTCAAGAATTTTGCTGCTTCTTCATTTGCAAAAAAAAAAAAAAAAAAAAAAAAAAAATAAATAAAGCGCAAATTGAAATATAAATATATACATCGGTTGATGTTTATCAAAGAAAATGACATCGTTAATGTAACAAAGTGAAAGTACGGAGAATGTTCGCACATTTTTAGAACAATTTTCCAGCAATATAACTAATGTTTAAAATAAAATTATTTCTTTCTTAAATGTTCTATCTGATATCCCTTTCTCTGGACTATGAAATTACATCTCGATTTCCAAGTAAACAGGGCATTTCTTAAAAGTGGAAGTGATTATTTATTCCAGTCCTAGTCCAATAACTGTTTTAGGTGTGCGTATAGAAAGCGCTCTTTTTAGCAGTCCGAAGGCACAAATAGTCGATTGGTGGCACATCATGAAATTTTGAAGGACTATGAGCAAAAGGTATAGACTTCATACCAGTCTCTTTATTTCATTTTTTCAAGACACAGAGGAAATGGGTTGCAGAAATCGTGTTAATATCATATCGGAATGGATTATAATTCATAGACAAGTGAAGTTTTAAATTTTAACGTTATATTTTATTTTGAACTTGTACTAAAGTTTTTGGGTTGTTTTTTTTCATTGGAGGTTTAACGACTACATTGAGGAACTCATTGGGCTATAAGCAGACGCCCGTACCTAATTTTGGGCCACTAGTTCCGGGAAAGGGAGAGAACCAGTGCCGTAAGACAGACACAACATCCACATCTCTTGGCGCAGTGGTCTCTGATCATTCGTGCGAACGGGGTCCGGATTCGAATCCCGGTGAGGCATGGATGTTGTGTTTGTCTTATGGCACTGGCTTTCTCTCTTCTCTGGAACCAGTGGCCCTAAATTAGGGACGGGTGACAGCTTATAACCCATTGAGTTGCTCACGGTGGTCGTTAAACCTCCAATCAAAAAAAAAAAAAAAAAAGACATCCACATCTCACCAGGATTCTAACCCGGACCCATCTGGGACGAATGATCAAAAGCCATCGCTTAGACCACTATGCCACCGGGGCGGAGTACTAAAGTTTAATGTGTGTGTTTTTTTGTTGTTTTTTTTATCCAGGGTTTAATGAGCACCGTGAGCAACTCAATGGTCTATATGCAGTCGCCTGTCCCTAATTCATAGCCACTTACTCCAGGGAAAGGAGAGAGCCAGTGCCATAAGACAAACAAAATATCCATGCCTCACCGGGATTCGAACCCGTACTCATCTTGGATGAGAGATCAGAAGCCATCGCTTAGAGCACTGCGCCACCGGGAACGGCTTAATGAATTTTAATTTAAAATATAAATGGGAAGGTGCCTCAAAATAATTAAGAATTTTATAAATCGAACCTTTTGCTCACCCATCTAATTTTGCAGTCGATGCAAAATTAGAAGGCCGCCCCGGTGGCGCAGTGGTCTAAGGCGCTGGCCTCTGATCATTCGTCCGTAAGGGGTCTGGGTTCGAATCCCGGTCAGGTATGGATGTTGTGTTTGTCTTACGGCACTGGCTCTCTCCCTTCCCTGGAACCAGTGACCCTAAATTAGGGACGGGCGACTGCTTATAGCCCATTGACTTGCTCACGGTGGTCGTTAAACCTCCAAAAAAAAAAAAAAAAAAAAAAATTAGAAGCATTTACGACGAAAGAATGCGATTCGGCCAAAACCAAATGCATTGCAATAGCCTATGAGGAAATATCCGTAGTAGGAAGATAGTGAATGTTCAAATAAAAGAAAATGAATAAAAAAAACATGTTTCTTTACTAAAAATTTTATCAACTGAAGGTTGATAACATTAAACAAATTAATTTTAAATAGCTTAGTTTCTTTTAGAAGCCTCGTTCTGTTTTCATTTGTGTTTTACATTTAAATCCAATTATTTGGAGTACATAATCTAATTTAACAAGTGCATTTGAAATAATGGCAACCTTTGGGTTTGCTTCAAAAAAATCTCCTGAATGTTAAAAGACACTGATCCGTATCTTTGATTGAGTCTTTTACATTAGGGTTCGCCCAAGGAGGTTAGAATAAGGTATCTGGAGATGCTCTTGTTAATGGAGCAGCACCACTTTCCGTGAAGCCCATGCGAGCGACGGTTGTTAAAGTTTGGGAAAGCTGGTGGTTTTCAAGGCTATTGCAATGCATTTTGTGTTGGCAGAATCTCATTCTTTCGTCGCAAATGTTTCTACACTGCTTGACAATTGCTAAGGACGGATTATAAACGGCTATATAGCGCATAAAAAAGTTAGTGTGGTTGGATGCCAAGTGAAATAAAATAATGTCAGAATGCCAGGACATTACAAGAAAGACAATTTATTGTGCTCTGAAATGCAGAAGGCTTTGGAACTTGTTCAAGGGTCAAACAGGCCATTTTGTGCAGAATACGTAAACGGGAAAAAAATGCAATTACCGTCCGCAGGCGTTCCGGCGTAAGATGTCAATACGGGATATGGCCACCATGGAGGGCGATGCAAGATTCCACACGTCGTGTCATGCTTCGCACAACATTATCAAGCAGCTGTTGGGGTAATTTATCCCATTCCTCTGTCAGTGCACGGATGATGGTGTCCTTGTTTATTGGAGGGCATTGGCGACCAGCAAGACTCCTCCCCAAAGCATCCCACACATTTTCAATGGGATTCAGATCTGGAGAACGGGCTGGCCATACGAGGCGTTGAATATCCTCGCTCTCAAGACACTCCTGGACAGCGACTGTTCGATGACATGTTGCGTTGTCGTCCATGAAAATGAATCTATCACCAACAGCACCACGGAACATGCGAACATGAGGTAGCAGAACATCATTAATGTATCGTTGGCCAGTCATAGTCCCAGTTGGAAGCACATAGAGGGACGTACGGCCATTGATCATGATGCCAGCCCATACCATGACACTACATGTCGGATATCGGTCCCTTTCCTGTATGTTTGCTGGACAATATACAGTACCACTATCACGCCAGATCAGTTGTCGTCGACAATCAGACGATAGACTGTATCTACTCTCATCTGAAAAGAGGAGAGCAGACCAGTCGTTATCAGTCCAATTGCAATGTTGATGGCACCATTGAAAACGGGCGGTACGGTGACGTTTAGACAATGGGATGCACACAACAGGACGGCGGGCGTATAGTCCTCCTTCATGCAAACAACTGGCGACAGTTTTTCTGGAGATCCGCTTGCCAGTAGCAGCCATAAACTGATTTGCTACCTCACTAGCTGTGCTGCGCCGGTGTCTTTTTGTTGATAGCACTATGTACCGATCTTCTGCAGGTGTCGTACTGCGAACACGACCTCCCCGTGACGTTTGCTACACTCTCCATTTGTTTGAAATGATTTCCAAAGCCTTGAAACAACACTGTGGCTGACGTCGAACTCCCTGGCAACATCTGTTATTTTTCGCCCTTCTTCAATCTTGCCAATAATACGGCCACGCGTAAAATCATCAAGGTGATGTCGGGAAGATATACTGAAAATTGCAAGTTCGTCAATTGAATCTTTCCCTTTCAACTTTGCGTTTGAACAAGAACGGTCAATAGGCGTCAAATCCTTTATATCTCTTATCAGCGCTTTGACGTCACGAACAAGTTCGGCAATCCAAAATTTGCATACGCACAACACGTCTTACTGTATCCCGCACTTATGCGAATTTCCACATTTTCCTGCCTTCCCATTTATGGTTGCTATCGTTGCTATTGTCATCCGTCCTTAGCAATTGTCCGGCAGTGTAATTTTGCATCGTAACTTGCTGCCGATGTGTAAGAAAATGCTGAATTTATAAAATTCTTAATTATTTTGAGGCTCCTTCCCATTTTTATTTTAAATTGAAATTCATGAACGTTAGTACGTGTTCAAAACGAAACACAATGTTAAAATTGGAAACTTCACTCGTGCATGGAGTATATATATAATTCATTCCGGTTTGCTATTAAGACGATTTCTGCAATCAAAATGCACGCAGTTCCGAAATACACACAGCTGAGTATCATGTAAACACAATCCAATTCCCACACTTTGCGGCTTCACGGTTAAGAGACTCACGGCATCTCCAGAAGTAATATTCTAACCTGCTTAGATTTGCCACGATTGAACTATATCCGAAAGAACGCAAAGGGAATAATCGCACAGCTAGCAAGTGGCGGTACATTAACTAGGTGGGTAGGCGCCGTCCCGGTGGCACAGAGGTCTAAGCGCTGGCTTCTGACCATTTGTCCGTGGTGGGTTCGGGTCCTAATCCTGGTGAGGCATGGATGTCATGTTTCTGTTACGGCACTGGCTCTCTCTCCCTTCCCTGGAATAAGTGGCCCTAAATTAAGGACGGACGATTGCTTATATAGCCCATGGAGTTGCTCACGATGGTTCGTTAAACCTCCAAAAATAAAAAAGTATAGAAATAACCAGGTTGTCATACGTTGGCGGATGCCAAGTGCCAAGCGTGTGGCGGTATATCAAGGGATGTTTTATATTGAGCACGTCTGTTCAGACCCCAGGGGTGGCGGGTAATCGAGGGTTGACTGTAGTTGCATATTCCAGAAGTTCTTCAACAGGCGCATAATGTGGTTCAATTATGTTAACTGACCGGGGCTGTAAGATTGTCACACCAGGGGCGTAAATCCATGTTCTGAGGGGCGTAAAAATTAGAAACGGACAACGTGTGAATGAATTTACTGAAAAATGGTGATTAAAAAACAAAGTTATACACTTCAGTATTTTCGATTTTGAGGGCTTTAGTTAGTTAGCCACATACGGTATTCCATACAACTAAACAGGGTACAGAGTAATCTGTGCTGCGAAGTGTGAACCCGTCACATGCATGAAAGGAATTGTCCGAAATAGCGAATGGACACATATAAAAAATATGCAGATATGGCATAACCCCATGATCTTTCGAAACATGCCGTAGGGATGAGGAACTAATTGTGCTCTGTTGCAGAAAGCTCTTCGCAGAGTTTAACCTTGAACGGTATTTTTCCAAGCCCTACTCCGAAAACATCCCGCTATTGCTGCGTATACTATCTTTTACTCCTTCATTCTGTGCTGGTTTGCTATTCATTCCGCATGTCTGAGGCGTGCTTTGCTCTCGGCGTTCACATAAGTTTTACATTTTAATTAGTACTTACAACCATTGGCTATTGGGCATTTACCTAGATTCTACAATTTTAGTAAAACTATATCAAAAACCGGAAGTGAGACTTTTGAATTAATGCAATGCTTTCCTGTAACGGAGGTTAGAGGAAGTGAAAACTTTATTATTTGAGTGGAACTCGAAAGAGCGTAATTTGAACTAGAAAGGACGTAATTTGAAGTCTCGCCCTCCCAGGTAAGAAAAACTTGCATCGGCTCAGTAATTAACGAAATTAAAATTATTTTTTCAATTATTTCGGGAAAGATTTTACAAAATATAATTCAAAATTGTACTAAACGGTGTAATTGAGGATCCTAACCAAATCTGGTGAGCTGTAAACCTGTGGAAAGATGGTTATCGTAGGCTGAACATCTTTTCCAGTTTGTCTTTCGATTTACGACGATTTTTGGACAATTTCCAGAACAAATTAGCCTGATAGGATTGCATTACCGACAAAAGAATTATCGTTTTTCTCTTGCAAGTCCCAACACATTTCTCGTTACCAAAATATACTCTTGGAAAGGAAAGAATGTAAAACTTGAGGGGGAATTAATACTCACATAACATCAACATTCATGTCCACCTCGTGAATCGGAAGATATTCTTATAAGATCAAGATTCAGAGTATGAGCTTATATGCAACACCGTTCTTTAAGCCCTGGAGATAAGTGACGAACAACATGTTGTTTGCATCACTTGTGGTCACTGAATGCGGGTGGCTGTCAATCACAGCAATGAAAGAGGGTGTTTGTGATTATTCATTAGTGCCACCATAACTTTGACAATAATTGAGGCTCCAACACGTTAAGTCAGGAGGGTTTACATGAGGCGGAACTAAGGGTTGGCGACCTGTGACAAATTGAGGTAAATTGCTCTCGAACTTCACGCAACTGAACTAAAAAAAACAAATCTTCCTAGGAAACTATTTCATTCAAGGAAATAACTCGTTGCGAAAAAACAAAGTGAATTAGGCTATCTGTGGTAAAAATTTACTTCGATTGTTAGGGATCATGCCAATATAATCCTGCTTTTTTCTTCTATTATATGCACGAAACAAATACAGATATAAACTCTTGTAGTGGATTCAGCAGAAAAAGAACAGACTCTTTTATTGTTTTGATGTTGTATTCAGAGGTGCTAAAAATGTTTCGTGGGGTGTTAAAACAAATTGTGAGGGGAGGGATGTTGGATTAAAGCAAATTATTTGAAAGTTGATTTTTTTTTATTTATAGTGAAATAATTAAACTTTAACCCTAAGATTAAAAATGGGGAAAACTTCAAAAAATGGAGAACTGTTGAAATTTTTGTAGTTAAGAATGGTTAAAAGCGAAAATCTTTTTTACTTAAACTACACACGGTTATTTTGTTTCTGAGTTGTTTTTGTTTTTCACATCTCGTGTACAAATGCTTCTCCAAACAAAGCTAAACATCAAAGAAATATAAACCTGAGATGCTGAAGCAGTGGATATTGATACAGAGGACGTAAATACACTTTTAGAACAGTTTTGATACGAAATTACAGAAAATAAAAGAAATTCAAAAAATTGAAACCTGCAACAGCGTGTTAGACGAACACGAAAGAAACATCTGCTGCTGTTAAATATCGTCTGCTAAGAAAATTTCGCACGTAAACAAGC
This sequence comes from Macrothele yani, assembly GCA_039090855.1. Classification (NCBI taxonomy): domain Eukaryota; kingdom Metazoa; phylum Arthropoda; class Arachnida; order Araneae; family Macrothelidae; genus Macrothele; species Macrothele yani. The sequence goes on from CM076993.1 coordinate 26,234,200, forward strand.
TTTGGATAGAAGAAGGTTATGTTTTTGTTCATTACAAAGATAAATATTCGTATTCTGTAATTAAAAGCACTGCGAAAATCATGGAATGAGCATTAGTAAATGTAAAATAAGCAATATTGTTAATAATAGAAAGAAAAATCGTCAAGCATTGCTTTTAACTAGAAAAAGAACACCAAACGAATATCCAAAACAGGTGCGTGCTTTTACGACTATTTCAGAATTAAGGACTCTGGTCTTAAAAGAAAATACGCCGACCCAAAGAGCAATCCCTAAGTCGTTACAAATCTCCGTATGAACTGTAAACAAGGTAATAAATAAAGATTTGAATCTTAAAAAAAATGAATAAACAATGTTCACCGCTTTTTGAATAAGCACGAAGCTGAGCGCAGAACACGGTGTAGACTTCAAGAAAATCACTTTGCCTCAGACAGATAGAAATTTATTCTAAGTATCGATAAAGCATAGATCTACCTAAACGGCTATAACAAAAAAAGGTCGACTTACTTTTGCAAAAGAGTAGAAAAAGACTTAAAAACCTGGTTCTAAGAATCCAAAGAAAGTTTCAGTAAAGTACTTACAATTATTGCTGTACCTCGTACAATGGGAAATTAAAGTTAAAAAGAATGTTAAAATCCATTCTACATATTACCAAAGTAATGCTTTAACTCCTATATTTAAAGAGGAAATACCATTCGTTTATCCACAGAGCCTTCAAAGAGTAGAACTCTATCAGTATAAGGTTGCCAGTCATACATCCAAATCTACCAATCTATTTCTTGAAAAAATGAAAAAAGAGGCAGGGATCAAGTCTATACCTTTTGCTCATATTCCTTCAAAGTCCACTGATGTATCACCAATGGACTTTTGTGTGTTCGGACTGATAAAAAGAACGCTTTCTAAACGCAGACCTAAACCGATGATTGGATTATAGAAAGCAGTGGAAGAGGAGAGGAATAAAATATCACTAAAAATTTTAAGAAACGCCCTGTTATCTTGGAAATCGAGATGTAGTCCGGAGAAAGGGATATTAGATGGAACATTTAAGAAAGAAATAATTTTATTTTAAACATTAATTACATTGCTGTAAAATCGTTCTAAAGATGTGTGCACATCCTCTGCATTTTCACAAATATTTTGCATGCTGCAATGGTTCAGAAGTATAGCTGCAAGATCTGTAACAGAATAAAATAAAGAAATGCGTACATACGTTTTGCGATGCAGTGATTGACTTTGAATATATGCTTTAAACAAGAAAAACTAAAAAATAACACTAGACTGCCATACACATACACATCAAATTAAAAAAAATTATTACATTGTGGTAGAATATAATTCTCCAAGGTAAAGCTGAGGAATTCATATAAACGCTAACTGCTATTGACAGCAGTGACATGTGGTAATGAAAAGGATAAATTGTTAAAAGTTGAAAAGTATATATGTACAGAAAAGTAAATACACTGCTAGCCACACAAAATGCAACACCAAGAAGGACACCAGATAGCGAAGCCAGATTTACTGTACACATAACAACAGATACAAAGATGAAACGATTGAGCTTACAGGCCCGTGCGACTTGCGGAACACGCCGACATGGCTGGCAATAACGGCCGCTACACGCCGCGGCATCGAACGAAAGAGGCTTTGCATGTGGGCTTGGGGTACATCGGTCCAGGCTGCTTCCACACGTTGCCACAGTTTATCAGGCGTAGCCGCGGGTGGTGCTTGCCGGGCCACTCGGTTCCCGATCAGCGACCAGACGTGTTCGATGGGCGACATATCGGGAGAACAGGCGGGCCACTGCAGCAGTGACACCTGGTGGGCCGTGAAGAATTATTTCACGATGCGTGCCACGTGCGGGCGCGCATTTTCCTGTTGAAACGTGGTCGCTGGCTGGTCCCGCAGGTAAGGGAGGTCTACAAGCTCTAAAACGTCGGAGATGTAGCAGTGGCTGTTAAGTGTACCGGCGATGCGTACCAGAGGGGTGCGGGTGTCATATCCAATTGCTCCCCAAACCATAACGCCAGGCGACGAACCGGTATGGTGATGCATAATGCAGGCGTCATACAGTCTCTCGCCGCGGCGCCGCCACACACGAATCCGACCATCGTGGTGTTGCAGGCAGAATCGGGATTCGTCGGAGAAAACAATGTCGTGCCATTCCGTAGTCCAGGTGCGGTGTTCAACGGCCCACTGCCGCCGCACTAGCCGGTGGTGTAACGTCAATGGTAGTCGGAGCAATGGGCGCCGTGCGACAAGTGCCCGCTCCTGCAGACGACGTAGAACGGTACGTGCTGACACAGGTTGTTGCGCAACACACCCTAATTCCTGCGCTAACGTTCGTGATGTGACGGTGCCAGCCGTCAATGCCCGCCTCACAACATGCCAGTCCTCTCGTTCGGTTGTGTGCCGCGGCTGCGGCAATCGCTCACGTCGGTTCGTCCGTCCTTCCTGCATCCACCGAATCTATACTCGCTTCACTGTGGCTGGATGTCGTCCCACACGGGCGCCGATGTCTCGGTACGATAAACCGTTGTCGCGATAAACCACTATTCGTCCTCTGTCGAACTCTGAAACGTGCTGGAATTACTGCCGTATTCTGCGACGAGGCATCAGAAAGCTTTCCACGCATAGGTCTGGCAGCACAACATACTTCCACTACTTACACCCCGCCTTCTGTACACCCTTCTTATAGTGCTTCTCGGTGGCGTGCCGGGCGAACATGATTAGCATATGCTCTGCCATGCTAATCGTTTTCATGTCCTCTCGCGGACGACGCATGCTGCGACTTTCAGGCCAATCGGATGCTTCCTTCTTGGTGTAGCATTTTGAGTGGCCAGCAGTGTATGTTCTTTTTGGAACAGGACTTTACTGGAACAATTTCGACTACTTTTTTTTATTGGATTTTTTTTCCTTTTTTGTAATCTTCAGATGGAGAAGTGTTGCGATTTCTTTATAGGGGATGTCCAAGGAAATTTGTGGGGTGTTGGAGCGGAGTGTTATAAATCCATGGATGTGTTTATGAGCGTAAGCGGAATGCAAAAAATAAACTCCTTGTAGTTATGCTCTGCAACAAAAGAACAAGAAGTATTTTCTTTCTTCTGTTTTCGTATTTTGTTCATGAAAGAACGGAGAAAGTAAAAAAAAAAAAAAAACATACAGGTAGGCTCATTTCTGTTTGAGCCGTCAGTTTGGAACTACAGATCGGACGGAGAGTTGAAATGAGCTGTATCTATGTATATTCACATCAAACCGTCTTTCCACGATTTTAAACTTGTAACGCGGTTCTTTTGCAATTAATGTTTTCTGAAGATGGATTCATTGTGTATCCGAAAGATCTAAAAAATTTATTTACTTCAAACTTCTTGTTGTTGTTTTCAACTTAACGGATATTTAACGCAAGTTCAAAATCGTGCAAAGACGGTTCGATGTGAATATACATATACTTCAGCACGATAATAATAAACTTTCATAATCTTTGAAATGAGCTAGTCGTGTATGGTTTCAAAACGTTTATTTAATTTGCTATAGCCAACACAGATATGAAAAGTAGCTTACATAATTTTTACAAATAATGCTGGATACATTGCAAACACAAAGCAGATTGATATACGAATTACCCAACGTGGTGCTCTGTCATCTTGGGCTTCTTACTTTACTAAAGATTTTTGTGTCCTCAATTTCAGAATTATTTTTGGGGCAGGACTTTACTGGAACAATTTCGACTACTTTTAGCACGTCTTTTGTAAAAAAAGATCGTTCTTATGTTATCGGTTTGTCCGTCCGTCCGTCTGTACCCACGGTATCTCTGCTACTATTTGTCCGATTTGAAAAATTCTTTTTGCATTCGGAAGCTTGAAATATGCGAATGATGATCCTTCATTTCGTTTTCTTTTACGATGTACAATTTCGCCGCTAGAGGGCATAACTGCAGATGATGTTGAATTCAAAATTACGTTTTATTCCACATATTTGCTTCTAAACATCCCACTGAAAAAATTATTTTATCTTTCGATTCCATTTATGTCGGAGAGCATTTTAGATATAGTTTTTTTTTTAAATTACGCATAGATTTTCCGCTAGGGGGCGTAAAAGTAAATTGCAGTTTACCCAACAACTCTTCTTCTAAAACTCCGATTTCAAAAAAAAAAATTTCAGCTGATACATCTCCTGATGCAAAATCTTTTGCATATAATTTCAAATTTTTGGTAAAGAATACTTTGGCCACCAGGGAGCGTAGGTGTTAATTTTTGCTTCTGATGTATTTGCCATAAAATTTGAGCTTCTAAAATATCGATTAAAAAAATTATTTCGCGGACTGATGCCATTCACACCGATAAACCTTTTCGGAATATTTTCTTCCTAAAATATTCCACAGTTTCTCTGCCAGGGGGCGTAGATGTGTATCTTATTTTTGTCAATATCTCTTCTTCTAGGAGTCCGATTTGAAAAATTCCTTCTTTGTTGGATAGCGTTTTCCGTGTGACATGTTTTTCATGTGATTTCAAAATTTTCAAGTAATTCATAGATTTTCCGCAAGGGGGCGTAAAGGTAGATTGCGTTTCTCCCTATATCTCTGCTTCTAAATCTCCGATTAGAAAAATTCTTTCTGCACCGGATACAGCTCCTGATGGGAAATCGTTTGAACATAATTTCTAATTTTTGTAAAAAAAAAATGGTTTGGCTACCAGAGGGCGTAAACCTTAATTTCCGCTTCTGATGTATTTGCAGCAAAATATGAGCTTCTAAGTTCTCAATTGAAAAAAACTTCGTTTGTAGACCGATACTACTCAAGTCGACAAACCTTTTAGAAACATTTTCTTCTTAAAATAGTGCATGGTTTCTGCGCCAAGGGGCGTAGACGTATATCTTATTTTTGTCAATATCTCTACTTCTAGGAGTCCGAATCAAAACATTCCTTCTTTGTTGGATAGTGTTTTCAGTGTGACATGTTTTTCTTATAATTTCAAAATTTTCAAGTAATTCATAGACTTTCCGCTAGGGGGCGTAAAGGTTAATTACTTTCCCCTTATATCTGCTTCTAAATGTCGGATTTGAAAAATTCTTTCTGCACTGGATACAGCTCCTGATGGGAAATCCTTTGCACATAATTTCTAATTTTTGTAAAAAAATGGTATGGCCACCAGGTGGCGTAAGTCTTAATTTCCGCTTCTGATGTATTTGCAGCAAAATATGAGCTTCTAAAATCTCGATTGAAAAAAAGTCGTTTGTTGACCAATACTACTCATGTCGAAAAACATTTTAGGAACATTTTCTTCTTGAAATAATACATGGTTTCTACGCCAGGGGGCGTAGATAAATATCTTATTTTGTCAATATCTCTACTTCTAAAAGTCCGATTTGAAAAATTCATTCTTTGTTGGATAGTGTTTCCGATGCGAAATGTTTTCCTGTAAATTTAAAATTTTCAAGTAAGTCACAGACTTTCCGCTAGGGCGCACAAAGGTAAATTGCGTTTTTTGCGTTATTTCTGCTCCTAAAACTCCGATTTGAAGAATGTTTCCTGTATCGCATACAAGACCTGATGGAAAATATTTTCCACATAATTTCTAATGTTTGGTAAAGAATGGTTTGGCCACCAGGGGTCATAAGTGTTAATTTCTGCTTCTGATGTATTTGTTACAAAATCTGGGCTCCGGAAAACTCGACTAAATTTTTTTTTCTTGGGCCGATACCGCTCATATGGATAAACCTTTTGAGAATACTTTTTTCCTAAAATAATGCATGGTTTTTCCACCAGGGGACGTAAAGTCACATCCTATTTTTGTCGATAACTCTGTTTCTAAGAGTTCGTAAGCTCACGATTCCGTTTATAGCAATATCTGAGGGATTAAACACCGGATTGAATAACTTCTTTCTTCCGTCAGATACTATTGTTTTCCATACCGGTTCCATTGACTTTGAATAGTTTTGATCAATTTAATTTGCGTCCGAACGGATTCAAAAGACGTGCTTATGCACCCGAAAACTCGGTGTCATCTTTCTTGTTTTTATTGGATTCATTTTTTTTTTTGAAGGTATAACGACCACCGTGAGCAACTCAATGGGCTATAAGCAGTCACCCATCCTTAATTTAGGGTCACTGGTTCCAGGGAAGGGAGAAAGCCAGTGCCGTAAGACAAACACAACATCCATGCCTCACCAGGGTTAGAACCCGGACCCTTCACGGACGAAAGATCATAAACCAGCGCTAAGACCACTGCGTCACTGCGGCTTGGATTTTTTTCATTATTCCAAAAGAATCGAATCCCTGTTAAGAATTACAACAAATTTCTTCATAATTTCGTGAGTTTTTTGAATGAGAAAAAAGCGAATCTGTACCTTGTCCTCAAAACTTAGTAACATCATAACAATATGAAAGATCGTAAATTTTCACTTTTCTTGTTTCTAACTTGTATTTTATGTAATAAGTCGCATAAGTGCAAGCAGAGATACATGCTTCGGCGGATATGGACGAATTTTCTTATTCACAGGCGCCCACTACGGTCATGCTCAATTGCTTAAGATGGTTCTACCTAAAATCTCTGCCCTATCATGAATGAAATACGGGATTACACCATATAATACAAATCCTGAAGATGACAATCCGTCTTTTAGTGTAACCGTGACAAGGATGGCAAGCCAGACCGCATTCGAAAACATGAAAACCTCGTCCTCTCGGAGCGGAAATCGAATCAGCGTCTCCCAGATAGCGCCCGGGTATGCTAACCACTACACCACCCAGGACGGAAACTTGGGACTTGGACGTTTGTGATTGTCGGACATTGCCACATCGTCAATGTGTCATACGCAAGAGTACAAGAAATTCTGATGTCGGTTTTGAACATGCACCGCATTACTGCAGATCTTGTGCCAAAGATTCTGGACCTCGAACAGAAAGCGCTCCATGTCGAACTCTGTCAAGATCTTCGTCAGCAGGGGGTGAATGATCCAACGTTTTCCTTCGCGGGTCATCACTGGGGACGAGACTTGGGTCTACGGTTACGACCCGGACACCAAACAATAGGCGTCGCAGTGGAAGAGCCTGTCATCTCCACGACCGAAGAAGGCCCGACAGGTCCGGAGCAAAGCCAAAAGCATGCTCATCGTGTTCTTCGATATTCGTGGGGTTGTGCCTCGTGATTTCGTCCTCCAGGGACAGACCGTGACCGCCCTTTTTTACTACGATGTTCTGAAGCGTCTTAAGGAGGACATTCGCCGCAAACGAGCTGAAATGTTACGCAGGCGAGATTTTCTGCTCCATCACGACAACGCAGCAGCTCACAGAACGATAGCAACACCCCAGTTTTGCTGCCCCAACAGCATGACTAGTGACTACCCTTCCTGAACCTCATTACTCGCCGGATTTATCCCTCTGTGACTTCTTTCTGTTCCCGAAGATGAAGCTGAAACTCAAGAGTCGCCGTTTTGAAACTTTGGACGAGATCCTGCGCGAATCGCAGACGGTGCTTGACACGATTCGCGAACAGGACTTCCAGTGAGCGTTCAAACAGTGGCAAAAGCGCTGGCAGCGGTGTATCGCTGCCCAAGGAGACTACTTTGAGGGAGATCATAGCCAGACTTAAGTAACAACGTAAGTACTTTGTTGTATATAGGCCTAGTCTCTGAACTTTTTGATCGGACCTCGTATCTCTTGCTCGTTGCAGTGAAATTTTCTTAATCTTTTAATTTCTTGAATGGCGACTGTATATAAATCAGTAGATTCTTTCTTGAAACGACCATTTTCTTCGAGAACTTTAGAGGGAAAAATCGAAATAGAATCCCTAGGATCCTAAGTAAAAGTAAGAATAAATCCTAAGTAGAATAATTGGGATTAATGATTCTTGGGGAAGGTCTAAAAATGAAACCCGATTCATGTGCAATAATTTATACTTTATGCATTTCATCAACTCTTTACAGTGTAATATGTAGAGTAATTTAGGTAATTCGTGTTTAAGCTCTTCAGAAGTGCATTGAAAATTAGAAAAAATAAGATTACAAGGTTAATTGCACCTTCATGGATCAAAGACACGGCAAAAATGTTCTCCATTAAAAATACGGAAATAAATAAAAACGTATTGTTCAAAAAACTTGAGTAAATAATTTATTTCGATGATCCACTGCTGGATATGCTTTCTCGGCAACTGAGGTCATCGCAGATTAATAAACTCGTATATTTTGCAAAATATTTGGCTAACTATTTTATCGAATATATGGTTATGAATTTAACCTCAAACATTAAAAAAGGCGATTAATATAAATACTGACAGTGAAAAAATGATTAAAAATTGACACAAATTTGGATATAATTACGGAAAACACCTAAAGTTTGTCAATTTTTTTTTATTAATCTTCTTTTTTTTTTTTTTACGGCGGATGGTTAGGCTAAGCCCGTTGAATCCCACGTAACACGAACATCTTCAGCGGCTCGAGCCGCCAATGCTCAAAGGTGTTTAATCAAAGCTTCCTTCCAGATCTTACGGACGGTGAAGAGACATAGGACTTTAACTGAAAAAGATATACAAATGCTATGGACAGCTTAAAGAAGCATGGAGGGATACATGCTTAGTGTAGCCAGGAAAGATATGAGGAGCTCTTGGAACAGGAAAATGGCAAGAGTGAAAGACACCATGATCTGAAAATCCTTGAAATGGCAACGGGCTGGATATATTGCCAAAAGAACTGACCACCGACGGACAAACGAAATTTTAGGCTGGACACCAAGCGACAGGAAAAGACCCAGAAGAAGACCGCGTTGGGGATGGGTGAATGAAATTCGAAAGCATGCTGGAGGGAAATGAAGGAGTCTGGCTCAAGACAGACCTTTGTTGAAGAAACTTGGGGAGACCTTTATCCAGCAATGAACTGATAATTGTTGACAATGATGATAATACGTGATTCATAGTGTTGTAGCCACTCCAGAATCCATCCTGCTGTAACCATTGGACCACGTCTAGTGCCATCCCCAAGCGATATGAAAGAACCCTAGTGAAGATCTCTCCATTAGGGTCCTTTTACATCGCTTGGAGGCGGGACAGTGTATGTGGCTCAACACTGAGGACAGACTGGATTGAGAAGTGGCTACAGTGGATCATGTCCTTATACTTTGGTGTCAAAAATTAAAGTTCGGGAGGCAATAGCGGGAAAATAATCTAAAGGCTCATTGAAATGTTGAAAGGACATATGCAAATGGACACGAGAAAGAAATGTCCGCAGTGAAATTTGCATCCTCTTCTTCTTCTTCTTAGCCTGTTGATACCCAGTGCAGGTATAATGAATTAGTTTTTACTGGTTTTTTGTGTGGTAATTATTATATCATGAATAAAGTCTTATGCTGGTTGTTAATGGAGACACTTAATGACAAAGACCCAACGGCCAGACAGAGGTCTGACAGTACTATGAACTGAGAAAAACGTACTTACTTAAAAACCTTTTATTAGGAAACTCCTGATATCATCCAACACACACACTACTAGTCACACTAATCGTATCACAATAATGAAGAAGAACCTAATCACATAGAACGAAGCTCTCAGCACAAAATAACGTAGCTCTTTTCACATCGAGCAAAACCTCTCCACATATAAACAAAAGCTCTCCTCGCACATAAACAAAAGCTCTCCTAGGTATCGTTGAACGCGCCTATTTATACTGCCTACCACCACGTCATGACTACACTCGTTGCCATATATCATTCAGCGGGAGAAATAACATCTCGTTAAGTAAGAAGATAATTTACATAGGAAAATAAAATAACAAGAGATAGTAAAATCAAAAGGAAACTGAATCTAGGGTATACGTTACACAGGTTATAGGCCTTCCCTAGTCTTTTCCAACTTCCTCGATCCATAGCCGCATTCCACCACTTAGCACCTCTAAATTTCTGAAGATCATCTCTCCATCTTATTCTCTGGCGCCCTTTTTCGTCTCTTTGCGTCTCTCGGCTGACATTCTGTTATTAATCTTTTCCGTCTTTCAGTCTTCCAATATGTCCAGCCCATTTCCACTTTGATACTTTTATTATTTTTATAATATCTGTTATTCCTGTTCTTTCTCTTATAATTCCATTTCTAACTCTATCTCCTTTTGTTATTCCTAACATTCTTCTCTCTAACTTTCTTACCGATACTCTTATTTTTTCACAGTGTCACTCTGTAATACACCACGTTTCTCTTCCATAAGAAAACACGGGGATAATACATGCACTGAAGATTTTTCTTTTCAAACACAATGAAAGATAACCGGTTAAATAGCCATTGGGTATCCAAAAGGCTCTATTACCTTGGATAATTCTTCTATTGATTTATCTTTCTTTAAAACTGATTACTTGACCTAAATAGATGTATTCGTCTACTTTTTCAATTTCTTTTTCTTCTATCAAAATATTTTCTGTATTGTTCATATGTTTAGTTTTCGCTGTGTTCATTTGTCAGACATTTTTAAGACTTTTCATCCATAAATCCTTTATCATATTCTGCATTTCTCTATTGCTAGTAGCAGTTATGACTTTGTCATCAGCAAATCTTAAGATATTTAGATACCTTCCATTTATGTTTAATCCCTTTTCTACCCCAGTTAAAACTTCTAAAAAAATCTTCTTAGATAATTAAATAACTTTGGAGGTAGTACATCTCCCTGTCTAATCCTCTCCGCATCCCAAAAATCGACCCCAGGCTCTCCAACTTTATATATATCATAAAAAAATATATATATAGTCCATCAAAAGCGAGCAAAATGCTGTCCAGTATGTAAACTGAGTTACATACTTAAAGCTAACGCGGAACGGCAGAGGGACTTCTGATTGACAACGCGAGTAAGAAGCGTTCCAGTGACTGCAAATGCTTTCCTTATACACTATACTGACAAAAGTCACGGAACACCCCTTCAAAAGGAAATGAACGGACCCGCTGCGTTGTTAAGATGCGCGGTACAGCTGCACACGGTATAAAAACAAGCCTGCAGCAGACCGCGATCATATCGCACTGTGAGGTTGAGTGAAAATGTCGTGGTGGGAGGGAACTGACTTTGAGAAAGAAAAGATTGTTGGGTAGTGTATTAGTGGGTTGTCCATAAGAGAAACCGAGAGGCGTTTAAACATACCTAAGTCAACTGTTTTGGATGTACTGAATAAGTGGAGGACACATGGCTTGCCTGAAGAAGCAAAACGTACCGGCAGACTAAAGAAAATTAGTGATAGAGGACGTCGAAGCCTCAGCAGAGTCGTTACAACTAATCGACGGAGCACTGGACAAGACCTCAGTGTACAGGTTAGTAAAAATGCTGGAACCTCGGTATGTACATGTATCATTTGCAGAGAATTTCATTCCATGGGTTACCGAGGTCGTGCGGCTGCTCATAAGCCTTTCATCTCCATTCGGAATGCTACTCGCCGTTTAACATGGTGTAAAGAACATTTATCGTGGACCGTAGATCAATAGAAACGGGTCCTATGGACTGATGAATACAGATACACGATCCATCAGTCTGATGGCCGTGTGTGGGTATAGCGGCAGCCGGGGGACGCTATTTATCCCAGTGTACTGTTTCTACGGTCAAGTTTGGAGCTGTACTCGTGTGGGGTGCTTTTCGTGGTATGGTCCCGGCCCTCTGGTTATCGCGGTAAAACCTATTAACCAGCATGTCTACTTTCGATATTCTGGACAATTATGCCCTACCAACTCTGTGGCAATACTATGGAGCCGAGCCTTGTTGGTACCAGCCGGATAATGCACAGATCCATAAAGAAAGGACTACTACGGCGTGGTTTGACGATAATTCCGTATCGTGTGCTGACTGGCCAGCACAGAGCCCTGATCCTAATCCGATAGAGCATATATAGGATGAATCAGAGCGCCGCATAAGAAGTTTGGAACCAAGGCTTACTACTAAGCAACAGTTAGCGGCAGTATTATGCACTGAATGGAAGCGCATACCTATCGCTGTGCTCCAAAACCTTGTCGAAAGCATGTCTGGAAGGGTCAGTGCATGCATTAAGGCCAAAGGTGGGCCGAAATCGTACTAATGTATGTCAATAAATGCTATGTTGTGTTTCTCTTCTAGGTGTCCGGTGACTTTTGTTGATATAGTGTATTTCATACACGCCTATATGACGATGTACAATGGCGAGAGATAGGACAACAAGAGCAGGGCAATTCTCAGGCTTAGGTAGCAATGGACTTGAATATCCACCCCGCAGTGGCTTTAGGGTCATGGAAACAATTCAACAACACCAGTATGGTGTCACAAAGGCCTGAGCAAGGTCGTCCAACACCTCGTGAAGACCGTTATGTCGCATTAACCGAGTGACACCATGTGACCTATGACGCCATGCGGTCAAAGCAACATAAGCCATTGTCTTTGGAGCTTTCATCTACCACTGCGACTCTGGTATCAAGGTAATCGATATAGCAAAGATTTGATGCAATTTGCTTTTATGCAAGGAAACCCATACTTTGTGTCCCGCTAACAGCACCTCACAGGACAGCTAGCTTGAGGTGGTGCAGGCAACACTATTCATGGAGACTAAAATGAGTGGGCAGCTGTTAGACTTCAATTCCTTTAAATGGTTGATAACGCTTACCTGCATAGGGCTCAGCTTGTCGATGATTTCCTGCAAAGCGAGGATATTCTGCGTAGGGACTGGTTGGTAAGGTCTGCCGACCTGAAACCTATAGACATGTCTGCAGAGCCGGCTGGACCATAAGGGGCAACCGGGGTGATCGCCCCGGGCCTCGCGCCTTTAAGGGGCCCCGCAGTTTAAGAAAAAAAAATCTAGTTAGAATTTTTTACAAATTATTATTTTGTGTGTGTAAGTTTTCGGGTGCGAGGCCCTTAAAAAGATGTTTCTTTTTTTTTAAGTTTTTTTGTTTGTTTGGTTCCAATCGTCCGGTTTTCGAACAGGTTATCGCCTTTCGCCGTACAAATACAGAGATCTGTAGATTTCAAGTGATTATTGTAACGACCTTGATATTTTCTGAATTCATGAAATCGCAAATTTAATATCCTCATTTTGTGGACCTTGCTTTTATATATTTAACAATTTGCGTGCAAACCAGATACTTAAATTTAAATAAAATAAAAAAGAAGAATATCAAAGTTTGTTTTGGGCTACACATGGAGGCCATTTATTCAGTGAATTTAAAAAAAAATTACTAGAAATTTAAAAAAAAATCATATATGGGCGCGCATAAAAGTTTAAAAAAATCACTAATTTGTCAGTTACTCCATTTTGCATTAAGAATCATTCACTAAAACATGTATCAGGAGAAAAAACTATTTATACGAATTTATTATTTATACACTAAAATATTCGCAATCCAAAAATTTTCGCTACGCACGTAGCTTTTTGTCATTTTGTGAAGCAGTTTTTTGTACAATCTGTGAAATACACCCTCAACCCCATCTCCACGGAAAGAAAATCGTAGATTTTAACAGTTTTTACTCCCTCTCTGAACTTTCAATGCATATTCTGGTCTTTTTCTTGAGCTTGAAGCAAATGCTTCTTTGGCCGCCCCGGTGGCGCAGTGGTCTAAGGCGCTGGCCTCTGATCATTCGTCCGTAAGGGGTCCGGGTTCGAATCCCGGTCAGGTATGGGTGTTGTGTTTGTCTTACGGCACTGGCTCTCTCCCTTCCCTGGAACCAGTGACCCTAAATTAGGGACGGGCGACTGCTTATAGCCCATTGAGTTGCTCACGGTGGTCGTTAAACCTCCTATCAAAAAAAAAAAAAAAAAAAAAAAATGCTTCTTTGAGACACTCATTTTGTCTTTACGACAGTTTTCGTTTCGAAGTACTACAGAGGCGAAGCACATGCCAAAAAGGAAAAGTTACAGAGATAAATTCCGTCTGTGTACCTTAATCGGTAAAGTATTCAGCTCCAGAGCAGAGGGATGCAAATTCGTCGCCGTCACAGGCAGATTTGTGGGTTTCACATCCTGTGTATTCTTTACGGACTTCTTCACGTAACGACTTTATTAAAATATGAGATTTATTTCCTAGTGCAAGCAATGAAATTTTGCTTCGGGGCATTGCAATGAAATTTCGCCCCGGGCCCCGCAAAAGCTCCATCCGGCCCTGCATGCCTGGTATGCTCTGGGACAACAAGTAGCGACTCGTCAGCCCCCCTCCCAAAACCCTTTCTAAGCTACGCACCACCCTCATCAAGGAATGGAATTCTTTGGCTTCAGAATTTATCAACAACCTGGTGATGAGTATGTATCGTTGTTGTGAGACTTAAATGTCCGTTCGAGGCGATCACTTTCCTTAATAAGACATTTTTAGGTTACATTATTACATCTCACCTTGGTGATATTTACGGATGTAACCCAGTATACGCAAACTGTGTGCATATATTTATTTATTGTTATAAAATGTATATTACCCTTATAACTGTCTCTTTACATGCCAAATGTCTTTTTCTGCTGTTACGTGCTTCCCTTTTTACTAGCTGATAGCCCGTGCCATGCAGAGGTGAAAAAGCTGTGACTGAAATTTTTATAACAGGAATAATAAAATACATATACATACACTCATCGTCAAAAAAATAGTTGCACCCAGGAGGACGTGTCGGATTGCAATGCTATTCGTGAGGAAAAGTAATGGTTACCAGGAACAGTAAACGACTAAACATTGAGACTGATATACGGCCCCTCTCAAAATCCTCCAACATCTCAAATTGCTTCCGAACATTTCTCCGAGCCATACGTCACTTGCAAAAGATTCAACCAACACAACAGCACGAGTCAGAATGGCAAGCACGCGCAACGGGACGACCTTATATAGCCGGTCAGGCACAGCGCTATGACCCCTCCTTCCTTGCGTGTCACATGCGTGGCCGAGCGTGATACTTGAATCATTTGCATGTCTCACACTGTCAAACAAGCCCACCAAGTTTTTTTTTTTTTTTTTTGATTGGAGGTTTAACGACCACCGTGAGCAACTCAATGGGCTATAAGCAGTCGCCCGTCCCTAATTTAGGGTCACTGGTTCCAGGGAAGGGAGAGAGCCAGCGCCGTAAGACAAACACAACATCCATGCCTCACCGGGATTCGAACCCGGACCCCTTCGGACGAATGATCAGAGGCCAACGCCTTAGACCACTGCGCCACCGGGGCGGCCCACCAAGTTTCATTCCTGTCGTTTGCTTCCTTCTGGGTGCAACTATATATATATATTTTTGACGATGAGTGTACATATACACAAAAGCTGAATAATAGGCTATGTCTGTGATATGTCTGGCTTGTGTTTCTTCAAAAGTTTCATGGGTTTTATGAAGATTGGCACAACATAGCCATTGTCGTTCTCTACTTAAGAGACGTTTCCTTTCAGCTTTATCTTCTTCCATCCACGGAACCAATAATTTTATCTATTCTAACCTTGCTTTCGACATAACTAAGAAAAAAATTTCGAAGAAAGGCTGCGTTTGTTTTACGTAGTGAGAATTTTTTATAGAGCCTTTGCAAAAACGTCATTTTTGAGGTCACGGTTACTTCCGGATGGTTAAGAGAAAGTTCGGCTGCTAAGGTTCCCATAGGATTAACATGGCGAAGCGATTTCTGAACCCTCTGTCACTCGATTGTTTGAAGTTTTAGAAATGGTTAAAAGTTGTGTGCCGTATGGGTGCTTCTCAAAGTACGAGTAAGGAAGTGGAATTTCCTTTTATCGCTTTCTAACGGTAGAAAAGCACCTCATTATGTGGAAAATAGCCGTTGATCGGAAGGCATGGTCACCCAGGCCGACAGGACCAGCAGTAAACACTTCATTTCAGGTATCATAAATCTGTATCTTTTACTACATTATTAGTGGAATTGTTATCAGAACATTTTCTTGCTCACTCTTATGTATTATTTTCAAGTTTGTACCTAAATCCTTGTTATTTTGTTTAAATGCTCTGAATTGCCGGATTAACTTTGCTGTCGAATCGGAAATTGCTAAGCTTTCGTGAACTTTCAATATGTTATACTGTTACTGATTTCTAAATACTGAAAAAGATGCCTTTTTTTCCGAACCAAAATTTAATTAAGGATATACGTAAGGCCTGATTTCTGCACGTGCACAGGGCCTCAGAATTTGGAGGGTCCTCCAAACTACCTTAATAGTAGTATAATTTTTCAGAACCAAATATATTTTCCGTTATAGCACGAAATTATTTCAAATTTAGGATGAGATTTCGGAAACCAAATTATTATTATTTCGTATAATAAAGCTCAAGTGTTGCGCTGAGCTGTGATTGGCCAGTGTAACATCTTAATCTCACCCTTATTTGTAACAATCAAAATGCAATGGGAACAGCCTAAATTCGGAGCAATATGGTATAGTATACATGAAAAGCACTTCAGCAAGCATGTAGAATTTGTTAAAAAATATTTTTATTATTAATATTAGTCTTGTGAGAACAAACATTTTGAACCAATATTCATAATTATGTAGGGTTTATTTTTACATAAATAAAAATACAAAAAAGGACAATTAACATTACTTTATTTAAAGACTGTTGTAATAATTTACTTGGAGTGTTGGAATAATTTATCCCACAATGTGTGTGATAAATCATGGTAAACTAGGTGTTTTAAATTATAGGTAATGTTATGGTAAACTAGGTGTTTCAAAGTATATCTAGGAGGATAGTTATTTGTTTCCATAAATAATACTATAAAACAAAAAAAAAAGAATTCCAGAGTAATTAATGCAGTGTATTACAGCTGTAAGCTCTGCGGGTGCGGGGAAGTACAAGAGGTCGAAGTGCTCGTATATTACAAACCACATTGTCTATAAAATTGACTAGCATGTAGAATGTGTTTTAATGTTTTTACAGCTAGAAAAACTGCTTGCAAAAAATGTTTACTAGTAAATATATTATTTTTACTGTTTGACTGAAATTTTTAATCCAGGTGGCCCCAGACATAGGATGTGCACAAAGCCTCGACTGACCTAAGTCGGTCCCTGGATATAGGTCCACATAGAATTAAAGTGTGCCGTCAGGCATTACTGTGATGTCCGTTTTCCCGGATCTGTTTTCTTTCTTTCTTTTTCTTTAGACGAGAAAATAGTGTCCGTTTTTCGGGATATGGTAAGTCGGTATTTCCTTTTTTTTTTTTTTTTTTTTTTTTTTTTTTGACACTGGAACCATCTATCCACACTGAAACCAGTCAGAAATACATATCGCAACTTACTTTAGACTGAATAAGAAATTTTTCGTTTTCAGTCTTCAGAATAAATACACTTCTAACCCACCCATTGATAAAATATTTATATGCATCAAGGCTTTTATATGATGTCCGTTTTCCCGGATCTGAAAAAGAACAGCTTTTAGAGCTTTTCCGGTATAACACGAAAAACTGCCTATTAAATAATTATAAATATCGTGATAGTTCAGATCAGGGAGGTCCGTTGCAGCACAAACTTCCAGACAATAAAAATATCTTTCAGGTATGTCATACGTATCTTCTATGCCACTATTTCTAAGCTTTTCTTCGTAAAGTTGCTTATACACCACATTAAGATGGCAAACTTTGTCAGAAAGAACAGCTTTTTAACTCTATTTACAGCAGCAGTAGCAGCAGCCATTGAAAAGCATGGAGAGAGACCAGCTCGGGTACTTTCTAATCACCCAGAAGTCTAGCAGACAGTTTTGTGACGTCACGTGCAAAGGCTCTATATCAGTGGTTCCCAACCATTTTTTTGGTTATGCCCCACCTAAGCATCTCAAAAATAGTGATGCCCCCCCCCCGTGTGACATATAATTCTTATTATTCAAAAAATGAACTCCTATCCTCCACGTACACTGAATAGCATTGAATTAGAGACAGCTGGCATTATGCAAATATGGCGCTGTGGGCGGCCCTGTAAACGGAAACGACATGGCGTAGTCAGCGATCCGACAATATAAGGGTTGATGCAACGGGAATCAGTAAGAGTCGAACACAGTATGGGTAAGACGAAGGATCTAAGCGCATTTCATCGTGGGCAAATTATCAGGGCCCGACGAATGGGTCACTTCATTTCGGAAGTCGTCACGGGAGCACCGTGAGTACATCGAATCCAGTAAAATCATCCCTGCAAGGGCCAACTGCCGTGGACAACAGCGTGTGGATGAGCGGGGTCATCGTCGGCTAGCTCGCACTGTAACAGCGGATAGACGGGCCACAGTGCAAGAAATCACTCGGCAATTTAACGCTGGTGCACAAAAACGTGTAAGCAGCCACACCATCCAGAACCATCTCCTTGCTATAGGGTACAGAAGCCATCGTCCCACGAGGATACCGCTGCTGACCGCGCTCACAGGGTGCAAAGATTAGCATGGGAGCGGAAACATCGCCACTGGACCATAGACATGTGGGAAAATGTTGTCTGGACTGATGAGTCGTGATTCACGTTGGTACATGCGGATGGCAGGATACGAGTACGGCGGAAACCACATGAAGCGATGGATCATTCTTGCCAGCAGGGTATTCTTCAAGCTGGTCTGTGTGGCATTCTCGTCTGGGGACTGTTTACGTGGATTGAAATGGGACCACTAGTACGTGTGACATCGTCCCTCACAGTTCAACGTTACCGGGATATCCTGGACGACCATTTGCTCCCGTTTGTGCGTCTTCAACATCCCACTGCGGACCTCATCCTGAAACAAGACAATGCACCGTCCCATCGCTCCCGAATTGTATCCGAATGGTTGAATGAACACTACACCGACGTGACCTCGCTTCCTTGGTCAACTAGCTTCCCAACGCTTCCGGCGTCTTGTCGAGTCCATGCCGAGACAAATCGCCGCCGTCATCAGGGCGATAGGTGGTGCTACACGTTACTAGACAGGTATCTCTAATTCAATTGCTCTTCAGTGTATAATGACATATACGTATAATTCTGCGACATATAATTCTTATTATTCAAAAAATGAACTCCTATTCACGTGGAGGATAGGAGTTATATATAATTCTTATTATTCAAAAAATAATTATATGTAATTCCTATCCTCCACGTATAATGACATATGCGTATAATTCTGTGACATATAATTCTTCTTATTCAAAAAATGAACTCCTATTCACATGTTCTTCGGAAGCTTGTTAATGGCCTAAAAGGTCATTAACAAGCTTCCAAAGAACATGGCATCCGTGAAAGAGAAAAATAAAAGAACGAAATTACAGTTGAAGTACTGAGGAAGAAATCACTAAGAAATTGTTAAAAAAAATAATATGAAGTGATATGAAAAAACAGCAAATAAAGTTTCAAAACTTATAATAGAAAACTGAAATGCATTAATGTAAAATAGTTTTAATGGAAGCTTTTTCTGTAATACTTTGATCATTTTAATTAAACATACAATTTGAGCTCACCTCAAGATAAGTAGACTAAAGTTAGTGAGATCCTTGTGCTGCATGCCTGCTGCAGAGAGATTTTATATTAGGCACCAATTTAGTCAGCTTCAATCTCAAGTCTCCTCGTTTAGTGATATCCAGTCGATTTCTTTTTTTCAGTAGCAAATCATTTACAGCACTAAAGCCACATTCAGCTAAATATGAAGATGTAAACGGTAACAACAGTTTTATTGCAAAGTTGGTTGAATTTGGGTATTTAGTTTCAGTTTCATCACAAAGCAGTCCCATCGCTCCTTTTATATTGAATAAAGTTTTAACTGACTCATCATTTTGCATTTCTTGGTACTGCATTGAAACATCAAATAGATCCACTATCACTGGCTGCATCACCCATGTTGGAAAATCAATTTTATTTAAATAAGAAAATCTTTCTTTCAAATCAGAGGCTAATGTTTTCAGATGTTCCACAATGACAGGTACAGCAGCATCAGTCACCTCACATTTCTTTAGCCAATGAAACAGGTAAATATTTTTGTCAGAAATATGTTTTTGATATAACTCCATAAATGTAATGAAGCCAAATATTTTCGCCTTTGCATCAAAAAGAGTTTTATTTGTTCCTTGAAGTTGTTTATTAAAAATATATAGTTTTTCAAAGATATCTGCTAAATAACTCAAAAATGCTTTACCATCAACGGTTAGCAGGTTCTTCATTTCCGGATTGTCACTTAAAAAGTCACTAAGAATATCAAATAGTTCCATCAATCTTTTTAAGCAATTTCCCTTTGAGAGCCCCCTTACCTCAGTGTGAAGTAAAAGTCTCACATGGTCTGCATTTTTATCTTCACAAAATTGCTTGAAGGGACGCTCGCCGCCTCGGTGGCGCAGTGGTCTAAGGCGTTGGCCTCTGATCATTCGTCCGAAGGGGTCCGGGTTCGAATCCCGGTGAGGCATGGATGTTGTGTTTGTCTTACGGCACTGGCTCTCTCCCTTCCCTGGAACCAGTGACCCTAAATTAGGGACGGGCGACTGCTTATAGCCCATTTGAGTTGCTCACGGTGGTCGTTAAACCTCCAATCAAAAAAAAAAAAAAAAAAAAAAAAAAAAAGAGACGCTCACATTTGGCATTAGCTTTGATAGCATTGATGCATTTTATAACTGATTTTAGTACCTCATTATAAACAGGAGAAATATTTTTGGACACTAAGTTCTCTCTATGAATAACACAGTGCACAAGAAGCATATCTGGATTCTCATCTTTCATTAATTTTATGCAGCCATTTTTCTTGCACATCATAACAGGAGCACCATCTGCAGCACAAGATGTTATGTTTTCCATTGGTATATTATTGACATCTAAGTAATTTTTTAGCTTATTATATATATATCAGTGGCGGTAGTGGTGCTCTCTAATGATTTGCAGAATAACATTTCTTCAGAAAATTCACCTTTATTAACATATCTTGCATAGGTTAGCAATACCACCTCACTGCCTCTCAGATTTGATTCATCCATTTGTACTGACCAGCTAACAGTATTGTGCCGCCCCGGTGGCGCAGTGGTCTAAGGCGCTGGCCACTGATCATTTGCCCGTAAGGGGTCCGGGTTCGAATCCTGTTAGGCCTGGGTGTTGTGTTTGTCTTACGGCACTGGCTCTCTCCTTTCCCTGGAACCAGTGACCCTAAATTAAGGACGGGCGACTGCTTATTTGTGAGTTTGTGCAGTGAACAGAGACTTTACTGTTGATCTTTTTTCAAACTTCTCCTTTAAAGTCTTAAGGTAATTTAAATCTGAATTTACATACGCACTATGTTTCGCCTTCAAATGCTGCTCAAGGCGACCTCGTTTAATTGATTCGTTGGTCTAACATGGTTGTCATAAGAGGCAGAAAGGTGACCGTTCATCGTGGATAGCGGGTATGAAACCAAATTTTAAATATTCCTCTGAATACTGACGAACTTTTTTCTTGCTTGCACTACTCATTTTGTGCATAGAGTTTGTGACTGAAATAAATAATTGTGAGAAAAACTTATGCACTTTGATGGTTGTGACAATGTGAAAGCAGAGGGAGTGGGATAGTTACTTTTTATGTTTCGGAAAAAGCAGGTAAGATAAGTGTTTTTGGTTTCGAATAGAACGGAAGTACTTAGCATCAGCATTCTTCTATTTTGTTGCGTGGAGGCGAAGAGAATAGGATTGTGTTGGCGTGGGATTCATGGGAATATCGCTGGGGTTCTTTTTTTTTTTAGGTTGGAGGTTTAACGACCACCGTGAGCAACTCAATGGGCTATAAGCAGTCGCCCGTCCCTAATTTAGGGTCACTGGTTCCAGGGAAGGGAGAGAGCCAGTGCCGTAAGACGAACACAACATCCATGCCTCACCGGGATTCGAACCCGCACCCCGTTCCGACGAATGATCAGAGGTCATCGCTTAGACCACTTGTCCACCGGGGCGGCATCGCTGGGGTTCAAAGGTCAGTGAAAGAATCCTCGCGAGTGGACTTTGAAATGGAGTTTGAAGGAGGGTTTTTCTCTTACTTGAGCGCAAGTGAGCATGCGCTAAGAGATTAAAAGCGGGAAGAAATTTTAGAGGTTTCGGGGGATTCTTCTTGCTCTGGTTTTCAGAAAACCAAAATCGCAGGTTTGCCTGTGATTTTTTTTTACTTTCTTCTGGCGATCTTAGAAGAAAGTAAAAAAGTATTTAGTGTGCTCATTCTCGAATTGCCCCCCTTAAAAATCAAACTGCAACCATGTGCGGCGGGCGCCCCACGTTGGGAACCGCTGCTCTATATTGAAAGATAGAAACAAAACGGCCGCCCCGGTGGCGCAGTGGTCTAAGGCGTTGGCCTCTGATCATTCGTCCGTAAGGGGTCCGGGTTCGAATCCCGGTCAGGCATGGATGTTGTGTTTGTCTTACGGCACTGGCTCTCTCTCTTCCCTGGAATCAGTGACCCTAAATTAGGGACGGGCGACTGCTTATAGCCCATTTGAGTTGCTCACGGTGGTCGTTAAACCTCCAATCAAAAAAAAAAAAAAAAAAAAAAAAAAAAAGAGACGCTCACATTTGGCATTAGCTTTGATAGCATTGATGCATTTTATAACTGATTTTAGTACCTCATTATAAACAGGAGAAATATTTTTGGACACTAAGTTCTCTCTATGAATAACACAGTGCACAAGAAGCATATCTGGATTCTCATCTTTCATTAATTTTATGCAGCCATTTTTCTTGCACATCATAACAGGAGCACCATCTGCAGCACAAGATGTTATGTTTTCCATTGGTATATTATTGACATCTAAGTAATTTTTTAGCTTATTATATATATATCAGTGGCGGTAGTGGTGCTCTCTAATGATTTGCAGAATAACATTTCTTCAGAAAATTCACCTTTATTAACATATCTTGCATAGGTTAGCAATACCACCTCACTGCCTCTCAGATTTGATTCATCCATTTGTACTGACCAGCTAACAGTATTGTGCCGCCCCGGTGGCGCAGTGGTCTAAGGCGCTGGCCACTGATCATTTGCCCGTAAGGGGTCCGGGTTCGAATCCTGTTAGGCCTGGGTGTTGTGTTTGTCTTACGGCACTGGCTCTCTCCTTTCCCTGGAACCAGTGACCCTAAATTAAGGACGGGCGACTGCTTATTTGTGAGTTTGTGCAGTGAACAGAGACTTTACTGTTGATCTTTTTTCAAACTTCTCCTTTAAAGTCTTAAGGTAATTTAAATCTGAATTTACATACGCACTATGTTTCGCCTTCAAATGCTGCTCAAGGCGACCTCGTTTAATTGATTCGTTGGTCTAACATGGTTGTCATAAGAGGCAGAAAGGTGACCGTTCATCGTGGATAGCGGGTATGAAACCAAATTTTAAATATTCCTCTGAATACTGACGAACTTTTTTCTTGCTTGCACTACTCATTTTGTGCATAGAGTTTGTGACTGAAATAAATAATTGTGAGAAAAACTTATGCACTTTGATGGTTGTGACAATGTGAAAGCAGAGGGAGTGGGATAGTTACTTTTTATGTTTCGGAAAAAGCAGGTAAGATAAGTGTTTTTGGTTTCGAATAGAACGGAAGTACTTAGCATCAGCATTCTTCTATTTTGTTGCGTGGAGGCGAAGAGAATAGGATTGTGTTGGCGTGGGATTCATGGGAATATCGCTGGGGTTCTTTTTTTTTTTTTAGGTTGGAGGTTTAACGACCACCGTGAGCAACTCAATGGGCTATAAGCAGTCGCCCGTCCCTAATTTAGGGTCACTGGTTCCAGGGAAGGGAGAGAGCCAGTGCCGTAAGACGAACACAACATCCATGCCTCACCGGGATTCGAACCCGCACCCCGTTCCGACGAATGATCAGAGGTCATCGCTTAGACCACTTGTCCACCGGGGCGGCATCGCTGGGGTTCAAAGGTCAGTGAAAGAATCCTCGCGAGTGGACTTTGAAATGGAGTTTGAAGGAGGGTTTTTCTCTTACTTGAGCGCAAGTGAGCATGCGCTAAGAGATTAAAAGCGGGAAGAAATTTTAGAGGTTTCGGGGGATTCTTCTTGCTCTGGTTTTCAGAAAACCAAAATCGCAGGTTTGCCTGTGATTTTTTTTTACTTTCTTCTGGCGATCTTAGAAGAAAGTAAAAAAGTATTTAGTGTGCTCATTCTCGAATTGCCCCCCTTAAAAATCAAACTGCAACCATGTGCGGCGGGCGCCCCACGTTGGGAACCGCTGCTCTATATTGAAAGATAGAAACAAAACGGCCGCCCCGGTGGCGCAGTGGTCTAAGGCGTTGGCCTCTGATCATTCGTCCGTAAGGGGTCCGGGTTCGAATCCCGGTCAGGCATGGATGTTGTGTTTGTCTTACGGCACTGGCTCTCTCTCTTCCCTGGAATCAGTGACCCTAAATTAGGGACGGGCGACTGCTTATAGCCCATTGAGTTGCTCACGGCGGTCGTTAAACCTCCAATCAAAAAAAAAAAAAAAAAAAAAAAAAGAAACAAAACGACCCATGTCCTGTTTATCATTTGATTAAGCTCCACCCAAGGAAAGTGGTTCTCTGGCAGTGTTTTCGGGAGAACTGTAACTGTGCACGTCCTTAATGTTTACATTTTCGCCCTTTACGCCAAAGTTGTTTGTAGTTAGCATATGGTGGTAGTTTGGAGGATGTGTGATATGTGTTATTGTTTAAGATCTGTTTGTTTATGTTTGAATGAACGTTTGTTTTATTGTAGGTTACAGGGGTGATGTGATTTGCATAAGTTAAATTGTAATTAATTTCAGTTGAAGTGCAGTGTCTTGTAAATTCGTGACATGTTCTGAATTAAACGTACCCAACAGTTAATAGGTAATAGAAAAAAAATTATATATATATATATGATTACCATTTCTGGAAAAGATTAACGTATTAGAGAAAAATTAATTCTGATTCCATATGTGAATGTTTTTGCTGTTTCGTTACATGTTGATTAGCGGAATTTGTATAGCTCTGTAGGACATTGAACTGCTAACTTTAATAATTCAGTCTCCTTAGTGATTCATTAAACTGATAAAAAGGTTAGCGATCCCCAACGATACAATGGGAAGTTGCTGTTCAGTTAGGTGAGAAATCGGTGTTTAATTTTTTTTGTGTCGATATTTACGGAAGGGCGAGGGTTCAGTGGGATATTTCGCTGCAATTTGTCAGTGTGACATGACTTGTGTTTAAAATTTTGTGATTTTAAAGTTTTGTGCTTATACATATTTTTAACTACAATTCAAGGGAAATATAATTTGGCTTTGGAGCATCATCTATCTATTCGGGCGATACATGACCCAAGAGCTAAATTACCAACCAGGTATAAATTATGAACAGGAGTTAAAAATTACAGAAATTCTAGCATAGTAGAAATGTGCTTGAAATTATTAAATTTCAGCTCTACCCCAAAAAAACTTAAATAAAATATTTTGGAAATACTTCCACACATTGCTTTTTAATTGTCTTCTGACCTACAAACATGATGCTTATTTAGCGCTATGCCCAAATGTTTGTATAAACTGATTATGAAAGTGTAATTTTTTTCTTGATTCCCTGATATTCTGGAAATTGCTAAATTTCATTTTGCCTTTGCTACAATTCCCACATAATTGCGCCCCCCCCCAGTAGTTTTATATCCAAAGGGAAAGTTGGGCTGCTTGCCTGTTTAAGTGATAATGGCTCAAAGAAATGGAGAACTTGAACTATAGAAATAATACAATGCCCATATATCATGTGAAAGCATGTACAATATATGATGTTGGCTATGGGTAGAGTGAGAAATTAAGTTTTTTGTGATGTTCTTTTTCGGTTGATAATTTATTACGTTCCATCACAAAAGGGGCTAAAGTTTGTCCAACAACCAAAATCCAAAAATCTTTATAAAGCTAAAGGTTTTTTTTTTTACTAAAACAAAGTGTAATCAACAAAAATAAAAAAATCAATGAATGAAAATATTCATAGGAATGTACTGGGCTCAATAAAAAATTAGTTTAAATTTTAAGCAACTGTTATATATAAATCAATCGAAATCCAAATGTAATAATAGAAATTAATAATAAGAGACTGTACACCAACTCCACTTACAATAGTAAATCAATATTAGCAGTCTGAATTTATTGGCGTAAAAGCCGCCCTGGTGGCGCAGTGGTCTAAGCGATGACCTCTGATTATTCGTCTGAAAGGGGTCCGAATCCCGGTGAGGCATGGATGTTGTGCTCATCTAAGGGCACAGGCTCTCTCCCTTCCCTGGAACCAGTGCCACTAAATTAGGGATGAATGACTGCTTATGTAGCCCATGAAATTGCTCACAAACGGCGCTAAACCTCCAATCAAAAAAAAAAAAAAAAAAAAAAAAATGGCTTAAAAATATAAATCAATGTTTTCAAATCTATTTAAGTCCAGTGTTTTGAAATATAATTTTTTTTTTTTCATTCCAATGAGGCAGTTGTTTATATCATTTGCTGTACAATATCTGGATGGGCTTCAAGTGATACTACGTCAGTATGACCAAGTGTTCATTTAGAATTAGAATTAACAAGCATAAAAGAGACATAAAGCATAGTACAGTAATCAAGATTCTATTCTGAGAAGCCAAGTTCAAGTTTGCTGCTTCTGTGGAGATGATATAAAGAAATTAATTTCTTACTTCATCCCTAAATTACAGCCATTCAAAAAACCTAAGAGATCATTACCAACAGTGAGGCTTGCAATGATAGGATCTTTCTAGAATTGCCACGGATTTGTAACTGGTTCTTCAAAAAATGCCTTTTTCCTTCAAAGTTACAGCATGCTCATTCAACATGACATGTCATGTGAGTCGAACATAAACTGTGTTCATGCCTATTCGCTTATTGTCTCGTCAAGTCACAGTGTTCAAATTGCTGAAGTGTTCTATTATTCAGATTGCAGTTTGCTGTCTATCTTCCTTGAAAAAGCCACTTGTTGATGTGTGAAACGTTGATTTCTATTTTTACACCAATAAATTTGAATTGCTATTATAGTTTTACTATTACAAGTAATAAATTCAGAATACATACAAATGCTGAAGATGTGAATCCTTTTATGGTGTAAATAGGACAAGGATGGTAAGTCAGATAATATCCAAAAACTTGGAACTTTCGTCGTCCTAGAGCAGGAATCGAACCTCGTCTCCCAGATAGCGCCTGAGTATGCTAACCACTACACCACCCAAAACGACCCAAGTCTCAAGTTTCCGATTAATTTGAATATAACCATCACAGGATTTGCTAGTCGAAGCAGCTGCCATTCATGTTTAGCGAATCCGGAGGTTAAGAATTCTATCCCGTGATTGCCCGTAGGAGCAGATAAATCAAGAATGTAATACGGGATTACACCATATAATACAAATTTTGAAGATTTGAATCCATTTTATGGTGTAAATATGACAAAGATGGTAAGTCAGATAATATTCGAAAACTTGAAAATCTCATTGTTTTGGGGCGGCATAATATCTGACTTACCATCCTTGTCATATTTACACCATAAAACAGATTCACATCTTCAAAATTTGTATTATACGGTGTAATCCTGTATTCCATTCAGAATACATAGTTCAAAGGATTCTTGACTTATGCCAAATAATGAATTAAGAATGGTATGATTATTTATTTTACACCATCAGCAGTTACAATGGCTCTGAAATCCTGCAGTATTGAAGATGCATACATTAATATTATTAATAACATCTATGAAAATGCAAGTGCAAAGATTCGGCTGTTTGAAAATACAACACACATAAAAATTGGAAAGGGAGTGAGACAAGGTGACACCATATCTCCGAAGCTCTTTAATGCCACATTGGAAAATGTCTTTCAATCACTGAACTGGGAAAACAAAGGAATAAAGATTAATGGAGATTTTCTAACCCACCTTCGTTTTGCTGATGACATAGTCATTTTTGCAACTACCCCACCATAGCTGCAGAGTATGATCCAGGAACTTGCTGACAAGAGTAAAGAAGTGGGATTAAAAATGAACTTTCAGAAGACAAAAGTGATGTTCAATGCTTTTACAAGAAATGAAGATTTATCGATTGATGGAGAAAAGCTGGAGATAACAGACACATACGTTTATCTTGGACAGCAGATATCAAGTGAGGGTCACATTGATGAAGAAATTAATCGGCATACAAAACTCACCTGGAGAACTTTTGGAAGAAACAGCATAATTTTCAAGAGCAATATGCCATTATGTCTTAAAGAAAAGTGTTTGATCAATGCATCCTTCCAGTGCTTACGTATGGTGCAGAGATGTGGACCTTAACTAAAAGAGACATACAAAGGCCTCAGACAACTCAAAGAAGCATGGAGAGGTGTATGCTTGGTGTAACCAGGAGAGATAAGAAGAGGAACTCGTGGATCCAAAAAAAATGACAAGAGTGGAAGCCATCATGATCAGAGTTAAATCCCTGAAATGGCAATGGGCTGGACATACTGCCAGAAGGACAGACCATCGATGGACAGCCGAAATTTTAGATTGGATTCCAAGGGACAGGAAAAGACTCAGAAAAAGACCACATGGGAGATGGGTGGATGAAATTCGAAAGTATGTTGGAGTGACATGGAGGAGACTGGCACAAAACAGACAATTATGGAAGAAACTTCGGGAGACCTTCGTCCAGCAGTGGATTGATAATGGTTGACAATGATGATATCATCATCAGCAACAACCATTATCAATCCACTGCTGGATGAAGGTCTCCCCAAGCTTCTTCCACAATTGTCTGTTTTGTGCCAGTCTCCTCCATGTCACTTCAACATACTTTCGAATTTCATCAATCCATCTCCGATGGGGCCTTCTTCTGGCTCTTTTCCTGTCCCTCAGAATCCAATCTGAAATTTTGGTTGTTCATCGGTGGTCCATTCTTCTAGCAACATGTCCAGCCCATTGCCATTTCAGTGATTTCACTCAGGTCATGATGTCACCCATTCCTGTCATTTTCCTTATCCACAAGTTCCTGTTATCTTTCCTGGTTACACCATGCATGCATGTCTCCATGGTTCTTTGAGTTGTCTGCAGCCTTTGTATGTCTCTTTTAGTTAAGGTCCACGTCTCTGCACCATACGCAAGCACTGGAAGGATGCATTGATCAAACACTTTTCTTGTAAGACATATTACTCTTGAAAATTATGCTGTTTCTTCCAAAGGCTCTCCAGGCAAGTTTTGAAGGCCGATTAATTTCTTCATCAATGTGATCCTCACTTGATATCTGCTGCCCAAGATAAATGTAGGTATCGGTTGTCTCAAGCTTTTCTCCATCAATCGATAAATCTTCATTTCTTGTAAAGGCATTGTAGATCGCTTTTGTCTTCTGAAAGTTCATTTTTAATCCCACTTCTTTACTCTTGTTAACAAGTTCATGCTTCACTGTATGTAAAGTGAATTTTTAGATAAATGTCAAGTATTGTTGATGAACTTGTTTTAAACATTTTTTTTTCTGTGCGTGAAATTGCATTTTTTATGATGATGATGATTGATTTCTTTTCATCGTAGGTGGCAGAAATAATATTTCTCATGCTCATTTATGAATTCATTATACTTATGTCAGTGAGTCACGACATGCTCAGAACATAAGCCAACATCCAGTTTATAGAAATTAAGGAAACAAATATTCCTCAAAAATACATGGGACATTTACTAGATTATTCAAAGCAGTCAGAATTGTGTACTATATTGCATGTTGTTTACTGGTCACCAGACCTTGTTTTTTTTTTTTTTTTAGCAGTAGCAACATTTGCTAGTGGCCTTATTTTGTACTAGCAAATTGCATTATTTACTAGCAAAAGTTTATTAACATTATACAAAAGAAACTTTAACATGCCCCCTCATTTAGTCAATCATGAGAAATTTTTATTTCACCCCTGTAATTGTCACATTGTAATGCTGAAAAGATTAGAGATATTTATATATAAACCACCTTTTCATGACTTGACAGATTAATTCTAACAATTTAATTTGAATGCATATATTTGAAAAGCATTTTTTTTATTTAACTTTATTCACAAAATTCAAGAACACTTTTCAAAATTTTAAGTTATTTTCCGTATATTTATGATCTGGCTTCCGGGTCTTTTCATCATACCACTTTAAAATAACAGGCCTGGGGTCAAACTTGTTTTTGGACGGTCCTTCAACCTCAATACTCATGAGAGCATTCAATGTTTGTAAGTTTAAACTGCCACTCCAATTAAGAGATGAGTTTGGGCTCAATTTTAGGAGCCAGGGCTCGCCCAGGTCCAAAGGCCTAGAGCCTGAGCCCAGCCCGCTTTCTTTGATTACATGTGTTTGCTGAGCCTGGGCCCAGATTCTTGGAAAATTTTGCTTATCAAGGCTTGCATTTATGCATTATACACTGGCCAAAGATATGGCCCAAGCAAGGATTAGTTTAGAAATCATTAGTTTAAAAAGTTTAGTTCAGTTAAATAATCCACTTCACAATATTAATATGTTTTAGAAATACTATGCATCAAGCCAAATGTTCTAAAATGTGAATTTGAAAATAATTAAATAATCAACGTGCCCTTCGACCGTATCAGGAGAGTCAGTAATTTTGGTAAAAGCTGAGGAAAAGAAAATCGTTTAGAAACAAAAAACTCCATTCGTTATTTCTTTTTGATATCTGAATTTACTTTTATTTTGAATACATTGCATTATAAAACGTACAATGCCACAGGGGTGCAGAAAATTTTCAGGGCCCAATATTTCCCCACTATGCAATTTTTTTTTCTGTCCGAAATTTCCCCAAAAACTGTAGCGGACTTTCATACAAGTTTAAGCCAGTATTAGATCTATATGTTGATGATTAAGAACTAATCCTTAAAGCCCATTACTTAAAAATTTGAAAAAAAAAACAGACCTAATATTTATTTTAAATTCAAAATGTCTGAAACATTTTTGGGTCTAGGTGAAAACAGTGATGGGGCAGAGAGGCTGAAAAATAAACAGCTAACAAATATTCTGCAATTAACTATAATTTATTTCATTCTAGCATTTCAGGCGTATAATTGCGCCAGATAATTTTACTGAATGAAATTTAAATTAGACTTAAATCCTTTGAAAAACGCATGGGTCATTTGCTTTAAAATGTGCGGAACCCCTAATATTTTTCAGATCGGCGCCTATGACACATAAGCTGCCATTAGTTTCCGAATTTTTTATTAGCATGACTAGTGGTTGTGCCATACTTATTACTCGTGCCACGCTGTCTACGCCTTGGCATTAGTAAAGTCGTTTGGGCTCGGTGAATCATATGCCAGTGGCAGTCTGCAGTACGTCACTGTGCTCATAACCTCTTGTATTTATAATGACATGACAATTTTCAAATTGATTACCTGATTCATCATCATTGTCAACCATTATCAATCCACTGCTGGACGAAGGTCTCCCCAAGTTTCCTCCACAACGGTCTGTCTTGTGCCAGTCTCCTCCATGTCACTCCCGCATACTTTTTGAATTTCATCCACCCATCTCCCATGTGGTCTTCTGGGTCTTTTCCTGCCCCTTGGAATCCAATCTAAAATTTCGGCTGTCCATCGATGATCTGTCCTTCTGGCAGTATGTCCAGCCCATTGCCATTTCAGGGATTTAACTCTGATCATGATGTCTTCCACTCATGTCATTTTTCGGATCCACGAGTTCCTCTTCTTATCTCTCCTGGTTACACCAAGCATGCACCTCTCCATGCTTCTTTGAGTTGTCTGCAGCCTTTGTATGTCTCTTTTAGTTAAGGTCCACGTCTCTGCACCATACGTAAGCACTGGAAGGATGCATTGATCAAACACTTTTCTTTTAAGACATAATGGCATATTGCTCTTGAAAATTATGCTGTTTCTTCCAAAAGCTCTCCAGGCAAGTTTTGTACGCCGATTAATTTCTTCATCAATGTGACCCTCACTTGATATCTGCTGTCCAAGATAAACGTACGTGTCTGTTATCTCCAGCTTTTCTCCATCAATCGATAAATCTTCATTTCTTGTAAAAGCATTGAACATCACTTTTGTCTTCTGAAAGTTCATTTTTAATCCCACTTTCTTTACTCTTGTCAGCAAGTTCCTGGATCATACTCTGCAGCTCTGATGGGCTAGTTGCAAAAATGACTACGTCATCAGCAAAACGAAGGTGGGTTAGATAATCTCCATTAATCTTTATCCCCTTGTTTTCCCAGCTCAGCGACTGAAAAACACCCTCCAATGTGGCATTAAAGAGCTTCGGAGATATGGTGTCACCTTGTCTCACTCCCTTTCCAATTTTTATGTGTGTTGTATTTTCAAACAGCCGAATCTTTGCACTTGCATTTTCATAGATGTTATTAATAATATTAATGTATGCATCTTCAATACCGCAGGTTTTTCAGAGCCATTGTAACTGCTGATGGTTTCACCGAATCAAAGGCTTTTTCATAATCGATAAAAGCCATGCACAATGGAAGTTCATATTCCCTCGCTCTTTCAATTAGTTCTCTCAGCACGTGGATATGATCTATTGTGCTGTAGCCACTCCTGAATCCAGCTTGTTCTCTCGGTTGAGCCATGTCCAGTGTTACCTTCAAGCGGTGTGAAAGAACTTTAGTGAAGATTTTATAAACTACTGATAGTAGGCTGACAGGTCTGTAGTTTCCGAGATCCTCAATGTCACCTTTCTTATGTAGCAGGATCATTGTAGCGGTGTTCCAATCCTCAGGAATCTTTCCTTCATTAAGGCATCGAGTGAAAATTTGGGCGAGTACTGTTTCGATTTCTCCACTTGCTTCTTGTATGATGTCTACAGTAATTCCATCTTCTCCTGGAGCTTTTCCTTGCTTCATGTTCTTGATTGCATGTGCAACTTCTGCTGGAAGGACTGGAGGAACTCTGGTACTGGTATCTTTCATGATGTCTGGAGTGCATATATCATCCCTTTCATACAATTTGGAGTAGAAATCTTTCCTTCTTGTCAAAATTTCGCCTCTATTTCTTGTTACAGAACCATCTTCTTTTCTCAGTGCCATAATCTGTTTTCTTCCCTTACTGAGATGTCCCTTTGCTATCTTTAGGCTTTGGTTGTTTTTAATTGCTTTCCTCACTAGTTCACAGTTGAATTTCCTTACGTCTTCAGTGATACTTTTTCTTACTGTCTTGCATAGCTCTATATATTCCACTTTTGGAAGTCACATCTTCTTTAGTTGTCCTCATCTCTCTTCTTTTTTGCAATAACATTTTGGTTTTTCCTGATAATTTGTTCACATGCAACTTGTTCTTAGACCCAGCTAATTTTGTTGCTGTTTCCATAAGAGCTTTGGTTACTTTTCTGTTAACTTCAGAGATGTCCACTTCTTCCGATGTTAGGCCTTCTAAAGCAGAGAACCTGTTCTTCAGTTCTAACTTGAAGGTATTATAGTGTTTTTTAAGGTTGGTTATGTCAATAGATTTTGTTTGTCTTATGAGCTTGCCACGTTCAAGTTTAGTGTTGAGGTGCATCTTACATCTCACCAATCTATGGTCACTACCTGTGTTGAACTTGTTTAGCACACTGCAGTCTTCTATGACGAATTTTTGTTACACATAATAAAATCAATTTCACTTGTCGTCCCATTTGGATGTCTCCATGTCCATTTTCTGTGTGGCTTTTTCTTGAAGGAGGAGTTCAAGATGAAAAACCCTTCTGCCTCTGCAAACTCAACGAGAGTATTTCCACGCTGGTTTCTGTTGCCATGACCGAATTTACCTACTGAAGTTTCATTCTGTTGCCGTTTCCCTATTTTTGCATTGAAATCTCCCATAATTATTTTCAAGTGCTGCTTACCTTTATTATTTAGATGACAAATTTCCTCATAAAATTCTTCAATTTCTTCTTCAGGATGACTTGTGGTGGGTGCATAAGTTTGAATAATCTGAGCCTGGTATCTTTTCGAGAGTTGGATAACAAGTCGTGCAGCTCTGTCAGAGGAACTTTCAACTTCTACAACTTTATCCTTCAGTTTCTTGTTTATTATAAATCCAACACCACTAGTTCTGCCAGTATCTGTCCCACGATAGGAGACGAGATGTCCACTTTTCAGTTCGACGAGATCTTCTCCTTACCTCACTTAGCCCCACGATGTCCCACTTGATCCTTTGTAGTTCCTCTTCCAATTCAAGAAGCCTTGAATCAGAAGATAGGGAGCGTCCATTGTAAGTAGCCAAGGTCAGCATCAGATGGCAGCCTAGTCCGGTCCTCCGGGGATTCTTAGCACCCTCTGCCTTCATGTCGCACTGGCCGCTGCCTTGGCCAGGTACATTCCAGCTGCCGGAGACTGAGGGCCAAGATTTAAGTTGTGGAATCATTTTGGAGGGGTTTGGCCATAACTCACCACGCTGGCCAAGCGGGTTGGCGAGTGTGGGATAGAATTTCCTCTAATCCCGATGGTATAGTTATACCGCTATGGGCGGTCGTCAGAGCCCCTTTAGTGGGAACAGGATGCACCACGAGAAGGCGGGGTTGACATTTGTCAAGGAGAGGCTGTGATGTTACGCATCACCTGACCTTACATCCCTGATTACTGTGCAGTAAATTACTCTTATCTTTCGCGTTGTACTCGTTAATAAGTCAATTTTTTGTTTTATTATTATTACTATTATTATTTTACCCGCGGGCAAACATTTCCTCAGAGCTGCCTTAATTTCCCCCGAACCTCGTTCGCGAGTTCGGACAAATTCTGCACCCCTGCAGTGCCATACAGACAGTTGCAAGTGTTTGAAATTTTGACTCTAGAAAAGTAATCTTTGCAATATAATTTACATATATGCTAATTGGTAAAGGTAGTTTAGAGTGATTTAGTAGAATATAAAAAAAAAGCATGTAGGGAAATTTCTGAAATTAAAAAAAAAAAAAAAAAATGTAAAAGCATTCCAGACCAGATTATTCTGCAGTTTGTAACATTAACAAAGCTTTGCACTTAATAGTATAATAATCACAATATTATCATATGTGTGTGCAGTTTACAGATCAAGTTCATCATGAAAAAAGAGAGAGAGAGAATTGCATCTAATGGCTCAGCACTTCAACTTGATCTTCTTTTCTCTAAAACTTGACCTGCTGCACTAAAAACTGTCACCCCAAAAATCGTGGGAGTGAGGAAATTTTAAAAAATAAATAACAATACTTCTAACTGCACAATTTTGGAAATTAATACACCATTTTAAAGATAAGATTCTTGATTTTCAATGAAATACAAAAAATGGGAATGTAATATTTTTCCAGTTTTTCGATACCAGACCTACTTAAACTAATCCTTGCTTGGGCCGTAGCTTTGAAAAATGCATAATGCAAGTCTTACTAAGCAAAACTTGTCTTGCAATGGCAGCTAGCTTAGGAAATTGAAAATCCTTCCACCATGGTAACAAATCCACAATGAAATTCAAGACGTGTAATTCCGAGCCCGGACCCAGGTTTTTCGGTAGTTAATGAATTCTGAGCCCATCACAGCCTTGGCTCCGAAAGCAAGCCTGGGCCCGAGCTCATCTCTAACTCCAATCACCCTGGATCCTCTTCATGAAACTGAAACCAACCTCACATGCAGCAGTAGATAAGGGGAGTATACTGGATATTTCTACTAGTGCCAAAATGTTTTATAACGTTTGTACTCTTCAAGAAACATTCGTTTTCAGAAAGCAGTTGTTTCTTTTTGTATGTGTTTGAAATATTTCAAATGTGCGATGCAGTGGCTCTGTACAGTTCACACTGAACATTCAAAATTTTTCCACTAGCAACTTTTGCTAGAACCACTTTTTACCACTAGCAAAATACATTTGCTTGCTAGTAATTTGCTACTAACTATCTGTCGAAATCGAGTCCTGCTGGTCACCTTGTTGCATCTCAGAAAACTTGAAAAGTACATTACCCTGGAGTGGGAATCGAACCCGCATCTCCTGATTTCCATTCAAGCTTACTGTCCATTACACCACTCAGAACAGTGAAATTCCAAGCATCAAAGGCTATAGTTGCTCAAATTTTGTTCCTGATCAGCGAGAAAGAAATTTCCTATTGGTGCCCATTGCTGTCAGACACTATAGAATTATCATTGGTTCCTATGATTACAGCCTGACCCCACAACGGGATGACATTGTGCAGATCCAAATGATTCAAGTATCACGCTGCGTCACAAGCAAGGAGGGGTCATAGTACTCTGCCTGACCAGCTGTATAAGGTCATTCCGTTTGCACGTGCTTGCCATTCTGACTCCTGCTGTTGTGTTGGTTGCATCCTTTGCAAGTGAAGTATGCTTCGGAGAAAAGTTCGGAAGCAATTTGAGCAGTTGGAAGAGTTTGAGAGGCCACATTGTCGGGCCCGATGTAGCGGGATGGTCTTATCACCATATTGCAAGCCGTACCGGTTGTGCAGATATCACCATAGTACACTGTTGGTGGCAGTGGGTAGAACAAGGCACACAGCAACAACAGGAAGAGTCTGGGAGACCTAGATGAACCACAGAGAGAGAGAACTGACGGATTGCCTGACATGCTCGGAGTGACATAACAGCCACGACTGCGTATATTCAGTGAGCAGTGGTGCCCTCCATGCATCGTCTAGTTATTGCCGACACCATTGGCAGATGGCTACACAACGTAGGACTAGACGCACACAGACCGTTATGACAACTGCCCTTAACACCATTGCATCATTGCCAAAGACTGCAATTGTGTTGTGCCAGACTGTCAAGGAGCCACTCAGAATAGCATTGGGTGATCTTCAGTGACGAGTCCCACTTTTGTCTTGGAGGAGAGAACCAACGAATCTGTGTGTAGAGGCACCGTGTTCAGCGCCAAGATGAACGGTTTGTTGTCGAACATCACACATCCAGAAAGCATGGTGTGACGCTCGACAACAAACCGTTCATCTTGGGGCTGCAATGGTGTGTGGGTGCAACTGCCTATGATGCCAGATCACCTTTGGTGTTTCCAACATTATGTTAATGAGGTCCTGCAACCAGTGGCCCCACCTTTTCTGAATGCTCACTCCAGTGTGTTTTTTCAACAGGACAATGCTCGTCCGCATACTGCTGCTGTCTCAAGAACTTGCCTTCAAGGTACTGACACTCTGCTATGGCCAGCCACATCACCAAACCTATCGCCGATTGAAAATGTGTGGGATGCTATTGGATGCGCTACCCACACTCCACCCCTACCGCACAAAGTGCAGGAACTGTGTGAGAAGCATGGGATGGCTTATCGCAGGACACCATTAGGAACCTGTACAACTCCATGCCGAGACGTCTGGCATGCTGTGTGAGCATACATGGTGGCCCGACGCCATACTGAGAGACACTGCTTATTGGCATGTAGCTCAATAAATATTGCCCATATCAGTCTCGATATTTAATCATTTATTCTTCCTGGTTAACCTTTACCTTCCTCCCGAATAGCATTGCAATCTGACACGTCCTTCTGTGTGCAACTATTTTTTTTTTGACGATAAGTGTATTTACTTTTCCTGCGTGCTCCACCTTTGCGATGTGGGTGCCTGTTAGGGAATTCAAAAAATTGTTTGTATTTTTAAACTAAGAAAATATAAGCTGAGCAAAGCCAATGCCAACTGCTTACTTCTATTATTACTCAAATACTGATGTGTATACTCAATTTCAAAACATGTCATAATAATGTTACATGTTCCCTCAACAGCCAAGCTGGCTCTAATCCAGGCACGATGCTACGGGTGGGCTGGGGTAAGCTTCAGCCCACTCAACTTTTCTTTGAGCCCACTCTTTAGCTCTCCCCTCCAAAAATATTTAAGCTGTTAGAACCTATGGTTTGTGCAACCATTAAAATTTTTAAGGAACTTAGATAAACGTACCTGAATTTTTCGAATTCCCAGAAATTTTGTTATGTGAAATTAATTTTTTGTTAAATTCAGTGTTTATACTTCTGGGAAATGGAGGAAGTCCTCTAAGGGAATTTCTAAGAGAGTAGTAGAAACACACCATTTTTATATTAGGTGTGCAACTTAATTCTAGGCCACAGGCACAACACGTTGACAGCAAATTATAGCAAATCGAATACATACCTGATCAGGGAAATAATCCCCGTAGTGTTGGATACATTTGAGCCATCGGTCACGGAGCTGCCGAATGCCACTGCGGAAAAAAGAGGGCTGTTTCAAGTTGATAAAGTCATCAATACTTGTGTTGACCTCCTCGACAGAAGTGAAGTGCATATCACTCAGGTGATGTTGCAGGGAGCGAAAGTGGTGATAATCCGACGGGGCGAAGTCTGGAGAATACGCCGGGTGGGACAAAATCTCCCAACCCCCAGGTCGGTGATCGTGTTTAAAGTCGTTTTTGCAGTGTGAGGACGTGTATTATCCTGAAGCAACAGGCCGACCTTCTGCCCTTGGCGGTGTATGGCCTTTTCGCCTCCATTGCGTCACTCACACGAATGAATTGCTGACAATAACGCTCAGCATTGACCGTTTCACCAGGTTTGAGCAACTCATAGTGTACGACACCATGCTGATCCCACCATATGCACAGCAACAACTTCCTGGCATAGATATTTGGTTTGGCGGTACTTGTGGTAGGCTGACCTGGATAAACCCATGATTTGCGCCGCTTAGGATTATCGTAGAGGATCAACTTCTCATCACAGGTCAAAGTCTTGTGGAGGAAATCCTTCTTCTTGAATCTGGAGAGCAAGGACACAGCAACATCGTAGCGCCTAGACTTGTTCGCAGCTGTGAGTTGGTAGGGCACCCAATGGTCCTCCTTGTGAATCCGTCCAAGCTTGTGCAGGCGCTTTGCAATGGCTTGCCGTGTTACTCTGAGTTCCTGGGCGAGCTCTGACTGTGTGCGACAGGGATCCGTGTCCAACAGTTGTTCCAGTTTCTCATCGTCAACTTTCTGTGGCTGTCCCAGAAATTCTGCATCACAGAGATCAAAATTTCCCTGCTTAAACTGCTGGAACCACTTCTTACATGTACTGTAAGACACAACAGCCTCACCCAAAGCAGCACAGATAATTTGCTGGGTTCCAGCGGCACTTTCCTCAGCTGAAACGCTAACAGGAGGCGTTGCTTCTGTTCGCGTTTCAGCTGAAGAAAGTTGCTTCTTGAACGACATTGCTTTCACCGTCAACTTTCGTCCCTTCTGTCACTACAGCTGTGAGCGGTTATGGTTGCCTGGAAAGCTGTTGAATGGCGCTGCAATCAGCAATTATCGCACACAGCTATTTGCATTTGCCGATGTTCTATGATTGCTTGTGGTTAGGGACTGAGAATTAAGTTGCAACCCAATAGTTATGGTTTAAAAGATGAAAGAGAGAAATATTCCTTGTCAAATTACAAACTAAAATTTATAAACAGCCTTATGACAGAGAAAAAGAAAAGACGATGTGAGTAAGCTAAAATTGCTAAGTCATAACTTGCCATAGAGATTTGTATCCATGGTTGCCATCCTATTACTTTGAATAAATATGAACTTCTTTTGGCTAGAGATAACGTTATCCGTGTCGGGTAAAATCCTCATGAACAGAATTTTTTGCCAAATTTTCTGCCCCCCATCATTCTTACCCCCCCAATAGCCCACCCGGTTCTGAGTGGCTAGTGTCACCACTGCTTTAATCCCACTTGAATATTTCTCACTGCTCTTGTTGGTGCTCACAAGGAGTAGAAGTAACACGATAGGTCCCCTTTCCTCTTAATCCAAAGAGAGAGGTGATTGGGAGTGCTACAGTGGTTATTGAATCCTTCAATCTTTGCTGGTCCACTAATGCCCCTTCCAGTTACAGCCAGGAAGAATCTTTTTGTGCTCCTTCTTAGACAAACCAAGGGAACTGTAATTTTCTGTCTGTATGGCTGGAGGCCATTTCTTGGGACTCTTCCCTTCGAAAATACATTAAATTGAAATTCCCAGGCCATACTGAAATTCTCTAAGCTATTCCAGTCTCTCAAAACTTGAAAATATTCCTTAGTAACAGCTGCTTCATTCAGGAGGTATGGATGATAATCATTATATATTGATTTATTTATTATGAGTCACACAGGTTTAAAATTCAAGGAGCAGCACTGCATACTGTGTTCCAACAGGATTTTTTTTACTTGCAACCTTGGGCACATGTGCAATAGGTGCACTACCACGACAGGAACAAACTTTTCTTATCTAGGAGGGTGAGACCTGAAATTATTCCCTTTGAATTCAAAATGACACCCCTTTGAGTTCAAAATTACACCCCTTTGAGTTCCACTCAAATAATATGTGGTTTTTACTTTCTCTAGGAAAGTATTGTGATTGTTCAAAAATTGCACTTCAGGTTTTAGACATAATTGTATTAAAAATGTAAAAGCTAGGTAAATACTTAAAAACCACATACATTCTGTACTTTGGGTTGTAAATACCAAGTAAAGCGTAAACATTATGTGAACACCGACAACACGACACCCAGCACAGAATGAAAATGAGTATTGGATAGTGAATGCAGAGGCATAGTCAAGAGGGGGGGGGGGGCTCTCAGGTCCGGACCTACCTTGAGTGCGGATTGAGTATGAATTTAAAATGATATGTATGTGTATATGAGGCTTTCACCAATAAACCAAATCCATGGACTTCCTCCCTGAGAAATTTCTGGCTATGCCACTGAGTGAATGTAACAATAGGAAGAAGCTTCAGAGGTAGGGCTTGAAAACTTCTGTTCAATGTTAAATGCTCAGAGCATACTGTGTAAGTTGTAAAATGAATAAAAATAAGAAGAGTAAAAAAAAATGCTTTTTTTAAGTCAGCAAATAAGTAAATAAAATTTTTTGTAAATAGATCTGTATTTATGTGACAGAAAATTGTGTCGTATTAAAAAAATTTTTTTACCCTCTAGTTCTTACATCTATAGAGAAAATGAGAACTAAACTGTGCTACATATTTAGTTGATTCTGTTTTCTGAGAGGAAACAAAATTTTTATTATTTGGCATATAAATTTTACTATGAGAAATTTTGTTTTGCATGTGCTTATATGTAATATTTACAATTTTCAACTGGTGTATTTTAATTTTCAGTTCAAAAATAATAAACAAAATGACTGCTCTGAACACGTTGATCCGAAAAGCATCAAGCATATTGAAATTTGGTGGTCAAGATTCCCCACATAAAGTAGGTTTGGACGGGGAGGCTATATTTTGCAAAAATAATGTTTGTGTTCATCCACCAACTACCCTAAGAACTGAAATGGTTCATCATCCTGGATATCTAACTATCAAGGAGCAAACTGATGAGGTAAAAACTTTTCGACATATGGTCTTAATATTTTGTAGTGTTCAAATTAGAGTAAAATATGAATAACATGATCTCATATGATGTCCACTTACGGGATTTGCA
This sequence comes from Macrothele yani, assembly GCA_039090855.1. Lineage (NCBI taxonomy): Eukaryota > Metazoa > Arthropoda > Arachnida > Araneae > Macrothelidae > Macrothele > Macrothele yani. Next base: position 26,275,351 of record CM076993.1, read on the forward strand.
TATCAAGTACCATTGTAATTATTGGGTTGTATAAAAAGTTTTCCATGTTTTGGCAATACAGTAGACTCTTGCTAATCCGGCCTTTGGCTCTGGCCATGTTGTAAAAGAAGCTGGGTTACGCGTCCTTGTGAAGTTATGAGCCTGGGTTATTTTTAGACCATGTTTTGCTACCCAAATGGTATTTCATCTGTGCTGTAATACAGTTGTACATTTTTTTCTTATAGTGTAAGTGTATATATAATACATACACATACATTCTGTACTTTACTGTACTGATATGAAAAGGTCATTTCATTGTTGCAAATGAGACAGTATAGTATGTATTGATCATGTTCCTTTATCATTGTTACTTTTATCTTGTCTCTGATTTATGTTTTTTTTAAATACACTAGCAATCATGCCCATTCTCTGAACAGTGAATCTGTAAAGTAATTTTTTGAATGTAAAATTAATGAAAGGGAAAAGTAATTAAGGTAAAGAAAAGTAATTTAAAATCTCGTAACTGTTTTACGATTTAGAACAGCGTCGTGACATCGGTTTGACGTAAAATGGAGCAGGCTTTGGCGCCCCTTAATTTTAAATCAAAATTTGAAATTTTCAAAGCATTTCAATGATTCTGACAAAATTACTTTAAAACTTATCTGCATTTTGAAACAGTACAGCTAAGCCAGCCTTTTAAATTTTTTGCTTTTTAAACTTTTTTCCAGGTGTAGAAATGGCAGAAAACTTCAAGCAGACAATGTTTCAAAGCGCTGTTTTTCTTTTTTCTTTTTCTTTTTTTTTTGGCTTTCATACTTTTCTAGGTATACGGACCTTAAGCCTTATATGCATGCTAATTTCAGATCTCTAGGTCATTTAGAAGTGGTCAAACAATTTGCAAAAAATTCAAGCAGACAATGTTCCAAAGCCACCTTTTTTTTTTTCTTTGGTTTTTGTATTTTTCTAGGTGTTTGGACCTTAAGGCTTATCAGTATGCTAATTTTCAGATCTCTAGATGATTTAGAAGTGGTCAAATAATTTGCAAAAAATTCAAGCAGACAATGTTCCAAAAGCCACGATTTTGTTTTTGTTTTTTGGTTTTTGTACTTTTCTAGGTATCCGGACCTTAAGACTTATCAGTATACCAATTTTCAGATCTCTTGGTCATTTAGAAGCGGTCAAACAATTTGCAAAAAACTCAAGCAGATAATGTTCCAAAGCCGCAATTTTGTTTTTGTTTTTTTGGTTTTTGTACTCTTCTAGGTATCCAGACCTTAAGACATCAGTTTGCCTATTTTCAGATCTCAAGGTCATTTAGAAGTGGTAAAAAAATTCGTGGATGAACACACTTGCATTTTCCCTCTTTGCTTTTTCTATACGAGGCGGAAGCCTATATTTACAAAGGTATTCACGTAGGCAGGCGGAAAACACCAAACTTTAAAAGCATCGCAACATCATTAAGCATTGCGCCACTACCAGTTTGATTGTAGCCTGTCCTTTCACCCAATGAGAAGAGAGTGCTAAAAATAGCTGCGTCACCATGGCAGCAGGTCACGGGACCGTAACTTTCCTGTGTGGTTAACGCTAAAGGCAGACTAAGCCGTTTGTTTCTTTCCTTTTTGTCTTTAAAAATGCTTAAAAATCAGAAAATGATTTTTTCTTAAAAGTTCTTTTTAAAAGAGGGATGATAGTTGTGAGTTTATGCTGAAAAAAATTGTGATGCGTTATGATTTATAGTTTGTCATATATCCGTTTTTTGAAATGGATCCCATTGTGAAATAGAGAATTTTGTTAAATTTAAAAATTTAATTTCTCGTAAACTAATTAAAAAAAAGGGGGGATGAGGTGCAAAAATTCAGCCATGGCCCTACATGCCTACAAAATTTCGTGGTTATGTTGCTGTTAGTGTTTCCCGAACGTGAACTGATAGCACTTTTTTGCTTACCTTAACTTTGAAATGCAATAGCTCTTGAAGTATCACCAGAATCGAAAAACAGTTTATTTCAGCGTGTTCTCTGAACAATTCTCTAAAAACGATGTACATTTCATAGTTTTGTGTTCAATACTTTTTGCGCTGCAAGCTAGGAAAGCTCGAGTGTCACAAAATTTCTGAAACAGCGGCGGCGGCAGCATTTTTTTTTTTTTTATTTAGAATAGAAAGATATATAATACAGGCTGTAAACTTGTAACATTAAATTTATTAACTTTATGCACTCTCAGTAATCTGGCACCTGTCTGTGCAAGGAATGGCCAGATTAGCAAGAGTCTTAATGTAAATGTAGTTGGTACTAATTCTAAAGGTTAATTTGTATTGGTTCCGATATGTCTGTATGAAAGGAGTTTGGCATGATTGGTTTAGTTGTGTTTATTTGCATAGGTTTGGAAATGGGAGACAGTTAATTTTCTTTCCTGCTAATTCTGTTGAGAATTGCAGTGAACCTCGATGTATATAGATTGCAGTGCCACCCAATCTTTCTGAATATTCACTGCCCAAAGCTTTTTAGAGGGAAACGAATGGCCAAACAAATCAAGTGGCTATACTATAGAAACAGATAGAGATCCCTTCCCACAACTTAGTTGAAAAAGACACCGATTAATTGCAAGGGAAAGAAAATAAAAGTCTTGAAGAAGAGATTTTTTTAATTATTAATGCTCAAAAGTTTTGGGGATCAAGTTCAGACTTGGGCTGTACCTTGCAGTGTAAAATTCGGGCTCTGATTGACATGCTTTGGGCTCGGGCTCCTAAAATTGTGCCAGAACTCAGCACTACTGTTTATCCAACAATGGGAGAAATACTGGTCACACGAACTAAATCTGAATCGTGGCATGTGCTTACAAAGAACCAAACAGTGAATCTGCTGAAGTTTGTGTTGGTGTAGACAACTCAAAAGCAATCTCTCTCTGTTTAATTATGTTATCTACAACTTCAAACATATTTGTTCTGTGTGAATTCATCATTACATTTTATCATGTAATTTTTTGTACTCAATAAAATATTTGATAGCAAGGGAACATCTGGGAACTTTTCATTGTTACCAGGTTGAACACCTTCAGCTGTTAGCTAGAAAAATCACCTACCACAAGGGCCTTTTCGAAAAACTTCAAAGGATTAGCAAAAATTTCGAATCAGGCTAGCGCCAGATTTAAGAAATAAGTTCAGTAACTACTTCCTAAATTAAAGCAGCAAGAAACTAACATTTTGTTAAAAGGAGAGTGGTCAACAATATCAAGTGTGAGTGTGGTCTCAGCTATGTAGGAGAGACAGGCAGACAGCTTAAGACCAGGATGACAGAACATAAAGCAGCTATTTAAAGCATGACAAACAAAAGTGGCCTGGACAGACATGTTCAATTTAATTAAATAAAGAGGAACTGTACACCAACAGTACTTAAATAGTATAACTATACTAGATATCCAAAATTTCTTGGTGTAGAATAGAAATCAAATTTCCGAGCTTTCACACATCAACCAGATGGCTTTCTCAAGGAAGGTTGACAGCCTGACCTGTCTTTTGTTTTAGACAGGCTAAATAATACATAATATGTTCAATCTACTGGACTAAAATACTGTCGGACTCAGTAGAAATTCTGACCCACCAGCAACATTTCTTCAAGAGAAAACTGCTGGAAGGTCTTGAGATTGAGAGAAGAAGAGGAACTCTACATTAAATGCTTTTAAAGGTTGCAGTTTTACCCAAGGTTGGCAACACTTACTATAGTGTAGTCCTGATGAAGGGTAGGGATGCTACCTGAAAATTTGACGTTAATAATAACATCCATTTATTTCTAAGTAAATCCCAAAATCTGTGTGTTTTATCTATCATATCTCTTGCCATTTCTGTTTCCATGTTAGGCAGCTTTCGTTCTAGACAGGTTAAATTGTATGTAATTTTCTATCTTTCGTTTTGTGACCAAAAAAAAAAAAAAAAGAAGTTCCGTTTTATAGTTTCCATCTTAAACAGGCTTGACTGTGTTAGTACTAGTTTAAGGCAAGGTGATGCGCTGTCACAGGTCTGCTCTTTTGGAGAAACAACTAAGGATGAAGGGAAAAATCGATAAAAGGCTATAATCGTATGAAATGTAAAATTGACATCACAAATGATCCAATGGATGTTATAAAGCCTTCTAGAGATTTAAAAATTTGAATAAGAAAAAATGAAGAGTAATATAGATCAAGCAGAAAAACATCAAAAAGTTGCAAGGGATATTATTAATCATTGATGCAGAACATTTTTTCAAAACACAATCAAAATGTAAAAAAAATGTTTCAGCATTTAAATATCTTGGAACTGTGATAACAGAAAATAATAAAACAAAGACTGAAATTCAGCCAGAGTTCAAGCGGGCAATAGAACTTTTTATTTGTTGCAGTAACTGTTGACTGCCTAAATAATTTCTTTCAGAATCAATTTAGATATTTAAAAAAAAAAAAAAAAATCAGGCCTGTGATGTGTTATATGGTGCTAAAACTTGGAACTTTACAGAGATAAAAGGTACACTATACAGTAATTAATGACTTACTGAACATTTACTTCTCATGCCACAGTAGCTTTGAAATCAGATTTAAGGAGCTATGAAAGGAATAGGTTTGAGAAGCAGAGCTCTCTAAATGAAAAGGTATTGGGAGCTGAGGAACATGTAAAGTTCTATTTTAGGCATTTTAAAATTTCATAGTTATGAATATTTTATGAAATATATCATTAATTAATTACACTGGGGAACAATTTTTTTCTTATTTTCTGTTGCATGATATTTTTCGGCTGATTCTAAGTATATCTTCAATGCTGATTTCAAATCTGCAATCTGTTTTCCTCTACATGCTCTAGTTTTCATGCAATTTGAAACTTGTGATTTTTGCAAAAAAAAAAAAAAAAAATAGGAACCCATTGCTGCTATTTACACTAGGGATAGCTTGAGAACTAGGCTTACATCAACCCTAACCTTAGACTAATTAGGCTAATTTTTTTACGAATATCGATATTCATCTTTATTGTTAATTTTAGACTTTATCTGATTTATGTAAAAATAACACCTGTTTTTCTTTGTTTCAGATCTGATCATGGCTTCTTCAAGTAGACATAAATGTGTAAATAATCCTGATACATTCTGTTATGCATGTGGCTGCTACTTCTTTGTCAAAGGCGCAATATAACTTCTTTTGTAAGGCGTGCCTATGAAGCCTATTTTGAAGTTCCCCTTGGCGACCAAGACAAGAAATGGGCTCCTCATATTGTGTGTCATAATTGTGAGGAAATGCTTCATGACTGGACAAAAGAGAAATGAAATGATCTGCCTTTTGGAGTTTCCATGGTTTGGCGAGAACCCAAGGACCGCATAACTGACTGCTATTTTTGCCTGGTCAACATGAAATGTGTCGGCAAGAAAAACTGGCATTAGATCTCCTATACTGGTATTCCCTCAGCAATTCGACCTACTCCGCACTCTGAGGAACTCCCGGTTCCAGTTTTTAATGGTTTTGCCTCATCTGAAGATTAAGACAGTGAACATGATCAGGAAGATTACGAGGGCTATGATAACGAGCTTCAAGAAATGTTTTCAGAATCTGAAGATTCCTCATCTGATACCAAATCAGCCCCTCAGCAGTTTAGCCAACCATAATTGAATGACATAGTGTGTTATTTGGGGCTCTTCAAGAAAACAGCTGAGGTATTACTAGCCTCCAGGGTGCAAGAAAAAACCTACTTTACAGCTCTGCAAAAGTTTCTTATTTCTGAAAGTGGGACCAGATTTTTGTGGACTTTTTTTCAGAAGACAAGCAGTTTGTTTACTGCCATGATATCCCAGGTCTTCTCAGGCAATTAGGTGTTACCTCGTGTAGTCCAATAGATTGGTGATTATTTCTGGACAGTTCAAAGTGCAGCTTCAAGTGTGTTCTCTTGCACAATGGCAATGTTTATGCAGTGGTTCCAGTTGGTCACTCATTGCATTTGTGAGAAGAACATAATTACATAAAAATGGTCATTGACTTACTCAAATATCACAAGCACAACTGGATCATTTGTGTGGACCTGAAAATGATCAACTTCCTCCTTGGTCAACAGAAAGGCTTCACGAAATTTCCATGCTATCTCTGCATGTGCGACAGCCGAGCTCGAGAGAAACACTGGACCCTGAAGGATTGGCACATCCGTGAAACTCTAGAAGCAGGCATGCCAAACATTGTGAATGACCCAATCGTCAGCCGAAAAAAGATTATTTTCCCCCACTCCATATCAAGCTTGGCTTGATGAAACAGTTCACAAACGCATTAAGTACAGATGATGAGTTCGATGGACCTCAGATTCGTGCTCTCGTATGTGATGAGGAATTTGTCAGGAAGATGAATGACAAGGAGAAGGCAGCATGGCTGTCTTTCGTGGCAGTTATGCAAAACTTTCCTTGTAACAAAAAAGCAGATAACTATGAGGTTCTCGTTACTAGAATGCTGTTGGCTTTTCGCGATCTTGGGTGCAACATGAGTGTCAAGCTCCATTTCCTGAATAGTCACCTTGATCAATTCCCCGAGAACCTTGGGGCTGTTACTGATGCACAGGAAGAGCACTTCCATCAAGACCTCATGATGATGGAACAGCACTATCAAGGGCAATAGGACAAAAATATGATGGCAGACTACTGCTGGAGCATTAAACGAGATTGCGCTGAGAAAGTCCACAAACGCCAGAGCTATAAGTGCAAAGTCTTGCCTGAATAGGACATATACGAACTTTGCATCCCATCCTTATCAGTTTTTCTGAATCACCTATCGTCTTCATGTCGAAATAAATGTTAATTTAAAGTAAGAAGCATTAGCACATACTCGTATTTGACTATAATGGATAAATGTTTCACATTTGGCAAGTGGCGATACATATTTTACTCCATACAAGGGATCTTTTTGTAGCCTTTTTTCAAACTATAATGCATATTGTGATGCACCTACATGTTTTTGTGAATACATAAAGAATATCTTTGCCAAGACGGTTGTTTAAGCCTAATTTTAAGACTGTGTGACCATAAATTCCTTAGATAGATCATGTCATCATGCAAGAGGTGTCAAAATTTCACGAAAAATGAAAATGTGGAATTGCGAAAAACCTAGAGCTTACAGAGAAAAACTAACTTCAGATTTGAATTCAGCACACACAAATTAGGTAAGAGCAAGTGCTGGTATCAGTGCAACAAAAGCTTTGTTCCCCAGTGTTATTGATGCTTATTCCACTTAGGAGAATTAGTTTTTTAATCGAAATTAAACTCTTCACCATTAGACCATTCAAATTGCAGTTTGGCATGTTAGATTATACTGGAATTATTGTATGATGTTTCTCTTATTGTGCTTAAATATTGTTGTTATTATAAAATTTTGCAGGTCTTAGGCTCAACACTGATACTGTCATGGATACCAAATACAATATTAAAGAAAAATCCTCGTAGTTTAGAAAATAGGACTCCAAGTAGTTCGCCATGTAGAAGTGCCCACAGCAGTAGCTGTCCAAGCCCCAACATTAATAATCGATCACCACTGCATCTACCATACTCGGGTGTTCCTTCACCTTTTGCATATGGTGATAGGTCAGTTGAAGACTTTAGTCAGCTGTGCTCCAAATCCCATCAAAGGTAATTGATGTGTTTTTTTTTCTTGTTTATTTTGCAAGTGAAAAGCTGTGGTGTTTGTTCACCAGTGCTGAAACTTCGAAAAATAAAAAAAAAATGTTTGAAATTTTGTGTATAGTCATTCAGCCAAAATGGACAGTGTATGTGTGCTTTTAAAAACAAAACAGAACTGGCATTTGTTAAAAACTGATTGCACGTAAATCAGCACTAATTTCTGCATTATTTCTAGACATATAAACATAGGCTTAGCGTGATCAAAAAATTAGGGGGGGGGCATGAATAAGTGTAAACTGTTTTCCTTTGGGGGAGGGTGAAGAAATAAGTGTAAAAGAGTGCTTTTCTTGGGGAGCATGAAGAAATGTAAACTGGTGTTTTCGTTTCGGGGAGGCGATTCTAGGAAACAGTTTCTCCATAAATGTCACAAAATTTGGATCTTTTAAGTGCATAGCAAACCCTTTTGCTTTGCATTAGTCTTCAACCACTGCTGATAGTGAATGATGGTGAACAGTGCAGCTTAGTTTTGACAAGTTGCTAAGTTTTCTGAACATAAAGTCCTCTATTTTATTGCAAATTCTTTTAAATATCAGAAATCTCTTTGCCGATACATGAATAATGTAATATAATGAGTTCTCTACATTGATACAATTTTGCCGTTGTTTCACTTCCTCACAAAAACGAATTACAGCCGACTCTAGAAGGTGAGTGTAAGACTGTGTGTGTGTAAGTGTGTGTTCATAAAGCAGTGGTGGCTTATGACCAGGAAAACAAGTGAAGTGTTAAAAAATGAGAATCCATGAAAAAATGCATCTATTTCCTTTAAAGAAGGTCAATTTTTTCTTTCAAGGAAGCATAGTGGTCAAAGATGTCACTGTAAAATGGCTGTTTAACTACATGTTTGAAAAAAGTTCTTTTTGTATTGCAATATTAGGTAATTGTCAGTGATAGTTTTTGCTGTGAAATAGTGTTCCTTAAGTAATTTTTTATTTGTTTCAAACTGGAAAAGCTTCTTTCTACTGGCACAGTGGTTGAGGGTAAAGTAAGAACTAGAGAAAACAATTTATATGCTTCCTGGATTACCTTCTTATGCACATTATATATGTCTGCAACAATGTGCACACTGTATCATTTTCCAGGTTCATGTTTTTTAACAAAAGCGTGGATCCAGAACACACGGATAATAATAAAAGAACAGGACTGAAACTCACATACACAAGATTCTTCCGCGAATTTGCGGAATTCCGCTTTTTTGCAATCATCTGGGTCATTCTTGAGATCCATGCAGAACTGAAGAGAAATTTTCGGGAGGGTAGGGAGTTGTCATTTTCCCTTTAAAGACAATGTTTTGTCTTTCAAAACTTCCGAAAACGGAAGTTAAACGCACTGAAGATTTTACCCGTAATCATAATTACTTTATGCTCACGATGTTGCCTGTGTCCAGTATTGTTGTTAAATATTGTTTTGTTGCCTAAATGTTTATATTTCACCTTGAAACTGTAGGCAACTATTTCCAAAAACGGAAGTTAATACTCCGAAAGGGGTCCGGATTTGAATCCCGGTGAGGCATGGATGTTGTATTTTTCTTACGACACTGGCTCACTCCCTTCGCTGGAACCAGTGACCCTAAATTAGGGATCGGGTGTCTGCTTATAGCACATCGAGTTGCTCACGGTGGTCGTTAAACCTCCAATCAAAAAAAAAAAAAAAAAAAGAAGTTAAAGCGGCACAAAAATTTCCTTGTTCTCTTCAGGCATAAAATTCTTCTGTGGATTCGAAGAAGTCCGCCTTTTCCGTTAACATTTTGGGCATTCTTGAGATCAATGCACAACTGAATCAAAATTTTTGAGGGGAATGGAGGGGGCTTTGTTTTCCCTTTAAGGCTGGAATTCCATCATTTGAAACTTTTGAAAGCGGAAGTTAGACGGAGCGAAGATTTCTCCCACAATCGTATTTTTTTCTTGCGATGTACCTTCTTACCAGTATTGTTCTTAGATATCCTTTTATTCCACAAATACTGTATTTTAGCATGAAGATAGAGAAAAAAGTTTCCGAAAACGAAAGTAAGTCGAAGCGAAGATTTCTTCCGTAATCATATTTTTTCTTCCTGCGATGTCACTGTCATGTGTTGTTAAATGTTACTTTCCCTCATAAACGTTTTTTGACTTAAACATGATAAGGGAGGGAAATTCTCCCAAAATGGAAGTGACAAAATTTGAAAATTTGTTAGAATTGATGCACGGTGTTCAAAGTTATTCATATTCTCAACGTTATCACAGTAGTGGAAGCTTTGATATCATGCATTCATGGTCCTTAGGCTGAAAGTTCTTTCAGCATGATGGATAAATTATTGTCATCTGAGGGAATAAAAGAAAAAAAAAGAAGAGTGGAAAAGAAATGAGAAGGGAATGATATCAACAAAAAGAAAAACTAAGAAAAGATTGCTGTGCAGTTTCAGAGTCAACAAAAGACAAATATGGCCACGGAACTTCATGAGAAGAAAGCAACACAAGAAAAAAATTGAGCTCATGTTCTAGCAAGTAATTTAAAAAAAAAAAAAAGCAAATATGCTGCGTTTGAAGCAATGTTTCTAAAATAATTTCATTTTGTTTTGAATTCAGTAATTTTATATTGCGAATACTGTGATGTGCTCTAAATATTTACATAAATAAATTACAATGAGCATTTCCATCTCGCTCATGCTGTGTTATATTCACATGTTCTCATCTCATGTTCTGAATTTTAACCTGATTAAAAAGTTCAGTTTTTTTGTTCCTTAGTCGGTCTGATGTATGAATTAAAGTGTACCTGTCCTTGTGTGGCTTTAAGATAGGTCTTGATTCTTTTTAATGCAGAAAAATTTCTTTTGGCAGTTGCAGTTGTTAATGGAAACTTGAATATTAGGCCTGCTAATTTGAACACTTCACTAAACACAATGTCCAATTTATGTAGCAAGTAATGCCTCTTACTGATTACTTTTTGTATTCATCAAGGCGATAAAACACCTTCAGTTGTAATAATTGAAAAACTACAGAGGATTAATAAAAAAATTCAAATTAGACAAGCTCCAGGCTTGGCAAATAAAATCAGCCAAATTTAAAACAGAAAGAAACTAATATCTTATTACAAGGAGAAGTAGTCTACAATGCCAAATGCAAACATTTTCTTAGTTATGTGGTAGAGACAGGCAGACAGCTTAAGACCAGGTTGGTAGAGCATAAAGCAGCTATTAGAAACATGACTAACAAGGCTGGTCTGTACAGATATGTTTAAACCACTGGACATAAAATTCTTTGGGACTCAGTAGAAGTGCTATCCCACCAGCAGCACTTCTTCAGCAGAAAACTCTTGGAAAGTCTAGAAATAGAAAAAAGAAAAGGCACTGCATTTAACAATTTTAAAGGTTGGAGTTTCACCCAAGGTTGGCAACACTTACTCTAGTGTAGTCCTGATGAAGGGTGGGGATCTGCCCGAAAATTTCACCATTAGAAAAAAGTTTTTATTCCTACGTAAACCCCGTGTATACCTTCAATTGTTTTAGTTCTTTAAGTTTTAACAGTAGGTGTTCAGGAAAGCTTTCACAAAATTTATCAAAACAGTTCAAATCCAACAAATATTTAAGATATAATATCACAGATTTTAATTTATTGACACTTCACACAACTGAAACAACTCTTGCAAAACACGTGCTGCTATGGGCTGGAGCATGCGAGTGACTAATGGTAGTCCTAAGTCTAAGTCTTCTCTTTTATGAGTGAACCCTTGCCCAAAACAATGACCCATTACCTTTTGCCCGCTCATTCATGTTGTCATAGAAATGCTAGCTGGCGATTGTATCGAAAATCTTCAAATCACACAGCATAGACTGGTAGAGCTGGTTGTGTCACGATGACACCAACCCTCCTCTTGGAGTCTTGTTGGTCTTTGCTCACCAGACTGATTCTCGTAGTCAAAGGAAGTGAATCAGCACGTGTGGGTTTTTTTCACAGCGAAAGCATCAACATATCTTAATACCATTGATAAAAATTGACTTTTATTTGCGTATTCTCTGGGCTTCGTAGATTGCCTTGAATATACTCCACTGTACATTAAGTGACCATAGATTGGTGAGATGTAAGATGCACCTCAACACTAAACTGGAACGTGGCAAGCTCATAAGACAAACAAAATGTATTGACGTAACCAACCTTAAAAAACACCATAATACTTTCAAGTTGGAACTGAAGAACAGATTCTCTGCTTTAGAAGGTCTAACATCGGAAGAAGTGGATATTTCGGAAGTTAACAGAAAAGTAACCAAAGCTCTTATGGAAACAGCAACAAAATTAGCTGGGTCTAAGAACAAGTTGCATGTAAACAAATTATCAGGAAAAACCAAAATGTTGATGCAAAAAAGAAGAGAGATGAGGACAACTAAAGAAGATGTGACTTCCAAAGTGGAATATATAGAGCTATGCAAGACAGCACGAAAAAGTATCACTGAAGACGTAAGGAAATTCAACTGTGAGCTAGTGAGGAAAGCAATTGAAAACAACCAAAGCCTAAAGATAGCAAAGGGACATCTCAGTAAGGGAAGAAAACAGATTATGGCTCTGAGAAAAGAAGATGGTTCTATAACAAGAAATAGAGGCGAAATTTTGACAAGAGTGAAAGATTTCTACTCCAAATTATATGAAAGGGATGATACATGTACTCCAGACATCATGAAAGGTACCAGAGTTCTTCCAGTCCTCCCAGCAGAAGTTGCTCATGCAATCAAGAACATGAAGCGGGGAAAGCTCCAGGAGAAGATGGAATTACTATAGACATCATACAAGAAGCAAGTGGAGAGATTGAAACAGTACTCACCCAAATTTTCACTCGATGCCTTAATGAAGGGAAGATTCCTGAGGATTGGAACAATGCTACAATGATCCTGCTACATAAAAAAGGTGACATTGAGGATCTCAGGAACTACAGACCTATCAGCCTCCTATCAGTAGTTTATAAAATCTTCACTAAAGTTCTTTCACACCGCTTGAAGGTAACACTGGACATGGCTCAACCGAGAGAACAAGCTGGATTCAGGAGTGGCTACAGCACAATAGATCATATCCACGTACTGAGAGAACTAATTGAAAGAGCGAGGGAATATGAACTTCCATTGTGCATGGCTTTTATCGATTATGAAAAAGCCTTTGATTCGGTGAAACCATCAGCAGTTACCACGGCTCTGAAATCCTGCGGTATTGAAGATGCATACATTAATATTATTAATAACATCTATGAAAATGCAAGTGCAAAGATTCGGCTGTTTGAAAATACAACACACATAAAAATTGGAAAGGGAGTGAGACAAGGTGACACCATATCTCCGAAGCTCTTTAATGCCACATTGGAAAATGTCTTTCAATCACTGAACTGGGAAAACAAAGGAATAAAGATTAATGGAGATTATCTAACCCACCTTCGTTTTGCTGATGACGTAGTCGTTTTTGCAACTACCCCATCAGAGCTGCAGAGTATGATCCAGGAACTTGCTGACAAGAGTAAAGAAGTGGGATTAAAAATGAACTTTCAGAAGACAAAAGTGATGTTCAATGCTTTTACAAGAAATGAAGATTTATCGATTGATGGAGAAAAACTGGAGATAACAGATACGTATGTTTATCTTGGACAGCAGATATCGAGTGAGGGTCACATTGATGAAGAAATTAATCGGCATACAAAACTTGCCTGGAGAGCTTTTGGAAGAAACAGCATAATTTTCAAGAGCAATATGCCATTATGTCTTAAAAGAAAAGTGTTTGATCAATGCATCCTTCCAGTGCTTACGTATGGTGCAGAGACGTGGACCTTAACTAAAAGAGACATACAAAGACTGCAGACAACTCAAAGAGTCATGGAGAGGTGCATGCTTGGTATAACCAGGAGAGATAAGAAGAGGAACTCGTGGATCCGAAAAATGACGAGAGTGGAAGACATCATGATCAGAGTTAAATCCCTGAAATGGCAATGGGCTGGACATACTGCCAGAAGGACAGACCATAGATGGACAGCCGAAATTTTAGATTGGATTCCAAGGGACAGGAAAAGACCCAGAAAAAGACCACATGGGAGATGGGTGGATGAAATTCGTAAATATGCGGGAGTGACATGGAGGAGACGGGCACAAGACAGACCGTTGTGGAGGAAACTTGGGGAGACCTTCGTCCAGCAGTGGATTGATAATGGTTGACAATGATGATGATGATGACATTATGTGTCATTCTGGCCATCCTGGTGGTGCAGTGATGTAAGTAGTGCCTTTTGACCATTTGCCCAAGTGGGCCCAGGTTTGAGTTTTGCATAAAGCATGGGTGGTGTGTATGTCCTACAGCACTGGCTCTGTCCCTCCCATGAAACCAGTGGCCTTGAATTAGGGATAGGTGACTGCCTATAGCCCTTAGAGTTGCTCACAATGGTTGATGACCCCCCCCGTCCCCCCCAAAAATGTGTAAATTTGAAAGTTGACTAAGCTCATTCTGAACATCTGTTGTGAAAATCTTGCATATATGCAAATTTCAAGTATGTTTCCCAGGAAAAACTGTTTTCTGACATTCTTTACAATGTTTCTTGACTTTTGGATCACCCTGTACATGTAAAATATCCAAATTCCCCTGGAAATCTGGAATGTAGACAAAAATTCATACTTGCAGTAGTTCAGTAGTCAGTTTTACTAAAAATAATTAAACTTCTAATATGGTTTTTTTCTAGGAATTTATGTAATTTAATTTAAATGATTACTTGATGAAGGTGAAGACTTTTTTCCAAAATATTACAAATGAAATTAAATAAATTCCTAGAAAAAACTATATTAGAAATTTAAGTGTTTAATTAAATAAACTAGGAAGACAGTTTTTAAAATGAGCTTTTTTTTTTTACTGAAAGATTTTGTATGAGAGTTGTGGAGAATGACACTTGTAGGTGGTGCAGCTAGTAGTGATAGCATAGTTCCTTCTTGGGAGTTCATTCATGCAAAAGAGTCATTCATGAATGATCATTCAATTTCCTGATTGTCGCTACACTCACTGAGTAAATTATTCATTGCAGGGGTTTTGTGTTTATTATCAAAGTGCTTTCAAGGCCATAGCTCTTTACATATACTGTCAACCCGCGATATGCCACCCCTCGATTTATTGCCGCTCTTGCATAATGCCATCCCTTGGGTCTGAATGGAAGTGTTCTATGTAAAACATCCCTTGACATAGTGCCACACTCTTGGCATCCGCCAACTGCCAATACGTATTACTGCGCCATCTAGCCTTTCTCAACACAAAACGTACTTGATGTACTGCCACTTGCAAGCTGGGGAAGTACTCCTCTTACATTTTTTCACGTCATACTGTTAAAGATTCAATAAAAGATGCAAATAAGTTTCTGTTAACGTTAAGAAGATTCTTAGTCACAGAATGGCGATATTTCAAAAGCACTTGTTAAATTTGATTCTGCTCTGGAAATAATTAGGTTGAAATCTAAAGCACAAATGAAAATACTGGGTGTTACACTGGATAGTGACAAAAGAAAGAGACAATAAAATTAACTTAATTTATTGGAAGAGGGAAAAGGTGTTTACAGGAGTAAGAAAAGGCAAAAGGTAATCAATGGATGACATGTTCCACATAATGACCATCTGCTGTCGTGATGTGGCGAATATGTGCTTCGAAATGGTGCAATACCGACGGGAAGATGTTCGACGGGATCCCTGCAATTTCCTCTTGGATGGCACGTCGGAGGTCAGGCAGTGTTCGCGGCTTATCCTGGTACACCCAATCTTTCAGATAGCACCACAAGAAGAAGTTGAGGGACATTAAATCAGAGCTCTGCGGAGGCCAAGAGAGACCGGCTGAAAAACATTGGGGGAATCATCCGGTGTAGACCCCTGGGCCATACTGCTGGTGAAGCAAATCAAGAACAGCATTTGTGGAGCGTGGCGGTGCTCTGTCCTGTTGAAACGGGTGGTTGTGAATTCAGTTTTTCTGGATTGCAGCAGGGAAAAAACGATTCTTCAAAAGGTCATCGTAGGCTGTAGCGGTAACTGTGGACTCTAGGAAAAATGGCCCAGTGAAGCCATCGCCACTCATTGCACACCAAATGGTTAGCTTCAGCAGATGGAGAGGCTTCACAACGCAGACCGCCGGCTTCTCACTCCCCCAGACGTGATAATTTTGCCAGTTAACATAGCCATCCAACCAGAAGTGCGCCTCGTCGCGGGAGACAATGCTCATCATATCAAAGTTGTGCTCATCGATCACTGAACACATGTCATTCACAAACTCATAACGTTACTGGACAGCTGTTGTGCTCAAAGGCAGATGCACCTTGATTTTGTAGGGAAACATGTCCAAATCTGACGTATGCGCCTTGCAGATGCTGGGCTAGCATCCAGTTGCTGCACAAGTCTTCATGTTGAGGTACTTGCTTCTTCGTGCAGGAGTTCTTGTGCGGCTTCAACGTTTTTCCCGCCGTCTGCGCTGTTCTTCTCTTTGCGCCATGCTTGCCACTTCATCTGTGACACTGCCGGTTCATTCGAATTTTGCTATCTGTTTTGTCAGGTACGCACAGGATAGCTTACGACAATTCTTAAATGCTGTACCCCACTTTTGTAACACCTTTGTGGGGTTTCCTCCCTCCACATACCAATTTTTCACCAAGAATACTCTTTCTTCCGTGGTATATCGCTGTATGTCCGAAATCGCGTGTCCACCGTCCCGCTACTTCCTCACGAATGCCTGTCGCCTGCTGATCGACGTCTTGGACTTACAGCGCCATCTAGTTATTCTTTAACGATTTATTCCACAGGAAAGTTGTCACTACCCAACGAAACACCCGGTAGATGACTTATGCAAAAAATAACTAAAGTGTGTAAAATATTTCTGTTTGATGCTATGAATTTTCACTCAATAAAGTTTCAGTCTCTTAACATGATTTTGTATTCATTCCATGAAAATTAAAATGTTAACTGTGTTTTCTTACAATGCAAAGTAAATTTCAGCACTTAATGCATACGAGAAGCTTCTGAGAAGGAAACTGACTCTTTGAACTAGAGTGTACTCTAAGTACACAACATATGACTGCATTTTTTTCTAATTAACATGTTTTTAACTTCATGCTGATTGTGATTTTTGATGAATCATAATAAATAAAATTTGGCTTACTTAATCACCCGGTATGAGCCCGTTAGAGCACTTATGGGATGTAGTGGAAAAGTCCATTCACACCCACGATTTAAACACAATTGGCAAATCTGATATAACGTCACCCTCGATTTAACTCCACAATTTAAACCATATAATTTATTTCCTATGATGGGAAACAAATTTAAATTAAAACGTGTGCTTATAAATATATTGAATATCTTCAATTATTTGAAAAACCTTAGCACTCGCTTTTGCCACGTTATATTCTGAACGTCGGAAGTTGAAAAATTCCTTGTATTTGAGACATGATATTACTTCCGGCCGTCCTCCTCACTCTTCGTGCTGCGTTGCAAAGGACACTCCCACTAGGGTGGAACTTACACGTGTTTCAGGCATACACGTCCATCTTCAAAGTTAGGAAAGATTGCAAATGGCTGTCACCTGCAATTCTTTAGAGTTTTCTTCATTCGGTCCCTCCTCCCCTCTCGAGTGAAGAAAACTCCAAAGAATTGCAGGTGACAGCCATTTGCAATCTTTCTTAACTCTGAACATGGGTGTGTATGCCTGAAACAGTGAGAGTGTCCTTTGTGACACAGCACCTAGAGCAAGGAGGACGGCCGGAAGTGTTTGAAAGGTTGAAAGACAGTCCCAAGGTTTTTAAGATTTTTAACCTTTTATCTGTTTCATTAGGATTTCTAACCAGAATTTCTTTGTTTTTCAAGGCTTGAATGCTCACCTAAGTGATTTTCTATGAAAAAATACCTAAGGTCAATGTAGGGTCAAATTTTTCGGATGTTTTTTCATTTGATAATTAAGGTTTAACAAAAATTTCGTCTGTTCATTGATTTTTAGCCAAGACTTCGTTTTTAAGTCATAATCACCTTTTAGGCATGAACCATGATATTTTAACGTCAAAAATTGAAAACAATAAAAGGAAATGGACCACCAAGAAAAAGCATTGTGAGTAGAGCCTTTTTTATTCTTTTTTATAGTAATATTGTGTCTCAAATACAAGGAATTTTTCAACTTCCGACTCCCAGAATATAACGTGGCAAAAGCGAACGCTAAGATTTTTCAAATAATTGAAGATATTCAATATATCCACAATTTAATGTAACAAATGTTGGCGGTACATCGGAGGTTCGACTGTACTTTTTTTACTCATACATACATATCACTAAGCTGTTCTCTGAGATTCAGAGGTTAGCTCCTCAAAGTAACCTCGTCTGATAGTTTAAAGTTTAAAACTGATAGAATTAGATTTTACTTACTGTCGATGTATCAGATTTCTCCATTTACAGCGATCTTGGCACACAACTCTATCTTCTCTGACACCCATCACATGTCTCGCACAAGACCTTTTGTACTTCATACTCATTATCCTATTTTCATGCAGACATTTCTGAATCTGGTCCTCTCATGATTTCCTTGGCCTTCATATACCTTTCTTTCCTGTCTTTTGGGCGGAATAAATTCTCTTGGTGAGCATCTCACCACTTATTCTTTCCACATGGCTAACCACCTAAGAATATCTGTCTCCATTTGACTAACAACTAGAGTTGCAGAATATTGACATACACGCGTACGCCATACGTAGATGGTTTCCAAATTATCAGCAGATTTTGCAGATAGTTTTTGTCTGTAGATTACAAAAATAAAAATGTTATTTACAGCAATTAAAACACTTACTCAAGGCTTTACTCAGATTAATATATTAAATTCTATCTTAACTTGAGAATGTTCAACTAGTTTTCACATCTTCCGATAGTGAGTTCTTTTGTTTTTACAGACGTTTCTGGCTTCCTGATTTTATCAAGGCCTGTTCTCAATATATAGGAACTCTAACAAAAGTTTCATTTACACAGAAAGACTTTAAATTTTATTGCCAGGTTCCTCTTGCAGTTGCCAGTTATTAAATTAAAATATTTTCCTTACGTGTTTTATAAGTCTACTATTTTTGAATTAAGTTGTTGAAAATGCTATTTATAATTTTTGAAGGTTCATTAATGGAACTGCTTTTCTAGATATAAAAACTTTCTTTAATTAGTCTCTTGTTTTTATGAGGTTCATAGTCTAATATTTTAAAGTTTTTGCCTTAAGGTCCATTTTATACACATTTCTGCCCATTCAGTCGGAATGTACTTTTGTCCTCTCTGGAATCTGTAATGTTCTAATAATTATTTATTGTTATATTAATTTTTCTTTAAATTATCTTATTCTATTGTTATCAAGATTTGTGGGTTTGCAGCAAGTTTTCTGTTTCAATGGTTATGTACGCAGGTACATTTTATTTTTATACAACTCTAACATTTTCCTTCACATTGCACATCTGCAACACATCTTCGTTCCTCACATGATAGGAATGTGTCTTGCCACAAACTCCCCTTAAGTAACACATCTCTCCAGCTCAAAAACAGCTCCTATGTCTCTTCTGCTGTACCCAGGTTTCACTGCCATACATCAGAGTAGGAAAAATTGCACTTTTATGCGTAGCCATGCTGAACTTTTTTGAGAACCCATCATTCCTGTGAAATCCTCCTAAAGTGGCTATGATCTTTAAAGATGAATTCGTTCGCCTGCTAATTTCACCATCTAAAATTTGTTTTTGGCAAATTACCCAAAAGAGTAATTTATCTTCCCCATTCATGCTGAATGATTTGATTGTGGCAAATGATTTGGGCACATGATTCAAATGAATGGCATTCATGTATCATTCTCATTCTTAAGTTTCAGCATTATTTCCCAGCTCACTGCTGTTTGCTCACTCACATATCAGACACTCATTAATTCCTGACATTACTTTTCTTAATGGAAATTTGTTTTTGAACCCTTTAAGGCAAAATAAAGTTAAAAGTGTTGAGACTTCAGTGTGTGTCGCAGTAATGGTAGATTGAATTATCATTCATGGCATATGAGAGCATACCATTCACAGTGAAGAGAAATTCGTGCTGAATAAATTGTTTGCAAATTGTCCATCACTAGTGGCTGGATGTACTGCATCAATGGAAAATAATATAATTTGATAATTTGTTGCCCTCTTTTTTTTTTTTTTTAATCTCCAAATACATACGCACATACATACCACTAAGGTGTTCTCTGGGATTCAAAGGTTAGCTCCACAAAGAAAAAACAAACTACCAGATAATTTTTTACTGATTATTTACTTACTGTTGCCGCATCAAACTCCTCCATTTACAGCGATCTTGACATACAACTCGGGCTTCACTGACATCCATCACATGACCTACACAAGATCTTCTATACTTTATACTCATGATCTTTTTCTCATGCAGACACTCCTGAATCTGATCCTCCCATGACTTCCTTGGCCTTCCTCTGCCTTTCCTTCCTGCCACTTGAGCTGAAAATGTTTTCTTAGTAAGCATCTCATTACTTATTCTTTCAACATGCTCAAACCACCTAAGCATATTAGTCTCCACCTTGCTAAATAAATATCTGAAAAACCATAACCAGGTGGCTAAAAGAGATGACATTAAGTGTGGCATAATGAAAGGCTGTTTTCCACCTCATTGCAGGTACCAATTAGAGTTTTTTTCTTAAAAATGAAAACTACATCATATCATGGACATATGCAACAACCTATACAGACCTGTTGTCACAGATAAAACTTTTATAATTGTAGACAAAACTGAAGGAAATACAGTGCTTAGTGATTCATTTTACACAGAACACTGTCCAAGAAATTGCATTTCATAAGTTCTAATGACATTCACCTGTACTGCTGAGGCATAACAGGGATTAGTCAATCTCACTAAAAGTTGATGGGAGAGTTGCAACAGCTATTCCACCTAGACAAGGACCGCATATCTGGACATCACCGTACCCAGAAGACCAGCCAGGACCCAAATCGAGACACAGTTACAACACCAACATGGGATCAACTTGATCCTTTATTACAATCAAAGGTAGTTACAATACTCCAAGAAATTTTAATAACAACAAAAAATGATATTAGAAATGATTCATAAAATATTTTTTTAAACTTCAGAAATCACAACCGAAGTATGTACACAGGTAATGGGTTCAAAAAGGAAGAAATAACATTCTTACGTTTGAATATTCAAAGGAACTATTTTAAAGAAAGCATGTACAATACAGCTATCCCAAAGCGCAAAGTATGCTGAACAATTCCGAATAATCATTGTACACATTTACAAAAGCAAATACACGAACACTTGCCGCACGATGCCTAATGCATAACAATAGCAACTACTGAATACAGTTCTAGAAAACACAGTACGAAACACAATACTCAACAAGAATTTCAATACAGTTCTATAGTTCAATTCAAAATGAACACAATTCCACAAATATCTGGTATTTCAATATCATGAAAAAATTATGAAAAATGCGTAATTTCCTATTCCATTCCCAATAAAAATCAGCAGTAATCATATTTTCCCTAAGGAAAACATATATTCCAATCAGATGCATCAGCTGGCAACTGAAACAAAACATACCCAATGTATTTCACAAACTTGAGAAACATGAAAATCTGTAAATGAAAATCCAGGGGATCTGTAAATCAATGGAGTTCACACTAGTTATCATCTTGGTGATTACTGTAATGCTTGACATCTTCCTAAAAATCTTGAAGAATTGGGATTGTCACTGCATCTACTTTACCCTGTCCAAAAGGCAGGCAGTGATTTTCCTAAACACAGCATTGTTCCAGGATTACTAAATCACCAGGTCTGAGATGGATAAATTTCCCAAACACAATCTAGTTAATATGACAAAAATTAAGAGAGTTAATTAATCTGATAATAGTAATAAAGCATAAAACGGCCTGTTTTTATTCCATGGTGTCAATATAGATGTTTCATATCTGTTGCCAATTGGAGGGTGCTCCCATGGGTTCCCCCTTTCTCCCCTTTTAGCAGAAATCCTCCTACAATCCCTCGAAGAAAAAGTCTTCAGTACTTCTTTTGTTCTGCCAATTTTATACCTCAATTGCGTCGATGACGTTTCTGTATTTTGGAACTCGATCCAGGATGAACTCGCTTATTTTACTGGTCTTCTATCCTCTGAATTCCCCACTATTAAGTTTACCATCAATCTCAAATCAGAATTTCGTCTTCCTTTCCTAGATTTTTTACTTGTTCGTAACCCACTTTCACACTATTTCTTTGTGAGTATTTCACAAACCCACGTCACGCTCTACCGTTATATCTATTAATTCCGCCCATCCCCTTAACTACAAACTTTCTGTCTTATTTCTTATTTTGCAGAGCGTTTGCACACTTTTCCATCCCAAAACTCAGACAGCTTGAAACATCTAGGATCTTTGATCTTGCCTCTGTTCTTGAATTTTCTCGTACCATCATCACTGGTGTTTTAAATAAAGTAAAGAGAAAATTCATGTCCTCCCTCCTGAGGGAACCTACTACTACCAGATATGTTGGTGCCTTGGATTTTGTTCCCACTGTGGTTAATGCCCTGAAAAATTGTTGTTGACCCTATAATATTGACTTTGGTATTACTGTAGAACTAAAAACATTTTTTCCACAGTCAGAAGCGAAAGACCTCCCAAAGACAACAACCAAAGGTATGGTATATACTGTGTTCCACTTATTTCAACTTATTCTTCCCTTGCTAACACAGTGTATGTGGGATCAACCTTACGCTATTTGAAAACAAGATTGAATGAACACAAATACACTGTTAAAATCTGCTCCCAAATACTGCACTATCTCGACTAACTTCACTGGGATCTCACCAGCCAAGCTGGGACGAGATATAAAAACTGCACTATCTTGACTAATTTCACTGGAATCTCACCAGCCAAGCTGGGATGGGACAAGCATTCTGACCACCCATACTTCAAAGTCCAACACCCTATTTGCAGAAAGTTTGATTATAAATTTGTGAATTTGGCTTTTCTTGCTGCAATGATGATCAACCTTCGATTATTCTTACTATATGGAAACTTGCACTAACAGTCAGGAATAACTCATCTTTGAACTTGAACATACCACAGTGAGCTGAAATGGTCGTTTCCTCTTAGTTCACTTGCACATACCAACTGTGTCACCTAATCATGTGACGGATTTCTCGATGTATATATATATTACTGTTACTCCCATTCTTGTGTACTAATGTTACATCTGATGATGGGGCTGTTGTTGTCCTCAAAAGGTCTCATGTTTTTAACTGTAATTTGTAGTTTTAATTGTACCTAGTAAAGTCTTTTAATGTATCAGCAGTTTTTAACTTCTCATATTTTTATTGTGCAGAAACAGTATGTGTATTGTTTAGTTTTCAGCGAAATCAGCACAAATACTTCAAGATCTTATAAAACAGCCAATATAAATTATAAAGGTTCCTGACAACCAACACAAATCTATATTGACACCATGGGACAAAAACAGAAATAACCATTTTTTTCCATTCACCTAGACAAATTTCTGTGTGATAGGAAGAAGCATTCAGTAGCTGAGTGGTCTGAGGTGCTAGCTTCTGATTATTCTCAGATGGGTCCAGGTTTGAATCCCAATAGCAGCATGGGTGATGTGCTTGTCTGATGGCACTGGCTCTGCCCTTTCTCTGGAGCCAGTGGCCCCCAAATTAGGGATGGGGGACTGCTTATATCCCTAAGAATTGCTCAGTGCTGTCTTTAAACCCTGAAATAAATAATAAAAGAAAAAGAACCTTGAAATAAAAAAAAAATAGTTTTCTTTAAACCCTGAAATAAAAAAAGAAGGATTAGCTGTCATTATTGTAGCTGAATTGTGATGTTCAGATGATTTTGCACCAGAATTCTAACTATTATTGTTATGATTGAAACCTTGTGAGAAATTCTTTAGGAACTTTAGAAACATTTGAAACATTTAGGTACCTCTAAACCATCTTACCTGTTGCAGTGAGAAGTACTTTTTAGAGCCACATACATTTTATAGAGATATCTGACTGATCCGCAGGTACGACCTAAATTAGTCTTTCAACTACCAAAGATATAGCACATTCCTTTCTTCCTTTTTTTTTACTGTGAAATCTCTTACAACGACTTATTTTTATTTGCTTGCAAAACACTTTTGGAAATTGTTATACGTGTTGCAAGGGAACTTAAGTTTCATCTTTGTCAGAAGCAAAACATGATTAATTAACAGATTATAGAAATGGGCACTAGCTTAGCATTTTCTGGTCTTAACCTGTCGGTCATTCTTGATGCACGTAGAAGATTGATGATTACAGGAACACTTATGGATTTTTATTTTAAGGTTTTAAATTTATTTTAGATTAATTTTAAGAGATCATGATGAACAAGTGCTATTCATTTTGATAATTAATATTAAACAATTTTAAAAACGCAAAAAAATAAATAAATCCCACAGCCAATTAGAGTTGGCATAGAATCTCTCATTGCTAGAAAACAAGGCTTTAGTTCCTTCTGAAGCCCAGGGTTTTTAAAATTTCCTTCACAGCAATTTTTAAAAACCTGATTGCATGCAAATGAAAAAATCATCATTAACTTCTCATAGTTGTTAACATTATATTCATTAAATCTGTTTTTTCTTTTTTCTTTTTGGTATAATACGAAGGCTGTACCGAAAGTGGGCATAACTTTTTTATTAACTGACAGAGGTCGTTCAAATTGCACATGTTGGTAAACTCTTCCTCTATAGTAACCCTTCTTCTTCATTGCAGGTAAACACGAGGGTTGTACCGAAAGTAATGTAAAAGTGGGCATAACTTTTTTGTTAACTGACAGAGATCGTTCAAATTGCACATGTTGGTAGAGTAACTCCTCCTCTATAGTAACCCTTCTTCTTCATTGCAGGTAAACACGAGGGTTGTACCGAAAGTAAAGTAAAAGTGGGCATAACTTTTTCGTTAACTGACAGAGGTCGTTTAAATTGCACATGTTGGTAGAGTAACTCTTCCTCTATAGTAACCTTTCTTCTTCATTGCAAGTAAATACGAGGGTTGTACCGAAAGTAATGCCAAAGTGGGCGTAACTTTTTTATTAATTGACAGATGTCGTTCAAGTTGCACATGTTGGTAGAGTAACTCTTCCTCTATAGTAACCCTTCTTCTTCATTGCAGGTAAATAACGGATTCCAAGCAGAAGCAACGTTCCGTCATTGAGTTCTTAATGAAGGAAGGCTGCAGGCTGTCTGACATCCACAGAAGGCTACAGAATGTTTACGGAGATAACACCATTGACAAGAGCAATGTGCACATATTGATGAAGAAGTTTAAATAAGAGAAAACCAGCATTGAGAACAAACCATGCAGTGGGAGACCATCGTCTGCGACCACTGACACGAAATCGTCAGCGAGTGGATGAATTGATTCTCACGTAGAGCTGAGTCACAATCCATGAGTTTGTTGCATAACTGGACTGTGGTCACAATGCCATACAGAAGATAGTGGAAAACTTAGGGCATTGGCAAATGTGCGCAAAGTACCCACTTTGCGCACATTTGCCAATGCCCTAAGTTGACACCCAATTTGGCAGTTGACACCCAATTTGGAGGAGAGAAGGGTGGAAGTCTGCTCTGATCTGTTGGAAGCATTTGAAGCCAATGAAGACACATTTTTTCTGATCTGGTGACAGGAGGATGAAACGTGGGCGTATATTTATGATCTGGAAATGAAGAATCAATCCATGGAATTGCATCACACCTCTTCACCAAAAGCCTTAGAAGTTCAAGAGCCAGGGATCAGCACAGAAACCGAAAGTCATGATGACTGTTTTTTGGAATGACAGGGGTGTCATTCTCCTTGAATTTCTGGAACATGGCTGTGCTGTGACCAGCGAGCAGTACATTCAGACACTCAAAATTCTTAGAAAAGCCATAAAGGGGAAGAGACAAGCAAGAATCTGAAAAACATCCACATTCACCATGACAATGCAAGACCACACACGTCTTTGCCAACAAATCAGGCGATCAGCAAATTAGGCTGGTAGGTGGTTCCCCATCCACCATACAGCCCAAATCTGGCACCCTCCAACTTCAACCTGTTTAGTCCAATGAAGGACAGTCTCTGGGGGCAATGATTTGATGAAACAGACAAAGTGAAAGTGGCTGTGAAGAAGTGGGCACAACAGTCCACACTTGAATGTTTTCAAAGAGGATTCGAGAGTTGGGTTCAAGGATGGCGCAAATGCATTGCTTGTGATGGAGACTATGTTCAGTAGTATTTGTATAGAGAAAGAGTTACTCTACCAACATGTGCAATTTCAACGACCTCTGTCAGTTAATAAAAAAGTTATGCCCACTTTTGCATTACTTTCAGTACAACCCTCATATTTTAATAATGACAAATAAAGGTAACTTGATCACGCTAGTTACGTTAAATGACAACTTTTACAAAAGTTCGTAAGTTGGAAGCTTTCGACCTTATCTTAGGTCTTCATCACGCCAATGGAGGACTAAGATTGTTGCCAGATACTACATTTGAATTTTTCCTATTTTTGTTGCCAAAACTTAGAATTGATCTCCAGATCATCGGAATGTACAGAGGAGATTCGGAATTGCAAGTCATTGAGTTGAAAATAATTTCCAGGCTTTCACGGTAACGGAGGGCAAAACGATTGTCAAAAGAAGCAATTCGTTTTGCTTCGTTCCAGTGGGGAACTGCAGATGTGTCTTCCATTGTCAAAATAGACAAGGCAGTATTAGGATTGGCTTTCAAAACATCTTTTTTATGTTCTAAAATTCTATGGTTAATGCTCCTGTATGTGCTTCCAATGTATAAGTTATCCCCAGTAGAAGAAGAGATAGGAATGCAGTAAACTCCTGGGAGGTTCAGGCTTTCAACTTTGTCCCTATCCCTTTGTAGAAGTTTCAAGATGTTTGGGGTAGATTTAATGGCAAGATGGTAACCAAAACTTCTAAAAAGAATCTGTAACTTATAAGTATAGAAAGGATGGTAAGGAACAGAACCACAGAATTTCAGGTTTTCTTTCTTTTGAGGAAGGAGGCATTCAATTTTCAAATGGTTTTCATATTTCTTTATGAGGGAGTTGACTGTAAGAGCAGGGAAACCATGAGAGAGGGCTATTGTAGAAATTGTGGAGAGTTCTTCTTGAAGATAGAGTTGGTTGTTGCAAATGATATGAGCCCTGTGGATGTAGGACTTCAATGCTGCAAGCTTGTAGAGATGCAGGGTGAAAGATTTGTAGGGAATGATGTTAGTGGCCGCAGAAGGTTTACGATAGACGGAACGAGTAATGGAGAGATCAGCTTTTCTGCAGATAGATACATCCAGGAAATCAATTTTGGGGTTTACTTCCTTAGATATAGTGAGATTAATGGAAGGAAATTTTTCTGTAATGGAGTTGATCAGTGTCTGTAGTTCCTACTCGGTATGTGGCCAGCTAATGAAAATGTCGTCTACATATCTTAACCATAGGGAAGGTTGAAAAGGGTGTTGAGGAATGATGGAAACTTCAATATGTTGCATGTAGATTTCTGCAAGCAGAGGGGAAAGAGGTGAGCTCATGGGGAGACCAGATTGTTGCCTATACACAGTTTTGTTGAAAACAAAACAACTGTGTTGATGAATAATGTGGGAACAATCATAAAGATCTTTGATAAGAGTACCGAGGGGTTCAAAATGAAGAATCAATTTCTTCATGAGGAGCATGTAGGACTCAAAATATGGTAGAGAGGGAAACAAAGATTCTACATCAAGAGTATACAGATTAACACTAGGAGAAAAGGAATTAGGAAGTTTGTGGATGAAGTTTGAAGTAGAGACAACAGTATGAGGATGGTTGGCTGCCAGGGATTTGCATTTGAGGACCAATCTCTTTTCAAGGTTTACTGCTGGAGAAAAAGAATATTCAACTAAAGGTCTGATGGGGTTACCAGCTTTATGCAGTTTCACTTGCAGGAAAAGCCTGGGAGTTCTGAAGTAAGGAGGGGGTGATATATCACCAAGGAAGGATTGCAGAGTTTCTTTCTTAGCTAATCTGTCAACTGAGTTTTTGAGTGAGTTGGTGGTGTCTGACTGCAGAGGAATGCAGTTAGCAGATGTAAGAAATGAATGCACTTTTTGGTTTAGTGTTTCTTTACCAATGATGACTGGGCAACCAACTTTATCTGCTTTGCATACAGCAAGGTCATTTTCCTGAATAAATGACCTGAATTCTTTTAAACAAGAAGAAGAGTACTTGATTGGCACAGAATTTTGCTTGGATAGGATAACAGCAGCGTTGGCACCAAGGATAGGTTGGTGAACAGTCTCAGTTCTGTGGATGGCTGATTCTATGACAGAAACAGTTTGTGGAAGATTGATAGGAAGAGCAGGTGAAAATTTTGGGCCTAATGATAGGAGGAATAGTGACAGAAGAAATAATTACATACTTTGGCTTGTCAGTAGAGGCTGAAGACGGAGATGTTGCTTGACTTTTTTGCTTGGAGAGTAGAAAATTAAATTTCTTTGTATGGCGAGCATATTCCTTTACTTCAATTGTTGAGAGGGTTTGGTTGATACGAACCATGAAAATATCAAGCAAAGCTGCATTCCTCTGCAGTCAGACACCACCAACTCACTCAAAAACTCAGTTGACAGATTAGCTAAGAAAGAAACTCTTCAATCCTTCCTTGGTGATATATCACCCCCTCCTTACTTTAGAACCCCCAGGCTTTTCCTGCAAGTGAAACTGCATAAAGCTG
Source organism: Macrothele yani (assembly GCA_039090855.1). Lineage (NCBI taxonomy): Eukaryota > Metazoa > Arthropoda > Arachnida > Araneae > Macrothelidae > Macrothele > Macrothele yani. Next base: position 26,303,743 of record CM076993.1, read on the forward strand.
GTAACCCCATTAGACCTTTAGTTGATATTCTTTTTCTCCAGCAGTAAACCTTGAAAAGAGATTGGTCCTCAAATGCAAATCCCTGGCAGCCAACCATCCTCATACTGTTGTCTCTACTTCAAACTTCATCCACAAACTTCCTAATTCCTTTTCTCCTAGTGTTAATCTGTATACTCTTGATGTAGAATCTTTGTTTCCCTCTGTACCATATTTTGAGTCCTACGTGCTCCTCGTGAAGAAACTGATTATTCATTTTGAACCCCTCGGTACTTTTATCAAAGATCTTTATAATTGTTTCCACACTATTCATCAACACAGTTGTTTTGTTTTCAACAAAACTGTGTATAGGCAACAATCTGGTCTCCCCATGGGCTCACCTCTTTCCCCTCTGCTTGCAGAAATCTACATGCAACATATTGAAGTTTCCATCATTCCTCAACACCCTTTTCAACCTTCCCTATGGTTAAGATATGTAGACGACATTTTCATTAGCTGGCCACATACCGAGTCGGAACTACAGACACTGATCAACTCCATTACAGAAAAATTTCCTTCCATTAATCTCACTATATCTAAGGAAGTAAACCCCAAAATTAATTTCCTGGATGTATCTATCTGCAGAAATGCTGATCTCTCCATTACTCGTTCCGTCTATCGTAAACCTTCTGCGGCCACTAACATCATTCCCTACAAATCTTTCACCCTGCATCTCTACAAGCTTGCAGCATTGAAGTCCTACATCCACAGGGCTCATATCATTTGCAACAACCAACTCTCTCTTCAAGAAGAACTCTCCAATATTTCTACGATAACCCTCTCTCATGGTTTCCCTGCTCTTACAGTCAACTCCCTCATAAAGAAATATGAAAACCATTCGAAAATTGAATGCCTCCTTCCTCAAAAGAAAGAAAACCTGAAATTCTGTGGTTCTGTTCCTTACCATCCTTTCTATGCTTATAAGTTGCAGATTCTTTTTAGAAGTTTTGGTTACCATCTTGCCATTAAACCTACCCCAAACATCTTGAAACTTCTACAAATAGATAAGGACAAAGTTGAAAGCCTGAACCTCCCAGGAGTTAACTGCATTCCTATCTCTTCTTCTACTGGGGATAACTTATACATTGGAAGCACATACAGGAGCATTAACCATAGAATTTTAGAACATAAAAAAGATGTTTCAAAAGCCAATCCTAACACTGCCTTGTCTATTTTGACAATGGAAGACACATCTGCAGTTCTCCACTGGAACGAAGCAAAACGAATTGCTTCTTTTGACAATCGTTTTGCCCTCCGTTACCGTGAAAGCCTGGAAATTATTTTCAACTCAATGACTTGCAATTCCGAATCTCCCCTGTACATTCCGATGATCTGGAGATCAATTCTAAGTTTTGGCAGTAAAAATAGGAAAAATTGAAATTTAGAATCTGGCAACAATCTTAGTCCTCCATTGGCGTGATGAAGACCTAAGATAAGGTCGAAAGCTTCCAACTTACGAACTTTTTGTAAAATGTTTCATTTAATGTAACTAGCGTGATCAAGTTACCTTTATTTATTAATATTGTTACATGTTTTGCCCATTATCGTCATATTAATAATGATATTAATATCTCATTTGTGCATCATAGTCGTGAATTAATTGATACTTGATTAAATGGATCATGCTTTTAGTGATTTGTTTTTCATGTTGTTTTTCCTGTAAGTAAAAATTGAAAACCTTTGCTATATCTTAGATCCTTTTTCAGAACTTTTAATGTTTGTTTCAGTGATAGAAGAAGTATTAGTTCCACAATATCAGACATGGGAAGCCCCAGAGAAGATGCTGGTAGTTTAGATAGTTTTTCAACTAGTGACCACACAGAGATGACTGCAACAACCAGCTCTCAGCACCTCTCCCTAGAAATAACCGATGCCGATCATGCTGATAACTCTTCCTCAAACACTGCCGCTTCCCATTCAAGTGAAAAGTGTCAAGATGCTTCTGTCACAAATGCAAATTCTAATCTTCAGAGTCAATCAGATTCTGGGATTGGACCTGAAATAGTGATAGCTGCTCTTGAGATAATGATCAGTGGCCTTAATGACATGGATGGCTCTAACAATGCAGGTTAGTATCAGCCCCCCTACCCCATAATTTCCTCTTACCCCTGTAGTCTTATTTTTGTTATATCTCACCATTTTCGTCTTGTGATGTACTATATAAACACCTACAGGGGAACACCTCATAAATTCTCTCATGAAAAATTTTCTGTTAGATCTTGGATGAAAGAGAACTATTGAAATGTGCATTGTGAAATGAATTCAGCGTGAACCAATTAAGAACAATTTAACAGTGTAATAATTTAAAAAATCTGCTTATGATTGAAAGTTGCATCAAACCATGCTCAAAACAAAGTGCTGTACCAGATAATTATTTTCCCTTGAAAAATTTGCTTTTGATAAAAAAAAAAAGAAAGAAATCGTGGAGCGATGCATTTGCGCCATTGTTGAACCCATTTCTTGAATCCTGTTTGAAAAAATTCAGGTGACTTCTTCACCCACTTCTTCACAGCCACTTTCACCTCATCTGGGTCATCAAATCACTGTCCCCGGAGACTGTCCTTCATTGGACCGAACATGTTGAAGTTGGAGAGCATCAAATCTGGGCTATATGGTGGATGGGGGGACCACCGACTGGCCTAATTTGCTGATTGCCTGATTTGTTGCCAATAATGTGTGTGGTCACGCATTGTCATGGTGAAGGTGGATACTTCTCAGATTATTGTTTGGTTTCTTCCTCCTATGGCTTCTCTACTCTTCTTGAGTGTCTCAATGTACTGGTCACGGTATGGCTATGTTCCAGAAAATCAAGGAGAATGTCGTCCCAAAAAACAGTCACCATGACTTTCTGTGCTGATTGCTGGCTCTTGAACTTATAAGGCCTTAGTGAAGAGGTGTGACACCATTCCATGGATTGATTCTTCATTTCCGGATTGTAAAATACGCCCACGCTTCATTTCCTGTCACCAGATCAGAAAAAACGTGTCTTCATTGCAGGGAAAAAATAAGCAGTATCACATCAGAGTTTGAAATGCAAACTTGTACTTGAATCGCCAAACCACGATTCAAAGTTTAAAAATGAAATTTCCACTAAAATGTTCAGTCTGTAGAGCAACTCGTTGTTTATTGAAAACACGATTTTGCTTACACGTGAAAAAACAAATCATGTATTCATAACTTTATGAAAACTTTATGTTTGCTTTCAGCTGGAAGCTTCCTCGTGTAGCTCTAGCTGTGCAGTGATGAGGTGGTCATCGTCTGACAGCAGAGCATCTATGATTGGTTCCACGCTTCCACCTGTCTGCACCATGGGTCATTTAAGTACAGATGCTCTTATCGCTGTTTTGGCCGCCACTTAATTTTAGGGGGATGTGAGTTTTGTTGTTTTACTCTTTGTTATTTGAAATCATGGCTACCAAAGTGAAAATATCAACCATGAAAAGGTGGATGGAGGAATTAGATCCAAAAGGTAGTTGGTTGCGCTATCATGTTGACGCCGATAAAATCTCCATCCGGGGTGCTTATTGCAAACTTTGTCAGAAAAATGTCGACAGCATAAAATTTTTTCGCAATTTCAATTCTTCTTTAATTGATGGAGTTTCTGGATTCATTGTTAAAAAGGACAATGTGGTAAAGCACATCAGATCATAAATTCACCATGCCAGTGTCTCTAAGGCAAAAAAACATAAAGGAAAATCGCTGATTTTTATCAATGAACATCTATTGGTAAGTCAATGATTGTTGCTTCCAATGCATCTAAAGCTCGAATTGGAAAATTAATTGATATAGCATATATGATTGTCAAAGAGGAAATTTCATTTTCGAAACTTCCTAAAATTATTGAGTTAGAGAAACGCCACGGTGTTGATGTAGGGCAAACTTACTATTCATCCATGATGTGTGCTCAGTTCACGATGTGCATTGCTAATGTTTATGAAACTGATTTGCGCAATGACTTAAGAAAGACAGGCTATTTTACGTTATTCATGGATAGCAGTACATGTTATCTGAAAATGAAATTATTTGTATCATGTATGTCGATAAAGTAGGAGATACCAAATTCCCTTTCCTGGCATTAAAAGAACTGAAAAAGGCTGATGCTAATGGTATCAAAAATGCAGTTGTAGAGTCCATTGCAGAATTTGGAATAGTCAATTTTGAAAATAAATTAACTGATTATATCTCATGTGATTCTATCATAAAGTTCACATACATTACGTGACCACAAGATTCTTCGGGAAGACGCTTTGACGTCTGTAAGTTCTGTTTTAGATGTTCTATAAAGTGGATACAGTCTGTGGTAGTGCATTAACTTATTCAATTAAAATATAAATCGTTTAAAAGTCCTAAAAATGTTACTCACGGAAGTGAATGTTCAGTCCGATGTCAGTAGTTATTGAGAGTTTCTTTGTCCAAAGTTGTATCTTGCTTCAATATGGTCAGTTGTTAGGGTTAGCTCGAGAGCCATTTCGTCATAAGTTGTACCCTGACGAAATGACTCTCGAGCTAACCCTAACAACTGACCATATTGAAGCAAGATACAACTTTGGACAAAGAAACTCTCAATAACTACTGACATCGGACTGAACATTCACTTCCGTGAGTAACATTTTTAGGACTTTTAAACGATTTATATTTTAATTGAATAAGTTAATGCACTACCACAGACTGTATCCACTTTACAGAACGTGTGAAACAGAACTTACAGACGTCAAAGTGTCTTCCTGAAGAATAAATTAACTGGATTTTTGGCTGACAGAGCAAATGTAAACATGGGACAGACAAAGGGTGTTGCAGCTCGTTTGAAGAAAAACTGTCTTTGTTTAATGTAGGTGCACTGTTTAAATCATCACTTAGAGCTAGCTCTAAAAGATTTTGTGCTGTCAGCATATTTTCAAGAGGTACAGAAGTTGATGGAAGACATTCATAATTTTTATGAAAAAAGTTCCAACTGAATTAAAGACTTTCGTGAGCTCTCAACGATACTCGATGAAGATGTATCAGATACACCAGCTTTGCAAGTCGAAGGCACCCGATGGGTGTCTCATGTGCACAGAGCCACTGACACACTGATTAAAAATTATTATGTTATTGTACAACAACTAGAAAATATGGTTGCAGATCCATCAAGTAAAGGAGAAAAAGCCAGGATTATAGGCATTTTGAGAAAAATTAAGTCCATCAAATTTGTAACTTGGCTGCTGTTGCTTTGCAACATTTTATATTCTTTGTCAAAATTATCTCTGTCTTTCCAGTTGGATCATGTGGATGTACCTTGTATTTTGAACGCATTAAAAAAATTCTATGATTCTATCAAAATTATGAAGAAAAGAAAGTTTTCGTTCGACCTGTCCGAAATTTTACAAGACTTAGCAAACGTATCAGCTTGTGATTCCAGTGACTGTGATTCAGTAAAAACTGCAGAATTTCATGGCATTGAGCTGAGCTGTAATTTGTCAGCAGATGTATTCTATGAAAATTGTGAATATCTTTTAAATCATATTCATCAGTGTGTGCATACCCTGCTTGGTGACTTGCATGAAAATCAGGTTTTTAACTCTGCCAAGCTGTTAGAACCTAAGCTTTAGCCAACAGACAAATCTACTCTTGCAAATTTTGGTGATGATCAAATTACTGTATTAACTGAACATTTCAGTGAGTTGTTGACTGCCAACAACATTGGCAATGATAAAATTCAAGAGGACTGGGATTATTTTAAAACCTTTTGGTTAAGAAATTTGCAACAACACCTGTCAAAGCAACCGTTATGGAAATGTTTGAAAGAAAAGTATAAGAATGAATTCCCTAATCTAAACCACGTGGTAAATATCATGAGATTATTGCCCGTATCCGGTACTAAGGTCAAAAGAGTCTTTTCTGCAATGAAAAAAATCAAGATGGATTTCCGTAATCGGATGAATCTGATGCTTTGAACCATCTATTGCGGATAACGCTGGAAGGACCAGAACTATGCGAGTTTCACCGTGAATAAGCAGTGGAGGTATTTTTTTAAAAGAAGCCCCGACACACAAGTTTGAAGTTTTATGGAAAAAGAGAGAGAACAGACACAGAATCTGAAACTGCCACAAGTTCAGTAGTACTAGCTGCTGCAATGTGTACCCAGGTAACATTTTGCCATATATACATAGAAAGAAAATTTTTACTTTTTACATATCTACTAAAACATTTTTAAATTTTACTTTTCATTACTGATTAGAGTATTTTCAATAGATATTGAAAGATGTTAATAATAGTTTTATGTGATTATAAATTATTAATCACTTAAATAAAAAAAAAAAGTCTCAAAAGTGCTCCACATAATTACTCAGTTGCTCCCCAAAAAATTTCAGTTATTTTTCACCCTGCTTCATTGGCTTCAAATGCTTCCAGCAGATCAGCAGATGGCTTCAAACACTTCCAGCAGAAAATCAAGGAGAATGACAATCCTGTCATCCCAAAAAACAGTCACCATGACTTTTTTTTCTGTGCTGATCCCTGGCTCTTGAACTTCTTAAGCCTTAGTGAAGATTTGTGACGCAATTCCATGGATTGATTCTTCATTTCCGGTTCATAAAGATACGCTTGCGTTTCATCCCCTGTCACCAGATCAGAATAAAAACATCTCTTCATTGGCTTCAAATGCTTCCAACAGATCAGAGCAGACTTCCACCCTTCTCTCTTTCAAATCGGGTGTCATCTGCCGAGGTACCCACTTTGCACACATTTTCCGATACCCTGAGTCTTCCACCATCTTTTGTATGGCATTGTGACTACAGTCCAGTTGTCCAACAAGCTCACAGATTTTGACTCTGCACAAATCAATCCATCTACTCACTGAGGATTTGTGTCAGTGATCACAGATGATGGTCTCCCACTGAATGGTTTGTGTTCAGTGCTGGTTTCCCCTTCTTTAAACTTCTTCATCCATCTGTGCACATTGCTCTTGTCAATGGTGTCACCCCTTAAACATTCTCTAGCCTTCTGTGGATGTCGGACAGCCTGCACCCTTCCTTCGTCAAGAACTGGATGATGGCGTGTTGCTTCTGCTTGGAATCCATTATTTACTGCAATTAAAAAGTGTTCCTACAGAGGAAGAGTTACTCTACCAAAACTTAAAATTTGAATGACCTTTGTCAGTAAATAAAACAGTTATGCCCACTTTTGCATTACTTTTGGTACAGCCCTCATACTATAGTTAACTAATCAAACCTTTCAAGAATAATCAACTTGGCAGCCACATGAGACTGAACTACACAACACACATGCAATAAAAGCAGCACTGATCATCCCAATGCAACACTCACTTGGAGGATGAAAAGGGAAATTGACCCAATTCCAGGAATTGGTACCTCCTGTTTTCCCTCTGACAACATCCTCATTCCTGTACTCAACTGTCCCTCTCTGAAATAGTCCCCCCAGAAATTTACTTATATGTGTGTGAGCCTCACCTATCTTCTTTTTGCCTAGGAATAGGTAGCCTGTTTTCAACTCTGCTGATGCAAAACACCTAAGTCTTAGCCTCTTGGAGTGGCTGGAAGGGAGAGTATCTTGCACAACTGGCTTGTTGAGCATTTGATGTACTCCCTCCCTATTGCTTTTCTATTAACATTCTTCCACTAGCACACCAGAATTTCCCTGTGCTGTTGCAAGTTCATCCTGTGTGTTACCATTTCTATTCCTCCATTCCAGGTCAACGTACAGCAGATTTCGTCTGTCTCATTAAATATGGAATTTCATTAAATTTTAATACTGTGCTTGTTAAAAGCGATTGATTGTCCTAGCGTTTCTTTCCCTCGTTAAATCCAGGGTTTCATTAAACCAGACACGTTGTTCCAACAAAATGGGGCTTCCCTACACTGATCTCTCAATGTGAGAAAGCTTCTTGATAAGGATTTTGTGGGCAGAAGGATTGGCTGCCTCATTCTGCAAATTTAACCCTAGTGGAAATATATGTGAAGTACTCCACTCCAGTGAAGTATCCTCTGAACTGAGAATCAGAATCATCTGTGCCATAGCCATGATCATGCCTGACAAATGTACTTGGAATAAACTGGAATATCATTTACACCAATGAGCCATTACATTATGACCACCAACCTAATAAGGTGTAGGACCCCCTGTTGACTGCAAAACAGCAGCCACTTGGTGAGTCGTCGATTCGATGAGGTGGCGATAGGTATCCTGGGGTATCTGGTACCATAATGTCAACAGCAGGTGCCCCAGTTCCCATACATTTCAGGGTGGTGGTGATTTAGCACTAACCCGCTTTTCCAAGTCGAACCCCAAATGTTCGATTGGGTTCATGTCGAGTGAATTTGGAGGCCAATGCATTGACAGAAAGCCATCAGCACGTTTCTCGAACCACTCCTTGACGATTCTGACAGTGTGGCATGGTGCATTATCCTGTTAGTAACGGCCATCACCAGCAGGGAATAGTTTCCATTAATGGTGGAACTTGATTCGCAACGATGTTCAGATACCAGACAGCTGTTAGGGATTGTGCTATTGGGATAATGGGGCCTAAAGTGTTTCAAGAAAACATCGGTCATAGCATAACACCGCCAGCCTGTTTCCACCCAACAGTGCATCCGGGTGCCATAGCCTGTGTTGGTAATTGGTGTATCCGTGCTCGGCGGTCCATGTGATGCACCAGGAATCTAGATTTGTCAGACCAGCCCACTTTCTTCTGATCATCCACGGTCCGATCTCGATGATCTTGGGCCCATTTCATGCGTTGTTGGCAATGATGTGCAGCGAGCATGGGGACCCGACTGGGTCTTCCGCTACAGAGTCCCATGCGCAGAAGGCTGCGATGAACTGTGTGCTGTGACACATTGCCCTGATCACCGCTGTTGTAGCTGCAGGTGATTTGTCACACTGTGGGCCAGCTGTCGCTGTGAACGATGTGCGACAGTCTCTGCACCCCTCTGGCACCAATGAGCAGCGGACGACACGCAGCGGGACAACGGTTTGTCGTTTGGCCATCTGTTCACCGCTTTTGATAGATACTAACTACATCAGCACTTGAATAACCCACAAGCCGCCCTGTTTCCGAGATCATGGTTTTGAGGCACCGTGCCAGCACAATTTTTCCTTTATCAAACTTAGATAAATTCCATTCTGACTTCGAACACTCTACTAACCGAAAGCCGGTCCTCGGGTTGTATATACAGTATATTGCTCTGTGAACATCACCTGTGCCACTGTTCAGACTCCAGGCATGCTCTTTGCTCTAGGCTGGTGGTGGTCATATAATGTAATGGTTCATTGGTGTAGATGTTATTTGTGTAACTCTCATGGAAAGCTGTTAAGGTAAAAAAAAACTGTCATGTGGTATATTGCATACAATAAAATGCAGGTATATGCATTACTTTATGAGTTGTATTTAGATGAGAGAAATATAATTATATAACAAATCAACATGTGTTTTCTGTTTCTCATGTTATATTGTCTTAGTTAACAATGGAAGCATGTTTCTGCTTAGCATATTATATGGTAACATAGGTCATCCTTAATTAAGTTAAAATAAAATAGAACAAAAGATAATCTGGCTTATTAAAAAATAAATCAGAATAAGATAAGCATTATCTTTTTCTTTTCTTGTCTTTTTATTTTAACTTACTTAAAGATGCCTCATGTTACCATATAATATGCTAAGCAGATGCATGCCTCTATTGCTCACTAAGACAGTATAATGTGAGAAACAGAAAATATGTGATGATTGATTATACAATCATATCATCTAAATACAATATATTTAATCCACATAATACAGAACATGGCTGATATAGCAACTAGCTGCCGCCCCGGTGGCACAGTGATCTAAGCGATGGCCTCTGATCATTCGTCCGAAAGGGGTCCGGGTTCGAATCCCGGTAAGGCATGGATGTTGTGTTTGTCTTACGGCACTGGCTCTCTCCCTTCCCTGGAACCAGTGACCCTAAATTAGGGACGGGCGACTGCTTATAGCCCATTGAGTTGCTCATGGTGGTCGTTAAACCTCCAATCAAAAAAAAAAAAAAAGAAAAAAATAGCAACTAGCTAGAATTACAATATCACTTTGACTTAAGGATGCCCCATGGTACTATATAATATACGAAGCTGATACATGCTTCCATCATTAACTAAGACAGTACAATGTGAGAAACAGAAAATACATGATGATTTGTTATATAATTATATCATCTAAATACAATATATGTAATCCACATTATACAGTGCAAGGCTAATATGGCAATTAGCTAAAACTACAATGCTACTTTATGAGTTATTAAGTTTTTCTTTTGTGACATTCTTTCGTACACACCCTGTACATTTAACACTGTTATTAGCAAATGTATTTACAATTGATTTTCTTCCTTTCCTTCTAGTAGTAATTTTTTTTTTCTTTGCAGCAAAAGCTGGTGATATGCAGGACAGCATATCCAGTTCCAAATGCAATGGTAATGAATCCTCTGAAGGAGCAGCTGCAGATATGTGTTCTGAGTCATCCAAAGAACATTCAGAAAATCCTTCTGTTCAAGTTTGCCAAAGCAATAATATTTCACACTGTGGTGGTGGCGATGGTGACTGTCAGACAGCTGTCACTATTGCACATGGTGGTCCTTCAGACTGTTGTAATATTGACAGTGAAGCTGCACTTTCGTCTGCCATGAGTACTACAGAACTAGGTGAAAAAAATATGAATAGTGAAGAGGTGCCTAAGTGTTCTGAAAAAGTGGAGACCTCCTGTAGTTTGGATAAAGATACAGAGAAGAAGGGAAAGCTGAAGCTAAAGCTTCTTCAGAATTTCAATGGAGACATGGAACATAGTGCTGATATGACTGTTGTTACTCCTGAAGTGAATATTGACTGCTATTGCTCCCATGGCAGCAACAGCAGTTCAACCACTCCAACAACATCAAACAGGGATCCCATGTCATTACCATCTACACCTGGGGAATCCCCACCACCCTCCCCTCTGCATAACTTGAAAAATGATATCCTCTTTGTTGAAGGGACCCCAGAATCTCTAGCCCATGCTCATAATCTGATATTTCCGGATGCAACTGGGCAGAACCAGAATGTACTACCTAAACGAGGAAATGCTTGTGGGGTGTTCTCCGTGGATTTAAGTAAGTTATGTGTGTTTGTGTGTGTAGTGGGGAGGGGGGGGGGGGGGTTAACATTTATTATAACTGTAAGCAGTGTTTAAGCTGGAATCTTTTCTTTTGTACAACTTTTTAACTTTTGTCCACAGAAGGTGTGTTTTGCAGTTTAGCAATTATTTAAATTCCGCTTTTTACACATGAAAGCACAAGTACAATATGTTGGTTAAATTAAATGTTGTAGTGACCAGATGGTTTTATAGGTAAATTACTTTCTTCAGTTTCAAACATCACATTTTCAAACTAGAACCTAGTTTATTGTCTACGACCAGCGTCTAGAGGTGCGGATGTTGGCTCTGATCGTTATTTGGTAGTATCACAAGTGAAACTTAATGTTGGTAGGAGGAAAATGAATAGGAAGAGACCCAGGATAGAAAAAAAAAAAAAGGTTGATAGGCTCCTTGAAGATCATCAGCATTATTCTGACTTACTCAGAGAACGACTGAAGGAGCTGAAGTCTGGTGAGAGGGATGTAGGAAAGAAGTGGGAATGTTTTAAGAACTGTGTTGTCACTGCTGCTAAAGAGGTCTGTGGCACCACAATAGTGGGTAACAACAGAGATGATGCTTGGTGGAATAGTGAGATTGAAGAGGCAGTAAAGAGAAAGAAGAAAGCCTATTTGGGGATGTTGCAAGGTAGAGTCTCTGTGGATGAATATCACTTAAAGAAGCGTGAAGCTGCTAAGCTGGTTTGCCAGAGTAAGGCAAAAGATTGGAAGGAGAAGGTGGAAAGGCATGAACTGGCTTTTTGGAAAGATAGGAAGTCTTTCTGGAAGTACATGAGACTCAAAAAAAAAAAAAAAAAAAAAAAAAAAAAAAAATAGGGGAAACAAAATTGTAAGTTTTCACCCTGCTTCATTGGCTTCAAATGATTCCATCAGATCAGCAGATGGCTTCAAACACTTCCAGCAGAAATTCAAGGAGAATGACCCCTGTCATCCCAAAAAACCAGTCGCCATGACTTTGTGTTTCTGTGCTAATCCCTGGCTCTTGAACTTCTTAGGCCTTGGTAAAGATTTGTGACACAATTCCATGGATTGATTCTTCATTTCCGGTTCATAAAGATATGTTCGCGTTTCATCCCCTATCACCCTGTCAGCCCAATGAGTTAAGTGAAAGATGGGGTAAATATTTCTGTGAGTTATTAGATCAGGAAACCAAAGAGGATTCTGAGACAGACGCAGGTGATGTCACAGTAAGGGATGGAAGCGCAGGAGAGATGTCAAGAGAAGAAGTGTGTAAAGCTCTAAAATCTCTTCAGAATGGTAATTCTCCGGGACTTGATGGCATAACTGCCGAGATGTTTAAATATGGTGGTGACTATAATTGACTGGTTAACTGAAATTTGCCAGTTGTGCTGGGAGTTAGAAATGGTCCCTCAGGATTGGAAGGATGCTATTATTGTTCCCTTGTATAAGGGAAAAAGTAATCAGACTGAAGGCAAGAACTATCGTGGTATTAGCCTACTATCGTGGAATAGTGAGATTGAAGAGGCAGTAAAGAGAAAGAAGGAAGCCTATTTGGGGATGTTGCAAGGTAGTCTCTGTGGATGAATATCGCTGTAAGAAGCGTGAAGCTGCTAAGCTGGTTCGCCACAGTAAGGCAAAAGATAGGAAGGAGAAAGTGGAAAGGCATGAACTGGCTTTTTGGAAAGATAGGAAGTCCTTCTGGAAGTACATGAGACTCGGGAAAAATAGGGGAAACAAAGTTGTAAGTTGTGTGAAGAATGAGTTTGGGAAAATTATATGGGGAGCCCAGTGAGTTAAGTGACAGATGGGGTGAATACTTCTGTGAGTTATTAGATCAGGAAAGCAAAGATGATTCTGAGACAGACGCAGATGATGTCACAATGAGGGATGAAAGCACAGGACGGATCTCAACAGAAGTGTGTAAAGCTCTAAAATCTCTTCAGAATGCTAAGGCTCCAGGAGTTGATGGCATAACTGCAGAGATGCAGAAATATGGTGGTGACCATAATTGACTGGTTAACTGAAATTTGCCAGTTGTGCTGGGAGTTAGGAATGGTCCCTTGGGATTGGAAGGATGCTATCATTGTTACCTTGTATAAGGGAAAATGTGATCAGACTGAATGCAAGAACTATCATGGTATTAGCCTACTAAGTGTGCCAGGGAAAGTGTTTGGTAAGGTTGTTATTGAAAAAGTACGGGGTTTTACATCAGAGAAAGTGTGGGATGTTCAGAGTGGTTTTATGCCTGGTAAAGGCTGCACTAAGCAGATTTTTGCGTTATGCACGATGATTGAAAAGTATCTGGCTGTTGGTAAGAAAGATTTTGTTCTAGTTGTATATGAATTTATGGCACCTCTATTCATATTGTACTGTGGAATTAACTTTTTTACGGGTTTTATAGAGGTTATTATTTCAAAAAGTTGGTGGTCAAATTTTCGAACTAAAGCCTATTTCGTCATTTTAAAGCAGAAAGAAGTGGACATCCAATTGCAAGAAGGAGTAATATATAGCATCAGCTGTAACTGTGGACTCAGCTGTATAGGAGAAACAGGGAGAAGTATTAAAGACTGAATGAAATAACACCCTGCTGCTATTAGGAACATTAGTAACAAAACAGGGCTAGACAAACATTAGAGAAAAACATTTACAAGTTCCTTGCACCCATTTTCATGAACATCAAGTTCACCATCAAAAACACTTATGAATTTATTGAGAAAATTAAAAATGTAAAAACTGACCTAAAGGACTTGCATATGGCAAGCATGGACGTTAAAGCATTATATCCAAGCACTCCTGTTCCAGAAGCTATTGAAATTGTCATTAAGAAGTTGCATAGTCTTAAAATATTAAATGACACACAAACTCAAGAATTCAAAAAAGTTTTATTCTATTTATATGAAAATTATGTATTTACATACAAGAGCAAAATATACAAGCAAAATTCAGGAGGCCCAATGGGCTCACCATTATCAACTTTATATGCTGAGGTTGTGATGAACGAGATTGAAGAAAATGTCAGAAATGTACTATCGATACGTTGATGATATTTTCATTCTATCAAAACTGAACGAAGAAGAGTTAAGAAAATTAACCTAATGTTACAGCTCTTTATATCCAACAATAGAACTCACGGTAGAAATGGAAAAAAATAATGCAATAGCCTTTTTGGACGTAAAAGTTATAAAATCCACAAATAAGTTGCAATACAGAGTGTATCGAAAAAGCTCATTTGTTCCTGTTCTAATCCCGTACAATTCGGCACGTCCTTATCCACAAAAATGCAATAGCCTGAAAACCTTAGTTAAAAAAGCATATACGCACTCAGAAAAGATTCAGTTCACTAATGAAGAAATTAAATTCATAAAAAAAATTGCAGGTAGTTTTGGTTATCCAAACCATTTAATAAAAATATGGAACACAGAAGAAAATAAAAAATAATGCTGTAGTAAATAAAAATGAAATCAAATATCTGAATGGTTTTCCTTACATTAAAGGTACTTAATGTAAGGAAAACCATTCAGATATACTAATGAAATTAATAATATTTGTAAAAAGCATAACATTCAAATTGGAGGAATAGTAAATACTATCAAAAATATAGTAATCAAAAATAATGAAAAATAAAAATGTTAGAAAAAGCAGATATTTACTCAATTCCTATTACAGAAAATCCTCCAATGGCATACATAGGAAGTACCCAAAATAAGCTTAAACACAGGTTAAAACAACATGTAAAAAATTGGCAGAAAAAACTGCACTTATTCAATATTGTCTGGCTAACCAAAAATATCCTAAATTTGAAAATATAAAAATCATAAAAAGCTGTAAATCCGAAAAACACCTCAGAATAGCAGAGTCGGTAATGATAGAAAAAATAGAGCAATAGTTTGCAACCATAATGACCCTAATATTTTAAGAAACAGTTGGAAGAATTTAATTAAAATTGAGCAAAAAAAATGGAAAATTTCGAAAAATTAGATCGGTGACCAACAAGAGATGGCACCACAACGCCCAAGAGGAAGCGATAGCCGTTAACAGATGCAGCCCGCAAGAACCACCAAAAGGTCTACTGACACGGTCTGTGCTGGTCGGAGCAAACGTCCCCTAGATGACGGTAACGGAGTGTTACCGAAAGTACTCGGGTAGAAAAACGTATAGATGTATATGTGGAAGCGGCAAAGGAAAAAAATTCATTTGGTAACGAGGCTAATTAAAAACCAACAGGAAAAAACTGAAGTGGACCAGCAACTGAATGAAAAACCCCCCATGCTGCATTTACATAACAGAAATACGGGAAAAAAACCAAGATCCTTGTGCTGGAAGTGTTCAACTTGGAACTTCACCAATTTAACGGTAAGTCCAAAAATGCAATTTTTTGCAAATGATCGTGTATACAAAAACAGGTAAATCTGTGTTCTGTATGCAAACATAATGCTATCTTAATTGATTGTTTATACTACAGAGATGACCATCCCGGTGCTAGAGTGATCTGAGGCTCTGGTATCTGACTATTGGTTCCATCCTGGCCTTGGCTTGAGTCCATGATGTGTGGATGTGCTTGGCCAAAGTGCTGGATCTGTCCTTACCCGAAACTAGGTGTGCAAAATTAGAGACAGGCGACTGCTTATTGCCCTCATGGTGATAAAGAAAGAAATAAACGAAAAACACTGTATGGACGAAACAAATGATGCAGTCTGATTACGCAGTAGGTGTTTCGCAGAACCTAAGGGTTCGAGAGCACAACGTCATTGTGAACTCTTTTTTTCTTGACGACAGTTAACAGAAAGTTATAGGTGGTGGATATTCAGTGGGGTTAAGATTGCACTGCCCCAAAAGAAAACAAGGTTAGTGAAAGGCATTTCTACTAAACTGCTCCATATCGGCTCTAATAAAAGTTACTCACTGAGCTCACTCCTTGCTTCCTTATGTGGCAACACAAATGGCATATCGTGCATCCACATCATAATCTTAAAAAAAGCTGCGCATTAGTCACACTGAGTTGATGTAATCATGTTAGTTGCATTTGTTCAATGTGATTAGTATGCATTATTCACAATAAATATTTGGAATGGTGCAGAATGACAGAACAATCTTTAAATAAAAATTTGGTGTTCTTAGCATATGACAACCATGTAACATTCTTTCTTTTATTTAAATTTGCTCAAATTGGGAAATTTTCATATAAATTGAAAAAAGTAATTAGTAATAAAAATTACTAAGAAAATAAATTAAGTCAGATTTTTTTCGTAGGGCTTTCGAAAATGTTTTGAGGGTGCTCTTTCCAGGTTGAGGTATCCTAATCAGTTCAGCACTAAGGCACTTTTTATTTCAGAACTACATCACTGGGCTCCAGGAGTACATGGTATAACTGCTGAGATGTTGAAATATGGTGGTGACTCTGTAATTGGCTGGTTAACTGAAATTTGCCCCATTTGTAATGGAAGTAAGGAATGGTCCCTTGGGGTTGGAGGGATGCTATCATTGTTCCCTTGTATAGAGGAAAAAGTGATCCTACTGACTGCAAGAACTGTTGTGGTATTAGCTTACTGAGTGTGCCAGGGAAAGTGTTTGGTAAAGTTATTATTGGAAAAGTACGAGGTCTTACATCAGAGAAAGTGTAGGATGTTTATAGTGGTTTTATGCCTGGTAAATGCTGCACAACTAAATTTTTGCATTATGCATGATGATTGAAAAGTATCTGGCTGTTGGTGGGTAAGAAAGTTTTTGGTGCCTTCATAGTTTTAGAGAAAGCTTATGGCCAAGTAAATAGGATACTTTTGTGGAAGTTACTGAATAAATATGGTGTTACTGGAAATCTACTTAATAGTGTAAAAGTCGTGTGTGCTGGCAGTAGAGCTTGTGTATGAGTGAATGACATTTTATCAAAATAGTTTTCTATTGGTGCAGGAGTCAGACAAGGTTGTGTAATGTCACCTTGGCTGTTAATTTATTTATGGATGCATGTATGCATGATGCCAAGATGGACAATACTGGTTTATATCTTGGTAATATCCGTGTGTGCAGATTGATGTATGCTGATGACACTGTCCTGTTGGCAGAGAGCAAAAGTGAGTTGCAGATTATGTTGTCCCGGATGTATGAAGTTTGCATAAAATTCAAACTGAGTATAAATAAGTGAAAAACCAAAGTTAATAGTTTTTGAGAGAGGAACTGGTAGCACTGAATGCAATGTAAGTATAAATGGCAATGTGATTGACCAGGTGAGTGAGTTTGTGTATTTAGGAAGCATGTTTGACAGAGAGAACAAATTGGATGGTGAAATTAGTAGGCGAGTAAATTCTTCATTGAAAGTCATAGGTGCTCTGGGAGGTTTTCACAGGAACTATTGGTTCTCAGGAGAGTCCCGCATGACTGTGTATGAAAGTGTAATTGTTCCTACACTGATGTATGGCAGTGAAACCTGGGTACTGCAGAAGGGAAATAGGAGTCATTTGTGTGCTGGAGAGATGCATTACTTACAGGGAGTTTGTGGCAAGACACTCTCTGATCATGTGAGGAATGGTGTGCTGCAGTTGTGTAATGTAAGGCAAAATATTGTTAGCAAGGTGGAGACTAATATTCTTATGTGGTTTGGCCATGTTGAAAGAATAAGTAATGAGATGCTTACTAAGAAAACTTTTTCAGCCCAAGTGGTAGGAAGGAAAGGCAGAGGAAGGCCAAGAAAGTTATGGGAGGAACAGATTCAGGAGTGTCTGCGTGAGAAAAAGATTATGTGTATGAAGTATAGAAGATCTGGTGTTCATCGTGTGATGGATGTCAGTGAAGCCTGTATTTTGTGAACAGAATGCTGTAAATGGAGAAGTTTGATACGGCAACAGTAAGTAAATAATCATTTAAAAATATATCTGGGGGTTTGTATGTTTTTGTGGAGCTAACCTCTGAATATTGAAGAAGAGTAAAAAGTCTATTTTTTTTAACTATGCTAAGTATGTAATTAAAGGTTTTAATTGATCTTAGCTTTTAGTGATTTTAATATTGTGCATCGACAGACTTTTTACTCTTCATCAATATCTTACATTTGCATAACAATTAGACTCATTGATAACCTCTGATTCTCAGAGAACAGCTTAGTGATATGTATGTATGCATGAAAGGAGTGCTTCTGAATGACTTCATGGAACCAGGAACCACAATAATGGCAGACAGGTACTGTGAAACACCAAGAAAATTGTGTAAGGCAATTCAGTATAAAAGGAAGGCAATGCTGACGTCTGACGTTGCGATCTTCCACGACAACGCACTGCCACACACAAGTACCGCCAGAGCAGTTTGGTTGGGAGGTGGTATCTTTTTCATTAAGCTCTTCAGTTTTGTAAATTATCACACCCAAAATATTAAAATCTGTTATCTGTTCCAGATTTGTATTCTATTCTACAGAATTTTCTATTTTTGGAGTGGATCTGAGCACTATCGATTTAGACTTATCAGCATGGAATATCATTCCAAATTTTTTGCACACTGTGCTCAGCTAATTGAAGTTATGCCATATCTTACTTTCTTGGAAAGGAGAACCAAGTTACTATACAGCAAATTGCTAATGTTAGAACTGCCTACTTCAGCATCTAAACTGAAGTTACTTTCCTTGAGCAGTTTATCTATATTTATGACAAACACAAAAATGTGATGCATGAAAAAATTTGGTAGAATATCTAAACTAGATTTTTGGTGTAACTTGATTGACATTAAATGCCCGTCATTACTGTTTCACACGTTATGCAAGTTCTGCAATCGGGAGATTATTAAATGATGTTAGATACGTATGGGGCATAGTATCGGCAATTAAAATCAATAAACAATGAACTATATATGTACTTACAATATTCGTAGTGGCTGTCGGGGTTTCATATGTATGCCTGTAATGTGTTTATTCACAAGACAGTATCCGACTCATTCAAAGAATGTGAACTTTTTTCAATTGAGAAGTCTTAGAAAAATAATATTCATGATATTGTAAAATCTGCAAAAAATAAAATTGAACAAGATGAATTTTTACAATGAAGGAAAAACATTCTTTTAACAACAACAAAATATGAAACTGAATTAAAAACCTTGCCGAATTTTTTAAAAAATGAACTATAATCTTGAAGATGAAAGCATCTTGACTGCGAAGCACCACAACAACAATGAAACATGAAAACGAATTATAACTTTGCCGAAATTTTAAAAAACCAAGTCTTGAAAACGAAATAATCATCTTGATTGCAAAGCATAAAGAAATAAATCTCCTAACTGTGAAGCACCAAACTAGTTTCTGCTGATATTCATAGCTATGATCAGTGGTAGGTGCACGAACGATGTAATTACCGCACTCACTCGTTCAGGTATGCTGCTCAACCCGAATGCATGTTCAACCCTGTCGTGCAGATATTTGCGCATCATGGTTTGGGTTTTACTGTGCACATCTATGGTGTCGCCATCTGTAGTTAAACAAAATAAACAAGTAGCATTTAGGAGTAGAAATATGCACTTGTATTTTTAAGTAATATTTGATGTAAGCTGTTTTATGTTATTGTTTTTCTTCTTGAAATGTTTTTTCTCCTGTTCAATAAGGTACCTCCATGCAAACTGAAGCTCTACTGGAATATTAATGTTACAGTTATATCTTTTGGTTTTCTCAATGGCTACAGCCTCGGAGGTCAGAATCTGGGCATGTGATCTATGTGACGTTATAATTTTCGCGTTAGTCCAATCAGGAGTTACATGATTTTTGATACAATGTTGTATTAATGAAGTTTTTTCATCTCTTCTTGTCCTATTCGTAATATGTTCATTTAATCTAGTCAAAAATCTGCTACGCATACTTTCGATATATACTTTGTCTTTTTGGTTATCATCTTTAACTGTTGGAATGACATAAATGCCAGCTTTATTTAGAACTGATCTATTATTATTAGTAGTAAGTATTCTTCCATTATCAATGACTGTTTCTGCAATGTTAATATTGTGGTTGTAACATTCTTTTTTTTTAAATAGTACTAATAGGAGGTAAGTATCTAAATTTTCCATAATATTGCTTTTTTCTTTTTCAATATTATTTTTGGAGCAATGTATACTGGCTGTAATGTTGTTATATAAAGATTTGACTAATCCTTTATTATATCCAAACTCTTCTGTTGTCATTTCAATCCATTTTAGTTCTTTGATCTCTGATATTTTATTGGATGAGTGTGTAATGGCTCTTTTAATATAAAAGCGGAACACTGCAGTCTTGTATTTCCAAGGGTGTGTAGAATCCTTTGGAATAATTGCCTGTACATATGACGGCTTCCGGTAAACTGAATATTCTATAATTCCATTATCCTTGTGTATAGAGATATCCAAGAAGTTTAGCTGACCATTAACTTCAATTTCTTTACTAACCTGTATTGATGGATAACAACTGTTAAATTTTTTAATAAAGTTATCCAGTTCAAGATTGGAGTGCTGCCAAAATAGTAAAATATCATCCACGTATCGGAGATATATATATGGTAAGTATATATTAGAATGATCCAATATACTGTTTTCAATGTCTTGCAGAACAACTTCGGCCAGTGGCCCTGAAATTGGGGACCCCGTTGGAGTGCCATATTGCTGTTTATAAATTGTCCCATTAAATGTGACAAAATTATTATTTGTAACAAACAATAATGCAGATATAATACTGTTTCTGACATTATCTGTAAGATTTCGTCTTCTAATCTGGAGTTAATTAAGTCGATAACGATATTGGTTGGTGTATTGGGATATAGAGAGATGACATCTAAACTGGCCATTGTGGAATTGGAGGTTTTAATTGTTTTTAACTTGTTGATAACTTCAGTAGCATTAGTAATACTGGCTTCATGGTTATTGTAGAATGGTTTGAGATAGTTAAATAGTGCTCTCTCCAAGTTAATGGTTGGAGATAAATTATTTTTAACTATAGGCCTAATAGGTCTGTCTGTCTTATGTGTTTTTATTTTACCAAAAATATTTGGTGTACAGGCTCCTACTGGTGGAATACATTTGCTTTTAATAATTGTAGGCAAGTCACTGTGATTTTTTATATTAGCCAAGTTCCTAATTATACTGTCAACAGGGTCTTTATTGACGATGATGGCATCCAACTTATTGATTGCATCTGTCATTTTGTTGTTATATTCATGTGTATTTAAGATGACTATCTGCTTAGATTTGTACGCCATAATACACTTAACCCTTGGGTTGTTTCTCAACTTCATTAGGGCTTTGCGCTCATATGTGATTCTTGTATTTTCATTGGTGTTGTGCATGTTGTTGATGGCACGGACCATTTTAAATCTTGTAGGTTCTTTATTTGCATTAGGCAATCTTTGGATGACGTTTTCAATTTGCGGAATGAGGTATTCCGTTTTTGCACTTTTTGCCAATACGCAAACCTTATATCTCTTTCAAGTGCCTTTTTTTGCAGACTTGATAGCTCCAAATAGGATTCATTAATATAAAGGTTTCTGTTATTAATCTCTACTCTATGTTTTTTCTTGCGCTTGTCATTCATTAGATTTTTGATTTTATGTAAGTGTTTTAGTTTACACTTTTCTTGCTGTCTGTCCAAAATTGCATAAAGTTTTATAAACTCAGTCTTGATCTTGTTGTCCTTATCTTCATACTGTATACACTGATTGTACAGTTCATAGTTTTTCACACTCAGTTTATTGATATCCTTGCGTTTATTGCAAATTATAGCTCTCAATCTCTTCAGCTCGCCTGTTTTGATGATATTACGATCTTTGTAGTTGATAGGGTTAACCCTAATTTGAAGAAATTTCGGCGTAATATTTTTCTTGCAGGTAGTTAGAAAGTTCAAATGTTCTACTTCTTTGCAAAGTTTAATTTGATTCTTTTTAAAAGTTCGAATATCTTGCGCAATATATCGTGATAACATATTACTAAGGGCTAGAACAAGACAAAGGGCAAAAACTGCCTTAAAAGCATATATATTGAATCTCCAGTTAAACATAAAATATATCATTGTTCAAATTTTGCCAATTTGCGATGAACATACTTTTTACGTGGCCACGATAATGTAACTTGATGGACATTAAATGTCTGTCATTACTGTTTCACACGTTATGCAAGTTCTGCAATCGGGAGATTATTAAATGATATTAGATACATATGGGGCATAGTATCGGCAATTAAAATCAACAAACAATGAACTATATATGTACTTACAATATTCGTAGTCGCTGTCGGGGCTTCATATGTATGCCTGTAATGTGTTTATTTGTAATGTGAAGATATTGAGTTTATAAAACTTTATGCAATTTTGGAATGACAGCAAGAAAAGTGTAAACTGAAACACTTTCGTAAAATCGAAAATGTAATGAATGACAAGCACAAGAAAAAACACAGAGTAGAGATTAATAACAGAAATCTTTATATTAATGAATCCTATTTGGAACTATCAAATCTGCAAAAAAAGGCACTTGAAAGAGGTATAAGGTTTGCGTATCGGCAAAAAGTGCAAAAAACGGAATACCTCATTCCGCAAATTGAAAACGTCATCCAAAGATTGCCTTATGCAAATAAAGAACCTACAAGATTTAAAATGGTCCGTGCCATCAA
Organism: Macrothele yani; assembly: GCA_039090855.1. Classification (NCBI taxonomy): domain Eukaryota; kingdom Metazoa; phylum Arthropoda; class Arachnida; order Araneae; family Macrothelidae; genus Macrothele; species Macrothele yani. The sequence goes on from CM076993.1 coordinate 26,326,483, forward strand.
CATCATGAACAACACCAATGAAAATACAAGAATCACATATGAGCGCAAAGCCCTAATGAAGTTGAGAAACAACCCAAGGGTTAAGTGTATTATGGCGGACAAATCTAAGCAGATAGTCATCGTAAATTCAGATGAATATAATAACAAAATGACAGGTGCAATCAATAAGTTGGATGCCATCATGTCAATAAAGACCCCGTTGACAGTATAATTAGGAACTTAGCTAATATAAAAAATCACAGTGACTTGTCTACAATTATTAAAAGCAAATGTATGCCACCAGTAGGTGCCTGTACACCAAATATTTTTGGTAAAATAAAAACACATAAGACAGGCAGACCTATTAGGCCTATAGTTAATAAGAATTTATCACCAACCATTAACTTGGAGAGAGCACTATTTAACTATCTCAAACCATTCTACAATAGCCATGAAGCCAGTATTACTAATGCTACTGAAGTTATCAACAAGTTAAAAGCAATTAAAACCTCCAATTTTACAATGGCCAGTTTAGATGTCATTGCTCTATATCCCAATACCGCAACCAATATCGTTATCGACTTAATTAACTCCAGATTAGAAGACGAAAATCTTACAGATAATGTCAGAAACAGTATTATATCTGCATTATTGTTTGTTACAAATAATAATTTTTTCACATTTAATGGGACAATTTATAAACAGCAATATGGCACTCCAATGGGGTCCCCAATTTCAGGGCTACTGGCCGAAGTTGTTCTGCAAGACATTGAAAACAGTATATTGGATCATTCTAATATCATCATCATCATCATTGTCAACCATTATCAATCCACTGCTGGACGAAGGTCTCCCCAAGTTTCCTCCACAACGGTCTGTATTGTGCCAGTCTCCTCCATGTCACCCCTGCATACTTTCGAATTTCATCCACCCATCTCCCATGTGGTCTTCTTCTGGGTCTTTTCCTGTCCCTTGGAATCCAATCTAAAATTTCGGCTGTCCATCGATGATCTGTCCTTCTGGCAGTATGTCCAGCCCATTGCCATTTCAGGGATTTAACTCTGATCATGATGTCTTCCACTCTCGTCATTTTTCGGATCCACGAGTTCCTCTTCTTATCTCTCCTGGTTATACCAAGCATGCACCTCTCCATGCTGCTTTGAGTTGTCTGCAGCCTTTGTATGTCTCTTTTAGTTAAGGTCCACGTCTCTGCACCATACGTAAGCACTGGAAGGATGCATTGATCAAACACTTTTCTTTTAAGACATAATGGCATATTGCTCTTGAAAATTATGCTGTTTCTTCCAAAAGCTCTCCAGGCAAGTTTTGTACGCCGATTAATTTCTTCATCAATGTGACCCTCACTTGATATCTGCTGTCCAAGATAAATGTACGTGTCTGTTATCTCCAGCTTTTCTCCATCAATCGATAAATCTTCATTTCTTGTAAAAGCATTGAACATCACTTTTGTCTTATTCTAATATATACTTACCATATATATATATATATCCGATACGTTGATGATATTTTACTATTTTGGCAGCACTCCAATCTTGAACTGGATAACTTCATTAACAAATTTAATTGTTCTCAGTCAATACAGGTTAGTAAAGAAATTGAAGTTAATGGTCAGCTAAACTTCTTGGATATCTCTATACATAAGGATAATGGAATTATAGAATATTCAGTTTACTGGAAGCCGTCATATGCACAGGCAATTATCCCAAAGGATTTTACACACCCTTGGAAATACAAGACTGCAGCGTTCCGTTTTTATATTAAAAGAGCCATTACACACTCATCCAATAAAATATCAGATCAAAGAGCTAAAATGGATTGAAATGACTGCAGAAGAATTTGGGATATCATCATCATCATCATTGTCAACCATTATCAATCCACTGCTGGACGAAGGTCTCCCCAAGTTTCCTCCACAACGGTCTGTCTTGTGCCAGTCTCCTCCATGTCACTCCCGCATATTTACGAATTTCATCCACCCATCTCCCATGTGGTCTTTTTCTGGGTCTTTTCCTGTCCCTTGGAATCCAATCTAAAATTTCGGCTGTCCATCTATGGTCTGTCCTTCTGGCAGTATGTCCAGCCCATTGCCATTTCAGGGATTTAACTCTGATCATGATGTCTTCCACTCTCGTCATTTTTCGGATCCACGAGTTTCTCTTCTTATCTCTCCTGGTTATACCAAGCATGCACCTCTCCATGCTTCTTTGAGTTGTTTGCAGCCTTTGTATGTCTCTTTTAGTTAAGGTCCACGTCTCTGCACCATACGTAAGCACTGGAAGGATGCATTGATCAAACACTTTTCTTTTAAGACATAATGGCATATTGCTCTTGAAAATTATGCTGTTTCTTCCAAAAGCTCTCCAGGCAAGTTTTGTACGCCTATTAATTTCTTCATCAATGTGACCCTCACTTGATATCTGCTGTCCAAGATAAACATACGTATCTGTTATCTCCAGTTTTTCTCCATCAATCGATAAATCTTCATTTCTTGTAAAAGCATTGAACATCACTTTTGTCTTCTGAAAGTTCATTTTTAATCCCACTTCTTTACTCTTGTCAGCAAGTTCCTGGATCATACTCTGCAGCTCTGATGGGGTAGTTGCCAAAATGACTACGTCATCAGCAAAACGAAGGTGCGTTAGATAATCTCCATTAATCTTTATCCCTTTGTTTTCCCAGTTCAGTGATTGAAAGACATTTTCCAATGTGGCATTAAAGAGCTTCGGAGATATGGTGTCACCTTGTCTCACTCCCTTTCCAATTTTTATGTGTGTTGTATTTTCAAACAGCCGAATCTTTGCACTTGCATTTTCATAGATGTTATTAATAATATTAATGTATGCATCTTCAATACCGCAGGATTTCAGAGCCGTGGTAACTGCTGATGGTTTCACCGAATCAAAGGCTTTTTCATAATCGATAAAAGCTATGCACAATGGAAGTTCATATTCCCTCGCTCTTTCAATTAGTTCTCTCAGTACGTGGATATGATCTATTGTGCTGTAGCCACTCCTGAATCCAGCTTGTTCTCTCGGTTGAGCCATGTCCAGTGTTACCTTCAAGCGGTGTGAAAGAACTTTAGTGAAGATTTTATAAACCACTGATAGGAGGCTGATAGGTCTGTAGTTCCTGAGATCCTCAATGTCACCTTTTTTATGTAGCAGGATCATTGTAGCATTGTTCCAATCCTCAGGAATCTTCTCTTCATTAAGGCATCGCGTGAAAATTTGGGCGAGTACTGTTTCAATTTCTCCACTTGCTTCTTGTATGATGTCTATAGTAATTCCATCTTCTCCTGGAGCTTTCCCCGCTTCATGTTCTTGATTGCATGAGCAACTTCTGCTGGGAGTACTGGAAGAACTCCGGTACCTTTCATGATGTCTGGAGTACATGTATCATCCCTTTCATATAATTTGGAGTAGAAATCTTTCACTCTTGTCAAAATTTCGCCTCTATTTCTTGTTATAGAACCATCTTCTTTTCTCAGAGCCATAATCTGTTTTCTTCCCTTACTGAGATGTCCCTTTGCTATCTTAAGGCTTTGGTTGTTTTCAATTGCTTTCCTCACTAGCTCACAGTTGAATTTCCTTACGTCTTCAGTGATACTTTTTCGTGCTGTCTTGCATAGCTCTATATATTCCACTTTGGAAGTCACATCTTCTTTAGTTGTCCTCATCTCTCTTCTTTTTTTGCATCAACATTTTGGTTTTTCCTGATAATTTGTTCACATGCAACTTGTTCTTAGACCCAGCTAATTTTGTTGCTGTTTCCATAAGAGCTTTGGTTACTTTTCTGTTAACTTCCGAAATATCCACTTCTTCCGATGTTAGGCCTTCTAAAGCAGAGAATCTGTTCTTCAGTTCCAACTTGAAAGTATTATGGTGTTTTTTAAGGTTGGTTATGTCAATACATTTTGTTTGTCTTATGAGCTTGCCACGTTCCAGTTTAGTGTTGAGGTGCATCTTACATCTCACCAATCTATGGTCACTACCTGTGTTGAACTTGTGCAGCACACTGCAGTCTTCGACGACGAATTTTTTGTTACACATAATAAAATCAATTTCATTTGTCGTCCCAATTGGATGTCTCCATGTCCATTTCCTATGTGGCTTTTTCTTGAAAAAGGAGTTCAAGATGAAAAATCCTTCTGCCTCTGCAAACTCAACGAGAGTATTTCCACGCTGGTTTCTGTTGCCGTGACCGAATTTACCTACTGAAGTTTCATTCTGTTGCCGGTGCCCTATTTTTGCATTGAAATCTCCCATAATTATCTTCAAGTGCTGCTTACCTTTATTATTTAGATGACGAATTTCCTCATAAAATTCTTCAATTTCTTCTTCAGGATGACTTGTGGTGGGTGCATAAGTTTGAATAATCTGAGCCTGGTATCTTCTCGATAGTTGGATAACGAGTCCTGCAGCTGTGTCAGAGGAACTTTCAACTTCTACCACTTTATCCTTCAGTTTCTTGTTTATTATAAATCCAACACCACTAGTCCTGCCAGTATCTGTCCCATGATAATAGAAGAGATGTCCACTTTTCAGTTCAATGAGATCTTCTCCTTTTCTCCTTACCTCACTTAGCCCCACGATGTCCCACTTGATCCTTTGTAGTTCCTCTTCCAATTCAAGAAGCCTTGAATCAGAAGATAGGGAGCGTCCATTATAGGTAGCCAAGGTCAGCATCAAATGGCAGCCTAGTCCGGTCCTCCGGGGATTCTTAGCACCCTCTGCCTTCATGTCGCACTGGCCGCTGCCTTGGCCAGGTACATTCCAGCTGCCGGAGACTGAGGGCCAAGATTTAAGTTGTAGAGTCATTTTGGAGGTGTTTGGCCATAACTCACCACGCTGGCCAAGCGGGTTGGTGAGTGTGTGATAGCATTTCCTCTGATCCCGATGGTATAGTTATACCGCTATTGGCGGTCGTCAGAGCCCCTTTAGTGGGAACAGGATGCACCACGAGAAGGCGGGGTTGACATTTGTCAAGGAGAGGCTGTGATGTTACGCATCACCTGACCTTACATCTATACAATAAAGGATTAGTCAAATCTTTATATAACAACATTACAGCCAGTATACATTGTTCCAAAAATAATATTGAAAAAGAAAAAAGCAATATTATGGAAAATTTCCATACTTACCTCCTATTAGTACTATTTAAAAAAAAGAATGTTACAACCACAATATTAACATTGCAGAAACAGTCATTGATAATGGAGGAATACTTGCTACTAACAATAATAGATCAGTTCTAAATAAATCTGGCGTTTATGTCATTCCAACAGTTAAAGATGATAACCAAAAAGACAAAGTATATATCGGAAGTACGCATAGAAGATTTTTGACTAGATTAAATGAACATATTACGAATTGGACAAGAGATGAAAAAAACTTCATTAATACAACATTGAATCAGAAATCATGTAACTCCTGATTGGACTAACACAAAAAATATAACATCACATAGATCACATGCCCAGATTCTGACCTCTGAGGCTGTAGTCATTGAGAAAACCAAAAGATACAACTGTAACATTAATATTCCAGTAGAGCTTCAGTTTGCATGGAGGTACCTTATTGAACAGGAGAAAAACATTTCAAGAAGAAAAACAATAACATAAAACAGCTTACATCAAATATTACTTAAAAATACAAGTGCACATTTCTACTCCTAAATGCTACTTGTTTATTTTGTTTAACTACAGATGGCAACACCATAGATGTGCGCAGTAAAACCCAAACCATGATGCGCAAATATCTGCATGACAGGGTTGAACATGCATTCGGGTTGAGCAGCATACCTGAACGAGTGAGTGCAGTAATTACATCGTCCGTGCACCTACCACTGAAGATAGCTATGAATATCAGCAGAAACTAATTTGGTGCTTCACAGTCAGGAGATTTATTTCTTTATGCTTTGCAGTCAAGATGATTATTTCGTTTTCAAGACTTGGTTTTTTAAAATTTCGGCAAAGTTATAATTCGTTTTCATGTTTCATTGTTGTCGTGGTGCTTCGCAGTCAAGATGCTTTCATCTTCAAGATTATAGTTCGTTTTTTAAAAAATTCGGCAAGGTTTTTAATTCAGTTTCATATTTCGTTGTTGTTAAAAGAATGTTTTTCCTTCATTGTAAAAATTCATCTGATTCAATTTTATTTTTTGCAGATTTTACAATATCATGAATTTTATTTTTCTAAGACTTCTCAATTGAAAAAAGTTCACATTCTTTGAATGAGTTGGATACTGTCTTGTGAATAAACACATTACAGGTGCACATATGAAGCCCCGACAGCCACTACGAATATTGTAAGTACATATATAGTTCATTGTTTATTGATTTTAATTGCTAATACTATGCCCCATACGCATCTAACATCATTTAATAATCTCCCGATTGCAGAACTTGCATAACGTGTGAAACAGTAATGATGGACATTTAATGTCAATCAAGTTTCCTTATTGTGGCAATGTAAAAAGTATGTTCATCGCAAATTGGCGAAATTTGAACAATGATGTATATTAGATTTTTGGTATTTAAAATAAAATGCTGTAAAATGGTAATCACTGGTATCATGGTTTCAGCTACTTGAATTGAACCCATGTGTCAGCCATTAGAATGAGCCAAGTGTTTTTATCTTTAAGACATCTAGATTGTAATTCACCTAAGGAGCTGGTGTCATATGTGTTCAAACCAATTTAGCATTACTACCATTTTGGAGGTAATAGACCTAGAGATGACAATACAGGGCGATAGCCCCTTAGTTGGATTACACTACAGAAAACGTACAGGTAAAAACACTGCTCATTCTAATGGCTGACAAGGCCCCAAGCAGCTGAATCCATAGTGCCAGATAGTACTATTCTTTGTGGTATTTTATTTAAAAATAATTTCCGATTGTATCCTAAGTTTTTCTGTGTATCTGATGTGCCAGTAGTTCTCAATAGGCTGGCTGCCTGCGAAGGGTGTCAGTCTAGCCCACAGTGAAAAATTAAACCATGAGGAAATGTATAAAATCCACATGCAAAAAAAAAAAAAATGTTTATTAATATTTATGATATCATCATCTTTGTCAACCATTATCAATCCACTGCTGGACAAAGGTCTCCCCAAGTTTCTTCCACAACGGTCTGCCTTGTGCCAGTCTCCTCCATGCTACTCCCGCATACTTTCGAATTCCATCCACCCATTTCACATGTGGTCTTCTTCTGGGTCCTTTCCTGTCCCTTGGAATCCAGTCTAAAATTTCGGCTGCCCATCGATGGTCTGTCCTTCTGGCAATATGTCTAACCCATTGCCATTTCAGGGATTTTGCTCTGATCATGATGTCTTCCACTCTTGTCATTTTTCTGATCCACGAGTTCCTCTTCTTATCTCTCCTTGTTACACCAAGCATGCATCTCTCCATACCTGTTTGAGTTGTCTGCAGTTTTTGTATGTCTCTTTTAGTTAAGGTCCACGTCTCTGCATCATATGTAAGCACTGGAAGGATGCATTGATCAAACACTTTTCTTTTAAGACATAATGGCATATTGCTCTTGAAAATTATGCTGTTTCTTCCAAAAGCTCTCCAGGCAAGTTTTATACGCCGATTAATTTTTTCATCAGTGTGACCCTCACTTGATATCTGCTGTCCAAGATACATGTAGGTATTGGTTATCTAAAACAGTATAAATATTTTTTATTTGATTTATTTTTGTTGACTACAACCTATACTCCAGATTTTAAACATATTGCAAAAGGACATCAACCCCTTATTCTCATTATTCTTGATGACTAAATTTAAAATATTGTGGTTGTGATTTTATGTTAATGCAAGTAACTGATTTCTGAAATTTGTTCTATTTTTTCATTTGCCTGCTATGTAAGATTGATTTCATAATTTTCACATTACCTTTAATAAATCTGAAAATAAAAATAATGTTTATGTGAGTATCAGTATGATATGTAACTTGCATTTACCAAATTCAGTGTTCACACCCTCTGGTACGGTTTCATGGAAAAAAAAAAAAAAAAAAAAAGAAAATGTGGCCCTTGGTGAAAAGTAATTAAGTACCAGTGTTATATCTTATTAGTAATTTCTGCTTAAACCTTTTTGCTTCAAGAATGGAACAATCTACCTCTCTATCTTATGCTAATATTCATTTCAGATCATTTAACAATATTTCCTTCTGATTATTGCAAGGCAGGATTGTTATACAGGATTGTTATTGATTTCAACACCTTGCCTTTTGCTCTGTAATATTTTAGCTTACTGAGTAATTTGCTCCTTGGTACTTGGTCAAAAACCGTTTCAGAATCAATGAATGCCATTTGTAAATTTTTATAAAACCTGAAAAAAATATTCACTTCAATGACTGCACCTCACAGAGATTTTGAATATTTCCCCCTTAGTTTTGTTCAGGTTCTTTGTGTAACAAAAAATAGTTCTTCTTCCGGAACACATAACCTTTCATTCCTTTTATGAAAATCAGATCTCTTTTGTAGTCATGTCAGATAGTAACCGTCAAACTCTGAAGAATAAATGTTCCCTGTAAAAAATAATTATCAGATTTTAGTAGCTGTCAAATGGTGAAAATCTTCCAAATATGTGGAGATGATGTGAATAGACAAAGTCATTGCTCTTTCCACATTTTCTTTAATTAACACACAGCAACCAAAAAATTGTTATCCAAACACAGCTAGGATCCCAAATCTCTTGATAACTAGCTGAGTGCATTTGCCTTATGCTACAGTGGCCAACAATCATGGCGCTATGTGTGTATCTAACTGGGTTCATTTATATTATCTAATAACTGGGTTCACTTTAGTAGCTGTCATTGATTTCAATTTATATTATCTAATTGGGTTTGCAAAAACAAATGATAAAGTGATGTAAACACACCTGTGTTTGTGCATTTATTAGTGTCTAACTAGTTGCAGAATTTTAAGCACCAATGTCACCCTTATGATGAATTTATTTTCTAAATGGCAATGCATTTATTTCTTATGCAGCCTTCTAGTCCAAAAGTTATTATGTAAATAAAAGTTCATAAGTCTGGATAAAGGTATATTTTCCCATATGAAAATCGCTCTTGACACAATTGTTTGATAAAAAATTCATCTATTTTACTAATTTTTTTCTGCATGTGTACATAAATTTTGTCATGTATGCATTCATTATCATTCCACTGTATTTGGGTTCACTTCAATTTTTTTGACTGGGTATGCTCATTTTGCTTTTTACTTTTAAGTTCATACATATCCAACAACCTTTGCATTAACTTTGCATACTTTGCAGGTCAAATGCGCTCTCTGAGGCTGTTTTTCAGCAACAAAGAATGCACTTGTGGTCAACTGGTGATTGCAAGCAGGGAAAGTCAGTATAAGATTCTTCATTTTCACTACGGTGGTTTAGACAGATTAGCTAAAGTGTTTGAAGAATATAATTTTCTGTCAAAGTCCAATGGAAAGGTAATGCCAGGCATGATTATAAACAGTAGTTTGTTGCATTGTTCAGTGATTAAATTTGGTTTTGTAATTGTTCAATATCTAAAAAGCTATTTTTCATAAATTTGAGTTAAACGTGTAAGTTTCATGGCCTTACATTCTTCTGTCTCTCTTTTAGTACACTGCAAAATTTCAAAATGGCACTATCTGAATTTAAGAAACTGTTTTTCTTTTAATAGTTTTTGCTTTGAAATCAAAATTAATCAGTTTTACCTGAACTGTAGTCAGTTGTATTTCTTTTTTTTTCTTATATTATTAATCTTAAAATTGACTCATCATTAGCCCTAGGTTGATTAAAATTTATTTGACAGTACTGTCAAACCTAAGTGGCTAGTTCTGCTTTTGATTGTATGCGCCTTTCCCAACAGTAGTAAAGTATTATAAATTCCAAGTAAAAAATGTTGATGTAATGAAAAGTCAAAACCATTGTTGAAATATGGGTATTAAATGCTGTCCCATGAAGGGATGCAACAATAGTCAATTTCATTCTTACTCAACAATATACTCGTATTTTACTAAACTATCGCCGAACATTATTTCATCTTGTTTTACATAAATGTAAATGTAACTAGTTATTTATGCAGATTGCTCACTGCAATCTGCATAAATAACTAAAACTTGATGCTGAATGTGATAAAAGCCATTAAAAAATTTTTATGATGCTAACAAATTGGTGCGTCATAGCAAAATCTGGCTGCTATTGACAAGAGTTTTAAAATGATGTGTAACATGATAGGGTGCAACCTGTAGATATCCTAGAGCAAAAGTTTCCTATCCCCCTCACTAACACTTGTATTTCAGCTTTTCTTTCTATCTTGTGGTCAGATTTTAGCTTGTGCTTGTGCAGATGGACTTTTGTAATTACATCACATTTTATTGTTGTCAGGGTCGTTTCTTACATTTGTCTAAGTCTGAATAATAATAAATATTGTTTTTTTTGAAAACTAAAGAGTCAAAATACTTACTGTTGTTGCCCCATAGTTTAGCAAATGTTTACTTTTATGACTCGCATATCTTCTTTCATTGATTTTACGACAATAACATTCATTAATTCACCTACCTAAGTACCGCCCAATGATTGAGTATACCTTATTGTTTATTGTTATGATTTAATTCCACTTAGTATGTACCAAACTGTGGCTTTGTGTGATCGTGAGGGATGCCAATAAAGGCAATATATTGCACGTAAATGAATGTATACTCTCGAATCACTCATTTTATTTCACACCCACAAAGATCTTGGTATGCAAAAGATGCATAGCATAAAGAGTACCAGGGTACTTTCTCATTTTTTTCTCCCCTGTGGCAAAACCTGTTCAATTTAAATCCTGGTATAATCTTCTAAAACATAGCATGACTCCTCTTATACTCCAGTGGATACCTCCTGATGAGATGTGTGATTCACAGCAGATGTAGGAAGGCTTGTGAGCCACAGAATATTGTTATATTTATCGTGTCGTGCACTGACAAGTTAATGGATTTTATGAGTGTGTGTGAAAAATGTCACATTGCTGACTGGCTGAATTTTACTATCATGCACAGTAAGCACCATGCTCCAAGGTGACTGTCTGTAATGTTTTGAGGAAACTGAAGAGTAATGGTATCACCATCGTTTAGCAATGCACCTGAACCATAATGTGAAAGTTTTCCCTACACAGGTGGAGTATTGTTAAAACAGTGGTACATTAATCACATCAGTAATCCTTGCAAAAATTATTCTAATGCATCCTCTAATTAAGAAATAATGCATCTGGAATATCAGATATGTATGTAAATTTGCCATGGTAGGAGCTAGTCAGTGTTAAAATAATTTTTCCTAACTGTTCTGTAGAAGCTGAGATGTTGGAGAATAAAACATTTAAATTTATACTAGCAGAATGAAAGTTTACACCAGAGGATCTGGAAGATGTATGTGGTATTATGCTAATCAGATGAAAATATATATGCAGCAGAACTTGCTTATAACAAGGAACTTGGTACTAACAAGGCTAAATCTGTATTGGGGTGGGAAAAAAATCCACAATGTGATAATATGCATATATGTTTATATTTTATATCTATAATAATTGGACTTGAAATGTTTAATCAGTTAACTACAGTAGTAGAAATTAAATAAAAATAAGCACGTAACAAGAATATATAACAGCAGTTACTATAGAAACAGTCATTCTCATGGAAACATAAAAAATAAAATACTTCCAAAGCAATATCCCCTTAGAGTGGGTGGTAAAGAGGTTCTCTTGCACAGGCCACTTGTTGCGAATTTGATGCACTCCCTCCCCATTGCTTTTCTATCAACATTCTTCCACTAGCATACCAGGATTTCCCTGCACTGTTGCAATTTCCTCCTGTATGGCACCATTTTTATTACTCCATTCCAGCATTGTGCACAGCAGATTTTCTTTGTCTCACTAAATATGGAATTTATTTAAGTTTTGTTGCTTAGCTTTCCACTCTCTGATTATATCCAGGGATTTCATTAAATTTTGTTCATTAAAAATTATCAAAATAGCTTTGAATAACATTATACCAAGTAAAAGTTTCTGTATTGCTTATTGCATCTGGGATCTTACTAAATATATGAGCTTGTTATAAGCATGTTCTACTATATATATACAAAAGCTGTTCCATAAAATCTGAGAGTAATTTTTTTTGAGTTGGCAACAGTGCGAAGGGTAAAACTAACCGCGCAGACTACCAGCTGAATTAAGGAAGTATTTATGGAAACAGTTATTAGCTGTGGCAGATGATTCTGGTTTTGTTATTGCACAGTTGTTTAAGTTACGTCTGCATTTAGCCGTACAGCTATAGAGGCGAGTGATTCAGAGTTAAGAAGTGAAATGCGTTGTGTAATAAAATTTTGCTATCGTTTGGGTAAAATGGCTCCAAAAACAGTTTATTTCATGAAAAAAGCTTACAATGATAAATGTTTTGCTGAGTCAACGATTTTTAGATGGCACCATGATTTCAAAAAAGGGCGTTTGTCGGCAGAACTTGCTTGTTGGCCTGGTCGACATGAAAGTGTTGTTACGGAGCGTATTGTTAACATTGTTTTGGCAATCCTGCAAGAAGATCAACGAATGACATGTGAAGACATAGCGGCATCAACTAATATTTAAAAAACGTCGGCATTTTGCATTCTACGTAACAAATTACTGCTTTATCGTGTGTGTTCAAGATGGGTGCCTCATAACCTGATGAGAGAACAATTGTTAGCCAGAGTTCAGGTGTGTCATGAGTAGAAACAAATGATAGCAAAGGATCCAAACTTTCTAAACACAGTAATGACTGCTGATGATACATGGGTCCACTATTTCGATCTCCTCATGAAGTGCGCAACGAGTGTCTGGAAACACACAGGCTGGCTTCCTCAGAAAAAAGTCCACCAAACCAAATCAGCTGGGAAGGGGATGATGATAATTTTCTTTGATCATAAAGGTGTAGTCTACCAGCATGCTGTTCCCCCACAAATTACTGTCAATGCTGAGTATTACATTTCAGTCTTGAAGCGACTGTGGCGACACACATCGATTAAGCTACCAGAAGTGGTGGTCAAGTGGACCCTACACCATGATAATGCTTGCCCACATGTGGCTGCTTGTGTTCAATACTTTCTTACGAAATGCAGTATTGAAATCATGCCCCAGTCTGCCTGCAGTCCTGACCTCGCCCTATACGTTTTCTGGTTGTTTCCAACAATGAAGGAGAAGTTCTGTGGTGCAAGATTTAACACAGTTGATGACATTATTCAAGCTGTACAGGGGTCGCTAAAGCAGCTTCCAGAAAATGCCTTTGCCATATGCTTTGAAAAGTGGACTCAATAATGGGACCGTTGTATATCAACTAAGGGAAGACACTTTGAGAAAGAATAATATATATTTTGCTGTACCTATATTTTTTCATTTAGTGTGATTTTACTCTTAGTTTTTAAGGAATGGCCATTGTATTTTTGTCTTTTAGTGGTTCAGATGTAAAAGTGACCAGAAATTTACTCTTAATGCATTCAAAAGCTGGATAATGATCTTCATCAAGGCTTTGGACCAATTACTGGATGTTTGATAGCAACTCACTTCAACAGTCTTTATATGTTAGCCTGCATTACCTCATCTTGAATTAAATGGAAGGTATCCAGTGTGATTGGGTTCAGGAAGCAACTTACTGATTCTCTAAATCCTCCACATTTGACAGGAATCTCCCAGCTCCAACGTTTCCTTTATTTTTGTTATGGTTCCTATAAATTCTTAGATATCCTATAATTTTTGGAAATATCATATGTGGTTTTAACTAAAGTCTCTATGATGACGAAACATTTCTTAATTACCAACATATTTAGTACAACAAAACAATTCTCTTTTAAAGGATTATTTTGAAGTGATTCAAAGAAAATCACTTTTTCTCTTAAAACTCATTTATTTTGTTATTGCCACGGTATCCTCATAATCTTTTAGAGTTTAATTGTATTGATGTATGGCATAGTATGACCTCATTATTTATTAGAATATTCATAGCAATCAGATAATGAATACTGATTGTTCATAGCAATCAGATAATGAATGCTGATTGCTCACAGCAATCATATAATGAATACTGAATATTCACAGCAATTGGATAATGAGTACTGATTATTCACAACAAACAGATAATGAGTACTGATTATTCACAGCAATTGGATAATGAATACTGATCATTCACAGCTGTCAGATAATGAATACTGATCGGGCCTGTTTGTAATCCAGGTGTAGCCCAGAATTCTGGGTTTTTGTCACATTTGAAACCCGTACATCTGGGGTTTTAAGTTTTAGAAGAATTTGAGATGCTTCGGATATTTCATTTCTAAAAGTGCTATGAAATGATAACTAAAAGTTCAAGTTTTATTTTCTTTGGGAATTACAGTGTTTGATTAAAAACACTGCATGTCCATGTGAATGTTGGAACGTTGGCGATTTGTGACTCCTTGAGTGTTTCTTTTGTTATCAAACAAGCTCTCAAGATAACAGCCTGCTGAAAGGTAGGCTTTTTTTCATTATTTTGAAAGTTGCATCTGCATCAAATAATTTGATTGTAATAGATTTAGTTAATCCATTGAGCTACTTTTAGAAATTGAATGGAATCCACTGAAGGCTTTAAGTTAAAACTCATAGACATAGACTGCTCAAGTAACATATAATATGAAGTGCGAAATTTGATTTCAAAGATGCAATGCCTGAAGGATTTTGCACAGTGAAAGAAAATTGGGTACAAAAAAAGATGCAACGTTTAACTGCACAAGCACTCGGGCCTATTTGTTGTATAGCTAATTTATATGTGCGTAATATATATAAATATTTGTAATATGCATTATATGTCAGCATATTGGGACTGAGCGGAGAGTTTCAGGGTTTCTTGTGTCACCTCACAATCACCCCTGACTGATTATTCACAGCAATCAGATAATGAATACTGATTATTCACTGCAATCAGATTATAAGTACTGAAATTGCGTGTAGTGCCTTTTTCCTTTCAGTATTTATAATATGATTGCTGTGAATAATCAGTATTCATTATCTGATTGCTATGGATATTGTAATGAATTTCCCATGTATTTATGAGGAATATTTCTTCCTTCATTGAAATTATTATTTATGATATTTCATAACATATAATTTTAGTGTAGCACAGTGAAGTTTAAGAATATGTGGTCTGGGTTAGTGTATTGGTAATAAAGGATTTTTTTTTTCATTTTTACAGATGATGCACTTGATTGTGTTTTTCTGCAATTAAGAAATAATTTGGAAGTGCATGCCATTTTTCTATGAACTGGCTAATGAAATTGATGGCAATGGCAGTAATTATCCAGTTGTTCACAGTCAGAGCTGTAGCTATGGGAGGGGGATGCCTCATAGAATGGTCATACTAAGAACATAAATTCATGCTCTGAAGGGTGTAAAAATAGAAATGCACAAGATTATAATAAAATTACTCAAAAAGAATGTTATACTCTTCAGTGTTTTCTTTTTTAAAGGGTTTAGGTAGCCTTATACTGTATCCCATGCAGCTTACTAGTGTACATGTGTACAGAATAGTGAATAACCTATGGTGTGAGGTATGAAAGGAATTGTTGGAAACATCCAAAAGAGGAATATAGAATAATATATGAGGATATGCCTAACTCTGTGACCTTTCCAAATATGCCATAGGAATGAAGAGCTTACGCATCATCTGTGTTCTATTGCAGAAAGCTCTCTCTCTGTGCATTTAACATTGAATGGTATTTTACACTCACTGTCTGATACAAATTTGTTCTGTGCTGGTTTGTTTGTCATTCTGCATTTCTATGGAGTCCTGTGGTGTCAGCATTCACATAGTTTTTACTTGATGTTTACAGCCCTTGGCTGTTCCCTCTGTGTGTAGAAAGCCCCCTAAGTGCATTTAACCTTGAACAGTATTTTTCCAAGCCCTACTCCAAAAGTGTCTTCCTTTTGTTACACTCACTGTATGATACAAATTTGTTCTCTGCTGGTTCGTTTTTCATTCTGCATTTCTACTGAGCCTTGTGGTGTTGGCATTCACATGAATTTTGCATTTTTCTTGATATTTACAGCCCTTGGCTCTTGAGCATTTACCTAGTTTTCACTTTTTTTGTGAAATTGTCAAAAACCAGAAGTGTGATTTTTGAATGAACATAATACTTTTCTGTAATGGATGTATGAGAGAGTAAAAACTGAGTTCTATTTGTGCGAGTAAGGAACTTTTGAACTCAAGGGGGCACACATTATTTCAAGCTTACCCATATGAAGAACTTGTTCCAGCCCTATGCGCACTTGAGGGAAAATAGAAAATGGCTGTTGTGTGTGTATCCAAATATTTGTGGTATAGCAAGGTGTTTTCAGTTTCTAACCCAGGGAGGAAAGCATGCATTCACAAGAAAGCCCATTGTGAACTCAAAAGAGCAAAATTCAAAACAAACTTCACTTGTAGTAAGTAAAGGAATTGTGCAACTAAAGGTGCGAAGTTCTCACTGGAGCTAAAGCCCTTTATATTGCAAGTTTGCTGGAGCTCTTAGGGTTGCAAAATCTGCTGTCTGTATACAGTCATAAGTCCTGTAATTATATTAATGAATTATTTACAACAGTGTTTTTGGACATTGCAATTGCAGAGGATTTCGAACTGCAGGAACATAAGATGTCATTCAAATGGGATCATGGACTTGTTTCATACCTGAATGAAAGGCTGCTAATGGATGCAATAGCCTCATACTGTTGCACTCACCATATTAACCAAACTCCAGACCCTTGTGACTTCTTGTTCCCAAATTGCTAGGGACCACTGGAAGGCTGTTATTTTAGTGATGTGGACAACATTGAAAAAGTTATGATGTGAACTGTGAAATGTATACCAGATATAGCCTTCCCCCAGTAATTCCAGCCATTTTGTGATCATTGCATGTGGTGTGTGGTCACTGGAAGAAGTTACTTTGAATAAATCAAGGTTAGATTACTGATACACAAGAGCATTAGTTTTTTCTAATATCAGTCCCCTTTTCCAATTCTCATGTTTTGTATTTTATGTTGCAATCATGAGTTGTCTTGGTCATTTAATTTCATTCAGAAACACATAGAGATTCCTATTTTTCTTCACTGTGCATGTGATTAGAATGGTATGTGTACATAATCAAAGTAACACAAAGAGCATTTAATAGCAACTTGTTGATAATACCTAGAAAGCAACTGAGCTAACAACTTGTGCTTTGTAAGGATTCTTTTCAGACTACTCAGACTCAAGAGATTAAAGCAGAATTTTCACCTAATCAACATTTAGGGCCATAGCCAGTGAAGGGCCAGGCCAAGTGGCACCCAACCTGCATTTCCTTTTGCCCATCCTAGTGACTGACACTACAGTCTAGTGCCCTTTCCCCCCTCCCAACTTCTCTGTCTAGCTATGGGCATTTAGCCATCAGTCATGATCTAGTAAACCAACTGCTCATTTAAATGTAGAATAGTATGAAATGTATACAGGGTGATTCAGAAGATTATTGACAAACTTAAGGAGCATATAGAGGGGTCAGAATATAGCAACTTTCAGAGCCTGTGTTCTCTGAATTAATTCTGAGTCAGTACAAGTCTTTGAATGAATGAACTACATTGCAGACCACGTACCAATGAATTAATCTTAATTTGCACAAAATTTAGTAAGTGAACAAAGATTGCATTAACTTATTAAATATATTACAAAAGGGTGTTTGAATTAGTGACCACCACATGCAATGCAGGGATTACATTGCCAAAGGAAACTCTGGTGCAACACTCTCTCAAACACTCCAGGCATCTCTCAGACCCCATCACTTGCTGCAAATATTCTGGTTAAAAGCATTTCTGGATCATCTGCCAGTGTCTTGTAAACAAGGCTTTTGATAGGAAGTAATCAACACAGGAAGCAATCAAAAATTGTATAGTCAGGGGAGATTTCTTCCCACTGGAAGTAATCATGTGGTGTCAAATCAGGTGAGCAGGCTGGCCATGCAACCAGGCTACCTATTCTGATTCAACAGCTGGGATGTGTGCAAATCAGAAATTCCAGCACACGTAACTAAAGTGTGCTGGTGCTCCCTTGTGTTGTATCCACATTTGCCAAAGCACGATAAGTGCCACATCTTCTAACAACTCAGGAACATTTTCTTCCAAAAAGAATCCACCCGTTCAAACATGGTGGCAGGAGGCAAGGCACGATCAAGGGATCACTGATAATATCTGCCTATATATTCACTGCAAACCTCGTTTGGTGGTGGCATACGAATGTTGCATTTGGATTGTGCTTTGCTCAAACATGGCTGTTACACCAATTGAAGAAGCCATCTGTAGTAAATAAAGCCTCGTCCATGAACAAAACTCTGCTCACGAAATAGGGCTCATTTCAACAATGCTGCAAAATCCATTGGCAAAATTGCACTCATCGTGGGAAATCTTCCACAGACATTCTGTTCACTTTCTGTGGATGATAGGGGTGTAACTGGTTATCATGTAAGACTTGCCACACAGTGCTTCATGAAATTCCTATGTGATGAGCGATGGCATGTGTGCTGATAGATGACTGTTCTTCCAAATGTGAAAGTACATCCTCTTCGACATGGACTGATCGAATCTGTTGTGGACCACCTACATGATGTGCTGTACTCAGAGAACCTAATTGCTTGAGTCACTGGTGAATGTTTTGGATCGTCATATGTAGTACTGAGTGGTGCATGTTCGGATATTGTTCTCAGTATGGGCATTCAATTCTGCTTGCATTTCCAGTGGCTGCCCCGTAGATAAAATGTATGTCCCATAGTTCTGCATAGGTGTATCATTCCATTTGACAGATAGCAAGAAATTAAGAAGAAGGTAGTGTAGAACACGCTAAGTTACGCATAAAAGTTTAATGCAAATATATTTCAGCCATTACTATGGCCTTCATGTGTGCGACTACAGTGCGAACCAATCGTAGTCACACTGATGAAGGCCATAGTAATGGCTGAAATATATTTGCATTAAACTTTTATGCGTAACTTAGCGTGTTCTACACTACCTTCTTAATTTGTTTGTTAGTTACGTGCATTGCCTACCACTCATTTAAGATAGCAAGAAATTATGAAAGTACCAAGACACCAGTTACCTTCAGCTCAACAACACAAATAATGCACAGGCTGCTGCACGCATGAGCACATGTAAACCAGTGCCTCTTTGAACAGTATGATTACGCCATCAGTGTAGTTCCTTACATTCAAAGACATGTAATGACTCAGGATTACATTGGAGAACACTGATTCCTATTCAAAAGTTGCTATACTCTGACCCGTCTATACACTCCAATGTATGTATGTTTGTCAACATTTTGAATCACCCTTTATGTTTATGTAGCATTTCTATATAATTCTGCTCTATTGTTCAGTAAACTTCAAAAAATTCAGACCCAGACTTTTATGAAAAATTGTTTTCCATACTCAGGGTCAGAAATTAGTTAAAAGATACCTGCATGTTTTGAAAGCGTCAAAATCACTGCAGACCAGTGATAATGAAGCTCTTTTACACTATATAGACACACTCTGTAAAAAAGGGAAATTATTTTTCTGCATATCTTTAGATTACCTACAATATTTTTGGCAGTCAGGTTCTGGTAATTGCTTTTAGTTCATTGCTCACCATGTAACATCTCCCAATTTCTGTTCAAGCATGCTGCCATTAAGTAATTTTCAAGTTTTGTGAGATGTTTCGTGTTTTTCATAAAAGTCTGGATCTGAATTCAAGTTAGTACCACAATCTGATTGTTGAATATAATGTACAGTACTTATGAATTTTCCATGTGTTTGTGAAGAATATTTTTTTTCTTAATTTCTGTTTAGACTGAATGATTCCCTAATTTGCATATCAAAAAGCACTGTTTTTTAACTAATTACAAATTTGCATTCAGTTAAAATTCATTCTTAGGTGACTGGTTATGTGTGTTTCAAGTGATGTGATCATTTCTTTTGCCAAAAAATACAGTCGAACCTCCATATATCGAACTTTCATACTTCGAAATTCTCTGTGTATCAAAGTTTTGTGAATCCCCATGATCATTACATAGAGAAAGTTTTTCTATACATCAAAAAAAAAAAAAAATTCTGTATATCGAGTTTTTTTCGAGGAAAATCCCCCCTCCCCCTGTAATGGAGGAAGAAAAAAAGGGTGGTCAAGGTCATTGTGACACCGACGGGTCACCTAGCTGGGGTAGAGTATTGTCTCCACACTCCCCTCACCCCTCTCAAGTAATCTTCCTGCTCTGTAAAGCAGGTTCAGTTTGTTTCAGTCTCTCTAACTGACGGTGTGTGTGTGTGCTCACAATTGTTTGTCTCTCTAACTGATGGTGTGTGTGTGCTCGTAATTATTTCAGTCCCTCGTTCAACCATGTGTGCTCATGATGTCAAAAAGAAAATCTCTCAGTGTTGGGGGAAAGGTTGAGTTGTTGAAAAATGTGGACAGTGGAATGAGCAGAAAAAGATATTGCGGTACAACGTGCAGCATCAACAATTATAAAAAAACTGGGAGTTCGTTATGAAAACATTTGAAGATTTCCGACCTGACCTGAAACGTTCTAAAACATTGGAAAAGTGGACAATGCTGTTTTAAAGTGGATTAAAATTGTTTGTGACAAAAACTTGCCAATCTCAGATCCTCTTATAAAAGAAAAGGTGTTAAAGTTTGCCTATCATTTGCGGCAAATGTATTTCTAAGCTAGTCGCAAGTTGGTTGGATAAATTTAAGAAGCGACATGGCGTAAAAGAAAAGATTGTTTCGGGAGAAAGTGTAAGTGTGTGCGACGCTGACCTTGACCAATGGAAAAACATGGTTTTGAAAAAGATTTTAGAAGAGTAGACTCCTGATAACATTTTTAATGTCGACAAAACAGGACTTTTATTTACATGTTTGCCAGACAGGACTCTTACTTTTAACGATGACGATTGTCATGGATGTAAAAACAGCAAAGAGAGGATAACAGTTTTGGAGGGCATTGACATGAATGGCAAAAAGAACTGAGATTATTGGTGATAGGAAAAAGTAAGCAACCTAGATTTTTCAAAGGCGTGGTCTTTAGTTAGAATTTGACTACCATTATAATAGAAAGGTATGGATGACAAGTGATATTTTTGAGAAATGGATTTTAAATTTCATTAAAAAAAAACGATTACTTATAAAAGAAAAGTTTTTCTTTTTTTTTTTTTTTTATAGGCAGTTGCCCAGCACATCCGGGTGTTCCACCAAAACTACACTGCTGGCCACCCAAAATACAACACCAAGATGGAAGCATCCGATTGGCCTGAAATTCGCAGCATGCGTCGCCCGCGAGAGGACACGCAAACGATTAGCATTGCAGGGCATATGCAAATCATGTGCACCCGGCACGCCACCGAGAACTACTATAAGAAGGGTGCACAGAAGACGGGGTGTAAGTAGTGGAAGTGTGTTGTGCTGCCGGACCTGTGCGTGGGAAGCTTCCTGATGCCTCGTCGCAGAATACGGCAGTCATCCCAGCATGCTTTGGAGTTTGACCGAGGACGAATAGTGCATTATCACGACAGCGGTTTATCGAACCGAGACATCGGTGCCCGTGTGGGACTACATCTAGCCTCAGTGAGGCGAGTATGGATTCGGTGGGTGCAGGAGGGACGGACGGACCGATATGAGCGATTGCTTCAGCTGCTGCACACCACCGAAAAAGAGGACCGGCATGTTGTGCGGCGGGCGTTGACGGCTTGCACCGCCACATCACGAACATTAGCGCAGGAATTAGGGTGTGTTGCGCAAAAACCTGTGTCAGCACGTACCGTTTGACATCGTCTGCAGGAGCGGGGACTTGTCGCACGGCGCCCATTGCTTCGATTACCATTGACGTTACACCACCGGTGAGTGCGGCGGCAGTGGGCCGTTGAACGCCGCACCTGGACTACAGAATGGCACGACATTGTCTTCTCCGACGAATCCCGCTTCTGCTTGCATCACTACGATGGTCGGATACGCGTGTGGCCGCACCGCGGCGAGAGACTGTATAACGCCTGCATTATGCATTGCCATACTGGTCCGTCGCTTGGCATTATGATGGCACCCGCACCCCTCTGGTACGCATCGCCGGTACACTTAACAGCCACCGCTACATCTCCAACGTTTTGGAGCCTGTAGTACTCCCTTACCTGCAGGACCTGCCAGTGGCCACGCTTCAACAGGACAACGCGCGCCCACACGTGGCACACATTGTGCAACAATTGTTTATGCCCCACCAGGTGTCACCGCTGCCGTGGCCTGCCTGTTCTCCCGATATGTCGCCCATCGAACACGTCTAGTCGCTAATCGGCAACCGAGTGGCCCGGCAAGCACCACCCGCGGCTACGCCTGATGAACTGTGGCAACGTGTGTAAGCAGCCTGGACCGACATTCCCCAAGCATCCAAAGCCTCTTTCGTTCGATGTCGCGGCGTGTAGCGGCCATTATTGCCAGCCATGGGGGCCACACGAACTAATGATGTCTGCGTGTTCCGCAGGTCACACACGCCTGTGTAAGCTCAATCGTTTCATCTTTGTATCTGTTGTTATGTGTCCAGTAAATCTGGCTTTGCTATCTCGTGTCCTTCTTGGTGTTGCGTTTTGGGTGGCCAGCAGTGTATATAATGCGATTATTTTTCCACCCACCAAACACAACTTCAAAATTGCAGCCAATGGACCAAGGAGCTATAAAAAATTTGAAGATTCATTATCAGAAATGTATTCTCAGCTGGCTGCATGGAATCACCTCAAATCAAAGAAGAAAATGTGTTGCCACAAGTCGAGCAATGTTGGAAGGACTTGCAGATCAAAGGTCTCAGGGAAGTAATTTATTTTGATGAGTTCCTTTACATGGATGAAGATGTAACTGTTTCAGAGTGCCCAACGGACTCAAGCTCACTTCAGACAGAAGAAACTGGCATTAAAGACTCTGAAGAGAATGATGTAGAAGAACCCCCTCAGCCTTCTAAAAAAGAAATGTTAGCCACCTTTGATACAATACGTCGTAGTCTTCAATTCACCAAAAATGTTCCTCTGACAATGTATTTCACAAACTTAATAAGTGTGAACACTTTTATGATGAATCATCATTGAAATATGTTGTGCAACAAAACATTAGAAAGTTTTTTACACAAATGTAAATGCATATGAATACTACATAAATACATATGATGTTTTTTCAAGGTATGTTTAACACATTTTTTTCTGGTTAATTCTTGTTTTTAATTATCTATATGAACATAACTTGTACATAGTGTGATTCATATCCGCTTAAATTATTTAAAAGAAAGTACATTGATTAGGAAATGTGTATCTAAATACAATATACTGCACAATATATATGTATGGGGATGTAAGGTCAGGTGATGCGTAACATCACAGCCTCTCCTTGACAAATGTCAACCTCGCCTTCTCGTGGTACATCCTGTTCCCACTAAAGGGGCTCTGACGACCGCCAATAGCGGTATAACTATACCATCGGGATTAGAGGAAATGCTATCCCACACTCACCAACCCGCTTGGCCAGCGTGGTGAGTTATGGCCAAACCCCTCCAAAATGACTCCACAACTTAAATCTTGGCCCTCAGTCTCCGGCAGCTGGAATGTACCTGGCCAAGGCAGCAGCCAGTGCGACATGAAGGCAGAGGGTGCTAAGAATCCCCGAAGGACCGGACTTGGTTGCCATCTGATGCTGACCTTGGCTACGTATAATGGACGCTCCCTATCTTCTGATTCAAGGCTTCTTGAATTGGAAGAGGAACTACAAAGGATCAATTGGGACATCGTCGGGCTAAGTGAGGTAAGGAGAAAAGGAGAAGATCTTGTTGAACTGAAAAGTGGACATCTCTTCTACTATCGTGGGACTGATACTAGCAGAACTAATGGTGTTGGATTTATAATAAACAAGAAACTGAAAGATAAAGTTGTAGAAGTTGAAAGTTCCTCTGACAGAGCTGCACGACTCGTTATCCAACTCTCGAGAAGATACCAGGCTCAGATTATTCAAACTTATGCACCCACCACAAGTCATCCTGAAGAAGAAATTGAAGAATTTTATGAGGAAATTCGTCATCTAAATAATAAAGGTAAGCAGCACTTAAAGATAATTATGGGAGATTTCAATGCAAAAATAGGGCAACGGCAACAGAATGAAACTTCAGTAGGTAAATTCGGTCACGGCAACAGAAACCAGCGTGGAAATACTCTCATAGAGTTTGCAGAGGCAGAAGGGTTTTTCATCTTGAGCTCCTTTTTCAAGAAAAAGCCACACAGGAAATGGACTTGGAGACATCCAAATGGGACAACAAGTGAAATTGATCATATTATGTGTAACAAAAAATTCGTCATAGAAGACTGCAGTGTGCTAAACAAGTTCAACACAGGTAGTGACCATAGATTGGTGAGATGTAAGATGCACCTCAACACTAAACTCGAACGTGGCAAGCTTATAAGACAAACACAATGTATTGACATAACCAACCTTAAAAAACACCATAATACCTTCAAGTTGGAACTGAAGAACAGATTCTCTGCTTTAGAAGGCCTAACATCGGAAGAAGTGGATATTTCTGAAGTTAACAGAAAAGTAACCAAAGCTCTTATGGAAACAGCAACAAAATTAGCTGGGTCTAAGAACAAGTTGCATGTAAAGAAATTATCAGGAAAAACGAAAATGTTGATGCAAAAAAGAAGAGAGATGAGGACAACTAAAGAAGATGTGACTTCCAAAGTGGAATATATAGAGCTATGCAAGACAGTAAGAAAAAGTATCACTGAAGACGTAAGGAAATTCAACTGTGAACTAGTAAGGAAAGCAATTGAAAACAACCAAAGCCTAAAGATAGCAAAGGGACATCTCAGTAAGGGAAGAAAACAGATTATGGCACTGAGAAAAGAAGATGGTTCTGTAACAAGAAATAGAGGCAAAATTTTGACAAGAGTGAAAGATTTCTACTCGAAATTATATGAAAGGGATGATACATGTACTCCAGACATCATGAAAGGTACCAGTACCAGAGTTCTTCCAGTCCTCCCAGCAGAAGTTGCACATGCAATCAAGAACATGAAGCGGGGAAAAGCTCCAGGAGAAGATGGAATTACTGTAGACATCATACAAGAAGCAAGTGGAGAAATCGAAACAGTACTCGCCCAAATTTTCACTCGATGTCTTAATGAAGGGAAGATTCCTGAGGATTGGAACAACGCTACAATGATCCTGCTACATAAAAAAGGTGACATTAAGGATCTCAGGAACTACAGACCTATCAGCCTCCTATCAGTGGTTTATAAAATCTTCACTAAAGTTCTTTCACACCGTTTGAAGGTGACACTGGACATGGCTCAACCGAGAGAACAAGCTGGATTCAGGAGTGGCTACTGCACAATAGATCATATCCACGTGCTGAGAGAACTAATTGAAAGAGCGAGGGAATATGAACTTCCATTGTGCATGGCTTTTATCGATTATGAAAAAGCCTTCAATTCGGTGAAACCATCAGCAGTTACAATGGCTCTGAAATCCTGCGGTATTGAAGATGCGTACATTAATATTATTAATAACATCTATGAAAATGCAAGTGCAAAGATTTGGCTGTTTGAAAATACAATGCACATAAAAATTGGAAAAGGAGTGAGACAAGGTGACACCATATCTCCCAAGCTCTTTAATGCCATATTGGAAAATGTCTTTCAATCACTGAACTGGGAAAACAAAGGGATAAAGATTAATGGAGATTATCTAACCCACCTTTGTTTTGCTGATGACGTATTCATTTTTGCAACTGCCCCATCAGAGCTATAGTGTATGATCCTGGAACTTG
This sequence comes from Macrothele yani, assembly GCA_039090855.1. Lineage (NCBI taxonomy): Eukaryota > Metazoa > Arthropoda > Arachnida > Araneae > Macrothelidae > Macrothele > Macrothele yani. Next base: position 26,352,316 of record CM076993.1, read on the forward strand.
CTGACAAGAGTAAAGAAGTGGGATTAAAAATGAACTTTCAGAAGACAAAAGTGATGTTCAATGCTTTTACAGGAAATGAAGATTTATCGATTGATGGAGAAAAGCTGGAAATAACAGACACGTACATTTATCTTGGACAGTAGATATCAAGTGAGGGTCACATTGATGAAGAAATTAATCGGCATACAAAACTTGCCTGGAGAGCTTTTGGAAGAAACAGCATAATTTTCAAGAGCAATATGCCATTATGTCTTAAAATAAAAGTGTTTGATCAATGCATCCTTCCAGTGCTTACGTATGGGGCAGAGACGTGGACCTTAACTAAAAGAGACATACAAAGGCTGCAGACAACTCAAAGCAGCATGGAGAGGTGCATGCTTGGTGTAACCAGGAGAGATAAGAAGAGGAATTTGTGGATCCGAAAAATGACAAGAGTGGAAGACATCATGATCAGAGTTAAATCCCTGAAATGGCAATGGGCTGGACATACTGCCAGAAGGACAGACCATTGATGGACAGCCAAAATTTTAGATTGAATTCCAAGGGACAGGAAAAGACCCAGAAGAAGACCACATGGAAGATGGGTGGATGAAATTCGAAAGTATGCGGGAGTGACATGGAGGAGACTGGCAGAAGACAGACCGTTGTGGAGGAAACTTGGGGAGACCTTTGTCCAGCAGTGGATTGATAATGGTTGACAATGATGATGATGATGATGATGATATATGTAGGAAAAAGATCGTTTCTATATATATATATTTTTTTTATAAAACCATCGACTTATATACACTGAAGAGCAATTGAATTAGAGATACCTGTGTAGTAACGTGTAGCACCACCTTTCGCCCTGATGACAGTGGCGATTCGTCTCGGCATGGACTCGACAAGACACCAGAAGTGTTGGGAAGCCATATGGATCCACGACCCCTGAACAAGCTCCCACAGTTCACGAAGATTTGATGGAGGAGGGGGTCAGAGCCTCGAACATCTCTCTCGATGGCATCCCAGATGTGCTCGATGGGATTGAGGTCAGGTGACCTTGCTGGCCAAGGAAGTGAGGTCATGTCAGTGGAGTGTTCATCCAACCATTCGGATACAAGTCGGGAGCGATGGCACGGTGCATTGTCTTGTTGCAGGATGAGGTCCCCAGTGGGATGTTGAAGACGCACAAACAGGAGCAAAGGGTCGTCCAGGATATCCCAGTAACGTTGACCTGTGAGGGATGATGTTACACATACCAGGGGTCCCATTTTAGTCCACGTAAACAGTCCCCGAACGAGAATGCCACACCCACTAGCTTGAAGAGTACCCTGCTGCCAAAAAGGATCCATCGCTTCATGTGGTTTGCGCCATACTCGTATCCTGCCATCCGCATGTACCGATGTGAATCTCGACTCATCAGTGTAGGCAACATTTTTGCACATGTCTAGGGTCCAGTGGTGATGTTCCCACGCCCATGCTAATCTTTGCACCCTGTGATGTGCGGTCAGCAGCGTTACCCTCATGGGACGATGGCTTCTGTACCCCATAGCGAGGAAATGGTTCTGGATGGTGTGGCTGCTTACATGCTTTTGTACACCAACGTTAAATTGCCGAGTGATTTCTTGCACTGTGGCCCATCTATCCGCTGTTACAATTCAAGCTAGCCGATGATGACCCCGCTCATCCACACGCTGTTGTCCACGGCAGTTGGCCCTTGCAGGGATGGTTTTACTGGATTCGATGTACTCACGGTGCACCCGTGACACAGTGGCTCGTGAAACTTCCAGTGCCTGCACGACTTCCGAGATGGAGTGACCCATTCGTCGGGCCCCGACAATTTGCCCACAATCAAATGCGCTTAGATCCTTTGTGTTACCCATACTGTGTCCGACTCTTACTGATTCCGGTCGCATCACTCCTTATATTGTGGGATTGCTGCATGCGTCATGTCGTTTCCGTTTACAGGGCCGCCCAGAGTGCCACATTTGCATAACATCAGCTGTCTCTAATTCAATTGCTCTTCAGTATATATGGATGTCTGACTATAAGTTATTTGATGTAACTGGCTTCATTTCATTGCTATCTTGTTAGTTCCATGCAAGTTGTTACAAAACTTGTGAATGAAGGAATTTTGAAACAAATGCAGTCATCTAACAACTTTGAAATTTGTTTTATCTAGTTCAATGAAAACTGCCCATATCACCAGTTTTCAGTTTGCAGACCAGAAATAACGGCAGCAGAGTGCCATCCAGAAGAAGGAATATATGCTGTCGTTGACGAACAAAAGTGGTGTGATTTTATGAATGAAGATGGTGTCATTGAAGACGAAGTTCAGTTGAGGAAGGTAAAAACACAAGGTGTATTTCCTTTATTTGCTGTGGAAACAGTATTTTTTAAAATTTTAATGTGACTGCTTTTGGTTGTGTACTATTTTTTTTGTTAATATAGTATTGGATCTTTTTTCTGAAACTTGGCATTTTCTAGATACAATGTTTTTCCATGATTTGAAGCATCATGTGTGGCATTCATATAAGGACTGCTGAAACTTTGGTGTCCAAAAACACCTAAGTTTTAGCGATCATTAATGTGTTTTTATCATAAATTGAGGAAAGTGATGTCTGCTGTAATAAATTATTCAGAGTTGCAAATGGTGCATTTATGAAAAAAAAAAAATTTAGGATATGTTTTTTAAAGAGTTTTGTTGTAAAAATTGTCCATGACCACACATGAGTGCATTGTCTGAGGGTGCCTGGACATGCATTCCAGATGTGCAGGTAAGCAGTGAATGTCGTTGCTTTTCTGAGTTAATCTTGCTATCTATTGTCCAAGGACATTCAGTTACTTCTAAAATTTCCCCATCAACCTGTAAATCTAGTTCTTGTTAGAGCATTGTCCATCAATTTTATTTTCTGTAAGTTAATCTTTAAACACACTTGAGTCTTGTCCAGAAGTTTCTGAATCATACTTTGCAGCTCTGAGGGGGTACATGCAAAAATAACTGTGTCATCAGCAAAACAAATCTGGGTTGAACTATCTACGTATCTATTAATCATTATCCCCTTGTCTTCAGAGTTTAGTGATTGAAAGATATTCCATATATAATTATATAACAGGAACATTTTAGCAGATTTTAATCTATTTTTTTCCTTCAGGTAAACATTCCAACAACTGATTACCAGTGAATAGTTAATTCTGTTGCATTGTATAGATTTTCTTGTTGCCCTTCTATTTTTTCGAATTCAACCTTGAGAATGCTTCTGAGGAAATTGTGAAAGAGTTTGGTGTTTTGGCATTTCCTAGTGAATTGCACACGCTATGTAACATAGCATGAAATGAATGAATTATGTGTTGAGGATTTTACTGTTGTGCTAAAAGGTTATATATGCTGTTTACTTCAATTAATTTATTGATATAACCACTTGAAATATATATTACCACTTGAAATACATAAAAGTGCCACAGTTGCAATTGAAGATTTAATTTAATATTTGTTGGTGAAGTAATACCTTTGATAGGATGTGTTTCTACTTCTTGTACTCAGATATTTTCCTTGATGTGAGTTTATTTCAGTATTTGAAACATCTCACTTCCCTTTTGTAGGAAATATTCTTTGGAGGATTAGATCCAAAACTGAGGAAAGAAGCATGGCCATTTCTTTTGCACCACTACAGCTTTCATTCTACCTTTGATGAACGGGAGCAAATTAGGAATGACAAGTACATCGAATACCAGGCTGTTAGACGAAAACGGTATGGGTTCTGCCAAAAATACTTAAAATATGCTTTATTGCTTGAAATATTACAAGTAAAACAAATTGATTCACTTGTAGTTTTACTATTTTGTCATTCATTTGTTAATATTGACTGCAGTTTGATTTGAGTTTGAGTTCAAAAAGCATCTACGTAATTCTTATTAGTATTGGGATAGTGAGAACATTTTAAAATTTCAGTTTTCCTTGCCCAAAACTAAAATTATTAACTGTTCACTAATTGGTAATCCATCATCATTGTTTCTCTTCAAGCATTGGATTTTGGCTCCTTTAATAAAATGAAATGTTATTGTAGTTTAAAGAAATGAGGAAACATACGGCCATTGAATAATTCTTATTTTTGTTTTTTTAATATTCTTTGTATATTTGTGTATTTATAGATTAGTTAAGAAACAGTGGCATGTGGGCACACACACACACATGCATAGATCATTTTACTGCAAGTCTGTCTTTATATGAAATAATATTCCTTTTGTAATTGTTTATAAATCTAAAAACTTAAAATCTTGTATTTGCAGTGCCCATATAATTGGTAGTAATACCATTCCTCTCATCAAGACATAACTGAATGCTAACAAATCTGGGAAGTAATTTCTTTATATAATTTCCTGTAGAAAAAAAGATCAGTGAACTAATGGAGCAATATAAAAAAATGAAAATAGTGGAAATTTAATTAATAAAATAAATTACCTATCACTCAGCCATTTTAATCCTTTGTATGTATGTATGGATGGATGGATGGATGGATGGATGGATGTATGTATGTATGTATGTATGTATGTATGTATGTATGTATGTATGTATGTATGTATGTATGTATGTATGTATGTATGTATGTATGTATGTATGTATGTATGTATGTATGTATGTATGTATGTATGTATGTATGTATGTATGGATGTATGGATGGATGGATGGATGGATGGATGGATGGATGGATGGATGCATGCAAGCAAGCTCCACAGGATTTAAAAATAGTTTTGGTAATCATCTTACCACCGAAACCAGTCCTAGTATAAGATCACTGCTTATTGATTAAATAAAAGGACCTGTGTAGATCTCTGAGCATATTTAATATCAGTTTATACAACCTGTAGCAAAACCTTCATGATTAGTTCAGTATCAAAGATTGACCAAAACAAAATTAACATAAGGAAAAAAATCGCTCATTTACGTAAGAAAAACCTTGCTTCCTGAACTTTACGTAACTCTGTGCAACAGCTCTGTGAATCATTTTTTTTTTAAATTTAATTTGTCATTTGGTTTGCAGTACAAGAACTTCCTCTGCCACATAGCCTGTGTCTCTGCATCATTTCTGCGTCTTAATAACAAGGAAGTCCATCCTAAGATCTTCTATGTATTTGTGAAATAATAAATATAGCAGCCATCTCCAATGTACTTCCAGTTTTAGTTTACATTAACATTATTAAAAATTGACGACATGGTTATTCCTAAACTTAATGAACTACAAATATTTCAAAATTATGGGTTTTTACTAAGGAATAAAAGGATATTTACATGCCAGATTTTCGGGTAGTGCCCTCCCCTTCGTCAGGACTACATATATAGTAGGTGTTGGCATTCAAGAGATAAATTCCAACCTTTCAAATCATTTAGTGTTGTACCTCTTCTCTCTATTTCCAGTCCTTTTGACAAAAGAAAACTAGCCCATTAGTTATGTAACAAAAAACAGGGATGAGATTTTGAGTAGAGTTAAAGAGTTCTACAGATACACATGAAGCTGTATGAAAGGAATGATTCATCTATTGCAGACATAAAAAAATGTACCAACTGCAAAGCTTCTCCAGTCCTCCAGGCAGAAGTTGCACATGCAATTAAGAACATGAAATGGGAAAGAGTTCCAGGACAAGATGAAATTACCATTGACATTATACAAGGAGCCAGTGGAGAAATAGAAACTACGCTCACCAATGAGGATCTCAGGAACTACAGGCCCATTAACACTTTCACTGCCGTGTGACGCCGGATGGTGTCATACAGTATTTAGCCCAGGTGCTGACGACGCCAAACAGTGTTGTGATCGTGGCTTAATATTACATACATACATATCACTAAGCTGTTCTCTGATATTCAGAGGTTAGCTCCACAAAGAAATACAAACTACCAGATAATTTTTACTTACTGTTGCTGTATCAAATTTCTCCATTTACAGCGATCTTGACATACAACTCGGGCTTCACTCACATCCATCACATACCGTACACAAGATCTTCTATACTTCATACTCATAATCTTTTTCTCATGCAGACACTCCTGAATCTGATTCTCCCATGACTTCCTTGGCCTTCCTCTACCTAATGGCTTAATATTTCCCTTCCTAAAACCTTCGGCACTTGAAGTGAGTTATCTATGTTGTTACTGGCACTGAAAATGAGTCTCCAACTGTCTAAAAATTGGGATAGCAGATTTTTTCTCACATGGTTTAGGGAAGGGAAAGTTAGTTGACACCCCATAGACTTAACACAGTGCATGTTTTTCACTACAATGTTTATTTTACTTTGAATGCCACTGGTTTTGTGGTGAAGGGAACTATCACAATAAATAAATGCTTGAGTGGCAATAAAAAGTATCTGCCGTTTAGACTTCATATGTAAGAGCGCGTCCTATTGAGGACACTAGAGGGATTTCAAGGAAACCCATATTGACTTCAATGCTTAGTTTTATGGAAACAATGGATATATTCAGAAAGACTGTCTCCGGTCCCTCTCAACCAAAAAAGTTCATCAACAGGCACATCCTGCCATGCAAATAGATAATACCGATAATTTGTCATCATATGCAGAAACATATTCTTTTGGTAGCTGTAGTATGACCAGCAGTGAAAATGAAGAGTGCGACATCCTCTCTCATACTCCGCCTCAACAGATTTTAGCCACACATTGGTATGATGTTCCTGACGTCATGAGAATAATTCTGTTCACTAGTGTACTAGGACTGAAAATTAATATGACAGGTAGTGAACAAATCGGATTTTTCAATCTTTTTGCGACTGAAGAATTTTACACTTTATTAGTTACCATCTACACGATATGCATGTCTATAGCATATGCAATGCATATGCTGTAGATGTGTTTATGCCCTTGGAGTTACTGAAGGTCATAATTATGAATATAAATTATGGTTAAATTTTCTCATATTTCAGAATGGCGGAGTCGTGCAAAGCTATGAGATCCGAACACGGCTAGGTTGATCCAAATGCATAGAAGCTCATCCATGGTGCTGCATGATGCCTTGTATCTCAGGAGATTTGCCTGGGTTCCTTGCCTGCACCACGTGCTTGCCGTTAAAATAGCACAGTGGCAGTGAACGTGTTAAACTCACATAAATTAAAAAAAAATCTTCACTAAGGTGCTATCACATCTCCTGAAGGAAACACTGGATATGGCTTAACCAAGAGAATAAGCTGGATTCAGGTGTTGTTACAGCACTGCAGATCATATCCATGTGCTGTGAGAAATATGATAATACTCCTCTTATTAATATTCTTATAATCATGAATAGAAACAATAATTGTGTTTTGTATCCTCCTTCTGCTATACTTTTGAATGAGTTTATATTTGAATATTGTCTCATTTCAGGGAACAGATGACTGTTGAACAACAGGAAATATTTTGGAAGAAAGTTCAGTGCACTGTTGAGAAAGATGTTGTGCGGACTGACAGGAGTAATCCATTTTTTGCTGGAAATGACAACCCAAACATCGAAATAATGAAGTGAGTGCAGTTAAAAGAAGATCCTCATCATGCCTTTATTTTCATATTAAGAAAAAAATCATTTCCCAAGTATTATTTAGGGCTAATCATGCTGTATTATGCAATAACAATAACAAAATGATTAAGCAATACCTCACTTGCAATTTGGCTTTGAATCAGTGCTTCAAACATATACAAGTTAATGGAAGTATAACTGAGAAACATGCTGTAGCAGTCATATTACCCAAAAACAAAGAAAAGGGCCCATAATTACAAATTTTACGCGTTCTTTGGGACCGACAGTTTATTTTGGATTTTTAACTTGCCATTTGGCAAAAGCCAAATGGCATGTTAAAAAAAAAGGATTAGGGAAAGAATTAAAACAGCCAGCAATGCACTATCCATCAAGATTACGTAAATATACAATATAAGATTATGTAAATGTTACAAATGTCCTGATTAATTTATTAAACCTTTCAGCTTTTTTAATCAATATTGGAACAGCTGAAATTTAAAATTTGAAAAACAGACAAACTTACATTTAATGAAAGCACTGTGAACGATTATACTCCACTAAAAGTTGTGCATGTACTTCAATGATTGTTCGTTAAAATTAAAAAAAGAACTTCAAGAGTATTCATCACACATTTCCTGTGTTTTGAAAAATAAAAACAGCTTTGGTGTTTTAAGCTGACTTAAAATGCGTTGTCTGTATGTAGTTCCATTATGATAAAATTTAATTCTATCAGTACTCGATTTTTTTGTAAAGATTGCTTTCAAAGAGCATACATTAAAGTGTCCAACAATGTACATCTGCTTTGACTAGCGAATCCTGTGATGGTTATATTCACATTAATCGGAAATTTGAAACTTGGTCGTTCTGGGTGGTGTAGTGGTTAGCATACCCGGGCGCTATCTGGGAGATGCGGGTTCGAGTCCCGCTCCGGGACGATGAAAATTTTCAAGTTTTTGGATATTATCTGACTTACCATCCTTGTCACATTTACGCCAAAAATTGGATTGTCATCTTCAAAATTTGTATTATATGGTGTAATCCCGTATTTTTTTCATAATGTACATTACATTTATTTTTCAAATTTTGAAGATGACGATCCGTTTTTTGGTGTAAATATGACAAGGATGGTAAGTCAGATAATATCCGAAAACTTTAAATAAAATTTCGTTGTCTTGGAGCTGAAATCGAACCCGCTTCTCCCGGATAGCGCCCGAGTATGCTAACTACTACACCACCCAGAACAACCAAGTTTCAAGTTTCCGATTAATTTGAATATAACCATCACAGGATTCGCTAGTCGAAACAATCAGCATTCATGTTTAGCGAATCCGGAGGTTAAGAATCCTAATTGTGTTGTATGGTGTAATCCCATATACCATTCAAGATTTATTTTTCATTTGCTTATGTAAGATAAATATTCATTATCTCTTGATACTTTTGAATTTTAAAAAGGACCCAGAATATCTCACAAAGTACCCACTTTTTAAAAATATGTGGGTTCCTAGGACCCAGCTTGATAACAATGCAACAGCAGCTCTGACTGTAATTGTGAAGCACCTACCTCTCTCCTGTTAAAAAATAAATGAAATACTGGTAATAACTGCCTAGATACAACCTTCAAACTGTCATAAAAGGAATCATAGTGATTCCAGTGAGATGTTGTTCTAAACTTAGGGTTTTTTTATGGAACTTATTAGAAATTATTCTATTTTACACTTCTTTATTAAGCTTTTGGGTTAAAAATGAATCTCTACTGAGGGCAATGTCTAGGTAAAAATCAACCTCTGTGGCCATTTAATGTTATTTCTGCAGAATCTCAGTTTTTTTATAGCTTGTATTTTGATTGTTCCTATCTAATGTATAATTCCATTTCCAGCATTCTTTATGTATTGCTTTATTTTTGCCACTGTTTCTCTAAGCTGCTTATCATCATGTTTCTACATAGCTGAAGATCGTATTCATATTGCTAAGGGTATTGGGTAATGTCATTACTTTCATTAGCTGGATGTGCTTGAGGCGGAGACAGAAATATGTATAACTACACTGCTGGCTACCCAAAATGCAACACCAAGAAGAAAGCATCCGATTGGCCTGAAATTCGCAGCAGGCGTAACCCACGAGAGGACATGCAAACGATTAGCATTGCAGGGCATATGCTAATCATGTGCGCCCGGCACGTCACTGAGAAACACTATAAGGAGGGTGCACAGGAGGCGGGGTGTAAGTAGTGGAAGTGTGTTGTGCTGCCGGACCTGTGCGTGGGAAGCTCCCTGATGCCTCGTTGCAGAATACGGCAGTCATTCCAGAACGTTTCGGAGTTCGACAGAGGACGAATAGTGGTTTATCGCGACCGCGGTTTATCGTACCGAGACATCAGCGCCTGCGTGGGACGACATCCAGCCACAGTGAGGCGATTATGGATTCGGTGGGTGCAGGAGGGACGGACGGACCGACGTGAGCGATTCCCGCAGCCGCGGCACACCACGGAACGAGAGGACCGGCATGTCGTGCAGCGGGCATTGACGGCTCGCACCGCAACATCACGAACGTTAGCGCAGGAATTAGGGTGTGTTGCGCAACAACCTGTGTCAGCACGCACCATTCGACGTCGTCTGCAGGAGCGGGGACTTGTCACACGGCGCCCATTGCTCCGATTGCCGTTGATGTTACACCACCGGCGAGTGCAGTGGCAGTGGGCCGTTGAACGCCGCACCTGGACTACGGAATGGCACGACTTTGTCTTCTCTCCTACAAATTCCGCTTCTGCCTGCAGCACCACGATGGTCAGATCCGCGTGTGGCAGCACCGCAGCGAGAGACAGCATGACGCCTGCATTATGCATCGCCATACCGGTCCATCTCCTGGAGTTATGGTTAGGGATGCAATTGGATATGACACCAGTACCCCTCTGGTACGCATTGCCGGTACACTCAACAGCCACCGCTACATCTCTGACGTTTTGGAGCCTGTAGTCCTCCCTTACCTGCAGGACCTGCCAGCTGCCACGTTTCAACAGGAAAATGCGCGCCCACACGTGGCACGCATCGTGCAACAATTCTTCACGGCCCACCAGGTATCACTGCTGCAGTGGCCCGCCTGTTCTCCCGATATGTCTCCCATCGAACACGTCTGGTCACTGATCGGCAAACGAGTGGCCCGGCAAGCACCACCCGCGGCTACGCCTGACGAACTGTGGCAACGTTTGGAAGCAGCCTGGACCGACATACCCCAAGCCCACATCCAAAGCCTCTTTCGTTCGATGCCGCGGCGTGTGGCGGCCGTTATTGCCAGCCACGGGGTACACACGAACTAGTGATGCCTGCGTGTTCCGCAAGTCGCACGGGCCTGTAAGCTCAATCGTTTCATCTTTGTATCTGTTGTTATGTATCCAGTAAATCTGGCTTTGCTATCTAGTGTCCTTCTTGGTGTTGCATTTTATGGTGGCCAGCAGTGTAAGTCGGGGTGAATGCCCTGGGCACAGCTCAAGAGAGGCCACAAAAATTACTGCTTACAATCTTGTTGAAACTGGAATTGAAAAAATTGCTCCAGTTTTTGGTACAAATTGTTTTGGCACCATACTTTATAATTCGTCCATTTACAGAATTTGCGTATAATATGTTTTGCCAGTTTCAGTAAGCCTTGGCAACTTAAAGTTCGCATTTCTTCTTTAAAATGTTCAGGTGGTGTTAGTTGCTAACCTTAAAAAATAGAAACATGGTTGTGAACCAAGGATATCGTTCACACTGTTGGAAATTCTCTGGGGGCTATTCAATCATTACTACAACTTTGAGCCACCACTGCCAGCTGTGTTCAGTCCGTTTGATGTGGTGCTGAAGGTCCGAACTCCAATCAGTTGGGGAAATCTGCACAAACAGCCACAGTTTGATTGTGCCTCTCACGTAGAGATAACAAATAGTATTGAGTTGTGGTGTTAATTTTGTGTTGTCGAACAGTGTGTGTGGGTGCAGAAATGCCTAGTTACACCTCTAGGAGGGGACAGTGTTAATTTTTGGGTGCAAAAAATAACTGTTAGTGACTTCCCCCTTTGCACAGGAAAATAAATAAAAACAAAAGCAAGGTTTGTGGAGTTTTCCCATGCAAGAAGCTTTTCCTTGTGCATGAGTGGCAAGCTCCTAGTGGACATTTTATCTCTTTCCTGTGACTCAGCCTTTTTTTTTTTTTCAGGTTAGAATTTCTCTAAATGTTAAAGCAGTAAAATGCTGGTGGATGGAAAGGCAAGTGGTAGTGAATGCAGCTGAATTTTTTTTTATTTGAAGTCACATGTTCTTTGACTGGTTAAACAAAATTTTATCAAAAAATGAAGGAGAATGTTTGATTCCTATTTGTTGGGGTATTACCTTTTTAAAATATTGCTCTTTCACATAGGAAGTGAGTGAGGAATAAAAGTTTTCTATTATTGATGCTTAGTCTCATGAGGTTCTTTTGAAAGTTAGGGAAGAAATATATAGGAAAAATTGAAATTGTTATTGAAGTGACTGGAAGAAGAATTAAGAAACTGAATTCACAAGGAATTTATAGTCAATAGTAGATATAGACAATTTGCAAAACAAAGTTGGGCAAAAGTCTAACAAAAACTGCTGCTATGCTGCAGAAGATCTTAGATGACCACTGTGATACATTCACAGTTATTTTTGTTTTTAAAACAAATTGACTTTTTAAAACTTATCTAGCTTTTACACTCTTCATCATTCTCATTTTTCAATTTTACCAAATCAGCCTGCTTTTAACCATTATACCACATTTTAAAAAAAACTTTTTTTGATGGTCTTGTGTCTGGTGCTCTTTGCCCAAACATGGCCTTTGTGCCATAAAAATCAACCAACCAACCAGCCCAACAAAAACATACGAGATGTTGAAGCAAGTTTATAGCGAAAACACTCTGTCACAGTCACAAACATTCGATTGGCATCGACGCATCGGAGAAGGCAGACAGGAAGTTGGAGACGACGAATGAAGCGGGTGACCAGTGACAATATACATGGGAGAAAACATTTCGAAGGTTGCAGCCATCGTATGTGCCAGCTGATGATCAAGCAAATTGCAGAGGCTGCTGGGATATCAAAGACTGCATAGCAGTGAATACTAACGGATGATCTGGAGACGCACCGCGTTTGTCAACACATTGTCCCATGCATGTTAACTGAAGATCAGTTGATCATATGGATGGAAATGGCGGCCGATCTCCTAAACACCACTGACCAAGACCCACAATTTCTTAGAAGTATCACAATGGGGGATGAAAAATGGTGCTTCCTCTTTGGCCCGCAGACTAAGCAGGCATCAGCTACATGGAAATCATCATCGTCTGCACGCAAGCAGAAATTCCTCCAAAATCGCAGCAAAGGCAAGATCATGCTAGAGGTCTTCGACATGCAGGGTATTGTTTATCTTGAATTTATCTCTGAAGGACGCACTTTCAACAAGGAGCTCTATCTGAACCTCATGCGATGTCTACATGCGTCGATCCGCAAGAAGCCTCAACTGTGGGGCAATCAATCATAGGTTGCACGACAATGCATCTACACACAGGTCACTCCTCATTCTTGAGTTTCTTGCCAAAACAAGAACTGTTGTAAATGCATTTATGGCACCTCTATTCATAGTGATTGTGGAATAACTTTTTTACGGGTCTTATAGAGGTTATTTTTCATCAAAGTTGGTTGTCAAATTTTCGAACTAAAGCCTAGTTCGTCATCAGGACTATGTCACTGGAGTAGTTGCTGCCACTCAATTGGAAGAGTCCATCCGCAATTATCGTTAATTGTGGTTCTTCTTCTTCTTGCAATTTCGATCCCTTCTTCTAGTTTCCTCTTTACTAAGTTTGACTGGTGGGCGATTATTTTCACTGAGTCCCAATTTATGGAGTGTCCACTTGCTTGTATATGTCTGTCTAGCCCTGTTTTGTTCCCAATGTTCCTAATAGCTGCTTGGTGTTCTTTCATTCGGACCTTAATACTTCTCCCTGTTTCTCCTATATAGCTGAGTCCGCATTTACAGTCGATGCAGTAAATTACTCCTTCCTGCAATTGGATGTCCAATTCTTTCTGCTTTAAAGCTGGCAGGAATTTCTTTATTTTGTTATTAAGATCTGGAGCTAGCCTGATATTATATTTTGCTCCGATCCTTTTCAGTTTCTCGGAAAGTCCCTTGTGGTACGTAATTTTGCTGGTGAATTTGAAGCTGGTTTTCTCTTGCTTCTTTTTTGGCACTTGTTTAAATATTTTCTCAACATATGGGGAGGGGTAATTGTTTTCTGCCAATATTTCCTTTAATTCTTCTTTGTGAAGATCTTTCTGAGTAGCTGAAGAGACCAGGATTTCAATCTTTTCCAAAAATTGTCTCGCCGTATTCGATTTAATATAATCAGGGTGGAATGAGCAGAAGTCTAACATCTTCCCTGTGTTGGTGGGTTTTCTAAAAAGCTGAGTGAATATTTCCCCCTCTCTTGAGGTCAAGGTTAAATCTAGGTAATTGATGCTATGGTCTCTTTCCTGTTCTAGGGTGTACTGCAAGGTATTCTCTAATAAGTTAAATTCTTCCAGAATCTGAGAGGGTAGAGATTGGTCCACAGTATCTACTATAATTAGGACATCATCCATGTACCTTACATATAGAGCAAACAAGGAGGGTTCTATAAGGATTTTTGCCTCTAGTTTACTTATATAATAATTTGCTAGCAGAGGTGCTAGTGGAGAACCCATTGCAAGTCCTGAAGTTTGCTTGTAATATTTCTTTCCAAACTGGAAGAAATTATTCTTGAAGGAAAATAGGAGCAGTTCATATATGCCAAGTAGTATTTCTCTATTGTGATTATGGAATACTATTTTTTTCGCAAGGTCATCTGCAATGAATTCTACTAGGAGGTCCAGGTTAATGTTGGTATACATAGAGACTATATCCAGGCTTGCCATTACTGGATGAATTAATTCTGGCAAGTTGTCCAGTTTTCCTTTTAGCTGCATGGAATTTTTTAGTAGGTAGGGAGGAGAAGGGAAAAGGATCGGAGCAAAATATAATATCAGGCTAGCTCCAGATCTTAATAACAAAATAAAGAAATTCCTGCCAGCTTTAAAGCAGAAAGAATTGGACATCCAATTGCAGGAAGGAGTAATTTACTGCATCGACTGTAACTGCGGACTCAGCTATATAGGAGAAACAGGGAGAAGTATTAAGGTCCGAATGAAAGAACACCAAGCAGCTATTAGGAACATTGGGAACAAAACAGGGCTAGACAGACATATACAAGCAAGTGGACACTCCATAAATTGGGACTCAGTGAAAATAATCGCCCACCAGTCAAACTTAGTAAAGAGGAAACTAGAAGAAGGAATCAAAATTGCAAGAAGAAGAAGTACCACAATTAACGATAATTGCGGATGGACTCTTCCAATTGAGTGGCAGCAACTACTCCAGTGACATAGTCCTGATGACGAACTAGGCTTTAGTTCGAAAATTTGACAACCAACTTTGATGAAAAATAACCTCTATAAGACCCGTAGAAAGTTATTCCACAAGAACTGTTGTCCTCCCACACCCACCATACTCACCTGACCTTGCCTCCTGTGACATCCACGTCTTCCCTGAGCTGACACGTCGACTTCAGCGTTGTCAGTTTTCAAGTACAGATGAAGTGAAAAACACATCGCTGGTTACACTGAAGGACATTGCAAAGAATGAGTTCCAGAAGTTCTTCGACAAACTCTACAGCCAGTAAATGTGTGTCGTTGCAAAAGGTTTTTATTTTGAAGAAGCATGTGCTTCAGCTTTGTAACTCTTAACTATCTATGGACTTACATACCCATTCCAGAAAATTTTTGATCTTACCTCATACATTGCTTTTCACTGATGGTTGCCAAAGAGTGTGGACCTGAACCTCATGAAGCAGTGGATGCTGCATGCCTTGTGAACACAATCAGGAGGTAGCATCATGCTATGGGATGTTCTGTTGGTAAGAACTGATTGTGTTGATACTAGTGGGAGGTAAGAAGAGGACATCCAGGGAGTACCTGAACATTATAGTGGACTTTGCAAATTTGAGACTTTTATTGTGCATGTGATTGCGTCTTTATTGATGATAATGCAACGGCTCATTGTGGTTGATGGGCTCTACTTCTGAAGTGTGATGTGACTGCAGTTTGTTGTAGTGACTCTCCATGTGCCACTATAGGGTATAAATAGTTCCACAATGAAATGCAAAAGAATGTGTGCGTGCATGCAAATAGAATGATAACAGACTTTTGTAAAGCCAAATCGTGTTCTTCGTTTGTTTGGATGGCCTTCAACGTGCAGTTGCACTAACTTTCTAAACTTGCTTGCATTTAGGAGACAGTGATGATGTCACACGTTCTTAAATGAAATAGCATTCTTCATTGGTTTGGATGGTCTTTATTACAGAGTTTAATGAATTAATAAATATAATCAAAACAACTGAATGAAAGAAATAAGAAAGTAAATGTTATTTCAGATATTTGTACCATTCATTCAGTTGTATTTTGATTTATGTTTCATTGAAATATATTTCTTTGCTTATTAAAATAACTATTTTACATTCGTTTTATACTGGTGTTTTCTTGCAATATCATTTCAAAATCAGTAACTCACAGTCTGAATCATTAACAAACCCGAAATGGAAGAAAATAGTAACTATATTAGTGATCCGATTTATTGCCGTAGGAATATATACATGAGCATTTCCAAGCTTTCGCACATCAACCAGATGGCTTTTTCAAGGAAGTTAGACAGAAACTGCAAACTGAATAATAGAACGCTTTAACAGTATTCAGTATTATTCAGTATTTATTCAGTTTGCAGTTTCTGTCTAACTTCCTTGAAAAAGTCATCTGTTTGATGTGTGAAAGCTTGGAAACGCTTATGTATATATTCCTACTCCAGTAAATCAGATCACTAGTGTAGTTACTATTTTTCTACATAATTGGTGTACTGTTTCTCATTATCAATTTGCCATGGAAGAATAATTATTTACATCATGCAATGGCACCCACAGAGGTTGATTTATGTTTCATTGAAATATAGCACCTTCTGAGGTACTCCCATTTGATCTGCACTTTATGGACTTCCATCATCTCCCTGGCATCCACAGTCCTTTTTTCTCAGTCCTCCTTACTTTAGAACTCCCAGGCTTTTCCTGCAAGTGAAACTGCATAAAGCTGGCAACCCCATCAGACCTTTAGTGGAATATTCTTTTTCTCCAGCAGTAAACCTTGAAAAGAGATTAGTCCTCAAATGCAAATCCCTGGCAGCCAACCATCCTCATACTGTTGTCTCTACTTCAAACTTCATCCACAAACTTCCTAATTCCTTTTCTCCTAGTGTTAATCTGTATACTCTTGATGCAGAATCTTTGTTTCCCTCTGTACCATATTTTGATTCCTACATGATCCTCATGAAGAAATTGATTCTTCATTTTGAACCCCCGGTACTCTTATCAAAGATCTTTATGATTGTTTCCACACTATTCATCAACACAGTTGTTTTGTTTTCAACAAAATTGTGTATAGGCAACAATCTGGTCTCCCCATGGGCTCATCTCTTTCCCCTCTGCTTGCAGAAATCTACATGCAACATATTGAAGTTTCCATCATTCCTCAACACCCTTTTCAACCTTCCCTATGGTTAAGATATGTAGACGACATTTTCATTAGCTGGCCACATTCCGAGTCTGAACTACAGGCACTGATCAACTCCATTACGGAAAAATTACTCGTCCCGTCTATCGTAAACCTTCTGCGGCCACTAACATCATTCCCTACAAATCTTTCACCCTGCATCTCTACAAGCTTGCAGCATTGAAGTCCTACATCCACAGTGCTCATATCATTTGCAACAACCAACTCTCTCTTCAAGAAGAACTCTCCAAAATTTCTACAATAGCCCTCTCTCATGGTTTCCCTGCACTTACAGTCAACTCCCTCATAAAGAAATATGAAAACCATTCGAAAATTGAATGCCTCCTTCCTCAAAAGAAAGAAGACCTGAAATTCTGTGGTTCTGTTCCTTACCATCCTTCCTATGCTTATAAGTTACAGATTCTTTTCAGAAATTTTGGTTACCATCTTGCCATTAAATCTACCCCAAACATTTTGAAACTTCTGCAAAGGGATAGGGACAAAGTTGAAAGCCTGAACCTCCCAGGAGTTTACTGCATTCCTATCTCTTCTTCTACTGGGGATAACTTATACATTGGAAGCACATACAGGAGCATTAACCATAGAATTTTAGAACATAAAAAAGATGTTTCGAAAGACAACCCTAATACTGCCTTGTCTATTTTGACAATGGAAGACACATCTGCAGTTCCCCACTGGAACGAAGCAAAACGAATTGCTTGTTTTGACAATCGTTTTGCCCTCCGTTACCGTGAAAGCCTGGAAATTATTTTAAACTCAATGACTTGCAATTCCGAATCTCCTCTCTACATTCCGATGATCTGGAGATCAATTCTAAGTTTTGGCAACAAAAATAGGAAATATTCAAATGTAGAATCTGGCAACAATCTTAGTCCTCCATTGGCGTGATGAAGACCTAAGATAAGGTCGAAAGCTTCCAACTTACGAACTTTTTGTAAAAGTTTTCATTTAACGTAACTAGCGTGATCAAGTTACCTTTATTTGTTGATATTGTTACGTGTTTTGCCCATCATCGTCAAAATTCTCAGTCCTGTTCAAATGGAAGGAAAAAATTATGGGAAGGGCAGTGCGGCATTAATGTCCTCTTCTGTCAACAGTTGTGTTATATTTGGACCAATACAAACTTTAGCACCTCGTATAATCAGTGCAGTGTTGCATACTTGCTGTCATTTACAATGAAAGGTTTCTGCTGGGTACTGAATAAAGGTTCATATGTTTCTGCCCAGTGTAGACAGATAATTTGTGTTTTATGTTAATGATAAATAATTTCACTGTAATTTTTTTTTAACATTGATGTACACCAATGAGCCATTACATTATGACCACCTACCTAATAAGCTGCAGGACCCCCTTTAGCCCTCACAACAGCTGCCACTTGGCAAGGCATCATTTTGATGAGGTGGCGATAGGTATCCTGGGATATCTGATACCATAATGTCAACAGCAGGTCTTTCCAGTTCCCATACATTTCAGGGTGGTGGTGATTTAGTGTGAAATTTCTTTGCCAATTCAAACCACAAATGTTCCATTGGGTTCATATCAGGTGAATTTGGAGGCCAGGACGTTAGCAGAAAGTCACCAGCATTTTTCTCGAACCACTTCTTGACAATTTTGGCAGTGTGGCATGGTGCGTTATCCTATTGGTAATGGCCATCACCAGCAGTTGCCATGAATGGGTGAACTTAGTCTGCAACAATATTTAGATACCTGACAGCTGTCAGGGATTGTGCTGTTGGGATAATGGGGACTAAAGTGTCCCAAGAAAACATCGCCCACAGCATACCACCGCCGCTGCCGCCGGCCTGCTTCCGCCCGACAGTGCATCCAGGTGCCATAGCCTCCATTGGTAATTGACGAATGCATGCTCGACCGTCTACGTGATGCACCAGGAATCTGGATTCGTCAGACCAAGCCACTTTCTTCCCGTTGTCCACGGTCCAATCTCGATGATCTTGAGCCCATTTCGTGCATCATTGGAGATGACGTGCAGTGAGCACGGTTTAATACTGTTTGTTGGTCTGTCTTTTGTCTGGCGCTCTTTGGCCAAACATGGCCCTTGCGCCATAAAAATCAACCAACCAACCAACCAACCAACCAACCAACCAGTGAGCACGGGGACCTGGCTGGGTCTCCTGCTATGCAGGCCTATGTGCAGAAGGCTATGATGAACTGTGTGCTGTGACACATTGCCCTGATCACCACTGCTGTAGCTGCAGGCAGGGGATTTGTTGCACTGTGGCTCTGCGGTCGCTGTGAACGATGTGCGACAGTCTCCGCTACCCTCTGGCATCAACAAGCTGTGGAGGACACACAGCTGGGCGACGGTTCGTCGTTTGGCCATCTGTGCACCCCTTTTGATACGTACTCACTACAGCAGCACGTGAGCAACCCGCAAGCCTCACCATTTCCAAGATCGTAGTTCCGAGTCGCCGTGCCATGACAATTTGTCCTTTATCAAACTCTGGTAATTCGGCAGCTTTTCCCATTCTGAGTCCGAACACTCTACTAACCAAAAGCCGGTCCTCAGATTGTATATATAATCTCCGTGAACTTCACCTGCTCCACCGTTTGGTCTCCAAGCGCGCTCATTTCTCTAGGCTGAGGATGGTCACAATGGAATGGCTCATTGATGTATGTTAACACTGACAGCCTTCATATTCCACAGAAATGAGTGTTGACAGTGTTCAGCTCCTATGTGTTTAATGTAAAGTTGTTTTGTTGTTGAAATCAAGTCAAAGGGGAAAAAAAAAACCCCTTTTTTTTTTCTTTTGACCCCTAGGAACATCTTACTTAATTATGCTGTGTATAACCCAGCAATGGGATACACACAAGGAATGTCGGACCTTTTGGCTCCTGTATTGGCAGAAATTCAAGATGAAGCAGAGACATTTTGGTGTTTTGTTGGGCTTATGCAAAGAACTATTTTTGTTTCTTCTCCAAAAGATTCAGATATGGATACTAATTTGGTAAGGACCATTATTTAAGGACTTTTTTACTGTTTATATAGTTGCACATTATATCATCAATATATATTTGATTCCCTCTTTTCTAGATAAAAATAAATTGTTTGGATTATCTCAAAATAAAATGTGGTAATTAAAGTGAATGAATTTATCTTATTGCCACTCTCTTGGTCACTTGTGTCAAGTAACATTTGCAAAAACTCAGCCAAGTATGTAACATGTAATGATATTATTATGTATGACTTTGTTGTTGGGGTCACATACATAGTGGCCTTTTACTGCTTTAGATCTTGATTCCGATATAATAAACCTTAAAACTTAATTATGTAAATTAATAGCAAAACTTGTATGTTTATTCTTCACTGTTAATACAGTGAGAAAAGTTTATAATGATTTAAGATTATATAGTGTTTTCCATTTACAGTATCATCATATTTAATTGCAGGTGTGAGGCCAAAATAGACAGTATTAGTTTGTGTCTTGGGAATTTTTCTGTGTTCAATTTGATGTATGCTGATGGCACAGTCCTGTTTTTCAAGAGCAAAATTGAGTTGCAGAATATGTTTTTCAGGCTGAATGAAGTATGTATGAAATTCAAAATGAGTTTAAATAAGGAGAAAACCAAACTCATGATTTTTGAATGAGGAACTAGTACTGAATGCAAGTACAGTCTAAGTGGTACAGAGTTATACCAGGTAAAACATGTTTTACAGAGAGAAAAAAATAGATGGTGAAGCTTCTAGGTGAATAAATTTGGTTTTGAGGGTCATAACTGCTTTAGGTGGATTTTAAATATCCCAGATGGTTCCTCCAAAAGGTCTTCCACTCTGGTGGTGTAGTGGTCTAAGTGCTGGCTTCTGATCATTTGTCCAAGGTGGGTCAGGATTCAAATTCCAGTGAGGCATGGATGTTGTGTTTCTCTTCTGGCCTGGCTCTCTCCCTGCCCTGGAACCAGTGGCCCTAATTTTGGGATGGGCGACTGCTTATAACTCATCGAGTTGCTCGCAATAGTCATTAAACCCTCAAGCAAGAAAAGAAAAAAAGAGTCCTAAATGGCCGTTCATGAAAGTGAAATTATTCCTACTTTGATGTATGATAGCAAAACCTGGGTACTACAGATGAGATGCAAGAGTTTTTTGTGTTCTGGAGAAATGTGTTGTAGATGTGTAATGTGAAACAAAATGTTAGTAGAGGGGAGGCAAATATGTTGTGAGGATCTCTGCGAATGAGAGGTATTTATAAATATTTAAATATGATTTAAACATTCAATTGATGTATTATTCAGATTTGCCTTACAGTGATGTATATGATTTTTTTTTGTGTGTATACATAGGTGTTGAAGTAACGGCAGTGTAAGATATATATTGTAAGAGAACGAACAATTTATGCCTATAAAACACTGTTATTTTGTGAAACTTCTCCTCGAAGACTGTGTTGTTCGAACTGTTAAGAGGGGTGCGTAAGTACATGGTGATATTCTGCACGCCTTCTTACATACTTGGAGGTGGGTCAAAGGGACATTCGTTACTAGGTGTCAACAATGCTACCCCCAAACATGAGGGGTTCACGGAGAGAGAGAGAGAGAGAGAGACGTGGAGGACCTTCATAGTTGCTATGAGGAGGAGAAAGAGCTCTTTTTATGCTCGGCAGATGGTAACTGCCCGAACGTCAAAATGTAAATATATACTTCTGTAAATAGAATTGTCTCCCAAAATTCAATAAATGGTTGCAATCTCATCTAGTATTTTCCCTAAGGCCGTATACTGTAAAGGACGAAATGAACCAAATTAGGGGCCTGGAGCCCACATGCCCCTTAGAACATCTCACATATGTACTCTGAGGTTGTTTGGCCATGTTAAAAGAATGAGTGATGAGGTGCTAATTAAGGGACTTTATTCATCTCAAGTGGTTAGAAAGGAAAGTAAGATGAAGGCTCAAGAAATCATTCATGGGCGCACACCAGGTTCACGAATGACTGCAAGATAAAAGAGATAACGAGTGTACAGTACAAAAGGTCTTCTGTTATGTGTGTGATGGATGTTGGTGAAACTCAAGTTATGTGTCAAGATCTCTTATAAATGGTGATATGTGATACATCAACAGTAAGTGAAATCTCACATCATCAGTAACCGATTTGGTGAATGATCCTGCTTTCTGAGGAGTAATCTCTGAAACTTGGAGAATGTCTTCCCAACACAAATGTGAACTGTTCTTCTGTTTCCCCGTACCTTTTTCTTTCATTATCTTATCCAATATTCTCTCCTAGATTTTCATGTTGTGCAAAATTAATTTAACACCCTGGTATGTTGCAATCTTATTCATTCTGCTAAATTCCAGAATTGCATCACTTGTTGCAGTCATGGAGTTTAATGCACAGCTCCTCCATTTGACTTCGAATTATATCTGCTAAAATTTCCGTTTGCAAAGCCGAGACTAAAAATTAAATTTAGAACATAAAATTACTTATGGCTTAGGCTGAAATGGAAATTTGAAAATTGTAAAAAATTCAGTTTATCACTTAATGATTAACTTGTGTTCAGTTACAGAAAGAGAGTAATATTCCTTTAATTTATAGGTATATTATTGCCAAGTCCCATGTGGGAAATTGTGGCATAAGTTTATGATTAATTTGGATCATCGGTCAGCAGCAATGATGAAAGTGGGTTTCCTCCATTCAGCGACCCAGTCCATAGTTAGTAAATTTAAAACTTAGCATCTTTGAAGCACATGTTGATTGCACACCCCTGAAACAAATCCACATTGAATGAGCATGCATAAGTCAAGCTGTGCTGATTCATAGACCTGCAAAGGAAAGACTAACAAGCTAGCTTAAAATGTATACATATCATGAAGGTCTCTAAATTCAATAATCTCATGTTAAACATGCTTTTTATGACTATTACCTGAATTTGAACTAACAATTCTCTCTTTCAAATCTTTAACATATGTTGCATGTTTCTATCTCTGCAGAATGTGCTCCCACCATGACAGAGGCCTGACACATATGTGGTTACTTATTACTAAAACAATATATTTACATATATATATATATATATATATATATATATATATATTGTTTCATTAAAATGAATACAGCTATTGAGGAATTAAAATGTGAGATAATTAAAAAAGACCCTGTTGACTCTCAGATAAACTTTTTATCTAAAGTTAGAAATCATAGTTCATTACCTTCAGAAATTACCAGATTCTATCCACCAGTACGTATAGTAGTTCCAAGTATTTTTGAAAAAATAAAAACCCATAAACCCGATAGACCATTTAGAGTTATTGTTCCAAAATCAAAGTTCCCACTAATAAATCTAGAAAGGAAATTATACACATTTTTGGCCCCCTTTTTCCATGAATAATGAATACCGTTTAAAAACAGTTTAGAGTTCATTGAGAAAATAAAATCTATTAATATTCCACTATCTGGTATGTTTATGGCAAGTTTAGACATTAAATCATTATTCCCAAGTACCCCTGTACCAAAAACCATAGACATTATCATTAAAGAGTTAAAAATGAATCTCAATTTAATAATATACAATTACAAGAGTTATTTAACATTTTAACCTATGCTTCTAATAACAATTACTTTGAGTTTGACAAAAAAATCTATAGGCAAGAAGTAGGAGCCCCAATGGGATCCCCATTATCTTCTTTATTTTCAGAAATAATCATGTGTGATCTTGAAAACAAAATTATAAAAAAACTACCAGACACACCCATCATTTATTGTAGGTAAGTTGACAACATTTTTATTTTGTCTAAATTAAAACAAGAAGAACTTGAAATATTGAAGAATAAATTTATCACTTGTTACCCAGAGATTGAATTAACTTTGGAATTTGAACAAGATGAAAAAAAAATGTCCTTCTTAGGTATTGAACTAATAAAAAAAGACTTAAATTTTGAATACGGAGTTTTTAGAAAACCAACCTATGTACCTATAATGATCCCATATCAATTTGAACACCCAAACACTCATAAAGTAAATGGTATTAGGAATTGGGGAAAATGAACCTTCACACATTCCTCAAATAGAAAATACAGAGAAGAAGAAATCCAATGGATTATTAACACAACCAAACAATATGGATATGACACAAAAACTGTTAAAAAGTTTGCATTTTTGAACTTCCCTTTTTGTTGGTAAAGTTCGATTAACACTTACCGCACGTGGGGCTTGGCTTTCAATTCTTATTTCCGTTATGTGGGTGCGGCATGGGGGTTTTTCATTTAGTCGCGGGTCCACTTCATTTTTTTTTTTTTTTTTTTTCTCCGTTGGTATTTATCTGGCCTCGCCATCAAATGAGTTTTTTTCCTTTGCTGCCTCCTCATTCACTTCAATAATTTTTCATAACCCGAGTACTTTCGGTAATAATCCATTACCATCATCTAGGGGACGTTTTGCTCCGACTAACACGGACCGTGTCAGCTGGGCATTTCGGTGGTTTTCGCGGGCTGCTCCTGTTACCGACTATCGCTTCTTCTTTGGCGTTGTGGCGCCATCTCTTGTTGGTCACTGATTTCATTTTTCGAACTTTTTCATTTTTTTACTCAATTTTAATTAAATTTCTCCAGCTGTTTCTCAAAATATTAAGGTCATTATGGTTGCAAACTTTTGCCCTATTTTTTTCAATCATTACCGACTCTGCTATCCTGAGATGTTTTTCGGATTTACAGCTTTTAATGATTTTTATATTTTCGAATTTAGGATATTTTTGGTTAGCCAGACAGTATTGAATAAGTGCTGTTTTTTCTTCTTTTTCTGCCAATTTTTTACATGTTGTTTTAATCTGTGTTTAAGCTTATTTTTGGTACTTCCTATATAAGCCATTGGAGGATTTTCAGTAATAGGAATTGAGTAAATACCTGCTTTTTCTAACATTTTTATTTTTTCATTATTTTTTATTACCATATTTTTTATGGTATTTACTTTTCCTCCAATTTGAATGTTATACTTTTTACAAATATTATTAATTTCATTGGTAGTACCTTTAATGTAAGGAAAACCATTTAAATATTTGACTTCTTTTTTATTTACTACAGCATTATTTTTTATTTTCTTTATTACTTCTGTGTTCCATTTTTTTTATTAAATGGTTAGGATAACCAAAGCTACCTGCAATTATTTTTATGAATTTGATTTCTTCATTGATGAACTGACTATTTTCAGAGTGCGTATATGCTCTTTTAATTAAGGTTTTTAGACTTTTGCATTTTTGAGGATATGGATGTGCCGAATTGCACGGGATTAGAACAGGAACAAATGAACTTTTCCGATAAACCCTGTATAGTAACTTATCTGTGGATTTAATAACTTGTGCGTCCAAAAAGGCTATTGCATTATTTTTTTCTATTTCAATTGTGAGGTCTATAGTTGGGTATAAATAGCTGTAACATTTTGTTAATTTTCTTAATTCTTCTTCGTTCAGTTTTGATAGAATGAAAATATCATCCACGTATCGACAGCACACTTCTGGTTTTTCTTCCATACGATGCAGGACATTTTCT
This sequence comes from Macrothele yani, assembly GCA_039090855.1. Taxonomy (NCBI): domain Eukaryota; kingdom Metazoa; phylum Arthropoda; class Arachnida; order Araneae; family Macrothelidae; genus Macrothele; species Macrothele yani. The sequence goes on from CM076993.1 coordinate 26,377,947, forward strand.
TCAATCTCGTTCATCACAACCTCAGCATATAAAGTTGATAATTCAGGAGGCCCATTGGGCCTCCTGAATTTTGCTTGAATATTTTGTTCTTGTATGTAAAAATATTATTTTCATATAAATAGAATAAAACTTTTTTGAATTCATGAATTTGTGTGTTATTTAAAATTTTAAGATTTTGCAACTTCTTAATGATAATTTCAATAGCTTCTGGAACAGGAGTGCTTGGATATAATGCTTTAACGTCCATGCTTGCCATATTTAAGTCCTTTAGGCCAGTTTTTACATTTTTAATTTTCTCAATAAATTCATACGTGTTCTTGATGGTGAACTTGTTGTTCATGAAAAAGGGTGCTAGGAACTTGTAAATGTTTTTCTCTAATGTTATCAATGGTGAGTTTTTTTTTTTTTTTTTGAAACTATCAGTCTCATTGGAGCACCATCTTTGTGCGTTTTTACCTTTGCAACAATACGTGGTATGCCTGCTCCCATAGGTGGAAAAGAGTGCTTGATTTCATCAGGTAATGTGCTATGATTTCTTATATCCGCTAAGAATTTAATTTGGTTATCTGTTGGGTCTTTCTTTATTTCGGTACAATTTAATCCATCTATTGCTGCTGTCATTTTTTGTTCAAATTCATCAGTGTTGAGAATAATGATTTGGCCAGTTTTATCTGCTTCACAGAATTTGATATATGGGTCATTTTTCAATTCCAATAGTTTTTTTTTTCATATTTTAATTTTTTCTCTGTATAGAAGTTTTTGTTGTTTTTGGCATTGTATTATTTAGAATAACTCTATATAATTTGTTCTCAACTTCAGTTTTATTCTCTATGCCTGATATATTTTTCAGAATTTAAATAACACACAAATTCATGAATTCAAAAACGTTTTATTCTATTTATATGAAAATAATATTTTTACATACAAGAACAAAATATTCAAGCAAAATTCAGGAGGCCCAATGGGCTCACCATTATCAACTTTATATGCTGAGGTTGTGATGAACGAGATTGAAGAAAATGTCCTGCATCGTATGGAAGAAAAACCAGAAGTGTACTGTCGATACGTGGATGATATTTTCATTCTATCAAAACTGAACGAAGAAGAATTAAGAAAATTAACAAAATGTTACAGCTCTTTATACCCAACTATAGAACTCACAGTTGAAACAGAAAAAAATAATGCAATAGCCTTTTTGGACGTACAAGTTATCAAATCCACAGATAAGTTACTATACAGGGTTTATCGGAAAAGTTCATTTGTTCCTGTTCTAATCCCGTACAATTCGGCACATCCTTATCCTCAAAAATGCAAGTGTCTAAAAACCTTAATTATAAAAGAGCATATACGCACTCTGAAAATAGTCAGTTCATCAATGAAGAAATCAAATTCATAGAAAAAATTGCAGGTAGCTTTGGTTATCCTAATCAATTAATAATAAAATGGAACACAGAAGTAATAAAGAAAATAAAAAATAATGCTGTAGTATATAAAAAAGAAGTCAAATATTTAAATGGTTTTCCTTACATTAAAGGTACTAACCAATGAAATTAATAATATTTGTAAAAAGCATAACATTCAAATTGGAGGAAAAGTAAATACCATCAAAAATATGGTAATAAAAAATAATGAAAAAATAAAAATGTTAGAAAAAGCAGGTATTTACTCAATTCCTCTTACTGAAAATCCTCCAATGGCTTATATAGGAAGTACCAAAAATAAGCTTAAACACAGATTAAAACAACATGTAAAAAATTGGCAGAAAAAAAGAAGAAAAAACAGCACTTATTCAATACTGCTGGCTAACCAACAATATCCTAAATTCGAAAATATAAAAATCATTAAAAGCTGTAAATCCGAAAAACACCTCAGGATAGCAGTCAGTAATGATTGAAAAAAATAGGGCAAAAGTTTGCAACCATAATGACCCTAATATTTTGAGAAACAGCTGGAGAAATTTAATTAAAATTGAGCAAAAAAATGAAAAAGTTCAAAAAATGAGATCAGTGACCAACAAGAGATGGCGCCACAACGCCCAAGAAGAAGCGATAGTCGGTAACAGGAGCAGCCCGCGAGAACCACCGAAATGCCCAGCTGACACGTTCCGTGTTAGTCGGAGCAAAACGTCCCCTAGATGACGGTAATGGATTATTACCGAAAGTACTCGGGTTATGAAAAATTATTGAAGTAAATGAGGAGGCAGCAAAGGAAAAAAACTCATTTGGTGGCGAGGCCAGATAAATATCAACGGAGAAAAAAATAAAGTAAAAAAAAATGAAGTGGACCCGCGACTAAATGAAAAACCCCCATGCCGCACCCACATAACGGAAATAAGAATTGAAAGCCAAGCCCCACGTGCGGTAAGTGTTAATCGAACTTTACCAACAAAAAGGGAAGTTCAAAAATGCAAATGCGTTAATGCACGTTAAAAAATAACCTCCAATATCGGAAGTAAATTGAAAAATGTTGAAAAGTTCATTTTTGAATACAAAAAGAAATTAAAAGAGTCTATTCAAAACATCCCAAAAAAGAAATACAAATTTTCAGGTTCTTTCCCTTTTATTAGAAGACTAAACGGAAAATTTTTAAGATTAATGAAGAAACACAACATTATTTTTGGTCATTCAGTTCAGAATATTGGTGACTTAATTATAAAGAAAAAATATAACAATAGTATACTACAATCAGCAGGCGTATATGAAATTCCTATTGTTTCACAGAGTTCTGAAGACCGCATTTCTTACATTGGCAGCACAAAAAATAGATTAATAAAAAAATTACATCAACATATAAAAAACTGGAACAAAAAAAAAAAAAAGAAAAAACTGCACTTGTCCAACACTGCATTAAACATAAACAATATCCTGATTTTGAAAATATTAAATTACTAACCATCCACACAAACGAAAAGGGATTAAAGATTTCTGAAAGCGTTATCATTGAACAAAAAAAAAAAAAAAAAGATAAAATATGCAACTTACAAGACCCCACCACACTAGACACAGCCTGGAAATCACTTATAAAAAAAGAAAAAAATCCATAAAAAAAGACAAAAAAAAAAAAGAACATTACAAGAAACCACACCATTAAATAAAGGACTAAAAATAATACACCTGTTTCTACAAACAAATAATAATAGCCCAACAATATCTACACAAAAATGAAAAATGAATTATACTTACGACTGATACCTACTAACTCATCCAATAGATGGCGACACATGAGAAACAAATCACCTAACACATACAGGCCACAAACCTTCCCTTCGATTCCTGACATGCAACTTCAGGACTACACACGTGCGAGGAACCCTCGTGCAGAAGTAGAGGCCCGACAATGGTAGTATGACATTACCGAAAGCGCTCGCTGTAACAACATGACGACGAACCCCGTGTGAGAAGTCTCCTGACCCGATGAGTATAACTCTTTCTACTACAATCTTTTAATTAATAGTAAATTTAAAACGTTTGATTGTACGAATGAATGAATGTAGAACTGAAAATATATAACCTAACGGTTTTATTTCTAAAAAATTTTATAACTAACCAAAAACTTGTAACATAAAAGACCCCTCGGGCCAGGAGCACGTGCCTCACAGAGCAACAATGTGCGAAATACTTTGACAATATCAGGTAAACAGTACCTTAGATATTATGTATATTTTATATATTTGCAAGTTAAAATAAACTATTATAAAATATTTCTCATTATCATTGCTTTGTGATTTTATATACTTAGTTTTAATTCTATACATTAAACATTAAAACTTTTAAAAAAAAGTATGGATATAATACTAAAACTGTTAAGAAGTTGATTTTCAAGTACAAAAAAGAATTTAAGGAGCAATAATAAAAATATACAAAAAAGAAAAAACAGATTTTTAGGTTCTTTCCCTTTTATTAGAGTGATAAGTGGAAAATTTTTAAAATTGATGAAAAAATATAATATTGTCTTTGGTCACTCAGTTAGAAATATTGGAGATTTAATTATAGAGAAAAATTATAATAAAAGTATTTTACAATCAGCTGCAGTATGTGAAATTCCGATTTTTCCAAGTGGTTATGGTAAACAATGATCTTATATAGGTAGTGCAAAAAATAGATTAATTAAAAGATTGCAACAACACATGAAAAACTGGAATAAAAAAAAAACAGAAGAAAAAAACAGCACTCATTTAATGCTGTATTAATCCAAAGCAATATCCTAGTTTTGAGAATACTAAGATGTTAACTACACATACCAGTAGAAATGAGTTGAGGATCTCAGGGAGTATTATAATAGAACAAAAAAAAAAAAAAGGGATAAAATCTGTAATTTACAAGACCCTACCGCATTAGATACATCTTGGAAATCATTCATAAAAAGTAAAAACTGTATAAGAAAAGACAAAAAAAAAAAAAAGAATTTTACAAAAAATATAACGATAATTGAAAATTAATAAATTTCATTTTGGAAGTATGGGTTTGAAGATTTTTAGACAATAAAAAAGATGTATATATACTTTGGCATTTTTGTATATATAATCAAATGATAAAATTGACCTCCAGTAGATGGCGTCACTTTGGAGGATTAGACGTTCCACATACGTAGTGGAATGTGCCACACCCATTCCTCTTCCCGGCATGCAACTTCAAATTAAGCACAGGTGAGGTGATCATCATGTGGAAACATGAACTTCCTGAGGATGTCGACCTTGGGTTGACGAAAGTGCTCGTAATGATGATAGAGTATCAGTGCAAATGATGTCCCCGTACCTAATGAGATGGCATTTTCATATGTTTTAACAATTAGGTATTTTTAAAAATTTGAATGTTTAACATATAGAATTAAAACTAAGTATGTAAATAAAAATTTATAATAGTTTATGTTAACTTGTAAATATATTGTTTTAGTAAGAAGTAACCACATGTGTCTTAGGCCTCTGTTGTGGTGGGAGAGTGTTCTGCAGAGGTAGAAACATACAACATATGTTAAAGATTCGAAGGTGAAAATTGTTACCTCAAATTCAGGTTATAATAATAAGCTAACTAAAGTTAACTAAAAAATATTGTTCCTGTATAGATTCATTACTCAAATTACATGGTAATGGCTAGAGCAGATAGACTTTAGTATAACACATTGCTTCTACTGCTAAAGAAAACATGAAAATCTAGCCAACCCATTTTCCTTAAATGATTTTGTGAATTTTGTTCTGCTGAATCCAACTTGGGTGATACTGGGTGAGCATAACTACAATGACATCATGTAAATAATATCAAAGTACATTTAAATCATTCAAGGGATTGAAAACTGTGTGAAAAACCCTACCCTTCAGGTGTCTTTTTGGTTCTCCCTGGATGTAGATCCAAGCTATTCCAAGTTTTATGGGTAGTCTCCTCCTGAGGGCCTTTGCTTTTATTTATCCTCTGTGCACCTTCCCGTGAGCTCCATTCCTCCTCTTTGGTGAGAACTTTTACTCACGTACCTTTTCCCCTCTCTCTTTTTTAACTTATTTACCTCATTTTCTTTCTCTTTTATCAGTTCCTGATAAAAACTTATACTGAATTTTGAGTTTTCTCTCTTTACTTCAACAACAATTTTTTTTTTTTAATTTTTGATTGGAGGTTTAACGACCACCTTACCAATTTTTCCACATTCTTCCAGGTGGGATTTCACCATGTTGTTTCCTGAGGCCTTTCTTTCTCCATTTGCCCCTTTTGGCCAGCAAATGCCCAGTGACCAGTTGATAGAAGCTGGCTAGACATTTGCAAGAATAAGCAACCTTTAAACATTTATTCCTTTGTCAGCTCAGAGATCAGGATTCTATGATTCAGGTATTCACCTTCCCTGGGCATGGCATCACAGAAAGCTTTCGTGATAAATTTCTCCATGACCATCTGGAACCATCAGCTGTGGACTAATCCCATGCACTGCTGTATTTTTTATGATTTTCAAGGCTCAAAGAATAAAAATTTGTAATGTGAAGCAAAATGTTGTTAATAAGGTGGAGACAAATATTCTTAGGTAGTTTTACCATGTTGAAAGAATGCGTGATGAGATGCTTATTAAGATAATTTATTCAGCCCAAGTGGCAGGAAAGAAAGATAGAGAAAGGCAAAAGAAATCATGGGAAGACCAGATTGAGGAATGTCTGCATGAGAAAAAATTTAAGAGTATGAAGTTCAAAAGGTCTTGTCCAAAATCACTGCAAATAGAGATGTTGAACATCAACAGTGAGTAAAAATCTACTTCCATCAGTTTTAAACATGATTCTGCATGATGGACTTTGTTTGAGGAGCTCCGCTGAATCTCAGAGAACAGCTAAATAATATATATGTATATATTGGATTTTTCCTAATTTTATGTTCTCTTCATGTGAGTGTATGATTCAGCATCAAGGTTAGTGACAGTATGCTTAACTCTGTTGCTGGAAATTTTAAGAGAGAAAAGTATTAGGCGCACCAATGCTTACTTACGTGGACATCTCCACAACTAATGTTTATTGATATGTGGCATAATCATAGTGGATAAGAAAGCACAAGCATCAGCTGTACATTCCAGTTTTTCTCACGTGCTTCTCTTCTCTATACTTCAACTTTTGCCAAGGTGTATGAGTGCCTCTAAAATGTTTGGCATGGAAATATCTCTACAAAATAATATGTCAGGAGATTATTCATATTTAACCTTTCATACTATATAAAATGTGCAAGTTAATACTAATATAAATTCAGTAGGCCTCTCACCTTTCATATTCACATCAGGGAGTCCTACATTTCAATTAACATTTCATATACGGAACCACAAATTTAGGACCGAACTTCTGACACACAATGATATGTTAAGACTATCACTATTTCTTCTTTAAACTTTATAATCACCAGTAAAAATATTTGAATCCTATGTAACTTTAAAATACTTTACTAACATAAAACCCAAATGGAAAAAACACGAAAACACTCAGAACACTAACATGCAACTTTCATTCTAAATATAACACATTGTGTCATACTCACATGTTTATTTGTATATATTTCAGGTGTTTTTGCTATTTTTAGAGTGAATGTTAGTGTTTTGAGAGTTTTCATGTTTTATTTGTCTGGGTTTTATACAGTGACGGCTCGTGGTTGGAAAAATAGGTGAAGAGGTACAAGAGCAGCAGTATGAAAATATATCTACTGTCTACAATGAAAATCCCTTAATGAGGACTTACTTATTTTTTTTATATTAAATCAATTTTTCTTCCTTTTAAAGCTGCAGATTTGTCGCTTATGTCGTCATAAGATGGTTAGATGGTTGTTTCTTCGTGAGCATCAATAAAATGTCTTCCTGAATACAAATATTTGCCAGAGAAGCAAGTCTATCTTGGGAACTAGTGTTTCTTGAGCAAGTTTGTATTCTTTTAAGAAAACTTCTTTCCACTGGCACACTTGTAGATGGAATTGTTAAACTGAGGAAAACCAATTTATAATCTTCTGTAAAAATGTCTTTGTCTCCGTGAAACACTCGAAGGAGTTCTTGAGTCCATATATTCCTTAACTTTTCATCGGCATATACGAGACTCAGTTAATTTTTAAGGCGCTGTGTTTAGTAAATATGTTTCCGTAAAAATGTAGATTTTCAAGAGCGCGAGAGAGAAAGCATGCATTAAATTATTCGAATTTGGTTGTGTCAGCAAGTCAGACAAATTGAAGTTTCTTACAGTCTTGAAATCTTATATCCATTTCCATAAGAATGTGGTCCAAAATTTTAAAATACAATTGTTTATAATTTTGAAAAATTGTTTCCTGTGTAAGAGCAGCATATTCCCGTGCTTATTTCTGTGATTTTGTGAGCTTCTCCAAACTGTGCTTCAAATAACTCATCGTTCTTTTTCATGGCTCAAAATTTCACGAGTTTTTTTGTTTTTTTTTTAATTTGAGTTACACAGTAGTTTATGTTTAGTTATTTTTTCTTCAAAAGTTCAAATAATAGATCGGTGGAGCCAAAAATGTAAATTCGAAAGTGTTAATATCATTCAAGAACCCCTTGGCAAGATGAATTTATTTTTTGTCTGATTATTCACTATTCGTCAGAAATCCGAACACTTCCTTCAATTTATTCCAATCTTCAACAACTACACTTACTAATTTCGAAGTGGAGGACCATCGAGTTTCTGCTATGGTTGGTCTGCATCTTGCGGTTTTGCCGCCCCAGTGGCGCAGTGGTCTAAGCGATGGCCTCTGATCATTCGTCCGAACGGGGTCCGGGTTTGAATCCCGGTGAGGCATGGATGTTGTGTTTGTCTTACGGCACTGGCTCTCTCCCTTCCCTGGAACCAGTGACCCTAAATTAGGGACGGGCGACTGCTTATAGCCCATTGAGTTGCTCACGGTGGTCGTTAAACCTCCAATCAATCAATCAATCAATCAATCATCTTGCTGTTGTTGATATAAGTGTATAAGACCGCTTCGCAGAATGGTGAACAAACGAAGCAATTCCACTGAGGCTTGCAAAAAGTATTCGACACTTAGAAATTTTAGAAAAACTCTGGTGTAATTCAAGATTCAAACGATGAACTAAGCAATGAACAAAAACAGCTTGAGAAGCTTTATCCTTGACTTTTTTTTTCTGTAGCCCATTTAAGTGTCCAGACATTATACTTGCCCCATCGTAACATTGTCCTATTTATTTGTGTTGGTAATCAGACTGTTCCAAAATTTTGTCTAGCATTTTGTATAAAGCTCCTGACGAATCTATCTTCATTCACATCATGGAAACCCAAAAATCCCTCAACCAATACACCTTCCGAATCAACAATAAAAAATTATTTAATTTTTGACGTGATCGTTTATATATTCAGAAATACATTCAATTAATTCATTTTGAATAGTTTTTTTATCCTTTCGTATTGATTTTCAATTTCTAAAGAACTTCTTCATATCAACAATGAAAGTAATTCAATGAAATTTCCACGATTTATCGAGCCCATGCTTTCGTCATGGCCATGGAATGCTAGTTCTTGTTTGCTCAAATACAGTACAGACTAATACTGCATCAATCACTGTCTGCAGGAAAAGTCTATTTAAATGAACGGTTTCGTTAAAATGCGTTTTCAAAAGCCTAGCATTTTCCCTCAGGGCATCGGCAATGGTGTTTTGAATTTTTTCAAAATTCCTTAACATTAATCCGCATTTCAGGTGTTTGCTAGAATCCCGATGTTTATGAAGTGACCGTGTTACGCTTAATAAATCTGAGAATCCGTCTTTATTCCACGACGAATGTTTATTACTAAAAAGTAAGCAGGGCCAAAAAAAAAAAAAAAAAAAATTAACACCCGCTCCACCTTTACGCTCACGACTTTACGCTCAAGAACTGAAAGATGCAGAGGTAAGGCGTGTGCAGCTGAAACACTTCACTTGAGCGAGCAGATTGGGGAAGGTGACGTCACGGTTACCATGACAACTCGGCTGAAAAATGCAGACTTCCAAGAATTCTCATTTCGGCTCTTCACTTGCGCTGTTTTGCGTGTAAGGATTTGTTTTCCGTATTTAGCGCGCCATGTGAATTAATATCTATTCAAAATTTTGAGTATTTTGGAACTGAATAAAGGCAAAAAAGAATATATTATAAAAAATACTGAATAAAACTTTATTTTGAGTAAAATAGGTGAAGAGGCACTTCACCTACTTCACCTGAGAAGCCGCCACTGGTTTTATATCAGTAAAGTATTTTAAAGTGACATTGGGTTAAAATAATTGTACAGGTGATTATAAAGTTTAAAGAAGAAATAGCGATAGTCTTAACATATCCTTGTGTCAGGAGTCAGACCTAATTTTGTTAATTGAAGTATATGAAAGGTGAGAGGCCTACTGCATTTATAACAGAAATATCTGCAAAATTATGGTTCCGGAGCTGTGCATCTTTCCCATGCTTTCCATTCTTCTGATTCTGCTGAGAATCATGATAGGGGTGGGTATATAAAACTTGAAGTTAAAAGTGAGGTTTTACCATGAGCAGCAGACCATGAACTTAAGTAAAAAATAAATAAAAATTGATTTCAGAATTGAGTCGTTAATGAGTCTAAAACAATGTATCCAGAATTTAAAGGATTTTTGCTGCAACAAGTTTATTCAAGAGATGTTATTGTTTTTATGTTCTGTTTGTGTTCTTGTTAGTGAGGGCATTCTTAGATTATTACTTATATTTTTTTCCAGAATTATCTACGTGAATTATTTCGCTTGATGACTCCTAAGTTCTACAGTCATCTTCAACATTTTCAAAGCTCAGATTCATTAGAACTTTTGTTTGTGCACCGATGGATTCTGCTATGTTTCAAGCGGGAATTTCCTGATCAAGAAGCTATGCGTATGTGGGAATCTTGCTGGGCTCACTACCAAACAGATTACTTCCATTTATTTTTGTGTATTGCCATTGTTGCTATATACGGGGATGATGTCATTGCCCAGGATCTGAGACTGGATGAGATGCTGGTTCATTTCAGCAGTCTTGCTATGCATATGAATGGAGAACTTGTTCTTCGAAAGGTATGTTTTCCCAAGTACTATGCTCTTTTTTGAATGTGCATTGAATTTCTTTGAAAAAGTTCACTATGCACTGACAAAATTGTGATGTAAAAATTTCCCAGATTAGAGAGACAATTGTTATTCATTCTAATTAATAACAAGGAACTGTACACCACCAACTATACTTAAAATAGGAAAACTATACTACTAATCCGAATTTATTGGTGTACAATAGAATTCAAAGTTTCCAAGCTTTAGCACATCAACCAGATGACATATTTTTCACGTGGCTTTGCAGAAAAGAGATTTTCCCATTTTTCCTCAATAAAATTGATGATATACACCCTACGAACAATTTCACTATGGAGCTTGAGCACAATAGTGCCTTTCCTTATCTGCATGTTTTACTGTGCAAATTGCCTGAAAATCACCTTTGTACATAAGTCTATTATAAACCCACATATGTTGCCAACCTGTTGCTTCCACCTGTTGCTTCGCAGCTCATTCTGCCCCACTGATTACAAGACAGCTTTCTTCTGTTCTCTAATCAGAAGAGCCTTTGCCATCTTCTCCAATGTTCCTTGTAGACAATACAAATTAAAAACGTCATTGAATTGGCTACTGAAGGAGGATACACCTTGAACCTGATACATAGCTATATTAAAAAAAAAAACAAAAAAAAAACAGATTCAATCATGTTAATCTTTCTATTCTGCAGCTATACTAAATGGGATCAGTTCCCTACATACCAAATGTTTCCCATCAACTCAAGAACACACTCAAGTATCACCCCGGTGGCGCAGTAATCTAAGCGATGGCTTCTAATCATTTATCTGAGATGGGCCCAGGTTCGAATCCTGGTGAGGCATGGATGTTGCGTTTGTCTTATGGCACTGGCTTTCTCCCTTTCCTGGAACCAGTAGCCCTAAATTAGGAACGGGCAACTACTTATAGCACATTGAGTTGCTGCTCACGGTGGTCGTTAAATCTCCAATCAAAAAAAAAAAAAAAGAAAAGAAAAAGAAAAAAGAACACACTCAAGAAGATGAACCTTGGTGTCAGCATAATGTTTCCTCCATCTTTGTATATCATGCTTAAGAGAAATATCGACAAACCCTCTCTTTCCAATAAGGCAAATGTTTACGCCGTCCCTCTATAATATCTGGACAGCTCCAAGTGATACTTCATTGGAATGACCAAGTGTTTGTTTAGAATTAGAGTCATTGAGTATAAAAGAGGCACGAAGAATGGTAAAGTAACCAATGCCTATCCAGAAAAGTCAAGTTCAAGTCCACTGTCTTCTGAGGGTGATATAAAGAAATTAACTTCTTATTCCACCCCTAAATCTACTGCCATTTGAGAAACCTTAAAGATCATTACCAATAGTGAGTTCTGCAATGATAGCATCTTACTAGAGTTGCCACGAATTTTGAACCAGTTCTTCAAATAATGAATGTCTTTTGTTTTCTTTCTAGAGTACCGCTTGCAAAACCAACATGGCACATTGTGTCTTTGAATGAATAATTGCATTCACATCTATTTGTTTACTGTCCACTTAAGCCACATCATTCAAATTGTTGAAGTGTTCTGTTATTTAGTTTGCAGTTTGTTGTCTACCTTTTTTGAAAAAGCCATGTGGTTGATGCCCGAAAGCTTGGGAACTTTGAATTCTATTTTACACTAATAAATTCGGATTACTAGTATAATTTTACTATTTTAAGTATGTTATTCATTCATTTAATTAATTAGTTTGTAATCTGATTCTCAGCAATGGGAATCAGTGTAGATATAATTTTTTTACTAATAGTATCAGTAGTGGGATCAATATCATAAAAAAAAAAAAGACAGAAGAAGACAATTCAGTTGAGTTAATTATGGTATTTTATAGAGTATCAATAGTGTAGAGAGACATTTTTAGCATTTTAAGAAAACTTACCATTCTTGGGTAAAAGATTTGACCATGTTGACTCAATGAAGAGCATCTTAATAGTGTCTGTTATGAATTTGGTTTGCTTCATGTTCAGCAAATAGCATTATGAGTTGATTTTCATTCTCAAAGATTCTGATGTTCACAAAAGCACCTAAAATTTACGTCAGTGTTTAAAAGAGACCAGAAGTTATCATGGAATCTTTTTAAATCAAGATGTCAAGTATATGTTTCCATGGGCCATTATTGGAATCATACACTGAGATGCCATTGAATTGAAAGAGATAGCTGCCTAGTAACATGTTGGACCACCTCTTGTCCTAATGACAGCTGCCACACAACGAGGCATAGACTCCATGAGCTTATGAAAATGTTCTGTAGGCAGGGTTTTCCAAGGTGGGCCCAGCTTGAAAAAAAACACTGTTTTTTTTGGGGGGGGGGGCGAGGCTGAGTCTGGTTGAAAAAACCCAACTGGGTTTTTTCAAAATTAGATTATATTTTTGCCTCTACAATATTCCAAATTTAATCACACCCAATATAATATTTTCTTTTACAATTAGTTTTACATTTAGTTTGACTAACCAACTTTGTGCTTTACCTGCTGAGAGACAGATTAAATTTAGGAGTGAGACCGAGACTGTTGCTGTTCGTTTCGCGCACTGGGGCCTGGTGAGGGCAGGGGCTTTTTTCATAAACAACCATTAGTAATTAATTCTTCCATCTGTAGGATCTAACCGCTAGCTGTTTCTTTGCTAGCTCTCATAAAACGTGAAAAATCTACCTTCTGAGCTTTTCGCTAAATATGTTACTGAAAGAAATTTCATCTGATAACGCCTGGGGTTTTTTGTTTGCAAATTTTCAGCAATTGTAACATTTATTTTTTAATAGCATTAAACTTATTATTGCTAAATTTGCAGTCTTTACCACTTTCATAAATATTCTGTGTTGATATTACCAATTCACTCGAACATAACATTTAAGAGTGGACCCAGACTTAAAGGCAACTATTGTTGTTTGTTTCGTTAGTAAGATTTAGTTTTTCCTTTTCCATGCGCCGTTTTATCCTTTATTGTCAACCTTGCACTGGGTTTTTAAAATTTCCTCTCTTCCATTAAAATTTTGTCACATTAATTTTTAATTGCTCCTTTTTATGCACCCCTCTCCCCTTTTGCAGTGGATTTTTTTGTGATTTGATGAATCTGTGGCAAATGAAAAATGTTGAAAAAAACCCACTAAAGTGAATTTGCTGAATTCAGCAAAAAGAGAAGTGAACAAGTGATACATTTAACACAGTAAAAAGAAGAAGAAAATAACAATAGTGGGCTTCCCTGTGATTCATTAGACTTTTGGGGAATATTTACAAAAATTTTGAAACCTTTTTTATAACAAAAAAGACACAGATCATGGACTATATGTGTCTTTTTGTTGGGTGCAAAACTGTTGGGTGCAGGACAAACTGGCAATTTTTTTAACTATTACACACAAATATGTACATAACATAATTTTTGTACACACTCACCACATCTTAAATATTTTTATACATCACTTAGTTTAAAAAAAAATATGAACTGATATGATAAATAGGAATTTCCAATACTGTTTCAAATAAATTCCAGCTATGCAAAATTAGAAATAAAAAAAAAAAAAGATACATATCACTAAGCTGTTCTCTGAGATTCAGAGGTTAGCTCCACAAAGAAATACAAACTACCAGGTAAATTTTTAACTGATTATTTACTTACTGTTGCCGTATCAAACTTCTCCATTTACAGCGATCTTGACACACAACTCTGGCTTCACTAACATCCATCACACGACATACACAAGACCTTAAAAGCTAGAAAAACCCCTAAAAGCCCAATAAAACCAAAAAAAAACAACAAAAAAAAACAAACAATAAAACCCAAAGAAACAATAAAACCCGAAAAAACCCAAGTGGACTGGATTTTTTCCAAACCCTATCATTAGCTATTGTCAACAATGCCTCCTCCAAGCTATACATAATTTAATCAGGTTTGTAGCTGATGGGACAGGTGGCTGAACAGCCTGTTCGATAGTATCCCAAATATGTTCAATGGGGTTTACATATGGGCTTCTGGGTAGCCACTGGCAAGTTTCAAATTCACTGCAATGCTCTTGTAACCGTGCAGTAGCCAGGTGGAAGCTGTGGGATGGGCAATTATCTCCCTGGAGTATGTCATTGCCACTGGGATGCATGCTGGGCATGAGTAGGTGTAAGTGGCGAGCTAGGATGTCTGCATATTTGGGGGAACTCAAAGTCGTCTGTACATGTATCAATGATACCAAAGCATTCCGGCTGAAGACTCTTTCTTCTAGACTTCTTTTTTTCTGTAGGAAGTGTGATGAGGCTGAATCTTAAGGAGCAATGCAAAATAATTTATTAGGTTCTGGGATCTGTTGTAATTTTATCTATATTCATTTTTATACACTAGTGTAAATTGTATAAGGCTGTGCAAATAAAAAGTGGTAAAGAAAAGTTACAACAAGCGAGTTTTCATTTTTGTTAAAAGTGTATTAGAAATGGATTTTTAAAGAGCTACAAAATGATCCTATAGAATTAAGACTTCAAATCTGAGTCAGATTCAATTTTTATGAAATAATCTTATAGACTAAAGATGTTTAGATTGAATTTGAGTCAAATCAAAGATGTTTTGATTGAATTTGAGACCAAAGACATTTAGATTGAATCTGAGTCAGATTCAGTCAAAGACTAAATTGATTTTATTCATTAATTACATAATTCTATGTTCAGTAAATATAATGAAAAATTAGACTATTAAACATTTCTGTTCAGCATGTAATTCCTACATTCAGGAATATTAGGCTGAAGGTTAATTGTAAATCATATCGACAGCACATGGTGCAAATTGTTCACAACATTTTGTGTTGATGTAGGATGAATGACTTCCCAGCTGTGGGGAAACCCTTTGCAATAAGCTAACAATATCACTATTACGTTGACAATGCAGGTGAACGATACCAACAAAATGTTTCTGGAGCACATTAGGCTTAGGCATTTAGATTTGATGTCAGTGTTTCATATTTTGTAAATTGATTGTCATCTACTTCGCCCCCTTTGTTCTCTTTTAAGAAACTTTCATCTTGACATCATTCAATGGTTTTTTTTAATTCATAATTTCAATATTCCTTCCTAATTTTTTAAACTTCGTTTTTTACCACTTGCTACTCATTTTCTTAATTTCGATTGACATGACTTGCATCATAGAATTTAGGCTTTCAAAACAATGAAAAAAAAAATTTTTTTTTTTCGAATTTTCCTGGTCTCAACTCTAATAAAAGCTTTTAAGTTAAATATTCTGTATTATTCTGTAAAATTCATAATTTCAATATTCCTTCCTAATTTTTTAAACTTCGTTTTTTACCACTTGCTACTCATTTTCTTAATTTGTATTGACATAACTTGCATCTTAGAATTTAGGCTTTCAAAACAACAACAAAAATATATATATATTTTTGAATTTTCCTGGTCTCAACTCTAATAAAAGCTTTTAAGTTAAAATATTCTGTATTATTCTGTAAAATTCATAATTTCGATATTCCTTCCTAATTTTTTAAACTTCGTTTTTTACCACTTGCTACTCATTTTCTTAATTTGGATTGACATAACTTGCATCTTAGAATTTAGGCTTTCAAAACAACAACAACAAAAAAATATATATTTTTTTTGAATTTTCCTGGTCTCAACTCTAATAAAAGCTTTTAAGTTAAATATTCTGTAACTCAAGCAATTTTCTCAAAGAACCACTTTGTAATGGTTGAAATCTTGTGATCAAATTGAAATTTTTAAGCAACTATTACAGGGATTGCTTAAGTACCAGCAATATAAAATCTGAAAGAAATTCTACCAGTACAGGTGAAGACATTTGACCAAATGTGCATGCTACATTAAACTTTCGGCACTTGCTTGGAAATCACACAGTGAGACTTGATTGCAATTGTACAAAAAGATGGATGATAAGTTGAAATAATTTTAAATTAAATATGTAATGCCACTTTTAAATTCGTTCATTTTTTAAACCATTATCTGTTTTGAAGTCTTAAATATTTCGAGGCTCATCACTATCCACGAGTAGGAAATCTTGTGTTGAACAGAAATGTTTAATAGTGCAATTTTTCACTCTAATATTTATTCAATCAAAGATATTTGGGTTTAATCTGAGTCAGATTCAATGTTGTCCATCTCTGAACAGCATGATGTGCTTTAAGTTCCTGGCTGAATAACATTGCTAGAACTGTTAAAGAACTTGGTAACTGTTTGTTATCGAGCATGTTCCCTCATCTCAACCAATATAAGGTGTTTGTGTGGGGCTTTTTATTGCATTGCTTGAAAATCTTTTCTCCAATCCACATTCAGAGTTGGCATCCTGCTGAAAATCAATGCTATCATCAATCATCTTTAAAAACACCTTCTGTACATGAGGAATTATCAGCAAGTTCACAGGTGCAGGCTCATGCTGCCCAGTAGAATGTTTTTTGTCTCCTGCTCCACCAGGTGCTCAGTGTTGAAAGCTCCTCTTCCTGATGTCATCTGGCTGGAAGTCCTCAACGCCTTTGCCAACAAGCCACCTTCCAAGTGCCACCAATTCAGGAACAATAATATGATTCTGCAGCTAACATCATCATTGACTGCTTTTCTGGAACTTAATGTCACCCAGCCTACACCAGATGGTGCCACTAGGCTGGTTTGCTATAGTCATTGCAGTGAGCTATGAAGGGCTCAGTGTACGATCAGTCTGTAGTTGGTAGTGACAGACACGACATGGTTTCTAGAGGATGTTGGAGTTTTTCCAATGAAAGTGTTTGAAAAGGGTTCACTAATGTTACGGCGACTGGACGGTAACTTTTAGTTCAGTATTTTAATAGTTTTAATTAAATTTCAGAAGTTATTGTGTAGGAGTAATGTATTGTAAAATTTATCAATTCAGAGTTTTGAGTGTGTGTGGCCCAAATGATCGTATGAAATTGAGGTTTTATACCATGTAAATAGAAAGTTATAACTATTAATTGCTTTGTAAATAAAATGTAATATAGTAAACTATGTACAAAAAATTTACCATTTTATTGATAATTTTTTTCAATAAAGTACTACTATCGATAGTAGAGGTTAAAGTATTAGAGTTATGTCCATGTTTGTTGTCATTCTTCAATACGTGCTACAGAAATGTTGGTTTAATGTGAGATAGGACAGAATGTAATTGAAGTAAGTTATTTCTATGAAATATCTCACATGGTTATGGAATATACTTATCACATTTTTTCAATTTCAGCACACACACACACACACACACACACACACACACACACACACACACACGTGTGTGTGTGTGTGTGAAGTAACAATGATACCCCATTCTACTTCCTGCCATCTTTTTAAACTGCATTTTGTATCTACTTTTTCGATGTGCCATGTGAGAAATATTCACAAGCAGTGCTAATAAAAGGAGTAAATAAAAGGCATTGTGGTGATTCCTGGGAGATATAATATTAAAAATTGAGGTTTATAGGTTTTACTAAGAAAGATTTAATTCTTAGAATTTAGTTTTCTAATTTTGGGGATGAAGAATTGGTGTTCAATACCCAAAACCAAGGAAAAATTCAATTTGTGCAAATAAGTTGTACAAATTGAATCTTTCCTTGATAAAACCAGTAAACACTAATTTAAAAAATATGCTGGAAATTTTCACAAATGAAAATGCTTTCCACATTTTGTTAGCACTCTGTTGGTCTTTAAAATCGGCCATCGTCATTCTGTGTCAAGTGATCCAATATTTTAACACTTTTGAGCCTTACTCTCTGGGATTGTTTTCAAATTTGGCTCACTTAATGTGCTCACAGAGAGGGTAAAAAATTAAAATTTTTAGATTTTCATCTGCAGTAGTTTTTAAGTTACAGCCCTCTAAAATCTCGGAAAAAAAAATGCAACTTTCCACTGACATGCAATTACAAAATAAATGATGACTCAAGCTGGAAATGAAATAGAAGGTTGGGGTAAAAAACATTTTGTAGTTTATTTTATAAGCTTTCATGTGATATGTAACACGACTAGTTTTAGATAATTTCAAATTTCAAAGTCATGCCATAAAATTTTTTATCTTGATTTTCCCAAAAAATCTAATTTTTTATTTAAAAAAAAATTCAGACTTAAACTTATATATTTTAGCAACATTTGTGGAAAGTTTCATCATGGGATCATGTTTTTCTCAATTTTATAAAAAAACATTACACAAAGGGGAAATCATCTGGATGTGAAAGGGAAATTGTAACTTTAATTCAGAATTTTGAATTCGTTTGGACGAGAATCTCTATTTTTTTTTTTTTTTTTTTTTTTTTTAGTTCAGAACAATGCTATTATACTAGTGTCATGGCGAAAATTTTAGCCTCTAGTGAATTTCGGAAAGACCTGATCAATCTTTCTGTTGGTTTCTCAGGGATTAATTAATGCAAAAAAATTTTCCCATGACATACGTTAGAAGAAAAATTCCTGGTTGAAAGGCAGGAGAATTCGTGCGCAAAATTTGCTTGTCTTAATCACAACCTGGGAAACAAAATTTCATGTTAAAAGAAAAAAAAAAAGAGGAAGAGAATAATATTTGATTTAACTGACTTTGGGGTTTTGGAAATAATTATTTTATCTGTTCTTTTATCGCGATAGGAAAAGGCGAGTAGGTGTGCAGCTCAGAGAATCAAAATTAATTTTACTTTCACATCACGGAATGAGAAAAAAAAACGTTTCTGGAAAAGAAAAGAAGAGAGTTGTGAGAAAAGGAAATCTTCTTTCAGATCGGCCATTTTAAGGGTTCGGTCTTAGAAGTCGATCAGAAAAATGTTGCATTAAAGCTCTTAGGGGTTGGCGCTGTTCTATTTTTGGAGACAAGGTCGCAGCTGTACATGGGAAGTTGCTTGGCTTACGTGTGAAGGTCAGAGGTCACTCGAGGCGTGGGAGAGAAATTCCGTTGTGGGAGGAACTGCTGTTACTAGGGAAAATTTCAGCCAATCAAGGGTCAGCATTTTTCCAACACCCCAGAGTTTTTTTTGCACTTTGAGAGGCTTGTCTCAGGCACTCTGTCTTTTGTCTTCGCTCTTGCTGGCCGGCAGAAAGAGGGGACGGCCGAGTTTTCTCCTCGCCTTTTGGTGGGGGAGAGGACCCACAGAAGAAAACGAGTTTTTTTTTTTTGACTGCTTTTGCTGACCACCAGTCCACCACAATGGGACACTCTGGATCTGGGCTGCCTATTGAAGGTTTGACAATGTAGAACGCGGATAAAGCGGCATTCCGCCGGCCGGAAACTTCGCCCTGGATAAAAATAGCGGAGAGACGGGAGGCTAAGACGATGTCGCTCGTGGAGAGAACTTAGCCGAGGAAGGCAAGACATGCCTCCTCCCTTATTGATATCCAAAAAAAAAAAAAAAAAAAACTATCGACAGCTTCTCCATTCTGTTGCTGCTTCCAAAGGGGAGGCTTGCTTCAAAGGCCGGAGGAAAGAAGCCAAAAAAAGGGTCCATCTCCAAAGTTTCGAAAATGGTTACCTCGGCTATTAACCATTTAAGGAAGGGAAACAGGGAGGCTTTTCCCTGTAGGCCATCGAGAAGCACATTGCTTCTAATCACTAGGAGAATGTGCGAGGCCCTCACCTCACCTCTCATCAAAAGGTACCTCAAGCCTGCTGATTCCAGCGATGCCCTTGTTCAGAAAAAAAAATGAGAAAAGAAAGAAATATCACCGAGACTGTGGGTGTGCCAGGACTAAAAAAAAAAAAAAAAAAAACAACAAACATAAATAAAAAAAAGGGAGGGGGATGCCAGCTCAAAGGTAATGTTTTTAGTTCATATCTTTTATTATTGATACCTAAAAATCCCACGCAGGGTACCTAAACTTCGAGCTGAGCATAAGAAACAAAAAAAAAAAAAGAGCAAGTTTTTTTTTTTGCCTCTGATTATGGCTGTGTTGTCGTTCAGTTTTCAAAATTAAAATTTATTAGTTCCTCAGGTATGAGTTCAGAAAGAAGAAAGGAAAAAAAGAAAGGGGAGTTGAAAATGCTTTCATTTATGGTTTTTTTTTTTTTTGTGTGTGTGTTGTCATGTCTGGTATTTTAGCAACTCCCTAGGCCAGTAAATTTTAATGTATCGGAAAAATTTGGTTTAATGTTTGAGCACAGTGAATTTTGTTGCATCGATTGTAGTTTAGTTGGGCATGTGATAATTGAAAAGCAGTGTTATTGGGATTCCGTGTGTGATAAAATAATTGTAAACATTTCTCTCTAGCCTTTTACAGCGTTGAGTTTTTTTTTCTGAGTGAAGATAAATTATGGGATGATTTATATTGGGATTTTGGGAGCATATGTATAGTGTGATGAAATTGGAAACCTAAAGTGCTGTTTACATTCTTGGAGTGTTGAGTGTCGAAATTAAGATGGTAGGTGTGTTATTTGAGGACCAGTATTTTACATGCTCCAGATGAGTGTTAATCTCCCATTGGAAAGGGGTGATCTTAGGGCAAGCCTGGAACTTGTCCTAGGGCAGAGGGCTCTGAGTAGGGAATTTTCACCAGGATGCGATATGTGCAAAATAGAAGTTGAGGTATTTGGGTTCTCAAGTTTAGTATTTCACAAAAAGAATGAACATCATGGGTTGAGAAGACACACTTTTGCTCACCAGTTCCAGTATTAATTGTTCTTTTCTTTTCTTTGGCCTAAATTTTCTTGTTTTTACTAAAAAAAGTTAAGAGTCTAAATGTAATTTTAATTTTCAATAAGGTGAAAATATTTAGTGGGTTATGTAAATGATCAGTGTTGTTATCTGCAGTGCGACCTGCGCATTGCCATGGTGCAGAAGAATTTCCTTGCTAGTGATTTTTCCTGGGATATATGTGGATAGATAAGTGATTTTTCCTGGGATATATGTGGATAGAGATAAGTGATTTTTCCTGGGATATATGTGGATAGAGATAAGTTATTTTTTCCTGGGATATAGTTGTGTTAGTTCTGGGCCGGATGTGCCTGGAGTATTTAGGGTTGAAGTACGACAGGCTCTTGCAGGCGTGGTTGATCAAGGTGGGATCATGCATTGGTTCGAAAAGGGGGAGCCCTGAAGACATGGTTTTTGGGGGAAAACTTGTCTTCAACCCCCCCAGTAGTTTCGCTGCTCACGGAGATATGTACTGCCAGCGAGGGTCGGTCGGGCGTTGCTTCAATAAATGTGGCGAGATCATGTTAGAGGAAATTCTGTGCCTGATGATGATGATGTGTCGCACTTGAGGATTTTTTCCTTTCCCTTTGCCTAGGCTGAAATTGGATTCACGACCCAATTTCACGCCTTCAGCCTGACTGGTATTTTCGTCCTGTGATGGTTCTCAAAAACCCAGGGTAGTGTCTGAACTGAGAGTATTTGCCTCACCGCTACCTCAGTAATTCACTGCAGGTGTTAAATTTAAGTTTTGTTTTGGTGATTTAAAGTATCTAAATTAATTTGTTTATGATATGCTGTAGTGCTAGGGATGTAAATTCTAAATTCTGGTTGTTGGTGTTAGTGAACATGATATTTAGTTAATTGGTATTTTGAGCTTTTGTTTACAGTATAGAGTTATTAAGTCTCTTGAGCTATTATTTGAAGTGCAGAGTGAGGTGATTTTTATGAGCAAGCTAGTGCAAGAAGATTGTTTGAATTTCTGAATTATGTTGATGATGTTATGAAGAGTGATAATTTTTAAGTTAGTGAGGTTTCCTTATAAGTGAAGTAGGTTCATTCAGGGTAGTTCTATAGGTTATGTAATGTTAATTAATGCTTGTGCTCAGTGTAAATTCTGTTTTGAGGATAATTTACTTGGTTTGATTACTTTCACATAGTAGATTTGGCTAAAGTATAATTTGGGGCTCTTATTATAACTGTAAATTTAATTAAAGTCTTTGAAGCTGGTCTGGGAGATTGCAGAGTTTGCTAAGGTTGTTAAGGTGCTGTAAATTTAAATCAATAAGTGTAAAATTGTAAATTTGTCATTGAGCTAATTAGGTGAGGGAGAAGAGAGTACGTTTCAAAAAGAACAGAACATTGTCCACCTTGTGGAATTAAAAATAAAAAAGAATACAGTTTTTTTTTTTTTTTTTGTGTAAACCATGTGAATCGTAGTATAATTTTGGATGCATAAAGTCAATGCCTGGTGTTCAAACCAACTGTGTTGAAATATGTCAAGTTATGCTGTTCATAAGGCCAGTGGCCAAATAGTAAAAAAAGAAGGATTGAGATTTTGTTTTTATACTGCTGTGTGTAAGCAAACTAGAAAAGAAAGGAAATGTCATCTGATTGTCCACTAAATTACCTTGTTAAGTTTTTAAAGAAAAAAATAAATATAGGCAGTAGCCTTTCAAAAAAAATTCAAAATTAGTGCAGTGTGAAAAATTTTGTGTGCTGTTGTCTTCCATGACTTGAGCCCATGTACCCACCTTAGCTTGACTAAGGCTATCAATCCGAATCCTGGTATTATAAGGTATTTCATAACTGCAATTTTTGTCCTATCCTTTTAAATTGACTTTCACCACCTCCACAAGTTGTTATTGAATGAGTACATTTTATCCTATGACTTATAGTGACACATTTTCATATACATGCAACAATATTCACTTATTTTTGCACTTTCAGATGACTCAACTCTGCGTGAACACAAACAACACAAACTTTTCAATAACTTCTTGTGGAATGTAAATTCTTAGATGCATTTTTGTTTAGGATGTTCATGGCCTTCTAATACTTAGAAAATATTTTTGTTTCGAAATGCATCTACCCATCTCCCAAAGTTAAATTTTAGTCAAAATTCAAAATTTCCCTTCAAGTTTAATTTTGGCTATTTATTACTAGCATGCTAAAATTTATTAAATAAGTTAACTCGGGGAGTGGGGATTGGCTGGGGCTGAGGTAGGTAGCTTAGAAAATTGTCAGAAATCCGTAAAATAAAAGCTGATTTGTTGAAATTTATAACTAATTGTGCCTTTCTGTAAGTTAGCATTGTCGCAATCCCTTTTTCCATATTGACAACTTAAGCATTATCCCTTGCAAGGTAATTTTGATTTTTGGTTGCTTCCTTGCAAAAGTAGTAAGTGTGGCCAGTAGGACATCTGGGTTCTACCAGGGTCAGGATTTGGCAGACAGGCATTTTGATTTTATCTTTGAAGTCCCATGGGTATGTGAAGGATGGAGCTGGACCTTCAGGGTGCAGAAACTTCCGTCACCTCAGTTGTCTTGTTTTTAGCCAAAACTATACCAAGGCACCATTGATTAAATTCCATTCACATGTTTTGTATCCTTTCACTTCTGCTAGTGTAAGCTTCTGCTTCAAATCTACTTCTCACAAAGAAAACTTGTATGATTGCTCACTCTTTAAAAAACCTTTGTCGATATCTCTTTATCTGACACAGCAAAGAAACTGTGGAACACTTCTGGATGCCTGGTATTGGTTTTGCAACCAGAAATCACTGTTTAAACGGTCTCTTCTTCGTTTTTTGTTTGTTATAAAAAAAAAAAAAGAAAAAAAGTCACCTCATGGAGTCAATGTTGGCCTTACTCCATGTAAACAGCTCTGCGATGGCGTCATAATTTGCTCTTCATAGAGTCATCGGAGACTTGCAATCTGTTGCAGGTTGTTTCACGATTCCGCCCCAGACCATCATATACTCTTTTACCATGGGCGAAATGCTACTCAGTTTGATTCCAAACTCACTTTCATTATGGCATGTTTGAGAAGTTTTTCTATTTTTAAACTTTGCAGTAGAACCATCAGAGAAGTTGTAAATTTTTTTCAAATCTGGTACCAGCTTAGTGAAGTCTGCGCAGTACACATTCACTCTAGAAATGCCAAGGCACAGCTGTGTGCTCGCTGTTGAATCTCCACCCTACAAGCAGGAAACTATGCAGGTTTCAACATGAAATACTCAGACCTGCAGCTTGGTGCTGACTCAGTGTCTTGATTGTACAGATATGACTACATTGTGCTTAGTCACACAGGAACTATACTAGCATGTCCTAACTTGTCATATTTTGTTGTTTTCCTAAGCTGCTGCATCACCCCATCCCCCAGTTAACTTATTTAATCTATTTTAGTATGCTAGTTTAATAGCACTGTTCTGAACTAAAAAGAATTAGTGTCCAAAGAATTCGGAATTTGCGTGCACCACCTACTGGTCATCCATGTAACATCTCTCAGAAAACTTGAAGATATAATCGCCCTGGAGCGGGAATTGAACCCGCATCTTCCGATTTCCATTTGAGTATGCTAACTGTTACACAACTCAGGACAGTGAAGTTCCAAGCAACTGAGACTAAGCAAACTTAGCTTAGGAGTCTGCACATCCTCAGATTTTCGCTAGTTGAAGCATCCTTCCTTCCTCATAGCATTTTGACCCATCTCCCATTCAGAAACAGATGTAGGTCAGAATTCACCAGTACAGCAGATAAATCAATGAAGGAAGAAATATTCCTCGTATATGAGCCGAATTTGAAAAAAATCCAGGAGGGTAAGGCATTTTCATTGGATCACTTGAAATGGAATGACCCATCATGAATATTTTTTTATGAATTAAATAATATCTCTGTTGTATGATTGCATTTATTCCAATTCAATTATTTTTACCACAAATATGTATTTTGGTAAAAAACCTGTGTTTTAATGTGAGTCTTTCATAAATCTATCTTGGAACATTTAGGTTTCTATTGATGGTTTTAAATTTAGTAACAATCAGCAATTTAAATAATAAATAATCACAATATTACCAACTAGTGTCTCATATCTAAAAGGGAGTTGAAAATGTGAAGAATGTTAAAAAGTGCATATTGGCATTATGAATGGAATACAGGATTACACCTTACAATACAAAATTTTGAAGATGACAATGTTTTTTTTTTTTTTTGTGTAAATATGACAAAAATGGTAAGTCAGATAATATCCAAAAACTTGAAAATTTCATCGTCGTGGAGCAGGAATAGAATCCACATCCCCCAGGTAACGCCCAGGTATTCTAACCACGGCACCACCCTGAATGACCAAGTCTCAAGTTTCCGATTAATTTTAATATAACCATCCCAGGATTTGCTAGTCGAAGCAACCGGCATTCATGTTTAGCGAATCTGGAGGTTAAGAATCGTATCCCGTGATTGCCTGGAGGAGCAGATAAATCATGAATGGAATACGGGATTACACCATACAATACAAATTTTGAAGACAACAATCCATTTTTTGGTGTAAATATGACATGGATGGTAAGTCAGATAATATCCAAAAACTTGAAAATTTCATCATCCTGGATGAGAATTGAACCCCGTCTCCCAGATAATGCCCAGGTATGCTAACCACTACACCACCCAGAATGACCAAGTCTCAATTTTCAAGTTTTTGGATGTTATCTGACTTATGATCCTTGTCATATTTACACCAAAAAATGGATTGTCATCTTCAAAATTTGTATTGGCATTATGTTCCAAGATAGATTTATGAGTGCATTTATACTGTATTTACTTTTTAAATTATTCTCTTTGTACAGTTTGTGCATATGTAAAGTTGTGGAACTTTATTTGAATGTACCTCTGTTTTGTTTTGTTTTGCTCTCAGGCCAGGGGTTTATTGCATCAATTCAGATTATTTCCTAGCATTCCATGTACATTGTCCAAACTTTGTGAGCTGTGTGGGCCTGGAATGTGGGACAGTGGTTATGTGCCTGTCATCAAATGTACTGGTAATCACTGGGATAATTCCTGCCCATATGGTGGATTGGATCCTTCAACGAAGGTCATTTAAGCATTAGTGATAATGTCTTTCTAAATAATAAATCTGTGTGGAGCACTGGGCACAGGCAAGGTAACATTGTGCCATTAAAAAACTTGATTTTCTGCATTTCAATCATCATCCTCAAAATGTTGTGTGTGCCAATTGAATATTCAGAGTGCTGTAAAACTTTTTAAAAAACACTGTTCTTAAATTGTTATGTAAGATTTATGTGTGAAAGTGATTTTACTTCTGCTGTATGTTAACAGTATGTAATTTATTGCAAGTATTAGATTTTCTTTCATTTGAAAAGTTTCCTTTATGCATTTTGTAATGATGTAGTTGCAGATTATCTGCAACGTTTTTATGCAGTGAAACTATGTTGTTATATATATATATTTTTATTTAATTTTAAATGACCACTTTATGTGTAGTTCTGTTTCTGTACTTATTTGTATGCATAATTTGTTCCAGTCATTTATGGTGTTGAATCTGGTGTGGATGAATTTATGTTATGGATCTGTCTATATTGTGCTAGTGATTAATCCACATTATTACCTTTTCAGTTGTAGTAACTGAGGTGCAAGGTTGTTCTTTGAGGTAATACATTTGATTATTAAGAAAACAAATTGTGTTAAAGAGTACTTCCTAGTTTTTCTGCTTGCTTCAGTTAATCATTTGTAAATTTTGGGTGCCATTTAAATCAGCAGTTGCATTCAGTTAGGTGTTGGGCCTAAAACTATTTAGTACTTCTTATATTGTATATACAAACATATATATTTCATTTTTCTGTGAGGTAACAAGTATAGTATATCATTGCTTGAGACACAAAAGAAAATATATGTATTATAATTGTCTCGACTGAAACAAAATCTGTTAATAATTTGTACACAGTTCTAATTGTTTCCCGTCCTTGGCTACTGTCAAACAGGCAAAAAAGAAAATCATTGAAACTGGAAGACAAGCTTTTGAACTGTTCAATCAGCATTTAGAAGATATAGTTCAAACTACATACTAGATAAGAATTAGTATTATTAGCATTTCATTTAACTTTTTTGGTACATAATTAAACAAATTTGACACCCCCCCCCCTCTCTCTCTCTCTCACTCTCACTAACTCATTCACTCATTCAACAGTTTATTAGATACATTTACTTAATAGTATGTTGCATTATCCTTGGCCTGCAGTAACAGCCCAAATTAATTGGGGCATGCAACATACAGATGATAGAAATGTTGTGCAGGGATGTTGTACCATGCGGTAAGGATCATTCTATGTAATTGCTGCAAATAGGATAGCCGCATAGACTATTTTGCCTTATTTCATGGATGCTTGATGGGGTTAAAATCCAAGGACTGTGCAGGCAACTGAAGCTAAGGAAAACCCATTGGCATGTTTCTAGAACCATCCAGGGGCAATGTGAGCCTTGTGAGTAGGAGGTGCATTATCCTGCTGGATGTGTACATCTGCTCAAGGATAAGCCTCAACAATTAATTTTGTTGACAACGATGTTCAGATATTCCATGGCATTCAGATGCCCTTCAATGGACATCAGGGGGCCTAATATGTACCAAGAAAACATTCTGCTGACTAGCCATTAGTACTGCTGCTACTAGTCAGTACTGATGACACCTCACAGGGTGGCACTGTGGTCTCATGTTACTTGTTCCATATTTGGATCATGCTATCCACATGACCAGAAGGAACCTTGATTTGTCTGTCCAGGTGACCTTTTTCAAGTCCTCAACGATTTGGTGTTGAGGCTCCCATGGCCACTGTGGGTGCACTTTTGTGTTCAACGCTGACAACGTTAGCACTCAAATTTGCTATCTGCTCTATATCCCATTCATGGCATAGTCAGTTATAGGATGCATTTGGATATGGCCTTCAGTATGCCAGTGCTGAATTTTACAGTGATTTTTTAGCTTGTGAACCAACTGTTTGTTTGTACAATTCTCCCCATCCAGTCTGCTTTGACCTCTCTGTTCCACCACCTGTTTTCATCCACAAGATCACCGATTGCTGGAAGCAGGGCGAAGCTTTAGGCGGTGCAGCTACACTAGGCACCAAGCTCAGAGGGAGTGTCGAGCTGAGCATTTTTTTTTTCATGTAAAATGGTAGAGTATATACACTGAAATTCCAAGAGCCATGAGATATATGCATAGTATCGTATAGGACCTCCTCTAGCTTGGTGAAATGCAGCAACTCGACGTGGCATCGATTCCACAAGTGGCCATAAGACTTCTGGAGAGATGTTGATCCATGCCATCTGAATAGCTGCCCATCGTTTCCTTGTATTTTTAGGTGCAGGGTCTTGCATGCAAATGGACCTTTCCACCATGTCTCATAAGTGCTCTATTGGGTTTATGTCAGGTGAACGTGCTGGGCCACCCATCTCTCGGAACTGCCCAAAATGCTCCTTGAACCAATTTTGGACAACTTGGGCCTGATGCCATGGTGCATTGTCAGCCTGGAAAATCCTATCATTGTTGGGCTACATGAAATCCATGAAAAACAACAAAGCAATTACTGGTTAATGATGTGTTTACCAGGACCAGAGGACCCAAACTGTGCCACTTAAAGACACCCCACACATTGTATGGAACCACCACCAGCTTGCACAGTGCGTTATTGACAGCTTTGGTCCATGGCCTCATGGGGTCTGCACCAAACCTGAACCCTACCATCAGCTCGTAACAACTGGTAGGGTGACTCATCAGACCACGTCACATGTTGCCAGTCTTCCAGGGTCCAATTACCGTGTTCACGAGCCCAGGTGAGGTGCTGTGTCCGATGTTGTGGTGTTAACAAAGCCACTCTGCTGGGTCTTCTGCTCTCATACCCCATGGACACTAAATTACGCTGTACTGACCTGATAGATATGTCTGTGGTACCTCTTGAATCAAATGTGGATGTTTTTTGAGCCAGAGTCACTTGTCTGTTTCCTGGTCAGACGCCGCTGGCCACAGTCATTTAGCACCTATGGTCAGCCACTGCGCTCGCTGTCCTCGATGCAGTGACCCACTTCAGGTGCTGAATGGCTGTGACCATGCTGTCCATGGTAGGTGGTAATGCCTTCCCTGAGGTATTCTCAGTACACACGTGACACCCTGGATCGCGGAGTGTTGAATGTTCGCACAACTTCGGAAATTGAATGTCCCATCCGTCTGGCTCCCACTACCATGCCTCGTTCAAACTCCGATAATTCACGTCGGCTTGCCATAATCCTACTGGTGGTTGCTCAATCTGACTCACGAGATTACACCTTGCAACTGATAAGAACCGTGGCATGCGTCGAAGCCTTTATACGACGGCAGCTCCAGTTAAAAATTTGCATACTCCTACTCCATGACTTTTGGCACTTCAGTGTACAAAAATGTGAAAAAACATCCTGTGAGTATAGTAATTCGAGACAAGCACCAGGACAATCTAAATCACCACAATAGAGAATTGTTTCAATTGAACTCAAAAAGGAGTTGTTTTTGATATTGAACTTGGGATTAAAATGAATCAAAACAAAAAAATCCTTAACATAGGTGTAGTATCAGTTGTTTGCAAGCATATAGGAAGACCATGATGATTCCAAATAGTGTAGTTTGTGGCACTGAAAAATAAGAAACAGGCAGGCACCTTGATAGGATAGCAAAAAGAAAAGAAAAAAAAAATGAAGCTGTAGGATTGGACACTAAAGAGTTAAGGTGGGCGAACTTGTAAGCTCCTGTTGTGGCTTGGACAGCGGCATTACGTGCAAAAATTAGAGTGGCAGTTTTGTGCATGTGTGTGCATAATTTGCTTCTGCTAAATCTTGGGATCTATGTGCACGGCTATGAATTTATATGGTATATCTTTCATATGTGGCTGGAAAACCATATTATTCAGCACACACACACACAAAATTAAAAAAAGATCTTCTGGGGGATGTCAACAAATACTGTCACACTGGGTGCCATGAATGCTAAAGCCGGCCCTGTCTGGAAGGTTTTTGAGTGTCACATCATTCACCATAAACCCTTGTTATGATTTTGCGTGAAAAGACCAGGAAGCCAGCTGTTTGGGATATGCTCAAACTGGCACATCTGGCACCAACTACAACATCACATTCAAAGTCACTCAGAGCACTATCGTCTTACTCATTCTAACCCTCAATTGAAAGCTAATTGATGCTTGGTGAGCTGATCTGCCTGATTTATGAGTTCATATGACACCACAGCACTCATATGACACATATTTATGTGTTGGATTGAGCCATTTGTATGATAAAGGCAGATGTACTGAATCCCACATATGTATATAGCAGATCTATATATGAATTATAGACATTTTTAGTGGTGTTTTTGAATGATCTTTAGCAATGTATAAAAAATGTGAATTTTTTTTTTTTTTTTTTTTTTTGTTATTTATAAAGTTTTCTAGTTGTCTATGGGAGCCAAATAGTAATTATGAGTGAGTATACATTATTTTAATCCTTCTTTATACCAGAATAGATCATACCAAACTTTTGCTGCCAAGATTTTATTGCAATGCAAGCTTCATGATCTCACCAAAGCCTGCAAATATGATGGTATTTTTTTTATATCTATCTACACTTTTTAGATTTGTTCAGCAAGCATACATGTATCTAATCCCGATCTCGTCACACTGATTTGCTATTTTTTGGGGAGGGAAGGGGCTCTTCCTGTTTCTGTTATTGCCTTCAATGTATTCATCACTGTGAGCAGTGAATGAAAGGAAGATAGTAAATATGGCCCTATTAAATAAGGCGTGGTACAAAGTGTTTTGACCAGGTTCCCCAAATAGATTTTTCTTCATACTGTTTAGTCCCAGTAGCATTCAGCTTTTGTTATGGCTCTTTACACCTTAGTGTGGAAGTGGTTCTTCACATGTGCTATAGGTTCTGGGACAGTGTCATGTGATGTGGTTGCCATCCTCATTGGCCTCTGCATATTTAATAGAGAGCCTTGTTCTTATACCTAACAGCGAGCAGGCAGGGTTGTATGTCACTTCCACAGATATTTCCTGCAGATCAGTGTGTAGGTGCATTTTCTGTTTTGAGTACCTGTAGTGCTGTATCCACAGCAACTAGATGGGTTTATGCTGTGCTGCTAAATACACTATATTATCAAAAGTATTCGGATGCCGCAATGTTTTAGGAGAAATGGTTTTCCTATCACATTTAGTAGCTAGTAAGTCCACCTTTTGCTTGTATGACAGAGGTGACAGGTCGAGGCATACTATCAACCAATTTCCTGTAGGTCTCGACAGGAATGGCTCATCATTCCTCCTGCAAAGCTGCTATTAGAGTGGAGAGCAGAGACGGTTGTTGTGGTTGATTTTTTATCAGCCCCTCTAGTTCATCCCAGAGGTATTCTGTGTGATTAAGATCAGGACTCTGAGCAGGTCAGTCTGACAATTCTATCTCATTTTCAAGAAACCAGTTCTGCATGTGCTGTGCAGTGTGGCAGGGAGCTCGATCGTATTGGAAGAGTCATTTCCATAATACTGCCACATTGTTGGTAGGGCAGAATTATCCAAAATGTCAAGGTACACTTCAAAGTTCATGTGTTTTTTTTTTTTTTTTTTTGGTGTAATAACCAACAGGCCAAGTCCCATCCATGAAAAACAACTTCATACCATGATGGAGCATCCACCGAACTTAACAGTTGGAAGAACACAGTCCGACGAAAATAGTTTGCTGGGCTGTCACCCAAATCCAAACACGCCCATCAGATTGAAAAGCATGACTCCAAAGAACAGATACTGCCACATTATTGGTAGGGCAGGGCATTTGAGGTACATTTCAAAGTTCATGATTTGTGGTATAATAACCAACGGGCCAAATCCCATCCACGAAAAACAACTCCATACCATGATGGAGCCTCCACCGAACTTAACAGTTGGAAGAACACAGTCCGACGAAAATAGTTTGCTGGGCTGTCACCAAATC
Source organism: Macrothele yani (assembly GCA_039090855.1). Taxonomy (NCBI): domain Eukaryota; kingdom Metazoa; phylum Arthropoda; class Arachnida; order Araneae; family Macrothelidae; genus Macrothele; species Macrothele yani. Next base: position 26,410,086 of record CM076993.1, read on the forward strand.
CAAACATGCCCATCAGATTGAAAAGCATGATGGGCATGTTTGAAAAGCATGACTCCAAATAACAGATACTGCCACATTATTGGTAGGGCAGGTAATTGAGGTACATTTCAAAGTTCACGATTTGTGGTATAATAACCAACTGGCCAAGTCTCATCCACGAAAAACAACTCCATACCATGATGGAGCCTCCACCAAACTTATCAGTTGGAAGAAAACAGTCCGACGAAAATTGTTCACTGGGCTGTCACCAAATCCGAACACGCCTATGAGATTGGAAGAGTGAAAAGTGTGAGTTATCACACCAAAGAACAGCTTTCCAGTGGCATACTGTCCAGGAACGACGGGAAACGCACCACTCCAAATGGTGCTTTGCATTCGCTGTAGTGATGTGTAGCTTGTGTGCCACTGCTCTACCATAATAACCCACACTGTGCAACTCTCGGCAGATAGTTATGGTACTAACCGAGCCATTACAAGCATTTCCTACTTCAGCAGCGATGGAAACGGCAAAGGAAGAACAAGATTTCTTAACATTTCTTACCATGGCTCTTCTGTCATGTTTTGTCAATCCGTGCCGCTTTTCTGAACTTTTTTGCTGTAGTTGCACCGTCCTGCTTCCACCTTTTCACGACATTACTTACAGTCGATTTTAGTATGTTTAGTTTAGCTGCAATGCTGCGTATGGAAACATTACTCACTCGACATCCTATGACCACACAATGCTGGAACTAGGAAAGTTTATGTCCATGCGGCATATTCTCTTCAAAGTTACTGATAATATGACAGAACATCTCAGCTTTATATACATACCTTCTCACTTACATCACACCTTCCTGCGCAGCCGTTCTTTGAACTTCTGCAAATATATGGTAGTGTCCAAATACTTTTGATAATATAGTTTATGTACTTATATTCAGTAGATCCCAATTAATTATGCTGCCGATTAATCGGAGCAGCCATTTCTTTGGAATAATTCTTGAAGAACATCCTAAATTAGCTCTTTGGGATAAAGCTTCACATAAGTGGGGCAGCCGCTTAATTGAGCCAAAATGTTCTAGCCATGATGTGTCCCAATTGACTAGAATTTACTGTGCAATCAGATAACTTTTAACAATGGCTCCAATGGCAGTTTCTGTTAATTTATATAATCAAAATAATATATTTTCATGGTTTGCATTAAATTTTTCTTTTTATCCTTCTTGACAGAGGGACACATGATTGAAATGTTCATGCATTTATATATTAGATGCATTTCTTCTATTTATGTTATTAATATTATTATTATGCTTTTTATTTTCAAAGCTATTTATATGTGATTTTTTGTGATAGTCATATCTCATGTGATTAAATTATGTATGTAAACAATGGAGTGGATATACTATGGATATACTGGATATACCATCACCACTCAATTCAATGTATTGTGAGTTATCACAAAAAAAAAAATAAAAAAAAATGTGTGGTTCTGCTATTGCTTGGCTATTTGACAATAGAAATGAATACATGTTGTGTCTCGAATTTTTACTTGACTAATATTTGTATTTAAGAAAGATAACTTGAACTGAGTGGTGATGTAATATGCAATACATTTTACTGGAAAATTTCACAGTCTTGGTACTCATATTCATTGTTTTGTTTTTCCTGGTATGCTATTGTGGTGCAGTTTCCTGTTTATACCTGCCCCTTTTGTGTTCAAATTGATAGCAGTGCTCATCAGTATGAAATTTAACACCAAATGCAGCTGAGCCACATCATCATGCTGCAATGCATTTGAATCTACATTATGTTATTAGGAGATGCAAAACACCTTGAACTTTTCAGAAAGGCAGTGTTTCTCATATCAGCTTTGCCACAACCATTAAGCTGTCATGATGGTGCAGTGGTCTAAGCATTGGCTTTGGGCTATTCATCTGAGATAAGTGTAGGTTCAAAACCTAGTCAGGCATGGATATTGTGCTTGTTTTACAGCATTGGCTCTCTCTCTCCTGGAACTAGTGGCCCTGAATTAGTGACAGGCGACTGCTTTTAGCCCATTGAGTAACTCACGGTGGTCATTAAGCATAAAAAAAAAAAAAATTCTTTATTACCATGACTATGATGGCATGTAATAATTTACTACTAATTTTTCTTAGAGTTGCAATGAAATGGTATCTCATTTTTTTTTCTTATTTTTAGAGGTTTAATGACCACTGTGAGCAACTCAATGGGCTATAAACAGTCGCCTGTCCCTAATTTAGGGCCACTAGTTCCAGGGGAGAGAGAGAGAGAGAACCAATGCTGTAAAACAAGCACAACATCCATGCCTCACTAGGTTTTGAACCCATACTCATCTCAGATGAATAGTCCAAAGCCAATGCTTAAACCACTGCGCCACCATGATGGCGGCTTAATGGTTGTAGCAAAGCTGATCGTAGTCATGGTAATAAAGAAAAGTTCGTAATAAATTATTACATACCATCATAGTCATGGTAATAAAGAAAACATACTTTTTTCTAATGGATGTGTACCTGTCCTAGGAACTATTACTATTCTTCAGCCCCATGTTACTAAATTACATAAAAATGCTCCCCCTCTCTCTACCCCTGTATGTACATGTGTATATATTTGGTTCATTCAAATGAAAGTGGCAATGAACATGGTAACCTACATGGATAAGCTGAAACTGGAAACAATCACCATGAGCATTTAGGCAAACATCCCAACTTGACACTAGTGACCATATGGTATGATCAAAGAATGAAGATGGCTGCTGGATAAACGAATCCATGTCTACCTGTTTGACCTTGCCGTCACTTGTAAAGCAGCGTCCTTTCAAGTGATTCTTTAGGGAGCCTCACACATGGTAATTTGCAAAGTGACATATCCGAACTGTAGGCAGATGTGGCAGGACATCTCATCACAGTTTGGCAAGTTCAGCATGTGTAACATTAGAGGTATGCGGCATTGCGTTATCGTGGAAGAGAACCACACTTTGCATTTAACTTTCTAGGCTGTTTTGACTTGAACACTTCCTGTGGGTTTTCAAGCATTGTGCCGTGTCATTCCTTATTCACTGTTGCAATGTGTGGAAGCCAGTTCAGCAGTATTTGACTGTGGTGATAAAAAGGTACAATGAGCATCACTTTACCGGTGCTGACGATGCTGTGTGATTTGCGATGAGGGGACGATGACGGTGCTTCTGCTGCAAGCTCATGCAACGGGTGGCTACTTCAGAGTGATGACACCATGTTTCATCACCGGCTACAATTATGTCAAGGAACTTTTCACCCTCCTCCTTGTACCACAGGAAGTTCTCCAAGGACAGGCCCATTTGTTCAGCCATGTGTTCTGTTGACAACAATTTAGGAGCCCACACCTCACTCACCTTGCTGTACACTAGGTGCCTATGGACTGTTGTGTGCACAGTTCCTGTGCTTAGTTCCAACACAGCACACAGCTGTTGCATGGTTATTTGCCTATTCTCCTTAATGTGAGCATCAACTGCTGCGATATTTTGTTCTGTGATTTTCGTGTTTGCTTGTCCTTGCCTTGCAACATTTGCAGTCAACACGCATCCCTTTCAAACCATGTCTGCCTATCAAAACACGGTACGGTTTGACGCGCATTCCTCATCATATATGGCCTGTATCTGCTGATAAATGTCCATAGAAGTTGTGCCCTCCATCGCTAAAATTTGAATCACTGCCCTCTGTGTACATTTGGATGAATCCATAGTTCACAGCAGTGCGAAATTTTCTACAACTGCACTTACGATACTTTCAAACAGTTCATCACAAAGACGCTTTAACGTCTGTAAGATTTCTGTTATACACGTTATAAGTGGGTACAGTCTGCGGTGGTGCATTAAATTATTCAATTCAGATATTTAGTTAAAAAGTCCTAAAAATGTAAGACAGAAAACTTACAGACGTTAAAGCATCTTTGTTACGAACCTTGTAGTCATCTAATGGTATGTGAACTTTATGATAGAATCACATGAGATATATTGATTTTCAAACAGAATGACTGCCACAGAAAGAAGGCTGCATATTAAACAATCATATTCAACTACTTCTCCCTTCCACGTGCCCTTTTTCACTATGTTGCCATTGCCACTTTCATTTGAATGATCTTAATATAACAAGCTCTGCTCAACAGCTAGCTAGCACTTTGCAAATACACCTTTCCGCATTGTGAGGCCTAAGTCTGCATGCCACTATGAACTCAACTAACAACATTCTCATCATCCCGAGCATGCATGAGTACAAAATAATTTTCAAAACAGGGAGTTTATACTCCTTAAGCTAGGGGTGACATCACCAAAACTCACAGTATGATATCCAATATGAAACATTAGTAGAAATAGAGCTGCTCTGCCATCTATAACATTTACTAATAAACAATTCGAGTAAATCCAAATCCACTACCCCACCCCCCTTTTTTGTTAAAAAAGGAAGAAATGGGCGTTGACTTATAAGCCAAAAAACGCAGTGTTTTCTCTTTCATAAAGTTAATCAGTTGCCTTGGTGTTTGCTCAACAGAGATTTTCAAAAATTTCAAAAAAGATACTAACAAATTTTCTAGATTGATTTCTGTTCTGGTTGTCTTTTATATCCAATAGGGCATTATGTAATTGATTCCTATATTTTGTATGTGCTGCTTAAACCCCAAAGTTGTTCTGTTTCTGTTTATTTGAATGCCAGCTGATTATGGATCAGTGCAGGGTCTATGATTTATGTCTCTGTTGCCACTATTGTCCACTTACCACTGTTTTCATTGATTGACTCTCTTAGAATGTGCATTGTGATGTGCCATCAATTGTTCATAATTTCCTTTCTGTTAGTCCCAGTATTATGCTGCTTATATTATGTAATAATTCTCTGTTTTATTTGATGACCGTTATTTTGCATCATGTTTTGTGGAGTTGGCCAGTTTTCTATGTGTGTGTGAAACATATTTTTATGCCATTTTATTTCTGTTATACATTGTTTCTCGTTTGTCCTTGTGTTCTCGAATTAAATTATGTTTTAATTTGAAGAGCTTTTCATTATTCTTCATATCTTCTGAGTTTTTTTTATTTTCAAGTTAAAACAGAATTTAATTATTTTAATCTGTCTGTGAGTAAGTGTTTTTGATTACTGTTCTTGCGTTCTTTGGCCATTTTTGCCACTAAACCAAATCCAGTAATTTATTTTTATAGATTTAGTTTCATGTCAGAAAGTTATCAGATGCACCTATGATGAGGCTGTGTTTTAACTGTTATAGTCCTGCAAAAATAAGTTGGAATGGTATTTGTCATGTGTTGACAATTAACTCATGTTTACTGTACTGCATTGCATTGAGTTGTAATGTGCATGCAAGTGACGTAACTTACATGAAGATGGTCACATGCCTCATAAACATTGTTAGTTGTGCTATTGTAATTTAGTAAAATGTTCTGCTTCACTTATTTTGTTACTTAAATTAAAAGAAAAACTGTCTCTACAGAATTATTAACACAGAAATCAGGCATCTCTGAATTGCCTGTATGTACTGTTCATGATGTAATGTCAGTCACATCAGAAAACTTGAAAATTACATTGCTCTGGAGTGGGAATTGAACTGGCATCTCCCAATTTCTGTTCAAGCATGTTATCCATTACTCCAGCCAGGGCAATGAAATCCCAAGTATAAGAATCAGAACATTATCAGGTTTTTCTGACAGTCAAAAGAAATCTGCTTCCTTGTAGTGTAGTTAAGTTACATGGTTTGACCTTGAATCTCTTCTTGTAAAGATTTCCCTAAAGTTCCCATCACTAAAATTCACCATCAATGAAGAATCACAGCAAGGCATTGACTTTTTGGATGCCCCCTGGCAAGGCAAGGGAATCATCTCAACAGATCTGTCTACAGAAAACCCTCTGCAATAGCAAACATAATCCCATTTTCATCCCACTCCCCAACTGCTCACAAATTTGTAGCCTTTAAAACTTATGTCAATCGTGCCAGGATTGTCTGCAACACGGAATCTTCCTTTAATGAAGAAATTGACACCATAAAGAAAATTGCCGAAGCCCATCAGTTCCCACCTTCTACCATTCAAAAATTATGGAACACTTTAACAATTTTAATGCAGGAACTTGACAGTAAATATATACAACGTTATATTCATTTAAAGATACGAGGCATCACGTTGGTTGTGCACGCGGTATCCTGGTAGGAAGAAGGCGTTACTTGAAGAACTGGTTCCAAATTCGTGGCAACTCGAGTGAGACACCATCATTGCAAGTATCGCTGTTGGTAATGATCTCCAAGGTTTCTCGAGTGGCTGTACATTTAGGGGTAGAGTAGGTAGCTAATTTCTTTATATCATCCCACATAGTAGGAGTAGGGAATTGAATTTGACTTCTCTGGATAGTGCCGTTGCTACTTTACTGTATTTTGTGTCTCTTTTATGTTCTTTGACTCTGATTCCAAACAAACAATTGGTCTTTCTAATGTAGTATCGTTTAGAGCCGTCCGGATACTGTAGGGGGATCGCATAAACATCTGTTTCGCAGGAGAGAGGTGGTTTTTCACTATTTCTCTTTAGCATAGTATATAAAGACGCAGGAGACCTTATGCTGATGCCGTGGTTTATCTTCTTGAGGGCATTCTTGTTTCTTCAAGTAATGCCTTCTCCCTACCAGGATACCGCGTGCACAACCAACGTGATGCCTCGTATCTTTAAATGAATATAACGTCATATTTATTTATTGTCAAGTTCCTGTGTTCAAATTGTTAAAGCATTCTATTATTCAGTTTGTAGTTTCTGCTCTAACTTCCTTGAAAAAGCCATCTGGTTGAGGTGCAAAAGCTTGGAAACGCTTATGTGCCTATTTCCTACACCAATAAATCAGATCACTAGTATAGTATTACTATTTCCTACATAATTGGTGTACTGTTTCTCATTAGCAATTTGTTTTATGACAATTCCGAGGGGAAACTTATGGTTTGTGGCAATTTCTTGGATGGTTGCATATTTTTTTTTTGTAATAAGTGGGGCTCATTGCAAATGACATTGGCATGGTGAATGAGTGATTTTAGAGCTGCAAGCTTATAGGAAAGAGCAGTATTAGAGTAAAATGGGTTGATGTTTGTTTGTAGTAGTGGGTTTTCTGTAGACTGATGTATGGAGTTTGTTGTTGATTCTAGTTATTTGTACATCCAAGAAATTATTACAGTTATTGTTTTCAGGATTGAAAGTGAAATTAATAGTGGGGGAATTTTCTAGAGATAGAAGAGGTGAAATTGTGCAAGTCTTTTAAGTCATGAAGCCATATTATAAAGATATCATCCACATAAGGAATCCAAAGTTTGGATTGGAAGGGGTAGAGTTTTACAATGCTATTTTCAATGTTTTACATAAATATTTATGCAAGAACAGGGGAAAGAGGTGATCTATGGGTACTGCTTGGAATTGGCAGTAAAGCTGTTGTAAGTTAAACAATTATTTTCTTGTAAGTTGTGAAGGTAACCATAGAGGTCTTCAATGAGTACTCTGGGTAAGTCCAGGTTTTCCATCAAGTTTTTTTATGAGCATCATAAATGCTTCAAAGACGGGGACAGAAGGGAAAAGGGAAACAACATCAAGGGTAGTAAAATGTCTTGGTTTTCGATGGAGGAGGGGAGTTTTTGTAAAAATTCATGTTATGTGAAATGACCTTTCTACTGATGTCTTGAAATAATTAATTTACAGGGGGTTTTTTGGGGGGGGAGGGAGGGAAGAGAAGCTGATATTAAAATAAAACTCACTGTTCATTGAATTAGAGTTCTTTGAGGATTTAGGTTTAACATGTAATTACCTTATTCATAACATTGCAGAAAATTATTTATGAAAGTAAAATGGGACTAAGCTTGACATTATTTATTTAGATATGACGGGTCTTTTTTTGCAGGTAAAATCACAATTTCTTTGTGGCTTTATAGATGCAATAAAATGCAAAAGATGTAATTTATTCTATAACAGATTTTTACTTACCTAAATAGTTCTTCTGCTCATGAAGTGAAAATTTAGCAATCATCAAGCAATCCTGTAAAATTTTGTAAATGAAGTAAAATTACTGTATTTTTTGTAATACAGGATGCACCCTTATTTTTTGAGACAATTTTACAGAAAAAATAAAATGGCATTTTAAAGATTTTTAAGAAATGCCACTGAATCCATCAGCCAATAGCATACATGCAATACAGGATTTGTCCACGATGTCATACCTTCATGAAGCCAATGGCCTTCGTCCTTGGTTCAGATGGCCATCCTTGCCATATGACTGAAGTGTTAAAGTAAGATGGCCTTGGTCGATGTCTTATTTTATTGTCATTCTGTGGCATACTGACAGTTTCTCAGAACAGGGATTTTTTTTTCAATCTAAAGCTTGCCAAGAACTGTTTGAAATAAAAAATATCATTAAAGAAGTGAATAGCCTTGGTAAACAACAAGGAACTGAGATTGGTGGACATGGTGTTATCTTTCATCATAAACTCCAAATAAAAGTATGTTCCCCCATAATACGATATAACACACTAATGTGTTTTTTACTCCGTTAATAGGCGTAAAATTACAAAAGTTTAGCAAGCTTTCACTGCCAACGGACAGCTTCTTCAGGCTTCTGAATATAAACACTTAACAGAAACAGACAAAGAATAAATGCAAATGTAAAATTTAAAATCATTATAGCTTAGCATGAGACTCGTATTACGCCTCGTGCTCATCGATTGACCAGCGAGCTCTTAATGTTTAATACCTTGTGCCAGATAGGTGAAATTTCAGTAGTTATGTCTGTGATACATACATCACTGCCTGATATAATCTCGATTGATTCTCTCACTGCTGTTGACCTAGGACCGCTGTAGGGCGCAAGTCTTCTTATATCCTTCCAGATCGGTTGAGCATCCTTAAAATTCATGTCTTGTGCTAACGCGGTAGTCAGTTTTCTATTTTTTTATATCCCATTTGCGCTCTGCCTCTCTGATGTGGAAAGACCTCTTTGTCATTCCGATATACCACCTTGTGGATGCGTCCGGGTATGTTAATGGGATGCCGTATACCCCGGCTTGGGTGGACAGTGGTTGCCGGTCACGATCAGCGGTGAGAATGGTCCCGATCGTCCTCGGGGATCTTAGACCTACATCCACCTTCAGCTTACGCAGAGTATTCTTGAGTTGGTAAGAAAATCCCGGGATATATGGTATGGAACCAACAAAACTTGCTCTTTCCGTAGGTGACCTTTGAGCTCGCCCTGTTCCTTTCAAAGATGCTTTATGGATTATCCTTTCGATATGCTCCATGTTGTAACCAGCTGCAGTGGCAAACTCTCTTAGGTTGCGGATTTCTGCTAGCAGATCCTCTTTATCTGAAGAGAGATCATAAGCTCTCTTCGCTCAGGCTGTAAACATGGCGTACTTGTGCGAGCTGGGTGCTGACTGTACTTCAAATTTATGATGACACAACTGTGAATGGATAAGGTTTTTGCTTTTGTCCATGAAAGTTCAGTGCAAGCCAAAGAATTTGCAGAGTAATAATGCCCCCCTCCCAAGTTTGCTAGTGGATGCTGTGAACATTTGTTGTAATGTTTCACACTGAGATGCAGTTTTTTCTCTTCCTTTACTATCACTTTGCTTTTTTTAAAAGAATTATTATAATCCTTTTATGTCCATTTCAGATCACTATGTAAAACAAATGAGGTATGTGCTTGAACATAATTAACTCACGAATGCACAGGTATGCACACGTCATTAACAATGGTAAGCATAAATGTTTAGTATATACAGGCATTCACGGTACAATTAAAACTAGAAAAAGTTCAGAAGAATATGGGTTTCTGTACCACCATGTACCTAAAATAAAGTGATAACATTTTAAACTTATTTAGCAGTCTTTGTAGCAGCATACATATGTATACATTCTTGAGAATATTAATGACCTTTGGTATACAAGGTCCGATCAAAAAGTTCCAAGACTAGTCCGATATACAACAAAGTACTTACATTGCTTAAGTCCGGCTATGATCTCCCTCAAAGTAGTCTCCTTGGGCAGCGATACACAGCTGCCAGCATTTTTGCCACTGTTGGAACGCTCCCCAGAAGTCCTGTTCGCGAATCATATCAAGCACCTTCTGCGATTCATGCTAGATCTCATCCACAGTTTCAAAACGGCGACCCTTGAGCTTCAGCTTCATCTTCAAGAACAGAAAAAAGTCGCAGCGGGCCAAATCCAGTGAGTAAGGTGGGTGAGGAAGGAAGGGTAGTCATGCAGTTGCAGCTGCAAAACTGGCATGTTACTAACGCTCTGTGAGCTGCTGCATTGTTGTGTGATGGAGCAGGAAATCGTCCCTGCGCCACATTTCAGATCGTTTGTGGCGAATGTCATCCCTGCATGTTCAAAATCAACGTTAGAATTTCTTGCACTGTTCCATATGACACATTGACGATGGTAGCAATGTCTTGAATGGTTCTCCGACGATCCTCATGCACCAGTTCCCTAATTTTGTCCACATTTGCAGGGTTTTGCTTGTGGACGGTCGCCCTGACCTCTCGTCGTCTTCTTCCAGTGCCATTCTGCCATTCTTGAAGCACGAGTGCCGCTCAAAACACCTCGGACGACTCATTGTTTCATTGCCACAAGCCTGCCACAACATTTCATGCGTCTCTGTTCCCTATTTGCCGAGTTTGGCGCAGAATTCGAAGTTCGCTCGCTGCTCTAGTTTGCATTCCATACCGAAATCGCAGCTGTGTTCTGCACGTGGTCACCAAATATCGTGTAGCACAGCTCCCGATGTTCGCAGAATGACGCCACTCAGCACAATGACTCGTGTAGATCACTGCCCTTGACAGCTGCTCGCCCATCTGCGTACTGCCATCTGTTGGCGTGCTACGTACCTAGTCTCCGAACTTTTTAATTGCACTACGTATAAGACACAAGGGGATTTTGACACAATGTTTTTGCAAAAAGATGTGTTTTATATTCCAAAAATACAGTAACACTGATGATGATGATACAGTCATCCATTGTGGAAATATGTTAAAATAGTTATGCACATATGTGTTTCATTATGTTCATCAGCATCAAGATGCACTCATTATGTTATCAATCACTCAAAAATCAGGTAAAAATTTTAAACTTCAGAAGCTGTGCAATTAAATATTGTTCTTTAATATCAATTAAAGCAGAAAACACTGTTTAAAACATAATTCGAGAGATTTTAAATGACTGACACTGAAATTGTGGGATTTCATTTTATAATACATTTGATCATGCTCACCATTTGTAAAATTATATGTAGTTTCAATTTATGTATTTGGGTCTGATACTTATTATTACTTTTTAAGTTGCCTAAATTTTTCCTCTATTTTCCATTTGGGAAACTGGTCACAACACCTTAAATATACAGGGTGTCCCAGCTAAAAGTAGCATGGTATGGAACTGTGAAGAATGAAAGAATAAAACAGCATATAATGTTGTTGCTGTTCATATATTGCAAGGAATGTCAACACTATGGTTACAACAGTCTTGTCATGTCGTCACAATAAGTGCTGAAAATGTTCGCTCTCCTGGTTACTTCACAAAATGGTTACCTTGAGCATATTGTGGGAGACATCATGTAACTCATCTGCCATGATGCTGTTGATAACTTTTATGACATTGGTCTTCAATACATCTAGCACGTGTGGATTAGTTTCATACACTTTGCCTTTAAGGTTCCCCCACAAATAAAAGTAACACGTACTGAGGTCAGGCGAATGAGGGAGACCCCCTCCACCCCCTTTGTACACCGTTCACTCAGCACTGCATACCGAATGCACTTGATGCAAAGATGCTTTTGCACTATGTGATGTGGCCTCATCTTGTTGATAATATGCATACAGTTTCTCCTCTTCTGTCAGCTGCTCAACGAACATTTTGAATTTATCGTTTATGTACGGCTCTTGAGTTATTGGTGTTGGTGAAGAATATGGGTACAATGATTCTGCGTGCACACTAAACCCCAGTCTTTTCATCATACAGTAGAGTTTGGAACATTTCTCTGGGATTCACGGAGGACTAGTGTGGTGTGTTGTGGCTATTCACATAACCGAAGAGGTGGAACCAAGTCTCGTTCGATGTGAAATGCTGCAGGTGAAGATCCATAAGACCTTGTGCAATTTCATTGTATATCCACTGACAGCATCCCAGTCATTTAGCAAATCTCATCTACAAAACCTATAAAACAAACATTCACATCAATTACAAACATTTACATTAGCGTATACATTAAATACACCAGCGAAAACAATGTTTCCATTAATCTACGGGCGCTGTGCTACTTTTAGCTGGGACACCCTGTGTTATCTATCATGTACTTGTGGACGTCCATATGAAAAGGGCCCAGTCTGCTGGTATGGAGTTATTGATATATTCAAGTTCCTTATAAAATGACGAAAGTAACGTAATTTACTGAATCCTTTTATTCCAATAATTAAAAATGTTATTGCATTTTGAATTTCTTTTTGAAAATGGTAGTTTCGAGAAAATCAACCCTAAAAGTTCAATGAACTTGAATTAATTTGATGAAGGAAAGCTTTTTTGTGCAAAGTTACGTAGATTTGATTTTAATCTACAGCCAAAGGCTGCAGAAACAAGAAAATGATAAAAAAGACAAATTTCTGCCATGAAAGTTAAAAAACTCAATATTTCAGAATCTGAGATCGACAAACTAGGTCCTTTTTTTTATGGACATCCACAATTTATTTAATTGTTCTTGCAAAAATCTTCATTTTAATGCTCTAGATTAGTATATACCACTATTAAAATTCTGCTGCAAATTGCTTTGATACCATTGTTCACAGTTCTGCATTAACTGATAACTATATGTAAATAGCAGTAAGATAATTATTTTTCCTTAAACTGTAGTACATGACATAATTCAAAATTGTTCTCTTATGACTGAACAACACTTTGTGCTTATTCATGTTAGTGTAAAAAAAAATCAGAACTTGAATCTTGTAAAAATAATGTCCTATTACTTATGTTTCTACAAAATGTAGCTTTGCATTCTGGTAATTAAACTTATGGCTGCTTCTTACTATTTTTAGTTCTTCAGGAATAACTGTTCAAAGCTCGTACATTTTTTTTTCTTTTTCACTTGACTCTGTTTTACAAAAGCATAAATGAAAGTACAATTTGTCCTCCTAAAATTTGCAAGTTCTTTTCTTTTATTAAATAGATCCTGCTGAAAAAATATAAACTTTGGACAGCTTCTTGTGTTAAACTTCTCATGTTTTAATGTACTGTGTTAAACCATTATGCACTCCTTTTGTTTTATATTGTTGTAGGCTATTTTGTTTCTGATTTGGTGTTTGGAATTGTGGATCTCATTACACAGTATTTTATTGAATTAAATTACTTGTTATTATTAATTGCAAATTTTTTCACACTTTTGTTTCAAATGTTATCTTTTGGTTTTTAAAGTATTTCGCTGTTTCTGTTAAGTTCACTTTTATTTATATTTATTTTGTAATGTACTTGAAAGTTTTGTTGTATGATATATGGGAATGATGTGTAACTAAAAGAGGTGAGGTGTTAATAACAGTATTTAACCATTGTAGCTCTATGTTATTGTTACATTTAGCTGTTAGAATTTGCTCAGCAGATTTTTTGGTGACTTTTGGTGAAGAAAGATGCATTGAAATCAATTCCTATGTTATACGTTTATAAATTGTGTTTTGTTTAACTGTTATGAAATATTCTTGCTCGTGAATGTAGCTACTCATAAGATGAAAGTCATGTGTTTTAATTGCACATCATTTATCTGAACTGCAACTTTGTTTGATTATAAACTACTTTAATTAGCAAAATGTGCCTGAGAATGGTATATCTAGTGTATTCTTATAACTAAAGTACAAACTCTAGGAAAAACATATGTTTGATTAGAAAAAATGGTTTGATTTTTGGCAGTGTGATACCGTGACAGCTATATGGCTGCATGCTTCATTTCGTAATTGATGCTGTATATCTGTACACCTTTCCCCCATTTTTTTCAGTTTAACACTTCCCTGAGTTTTTTGGGGCACACAAATAAGAATATTACCATAATAACTTAAGTATGAGCTGTGAAAATTTGGCTATTTGTAAAATCAAAACATGTGATAGCATGAGGCATGCGAAGTTCTTACGTGAAAATAAAACGTCAGTAAAATTTTTTAAATGAAACATTTATCGTAAAAATGAAGATGCAGGATGAAATTTATGCTGATAACTTAAAACAATTGGCTTTTATGATTATTAAATATTTTAACACTCAAGAACTAAGTTATTTTCCCCCGTCTGACCTGCTTCATGTAATTGAGTCTTCCTCATAGACAAGGTTCAAGTCAAATAAAATAGACCATTGTGATTATGTATTTCGTGTAATAGGTTTTTAAAAAAATTTTTTTTTGGCTTATGTTTCACTGGTTTGTTGATTGTGAAATGGTGGACAGCTAGTTTTATATTTGAATATTTATATTGTGAAGTGCTTTAGTCTTATATTCATTTTTTTTATGAACCAAAATAAATAAATAAATACAAGACTAAAGCACTTGACAATGTGTATATTGAAATATAAGATTAATCTCTTGTGACTTACAGTGTATTTTAAAATAAAAAACTTAAACAAGTGGAAAAAGGTTTTTTTTTAATGAATTATTTCATATAGTACAGTAGTTATAATTGTTCATTTTCCCTGAAATTAACTTCTGTGTGAGAGGCTAAACCCAGTGAAAGACATGGTATGTGTGGAAAATGGTAATAATTTCGTTAGCTTATCGAGTGTTAGTTTGTTTCTCTGCCATAAATTGCATGATGTTTGGACTCAGTAAATCAATTAGCCAAGAATTTCACTTACAAATCAGTAATTTTAAAAATAAAATTTAAATGTTTCTGGGATAGACCTATCATATTTTCAGTACAGTGCAGAGTACAATGGTTCCAAAACTGGTGTTGGCCAGGAGCTTTGCACCCCCCCCCCCCCCCACACACACACACACCCAAAAGAAATGTTGGGGACATTGCTTTCAAAATTTCCAAGAAAAATGGAAACTGTTTTTCTTTTTTCCTTGAGGAATAGGAAGATGAATCTCAAAACTATTTAATGTTTAATGTTTTAGTTTATATTGGTGAATTAAATAGATTTTTATGCTGTAGATCTCCTGGTAGAGTGAGTGTAGTGCATGGACAAAAAAAAAAAAATCACACATCTAGTCACTATGCATTTTTATTCTGTGATGTATTATGTAACAAAACCATGCCTAATATTCTTCGCTCCTTTCCTGCATCATGATTGGCTCATTTGCATTGATAAATGCCTACACCAAGTTATATCCAGAGGAATATCTCACTTTAGTGATGAAGATGAGGACTCTATGGCTTTGCATAAACTGCATATTCAAAGTTTTATTTCAAGGAAACATCTTTTCAAGAAATTTTGCTTCATCATTTAATATTCAGATGAGATTTTCCAATTTCCAATTGGGCAAACACAGGCATTGTTTCAGTTGGGTCCAGGTTCAAGACCTGGATATGGAAACAACGGTAGTATTTTTTGAATAAAGCTTATGTTCAGAATTGGCTTCCTAGTTTCTTAATTCAATTACTAATCAAAAACAACTATTATGGAAATTTTACTAGGACATTTTTTTATTTAAATTGCAAATTTTCGGAGAAAACTCTTCTCCTTCCTCAGGCTGTCTTTTTGTTGTCACTTATACCGGTCACTATCGCGGTTACGATTAACCTTGAATGTTACGGTTATTTTTCATCAAATCCTGCCAGATGTTAGGCAGGGAAAATCCTTTGCAGTCATTGATGATGGAATTTTGATTTTTCTCAATCTCTATTCCTTCTTTTAGCTTTCTATTTTTTGAAGATTGCTTTCAAAAACAACTATAATGGGAATTTTACTAGGAAATTTTTTTATTTAAATTGCAAATTTTCGGAGAAAAATGCAAGGTGTAGTCTATGAAGTAAAATGCAGCTGTGGACTATCTTACATAGGGGGAAACAGGTCGCAGGCTAGAAATTCGTATAGCAGAGCATAAAGCTGCTATAAAAAATTGCTCCAACAAGACTGGTTTAGATAGGCATGTTAGAGAAACTGGGCACAGCATGCATTGGAATTCCCTTAAAGTCATCAGTTTCCAAAGCAATTTTCAAAAAAAGAAAGCTAAAAGAAGGAATAGAGATTGAGAAAATTCAAAATTCCATCATCAATGACTGCAAAGGATTTTCCCTGCCTAACATCTGGCAGGATTTGATGAAAAATAACCGTAACCTTCAAGGTTAACCGTAACCGCGATAGTGACAGGAATAAGTGACAACAAAAAGATAGCCTGAAGAAGGAGAAGAGTTTTCTCCGAAAATTTGCAATTTAAATAAACAAAATTCCTAGTAAAATTCCCATAATAGTTGTTTTTGATTAGTAAACAGTAGTATGTTTATTCTGGGGCACTCTTTCTAGCCTGTCCCTTTAACCAGTGTCCCTATATTTAGGTTATTGGCTCCATATAGAACCATAGATTGCACATGGGAACCATTAAACCCTGAAACAAAAGAAATGGTGAACAACATCTTTTGCATCCATCAGGGCATCCATCTTGGTATGGAGCAGACATTAAGATCAATGGCCCATGCTAGTAAATCTGATGGTCTGTGTATATGCCATGGGTGGGAACCAGTCTCTAAATTAGAACTCTGAAAAATTTACCTCAGTCAACTTCAAGGATGCAGAAGACTGAAAGTTGTGTGCAGGCAATAATTTAGTAATAATTTACATTCATATTGTACTAATTGTAGATATTTGCTGGAGTTGTGTGTTTGAGGCTATAAAATTCTGTATAAGTCTGTAGTTTCAGTTTCATACACAGAATGTCAATAAAAACAGAAATATCAAGCTTTTGTGTAATCCATTGTAATACTGTGGACACAAGATCATGTTAGCAACCCCTTAACCTACTCAAAACACTCCAATGAAATGTGATGAATATTTCTGCAGGAACACACACTTTCAAAGTGATGAAATTTCTGGTTTCATGTTAATCTCTAGCATACAAAGGCTCCTTTTGTGGTCTTTTGATGATGAGGGAGTTCATAATCTCTCTTTCATTCTGGTCCCTTCCTGTGACTGCCAAGAAACTTCTCCACATCATACCCTCCTGATGGTAGTCTCCTGATGAAGTTCTTAGATCTCTATCTGGCCCATTCGTACACAGAGCAAAATATTAGTCCAGGGTTCACAAGTTTGTAGGATTAATTTCAGACTGCTAATCTCACCATTGTACCATTATTTTTCAAGCCCAGGATCTTCTCCACTGTTGCAGATGTGCAGAAATATCACTCCAATTTATATATCACTGCCTAAACCCTGTACTAATTTCCTGAAGTTCAGGATGCTTGGAATTCATTATATTCGCCTTTTTTTCTGACAGCCTTTACTGCATTTGTACACAAAGTTTTCCACCATGTGTTTCTTTCTCATGAACCTTTGTTTTGGCTAAAAATGTGTCTGGAGCCCTTTGTCTCCATGTCAAAAAGATCATGTCCCTAATTTAATTGCCTGTGATTTTGCTGTGTATTTTTGTAATAATATATTATATTAATAACATAAATATTGTGTTCATTTATTATTAGAACAAAGTATTGAATCAAATAGTTTTGTGTAGTTATGCAAAATCAGCCAACATCAATTATGCCCTCTAGACTTATTTTCTAGTATCTTGATATATACAGGTTAATGCATTTGATGGCTTTCAAATGCCACACACTCATAAGTTGACCTATAGGGGTGTATCAAAATATTAGGAACACTTACTTCTTGTGAAGATCTTTTGAATTAATATATTTGATGGTTTTCTAATGCCCCAAACTCATAGGTTGACCTACAGGGGTTTATCAAAATATTAGAAACACTTGCTGCTTTTGGTGATCTTTTTGTATTAACAAACTGTATAGGCCTACCTCAGGCTTTTAGAACAGTTCTTACGTAATTTAAGCATGCTTTAAAGTGTTTATACTCATTATAACGGTTTAGTGCTTATGTGCATATCTTATCATGTTATTTTTAGAACAGAAACAATTTGACGTGCATAGACTTACACAAGTTATGAGCATATATATATTAATGGAATTTGAGACCATTCTTTGTGTAAAATATATTCTCATTTATGATGTTGGAGGTGCAAGGGGTGTTCTGACCTTTTGTTGTAGATATTCCCACACATTTTCAATGAAATTGAGATCTGCAGATTGAGGTGGCTGCATCCTCATGCTCTGCAAACTGCAACTTGGATGATCATGGGACGATCATTAGGGAACAATGCCTGCAACATTGGTCACAGAATAATGGATTCGTACATTGCAGATGTGACACGACCCTGTAGAATGACCAATGGCCATAAGAAATGCCATGATGTGGCACCCCACTGCTTCAGGTATCCACCTCTGTGCTTTCGGAACCAAACTGTCAGGGTGGTGCGCGTCTGCAGGTTTTCGCCTAACGTACACTGCTCCAGTGGTGGGAAACAATGTGAAGCATTATTTATTAGACCAGATGACACATACCAGACAGTCTTTAGCACTCCAGTTTTTATGTGCTCTGCATCACCTTATACATTTTGTTGCATTGATGTTGGTGATCAAGTTTGTGGATTGCAGCACAGCCATAGATACCGGCACAGGGAGTTCCCGACAAACTGTTATGCCAGAAATGGGATCATTCCGATAGGTGTTCAGTTCTGCTGTTATTTGTGGTGCTGTGTTCTTGTGTTTCCATTCTATAATCCATGCCAGTGTTCTCTTATTCATATCTGGCATCTTTGTATGGTGTCCGGAATTTGCACATTTGGAATGCCCTTTTTGATAGGTAGTCATAATCTTCAATACAGTTCTTTGTGTCACACGTATTACTTCTGCCGTTCTAATTACTGAAGCTCCTGCAAGGCATGCACCAATGGTCATTGACTTTTTTGTAGTCACTGACATCTGGCATTGTTGATAATTACTCCACAACAGCTGTTTTACCTTCAACTGTGACACTGCTGCGGGAGAGCTGACATCAGATCATATGTAGAGGATTTTATGAAGGGAGAGTCTAACCCCAGGTCTTAAACAACCCTTAGAAATAGGAATCTATGCGATTTGGGCTAGAGTGCCCGGTAGGAAAGTGACACAGAAGCAAGGTAGAAAGGGCAAGGAAGACGCCCTTATTTATTACCGGGGGCCAGTACCTGGGGTCAGATGGCCTAACGTGCCCATCCGACCCGTGGCGGATATTTAGTGGGTCGAGCGTTCGTACCTGCCTGGGATCAAACCTGAGGTTCCTCTATGGCAGTCATGAACGTTGACCACTAGGCCATCCACGGCCCGAGAGCTGACATCATCCTGCAGCTCTTTATATACCGCATGTCGCAGGTGACGTCATCCCTATGATTTGCATACAACACATTGCATGTACAATGTGTCACAGTTGGTATTTCAATTATTTTGATAAACCCTTGTTTACCCGAGTATATGCATTCTTGTCATTAGATCTGCTTCATTTATTAAATAAAGCCAAATCGATCATAAGTGCTCTGCATGAACAGACTTGAAAAAAAAAATTGTATTCAATTCCAGTTACGTCACCAAATGTAGCAACTATCGAATATGTTGCATTACCCAGATCGAAATTTAAGTTGAAGTGAAAAATGAATATGGTTTCTGTAACATTTTCATTACCAAGCTATTTAGAATACTTTTTTTATCATGCTATTTAAGCAGAACATAATTTCCTTTTCTGGTTCTAGTGTGTTAACACGCAACACTAAGAGGCCCATGTGTAAACCAAGGACTCTCGAGGTTTATGTCAGTTATTTTAAATGACTGAGCTGTGTTTATTGTCACAACAAACTGATAAATGAAGGAATTTGAATTAAAAGGGCGTGTCTGTAGTAATAGAAGAATGAGTGGGATTGTAATAATGAGAGTAAGAAGCATTTGCATTTAAGTTTGTTAAAGTAAAATTATAGTTTCCTAAATTATGGATATGATGTGTACAAGTTTAAACTGTCATATGTGTATTAGTAATAAAATGCAATTTTTCAATACATAACGTTGTAAGGCTAAAAGGAAAGTACATATTAAGATATCTACACATGGCAATATTTACTTCTAGCTGGGTGTAGTGTGCATTTAAAAAGTAATGAATGATCTGTGCTAATATTATGTATGGGGAAGCATGGTTGATTTCATTTCTTGTTTTTAATATAAAACTTATGGAATTTTAAGTGGCATGTTTTATTTTTCTATGCTATTCTGTAGTGACTGCTACAATACACTTTTACGTCAGTTTTTAACTGCACTAATGGTGACTCTATATCATGATTTTGTTTTCAGAACACTTTACTGGTTTTGTATAATACTCTTCTACTCTACTTTTTGATTTTTTGTGAATTGTGTCATGTTCTCTAATAATGATTTCCATTTTTGCAAGAATATTTTTTAATGTATTTACTGTTGATTTAGTCAATCCAGAACTTTTGTTCACATATGCACAGTTTTGTATATGCCATATTTTCACTGTAACAATGTTCTACAAATTTCTGACTTTGCATGTACAGTATGTGTCTGTCTTTTTCACTGGTCCTATGCTGTGCAAGAAACCTATTTTCTTAGCATGAAAAATTTCATGTTTTAAATTATTATTATTATTATATTATGTAAAAGCAGCATTTATGGGCAAATGGGTTCATACTTATCACCCAGAATGAATTTAATATGAGACATGTAAGCTGATAAACACAATAATCTTCCTTATGAAATACAGAGGGTGAGTCGAAAGTTTTGCAATATTTGGATCACTTTATGTCTTTATACGTACCTATACGACGAAAGCTGATTAGCATTCAAAGTAGAGGCCATCGTGTTGCACCATCTTTTGCCATCTGTCTGCCAGTTCTTCGATTCTGCGGCGGTACCAGTTCATGTCCTTCAAGGTGAAGAACTCCTTTACCCCAGCTGCCACCTCCTCCTCGTTGTTGAAGTGCCGCCCATGAAGGAAGTAGGCCATGGACTGAAACAAGTAATAATCAGATGGGGCAAGGTCAAAACTGCATGCTGGGTGTGACACATCAGTTCGATGCCTTCAAGTTCCCGGAGTTTTGCCCATGTCGTTCGTGCTGTATGAGGCCGAGCATTGTCCTGCTGTAGGAGAGCGTGCTTTCTGTTCACCAGTGCTGGGTAGTTTTCCTCCAAAATGGCATACATCCGCTCCAGCTGTTCGGAGTAGAGGTTCACGTTGATGGTCCGACCGTCTGGAACAAATTCATAATGGATTATCCCCTCAAAATTCCACCAGATGCAGAGCATCACCTTGTGCTCGAAACACCCACATTTGGCAACAGGTTCAGGAAGCTGGCCCCCGAGCTTAACCACTGCCGTTGTGTATTAGGATTGTGGTAATAGACCCACTTTTCATCGCACGTAACAATTCTCTTGATGAAACTTACATTGTACAAGTTTTCTGCACACTTCCAGTCGGCAGTTTGCTTCAGCTGGCGTCAGTTCGTGAGGGACAATGCGGCAGCTCATGTTGACCTTGCCGAGGTCCTGAAGGTGACGAACTTCGGTGCTCTGTTATATGCCCAGCTCGCCTGATAATCTCTGACTGCTGGTTGTTGGATTTGCCTCTATGGCCTGGCACACAGCCTCCAAATCTATTGTTGACAGCCTACCTGACTTTGGCTGATCATTGAGGTTTCTGTCACCTGAGCGAAATTTCTTGAACCATTTGGTTGCAGTGCTGTGGTCCACAGAACCTTTCCCTTTCACATGACAAATGTTTCGTGTTGCTTGAGCAGTGTTATGGCCAAGTTCAAACTCGTAAAGCAGAAGTTCCCTAATTAGCCATCTCTAATTAGCTGTTCATCTTTTAGGCATCCCAACCACAGACAGAACGACGACATGCAATGCTGTTCACAGCAACAACTACTACTTTATATCCCTTTCGATTGACTGCAGTGTGCTCTTGAACTAGTTTAAACACATAACATACCTGCTGCAGCACATGCGTTTATGCAAATATTGCAAAACTTTCAACGCACCCTCTGTAGTACTGTGAAACCCTAGTTATACATTTTTCTAAGGGATGGCCTTAGAAAACATATAAACGAAATTTTAAAATATTAAATGCTATTGTAAAATTTATGATTTAAAGAAGTGTAAGATGTTCTTTAATAATGATTTTTTTAAAGTCAAATTGGCGGCAAAAGAAAAAAAAGTTACTATAATGTATTTTACTGCATTTCTAAATTCATGACGCCCATGAAAATCAAACTTCTTTTTGACCATGTGATCTGTTTAAAAATTCTGATTCTAGATTAAGGTGGATTCACCTAAAAACTGTTCTCTATGATAAAAACTCCTGTATATATTTTCTTCGCAATTAATACATTCCCAAAGATGAAAATCTGCACGTCGATAAAAGTAACGTTAGCATACTTAATATTTTCTAAAACTTAACTATAATTATATTAAGAATTTATAACTTTTCTTTCGGTGGTGTTGAGACCTACAAAAAGATGGCGTCACATGTACATGTGAGTTACTCAATGCAGTCACGTCACTTTTTTTCAATAATTTTGTTACTTTTCGGAATGGAATAGACACGTAAGTTTATCTATGTGATAGTCTGGAATGTTTAAAATGATTTGAGTCACATAGATTTAATTTTCTGACAATAATTTAGCTGAAAATTTTAACAGAACAGTGGATATCGCTGATTTCTAATTCCGAAATAAACCAACAAGCTCTCTCTCTCATATTTTTATCTTAAGTTATTGTCAGAAAATTTAGTCCTACAACTAAGAACCTGAGACCCATGCGTCAGTATGGAACTCATGAATTAACAACTTTTTTTTTCTTTGAATCCTGAGTTCATCCATTTGAAACCAGAATATTGAGAATACATTTAGGATTCTTTCTATTCTACAGCTCCACAAAATAGTGGAGCCGCAAAGTTGTGTCCCAGAAATTTATCAATTTTTAAATAGCGCATATGTGCGGGAGATGAAACGCGAAACCAGTTTTTCATCCAAACTGAAAGTAAACAACATACCCATCTGTGATTGGGATCAAAGTTTAACTTTGGCAGCACCAAGAAGTAACGGACAACACTGTCTCGATTCGCTCAAAGTGGTAACATACTGAGTTACGTTTAAAATAATCGAAGGATGTTAAAATTTGAAATTCAAATTTTAACATATATAAGAAGCATTTAACGTATATTTGCAAAAAGCGTATAGCTGAGTTATGTATTGTAACATATCTGGCAACAGATGAGGACATTTTTAGAACTGGTGAACTGGCAACAGTGAGTTGAGAGCGAGATGTAAATAATGATGGCGGTGTAGATAGATGGTGGCAATCGAGTGTGATTTATGTGGTACTTTATTTAGAAGATTATTAAATTATAAAATGGATTAGGTATGTAAGATGGTAATTATAATTTAAACAAGCAAGTATTAAAAGATCAAATAACTGCAAACCATTATTATGAATAAAGACATGGTGTCATGATAAATTCGAACGATCTACTGTTCTGTTATTCTGAAAATCTTCCAAATGGAGCAATTACATGTTCCTGATAGATTGTCATTTGAAGGTAATATTGCCGATAACTGGAGAAAATGGCTGAAACGTTTTGAATTGTATGAATTTGCCAGTGGTTTGCACACGAAAGATCCAAAAGTAAAAGGTTCAACTTTTTTACATGTTATTGGCAGCAATGGTTTGGATATATATAATACATTACCTTTGAGAATGAAGAAGATAAATTTAAGCTTGAAATACTAAAACAAAAATTTATGGAATATTGCATACCTAAGAAAAATATAACTTATGAAAGACATCTATTCTTTTCATGTGATCAGAATCTAATGGAAACTATTTATCAATATGTTTCTGACTTAAAAACAAAAGCAAAGTTTTGCAAGTTTCAGCAGCTATAGTCTTATTAAAGATAGAATTGCATGTGGTATTCGTGATGATGCCGTTAGGGCTAAATTATTGCATGAAACTGATTGAACTTTAGAAAAGGCTTTAAACATATGCAGATCAGCTGAAATAAGTGCATTGCATCACAAACCTATAAAAAAGGAAGACAAGACAGTTCATAGCTTGAAACTTAAGGAGATCACTGGACATAAGCCTAAACAGTTAAGAAGCATTGACACAAATGCCTACTCAAAAAGTAGATCTCGTGAAGTAAAAAGTTACCCAGCTCTCAAGAAAAGCTGTAGTAAATGTGGGAAAATTCTTGAATTTAAAAAGTGTCCAGCATTTGGGATGATTTGCCACAAATGTAAAGGAATGAATCATTTTGCCAAACACTGTAAATCTAAAGTATCTCATAATGTATTGCAAAATAAACATAAAGGAGAAAAATCTGTACAGTCAGTAAAAAAAGACAGAGAAATAGAATCTGAAATTTATATTGGGGCCATAAGTGGAGAACAGTTTGAAACTGATGAATGGACTGTTGATTTAACTTGTAAGAATCAAGTAATAAAATTTCAATTAGATACAGGTGCCGTGTGCAATGTAATCTCTAAAAGCAAAGTAGAAAGGTTAGGTGTGCCTTTACAACAATCATCTGTAAAAAGACTGGTATCATTCTCTGCTAATAAAATTGATACAGCTGGAAAAGTGCTTTTAAACTGTATGCACAATGGGAAAGTTTACAAATTAGACTTTCAAGTAGTTGACAAAGAGTCACCTTCTATACTAGGACTAGCTTCTTGCAGAGAACTTGGGCTAATAATGAAAGTGTTGGCAGTTAAAGTTAGTTATATTTTAGAACAGTACAGTGATGCCTTCCAAAGTCTTGGATGCCTAAAGGGTGAATATTCAATTCAATTAAAAGAAGATGTACAATTAGTTATACACCCGCCCAGAAAAATACCAATCACAGTTCGTGATAAAGTAAAAAAGGAACTGTAAAGAATGGAAGAGTTAAAGGTTATACAGAAAGTAAGAGAATCAACTGAATGGGTAAGTTCAATGGTTATAGTAATCAAACCACAAAAGATTAGAATATGCTTAGATCCAAGAGATTTAAACAAAACAATAAAAAGAAAACATTACCCAGTGTTCACAGTTAAAGATGTTATATCTAGAATGCTGAAAGCTAAAGTGTTTTTAGTATTGGATGCTAATAATGGATGAAGAAAGTAGCAAATTATGCAAGTTTAACCCACCATTTGGTCGCTATAGATACAAAAGACCCTTTTGGAATTAATTTGGCACTGGAAATTTTTCAAAGGAGATTAAGTCATATGGTAGAAGTCATTGAAGGAGTCAAATGTATAGTTGATGATATACTAGTCTGGGGTGAAACTGTGGAGGAACATGATAGTAGACTGAGAAAAGTACTGAAAAGGGCTTGAGAGAACAACCTAAAGTTTAATAAAGAGAAATGTAAAATTAGAGTTAAAGAAGTCAAGTACATCGGACATGTTTAGAGTGAGAATGGTGTGAAACCAGATCCTACTAAAATAGAAGCCATCGAACAGATGCCAAAGCCAACTAATGAAAAAGCCTTACAAAGATTTCTAGGGATGATAAATTTTCTGGCAAAATTTATACCAGGTTTATCAACTATCAGTGTTTCTTTGAGACAATTGCTAGAAAAGGATGTCATTTGGCACTGGTGTGAAATTCACAGTGAAGCTTTTAATCAACTAAAGGAACTTGTGGTTAAAGCACCTGTTCTGAAATATTTTGATGTTAAAGAAGAAGTCACAATTTCAGTAGATGCTAGTTCAGAAGGGATTAGAAGCTGTTTTATTACAGAAGAACCAACCTTCAAGATCCCTTACGCAGTGTCAAAATCACAAATTGAAAAAGAGCTTCTAGCTATTGTATTTGGCTGCAAAAAATTCCACCAATACATATATGGGAAGAAAATAAATGTAGAAACTGATCACAAACCTCAAGTGTTAATTTCCAGGAAATCATTGTTTAAAGCACCACAGAAACTGCAGGGAATGTTATTAAATCTGCAAAAGTATGATCTAGATGCACAGTATAAACCAGGAAAAGACTTAGTGATTGCTGACACATTGAGTAGAGCTTACCTGCAAGACCCAAAAGAAAACCCTGATGAGGAATTTGAAGTGCTGACTCTTTTTCCAGCATCTGAAAGCAAACTGATAGAGCTTAAAGAGGAGACCAAAAAAGATAAAATATTACAAAGTTTGGTGAACTATGTATTAAAAGAGTTGGCTGGGCAATAAACAATCAGTACATCCAGATATCAGAATGTTTTGGAATTATAGGGATGAAATTTCAGTCGAAAATGGTCTTATACTTAAAAGAGGAAAAGTAATAACTTCATCTTCGATGCAGAATTCAATGTTGAATATTATTCATGAAGGTCACTTTGGTATCGAGCAATATATTATTTTTGCCTGGAATGAACAAACAAACAGAAGATAAAGTTTCAAAATGTCCATCTGTTGCCAGATATGTTACATCTAAAAATAATAGATTGTGCTGAGAAACATTTTTTTGAAAGAAGACATACACAAAAGTTTTATTATGACTGAAATACTAAGATACTGCCCAAGCTACAAGAGGAAGAGTTCATTAGAATGACACATAAAGATCATTGGAGGCCTGCAGTAATAGAAAAAGTTCACACATCTCCGAAATCATATGTTGTGAGAGCAAGAAGTAGTTTATACAGAAGAATCAGGAACTGTCACAATCTGTGGAAAACTCTGATCTTGAAGGAGTTGACAAAGGCAATGACCATGAGCAGCAAGAACTAGCTGTTCATGCTGGTAATGAGATTGAAGATGCTTCGACAGCAGGTGTTGATCCATCACCAAATGAAAGGGACGAATACAGAACCCGAAGTGGCAGACTCATAAGGAAGCCGGCAAGATACAGGACTTAATTTTTTTTTAATTTAGTATTTAAATTAGTTATGTTGACAAGTTTTTCTATTAAAAGTTCAAAAAAAAGAAAGATGTAACATATCTGGCAACAGATGAGGACATTTTAAGAACTGGTGAACTTACAACAGTGAGTTGAGAGCGAGATGTAAACAATGATGGCTGTATAGATAGATGTTATTTATGTAATAGTTTATTTAGAAGATCAATAAATTATAAAATGGATGCGGTATGTATGATGGTAATTATAATTAAAACAAACAAGCATTAAAGATCAAATAACTACAAACCATTATTATAAGTAAAGACTGGTTTTTACACATATAACTAAGTCAAAAAGAAAGCGATAAAAACCGCAGTAAAATATCAGGACTAATTCAGAATTACGTATAAAAGTGAAAAACGTATAACTGAGGGTTCCACTGTAATATATTTTTTACCACTTTTAAATCTTGCATATTTTAGATTTAGCAGCAGGACTCCATTTCAGATATCTAAAATTATGAATAGTAATGTTTAGATTTGTGTTTTGGTAAGAAACACAGACTAGTTTTACAATTGCGCAGCCGGCGCAGTGGTCTAAGCGATGGCCTCTGATCATTCGTCCGAACGGGGACCGGGTTCGAATCCCGGTGAGGCATGGATGTTGTGTTTGTTTACGGCACTGGCTCTCTCCCTTCCCTGGAACCAGTGACCCTAAATTAGGGACGGGCGACTGCTTGTAGCCCATTGATTGCTCACGGTGGTCGTTAAACCTCCAATAAAAAAAAAAAAAGAAACATTTAAGCATATTCAGCAAAAGATACTAAGGAAAAGCAGCAATTTGTGGACACGATGATATTTTAAGTGCTTAATCATTTACACCATCATTATGTATAACTGTTTTAGGTATGTATTATAATTGAATGTGATAAACACAGTACTTTGACTTGCACCAAAAGGATATACAGTATATACGTATATGTTGTTAGGTTCACTAAGTTTTAAGTAAAGGGTTACGTATTATTTTATATATGATGTTAGATTTGTTCACAGGAACCCTGTGATCATTTATACTAAGCACCACCTGATACTGTTTTTAGTATTTGAGTTTTGCTGTTATATGTGATTTGTTTTATTATAATCATCTACCAAGTGTGTTGTAGTACATTTGATAATATTTTTGTATCAAAAATATTTTAGTGTGCAATATGTACAATGAGTTATATTTGAAAAATTCCATTAAAAGGTTTTTTGGAAGAAAAAAATATCGTGCCTAATAGATGTGTTTTTATTTATTCATGCATTTAGTTTTCTGGATGCATGCTGGGCTGTAAAAGAATTGAAACGTTTTCAGTTTTTTGTACAACCACGCAGTTTTGCGCACACATTGTGACTCAGGTAACGCTCATAATGGTAAATGTTTTGCGCATATTCATTGCTCAAAAAACTGCGACCCCGCCCGAGGATCGTAGAAATAGATATTTGTTTCTCGATATCTCTGCATCTACCAAAAATTATTTATCGTTTGACAGCGTTCTTGGTAAAGAATATTTTATATATCGTTTCGATTGTTTTTGAACGCACAATTTTGCTACTAGAGAGCTCGAGTGTATGTTTCTGTTTGCAACAAATTTGCAGCCGCATCTGCTCGTATAAAATCCTGATTACAAAAATTGGTTTCTTGTCATATACCGCTCACTACGAAAACGTTTTAGGCGCATTTCCTGCCATGCATGAATTAGTCGCTATTAGGCGCATATATAAAATACGTATCTCTGCTTCTGGAAGACCTATTTGAAAATTTCTTTTGACATCCTATATCATACACTTTGAGAAATGTTTTATATGCAATCTTGGATTTTTGTGATGAGGTTTTCGGACGATGGGATGCGTTAGAATGTATTTACAACTTTATCTCCGCTGCTGAACGTGTTTGAAAAAGTTATTTTTGTGCTCTATGCCATTCGCTATAGAAAAGATTACAAACATTATCGTTTTTAATACTGCAGTTTTCCCGCTAGACGGCTTATACGTAAAAACTTTTTTCTTGCTATATCTGCATCTAGAAATTGCATTAGTAATTACTTTTTCATCCCATAACTTTTGCAGTAAATAGTATTTTTTCGCATATTTTCGCCTTCTTCGTTACTGATAATTCTTCCTGCCAAGGGGCATCGGAATGTATTTCTATTTGAAAGGGTATCCCCGATTCTTCTGCCGCCCCGGTGGCGCAGTGGTCTAAGCGATGGCCTCTGATCATTCGTCCGAACGGGGTCCGGGTTCGAATCCCGGTGAGGCATGAATGTTGTGTTTGTTTACGGCACTGGCTCTCTCCCTTCCCTGGAACCAGTGACCCTAAATTAGGGACGGGCGACTGCTTATAGCCCATTGAGTTGCTCACGGTGGTCGTTAAACCTCCAAGGCGTAGTAGTCTAAGGCGTTGGCCTCTGATCATTCGTCCGTAAGGGGGTCCGGGTTCGAATCCCGGTCAGGCATGGATGTTGTGTTTGTCTTACGGCACTGGCTCTCTCCCTTCCCTGGAACCAGTGACCCTAAATTAGGGACGGGTGACTGCTTATAGCTCATTGAGTTGCTCACGGTGGTCGTTAAGCATCCAATTAAAAAAAAAAAACCTCCAATCAAAAAAAAAAATCCCGATTCTGTGTAAAAATCCTTTGTTAGTAGTGTTTTTTTTTTATTGGATTTTTAACGACCACCGTGAGCAACTCAATGGGCTATAAGCAGTCGCCTGTCCCTAATTTAGGGTCACTGGTTCCAGGGAAGGGAGAGAGCCAGTGCCGTAAGACAAACACAACATCCATGCCTCACCGGGATTCGAACCCGGACTCCGTTCGGACGAATGATCAGAGGCCATCGCTTAGGCCACTGCACCACCGGGGCGGCCTTTTGTTAGTAGTATAACCCTAAGCTATGCAGAATATTTGTTCACATTTGCGTCTTCAAATAGCTTACAGTTTTTCTTCTGTGGGGTGTAGAGGTATATCGTGTTTTGCGCCATATCTCCTTTTCTAATGGATTTTAGATCAATCTCAGAAACATTCTTTCAGCCTCAGATACGAGGGTGGTACCGAAAGAAATGCAAAGTTGGTATAATCCTTTTATTAACTAACAGAAGTTCAAATTGCACATGTTGGTTGAGTAACTCTGGCTCTATTGTAACCCGTCTTCTTCATTGCAAGTAAATAATGGATTCCAAGCAGAAGCAACGTGCCGTCATTGAGTTTTTGACGAAAGAAGAGTGCAGGCTGTCAGACATCCATATAGAAGGTTACAGAATGTTTGCGGAGATGACATAATTGACAAGAGCAATGTGCACACATTGATGAAGCTTAAAGAAGGGGAAACCAGCATTAAAGACAAACCGCGCAGTGGGAGACCATCATCTGAGACCACTGACACGAATCGTCAGCGAGAGGATGAATTGATTCGCGCGGAAAGTCCAATCACAATCCGTGAGCTGGTGGAAAACTTAAGGTATCGGAAAGTGTGTTCGAAGTAGATACCTCAGCAGTTGACACCCGCTTTGAAGGAGAGAAAGGTGGAAGTCTGCTCTGATCTACTGGAAGTGTTCGAAGCCAATGAAGAGGCTTTTTTTTTTTTGTCCGACAACAGGGGATAAAACGTGGGCGTATTATATCTTTACGATCCGGAAACGAAGAATCAATCCATTGAATGGCGTCACACCTCTTCACCAAGGCTTTGGAAGTTCAAGGTCCAGCAATCAGCACAGAAAGTCACGTTGACTGTCTTTTGGTATGTCAGTGGTGTCATTTTCCTTGATTTTCTAGAACGTTGTACCGTGACCAGCAAGTGGTTCATTGAAGCACTCGGGAAGCTTAGAGAAGCCATAAGGAGGAAGAGACTGAACAAGAATCTGAAAAGGATTCACATTCACCATGACAATGCGAAACCACTCACATCTTTGGCGACAAATCAGGCGATCAGCAAATTAGGCTGGTAGGTGGTACCCCATCCACCGTACAGCCCAGATCTGGTGCCCTCCGACTTCCACCTGTTCGGTCCAATGAAAGACAGTCCCTGGGAACAACGATTTGATGACACAGATGAGGTGAAAGTGGCTGTGAAGAAGTGAGTACAACAGCCCACACCTGAATTTTTTCAAAGAGGATTCGAGAGTTGGGTTCAGCGATGACGCAAATGCATCGCTTGTGATGGAGACTGTTGATTAGTATCTTTGTATAGAGAAAGAGTTATTCTACCAACATGTGCAACTTAGACGACCCCTGTCAGTTAATAAAAAAGTTATGCCCACTTTTGCATTACTTTCGGTACAACTCTCGTACCTTCCGCCGTAGGAAATCTCTTTTTGTCCAGCTTGTGATTTGTCGTCAGCGCATTTCTGCCACTAGTTGGCGTAAGCAGCAATTTCTATTCAAATGTGTTTTACCCATCGTAGAACTCTGGTACATTTTTTTTTATTTTAGCTAGTTCCTTTTACTGTATCGAATACTGCTCATATTGCATATTTTAAATAATGCGCATTTTTTCTATTTGGGAGCGTAAAAGCATTCTGCTCTCAGCCGAATTGTTTGTTATCCTAAAAGTCTACTTGCAAAAATTCCTTTCGTGTCTGAAAGGTTTCAAAAGACGTGCTTGTTATTGCACCCGATAATTCAATGTTATCTTTCTTGGTTATTTTGTATGTGTGTAGAAAGAGGAACCGAACTACGGAGCAAACCAAAGTTATTAGAGCTCTGAAGCTTGTTTGGAATTGAAAATGCATTTTTGGAGCTTTGCGGCCGCCCCGGTGGTGCAGTGGTCTAAGCGCTGGCTTATGACTATTCGTCTGTGAAGGGTCCAGGTTCGAATCCCGTGAGGCATGGATGTTGTGTGTGTCTTGCGACACTGGCTCTCTCCCTTCCCTGGAGCCAGTGACCCTAAATTATAGACGGGCGACTGCTTATAGCCCATTGAGTTGCTCACTTGGTCGTTAAACCACCAATAAAAAAATCTTTGCGAAGGTCAGTTTGCTTCGGGTGGCAACAAAAATGAGCCATCCCAGCGCCGCAGTGATCTCTGACTTTAAAACAACTCGGGTCTCTGAGCTGAAGTTCCGGATGAACCATCGGGGGGTTTGCATGTCGTACGGATCTGGCTCTACCCCTTACCCTGAGCCATTTGCCCTAAGTTAGGAACTGACAACTACTTATAGCCTTTAGTAGTGCTTATTTGGTCGTTAATCACCACCTCCCCCTAACTCAATAGAAAAAAAAGTCACAGCAGCAAATTTCTATCAAGAAAGGCGGTCTTCCAGCGAAGAGCAGCAAGAAAATCAAAGTTAGCAAAAGTATCTGGATGTAAGTTTTTTAACCCTCGATCATAGCGCCTGACCACAAGCGTTCGAGTCGCCCGGATTGTATGGGTAGGATTTCATACCCCCCCCCCCTGTTCTTCGAATTTACTCGGCGTACGAGAGATTATCAGAAGTCACCCTCGGTCATCATTGTTGTCGCTAAACAAAGAAGTGAGCCAGGAATTGGTTTGTTCCAGTGATATATCATTCAGCCTCCTGACATCACTCAGTAGAACTCTTTCTTTGTTGACGTACTTCATTTGTCTGTGATATCTTGCATTGCCCCAAAAGCGTAAAATTCATTTTGATCAATCCAAATAAACAAATTGAAAGCACATTTTTTACGAGAATGAACAAGAAATGGGGAAGTAAACAAGATTTTCCAGCAGTTACCACTCCCTCCTATCTGTTTAAGGCTCTCAGTAGAAGAATGCACTGATTGCCCCAGGGAAACGTCCGAAAATCAGTGTATGTCAAAGTCTGCGGTCGGAAGTTTCGTATGGTGACCCAGTACTAATCCTTTTGTTGTTGCAAAAAGGAAAGGGAAGTAAATTCGAAAAGAAGTGGTAGACATTTTCGGGCGTTATGGAATTCTGAGTGACAAAACATTTAGGATCGTGGTTATTAAAGTGTTAATTGAAGTCGATAAAATTTTAAGTGAATTTATCGGGAAGTAATAAATACATTCAATGGACAAAACATTAGATACCTGCCTGATAGCGTATTAGTCCTCCTCTAGCGCGAATAACAGCCTGTATACGCCAAGGCATTGACTCCTCCAGATGCCGGAGGTAATACCAGCCATGCCTTTTGCAGCATTGACCACAACTCCGCAGGTAAAGTTTGTCTAGGATCCACGGATGTGATGTTCCGTTCCACGGCTGGCAGCATGGTCACGTTTTTTGCTCGCTCCTGAGGATTGCGTTTGATGTGTTGGATTTTCAGTGTGTTTACCTATCTTTAGTTCTCTTGGCTGCACCTCAAGTTGTGGGTGCTTTATCTTACTGCCATTCTGATTCAAGTTGTTTGGTGGTATCTTGTTGAGTTTTAAGGCGCTTTCAAGTTGATCGCCGACTTGTGTTTCTCATCGGGTGACCGACCCAATGGCGGCGCCCGGCAGTCTGGCTAGTCAGGTGGAAACTCATGCTGCTGTAACCATGGATACTTCTACTCTTGGATTACATACACTGTACAGTTACAGCTACTTCAACTTCTCTTCTGCTGACTAATGTGCAATATTCTGCATATTCTTGCTAAAGTACTCAATTTCCACCTTTGACCTCAACTGTTGTGGGTAACCTTAAGCCTCACGCTTCAACATCGTCGTTTGGTGGTAAAGTGTCTGGGCTTACACCAATCGCTGCTACTTCTGTTCCTTGTGCTCCTCTGCAAACGAATTCTATGGATGTCGTTCGAGTTAATGATGATTTACGCCTCAAATTCCATGATGACTCTCTTTACGGTAAGCAGCTTTCTGATAAACTTTGTTTTTCCCAGTCCTCAAGTACATATATAGATTTTTATACTGTTGGCCTACAAAAAGTTGTACTTTCAATTTCTATTACGGACTACTCGCGCTTTCAGAAAGATGTGTTTTACTTTGCTGCGCAAGAAATGGCTGATGCAATTTAGCGAATGGTATCGACTTCAAGTCATCTCATATCAACCCCACTCCACTGTCACTGCGCGCAATTAACTTTTGTTTTATCTCCTGTTCCTCACGAGCTCCAATACCATGCAATATTTCCCTCCGACGCAGATCTCCAATCCCAACTTGCTACTCTTACTGTTTGCTCAGACTTTCGTAGATATAAATGTGAAGCCGGAGGCCATGTGCTTTCTGTCTGCTCTTTCGAAAGTCTTCTACCCTCCATATGATACTACTCTTGTAGCTTCCCAATCTGTCGCTCCTACGATAACTGCTGTGTCTGATTAAACTACGGTAATTCCCCAAAAGACCTGTTGAACAACTATACTACCAGCTACTTCTAAATATGACGTTCCGACTGTTCCTTCTAAGCCTACTATGGTTCGAGAGTCGGTTCCACTTACGACACCTCAGACATATCTTGCAGCTACTGTAGTTACTTCTGATAAATTGAACCTCCTGCATGATAAATCTGAACTTTTTGATGATTCTTCTGATTATACACAAGTATCTCACTCTCTTCTTGACGACAGGCCCTCAAACTCTTCAGTATGTCTGCGAAGCTCGTAAACACGTGATGCGCAGCACCAAAAAAGCACCAGCCTGTACTGATCCTAAACAATCTCGAGTTAACCAGCATCCTCCTTCCTGCCCGATAAGTCTTCTCAGCAGGAGAGACTCCCTTCCTCGACCCCATGTCTTCCCAGAGGAAGACTTAACGTCTACTGAGACAGAGATGTTAGTTGAAGAGCTGCTGCCAGCTGATTTCCTGATACGGAATCTGCAGCTTCTTCCACTTTTGATTCACTTGCCGATCGTTCACCGCTAGCTTTTGAGGAAGCAACGGACATGATTTTTATAACCGAGGTTCCTTCTACGCCTCTTCCTCAAGAGTTGATTCAACTTCTTCTATCACCCCCTCGAACGAGGTTTTAGACTACTCCGATGTACTCGTATTTTTACCACTTTCAACACCTTCCCTTCCTGATATCCCTGTCACCAACCGTTGCTCAACTCCTGCATATTAAATTTTCTGACAACTGACGACGCATTCTTTCCCGTCTACTACAGGTCTATGCCGATAATCTTCACGTCACTGAGGATGAGGTAGGTTTGTTTTGCAATGCGAACTCCCAAACTTAATATCGGGACCTTCAACTGCTGGGGATTTTCCCAATTCGTTGACAAATTCCCTTGTGTTTGAATGCATTGCACACCATCTCTTAGAAATTATTAATTTTCAAGAGATGTTTTGTTCCCCTCCATTCGGTTCCACCGCTGGCGAAGGTGGGCTTTCACCTTTACCCTCAGTTTCCGGCCAATCGTTCAATCAGGCCACGATCGTATTTCGCAACTGTCATCTGCTGAATTGTTCCCTGGAAAATTGCGACGCGTTTCTTTTACCCACCATTCCGAACGTTTATATTTATTTCATATTCATGTTCGGCCGGTCGATGACCCCGCTCGCCGTATTCGACATGTCCTTCAAATGGAATTGCAGTTGATTCCACTCTCAGGCATGGTTGTGCTGTGCGGGGATTTCATTTTCAATCTCCAGCCTGAGCTTGATCTTCTTAATTCTTCTGAATATCGTTTTTCTATCATTTCTGCTTCCTCTCCAACAGTTAAATCTGATTGACACCTTCCGGTTACTGCATCCTGCCACGACAGCATACTCGTGGCTCGTGGAAGGCGGCGGCGAGAACTTCGTCAGAGGTGGCACGTCTAGATCGTATTTATGTTTCCGCTCATTTATGCCCTCAAGTTCCCGCGTTTCATCATTATCCATCTGTCTCTTCGAATCACCATATTGACTTGTTCACCATTTTCATGTATCTCAGAGATATTGGTCTCTTGATGAGAGTGTTCTTCATGATCCTACTTTCCGCGATTTGGGTACTTAACTTTTAAATGACCGTACACGTCTGATCACTACGTTAGCTAATCCAATTTCGCTTTGGTTTTCGACTAAGAATACAATCCGTGTATAACGAAGTAAATTTCTCCGTCATTTTTGGTCTACGCCGGGATTCGAACCCGAGGCCGCTTATTCCGGAACAAGTCGCTCTACCAACTGAGCTACGCAGACGATTATTCTGATTCCTATCTGCCTTTATGTCGTGTGCGTCCTGCTGGCAGGTACGTCACATCCCCCCCCCGAAAGAGGGCCGGGGGCATGGCCCACGGGTCAGCCGTGACCATGATTCGTTGCAGGCTGCCATCCACTGTAGAACGTGCACTTGAGAACTCCCAGTCAATCTGCTGTGTGGAATGCAACATCACACATTTTTATTTTTCGAAGCGCTGGAGAAGGAATTCTCTGATTTTTCCTGTCTCGCGGTGTGGAAATAACATCACACCAATGCGAGATTTTGAACGGCCGGGTCATCAGGATAGTTCGGGCGCCATTATAACGAAGTAAATTTCTCCGTCATTTTTGGTCTACGCCGGGATTCGAACCCGAGGCCGCTTGTTCCGGAATAAGCGGCCTCGGGTTCAAATCCCGGCGTAGACTAAAAATGACGGAGAAATTTACTTCGTTATACGTGCTTTAGCTTACTGGCTTTTCTTTCAGCAGGATGAACATTGATTGTGTTAAATATCAACATCGCCTGCTTTCTCCACATTACCTTGAATTTGAACTTTTTACTGTTTACTTGAGACAACTCCTGTTTCCGGCTGCTCAGAATCCCTTAATCCGTCTTAAACTACGATCTCTTCATTGTCATGATAACCTTTCACGACTCATCTTTGATTTTGAAAAGTCCCATGGCACTTCGCAGTGTTTCGCACCTGCTTCTTTCTCATGGGTCAATCACATCCGACCCGGATGTTATATGTGAACATACGTTTTAATAATTTTTTAATCAGTCATTTAATCCTTGCCAATTCCGCCAGATCCTCTACGCCTCTACTCCAGATTTTACAAGTCGCCTCTTTCCAACATCCTCTTCTCCTGAACGCCATTTCTTCCTCTGAAATCTCTTCTGCTTTCTCGCACCTAAACCGTTATGCAGCACCTGGGGATGACGGTCTCCCTGCTTCCTTCTACTCTGTTCTTCACGCTGTTCTTCCGATTCTTACTGTCGTCTTTAATGCTGTGTTCTCATCTACCCTCCTGCCCGTGATTTTACCCTCGCTATTTTCCGTCTCCTCCCTGAACCTAGTAACCTTCAACTCCTTGCTAACGGACGCCCGATTTTTCTTCTTAACACTGATTTATATGCTAAACTTCTGTCTCGTCGGCTGAATCAGGTTTTTCCGAGCCTGATTCATGCCGACCAAACTTATTTCATCACTAATAGACCGATCGTTCAGAACATTTCTCTCCTCACTAAGTTACAACTACGCTTCCGTGAACCTCTCGCCTTTTTCAATCTCGACCAACGTCATGCATTTGATCGTACTAATCACACCTACCTCTTCTCTGACCTCCTCCATTTTGGTTTCCCTATTCAGCTTTGTTACACTATTCTCAGCCTCTACCGTTGTGCCACTTTTCATGCCTCTAACTCCTCCTTCCTCACTGCAGCAATTCGTTTTAACTCTGGTATCCGACAGAGCTGTCCCCTGTCTGGCCAGCTTTTCGCTATCGCTTTCGAACCTTTTTTTATTCAACTTTCCACCGTCTTACTCCCAGTCCCTTTTGTTCTGCACCGTATTTATGATATTTCATCGTTTTAACAGCCTACGCAGATATGACAATTGTCATTCGTTCAGATTCTGCTTTTCAAGTTGTTCAAGCATACCAACTGTATTCTAATGATTCGGGTGCTGCTCTCAACATTACAAAATGTACTGGCCACTGGTTGGGCGAGTGGGTCAACCGCTCGGACCAGCCATGGCGTGCTACATTGATTTTGCTTGTATGAAATTTCTGGGAATTTTATTCGGCTAACCAATCGGTGTTGTGAATCATACTTGGAACCCTGCACTCCTGGCCTAGTTTCGATTTTTTCACATCCTATCAGCAGCAAGCAGTTCTTGCTGCAGACATTTCTCTTTCCCAGGTTACTCCATATGTAGTTTCATTGGCCATTTTATCGTACCATACAATCTGATTTTGCGAATTTAATACGGACTAAAAGTCATCACATCAGAGCTGAAGTCTTCCAGATCCATTCTGCTGAATTCCCGGCCATGTTGGAATCTCAGGTAACGAATCTGCTGATGCGGCTGCTTGATCTGTTTTCGTTTCGGTCGTCACACCCTTGCCTATGTTTCGTCGTGATTTACATTTTCTTATACGTAATCATATCAAGGGAATGTGGCAAGGTCTGTGAGACCAACAGGTGGAAAATGAAGCTCATCGTATCAAACCAATGCTTTCAGTCTAGACTTCATCGAATCATGGGGAAGAAGTTGTACCAGCACGTCTCAGCATTGAGCATTGCATTTCACAAATCGCTATTTGCTGTATGGTGAAACTGCCCCTATGTGTGAGACGTATGATGTACCTATAACTGTCTTTCATATTTTATGTTCGTGTCTTTGTTTTATTCGTAAACGTGCTCGTCGTTTTCGTTTAGCCACTTTACCACGTAACTCAGAAAACCTGAGTCGCCTGTTAAACGATCAGTGTGATGTGTATTCTATGTTGTCATTTCTTCGTTGTACCGGTGACTTTGGTTTTGTATAGTTATTGTTTCGTTGGTCATTTTCTCCTTTTATTGTTCCCATAACATCATTGTTTGTTACTTTTAATATTGTTTTCGGTATGTTAAATCATAGGATTCATAGTACCGGTGTTGTTTTGTAGTGCGGTATTGTTTTATGGGCTTTTTACACCGCTCGTTTTGTTTTATATCATTGTTATCTTTAAGTTTGTTTTGTAAATATTTTAAAACATTGGATTGGCGCTCTTTGCCCCTTCGATCCCCTTGAGCCAATAAAAATCGTTCGGAGACATTGGGCTTTTCCAACCATCACCCTTAAGTACAAAGCATTCCTCATTATTCAGTTTGCCCGACAACTTGCCGATTCCTCTTCAACTCCGTCCGACGTTCTTAACATGTTTATCTTCCCAACAGATGCTTTTACTTTTTCGAGATTCCTTCTCATGGACCAATATCCTCTTCTGCCTCGTCCGCTCCCTCCTATCTTTAATGCGGTCACCTTTCTCCGCACTCTATCACTTCAAGGAATTCTCTTTTCGTCCACTCCGGATCTTCTGCACGAACCACTTTTCCATTATTCGCTTATTCGCCCTTTTCTCCAAAATTGTTATTTCCCCCCAAGTTGAGCAGGTATTATTCTTGCACAACAAACTGTTCACTCCGATTTATTCTGGAAGGCACTCACTGAAATTTATGATTCTATTCCAAATACTGCTGAAAACCGCACTGAACTCCTATTACCACGGCTTAGGATTATTCGTCGTTTTTCCCAGCTTGCCACCTCCCACGGAGTTTACACCATCCACCTGTAGAAAATAATCCAAAAAAGTTGTTGTCGATACACGATAAAACTTGAAGAAGCAGTGAAAATCAAGTTAAAAGGTTTAATACCACAAAAAACTAAAACCAACGCTTCCGGTGTCTTGTCGAGTCCATGCCGAGACGAATCACCGCCGTCATCGGGGCGAAAGGTGATGATACACGTTACTAGACAGGTATCTCTAATTCAATTGCTTTTCAGTGTATATGTGCGCACGTCATCTTGCAAATATCTCGCACCATATTTGTTTTGCTTTTTTGCCTGTATTTGTACGTACCGTTGTTTTACACTAAATATCTTGAAATCCCAGAGAGCTTACGCAGGTTTTAAATCCGAGAACTTTTGGGGGCCACTGGATGATTCCAATACTCATATGAGTGTTCCTTGAGCCATGCCTTGGTGGTTGAGGCGCATTCCTCTGCTGGAGCGGACCATCGGCCGAAGAATGCGCGTAGGTGATCAGTCAGTACATGTTGGTAGCGCGCAGCAGTGAAGGACCTCTGCAGGCACACTAACGAACATAATGTGTCCAATGAGGAGGCTGCCCAAAACCATTACTGAGCCACCACCGTCTTGAACAGAGCCGACCTGGCACGGCGGGGCCATGGCCTCATGCTGTCAACGCCACGCCCGCACCTTCCCGTCAGCTCGGTACAGCTGAAAACGGGATTCATATAACCACACGACGCGGCGCCACTCCGAGAAGTTCCAGTTATGATGCTCCCGGCACCAGGCAAGGCGTAATGTCCGATGACGAGCAGTCAGCAGTTACACACGAGTAGGGCGTCAGCTCCAGTGAGCCGCCCCGGTGGCGCAGTGGTCTAAGCGAGGGCCTCTGATCATTCGTCTGAACGGGGTCCGTGTTCGAATCCCGGTGAGGCATGGATGTTGTGTTTGTCTTACGGCACTGGCTCTCTCCCTTCCCTGGAACCAGTGACCCTAAATTAGGGACAGGCGACTGCTTATAGCCCATTGAGTTGCTCACGGTGGTCGTTAAACCTCCAATCAAAACAAAAACAAAACAGCTCCAGTGGCCCAGAGTATTCAGCGTGTGACGTATTGTTCGGTCGCTGATGCTGATTGGGCTTCTGGCAACTAACCTGGATGTGATTTGCGCCGCCGTTGCCAGGCGATTGGTCTGTACAAGCCTGGATAGTCTACGCCGACCTCTGTCATTTATGGCGTGTGGTAGGCCACCACTTACTCTCTGGTCGCTGGTACGTCCGTCGATGGTATACTCGCCATACACCCTTGATACGGTTGTGCTCGGGAACCCCAGGATTCTTATCAGTTGGACAAAAGAATGCCACACCTGTCTTGCGCAGGCGATGCGTTCACGATCAAAGTCACTAAGATCACCAAGCTTACCGTGTTCGTTGACTGCAATACACTGTTAGGAATCCCTGTTGTCAGCCTATATATCACCTGGGTTTGGTTTGGTTCTATTCCTCTCTGAGCGGGGAATGCCTATCTCTAATGTTTTGTCTACTAGGTGTTTTGTATATGGGCATGTTAAGAAAATAAATTGGAAATAATGCCTTGAAATATTCTGTAATTTATCCCTGAAGAGATTTGACCAAGGAAATGTTCGATGGAGGGATTGGAGATCAAGAGATGAGGATGTGAGTGGTGGTAACAAGACTAAAGGAAAGGGGGAAATGACCAATTGCGTGACGACAGTGAAAAACATGTGTCGCCCCCTGTGGCGCAGTAGGTCTAAGCGATGGCTTCTGATCGTTCGTCCGTAAGGGGTCCGGATTCGAATCCCGTTGAGGCATGGGTGTCATGTTTGTCTTACGGCATTGACTCTCTCCCTTCCCTGGAACCAGTGGCCCTAAATTGGGGACGGGCGGCTGTTTATACCCCATTGAGTTGCTCACGGTGGTCATTAGTTTCGAAAAATAAATAGCTTATGCAAACGGATAACATTGCAGAGCTTAGTTCTTGAAGAATTGCTGTTACGTTTCAGAATTAATATAAGAGTACAGCCTAGGTCCAATAAGTTGCTGGACTGATCGCATAACTGACGTAACAGTTGTGGGGTAAAAATATCACGTGTATGCCCGGAGACAGCAGTCCTTGGCCAATCGGCGAACAGCTGGAAAACGGTTTGCACCGGTACCGACAGGCGGCAGACGGGCATTAAGAAAGTCATAGCAAGCGTCCTCTTCCCATTTCATTTGATACATGGAAGAGCAGAGAGTAAACATTCGTTTTTGTTGGAACCTTGGTAAATCAGCTACTGAAACTTACAGAATATTAAACGATGTGTATGGAGACACAGCATTGTCCCGCAACAGAGTTTTCGAATGGTATGCACGGTTTTGTGACGGGCTGGAATGCTTTGGTGATTATCCGAGATCGGGACGACGCTGCAATCTGCGGACAGCGGAAAACAATCGAAGAGGTGCGGAATCAGTTAAAGAAAGATCGCCTAATTACAGTGAGACTTGTGGCTAAGCCGGTGGGCATCAGTAAATCTATAGTCCACGGGTAAAGTAAGTCCTACGGCGTTTATGCAGCAGTATTCGTCGCTGGCGTCCCCTGTTATGGAAATCTGGAAATTGGTCCTTGCTCCATCATAACGCAAGACCACATACCGCGTTGTCAGTCCAACAGTTTTTAGCTCACGATTAAATCACTGTGTTGCCACATGCGCCTATTCCCCTGATTTATCTCCCTGTGACTTCTTCCTGTTCTCCTGGATAAAACGGGTAGTCAAAGGACAGTATCATGCAGATATTATATCTATCCAAGCAGCCCTGATAAAAACAATTTGCGAACATCCCGTAAAGTGCCTTCCGGAGCTTTTTTGAAGATCTTCAGAAATGCTGGAAACCGTATGTTTATTCAGAAGGGTGGTATTTTGAAGGTGACCAGCATTAATTGTGAGTATGGTAGTTCTTTATATTCTGTATTGCATCAGTCTTGAAATATTTCGGACTTAAGTTGTATTAACGTTCTGCTATCATGTTTAATAATTATAATCCGTGTTTCCTTAATATGCAATCGATAAAGGAGATCAATTTATTGTATTAGGGGTATGCAAAAGTTTCGCCGCCCCCGCTAGCGGGCGCTGTAAGGGTCTAACCGGCCGGCGACCCGTGCTGTCAGTTCGTATATGAAGCCAAGCATGGCGGTCGATGAAGTTCATTTGCGGCACTGTTCGTTATTCATATTTAATTTAGGGAAAAGTGCGAGTGAAGCATACGGTTCAATATGTCAGGCGTACGACGAAACGGTTATGGGTAAGTGGACGTGTCGAGAATGGTTTGCCAGGTTTATGAAAGGTGATCTAAGCTTGGAAGACAAGGCACGTGCAGGTAGACCGAAGAAACTCGCAGACGAGGAGCTGGAATCGCTGTTGCAAGAGGATGCCACACAATCTACCACGCAACTGGCGAAACGTTTGAAAGTGGTTCAATCGACGGTGGTACGGCGTCTACAGGCCTTGGGGAAGATCCAGAAGATTGGTAAGTGGGTTCCGTATACTTTAGCAGAGTTTAATATTGGTCAATGATTGGGCATATGCATGTCGCTGCTGAAGAGGTTTCAAGAGAAGAATTTCTTGTGGAAGGTTGTCACCGGGGATGGAAAATGGGTCTATTGCGACAACCCCGTATGCAAGCCATCTTGGATCGACCCAGGTTAGCCATCAGCATCCACTGCGAAACAGGATATCCACGGGGAGAAGGTGCGGTTATGTGTGTGGTGGGGTATGCACGGAGTGCTGTTCTTCGAACTGTTGAAACCGGGTAAAACAATCACTGCACAACGATATAGTGATCAGTTGATGAAACTGAACGCCGCAATCGGGCAAAAACGCCCATGGACAGGTAAAGGACGCCGCCCAGTCATCCTGTTACACGATAATGCCAGACCACATGTTAGTACCATCACGAAATCAACCCTTGAATAGTTACAATGCGAGGTTTTACCTCACCCGGTTTACTCCCCGGACATTTCACCCTCCGACTTTCATCTGTTTCGCTCTATGCAACATGCCCTAGCCCAACAGCGGTTCACCACAGTTCCAGAGGTGGAAAATTTCGTCACTGTGTTCTTCAGCTCCAAAACCCCAGTTTTTCTATCAGAGAGGCATTCATTTGTTGCCTGAAAAATGGCAAAAGGTCATTGATGCTAACGGCCAATATTTCGTTGAATAAATATTTGCTGGTTTCCTGATTGTCCCTGTCTCCTTAAAACGGCGGAAACTTTTGCATACACATATTATTTATATTATTGAGCGCTAAGGTATTTTTTTTTTATGATTCCACCACTGTTCTAGAAATACTTCAAAAACGTGAGCAAGAGGGAGAACAAAGCGGGGGGGGGGGGCATTGCTTTTTATTCTTCAATGTTTGCTGTTACTTAACATGTTTTTCCGGAAAGCTCGATGTACGACATAAAAGAAAACTGTTCTTTCTGAGCATGTTCTTCCAATGTCCAAATATCCGTACAGTATTTCGTCTCATTTTAGACCGTCAAAGTTCCGTTGAATAGGGTATTGTTGTTAAACTTCTAACATGTCAAGTTCTCGAGTTCGCTACGAGAGATTCGTCTCTTTTATTGAAATATTACCTTTCTTCATTTTTTGATTGTCGCTGAACTATTATGTCTTTCAACGCAGTATAACTCCACTGCACTTTATCTGCTACTCCGCGATGCTATTGATATTTAATGCACAGGGGGCCTCGAAGTGGTACCTTTTATTCGTCTTCACGAAGTTAAAAATTTTCGAGTAAAAAAAAAAGGATGAAAATTCTAAAAGCGTGATAATACCGATCGAAAGCTAACCTTCGGTAAATATTTTCAGCTTTTCGCTATAGCTCAGAATCGAGAATCAGTTTTGTAGGAAAACGCTTTTCTCCCTAAAGAGCAAGCCGGAACTCTTTTCAGTGTTTCCATTTAGTTGTGCCTAGAAAACAGGTGGGCATATCCAAGTCGCTTTTAAAGCAGCTAACAAATTCTGAACTTGTATCCAGAAGCAATTTATTATACATATATGGGTATGTTCATGTAGTAGAACGTTTCTATTTAACGAACTCGAATCATGACGGCCAAAATATTTGCTATATACACTACAGTTTGTAAAAATCGCTACCCAAGAAAGAATCGAGGTATTCAAATGAAATTTATGTTACAGATTCCTGATGTTACAAAAGATAACTGATTGCATTTGTAGAAGAGCTATACAAGATTTTTTTGCTTCAAAACTCAGTATCGTGTGAAGCCACCTCGGGCAACAATATCATCCTTTACACAGCATGACACTGAATGGAAGAGGTTTTTTAAACACTTTCCAACCGTACTTTGAAGAAGCGTATATGCTCCAGCTTGGTCTGTCTATCTGTCTGTCTTTTCACACGATAACTTACGTAAAAATGGTTCGATTTCGACGAAAGTTTAGTATGTGGTACGGGA
The DNA here is from genome assembly GCA_039090855.1 of Macrothele yani. Lineage (NCBI taxonomy): Eukaryota > Metazoa > Arthropoda > Arachnida > Araneae > Macrothelidae > Macrothele > Macrothele yani. Next base: position 26,454,851 of record CM076993.1, read on the forward strand.
CCACCTGGGAAGGAACCCTATTCAAAATAGACGAAATGGGGTCAAAGGTCAGGGCATAGCAGGGGATCAATTCCACAGCCCTTATGCGTCATAACTTACGTAAAAATACCTCTATTGCGACAAATCTTTAGTATGTTGTTCCGGAGGTATGCTGAACCAACTCTGCTTAATATAATCGAAATGGGGTCAAAGATCAGGACACAGGAGCGAGATTTATTCCACAGCCATTATCCTCATAACATGACTAAAAATGCTTCTATTGCGACAACATTTTAGTACAATGTTCCGGAGGCGTACTGAACCAATTATCTTTAATATCATCGAAATGGGGTCAAAGGTCAGGACACAAGAGCGGGATTTATTCCACAGCCATTATCCTCATAACATGCCTAAAAATGCTTCCATTGCGACAAATCTTTAGTATGTTGCTCCGGAGGTATAGTGAACCACTGTTTAATAACATCGAAATGGGGTCAAAGGTCAGGAAACAGGAGCGAGATTTATTCCACAGCCATTATCGTCATAACTTGACTAGAAATACTTCTATTGCGACAAATCTTTAGTATGTTGTTCCTGAGGTATACTGAACCAATTCTGTTTAATATAATGGAAATGGGGGTCAAAGGTCGGATCATAGGAGCAAGATTTATTCTACAGCCATTATCGTCATAACTTGAGTAATAAGTTGAGTAATGATTTCTGGTATGTTGGAAAGCGTATCATAATCAATGCATTGCATCATTTTACTAACTTGTTGATATCGTCCTTGGGATGTCAAAAAACACTTCCATTCAAATGAACTCTGGTCTCGCTGATTCTATGACCAGATTTCATTTGTGGTGACTAGAGGAGGCTCTTGACGGGTCAGTCGCTTAGCTGCCATATCCCAGACATGTCCAATCAGGGAGATATTCGGCGAACGTGCACGCCAAGGAAGAAGCTGTACCTGCCGTGAATGGAAGAGTTCGTAGACATCCTAGGCCATATCTTGCCCGACCGCCCCGGTGGCGCAGTGGTCTAAGCGATGGCCTCTGATCATTCGTCCGAACGGGGTCCGGGTTCGAATCCCGGTGAGGCATGGATGTTGTGTGTGTCTTACGGCACTGGCTCTCTCCCTTCACTGGAGCCAGTGACCCTAAATTAGGGACGGGCGACTGCTTATAGCCTATTGAGTTGCTCACGGTGGTCGTTAAATCTCCAACCAAAAAAAAAAATATATCTTGCCGAGCATGATCCTGCTAGAACACAGCGCCAGGACGACTCAGAGGAAAAGTATCACCTCTACCTCTAAAACATCCCTGATGAATCACTGGCTGTTGAAGGTTTCCTCAGGCCAAACCGCGAATTGAACGCAACGTTGCCACAAACAATGACGCTTGGGCCGATATGACGCTAAAAATGCACTCTGCAAGGTGCCGTTCACCACGATGTCTTCGAACACGTACGCGACTATCATAGTGCATCAAGTTGAATCGTAACTCGTCAGAAAGTACGGCCTGTTGTCAATCAGGGCGCCAATGTCTGTGTTCGAGATCCCATTGCAGTCTGAGGCGTCTGTCGTTGAGGGTCAAAGGAATGAGCAGCAATGGAATGCTAGCGACCAGTCTTATTTACGACCCTACCCGTTTCAGATATTCAGCACTAGCTGATTGGAGACCTGCACGGGCCATAATTTGGAAAGCCTGGTCCGGTTGGGCCCAGCTAGATTCGTAATTTCTAGTTTACGGCTCAGCCTCTTTCAAACTTAAGGCACTAGATGACTAGAGTTCTGCACGGGCCTTAAATTGGAAAGCCCGGTCAGGCGGAATTTCCAGTGTACGGCCCGGCCATCTCAGACTTTCAGCTCTGAATGACTAGAGATCCGTACGGGGCCTTAATATGGAAAGGCCGACCAGATTCGAAATTTCCAGTTTACGGTCCGGTCTAATTCAAACTTAAAGCACTAGATGACTGCACGGGTGTTAAGTTGGAAAGCCCGGTCTGGTCCATTTCAGACTTCTAACTAATTGCCTGTTTGTCCTCGTCTAGCGAGAATAACAGCGTGTACACGCCGATGTATCGATTCCACCAGATGCCGGAGGTAATGTCGCCCATGCCTATTACAGCATTGTCCACGACTACGGCGGTCCAGGATTCATGGATATGATGTTCTGCTTCACGATATCCCAGAGAGCTTCCACAGGACTGAAATCCGGAGGCCTTTGACGCCAGTGGATGGTTCTGAACTCAGATGAGTGTTCCTCGAGCCGTATCTGGATGATTGTGGCCCGGTGGGGTGGCGAATTGTGCTGCTGAAACATACCATCAGCCGCAAGATGCGCGAAGGCCATGAAAGCGTGTAGGTGATCAGCCAGCACATGCTGGTAGCGCGCAGCTATTAAGAAACCTCTCGAGACACACTAAGGGACTTAATGTGTCCCATGAGAAGGCACCCCAAAACCATTACAGAGCCACCATGAACAGAGTCAACTTGGCAAGACGGGGCAATGGCTTCATGCTATCGACGCCACACCCGTCATATCCGTACAGCTGGAAACGGGACTCATCTGACCACATGACGAGGCACTCTGCAGAAGTCCAGTTTTGATGTTCCCGTCACCAGGCGAGGTGTAATATCCAATGAAAAGCAGTCAAAATTGGCGCACGAGTATGACGTCGGCTCCCATAGCCTAGAATATTCAGCGTACCTTTCTCTCGCTGATGCCACTTGGGATTCACACATTTTAAACCAAGATGTGGTTTTTAACGCCGTTGTCAATTGGTCGGTGTGTAGGAGCCTGGATAGTCTACATCGACCTTGTCGTCAATGGCTTGTGGTTGATCACCTCTTGCTCTCTGTGCGCGGATACGTCCGTCGATGGTATACTCACAGTAAACCCTTGATACGGAACTCTAGGGTTCTTATCACTTAGACGACAGAATGAGAATGACCCATCTGTCTAGCGCTGGCAATGCGCCCACGATCAGATCACCACGTTTACCCATGTTCGTCGATTGCGATACACGGTTAGGAAGCCCTGCTGTCTTCCTATTTATCTCCTGCGGTCGAATTGGGTCTGTTCCACTCTGCGCGGAGGATGTCCATGTCAACTTCCCATCACCCCTATCTCTAATGTTTTGCCTACTGAGTGTATATCTTAAGGGGACTTTCTTCTGTTGTAACAGATGAGTACCTCAATTTCCTCAAGGCACTGGGTGTTCCTCGCATCCAAAACCTCAGGATGAGGATTGTTTTTTTTTCATGGTGTATTGTACAACTACAAAAACCCTACGAATTTCTGTACTGCCTAGGACCCCTGTAGTAGTCCAAAAATTTGTAACAGCTGGTTGGGAACGCAATTTCCTTCAAGTTCCTAGTGTAAAGGTATCGATCATCGAGCTTATAGTAGATGGAGACACAACTGACTCTGCCGCCATAGGTCACAGCCAATCGTTCGCATGACGTCACATACAGGCAAAAAGAACTTAATTCTACAGTTGATGAAACAGCAAGCTTGTGTATAATTGATAAAGATTATTGAATTACTTATTTTATCTGTTGATCATCATATGATCATATGTAGAGGATTTTAGGGAGGGAGTGTCTGACCCCAGGTCTTAAACAACCCTTAGAAATAGGAAGCTAGCAGATTTATGCTAGAGTGTCGGATAGGAAAGTGACACGGAAGCAAATTAGAAAGGCGGAGGAAAACACCCTTATTTATTACCGGGGGACCAGTATCCGGGGTTCGACGGCTTAACGTGCCCATCAGACGCACGGCGGTTATTTAGTGGATCAAGCGTTTGTACCTGCCTGGGATCGAACTTGAGGTCCTTTCCGTGGCAGTCACGAACGTTGCCCACTAGGCCACCCGCGGCCCTCACTTTATCTGTTTATACGCCTAGAAGCTTTTATTCCATTGGTTTCAAAGCAGCTTCTTGTCTGCAGCTGCGTAGTACCCTGATGTGACGTCACTTGCAGTACGGACGGTGACTTATGGCGGCCAGTGCTGCGTGGATAGGGAGGTGTCTCCATGTAATATAAACTCGATGATATCGACTTCAAGGCCCCCTTGATACCATACCATACCTACTCGAAGAGACCCTGCTAAGAGTAAAGCTAGGAAGAAGTTTCCTTCTTCGTCTGACGAAGGAATGGATGCTGAGTTCAGAGAATTAAAAAAAACCGCTTCTTTCTCGTAGTAAGCGAAGACGCGTGGCTGCTTTCGCTTACAGCCACTCCGTAGTGCTTGGTAGGAGTAAGAAGGGGCATACTACGGGGAAATTTTATTTTTTTCGATTTTTTTTTCTTGCTGCAGTATTGAATAGGTCCAAATTCGTTATGTAGGTTTCTAGTAATTCTGTTTTCGTTAGGCCTTCCTTTTTTATTTGCTTCAGACATTCTCTGCTCCCCAACTAATTTTTCCTTTTCCTGGTGTAGAAAGTCCTGTCCTGTGCTAACGCGTTCTTCAGCCCTCTTTAATTAATGGGGATTTTTATCTTTTTTTTTTTTTCAGGGTAGACTGATGGTGTGGGTAAGATTCATTTCCTCTATTATAAAATTATAGTCCTTTACATTTATGGGCACGGCGTTTTACTTCGTTTTTGTATCCCTGTTTCGACGTGCGAAACAGGGATAGAAAAACGAAGTATTCACTTTATTCTTAGTTCTATACACGCAGTTTCTCCGAAATTTTAAATCTGATTAAATTTTGTGTTCGTAAGTTCTAACAACAAAAAGAGTACTCTGGAATTCTCTTTCATTCTTTTTTTTTCCTGGAAGCACAGGTTTTCGGTAGATGGAGGAAACGTATCTTTGCATTAATATTTTGCCCGATACCTCCCCTTCTAAGAGTAGCATTACATTTTTAATTAATTGTTCCGTTGGATAGCTAGAATTACGAGCAAATCCTTCCATATATTTCCTGCTTTGGAAAGTGGAGTTTTCTGTCTAGGTGGGTAAACAGGGTGTTTCACGAAGCGTTTTCGAAAGGAATAGGAAAGAAACGGTTGGTCATAGCAGTTAAATGAAAAATGGACAATACGCAGGAAACAAAAAACAATTCAGCTATGATAGCTGCGCACAAATTGGAATGGGTAATTTCCAAAAAAATACGAAAACTAAATATTTATACTGCTCTCCACGGTAACCAAAGTCAGTAAAAAACTCACCGCGCCGAATTAGGGGAAAGAAATATTTATTTACCCGGACTCTTTAGAGGAATATTTCGCTGAGAGAGTTGAAATTCTAGACGTATACCAGCTTTCCTGGACATGTGCATCGTTATCGTCCAGTATAGTGTGCAGAACGCTGCACACTTCGACTATGTATAATGATAGACCGCGCCTTGATAGTGGCTGCCACTGCGTCGCCGTGGCCCCAACATGAGAGCCGCCAGATCACGTGACATTAGGCTGAAGAGATTTCGTGCTATCCAGTTTCAATGCTTTCTTATGTTCTGTCAGACTACTTTTAAATAACCCCATTTAGTAAATCATGTCGGCAGCTAGTGCGTTCTTTAGGAATAATAAACCCAAGGACATACGCATTAGAAATTGCCACTTATAGAAATTGAATTGCAACCATTTCGGAGTTACAAGGTGAGTCGTTAGAACGAAGGAGCTCATTTGTTTAGCGTGTATTCTTCTATGAACTAGCTACGTTTGTACTTAATACTTTATGTAAAGTGGTGTTCTCATTAATAATTTATGATACAGAGCTGCAACATTTCCAGTGCACTATAATGTAAAAAATCCAGAGGTACGCAATTACACTGAAGAGCAATTGAATAAGAGACAGCTGGCGTTATGCAAATTTGGCGCTGAGGGCGGCCCTGTAAACGGAAACGACATGACGTATACAGCGACCCGACAATATAAGGAGTAATGCGACGGGAATCAGTAAGAGTCGGACGCAGTATGGTTAAGACGAAGGATCTAAGCGCATTTGATCGTGGGCAAATTGTCGGGGCCCGACGAATGGGTCACTCCATCTCGGAAGTCGTGCAGGCACTGGGATTTTCACGAGCCACTGTGTCACGGGTACACCGTGAGTACATCGAATCCGGTAAAACCATCCTTGCAAGGCCAACTGCCGTGGACAACAGCGTGTGGACGAGCGGGGTCATCGTCGGCTAGCTCGAATTGTAACAGCGGATAGACGGGCCACAGTGCAAGACATCACTCGGCAATTTAACGCTGGTGCACAAAAACGTGTAAGCAGCCACACCATCTCTTCGCTGTGGGGTACAGAAGCCATCGTCCCACGAGGGTACCGCTGTTGACAGCACATCACAGGATGCAAATATTAGTATGGGCGCGGAAACATCGCTACTAGACCCTAGGCATGTGGGAAAATGTTGCCTGGACTGATGAGTCGAGATTGACGTTGTTACATGCGGATGGCAGGATACGAGTACGGCGCAAACCACATGAAGGGATGGATCCTCCTTGCCAGCAGGGTACTCTTCAAGCTGGTGGGGGTGGCATTCTCGTCTGGGGACTGTTTACGTGAACTGAAATGAGACCCCTGGTACGTGTGACATCGTCCCTCACAGGTCAACGTTACCGGGATATCCTGGACGACCATTTGCTCCCATTTGTGCGTCTTTAACATCCCACTGGGGACCTCATCCTGCAACAAGACAATGCAGCTCCCGAATTGTATCCGAGTGGTTGGATGAACACTCCACCGACGTGACCTCGCTTCCGTGGCCAGCTAGGTCACTTGACCTCAATCCCATCGAGCACATCTGGGATGCCATCGAGAGAGATGACCTTCCTCCATCAAATCTTCGTGAACTGTGGGAGCTTGTTCAGGGGTCATGGATCCGCATCGCTTCCCAACGCTTCCGGTGTCTTGTCGAGTCCGTGCCGAGACGAATCGCCGCCGTCATCAGGGCGAAAGGTGGTGCTACACGTTACTAGACAGGTATCTCTAATTCAATTGCTCTGTGTAAATACTACGTAAAATATACGGAAATGACGTTGCCGTACTCAGAGTAAGTTAACTTAAAAAATATGTACCTATGTGCATAGGTAGGCTTGATTATGGGCCATGATCAGAATATTGCGATGAATATTTGTGAAAAATTTAAAACACGTAGATTCATTTTTTAACGCAAATGACTATATTTTTCTTTTTCAGGCACACATCTTCTAGATTGGAAATTGAACCTCAATATTCACTGTTTTTTCCCGTATATGGTCATCATTATTGCAATATGGGAAACACAGGTAGAATTGTGGCCCATAGTTAATATAATGAAAATTTACTATAGATTGGAATCAAGTTATTGCCACAGAGGCATAAAATCTGCTTAATAATTGAATTCCTTTCTCACCGGTTACAATTTGGGGAATTTTCTTTTAACATTTTTGACTAAGATCACGTGACACTTTCCCTTTCTGATGTGGGAGCCATAAATTGTGACGTCATTCCCAGTCTACCTATATGTAAGATCGATGGCTGCACCACATGAATTACCACAGTCAAACCTTATGTGAGACTATTAGGACTGGTGTTAGCACCAATACAATTCTGGGGACCCTGTCTGAAATCGGTTACTACGGTCCAGCAGCCATCCACATGCCACCAATCACTTCGAATAATGTCACTCGCCAGCTAGCATGGTGTAAAGAACTTCGATCACGGACTGTACACCAATGGAAAACTGTACTTTGGACTGACACTTCACGGTACACAGTCTACCAGTCTGATGATCGTTCCTGAATGTAGCGGATACCCGGAGATATGTACAAGGGTTGTATGGAACGTTATGCAAAAGTAAGCATAACTTTTTTATTAAGTCACTAGCTTTACTACCCGGCTTTGCCTGGTACAGAATGTATGGAATCTGTTGAATCAAACGGACCAAAAGCCTTACGAATTATTTAACACGCGTCCAGGAGATACAGCATTAGAACACTGACTGAACAAAATTCGTCAACAATTTGTTATCGACGGTCAAATGCATCACCTGCTTTCGGTTTCAGACATCTTTGAAGGGCGAATCTCTGGGATAAAAAAGTTAAAAACTTATCTTTGCGAATGTTTTATGAAACTGGCTGAAATTTTAATGAACACGATAAATCGTTAATAGGAACATGACCACCAAATCTCGCCTAAATCGGTAAATAACTTTTTAAATTAGCCGTCAAAATTTTATTTATTACCCATTTCTGCGTATATATTTCTGTTTACCGATGAATTAAAAATTTCACGACTATTTTAAAAAGTTTTGACCGGATTCCGGTGAAATTTTGAGGGACTCCTCTTATTACCAATTCATGGTGCTGATAAAAATTTCAGGCCTTTTCGTTAATATTTCGCAAAGTTCGTTTTTGCGTTTTTAATGCACAGTTCTCAAAGAATAGAAACACCTGTGGATGTGCCGCGGCGATGAACGCAGTCACGTGCTTTCAGATTTGGAACAGGATGACGTAGCAAACGACACTGACTTTATTGATTAGCTTATTAATTAATTAATAACTCGCGAGCAGAATAACGTAGAGATCTTAAAATAGTTGCGTTGACCTAGAAATTCCAGTATTAATAAGCTCTGCAAATTTTACGATGCCACAGTTCGGCGTTCGAGAGTTTTTGCTGCTTCAGACAAACAGACGTTTTGTGTTTTATATATAAGATAGAGGTCGTTCAAATTGCGCATGTCGGTAGAGAAACTCCCTACTACTCAGTTAGTCTCCATCACAAGCGATGTATTTGCGCTATCGTTGAACCCAATTGTCGAATCCTCTTTGAAAAAACTTAGGTGTGGATTATTGTACCCACTTCTTCACAGCCACTTTCAGGCCTTAGTGAAGAGGTGTGACGCCATTCCATGGATTTATTCTTCGTTTTTGAAGCGTAAAGATGCGCCCACGTTTCATTTCCTGTTACCAGATCGAAAAAAAACGTGTCTTCATTGGCTTCAAAGGCATCCAGAAGATCAGAGCAGACTTCCACCCTTCTCCCCCTTCAAATCGGGTGTCAGCTACCGAGGTACCGACTTAGCACACACTTCCCGATACACTAAATCTTTCACCATCTTCTGAATGGCATTATGACGACAGTCCAGTTGTGTAACAAGCTCACAGGTTGTGACTCGTCTCTCCGCACGAATCAATTCATCCACTCGCTGACGATTCGTGTTAGTGGTCGCAGTTGTTGGTCTTCCTCTGCGTGCGTTGTCTTCAATGCTGGTTTCCCCTTCTTTAAACTTTTTAATCCATCTGTGCACATTGCTCTTGTCAATAGTGTCATCTCTCTAAACATTCTGTAGTCTCTTGTGTATGACGGATAGCCTTGCCCCCTTCTTTCGTCAAGAACTCAATGGCGGCACGTTGCTTCTGCATGGAGTCCATTATTTACCTGCGATGAAGAAGAAGGGTTACTATAGAGGAAAAGTTACTTTACCGACATGTGCAATTTGAACGACCTCTGTCCGTTAATAAAAAAGTTGTGGTCCACTTTCGCATTACTTTCGGTACAGCCCTCGTACTTTGAGGACTGTATCGTCTCGACAATCATGTTTTGTGGAGTCGGCGTGATCGTATGCAGCTGTTTTTCGCGGTTCAGCTCGGGGTCTTTAGTGGTTTTGAACAACACCATGAATACTGAGCTTCCACCTAGACGTATTGGACAATTACGCACTATCATCGTTGTTTCAGTACTTTAGGAAAGATCCATTCTTCTTTCAGAAAGACATACGCATCATGTTATTGTACTTCCGTTGTAACTGATTGGTTCGTCGAAATGTTGGGCTGACCAGTCGAGAGTCCAGATCTGCGACTGTGGAGGATCTTTAGGGCAAATTTTATTATCAGATTCTTGGAAGAGATCGTGCAAGAACACAATCTGAAGTGGTCAATACTTTGAAGGCCGAATGGTGGAACATATCGATGGAAATTTAGAAAAAAAGAAAAAAACAATTAGTGAAAAGTAACTCCACTAACACTAGAGGCCGTCATAAAGGTCAAACGTTCAGACATACAGATGCCCAGATTTTAATGGTAAGGCAGTGTATTAAACAAATAATATCTAAAATATTTCATCTTTCTATGTTTTAACTATTAATGTATTAATTTTCTAGACGTAATATTGCTCCAACAGAGAGAGAGAGAGAGAGAGAGAGAGAGAGAGAGAGTTGCGTTTGATTCATGCAACTTCAAGACTATTATCAACTTTACCAGCTGCAAAGTTTCGCAACATTTTTTATCTGCTGACGTCATGAGGAGAATTCTCAAAAACGTCTCATTAGCAAGGATTTCAAGTTTTTGTGAGTTTTGTTAGTTGGAAACGATGAAGACTATAGTGAAGTATTTTAAGTTGATTAATTTTTAAAATAACTTGCTTATGGACAAAAATAAATGATAGCATTATTTAAGAGCGGCGCCCTTGCATCATGTAAAAATGTAAAGCTTGCTATCCACATTAATTTGCAGACACACGTTTATTTCATGAGTCTTAATGACTGTCATGCCTTTTCCATCTGTGTATTGGACGTAAGAAGCCTTTTTCTTTATTAGAGTTTAGTGACGACCTTGTATGGCAATAAGTAGCCTTCTGTCTCTATCTTGGGATCGCTGGTTCTCACAAGAGAAACGAGCCACCGGTTTAAAGCTGGTTCTCAGGAGGGGAACGGACCAGAGGTTTGACGCTGGTTCTCAGCGAAGGAACGAGCCAGCGATTTAACACTAGCTCTCAGGGGAGGTACGAGCCAGCCTGTTTACTCTGGTTCTCAGGATGAGAATGAGCCAGTGGTTTAACGGTTTTCAGGAGGGGAACGAGCTAGCAGCTTAACGCTGGTTCTCAGCAAAGAAACGAGCCAACGGTTTAACGCTGGCTTTCAGGAGGAAACGAGCTAGCGGTTTAATGCTGGTTCGCAGGAGGGGACGAGCCAGAGGTTTAACGCTGGTTTTCAGGAGGGGAACGAGCCAGTGGTTTAACGCTGGTTCTCAGGGAAGAAATGAGCCAGCCGTTTAACACTAGTTCTCAGAGGAGGAACGAGCCGACGGTTTAACGCTGGTTCTAGAGGTAGGAACGAGCCAGCAGTTTAACGCTGACAAAAGCAGCGGTTTAACGCTGGTTCTCAGGAGGGGAACGCTCTAGCGGTTTAACGCTGGTTCTCAGGAGGGGAACGCTCTAGCGGTTGAACACTAGTTCTCAGGGGAGGAACGAGCCAGAGGTTTAATGCTGGTTCTCAGTTGAAGGACGAGCTAGCGGTTTAGCGCTGGCTCTCAAGAGGGGAACAAACCAGCGGTTTAACTCTGGTACTCAGGAGGTGAACGAGCCAACGGTTTAACGCTGGTTCTCGGGGGCAGAACGAGCCAGCGATTTAACACTAGTTCTCAGGGAAGTGACGAGTCAGCGGTTTAACGCTGGTTGTCAGGGGAGTAACGAGCCAGCGGTTTTAACTCCTGTTCTCAGGAGGGGAACGAGCTAGCGGTTTAACGCTTGTTCTCAGGAGGGGAACGAGCTAGCGGTTTATCGCTGGTTCCCATGAGGGGAACGAGCAAGCTGTTTAACGCTTCGATCCAGCTCGGTTGATCAGTCCGACGCCAATGCTTCTGACCTCTGAGATATCGGGATCCCAAAGCGTGCGTTAAGATGCAGAGTGGTTTATCAACGTAAATAAAACTCTATTGCGACTAGAGAACATACAGTGCACCTTATGCAAATCTCAGGGACGACGTCACCCACGATGTGAGGTATTTAAAAGGAGTGCAGTATGATGACGGCCATCAAGTAGCAGTGCCACAATGGCAGGTGAAATAGCTGTTTTGGAGTAATTGTTGACAACATCATCTCTCAGTGGCTTTAAAAAAGGCGCGATCATTGATCCGCGTTTTGCAGAAACTTCAATAAATAGAACGGCAGAAATAGTAGTTGTAACACGAGAAATTCTATCCAAGATTATGACTCCGTATAAAAAAAGGCCCCGCGTTGCCTCCAAACGCGCAAATTTGTGGACGCCGTATACGAAGATGTCAGATAGAGATAGGCGAGCTTTGGCATGGATAGTTCAATGGAAGCACAAGATCACGACACCACCGCAGATTTGAACATCAGTCGGAATGATCCCGTTTCCGTAATAACAGTTCGTCGGGAATTCCATCGTACTGGTATTTATGGCCGTAATGCAAATCACAAAACTCCGACTATCAGCATCCTTGCAACAAACCGCGTAAGGTAGTGCAAAGCATTAAAAGCTGTGATGCTAAAGACTGGCAATGTTTCATCTGATCTGATGAATGCTTCACACCCTTTTCCACCACTGGTAGAGCGTATGTTTGGCGAAACCCTTCAGGAGCGTACCCCCCCCCCGATTGTTTGGTTTGCACTGTGAAGCATGGAGGTGAATCCCTGATGCTGTGGGATGCCGTATCGTAGCGTTCCTTAAAGCCATTTGTTAATCTGCAGGGTCGTGTCACGTCTACAATGTACTAATCTATTCTTGGAGACCACCTGCACCGAATATTTTAGACATTTCCCCCTAATAACTGTATCTGCTTTCAAGAAGGTAATGCATCCGTGCATTGTGTGGAACGTATCAAGTTGTGGTCTGTAGAGCATACGAATGAGGTACAGCACCTATTATAGCCTCCCCAGTCTCCAGATCTCAATATTATTGACCATTTGTGGGAATATCTGCGGCTGAAGCTCAGATCACCCTCTTCATCTCCAATATCGTTGGGACATATTTTAGAAGGAGAAAATGTCACAAGTTCAATTATCGTATGTGCGTGATTTGTATAAATCTATTCCAAGTCGAATTGCATCTGTTCTGAAAGTTGGAGGTGGGCCTACAGCCTATTAGTAAAAAGTTATCCACAAACAGTTTGATAACCCCTTATAAATACATATTGTCACGATCTACCCTATATTAATTCTTCAATTAATAGGCGTTGTGGACGGATCGAATTAATTAAACATTAATTAATTATGAGGCTTTACTTGGGTCGAAAATGACAAGCGTAGAGGAAGTTTTGTTCACAGAAAAAGGGAGAAATAAGGAGATATGTTGCGCTGTGTGAGACGTCGGATCTGCTAATGATTTGGGCTCATAAATCGCCATAATTCCATGTCGTACATGGCCGCTACACTAAATAACGCGAATCAAAGACATTACCGCCACTTACAGAGTTTAATGAAAAATAGAGCAAAAGTTAGCAAACGATCATAAATTTGTCCTCTTTTTAAGTGTCATGTGGAGTATATCGATGCTCGCTGTGTGGTCCTGATAGAGAAACAAGGCACGTGACTGAGATGAGAGAAGTAAGAAGGAAAAACGTAAGTTACGTTTGAGATCTGCTAGACAGAAGAGCTGGAAAACAGACAGCCAGCGATATCGTGCGTTTAGGTACCGCACGAAGCAATTTAAAAACAAAAGGCCGTAGGTGGTGAGAAATACTGCCTATAAAAGTATGAGCGATGGCAAGAAGTTGTCATCGTCTTAGTCTTCAGCAAAGGACAACAGCAAGAAGGACAGGTGTGTTGATTCCCTGTCCCAAGACAAGTTGAAACACGACAGAAGAGGACCGAAAGGGTACATGCGAGCTGAAGGACCCTTTCCAAACTGAACTAAGCGAGATGTAATGCAGTGACGGTCATCGACCCAAACAGGAGCTATCTAGAGGGGCTGTGGGGTAACAGCTCTTTCCCACCCAACTACTCGCGGCGGTGACCAAGTCTTCCGAGTTAAAGAAAAGTCTGTGTGTGTACGCGTGTGTAGAGCGCGGGAAAAGCACTGATCTTTCGAAACCAGCTGCGAGCGATGGAGAAGAGTGATAACCACGTTATTCATGGAGTGTAATCACATGGCAAATTACTTCACTTGGATTCAAGTCCACGGAGAGTAAGTACAACCTATTTGTTATGTTTCGAGTTTACAGTAGATAATATACGAAGAACTGTTTCTTTTTTTCTATTGGAGGTCTAACGACCACCGTGAGCAACTCAATGGGCTATAAGCAGTCGCCCGTCCCTAATTTAGGGTCACTGGTTCTAGGGAAGGGAGAGAGCCAGTGCCGTAAGACAAACCCAACATCCATGCCTCACCGAGATTCGAACCCGGACCCGTTACGGACGAATGATCCGAGGCCATCGCTTAGACCACTGCGCCACCGGGGCGGCAATGTATGTTTCGAGTTTACAGTAGATAATATATGAAGAACAGTTTCTTTTCTTTTTTTTTCTATTGGAGGTTTAACGACCACCGTGAGCAACTCAATGGGCTATAAGCAGTCGCCCGTCCCTAATTTAGGGTCACTGGTTCTAGGGAAGGGAAAGGGCCAGTGCCGTAAGACAAACCCAACATCCATGCCTCATCGGGATTGGAACCCGGACCCCTTACGGACGAATAATCAGAGACCACTGCGCCACCAGGGCGGCGAAGAACTGTTTCCGCAAGATATACTGAACTATTGCATGCCAAAGTGATCCGGACTATTAATAACCACAGCGGAACTCAGAATCAGGCAGAAAAGCTGATAGCCGTATTGCATGTCGGTCAACAGGACCAATCAAATACATAATAGCTACCAATTGTTATGCAAAGTAATGGTAAAGAATATTGGTGCCATTTATTAAATTGTTTTGTGATTAGCAGAAAGTAATTTCTTAGTCGATCTATTTTTGGATGTTGTTAAACCTGTGTCGTTTATGTATTTGCTCTAACGTACAGTCTTCGCGACCAGAACAACTCCTTGAGATAGTGTATTAAAATTTATTCTTGCCGCTAAGCCTTGAGATAGTGTATTAAAATTTATTCTTGAGATAGTGTATTAAAATTTATTCTTGCCGCTAAGACCAAACGCCTTGAGATAGTGTATTAAAATTTATTCTTGCCGCTAAGACCAAACGCCTTGAGATAGTGTATTAAAATTTATTCTTGCCGCTAAGACCAGACGCCTTGAGATAGTGTATTAAAATTTATTCTTGTCGCTAAGACCAGATGCCTTGAGATAGTGTATTAAAATTTATTCTTGCCGCTAAGACCAGACGCCTTGAGATAGTGTATTAAAATTTATTCTTGCCGCTAAGAAAAGACGCCTTGAGATAGTGTATTAAAATTTATTCTTGCCGCTAAGACCAGACGCCTTGAGATAGTGTATTAAAATTTATTCTTGCCGCTTAGACCAGACGCCTTGATATAGTGTATTAAAATTTATTCTTGCAGCTAAGACCAGTACGATATGAGGCTAGCGGCAGAGGTAAAATACAAAGTGGTTGCTATAACATATAGTACGGCATATATACATTGTACAGAAGCTATACGATAGGCATTAGGATCGTGAAAAGTGTGCTTCCACAACTGTCTTTGATATTTAGAATGAAACCACGTTTTTGAATAACAATTTATGTCCAAGTCTTTTATGGGAAGGAAGCAGACCTTGCATCCTATGCATGAAGAATAGCTAATTTATATGGACGAAATGAAGAAAAAAGTTTTGATGGGGACTCGTGTGAAGAAGAAATATCCAAGCCTGAAGACGTTTGCTTTTATGCGTCAGAGTACTGTACCAAGAATGCACTTATAAAGCAATAGATTTTCATATGATTGAATTTCCCACAGGTAGAACATGTATGTTTACCTTTACAAATCGGAAAAGTGAATCACCGTTTATTGTTAATGCGTTGTTGAATTTATTCCTTGAAACTGAAAGCAGCACCAACACGATTTTTATTACGGCAGACGTTCGAAAGTACACTGTGACGTGCCTACCCCGCAGGACGCAGATAGCAGTGAGATCACATGCCAGTGTAGTATAGTGGATCGCACTCGGAGCTCCGTAGCCAAGAGTTCGAATCCCGCCCTTGGCATAAAAATTAAGAAATTTACATCGTCATAACACGTATCGGCCAGCACTGAATTTGAAACTTTTATTCAATACCGGATTGGACCACCTTTATCCCAAATTATGCGGTTTGGCATAGCTTACACAAGATGTTGGGAATACATCTATGTCTATAGTATGCCGGTTGTTCACTTGACAGTCCTCTAAATGGTTCAGAATTTACGGAAGAAGACTTTGCTTCCGGATCTGTTTTTCTAACACGTCCCATGCATTCTCAATGGGGTTCGGATCAGGGCTTTGTGGTGGCCAGAGAATATGATGTAGTTGCTCTCATGCTCGCTGAACCACTGCTGAACATACACTGAAGAGCAACTGAATTAGAGACAGCTGGCGTTATGCAAATGTAGCGCTGTGGGCGGCCCTGTAAACGGAAACGACTTGACGTACACAGCGATCCGACAATATAAGGAGTAATGCGACGGGAATCAGTAAGAGTCGGACGCAGTATGGTTAAGACGAAGGATCTAAGCGCAGTTGATCGTGGGCAAATTGTCGGGGCCCGACGAATGGGTCACTCCATCTCGGAAGTAGTGCAGGCACTGGGATTTTCACGAGCCACTGTGTCACTGGTGCACCGTGAGTACATCGAATCCGGTAACACCATTCCTGCAAGGCCCAACTGCCGTGAACAACTGTGTGTCGATGAGCGGGGTCATCGTCGGCTAGCTGGCATTGTAACAGCGGATAGACGGGCCACAGTGCAAGAAATCACTCGGCAATTCAACGCTGGTGCACACAAACGTGTAAGCAGCCATACAATCCAGAACCATCTCCTTGCTATGGGGTATATACAGAAGCCATCGTCCCACGAGGGTACCGCTGCTGACCGCACATTACAGGGTGCAAAGAATAGCATGGGCGCGGGAACATCGCCACTGGATCCTAGACATGTGGGAAAATGTTGCCTGGACTGATGAGTCGTGATTCACGCTGCTACATGCTGATGGCAGGATACGAGTACGGCGCAAACCACATGAAGCGATGGATCCTTCTTGCCAGCAGGGTACTCTTCAAGCTGGTGGGGGTGGCCTTCTCGTCTGGGGACTGTTTACGTGGACTGAAATAGGACCCCTGGTACGTGTGACATCGTCCCTCACAGGTCAACGTTACCGGGATATCCTGGACGACCATTTGCTCCCGTTTGGGCGTCTTCAACATCCCACTGGGGACTTCATCCTGCAACAAGACAACGGAGCTCCCGAATTGTATCCGAATGGTTGGATTAGCACTCCACCGACGTGGCCTCGCTTCTTTGGCCAGCTAGGTCACCTGATCTCAATCCCATCGAGCACATCTGGGATGCCGGCGAGAGAGATGTTCGAGGCTCTGAACCCCCTCCATCAAATCTTCGTGAACTGTGGGGGCTTGTTCAGGGGTCGTGAATCCGTATGGCTTCCCAACGCTTCTGGTGTCTTGTCGAGTTCATGCCGAGACGAATCGCCTCCGTCATCAGGGCGAAAGGTGATGCTTCTTGTTACTGGGAAGGTATCTCTAATTCAATTGCTCGTCAGTGTATATTGGAAACAAACCGCATCAGTTTTGGTTGAAAATATGACAACGGTCAGTACGAACATCAAGAGGAGAGTAAGGCAAGGATGGGTACTATTACCTCTCCTGTTTTATCTATTCTCTGACGTCTCATTCAAAAGAGCTTTGGACACCAGAGAAGAAGGAATATCTATTAATGGAAAAATCATAAATAACTTAAAGTATGCTGATGACACTGCGGTGTTTGCAACCAATATGTAAGACCTGCAGACCTTTCTGCATCGAGTAAAGTAGGAAAGTGAAAGAATGGGCCTTGAAATTAATACCAACGAAATTAAGCCGATGATTCTCAACAGTGGCGCCATTCCAAGAACAAACCTAATACTGTACTAAATGGAAAACAAATAGAGAAAGTAAGTTCAAATATCTAGGCTGCTGGATAAAGGATATTAATGACACTGAAACGGAAATAAAATCAAGGATTGAAATGGCCAGAGAAAGCTTCCTTAAAATGAAGTCTATTCCGTGGAAAGTTAAACCTGGATTTTCGTATTGGCATGATGAAGTGCTATATTTGGGCTGTAGTGCTGTATGGCGCTGAACCATGGACCCTAATATCCACCACCATTAAAAGAATAGAAGCATTTGAAATGTGGTTTATAGAAGGACGCTGAGGATCCCTTGGATGGATCAAGTGACAAATGAAAATGTTCTAAAGAAAATGAAGGGAAAGAAACCCCGAATGATTAATAAACATCAAGAGAAGGAAAACTGCATACCTAGGGCATTTACTCAGAAACAACGAACATAAAGTTCCCCCAGGTGATTGTTGAAAGAAGAAGAAGGGAAAGAAGAAGAAGGGAAAGAAGAAAAATAACCTGGTTGAACAATATTAAGGAGTGGACTGCAATGAACATCGAACAACTTTTTAGAGCTGTAGCCGATCGTAGAAGTTATGCCAGGGTGGTCGACAACCTTTGCTTGGAGATGCCTCATTAAGAATAATATATTCCTCACTAAAAACACTCTCCGACAAAGAAAGAATTTTTCAAATTGGACTGTTAGAAGCAGAGATATTGAGAAAAATAAGATATACATCTACCCCCCCCCTGGCGGAACAAGTGCGCATTTTTGTAAGCAGAGAACATTTTGAAAAGGTGAGAGGTATCAGACCGCAAAAGAACGTTTTCAATCCAGTTTCCAAAAGCGCAGATGTTACTGCTAATACATCAGAAAGAGAGAGAAATATACACTTATGCCCCCTAGTGGTAAAACCAGTGTTAACAAAAGATTATAGGCAAAACATTTACCACAAGAAGATCTGTCCGATGGAAAAAAAAAAAAGGAAATCAACTGTTCAGAAACAGAGATATCGAAAATATCGCAATTCACCTTTCCCTAGCAGAAAAACTATGCATCATTTGAAAAATAAACTTTACTCTACATAGCTTTCGTTGTAAATGGTATCGAATGGAAGAAATAATATTTTTTCAGTCTGGTATTTGAATGCAATATTATGGGATAAAATTTATTTTGAACTCGATAGCATCTGCATTTTTTTTTTTGTTTTTTTTTTGTTTTTTTGATTGGAGGTTTAACGACCACCGTGAGCAACTCAATGGGCTATAAGCAGTCGCCCGTCCCTAATTTAGGGTCACTGGTTCCAGGGAAGGGAGAGAGCCAGTGCCGTAAGACAAAACAACATCCATGCCTCACCGGGATTCGAACCCGGACCCCTTACGGACGAATGATCAGAGGCCAGCGCCTTAGACCACTGCGCCACCGGGGCGGCCATTTTCGGGCTTCCCAACGTAGAAATAAATTTTCAAGTGGGACTAATAGTCTTTTGCAAAAGTTTAAGACCGCCCCTGTCAATTTATTGAAAATTAAGTTTTTCAAAGAAACAATTAATTACTAGTCAGGGGTATTTGAAAAAATGACACCACAGATGAATACTTAGATTCTTTACAACACAAAAAGACTGAAATCAGTATTTTGCGGTGCCACCTTTGCGTTTTTTTTATAACGGACAGAATATGATGTGACATACTCTCAATGAGGGATTTGCAGTAGTCACTTAAACGTCTTTCCACCACACGTACTTCATAGCGTCAATCAAAGCTTGGGAATTTGATGGCTGCTTTTCTGCTGCCTTGCCTTTTAAAATGGTCCACAGAATTTCGATGACGTTAAGGTCGAGACTATTACCGGGCTAGTCAAGCACAGTTATGTTTTCCCCCTGCAGGTAGTCCTTTACTGTGTTTGATCTGTTGCATGGAGCACCATCATGCATAAAGATTGTGTATCTGTGCACTAACATATGAGTTAACAGCTTCTGACGTAACATTTCCACATAAAAAGGACCAGTCATGGTAGTGCCTGTTGACAAAAAGGATAATAAAGCATTACTGGATGCTGACATAGCACCCCATATCATCTGACTAGACGGATGTCTCACGATGCTAACGATGTATTTTTCATCAAACCTTATACCTTTTGGACGTCGAACATGTGCTTCACGTGATTCAAATTGACGCACCGTTCATTCATCGGAAAAAGAACTTGGCTCCAATTTTCAGCAGTCCATGATTGATGACGCTTCGCAAACTGGAGTCTCTTCTTTTTCATGATAGAGGTTAGTCTAGGTTTATATGGAGGTTTATAAGACATTAATCCAAAATATTTGCTAAGACGTCGGGAAACAGTGCTGATACTAATACCAGACCCTTTTAAATTTAGAAAGACCTTAACTTTCTTGCACGAACTCCTCGGAGAATGCATAACCTTATGGTATTGTCATCGCGTGGGCTTGTTTTCCTTGGACGTCAACTTCTCTTTCGGTTGCTAAATTCAACTGTATCTCGATATTTCCTGGTGGTATTATGAATATCAGTCTTGCTCACATTCATCTTTCTGCTTATGTCACGTTCGGAGTATCCTTCATGAAATAACGTCAGTATTTGTGCCCTTTGAGTAACACTTAATGACTCATTTTTGCCCATTTTTCGCTATATAGAGAATACGTACAGAACCTCTCAGCATGAAAACGAGAAGCAAACTGACGCTCCCACGCTTCCTCTAACTGTATGAACAGCTGCCGCTGTAGGATGATGCAACACCGACAGGAATTTGAATAATACAGACAGTAGCGGGCGCAATCTCCTAATAACAACAGGTGGTCTTAAACTTTTGCAAATGACTATAGTTGCAGTGATATGGTGTCCACAAACGGACAAAGTTATACTATAAGTACTAAAAATTATATGAGAACGGTCCATTAAAATGAGAGTCTAACTTCTGAAGGATTGTGCTTTAAATATTATCAAAAACTGGTTCTGTAAGTAGTGTATGTCTGATACATGTTTGATCAACACGCTTATCTAATTAATAAAACTGTTTTGGGTGAATTTATGAAAAAGAAAACATCTCAGACAGAAAAGATCATCACCAATATTTATTTTCCTTTTAAACATGTTAATATACATTTGAGCAGCTGTCGACAGGCTCTGCTGCAAGGATTCAGGATATGGGCTTGCCACCTTCGAGCAGAATGGTAATAACTGACACGTGCAGGTGAACACAAGGATATGAGGTGGGAGGTTGTCCTTTTGCTTTGCTATCCAAAGTGGAGGAACGAATTCATTGGAACTTCTTTTTTCTCTGCTAGACGAATGTGGTGAACGGGCAGTGCACTTCTCATCAACTCTATGGGCAGGCTGGACCTTCTAATCTGGGAAGCTAGCCACGCTGGTGGATAGACCATTGACTTGGCTCCTTGAAACGGAGCTCCCCAGTATCTTTTGCTTTCCCTGAAGACTTCTTGTACGTCTCGCTTCAACCTGGATGAGGTATTGCGAAGCTTGTCTTCCTTTCGTGAGCTTGTGGAATCGTAAAATTGCTTGATTGTAGACCTGCCGCTTGCTTGATTTTCTTCCCATTTTTCTCCATCTGTTCCGGTCGTCTCTTGAATGTCACCATTTTGTCTTCGAGCATCAGATCCTTTTGAAGAATCCGAATGCTTTTGATCATTTCCATTAGAATATGTGTTGCTCTTCAGGGGTTTCCCAGATTCGTTTAATTCTGGAGCATTATCTAACATAGTGCGCTGATTGAAAGAATCCGATTCTTGTGTTCTTGTGTGTTTCGAATTGGGGAACTTGACCCATGTTGGTGTTTTGTGACTTGACGCGTTGGGTGACTGCGCAGTTTGGCTAGATTTATTATCTTCTGGAGAACTTTTCTGTGGAGTATACTGCTGAATGGAAGGCAGTTTCAAGGACTTCGACTTTTTTTGAACAGAATTTGGTAGACTAAATGTTTTGGAATTAATGTTTTTCGCTGAACGTTTCTCGAGACGGGGTTTCATCACTTCGTCAGTATGCCCACTTTCTAAATCCTCTATATCATAATCACTGAATTCTTTCGAAAAGTCCTGATTATCAGTGTTGGGCTCGTACTCGACTCTATTACTATGACCTTGAAAGACGTGGTCTTGATTATTACGATCGTTTCCTTCAAAGAAAGTTTTTCTGCCATTGAATTCTAAATCTGTGTCGGAGTAATTTGGCATATTTAATGTGGATTCTTCGTTTTCAGTCATACGTGGTAATTTATCGTCACTACTATTCTCGACCCCCGTGGTTGGATCAGATCTGGTTTTCCAAGCGAATAAGCTTGCATGATCGCAGTTTGAAGATTTTGGTTTTACATTTTCTAATTCAAGTGCCTTGATTCTGTTATCTAAAACATTTATAAAGTCGAAATATTTTGGAATTTCGTTAATTTGCCTTTGTCTCGGTTGCAGTTCTGATAAAGGCGCAAAGATGTTATTTTTCATGTTGTTTGGGTATTCCCGAAAACTCCTCTCCTTAGCGTTTTGCAACCACAAATCAAAGTGCATGTCATTTCCTGTCAACAAGTTTGTACCTCCAGGTAGGTAGGGGGCAATCCTGTCCATTTCATTCATAGTGTTCGCGGGCACAACTTTATTTCTACCAAAGTATGACGATGGATTTAGATCCCAGAGGCTTCTATCGGTTTGTAGTCCGGGTACGCTGCTAAATTCGTGTATTGTTTCGTAAGTTTCGATTGGAAGTGGAGCGATGTTTTCTAATCTTTCAGGAAAATCGTGAAATTGTGAAACTAAACTCCGCTTTTCATTCATATGAGTATTTGAAGATAGGTGTGGATCTTCTTTTAGTATTTCTGAGTTAGCCCCACCTTGATTTTTCGTTTTATCACCTCCTTTTGCTGGAGGTTTGCTTGAAGACAACCTGTTTGGTGAACCATATGTTGCGGCATCCTTATCGGAAAGCAAAGTTTTTATTCCGAGGGAAGCAGATGGCTTAAGCAACGCTTCTTTATCGGAGGAACTAGCGTAATTTATAGATAGCACATTACCTTTTCCATTTTTATCGGGAAACGCGAAAGAAAACGACGTATCTTTTACTTCGACTGGCTTACCTAAGTTTTCTTCTTCGGGATTCACAGAACGCTTATTTACTCGTAGATATTTAGAATTCGTAACATGTCCAGAATGTTTCTCATTCGCATTTTTCTTCTCATTTAAGAAGGAAGACTTGCCTTTTCCACGAACAGAGCTAAAGTCCAAAGGGCTGTTTGTGTTGTCGTTCTGCAGTTCTTTCAATTTCGTTTCTTCATTTTTCCCATGCTCACTTTTAAGCTGCTGTGTCTTTGATTCAAGTTTGTTCACAGATGTTTGCTGATGTTTGCTTTTGTCATTCGACAGAGTAATACTAAAATCCTTTACCGTAGACGGGAAAGTCACGAATTCCCTCAATACACTGATTTTGTCTTCACTAACAATCCCGTTTGATTTTCCATGATTTTTGGATGCCATTCTCTTTTTCCTGTACACTAATTGCTTTTCATCTGAACTGTCGTCATCATCACTATTACTCTGATAAGAACTGTACTTCTCAGAGTCTTTGTCGGTCAAGTCCATTTCACCACTTGGTTTATAATTTAAAGGTCTATTCCGTGCGTCAAATAAAAGTTGATCCGAAGGATAAAGAGAATTATGCGTTCCACTGTTCTTACTATTAATCCTTATGACGTCCAGTATAGGGTAAATGGAAGTATCTTCTAATTTGTGGGAAGATTCGTATTCGCGGGGGTAATTTCGGATATTCGAGGCTTCCAGAGTTTCGTCTTCCGAAATGTCCTTTTGAGATTCTGAAGTTTCACCGGACATTTGTTCTTGAAGTAAAGCCGGGATTCCAGCACTGTTCCCTAAGACTTTTTCAGCATCATAGCGTTCTTCTTGTTCCGACCGTTTTCCGAAATGCATAACGGAGTTATACGGTTCTCTGTAGTCAAACTTTTTACCAAAATGTATTAGCGGGTTGTACTGTTTTCTCGCTTTCAATCGCTTCCCAAAATGCATTACTGAATTAAACGGAGATGGATCGCTTAATCTTTTACCGAAATGCATCAGAGAGTTTCGAGGCCCACTAATGTCAAATTTTTTGCCAAAATGCATCAGTGAGTTACGAGGACCATCACTGCCGAATCTTTTACCAAAATGCATCAGTGAGTTACGAGGACCATCACTGCCGAATCTTTTACCAAAATGCATCAGTGAGTTACGAGGACCATCACTGTCGAATCTTTTACCAAAATGCATCAGTGAGTTACGAGGGCCATCACTGTCTAATCTTTTACCAAAATGCATCAGTGAGTTACGAGGAGCATCACTGCCAAATCTTTTACCAAAATGCATCAGGGAGTTACGAGGACCATCACTGTCGAATCTTTTACCAAAATGCATCAGTGAGTTTCGAGGACCATCACTGTCGAATCTTTTACCAAAATGCATCAGTGAGTTTCGAGGACCATCACTGCCGAATCTTTTACCAAAATGCATTACTGAATTAAACGGTGTTTGATCATCCAGCCTTTTTCCAAAATGCATTAGCGAGTTGCGTGGTCCATTGAGATCAAACCTTTTTCCAAAATGCATGAGTGAGTTACTTGGCCCATTGAGGTCAAACCTTTTTCCAAAATGCATAAGTGAGTTACTTGGTCCATTGAGATCAAACCTTTTTCCAAAATGCATAAGTGAGTTACTTGGTCCATTGAGATCAAACCTTTTCCCAAAATGCATCAGAGAGTTTTGAGGTCCATTTATGTTAAATTTTTTCTCGGGTGACATACCGAAAGAAGTACTTTCCTCAAACAAATCGGTACTTTCAGGGTCTGTTACTGAAGAATTATATCTTTTCCCGAAATGTAATAATGAATTATATGGTGAATTACTATTCATTCGCTTTCCAAAGTGCATAACTGAATTGTATGGTACACTACCGTCGAAACGTTTTCCAAAATGCATTACTGAATTATAAGGAGAGTTGCTATCAAAGCGTTTTCCAAAATGCATTACTGAATTATAAGGAGAGTTGTTATCAAATCGTTTTCCAAAATGCATCACGGAATTGTAAGGCGAACTTCCATCTAGACGCTTTCCAAAATGCATCACGGAATTATAAGGTGAACTTTCATCAAAACGTTTTCCGAAATGCATCACAGAATTATAAGGAGAGCTTCCATCAAATCGTTTCCCAAAATGCATTACAGAATTATAAGGAGAGCTTTCCTCGAAACGTTTTCCAAAATGCATTACAGAATTATATGGTGAACTTCCATCAAACCGTTTTCCAAAATGCATCACGGAATTATAAGGAGAGCTTCCATCGAAACGTTTTCCGAAATGCATTGCAGAATTATATGGCGAACTTCCATCAAACCGCTTTCCAAAATGCATCACGGAATTATAAGGAGAACTTATATCAAACCGTTTTCCAAAATGCATCACGGAATTATAAGGAGAACTTCCATCAAACCGCTTTCCAAAATGCATAACGGAATTATAGGGTGAACTTCCATCAAACCGTTTTCCAAAATGCATCACAGAATTATAAGGAGAGCTGCTATCGAAACGTTTTCCGAAATGCATTACAGAGTTATATGGCAAATTTCCTTCAAATCGTTTTCCGAAATGCATCACGGAATTATAAGGAGAACTTCCATCAAACCGCTTTCCAAAATGCATCACGGAATTATAGGGTGAACTTCCATCAAACCTTTTACCGAAATGCATCACGGAATTATAAGGAGAGCTTCCATCTAACCGTTTTCCAAAATGCATCACAGAATTGTAAGGAGAGCTTCCATCGAAACGTTTTCCGAAGTGCATCACAGAATTATAAGGTGAAGTTCCGTCAAACCGTTTTCCGAAATGCATGACGGAATTATAAGGTAAACTCGATTTTTTCCCAAAATGCATCACTGAATTGTATGGCCCGTTACCATTCATTCTTTTCTCGGAATGGTGCGAAGCGTTACGAATTTTGCTTTCAGAGCTTTCATCATGAGGATTAATTTCGTTATCGAAAAATTCGGGGTAAGGATTATTTGGCCTGCCATTTTTCGTTCTTTCGTTATCCTTAGCGCTGGGTATTTTTGTAAATTCTAATGGAAAATCTGTTCTTTCATTATTTCTCTCTGCTTCTTCATCTATGTTCTGCTCGTAGAATATGTCCGAAGAATGAAGCCTTTCACCTTCGTCTGATATTCCGAGATTTTCCGTGGAACTCATTTGGTGGAATGAAGGTGTATTAGATTTTGTAGGACGTGTGGCGTCATGATTTTCTTTTTCTTGTGTTTCACTGGAAGAAAATTCGGTGGGATCATATGTGATTCCACTGCCATCGGAAGAATTCAAATCGATTTGGCCTTCACTTTGAAGTGATCTTTTACCGAAATGCATCACTGAATGTGAAGGTCCATCTCTTCGTTTTTTACCAAAATGCATTAATGAGTTACTTGGAATGAATTCATCAAATCGCTTTCCGAAGTGCATCAGTCTGTTGTACGGTGGAATACCATCAAACCTTTTTAAGAAATACTTGGAAGAGTTATACATCGGAAGGTCGTCAAATCTCTTTCCAAAATGCATCAAAGAGTTATGAGGTGACATCTCCTGGTACCTTTTACCAAAATGCATTAGTGAATTTTGCGGTGAAAAATTTTCAAATCTTTTTCCAAAATGCATTAGAGAATTGTAAGGCGTGGACCTTGCTAAGCGGTGTTCCAAGAATTCATCTGGTAAGAGTAAATCATTGTTTTCCATGTACTCATCCGGTTGATTCTCTTGGAATTCATCTTCTGACGTAATATCCCCACTTCTACCGAAAATATTTGTTAAATCTTTCATCAGATAAGATAGATCTCTTCCTTCAGTAAGTTTATTAGTTTCTAAACGATTTTCTGATGGGTTATTAGACATAATAGGAATTTGACGCGATTCACCTTCCCGTAAATCATGGACAAGGGGAGACTTTCTATTTGATTTTTGGTCCTTGTCTTCCTCATTGCTGAAGTCCTTTATACTCTGGTCTTCACTTTTGCTACTCTGCTTTTCATCCATATCATAAAGCTCCGTAGAATCTGTTTCCAACGCGGTTTCGTCGTTTTCGGTCGGTAAACTAAATCTCATGCCACTGTAAAGTTTTTCTAAGTTATGGGTGAAATCTTCAGGCCAAGCCTCTCTTTTGCCAAAGTGCATCACTGAATGGAAATTTCGAAAGGGTTCCCTGTCTCTAGCCATTCTTCTTAACGAAGTGATGTGAGTAATTAATGGGTGCGGAGGGTATCCTTCGCGTCCACCTGTGGCTTTGTAGAGAACTTGATTGTTTAGGCCAGAAATATAATTGGCTAATGTCATGTCATTTTGGAAGCCGATCCATGGCATTCGATTTTTTAAATCCGAGTTAGAGTCCTTCGAGGTGTGCCTTCGATTCCTCTGTATCGGAACGGCTGAAGTCCTGAAATTTTCAGAATTTTGTCCTCTACTGGAAGAATAGTCTTTGCAGTTTCCTCCTTCACAGTGATTTCCCCCGAAATCTTTGATGTGGAGACACTTCTACTTGAATCACCTGTAATAGATGAAAAAAATTACCGTATTAAAATCTGGAGCTATTGAGAATAAGAAAATTTATTGCACAACTTTTGTGTTATAACACACGACTCATATAAGTCTACAATGTACTTTAGTGGCGTAAATACAAACACAAAGTATACTGTGACGTGCCTGCCCACCAGGACGCACACGACATAAAGGCAGATAGCAGTTAGAACGAACGTCGGCGTAGCTCAATTGGTAGAGCGACTTATTCCGGAATGAGGGGACCCGGGTTCGAGCCCCGGCGTGGACAAAAATGACGGAGATATTTACTTCGTTATAATATGCCCAGCTTTCTCTGACAGGTTTCGTCTGGGCTTAGTTCGTAGAACTTAGAACTGTGAAACAATTAAAAAAAATCTTGACACTTTGGAACAATCTGTTGTTCCGTTCACTTGAAAGTCCGTGGTTTACATACAGGGTGTACACAAAGTCTCTTTTCAACTTTGCACACCTATTACGGACACCCTGTACTTTATAAGTTCATCGTATTTGTTGTATCATCATCATCATCATTGTCAACCATTATCAATCCACTGCTGGACGAAGGTCTCCCCAAGTTTCCTCCACAACGGTCTGTCTTGTGCCAGTCTCCTCCATGTCACCCCTGCATACTTTCGAATTTCATCCACCCATCTCCTATGTGGTCTTCTTCTGGGTCTTTTCCTGTCCCTTGGAATCCAATCTAAAATTTCGGCTGTCCATCGATGATCTGTCCTTCTGGCAGTATGTCCAGCCCATTGCCATTTCAGGGATTTAACTCTGATCATGATGTCTTCCACTCTTGTCATTTTTCGGATCCACGAGTTCCTCTTCTTATCTCTCCTGGTTACACCAAGCATACACCTCTCCATGCTTCTTTGAGTTGTCTGCAGCCTTTGTATGTCTCTTTTAGTTAAGGTCCACGTCTCTGCACCATACGTAAGCACTGGAAGGATGCATTGATCAAACACTTTTCTTTTAAGATATAATGGCATATTGCTCTTGAAAATTATGCTGTTTCTTCCAAAAGCTCTCCAGTTGTGTTTTGTACGCCTATTAATTTCTTCATCAATGTGATCCTCACTTGATATCTGCTGTCCAAGATAAACGCACGTATCTGTTATTTCCAGCTTTTCTCCATCAATCGATAAATCTTCATTTCTTGTAAAAGCATTGAACATCACTTTTGTCTTCTGAAAGTTCATTTTTAATCCCACTTCTTTACTCTTGTCAGCAAGTTCCTGGATCATACTCTGCAGCTCTGATGGGGTAGTTGCAAAAATGACTACGTCATCAGCAAAACGAAGGTGGGTTAGATAATCTCCATTAATCTTTATCCCCTTGTTTTCCCAGCTCAGCGACTGAAAAACACCCTCCAATGTGGCATTAAAGAGCTTCGGAGATATGGTGTCACCTTGTCTCACTCCCTTTCCAATTTTTACGTGTGTTGCATTTTCAAACAGCCTAATCTTTGCACTTGCATTTTCATAGATGTTATTAATAATATTAATGAATGCCTCTTCAATACCGCAGGTTTTCAGAGCCATTGTAACTGCTGATGGTTTCACCGAATCAAAGGCTTTTTCATAATCGATAAAAGCCATGCACAATGGAAGTTCATATTCCCTCGCTCTTTCAATTAGTTCTCTCAGCACGTGGATATGATCTATTGTGCTGTAGCCACTCCTGAATCCAGCTTGTTCTCTCGGTTGAGCCATGTCTAGTGCTACCTTCAAGCTGTGTGAAAGAACTTTAGTGAAGATTTTATAAACTACTGATAGGAGGCTGATAGGTCTGTAGTTTCCGAGATCCTCAATGTCACCTTTCTTATGTAGCAGGATCATTGTAGCGGTGTTCCAATCCTCAGGAATCTTTCCTTCATTAAGGCATCGAGTGAAAATTTGGGCGAGTACTGTTTCGATTTCTCCACTTGCTTCTTGTATGATGTCTACAGTAATTCCATCTTCTCCTGGAGCTTTTCCTCGCTTCATGTTCTTGATTGCATGTGCAACTTCTGTTGGAAGGACTGGAGGAACTCTGGTACTGGTATCTTTCATGATGTCTGGAGTGCATATATCATCCCTTTCATATAATTTGGAGTAGAAATCTTTCACTCTTGTCAAAATTTCTGCCTCTATTTCTTGTTACAGAACCATCTTCTTTTCTCAGTGCCATAATCTGTTTTCTTCCCTTACTGAGATGTCCCTTTGCTATCTTTAGGCTTTGGTTGTTTTCAATTGCTTTCCTCACTAGTTCACAGTTGAATTTCCTTACGTCTTCAGTGATACTTTTTCTTACTGTCTTGCATAGCTCTATATATTCCACTTTGGAAGTCACATCTTCTTTAGTTGTCCTCATCTCTCTTCTTTTTTGCATCAACATTTTGGTTTTTCCTGATAATTTGTTCACATGCAACTTGTTCTTAGACCCAGCTAATTTTGTTGCTGTTTCCATAAGAGCTTTGGTTACTTTTCTGTTAACTTCAGAGATGTCCACTTCTTCCGATGTTAGGCCTTCTAAAGCAGAGAATCTGTTCTTCAGTTCTAACTTGAAGGTATTATGGTGTTTTTTAAGGTTAGTTATGTCAATAGATTTTGTTTGTCTTATGAGCTTGCTACGTTCCAGTTTAGTGTTGAGGTGCATCTTACATCTCACCAATCTATGGTCACTACCTGTGTTGAACTTGTTTAGCACACTGCAGTCTTCTATGACGAATTTTTTGTTACACATAATAAAATCAATTTCACTTGTGGTCCCATTTGGATGTCTCCATGTCCATTTCCTGTGTGGCTTTTTCTTGAAGAAGGAGTTCAAGATGAAAAACCCTTCTGCCTCTGCAAACTCAACGAGAGTATTTCCACGCTGGTTTATGTTGCCATGACCGAATTTACCTACTGAAGTTTCATTCTGTTGCCGTTGCCCTATTTTTGCATTGAAATCTCCCATAATTATTTTCAAGTGCTGCTTACCTTTATTATTTAGATGACAAATTTCCTCATAAAATTCTTCAATTTCTTCTTCAGGATGACTTGTGGTGGGTGCATAAGTTTGAATAATCTGAGCCTGGTATCTTTTCGAGAGTTGGATAACAAGTCGTGCAGCTCTGTCAGAGGAACTTTCAACTTCTACAACTTTATCCTTCAGTTTCTTGTTTATTATAAATCCAACACCACTAGTTCTGCCAGTATCTGTCCCACGATAGTAGAAGAGATGTCCACTTTTCAGTTCGATGAGATCTTCTCCTTTTCTCCTTACCTCACTTAGCCCCACGATGTCCCACTTGATCCTTTGTAGTT
Source organism: Macrothele yani (assembly GCA_039090855.1). Taxonomy (NCBI): domain Eukaryota; kingdom Metazoa; phylum Arthropoda; class Arachnida; order Araneae; family Macrothelidae; genus Macrothele; species Macrothele yani. The sequence continues at coordinate 26,485,436 of CM076993.1, forward strand.
CCTCTTCCAATTCAAGAAGCCTTGAATCAGAAGATAGGGAGCGTCCATTGTAAGTAGCCAAGGTCAGCATCAGATGGCAGCCTAGTCCGGTCCTCCGGGGATTCTTAGCACCCTCTGCCTTTATGTCGCACTGGCCGCTGCCTTGGCCAGGTACATTCCAGCTGCCGGAGACTGAGGGCCAAGATTTATGTTGTGGAATCATTTTGGAGGTGTTTGGCCATAACTCACCACGCTGGCCAAGCGGGTTGGTGAGTGTGGGATAGAATTTCCTCTGATCCCGATGGTATAGTTATACCGCTATGGGCGGTCGTCAGAGCCCCTTTAGTGGGAACAGGATGCACCACGAGAAGGCGGGGTTGACATTTGTCAAGGAGAGTCTGTGATGTTACGCATCACCTGACCTTGCATCCCATTTGTTGTATAATATACTGTAAATATCAAAGTTTTAATTGACATTATCATTTTTTGTTATAAGTCCCTCACTGACGTAGCAGGTGCTGTTCTATGAAAATGTGGTCTTCCACAAGAGAGAGCGCAGTGCGTCGCTTGGTTCATCGAAACAAAATCTGATACACAAACCCAACGACATTTCCGGACTAAGTATGGGAAAACTCCACCATCTCGTCCTAGTATCCTACAATGGTACCAAAAACTCATGGAGATTGGGTCCGTGTTGAATCGAGATCATAGTGGCCGCCCACGAGCATCGAATGAAGACATCGAAAGTGTTCGTGATTCATTTTCACGAAGCTTGCAGAAGTACATTCGTTCCATTGCCAGAGAACTACAAATGCCCCGGTCCACGGTACAGGCGCTAGACATCTACGCTTATATGCATACAAAGTGCAAAAACTGTTACAAGCACTTGAGACGAACGATAGACCACGACAAAAATAATTCGCAGTAACGATGCTGGATGAACTGAGTGAAGATACCGAGTTTCTCACACATGTTTGATTTACGGATGAGGCACCTTTTCATGTCTCTGGGCAGTTAAACAGACACAATGTTTGGATTTGGGGGTCTGAAAATCCTCATGCGTTTATGGAACTTGCCAGAGACAGTCCTAAATTGAACGTGTGGTGCGGTGTTATGCATAACCGAGTCCTTGGACTATTTTTCTTCAGTGAGAAAACAGTGTCGGCAGATGCTTACCTGGATGTTTTGCTTTAGTATGTTGCACCACGGACCTTCAACCAAGCGTGATATTTCAACAGGACGGTGCGCCACCACATTGGGAACGACACGTTCGGGACTTTTAAAGAAACATTCCCTGGTAGGTAGATTGGACGGAATCGTCTAATTGCATGGTCACTCAGTTCCACCGACGTCACACCTCTGGACTTGTTTTTTTGTATAGGGATATGTGAAGGATATCGTGTATGGGACAAAGGTGCAGGACATCGATGACCTGAAATCGAGGATCAACAATACCATTACTGAGGACATGCTGCAGCGCACATGATTGGAACTGGAGTTTCGGCTAGATGTTCTACGCGCAACAAATGGTGCGCATGTTGAGCTTTTGTAATGAGATAGAAACAACTGTAGTCTTTGCTCTTACTTATGTGCTCAACCACATTTGTCTATCTCATACAGTGTATCCGTAATAATTGTGCAAAGTTGTAACGAGACTTTGTGGACACCCTCTATATCATTCTAGTGCAGTATAGGGGACACCATTGACTGTTCCTCCGGTACTTGTGCAGATAATTCTATGGCATTTGTTCAAATAAATACCGGAATTTGACTGTTCCTCCGGTATTTGTTCAAATACCGAAGAATCAGTCAATACCGTCCGCCGAAAACTACAGGAATTGGAAAGGGTTGAGAAATCGTACCCCATTCTCCATACAATGATGAAAAAGTATCTAGACTGAATTTATTGAAAAAAGAAGTACAAGAATTACAGATTTGAAACTTAATTTCCTTCGGAGTAGACCCCTTCCAAAGCCACAAACTTAGCCCAAGGCTTTTCCGCTGCTCGAGTCATCTTTTGCACTAGCGAACAGATGCTTCGTCTCATACCGTTGTATCTCCTCAGTATCTTGAAATATTATTCGTTTAAAGTGCTATTTGATTTTTTGGAAAAGAAACATGTTGCAGGGAGCGAGATCTGGCGAATAGAGTGGCTGTTGGACTTGTGCAAGGCGGTGCTTAGCAAGAAACTACTACACAAGTTGCGAATCGTAATCTGGCGCGTTGTCATGGAGGAGTTGCCCCTCTCATGTAATGCCGGCACTTTGCGACGAACTGCGTCCCTCAGACGACCGAAAACTTAAAAGTAGTACCCCTTGCTGATTGTATGCCCTGATGATGCGTATTTAGGAGTCACAATTCCCTCATAATTGAAAAGAAAACGGCCAGTGTCGTCTTAATACGAGGTCCGATCAAAATGTTTCAAGATAAGGCCGATATACAACAAAGTACTTACGTTACTTAAGTCTGGCTATGATCTCCCTCAAAGTAGTCTCCTTGGGGAGCGATACACCGCTGCCAGCGTTTTTCCCACTGTTGGAACGCTCCCTAAAAGTCCTGTCCGCGAATCGTGTTAAGCACCGTCTGCGATTCGCGCTAGATCTCGTCCACGGTTTCAAAACGGCGACCCTTGAGCTACAGCTTCATTTTCGGGAACAGAAAGAAGTCGCAGAGGGCCAAATCTGGCGAGCAAGGCGGGTGAGGAAGGGTAGTGATGCTGTTGCGTCTGCGAAACTGGCGTGTTGCTAACGCTCTGTGAGCTGCTGCATTGTCGTGATGGAGCAGGAAATTGCCCCTGTGCCACATTTCAGGTCATTTGCGGCGAGTGTCCTCCCTCAGACGCCGCAGAACATCGCAATAAAAATGGGCGGTGACGGTCTGATCCTGCGCGACGAATTCCCGGTGCACAACTCCACGAATGTCGAAGAACACGATGAGTATTTATTTTGGTTGCGCTTCGGACCTGCCGGGCTTTCTTCGGTCGTGGAGATTCCGGGCTCTTCAATTGGGACGACTGTTGTTTGGTCGTAACCGTAGGCCGAAGTCTCGCGCCCCGGTGATGACCCGCGACAGGAACGTTGGTTCATTCACCACCTGCTGACGAAGATCTTGACAGAGTTCAACACGGAGCGCCATCTGTTCCGGGTACAGAATCTTTGGCACAAACTTCGCAGCAATGTGTTGCTTGTTCAAAACCGACGTCAGAATTTATTTCACTGTTCCGTATGACAAACTGACGATGGTAGCAATGTCTTGAATGGTTCTCCGACGATCGCCATGCACCAGTTCCTTAATTATGTCCACATTTTCGGGGGTTTTGCTCGTGGACGGTCGCCCTGACCTCTGGTCGTCTTCCAGTGCCGTTCTGCCGCTTTTGAAGCGCGAGTACCACACAAAACACCTCGCACGACTCATTGCTTCATTGCCATAACCCCACCGCAACGTTTCATGCGTTTCCGTTCCCGATTTGCCGACTTTGACACAGAATTTGATGTTCGCTCGCTGCTCTAGTTTGCAGTCCATACCGAAATCGCAGCCGTGTTCTGCACGTGGTCAACAAATACCGTGTAGTATAGCTTCCGATGTTTACAGAACGACGCCACTCGACACAATGACTCATGAAGGTCACTTCCTCGACCTATACTCGCGCATCCGCGTACTGCCTTCTGTTTTTCGCGCTACGTACGTAGTCTCGGAACTTTTTGATTGCAGAACGTATTGCTGCGTCTCTGTCTTGTTCTTTTTTTTGGGGGGGGGTATGGAAAAGTTTGGGGTTTTTCCGTGTAAAGACTGAAAAACCGAAACCAAAGATTCATTACCAGTGATGATGGATTTTAGAATGTCTTCCTTGTTTTCGATGCGCTCAAGCAGATTACTAGCAGCTTAAACACTAAATTTTTTTTCCTCAGTTGAGAGCAATTTTGGCCCAAATTTATAGCTGAGACACGTCTCATACCCAAATCATCCATAAAAATCGACTGAACTGAACGCAGACTAAGTTGAAGTCTTCAGATAACGCACTGATAGTTATTCGGTGATATTCCCACACATCTGTGCGCAAAAGTTCGACGCTGTTTTCCCTTTAAAAATGGTCGTGAAAGTGATGAATCATCAAAACGTTTTCACGACTCATACAATTCTTCCAATGGACTTTCTGTAACTTTAGATATGTGTCTTTGCAAGTTTTGTAACGAAATCTGATGCGAATTCGTTGATCAGTTTTCTCCGACATGACAAATGCGATGAACAGCTTCACACAGGTAAGAAGAAAGCACTATTGTAAAAAAAAACCGGATGAGCAGATGGAGACGTGACTGACGGCGCGTGCGTAGTAGGTTTCAAGGTCAACCTGCGCCAAACCGCTTCCTGCTGTGCAGCGCGATTCCGAACTTATGCAGCCAGTCTGGATACTTTTCAGTCCCGATCTTACCCCATCCGACTGCCAACCGTTTCGTTCCATGGCCCATTTCCTGCAAGAATGGCACTTAGCTTCATTGGTGGTTGTAGAAACTGGCATCACGTAGTTGCTGTCCTCGAAATTTTCCGAGTAGTGCCATCGTGGTATCGTGGTATCGTGGCTTTGGTGGAACGTCGGCAAAGGACTATAAAAAATATCAACTTTTAAGTTCTAGAATAAGATGGACGTGTATAGCCTTCTTGCAGCACCAAAGCTTTTAGCTGCTAAAGGGATCGAGCTTTTGACCAACCCTGGTGTCAAGAAATATTCTGAAGATTTACGAATATATCAGTGTTCTGGAAATTTTGGTTGTCCATTGTGCCTTTCACGTAAACAGTCATTTTCTCTAAATTAAATTTTTAATTTAAAAAGGAACATTCTTTAAAATATAATTTATCAAAAGTAAGAGAATTGGTTAATATATGTATACCACATACAAGAACTTGCTTTAACATACGCTTCTTTTTCTCATGATTAATCATTTGTAGATGACTAGCAAAGGTACCCGGCATTGTCCGGGTATAATAAAAAGTTTCTAGGTCAGCTGAGTTTAAAAAAAGTTGCTAAGTTAGCTGAGTTTAAAAAAGTTTTATTTAGAAAGTTTTAATGTCTGAGTTTAAAAGTTTCTTTAAACTTAGACATTAAAACTTTTCAAATAAAACAGGTGGGCAGAATTTTTTTTTCTTTTCATATAAAAGTTTCAATGTCTGAGTTTAAAAGTTTCATTTTTAATTGCCAAAGTTTCATTTAAAAAAGTTTCAATTCTGAGTTTAAAAAGTTTCATTTGAAAGTTTCAATGTCTAAAAAAGTTTTAAAAAGTTTCAATATCTGCTGAGTTTTCTTGAAATTATGATTAGAATATAATGCATGGAAACAGTTAATTGAAATATGTTTCAGGAATTTCAAAAATTGAATAACATTTATACTTTTGCTGTCACAACCAGCAGTTTTTATTTGAAGCATTTACAATTTTCTATTTTGTTGTGATCAGTGTAGTGTACAGGTCTAATGAAGCGCAAGTAAGTTTTTATTTTAAAAGCTCCTAGTTCAAAGACGTTGAGTGTTTTGCCGTTTGGAGCGAAGTTGAAGAGATTTTGATTTTTGACAACTGTGGAGCAACCAACATAGAGGTGGATATCGAAAAAGAATATCCTTATAGGTTGCGTCGAACCACTTTTAACGACTGGCTGACGTGCTTCTTGAGACGAACAGGAAACTGTAAGCGTTTAAACTGAAATCGAAAGTCAGACGTGACGATAGGAATGCGTGGAATAAATGAATGGTCAAGTTTAGTATGTTAACACCTCAAATGCTGCTCACTAAACGAGTTCAAGTGTTCATTATTCTACAATGAGAAATCGTTTATACAGTATATACGGATGATGAATAATGATGAAAATTTACATAACATTGGAGTGAGATGATGAACAATAGAAAAAAAAGTTTTTTTTTATTTTCTGATTGTAGGTTTAACGACCACCGTGAGCAACTCAATGGGCTTTGAAGTTTACAGACACTGTAAGGGTGTGGTTATAGTTATGCTGTTGGACGTCAAAAAGTTTCGCACGGACAATGCAGTAAGCAATGGGCTGCAATGTCTGGTCAAACACGCAGAACTGTTTTTCGTAGCTGTTCATGGCGGAAGTTCTTTTTAACTTTAACTTCGCCGCTAGAGGGAGAAAATGCAGATGATGTCGAATTCAAAATAAATTTTATTCCATACTTTTAAACATCCGATTGAAAAAATCATTTTACTTTCGATTCCATTTATATCAATGACTATTATAGGTATAGTCACTTTTTCAAGTTATGTATAGATTTTCCGCTAGAGGGCGTAAAAGTAAATTGCGTTTTCCCCGATATCTCTACTTCGAAAACACCGATTTGAATATTTGTTTTCTTCAGCGGATATAGCTCCTGATAGGAAATAATATTTTATATCAGAAGACAAAAGTGATGTTCAATGCTTTTACAAGAAATGAAGATTTATCGATTGATGGAGAAAAGCTGGAGATAACAGACACGTGCGTTTACCTTGGACAGCAGATATCTAGTGAGGGTCACATTGATGAAGAAATTAATCGGCGTACAAAACTTGCCTGGAGAGCTTTTGGAAGAAACAGCATAATTTTCAAGAGCAATATGCCATTATGTCTTAAAAGAAAAGTGGTTGATCAATGCATCCTTCCAGTGCTTACGTATGGTGCAGAGACGTGGACCTTAACTAAAAGAGACATACAAAGGCTGCAGACAACTCAAAGAAGCATGGAGAGGTGCATACTTGGTGTAACCAGGAGAGATAAGAAGAGGAACTCGTGGATCCGAAAAATGACAAGAGTGGAAGACATCATGATCAGAGTTAAATCCCTGAAATGGCAATGGGCTGGACATACTGCCAGAAGGACAGATCATCGATGGACAGCCGAAATTTTAGATTGGATTCCAAGGGACAGGAAAAGACCCAGAAGAAGACCACATGGGAGATGGGTGGATGAAATTCGAAAGTATGCAGGGGTGACATGGAGGAGACTGGCACAAGACAGACTGTTGTGGAGGAAACTTGTGGAGACCTTCGTCCAGCAGTGGATTGATAATGGTTGACAATGATGATGATGATGATATAATATCTAATTTTTGGTAAAGAATGGCGTATGTCTTAATTCCTGCTTCTGATGAATTTACAGCAAAATCAGAGCTAAAATCTCGATTAAAAAAAATCCGTTTGTGGACTGATACTACACATGTCGATAAACCTTTTCCTAAATTTTTCTTCTTATGCATGGTTTCTCCGCCAGGGGGCCTAGACGCATATCTTATTTTTGTCAATATCTTTACTTCGAAGAGTCCGAATTTAAAAATTCCTTCTCTGTTGGATAGTGTTTCCGGTGCAAAGTGTTTTTCATAAAAATTCAAAATTTTCAAGTACATATTTTCCGCTAGGGGGCGTTAAGAAAAATTGCGTTTTCCCGATATTTCTGCTTCTGAAACTCTGATTTGAAAAATTCTTCCTGTATCGCATATGGCTCCTGATGGGAAATGTTTCTCATATAATTTGTAATATTTGGTAAATAATGGTTTGACCTCCAGGGGCATAAGTGTTAATTTCTGCTTATAATGTATTTGCAGCAAAATCTAAGCTCCTGAAAACTCGACTGAAAAAATTATTTGCTGGACCGATACCGCTCACATCGATAAACCTTCCGAGAATACTTTCTTCTTAAAAAATGTATGTCCCCCCCCCAGGTGGCGTAGATGCATATCTTACATTTGCCGATATCTCTGCTCCTAAGAGTCCGATTTAAAAAGATTTTCTTTGTTGGAGTGCGTTTCTGCTTAAAAATGTTTCTCATATAGTTTCTAATTTACTTAACGTACACGTGTGCCACCAGAGGGCGTAAGTTCACGGTTTCGTTTACAGCAATATTTTCGTGACTGAAAACCCGATTGAAAAACTTCCTTTGTGGTCAGATACTACTAACTAAGCAAGCTCTGTGTGAAGTACTTTCCTTCCGAAATAATGCACAATTTTGCTCCTAGGGGGCGCAAACGCTTAATCTCATGCTCTGAATATCTCGGTTTCTACATGTCCAATTTGAAAAATTATTTCAACGCCGGATGCCATTTACCTTGTAGAACACTTTAGTCCAGTACATGAGAAATTTTGTAGTTCCCATTTCTGTCAGTAGGTGGTGTTTGTGTACTTCAGTTTGTAACTGTATCGCAGCTTCTAAAAACACTATCGAGAAATTTCTTTTTATTGTATGCCATTCGCTACAGCAAAGATGTGAAGCATTATTCTCTTGAAACAATGAAAAGATCCCGATAGGTGTGTAAGGTCGATTTTTTTTTCTTTTTTTTTTTGCTATTTCTGCTTCCGCGAGACGTATTTGAAAAGTTCCTTTCCCTTAGCCATAGCCTTTTCCATGAAAAATATTTTTCGCCTATTTTCAACTTATCCGTTATATAAAATTCTTCCGCTAGAAGGCATGGAGTTACATAATGTTTTCTTCTCTGGTATATTTCTGCTTTTAACTGTTCAATTTGAAAATATTTTTGTCTCCTATACCTTCCTTGTGCTATGAGAAACTTTTTGTACGTCATTTGTTAATTTTCGTAACATGCTTCTTAGCCGCAGGTGGAGGTGAGTAGATGTTTCTATTTGTGAATGTTTTGTGGAATGCAGAAACCGGTTGATTGTTTTCCTAACTTGTTCCATTGACTTTGAATAGCTCTGATAAATTTAATTCGCGTCATGACGAATTCAAAAGGCGTGCTCATTACAACCGAAAATTCGGTATCATATTTCTTGTTTATGAGTTTTTGGGTCTTCTGCTTTCGAACTACACTATATTGACAAAAGTCACCGGACACCCCTTCAAAAGCAAATGAACGAATCCGCTTTGTTTTTAAGATGCGCGGTACAGCTGCAAACGGTATAAAAACAAGCCTGCAGCGGACTACGATCATATCGCACTGTGAGGTTGAGTGAAAATGTCGCGGCAGGAGAGAACTGACTCTGAGAAAGGAAAGATTGTTGTGTGTTATATTAGTGGGTTGTCCATAAGAGAAACCGAGAGGCGTTTAAACATACCCAAGTCAATTGTTTTGGATGTACTGAATAAGTGGAAGACACATGGTGTACCTGAAACAGCAAAACGTACCTGCAGACCAAAGAAAATCAGTGATAGAGGACGTCGAAGCCTCAGGAGATCAGGAGAGTCGTTACAGCTAATTGACGGAGTACTGCACAAGACCTCAGCGTACAGGTGAGTAAAAATGCTGGAACCTCGGTATGTACACGTACCATTCCCAGAGAACCTCATTCCATGGGTAACCGTGGTCGTGCGGCTACTCATAAGCCTTTCATCTCCACTCGGAATGCTACTTGTCGTTTAGCATGGTGTAAAGAACATTTATCGTGGACCGTAGATCAATGGAAACGGATCATATGAACCGATGAATCCAGATACACGATCCATCAGTCTGATGGCCGTGTGTGGGTATGGCAGCAGCCGAGGGAACGTTATTTACCACAGTGTACTATTCCTACGTTCAAGTTCGGAGCTGGCAGTGTACTCGTGTGGGGGTGTTTTTCGTGGTGTGGTCCCGGCCCATTGGTTATCGTGGAAAACTTGTTAACCAGCACGTCTACCTCAATATTCTGGACAATTATGCTCTACCAACTCTGTGGCAATACTATGTAACCGAGCCTTGTTGGTATCAGCAGATAATGCACCGAGCCATAAAGCAAGGACTGTTACGGCGTGGTTTGACGATAATTCCGTATCGTGTGTGGACTGGCCAGCACAGAACCCTGATCTTAATCCCATAGAACACTTATGGGATGAATTAGAGTGCCGCATAAGAAGTTTGGAACCAAAGCCTACTACTAAGCAACAATTAGCGGCAGCATTGTGCACTGAATGGAAGCTCAAGCCTATAGCTGTGTTCCAAAATCTTGTCGAACGCATGTCTCGAAGTTTTAGTGCATACATTAAGGCCAAAGGTGGATAGACACCATACTAATGTATGACAATAAATGCTATGTTGTGTTTCTCTTCTAGGTGTCCGGTGACCTTTGTCAATATAGCGTATATTTACGTACGTGTTGAGAATGTGGTAAAGACTGTTGGATAACAAGAAGGATCGTGGTAATTTGCATATGGTATTTGAATAGGATATTCGTAGTTACAATTTCTGTTTCCCCCTTCTGGAAGCTAAGCTACGAGTGTCATAACAAAAGTTCTGCCCACGTTAATCTAAAACGGAAGCGGATGATGTAATTGAGAAAGTGATTGCGTCATCTCAAGGTCATACTCTCAGCAACGCAGTGGTGTCAGAACGACACGCTATCATTTTCTGTGTGGACGTGCGAGGGTTTGGAAATGGAAGCTTGCAGCTCCTCAGGTCGGGTCACAACGTCAGACCAGCCCTTGTACGTGAAAATATTGACTTTGCGAGGAAAAAAATCCGACACATATCCACACTGCCTTGCCAGAAGTTTGTGTTTAAGGACTCTTGATCAAAACACAATTTCTAGCTGATCATTGTGCTTTCGGGAGAGCCGAAACATCGTCGAAAATGATCACCGCTCAGGCCGACCTCAAACGGCGGTAGGCAAAACATTTGTCACCATTGTTGCAACGCTTCTCGAAGAGAATCGCCGTTTGACAGTCGAGGAGATTGCTCATCAGGCAAATTTGTCCACCATGTCTATTCACCGGATTTTGACCGACTCACTGAGAGAAAAAAATCGCCGCACGTTGGGTGCCCCAACAACTCACCCCCGAGCAGAAGGCAGCCCGAGTGAGCATCGCACAAGATCACTTCCACAGGTCCGAAAGGGAGGGCGACACTTTCCTGAACAGAATTGTCGCAATTGATGAGACTTGGATACGTGATTTTGAGCCGGGACTGAAGTCACATTCAGCGGAATGGAGGTATCCAAGTTCCCTACGTCTCTCAAAGTGAAGCAAATGATGATTTTTGCGTACGATGCCCAGGGCGTTGTGTTCTCTGATCGAGTGCCGGTAAGGCAAAATATCAACGTAGAAAAATTATCGTGTCTTTCTGAAGACAAAGTTGAGACCGAAAATACGTCAAAATCTCCTGAACTTTGTGGAAGTCGCAGCGATCTTTCTGCACGACAATGCATCGTGTCATAGTGCAGCGTCGGTACGAGAACTTTTGTGGAACTATGGCTAGGAAATTTTATCCCACGCACCATACAGCCCTAATCTCAGTCTACCCGACTTTGATCTTTTGAAAAATCGACTCCGCACGTATTTCGATGGCACAAGAAATTTTTTGAAGAGTGGGAAACTGTTGAAAACAAACCAATTGCAGGGACTTGTAACGGGAATATCTGTAAACGTGAAAGAGGTATGGGATCTGATCAAGTCAGACCGACGGTTGGCCGTGAGACTGATAGAAAATGAATTGAATTCGTTTTCACGTTTACAGATATTCCCGTTACAAGTAAAACCAGAAGCAAGCTTTCTGGTTTAAGCGCCGGCTTATGACCTTTCGTGCGAGATGGGTCCTGGTTCGACTCCCGGTAAGGCATGGATGTTGTGTTTGCCTTACGGCACTGGCTCTCTGCCTTCCCTGGAACCAGCAGCCCTAAATTAGAGGCAGGCGACTGCTTATAACCCTTTAAAATTGCTCAGGCTGGTCGTAAAACCACCAATCAAAAAACAAAACAAGCTTGGCTTCCGTTGCCCGTTCGTGGAGTTCGAAACAAAATTTGGGGGTATAACGTTGCCCTATGTTCTCTTATTTCATGACGCAATCATCAAACACACCGTTCTTTTTCTTAACGATTATCCGATGTCTACTGTGGAGATGAGCTTGGGCCCGGGCTCAAAATTACACGTCTTGAATTTCATTACTGTAATTAATTCAACACGTGTAATTCCGAGCCCGGTTGAATAACACGTGTTGAATTTCATTGTGGATTTGTTACCATGGTGGAAGTATTTTCAGTTTCCTAAGCTCGCTGCCATTGCAAGACAAATTTTGCTTAGCAAGACTTGCATTATGCATTGTCCAAAGCTACAGCCCAAGCAAGGATTAGTTTAAGGAGGTCTGGTATCGAAAAACTGGGAAAAAATCACATTCCCATTTTTTGTATTTTATTAAAAACCAAGAATCTTATCTTTAAAATGATGTATTCATTTCCAAAATTATGCAGTTAGAAGTATTGTTATTTATTTGTTAAAATTTCCTCACTCCTGCGATTTTTGGGGTGACGTTGGTTTTTAGTGCAGCAGGTCAAGTTTTAAAAAAAAGATCAAATTGAAGCGCTGAGGTATTAGATGCAATTCTTTCTCTCTCTTTTTTCATGATGAACTTGATCTGGAAACTGCACACAAAAATGAAAATATTGTGATTATTATATTATTAAGCGCAAAGCTTTCTTAATGTTACAAAATGCAGAATAATCTGGTCTGGAATGCTTTTACGTTCTTTTTTTTTTTTTAATTTTGGAAATTTCCATACATGCATTTTTTATATTCTACTACATCACTCTAAACTACCTTTACCAATTAGCATATATGCAAATTATATTGCAAAGATTAGTTTTCTGGAGTCAAAATTTCAAACACTTGGAACTGTCTGTACAGCGTTGTACAAGTTTTATTATGCAGTTTATTCAAAATAAAAGTAAGTTTAGAAATCAAAAAGAAATAACGAATAAAATTTTATGTTTCCAAACGATTTTCTTTTCTTCAGCTTTTACCAAAATTACTGATTCCCCTGATACGGTCGAAGGGCACGTTGATTATTTATTTATTTTCAAATTCACATTTTAGAACATTTGGCTTTATGCGTAGTATTTCTAAAAACATAATAATATTGTGAAGTGGATTACCTGAACTAAACTTTCTAAGCTAATGATTTTTAAACTAATCCTTGCTTGGGCCATATCTTTGGCCAGTGCATAATGCATAAATGCAAGCCTTGATAAGCAAAAGTTTCCAAGAATCCGGGCCCGGGCTTAGCAAACACATGTAATCAAAGAAAGCGGGCCGAGCCCAGGCTCCTAAAATTGAGCATGGACTCATCTAGTCTACTGAATGGATGGAGTCGTGTTGGCTCTTGTTGTGTTGGCAAGGTGCCAAGCCCCCCCCCCTCCCCGGTGGCGCAATGGTCAAAGCGATGGTTTCCAGTCATTCGCCCGAAAGGGATCCGGGTTCGAAGCCCGGTGAGGCATGGATGTTGTGTTTGTCTTACGGTTTATAGCCCATTGAATTGCTCACGGTGGGCGTTAAACCTCCAATCCCAAATCCCATCGCTTTCCACGAACGCAATCTAATGATTTTTGTTGCATTTATCAGAATTTCTTTTATTGGTGGTTTAACGACCACTGTAAGCAACTCAGTGTGTAACGTACCTGCCAGCAGGACGCACACGACATAAAAGCACATAGCAATCAGAACAAATGTCTGCGTAGCTCAATTGGTAGAGCAACTTATTCCGGAATAAGCGGCCTCGGGTTCGAATCCCTGCGTAGACCAAAAATGACGGAGAAATTTACTTCGTTATAATGGCGCCCGAACTATCCGGATGACCCGGCCGTTCAAAATCTCGCATTGGTGTGATGTTATTTCCACACCGCGAGACAGGAAAAATCAGAGAATTCCTTCTCCAGCGCTTCGAAAAATAAAAATGCGTGATGTTGCATTCCACACAGCAGATTGACTGGGAGTTCTCAAGTGCACGTTCTACAGTGGATGGCTGCCTTCAACGATTCATGGTCACGGCTGACCCGTGGGCCATGCCCCCGGCCCTCTTTCGGGGGAGATGTGACGTACCTGCCAGCAGGACGCACACGACATAAAAGCACATAGCAATCAGAACAAATGTCTGCGTAGCTCAATTGGTAGAGCAACTTATTCCGGAATAAGCGCCCTCGGGTTCGAATCCCGGCGTAGACCAAAAATGACGGCGAAATTTACTTCGTTATAAGTGGGCTATAAGCAGTCGCCCGTCCCTAATTTAGCGTTATTGGTTTTGGGGAAGGGAGAGAGCCAGTGCCGTAAGGCAAACGCAACATCCAAGCCAGCTCGGGATTCGAACCCGGAGCTATCTCGGACGAATGGCCATAAGTCAGCGCTTAGACCACTGCGCCACCGGGGCTGCCAGAAAATTGCAAATCAGATTTTAAACATCGTAGGCAAGCCAAATGATGGATGTTGTGTTTGTCTTACGGCACTGGCTCTCTCCCTTCCCTGGAACAAGTGGCCCTAAATTAGGGACGGGCGACTGCTTATAGCCCATTGAGTTGCTCACGGTGGTCGTTAAACCTCCAATCAAAAAAAAAAAAAAAAAAAAAAAAAGCCAAATGATCAGTTGCAGTGTACACTTCTGAAGACAATTAGGGGATATTGTGGTTTTGATATGTACTACTGACATCAACTGTTTGTACGCTTAGAGAAATTGAAGGAAAGTGATTAGAATGAAACTTTTGCACACTTAAAAACATCTGAGTATGCAAAATGTTTTGTGTGACGTTAAAAAGGGCTGTTTCCGTCAGTGAATGAAAAGTGACATGTATCGTATGATTGTTTAGTCCAAGATAAAAACGACTCACATGCTTTGAATGTGTGTTATTGATGAAAGTGATGTCCGAACAACGTGATTTACCCGAATATGTAGTCTGGAGGGCTATTGGTCGCTTTGAAGCGGGTCATACCCAATCGCAAGTAGTGGAAGCCATTGGAGAGTCGCAAAGCGTGATTTCCAGACTTTAGAGTCGGTTTTCAGATACCGGAAATGTAAGGCGAAGACCAGGGCAAGGTCGTAGGAGAGCAACATCAAGAAATGAGGATCGGTTTTGATATTGACTTCCAGGAGAAACCGGAGTACGGCGGACGCCACTCTCCTGCAACGCGAACTCCGTACAGCTATTGGCACAAATGTTTCAACTCAAACTGTTCGGAACCGACTCCACAGTGTTCGCCTGTATGCTCGACGACCTATGGAATGTGTTTCTTTAATTGCACGCCACTGTGCTGCCCGCAGACTTTGGGCACATGACCATGCCAATTGGAGAAGAAATGAATGGAGCAATGTTCTTTTCTCAGAGGATCCGAGCTTTATTGTACATTCTGACAATAGGAGATTCATTATTTGGAGGGAACGAGGTATTCGTAACAACTCGTTATTTGTGCAAGAAAGTGTTTAATTTGCAGGAGGCGGACTGATGGTGTTTGCCAGTATCTGTATCAATGGTCGAACTGACCTGTACATCATCAGAAGCGGAACACTTACTGCTCAGCGGTATAGGGATAAGATCCTCAGACCCTTAGTCATCCCTTATGCTGCAGCAATCGGAGATGAATTCATTTTCGTAGACGACAATTGCAGGGGCCACATCGCTTTCGATGCGTGGACGACTTCTTGTTTGACGATTAAATCATCCGAATGGACTGGCCAGCATGTTTCCCAGACATGAACTCCATCGAGCATGTCTGGGACGTTCTGGGGAGAAGAGTTGCTGCTCGATTAACCTCTCCACAAACAGTTCAGTAATTGGAAAGTACTCTTCTGCAGGAGTGGGATTGAATTCTCCAATCCCTCATGAATGCTCTGATTGACTCCATGCCTCACAGGTGTGCAACATTGCTTTCTGTCAGGGGAAATCATACCCCCTGTTAAATCCAATCTTCTGGCAAAAAATTTACCTTTATTTTCATTTTTATGATATGCTCATAAATATGCATTTTTACGTTCGTCTCCTCAAAAATTATTAAATTTACACTACTGGCCACCCAAAATGCAACACCAAGAAGGAAGCATCCGATTGGCCTGAAATTCGCAGCATGCGTCGCCCGCGAAAGGACATGCAAACGATTAGCATTGCAGGGCATATGCAAACCATGTGCGCCCGGCACGCCACCGAGAAGCACTATAAGAAGAGTGCACAGAAGGCTGGGTGTAAGTAGTGGAAGTGTGTTGTTCTGCCGGACCTGTGCGTGGGAAGTTTCGGA
The DNA here is from genome assembly GCA_039090855.1 of Macrothele yani. Classification (NCBI taxonomy): domain Eukaryota; kingdom Metazoa; phylum Arthropoda; class Arachnida; order Araneae; family Macrothelidae; genus Macrothele; species Macrothele yani. The sequence continues at coordinate 26,501,366 of CM076993.1, forward strand.
GTTCGACAGAGGACGAATAGTAACTTATTGCGACAGCAGTTTATCGTTCCGAGACATCGGCACCCGTGTGGGACGACATACAGCCACAGTGAGGCGAGTATAGCTTCGGTGGGTGCAGGAGGGACGGACGGACCGACGTGAGCGGTTGCCACGGCCGCGGCCGCGGCACACCACCGAACGAGAGGACCGGCATGTTGTGCGGCGGGCATTGACGGCTCCCACCGCCGCATCGCGAACGTTAGCGCAGGAATTAGGGTGTGTTGCGCAACAACCTGCGTCAGCACGTACCGTTCGACGTCGTCTGCAGGAGCGGGGACTTGTCGCACGGCGCCCATATATCCGATTACCACTGACGTTACACCACAGCCGAGTGCGGCGGCAGTGGGCCGTTGAACGCCGCACCTAGACTACGGAATGGCACGACATTGTCTTCTCCGACGAATCCCGCTTCTGCCTGCAACACCACGATGGTCGGATCCGCGTGTGGCGGCACCGCGGCGAGATACTGACGCCTGCATTATGCATCGCCATACCGGCCTGGCGTTATGGTTTGGGGCGCAATTGGATATGACACCCGCACCCCTCTGGTACGCATCGCCGGTACACTCAACAGCCACCTCTACATCTCCGACGTTTTAGAGCCTGTAGTCCTCCCTTACCTGCAGGACCTGTCAGCGGGAGAATGCGCGCCCGCACGTGGCGCGCAGCGTGCAACAATTCTTCATGGCCCACCAGGTGTCACTGCTGCCGTGGCCTGCCTGTGCTCCCGATATGTCGCCCATCGAACACGTCTGGTCACTGATCGGCAATCGAGTGGCCCGTCAAGAACCACCCGCGGCTACGCCTGATGAACTGTGGCAATGTGTGGAAGCAGCTTGGGCCGACATACCCCAAGCCCACATCCAAAGATTCTTTCGTTCGATGCCGCGGCGTGTAGCGGCCGCTATTGCCAGACATGGGGGGCCACACGAACTATTGATGTCAGCGTGTTCCGCAAGTCGCACGGGCCTGTAAGCTCAATCGTTTCATCTTTGTATCTGTTCTTATGTGTCTAGTAAATCTGACTTTGCTATCTCGTGTCCTTCTCGGTGTTGCATTTTGGGTGGCCAGCAGTGTAGATTACTAATTGTTTCGGCCATATTTTTCTTCTCACATAGCGTACTATGTCTGTAGTTCCTATTCCAACCACCGAAATTTTCCGTCACTCACAGTTTTCATACAAAACTACGATATCCCCTAATTGTTTTGAGCAGTGTGAATGCCACTACAAATTCAGGTATGTTGAGTTTCGTAAAATGTTATTATTTTTACGTAAATGCCAGTCAATATTTAAATTTTTTCTAGTTTTAGAATTTGTTAGGCAAAGCCGTCCCGAACTATGGTTAGACAATGAAAATATAATTTCCATAATTTACGTAGCAGCAGTTTTGGGCGGTAATGTTCGCACATTTCAGAGCTCGAATCATCATATATCCTTTGTTTTTCTTCCCTTTGCAAATCGTCTAAGAACAAATTGTAGCGTGAGTGACGTAGCAAATGTATTTCTGTTCATGAAGGGGTTTTCGGCGAAAAGACCTTTCCAATTTACTGCACCGTGAAATGGAATAACTCATTAACAAAATTTAAATGTTCAGTTGCCAAGAGCGACGTCATTTCTGCATCGCAAGAACTTAAAGCTCGTAGCTTCTGTTTGGATGATATGGTTATTAAACACGTCGTAATTAACTGACTGATGTTAAATGATGCTTTAATCAGTGCACTCTTTTCAATCTTTATTTTCTGATATAGGCTTTCCGCTACGTCATTTAATCTTCAGGAATTAAATACACTTGGAAAGAAAATATAATGAAATCCGATCAGAATGCCACTCCTTTCTTTTTTTTTTTTTTTTTTTTTTTTTTTTTTTGATTGGAGGTTTAACGACCACCGTGAGCAACTCAATGGGCTATAAGCAGTCGCCAGTCCCTAATTTAGGGTCACTGGTTCCAGGGAAGGGAGAGAGCCAGTGCCGTAAGACAAACACAACATCCATGCCTCACCGGGTTTCGAACCCGGACCCCTTACGGACGAATGATCAGAGGGCAACGCCTTAGAACACTGCGCCACCGGGGCGGCCCACTCCTTTCAAAAATACTGATTTGTTCTTGCTCCATTCTACAACAGCTGTTCCATTAAAACCGAGAGTAAAATAATGAGGAAATATAGGTAAAGCAAATTATATGTTATTCTTCCTCAAAGTATCTTCCCTCCGATGATATCCAACGGTCCTATCGTTCAGTCTACTTTTCAAAGCATGTGACAAAGGCATTTTGTGGAAGCTGCTTTAGCGACCCCTGGGCAGTTTGAATAACGTCAGCATCTGTGTTGATTTTTGCACCACGGAATTTCTCCTTTATTGTTGGAAACAACCAGAAATCGCACGGGGCAAGGTCAGGACTGTAGGCAGGCTGTGGCATGATTTCAATACTGCATTTCGGAAGGAACTGTTGAACACAAGCAGCCGCCACATGTGGGCGGGCGTTATTAAGGTGTAGGGTCTTCTTGACCACCAGTTCCGGTCGCGTAATCGATATGTGTCATCGGAGACGCTTCAAGACTGAAATGTAACACTCAGCATTGACAGTAATTTGTGGAGGAACGGCATGCTGGTAGACAACACCTTTATGATCAAAGAGAATTATCATCATCACCTTCCCAGCTGATTTGGTTTGGCGTACGTTTTTTGGAGGAGGCGAGCCTGTGTGTTTCCAGACACTCGTTGCTCGCTTCGCGAGGGGTCGAAATAGTGGACACCATGTTTCATCGGCAGTTACTACTGTGTTTCAAAAGTTTGGATCCTTTGCAATCATTTGTTTCCAATCATGAAACACCTGAATTCTGGCTAACAATTGTTCTCTCATCAGGTGATGAGGTACCTATCTAGAGCACTCACGATGCAGTAGTAATTTGTCGTGTAAAATGCGGAATGCCGAAGTTTTTAAATATTAGTTGACGCCGCTATGTTTTCACACGTCATTCGTCGATCTTCTTGCAAGATTGCCCAAACAGTGTTCACAATACGCTCCGTAACAACACTTTTAGGTCGACAAGGCCTAGGAGAGAGTTCTACCGACAAACACCCTTTTTTGAAATCATGGTGCCATCTAAAAATCGTTGACTCACTCAAACATTTATCTTAGTAAACATTTTTCATTACGTCAACTGTTTCTGGAGCCGTTTTACCCAAACGATAGCAAAATTTTATCCTACAACGCATTTCACTTCTTAACTCTGAATCACCTCCACAGCTTTATGGTGAAATGCAGACCCTTAAACAACTGCGTAGTAAAAAAAACCAGAATCGTTTGCCACGGCTAATAACTGTTGCCATAGATACTTCCTCAATTCAGTTAGTCGTATGCATGTTTATTTTTCCCCTTCGCACTGTTGCCAACTAAGAAAAAAATACTCTCAATTTTTGTGGAACGGCCATTGTACTAAAATAAAAACTGTTATTCGGGATCTGTAAATCAGTAGTATTTGAAGCACTTCGTGTTGTTAAAAAAATTTCAATACCATTCATTAACATATAACTTTCTAGGATTCGTTCTTTTATGTCCACCAACACTTCCACTTACTGTTTAGCTTCACTCGCTGTAGTGGCTCTTTTTCCGAACACTCCCGTTTCTTATGTTCATGAACTTATTCAAGCCAAACTTGTTGGTTTGTGCATTTATTCTTCCGATGATATTTCTTCCATAATGTGTACTCTTCGATTTATTTCGAAGAGATCTTATTTTTGTTTTAATGGTTCCATTTATCGACAGTTGGCAGGTGCCCCTATGGGGTCACCCCTGTCTCCATTGCTTGCTGAGGTTTTGTTGCTGGAATTAGAGGATGCCCTCATTCCTGTTTCCCCATAAAACCACTTCTTTACGTCAGGTACGTCGACGACGTATTGGTTGTTTGGCCTTCAGGTTTCGATGAGCTTCTTTCCTTTGCCACTTTAATTTCTTCACATAATTCTATCAAGTTCGAGGTAGAGTTCAAGAATTTAGGCATTTTGCCTTTTCTCGACTTTTGCCTTTTTCGTAATCTTTCCGATAACTCCTTTACATTTTCTGTTTACCGTAAACCAACTTTTTCTGCCACGTTTATACCTTTTATACTTCTTCTGATCCAATGTCGCAAAAATTATCTGCTTTTCATTTTCTTATTAATCGTGAATTCACACACTCGTCCACACAGGATCTCCGGGACCAAGAGTTAGCTAGGATTAAACAGTTTGCCTTGACTTTCGGTTACCCTCGTCACATGACTGATCGCTTGATTGTTAAGAAATCAATTGGTCGGCCGCAGACAGCTTTGCTCGCAGATAGATTTGACTACCAATTTGTGGGACCCATTCCATATATACCACCCGTTTGTAACATCTTAAAGAACATATGCCATAAGTATAAACTCAAGTTTGGTGTAAGGTCTCGTACTTTATTTAACACTGTTAAAAAGGACAGAGACTGTGTTGAATGTGTGAACCGTCATGGTGTATATTTGGTTCCACTTAAATCTACTAATCCTACAGAGCTAGATTTATGTTATGTGGGCTCTAACACTCGTAATTTGGGGCGCCGCATTTACGAACATCAGTATAATCTCAGGACTCATTCTGGTGCCACATCTTTGTCGAGACTCTGTTTAAACGGTTCTTACCTACCATGTTGGAATGACACCACTATTCTGGATTCTCCCAGGAATCGTCGATCAACACTTTTCTGTGAAAGTATTCACATATTCGTCAGTGGTGAAATATGCTGTAACGATGTGTTTATCCCCCCTTCCTTGGAAAACACTTTTGGGTCAGGTCACGCCCACCAACTATGCTTATACCCACTGAACTTGATTTGGATTTCGCCGATTATTGCACATGCGCATTAACTGCTACGTGGCTTGTAAATTATATAGGCTACTCACTTCTGTGCTCACTGCTGCGTTGTTTCTGAGGATGACGCCGTTGTGGCGTTGAAAGTTCTTAAACATACAAATTTTGAAGATGACAATCCGATTTTTGGCGTAAATGTGACAAGTCAGATAATATCCGAAAACTTGAAAATTTTCAAATTTATCGGAAACTTGAAACTTGGTCGTTCTGGGTGGTGTAGTGGTTAGCATACCCGGGCGTTTTCTGGGAGACGCGGCTTCGGGTCCCGCTCCATGACGATGAAAATTTTCAAGTTTTTGGATATTATCTGACTTACCATCCTTGTCACATTTACGCCAAAAATCGGATTGTCATCTTCAAAATTTGTATTATATGGCGTGCTGCCGTATTTCCTTCATTCTTAAACATATACTTATTTTAATTGTATATAGTTTTTTCTTATTAAAGTGTATCGTGCAGGAGACGGCATTTGTTTTCGATTTAATAGCTTTTGGTGCAGGAGTTAATTTCTTCATATTGATGTACAAGTTTCTTCTCGTCATGGGGCGAGGATGATGAATATTAGCACTACCCTTGAGAACATGGGCGTTTGGCCGTCCAGAGCATTATTGCGCTCCGTCTGTCTGTGGACACCATATCTCAGCACTTATTAGTACGATCTGAAAAACTGTATTTGTATTGGCAACAAGGAACAACGAGAACGATTATGATCCCTACCTTATGGTCTTTTTTTTTTTTTTTTTTTTTTTTTACTTAGTACTACGTCTTACTCCGCGGATAGTATGGAGCGACTTACGGCCTACCGCCTGTTACAAAAATAGGTCCCAATTGGAATCATTATAGCGTTAAAAATGTTTGTCGCACACTAATCGTGTTAGCATATTCGTAAACACAATGGAGTCCAATTCGCGTACTGCGTAATACATTGTCCGCGCGACGCTCTCTGCGCGCTGGGCAGATGATGCAATATTTCGGGGTGTGCCCCCGCGTTTGACTCACTCTATCACGGCAACCGTGAGCGCAACACGGCTGTGTGCGGTATTGTTTTAACCCTTTAAGCAGCCGATGTATCTGAACCAATGGTGTCCAAAAAAGTTTTCTCTCCTCAAACAGAACTGTTGATATAGTGGCCGGGTTATATGAAAGCTATGGCAAAACCATTCCTTTCCCTCCTCATCTCAGCAGGATCGACTATATATCCATCGCTGGTAGTAACTGCTCCCTTATGGTCCTTAGACTTATAGTCTGTAGTCTGATTCCATCACAGGGCTGTATTCTCTGCTCCATGACCCAAAGAATCACTGGGAAGTGCTAATCCCCATGACACAGACATCATGCCACTGCGTAGAAGCAAATTACTCTAACATCTTTTCTCTCCTTTCTTAGGTTGTTCGCCATTTTTGTAGTATTTTCAGAAGAAAGGGTAATATGATAGGAAGGATTAGGGAAAATCATTCCCAGTAAATGACCACTTTGAATGACAAACCTAAAGGAAAAGCAACGCTTTCTGATGTGCAAGTTTACTCTTTCCTGTCGAGTTAGGCGCATTTCTTAGAAAGCGAATATACACTATCTACCAACAAGTAATTGGACACCCTTGCAATCGACGATATCTGCGGTCCTGATACACGTCACGGCCGCCGCCGTTAAATATCGTGTGGGAAACAACAACGCAACCAGTCGCATGCAAGATGACACGCAGTTCGGAGCTCTCTGATTTCGAGAAAGGTGTAATCGTCGGGTATCACAGAAATGGCCAATCCATACGTGACATATCCAGCGAGTTGAAGTACCCAAAATCGACAGTGGCCTATGTGATTGGCAAGTGGGAGATGAGAGGTGACTGTCGGAATGTGCCTCGACCCGGTAGACCCACAAAACTGGGAGTTAGAGACCGACGGGTGCTGGCCAGAGAAATTCGGAAGAACCGCGCCAAATCGATGGGCCACATCCGCGAGGAGTTTCAACATGCATCCGGGAGTGTTCTTTCGATGAATACCATCCGTAAGGAAGCCCATTTGCTTGGTTATCATGGACGTGCTGCCGCCCACAAGCCTTTGATCACCAAGTCCAATAGCGCTGCTCGGCTAACGTGGTGCAAAGAACGTCGACAGTGGACCGTTGAACAGTGGAAACAGGTTCTCTGGAGCGACGAATCAAGGTTCACCCTCTACCGTTCGGATGGCAGGGTCTGGGTTTGGCGTCTGCCTGGAGAACGCCTCCTGCCAGAATGTATTGTGCCAACTGTGAAGTTCGGCGGCGGTGGAATTATGGTATGGGGGTGTTTCTCCTGGTATGGCACTGGACCCTTGGTCGCAATTCCTGGTAGACTCAACGCCGAGACCTACTGCACCATTTTGGATGACCATGCGCTTCCTACGTTGTGGCAGTTTTACAGGGTGGACCCATGTTACTTTCAGGATGACAATGCCACCTGTGATGTTGCGAGGTCCACCATGACTTGGTATGGTGACAATGGGGCTAATCGAATGGAATGGCCTGCGCATATCCCGGACTTTATGGAGCACCTCTGGGACGAGTTGGAGCGTCGACTTAAGGGGTGCCCCCACCGTCCGAAATCGGTGAAGGAACTGACCTGTCTTCTCCAAGCAGAGTGGAAGAAAATATCGCTAGCCGTCGTACAACGCCTGGTTGAGAGTATGCCCCGGAGGGTCGCAGCTGTAATCGCCGCTCATGGAGGCTCCACCAACTATTGAAGTTGAACAAACTTCGTTTTCCTTTGCTATCACAGGTGCCCAATTACTTGTTGGTAGATAGTGTACATGTATATACAAAGTTGTACATTCGTTTGAGCTGATTTCAAACAACTTTACTCATCTTTCGTTCCAGCCGGTTAAAGGGTTAAAACTCTCTACGAGATCGATTCAAATATACCAAGAACATTTCGCAACGGTTTGAACTTGAACATTTTACAAATTGTTCTCTTTTAAGCCGGTGAACAATTTTGAAAATATCGCGGTTTATCTGGGCTATCGTGAGTGCAAAACGACTATGCTGCTATCGTTTTAAAGCTCTTGACGAGATCCATTCAAATATACAAAGAACATATCGCAGTGGTTTAAACTGAAATTTTTAAAAATTGTTTTCATGTGAACGGGTTAACGTTTTCGACAATACCGAGGAATTCGCAGAATGAACGCAAGCAAATGTGGAGAAAATCATAACAAGAGGCCAGAACAAGTGATGATGAAAGCCCATGAATCGAACGCACCATGTTGGGTAATTCGTGTATCGATCTGCTTTGTGCTCGCAATGTATCCACAATTATTTGTAAAAATTTTGTAAGCTACTTTTCATATCATAGACCTGTGCTGGCTATAACAAATTAGATAAACGTTTTGAAACCATACTCGACTAGCTCATTTTAACTCTTCCATCTGTAAGTCGCAGTTCTACATACCAAACTGACGTCTCAGTCAGAACTGAGCCTACCTGTATTTCTTCATTGGAGGAACTCAATGAGCTATGAGCAGTCTCCCGTCCAAAATTTAGGGCCACTGATACCAGGGGAGAGAGAGCCACTCCCGTAAGACAAACACAACATCCACGCCTCAGCGGGATTCGAACTAGGACCCATCTTAGACGAGCGCTTAGACCACTGCGCCACCGGGGCAGCGGTATTTTTTCGATGCATATCTTCACGCCACTTGGGGGCATAAAGGCAGATAACATGCAACAAGATGACCTGTTTCGACAATTTTCTTGGCCTTTTCTTGAGGATAGCGGGTTGAAGCTTCTCTTTTACGAGGACAGCATAACACTGTGCATATAATGTACATCCGGTGTCGAAAATAACCTGTTACGGAGATGGATTTTCACTTTAGCTGTAGCCGACACGTGTCCATGCCGTTCAAAACCATAAACGCGGCTCTCAGTTGAATACAAAGAGAAAAAATGCCGATGGTCCTTACAGCGCAATGGCAGACTGCAAGAAATCGGGCGTTCAATGAAAGTTCTTGAGAGCAATGGCCATGAAAGTAGCGGAAAGAATCAAGAGAAGCACTGCCTGTCTCAGGGAAAGAACGGCGGGCAGTGTCTCTAGCGGATGCAGTAGTACTTCGACTGTTTAGTTTTCCAAAACAATATGTATTTTTATTATTATATACACGGTCGAGTCACATTATTGTGACGACAAGCTAATATCCAGAGTAAACGCCGTGTGCAGCACGAACAGCAGACGAGCTGGGAGTTACTCAAAGAGGAGCTGGAAGGTGTTCACTGGTACATATGGGGAGCCATGCTGACTGCAGTGTATCTGACAGCTGCTGGAGGGTGCGTGGTGGAGGATCCATAGAGCGAACAACACTATCGAGGCGGTCCCACAGATACTCAATTGGGTTTAAGTCTTTGGAATTAGAGGGCCAGGAAAGGGCTTTGAAGTCTTCATCGTGCTTTCCCAACCACTGTCGGATATTACTAGCGGTGTGACACGTCGCATTGTCATGCTGGAAGATCCCATCCACCCCAGGGAAGACAATCAGCATGTATGGGTGTACGCAGTCTGCAAGGATGGATTAATAAAGAATTCGGTCCATGGCGTCTTCTACAGGTATGAGTGAACCCAGAGAATGCCACGAAGACATTCCCCAGACCATAATTGTGCCCCCACCACCTTGTGTTCTTCCAACAATGGTTGATGGGTGTTTGTTCTCCGATTTTTCTCGCCTTGTACGTCAACGTCCATCTGTTCGATGAAGCAGAAAACGCGTCTCATCGGAGAAGGCAATCCTTTGCCAAACAGCGGAGGTCCAATATCGATACTGGCGTGCAAATGTAAGCCTTTTCTCCAGATGCACCTTCGTTAGCATAGGTGTAAGTGACCATCCGTCTGCATCGGAGCCCCATACGCAGCAGGGTTTGCTGGACTGTTGTTTTAGACACACTTCCGGTATCCCCTGGTTCATTCGGTCAGTGAGCTGCTCCACTGTGACGTAACGATTGGCCTTCACGTACCTTCGAAGCCAACGTTTATGTCTCACATCAATGGCACGTGGTGCTCTGCAGTTTTCACGTCCCTTATTCGCAATGGTGCAATTTCTCCAATCACGATACACTTTAACCACAGCAGCACGCGAACAGTTCACAAACTGTGCTGTTTCAGAAATACTGCCACCCTTGACGCGAAACTCGAAAATCGTCCCATTTTACAAATCTGATAAATCGCTCCTTTTATCCATGACAACAGGGAATTATATATTTTCAGATCATATGATCATATGTAGAGGATTTTACGAAGGGAGTGTCTGACCCCAGGTCTTAAACAACCCTTAGAAATAGGAAGCTAGGAGATTTGGGCTAGAGTGCCCGATAGGAAAGTGATACGGAAGCGAAGTAGAAAGGGGGAGGAAGACGCCCTTATTTATTACCGGGGGGGGGGGGGGGTAGCGCTCGGGGTCCGACGGCTTAACGTGCCCACCCGACGCACGGCGGATATTTAGTGGATCGAGCGTTCGTACCTGCCTGGGATCGAACCTGTGGTTGTTTCCATGGCAGTCACGAACGTTGCCCACTAGACCAACCATGGCCCATGTTTTCAGATTGCCTTCAGCACACCTTATATATCATCGAAGTCTGCTCACGACACGTGCCTTCTTTCATTGGTTCCCCGCTGTTGACGTCAAAAGTAGGAGGTGGTCACAATAATGTTACTCGACTGTGTATTTATTCAGATTTAGACGAATTTTAAAAACGACTTTCTTCTTCTTAGTCTGCAGGGTGTAGGCCTCCCCCAGCCTTTTCCAACTTCCTCAATCCTTAGCCTCAGTCCACCATTCATTTAGCACCTCTAAATTTCTGAAGGTCATCTCTCCATTTTATTCTCTGGTGCCCTCTTCGTCTCTTTCCACCTTTCGGTTGCCATTCTGTTATTAATCGTATCCAGCCTATCTCCACTTTGATTCTTTTTTTATGTTTATATCTATTATTCTTGTTCTTTTTCTTTTAAATTCAATACAGCATCGTCTAACGCACTTGATCAATCTAAACATCATGTACCAGATGTTAGTTCTGAAGGTGGCTTCGAATTGAAAAGCTTTAACAGGAGTTCGATAATGGAATGGTTGGTGTTCTTGAGCATGGCGTGATTTTATACTGTCGCTAACTGGATTTTAATAGTTAAATGTTTTTAGACTTCAATTTTTAACTGGTTGTGCAACTATTGCATGTGAACACCGATTGAATAAGAATTTTCACCAGCGAGCATATAATATGTTTTAACATTTTAAAGAGTTGGAACCAATGCGCAAATTTGTGCATGAATTGGAGAACCAGGGCAAAATATTCACGTACCAATGAAGATTTGGTCGGAGGATTCGCAGCATGGTCGAGATTCATTAGTGCATCCACAAAAATAGTGTCACACCTATAATGTGTCTTATGTCAGTTATGGATTGTAAGGTACGTTTTTTATTTACTATTTAAATCCATATATGATGATATTTATTTTTAATTATAAATTCATTTATAACTCTGTCTCTTCTTTTTATTCCCAACATTCTTCTCTCTAACTTTCTTACCGATACTCTTATTTTTTCACATTGTCGTTCTGTGATACTCCCCATTTGACTTCCATTCGTAAACACAGGGTTAATACATGCATTGAAGATTTTTCTTTTTAAACACAATGGAAGATCGCTGGTTAAATAGTCTTTAAGTCCGCAAAAGGCTTTATTACCTTGCATAATTCTTCTATTGATTTCTCTTTCATGTCTTTCTTTAAAACTGATTACTTGACTTAAATAAATGTATTCATTTACTTAATACAGACATTTAACGTGGACCAGGAACATCTAACAAAGATCTTCGCTCTTTCCACGTTTATAAGTGAGTCACGGAAAAATTCTCATTGGCCGCCACCGGGAGTCGAACCCAGGGTCTTCCAGTTACGCGCCGGATATGCTTCCGCTACACCACAGCGGCCTCGAATTCCTCCAGACCCACACCCGCTAACTGCCAAGCCAGTTTGGCAGGTTGCTTCTTGGAGCCCCGCACAATGCTGGGGATTCACCAAAGATGGTAAGCAGCAACTGAAGAAATAATTAGAAGGTGAATGAATAATTAATACAGACATTTAACGTGGACCAGGAACATCAAACAAAGATCTTCGCTCTTTCCACGTTTATAAGTGAGTCACGGAAAATTTTTCATTGGCCGCCACCGGGTGTCGAGCCCAGGGTCTTCCAGTTACGCGCCGGATATGCTTCCGCTACACCACAGCGGCCTCGAATTCCTCCAGACTAACACACACTAACTGCCAAGCCAATCTGGCAGGTTGCTTCATGGAGCCCCTACTTTCTCGTTTTCTTTTCTTTCTATCTAAATCTTTTCTGTATTGTTCATGTATTTAGTTTTTGCTGTGTCTATTGTCAGACCCTTTTTAAGACTTTCCATCCGTAAATCCTCTATCACATTTTGCATTTCAATATTGCTAGTTGTAATGGTGATTACCTTATGACCACCTACCAGCCTAGAGAAATGAGCACGCCTGGAGACCGAATGGTGGCGCAGGTGAAGCTTACAGAGCAATATATATATATCATCATCATCATCATTGTCAACCATTATCAATCCACTGCTGGACGAAGGTCTCCCCAAGTTTCCTCCACAACGGTCTGTCTTGTGCCAGTCTCCTCCATGTCACCCCTGCATACTTTCGAATTTCATCCACCCATCTCCCCATGTGGTCTTCTTCTGGGTCTTTTCCTGTCCCTTGGAATCCAATCTAAAATTTCGGCTGTCCATCGATGATCTGTCCTTCTGGCAGTATGTCCAGCCCATTGCCATTTCAGGGATTTAACTCTGATCATGATGTCTTCCACTCTTGTCATTTTTCGGATCCACGAGTTCCTCTTCTTATCTCTCCTGGTTACACCAAGCATGCACCTCTCCATGCTTCTTTGAGTTGTCTGCAGCCTTTGTATGTCTCTTTTAGTTAAGGTCCACGTCTCTGCACCATACGTAAGCACTGGAAGGATGCATTGATCAAACACTTTTCTTTTAAGACATAATGGCATATTGCTCTTGAAAATTATGCTGTTTCTTCCAAAAGCTCTCCAGGCTAGTTTTGTACGCCGATTAATTTCTTCATCAATGTGACCTCACTTGATATCTGTTGTCCAAGATAAACGTATGTGTCTGTTATCTCCAGCTTTTCTCCATCAATCGATAAATCTTCATTTCTTGTAAAAGCATTGAACATCACTTTTGTCTTCTGAAAGTTCATTTTTAATCCCACTTCTTTACTCTTGTCAGCAAGTTCCTGGATCATACTCTGCAGCTCTGATGGGGTAGTTGCAAAAATGACTACGTCATCAGCAAAACGAAGGTGGGTTAGATAATCTCCATTAATCTTTATCCCCGTGTTTTCCCAGCTCAGCGACTGAAAAACACCCTCCAATGTGGCATTAAAGAGCTTCGGAGATATGGTGTCACCTTGTCTCACTCCTTTCCAATTTTTACGTGTGTTGTATTTTCAAACAGCCTAATCTTTGCACTTGCATTTTCATAGATGTTATTAATAATATTAATGTATGCATCTTCAATACCGCAGGTTTTCAGAGCCATTGTAACTGCTGATGGTTTCACCGAATCAAAGGCTTTTTCATAATCGATAAAAGCCATGCACAATGGAAGTTCATATTCCCTCGCTCTTTCAATTAGTTCTCTCAGCACGTGGATATGATCTATTGTGCTGTAGCCACTCCTGAATCCAGCTTGTTCTCTCGGTTGAGCCATGTCTAGTGCTACCTTCAAGCGGTGTGAAAGAACTTTAGTGAAGATTTTATAAACTACTGATAGGAGGCTGATAGGTCTGTAGTTTCCGAGATCCTCAATGTCACCTTTCTTATGTAGCAGGATCATTGTAGCGGTGTTCCAATCCTCAGGAATCTTTCCTTCATTAAGGCATCGAGTGAAAATTTGGGCGAGTACTGTTTCGATTTCTCCACTTGCTTCTTGTATGATGTCTACAGTAATTCCATCTTCTCCTGGAGCTTTTCCTCGCTTCATGTTCTTGATTGCATGTGCAACTTCTGCTGGAAGGACTGGAGGAACTCTGGTACTGGTATCTTTCATGATGTCTGGAGTGCATATATCATCCCTTTCATATAATTTGGAGTAGAAATCTTTCACTCTTGTCAAGATTTCGCCTCTATTTCTTGTTACAGAACCATCTTCTTTTCTCAGTGCCATAATCTGTTTTCTTCCCTTACTGAGATGTCCCTTTGCTATCTTTAGGCTTTGGTTGTTTTCAATTGCTTTCCTCACTAGTTCACAGTTGAATTTCCTTACGTCTTCAGTGATACTTTTTCTTACTGTCTTGCATAGCTCTATATATTCCACTTTGGAAGTCACATCTTCTTTATTTGTCCTCATCTCTCTTCTTTTTTGCATCAACATTTTGGTTTTTCCTGATAATTTGTTCACATGCAACTTGTTCTTAGACCCAGCTAATTTTGTTGCTGTTTCCATAAGAGCTTTGGTTATTTTTCTGTTAACTTCAGAGATGTCCACTTCTTCCGATGTTAGGCCTTCTAAAGCAGAGAACCTGTTCTTCAGTTCTAACTTGAAGGTATTATGGTGTTTTTTAAGGTTGGTTATGTCAATAGATTTTGTTTGTCTTATGAGCTTGCCACGTTCAAGTTTGGTGTTGAGGTGCATCTTACATCTCACCAATCTATGGTCACTACCTGTGTTGAACTTGTTTAGCACACTGCAGTCTTCTATGACGAATTTTTTGTTACACATAATAAAATCAATTTCACTTGTCGTCCCATTTGGATGTCTCCATGTCCATTTCCTGTGTGGCTTTTTCTTGAAGAAGGAGTTCAAGATGAAAAACCCTTCTGCCTCTGCAAACTCAACGAGAGTATTTCCACGCTGGTTTCTGTTGCCATGACCGAATTTACCTACTGAAGTTTCATTCTGTTGCCGTTGCCCTATTTTTTGCATTGAAATCTCCCATAATTATTTTCAAGTGCTGCTTACCTTTATTATTTAGATGACAAATTTCCTCATAAAATTCTTCAATTTCTTCTTCAGGATGACTTGTGGTGGGTGCATAAGTTTGAATAATCTGAGCCTGGTATCTTTTCGAGAGTTGGATAACAAGTCGTGCAGCTCTGTCAGAGGAACTTTCAACTTCTACAACTTTATCCTTCAGTTTCTTGTTTATTATAAATCCAACACCACTAGTTCTGCCAGTATCTGTCCCACGATAGTAGAAGAGATGTCCACTTTTCAGTTCGATGAGATCTTCTCCTTTTCTCCTTACCTCACTTAGCCCCACGATGTCCCACTTGATCCTTTGTAGTTCCTCTTCCAATTCAAGAAGCCTTGAATCAGAAGATAGGGAGCGTCCATTGTAAGTAGCCAAGGTCAGCATCAAATGGCAGCCTAGTCCGGTCCTCCGGGGATTCTTAGCACCCTCTGCCGTCATGTCGCACTGGCCGCTGCCTTGGCCAGGTACATTCCAGCTGCCGGAGACTGAGGGCCAAGATTTAAGTTGTGGAATCATTTTGGAGGGGTTTGGCCATAACTCACCACGCTGGCCAAGCGGGTTGGTGACTGTGGGATAGAATTTCCTCTGATCCCGATGGTATAGTTATACCGCTATGGGCGGTCGTCAGAGCCCCTTTAGTGGGAACAGGATGCACCACGAGAAGGCGGGGTTGACATTTGTCAAGGAGAGGCTATGATGTTACGCATCACCTGACCTTACATCCCATATATATATATATATATATATATATACAACCGAAGGATCGGCTTTCGTTTAATAGAATCTTCGGAGTCAGAATGGGAAAAACTGTCGATTTATCGGAGTTTGTTAAAGGACAAATTGTGATGGCTCGGCGCCTCGGAACTACGATCTCGGAAACGGCGCGGCTTGTGGGTTATTCAGGTGTCGCTGTAGTGAGCACGTATCAAAAGTGGTGCATTGCACAGATGTCCAAACGGCGAACCGGCGTCTAGCCGTGTGTCGTCCGCAGCTCATTGTGGCAATACAAGAGAATTAGTGTTTTAACTGAGAGTGTTGTGAATATTTTAATAATGAGGCCAATATTTCTTCATAATTTAATCGAATATATTTCTATGTTTAGTCCATCGTAAGTCAGAGGTAAAATTAACTCCCAAATAATTAAAATGTGGTATTATATTAATAATTTTATTTTCTAATAATAAATTTATGGTATGGCCCCCATTCCGATCTCTGTCTGGAGAAGACCATAGTTTAAGTTTTAGAAGTGTTAATTATCAGTTCATTAGTAGTTAGCCAACTTGAGAATACCTGTAAGTGAGTGTTAGCTTCAGTAATAATGTCATTTATATCGTGTCCCCTAAAAAGTAATGTTGTGTCATCATTCTGATATTATGCTAAATATATCATTATTATATAAATTGAATAACAAGGGTCCCAAAATTGATACCTGCGGGACTCCATAATGCGATTGCTGCAAAGTGGATTGGAATTGATAAATTTGCGTTTATTGTTGTCTTTTTGTTAAATAATTTTTAAGTAAGTTATGAGCCATTTCCCTTATCCCCAGAGTATGTAATTTATGGAGGAGGATTTCATGATTTATTGTGTCAAATGCTTTTGTTAGATCTCACAAGACAGCAAGAGTCATAGTATAAAGTGCAAAATGTTTTTGAATAATGCCTTGTAAATAAAGCAATGCAATTTCAGTAGATTTGTGGGTTTGAAAACCCAATGGATTTTTGTTTATAATATTGTAGTTTAATGTAAATGAATCTTGTGTATAATTTTAGCAAATATGGAGAGGTTTGCAATAGGGCGATAATTATTAGCATCATTTTTTGAACCTGATTTATATTTTGGAGTAATCTTTGTTATCTTAAGTGCATACGGAATACCAAATTAAAGATTATTAATAATGGTTTTATTATTATTTCGGCAACATGTTTTATTGCAGTAGGGTGAATATCATCATGGCCAGGACCGGTATTTGTTTTAATATGAGCAAAAGTTCGGAATATATAGTTTCTGTAAGAAAAAATTAATTAGAAAAGTGTGCTTTATTTGTAGTTTGTATATGTAAAGTATTTCTAGCTGAATAATTTTGTTTAAGAATATGCAGAATAGACATGAAGTGATGGTTGTGATGATTTATAATATCTTGTGTTCCTGTTAGTTTTGTTTGGGTATCGCTCATTTCACCTAAAGATCATTTCACCTAAAGATCATTTCACCGAAGGTCACTTCACCGAAAATCACTTCACCGAAAAAGTTCCTTTCGCCGAAAGGTCATTTCACCGAAAGGTTCACTTCATCGAAAAGTTCATTTCACCGAAAGGTTCACTTCACCGAAGGGTCATTTCATCGAAAAGTTCATTTCACCGAAAGGTCGTTTCACCTAAAGGTTCATTTCACCGAAAGATCACTTCATCGAAACGTAACATCCCCATCGTAGTCTGTTCTCTATGCGATGTCAGGAACTTCTTAGATGCTTAATCGGGAAGTCCACAATGTCCCGAATTTATCACTTAAAGAATCATTAATTGTCATCAGTCGGTGATTCCGGCAAAGGAGAGAGGAAAAGAAAATACAAAAGCATAAAAAACATCCAACCAGAAAAGAATCGATCGCTATAATAAAACTGCACATTTTTCGAAAACTTCCATGATGAAAGACTGATCTTAAATTTGATTTTTTTATAGTGATTGAAATACTTAATACACACAAATCGTGCAATTGTTTTTGAATGTTTATATGAAAACTGCTTTTGCGTCGTAAATTATATGCAATATAAGTATGCAGAAATTTGAACTCCAGGTCGAATTTTAAAACTTATAAATGTACGACTTGGTTGATTACTGTTGCCAGATTTATTTTGAATCTCATAAGTAGTATTAAGGAAGTCTTAAAATTTCGGTAATTTGGGATGACATTGAAATGAAAAATAAAATCGTTCAATGACATGTAGTACAATATCGAAAGTGTATTACATCAAGAGAACAACTGAACTCTCAATTAAACTTATTTTTACCGGTAGCAATTACTATACATGCAGAATTACTATCATATCATACGGGGCTAAAATAGGTCTACCATATTTTTAAAGCAGAAATTCCTCCAGGGCGCTAACGATTTTGTTGGCTTGCCTTGAGAAATACGGCTTTGCTCAATGAAAAATATTACTACACTTCTACACCTCCAAACTTTTCAAATAATACAAAAATGTGTGTGTTGATGGTGGTGGTGGTGGGGGGGGTTAGCAGTTTCTTGGACATTTTAGCAGCCTCTCTCTCTCTCTCTCTCTCTGTAGTCTATATATATACAAGACTAGCCCGTAATATTGTTCATGCGTGGGCATGGTGGAGTTCTGGCTGCCTTTAAGATGAAATTAAGGGGGTCCGGACATTTGCCCACCGGACATTTGTGCACTCGCACTCGGACATTTTCCCACCAAACACTTGCTCACTATGGACGATTTGTAGATAATACGTAACTTCGGAGGACCTTTCCGATCAAGTATAGGAAAACTGATCACATGAATGTTTTTGGATTGTATAAAAATTGCACTTTGTTTTAGAAATGCTAAAATGTAAGGGACTCCATTTAACATTTCTAAAACAATATTTCATGTATGCTTCTTCAGCCTATAACTGAAGAGTATATACGCTCAGCTTTGATCGTTTAAAAATACGTATTTGATTAAAAAAAAAGCGAAAAAAAAACAAAAAACACTGTAGCGCAGTTGTCTAAGCGCTGGCTTCTGATCATTCGTCCGAGATGGGTCTAGGCTCGAATCCCGGTGAGGCATGGATGTTGTGTTTGTCTTACGGCACTGGCTATCACCCTTCCCTGGAACCAGTGGCCATGAATTAGGGACGGGCAACTGCTTATAGCCCATTGAGTTGCTCATGGTGGTCGTTAAACCTTCAATTTAAAAAAAAAGCTAAATTAGTTCAATATATATATAAACCTATGTAATTTAGTCTTCATAAGATTAAATATGGGCAAATGTTTCACACGTTAGATTTTACTGAAATATACGTTTATAGAATAGTACTAATATTTGAGGTATTAGGAGACAAATCTGTGGATGAGATCGACATTAGGTTGCATCTCACGAAAATAAATAAATAAATTTGAGTTTCAAATTCAAAGAATATTGCATTTCGATCTAAATTGGCAGATGGTTAAAACGATCTTTCGATTAAGTGAACATTCGATAAAGTGATCTTTCGGTGAAGTGAACTTTTCGGCGAAACGACCTTTCTGCGAAATAAACTTTTCGATGAAATAAACTTTCGATTAAGTGAACTTTTCGGTGAAACGACCTTTCGGTGAAACGACCTTTCGGTGAAATGAACGTTTCGGTGAAAAACTTTCGTTGAAATGAGCTTTTCGATGAAACGACCTTTCGGTGAAGTGACCCTTCGGTCAAGTGGGTGTCGGTGAAATGGACCAAACCCGTTTTGTTTACATGTTTTCGTATATGTATTCTGGAGTTGTAATCCCAGTTTGATTACCAAGTAAAGTATTTAGGTGTTTCCAAGTCAATTCAGAAGACTTTTTGAGCAAAAATATGTGCATAATAGTTTCTTTTTACTGTTGTTCCTCTGTTTCGGGTAAGTGGAACCGCACTTCGACAGTGTACCTGTTGTAGTACGTTATTCCTGGATTTTCGGCGATGAATCTCTGGAACGAACGGCAGTACCCATGGATCTATTAATTCATTAATTCCGACTAGGATCTATTGATTAGTGACAGCGTGTGGGCGTTAAGATTGACTTTCTCTGCAGCTCTCCGGCATGTACTATTAGAACTTATCACATCCTGCGCAAGAATCACGTGGAGTAGACATAAGTTTTGCTCTCACGTTCTGTATAGATTCTTCTGACATTTTCGGACGGCCTCCTGCATGAGCATGCTTTCCCTTGCTTTCCAGTTTTTTTTACTATAGTATGCTCTAAGTATTGTCAATATGGGACTTCTGGCGCAGTTTTCCTCCATAGACGTAACGCTAATTTTGGCGTGGCTTCTTTTTCGATTAGTTAAAATATTTAACTAATCGAAACGAATTTCTGCGTGGGGAGGGAGGAGGGGCATGATTTGCGGAAATGAACTCTTGTAGTTAGGTTTTGGGGGCTCCATGGCTCACCCAGTGAGTCATGGCTCACCCAGTGAGTCATGGAGTACCCAAAACCTAACAAAAACTTTCGTATTTAGATTCCATTAACTAATCCATTTCGATTAGTTAATGTAGGGAAATTTTACACACATTGTTTTTTCCTTTAATACTTTTAAATAATTTTAGTGCTTATACACTGAGTGGCCACTTTATTATGACCACCTGACAGTTTTAAGCAAATGAGCTATGGCTGCACGCTGTTGCCGCCAGGGGGCGATGCTAGTGTTAAAAGGGAAAGCTTAGTGCTTGTGACAGTAGTAGAAGTGATTTTTGGGTGACGAGATGGGTACAAAATGCGATTTGACGGACTTTCAACGTGGGATGATTGTAGGAGCTCGGAGCCATGGAGCGAGCATCACCAAAACCGCCGCATTCGTGAAATGTTCCAGAGCAGCTGTTGTTAAAGTGTTTAAAGACTGGACTGTCAGCCAAAAAACTGGATCTCTACGTGCAACGTGTAGTCGTCATCAACTAGTGACTGCTTGGGCAGAACGGAGAGTGTCCAGACTGGTAACAGACAACAGAAGGGCAACAGTGCAGCAAATTACAGACCATCTTAATCAAGGATTCCCTCAAATGATCTCTTCACGCACTGTTCACCGTACACTGCATCGGATGTGATATGGCAGCCAAAGGCCTGTTCGAACACCTTTGCTGGCAGCAGTTAACAAGAGAAACGTCTCCAGTTCGCGCAGGAGCACAAGGATTGGATAGTCGATAATTGGAAACAAATCATGTGGTCCGATAAATCACGTTTTCAGTTGCACCATGCCGATGGCCGAGTGAGAATTTGGCGGAAATAGCACGAAAGTATGGACCCCAAATGCATTGCTACAAACCTTCAAGCTGGTGGAGGCAACGTTATGGTTTGGGGAATGTTTTCATGGCATACTTTGGGCCCTTTAATTCGTGTCGATCAACGTCTGACTGGCACATATCTAAACATCGTTGCGGACCAAGTGCATCCTGTCATGTGGATGGTTTATCATAATCGCGATGGCTACTTTCAGCAAGATAATGCGTCCTGCCATAGTGCTCGTATTGTACAGGATTGGTTTCAGGAACATGCCGGTGAGTTTACTTTGCTTCAGCCGAAGCCGAGCTACTCACAGCACGTGATTGTTACCTTCTCGGTAGCATAATCACGTTTTCATAATCACGTTTTCAGCATAATCACTTCGCAAATCGGATACGTTAGTTTTGTTACGCCAATCGAGTTAGTTATGGCTTTTGTTTGTTCTTCAGTTTTTCAGAAACATTTTCAGTAATGCCAAGTACTAGGGAATGTCTGTATTTTGTACGGATCCTTAGGCCTAACTGTAATGCTGAGTTTTAATTTAAATAGTAATACTAATGCTATTGCATATTTTTCTCACCAAAATAATTGATGGCCGGGATATCAGAAAACAACAATAAAAAACTGCTCTAAGCAAATAGTCATCAGATCGAAGGAAACCATCGTGGATCAAAGAAAAGCTTCACTATCGTAGTCCCCCCCCAACGTGTTTTGCTCCTGAATGTTAACTTTCCCGCAGAGCATATTATCTCTTAAGATGTGGTGGCGCTGTTGCCGCCTGTTTTACGTTATCTCTATGAGAGTTGACCTTCTCTAAGCGTTAGATATTCTTTGTCACGGGTGTGCTAAATTGATGACCGTTTTCCAGTGTGCATTATAATTGTCCTCACCCACTAAGCAGATTCTGTTCAGTTTTGACATCGTAACTGCACTGGAATGATTTTGTGGCTCGGCTATGTTTGTAATTTCCATGTTCTCCGCTTTGAAATGTTGCGCCCCCAATTTCATGCTACCAAGTACAAAAAAGACCGTCCTTTGTTCCAAGTAAACTGTTTGTAGGTACATCTTTAATCTTAATTATGTTGTCAACATACACATTCGTCGCCGCATTTGTCATTCTGATTAGGTGGCTTAAATTTTTTTATGCGTTTATTCTCCGCATTAAATTCTTCATCGTCTGTAAATAGAGCTCTTTTCTCTAAATAAGAATTTGTAACTACATCTCCGTCACTATCTGTATCCTCAACATTGACAATTTGTTTGTGTATCCTGAAAATTTAATCGTACTTGTTATCCTGAAAATTTAAGGAATCAAGAATTAGCGATTGTTTCGACGTCAGATGCATCTTCGGCATCGTCAGCATGTCGCGGTTTTTTATTTTCCGCATCATAATTACCTTTCGAGTCAGTTTGAAAGCAATGCCAGGAACGCCTGTAACACCAAGTTGGGCTTTATCGGTTATTCCAAATTTAGCCAAGTAATTCATCTTAATTACAAACCGAATCTTTCTCTTTATCTCATCTTGAAATATTTTGCCTCTTTGTCCATCAATTAAAAAATCATGTGACTTACTAACTTCGTAGGCATAAAGCTATGCAAATGTTTCCTTTTTCAAGTCCGAAGCGTGATCCATCTGTATTTGTAACATTTATCTTTTGTTAAACAGAATGTAAAATATTAAGTAATTACACTGCGAAAATTTGAAAATCACAATTTAAATCATCAAGCTGTGCGATATCGTCTTTGTTAGAACTAAATGTTGCTACTGTGATAGGTGACTTACATAATTTATCCTGTAACGCTTGTTGAATCAAATCGAATATTTCTTGCATGCAAACAAACTTCGCTCGGTCAAATCTTTGGTGTAAATATATATATATATTTTATAGTACAAATATTTAAAAACCAGATTTAACAACATATTAGTTTTATCAGATCTGAAGGGCCAGAAATTATTATTCTGAAAGGATATACTGGGGCTAAAACTTTCTTGTTCAGAAAAGCTCCTTTTTCAACGTGAAAATTGATGATCTCCATCTTTAATTAAGAATGTACTGCGTAAAATGTAAGTCGCATACACAGCGACAGATCAAACTCAAATCACCAAAAATCGGAAATGCTTGCTAAAAGGCATATGTCATCAGTGCGGTAAAAAGAAATGCCGTTGCCATAATAGTGGTGGCATAATCAGTTGGTTTCAAAATAAATTCAATCCACCTGTAATGCATATCCTAAGATATCAATATTGGGGCCCGTTTACCAAACTCGAAAACAGATTAAATAGAGGGAATCCTGGAATCAATAGAGTAGATAAAGCGTGTAAGAAACATAATATTTCTTACAGTAAAAGCAAAAACACGGAAGCCAGGCATACTGCAGATCAAGAATTGTTAAATGACTTATATTAAAATCAGAATCCTACGCTCTGTGAAAAATTGTCAAGATCCATCAAACCGGTTATTAAAACAAAGAAGAGCTTTGAATTAGTCCATGCTCGCTTCGACGTATTATGGCCCAGAAAAGGGATATTCTGAAATGCATGATTTAAAAAGCAAAACTGGTGCAAAAATGAAAGATATAAGGGAATTATTAGAAAAGCAAGATTTTATTCTTTTCATAAACCAATCTTTAAGAGATAACCGATGTGACGCGTCTAAATCTTCCAATAATAACATCAGTTACATCATGAATGGAATACGGGATTACACCGTACAATGCAAATTTTACACCAAAAAATGGATTGTCATCTTCAAAGTTACATCCCTTACTGTGATAGATATCTACAGTAAAAGCTTGGGCGTTACCAATGTAACGAAAAACAGGGAACGAAATGCAAAAGGTTTTCAGCAGAATTTTTAGAACGTAAGCTAAAAGCACACAAAGACACTCAATTTTTTAATCAAAAGCGCAAGGGCTATTTAAAGAGAACAACGTGAAGTGGTTTACAATGAAAAATGAAACTGAATGTCAGGTGCTGGAATTGAATTTAAAAAACGAAAATGGGGAAATATTTTACTACTAATAATACCATGAAATGGACTGATGTTCTTCCGAAAGTCGTGAAAAATTACAACGGTTCATACCATCGCTCCATTAAAATGACTCCTGATGAAGTTAGTCTCGCAAAAAATAGAGATGTAGTTCATTCTAACCTGAACGGCTACGAAGATCAAATAGACAAATGGGCTGGATTTAAAGTCTGAGATAAAGTAAGAATCGCTAAGTACAGAACACCTTTCACGAAATGTTACCTCCCTAATTTTATGGAAGAAATTTTCACCATTTCTGAATTATTAGATACCTCTCCCGTTGCTTATAAAATAAGGGAATTTAAGAGTGAGGATTATATTGGAAGATTTTATACGTAAGAATTAGCTAAATACAAAAAACTCGAATATATTTACAAAATCGAACGCATTTTAAGAACGCGAGTGAAAACTAGACAGAAAGATAAAACCAATAAAAACCGTCTCTGTGTGTTCAAATAACGTTAACTTTAATGCACAAGACATTAATTAAAATATTATATATACTTTGAAAGCATTTGTACTTTCAGGCTACTATAGCCCATCTTCAGATGCAAGACAGATCTTTGGTTAGTGCAGCACAGATGAAAGACATCTTTGGTTCAGATGCAAGACAGATCTTTGGTTAGTGTATCTTCTTTGGATTACCACCCCGCTATTTCCGTCCCCCTGGGTAATATCTGTAACCGATTCCAATTGGGCTTCGGACTGCGCTCCATCACACTGTTTGCATTACTAAGGAAGGAGAAGGAAAAATCACCTAAGGAACAAAAATGGGGCGTATACCGCATCCCCTCCTGGACGCCAACGGACAATGCACCTCCAGTTACATCGGATCCACGACCAGGAACTTAAGATGCAGACTGCGTGAACATAAATATAATGCGCAGAACGGGCAGCAAAACACTGCCCTCGCCCGAAAAATTTACAACGGAACATATAGACCAGATTATGATAACTCAAAAATCATCATAACTTCAAGAAATAAGGCCACGCTTTTAATGACTGAAAATTTATTAATAATTCAACACCGCTGCCCATGCTGTAATGACTATGCCCCTGCGATATACCCTCCATTTGGAGGGATACATTACTTTGGCAGCAGCCCTCTGTACGGGACCTCGCAACGGTGGCCCCGCCCCCTTCCCCATGATCCTTTGCGCTGCCTCCCTATGTATGTATATATGTGCTGCACTAACCAAAGATCTAACTTGCATCTGAAGATGGACTATAGCAGCCTGAAAGTACTAATGCTTTTAAAGTGTATATAATATTTTAATTAAAGTCTTGTGTATTAGGGCTAACGTTATTTGAACGCACAGAGACGGGTTTTATTTATTTTATCATATATGACATGCGTATTTGTAGTTTTAACTTCTAAACAGAAAGAGTATTTGGTAAAGTGGCTTGGCTACGACAATACGTTCAGTTCTTTGGTTTCTGAGAAACATATCTTTTAATCTGTGTTATATACGAGGGTTGTACCATACGTAATACAGAAGTGAGCAAAACGTTTTTTATTAACTAGCAGAGGTCGTTCAAATTGCACATGTTGGTAGAGTAACTCTTTCTCCATAGTAACCATTCTTCTTCATCGCAAGTAAATAATGGATTGCAAGCAGAAGCGATGTGCTGTCATTGAGTTCTTGACGAAGGAAGGGTACAGGCTGTCCGACATCCACAGAAGGCTACAGAATGTTTACGGAGATGACACCATTGAAAAAAGAAATATGCACAGATGGATGAAGAAGTTTAAAAAACGGGAAGCCACCTTTGAACACAAACTACGCAGAGGGAGACCATCATCTGCAACCACCGACATGAATCATCAGCGAGTGAATGAATGGATTCGCGCGGAGAGACGAGTCACATTACGTGAGCTTGTTGCACAACTGGACTGTGGTCACAATGCCATACAGAAGATGGTGGAAGACTTAGGTATCAGAAAGTATGTGCACAGTGGGTACCTCGGCAGTTGACACCCGATTTCAAGAAGAGAAGGGTGGAAGTCTGCTCTGATCTGCGGGAAGCGTTCGAAGCCAATGAGGAGACGGGTTTTTTTTCGATCTGGTGAGAGTGGATGAAACGCGGGCGTATGTTTACGATCCAGGAACGAAGAATCAATCAATGGAATGGCGTCACACCACTTCACCAAGGCCTAAGAATTTCAAGATCTAGCAATCAGTACAGAAAGTCATGGTGACTGTTTTTTGGAATGACAGGGGAGTCATTCTTCTCGATTTTCTGGAACGTGGTCGTACCATGACCACCGAGCGGTACATTGAAACACTGAAGAAGCTGAGAGAAGCCATAAGGAGGAAGGGACCGAATAAGAATCTGAAAAGGAATTACATTCACCATGACAATGCGAGACCCCACACATCTTTGGCAACAAATCAGGCGGTCAGCAAATTTGGCAGGTCGGTTGTCCCCCCATCCATCGTGTAGCCCACATCTGGCGCCCTCTGACTTCCAATGTTTCGGTCCAAAGAAGGACAGTCTCCGGAAACAACGATTTGATGACACAGACGAGGTGAAAGTGGCTGTGAAGAAGTAGGTACAACAGTCCACACCTGATTTTTTTCAAAGAGGATTCGAGAGTTTGGTTCAACGATGGCGCAAATGCATCGCTTGTGATGGAGGCTATTTTGAGTAATATCTTTCTATAGAGAAAGTTACTCTACCAACATGTTCAATTTGAACGACCTATGTCAGTTAATAAAAAGTTATGCCCAGTTTTGCATACTCTTGGTACAACCCTCGTATTACAACTGATGTCCTGTTTTTGGCGGACATCTTTGAGAATTTCAGAGAGATGTGCATGATTCAATATAAATTAGACCCTGGCAATTATTTTAGTACTTCTTGATTAAGTTTTAGTGCATGCATGAAAATGACCTCCATAAATTAGAATGCATCAAAAATATTGATATCTACTTATTCACTGAACGTAGCATTCGAGGTGGTATGAACCTCACTGCTAATGACTTCTGATAAAGCTATAATATATTTCGATGCGAATAACGTATATTTGATTATGCTACGTGAAACCTGTACCATTCGGAGGGTTTAAATGGGTTGAAGATATTGGCGTACCATCAGTACCAGATGACAGCACCAAAGGGTGTTTCGTCGAAGTCGATTTGAAGTACCCCGAGTGCCTTCATGACTTACATAATTCATATCCTTTAGCACCAGAAATTATTAACACCTTTTTAATTCCAGATTTGTTCAATAAATCCAATTACATGTACACCGATCATTACAGGATTTTGGGACTGAAAGTTACTAGAATTTGACCAAAAACTATCTATGGTTAAGACCATAGCACGTATATAATACTGAGAATAGAAAACAGGCTACTAGCACTTTCCACAGATATTTTCTTAAACTTATGAATAATTCTGTATATGGAAAAACATTAGAAAATATATGAAATCGAATGAGCGTTAAACTCTTCAACAATACGCAAATGTTTCTAAAACTAACATTTTGCTCTAAATTTCTTTCCGTAACTTAGCTGGATAGAAATCTTGGGGCAATCCAAAAGCGTTATAAATGTATATTTCTTGATAAAACGATATACACAGTGCGTCAAAGAATTTTTAAGACTGGCGCTAGATTTCAGCTTACGGTGGCGCCACCAGTGTAACCGCGAATGCGTTATAAACCGTGATCATCTGCTTGCTTTCTGCCAAAAGTACTGCGCAGTTGTTAAAGTAACTCAAACGAAACGGTCGTTCATTAGAGAAGTAAAATTTTTTTCATGTTGAATTATTAAGATGGAATAAAGGGATGTTATTAAATTTAACGCAAAACTTGGTAAAAGTGCCTCAGAAATGTACCAAATGATGAAACAAATTTATGGTGAGTTTTGTTTAGGTAGATTAAATGTTTTCCTGTGGCACAAACGTTTTTTGGACGGAAGAGATACGCTAGAAGATGATAAACATACCGGAAGACCAAGTTCATCTAGGACACCTGAGATTATTGAAAAAGTGCGGGATTTCGTGGCAAACAATCGATGTGCGTCACTAAGAATGATGGAAGATTCTTTAAACATCAACAAAGAAATGATTCGAACCATCCTTCATGAAGATTTGGGTAAAACTGGCTTAAATTTGTCCCACACACGTTAACCAATGTACAAAAATCAATAAGTGCACATTGCAGAGACATCATTTCAGCCGCTGAAAATGATCCAAACTTCTTAAAATTGATTGTTACTGGTGATGAAACATGGTGTTTTTAATATGATCCTAAAACAAAGCGACAAAGTGCGGAATGGAAGTAAAAAAACTCACCACAAGCCAAAAAAACAAGAAAAGTTTAATCGAAAATCATAGCAATGCTCATTACATTCTTCGATAGTAAGGGTATTATCCACAAAGAATTTGTTCCAAGTGGACAAACAATTACTAGTGAGTTTTATTTAAATGTTTTGAGGCGTTTGATGGACAGAATTCGACGCATTCGTCCAGAATATCGGGATGAAAACAGTTGGTGTTTGTTGCACGATAATGCACCCAGTCACACCTCACTTCTTGTTCGTAGATTTTTGGCGAAAAATAACGTCTGTGTGTTGAATCATCCACCGTATTCGCCTGATTTAGCACCCTGCGACTTTTCTTTGTTCTCAAAACTTAAAATGACGTTAAAAGGGTGTTTTTTTGATGATATTTCGATCAAGCAAACAGCTTTGACACGTGCTTTGGAGGCAATTCCGCAAAGTGAACTGAAACAGGCATTCAAATCATTATTAAATCGCTGTAACAAGTGTATTGGAGTCGGAGGGACTTATTTTGAATAACAAACCAAAACAAATGGTAATTTCTTGTTTCTATTTCATTTTACAGACCCAGACTTAAAAATCCTTTGCCACACTGTGCATGACGCATCGCCCAATCTGGAACTGAGTAAATTACACATGTATTCGTTTATCTACGAATTTCTCAAACCTGATCTTAACGCTAATTTACTGTTTTCCGACACTGGCTCTTTTTACGTAAAAATACCAACATCAGATATTTACAAATACTTAAAAAGATTCCCTGAGTACTTTAATTTTTCGAACTACACTGCAGATCGTTTTCTGTACAGCACTACTATACTTTAAACTTGCCGACTTGTTCTCGGCAAGTTTAAGGATGAATGAGCTGGTATTTCGATAGACGGATCTGTAGGTTAAAAACCGAAATTGTATTCTATAAAAACTGCAGCGAAAGGAATCAAAAGGACTTTTACTCACGATCATTATCGTCAATGCTTTACTACGACAGAAAAAAATTTTCGTAGAAGAAAATTTCCAATAAAAAACAACCCAACGTTTGTTTAACATTGCAGGAGAAGAAAATTGTTTCTCCTTTCGACGATAAGAAAATCACTCAGAAAGATGGTATTCATACCTTTTTTTTTATTGAAGGTTTAACGACCACCGTGAGCAACTCAATGAGCTATAAGCAGTCGGCCGTCCCTTATTTAGGGCTACTGGTTCCAGGGAGAGAAGAGAATCAGTGCCGTAAGATACACACAACATCCATGCCTTACTGCGATTCGAACCCCGACCCTCTTCTGGGAAGAATGGTCATAAGCCAGCGCTTAGACCACGGCGCCACCTGGGCGGCATTTATACCTATGAGTATGCATACTATATTTTACATAAAGCTACAGTACATGAATATACTCAAGTAGAAAATGTAATCGAAAGAACATCTTTTCTTTTCTTTCCTTTCTTTTCCTTCCCTTCCCTTGTCGAACTAAACCGTGTAATCAATTTTGCATATTGTCACTAAGCTTATCACAATTTACTTCAAATTTAAATTGCATCATTGCCTTCGGATCATTCGTCCTAGTTGCGTTCGGGTTTGAATCTCGACGAGGCATGGATGCTGTGTTTGTCTTAAGGCACTAGTTCTCTCCCTTCCCTGGAGCCAGTGGCCCTAAATTAGGGACAGGCGACTAATCATAGCTCATTGAGTTGCTCACGGTGGTCGTTAAACCCCCAATAAAAAAAATCGCCTCATTAATTTTCAAAGGAAGCAAAAAAAAAAAAAAAAAAAAAATGAAGAAATTAATTAATAAAAAAAGGCAGACTTTACTTGGTAGATATTATTACTGGAATACAGTTGCCGCCCCGGTGGCGCAGTGGTCTAAGCGATGATGGTTTCTGATCATTCGTCCGATATGAGTCCGGGTTCGAATCCCGTGAGGCATGGATGTTGTGTTTATCTTACGGCGCTAGCTCTATCCCTTCCCTGGAACCAGTGACCTTAAATTAGGGACGGGCGACTGCTTATATCCCACTGAGTTGCTCACGGTAGTCGTTAAACCTCCAATAAAAAAAATGCAGTTTGGAGCCACTGGTCTTTCGTCACGCAAAAGCTTACAGCAGCCCCGATGATAATTTCAAATAAGTTACTGTTATTTCGGTAAATTATATTAAACCGAAACTGTATTCTTCATTATTTCGGTGTTTCAAAATCCTATTTTAGAATCTTTGAAAATGAATGATATTTTATTTTAATTCTCAGACTGCTGACATTGAAATTATACTAAAACTAATTAAAACTTTTTCGAATCAATTTCATATCTACTGTCTAATTGTTTTTGAAAAGAGTTTGTGCTTTTCTGCAGCAAATAATCGCCCTAAGTGCACTTTAAGTAAAATTACAAAAAAAAAAAAAAAAATAGGAATCTTTACTATCTCGTTTTAAAACCTCGCTCATTATTTTATCCAACGCGATGAAAACTATGAAATAAGTTTATTTTTTCATACTTAATAAAAAAAATACAGTGTATTAGAAATTACGCAGAGCCTCGTCAAATCTTAAGAGAAAAAATTAAATTACAGTTTATTTGTTTTGAATATGTGTTCAAAAATTAATGGGACTTACTTTTTTCTTATCAAGAAAAAATGGGGTTGGGTCCTGCTTCCCATGCTCGTTTGAGAGCTACATCTTCCACAGGCTTCTTGGCATGCTGCATTTAATTGCACATTTCAGTAACTAAGCGGATGTGAACCACACACTTTGCTATGTTAATTTTTCCGCAGACAATGGCGCCACTTCACTATCGGCCCCTCTGAATCATCGGGGAAACAAATAGGATATCCGTTAGGGATGGACCGCAAATAAGGTGGTGCTTGTTAAGAAGCAAAACCCACATTGTTATAAAGTCACTTAAGGTGGATTTGAACCAGCGACCATTCGTTTCATAAGAAACTGTGACGTACCTGCCAGCAGGACGCACACGACATAAAGGCAGATAGGAATCAGAATAATCGTCTGCGTAGATCAGTTGGCAGAGCGACTTGTTCCGGAATAAGCGGCCTCGGGTTCGAATCCCGGCGTAGACCAAAAATGACGGAGAAATTTACTTTGTTATAATGGCGCCCGAACTATCCGGATGACCCGGCCGTTCAAAATCTCGCATTGGTGGGATGTTATTTCCACACCGCGAGACAGGAAAAATCAGAGAGTTCCTTCTCCAGCGCTTCCAAAAATAAAAATGTGTGATGTTGCATTCCACACAGCAGATTGACTGGGAATTCTCAAGTGCACGTTCTACAGTGGATGGCTGCCTGCAACGATTCATGGTCACGGCTGACCCGTGGGCCATGCCCCCGGCCCTCTTTAGGGGGAGATGTGACGTACCTGCCAGCAGGACGCACACGACATAAAGGCAGATAGGAATCAGAATAATCGTCTGCGTAGCTCAGTTGGTAGAGCGACTTGTTCCGGAATAAGCGGCCTCGGGTTCGAATCCCGGCGTAGACCAAAAGTGACTGAGAAATTTACTTCGTTATAAAACGACGCTAACGACTGAGCCAATTTTGCTTTTGCACGATGTTTTTAGTCCCTTACACACGGCCTACAACTCTTTTGATTATTGATTTATAGCGTCGAGAATAAAATAACTCATTTGATTCTATCGTACAGTGATGTTAATATAATATTAGAAACGCACATTGTGTTTCTTTTATATTTAGATAATACCAATAGCTTATACAAAGTTTTCCTCAATCATAGATAAAAAAAAAATTCACACCACAGAACCTCAATAAAACACTACGACTTCGTCTTCATTTAAACATGAAACTTACCCAAGCTTTTCATATCAGTACTAACAACATAAGTTACATTTTTCAATAACTCATTTACACACAGAAAGTAGCGATATCTAAACTGTTAAAGCTGGGAAGAAATATCATCACAACCTCGTCTTTATTTAGACATTCTTTTGCGATTACAACAAAGAACACGATTCTGCCCATCATTGAGTCATCTTATTTTTGTTTCGTTTTACCAGTAGCTTCTTTGATTACTAAAGGTATTTTTTTAAATTCAAATTACAGAAATGCATTCATACACACCCGATTTCTATCATCGAATAATATTAATACAATATTACACAAAACAAACCGTAATATAATACAGAACATTTTTTAAAATTAAGATTACATCTATGAGAAAAGTTGCGACAGAACTATCTATCATAATAACACCAGAATTGTCATATGGACAAAGCGATTAGGTAAAATACATTTTCTTATGAAATAAATTTCTACATTAACTAACCGAAATAGATTAGTTAATCGAATTGAAAATCGAAATCTTTCCGATTCCATGACTCATGACTTTATGGAATCCCCGAAACCCAAAACAAAAGTTCATTTCCGCAATTCATGTCTTCCACCCGGAAATTCGTTTCTGTTAGTTAAATGCTTTAACTAATCGAAGTAGGAGCCACTCCAAAATTATTATTGCGTCTATGGAGAAAAACTGCGCCAGAAACCCCATATTGACACTACTGCTCTGTTCAAATTATGTTATAATACATTGATCAGGATTCAAGTTATAAAGAAAGCATCAGAACCCACAGCGAATGGGACACCCAATGTGTGTAGTACTGCCACAGGACACGCTAAGACACCTTGTAGAATCCATGCACGCACAGAGGTATACCGTCTGTGCGGTAAAGGTGGCATCACGAGATATTTTTTTTTTTTTTGATTGGAGGTTTAACGACCACCGTGAGCAACTCAATGGGCTATAAGCAGTCGCCCGTCCCTAATTTAGGGTTACTGGTTCCAGGGAAGGGAGAGAGCCAGTGCCGTAAGACAAACACAACATCCATGCCTCACCGGGATTCGAACCCGGACCCCTTACGGACGAATGATCAGAGGCCATTGCCTTAGACCACTGCGCCACCGGGGCGGCCGAGATATTTTTAGGCATTGCTAATGAAAAGCCAAAACAGTGAATTCCCAGTTGTGTGAGAATTCATTTTGCTTCCATTACATAGATTTTTACATCTGGAAAACCACTCGTAATTGAGCTTTCAAACAACAGATTATTAAACCTTTTAAGCGGCCGACGTACTTATTCAACCCAAATTTTCAGCCTATTCAAGCAGAAACATTCGCATGACTTCCAGATTTTACGAGAGATACGGCGAAACAGTTACTTTTCCTCCGCCATCTCAGCAGTACCGATCATAAACCTATCACAGATGAGAAGCGCTGTCTTCTAGTTCCCCGTTCTAAGCTACATGACACAACGCATGATGGGGAATGGCTAGTGCCCTGACACGGCCATCATGCCAATGGGTAGAAGCAAGTGCAACATCTTCTGTTTCAATCGTTTCCAAGCTTTCGCACATCAACCAGATGGATTTTTCAAGGAAGATAGACAGAAATTGCGATCTGAAAAATACAATGATTTAACAATGTCAAAGCGGTGACGTGACTTCCTATGACGAAGCTTTGATACCTAGGCTTAATTCCCTACATATGCCTTACAAACTCAAGAAGATGAACTACGGAGTCGGCATATGGTCTCTTGCATCTTTGTATACTATGCTAAGGAGTAATACCGACCCCCCCCGCCCTCTTTCCAGCAAGGCAGGTGTTTATACGGTCCCTCTACAATATCCGGACTGCTCTAAATGGTACTAAATTGGAATGACCTAGCGTTCGTTTAGAACCAGAGTCAACTAGCATAAAAGGGACACAAAATACGGTAAAGTAACGCTCTATTCAGAGAAGTCAAATTCAAGTCCACTACTCCTATGTGAGATGAAATAAAGAAATTAGCTACCTACTCTACCCCTAAATGTGCCGCCATTCGGGAAGCCTTGGAGATCATTGCCAAGAGTGATCCTTGCAATGATCGCGTCTCACTAGAGATGCCATGAATTTAGAGATAGTTCTCTGAATGACACCTTTTTCCTACTATGATACAATGATACCGCGTGCACAACCAACGTGATGCCTCGTGTCTTTAAATGAATATTACGTCGTATCTATTTATTGTCAAGTCAAGTCACCGCGTTCAAATTGTTAAAACGTTCTATTATTCAGATTGCAGTTTCTGTCTAACTTCTTTGAAAAAACTATCTGGTTGATGTGTGGAAGCTTGGAAATGATTGTTTATATATTCCTACGCCAATAAATCGGGTAACTAGCGTAGTTTTACTATTTTCTACATAACTGGTGTATTATTAATATTTTCTTTCCTTTCTTAGGTTCGTAGCCATTGTTATATATAACAATGGCTACAAAACTGATTGCTTGCTGATATGGCTATACAGCCACTTAATGTAAAGCATTATTGTCTTTGCACGATTCAAATTGTGATGCGTAAAAACAATTTAAATACAACTTCGATGATCGTTTTAAAGACTATTTTTTCTTAAAAATTCATTAAACATCATGAAATTAAAAGCATAAGATCTTTCCGACCCGCTGCGGTTTCCATCCTCAGATGCGTTAGAGCACTACAAATGCACAAGTGTAAATGAGTACGATATGCACAATATTGACAAAAGTCATCGCACACACACCTTCAAAAGAAAATGAACGGATCCTCTGCGTTGTTAAGATGCGCGGTACAGCTGCAAACGGTATAAAAACGAGCCTGCAGCTGATCGCGATCGTATCGCACAGAGAGAGATTGAGTGAAAATGTCGCAGCGGGAGAGAACTGATTATGAGAAAGGAAAGATTGTTGGGTGTTATATTAGAGAGTTGTCCATAAGAGAACCCGAGAGGTGTTTAAAAATACCCAAGTTAACTGTTTTGGATGTACTGAATAAGTGGAAGACACACGGCGTGCTTGAAGTAGCAAAACGTACTGGCAAACCAAAGAAAATCAGTGATATAGGACGTAGAAGCCTCAGGAGTGTCGTTACAGCTAATCGACGGAGTACTGCACAAGACCTCAGGAACCTCGGTATGTACACGTACCATTCGTAGAAAAATTCAGGCCATGGGTTACCGTGGTCGTGCGGCTGCTCATAAGCCTTTCATCTCCACTCGGAATGCTACTCGTCGTTTAGCATGGCGTAAAGAACATTTATAGTGGACCGTAGATCAATGGAAACGAGTATATTGGACTGATGAATCCAGGTACACGATCCATCACTCTGATGGTCGTGTGTGGGTATCGCGGCAACCGGGGAAACGTTATTTACGATAGTGTACTGTTCGTACGATCAAGTTTGGAGCTGGCAGTGTATTCGTGTGAGGGTGATTTTCGTAGTATGTTCTCAGTGTATTGGTTAGCGTTAACAAACGTGTTAACCAGCACGTCTACCTCGATATTCTGGACAATTATGCTCAACCAACTCTGTGGCAATACTATGGAACAGAGCATTGTTGGTACCAGCTGGATAATGCACCGAGCCATAAAGTAAGGACTGTTACGGAGTGGTTTGATGATAATTTTGTATCGTGTTTGGACTAGCCGGAACAAAGCCTTGATCTTAATCCCATGGAGCTCCTATGGGATTAATTAGAGCGCCGCATAAGAAGTTTGGAACCAAGGCCTACTACCAAGCAACAGTTAGCGGCATTATTATGTACTTAACGAAAACGCATACCTATCGCTGTGTTCCAAAACCTTGTCGAAACCATGTCTCGAAGGGTCAGTGCATGCATTAAAGGCCAGAGGTGGACCGACACAGTACGAATGTACAATGTATATCAATAAATGCTATGTTGTGTTTCTCTTCTAGGTGTCCGGCGACGTTTTTCAATATAGTGTATATGCACTAAGAGATAGCGTGACGTTTATCATCCATCATTGCGTGTGCGCCAAGAAAGGTCATATTAGTTGATAATTATTGATTATATCATGTCTATGTCAAATTAATCGTATTCGTCTTCAACGTTGGTCGACATGAGCATTTGTATGCATCACAATTTGAGTCGTGCAAAGACGGTAATGCTTTACATTAAGTGACTTATGTGGCACGAATATAATGAATCAACGGCTACATAGCCCTTTTAGCACGAAATCAGTCAGCTAGAATTAGTGTCAATCATCCCATGAATGACCATTTTGAATAACAAAGCTAAGTATGGGATAAAGAAACGCTTTCTGATGCGCAGATTCACTCTTTCCAGTCGCGTTCGGCCCAGTTCTTAGGCAGCGAATATATTCGTTCGAGCTGACTCGCTACCCCAAGTTACTGCGCTCCAGCCGGTGAAAGGGTTAACCTATTCAGATGTCAATTCCTTTACGTAACTGCGAAGCGAATTCGTTAAACTTGCAAGTATCATCCGAAACTGTGAGCGTGAAACACATTAATAGTTATCTAATATATTTTATATAAAGTAAAAATATCAACGTTTACCACAATCAATGATTTATTATATATCGACTATAGTTTCGCAGAGCTTCTGGCTCGGCTTCATCAGGACGAATGGAGCGTAAACATTCAAATCATTGTGACATCATCAGAATTCTGACGGTCACGGTTTTTGGTAAGTTGTTTCCACGCGCTTGAAAGAAATGGAGTCGACGTCATGTCGTTGACAAGCAGTGAAATGTTCCGGTATAAGCTTTTCACATATACCGGAACTTTTCACTGCTTGTCAACGACATGACGTCGACTCCATTTCTTTCAAGCGCGTGGAAACAACTTACCAAAAACCGTGACCGTCAGAATTCTGATGATGTCACAATGATTTGAATGTTTACGCTCCATTCGTCCTGATTAAGACGAGCCAGAAGCTCTGCGAAACTATAGTCGATATATAATAAATCATTGATTGTGGTAAACGTTGATATTTTTACTTTATTCAACACCACAAGTTCGTAGTCATAAATTACATATATTTTATATAGTTGCAAAAAGGCAAATATCGCCGCTGCGTATGCGTAAAACCCACAAGAAACCCCCAAACCAGACAGAAGCTAAGTTGACAACGTTTACTCACAAATGAGTAGAACTTGTTGGCTTTGCTACGATGATGATGACACACTGCCAATATATCGTGTATTAACAGACATTGCGGTGAAAGACGTCGTTTTGGAGAGAGGATTTTTAGATAATCAAAATTTGACCGAACAGCTGCAAATATTCTTTTCCTGCGGTTTCTTATTTACGAGGATCATTTCAAACGTTTTGTACACTGTAGGTTATCTCTTGAAAACAAATTTATTTCACAACATACCTTCACAGGCCTTCGAAGTAATCTCCATGTTTCTTTATCACAGCAACCCAATGTTTGTGCAAGTCTTGTATTCCAGTCAGGACACCACCATTGTTGAGGTGTCGGATTACTCGGGTCACCTCAGCAGAAACATCCTGAATCGATTCCCGCGGAGTGACTTCAGTTTTGGGAACAAGTCGAAGTCTAGTGGGTTCATGTCAGGACTGTATGGAACGTGGGAAAGCAATTCCCATACATACTTTTCCAGAATGTCTCTCACTGTACGGGAAACATGCTGCCTCGCATTGTCGTGCAAAATGATGACACCAGCTTCGAGCATGTCGGGCCTTCTTTGGCGAATCTTTGGGTGCAAAACATTTTGCAGAAACCTTTTTTACGCTTTATAACCGTAGGTTGAAGAAGCGTTTATGCTCCAGCTTTATCCGTATGTCTGTCCGCAAGATAACTCGAGTACAAATAGTTCGACTTCGATGAAATTCTAGTATATGGTAGGGTACAACCTGGGGACGAACCTTGTTGAAAATGTGTGAAATGGGGTCAAAGGTCAGGACATAGGATCGGGAACCATTCCATCGCCCTTATGCGTCATAACTTACGTAAAAATGCTTCTATTGCGACAACACTTTATCATGTTGTTCCGGAGGTGTACTGAACCGGTTCTGTTGAAAATCATCGAAATGGGGTCAAAGGTCAGGGCACAGGAGTTTGATTTATTCCACAGTCATTATCCTCATAACTTGACTAAAAGCGCTTCTATTGTGACAAAGCTTTAGCATGTTGTTCTGGAGGTATATTGAACCAATTTTGTTTAATATAATATAATCGAAAAGATGTCAAAGGTCAGGACACAGGAGCAAGATTTATTGCACAGCCATGATCCTCATAACTTGAGTAATGATTTCTGGTATGTTGAAAAGCGTATCATAATCAATGCATTGCATGATTTTACTAACTTTTTTAGTATTCCGCTGTTACAGTGGTCCCCTCGGGCAATTTGCCTGTTGCTATCACTCCAACCTTGTCATAGGCCATAATCATCATCAGCTTAACCTTTGATTGTTGGCGGCGGAATTTTTTCTGGCGAGGTGATCCTGGATTTTTCCACTGCGCGGACTGAGATTTCAGTTCTGGTTCAAAATCTCGTATCCAGGTTTCGTCTATAGCAACAGTTCTATCCAAAAACTGCTCGCGTTCTGTCTCATACCGCTGAAGCAATTCTTCTGGGATCCTTTTGCGAACTGCCTGCTGCTCTTCACTCAGATTATGCGGAACCCGTTTGGCAGCCATTTTTCTTTTCTGTAATTTTTCAGTTAGGTTTCTGAAAACCGAAGCCGTAGACATGTTTGCTTCATATGCAATCTCTTGACACGTTTTCTGTCGATCTTCTTCCAAAATGCTGTTGACGATAACCACAGAAATGTCGTCCGTTGCATCTGACGGCGGGCCGCTTCTCGGGTCGTCTTCGATGCTTTTCCGACCTTGGCGGAAACGAGAAGCCCACCGTGACACTCTGCTATGATTCACTAAACTAAAACAAAGCTTTATGCAGTCTGCTATGATCCACTAGACTAAAACAAAGCTCTATGCACTCTGCTATGATCCACTAAACTAAAACAAAGCTTCATGCACTCTGCTATGATCCACTAGACTAAAACAAAGCTTTATGCACTCTGCTACGATCCACTAGACTAAAACGAAGCTTTATGCACTCTGCTACGATCCACTAGACTAAAACGAAGCTTTATGCACTCTGCTACGATCCACTAGACTAAAACAAAGCTTTATGCACTCTGCTACGATCCACTAGACTAAAACAAAGCTCTATGCACTCTGCTATGATCCACTAGACTAAAGCAAAGCTTCATGCACTCTGCTATGATCCACTAGACTAAAACAAAGCTTCATGCACTCTGCTATGATCCACTAGACTAAAACAAAGCTTTATGCACTCTGCTACGATCCACTAGACTAAAACGAAGCTTCATGCACTCTGCTATGATCCACTAGACTAAAACAAAGCTTCATGCACTCTGCTATGATCCACTAGACTAAAACAAAGCTTTATGCACTCTGCTACGATCCACTAGACTAAAATGAAGCTTTATGCACTCTGCTACGATCCACTAGACTAAAACAAAGCTTTATGCACTCTGCTATGATCCACTAGACTAAAACAAGGCTTTATGCACTCTGCTATGATCCACAAACTTCACACAAAGCTTTATGAACTTCGGTAGGGGATTTTCCTGGCAAAGTTTGAATTTTAATGTAGGATCACTGGTCACTACGCGAGATTTCACCTGATTCACTCTCTTCCCGCATTTCTAGGCAGACTCTTTCGGAACAGCAACAAATTAGCCACCAGTTGGAGACACAGCTTTGTATAGTGAAGTCTGACTAACAACTGGCGCAACGATGGTAGAGATTGCATCATCCTACGGGCAGCGCCTGCGCAGTGCGCAAAACTTTTGAAATGACCTACGTATTGGCATCAGCTGAAATCTGTCTATTCAACATATCCTGTCTAACCAAAAACGTGCGTATCAAAATTGTTTCGCTTACCTAAGAAAGTGATTCCGGAGTTTTTGTTTAAGTCTTGGCCATTTGCTCTTGTTGTATGTAGCAGGAAACAGACAGACACTACAAGCCAGAGCATTCTCCTCCTCTCAGTCATCTTGCACACCCTAAATAAATAAAAAAAAAAGTCAGAAAAAGGTAAGACAGATAACACTGGTCAACGAGCAAAATATATCCTTTTTCTAAACAGTGAAATCATACTAATTTTGAGGTTCTGATCACGAATATAACAATAAGATTTGAATCTTGGATTTAATTTTCACGATACACTGCTTAACAATCAAATTTTAAAATGACCATAAATTAGGGATATATTTTACCACGGGATGGCAGCACAAGGCTGTCAGAGTTTTCACATGAGTCAGCGGGTTTCATTTTCCAATCGCATTGCTATTCGGTTTATGTTACAGTTGTAATCTCCTTAGCTGTTTTGAGTGTGTATTTATTGATTTTCCCCAAGTTTTAAACAAATGTGCCACGTGTATGTGTTAATAGTGTTGATAACATTTGTTATATGCGCGGGGAAGTGGAATTCTATATGTACAGTATGTTGTAACAACTGTTATTGCAATCTTAGACATTGGATAAATGGCAAAGGACGCGCTGTGACAGTGGCATGGAGAGAGCTTACAGATCATGTAACGGATTGCTGCGTACTTTCGTTCGGTGCCTACTCTTAAGAAAGAGTTTTCAAAGAAGAAACAGTAGGCAGTGACCTACCCTAACCTACCATCAGCTATACGTCCAAAACTACACGGACAAGGGTATGTAACGATTGGTCCACAAACGGTTGGTCGACATAACGATTGGCCTACAGTAAAGATTGGTTGGCGTAACGATTGGTTGGCATTACGATTGGTCGACAGTAATGATTAGCCGATAGTAACGATTGGTCGACAGCACGTTTGATCGACATAACGATTGGTCGACAATAACGACTGGTCGATATAGCAATTAGTCGACATTGGTAAACATAAAATGGTCAACGGAACTTGGGGGAAAAAAATTGAATAAGTCCAAACAGTTTGGCGGTAAATTGCCCCACCGGAAAATTGCCACACACAGAAAAATTGCCTCACCATAAAATTGCCACATGGTTTTCATTAAGGGCCGTCCGTCCCAGATACGCTTTGAATGTGTGGCACTTTTCCGGTGGGGTAATTTTCCGAGTTTCCGAATTATGTGTGGCAGTTTCTCCAAGGTGCCTATAACTAAAGTGCCCCGGGGCCCTTTCGGAAATAACATCGTTCAGAAGGCCCTCTATATAGTACCAAAGATGACACGGGGGCCTATTTGGAAATAATATGTTATAATGCTGTGCGTTCTGAGGACTACATTCTAAAAGATATTATTTCCAAAAAGGAACGTTACGTTTTGAGAGGTCAGTACGTTCTGAGAGGTACTGCTGCGGATGTAAACCATAATCCTCTGAACCAATGGTTATCTCGACCAATCGTTATGTCGACCAATCGTTACTGTGGACTAGTCGTTACGGTCGACTGATCGCTATGTCCACCAATCGTTATTCTACTAATCGTGCGACACCGACGGACAAAGCCTCCACGTACCTGAACCTCCAAGGAGTATCATCTTGAGTTTGATGACGGTGGTGGTGCTAGAGGTAAGTCTTCTGAGCAAAGAACTTCTACGGACCCTGAGTTTAATGCCTATCTACCCACTACTGAACCACATAAAATAACGCGGCCGCCCCGGTGGCGCAGTGGTCAAAGCGATGGTTTCAGACGAATGATCATCCGAAAGGGGTCCGGGTTCGGATCCCGGAGAGGCATGGATGTTGTGTGTGTTTTACGGCACTGGTTCTCTCTCTTCCCATGAACCAGTGGCCCTAAATTAAGGACGGGCTACTGCTTATAGCCCATTAAGTTGCTGACGGTGGTCGTTAAACCTTCAATCAAAAAAAAAATGTGGAAACGATGATCCCTGCTGTCCAGTTTTCTACGATGCATGACTTCACCACCAGAGGGCATAAATACAGACGCTACCGACTTCAATGCATTTTTTTTTCAATATAATTACTTCTGAACATCAGATTAGAAACATTCTTTCTTCCATTGGATACGATTCACAACGAAGGCTACATCAATGAGCCATTACATTATGAGCACCTGACAGATGTGAGCAATTGTGCTATTGGGATAATGGGGCCAAAAGTGTCCCAAGAAAACATCGACCACAGCATAACACCACGGCCGGCCTATTTCCGCCCAACAGTGCATCCAGGTAACATAGTCTCCTTTGGTAATCGGCGTATCCGCGCTCGGCCGTCTACGTGACGCACCAGGAAACTTGATTCGTCAGTTCAGGCTACTTTCTTCCAATCACGCAAGATCCAATCTCGATGATCTTGGGCCCATTTCATGAGCGTTGTTGGCGATGACGTGCAGTGAGCATGCGGACCCAGGCTGAGTCTTCGGCTACGCAGGCCCATGCGTCGGAGGCTGCGATGAACTGTGGGCTGTGACACATTGCCCTGATCACCAATTTTGTAGCTTCGGGTGATTTGTCGCACTGTGGGTCTTCGGTCGCTGTGAACAATGCGCGACAGTCTCCGCTCCCCTATAGCATCAATGAGCTGTGAACGACATATGGCTGGACGACGGTTCGTTGTTAGGCAATCTTTGCACCACTTTTGCTACGTACTCACTATAGCGACACGTGAACTACCCACAAGCTGCGCCGTTTCCGGGATCGTAGTTTCGAGGCGTCGTGTCATCACAATTTGTCCTTTATCAAACTCCGATAAATCGGCAGCTTTTCCCATTCTGACTCCAAACACTCTACTAACCGAAAACCGGTCCTCGGGTTGTATATACACTGCTCTGTGAATTTCACCTGCGCAACCGTT
Organism: Macrothele yani; assembly: GCA_039090855.1. Lineage (NCBI taxonomy): Eukaryota > Metazoa > Arthropoda > Arachnida > Araneae > Macrothelidae > Macrothele > Macrothele yani. Next base: position 26,544,187 of record CM076993.1, read on the forward strand.
TTATTCTAAGTTTATTTTGTATATTTTCGTTTCTGATATAGTTGCAGCAATATTTGTGATTCTGAAAGCTCGATTATAAAAAAAATCACAGTCAGATACCACTCACAAAAAAACACCACTCACAAAAAAGATACCACTCACAAAAGATAATTTTTCCGCCAGTGAGCCTAGATGTATATCTTATTTTTGTCGATATCTCTGCTTCTAACAGCCAGAATGACACAAAAAATTCTTAGTCTGAGAACATTTCGGGTGCGAAATGTTTTGCATATAATTTCAATTTTTTTAACGCAGACGTGTGCCTCTAAGAGTGCATAATTTCACTTCCCCGTTTGCAGCATATTAGCAGCAAGGTAGTGTACACGTCTAAAAATCTGATTGAAAAAATTCTCTGTCATATGCTACTAACTTCCCAAACATTTTGTATAAATTTATTGCCACAAATAGTGCGCAATGTTTCCGCTGGGGGCGCAAATGTCTTATTGGTTTTCGTTAATATCTCTGCTTTTAAAGTCCGATTAAAAAATTATTTAAATGCCGTATACCTTTTTTATTTAATGGAACAACTTGCGAAGTTTTGTGGTTCACAGTTCTGGCGCTAGGTGGTGTTAGTGTGTACTTATGTTTGATGTTGTATGCCCGCTTTTAAATATCCTTTTTAAAAATTTATTTTTTTATTGTATGCCGTTCGTTATAATAAAGATGGGGAATATTATTTTTTTTTAAAAATAACGCACAGTTTACACGCTAGTAGGAAGAAATGTCAAAACCTTTTTCTCACCGTCTCTGCTTCCAAGGGACGTAAATGGAACTTTCCCCCTTAATATAGCTTTTGCTGTGAAGTATACCTTTCACATATTTTCTACTTTTTCGCCATGGGGTGTGAAGTTGGATCATGTTTTCCATTATATCTGTTCTTTTAACTTTTTGATGTAAACATTGCTTTGTCTCTGCTATATTCTTTCAGCTAAGAAAATTTTTTTAAGCACAACTTGTTAATTTTCGTAACAGACTTTTCAACCACTAGTGGAGAAAAGTAACTGTTTCTAGATGTTTTATCTACTGCAGAAATGCGATTGATTTTTTTTGGGGGTGAAAGCCCGTCAATAATGACGGGATAAGATATATAGAGTAATTGTTTACATCATTAATCGATGTTCTGACATATTTTCGGTCGTATTAAGAGTGCGTGTCTATTCTAACTTATCTTCACGTTTGCAAAACCTGTTTTCTATAAAAATTTGATTCATTTCATTTTTTTTACGTACCAATTGTTTCTTCCTTCGAAGTGGCATAGTTAAACAAACACAGCAAAAATGTCACAGCTTTGCAAACATCATTTCTTCAGAATTGTCGACCAATGTGTTCGACTGTCTCTTTCCGGTGCTGCCATCTGACGAAATAAAAATGTTCTCCAAATTGTTCGATACTTTTTGCGCTGCGAGCTAGGAAAGCGCGAGGCGAAAGCCTATATTTACATAGGTATTCTCATATGCCGGCGAAAAACGCAGAACTTTAAAAGCGTCGCTACGGTCATTAAACATTGCGTCATTACCAGTTTGATTATAGCTTGTCCTTTCACATAGTGAGAAGAGAGCGCTAAAAATAGTTGCGTCACAATGGCAGTAGGTCACGGGACCAGAACGTTTCTGTGTGGTTACCGCTGAAAACAGAGGTCTTAAAAAAATTACGTCTTTAAAAAATGCTTAAAAATCAGAAAATTATTTTTCTCTTAAATTCTTTTTTTAAAAGAGGAACGATAGTTGTGCGTTTATGTTGTAAAAATTGCAATACGTTATGATTTATAGTTTGCCATATATCCGTTTTTTAAAATGGATCCCATCGCGAAATAGGGAATTTTGTGAAATTAAAAAAATTAATTTCTCGTAAGCTAAATCGAAATTCAAAAACAGGGTGACGAGGTGCAAAATTTCGCCTATAAACCTACATGCCTACAAAGTTTCGTGGTTCTTGTGCTGTTAGTGTGTCCGGAACGCGAACTGACAGCAGTTTTTTTTTTGCTCACCTTAACTTTGAAATACAAATAGCTCTTGAAATATCGCCAAAATCGAAAAAACTGTTAATTTCAGCGTGTTTTCCAAACAATTCTCCACAAACGATGTAAATTTCATATTTTTGTGTTCAATACTTTTTGCGTTGCGAGCTAGGAAAGAGCGAGTGCTGCGAAAATTCTAAAACAGCGGCAGCGGATGTTACTTTTTTTTTAGAATAGAGATATTCTTTGTAATGGGTTCCATTGACTATGAATGACTTTGAAATACTTTATTCGTGTCGGAAAGAATTCAAAAGACGTGCTCATTACAACCGAAAATTTGGTGTCATATTTCTTACACATTTTCGTGTGATTAATACATCTTTACGGCACGTAGCAGAAGACTTCAGCTCGATGTACCTGAAAGAAATAAAATAGGGGCAAAGCTCACTACAGAACTCATAGCGTTGATTCGTAAAATGCTGCGCAGCAAGTGAAAAAGCAACATCCATCAAAGACCGAGACGGAAAAGTGAGCCAAAAAAATAAATAAATAAAATAGGACAGCATAAGAAGCAAATGCTAATGCGTTGTTTGGACAAGGAAATCCCTCAGATAAAAGTAAAGATTTCTTTGCCGAACTACATTCATTAAGTTGCTGTTGTTTCAGGACGTTAGCTAAAACTAAACCAGACAATTAATGCAGACACAGTCTAGTGACCAGACTCATCTGTTTTCACTGATTCTTGTTTGAAAAGGACATTTCGGGAAACTTTTCCTCCCTTATGATGGAACCTAAGCCGCCTAAGCCTCTTGACTTGTTGCCACTTTTTTAACCATGCAATGTTTAATGAAGTTATTCGACAAAGACCAACTGGATACCGCGTTGACTGAAAAATAAAAGCACTGCTGCAATGATTTAATTTATACCGTTGGTATATTTTCTTAAAACACATGAGTGACGAAAGCGGTGATGATGATATCATCATCATCATCATCAATAACAACCGTTATTAATCCACTACTACTTCCACAATTGTCTGTCTTGAGCCAGTATTCACCATGTCGCTCCAGCATGCTTTAGAATTTGTGACGTGCTAGAGAGGTGAAGCACATGTCAGAACGGCAAAGTTACAGCGATAAATTCCATCGGGCTAGCTTAATTGGGAAAGCATTAGGTTCCGGATCAGAAGGATGTTGTTCGATTGGAAAATTCGGTTCCAGAGTATAAGAATACGGGTTCGATTCAGCATGCTTTAGAATTTGTGACGTACTAGAGAGGTGAAGCACATGCCAGGACGGCAAAGTTACAGCGATAAATTCCATCGGTCTAGCCTAATTTGGAAAACATTCTGTTCCGGAGCAGAAAGACGCGTTTTTCGATCCTGTCACCGTCATAAAGTTGTGTTTCACTATAACGATGCCAGAGCGTAAAAACCGAATCTACTGGCTGTTAGGTTCTTCGGAAAATGTGTGTTCCACACATCGTCTGAAATCAATGAGAATTCCTTCTACAGTGAGGTCCCACAAGCGTGGTTTGCCGGCTGACCTGGAAACTAACGATTCCTTCCCAGCGCTTTCTCAAGGGGGATGTACGAGAGTTGTATCGAAAGCAATGCAAAAGTGGGTATAACGTTTTTATTAACTAACAGAAGTCGTTCAAATTGCCCATTTTGGTAGGGTAACTCTTCCTCTATAGCAACTATTCTTCTTCATTGCAGGTAAATAATGGATTCCAAACAGAAACAATGTGCCGTCATTGAGTTCTTACGAAAGAAGAGTGCAGGCTGTCCGACATCCAAAGAAGGCTACAGAATGTTTACGGAGATGACACCATTCACAAAAGCAATGTGCCCAGGTGAATGAAGAAATTTAAAGAAGGGGAAACTAGCATTGAAGACAAACCACGCAGTGGGAGACCGTCATCTGAGACCACTGATATGAATAGTCAGCGAGTGGATGAACTGATTCACGCGGAGAGACGAGTCACAATCCGTGAGCCTGTTGCACAACTGGACTGTGGTCACAATGCCATATAGAAGATGGTGAAAGACTTAGGGTATTGGAAAGTGTGTGCAAAGAGGGTACCTCAGCAATTGACACCCGATTTGAGAGAGAAAAGTGTGGAAGTCTGCTCTCATCTGCTGGAAGCGTTTCAAGCCAAAGAAGACACGTTTTCTCCCGATCTGGTAACTGGGGATGAAACATGGGCGTATGTTTACGATTCGGAAATGAAGAATCAATGCATGGAATGACGTCACACCTCTCGACGAAGGCCCAAGACGTTCAAGAGCCAGCGAGCGATCGTCACAGAAGGTCATGGTGACTGTTTTTCTTTGGTATGACAGGGGTGTCATTCTCCTTGAATTTCTGGAACGTTGCCATACCGTGATCAGCGAGCGGTACATTGAGACACTCGAGAATCTTAGAGAAGCCATAAGGAGGAAAAGACCGAACAAGAGTCTGAAAAGGATCAACATTCGCCATGACGATGCGAAACTACGCACATCTTTGGCAACAAATCAGACGATCAGCAAATCAGGCTGGTCGGTGGTCCCCACACCACCATGCAGCCCAGATTTGGCACCCTCCGACTTCAATCTGTTCGGTCCAATGAAGGACAGTCTCCGGGGACAACGATTTCATGGCACAGACGAGGTGAAAGTGGTTGTGAAGAAGTGGGTACAACAGTACACTCCTGAATTTTTTCAAAGAGGATTCGAGAGTTGAGTTCAACGATAGTGAAAATGCATCGCTTGTGACTGAGATTATGTTGAGTAGTACATTTACATAGAAAAAGTCTTACTCTACCAACATGTGCAATTTGAACGATTTCTGTCAGTTAATAAAAAAGTTATGCCCACTTTTGCATTACTTTTGGTACAACCCTCGTATTTATGTGCCGTACTACAGAGGTGAATCACATGCCAACTGTCCTTTGGAATCTTCGAAAAATGTGTAATGTTCCTTCCACACATCGTTCAGAATTAATCAGAATTCCTTCTTCTTCAAAGAGCTACTTCAAGCATGGCTTGCCGTTTGACCCGAAAACGAATGATCCCGTCTCAGCCATTTCTCATGGGAGGGATATATGTAACTTGCTACAGAAATGAAGCACACGTGAAGACAGTAAATTTGCAGTGACACTCTTCATCGGTGTAGCTTGATTGGGAAAACATTTGGCTCCGTACTACAGTGCAGAAGGATTTAGATTCGATCCCGTCACCGGCAAATTTGTGTGAAAACACAAATTTCGTCCACCCATCTCCCACGTGGTCTCCTCTTGGACTTTTTCTGTTTCTTGGTACTCAATCTAATATTTCAGATCGACGTACAACGTGCTGGTCAGTTCTTCTTGCAATATGTCCAGCTCATTGCTATTTCAGGGATTTTGCTTTAACTATGACATCATCCACTCTTGCCATTTTTATGATCCATGAATTCCTCTCCTTATCCTTCTTGGTATTACAAAGCATACAGCTACCATCCGAGGCTTCTTTCAGATGTGTGCAGCTCTTGGTATTACAAAGCATACAGCTACCATCCCAGGCTTCTTTCAGATGTGTGCAGCTCTTGGTATTACAAAGCATACAGCTACCATGCCAGGCTTCTTTCAGATGTGTGCAGCTCTTGGTATTACAAAGCATACAGCTACCATCCCAGTCTTCTTTCAGATGTGTGCAGCTCTTGGTATTACAAAGCATACAGCTACCATCCCAGATTTCTTTCAGATATGTGCATCTCTTTTGTGTCCTTTTTATGCTTTCCAACCGTAGGTTGGAGAAGCGTATATGCTCCAGCTTTGTCCGTCTGTCTCTCTGCCCGTCCGCACGATAACTCGCGTAAAAAATGGTTCGATTTCGATGAAATTTTAATATGTAGTGGGGGACAACCTGGGGAGGAACCTTATTGAAATGGACGAAATGGGGTCAAAGGTCAGGGCACAGGAGCGATATTTATTCCACAGCCATTATCCTCATAAGTTGACTAAAAACGCTTCTATTGCGACAAAACTTTAGTATGTTGTTCCGGAGGTGTACTGAACCAATTATGTTTAATATCATCGAAATGGGGTCAAAGGTCATGGCACAGGAGCGATATTTATTTCACAGTCATTATCCTCATAACTTGACTAAAATGCTGCATTTGCGACAAAACTTTAGTATGTTGTTCCGGAGATATACTGAACTGGTTCTGTTCAATATCATGGAAATGTGGTCAAATGCCAGGGCACAGGACCGAGATTTATTCCACAGTCATTATCCTTATAACTTGACTAAAAATGCTTCGATTTGAGACAAAACGTTTAGTATGTTGTTCCGGAGGTATACTGAACCAATTATGTTTAATATCATCGATTAAGTTCTTCTTCGATGTGGCTTTCGCTTGATATCAAGGAATTATGCTGTTCCAGAAGAAATATCGGATTTTTCGTTTGGAAGGAAATTTAACACATCGTGCGGTGTGACCTTTGATTTGTAAATTTAAAACACCAATCTTCGAACTGATGCCATTAAAGCACTGGTCGTTTTGTTAGTGGCATCATTTGGAAGATTGAGCTATAGTAAAGAGAATGATCGTTGAGAGCCAAATTTATTCATTTTCTTAGAGAGGTTTAAGTTTGGATACCGTGTATCAGAGGCAGTATGTGGGAAAGGCACCGTTGGTGAACGTAAGACGCAACGTTGCTTTGCCAAATATCTGTCGAGCGATAAATGAAACGACGCGGTAGACTCGAAGGAGCTATAAATGATGTCGGGTTGAAAGCCTTGACTAAATCCGATCCATGTCAGACAGAATGAGAACTTGGAGAGAACTCTGGCTGGGTACACTATAAAACAATTTACCGACGTTTAACGGTCATGGTCATAGTCAAAACGATGACGAAATGTGTCACCGCCCCGGTGGCACATTGGTCTAAGCGTTGACTTCGGACCAATCATCCAAGATGGGTCCGGGTTCGAATCCCGGTAAGGGATGGATGTTGTGTTTGACCTTAAGGCACTGACTCGCTCCCTTCCCTGGAGCAATTGGGCCTAAATTCGGGATTGGCGACTGCTTGTATCCCATTGTTTTGCTCGCGGTGGTGGGTTTTAAACTCTCAAGCGACAAAAAAATAAATAAAATGTGTCCCACCTTAGTTAACTGAACAGCACAAAACACAATGATCCGCAACAAAATGAACGACATTTTGAGGCCCCTAATCAGTGTGATGAGAAATGGATGCTGTATGATTATCGCCGAAGTTCGGCGCAAAGGTTTTACCAACCGCCACGAAATCCCGAAGCCGGTACGCAATCACAGAAAGACAAGGGTCAGTGTTTGTGGGTGATCCACTGCTCTTTTATACAATCGTGTGAAACCATCAGTGTTCCCCAAACAGCTGGCATTAGTCATTTCCAATAGGCCCATACTTCTCCATGATAATGCGAAACTTCACGTTGCACAGAAGACGAGCCATCCCGGTGGCGCTGTGGCCTAAAGCTTTGGCTTCTGACCATTCGTCCAAGATGGGTTAGGGTTCGAATCCTGCTGAGCCATTGATGCTGCGTTTGTCTTACAGCATTGGCTTTTTCCTTTCCCTGGAACCGTGGTTCTAAATTAGGGACGGACGACTGCTTATAGCACATCAAGTCTATCACGGTAGTTGTTGCTAAACCCCCAAAAACAAATACTAGACCAGCGGTTTTCAAAGTGTGCTCCGTGGAGCCCTGGGGGCTATAATCAGCACTAAACTCGGAAAGTTGTTTTCGTGTAAACTTACCTCAATAACTTTTACTTTGATTTTTCGCGTTAAATTACTTTTTCTCCGGCACACTTGTTATTCCCCTTACGGCTTGTTTCAGACTTTCCTATTCGACGGTTAGTTTGAAACTTCATACTGAACCTTTTTCTACAAAATAATACGATATCTGGTATTACAAATCGGAATAATCTAAATTCTCTCAACAATGTGCAATTGGGGCGACATCTGCTTTTAGATGCAATTTTGCTCACTTTGACATCTCAAGATTTCAATTTTTATTGTTGGTTAGACCGTTTAGATATATCTATATTTTGCAAAATGTGTAATGTAATCAGCACGAAACTCAGAAAGTTAGTTAAATTAAAAAAGTAAAAAAAATAACTAAAGCGTATACAAATTATTATGCGAATTGTGCTAAATTAAATTAATATACCAGCGCAACTTGCCCCGATATTGAGAATTCAATTCGAATTTTGTAGATCGGATAAATAGAACTCGAGTCACATTGGTAACCCATTGTGTTTTTAAATTAGCACGCGATCACCTTGACATCTCAATATGATCGCGTGGAAACTTAGCTTGCTGTGGTATTAAGAATTTAATTCGAATTTTGTAGATCGGAAAAATAGAGCTCAAGTCATTGATAATCCAATGTTTTTAAATTAGCACGCGATCACCTTGACATCTAAAAGGGATCGATATTTATTTATTGTACATCAGGCAATATTTTTGACATCTCGAGAGCATATACGAATTGATCGAAACGTTATGGCGCAACAATACAGACGTTGCTGTGACGTCGAGCGTTCAATACAGAGAGAGAGAGAGAGAGAGAGAGAGAGAGAGAGAGAGAGAGAGAGATCTAAGTGTTTATATGTATATTGTATATATAAATAAAATATATCGGAAGTTTCGTAAAAAACTTATACATACATTATAGCTCAATGTTTGACGCAGTACGAGATGTGGTTTCAGTGATAAAAATAACCCGAACACAAAAGCGATTTTATGTTAGGATAACATTGTGTTTAACAAACCGCCTGACATAATGCGATACCTGCAAAATAGAAAGAGTGTTTAAAAGCTCTTATTTTAGCAACTTTCTTAATGTCTTCCAGGCTTAAAAGTCCCTGACATGCGTGAAAACACAAACTAACTTGTCAAATTAGGCGACAGATAATAACGCAAGGATTCCGTTCCTGAATGTATCACGCGAAAGCTTTTGTCTCCTAAGAAATTTTTCTGGAAATAAAGGCAGGGCGATTATTAATTTAATCCCATAACTGCAGTTTTCCGGAAGTGAAAGTAAGTAACTTGACGAACGGATTCTGAAGATGGTTGCTAACTTCAAATGAAGCAGTTAAATATAACAGGGATTAATTTTTACCTGAGAATACAGCTGTTAACAAGCGTGATCCTTAGATACTTGACTCTAAGATCAAAGCAATTCTGGAAATGGAGATATTAGACTGAATGGTATTCAGTTTGCAGAAATTTGCAGTTGTGTTGGTGGGCGGAGTCTGAGTAAATGCGTGCTAGAGTGATTAACGGTAGTGTTACATTGTTTGGGCAGAGCACTTCAAATCCGATCTATTAAGGACTTCAGTTTCTCTTAGTAAACAAACACTACTTTCAACAACTGGACGCGGTAAGCTCTGCAAACAACCAAACAAAGAAAAAGAGGAAACTCAGGTAGGGGGACCGAGAGATCGGTAAACATTCATTCCGTTTCTAGAGAAACGGTGATTACATTTCACGTGAGGGGAGAATATTAATTATGTGACAGAAGCCGCAATAGCGTGAGATCATTAATTTAAGAAAGCCAAAAACCATAGAAACAAAAAGTGTGTGCACACTGACGTATGACAGCGACAGTGCGCTTTCCGCGTGTTATACACCATTTGATTAAATGATTTTGCACACTGTGGAAAATTTTGAGGTGTGAATTCACGGAAATTTCCTGAAAATAATGTGCAGCAAAGTTGCCGGTAGGTATCCGTCTTTTAAAAAGAAACTTCGTTTTTTACGCTTTCCAACCATAGGTTGAAGAAGCATATATGCTCCATCTTTGTCCGTCTGTCTGTCTGTCTGTCTGACCGCACGATAACTCGCATAAAAATAGTTCGATTTCGATGAAATTTTAGTATGTGGTAGGGGAACAATCCTATTGAAAATGGGCGAAATGGGGTCAAAGGTCAAGACATAGGTGCGAGATCCATTACACCGCTTTCCACCCGTAGGTTGAAGATGCATATATGCTCCATCTTTGTTCGTCTGTCTGTCTGTCTGACCGCACGATAACTCGCATAAAAATGGTTCGATTTCGATGAAATTTTAGTATGTGGTGAGGACGAATCCTATTGAAAATGGGCGAAATGGGGTCAAAGGTCAAGACATAGGTGCGAGATCCATTCCACCGCTTTCCACCCGTAGGTTGAAGAAGCATATATGCTCCATCTTTGTTCGTCTGTCTGTCTGTCTGACCGCACGATAACTCGCATAAAAATGGTTCGATTTCGATGAAATTTTAGTATGTGGTGAGGACGAATCCTATTGAAAATGGGCGAAATGGGGTCAAAGGTCAAGACATAGGTGCGAGATCCATTCCACCACTTTCCACCCGTAGGTTGAAGAAGCGTATATGCTCCATCTCTGTCCGTCTGTCTGTCTGTCTGACCGCACGATAACTCGTATAAAAATGGTTCGATTTCGATGAAATTTTAGTATGTGGTGAGGACGAATCCTATTGAAAATGGGCGAAATGGGGTCAAAGGTCAAGACATAGGTGCGAGATCCATTCCACCGCTTTCCACCCGTAGGTTGAAGAAGCGTATATGCTCCATCTTTATTCGTCTGTCTGTCTGTCTGACCGCACGATAACTCGTATAAAAATGGTTCGATTTCGATGAAATTTTAGTATGTGGTGAGGACGAATCCTATTGAAAATGGGCGAAATGGTGTCAAAGGTCAAGACATAGGTGCGAGATCCATTCCACCGCTTTCCACCCGTAGGTTGAAGAAGCGTATATGCTCCATCTTTGTCCGTCTGTCTGTCTGTCTGACCGCACGATAACTCGCATAAAAATGGTTCGATTTCGATGAAATTTTAGTATGTGGTAGGGGAACAATCCTATTGAAAATGGGCGAAATGGGGTCAAAGGTCAAGACATAGGTGCGAGATCCATTCCACCGCTTTCCACCCGTAGGTTGAAGAAGCATATATGCCCCATCTTTGTTCGTCTGTCTGTCTGTCTGACCACACGATAACTCGCATAAAAATGGTTCGATTTCGATGAAATTTTAGTATGTGGTGAGGACGAATCCTATTGAAAATGGGCGAAATGGGGTCAAAGGTCAAGACATAGGTGCGAGATCCATTCCACCGCTTTCCACCCGTAGGTTGAAGAAGCGTATATGCTCCATCTTTGTCCGTCTGTCTGTCTGTCTGACCGCACGATAACTCGTATAAAAATGGTTCGATTTCGATGAAATTTTAGTATGTGGTGAGGACGAATCCTATTGAAAATGGGCGAAATGGTGTCAAAGGTCAAGACATAGGTGCGAGATCCATTCCACCGCTTTCCAACCGTAGGTTGAAGAAGCGCATATGCTCCATCTTTGTCCGTCTGTCTGTCTGTCCGACTGCACGATAACTCGCATAAAAATGGTTTGATTTCGATGAAAGTTTCGTATGTGGTGGGGCGAATCCTATTGAAAATGGGCGAAATGGGGTCAAAGGTCAAGACACAGGTGCGAGCTCCATTCCATCGCTCTTATGCGGCATATATGCTTCGATTGAGACAAAACTCTATCATGTTGTCATAGAAGTATACTTAACCGGTTCTGTTGAATAACATCAAAATGGTATCAAAGGTCAGGGCATAGGAGCGAGATTTATTCTACAGCCACTATCCCCATAACTTGAGTAATGATTTCTGGTATGTTGGAAAGCGTATCATAATCAATGCATTGCATGATTTTACTAACTTGTTTGGTGTACAGTATATATGACAGGGATGGTAAGTCAGATAATATCCAAAAACCTGAACCTTTGGTCGTCATGGAGCTGCAACCGAACCAGCGTCTCCAGGATAGCACCTGAGTATGCCCACTCCACCACCCAGAACGACCAAATCTCAAGTTTCCGATTAATTTGTTTTTGGATATTATCTGACTTACCATCCATGTCATATCTACACCAAAAAACGGATTCGCATTTTCAAAATTTGTATGTGACTATTGTTGCCATTGGAATAATTACGTAAAACGTCTTCATGAGTGAGGTTCCTAAAGAGTTTCAGCTGAATAAAAGACGAACTGTTAGTAACTTTTCTTCAGCTTCACTGAAGTTCTTGAAAAGACGAACTGTAAGTAACTTTTCATCAGCTGTTTCACTTAAAATGAGTGAATAAGAAGTACAAACTTTACGTAGTGTTCCCAAAGCTATGTGTACACGTTTCAAATATTGAGGAACACTACACACACCAAGATGTGTGCAAGTTCAGTACGTTTATAGCGTAGTATAAATCCGTTTATTTAGTGGCGTAATATCATCATCATCATCATCATTGTCAACCATTATCAATCCACTGCTGGACGAAGGTCTCCCCAAGTTTCCTCCACAACGGTCTGTCTTGTGCCAGTCTCCTCCATGTCACTCCCGCATATTTACGAATTTCATCCACCCATCTCCCATGTGGTCTTTTTCTGGGTCTTTTCCTGTCCCTTGGAAGATTGGCGTAATATACAGTACGTAAAAATATTCAGGCTTTTGCTGTCAACTAGGAGGCGTTTTTGAGGCATTTTATTTTAAACCACAGCCTTCAAAAAAGCCTTCCAGTGGAAAGCAAAAGCATGACAATTTGGTTAAAATGTATTACGTTATGACGTACACTGAAGAGCAATTGAATTAGAGATACCTGTCTAGTAACGTGTAACACCATCTTTCGCCGTGAGGACGGCGGCGATTCGTCTCGGCATGAACTCGACAAGACACCGGAAGCGTTGGGAGACCATACGGATCCACGACCCCTGAACAAGCTCTCACAGTTCACAAAGATTTGATGGAGGGGGGTCAGAGCCTCGAACATCTCTCTCGATGGCATCCCAGATGTGCTCGATTGGATTGAGGTCAGGTGACCTAGCTGGCCAAGGAAGTGAGGTCACGTCGGTGGAGTGTTCATCCAATCATTCGGATACGATTCGGGAGCGGTGGCACGTTGCATTGTCTTATTGCAGGATGAGGTCTCCAGTGGTACGTTGAAGACGCACAAACGGGAGCAAATGGTCGTCCAGGATATCCCGGTAACGTTGAACTGTGAGGAACGATGACACACGTACCAGGGGTCCCATTTCGGTCCACGCAAACAGTCCCCAGACGAGAATGCCACCCCCACCAGCTGGAAATGTACCTTGCTGGCAAGAAGGATCCATCGCTTCGTGTGGTTTGCGCCGTACTCGTATCCTGCCATCCGCATGTACCAACGTGAATCTCGACTCATCAATCCAGGCAACATTTTCCCACATGTCTGGGATCCAGTGGCGATGTTCACGCGCCCATGCTGATATTTCACCCTGTGATGTGCGGTCAGCAGCGGTACCCTCGTGGGACGATGGCTTCTGTACCCCATAGCGAGGAGATGGTTCTGGATGGTGTGGCTGCTTACACGTTTTTGTGCTCCGGCGTTAATTTGCCGAGTAATTTCTTGCACTGTGGCCCGTCTATCTGGTGTTACAATGCGAGCTACCCGTCACTCAGAGAAAATTACCAGACATTGGATGGAAAGTTGTTAAATTGAAAACAAATGCCGTCTCCTGCACCATACATTTTTTTTATTCGAGGTTTAATGACCACCGTGAGCTAAAAACACAATGGGCTATAAGCAGTCTCCCGTCCCTAATTTAGGGTCACTGGTGCCTGAGTAGGGAGAGAGCTAGTGCCGTAAGAAAAAGCACAACATCCATGCCTCACCGGGATTCGAACCCGGACCCCTTTCGGAAGAATGATAAGAAGCCATCGCTTAGACCACGGCGCCACCGGGCTGCCACGATACACTTTAATGATAAAAAATTGTGTACAATTAAAATAAGTATGCGTTTCAGAAGTTTAAACACCAAAACGGTGTCATCCTCAGGAACCATGCAGCAGTGAGCACAGAAGAGAGAAACCTATATACTTTAATAAAACAAATAGTGGTTAATGCGCATGGGCAATAACGGCAAAGTCCAAATGAAGTTCTTTGGGTTTAAACATAGTTGGTCGGCGTGACCTGGCCCAAGAGTATTCTCCAAGTAAGGGGGATAAATACGGAGGTTTGTCAACATCTTTCGCCATTGACGAGTATGTGAATACTTTCGGTGAAAAGTGTTGATCGACGATTCCTGGAAGAATCCAGGATGATGGTGACATTCCAACACGGTAGGTAAGAACCATTTAAACAAAGCCTCGAGAAAGATGTAACACCAGAATGCGTCCTAAGATTATATTGATGTTCGTAAATGCGGCTCCCCAAATTGCGAGTGGTGTAGCTCACATAACCTAAATTGGGCTCAGCAGGGTTAGTAGATTTTAGTGGAATCAAATATACATCGTGACGGTTCACACATTCAACACAGTCTCTGTCCTGTTTAACAGTGTTAAATAAAGTACGAGACCTTACACCAAACTTAAGTTTGTAATTATGATATAGACAATCATTTGTTTCCACTACACCATGATAACGCCCACCCACATGTGGCTGCTTGTGTTCAACAGTTTCTTACAAAATGCAGTATTGAAATCATGCCACAGCCTGCCTACAGTCCTGATCTCGCCCCGTGCGATTTCTGGTTGTTTACAACAACGAAGGAGAAGTTCGGTGGCGCGAAATTCACCACAGATGCTGACGTTATTCAAGCTGTACCTGGGTCGCTAAAGGAGCTCCCACAAAATGCCTTCGCCACATGCTTTGAAAAGTGGGACCGTTGCATATCATCCGAGGAAAGATACTTTGAGAAAGAATAATATATATATTGCGGCACCTATATTTCTTCATTTTGTGTGAGTGTTTTTATGGAATAGGTGTTGAACAACTCTAAATTTACCGAAACGATTATGAAAGAATAACAGATCCAGAAGATATTTTAAGCAACATATTAAGCACTTTGTTTTATTGGATAGCATATTTTTTGTTTTGAGAAAAATCTAATTTTGCACGTACTTCTAAATTATTGTAACTAAAGGAAATTTTCTACTGCCTAAATTTAATGCGCCGTGAAGTGCTTTGCTTAAAACTGGAAAACAAAATGCCATTTTCTGTTGTGACGCACTATTAATTCGATTTGGCGCATTAAGTAGCGGATGTTTTTCGTTTTCGTTGAAAGCATATTTCAGATATCTGCTCACCTGCGCATTTAAGTGATCAAAATGTATATTGGCGTTTGTAGTATCACTTGCAGATGGTGCTGATAAATCGTGATTGTCAGGTAGAATATGGGAGAAAGAGTAAGGTGTTGTGCTACCACCGGATCTAAATGACGTGTTAATCGGTCAATAGTCAGTGATTTAAATGGCTGGGTGGATACATCCCATGTTGCCAAAAATGAAATTCATTCGACCGAGAAATGAACGTTTTTCCGCGCAGAATGATGTAACAACAGGATCCGATGCCACTCTTGCCGTTTCTGGTACATGAGTCAGTCCAAAAATATCACCTTGTTGGTTTTCACGTAACAACAACTGTAATGTGTGTCTCGAATTTTCATAAGCCACAGCGGCAAAGCAAAAGTTTTTTTTTTTTTTCAATAAAATAACAGCAGGCCGGACACGAAGGAAAAGCAGGATGAGTGATTGACCTGAAATAATCGGGCACAAAGGAAAGGAAAATGATGTAAATCCAGAGGAAGCGAAAGCTACCTACTAGTAATCAGCTTTTTCTTTTGTCTCACAGCGCGAAAAGATCGAAACCCGTGTTGTTGCTCGAATTATCAGAGGTATGAAGTAGTGAATGGCTCCCGAAGAAAGCAGCCACAGTTTTTCCGAACCATTTTATTCTTCCCGATCCTTCTGTTTGATATTGCACTATATTAACCATGAGAATCGTGCTAGTATAGGCAGTTCTCAGGTCTAGGACCAGGTGCATGGAACATAAAAAAAAAAAAAAAAAACGCATAAAAAGTTATGATACTAGGACAAAGCTGGAAAACAGTTATTCTGTTATTTGATAAAAGTTATATTTTACTAACAAAAAATCAAAACGTGGAAACCAGTACCCAACCATCAATTTACGGGCACCAGGACAAGCTCATGAGTCGGACCCCAACTCGTCTCTTAAATTGTTTATAGCCTCCTGCCATAAAAAAAATATCTTGTGCAATAAAAACAGAAGAAAGGAGTATATAACGGTGTTTCCGCTTGACGACAAATCTGCAGCGATATATTCCGTCCGTGTAGCTCAGTTTGGAAGAGTAACATACTCTAGAGTGCGGAGGCGCGAGTTCGATCCCCGTCACGGACAAACTTGTGTTTTCACATTGGCGCCCGAACGTAAAAATGGATGTACTGTCCGTTGGGTTCTTCGAAAAATGTGTGATGTTTGTTCCACACATCGTCTGGAATTAATGAAAAAACTCCTGCTTCGCCTCAAAAAAAAAAAAAAAAAAAAAAAGTTAAGAAGGAGATGATATGACGTGCCACAAAGGTAAAGCACGTGTCAAGACGACACATCTGGAGCGATACATTCTGTCGGGCCGCGGATGGCCTGGTGGTCAACGTTCCTGACTGCCACGGAGAAGACCTTGGGTTCAATCCCAGGCAGGTACGAACGCTCGAACCGCTAAATGTCACTGTGCGTCGGATGGACACGTTAAGCTGTCGGGCCCCGGCTACTGGCCTCCCAGTAATAAATAAAGGCGTCTTCCTCCCCCTTCCTTCCTCACTTCCGTGTCACTTTCCTACCAGGCACTCTAGCCCAATACTCATCGCTTCCTATTTCTAAGGGTTGTTTAAGACATGGAGTCAGACACTCCTTCCTAAAATCCTCTGCATATGATCTGATCTGATCTGATACATTCTGTCCTTGTAGCTTAATTGGGAGAGCATATTACTCTGAAGTGGGGAAGCGCGTTTCGATCCCCGTCACGGACAAATTCGTGTTTTCACACATTAAGAAATGTTTTATGCAGTTATGATCACCCAGCGAAATATTTAGATACCATGTAGCAGTGGTTTCTTAAACAAACAGTGGATGATGAACATTTCCTTGCCGCCCCCAGGTGGCGCAGTGGTCTAAGCGATGGCCTCTGATTTTTCGTCCGAAAGGGGTTCGGGTTCGAATCCCAATGAGGCATGGATGTTGTGTTTGTCTTATGGCACTGGCTCTCTCCCTTCCCTGGAACTAGTGGCCCTAAATTAGGATCACCACCACGGTGGTGCAGTGGTCTAAGTGATGGCTTCTGATCATTCGTCCGAGATGGATCCGGGTTCGATTCCCGGTGATGCATGGATGTTGTGTTTTTCTAACGGCACTGGCTCTCTCCCTTCCCTGGAACCAGTGGCCCTAAACTAGGATCACCGCCCCGGTGGCGCAGTGGTCTAAGCGATGGCCTCTGATCATTCGTCCGAAAGGGGTCCGGGTTTGAATCTCGGTGAGACATTTATGTCGTGCTTGTCTTACGGCTTTGGGTCTCTCCCTCCCCTGGAACCAGTGGCCCTAAATTAGTATCGCCGCCCCGGTGGCGCAGTGGTCTAAGCGATGGCCTCTGATCATTCGTCCGAAAGGGGTCCGGGTTCGAATCCCGTGAGGCATGGATACTGTGTTTGTCACTGGCACTGAAACAGTGACCCTAAATTAGGGTCAGGCGACTGCTTATATCCTATTGAGTCACTCACGGTGGTCGTTAAACCTCCAATAAAACAAAAATCCTTAAGATGGACGCCTAGTGGTTTTGCTCCCAATACATCCAATGGAAAAAATTTGGACCCTATTTTCTCAGCGAAGAAAAATTTCCCATGCATCAAAACTGGCCCACTGTTAAAAAAACATCCTAACTTAGATTTACAATCGGTGTTTTTTTGCAAAACCCTTTCCTGAATTACATTAAAAATCAGAAACTTTAATTCTATGTAGTGGTAAGGAATACAGTGGCGCCATCTGTAAGCAAGTTTCATAACTACATCGAAGTAAACTTATTGATTTTTCATATAGTTTAGGAAAGTTTTTGCATAAAACGCCGATTGTACAATCTAAGTTAGAAAGTTTTTTTTATTAGTGCACCAATTTTGAGGCATGGGAAATCTTTCTTCGCTGAGAAAATAGGGTCCAAATTTTTTTCCATTGAGATTATACGGAGCAAAATATTTTGCAATTTCACTAGCTTAACCCCTGATTAGTATGGAGTAAATGAAATTTAATCGATCGGCGCACATACACCTAAAAGCCAAAACATTATGACCAGCCTGTCTTTATGCAAATCAAAGCAACTGCTGGTAACGGACGGCGTGTGGGAAAGCCATGGAATGGTATAAACAACATCTGATAGTGGGCTCTGTTCATCAGTGTTATTCTTGTTCTTCAGATAGGAAAGGCAGCGCTCTTAAGCGAGTTTGATAAAGGACAAATTGTAATGGCCAGACGACAGGGTCACAGCATTTCCTAGACTGGAAATCTTGTAGGGTGCACACGGTCAGCTTGGTTAATATCTTGAAAAAGTGGTCCAAGGAGGGCAAAAAACCATGAAGCTCTGGCAACGTATGGGACGACCTCAACTGATCGATAACAGAGGTGATCGAAGGCTATCCTGTATGGTAACTAGCCAACAGAAGGGATACTGTCCCAGCAAAAACAGTGCTACTAGACAAGCACTCAAGCCAGCACTGGCCCAGCACCATGTTGCCGCTTCCCAACCGTCCATAAAATGTCGCGGCGGCCCGTGGGCCAGCAGTTCAAGTCTGCAGCTGGCCAACAGTTGGCACCAACATCAGTTGTCATGTACCAGAACATGGCCATCAGTTATCCATCACAGGCAGTGGCTGCCACAAGCGACCTTAATCGGTCCTGCGAGCACGTACCATAAATGATGGCTAGCCTAATGTGGTCCACCAGTCTCCCGGCAGTGGCAGCGGGCGACGTAACTGATGGCTTGCCGAATCTTGACCGCCAATTTCCCTGTAGTATCCATAAAAAAAAGGAAAAGACAACCACAGTTCCCGAAAGGCACAACTATTTCGTTCCCAACGAAACTTCCGCATGACGGCACAACGATGGGGAAATTTCCTCAACAGGTCCGGAAAACCACCCGGTGGCACAACTCGCCGGTAATTTGAATGCTGCTGACGGGAGTAATGTGCCACAACACACAGTACATGGAACCCTGATGGAAATGGGGTTGCGTAGCCGCATGACGCTCCGAGTGCCCACGCTAACCTCGGTTCACTATCCAAAGCCCCTGCAATGGGACGTGAGCTTGAAACAGGATCCCGAATGATGGAAGAAGGGCGTATGGTTCGATTAATCTCGCTTCCTATTGCAGCATGTGGACGGTCGGGTACTTGCGAGTCGTTTACCTGGGGAAGTTTTGGCACCAGGATGTACCGTGCGATGAAACCAAGCCGGTGTAGGGAGTGTAATGCTTTAGGCAATGTTCTTCCCGGAAACCTTGTGTCCAGTCATTCATATGCAGAAAATTATGACGTCTACCACCTATTTAAGCATCATTGCAGACAATGTATATCGTTTCATAGCAACGGTATTCCGCTCTAATACAGACAGTGCCCTTCTTTCAGCATGAAAATGCGATGTGCTATACTGCCTGGAGTGTTCAAGAATGGTTCGCGGAATATTTGGAATACTTCCAGGTATTTGTAAGGCTTCGGGAAGACCTTCCTGGGGGTGATAGATAGGTAATGAACTCATTCAGTAATACGTACTGCCCCAAATAGTGACCATTCATATGGACGGTGCTGGACTGTTTCAGTAAGCACTGCCTTACATGGTGACAATGTATTCAGTTGGTGTTGTAATCTTTCAGTAAGTGTTGCCTTACATTGTGACATGCATCCAGATGGCACTGGACTCTTTCAGTAAATGCTGACCAATATGGTGACCCTGTATTCGGAAGGTACTAGGATCTTTTACCAAGTGCTGCCTTACATGGTGACCAGGTATCCATATGGTATTGGGCTCTTTCAGCCAGTGCTGTCTTATATAGTGACACGTATCCAGTTGGCACTGGCCTTTTCCGTAAGTGCTGCCTTACACAGTGACCATGTATCCGGATGCTAATGAGCTCTTTTAACAAGTGCTGCCTTACATGGCGACCATGTATCCAGATTGACTGGACTCTTTCAGTAAGCGCTACCCATGCCTCCGGAGGTTTCTCGACTTTTTTATTAAGTGCTGTTCTATATGGTCACCATACATTCTGATGGTATTTTACTTTTTCAGTAAGTGCTTCCCTAGATGATGACCATGAATCTAGAAGGTACTATTCATCCGTTTGTATTTGGATCCGCGTTCTGCATGAATGGTTCGAGGACCATATTGAGGCGTTTCGTATGATTTCATGGCAGCCCAGTTTCCTGACTTGAGTCCCATTGAACAACTGTTTCGTCTAAATGCCCTTCCCGGTCGGTTTCACCAGTTCCTCCATTCGGTTTTTCTCCCAGTTTTCCCTCTGAGCCTTCGGGTCCTATCTCTTCTCCTGTCACTTGCCCCTCACCCCTACCCAGACCTTTCTTCCTGTAGTGGATTCCATTACCGATGTCTCTTCTCAATCGCATGATTTGCCTATTCAGATGGATATTTCTGCTCCTCCTGAGTTTCCTCTTCCGTTCTTACCTTATTTGTCTGCTCCTTTTCCTCCTGTTTCCACAGAGGACCCGATGAGTCATTTAGCGCTGATATCAGCTTCTTTGACAATGTGAACGAGAATCATCTACGTGCTCTGAGAGTCCCCAACAATGCGACTCGAGTCCTTTCTTTGGTTGGTTTGCCTCTCAGCGCTAATAGGTATTTTGTTGCTCCGTTCCTGTCGTCCCGGGTTACCTCCTGCTGCGCTTAATTTCCTCAACATTAGTGTTCTGTCTCTTGACAGGTTCAACGGTGACTCAGCAAGTCCTCTTCCTCGAGTTTCCTTCAATTCTTGATAGCTTCCTGAGCCTATTATATATCATCAAGCATCATTATTCGTCACCTTCCTCTTGCTCTCTTTCCTTCAGTTTTCCTTTCTATCATTCTGTTAAATAGGCTGTCTCCTTTTGACGTATGTCCTATCCAGTTATATTTTCTTTTTCTTATGGTCTTTAATAAATTCCTTTCTTCTTCAACTCTTTACAATACTTCATCATTAGTAATTTTTTTCAATCCACTTTATTTTTTCAATTCTTCTCCATAACCACCTTTCAACTGCCTCCAACATTTTAACTTCTTTCTTCCCAATTGTCCTCATTTCCATCCCATATGAAGTTATACTCCAAATATAGCACTTAATAAGCCTTTTCTTAATTTGGCAGAAATTAAGTTTTTCTTCCTCCCCTTTTTGTTTTTCATCATTCATCTAATGATATCTGCAATATTGACAATCGCTGTGATTTTTCGGATTTTCGGCGTTCTCAGTGGCGTCGTTCCGTGAGGTTTTGCTTCCCCTGTATTCCTCCTTTACCACCTCTCCAGTAACCTGATTTTCCAAAATTTGTTCTTCAACATGTAGCTGATGTGTCCCTTGATTGTTGTAACAACGTTTTCCTGCTTGACGATGATGATTGGCATTCCCATGACATCCTCACTAATGTTATTTCCCACCTGCATGAGAAGGTTTGGGAATTTTTTCTGTGGTTTTCGTCCGCGTCGCACGCTTGAAGATGGCATCACTGCTTCGCCTCCGTAAATGCTCCACGTCTCTACTTCCATTTTCTGTTTCACGATTTGTTGCCTTCGTTTCTTTCTGCCTCTAATTGACTCTGTCGTCCCGCCTTGTTTTTCTAGTGTTTTCACCATAGGCACTGCAAACCATTGTTACATTCGTCTGTTTACCGCGACACTTTTGTACACAGAACAGCCATAACATTATGACCACCTACCTAATAAGCTGTAGGAGACCCTTTAGCCCACAAAACATCGGCGACTCGGCGAGGCATTGATTCGATGAGGCATCCTGGGATATCTGGTACCATAATGTCAAAAGCAGGTCCTCCAGTTCCCGTACATTTCGGGGTGGTGGAGATTTAGCGCGAACCCGCTTTTCCAAGTCGAACCACAAATGTTCGAATGGGATCATGTCAGGTGAATTTCGTGCCCAGGGCATTAACAGAAATTCACCAGCATGTTCCTCTGTATCGGCACATTATCCTGTTGTTAATGGCCATCACCAGCAGGGAACACAGTTACCATGAATGGGTGAACTTGGTCCGCAACGATATTCATACCTCAGAGCCGTCAGGGATTGTGCTATTGGGATAATGGGGCGTAAATGTCCCAAGAAAACATCGTCCACAGCATAACACCGCCGCCGCCGGCTTGTATCCGCCCAACAGTGCGACCAGGTGCCATAGCCTCCGTTGGTAATCAACGTATCCGCGCTCAGCCGTCTGTGTAATGCACCAGGAATCTTGATTTGCCAGACCAGGCCACTTTCTTCCAATCATCCACGGTCCAATCTCGATGACCTTGGACCCATTTCGTGCGTTGTTGGCGATGACGTGCAGTGAGCATGGGAGTCCGGCCGGGTCTCCGGCAGCACAAACCGATGGGGAGAAGGCTGCGATGAACTGTGTACTCTGACACATTGCCCTGATCACCACTGTTGCAGCTGCAGGTGATTTGTCGCGCTGTGGCCTTGCGATTCCTGTGAAGAATACGCGACGGTCTCCGCTTCCCTCTGACATCAATGAACTGCGAACGACACGCGGATGGACGATGGTTCGAGGCCATATGTGCACCACTTTTTATACGTACCCACTACAGCGTCACGTGAACAATCCACAAGTCTTATAGATCGAAGTTCCGAGTCGCCTTGCTATCACAATTTGTCCTTTATCAAACTCCGATAAATCGGAAGCCATTCCCATTCTGACTCCGAATACTCTACAAACCGAAAGCCTGTTCTAGGGTTATATATATACTGCTCTGTGTAGTTCACCTGCGCACCCAGGACAGTAAATGGCCTAGTGGTCGACGTTCGTGACTGCCACGGAGGAACCTCAGCAATATCCTCCGTACATAGGATGAGCACGTTAAGCTGTCGGACCCCGCATACTGGCCGCCCTGTAATAAATACGGGCGTCTTCCTCCCCTTTCTACCTCGATTCCGTGTCTCTCTCCTATCGGGCGCTCTAGCCCAAATCTTTTAGCTTTCTATTTCTAAGGGTTGTTTAAAACCTGGGGTCAGACAGTCCCTTCCTAAAATCCTCTACATATGATCTGATCACCTGCGCCACCATTTGGTCTCCAGGAGGCCGGGAGTGGTTATAATGTAATATCTCATCGGTGTATATATTTTGCTTTTTGTTTTTTGTGCATACAGTTTGTATTTGGTCGGTAAAGTGTTCCTCCGATCATTGTATACTGAATAAACTGAATACACTGGATGATGTGGAATGCAGCTTTAGCAGGTCTCACTTTAGGACGTCATTCTATCCAGGTGGTGCAAAGTGCTTAAGAACGTTTGTGGGGTCTAGTGTAGTCGATACCAAGCCGGTGAAAGTGGTTATAGCAGCGAGAGGGTGCCCAACAAGCTCTTGGGAAAGTGATCATAATGCTATGTTTCATAAGCTCCGGTTCAGGAGAACAGCTACGATTCAAAAATTCTGACAAATGCAAATTCCAGGATATTTCTTTTTTTCCCCGTTTCACATGGATAATGCTCCATTTATTTTACGGTATGAATCTAATAACATTATTCCACACTGGGCACCGAAAACTTACAAAAAAAAGGGAAGTCTACAACGCATTAAATTAATGGCAAAGTCTTTGATACGATGTCTTTGAAAATATGGGATGACCTTCCAAGAATGAAGTAACTTGAATTAGTAAATTTCCGTTGGGAATAGAAAAATTAACGCTTCTTGCACTTGTAAATTAAAATATCTTAATTAATTCGCCGCTTAAGGGATAATTGGACTTCGGAAATAGCAGAACTTGCAAATTAATTATTCTCAAGAGTATGGATGCTGAAAAGAAATTTAATGTGAAGTGGGTTTTCTTTGTGAAAAAACGAAAAGAGGACTCAAGAGTTATTCAAATGCAGTTTTCCATTTTACTATCAGGGAGAAGAAAAAAACAACAACTATTACACTGATGAAAGCAAATGGCTTATAGATTACGCCCAAACTGATGCCATTTCGTTGGAAAATATTACACCTATTTTGAACAGCCTGGACCGAACGTGTAAATTTTAAAAGTCACGGGGTGTCCATTAAGTCTTTCTCAAATCACAAAACTGTACATGAAAAAAGTATTACAGGTACAAAAAAAGGGATTGCACGACAATGATGGCGCACAAATAAAGTTTTTCTTCCAGTGGCAGTTTGTAGCACACAAGTAAAGTTTTTCTTCCATTTTATTTTAACTCACATAGATTTTTTATATTAATTTTTGTAATGTGGAAAATACTTTATGGACACCCTCTATTTTATTCAGAGTATTCTTTCGATAATTCCCCCTTTTACGTAGTTTTTGTTTCTTTCAGCATTGTTAGCTTATAACGAAGTGAATTTCTCCGTCATTTTTATCCGCGCCGGGGTTCGAACCCGGGTCCACTCATTCCGGAATAAGTTGCTCTACCAATTGAGCTACACGGACATTGATTCTAATTGCTATCTGCCTTTATGTCGTGTGCGTCCTTCTGGCAGGTACGTCACATCTCCTGGTACGTTACATCATCTCCCCCTTATTTTTCTTTTCTTTCGAAGTGCTGCTCATATTTTTCCTATCTCGCGGTGTGGAAATAACATCACACCAATGCGAGATTTTGAACGGTCGGGTCATCCGGATAGTTCGGGCGCCATTATAACGAAGTGAATTTCTCCGTCATTTTTATCCGCGCCGGGGTTCGAACCCGGGTCTACTCATTCCGGAATAAGTTGCTCTACCAATTAAGCTACGCGGACATTTGTTCTGATTCCTATCTGCCTTTATGTCGTGTGCGTCCTTCGCGCAGGTACGTCACATCTCCTGGTACGTTACATCATCTCTCCCTTATTTTTTTTTTTTTTTTCGAAGTGCTGGAGAAAGGATTCTCTTATTTTTCCTATCTCGCGGTGTGGAAATAACATCACACCATTGCGAGATTGTGAACGGTCGGGTCATCCGGATAGTTCGGGCGCCATTATAACGAAGTAAATTTCTCCGTCATTTTTGGTCTACGCCGGGATTCGAACCCGAGGCCGCTTATTCCGGAACAAGTCGCTCTACCAACTGAGCTACGCAGACATGTATTCTGATTGCTATCTGCCTTTATGTCGTGTGCGTCCTTCTGGCAGGTACGTCACATCTCCTGGTACGTTACAAGCTTCTCAGATAAGTAGTTTCATCGTTACTGATTTTCCTTTTCCACTCAGTTCAGTTCTGTGATATCTCGCTTTTTAAAATTCTTTTTCATATTGTTGTTGAAATGGCCTTTCGTATTCCTTTAGG
Organism: Macrothele yani; assembly: GCA_039090855.1. Lineage (NCBI taxonomy): Eukaryota > Metazoa > Arthropoda > Arachnida > Araneae > Macrothelidae > Macrothele > Macrothele yani. Next base: position 26,569,534 of record CM076993.1, read on the forward strand.
TCTTTTTCTGCTTTTTTACTGGTAGCTTTATATTCGTAACTCCATACCACCCATATATTTAATTGCGTCTCAAAACATATCACTTCAAGTTTTCAATATTGCTTCTTCTACAATTGCACTTTGTAGTATTGTTACTTATTTCCCATTTCCAGTATTTTCTTTTCTTCACCATTTCTAGTTGCAATATTGTTTCTTTTCGATTTCTAGTTTGCAACATTCCTTCTTCATTTCCAGTTTGCAATGTTCCTTCTTCATTTCCAGTTTGCAATTTCCTTCTTCATTTCCAGTTTGCAATATTTTTCCTTTTTTCCCATTTCCAGTCTGCAATATTGCTTCTCCTCACCATTTCTAGTTCGAAATATTGTTTCTTCTTGCCCATGTCCAGCTTGCAGAATCGCTATTTTGTCTTCTCCATTTCCAGTTTGCAATATTTCTTCTTCATTTCCAGTCTGCAATATTGCTTCTTCTTACCATTTCTAGTTGGACATATTGTTCCGTCTTACCCATTTCCAGCTTGCAGAATCGCTTTTGTTTCTTCCCCATTTCCGGTTTGCAAAATTGCTTCCTTTTTCTCCCATTTCCAATTTACGGAATGGCTTCTTCTCCATTTCCAGATTGTATTACTTCTTCTCCATTTGTAGTTAGTAACATTTCTTCTTCATCATCTGAAGTTTGCAATATTGCTTTTTCTCCATTTCCAACTTGCAATATACTTTAAGTGTCGTGCGGGCGACAGTATGATGTCTATACATCAGTCCTTTAACGCAAAAGCCATTATAGCCATCAAGACAAGATTTGATATTTAGGGGTTCTGTGAAGTAATAGTATGAAATAGTACACTTAGCCTTTTCTTAATCATAACTTGAAGTCATTGTCAGTTTAAAAAAAAAGTCACGAGTTCGAAAGCATTATGATGCTCGAAATATCGTGATGGAAAAATAATGAAATTTTGATAAGTCCTCCTACAAGGGAAGTACGGGGGTTGTACCGAAAGAAATGCAAAACAGGGCTTTACTTTTTATTAACTGAGAAAGGCTGTTCAAATTGCACATGTTGGTAGAGTAACCCTTCCTCTATAGTAACCTCTCTTCTTCATTACAGGTAAGAAATGGATTCCAAGCAGAAGCAATGTGCCACCATTGAGTTCTTGACGAAGGAAGGGTGCAGGCTGTCCGACATCCACAGAAGAATACTGAATATTTACGGAGATGACACCATTGACAAGAGCAATGTGCGCAGATGGATGAAGAAGTTTAAAGAATTGGAAACCAGCATTGAAGACAAACTACGCATTGGGAGATTATCATCTGCGACCACTGACACCAATCGTCAGCGAGTGGATGAATGAGATTTGCGCGGAGAGACCAGTCACAATCCTTAAGTTTGTTGCACAACTATACTGTGGTTACAATGCCGCACTGAAAATGGTAGAATATTGGTAGAATATTTAGGGTGTCAGGTGCCAGCTGACACCTGACACCCGAAAATGGTACCTCGCCAGCTGTTACCATGACCTGTTACCGCCGGCTGTTACCATGACCATTGATTCTTCATTCGGAAATGAAGAATCAATGCATGCAAGGGCGCCACACTTCTCGACCAAGGCCCAAGAAGTTCAAGAGCTAGCGAGCGATCGTCACAGAAGGTCATGGTGACTGTTTTTCTTTGGGATTACAGGGGTGTCATTCTCCTTGAATTTCTGGGACGTGGCCGTACCTTGATCAGCGAGCGGTACATTGAAACACTCAAGAAGCTTAGAGAAGCCATAAGGAGGAAAAGACCGAACAAGTCTGAAAAGGATCAACATTCACCATGACGAAGCTAGACCACACACATCTTCGGCAACAAATCAGACGATCAGCAAATCAGGCTGGTCGGTGGTCCCCCACCACCATGCAGCCCAGATTTGGCACCCTCCGACTTCAACCTGTTCAGTCCAATGAAGGACAGTCTCCGGGGACAACGATTTCATGGCACAGACGAGGTGAAAGTGGCTGTGGAAGAAATGGGTACAACAGTACACTCCTGAATTTTTTCAAAGAGGATTCGAGAGTTCGGTTCAACGATGGTGCATATGCATTGCTTGTGACGGAGATTATTTTGAGTAGTACATTTACATAGAAAAAGTCTTACTCTACCAACATGTGCAATTTGAACGATTTCTGTCAGTTAATAGAAAAGTTATGCCCACTTTTGCATTACTTTCGGTACAATACCCTCGTATATTATTATAAGCCTGTTCAAAAAAAAATAAGCTCCTACAGAAAATAAAGTGAGTAATTAACCCGTGTTGGCATCGAAATACATTTCATCATTGTGTGATTATAGGAACTTCGTTTTTACTTTAAGTGTGATCATGTGATGTCTTTCTAGGTCAGTAGCAAGTGGGCCTTGCTTACGTCGAAACCATATCAGGCACGATCTCCACCAGAGGCAGAGCGGAAGGATGTTTTCACTTCGGACATCAGTGAACATCTATTTCTGTATCTCAGTCCTGCTAAAAGGACTGAAATACCGAAATAGATGTTTCTGAAAGCTCGGCGGGAAGTTTCTGTATAAAAAGGAGAAGCCGAAAACTGACTTTTCCAAAATAAAAGAAACTAAATAAATAAAAACATGGAATTAATGACAACGGAATCAAAATACTGAAGCTTCCATAATTAAGAGCGGAAACTTTTCAAAACGAAAAATTTTGTTGAAACATGGAGACTCACCCGAAAAATTTCTGCATGTTATTTTCAGGAATTTTCCGTTCAGTTGCTTCGTTTATTTACGCTTTCCAACCGTAGGTTGAAGAAGCGTATATGCTCCAGCTTTGTCCATCCGTCCATCTGTCAGCACGATAATTCGAGTAAAAATCGTTCGATTTCGATGAAATTTTAATATGTGGTAGGGGACCACTGGGGACGAACCCTATTGAAAATGTGGTTAATGGGTCCAAAGGTCACGACATAGGAGTAGGATTCATTCCATTGCCCTTATGCGTCATAACTTGCGTAAATATGGTTCGATTTCAAATGAAATTTTATTGTGTGGTAAGAGACCAATTGGGGAGGAACTCTATTGAAAATGGGTAACGTGGGGTCAAAGGTCAGGACATAGGAGCGGGATGCATTTCATTGCCCTTATGCGTCATAACTTGCGTAAAAATGCTTCGATTGAGACAAAACTTTATCATGTTGTTCCGGAAGTATACTTTACCGGTTCTGTTGAATATCATCGAAATGGAGTCAAAGGCCAGGCCATAGGAGCGATATTTATTCTACAGCCATTATCCTCATAAGTTGAGTAATAACTTGAGTAATTATTTCTGGTATGTTGGAAAGCGTATCACAATCAACGCATTGCATGATTTTAGTAACTTGTTTTTTATAACGTAGATTCAAATTCTTTTTCTCTAGTTTGGTAATATATTCTGCATATCATGTGAAGGCTTCTACTTTCACCTTTACTTCCATTTAGGATTTGAAGTGTTTGTTTTACTTTTAATACATCGTCGTTATAATGGGCAGAGACAGTTGGACCATTGGTCATTTGAGCATTTTTGTCTTGTGTCGAATCTAATCACATTCAAAATTAAAGAACTAACGGATACAATTGTGTTTTCCGAGAAAATCGGATGTAGTGATGAAAAAATGTGCAGAGAAACTGTATTAGAGCGTTTTAATAGTTTATGAGAGAGAATTTGTGAGAAAAATCAACAGGAGCTTTGGTCGCCCGTCAGTCAGAAGAAGCGATAAAATAGCTGCTCACATATCGAAACTCGCAGAGAATGGCAGAAGATTGGCAACACGTGAAAGAGCTGGGACAGGTCATTTTAATTTCAGATTTCACAATGAGGAGCATGGTTCCTAAATTTTCTTGACAACTACGAAACAGAAATAAAACGTCCTGTTAAAAATAACACTAAAGCGTCATAAGCGAAGAATGACTCCCTTTGGCGTTTTCTGAAGTTGAAAAACCTTCCAAGGATGAGGAAAGAAATAAACGTTCGATGATGATCAAAAATGATCATATGTAGAGGATTTTAAGAAGGAAGTGTCTGATCTCAGGTCTTTAACAACCCTTAGAAATAGGAAGCTAGGAGATTTGGGCTAGAGCACCCGATAGGAAAGTGACAAGGAAACGAAGTAGAAAGGGAGAGGAAGACGCCCTTATTTATTACCGGGGGACTAGTACCCGGGGTCAGACGGCTTAACGTGTTCATCCGACTCACGGCAAATATTTAGTGTATCGAGCGTTCGTACCTGCCTGGGATCGAACCTGAAGTCCTTTCCATGGCAGTCACGAACGTCGCCCACTAGGCCAACCGCGGCCCAACTCTCGATGCTATTGCCACATACAGAAGGTCATTTCTATAAGCGCTTCCACTCGCCGGAGTGATGGAATGTGTGTTTAGTGCTAAGCTCACTATTAATGTCGATCCACTTAAAAACTTTTCTTTGTATTTCCAATGGACAAACTTCTATAGCCATTTTCTTAATAATTGATGCGTTCCCAAGGATAAAAATTTTAACATCGATAAAAATGATTTCATATTATAGCCTAGTATACTTAATATTCTCTAAAACTTAACCATAATTATACTAAAAATCAATAACTTTTCCTTTGGTGGTGTTGAGACCAGAAAATAGATGACGCCACATCTGCATGTGACTTACTAAATGCTGTCACGTCGCATTTTTTTAAAAAATAATTTTCGGAATGGAATCAAATGTGAGTGTATCCATGCGACAGTCTGGAGTGTTTATAATGATTTCAGCTACTTAGATAAAATGTTCTGATAATAATTTAGCTGAAAATGTTAACAGAATTGTAGATGCTGCTGACTTTTTAATTCCGAAATAAAATAGCAAGCTGTCTCTGCAACATTTTCAGCTAAATTAATGTTACAATATGTAATCTAAATGGCTTGAATCATTTCTAAACATGCCGGACTATCTCATGGATGGACGCAAGTGTTGACTGTAGTATAAAAATTAATTAAATTATTGAAAAAAATGTGACGTGATTGTATTTAGTAAGTCACATACAAATGTAGAGCCATTTATTTGCTGGTCTCAACACCACCAAAGGAAAAGTAATTGATTTTTAGTATAATTATGGTTAAGTTTTAGAAAATACTAAGTACTAGCAGAGGTACCCGGTATTTCTCGGGTAAATATTACTATTCGTGGAATCACCAAGTTCAGCAGGTGAAAGTTAATGGATGAAACACATATTCCTGTAATTTTTCAGTAAATGTATTTTAATTTATTTAGGTTATTGCTTTTTGGTAAACAATATTTTTGGTTTTTCCATTGGGTGCAAAAATGTAGAGATTTTTAGGATCACCAATCCTCGTGCAGGCGATGTAGAGTTGTCCGTGTGAAAAGCAGGGTTCCTCCAAATTAATACCAGCCACTTTCAATGACTGGCTGAAGCAGTAGTATTTCTGCCAAAAAAAAAAAAAAAAAAGGAGCCAAGATGGCTGAAAATGAGTAAAATAGAAAAAAAATTTGATTTAGTCAATTTACTTTTACGAAATCAAAAAAGAAAGGAAGAGGAATGGAAGTACTTACCTTCGAGGAGACATCCGTAGAATTGCCGTACATCTGGTGTGCACTTCTGAGAATCCTGCGACACTGAAAGGCAATGTACCTATGCCATGTCGCGTGCATGCGACTTGACATTGACATTGATCATCCTTTTGTTTACTGTTTCGGATTTTGGATATCTGGAACTCTCTATTTACATTACATTGTATTAAATTTCATTTCCCGCACTGGGGAAATGTGTGCTTTTTTTTTTTTTTTATGAATTTTCCAAAATCGGAAAATTTCTCAGCTTTTTTAACATACATCACTCGGAATGGGGTTCCCATATCTTCCGTCGCTGACCGTATGTTTCCCCGGTGTTTTCTTCCTTTTTTTTTTGTTTTTTAGGAATTTAAAAATTCGGACTCTTCCCCGTATGCCTGAACCGCAGAAGCTTGCGAGGAGTGAGGCGTCACCTGATGACCGTTGCTCTGACACGCGGAGTAATACCACAACAGGCGACTTTCACCCAGTCCATAGAGAGCCCCGTAAAAACAAATTTGACCCCTTTTGACCCCCTTAGGAATGGAATTTCTAAAAATCGTCCCTGTTGTATTTTAACCTGGGTGATGAAGATTATGTATGCCAGTTTTGGTGCAAATCCCTCAAACCGTTTAGGAACGTAGGCGGAACAAATATACTTTCATTTTTATATATAAAGAGAAAGATACCAGGCTGTAATACGAAGTTATTTTTATCGATGTTAAAATTTTCATCCTTGGGAACGCATTAATTGTGAAGAAAATGGCTACAGAAGTTTGGCCATTAGAAATACAAGGGAAAGATTTTAGGCGGATCCACTTTAAGCAAAATATCCTAGTTTTTGCTGATTCAGTTTCGAAATTTTTTTATTTCTTCTCGTGCATCACCAGTTTTTTGTGAAATTTTATTGATATCTTTCATCTGGAAGTTTCTGTAATCAAACAATTTGCCGTAAAATCAAAGCCACACTTTTTCTAACGAAAATGTGGTATTAGGAAAAGCATTATTTTATTATGATCGAAGGCATTTACTCATGAAGCACTTCGCTGTAATTGACGCAACATGGCTATTTGTCCATCACCTGTTTGCAAAACGGTGTTTACTAAATTTTCAAACGAGGGAGGCCTCTAATCAATAAATCACTCAACCACAAAAAGCGAAATGAGCCGAGAAATCCCACGTTTGCCTTTCGCCCACTGATTATGCATATGCAGTTGCTCGCTTCATTACATTCGATTTCTGTTTCACTTGTAAACTAATCACTTCCTAATTTAATCAAGAACCCATCTGCTTTGATTCCACAAGAGGTGAAAATCCTCTAAAAACTTCTGTGATCAAATGCATAGAAGAAGGAATGCCGTTTTCCTTAGAAGTCGCTTTGCTGTGCACTTATCAAATTACAGAGTGAAAGACTTAAGAATATTCCCTCCAACCCTACGACCATTTCTTTAACACAGATTTTCTTTAATGATCAACAAGTAGCATTTTTTAAAGTTAGGATTGTGTGAAGAAAAAGATGCGAAAAGAGAGAGCGAGAGAGAGAGTGAGAAAGAGAAATAGAAAGAGCAGTTCTCTCCTTTTTAGATGATTTGATTATGTAGTTAGAAGAGATCATGGCAAGTGTTTTAACAGCGATTGCTATTCGAGCGGAATAACATTTTTAGTTTTTACTCAAAAAATACTTTTGAAGTTTGGAACAGCCGACAATTTTTTTTAGTTGAAGATCAAAGCAGCGCTAACATCGTGAGCTCTTCAAGCATCGCTTATAATTTCTTTTCTTTCCCTCTTGCTTTCTCAAAATACACAGCTTTGTTAAGTGAAAATAACTTCTTTCTTTTCCGTTATTTTAAAGACAGTGTTAAAATATGTCATTTTAAAATCCTGTGAAAGGAAACTGTAAGCATAAATTTCGATGCCATGTTGAATTCCCCATTTTGTAGTACACATACCGGCCACTGAATTTGAAACTTTATACAGATGTGCGTAAACATCACTTACGCAGCGTATATGCAAAATACGTGGTAACATGCATCCTCACGTGATCTAGGCAACTATTTAAGATGGGCTGCTCTTCAGTAGAGTTGATCCGGTCGCGGATGGCCTAGTGGTCGACGTTCGTGATTGCTACGGAGAGATCTCAGGTTCGATCCCAGACAAGTACGAACTACTAAATATCCACCTTGCGTCGGATGGGCACCTTAAATCGTCGGACCCCGGGTACTGGCCTCCCGGTTATAAATAAGGGCGTCTTCTTACCCCTTTCTGCCTCGCTTCCGTGTAACTATCCTGTCGGGCACTTTAGCCCAGATCTCCTAGCTTCCTACTTCTAAGAGATGTTTAAGATCAGGAGCAGATACTTCCTAAATCCCTCTACATATGATCTGAGTAGTGTTGATCACAAGGGGAAAAGCAAAGGATCTTTCGGAGTTCGGTAAAGCCTTACCGTGTGTTCCCGTCGGTCTGGAGCAACGAGACTGACTAGTTTTCAAAATAATATAATATCCAGGATGTAAAAAGAGTGGGAAAATCACCCACGTCGCTTTTCTAAGAGGCAAAATTATGGCACGACGAAAAATCTGCCGGGAACGAAATCACCGTTGTCTGAGAAGGCTTGTACAGAGAAACAGGACTTGTTATGCGTAACAACTGACCGAAGCTTTCAGTGAAGGCTGTTTTGGATCCATAACTCAGCCAACTATGCGCAAGGAACCGAAGAGGATCGTTATTAGCAGTTGTATGCCTACACTGAAAGCAGTAATTTCTGGGAGGAACCGGAAAGTTCGAATGGTGTCAAGAACACCGTGACTGGATACTGGAAGAATGGAAAAAAGTCGTGTGGTCCGATGAGTCGCGATACACCGTGTTTTGTACCGAAGCTAGGCAGAGAGTTTGACCGGAGCTCCACGAAAGCAACGGACCCAGCTTGCTTTGTAAACACAACTCAAGGTTCTTGAGGTGGAGTACGTTCTGTTGGTACAGAACATGTTCCCTGATATTTCTGGAAGATCAGGTGTCCTACGAGGATTATCTCATCATTGTCGCCGATCATTTCCATCCTGCAGTGCTGACTTTTTATCCAGCAGGTGACGGCTGTTTCATAGACGATAATCCATCACGCAAGATGTCTCCAGCAGTGGTTCAGTAAGCATGACAGCGAATTCCACCGTCTTACCTGGACTCCACAAAGCCCTGATCTGAACCCCATTGAGAATGTATGAGACATATTAGGAAAACAAGTCCTAAAGCACTGTCCACTTCCATCAAATCTGATCCAGTTAAAAGACTGTCTTATGAACGCATGGCATGTTGCAGACGTAGATGCACTCCAATATCTTGTGGAATTAATGCCAAACCGCATACGTTATGTAATTCGGGCTAAAGGTGGTTCAGCCCGGTATTGTTGCCTATCTTGTGCATCCTGAAATGTTGATTTTTTATCCAGTAGGTGACAACTGTGTGAAAACACAAATTTGTCCACGACGAGCGTCGAACGAATGTCGCCTCACTCCGGACCAACTGACCTACGCGGACAGAATGTCTCGCTGCAGATTTGTCGTTTTGACACAAGTTTTCACCTCTGTAGTACGTCACAACTGTTTCATAGACCACAATACTACCGCGGGCAAAATGTGTTCAGCAATGATTCAGCGAGCATGACGGCAACGTCCACCGTCTTCCCAGGCCATCACAAACCTCAGATCTGAACCTCATTGAGAATGTATAGTACATGTTAGAAGAACAGATACCGGAGCAAAATTATCTTATCTTCCGTTAAAAATAAAATCTATTTAAACGGAAGACAATGATGAAGGAGCAAAATTGTCTTCCGTTCAATTAAAGGACTATCTGGTGAATGTGCGGTATGCTGTAGATGTAGATACACTCTAGTACCTTGTGGAATCTACGCCAAATCATAAACGCTTTCGGGTCGAAGGATGTCGAAGCTGGTGCTGAAAAAAAGTTTGTAATTCAGTGACAGGTATTTGTGTATTACCCACACACACACACTCACGCGAGACGAGTAAAATGCGACTTTACCCACCTCCAACACACACGCACAAAAGACGAATAAAATGTGTTTTTTACACGTTTTCGTACAACTGTTTTGATCCTAGAAAATTCAAGCCCAATGGGCGAGTGGTCAGAGGCGTGTGTTTCTGTCAAGTCGTCCGGGCAAAAATTTCTATCAGGGGTATCACTTGTTACTTCATTTAGCTGTACTTGAGCGTGATGTGTACGTGGGCACGAAGAATGACACTATGATGTGCCAAAACCCTCGCGAGTACTAGCAGGCCTTAGTCCCTGATTCGTGACGTCACCATCAGAGTCTTAACAAACTCTGCCATGACGCCATCTTAGCTAGCAGTGAGGTTTACAGCGAGGCGATATCAGGATTCTAATTTTTCGTAACTTCACAATATCGATGGAAAATAGTTATACAATTACGAGACCGAATAAGTCGTTGTCCCATAAAATCCCACACGTGCTCAATGGGGGACAAATCCGTTGAACGTGCAGGCCATGGAAGTTGTCTCACACCCTGAAGTGCATGTTGCGTTGCACGTGCCGTATGTGGGCGTGCGTTATCTTGCTGGAAAACACCACGATGGACCGACCTTACAAATGGCACAACAACGTGCTGAATGATGTTGTTGATGTAGGAGTTGCTGTTTAACGTACCCGGTACAAACACTAGTTGTGTACGGGAGTAAAAGCTGATCACTCCCCACACCAGGTGATCAGGTGTAGGCCCTGTGTGTCGCTGGCGGATGCAAAAAGGGTGGAGACGCTCTTCTGTGCGTCTGCGAACACGCATACGGCCATCGGAGGCTCCCAAGCAGAATCTGCTTTCATCGCTGAACACGACAGATCGCCATTGCGTTCTCCAGTGCAGACGTTGGCGACACCACTGCAGCCGTTACTGACGGCGGGTTGGAGTCAGAGGAACACATGCCAGAGGCACACGTGCACGTAGTCCTGCATCCAGTAGACGGTTGCGGATTATTCGCACAGTCTCCTCAGGTGCAACGGCAGCTCGGATTTGCGTCGCACTGGATGTTTTGCATGACAACGCCGCTCTTCTTATGCGTCGATCGGTCCGCTCATCAGTCCGTCTGTGACTCCCGGTTCCACGTCTTCTCGTGTGGGAATGCTCCTCGGACCATCTACGCCACCATCGTACCCCCACCGATACTTCCCGTCCAATTCGCTCCGCAATTCGACGATACGACCACCCGGCCTCCCGGAGTCCGACTAGACGACCTCGCTCAAAGTCCGATAACTGCTAAAATCATACACGTCTTCCATGTCCAGGCATTGCAGCTTCTTCAGGGTCTTCGCACGTGTCCGTACGCCGACGACTGATTATATTCACTTCGCCGTACTCCTTAAATACCACCGACGATAATTTGCATATTATGTCGTGCTGTTGCGTAAGCGCTCACCGGTTGGTCCCGAAATTAACATCATACCTACGTGAACTCGACCATTAACATATGTTAATTTCATGATCGTCCGCCAATTCCTAGGCGTTCTTTTTTCACATTCCGGCAGTGTATTTTATGAGCCATGGGAGCGATGAATTTAATAATTATTTCGTACCTACAAGCTAATTGAGATATAAAAGAGATTTGACTTTTATTTTTACATCAAATGGTTCTTGCTTTGCACATGTAAATTTACCGGTATTACCATAGGCACCGTGCATTTTTTAAAGAAAATTATATTCCATTTAATCGAAATAAGTTAAGGAGAAAAAAAAACACATAACTTAAAAACTTTGTCCGATAAGGTAATTAGAAACATTCCATGCATAATGTACACTGCTGGGCACCCAAAATGCAACACCAAGAACGACACGAGATAGCAAAGCCAGATTTGCTGGACACATAACAACAGATGCAAAGAGGAAACAATTGAGCTTACAGGCCCGTGCGACTTGCGGAACACGCAGACATCAATAGTTTGTGTGGCCCCCATGGCTGGCAATAACGGCCGCTACACGCCGCGGCGTCGAACGAAAGAGGCTTTGGATGTGGGCTTGGGGTATGTCGGTCCAGGCTGCTTCCACACGTTGCCACAGTTCATCACGGGTGGTGCTTGCCGGGCCACTCGGTTGCCGATCAGCGACCAGACGTGTTCGATGGGCAACATATCGGGATAACAGGCGGGCCACGGCAGCATTGACACCTGGTGGCTGTGAAGAATTGTTGCACGATGCGTGCCACGTGCGGGCGCGCATTGTCCTGTTGAAATGCGGCCGCTGGCAAGTCCTGCAGGTAAGGGAGGACTACAGGCTCCAAAACGTCGGAGATGTAGCGGTGGCTATTGAGTGTACCGGCGATGCGTACCAGAGGGGTGCGGGTGTCACATCCAATTGCGCGCTAAACCATAACGCCAGGTGACGGACCGTTATCGCGATGCATAATGCAGGCGTCATACAGTCTCTCGCCGCGGTGCCGCCACACGCGGTTCCGATCATCGTGGTGTTGCAGGCAGAAGCGGGATTCGTCGGAGAAGACAATGTCGTGCCCTTCCGTAGTCCAGGTGCGGCGTTCAACGGCCCACTGCCGCCACACTTGCCGGTGGTGTAACGTCAATGGTAATCGGAGCATTGGGCGCCGTGCGACAAGTCCCCGCGCCTGCAGACGGCGTCGAACGGTACGTGCTGACACAGTTGTTGCGCAACACACCCTAATTCCTGTGCTAACGTTTGTGATATGGTGGTGCGAACCGTCAATGCCCGCCACACAATATGCCGGTCCTCTCGTTCGGTGGTGTGCCGCCACAATCGCTCACGTCGCTCTGTCCGTCCCTCCTTCACGCACCGAATCCACACTCGCCTCACTGCTGCTGGATGTCGTCCTACACGGGCGCCGATGTCTCGGTACGATAAACCGATGTCGCGATAAGCCACTATTCGTCCTCTGTCGAACTCTGAAACGTGTTGGAATGACTGCCGTATTCTGCGACGAAGCATCAGGAAGCTTTCCAGGTCCGGCAGCACAACACACTTCCACTACTTACACTTCGCCTTCTGTGCACCCTTCTTATAGTGCTTCTCGGTGGCGTGCCAGGCGCACGTGATTTGCATATGCCCTGCAATGCTAATCGTTTGCATGTCCTCTCGCGGGCGACGCATGCTGCGAATTTCAGGCCAATCGGATGCTTCCTTCTTGGTGTTGCATTTTGGGTGGCCAGCAGTGTATATAAATATCCAAATATCTCACTGTATCTCTGGATGGCTGGAAGGCTCTCGCGAAGTCAAAGTGATTGCGTACATCACTTTGAGATGTCAAAATGATTGCGTGCTAATTTTAAAACATTACATCTCTCTCTACGCCAAACCATATACGTGCCAAACCATGAACGAGCTGTATTTGGAACGCTCTCGAGATATTAGAGTGATCGCGTGCTACTACTAATAAATACCATGATCTTCTATCTCTCTGTCTGGAAGGCTCTCGAGATGTCAAAGCGATCGCGTTCTAATTTGAAAACATTAGATTATCAATGAATCGAGTTCTATTTATCCGATCTACAAAATTTGAATTGAATTTTTAATATCACTGAAAGTTGAGTTTGTATATTAATTTAATTTAGCTCATTTCGAATATTAATTTGTATGCTTTATTTATTTTTTGCCTTATTTTATCGAACTTTGCAAGTTTAGTGTAGATTATGTTATACATTTCGCAAAATATCGATCTATCTAGAACGGTCAATGTGCTACAATAAACACTGAAATCTTGAGATGTCAATGTGAGCAAATTACCAAAATAGATATCGCCTCATTAGCACATTGTTGATAGTTTAGATAGTTCCAATTTGCAATACCAGATGTCGTATTATTTTCTATAAAAAGCTTCGGTATAAAGTTTTCAACTAACCGTCGAATAGGACGGTCTAAATATTTATATTAATGGAAATTTGAAGTTGTGATTCCGTTTATTGCTGTAAATTTTGACAAGAGTGGTAAGTCAAATTATATCCGAAAACTTGAACATTTCATCGTACTGGAGCAGGAATCGAACGCGCGTCTCCCAATTTGTGCCCGAGTATGCTAACCACTGTACCACTCAGAACGACCAAGTCTCAAATTTCCGAGTAATTTGAATTTAACACATCACAGGACTCGCCAGTGGAAGCAACGACATTCATATTTAGCGAATCTGGATGAATAGAATGCATTGCCTCCCGTGATTGCCTAGAGAAGCATATAAACCATGAAATACGGGATTACACCAGTATACAATACAAATTTGAAATTGTGATTCCGTTTACTAGTGTAATTTATGACAATCGTGGTAAGTCAAATAATATCCGTAAACTTGAAATTTTATCGTCCCGGAACGGGAATCAAACCAGGGTCTCCTGGCCTGCGCCCGAGAATGCTAACCACTCACGAATCTGGATAGAATAATTTGGGTAGAAACTGGATAGAATAATCAAGGAAAAAATTGTATCGTCCCGGAACGGGAATCAAACCCGCGTCTCCTGGTTTGCGCCCGAGTATGCTAACCGCTCATGAATCTGGATATTTTGGATAGAATAATCAGAAAAATCAAACTGGATAGAATAATCAGGAAAAAAATTATTAAATCGTCCCGGAGCGGGAATCAAACCGCGTCTCCTGGTTTTTGCTCCCGAGTATGCTAATCACTCACGAATCTGGGTAAAAAAATAATCTGGATAGAAACTGGATAGAATAATCAGGAAAAATCAATGTGTTAATAATATAAATAACAATAAAGAAATCAGATACTGTTCATATACGTGACCGTTCCTATATAAAACATTAAAAAAAGTAGAACCACTGCAGAAGAGCGGCTTTCCATTTTAGAGCTAAAAGCTCAAAACTGTTTAACTTATTTTTAAGCGAAGGGCGGACGATCCCATGCTACATAAAAACCCAGTGAATAGCTCTCTAACATGTTCACGCAGTGAGCAAAGTAATTATCGCCCACGTGTCATTTATTCAGCAAAAACAAAAAACAAAAATCATTACAATATAAAGGAAACGGATGGCATTGAAAAAATTTTAATCTAAATTACGTACAAGAAAGATAAACAGTTCTTATGCTCAAAATTATATTTGTACAGGCTTTGTACACATTCCAGTGATAAACAAAGTGCGAAGTAATTATGGCTCTCTGCGCTTTTAATTCATATATATCACTTTCAGAAGCTGGAGATATTTAATATTTTGTCCACCCACATCTAGCTCTGTAGCAGGCTTCCATTTGACGAGATAAGCTGTCACGCAAGTCTTCATATCGATAGAATTACACGATTCAAGAATAGCTGTTTTCAGACTGTCCTTATTCATGAAATTATGGCCATTTTCATACTCTTTCCAGGCCAGCAAATACCACACATTCTCTATTATATTTAGGTCAGGTGATTTTGCTGGTCAAGTTTTGAGTAATTTTATTTTTTTCAACTTAAACCAAATCTGGGACACTTTTGACACACGAATTTTGCAGATGTCCTGCTAAAACCAATTTCTACCGGCCATTTTAAGTCCACTTCAAGGAAACTGCTTAACATTTGTTGGAAACCAAAACTGTTCAGTTTTCTATCCACGAATGAAATATCGCTTTTCTTTTTCCAACCAATTGCACCCCATATCAAGGTCAAACCATCTCACTGACGTCGAGTGGAAAACACTAGCGGTTCTTGTTCGTCATCCTTCCAAAAACTGTGTATACCATCCTGGCCACCAAGATTAAATTTTTCTCGTCGGAGAAAATAACTTTTTGCCACTCAGAGTTCTAGCTCATATGGGTGCAAGCGAATTCTTTTCGATTGGCTTTGTGGACTGAAGATAGCATTGGTTTCCTCTTGAGTTTTCTCGAAAGAAGTCTTGATTGATTCAGCAACTATTGTGTTCGTCGAACACTAACTGGCAAATCCAATTCGTCGCGCAGTTGTCCAGCTGTTACATTTCTGTTTGATGCTTTATTCCACAGAAAACGAAGATCCCCATTCGTAACTTCTAATGGTGTGTCAGGTAATTTAGGAAGATTTTAGAGCTCCTATTGATAGCTCGAGAAATATCTGTAGGATTCATATCAGTTTGTGCTTTTAAGACATCGATTTTCCCCATATCGATGTCAAATAGTCGAGAGCCGGACGGCATGCTTATTTTTTAACTTAACACTTTCAACAAGTTATTTCGTTAATTCTGTCTTCGGACTGTAAGCTTTATGGACACCAATGAGTGCATTTCGAATTTCCATATGACAGGGGGTATATAACACAGGAAGTTTCCTTCACGGCTATTTACACGATCGACTCACATTATTGTGGCCACCAGCTAATATCCAGAGTAACCACCGTATGCAGCGCGGACAGCAGCTAGACGAGCTGGAAGTGACTCAATAAAAAGCTGGAAGGTGTTCACAGGTATGTGGAGCCATGCTGACTGCAGTGCATCTGACAGCTGCTGGAGGGTGCGTGGTAGAGGATCCACAGAGCGAACAACACGATCAAAGCGGTTCCACAGATGCTCAATTGGGTTTAAGTCTAGGGAATTAAAGGGCCATGGAAATACTTTGACCTTCATCGTGCTCTTCCAACCACTCTTGGACATTTCTAACTGTGTGACACGTCGCATTGTCATGCTGGAAGATCCTATCTACCCCAGGGAAGACACACAGCATGTATGAGTGTTCGTAGTCTGCAAGGATGGATTCATAACAAATTCAGTCCATAGTGCCGTCCACAGGTATAAGTGACCCAGGGAATGCCACGAAAACATTCCCCAGACCATGAAGCTTCCACCACCAGCTTCTGTTCTTCCTGCAATGGTCGAAGAGTTTTTGTTCTCAAACGTTTCTCGCCTTATACGCCAACGTCCATCTGTTCGATCAAACAAAAAACGTGACTCATCGGAGAAGACAATACTTTGCCAATCAGAGGAGGTCCAATTCTGATACTGCCAAGCAAATGTAAGTCTTTTCTGCCGATGCAACTTTGTTATCATAGGTGCAGTGACCATCCGTCTGCATCGGAGCCCAATACGCAGCAGGGTTTGCTTAACTATCGTTTTAAACACACATCCGGTAGCCCCCTGGTTCATTCGGCTGGTGAGTTGCTTCACTGTAGCGTGTCGATCGGCCCTCACGCACCTTCGAAGCCGACGTTCACCTCTCACATCAATGGCACGTGACGTTCCGCAGTTCGCACGTCGCTTATTCGCAAGGGTGCCATTTCTCCAATCACGATACACTTTAACCACAGCAGCACGCGAACAGTTCACAAACTGCGCTGCTTCTTAATAGCCGATAATCATCCCGCTGCTTCATGAAAGCCGATAATCATCCCTTTTTGCAAATCTGATAAATCGCTCCTTTTATCTATGACAGCAACGAGTGATATGGTTTCAGAATGCCTGCAGCACAGCTTATATACCCTCAAAGCCAGCTCACGACACCTGCCTTGTTTTCATTGGCTACGCGTTGATGACGTCAAAAGTAGGAGGTGGTCACAACAACGTGGCTCGACTGTGTACAATGTATATCTGTCAAAAATACGAAGGGCCATAATTATTTCGTCTACTCTATAACCAAGGAAGATAATAGAAGCCGCCCCGGTGACGCAGTGGTCTAAGCAATGGCCTATAATCATTCGTTCGAAAGGGGTCCGGGTTCGAATCCCGGTGAGGCATGGATGTTGTGTTTGTCTTACGGCACTGGCTCTCTCACCTCCCTGGAACCAGTGACCCTAAATTAGGGACGGGCGACTGCTTATAGCCCATTGAGTTGCTCACGGTGGTCGTTAAACCTCCAATAAAAAAAAAAAAGGATAATAGAAAAGTAGGAACACATCAATATATAATTGCCGCCCCGGTGGCGCAGTGGTCTAAGCAATGGCCTATAATCATTCGTTCGAAAGGGGTCCGGGTTCGAATCCCGGTGAGGCATGGATGTTGTGTTTGTCTTACGGCACTGGCTCTCTCCCTTCCCTGGAACCATTGACCCTAAATTAGGGACGGGCGACTGCTTATAGCCCATTGAGTTGCTCACGGTGGTCGTTAACCCTCCAATAAAAAAAAAAAAAGGATAATAGAAAAGTAGGAACACATCAATATATAATTGCCGCCCCGGTGGCGCAGTGGTCTAAGCGATGGCCTCTGATCATTCGTCCGAAAGGGGTCCGGGTTCGAATCCCGGTCAGGCATGGATGTTGTGGTTGTTTTACGGCACTGGCTTTCTCCCTTCCCTCGAACCAGTGACCCTAAAATTAGGGACGGGCGACTGCTTATAGCCCATTGAGTTTGTCACGGTGGTCGTTAAACCTACAATAAAAAAAATGTATAATTAATGAAAAGAGCAATAAAGAATTCTGGAAACGGCTCATACTTGACCTTCTTCTTGTGCAGCACTGAATAAACAGCAACACTGCAGAATAACGAGTGTTTATTTTATAGTTTGATGCCCGAAACTGTTTAATTTCATTACAAGTAAATGTCTGACTAACCCAAGCAAGAGAGTACTGAAAGTAATCCAGTGAACAGCACTGTAACACACTCCCGCATAGAAATTTTCCGAATTCAAGAAATTCATGATCATCTTTGCAGGAAAGATTCATGTCCAAAGCATTCCATTCTACGGTCGGAGTGCTTCAGTAAAATCCTGATTCGTTTCCTTGCCTGTGTTGCCTCGTGATGACATTTCTCAGCAAAATAAACAACGCGGGAAAATTAAGAGATGCATAATAGGTGTTGGGTGGGAAAGAATCCTATTAACAAGCTGCGTTGCTGTGGTAGGGAAATATGTCACAACACGGGAGATACGGTGGAGAGATATCCCATTCCATAATTAAGCTCAAGTAAGAACACATCACGCACTCTGCGACGAGCAAAGCAAAACATCATTCATGTTCCGAGATTTAATGCATATATTTGAATTTGAATTTAATGGAAATTCTACCACACAACACGGTACATCTATATTTGACAAAACACAAACATCACGAATTGTCATATGTACTAAACTAAATTTAAATATTAATACAATATTAACACAATGGAATAAAAACATGAAATCACAGTAATATCATTAAGTTCAATATAAATTAATGACATTTGGTACTAATTATTTACTCCAAGAGAAAACAAAGGCTCAACCACCTCAAATATATCCAGTATAATAATCATAAACATACGAGCACTAATCCCGTTTACAATTGACCAACAAAAAAAAATCAATACAATGTAATTCATTAGAAAAAATAACGTAATGTACCATGAAACTGTAGCATGGAGCCAGGAAAAAAGGCTTTAATTTAAGCCTGACAAGCCCCCGATCTCCAGTGGTACATGTGTCTGGTCAAAACGATAAAAATAGCAACATTAGAAATACGACCGGTGTTGAGCCTACCGTGAAAAAAAGAATACAAGAACTCAAACAAACAACAAAAACTCTCGTAGCAGTTTTTTAAACACCCTAAAGTCCACAATTTCCCTAATGTATAATGGCAGACTGTTCCACTCACGGGGTCCAGCTGCAATAATACTGTTATACAGAAATCTGGTGCGCGCCCTAATATACATATATATATGCACATTTTAACGAAACTATTACCAGTCATTGACGCTATCAAGCTTGCGTGCTAACAGGAGAACGACTTGGAGCCAACCAAAAGAAACGTTCGCATAAAATATTAATTACAAGGGGGAAAATACGGTGTATTATGTAAACAAAACAATTCAAAATTAGTAATCATCAAACAAATAATAATATCACCACTCTAATAATAATGATAATAACACTATAATTATAATAACAATAATAATAATAATAATAATAATACTATTACTACTAATAAAAATCTGCCCGACATAGTCCATGTCAACAAGGAGAAGAAGTCAACATGCCTCATGAAATAGCCGTACCCAAAACACGCAACATCCAGAAGATGCACGGAGAGAAGCTGTCAAAGTATAACGACCTACGATACGAAGTCAAGGAAATGGGGCATACGAAGAACGTCACCACCGTCCCCATAGTAATATCAGCCACAGTTGTACCTAAGACCATTCACAACTCCGTACAGACACTAGATCTTCAACCTAACACCTACATGGAACTAGAGAAGGCAGCTATCCTGAACATTTGTAGGATAGTAAGGAAGTTCTTGGACAACTAAGAAAGAAATACCACTTCCCAAACTTGGCACGTTTTACTCGTCCCGGAGGAAAGAGAAAAACATCTCCCGAGGAAGGGGTGGAATCATCTTATAATAATGATGATGATAATAATAATAATGACTTGGAAAAATGTAAGGTGGTGCTTTTGGAATGGAGTTGGTTAAATCTGAAGGTTTCTCTACAGACAACAATGAAATAATTGAAGATTTAAATGCAGAAAATGGATACAAGTACCTGGGATTTTTACAAACACGTGACATTAAACACAATAAAATTAAGAATAATTTAAAAAACAAGTTCCAGCATCGACTTAAAATTATTCTAAAGACATACCTAAATACAGCTGATAAGGTGAAAGCAATTAATACTTTTGTGGTCCCGATTCTAACTAACTTATTCTCTTGGTATTATCGGGCGGAAGAAAACAGATCTTGAAGAATTTAACAGAACTATGAGATCAAGTATGACTCAACATCGAATGGGACATACAAAGTGAGCAAATTTGCGCATTCGCGATGCGCAAATTTGCTCACTGTGGAAACACTTTCACTCTAAATGTAATGAAAATAATATATTTGATATCATATATGCTGCAGACAAAGAGAGCATTCCACTAATGTTAAGTAAACCAGATGCTAAACTAGAAAAATCGTCTACGGAAGACCAGATTCGAAAACGGAAGCAAAAGGACTTTCATGAGGCTCATCCAAACCAGTTAGACAGGCCAGAAGTTGACAACAATGCCTCAAATCAGTGGCTTAATTATAGAAAGTACATTTTAAAGGAAGATCTGGAAAATGACAAATGTAGAAGATGTGGTATGTGCAGTGAGACCATTGAACACATCTGCGGGGGATGCGCCACGCTAACAAACGTTGATTATATTCAGCGACATAATAATTTTACTAAGGTGATACATCAACAATTAGCGCACGATACAAAAATATCAGTGTCAAAGTACCATACTATAAATATCAACCTACTGAGGTACTACAATAGATAATAAACAATACAAATTATATTGGGATTTTGAGATTAAAACAGACGTAACTATCTATGCCAATCGTCCAAACAGAGTGCTGTATGACAAAAGGCAGAAGGAAGCAGTCATTATCGACATATCGCTACCATTGGACCATAATATTGTTGCAACCTTTTGGTCTTCAGATATCAGGATGCCAAATTAATTCCGGACTGCGATTCGAATCAATGGATCCGCCAATACCTCGTTAGCCAATTAGCCAACACAGTACACCAATAAACCAATGGAGGCACAGTATAACAATTAAAACAGGGATTTAATAGATATATGCATAAATTACACCGGATTCTTAATCTAATAGTAAAAGCTATAATTTCCGGCCAGCTTTGGCCCTCTTCGGTGTTTCAGAAAATATGTCCTAACGAAAAGTCTGTTCGTTTACAATGGGCCGCAAAGAAAATACTGATAAATGTACTTACATATGTCCTCGAGTATCCAAAGTATTGATGACACCAACAAACACAAACACTCACACGGGTAGTTTGTTCTTAACTTCCATTTCTACCCTTTCTTTGCTGTGGCCAAAACGACGTCGTCCTTAGTCGCTGAACGCACGTACTCAGACACACACACAAAAGTTCTCTCCACTCTTTGAAAACGAAGAGGCTAGCGGTTTCTTCAGAGGCTCTCTCTCTGCAGAGGGCTGTGTCGTTCCTGGGTCCAGGCGGTTCTCCTCTCCTCTCTGCATTAGCGAGGCAATTTCGTGATTATTTTATTTCTCTTGAATTTCAATTGAAATGGCTCCTTACGGCAGGTGTTGGTGGTCCGGCAAGGTGAAGAAAGTTTTCAGGTAAAGTTCGTGCTGGTTATTCATCAGCTTCTGCTTTTAGCTGGTTTCCCTTCTTATGCTCAGAACGCAAGAGTACGGCAGCAGACGACAAGCATTTGTTCGAGCGCGAGGATAATCAAGGCCTAGCTTTTTCGGCTATCAAACGGATTCTGCCCCTCTCAACAACAATCTCCCGTCTCCAAAAGCTGGCAAGCGGTGAATTCTACCACTTGAAACCGCGACATATTTATTATATACCGCTCTTCAAATCCAAGAGCTTTCCCCATGTTTCGCACGTGGCACAGACAAAAGCTTCAAACGCTTTTGCCGTCCAAACATTTTTGAGTCATGGGACATAACTTTTAAACTCCGACCCGTCCCATTTCCGTTTATGGGCTCTTTGTTCTTGTGGCAAATACCTGCAACTCGCCACTTGAATTCCAAGTGCCAGCAGATCTTTTCTTTATATACCTCCCCTCGCAAGTGCTTAAATTATAACTCTCTGTTAATTAAAACCCCCAATCAAGTTTCAATTACCGTTAATTAGCCACGCCTCTCGCCAATTAATTATGCGAGGGGGAGGGGGTCGTCACAATATTTAGAATAGTTATGAAACAAAGATCAACAAGTATGTGGAAGTGGCTGCAGAGAATAAACAGATGTGGAAGCTTAAAGCAGTTCACATGCGTCCAATGATTATCTCTGCAACTGGTATAATTCCTCAGACTCTTATAACTCGGCCTTATGATTCAGGTCTACAACACCAAAGGCCCTAAATCCAAGAAGCAATAATTCTCGATACGTTCCACATCCTACACCGATTCTTAAACTATAATTGACTATGTCTTTACTTGACTCTATGTCCGTATTGACAAGTGGACCATGCTAAAGATGCCATTGCTGTAGATGAGAAAAATTAACTAAAATATAATAATAATAATTATTATTTATCTGATTTTCTCATCTATAGCATGGCCCACTTGTTAGTACAGGCATGAAGTTAAATAAGGCATAATCAATCATGGTATAAAAATCGTCATACGATATCACATGTATCGAGAATCAGTGCCTCTTGGATTTTGTGCCTTAGATGTTGTAGACCCAAAGCATCAAGCTGAGTTATAACAGTCCGAGGAATTATGCCAGTTGCAGAAGTAATTAGCGGGCGTATAAGAACTGCCTTCAGCTTCCACATCCTTTTAACCTCTGCAGCCAATTCCACACACTTGTGGATTTTTGTTATGGAGCAGTTACTATCGACATACCGGTATGTCAATAATGACTGCTCACATCTAAGGCCCAAAAGTCATTATTGACATACTGGTAGGATTTTTGTTTGGAGCAGTCATTATCGACATACCGATATGTTGGATCGTAATGTGTTACGATTCGGCATACCGGTATGTCGATAATGACTTCTCCTTTCTGTCTTTTGTCATACAGCAGTATGTCTGAAAGATTTGCAGAGATGGTTACGTCTGTTTTAATCTCACGGTCACAATATAATTTATATTGTTCGTTATCTTAGCAAAATTATTATGTCACTGCATATAATCAACGATTATTAGTAGTGCATCCCACCGCAGATGTGTGTGTGGTCTCACTGCAAATACCACATCTTCTACATTCGTCATTTTGAAGGTCCTCCTTTAAAATGTTCGCTGCTGTTTATAGAAATTGCAGCACCAAGAAAGATACAAGCAATCACAATGAAATTTATGGGAGTGATTAGTTATGGTGCAAGCTGCGAACAATCACAATTACATACCGGTTCGTGATGAGGAAGGCCAAAAAATTAGTAAGAAGCAAATCCATCGCGAGCGGTGATAACCGACCCCCACACGTCGTGGGATCGAATGAAACAGAGTTTGGACGGTCGTCTGCAGTATTGCATTCCATTCTGCTGCTACACGCATCCACAATTCCTTGGTTGTGACAGGCGGCGAAGCCACGCGAACCAGTCGTTGCGCGATGACACCCCAGACGTTCTCTATAGGCGACAAATCTGGCGAGCGAGCCGACGTGGAAGGACGAGCCAATTGATAGAGTACGCCTTGGACAGTACGAGCAAACATGGGGTTGGCATTGTCTTGTTGGAAGACAGTTCCCGGGACAGTCTGAAGGAAGGGTAAAAGTTCAGCTTCCAACACTTCCGTGATGCAGCTTTGGCTGTTCAATGCGCTTCTGATGCGTATAGGCGAGTGCGTGAATGAAACGCAATAGCGCCGCAGACCATCACGTTTGGTGTGGGACCGGTGTGGCGCTGCACAATGCAGCCCTCCACATGCCGTTCACCACGGTAACTGCGAAAAAGGATTCGCCCGTTGTGATGCATTAGATTGAATGTGGACTCATCCGAAAACACAATATGCTCCCATTCAGCACTCCAGTTTTGACGTTCGTGGTACCACTGCAATCACTGGCTCCTATGGTTCAGAGTCAACGGAAGCCGCACCAATGGACGGCAAGCAATGAGTCATCTCTTCAGCAATCGGTAACGAACAGTGCTTTCAGACATCGGACAATGTGTGACCATCCTCCATTGCTGCTCAAGTGTCGTGGATGGTGTTGTATGTGACGTCACTGCCATACGGTGCCGCTCGGTTGTGCAACTTCCAGTTTCAGACCATGCACGACGATGCGTAGAACCTTCTGCTGTCCATTGACGCTCTATGTACGCATAACGGTAGTTGCGTTACTCCTAATGCGTGCAGAAATATCACGGTATGATAAACCACCTTCTCTGAGTCGAACGATTCTACCTCTTTCAAACTCTGTCAAGTATTTGTATGGTTGTCTCGTCCTCCTACGTGGCATGTTTACATGCTAACAACTGCGTACGGTCGAGTTTAGCGATAGCAAATTCAAAAACCTACTAGCTGTTCGCCTTCATTTATAACCCCCTGGTGTGACGTTTCCGATGGCGTTGCGCGCGCCTCACATTTGCATGTGCGCTGAAATTGTATTAATTTGCATCTCCCATTGTGCCCTGTCCACCGTGCAAAGTTTGTACAAATCCGAGCATTTCTCCAGGGTGTTGCAATTTCTATTAACTACAGTGTATTTTCCATGATTTTTGGTTGCAATCACTTTGTCTTATAGGATGGGTGTCTTAAGCACTCATTATAAACCATATAATTTCCCTCCATTTAGCTACTGGTTCGAGGCTTTCTTGTCTATTTCTGGTCTGCCTAACTGGGCTGGATGAGCTCCATGACGTTCCTTTCCCTTCCATTTTCGAATCTGGTGTTCCATAGACGGCTCCTATATTTTAGCATCTAGTTTACTTAACATTAGTGGAGTGTTATCTTTGTCTGTATTGTCTTTTTATTATTATTAGTAGTAGTAATAGTAGTAGCAGTACTACTATTACTAGTGCTACTACGTGATTGTCATATGTTATGGAAGAATGCGTGAAAGATTCTCTTTCAGAATTATGAGCGTTTGAAGGGAGTAAAATACATGCCGGATATTTTCAAAATTTGTAACACGCACAATTAATAGCACAAGTACTAAAGTACTAATGGGCAATAAAAATGGTAAGTACCTGATTGTCATTAACGTTAAGAGAGTGAGCGGAAGTCATTTCATTTTATGATAAGCTAAATCTTGTAAGATATAATCAGAATATTTTTGAACTAGTAAACCTCAAACTAATAATAGCAATACACTGCTAGACACAGAAAATTCCATACCAAGAAGTATATTTGTCAGGGAGCCATGCAAACTGGTGGGTATGTGTCGACAGTTGGGTTATGTAAATGACTGTAATTTCAAGCTAATCACGTGATAGGCGAGGAAGATGAAATGCTCGATGTGGCTAAGTTTGGTCATCCTCACCTGAGCTTGTTCTTTTTATTTTTATTGGGGGTTTAACGACCACTGTGAGCAAATCAATAGCTCAATGGTCTACAAGTAGTCGCCCGTCCTTAACTTAGGGTCACTAACTCCAGGGACGGTAGAGAGCCAGTGCATTGAGACAAACACAACATCCATGCCTCGCCTTGATTTGAACCCGGACCCTTCCCAGAAGAATGACCAGAAGCCAGCGCTTAGACCACTGCGCCACCAGAGCGGTACATACACCTTTATCAGAGGCTTCATCGTAGAGCTAAGTACGGCTGGTTGGTCTCAGAGTTGCGTAATGGCGGAAACACATAGGAATGCAACAGCTGTCTGCCGAAAGTGGCGACAGTAGTTGCAGGAAGGTTACGTGCGTCGCCGTAGCTAAACTGATGCACGTAAGTAGACGTCCGAATGTCTCGATTGACCAAATTTGACGGTAGGCTATTGCAGCCCCAGAATTCTCAGCAGACGACATTCGACGAGGTGTAAAATCAGCTATGAACATCCCTGTGCAGAATATTGTTTAGTATCAAGAAGAAAAAATCGCACAGAGCTTAGGAGTTACCTTAACTTTAAAAACTTTGCGATATGTAAATTAAATACCTGTACCTTACTTCAGCAATGGATCAACATCAAAACAAAATGAAAGAAAGAGAGAGAATGGGGAAGAGCGACTGAATGTGATAGACAGAGAATGAGAGAGAGAGAGAGAGAGGGATAGACAGTGATGCAGAAAGAGTGAGGGAGAGAGACAGACAGAGAGAAACAGAGAGATACAGACAGAAGAAAGAGACTGAGACAGACAGAAGAAACAGACAGAGAGAAACAGAAAGAGACAAAGAAGTAAGTTATTGGTGTACAGGGAATTAACAAATCAAAGTTTAAGTCGAAGTTGGAAAAAGATGTCGAAGTTAGAAACTCGGAAAGTTTCAAAATGGAATACCCGAAACTGAAATTTCTGAAAAAGAGGATCAAAATGCTGAAGTTTCCGTTATTCGAGCAAACAGAAATTTCTTTTGAAGTCCGACACTTGCAAGCAAAGAGAGAGACAGACAGAGAGATACAGGGAGAAAGAGAGAGACAGAGAGTGAGAGAGAGAGAGAGAGAGAGAGAGAGAGAGAGAGAGAGAGAGAGAGAGAGAGAGAGAGAGACAGAGAGAGAGAAGGGAGAGGAAAAGTAAGTTATTGGTGTATAGGAACTGAAAAGATCGAAGTTTAAGCCAAAGTTGGAAAAAAAGATTGAACGTAGAAACTTGGGAAGTTTCTACACAAAAATGGAACACTCTGAAACTGAAATTTCTGAAAAAGGACATCAAAATGCTGAAGTTTCCGTTATTAGACCAAAAGGAAATTTCGTTAAAATTCCGACACCTGCAGGAAAAGAAAGAGAGAGAGGGGGGGAGCAAGTTATTGGTGTACAGAAACTAAAAAGATCGAAGTTTAAGTCGAAGTTGGAAAATAAAATTAAAGTTAGAAACTTGGAAAATTTCTGTACAAAAACGAAATACCCAGAAACTGAAATTTCTGAGGAAAGGGTTCAAAATGCTGAATGTTTTCGTTATTAACAGAAATTTCGTTAAAAAATCAGACATTTGCAAGCAACTTTGTTGCATGTTATTTTCGGGAATGTTCTGTTAATTCACACCGCTCATATTTTGCAGTGTGTCTGTTCAGAACTTTCTTTTTTCTGGGGAACACTACAGAGATTTCGCTATGATGATTGACTTACCTATGAAAGAATTTGTCCACCGAAATTAACAAAAATTTAGAACAATCATTTTCAACGACAGCATATACTCAAAATTAATTTCACAAATTTATGTCATATTTAAACACTTGGAGTTTTCATGTCACTTCCGAGTCGCTGTTAACTTTACAGTCATTGATGAGCTGTATTAAAGAGAAAGGGTAAGTATCTATATACTCAACCAGTTATACGTTTCTATATACTCGACCATTCTGAGTTAAGAAATACAGCTTTTTCAGTGGCGTAAAATTAAGCAGATAAATAAATTCGTTCAAGAAAGCTAAGATTAAATATTCATAAACGCATTTTCATCACGAAGTAAACTTTATTTAAGGGAAGTACTGCTCAAGTTTGCATTTATGTAAATAAAAATTTCTGCGAATACGGAGAATATCATTACTAAGCAATACCGGTAAGAGAAATATACAAAACTGATGATTCATGAATTGCAATTTTTATTCACCACTGATTTCCCTTGACGACCGTGGTCTTTAATGATGACAAGAATGCTGACCAACAAATAGCAACTTAACACTTGCAGAAGATCGCTGTGTATGCTGGAAAACGTCGGCCTCTATCTAGAAAATATCGTTTTGCATCATAAGCAAAGGGGAGGGCTGAATTTGTGAGATTCACAAATTATTGCACATCGACGCAAGCGACCACTATTTCATTCCTCATTTCCTATTAAAGATCCCTGCTTCAAATATCTCAGCCTCTTTACATCGGATTTTCATTAACTCGTCAGAGTTTTATTAAGCTTCTTGGCAACAGCTTTCATCAAGTTCAAGTAGCGCCACTTAACGGTAGCACGTGAAAATTTTCTCATTCCACCGAGGAACAAGTAGCAAATTCCGGAAAGGAGTTTGTTGTTTTCTGCAAAATGTTCAACCGGTAAGGGTGTTTGAGTAAACCGTAGAAAAATTCTAAATGTTCCTTAACGCTTGAATCGCGTTAAATGAATTTCGGGATTACTTTTGGAACTTTAAGTGTTTCACTTAGGCGATAACTCTGATAGCAAGAAGCGCGACGAGACCTAACTGAATATTTGATCTCTTTTTCAA
Organism: Macrothele yani; assembly: GCA_039090855.1. NCBI lineage: Eukaryota > Metazoa > Arthropoda > Arachnida > Araneae > Macrothelidae > Macrothele > Macrothele yani. The sequence continues at coordinate 26,597,714 of CM076993.1, forward strand.
ATATTTCAGTTTTATTGACATCGTGAATCTACTATTCAAGCACTTTTGCATATTAAGTCTCGATTTTGAAATTTTAAGGACTGTGCAGATTGAAAATGTCTATCAGCGAAATCACTTATTTGTTTATTTAGCTGTACTTTAGCGTGAGGTACACATGCGGCAGGAAAGAATAATGCACCAAGTCCCGACTTTCAGGGTTTTGGAGTTATGCTGTTGCATCTTGTAACACATCTTCCGACTATAAGATAGCATTGGTGAGCTCGGTAGTGGGAAAACGCTGGATGGGCTGCTCGCTGGGTGTAAAAACAGTGACCACCTGGGGATTATTGACGGCGTGCATCGATACAGAATTACGTGATTTTGTGTTATGTAGCTAAGCGAATGTCAGGATGCTTCAGTATGCTCGACGAAGGAATGGCTGATTTTAAGGCTCAAGATCCAGATCCGGAAATGTTCTCGAAATTGTCTGATGGAGTGCACGATGCCCTTGCTTGCTACAAAGTGATTTACGGCGAGAAAAGAAAAGCGACTGCACAGATGTCCTTAAACAAATATATATAAAGCGTCCTCCACATCGGCCGAGCCGAGAGCATATTAACACATACAGGGGTTGGACAGAATAATTTGAACACCTACGTAAGATGTGGGACCACATTTGGCACTCAAAACCACCAGAATCCTCCTTGGAATGGACGCATACAAATCCTGGATGGTGGTTGGTGAGATGTTACACCACCGTTCATGTAGGAACTGCTCCAGGTCCTTGAGAGATGCAGGAGGAGGATAACGGGATTTTACTCAGTTTTCCAACACAGACTTCAGTGGTTCGATGATGTTTAAGTCTGGTGATTGAGGAGGCCATTGAAGGTGGGAAATTTCGTCTTCGTGTTCATCAAACCATGATTGGACATTCCGAGCTGTGTGAATTGCGGTGTTATCATCTCAATAGATTGCATACCCTGGAGGAAACAATGCCTGAGCCATTGGATGGACTTGGTCGGCCAAAATAGTTTCAAACGCCTTGCCCGTCATCCATCATTTCAAGGTGATCAGGGGACATGCTGAAAACCACGATATGACCGCCCACATCATGACAGAACCACCACCATCCTTCAATGTTGGAAGCAGACAGTCTGGGTTGTACGCTTCTAACGGTGTCCTCCACACGTAAATACGTCCCGCGGTGAGGAATAGTATAAATGTGGATTCATCCGACCGCATTACACGCTTCCATGCATCGATAGTCTACGTTGTATGCTCCTAGCACCACTTCCGTCGCCGTTGTGCAATCACCCGGATCACCAGAGGTTTTGCAATAGCAGCTCTGCCATAAATATCTTGTTTATGCAGTTCCCCGCGCACTGTTTTTTGTTGATACTGAGGTCTGGAGATGCAAATTTAGCTCCGCACTAATTTTAGGCGCTGTGGACTTCTTATTACGGGTAACAATCCTCTTTAATGCTCTCCTGTCTCTATCAGTCAGGGTCGTTTTCCGGCTGCTCTTGTGTTCCGCAGACGTGGTTTTGCCACGAACACGGTATGCTGTCGTGACACAGTAGCTATCGATACCCCTACTACCCTGGCGACTGAAAGGTGTTCACAGGTATGTGGAGCCATGCTGACTGCAGTGCATCTGACAGCTGCTGGAGGGTGCGTGGTGGAGAATCCATAGAGCGAACAACACGATCGAGGTGGTTCCACAGATGCTCAATTGGGTTTACGTTTGGGGAATTAGGGGGCTAGGGAAGTACTTTAAAATCTTCATCGTACTCTTCCAACCACTCTCGGACATAACTAGCTGTGTGACACGTCGCATTGTCGTGCTGGAAGATCCCATCCGCCCCAGGGAAGACAATCAGCATGTATGGGTATACGTGATCTGCCAGGATGGATTCATAACGAATTCGGTTCATAGTTCCTTCCACATGTATCAGTGGACACAGAGAATGCCACGAAAATATTCCACAGCCCATAACGCTGCACCTACCAGCTTGTGTCTTTCCAGCAATGGTTGAAGGGTGTTTCTCGCCTTATACGCTAACGCCCATCAGTTCGATGAAGCAGAAAAGTGACTTAACGGAGAAGGCATTCCTTTGCCAATCAGCGGAGGTCCAATTCCTATATTGCAGTGCAAATGTAAGTCTTTTCTGCCCATGCACCTTCGTTAGCATAGGTGCAGTGACTATCCGTCCGCATCGGAGCCCCATACGCAGCAGGGTTCGCTGAAGTGTCGTTTTCGACACCCTTCTGGTAGCCCCCTGGTTCATTCCGCCAGTGAGTTGCTCCATTGCAGCGAGTCTATCGGCCCTAACACACCTACGCAGCCGACGTTCATCTCTCACATCAATGGAACGTGGTTCTCCTTTTCATGACGCTTATTCGCAATGGTACAATTTCTCCAATCACGATACACTTTAACCACAGCAGTACGCGAACAGTTCACAAACTGCGCTGTTTCAGAAATACTGCCACCCTATACCCGAAATCCGATAATCACCCTTTTTTGCAAAATCTAATAAATCGCTGCTTTTATTCATGACAGCAACGAGTGATATGTTTTCAGAGTGCCTACAGCACACCATAAATACCCTCCAAGGCAGCTCACGAGACGTGCTTTCTTTCGTTGGCTACGCGCTGTTGATGTCAAAAGTAGGAGGTTATCACAATAATGTGACTCGACTGTGTATATATCATTGTAAGCATGCGAGTTTTCTTTCAGTTACACGTGCTCTCATATTTTAGGACTGATTTACGCTTTTTGTCGGCGGTTCACTGCAATTAAATGCCTTTTGGCTTACGCGTTTTTTCGTTTTGTTGTTTGGGCTAACGCGGAAATCTTCGGAACGAATTGACCAAGTAAGTTGGTGACTTATTGTACTGTGTGCTGATAATAATAGAACGTAGCTACCTGATGTAAATCAGCCATTTTGTTTTTCCAGGATGATGGAATGGGCAGAAGTGCTGGTTTCTGGCTAGTCTTATTAACATAGCCCGGGTTCGAGTCCCAATAAGGAAAGTGTACTGTGTTTGTCCAATGGCGCCTGCTCTCTCCCTCCCCGGAATCCGTGGCCCCAAATTCTGAAGGGCCAATATAGCAATACGATTTTTTGCATGGTGGTCGTTGGACTTCGAAAAGCAGAGCACCATTTCAAACACGACTTTGTATCCGAACTCACACTTTCGAAATCAAACAGTGTCTTGTACACTGAACAGCATTTGAATTAGAGATACCTGTCTACTAACGTGTAGCACCACCTTTCGCCCTGATGACGGCGGCGATTCGTCTCGGCATGGACTCGACAAGACACCGGAAGCGTTGGGAAGCCATACGGATCCACGACCCCTGAACAAGCTCCCACAGTTCACGAAGATTTGATGTAGGGGGGGGGGTCAGAGCCTCAAACATCTCTCTCGATGGCATCCCAGATGTGTTCGATGGGATTAAGGTCAGGTGACCTAGCTGGCCAGGGAAAGGAGGTCACATCGGTGGAGTGTTCATCCAACCATTCGGATACAATTCGGGACCGATGGCACTGTGCATTGTCTTGTTGCAGGATGAGGTCCCCAGTGGGATGTTGAAGACGCACAAACGGGAGAAAATGGTCTTCCAGGATATGCCGATAACGTTGACCTGTGAGGGACGATGTCACACGTACCAGGGGTCCCATTTCAGTCCACGTAAACAGTCCCCAGACGAGAATTCCAACCCCACCAGCTTGAAGAGTACCCTGCTGGCAAGAAGGATCCATCGCTTCATGTGGTTTGCGCCGTACTCGTCTCATGCCATCCGCATGTACCAACGTGAATCGTGACCCATCAGTCCAGGCAACATTTTCCCACATGTCTAGGGTCCAGTGGGGATGTTCCTGCGCCTATGCTAATCTTTGCACCCTGTGATGTGCGGTCAGCAGCGGTACCCTCGTGGGACGATGGCTTCTGTACCCCATAGCGAGGAGATGGTTCTGGATGGTGTGGCTGCTTACAAGTTTTTGTGCACCAGCGTTAAATTGCCGAGTGATTTCTTGCACTGTGACCCGCCTATCCGCTGTTATAATGCGAGTTAGCCGACGATGACCCCGCTCATCCACACGCTGTTGTCCACGGCAGTTGGCCCTTGAAGGGATGGTTTTACCGGTTTCGATGTACTCACGGTGCACCCGTGACGCAGTGGCTCGTGAAAATCCCAGTGCCTGCACGACCCGAGATGGAGTGACACCACTCGTCGGGCTCCGACAATTTGCCCACTATCAAATGCGTCTTACCAATACTGCGTCCGACTCTTACTGATTCCCGTCGCATCACTTCTTATATTGTCGGGTCGCTGCATACGTCATGTTGTTTCCGTTTACAGGACCACTTACAGCGCCACATTTGCATAGCGCCAGCTGTGTGTAATTCAATTGCTCTTCAGTGTATATCTCAATATATCATCATCATTATAAACCATCATAAATACACTGCAGGGTGAAGGTCTCCCCAAGAGTCTTTTATCAGTTCCCTCCATGTCACTCCGACACGCTTCCGAAATTCGTCTACCTATCGCCCACATTGCTATCTTCTGGGTTTTCCATGTTATCCATTTTATCATTTCAGTTGTCCAACGATGGTCAGTTCTTCTAGAAAAATATTCAGCACATGGCACTTGGAGGTTTTTACTTTGATCATGATGCCACCAATTCTTGTAATCTCCCAGATCTACAATCTCCTGTTTCTATCCATTGTGGATATGTCAAACATGCATTCCTTCAAGCTTCTTTCAGTATTTCGCAGCTTCCGGGTTTTTTTTAGTTAAGGTCCATGTTTCGGATCCATAGCCAGGTATGGGCTGACCACGGTTCGCAGGAATGCAAGAGCTGAGCGAAAGCTACTCAGTATGCTACGAGCTAACCGAACAACAGTAGGAATTCTGTGGCACAAATCGTCGGTAATTTGAACGATAATGGCGGGACCGAGCAAAAACACAAGTGTTTGGAAATTGCTGCCCACCAGCTGGCAGAGATGGGTCACTGGTGGCTTAAATGGGTCACCGCTGGCTGAAATATGATGCTCACGGTACGATAGCGGTACGTTGGTGGCAGCGCCATCAGTTGGTAGCCATTAATTGTGCCGGAGCATCGCCGGTAATTGCGGGCCTCCATGCAAGCGCCACAAGTTGCCCGTAGCTGGCAACCGAAGCAACCGCAACGTGAGGTGGAAGCAGCGGGACTGCGTACGCGCAGAAACAACACGTGCTCAATCTCTCGTGGTACCAGTTAGTTGAAGACGACACTATTGTCATCCTGTTGTTTTAGTGGATGTTATGAACAAAAAAGCCATATGCATAGAAGCGAATTAATTTCCTAATGAAATGTCACGTCGACGAACATTACCGTCGAAGGAAAATTTTATAAATAAATAATGAATTCTAAGAAATAGTCAATTACTCTCATGTTTGAAAGTCATTTCGTAACAAATTCCTGCACTAACACACAAAGAATCGGGAATACAGACAGCCATGAAACACACCCACTACATTCCCCATGAACAATAAGAAATAATTGTTGTATAGTTTTCGTTAACATACACTAAACCGCTTCAAACAAAAGTTCTGAAAGGATATTAAAAAATCGTTATGTTGGAGAAAAATATAAGAACTATACGTGTACAAAATTAACAATTATTTAAAAAAAAAAAAAAAAAAAAGCTATGTGGATATAATGTACTCATCCAAAAGTTTAATACACATTCGCTGCTAAAAATAGTGAGAAGTAAATTGAAATATCTTTCCTCTTTAGAACAAATGTTGCTTCAGACCGTGGAAAAAGAAGATACAGCGTTAAAAATGTAACAGGATGGGACATGAACGGCTTAAATATAGTAACTAAACAATCGACTTTCAAGACAACAAGGAGAGCACAAAACTTAGGAAAACAACTTTAAGTTGGTGCACTCGTTGAAAATGAGTGAAGTTCCCTTAAGGTAAATCAAAACAATCGTTACGTTGAAAAAATAAATATATGAATTATATGAAACGGACATTTATGAAAAATAACTCGCAATATTGTAAAATTTAAAGAAAACCCTTCGTGTCACATCGCGCAGGAGAGAGGCTCACCTTCATGCAAACGCTCGTACGTGGCAAACAAGTATAGTGGCTAACGTGTCCGCTTCGCAAACAGGACGTCGTGAGGTCGATACTAACCTGATGCAAACGGACGTTTCTCCGGACCTGTAGAGGAAATTTTCCCAGAGTCATGCAGGAGTTTCGTTGGTAAAGAAAGTAGAGTTGTGCCTCTAAGAAACTGTAATTATTTTTATTATTATTTTTTCATGGCTACTACTGGAAAAGTGGCGGACAAGATTCGGAAAGCCACCAGTTAGGTCATGTGATTGCTGGCTACCACTAACGGGAAACTGGCAGACCGCATTAGGCTAGTCATCACATATGGCACGTGCTTGCAGGACCGCTTAAGGGCCGCTTGTGGCAGCCACTTCCTGTGAGGGACAACTGATGGCCCTGTTCTGGCATATGACAAATGATAGGGCTCCCAACTGTTGGCCTATGTGGTGACCACCGGGGCATTTTATTGAGGGTTGGCAGCAGCAACATAGTGCTGGGCCACTGCTGGCTGCCAGTACTGGCTTCAGTGCTGACACAGCAGCAGTGTTTTTGCTGCGGAGTAATGCTTTATTGTGTCATTTCGAACCTTGCTGAAAACGGGCTCCGTGGCCGGAGGCCGCTCCATGTACCTATGCTAACCTGTGTTCAGCGTCGAAATCACCTACAATGGGCACGCGAGCATGAAAACTGGACCTTAGATAATTGGGGGAAGAACACGTGATCCGATGAATCTCGTTTCCTGTTGCACCATGTGGGCTGCCGAGTATGTGTGCGTCGCTTACCTGGGGAAGCATTGACACCAGGATACCCCGTGGTTCGAAAACAAGCCGATTGAGGAAGTGTAATGATTTGGGCAATGTTCTGCTGCTCAGCAAAAACACAAGTGTTGGGAAACTGCTGGCCACCAGCTGGCAGTGATGGGTCACTACAGGCTGAAATCTACCGCTCATGGCCCGGTAGCGGTCGGATGGTGGCAGCGCCATTAGTTGGCGAGCCATCGATGGCCCTGCATCATCGGTGTGAATTGAGGGCTAACACGCAAGTGCCACTAGTGGCCCGTAGTTGGCAACCGATGAAACCCCAACACGAGGTGCTGTGTATCTCGTGGTACCAGTTAGTTAATATAAGCAACACGTGCTGTGTATCTCGTGGTACCAGTTAGTTAAAGACGACGCTATCGCCATCGTGTTATTTTAGTGGATGTTAAAAAAAAAAAAGCCATATGTAGAGAGGCGAATTAATTTCCTAATAAAATGCCAAGTCGACGAAGATATCAGATTAAGCCATGAAATACTAGATTACAGCCGTGATATACACCCACTCCATTCCCATGAATAACAAGAAATAATTTGAAAGCGCTTGAAATAACAAGTCCTGGAACAACATTAAAAAAGCGTTTTTTGAACAAACAAAAAAAAAAAAAAGAATTATGCGCGTACAAAATTTATCAATTATTAAAAAGAATAATAATAATAATAATAATAATAATAATAATAATAAAAAAGAGCAACGCTAGGTGTATATAATGTACTCATCCATGGGTTGAATACACAAGACTGGAGGAATTCTAAAAATAACGAGAAGTAAAATATCTTTCCTCTTTAAAACAAATGTAGCTTCGGACAACGGTAAGGAAAGATACAACGTTAAAAATGTAAGAGAATGTGACATGAACGGGTAAATATATTAATTCAACAATCGCCTTTCAAGACTACAAGGGCCGCCCCGGTGGCGCAGTGGTCTAAGGCGTTGGCCTCTGATCATTCGTCCGAAGGGGTCCGGGTTCGAATCCCGGTGAGGCATGGATGTTGTGTTTGTCTTACGGCACTGGCTCTCTCCCTTCCCTGGAACCAGTGACCCTAAATTAGGGACGGGCGATTGCTTATAGCCCATTGAGTTGCTCACGGTGGTCGTTAAACCTCCAATCAAAAAATAAATAAATAAATAAATAAAGACTACAAGGACAGCACAAAACTTTGGAAAGCGCCTTTAAGTTAGTATACTCCTTGAAAATAAGGAAGTTCCCTTAAGGTAAAAAAAAAAAAAAAGAAAAAAAAACTATCGTTGCGTTGCAATACTAAATTTATGAATTACATGAAACTGACGTTTATGAAAAATACCTCGCAATATTGTAAAATTAAAGACAGAAACATTCGATTACACATTCCGCAGAAAAGAGACAGCTTCAAGCACCCGCTCGAGTGTGGCAAATCAGTCCCGACGGTAGAGAGCTCGCCTCCCACGCCGACAGCCCTGGTTCGTTTCCACTCAGATCCGAACGGGCGTTTATCCGATCTGTTGCGAACATTTCGCCAGCGCAGTGCTGTAATTCAGATGTTTCGTAAGGGTGGAAAAAAACAAGTTGTAGCTTTGAAAAACTGCGGCTATCCTTGATTTTTATTTTACGGCTACTACTGGGAAATTGGCGGACAAGATTCGGCAAGCCATCAGTTACGTCACGTGGTTGCCGGCTGCCACTTCCGGGAAGCTAGCGGACCTCATTTGGCTAGCCATCATTCATGGCACGTTCTTGCAGGGCCTCTGAAGTTCCACTTGTGGCAGCTGCTGCCTGTGATGGATAACTGATGGCCCTGTTGTGGCATATGACAACTGATGAGGGTGCCAGCTGTTGGTCTGAACTCTTGGCCCTTCTGTTGGCCGCCCGGACATTTTATTGACGGTTCGGCAGCGGCACATAGTTTTGGGCCATAGCTGGCAGTGCTGGCCCAGCAAGACTGTTTTTGCTGGGTGGGAAACCCTGTTTCCAGTCATTCATTGTGCAGGAAACTATGACGCCTTCCATTTACCTAAACATCACTGCAGACCAGGTACATCCTTTAATGGCAACGGTATTCTCCTTTAGTAGTGCTTTCTTTCAGAAAGATAATTCGCCATGCCGCAACGCCCGGGTTGTTACAGAATGGTTTGCGGAACATGAGGAAAGCTTCCAGGTATTGCCCTAGCCTCCATTTTCCTCAGACAATCAGGCACCTGTGGTTTGTGTTGGAACAGCAAATCCGATATGCGGCTGCTCAACCACGTAATTTACAATAGTTAAAGGATCTGCTCGTACCGTGTACCCAAATACCACAAAACATATTTAGAAATCTTGTAGCTTCCACGCTTCTCTGGGTAAAAGCTGTTTCTACGGTACGTGGAGGACAAACGTTATATCAAGCTGGTGGTCATAATTTTTTGTCTCTTCGGCAAGAACGTCGCCAAGGGGAGCAAGCCCACCCCTGAAATTTGCTTTGCTCTCCCACCCAGTTCAAAATGGGCCATTTTGCAGTATATTTAATTTTAAAATATAATCTGAACTTGTGTCTTATTTCATGTAGCCCTGCGTATTTTCCACTAGGAAATACGTCGTTTACTTCTCCGTAGAGAGGTTACCAAAATATCCGTAGGACCGTGAAAATTCAATTGTCCTCCACGCTTCCAATTCCTCAGATTAAGTCTCTTTTCATGTTTGTATGACCAGGGGGGGGGGTTAATGAGGAGTGTGGATAGAAATTAACTAAGTAGGTCTCTACTAATTGGTCTGCTGTTTGTTTTCCTTACGGAACAGGGGATTTCAACGCGGAAAGTGGAGTCTAACCCTACACTAGCGCTCTTAAGACTGCCCTGAGACAGTAAGAGTGGCTGACAACTGCTTTGTAGGAGAGGAGCGCAAGGCAAAGTCACTGGCTTGAAGGAAGGGTGTGTTAAGGAGTATTGTGTCTGCGTGGCGCGACTTAAATTTTCATTTAGAAAAACAAAAACGTCGTTTTCCTTTAAATTGTTCAAATACAGTACTATTTTCGTAAGCAAAAGACTAAAAATTTGAAAAGCAGTTTAAGAAAACGCATTCAGAGCAAACAAAGAGTTGAAGGCTATAGCGTTTGTGTGTAACCGACTTACTAGAACACTACATAAGTTAAAACTTCACCTACAGTGAAATGCGAGTCACTCAAATAAAGTTCAAAAAGTTTTACTTTCAGCTAATCCTTTATTGCTGTTCACTTCAATATGTTCACTTCAACACGGAAAAATCAACTAAACGTGGTTTAATATCCACCATAATACTTAACTACGAAACACAACACTTTCATTAAATTAGAACACCCAGCCTTAAAAAATACTTTAACGATAATTAATTAAGCAATTGCGTATCAAAACGGAGTATTAACAATCACATAAAAAATCCTCCTTTTATACAACCGCTGCATTGCCTTTTTATCTATCGTTGTTATCCGTTCCATTCGTAACTATTGCTCGAATGTTCCGACCTCAGTGTGTTGCCAACATTATTCTCGTTTGAGGGAAAAGACATAACGTTAAGTTTGGAATGTGTAAAAGAGAACAAACTCAAATTTAGATAGGAAAAGGAACTAAAAATGAAAGTTAAATTAGAATATACGTCACAAGGCGACATTCTAGCAACACTTGTATATTACAGCAGTGGTGTAAGTGGTCCGACCCGCGTGTATCCAGGTGGAGGAGCAAGGGGGAAGGGTGATGAGCGGGGGAGGGTGGTGGTGGGGTGATGAGCGGTTTTTTTTTATTATTGGAATTTTAACGACCACCGTGAGCAACTCACTGGGCTATAAGCAGTCTCCCGTCCCTAATTTAGGGTCACTGGTTACATAGAAGGAAGAGAGCCAGCGCCGTAAGACAAACAGAACATCCATGTCTCACCGGGATTCGAACCCGGAACCCTTTCGGACAAATGATTAGAGGGATGAGGATTGCATGAATTCCTTTTTAGCCGATAGTGTAAAGCATTAAAAATTAGTTATTTCAGTGTTTCATAGAAAAAAGAATTACTATCAAGCTTGCCCCACCAAAAAGATAATGCTCTCCCATCCGTCTCCCATCCTGATATCGAAGTTTACTGAAGTCCCTGATTCAAAATAATGCTCGCCCACCGGTCGCCCATCCTGATATCGAAGTCTAGCGAAGTCTCTGATTCAAAATAATGCTCGCCCACACGTCTTCCATCCTGATATCCAAGTCTAGCGAAGTTCCCTATTCAAAACAATGCTCGCCCTCCCGTCGTCCACCCTGATATCCAAGTCTACCGGAGTCCCTGATTCAAAGTAATACTCGCTTACCCGTCGTCCATCCTGATATTCAAGTCTAGCGGAGTCCCTGATTCAAAGTAATACTCGCCCTACCTGATATCGAAGTCTTGCGAAGTCCCTGATTTAAAATAATGCTCGCCCACGCGTCTCCCATCCTGATATCGAAGTCTAGCGAAGTCTCTGATTCAAAATAATGCTCGCCCATCCTGATATCGAAGTCTGGCGAAGTCCCTGATTTAAAATAATGCTCGCTCACCCGTCGTCCATCCTGATATCCAAGTCTAGCGGAGTCCCCTAATTCAAAATAATACTCGCTCACCCGTCGTCCATCCTGATATCCAAGTCTAGCGGAGTCCCTGATTCAAAGTAATGCCCGCTCACCCGTCGCCCATCCTGATATCGAAGTCTATTGAAGTCCCTGATTCAAAATAATGCTCGCCCATCCTGATATCGAATCTCGCGAAGTCCCTGATTTAAAATAATGCTCGCCCACCCGTCGCCCATCCTGATATCAAAGTCTAGCGAAGTCCCTAATTTAAAATAATACTCGCTCACCCGTCGTCCATCCTGATATCCAAGTCTAGCGGAGTCCCTGATTCAAAGTAATGCCCGCTCACCCGTCGCCCATCCTGATATCGAAGTCTATTGAAGTCCCTGATTCAAAATAATGCTCGCCCATCCTGATATCGAATCTCGCGAAGTCCCTGATTTAAAATAATGCTCGCCCACCCGTCGCCCATCTGATATCAAAGTCTAGCGAAGTCCCTGATTCAAAGTAATACTCGCTCACCCGTCGTCCATCCTGATATCCAAGTCTAGCGAAGTCACCGATTCAAAATAATGCTCGCCCACCCGTCGTCCATCCTGATATCCAAGTCTAGCGGAGTCCCTGATTCAAAGTAATACTCGCTCACCCGTCGTCCATCGTGATATACAAGTCTAGCGGAGTCCCTGATTCAAAATAATGCTCGCCCATCCTGATATCGAAGTCTAGCAAAGTCCCCGATTCAAAATAACGCTCGCCCACCCGTCGCCCATCCTGATATCAAAGTCTAGCGAAGTCCCTGATTCAAAGTAATACTCGCTCACCCGTCGTCCATCGTGATATACAAGTCTAGCGGAGTCCCTGATTCAAAATAATGCTCGCCCATCCTGATATCGAAGTCTAGCAAAGTCCCCGATTCAAAATAACGCTCGCCCACCCGTCGCCCATCCTGATATCAAAGTCTAGCGAAGTCTCTGATTCAAAGTAATACACGCTCACCCGTCGTCCATCCTGATATCCAAGTCTAGCCAAGTCACCGATTCAAAATAATGCTCGCCCACCCGTCGTCCATCCTGATATCCAAGTCTAGCGGAGTCCCTGATTCAAAATAATGTTCGTGCATCCTGTAACGAAGTCTAGCGGAGTCCCTGATTCAAAGTAATGCCCGCTCACCCGTCGCCCATCCTGATATCGAAGTCTATTGAAGTCCCTGATTCAAAATAATGCTCGCCCATCCTGATATCGAAGTCTGGCGAAGTCCCTGATTTAAAATAATGCTCGCCCACCAGTCGCCCATCCTGATATCAAAGTCTAGCGAAGTCCCTAATTCAAAATAATACTCGCTCACCCGTCGTCCATCCTGATATACAAGTCTAGCGGAGTCCCTGATTCAAAATAATGCTCGCCCATCCTGATATCGAAGTCTAGCGAAGTCCCCGATTCAAAATAACGCTCGCCCACCCGTCGCCCATCCTGATATCAAAGTCTAGCGAAGTCCCTGATTCAAAGTAATACTCGCTCACCCGTCGTCCATCCTGATATCCAAGTCTAGCGAAGTCACCGATTCAAAATAATGCTCGCCCACCCGTCGTCCATCCTGATATCCAAGTCTAGCGGAGTCCCTGATTCAAAGTAATACTCGCTCACCCGTCGTCCATCCTGATATACAAGTCTAGCGGAGTCCCTGATTCAAAATAATGTTCGTGCATCCTGATAACGAAGTCTCGCGAAGTCCCTGATTTAAAATAATGCTCGCCCACCCGTCGCCCATCCTGATATCGAAGTCTAGCGAAGTCCCTGATTCAAAATAATGCTCTCCCATCCTGATATCGAAGTCTAGCGAAGTCCCCGATTCAAAATAATGCTCGCCCACCCGTCGTCCATCCTGATATCCAAGTCTAGCGGAGTCCCTGATTCAAAGTAATACTCGCTCACCCGTCGTCCATCCTGATATACAAGTCTAGCGGAGTCCCTGATTCAAAATAATGTTCGTCCATCCTGATATCGAAGTCTCGCGAAGTCCCTGATTTAAAATAATGCTCGCCCACCCGTCGCCCATCCTGATATCGAAGTCTAGCGAAGTCCCTGATTCAAAATAATGCTCTCCCATCCTGATATCGAAGTCTAGCGAAGTCCCCGATTCAAAATAATGCTCGCCCACCCGTCGCCCATCCTGATTTCGAAGTCTAGCGACGTCCTTGCTCTTCTATGTACATTGTGTTTGTCATTAAAAGCCATTCAAATAAAGAAACACCTTTTAATTTCAAAGTTCTTATAGAGACGTTTTGCTGTAAACAAAAATTCAAATTTGATAATTCCAAAACTTCTATCCTTCACTGCGAAATGTCTGGCACGCGTAAATAAATAATATTTCGTAGATAAAAGTTTTCAGATTATTTTTTAAATATCATAAACATTCTTTCACGGAGAAGCCGTCTATTTCCTCATTGAACAGAAGTCGTTGCGTTCCTTTTCACAGATAAATGCATACGCAGAATTTACCTGCATTTTCTGCAGTATCGCTAACAAAAAGAATGTCGCTTTTCTTACATGGAAGCTAGGGACAAAAAACTACTTCGAGTAGCTTTTGAAAACTCGAATTACGTCAGAAAATGTTGAAAACGTTGTCATAAGAAATGGAAGGAAAACGTCTTAGCAGATGGAGTCTGCTTCATTCTCAGAGTAACTGGTCCCTGAGCGAAAATATATTTTCAACGTCAAGCAGGGGTCTCACGTTTGCACATATGTCACCAAGAAACTGTCGGTGCTGCACGTTTTAGTTTTAGCTCCTCGCGATCTCTAATGTCTTCCGCACCATTTGGCACACGCAGTTTTCGGTCTTTTTTCCTTTTCTGGAAGTGAGGAAAACTGCGAATTTATTTTCTTCACTTCTAAGTTTCAGAAAGCTCAATATACGAAAGTGTCTCCTTCACTCATTCGAGAAACAGAAAGAGAGAAAAGGAAATAACAGCTTGAAAACCTTAAAATAATTTTTCAGCTAAGATTTTATAGCGATAGACATTCAACATAAATTGGGAGTATAAAGGTTTAACTGTTTCCGCATTTTGCAATGAATTTAATAACGTGCTTGTAGCTGAAAGACTCTAAAACGAAGTAAAGTGTTACACAAAACGACAGAAATCAAGAATAAGCATTGAAACAACAAAGTTCGGACTAATTTAATAAAAACACTTCGTATCACGGGTAAGCATTGTGACAACTCAAAAAAATTACACAGCAGTTACTGGGCCGCGAGTGTCCTAATGGTTAGAGCAACCGCCTTGTGACCAGATGGCTGCGGGTTCGCTCCCAGTTAGATTGAGTTGTCCTGAACCACTGTATACTAGGGTGGAGTGAATTTTTTTTTTTTAGAGAATCGTTCTTGGGCAGTGTGGGAAAGTTTCTCTTAGACCATACAATAACAACTGTAAAAATTTATTAATAAATTAAATTTCGTTATACTGTCCCTAGGCCCCCAATAAAAGAGAACAACACACTGACATTACATCGCAATTACATTGGCAATCACACCACGTACGCGAAATCTGACCCGACTCACTTTCTTCCTTCAGTTCTAGATAGAAGTTTTCGGAAGAGGAACAAATTAACCAGCAAAAGTCGACACAATTTTGTTTACTGAAGTCTGAATCACAACTGACGCAACGATTGGAGCAATTGCAACATCCAACGGGCAGTTCCTGCGTGGTGTGCAAAATTTTTGAAGTAACGTATATAACGAAGTGAATTTCTCCGTCATTTTTATCCGCGCCGGGGTTCGAACCCGGGTCCACACATTCCGGAATAAGTTGCTCTACCAATTAAGCTACGCGGACATGTATTCTGATTCCTATCTGCCTTTATGTCATGTGCGTCCTGCTGGCAGGTACGTCACATCTCCTCTCCTGGTACGTTACATCATCTCCCCCTTATTTTTCTTTTTTTTTCGAAGTGCTGCTCACATTTTTCCTATCTCGCGGTGTGGAAATAACATCACACCAATGCGAGATTTTGAACGGTCGGGTCATCCGGATAGTTCGGGCGCCATTATAACGAAGTGAATTTCTCCGTCATTTTTGGTCTACGCCGGGATTCGAACCCGAGTACGCTTATTCCGGAACAAGCAGCTCTACCAATTAAGCTACGCGGACATGTATTCTGATTCCTATCTGCCTTTATGTCATGTGCGTCCTGCTGGCAGGTACGTCACATCTCCTCTCCTGGTACGTTACATCATCTCCCCCTTATTTTTCTTTTTTTCTTTCGAAGTGCTGCTCACATTTTTCCTATCTCGCGGTGTGGAAATAACATCACACCAATGCGAGATTTTGAACGGTCGGGTCATCCGGATAGGTCGGGCGCCATTATAACGAAGTGAATTTCTCCGTCATTTTAGGTCTACGCCGGGATTCGAACCCGAGTACGCTTATTCCGGAACAAGCAGCTCTACCAATTAAGCTACGCGGACATGTATTCTGATTCCTATCTGCCTTTATGTCATGTGCGTCCTGCTGGCAGGTACGTCACATCTCCTCTCCTGGTACGTTACACGTACGTATAATATATATTGTTACGACCCACCCCCCGCCATTAATTATGGAATTAATAGGCGTTGTGGAAGTAGATTAATTACGAAATAATTAAATTCGGATTTTTGCTGGGACTTGGTTAAGAGCTTAAAAAAGTAGAAAGAAAGAATACAGGCAATGAGCAGGCGATAGACTTGTCATGTGAGAATCGAATGCAATTGCACCTGCGAAAGTTTACCATTAAGTTAATGGGTTGGTTGGCAATTTAATTAAGTGCGTTTTGATCATAAAAAGACGCGGATGCTTGGCGAAAACTAAACCATTTTGGAAGTTCCATTGTGAAGCAGATCGACGCTAAAAAGGGATTAGGCATAACTTATGAAGAGGTCGGTAAATAATCCTGAATGCGTCAGTTGTGTTGGTGAATGTTTAAAAACACCATTGTGCCTTTGTGCTCTTTGTGTAATGCCGCGGTTAGCTTCAGCGTTTTACGAGAAAGGAACCAAAAGTTAGTTGCTTAAAAGACGTAGTCTAGGCTACACTCTGGCCGAATAGCGAGATGTCAGGGCATTTTGATAACTGCATTGCAACTCGTGAAATGAAGGAATAGAGAAATCTTCTAGCTGAAATTGGGAGGACTTAGCACCGTTAAAAATGATGTCACGTCAGATGGAATCGGAGATGTCCAGGAGGTCAGTGAACGTTGTATAATGGAGAGAGAAATGCAAAGTGCTACGAAGGGCCCAAACCCACCGTTATCTAGAACCACCACGGCGGCTGTAAGACAACCAGGGAAACTTTCTCCGGTGAAGCTATGTGTGTGTGTGTGTGTGTGTGTGTGCCTGACTACGTCCCATGAAGGCTTGGTCAATGCCGTTGCAAAAAGAGGAAGCATCGAAGTGTTTTACAACAATTTCTCTGGAGTGAAGGTGACTGTGATATCACCAATCCTGTGAGACCGCGTATGCACTTATATTTTTAGCACGTCCTTTGTAAAACAAGTTAGTAAAATCATGCATTGCATTGATTATGATACGCTTTCCAACATACCAGAAATTATTACTCAAGTTACGAGGATAATGGCTGTGGAATAAATCTCGCTCCTGTGTCCTGACCTTTGACCCCATTTCGATGATATTCAACAGAACCGGTTCAGTACACCTCAAGAATAACATACTAAAGTTTTGTCGCGATGGAAGCAGTTTTACGCAAGTTATGAGAATAATGGCTGTAGAATAAATCTTGCTTTTGTGCAATGACCTTTGACCCCATTTCGTTGATATTCAACAGAACCGGTTCACTATACCTCCGGAACAACATGATAACGTTTTGTCGCAATCGAAACATTTTTTGGTAAGTTATGACGCACAAGGGCAATGGAATAGATCCCACTCCAGTGTCCTGACCTTTGACCCCATTTTGCCCATTTTCAATAGGGTTCGTCCCCAGTAGCTCCCTACCACATACTAAAATTTCATCGAAATCGAACCATTTTTACGCAAGTTATGACGCATAAGGGCAATGGAACAAATCCTGCTCTTATGTCCTGCCTGACCTTTGACCCCATTTCGCCCATTTTCAATAGGGTTCGTGCCAATGTGGTGCCCTACCACATACTGAAATTTCATCGACATCGAACCATATTTCCGCATGTTATGACGCATAAAGGCAATAAAATGAATCCCGCTCTTATGGCGTGACCTTTTACCCCACTTCACCCATTTTCAATAGGTTTGGTCCCCAGGTGGTCCCCTACCACATACTAAAATTTCATCGAAATCGAACCATATTTACGCAAGTTATGACGCATAAAGGCAATTGAATTGATCCTGCTCTTATGGCGTGACCTTTGACCCCACTTCACCCACTTTTAATAGGGTTCGTTCCCTCGTGGTCCCCTACCACATACTAACATTTCATCGAAATCGAACCATTTTTACGTGAGTTATCGTGCCGACAGACAGACTGACGGACGGACAGACGGACGGAAAAAGCTGGAGCATATACGCTTCTTCAACCTACGGTTGGAAAGCGTAAAAAATATCGTGCTTATGTTATCGGTTTGTCGGTCCGTCCGTCTGTACCCACGAGATCTCTGCAACTATTAGTCCAATTTGAAAAATTCTTTTATGAAATATGCGAATTATGAAATATGCGAATGATGATCCTTCATTTCGTTTTTTTTTTTACGATGTACAATTTCACCGCTAGAGGGTGTAAATGCAGATGATGTCGAATTCAAATATGCGTTTTATTCCACACATTTGCTCCTAAACATCCGATTGAAAAAATTATTTTATCTTTCGATTCCATTTATGTCGAAGAATATTTAAGGTATAGTTACTTTTGCGAAGTACGCATATATTTTTCGCTAGGGGCGTAAAAGTAAATTACATTTTCCCCAATAACTCTTCGTCTAAAGCTCCGATTTGAAAAAACATTTCTTCAGCGGATACACCTTCTGATGGAAAATCTTTTGCACATAATTTCTAATTTTTGGTAAATAATACTTTAGCCACCAGGGGGCGTAAGCGTTAATTTTTGCTTCTGATGTATTTGCCATAAAATCTGAGCTCCTAATATCGATTGAAAAAATTCTTTCGCGGACTGATGCCACTCACATCGATAAACCCTTTCGGAATGTTTTCTTCTTAAAATATGCCACAGTTTCTCCGCCAGGGGGCGTAGATGTATATCTTATTTTGTCAATATCTCTACTTCTAGGAGTCCGATTTGAAAAAATCCATTTTTGTTGGATAGTGTTTCCAGTGTAACATGTTTTTCATATAATTTCAAAATTTTAAAGTAATTCATAGACTTTCCGCTAGGGTGCGTAAAGGTAAATTGCTTTCCCCCTATATATCTCTGTTTCTAAATCTCCGATTTGAAAAATGTTTTCTGCACCGGATACAGCTCCTGATGGGAAATACTTTGCACATAATTTCTAATTTTTGTAAAAAAATGGTTGGTCCACCAGGTGGCGTAAGTCTTAATTTCCGCTTCTGATGTATTTGCAGTAAAATATGAGCTTCTAAAATCTCGATTGAAAAAAAGTCGTTTGTTGACTGATACTACTCATGTCGACAAACCTTTTTGGAACATTTTCTTCTTGAAATAATGCATGGTTTCTTCGCCAGGGGTAGTAGACGTATATTTTATTTTGGTCAATATCTCTACTTCTAAGAGTCCGATTTGAAAAATTCCTTCTTTGTTGGATAGTGCTTCGGATGCGAAATGTGTTTCTTATAAATTCAAAATTTTCAAGTAAATCATAGACTTTCCGCTAGGGGGCACAAAGGTAAATTGCGTTTTCTGCGTTATTTCTGCTTCTAAAATTCCGATTTGAAAAATTCTTCCTGTATCTCATACAAGACCTGATGGAAAATATTTTTCACATAATTTCTAATGTTTGGTAAAGAATGGTTTCGCCACCAGGGGGCATAAGTGTTAATATCTGCTTCTGATGTATTTGTAGCAAAATCTGTGCTCCTGTAAGTTCGACTAAATTTGTTTTTCTTGGACCGATAGTGCTCATATGGAGAAACCTTTTGAGAATACTTTCTTCCTAAAATAACGCATGGTTTTCCCACCAGGGTACGTAAAGTCACATCTTATTTTTGTCGATATCTCTGTTTCTAAGAGTCTGATTTGAAAAATACTTTCTGTGTTGGAGAGCGTTTCCGGTGCGAAATGTTTCTCATATAAATTCATGTTTTTTTTAACGCACAAGTCTGCAACCAGAGGGCGTAAGCTCACGATTCCGTTTACAGCAATTTCTGAATGATTAAAAACCCGATTGAAAAACTTCTTTCTTCCGTCAGATACTATTGTTTTCCATACCGGTTCCATTGACTTTGAATAGCTTTGATAAATTTAATTTGCGTCAGAACGGATTCAAAAGACGTGCTTATTACACCCGAAAATTCGGTGTCATCTTTCTTGTTTTTTTTGTTGTTTTTTTTGTTACATCATCGTGACCACACAATTGTAAGTACATTATCTATTTACATTTACAACCAGAAACAAATAATGGCTAAGGAACTGAGACAAAATTTGTGAATTGGCAATTACCTCATGTAGTGAATGAACTGAACTGATAGATTTCTTTTAAAGGACCGAACTGTAAAATTTAAGAACACAAAGACTCTTTTTTACCTGGAGTGAATTTCGGTAAGAAAAGACCACTGCACCAACAATAGATTTGCATGTACGTACATAGCCTTGAATTCAGTATCATTATATAGTCCATTAAATTGTTTTGATGTGAAGTCAGAGCAGTTTTGTGACCTCTTATTAGATGAATGTTGTCTTATCTAGGCGTTTAAAAGTTTGCCCGTAAATTACAGTCTTCACGCAAAGGACAACGTCGCATAACCATGTATAAAAAGAAAATAATTGCTCGGTCACGGCAGTTTCGTTAGTGGTCCGCGGTGCGATCTCGGTCGTTACAATATTTACGCATCTCGGTAGAAAAACATTTGAAGCAGAAAAAGAAGGCTACATGATATTAACGATGAAAGCTATATGACATAAAAAGAATTACACTGGCGGAAAGTGAAAAAAGAACACCAAGAAGGAGACGTCTGATACCAACGAAATTTATACAGCATAATAACGGAATACAGAGCATAACGTGATCAAAACATTATGGCAAAATACAGCTGTTTTTGCTGGTAAACTGAAAAATAACATTGCCATGTAACATGGTTAGTACGAGGTTGAACCGCCATGAACTGCGTCACACTGTGCAAGTCTGGCATGGAGTCTGTCGTACAGATGTTGGATGTAAGTTTGGGGTATTGAGTTCCAAACATCCTTAACCGGCACGCGTAAATCGGGGATGGTAGTGGCTGACCGTGGAGACCGGATAAGTCGTTGTCCCATAAAATCCCACCCTTGCTCAATGGGGGACAAATCTGGTGAACGTGCAGGCCTTGGAAGTTGTCTCACACCCTGAAGTGCATGTTGCGTTGCACGTGCCGTGTGTGGGCGTGAGTTATCTTGCTGGAAAACACCACAATGGACCGACCTTACAAATGGCACAACAACGGGCTGAATGATGTTGTTGATGTAGGAGGTGCTGTTTAACGTACCCGGTACAAACGCTAGTTGTGCACGGGAGTGATAGCTGATCGCTCCCCACACCAGGAGACCAGGTGTAGGCCCTGTGTGTCGGTGGCGGATGCAAGAAGGGTGGAGACGCTCCCCTATGAGTCTGCGAACACGCATACGGCCATCGGAGGCTCCCATGCAGAATCTGCTTTCACCCCTGAACACGACAGATCGCCATTGCGTTCTCCAGTGCAGACGTTGGCGACACCACTGCAGCCGTTCCTGACGGTGGGC
Source organism: Macrothele yani (assembly GCA_039090855.1). Taxonomy (NCBI): domain Eukaryota; kingdom Metazoa; phylum Arthropoda; class Arachnida; order Araneae; family Macrothelidae; genus Macrothele; species Macrothele yani. Next base: position 26,619,014 of record CM076993.1, read on the forward strand.
TGGAGTCAGAGGTACACATGCCAGAGGCACACGTGCACGTAGTCCTGCATCCAGTAGACGGTTGCGTATTGTTCGCACTGTCACCTCAAGTGCAAAGGCAGCTCGGATTTGCGTCGCAGTGGATGTTCTGCTTGACAACGCCGCTCTTCTTATGCGTCGATCGGTCCGCTCATCAGTCCGTCTGTGACTCCCGGTTCCACGTCTTCTCGTGTGGGAATGTTCCTCGGACCATCTAAGCCACCATCGTACCCCCACCGATACTTCCCGTCCAATTCGCTCCGCAATTCGACGATACGACCACCCGGCCTCCCGGAGTCCGAGTAGGCGACCTCGCTCAAAGTCCGATAACTGCTGAAATCTTACACGTCTTCCATGTCCAGGCATTGCACCTTCTTCAGGGTCTTCGCACGTGTCCGTACGCCGACGACTGATTATATTCACTTCGCCGTACTCCTTAAATATCACCGACGATAATTTGCATATTATGTCGTGCTGTTGCGTAAGCGCTCACCGGTTGGTCCCGAAATTAACATCACACCTACGTAAAGTCGACCCCATTAACACATGTAAATTTCATGATCGTCCGCCAATTCCTTCTTGGTGTTCTTTTTTCACTTTCCGCCAGTGTGTTTCAATCAGATTTTTAGCGGCAGAATAGCCTTGCGAACAGAAACATACGTGTACGCCCCTAGCGGCAAAAATTATCACTAAGCAACATTGGCATAATTCTCCACACAATGAAAGACATCCGATGCAAAAAAAAAATATTTTTTTTTCGAATATGATTTTTAGAAATAGATACAGCAAATGAAATACAGTAAACATTAAAACTCTCTAATGCAAAAACTGTGCTTGAAGAGCAAAAAAATATCAAACATGTTCTTTGTAGTTAAGGTTTTACAGGGTAGTAAGGAAATTTTTCAGTCGCATCGTTTTTAAGCATTGATGTGTAATAAAATACATATCCAGATACACCAATGAACCATTTCACTATGACCACCCCCAGCCCTGAGAAATGAGCGCGCCTGGAGACCGGACAGTAGCGCAGGTGAAGTTCACAAAGTAGTACATATACAACCGGAGGACCGGCTTTCGGTTAGCATAGTGTTCGGAGTCTGAATGGGAAAAGCTGCCGAATTATCGGAGTTTGATCAAGGACAAATCGTGATAGCATGGCCCCTCGGCATTCTTCGATCTCGGAAACGGCGCGGGTTGTTCACGTGCCACTGTAGCGAGTCCGTATCAAAAGTGGTGCACATATGGTCAAACAACGAACCGTTGTCTGCAGCTTATTGATGTCTGAGGGGAGCGGAGATTGTGGCACATTGTTCACAGCCACCGCAGGGCGACAATGCGAATAAATCACCCGCAGCTACAACAGTGGTGATCAGGGCAATGTGTCACAGCACACAGATCATCGCAGCCTTCTGCGCATGGGCCTGCGTAGCCGAAATCCCAGCCGAGTCCCCATGTTCACTGCACGTCATCTCCAATAGCGCATGAAATGGGCACAAGATCATCGAGATTGGACCGTGGATGATTGGAAGAAAGTGGCATGGTCTGACGAATCAAGATTCCTGGTGCATCATGTTGACGGCCGATTACCAACGGAGACTATGACTCCTGGATACACTGTTTTTGTTGTTTTTTTGGTTGGAGGTTTAACGACCATCGTGAGCTACTCAGTGGACTATAAGCAGTCGCCCGTCCCTATTTTAGGGACACTGGTTCCAGGAAAGGGAGACAGCCAGTGCCGTACGACAAACACAACATCCATGCCTCACCAGGATTCGAACTCGGACCATTTTCGGACAAATGATCAGAGGCCATCGCTTAGACCACTGCGCCACCGGGACGGCGATGCACTGTTGGGCGGATGCAGGCCGGCGGCGGTGTTATGCCGTGGGCGATGTTTTCCTGGGACATTTTATGCCCCATTATCCCAATAGCACAATCCCTGACAGCTGTCAGATATCATCGTGGGTTGCAGTCTAAGTTCACCCATTCATGGCAACTGTGTTCCCTGCTGGTGATGGCCATTACCAAGAGAATAACATGCCATGTCACACTTCCAGAACCGTCAAACAGGGGTTAGAGGAACATGCCGGTGACTTTCTGGTAATGCCCTAACCTCCAAATTCACCTGATATGAACCCAATCGAACATTTGTGTTTCTACTTCGAAAAGCGGGTCCGCGCTAAATCACCACCACCCCGAATAGGTTGTCATAATGTAATGGCTCATCGGTTTATATTGTGGCGTATACATTTACGCCTGGCAAGATGACGCATCGTAAAGCAAAAGAAAATATGTACGTCATCGGTTTTGTAGTTCAAGCTGCTCAACAGAAGAAAATAACTTTCAAATGGGAAAAACAGCAGCATGGCTGTTGTGCCCACAAGTGTACCGCCATTTCGTTACCAAGATAAGGAATTCTTCCATGATTGATACAAGGATTCTTTATGACCTGTTGATAAGTATGGTCAAGAATCTTCAAAGGATTACCGAAATAAAAATTATGAGTTAAGGAGTCTCATGAACACGGAAACAAATTTTCGCGGTGAGGAGGAGGAGGAGGAAGAGGGTGTTCTCTATTGCAGGTGATCAATCTGTCATTCCCTTAAGAGAAAAATATTACTCTTTACAATTCTAAACTCGGCCTATAAAATCCAGTTTATTCCACGCAAGCGGTTTTTTAAAAGAAAATCCGGCGTGGTTCTTCACTTTATAACACGAGAGTTTTCGAACTCTCATTTAGACATATTTGAAAAATGAGAGATTCCTTTGAAAAGAAGTTGTTATTCGCATTCTTTTAAAAACGAGGAGCTGCGTTTGATTTGTTTCCTTCGGAATTTAGCCAAAGGGATAATAGCGCCAAGAACATCATTCCAATCATAACATACAATGTTCTTCTCAAAATACCTGATGAATCTTGAATAAAAAATTTTCTAACATCTCTCATTATTTAGCATAAAAATGGAAAATCAAGAGTTGCATTTGTGGAGCTGTCACAAGTAATGAAGACAACAAGAGAACATTTTCGGAGAAATTAGTCTTTCCGGCAGTATTAAATCGCTGAGATGTTTCGAGGAAACAGAGTTTCGGCTCAAGGCGTCAGCTGTTTGAAGCTATCATCCTACCAGCGAGGAATGTTTAAATAACCTGTAGAATGCCAAGAATTCACGTGACCGTCTCTTAGAGGGAGAAATGGAAAGTGGCACTTCCATTTTTTTTACTGTAACTTTAAAACCAACAAACCCTCAAAATGCTGCCTCCGAACAAGATTATCCATTCTCTTGGTAACGAAGAGAAAATTTTGCAATTTGTTCTGACTCCGTAATTGCTTTTTTTTCGTCGTTATTCTTAGAGGCTCTTAACAAAACAAGAAAAGCAAAACATAGTGGTAGGCCGCTTCAGTGTGTGTAATTTGAAATTGTTCAATTAGCTAACAGAGAAAATCATGCATTTAACAAGACACATTTGCATGATTCAAAACGAGAAAAAGAGTGGTTTCTCCTAAGATCCTGTTCAGCAAATTATAAGGAACACCAAATAGCAATCAGTCACGTGTCATCCTCATTTACGTACGCAACTATGAGATGGCTTTGTAAACGGCTCACGGCAAAAAGATTTACTGAGCCGCCGATGGCTGCCAAAAGAAAGCACCTCGATTTGATTCTGAGTGGTAACGTCATCCGCCGTACCTCATACAAGCATATTAAGGCGACGGATCTCTGCTACCTGTTCCGTTATAAATTAAGAGCATCTGTTCCAGAAGATGGCTTAGTGGTTAGCGAGTCAGACTATCAATGCAAGGTCCTCAGGTTCGATCCTGGGCTGATCTTTCAGAGATGGTGTGATTTACTAACATTCGCTGAATATCCGCCGCGCGTCGGACGAGCACGTTAAGTGACGGCCCCCAGGTTGGAGCCACTGGTTAAGTGGGTATCCTTTCCTATGCCTCCCCCCGGAAATTCTCTCACCCCTCTATGTGCCACAGCGCACTTGTACGGTGGTGCCATCTACTGTACTCTAATCTCACTACAGAACTGCTATGTTAAACTCGCTAGACTTGCTCTCATTCCTTCCATTTCTGTGTCCTGCCCAAAAGGCGATCTCGCTGTAGGTGGCTGGGACCTAAACTCTACTCCCTGCGGACAGAAGTCCTACAAGAAAATGACAAAAATACTGTGACTGTGGCAGAGTTGGAAACGGGTCACGCGTCAGCGTGTCGACAATTTCTAGCTGGTCAAACGGGTCGGGTCAAGGTGTTCCAGACCCGATTTCTATCCGGTTTGATTTTTTGAAAATAAAAATAAATTTCTTTTTAAAGAAAAGTGCGCAATGCGGAATTTTGTGCTCGATCCTCGCGCTCGCGGACTGAGAAAATGACTTATCGTGCAATATGAAGGAAGAGTGTCCTCAGAAGGAAAAGTATCCCTTCCTTCTGAGGAGCAATGGTGAAAACAGCATTCACATTTTGGAAACTTTCAACTCATCATAAACTTGTGAAAACTGGTGTTGCTGCGAAACATATTCTGAAGCTAGCTGTGTTATCAACAAAGCAGCAGAAAACTGAAATTAAACATACAACAAGTTGCTTAATTCAAAACTTTTGACTGCAGCGCCATCAAACTGCGGAGGGACTTTTTGACTCTCGCAGATGTGTTTGAAAACATGTGTAAAACAGTCAGTTTAGTTATGTCTTGCAAATGAAGGACGACAGTTTCAATACTCCCTGTAAGTAAGTGAGTATACGTTCTTGTAATACATTTGTTTGATTTGCGTATAACCTAAGGTACTCGCTGCACAGAAAGACTTTATGAATGCCTGTTATATATACACTGCCTGACAAAGAAAATGCCACACCACGAAGACTTGAACGAAGAGCCATGCAAATTGCAGGGTGTGTGCACACGTACAAGTCATGCAAATGTTTGCATTTGCATGCCAATCGCACGAACGGCGCGCTTGATATACGCGGACAACCAGCCCGTGAGGCTAACAGTCGAGACGTCGTCAAGGTCACGAGAAATGAATGGTTCTGCTGTAATCGTGTCTGGAAAACGAACAAGGGGTGCCAATGCCATTAAGACGACGTCGTACGCGATTTTGTCAAACGGATGAGTTCAGGAGAGGTGTCATCGTAGTCCATCGTACCTCCGGATGGTCCTTGCATCGTATTGCGGAAGAAATGCAACGTGATGCCACAACCATCGGTCTCATTTGGAGACAGTGGTTCCAGGAAGGATCTGCGTAACGTCGTAGGGGGACCGGAGCACGGAGACGGACGTCCGAATGCACCGTTCATCGCATCTGACGTCAAGCCGTAGTGGGCCCACAGGCCACAACGGGCTACATTTTGCAGAGTGTAAGGTGAGGCTTGGATACTCCGATATTGACGCGGACAGTGGCACGCGGATTGGCTGCATCTGGTTGGCTGTCCAGCCGCCCGTTGCGAAGGCAACCCTTAACAGCGAGCCATCGTCATCACCTCTTGGAGTGGTGTCGCTCCAGAGCTGCGTAGGGTGCCGAATGGAACAGCGTGGTGTTCAGCGACGAATCGCGGTTCTGTCTCACCTCTGATGATCGTCGTGTGAGAGTCTGTAGGCGACGTGGCCAACGGGTGGATTCCTTCGCCATTTTGGAGAGCCACACGGCCCGGCAACGTGGAATCATGGTGTGGAGTACTATCAGCGCCAAGAGCCGCTAACCGCTGGTATGCATTATGGGGCATTGACGGCTCACCGCTATGTTGACGAGATGCTGCGGTCCGTCTCACTAGCGTATCTGCAGGGCATCCAAACGCCGTTTTTCAACAGGATAACGCCCGGCTGCATACCATTCGGCTCAGCCTGAATGCTTTACACGGTGTGCTGATAATTCCGTGGCCAGCACGATCCCCTGAACTCTCACCCATCGAGCATCTGTGGGACACGATTGGACGTCCGTTGAGTACTCTCCCACACCGCAAAATGAAGAGGAATTGTGTACTCGGATCAACACCACATGGTCCACGATACCCCAGGACTCTATTCAGGCTCTCGATGCCACGTCGGGTTCAACGCTGTATCGCCCACAATGCGGGCCACACTCCTTATTGATCATTCTGTATATTCGGCCACTGGAGCCTAGTCTGTATGTGACAATTAAATTGTTTGTTCAGGACTTATTTGGCTATCTGTGTGTGCAGTTTGGTCTGTTTTCGAGCATTTTTTTCATGGTATGACCTTTTCTCTGTCAGGCAGTGACTGTAAGACCCTTTGAACTGTAATACACTGTCAGGCAGTGTATTACAGTTCAAAGGGTCGTACAGTCCAAAATGTTTGACCCGTTTTGTATTACAGTCCAAAATTTTTGACCCGTTTTCAGTCTGTCCCTGCCCTCTCTTCTGACCATTTCTCTCCCGAACACACTGTGGTATACTTTGACATCGTACGACGTCAAGGTACACCCCAGGCGTCGTGTGACGTGAAAGTACAGCGTTCGTTCCTGTGACCTACGTTAGTGGCTATATCTACCGTTCTCTCTTTGTCTAATTATATAAAATACTATCCTATCGTGAGTCGCTAGGCTCCACCTACGTACTTCAGCTTCCATCTCATGCCCAAAAGCCTGTATAGGCGTAGCTGGCTTGGAGTCTAAACCTTCTCTGTGGACGTAAGTCCTACGTGACCGATTGTCGAGACATACGTGATGCTGACGGATAGGATACCATAATTCATACTTAGTTAGAGCATTAAATAAGATAAGAGGTTCAGATGTGCACGAAGCGATGATATGGGAAAGATTCGTGATTTAAGCGACTTAAGCTATTGCGTGATAGGCTATTGCGTGATTTAAGCTATTTAGCGCAACAACGAAACAAGCGGTTTTCCTATTGGCAGAAGCGATTAGTCGATATTTGAGGGCAGCGGTGGCAAGAGAGGATTGTACGTGGTAACAGGTGAGCTCTATTGCGTTAAGTAATCGAACAGTATAACAATGGTACCGAAAGGAGAATTTCAGAGTACACATCCAGGCACATTGCAGCGATAACAGCAGACGTCTCCTTCATGTACAGCTCGCTTCTGGTGCTGCAGTCGTGCCCCAGCGTCTGCAATGGGCACGAGAGCAGCAAAACTGTATCCTTGAGGAGACGCCTGGTCAAGGAATCGCGTTTTCAGTTAATACACGTCGATGGATGGGATCGCGTCAAAAGCACAAATCGATGGATTCCAGCTGCCTAGCGTTAAATGCACAAGCTGGTGGAGGTGGTGTAATGGTCTGGGGGTCTCTTTTTGTGGCAAGATTTGGGTTCCCTAATACCTCTGTAAAAGAATTTAAATGCCACAAGATATCTCAACATTACTGGGAACTAACTACACCTCTATATGGTGCTTTATGATTGAGAGAGCTACTTCCAGTAGCATAATGACTCATGCCACAAGTCTAGGATCGTCACGTCGTAGTTTGAGGAGCACGACAGTGATTTCAAAGTGTCAAAATTGCACCAGCAGTCTCCGGATCTGCACCCACTTGAACACCGGTAAGATGGCATTGATAGAGTTATTTGTAAGAGAGATCTTCCTCCAGCGAACATTACGCAATTGACGGGAGCCATTACATCTACTTGGCTGAACGTAGCTGTTAGGGGCGAAGCGTCAGGGTAGACTTTGGGACTAAGTCTGCCCAAGAGTAAAATGCCAAAACTGTTTTTGTTATTACTTATTATATTTATTTAGTTTTTCACAATTACAATGTAAGGAAATTTCATAATTAAAGGTAATGGTGGACAATTTATTGGCAAAATTACGTTATGTCCAACATTTCTTCTCAATCGTATTATCTTGGAATGAAAAGTGAGACTCGAAATAATGAGTCTCACAGATTAACATACAAGTACAACTGCTGCCGCAGGAAAGTTATTTATAGCTCTGTGGCTTCTGTGAGGATGGGCCAGAGACTAGTTTCAAACGAAAGCGGATGCCTCTGATTGGTTGCTCCTTCTATATCTTAACAGAACCGGTGTAGTGTTACAATCAATCTGCACCCCCGGTCGTAACAATACAATCGTGGCCTAAAGTCCTGTACCAGTAGACCGAAAGTCAATTTTTGATGTTTGCAGTCAACTTGTACAGCGTAATGGTAAAGTCAGGAATACATATTACACATCATTCTAAAGGAAATTTTATGCTGAATTCAAATATTTTTACAGAATGCTATTACCAGTAATAGAAGTAAGTTACAAGCAAAGGTACAGCATCTAGTCATAAAAAGCAACAAATAGTGGAATTTGTGAAATTAGTGTAAAATGTATTTAACGTAAAATTACTGTACAGTACATTATTGAAACTTCCAGGACACTTGAAATAACTGTCCAATAAACAAAATACGCTTTAATATTTAATTGGATAACCACAGTTACTTAGTAGCAGAGTGCACCTTCTTGGCGTGGAACTAATAAGCTTCTCCAGTCCATTGGTGATAACACGGTGCCAAAACTGCTGTTAAATGTGGCTGTGATCATTCCACTGTCTTGCGCACCATAAAAATAATTGCAGAAACTGGATGTGTGGGAAACATTAAAAGAACAGGTCGACCAAGGCTGTGTACTGAACGTAATGCTCGCATTTTAATTCGTCGTTCCTTAAAAATCAAGGTTTAAAACAGCCACTGATTTAAGAAATGAGTGGGAGAATGAAGTAGGCAAGATTGCATCTGCACGTACAGTTAGTCGTAGGCTACAAGAAAATGGACTGACTGCACAATAAGTGCACGAAAACCTTTCCTTAATGAACAACAATGGCTCAAACGAATTGCTTGGGCCAAGGCACCCAAGAATTGTACCGTTGATGAATGGAAAAATGTTATTTTCAGTGATAAAACAACTGTTACTATTTCAGCTAATAATGGAATTAATTATGTTCGTCTTTGGGCTGGTGAAAGATATAAGGCATGTTGCACCCAGCCAACAATCAAGCACCCACACTCGGTGATGTTATGGTCCTGTATTTCAGGCAGTGGAGTTGGCAGTATGTACATTGTTGATGGCACATTGAATGGACCTAGTTATGTGGATATTTTGGAGTTCAAACTGCTGCCATCTGCAGAATACATGGGTTTGCGAAATTTTATCTTTCAGGACGATAATGCGTCATGTCATCGATCAAAGTTGGTTGACGAGTGGTTTAACAGAAAATTTATAAGAAAACTTCAGTGGCCGGCACAGTCACCGGATCCTAATCCCATAGAGAATCTGTAGGTGAAATTGAAGCAAAAGATCCTTCAACAAGGACCTACATCTAAAACAGCAATAATTAAGTCTGTAAGGGCAGTATGGCACCGTGTTAACTAGAGAAACTCATTAGTTCCGTGCCAAGAAGGTGCACTTTGTTACTAAGTAACCGTGGTTATCTAATTAAATACCAAACCATAATTTGCTTGTTGGTAAGTTATTTCAAGTGTCATTATTGTACTGTACAGTAATTTTGCGTTAAATGCACTGTACACAAATTTCAAAAATTCCATCATGTTTTGCTTTTTTATGACTAGATGCTGTACTTTTGCTTGTAACTTTACTTCTGTAACTGGTAATAACATTCTGTAAAAAATATTTGAGTTCAACCACAAAATTTCCTTTAAAACGATGTATAATATGTATTTCTGACATTACCATTACGATGTATAAGTTGATTTCAAACATCAAAAATTGACTTTCGGTCTACGGTGCAGGACTTTTGGCTAAGACTGTATGTACAGTATGTATTGAAGTGATAGAAGATGTGTCAATGTCCGGCTTTCATAACCGAGATGACTGGGACCTGTGATAAATTTTTTAACAAGAAAGATGACACCGAATTTTCGGATGTAATGAGCACGTCTTTTGAATCCGTTCTGACGCGAATAAAATTTATCAAAGCTATTTGGAAAACAATCAACTGGTTCCAACAATTGATAAAACATCCAGAAATAGAAACATCTACTTAGTTCCACCAGCAGCTCAAAAGCATGTTACGAAGATTAACAAATGGCGAACAAAAAGTTTGTCATATTACATGGAAGGTATCAGAGACAAAGATTTTGAAATCGAACAGTTGAAACAAGAAATACAAACAAGAAAGATGACACCGAATTTTCGGGTGTAATAAGCACGTCTTTTGAATCCGTTCTGAGGCAAATTAAATTTATCAAAGCTATTCAAAGTCAATGGAACCGGTATGGAAAGCAATAGTATCTGACGGAAGAAAGAAGTTTTTCAATCGGGTTTTTAATCTCTCAGATATTGCTGTAAACGGAATCGTGAGCTTACGATCTCTGGTTGCAAACGTGTGCGTTAAGAAAAACATGAATTTATATGAGAAACATTTCGCACCGAAAACGCTCTCCAACACAGAAATCATTTTTCAAATCGGACTCTTAGAAACAGAGATATCGACAAAAATAAGATGTGACTTTACGTCCCCTGGTGGGAAAACCATGCATTATTTTAGGAAGAAAGTATTCTCGAAAGCTTTTTCCATGTGAGCGGTATCGGTCCAAGAAAAAAAAATTTAGTCCAGTTTTCAGGAGCCCAGATTTCGCTACAAATACACTAGAAGCAGAAATTAACACTTATGCCCCCTGGTGGCCAAACCATTCTTTACCAAACATTAAAAATTATGTGAAAGATATTTTTTATCAGGTCTTGTATGCGATACAGGAAGAATTTTTCAATTCGGAGTTTTAGAAGCAGAAAATGCAATTTACCTTTGTGCTCCCTAGCGAAAAATCTATGATTTACTTGAAAATTTTGAATTTATAGGAAAAACATTTCGCATCGGAAACACTATCTAACAAAGAAGGAATTTTTCAAATCGGACTCCTAGAAGTAGAGATATTGACAAACATAAGATATACCTCTACGCCCCTGGCGTAGAAACCATGCATTATTTCAAGAAGAAAATGTTCCTAAAAGGTTTGTTGATATTAGTAGTATCGGTCAACAAACGACTTTTGTTTCAGTCGAGATTTTAGAAGCTTATATTTTGCTGCAAATACATCAGAAGCGGAAATTCTACTTATGCCCCTGGTGTCCAAACCATTTTTTACAAAAATTAGAAATTATGTGCAAAGGATGTTCCATACGGAGCTGTATCCGGTACAGAAATAATTTTTCAAATCGGAGGTTTAGAAGCAGAGATACAGGGGAAAAAACAATTTACCTTTACACCCGCTAGCGGAAAGTCTATGAATTACATGAAAATTTTGAAATTATATGAAAAACATGTCACACTGGAAACACTCTCCAACAAAGAAGGAATTTTACAAATCGCACTCCTAGAAGTAGAGATATTGACAAAAATAAGATGTACATTTACGCCTCCTAGCGTAGAAACTATGCATTATTTTAAGAAGAAAATGTTTCCAAAAGGTTTGTCGACTTGAGTAGTATCGGTCTACAAACGAAGTTTTTTTCAATCGAGAATTGAGAAGCTCATATTACATCAGAAGCGGAAATTAGGATTTACGCCCCCTGGTGGCCAAACTATTTTTTTTACAAAAATTAGAAATTATGTGCAAACGATTTTCCATCAGGAGCTGTATCCAGTGCAGAAAGAATTTTTGAAATCGAATATTTAGAAGCAGATATATAGGTGGAAACGCAATTCATATATACGCCCCCTAGGGGAAAGTCTATGAATTACTTGAAAATTTTGAAATTATATGAAAAACATGTCAAACTGGAAACACTATCCGACAAAGAAGAAATTTTTCAAATCGAACTCCTAGAAGTAGAGATATTGACTAAAATAAGATATATATATATGTACGCCCTCTGGCGGAAAAACTGAGGAATATGTTAAGAAGAAAATATTCCGAAAAGGTTTATCGATGTAAGTGGCATCAGTCCACGAAAGAATTTTTTCAATCGATAATTTAGAAGCTCAGATTTTTTGGCAAATACATAAGAAGCAAAAATTAACCCTTGCGCCCCCTGGTGGCTAAAGTATTCTTTACCAAAAATTTGAAATTATATGCAAAAGACTGTCCATCAGCAGGTGTATCCGCTAAAAAAAATGTTTTGAATCGAAGTTTTAGAAGAAGAGTCATCGGGAAAATTGTAATTTACCTTTACACCCCTAGCGGAAAATCTGTACGTAATTTGAAAAAGTAACTATATCTAAAATACTCTTCGACATAAATGGAATCGAAAGGTAAAAGTATTTTTCAATCGGATGCTTAGAAGCAAATATGTGGAATAAAACGTATTTTTGAATTCGACATCATTTTCATTTACGCCCTATAGTGGCGAAATTGTACATCGTAAAAAAAAATCAGAAATAAAGAATCATCATTCGCATATTTCATGCTTCAGAATGCAAAGAGAGGTTTCAAATCGGACCAATAGTTGCAGAGATATCGTGGGTACAGGCGGACGGACGGACGGACAAACCGGTAACATAAGCACGATCTTTTTTTACAAAAGACGTGCTAAAAACCTAAGATAGAAAATCAAGGTTTCACTCATAAAGTATTTTAAAACCTAAGATAGGAAGTTAGGGTCTCATTCACAAGATATTAAACATTAAGATACACAGTTGAATCACATTATTGTGTCCACTTCCTACTTCTGACGTCATCAGGGCCAGCCAATGAAAGAAGGCACGTGTGGTGAGTTGGCTTGGACGGTATAAAAGGTGTATTATGAGCAATCTGAAAATAGATCACTCGTTGCTGTCATTGATAAAAGGAGCGATTTATCAGATTTGCAAAAAAGGGATGATTATCGGCTTTCGGGCCAAGGGTCGCAGTATTGCTGAAAGAGGGTAGTTTTTGAACTGTTTGGCGTGCTGCTGTGGTTAAAGTGTATCGTGATTGGAGAAATGGCACCATTGCGAATAAACGACGTAGAAGCTGCGGAACACCACGTGCCATTGATGTGAGAGGTGATCGTCGGCTTCGAAAGTGTGTGATGGCCGATCGACAGGCTACAATGGAGCAACTAACTGGCCGAATGAACCAGGGGCTACCGGAAGTGTGTCTAAAACGACAGTTCAGCCAATCCTGCTGTGTATGGGGCCCCAATGCAGATGGATGGTCACTACACCTATGCTAACGAAGGTGCATCGGCAGGAAAGACATACATTTGCAGCATCCGAATTGGACCTTCGTTGATTGACAAAGGATTGCCTTCTTTGATGAGTCACGTTTTCTGCTTCATCGAACAGATGGACGTATAAGGCGAGAAACATTGGAGAACAAACACGCTTTAACCATTGCTGGAAGAACACAAGCTGGTGGTGGCTGCGTTATGGACTGGGAAATGTTTTTGTTGCTTTTCCTGGGTCCACTCATACCTTTAAAAGACACTATGGACTGAATTCGTTATGAATCCATCCTTGAGACCACGTACACCCATACATGCTGATTGTCTTCCCTGGGGTGGATGGGATCTTCCAGCATGACAATACGACGTGTCACTCAGCTAGAAATGACCCAGAGTGCTCAGAAGAGCATGACGAATATTTCAAAGTACTTTCCTGGGCCCCTAATTACCCAGACTTAAACCCAATTGAGCATCTGCGGGACCACCTTGATCGTATTGTTCGCTCTATGGATCCTCCACCACACACCTTCCGGTAGCTGTCAGATGTACTGCAGTCAGCATGGCTCCAGATACCTGTGAACAGCTTTCAGCACCATATTGAGTCACTCCAAGCCCGTCTAACTGCTGTCCCCGCTGCACACGGCGGTTACTCTGGATATTAGTTGGTGGTCACAATAATGTGACTCGATCGTGTATAAAATTAAGGTTTCACTTACAAGGCATTAAGATCTAAGATAGAAAATTAAGATATCACTCTCAAGTTATTAAAATGTGAGATATGAAACTCACGTTATGTTCACAAGATAACAAAATCCCAAAGCAGAAAATTCAGGTTTTATCTCAGGGCATTAAAACCCAAGAAGGAGAATTTAGGTTTCACCATCAAGACAGTCCAACCGAAGATAAAAGATTCAGTTTCCTTACACAAAATAATAAATGCCTGTGATGTAAAAATTTACTTTCAGTTCACAAGATATTGAAACCTAAAATAGAAAATAAAGGTTCAATCAACGAAGTATTAGAAATTTAAGCTTCTGTTAACAAAGTATTAAAAACCTAATTAGAAAATTCAGGTGCCTCCCTCAAGGTGTTAAAGCTCAAGATGGAACTCGAAGTTTTCACAGATAATAAGATTTAAGAGAGGAAATTAAGGTGCCTTTCGCAGGGCATTAAAACGCAGTGAAATTCAAAAACGCACTACTTTCTCATGAGATATGACTCTAATATTAATCGCAGCAGCAATAGAACCATGACAGTAAAAAAAAAAATGCGACGAAAAATTTTGGGGCTCGGTAGGAATATGCTGTTTTTGTTATCTCGTATATATTTTGCTTTGTTACGCAACTTTATTTCAAAGCTGAATCATATTCGAAAAAGGAAAAGATCACTGGTATGAACTTTTGTTTTCCAGGGAAATGTTAAAATAGAGTCAAAGGTTCTTTATACTTCTCAACGAACATTGGAAAAAGGAAAAGCAAGATTGTTTAAATTATGCGAAGGAAAGGAAAAAACAAAAACGAGAGAGAGAGAGAGACTAGCTTTGCAGATTATATATTAATATATAACATGCCTCGAAATATGCAATTCAGAGAAGAACATAAGAACACATAATGCTTTTAGAACTTCGGATAACAACTAGAAGCAAAGCTTCATATTTCGGTAACTTCGTGTTTCAGGGATCTCGCATTTACATTTTGGAACACAAAAATGTTTTTTTTTTTTCTGTCTCTATAATGAAAGTGTGAGTCAGCATTTTTCAGAGAGAGGTATAGTTTAATTTCTCCCATGCAGCCCCGGCGCCGGAATGTTCTTAGTGGCAAGCTACTGACTATTCCCTGAGGTGGCCCCGGGTTAGAGTCTCGAATGAGACATGACTTTTGTTCTTATTTGACGACCCTGGCTCTGCCTTTCCGTAGAATTAGTGGCCCCAAATTAGAGAAGAGGAAGTGCTTATCGCAATGGGAGTTGCTCATAGTAGTCCTCAAATCTCTCCACCCTCCATAGAAATAGTTCTTGCAAATCAAACAAAATTGTCACGAGCCTATACACCGAAGAGCCGTTATATTATGACCACCTACCAATTAAAGACCCTGCTTAGCAACAGCGGCGACTCGGTGAGGCATAGGTTCGATGAGGTGCCGATAGGTATCCTGGGGTATCTGGAACCCTAATATAAATAACAGGTCTTCCGGTTTCTGTACATTTCGAGGTGGTGGTGATTTAGCGCGAACCTGCTTTTCCAAGTCGAACCACAAATGTTCTATTGGGTTCATGCCAGGTGAATTTGGAGGCCAGGGCATTAACAGAAAGTCACCAGCATGTTCTGTGACGTACCTGCCAGCAGGACGCACACGACATAAAGGCAGATAGCAGTCAGAACGAACGTCCGCGTGGCTCAATTGGTAGAGTGACTTATTCCGGAATGAGGGGATCCGGGTTCAAGCCCCGGCGTGTGCAAATTTACTTCGTTATAATGGCGCCCGAGCTTTCCGGGTGACCCGGCCGTTCAAAAATCTCGCAATGGTGTGATGTTCTTTCTACATCGCGAGATTGGAAAAATAAGAGAATCCCTTCTCCAGCGCTTCGAAAAATAAATATGTGTGACGTTGCATTATACACACCAAATTGACTGGGAGTTCTCAAGTACGTGCTTCAACGGATGGCTGCCAGCGACGATTCATGGTCACGGCTGACCCGTGGGCCATGCCCCCGGCCCTCTTTGGGGGGGAGATGTGACGCACCTGCCAGCAGGACGCACACGACATAAAGGCAGATAGCAGTCAGAACGAACGTCCGCGTAGCTCAATTGGCAGAGTGAGTTATTCCGGAATGAGGGAACCCGGGTTCGAGCACCGGCGTGGACTAAAAATGACGGAGAAATTTACTTCGTTATAGTTCCTCGAAGTATTCCTTGGCGATCCTGGCAGTTGGCATGGCGCATTATGCTGTTGGTAATGGCCATTACCAGCAGGGAACACAGTTGCCATGAATGGGCGAATTTGGTCCGCAACAATATTCAGATAACTGACAGCGGCCAGGGATTGTGCTATTGGGATAATGGGAACTAAAATGTCTCAAGAAAACATCTCCCACATAATAATACCACCGCCGCCGGCCTGTTTCCGCCCAATAGTGCATCTAGGTGCCATAGCTACCGCTGGTGATCGGCGTATCCGCGCTCGGCCATCTACAGGATACACTAGGTATCTTGATTCGTCAGACCAGGCCATTTTTTTCAATCATCCACGATCCAATCTCGATGATCTTGGGTCGATCTCATGCGTTGTTGGCGATGACTTGCAGTGAGCATGGGGACCCGACTGGGTTACCGGATACGCAGGCCCACGTGCAGAAGGATGCGACGAATTGTGTGCTGTGACACATTGCCCTGATCAATACTGTTGTAGCTGCGGGTGATCTGTCGCTGTGAACAATACGCGACAGTCTCCGCTCCCCTCTGGCATCAATGAGCTGCGGACGAAGCACGGCTAGACGACGGTTCGTCATTTGGCCATCTGTGCACCACTTTTGATACGTACTCACCACAGTAGCACGTGAACAGCCCACAAGCGGCGCCGTTTCCGAGATCGTGGTTCTGAGGCGCCGTGACATTACAATTTGTCCTTTACCAAACTCCGATAAATCGGCAGCTTTTCTTATTCTGACTCGGAAAGCCGGTCCTCGGGTTGTATATATACTGCTCTATGAACTTCACCTGCGCCACCGTTCGGTCTCCAATCGTGCTCATCCCTCTAGGCTGGGGGTGCTCATAATGAAATGACTCATCGGTGTATATACCGTAGGCAGGAGGCCGAGTCGTGTTTCGTATGAGCTCATTAAGTTTTATTAGGTGTTACAGCTACGGAGCGAGAAATCGTGTAACCGAGGAACGAAAAGGATATCTCGCAGGCGTCATATGGATGATTTTACTCGAGAACTAGTTATCGGCAATCTAGAAGAAGGCTGGACTATGACCGTTGTCTACAGAGAGTTTGGAGTGTTGGACTGTGACCGATGTCTATAGAAAATTTGAAGTCTGGTAGAAGGCTGTCTACACAGAATCATGAATGGAATATGGAATTTTCAAGTTTTGGGAAATTATCTGACTTACCATCCTTGTCATACTTACACCAAAAAAAAAAAAACGGATTCTCGTCTTCAAAATTTGCCAACAGAGAATTTGGAGTATCACAGAGCATAGTGTCGCGGTTTAGGATAACGTTAATAAGACAGTACCTCTGCCAGATATTTCTCTGGAGATAGTCTTCGCTGTACGACCAACGGAATGACGGCTGCATTGGCTACAATAGCAAAACGGAGTCAAAAATATACTACTCGCTAATAGTCTGATTGTCTTTAAGTAAGCATAAAGCAGAGTGGCTTGACGATAATTCCGTATCGTGTGTGAACTGGCCAGCACAGAGCCCTGATCACATAGAAGAGCTATGGGATAAATTAGAGCGCCGCATAAAAAAGTTTAAACCAAGGCCTACTACTAAACAACAGTTAGCGACAGCATCATGTACTAAATGGAAGCGCATACCTATCACTGTGTTCCAAAATCTTGTCGAAAGCATGTCTCGAAGGGTCAGTGCATGCATTAAGGCCAAAAGTGGACCGACACCGTACTAATGTATGTCAATAAATGCTATGTTGTGTTTCTCTTCTAAGTGTCCGCTGACTTTTGTCAGTACAGTGTATATTTTGGATCCGCTTTGGGACAGTGACACTGAATTAGCCGAGATTAGAGATCGCAATTTTAGCTTTCAGTTTTGAAAAATACGCACATAAGAGGCACCCAAATATATACGAAATGTGATAAAAAATTACACTGGTCAAAAATTTTCGTTTATTGCCGAGGAGTTTGGAACGTGTTTGGGGTATTTGAGGCACGCTAAATCCCCCCCAAAAAATGCCGCCCCGGTGGCGCAGTGGTCTAAGCGATGGCCTCTGATCATTCGTCCGAACGGGGTCCGGGTTCGAATCCCGGTGAGGCATGGATGTTGTGTTTGTCTTACGGCACTGGCTCTCTCCCTTCCCTGGAACCAGGGACCCTAAATTAGGGACGGGCGACTGCTTATAGCCCATTGAGTTGCTCACGGTGGTCGTTAAACCTCCAACCCAAAAAAAAAAAAAAAATCCCAAAATAACATCAGTTTTGCGGAATTCGCCGTAGTTTATGAGAAAATGCAAACCTCCTCAAATTTTGATTGTACCCTAATGCTACCTGTGGCTGCTGACATATGAAGCCGTTTTTGATCTGGCTTTTTTACTCTTTGACAGTGTTTTTATCTAATGTAATCTTTGATTTTATCTTTAATATTGTTTTGAAATATTATCCCTTGCATGTAATATCATATTTATTATTTTTTTCTTTTTTAGCATAGAAATATGAGTTCTTCACGAAGAAACTGCGTAAACGGTCCTAATGCATTCTGCTACATTTGTTGCAAATACACTCTGCAAAAACAAAGGCAAAACATCACTGACTTTGTAAGACAAGCATATCTTGCTTATTTTGGAATGAAGCTTGGAGATCAAGTTAAGTCTTGGACTCCCGATAAGGTTAGCAAAACCTGTGTAGAGTGCCTACGGCAGTGGAAAAATGGAGAAAGAAAACGTTTGCACTTTGTTGTGCCTATGGAGCGGAGAGAAACGCAAAACCACCACCATTATCGTTATTTTTGTGCTGTGAATGTGAAAAGCTTCAATCGCTACATAAAGAAACATATGTGGGAGTATCCTGATTTGGAATCAGCAAGGCGACCTGCGACACAATGCCAAGAAGTCCCCATACCAGTATTTACCTCACTGCCTGACCTTCCCATTGTCAGATGTTGAAAAAATGCCGGACTTGGAGCGTACCACAGGTGGTAGCAGTGGCAGTGAATATCAAGGAAGCTTTTCAACATCTAAGCAGTTCTCCCAAAAAGAACTCAATGATCTGATATGAGAACACAATCTGTCGAAGCAAGCATCTGAACTTTTAACATCCAGGCTAAAACTAAAGAACTCTCTAGAGACGGAAGTTAAAATAACAGCTTATCGAACAACACAGGAGGAAATTCTTCCTTACTTCAGCTAGGATGAAGAACTTGTATGCTGCAACAACACTCCTGGGCTTAATCTCCAAACGCGAATACCGGAAAATCAACCAAAAGCTGAAAATGTGTTTTATTGCACAATGATAACCACTATGCATCTCTTCAAATTGGTCTGAAATTATCCAAAATGCCTTGCAGAAGCTCTGCTATCATGGGCACCAGTGGTTTATTGTTGTTGATCTGAAGATGGTCAACTTTTTGCTTGGGTAGCAAAGTGGATACACAAAGTAGCCTTGTTTCATCTGTTTGTGGGATAGTACGGCAAAGCAAGATCATTGGAAAAAAGTGGCATGGCCTTCTAGGGAAAACATGACTGTAGGTGCAGCAAACATCATTAACGAGCCATTGGTTGACAGAGAAAGAATTATTCTCCCACCACTCCATATCAAGCTTGTACTGATGAAGCAATTTGATAAGGCCTTGGACAAAGATGAAGATTGCTTCAAATACATTTGTAGAACGTTCCTGGGACTGAGTTATGAAAAAGTTAAAGCAGGAATCTTTGATGATCCTCAAATTCGTAAACTCATCAACGATTCGAATTTCACAAAATTTATTTAAGATTCTGAAACATCTACCAGGTGCAGTTACAGTATGTCTCAGTTGTCAAGAACTTCTTGGGTAACCACAAAGCAGACAATTATGAAGAACTGGTGCTAAACATGCTCGCTAATTTTAACAATTTGGGTACTAATATGAGCATAAAGGTACACTTTCTTCAAAGCCACTTAGACGTATTTCCGGATAATCTTGGTCATTTCAGTGAGGAATAAGGGGAGAGGTTCCATCAGAATATCAAGGTGACTGAAGAATGGTGTCAAGGCAGATGCGAAAGACACATGTTGGTATACTACTGCTGGAGCCTTCAACGTGATTGTCCTGATGACCCACATAAGAGAAAATTGTATACAAAAAGCATTTTTCTATGCATTGTTTGTGAATATCTGAATCATCTTACTTTTTTGTGTTATTGAACTGAAGGCAACGCCATTAGGTAATTCAAATGTTTACTTCTGTATGATTGAGACAGTTTTATTGTGATTTGTGGGTAGGTTACGCCTCACCATTAAATTTTTTTGCATATCTTATGATTTTCAATGGGGCCTCCATTATCTCAAAAAATAGAGCCAATCTAGTAAAACCGATGACATATTCGTAACCAGTCCCACAAAGTCGGCCTAAAACCGCTGAAATACACTGGCTGAAAGTGAAAAAAGAACACCAAGAAGGAATTGGCGGACAATCATGAAATTTACATATGTTAATGGGGTCGAGTTTATGTAGGTGTGATGTTAATTTCGGGACCAACCAGTGAGCGCTTACTCCACAGCACGACATAATATGCAAATTATCGTCGATGGTATTTAAGGAGTACGGCGAAGTGAATGTAATCAGTCGTCGGCGTACGGACACGTGCGAAGACCCTGAAGAAGGTGCAATGCCTGGACATGGAAGACGTGTAAGATTTCAGCAGTTATCGGACTTTGAGCGAGGTCGTCTACTCGGACTCCGCGATGCCGGGAGGTCGTATCGTCGTATTGCGGAGTGCATTGGACGGGAAGTATCGGTGGTGGTACGATGGTGGCGTAGATGGTCCGAGGAACATTCCCACACGAGAAGACGTGGAACCGGGAGTCACAAACGGACTGATGAGCGAACCGATCGACGCATAAGAAGAGCGGCGTTGTCAAGCAGAACATCCACTGCGACACAAATCCGAGCTGCCGTTGCACCTGAGGTGACTGTGCGAAAAATCCGCAACCGTCTATTGGATGCGTGTGCCTCTGGCATGTGTATCTCTGACACCAGCCACCGTCAGGAACGGCTGCAGTGGTATCGCCAATGTCTGCACTGGAGAACGCAATGGCGATCTGTCGTGTTCTGCGATGAAAGCCGATTCTGCTTGGGAGCCTCCGATGGCTGTATGCGTGTTCGCAGACGCACAAGGGAGCGTCTCCACCCTTCTTGCATCCGCCAGCGACACACAGGGCCTACACCTGGTCTCCTGGTGTAGGTAGCGATCAGCTATCACTCCCGTACACAACTAGTGTTTGTACCAGGTACGTTAAACAGCACCTCCTACATCAACAACATCATTCAGCCCGTTGTTGTGCCATTTGTAAGGTCAGTCCATCGTGGTCTTTTCCAGCAAGATAACGCACGCCCACACACGGCACGTGCAACGCAACATGCACTTGAGGGTGTGAGACAACTTCCATGGCCTGCACGTTCTCCGGATTTGTCCCCCATTGAGCTCGAGTGGGATTTTATGGGACAACGACTTATCCGGTCTCCACGGCCAGCCACGACCATCCCCGATTTACACGTCTGGGTTGAAGATGCTTGGAACTCAATACCCTAAACTTACATCCAATATCTGTACGACAGAGTCCATGCCAGAATTGCACAGTGTGACGCAGTTCATGGCGGTTCAACCTCGTACTAACCATGTTACATGGAAATGTTATTTTTCAGTTTACCAGCAAATACAGCTGTATTTTGCCATAATGTTTTGATCACGTTATCCTCTGTATTCCGTTATTATGCTGTATAAATTTCGTTGGTATCAGACGTCTCCTTCTTGGTGTTCTTTTTTCACTTTCCGCCAGTGTATATATCGGCAATAAAATCACCGCTGACCAGTGTTATTGTCACCAGAGGAACAATGGTCTAGGGACGTCTTCCCTTCTCATCATCATACGTGCGGCATATGATGATGAGAAGGAAAGACGATAGTTGAAACCACTGCGATATGTTCTTTATATGTTTGAATAGATTTTGTCGAAAGCTTTAAATCGATACCACGCACAGTCGTTTTACACTGACGGTTATTCAGACAAACCGCGATATTTTCAAAAGTGTTCACCGGTTCACAAGAAAACAATTTTTTAAAATGTTCATTTCAAACCACTGCGAAATGTTCTTTGTATATTTGAACAGATCTCGTCATATTTGAACAGATCTCGTCATATTTGAACAGATCTTTTTTTTGTGTGTGTGGCAAAAATGTGTCCTAATTTTACCTATAAACATTACGAAACCAAGAGTGAGTTGACAACATCGTCAAACTGGAGCACCGTCAAATACACGGTCGAGTCACATTATTGTGACCACCCGCTAATATCCAGAGCAGCCACCGTGTGCAGCGCGGACAGCAGCTAGACGGCCTCGGAATGACTCAACAAGGTGCTGGAAGGTGTTCACAGGTATGTGGAGCCATGCTGATTGCAGTGCATCTGACAGCTGCTGGCGGGTACGTGGTAGAGGATCCATAGAGCGAACAGCACGATCGAGGTGGTCCCACAGATGCTCAATTGGGTTTAAGTCTGGGGAATTAAGGGGACAGGGAAGTACTTTGAAATCTTCATCGTGATCTTCCATTTACTGTCGGGCATTTCTAGCTCTGTGACACGTCGCATTGTCGTTCTGCAAGATCCCATCTGCCCCAGGGAAGACAATCAGCATGTATGGGTGTACGTGGTCTGCAAGGGTGGATTCATAAGGAATTCGGCCTATAGTGCCTTCCACAGATATGAGTGGACCCAGAGAATGCCACGGAAACATTCCCCATGCCACAACGCTGCCCACACCAGCTTGTGTTCTTCCAGCAATGGTTGAAGAGTGTTTGTTCTCCGATGTTTCTCGCCTTATACGCCAACGTTCATCCGTTCAGTGAAGTAGAAAACGTGACTCATCGGAAAAGGCAATCCTTAACCAATCAGCGGAGGTCCAATTCCGCTAATGCCGGACAAATGTAAGCTTTTTCTGCCGATGCACCTTCGTTATCATAGGTGCAGTGACCATCCGTCAGAATCGGATTCCCGCACTCAGCAGGGCTCGCTGAACTGTAATTTTAGAAACACTTCCGGTAGCCCCCTGGTTCATTCGGCCAGTGAGTTGCTCCACTGTAGCGTGTCGATCGGCCCTCAAGCACCTTCGAAGTCGAAGTTCACGTCTCACATCAATGGCACGTGCTGCTCCGCAGCTTCTACGCCGCTTATTCACAATTGTGCCATTTCTTCAATCACGATACACTTTAATTACAGCAGCTCGTGAACAGTTCACAAACTGCGCTGTTTCAGAAATACTGGAACCCTTGGCCCGAAAGCCGATAATCATCTCTTTTTGCAAATCTGATAAATTGCTCCTTTTATCCATGACAGCAACGAGTGATATGTTTTCAGAATGCCTACAAAACACCTTATATACCCTCCAAACCAGCTCACGACACGTGCCTTCTTTCATTGGCTATGCGCTGTTGACGTCAAAAGTCGGAGTTGGTCACAATAATGCAACTCGACTGTGTATAAGTGTCTTCGTGTTATCTTATCAGACTACTTGCACCTTCAGTTGCTTTTAAAGGATACTTTTTATTTTAAAACAATTCCACCCATTTTACATGCTTAAAGGTATCACAGTTAATTACCATGTTGTACCTAAAATTACTAGTTGTGTGTGTCATTTACGCTTAAATAAATATAAATCCTGTACGCTGCAATGCAATAATTGAATACATGTATTTTTGCACTCAGTATTTAAATATTAAAAACATTAAGCGGTAGGTAAGTACGTATTATGCTGTCCTTAACGTTATAATAGTATATTTACAGAGGAAAGAATTATAGAATGCTTTCGTATCGTTATAATAGTATATTTAGAAAATAAGAATTATTGAATGATTCTGAAAATTCCTTTGTGTGGCAGGATACTTTAAAAGACTGAGGAAAAGGGAGATACTGGTCTGAAAAGGCAACGTCATGTTTGCTGTCATGAGTGTTTGAAAGTAGGATTTTCCTATGCTTGCTGAGAAGCAGACTTACGTATTGTGATCTTGAATGCTCAAAAGGCGCATAAAAATGAGAGCATACCTCTTTCATGTAGATAGATGCTGTTTGGGAGAAAGATCTTGACGTTGAGTATGATTGGCAGAAATAAGTCTTATGATTGTAAATGCATAGTAAAGTGCTTACGAAAATTCCTTTCAACAACGAGGTACTAAAAATTTAACAATACGGGAATCAGTAGTCTGGAAAACATCACTATGTTTGTTGTCGTTGGAGTTTGAAACTAGGGATCTATATAAGTTTCCTGAAACACAGCAAGTGCCTTTTTTAATACGCAAGAGAATGATATTGCATGCTAAAAATGCACGTCAATAATGCAAGAATACCTCTGTCATGTAGATGGATGTTGCTCAAGGAAGTGAAATAGGGTCTTGACGTTGGGTATGAATGATAGAAATAAGTCGTACCATGATAAAATATTATGATAGAGTAGACTCTACTGAATATGATCGCTTCGAGACAAATACATTTTGATAAAAATATCTGGTTGATAACCAATGAAATAAAAATCTAGCAGGGTTTTTTTTTCGATGTTTAATTTCTCTCGTGAGCACCGAAGGCTATAAATTGCCTGTCCCTAAATTAGAGTCACTAGTTCCAGGAACAGACAAAATCAGCTCTGTAGGGCAACTACATTTCCCATGAAATAGACAGAATCAGCACAACAGGTCACAAATATTACTGACGACGCGCGGACGGAACCAGCACATGAAAGGGCAGAGCCATCACCGTAGGACAAACATACTACCCATCAAACAAGCAAACTCAATACAGCAGGACATACACTACCCATGAAACTGACAGAACCAGCACCAGAGGACAAACACATCACCCATGAAATGACAGAACCAGCACCGCAGAACAAGCACACTACCATTAAACAAGCAAAACCAATACCCCAGGACACACACTACCCATGAAACAGACAGAACAAGCACCAAAGGACAAACACAGTACCCATGCAAAAGCAGAACCATCACCGCAGAACAAGCGCGCTACCGTTAAACAAGCAAAACCGATACCGCACGACACACACTACTCATGAAACTGAACACGCACCAAAGGACAAACACATTACCCATGAAATGGCAGAATAAGCACCCTAGGACAAGCACAATACCATTAAACGTGCAAAACCAATACCGCACGACACACACTACCCATGAAATACAAAAAGCACCAGAGGACAAACACATTACCCATGAAAGGGCTGAGCCAGCACCGCAGAACAAGCACACTACCATTAAACAAGCAAAACCAATACCGCAGGACACACACTACCCATGAAATAGACAGAACAAGCACCAAAGGACATGCACATTACCCATGAAATGGCAATACCAGCCCCCTAGGACAAGCACACTACCATTAAAACAGAAAAACCAATACCGCAGGGCACACACTATCGATGAAAGGGGCAAAACAAGCACCAAAGGACAAACACATTACCCATGAAATGGCTGAACCAGCACCCTAAAACAAGCACATTACCATTAAACAAGCGAAACCATTACCGCAGGACACCCACTACCCATGAAATAGACAGAACAATCACCAAAGGCCAAACACAATACCCATGAAATGGCAGAACCAGCCCACTAGGACAAGCACACTACCATTAAACAAGCAAAACCAATACCACAAGGCACACATAACCGATGAAATGGACAGAACAAGCACTAAAGGACAAACACATTACCCATGAAAGGGCAGAGCCAGCACCGCAGAACAAGTACACTACCATTAAACAAGCAAAACCAAGATCACAGAACAAAACACTATCCATGAAATGGGCAGAACAAGCACCAGAGGGTGAGCTCACTCCTAGAGGTGGGACGAATCCTAAATTTTCTCGAATCCAAATCTGAATCCTAACAGGTTCTCGGTTCCTCGAATCCGAATCCTAAAGGGTTCTCGAATCCTTCATAAAAGAAATATTAAAATAAAAAAAGGGAAAGAAAAGACTTGTACTTAAAATTAAAAGTTTTTAATTGAAGTAAAATTTTAAATCTGTGTTTAATGAAAAACAAATGAAAGAATACAGTTTTCAAAAAAATGTACCCATTCTTATTAAGAAGATGCAAATTATATAATTTTCATTTACTAAATGAAGTACATAACTCTTGAGACTTGAGGTTCATTTCCTTTTTCAGAACATAATTTGACAAAAAAAATATCTCAGTAACAATTCACATTTTTGGCATTTTTTATTTACAAGCACAAGATAAATCGCTCCTAAGTATGCGTAAATGCTGTGGTTAGCGATATAGGCTACGTAAGAATAAAAACAATAAATCGTGAGAAACACTGAGATTGCAACAAAAAATACAGACCGGATAACGTCGAGCGTATACTGATAGCGTGTTCAAGTGAGACGCTGCGGAGAGTTGAGTAGAACTAGAAACTCTGAGCTGTATACAGAGTAACTTGAGTCATGTGTGCGACGCGGCTCATGGTGACACTCCCCTCTCCATTCTAACGCTCGTTACCACGGTAACGGCTGCCGGGAAAGAGATAAAATATGGCTAATTCACTTTTCCCAGTATACGTGGGGTATGGTGGCTAAGGCACTGTCCGATGGGAGACGCCAGTCGCTTCGGCGGTTGCTCTCTGGGTTTGGCTGAACAATTCCTTCACTGTTTGTTGCATCCGGTTTGGAGGTAGCGAGCTATTTCAAATATCTGTGTACACACTGTAGATGATCTTCGTCGATTGTTTTCTAATGTCAGAACTCGTCATGCTGTCAAATATTCGAACAAATATCGCTGTAGAACAAGCACCAAAAGCTAAGTTTCTTAGGGAAACATTCGAATGAAGAGAAAAGCGCAAAGATTCGAGTTCTTGAACCTCGAATCTTTTTCAAGATTCGCTGGATTCGAGGATTCGAATGTCCCATCCCTACTCATTACCCATGAAAGGGTAGGACCAGCACCCTAGGACACATGCACTACCATTAAACAAGCAAAACCAGCACCGCAGGACAAACGCACGATAAGAGAAACTGAATATGATTATTCAGACAACTTAGCAACGTTTAGCATTTACGATTTATGGTTATTGATATAGGGTAGCAAAGGAATTATATAAAACCTTTGAAGTTGAATTTTCGAGTTTATTTGCGTATTAAAAGAAAATTGAAATTTTTAGAAGTCGAAGAAGAATTAATAAAATAATTTATTGTTGACTGCATATTTTTAGCACGTCTTTTGTAAAAAAGGATGGTGCTTATGTTATCGGTTTGTCCGTCCGTCCGCCTGAACCCACGATATCTCTGGAACTATTAGTCTGATTTGAAAAATTCTTTTTGCATTGGGAAGACTGAAATATGAGAATGACTATCCTTTATTTCGATTTTTTTACAATGTACAATTTTGCAGCTAGAGGGCGTAAATGTAGATGATGTCGAATTCAAAAATACGTTTTATTCCACATATTTGCTTCTAAGCATCCGATTAAAAAAATCTTTCATCTCTCGATTCTATTTATATCGAAGAGTATTTTAGATATAGTTACTTTTTCAAATTACGCATAGATTTTCCGCTAGGGGGAGTAAAAGTAAATAAACATTTTCCCCGATAACTCTTCTTATAAAGCTCCGATTTGAAAAATGTTTTCTTCAGCGGGTACATCATCATCATCATCATTGTCAACCATTATCAATCCACTGCTGGACGAAGGTCTCCCCAAGTTTTCTCCACAACGGTTTGTCTTGTGCCAGTCTCCTCCATGTCACTCCCGCATATTTACGAATTTCATCCACCCATCTCCCATGTGGTCTTTTTCTGGGTCTTTTCCTGTCCCTTGGAATCCAATCTAAAATTTCGGCTGTCCATCTATGGTCTGTCCTTCTGGCAGTATGTCCAGCCCATTGCCATTTCAGGGATTTAACTCTGATCATGATGTCTTCCACTCTCGTCATTTTTCGGATCCACGAGTTCCTCTTCTTATCTCTCCTGGTTATACCAAGCATGCACCTCTCCATGCTGCTTTGAGTTGTCTGCAGCTTTTGTATGTCTCTTTTAGTTAAGGTCCACGTCTCTGCACCATACGTAAGCACTGGAAGGATGCATTGATCAAACACTTTTCTTTTAAGACATAATGGCATATTGCTCTTGAAAATTATGCTGTTTCTTCCAAAAGCTCTCCAGGCAAGTTTTGTACGCCGATTAATTTCTTCATCAATGTGACCCTCACTTGATATCTGCTGTCCAAGATAAACATACGTATCTGTTATCTCCAGTTTTTCTCCATCAATCGATAAATCTTCATTTCTTGTAAAAGCATTGAACATCACTTTTGTCTTCTGAAAGTTCATTTTTAATCCCACTTCTTTACTCTTGTCAGCAAGTTCCTGGATCATACTCTGCAGCTCTGATGGGGTAGTTGCAAAAATGACTACGTCATCAGCAAAACGAAGGTGGGTTAGATAATCTCCATTAATCTTTATCCCTATGTTTTCCCAGTTCAGTGATTGAAAGACATTTTCCAATGTGGCATTAAAGAGCTTCGGAGATATGGTGTCACCTTGTCTCACTCCCTTTCCAATTTTTATGTGTGTTGTATTTTCAAACAGCCGAATCTTTGCACTTGCATTTTCATAGATGTTATTAATAATATTAATGTATGCATCTTCAATACCGCAGGATTTCAGAGCCGTGGTAACTGCTGATGGTTTCACCGAATCAAAGGCTTTTTCATAATCGATAAAAGCCATGCACAATGGAAGTTCATATTCCCTCGCTCTTTCAATCAGTTCTCTCAGTACGTGGATATGATCTATTGTGCTGTAGCCACTCCTGAATCCAGCTTGTTCTCTCGGTTGAGCCATGTCCAGTGTTACCTTCAAGCGGTGTGAAAGAACTTTAGTGAAGATTTTATAAACCACTGATAGGAGGCTGATAGGTCTGTAGTTCCTAAGATCCTCAATGTCACCTTTTTTATGTAGCAGGATCATTGTAGCATTGTTCCAATCCTCAGGAATCTTCCCTTCATTAAGGCATCGAGTGAAAATTTGGGCGAGTACTGTTTCAATTTCTCCACTTGCTTCTTGTATGATGTCTATAGTAATTCCATCTTCTCCTGGAGCTTTCTCTCGCTTCATGTTCTTGATTGCATGAGCAACTTCTGCTGGGAGGACTGGAAGAACTCTGGTACCTTTCATGATGTCTGGAGTACATGTATCATCCCTTTCATATAATTTGGAGTAGAAATCTTTCACTCTTGTCAAAATTTCGCCTCTATTTCTTGTTATAGAACCATCTTCTTTTCTCAGAGCCCTAATCTGTTTTCTTCCCTTACTGAGATGTCCCTTTGCTATCTTAAGGCTTTGGTTGTTTTCAATTGCTTTCCTCACTAGCTCACAGTTGAATTTCCTTACGTCTTCAGTGATACTTTTTCGTGTTGTCTTGCATAGCTCTATATATTCCACTTTGGAAGTCACATCTACTTTAGTTGTCCTCATCTCTCTTCTTTTTTGCATCAACATTTTGGTTTTTCCTGATAATTTGTTCACATGCAACTTGTTCTTAGACCCAGCTAATTTTGTTGCTGTTTCCATTAGAGCTTTGGTTACTTTTCTGTTAACTTCCGAAATATCCACTTCTTCCGATGTTAGGCCTTCTAAAGCAGAGAATCTGTTCTTCAGTTCCAACTTGAAAGTATTATGGTGTTTTTTAAGGTTGGTTATGTCAATACATTTTGTTTGTCTTATGAGCTTGCCACGTTCCAGTTTAGTGTTGAGGTGCATCTTACATCTCACCAATCTATGGTCACTCCCTGTGTTGAACTTGTTCAGCACACTGCAGTCTTCGATGACGAATTTTTTGTTACACATAATAAAATCAATTTCACTTGTCGTCCCAATTGGATGTCTCCATGTCCATTTCCTGTGTGGCTTTTTCTTGAAAAAGGAGTTCAAGATGAAAAATCCTTCTGCCTCTGCAAACTCAACGAGAGGATTTCCACGCTGGTTTCTGTTGCCGTGACCGAATTTACCTACTGAAGTTTCATTCTGTTGCCGTTGCCCTATTTTTGCATTGAAATCTCCCATAATTATCTTCAAGTGCTGCTTACCTTTATTATTTAGATGACGAATTTCCTCATAAAATTCTTCAATTTCTTCTTCAGGATGACTTGTGGTGGGTGCATAAGTTTGAATAATCTGAGCCTGGTATCTTCTCGATAGTTGGATAACGAGTCGTGCAGCTCTGTCAGAGGAACTTTCAACTTCTACCACTTTATCCTTCAGTTTCTTGTTTATTATAAATCCAACACCACTAGTTCTGCCAGTATCTGTCCCACGATAATAGAAGAAATGTCCACTTTTCAGTTCAATGAGATCTTCTCCTTTTCTCCTTACCTCACTTAGCCCGACGATGTCCCACTTGATCCTTTGTAGTTCCTCTTCCAATTCAAGAAGCCTTGAATCAGAAGATAGGGAGCGTCCGTTATAGGTAGCCAAGGTCAGCATCAAATGGCAGCCTAGTCCGGTCCTCCGGGGATTCTTAGCACCCTCTGCCTTCATGTCGCACTGGCCGCTGCCTTGGCCAGGTACATTCCAGCTGCCGGAGACTGAGGGCCAAGATTTAAGTTGTAGAGTCATTTTGGAGGTGTTTGGCCATAACTCACCACGCTGGCCAAGCGGGTTGGTGAGTGTGGGATAGCATTGGGTACATATCCTGATGGAAATTCTTTTGCATATAACTTCAAATTTTTGGCAAGTAATGTTTTGGCCACCAGGGGACGTAAGTGTTACTTTTTGCTTCTGATGTATTTGCCCTAAAATCTGAGCTTCTAAAATATCGATTGAAAAAATTGTTTCGTGGACTAATGTCACTCACATTGATAAACCTTTTTGGAATATTTTTTCTTAAAATATTCTACAGTTTCTCCGCCAGGGGGCGTAGACGTATATGTTATTTTTGTCAATATCTCTACTTCGGGGAGTCCGATTTAAAAAATTCCTTCTTTGTCGGATAGTGTTTTCAGTGTGACATGTTTTTCATATAATTTCAAAATTTTTAAGTAATTCATAGACTTTCCTTTAGGGGGTGAAAAGGCAAATTGCTTTTCCTCTATATCTCTGTTTCTTAATCTCCGATTTGAAAACTTCTTTCTGCACCGGATACAGCTCCTGATGGGAAATCGTTTACACATAATTTCTAATTTTTGTAAAAAATTGTTTGGCCACCAGGTGGCGTAAGTGTCAATTTCCGCTTCTGGTGTATTTGCAGCTAAATATGAGCTTCTAAAATCTCGATTGAAAAAAAGTCGTTTGTTGACCGATACTACTCATGTCGACAAACCTTTTAGGAACATTTTCTTCTTGAAATAATGCATGGTTTCTACGCCAGGGTGCGTAGAAACCATGCATAATTTCAAGAAGTTTCTACGCCAGGGTGCGTGGTTTAACAAATTCGGGAAAGAATTACGGATGCAAGTGTTCCCAGTGGTTTACTTTGGTATGTCGAGATGTATAATTCGTCTATAAATCGTCCTTTATGCCGTTTAACTTAAGTTTCAACTTTGCTTTCGAAAAGAAGTTCGGTGGCGAAGTTCCGTGCCACCAGCATAGCGCAGTTGGACAACTCACTATACGTAGTGTAGGAAGCGGACGTTTCTAACTGGTGTTCGAACCCCGATACTGCTGGCCACCTAGTCAGCGGGTTTTTTTTCAGGGTTTTCCGCAGACTTCCCGTGTTTAGGGACGGCTACGTGGATAGTACCCTTTAAATTCCCCTTCCCCCTGACGCACTTTGCTCTTATTTGGGTTGTTGACCCAAATGTGGGACGGCCGGCAACATATCCAATCAGAGTTGGAAACGGGTCAAAAATTTTGGACCCAGCCGTCACACTATTGGAACCGACCGAGACATGACTCTGACAAATCTGCTTTGAACTATAAATTCGAATATATCATCATCATCACTGTAAGTCGTTATCATTTCACTGCTGGATGAAGATCTCCCCAAGTTACTTCCACAAAGGACTGTCTTAGGCCAGTCTCCTTCATCCACCCATCTCTAACGTGGTCTTCTTCTGGGACTTTTCCTGATCTTTGGAATCCAGTCTAAAATTTCAGCTGTCCATCGATCGTCTGTCCTTCTGGCAGTATGTCCAGCCCATTGCCATTTCAGGGATTTTACTCTGATCGTGATGTCTTCCACTCTTGTCATTTTCCTCATCCACGAGTTCCTCTTTTTCTCTCTCGCGGTTACACCAAGCCTGCAGCTCTCCAGGCTTCTTTCAGTTATCTGCTGTCTTTGTATGTATTTTTTAGCTAAGGTCCACGTCTCTGCTCTGTACGTAAGCACTGGAAGAATGCATTGATTAAACACTTTTCTTTTGAGACATAATGGCACATTGCTCTTAAAAAATGTACTTTTTTTTCTGAAAGCTCTCCAACCAAGTATTTTACACCAATTAATTTCTTCGTCAATGTGATCCTCGCTTGATGTCTGTTGCCCAAGGTAAATGTAGGAATTGGTTATCTCCATCTCTTCGCAGTTAATTGATAAATCATCATTTCTGGTAAAAGGCATTGTACTTCAGTTTTATCTTCTGAAAGTTCATTTTTAATTCCATTTCTTTACCCTTCTCAGCAAGTTCCTGGATCATACTCTACAGCTCTGAAATATTACCGTAATTCAAAGACCTCTGAAGGGTTCTTTGAAAATTCTTTTTCTTTTCAAGGATAAAACGTAAAATAAAACCGGGTCAAAACAGGGTCAGGAACACCTTGAAAGAACATTCGCAAGAAATCGTCCACCCTGTGACCCGTGACCTGTTTCCATCTCTGCATCCAATCTGATGTAATCATGGTTTGTTTCTGAAATTGAGTGTTTCTTTGGTATGAAACACAGTAAATATTTATTAATTTTGTTAATAATTATTAATTTTGTTAATAATTATTAATTTCGTTAACCCCAGAAACCCAAATAAATAAATGACTCTGGTTATGAACAACGTGAAACATTTTTTTTCAACATCATCTTGCCCTACTTGAAATTATAATTAACGCAACCACGACACATGAGCTGGAGTTCAGGAAGAGCATGAGAGAGAAAATCAGAAACAAACTGGTAATTGTTCACTTTGTTGAGCTTCACTTCCACTGGCTTTTGCAGTTGATCAGGGGAGTGAAAAAAATGCATATTTTTTTCTCTCTGCTGTTGAAATTCGAGAATAAACTGAGGAACGACCTCGCTTTTTTTTAATATAAAATTGTTCCATTGAAAAAGGAGCGTGCGATGTTTAAGCTGGGATTTAATAAACAAGTTAGTAAAATCATGCAATGCATTGATTATTATGATACGCTTTCCAACATACCAGAAATCATTACTCAAGTTATGAGGATAATGGATGCGGAATAAATGTCGCTCCTATGTCCTGACCTTTATCCCCATTTCGATGATATTCAATAGAATTGGTTCAGTGTACCTCCGGAACAACATACTAAATTTATGTCGCAATGGAAACATTTTGGCTGTGGAATAAATCTGGCTCCTGTGTCCTGAACTTTGACCCCATTTCGATTATAGTAAACAGAAACGGTTCAGTATACCTCCGGAAAAACATACTAAAGCTTTGTCGCAATAGAAGCATTTTTAAATAAGTTACGGCGCATAAGGGCGATGGGATGTCTGACCTTTGACGCCATTTCGTTCATTTTCAATAGGATTCGTCCCCTGGTGGTCCGCTACCACGTACTAAAATTTCATCGAAGTCGAACCATTTTTACGCAAGTTATGACGCATGACAATGGAATGGTTCCAGCTCCTATGTAGTCACCTTTGACCCCATTTCTCCCATTTTCAACAGGATCCGTTCCCGGGTGATCCCATACCACATGCTAAAATTTCATCGAAATCGAACCATTTTTACGGAAGTTATGACGCATAAAGGCAATGGAATGAATCCCGCTTCTATGTCCTGACCTTTTACCCCATTTCGTCCATTTTGAACAGGTTTTATCTCCTGGTGATCCCCTACCACATACTAAAATTTCATTGAAATCAAAGCATTTTTACGCAAGTTTACGGGCGGACGAAAAGACGGACAATGCTAGAGCATATACGCTTCTTCAACCTACGGTTGGAAAGCGTAAGAAAATAGTTCTTAAAACTTCTGATTCTATTAATAATGCATCTGCTGTTCAGTGAGATTTGTGTAATTTGTTTCTTTTTATTGTACAGCGTAATTAAAAATTTTGGTTGCCAATTTATGTATATATATATATATATATATATATATATATTATTAACACAGCATCCAGCTAAGTTACAGCTGTGAATCTTGCATTGATGTGTGTATTATATCCTCACGTTTCTTTGGGCATGACTGTTTTGTACGTAGACCATAAGTTGGCAGCACAATAAAATGAATGATTTCAGTGAAGCGGGGAATGCAAAGTGCGTGTTGTGGTTTAACAAAATAAAGTCGACAACTGGGGGGAGGGGGTGTCTATTCTATAGCCTACAAGCAGGGGCGGATCGGGTCGACCAAACCAGCCAGGAATTTTATTCTTGTGTGGTCCACTACTGAAACACATCCACATGGGTTCTCCTCATAAATTTCGTCAAGAAAAAATTCTGTAAACTCCTGAATGAAAGAGAAATGTTGAAATATGCATTGTAAAACTAATTCATGCCTAAACAAATTTTAACAGCCATTTAAGAAAGAATTTTAAACCACACTCCAAACCAGGAACTAATCTTGGATTTTCGTAACGGAAGGAGGGGGCGCACAAGTTTCGGGAATAACCGAGGACCTTTCTGATATTCGACTCCGGGCATCTGTCAGATTCCTCTATTTTCACAAGAAGGCGCTGCTGTGCAGGATGTGGTAGCTGTCGCCGCAAGATTGCCTCAGTCACTGTGAAGATGCAGTACACGCTACGGCAACAGTTATTCATTGTCAAACGTTCTGGATTGCAAACTCGATCACAGCTACACAAAGAGCATACGCGAGGGAATTTGGTGTGAGAAACCTCCCCAAATAAACTCTATACTTGCGCTTGTGCGTCAGTTGGATACAACAGGGTCACTTGTGAGTGAAACCGGCAGGCATCGTTCATCTGCACTGCCGACTGTTGCTGCGGACGTTGAGGCACGACTGCAACGGCCACCCTGGAAGTCATTACGGCGGCTGTCGCAGGAGACCGGGATACTCGTACTCCATGCGTCAGAGAGCTACTAAGAAAGCGAGGCTAAAGCCGTATAGGTTGATGGCTGTTCATGAGTTGCTGGAGCCAGATAAAATAAAACGAGTGCACTATTGTCGGTGGTTTCAGGACTTCATTGCTCAAACTCCCAGCATATTATCCATCACGTGGTTCAAGGGCGAGGCGTGGTTCCACTTATGTGGCTATGTAAATTCACAGAACACACGCATTTGGGCCACAGACCATATACACGCCCTCTTCAGGAAGCTCCTATGCACCCACAAAAAATCAGAGTATGGTGCGCAATAGCCGCTGAAAGAATAGTGGGTCCCATTTCTTTTCAACGGGACTGTCAACACTGCAGAGTACTAGTGAATTTTCGTGGACTTTGTTGAGCAATTGGATGACATAGAGCTGCGTCAATGCTATTTTCAACAGGATGGCGCCACATGCCATGCATCAAATGAGTCCATGGAGCTGATTCACAGTTTCTTTGAGAACCGGATAATTTCCCGTAACTTGTGGCTACCGAGACACCAGAGTTGACGACACCAAATTTCTCTCTGTGGGGTTTCTTAAGAAAAAAGTGTACTCTACACGCCCTCGGACATTAAATGAATTGAAGGAGAACATTGCAAACGAAATCAACAGTATTGACAAGATGATGCTCCAACGAACAGCCAAGAACGTGAAACGACGTGTCCAGATGTGCCTTCATGAGGGAGGCGAACATTTTCAGCATTTTACGTGAAGGTAAATGTTATGTAATGTAAACTCCCGTAGATATGCTACATTTCAGATGGCATAACTTGCTGTTAGCTTTATTTTTGTTTACATAAATTGATAATGAAATGTGTTAGTTTTATATGAACCACCCTCTAGATTTTATTTTGAGTCTGAAAAGTATTAGCCACAAAATGATTTAATGTTCGCTTTACTTATGGTTACAAAAGGTCATTGGTGAAACCAAAATTCTTTTGGCATTAGAGTGGTGGTTTCTCCAATGACCATGGAGAAACCACCACTCTAAAAACACCACTCATTTGGCATTAGATTGGTGGTTTCTCCAATGGTTCAGAGTGGTGGTTTCTCCATGGTTATTGGTTTCTCCAATGACCATGGAGAAACCACCACTCTGAAGAAACCACCACTCTTTTGGCATTAGAGTGGTGGTTTCTCCAATGACCATGGGGAAACCACTGCTCTAGTGCTAAAAGAGTGGTGGTTCCTCTAAAGTCATATTTTGGCATTTAACGAAATATTTGCACCGTTCCGATGGCCGAGTGTTATGAGGCGCTGACATTCGTCCGAGAAAGGTTCGAATCCCGGAAGTGTAACAGTGTGTGAGGCATACATAGTGCATTTTTTCTTTACGACACTGGCTTTCTCATTTTTTTTTGCAACCATTGGACCTCAACTGGAGAAGGGGCAGTGCTTGTAGCCCTTAAATGGCAGTTAAATCTTAAAAAAAAACACATTTGTTGTTTTGATTTTGATATTTCGTGATTCATTATCAGACGGGGTTGTTTAAGTTTTATACTTTCATATGTTTATTTCCTAGTCTTAAAACCTACGGGATTAACGGGCGTAGTGATCAGATAACTTTGACCTTAAATAACTGAAAAATGAATTCTGATGTTAGGAGTACATCTCGGGGAGGCAATCTCACTGTGGGAGAGTACATCTTTTTCTCTCCCGATCTCTCCAGGTTTCACTAAAATTTCTTAATAGAATTTTTATGCGCAAGTGTTTTCCCTTTCGAGATTTATTGTACTTACAACACAGAATGAAAACATTTCGCACATTATTTATTAGTTTCAGTGAAAATGAAAAGCATTCATCTCTCCGGATTGAAAATGTAAATATCTGGTTTTCTTAGAAATGTTTACCACAAACTTTTTCGGACTCACTTCGGAGGATGCATCCTGAATGATATCTTTTGGAAGAAATCTTGTACATAAAATGAACTGAAATTTCTTTTGAAAGAATAGGTTGCAATATTAGGTGCAGTTTAAAGGAATTTGCTTTCGGGATCTGTGTGAGTTATATTAGTTTTAAATTCGATTCGGAAATTCTTAAGATTTGTTTTTTCTTCAAGAAGCGTCTAAGTTTTCTTTTCTCTTTATCACTTTATTTTGCAAGGAAAATTACCTAAACACCACAGCCCTGAATAGTTTCCTTTAATAGTTTTTTTCCTTTCTCGAGGAATCTTCACATACTGAAAACCTGCATGTTGTAGGAGTAGGAATGGTTTTCATCGTTGTAGAAATATGAAGGTTGGAAATTTCTTTTTTTCCCCCTAAAACAGTAACTTCATCTTAGTATAATTCTTTAGAATTTCTTTCGACGGACGTATTTCCCTGTTTCCTCTATGCCAATACAAAACTCATTTTGATCTTACTCATAATCCGTACTGTCTCATTATAAATACTGAACTATATAAATTGATTCTACCATCAGTTATGGTAGTCAATGGAATTCTCAGTGTCATTTTCTGTAGTGAATTTCTGAAATAAAATCTTTTGTGTATCACAATTTGCATTTCAAAAATTCTCAGGAAGGAGCAAATAAATTTTACAGGTACGTCAATTTCTGTTCCTAAGTTGTTAAACATTGCAGGTCGGATCTCCTTATATATTCTATTCTTCGCTAAAGAAATCTCCAGTGTAATCATGAATGGAATACGGGATTGCACCATACAATACATTCGAATTTATATTCAAATTAATCAGAAACTTGAGATTTGGTCGTTCTGGGTGGTGTAGTGGTTAGCATACCCGGGCGCTATCTGGGAGACGCGGGTTCGATTCCAGCTCCAGGACGACAAAATTTCAAATTTTCGGATATTATCTGACTTGCTATCCATGTCCTATTTACACCAAAAAACGGATTGCCATCTTCAAAATTTGTATCTCCAGTATAATGTTGTTGTTTATATGCGTTGCAAATGGATTTGTAACGAATCATTAAAAATTGATTCGTTTTAGCGTAAAATGCTAATGAAACGTTCAGCATAACGAACACTGAGATCTACTTTATTGTAAGAAATAATTAAAACAACCATTTAAAAGAAATTCATAAACGCTCTGTTTTTAATGGCTTCTCTCTCTCCCGCTGTACACCTAAAAATTGTGAACTGCTTTTGAAAAATAGATATCGCTTCTTCTCAAACAAAGGTTGAATGCATTCAAACGCACAGTACTATATTTCATTTATCGTTTACCACTGAATATAAACTTCTGTCACTAACCATTCTGCGTCTGAAGAGCATTCCAATAAGCAATTTTTAACTCTGAGTTGCGCAAAAAGCTCCTTCGTCTCACAGGAGTCTGCATCTTTGTTTTATTTTCTGTCGTCTGGAAGAATCCATTACTTTCTATCGACATCTAATTAAACTGCTTTGAGAGGGGTGGTAGTACGATGGAAAGCTGAAATCACCTGGGCAAACAAGATACTCTTTATTCGCCCCCTTATACTCACTAGCATAGTAGTGAACTGCTTTTGAATAACACATCGCTTCCCCTCAGATGATGGTTGAATGCCTTGAAACACACAGTGCTATGTATGATACCGTCACTAATCAGCCCACGTCCGAGGAGTATTTGAGTAAACTTTCTTGACTCTCATTTACGCAAAAAAGCGCCTCCGCCTCACTGAGGAGCCTGCGTCTTTGTCATATTTTCTATCGATTCATCTTTTATTAAACTCGTTTGAGAAGGGTGGTAGTACAGTAAAAACTTGAAATCACCTGCTTAAACAAGATAAGCGACGAAAACTTTTTATTCGCCCCTCTACACACTTGTAAAATATTAAACAGCTTTTGAATAACAGATCGTTTCCCCTTAGATAATGGCTGAGTTATCATAGGTAAATGTTTGATTTATCATTTATCATTGAATGTAAAGTTTTGACACTACCCATTCTTCGTCTGAAAAGCATCCGACAAAATACTATTTCTTTTTACTATGAGAAACGCACAAAGCGCTTTTGTCTCACTGAGGAGCTTGCGTTTTTGTTCTATTTTCTATCGATTGGAAGAAGTTATGCGTAATGTTCTTTATTTAACCAACAAAACGAATAAAAAAGTGGTCAATAGTAATAATTTAAATTGCAACGGAAGGAAAAACGAACATTTTTGAAAGCCTAGAATCTGGAGAAACAGTAGGCGATGACGAAATTAATTTCTTGTAGCTGCATAAATTATATAATATACTTTAATAAAATATAACGTAATTCTAAGACGTCAGGGAAAAAATTTCATAGTGTAGTGCATTACCGTATGACATAGAAAAAAACCGCTTTCCAACCGTAGGTTGAAGAAGCGTAAATGCCCCAGCTTTGTCCATCTGTCCGCACGATAACTGGCGTAAAAATGGTTCGATTTCGACGAAATTTTAGTATGTGGTAGGGGACCACCTAGGGACGAACCCTATTGAAAATGGGACAAATGGGGTCAAAGATCATGACGTAGGACCGGGATCATTCCATTGCCCATATGCGTCATAACTTGCGTAAATATGGTTCGATTTCAATGAAAGTTTACTATGTGGTAGGAGACCGCCTGGGGACAAACCCTATTCAAAATGGGTGAAGTGGGGTCAAAGGTCAGGACATAAGATCGGGATGCATTTCATTGCCCTTATGCGTCATAACTTGCGTAAAAATGGTTCGATTTCGATGAAATTTCAGTATGTAGTAGGGGACCACCTGGGGACGAACCCTATTAAAAATGGACGAAATGTGGTCAAAGGTCAGGACAAAGGATTGCGATCATTTCCATTGCCTTATCCCATATTATTAAGGTGGACGTCAAGTAATTTTGCTTCCTACACTTCCAATGGGAAACGTTTTGTACACATTTCCTTCACAATTAATGTGTTCCCAAGGATGAAAATTTGAACATCGGTTAAAATAACTTCATATTATAACTTGGAAAACTTAATATGTTCTAAAACATAACCATAATCATATTAAAAATAAATAACTTTTCCTTTGGTTGTGTTGAAACCAGAGAAGATGGCGCGACCTGTACTTTGATGACGTCAGTAGGCAAATAATGTTGGATTGCATAATTACGGTTATGGTTTAGAAAATATTAAGTATTCCAAGTTATGAAATGAAGCTATTTTAATCAATGTTCAAATTTTCATCCTTGTGAACACATTAATTGTCCAGAAAAAAGATGGCGCGACCTGTGTTTTCATGACGTCAGTAGACAAACAAATGTGGAATTGCATAATTATGGTTATCTTTTAGAAAATATTAAGTATTGCAAGTTATAAAATGAAAATATTTTAAACGATGTTCAAATTTTCATCCTTGGGAACGCATTAATATTGAAGAAAATGTGTACAGAAGTTTTTCCATTGGAAGTATAGGAAGCAAAATTACTTGACGTCCACCTTAAAGTAGCAATTCTTCTATGTTTGTATGTACATTTTATTTTGAAAACGGCTCTAAGAATTTTGATGAAAGTCGTTAACCTACCGTTTTCTGGTACTAGAAATCGATTTAGCTTGATCTCGACTTTAGGAGAATTCGTTCAGTGGGTTAAATAACCACCCCGAATTATAATGCTTTTAGTGATGGCGTTGCTCCATTATTCCATTAATGTTACCAATGCTTAGAAATCTTATGACGTCACAATCTTGCCGTGTTTGAGAATGTTGGCGCGCGGTCACGCCATCTGTCTCATTACGTCACGCGTTGTGTGATTGTGTCTGTCCGCACAATAACTCGCGTAACAATCGTTCGATTTTGATGAAATTTTAGTATCTGGTAGGGAATCACCTGGGAAGGTACCCTATTTAAAGTGAACGAAATGGGGTCAAAGGTCAGTACATAGGAGCGGGATCGATTTCACTGCTGTTATGCGTCATAACTAACGTAAAAAAGGTTCGATTTCGATGAAATTTTAGTATGTCGTAGAAAACCACCTGGCGACAAATCTTATTGAAAATGGGCGAAATGGAGTCAAAGGTCAGGACATAGAAGCGGAATCACTTCCATCGCCATTATGCATCATAACTTACGTAAAAATGCTTCGATTTGGATGGAATGTTAGTATGTTGTAGGGTCTTGCCTGGGGACGAATTCTATTGAAAATGGGCGAAATGGGGTCAAAGGTTAGGACACAGGAGCGGGATCTATTCCATAGACCTTATGCATCATAACTTACGTAAAAATGCTTCGATTGCGACAAAACTTTATCATGTTATTTCGGAGGTATACCAAACCAGTTCTGTTGAACATCATCGAAATGGAATCAAAGGTCAGGGCACAGGACCGAGATTTATTCCACAGCCATTATTCTCATAACTTGAGTAATGATTTCTGGTATGTTGGAAAGCGTATTATAATCAATGCATTGCATGATTTTACTAACTTGTTTATTTACGCTTTCGAACTGCAGCTTGAAGAAGCGCTCAGACTTTGTCTTCTGTCTTTCCGTCCGTCCGCACGATAACTCGCGTAAAAATGGTTTGATTTCGGTGGCATTTTATTTTGTGGTAGGGGACGACCTCAGAAGGAACCCTATTAAAAATGGGCGAAATGGAGTCAAAGGTCAGGACAAAGGAGCGGATCCATTTCATCGACCTTATGCGTCATAACTTACGTAAAAATAGTTCTATTGCGACAAAACGTTAGCATGTTGTTTCGGAGATATGCTGAACCGGTTCTGTTGAATATAATCGAAATGGGGATAAAGGTCAGGACATAGGACCAAGATTTATTCCACAGCCATTATCCTCATAACTTGAGTAATGATTTCTGATATGTTGGAAAGCGTATCATAATAAATACATTGCATGATTTTACTAACTTGTTTGAAGATATTCGGGATAGGAGCATTAGTCTTTTCAAAGTCTGTGTTGGAAGTGGTCGCCACTTGCCTCCATGCATTTTCTCGTTCACCGAAGCATGTTCAGAAAAACACCCCGCAATTCGTCAACTGAAATGTTGGTGATCTCTTGCCGTATGTTGGTTTTCAACTCTTCCAACGTTCGTAGGTTGCGGTAGACTTTCCATTGTAGCGAGACCCAGAGGTAAAAGCCGCAAGGTGATATAAGGTCGGGAGATCGGGGGTGGTTACTGTTCACGAACCAAAAACGAAAGAACATGCGCGAACATACTCCTCCACAATAAAAACGCGTTGCTCAATTGAATGCAGCATAAGTCACACGCAGACAGCGCAGACTGTCTTGCGGGACATCGAGGATTACTGAGCTCATATGCGCATGCGCGACAGCGTCGAATAGGTTCGAGCGGCGAACTACGAAATATCACTTTACAACTGTAAGGGAAACCACGTTTGGGGCTGGTTTTATGCGCGCCAGCCTGTACAAGAAGTTAGTACATCTTATACATATCCTTATTAAGCAAAATCCAGGGTGTTCCTAAATTCGTGCGATAAACAAAGATGGGTGATAGTACACATAAAGACGAATAACTTTTGCAATGGAACGTAGGGTGGCACTCCGCTCCTGGTGCCCGAAAAACGTTAAGGTCCATTGCGGCGTTGACCTTCCAACAGTGAAAGAAAGCACAACGTACCTAAATTATGTGTTGCTCCCTTATGTTGGCGAACGTAGTGGCAGAGCAGGACTCAAAGGTGGTGCTCAAAGTGGCGCCAGAGGGCGTCGTTGTGCAGCCCACACCGACGGATGAAGGACTGTTGCACTCTCTCGTAGACTCCCGGTGTGGTGTTGATCCGGTCCGCAACGACGACGACCCTTGCGACGAGATCTTTTGGTGATTCCACAGGCGTCTCATACACCAGTGTTTTCAGGTGTCTCCAGAAGAAGAAGACCAGTGGATTTAGGTCCGGAGAGCGTGGAGGCCGAGCTACCGGTCCACCCTCCAATCCACCTGCCGGGAAACGTCGCATTCAGGAAGTCCCGGACCGCGGTGGAAAAATGTGCAGGGGCCTCATCATGCATGAACCTCATGCCTCTCCGAGCATTGTGCGGAACACTTTGCAACAAACTGGGAAGCACTTGCTCCAGGAGACGTTGTGGCAAGATGTACGGTCCCACCAGCTAATCACCAAGGATATCTGCCCAGATGTTGACGGCAAACCTTTGAGTCCTGCTCTGCCTCTACGTTCGCCAACGCAAGTGTGCAATCCATAATTTAGGTAAGTTGTGTTCTTTTCCCCACTGTTGGAGGATAAACGTGGACATGGAACTTAACGTTTTTTGGGCACTAGGAGCGGAGTGCCACCCTACTTTTCATTGCAAAAGTTATTAGTCTTTATGTGTATTATCACCCCCTCTTTGTTTGTCGCACGAATTCGGGAACACCCTGTATTTATCATATTTCTATTAAAAAAGGCAAAGCAAATGGGGGAGCGCATAATGCAAGCACATTTAAAATAATGACAGATGCGCATTTCGGAAATTAAAAATACTAACTTTTCTCTTCAATATCGGTAAAGCAAAAAATTTCTGTATTCAGCTTAGAGCAACTAAAAAAGGGAGTTTGGTATCTTTAACTCTTGAAATGCGTATCTCGCATTTCCATTTTGAAGAGAGGAACATGTTGGGCACAACATGAAAAGATACTTAACTTTCAAATATTAGTTGACTTCCATTGCAACAAAGGTACAGGATTATAATATTTTAGAAATGAATTGCAACGCTATATTCGCTAAACCTGGTTAAATGATAAAACAGGGATCTATTTGGAAAAAACGAAAGAAACAAAGAAACATGGTGTCGCTACTCCCGTTTCCTTAGGCTTTAGCCATAGTTTACCTATGGGGTTGCGGCTAAAGCCTAAGCTGCTCTCGCCTCCTTCCCGTCCCGTAGGCTTTACCCGCAATTTAACTATGCGGTTATGGCTAAAGCCTAAGCCACTGTCGTCTTCTCTTTCATC
Organism: Macrothele yani; assembly: GCA_039090855.1. Taxonomy (NCBI): domain Eukaryota; kingdom Metazoa; phylum Arthropoda; class Arachnida; order Araneae; family Macrothelidae; genus Macrothele; species Macrothele yani. The sequence goes on from CM076993.1 coordinate 26,663,069, forward strand.
AGGCTTTAGCCGCAGTTAACCTATGTGGGCTGCGGCAAAAGCTTAGCCGCTGTCGTTCTCTTTTCCCTTAGGATACACCCGCAGATTACTTATGGGATTGCGGCTAACACCTAAGCCGTTATCTTCTTCCCTTCCCTTAGGCTTTAGCCACAGTTAACCTATGTGTGTTGCGGCTAAAGCCTAAGCTGCTCTCGCCTTCCCTTCCCGTAGGCTTTACCCGCAATTTAACTATGCAGTTATGGCTAAAGCCTAAACCACTGCCTTCTTCTATTCCCTTAGGCTTTGGCCGCAGCTAACCTATGAGGTTGCTGCTGAAGCCTAAGCCGCGGTAATATTTCCTTTTCTTAGGCTTTAGCCGCAGTTATCCTATGTGGTTGCGGCAAAAGACTAAGCCGCTGTCGTCCTCTTTTCCCATAGGATATACCCACAGATTACTTATGGAGTTGTGGCTAACACCTAAGCCGATATCGTCTTCCCTTCCTTTAGGCGTTAGCCGCAGTTAACTTATGTGGGTTGTGGCTAAAGCCTAAGTTGCTATCGTCGTCCCTTCTTTTAGAATTTACCCGCAGTTTACCTATGGAGTTGCGACTGAAACCTAAGCCCCGTCGTATCTTCTCTTTCCTGAGGCCTTATCCGCAGTTTACTTATGGGGTTGCGGCTAAAGCCTAAGCATCTGTGGTCCTTATTTGTTTTAGAATTTACTCGTAGTGACTATGGCGTTTCGGCAAACAGCTGGCTTGCAGTCGTCGTCTCTAGTTTCCCTAGGATTTTGTCGCAATTTACCCTTGGGGTTGGAAACCACCCGTTGCTATCCTCGCAATTTACCAACACTGTTCATGACAGGGTTTAACCCTTTCGGAACCACAGCGCCCAACGCACTCTTACATGCAAACAACCACAAGCGCCCGAGTCGCCCGGATAGCATGAGTAGAATTTCCTACTTCCATGTTATTTGAATTTGCACGGAGTCCGAGGAATTACTAGAAGTCACTCTCATTTTTTTTGTTGGGGGTTTAACGACCACTATGAGCAACTCAATTGGCTAAAAGCAGTCACCCTCACCTAATTTAGGGTCACTGGTTCCACAGAATGGAGAGAGCCAATGTCGTAAGACGAACACAGCATTCATAATTAATACAGACACTGGACCAGGAACATCAAACAGAGGTCGTCGCTCTTTCCACGTTTGTAAGTGAGTCACGGAAAAATTCTCATTGAACGCCAAGGGAATCGAACCCAGGGAACTTGGCAGTTAGTGTGTGTGAGTCTAGAGGAATTTAAGGACACTTTGGTGCAGTGGAAGCATATCCGGCGCGTAACTGGAAGACCCTAGGTTCGATTCCACTGGCGTTCAATGAGAATTTTTCGGTGACTCACTTACAAACGTGGAAAGAGCGATGACCTGTGTTTGATGACACAACATTTGTGCCTCACCGGGATTCGTACCCAGACCTTTCTCGGGCGAATGGTCAAAAGCCAGCTTTAAGACCACTGCGCCACCAGGGCGGCCCCTCAGTCATTAATGTTGTCACTAAGCAAGGTAGTGAACCTAGGTGTTGTATTTGTCCCAGGGCTCTATCATTCAGCCTTCTGACATTGCTCAGTAGAACTCTTGCTTTGTTGACATGTGCTTCGTTTGTCTGTGATATTTTTCATTGGAGTTTATGGGGGAAAAATTTGTCGTAAAAATTATTTCATTTTGTTCAATCCAAATAATCAGATAGCGAGCCTTTATTTTACATGAAAGAACACGAATAAGGTAAAGTAAACAAGATGTTTCAGCTGTTACCACTTCCTATCTACCTAAGGCCCCCTGTAGAAGAAGCTCTGGGTATATCAGGCCTAGAGATCGGAGGGTATATCAGGCCTAGAGATCGGAAGTTTCGAGTGGTCAGGGTATATCAGGCCTAGAGAACGTCAGGGTATATCAGGCCTAGAGATCGGAAGTTTCGAGTGGTCGGGGTATATCAGGCCTAGAGAACGTCAGGGTATATCAGGCCTAGAGATCGGAAGTTTCGAGTGGTGACCTAGCACTAATCCTTTTTCTGTTATTGCGAAAGGAAGGGGGAATGAAATTCGGAAACTAGCAGCAGACATTTTCGGGCGTTATGGTATTCTGAGCGACGAAACGTTTTAAGATCGTGGTCGTTAAAGGGTTAAGGGCTAATAACATTTAAACTATATTATTTTTTTGTTCAACAAAAACTGAAAATTTGAAATAAGAGTGATCAAATCAAGGAGGCTCTTCCTTTTGACAAAGAAACTGACGCCTGCTTTCTTGCCCGTTTCTTTGCAAATAATCTTTACCAGAGGTTAAATTACCGAGGCTGGAGACAAATAAATTCCGTGTGCATGTGTATGCTTTATGGTAAGATATGATACGACTGAAACAACTCCGGTGTTTCTAAATAAAAAGAAACGCTTGTGATGTGTGTGGTAAGAAATCAAACCCTTTGCGTTCGGTAAAACCGGGACTGAGTAATCGCATAAAATGAAGTGGAAGAAAAGGAGATGATTTAGGGTTATTGGTCTTCATTGTTTTTTGTTTTTGGTTAACCTGATCTTCGAGGGAAGGGTTGCACGCTATAGTGCCATTTGTCACGTCGTAATGTTTCTTGTCACACGGTCAAGTATCGTACGATCTTTTTTTTCTTTTATCGATCTGAGAGATCCCAAGTTTATGTCAACAGTTATTTAGGCTTCACGAATTGTGCCCCCTTTCTCGTTTTCCCTGAAATTAAAAAGAATAATAGTTGGCTGTATTTCACGAGGTTCGTGTTAAGATATAAAGTACTAACATAGTCAAAAGACAGAAATTATGATTAAGTTCTTTCATTACAAATTATTCCTACATATTATGATTTTTATCGTAAAATGTGAATGCTTGTTGTACAAAACCTATCTTCAAGTAATGGCGTAAAATGTAGGCTTTTCTTGTTGTCCTATCTCTTTCTACAATGTCCATCATGCCTCGTTTATTGCTTTTCCTTACCTTATGAAGCAAAAGACATGTTTTAGCCTCCGAGCTACAGGAATAAGACAAAATAGGACAGCACACTCATCTTGTCTATTGGTGAAAAATAACAAATTCAAGCTTTGAGTTTCGTGCGATCCTTAGATGGTACCGTAGTTTACAAGAATTTCGAAAATTACAGCGACAATCATCATCATCCTCAATCATCTTGTATCCACTGCTGGATGAAGTCTCCTGTCTGTGTCAAGCAGTTCTATCCATGTCATTTCAGCACGCTTTTGATTTTCATCAGAATATCTCTCACTAGGTCTTCACCTGGGTCTTTTCCTGTTCCTTGGTAATCAGAATAGTATATTTCAGTTGTCAATATTCATTTGTGAGCACTTCTCCCACGTGCCCTTCTTCTTGGTCATTTCCTGCTCTTTGATGATCAGTATAGTATTTCAGTCGTGAGTTTTCATATGTCAGCACTTCTCTCACGTGGTCTTCTTCTGAGTCTTTATCCTGTCCCTTAGTAATCAGTCTAGTATTTGTCATTTTCTTGTAGGACTTCCGTCCACAGTGAGTAGAGTTTAGGTCCCAGCCACCAACAGTAAGATCGCCTTTTGGGCAGGACACAGAAACGGAAGGAATGAGAGCAAGTCTAGCGACTTTGACAGAACAGTTTGTAGTGAGATTAGAGTACAATAGATGGCGCCACCGTACAAGTACGATGTTGCACACAGAGGGGTGAGAGAAATTCAGGGGGTGGCAAAGGAAAGGATACCCATTTAAGCAGTGGGTCCAGCCTGGGGGACGTCACTTAACGTGCTCGTCCGATGCACGGCGGATATTCAGCGATTGTTAGTAAATCACACCATCTCTGAAAGATCTGCCCAGGTTCGTACCTGAGTACCTTGCATCGTTAGTCTGACTCGCTAACCACTAAGCCATCCGCGGCTCGAAAATCAGTCTAGACGTTTCAGGCGTTATCTTTCATTTTAGTCTTTCAGACGTTAGCTTTCATTTGTCAGCAATTCTCCCACGTGCCCTTCTTCTGGATATTTTCCTGCTCCTTGGTGATCAGTCTAGTATTTCATTTGTCAGTTTTCATATGTCGGCACTTCTCCCTCGTGGTCTTCTTCTGGGTCTTTTCCTGTCCCTTAGTAATCAGTCTAGTATTTCTGTCGTCAATTTTCATTTGTCAGCACTTCTCCTGGGTTTTTTTCATTTTGGTCGTCAATTTACTTTTCTAGGTCTTTTTTATTTCAGTCGTCAATTTTCATTTGTCAGACCTTCTTCGGGGTCTTTTCCTGCTCCTTGGTAATCAGTCTAGTATTTCAGTCGTCAGTTTTCATATGTCGGCAATTCTCCCGCGTGATGGTCTTCTGGGCCTTTTCCTGTCCCTTAGTAATTAGCCTTGTATTTCAGTCCTCAATTTTCATTTGTCATCACTTCTCCCACGTGTCCTTCTTCTGGGTCCTTTCCCGCTCCTCGGTAATCAGTCTAGTATTTCAGTCGTCAGTTTTCATATGTCGGCAATTCTCACACGTGGTGTTCTTCTGGCTCTTTTCCTGTCCCTTGGTAATCAGTCTAGTGTTTCAGTCGTCAGTTTTCATATGTGAGCACTTCTCTTACGTGGTCTTCTTCTGAGTCTTTTCCCGTCCCTTAGTAATCAGTCTAGTATTTCAGACGTCAGCCTTCATACGTCAACACTTCTCTCATGTAGTCTTCTTCGGGGTCTTTTCCTGTTCCTTGGTAATCAGTCTAGTATTTCAGTGGTCAGTCACAAAACCAGTAATATGCAGGAAAGGTTCCAGAATCACGTCAAAACATTTCGTACGCTCTCCTTGCTGCGAAATTCTCTTGACTTGAATTCGGACATCTGTGGGATATCCTACCTAGGCATTGTTTCGAACCTAGTGTTGCTCGACATGATGACTGTGTATCCGGAGGTCATTGGATACTTCCATCAAGAAAATGCCGAGTGTCAGAAGTCCTACATTCCGCATGTATCTTTTGAAGTTCATGTTCTAAACATTTCGTACGCTCTCCTAGCATCCATATTCCTTGACTTAAATCCTATCGCACATCTGTGTGACATTCTACCTAGACGAACTCCAGGAAGCCATTCTGTCCAGTTGGCACGAACTACCTGAGAACTCCTTCCACAGTACAGTGATTTTCACGGCAACATGCTATTAAGAAGGTGAAGGTAGGCTATTAGGTAGGTAAAGACTGCTAGACAAATTTTACATGAAAATCTGAACATTGTAATGGTTTGTGACAAGATGGTTCCGAAGCTCTAAGAAAACGAAAATCGTGGGCGAATTTGTGGAGACGTACTTGGGCGAATTCAGGCGAACTCCAATCTTTCAGAAAGTGTTATCACTTGTAGTGAAACCTGGATCTCCTAATACAACCCCGAGATGAAAAAACAGTCGACGAATTGGAAAGCACCTACGTCATCGAAAATGAAGGAATCACGGCAAAGTAAGTATGGCAATTGTTTTTATTAACCATGGTATTTGTTTTCTTTGATACTGAGGATGATGTAACAGTGAACCGGAATGACTAGAAATAGATTCTAGTGACTGTGAGACAGCGAGTCTGAAGAAATACGCCAGAGTTGTGAAAAAATGGCTTCATCCTTCACCAAAAACAACGCGCCAGCTCATTCAGAGCTTTAAATGAAGCAGGTTTCATCCGAGAAACTCATCACAGGGCTGACACATCCTGCCTATTAGACCGGATTGGGCCCCATGCAATTTTTTTCTTTTCCCTCAAGTCAAATGTGTATTCAAAGAGACCAGTTTTGAGTCAAATATTGTGGTGAAGAAGAAAACGACTAGGCTTCTCAAAGGGACCCCACCAAATGAGCTGAGCATTGCTTTCCCCAGTGCAAGATTAGGAACTCAGTGGTGGATTGATGCCGAAGGGTCGTGTATTGAATGTGATAAGAGTTAACAAGAAAGATGACACCGAACTTTCGGTTGTAACGAGCACGTCTTTTGGATTCTTTCCAACACGAACAAAATATTTCAATATTATTCGTAGTCATTGGAACCCATTACAGAAAGTACAAAAGAATCATCTTCATTTCTACAATCGATGAGACATCTAGAAACAAACAGTTAACTACTAGCAGTTGAAAAGTCTGTTACGCAAATTAACGAATTGTGCTCAAAAAGTTTCTCTTAGCAGAAGGAACATATGAAGCGATTTTTACATAAAACAGTTAGAAGAACCAATGTAGAGGAAAACATGACTTAACTTCACTTTCCCTAACGAAAAAATAAAACCTATGTAATAGGCTACGTCTGTGCCTAACGCTGTGACGGCATTCAGTACTTGCAGCCCCGTCTGCTTTTATCCGGTGGCCGAAATTGGAATTAAGCTCACCGCATCACACGATTGGCTTAGTGGTTAGCGAGTCAAACTATCATTGTAAGGTCCTCAGGTTCGAACCTGGGCTGATCTTTCAGAGATGGTGTGATTTACTAACAATCGTTGAATATCCGCTGTGCATCGGACGAGCACGTTAAGTGACGGCCCCCAGGCTGGATCCACTGGTTAAATGGGTATCCTTTCCTATGCCTCCCCCTGAAAATCTCCCACCCCTCTGTGTGCAACATCGTACTTGTACGGTGGCGCCATCTACTGTACTCTAATCTCACTACAAACTGTTCTGCCAAAGTCGCTAGACTTGCTCTCATTCCTTCCGTTTCTGTGTCCTGCCCAAAAGGCGATCTCGCTGTAGGTGGCTAGGACCTAAACTCTACTCACTGTGGACGGAAGTCCTACAAGAAAATGGCAAATACTGTGGTAAGATACGTAAAATCAAGGAGAAATACTGGAAAATAAAATAAAGTTAGTAAGACAAACGACTTTATCTGTGGCAACACGCACGTGCTCGAACAATTGTCTGCGACGTTTGTTCTGCTACGTAGATGTTATGTCGTGTTTTAATTCATTTTCTTCGCATTGCAGAGTAAATTCATGAAAAGGAATACGATTGCAGGGTAACTTCATAAAAAGGAATAAGATTGCAGAATAATTTCATATAAAAGGAATCAGCGTTATTGTAAATATAAATTCACAGATCTATTTAAAACGCTATAACCTACAATAAAAACTGAAATTTCGAGATGTCAGAGTGAGCAAAATCGCACGTTAAAACATTTTCAGCTCTTACATGAATGAGTTTTTACTATATTTCTTTACAGAAATTCGGCGTCTATTTCATATATTTTCAGTCCGTTTCAAACAAAAATTTCACCCCGTTCAAGGTCGGGCAACTCCCCTATATATGATTATTTATTTAAAGTTTAAAAGCAGCCGTCTTAGGATGAGCTGCAGGCTACTTTTAAATAATGGCAAAGTAGAAAATATGTGAAAGGTGTCTTTCACAGCAAAAGCTATATTAAGAAAAAATAATTTTTCAAATTGGTCTTTTGGAAGCAGAAATAGCGAGAAAGGGTTTTCGACACTTCTGTCCCCTAGCGAGTAAACTGTACACTATTTCAGGAAAGATAATATTCCCTATCTTAATTGTAACGAACGGCCTGCAGTAAATAAAAGAAATATTCAAAAGGATTTTTAGAAGCGGAGATACAGCATCAAACAGAAGCCCACACTAACACCACCTAGCTCCAGAACTATGAACTACAAAACCCTACGAGCAGAGGTAAAGTGGTCCACAAGGTAAACAGTAGACGGCGTAAAAGGAATTTTTTAAAGTGGACTTTTAAAACCAAACATATTAACAAAAACCGAAATGACATTTATTTGCGCCCTCTAGGGGAAAATTATGCACTATTTTTGCCAATAAATTACACAAAATATTTTGGTAGTTAGTAGTATCAGATCTAAAGACGATATTTTTAAATTTGGGATTTTAAACTCGTAGACGTTACTGCTAATATGCTGAAAACGAAAACGTAAAATTATGCACCCTTAGTTGCACACCGCGTGCGCTGGAAGACTTCAATTTATGTGCAAAATATTTTCCTCTCGAAGCACTGTCCGGCAAAGAAAGAATTTTTCAAATCGGACTGTCAGAAGCAGATATATCGACAAAAATAAGATATATATCTATGCCTCTGGCGGAAACATTATGCTCTATTATCAGCACAAGGTATTCTCAACAAGTTAGTAAAATCATGCAATGCATTGATTATGTTACGCTTTCCAACATACCAGAAATCATTACTCCAATTAACACTCAAGTTATGAGGATAATGGCTGTAGAATAAATTTCGCTCCTATGACCTGACCTTTGACCCCATTTTGAAGATATTCAACAGAACCGGTGAAGTATACTTCCGGAACAACATGATAAAGTTTTGTCTACATCGAAGCATTTTTACATAAGTTATAACGCATAAGAGCGACGGAATGAATCCTGATCCTATGACCTGACCTTTGACCCCACTTCACCCATTTTCACTGGGGTTTATCCCCAGGTGGTCCCCTACCACATACTAAAATTTCATTGAAATCGAACCATATTTACGCAAGTTATGACGTGTAAGGGCAATGGAATGGATCCCGCTCCTATGTCGTGACCTTTGATTCCATTAACCCCATTTTCAATAGGGTTTGTTCCCAGGTGGTCACCTACCACATACTAAAGTTTTATTGAAATCAAACCATATGTACCCAAGTTATGCTGCATAATGAACAATGGAATGCATCCCGTTCCTATGTCCTGACCTTTGACCCCACTCCACCCATTTTCAATAGGGTTCGTCCCCAGGTGGCCCCCTACCACATGCTAAAATTTAATCGAAATCGAACCATTTTTACGCGAGTTATCGTGCGGACAGACAGACAGACGGAAAAAGCTGGAGCGTATACGCTTCTTCAACCTACGGTTGGAAAGCGTAAAAAAGGTTATCGTGATAAGTGGTATCTGTCCGCGAAAGAAGATTTTAAACCTAGCTTTCAGGAGCTCAGATATTGCTGCAAATATATCAGAAACAAAAATACACACTGGCGCACTCTAGTGGCCAAACGATTCTTTCCGAAAATTCGAAATCATATGCAAAACATTTCCCATCAAGAGCTTTGTCCGATGCAAAAAGATTTTTTCAAATCGGACTATCAGAAGCAGAGATATCGGGGAAATCGCATTTTACTTTACGCCCTCTTGCGGAAAAACTATGCACTACTTTGGAAAGAACCTGTACCCAAAATAGTGTTGGCTATAAAAGGTATCGGAGGGAAGAAGAAATGCTTCTAATCGGACGTCCTAAAGCAATTGTATTGAATAAAATGTATTTTGAAGTCGATAGCATCTGAATTTACGGCCTCTGGTGGCAAAGATGTGCATCGTTGAAAAACCAGAAAGCACGGATCATCGTTCTCACATTTCAAAGTTTCCCAATGCAAAAAGAAGTTTTCAGATCGAGCTAATGGTTGCAGAGATACGGTGTCCACAGGCGGACGGAAGGACAGACAAAATGATAAAATAAGCACGACCTTTTTTCACTAAGACGTGCTGAAAATGTTTTTTTTTATTTAACTAAAGCTTTACCGTCATTCTCGTTGTTTCTTAGCTACTCCTCGTAGTCATGTTGCTAAGGCTCGTGAATAAGTTACAGCTTCGTGTAAAAATCTAGTTTTGTCTATCTTAAAACAACCCTGAATTAGTGTACAATATAAACAAAGATCAAAGTTGAAACATATATTTAAATAATTATTCACATATAATGTGCTTACCCAAGAAGAAACAGGTCTACCGAAATAAAAGTAACCTTATTTATTCCTAAACACAGTTTCGATAAAAACATAACAAAGCTTCACAAGGGAATCCTTATAACAGTTCATTCTAAATGCGTAACTACGCATTTTTATTTAAAAACCCTAATAATCTGTGGGTGATTTTGAAAAATTAAATCAGACACTCACTGATTCACACGCTCTTTTCGGTATATTTCATTTGCATTAGTACTTAACATATGCATATACATATTACGAGTCGATTAATTATTTAGCTTAAGAAAATAAAATGTCTTCTGTTTCAGAAACAACAATTAGGCAGCCTTAAATATCAGGATGAATTCTATCGGGTACCTGCTGATTACGAGGCGAGTTATTTCCTGCAGAAACAAACGACTTGTTAATTAATATTTCTCGCGAACTTAAATAAAGTAAGACAGATGACAGAAATGATTAATGTTGATCAGGAGCTATGGTGTGGAACTGACTCGAATAAAATTAAAAAGCTGCCTCCTGAAAATTAATCAGTTCATTTCTGTGTAATGCGCAAGACATATGAGAGAAAAAGAATTAAATTATTACTCCGATGTCAAAAGGGTGCTGAATATAATGTGGAAATTTGAGTTCGATACATGATTAACTATATAATTTCCATGTGTATTTACTATGCCATCTCTGTTATTTTAGAAGAGCCCATTTCGTAATTGTTTGATCGTCTCGAGTATTTATCTCCACATAATTTCTGTAGAAATTCCTTAAAACAATTTAAATCTAAAGGAATAACATTTGAAGTGTACTATGATAAGCGCTTTATAAACGACTATCCTGCAGCTCGTCCTAGAACGACTGCTTTTAAGCTTTAAATAAATATTCATATATAGGGGATGTTGCCCGACCTAGGACACGGTGAAATGTTTAATTGAAGCAGATTGAAAACAAATAAAATAGACACCGGATTTCTGTAAGGCAATATAGTAAAAACTCATTCATGCAAGAGCTGAAAATGTTTTTTACATGCGATTTTGCTAACTTTGACATCTCAATATTTCTGTTTTGATTGTAGGTTAGAGCGTCTTAAACAGATCTGGGTATTTATATTTATTAGGTGTGCAACTTAAGTCTCTGCCACAGGCACGACACGTTGACAGCAAATTATAGCAAATCGAATACATACCTAATCAGGGAAATAATCCCCGTGGTGTTGGATACATTTGAGCCATCGGTCAGGGAGCTGCCGAATGCCACTGCGGAAAAAAGAAGGAGGGCTGTTTCGAGTTGATAAAGTCATCAATACTTGCGTAGACCTCCTCGTCAGAAGTGAAGTGCGTATCACTCAGGTGATGTTGCAGGGAGCGAAAGAGGTTGTAACGTACCAGGAGATGTGACGCACCTGCCAGAAGGACGCACACGACATAAAGGCAGATAGGAATCAGAATAAAACGTCCGCGTAGCTCAATTGGTAGAGTGACTTATTCCGGAATGAGGCGATCCGGGTTCGAATCCTGGAGTGGACAGAAATGACGGAGAAATTTACTTCGTTATAAGGTGATAATCCGACGGGGCGAAGTCTGGAGAATACACCGGGTGGGACAAAATCTTCCATCCCAGATCGGTGATCGTGTTTAAAGTCGTTTTCGCGGTGTGAGGATGCGCGTTATCCTGAAGCAACAGGACCGACCTTCTGCCGTTGCCAGTGTATGGCCTTTTCGCCTCCATTGCGTCACTCACATGAATGAGTTGCTGACAATAACGCTCTGCATTGACCGTTTCACCAGGTTTGAGCAACTCATAGTGTTCGACACCGCGCTGATCCCTACCGTATGCGCAGCAACAACTTCCTGGCATGGATATTCGGTTTGGCGTTACTGGTGGTAGGCTGACCTGGAAAAGCCCACGATTTGCGCCGCTTAGGATTATCGTAGAGGATCAACTTCTCATCACAGGTCAAAATCTTGAGGAGGAAATCCTTCTTATTGAATCTGGAGAGCAAGGACACAGTAGGACCTAGACTTATTCGAAGCTGTTAGTTGGTGGGCCACCCAACGACCCTCCTTGTGAATCCGTCCAAGCTTGAGTAGGCGCTTTGCAATGGCTTGCCGTGTTACTCCGAGTTCCTGGGCTAGCTCTGACTGTGTGCGACAAGGATCCGCTTCCAACAGTTGTTCCAGTTCCTCATCGTCAACTTTCTGTGCCTATTCCGGATGTTCTACATCACTGAGATCAAGATTTCCCTGCTTAAGCAGCTGGAACCACTTCTTACACGTACTGTAGGACACAGCAGCCTCACCCAAAGCAGCACAGATCATTTGCTGGGCTTCTGCGGCACTTTGTTTCAGCTGAAACGCGAACAGGATTCACTGCCTCAAATGTTGCTTCTCGAACGACATTGCTTTCACCGTCAACTTTCGTCCCTTCTGTCACTACAGCTGTGAGCGGTTACGGTTGCCTGGTAAGCTGTTGAATGGCGCTGCAATCAGCAATTATGGCGCACAGCTATTTGCATTTGCCGACGTTCGATGATCGCTTGCGGTTAGGGGCTGAGAATTAAGTTCCACACTTAATATAATAACGCTGATTCGTTTTATGAAATTAATCTGCAATCTTGTTCCTTTTATTAAATTACTCTGCAATGCGAAGAAAATGAAATAAAACACGACAAAATACCTACGTAACAGAATAAACGTCGCAGACAGTTGTTCCAGCCCGTGCGTTTTGCCACAGATGAAGTCGTTAGTCTTACTAACTTAATTTTTTCTTTCCAGTATTTCTCTTTGACTTTGCGCATCATGCTATATCTGTGAGCGTAGTTCTGATTTCGGCCACCGGATAAAAGCAGATGGCGCGGCAAGTACTAAGGGACATCAGAGCGTTAAGGACAGACGTAGCCTGATATATAGGTTTTATTTCGGCCACCGGCTAAAAGTAAAAGCAGATGGCGCTGCAAGTACTGAATGACGTCCGAGCGTTAGTGACAGACGTAGCCTATTATATAGGTTTCATTTCGGCTACCGGCTAAAAGCAGATGGCGCTGCAAGTACCGTATAACGTCAGAGCATTAGGGGCAGACGTACCTATTATATAGGTTTTATTGCTCTGATACCGCAGAATCAGTTAATGAAGAACATTTTGGCACGTTTCTTTTCTCTAATGCAGACATAAAGAAAACAGCATGCGAGAAAACAAAAGACAGAGTGGTTATGTTATCACTTTGTCTGTCCGTCTAACTGTGTGTCGACACCATATCCCGGCGTCTAAGAGCTCGATTCAAAAAATTCCTTTTGCATTGAGAAGTCTGAGCTAACGAAACAATTAATCTTTTCTTTTTAATCTTTCTCCGATGAATAATTTCACTGCTAAGGAATGTAAATGTAGATTCTATGGAATTCTAAATATATTATATTCCATATCATTGCTCTTAAATGTCCAAATAAACAAATGATTCTTTCATTCGATATCTTCTAAAACGAAGGCCATTTTGTATACCGTTTATTTTTGAAAGAATGCAGTTTTCCCGCTAGAAGGAATAAACCCCTGTTTTTGTTTACTGAAGGCTTAATGAACTCCGTGAGCAACTCAAAAGGATATAAACAGTGGCCCGTTCTTAATTTAGGGTTGCTTGTTCCAGGAAAGGGAGAGAGCCAGCGCCGTAAGACAAACACAACATCCATGCCTCACCGAGGGAACCCAAACCTTTCACGGACGAATTGTCAGGAGCCAGTGCTTAGATCATTGCGTCACTGGGGCGGCACACATATTTCACTTCCTCACGCTTCTGTTCATTCTTCCTCTTGTACAGAAGATATCTGTACATCTAAAGGTCTGATAGAAACTCTTTCTTTTTACAACATTAAGGGCCGCGCCTCTATGCTCGCTACGCTGGTTTCCAGAGTAGCGCTCAGGCCCTGCACCCCAATCTTCAAGTATATCATGTGAAATAAAAACTGGAAAATTCATATAAGAATTGTCGACAAATGTGCTCAACTGTCTCTTTCCGGTGATGCCACCTGACGAAAAGAAAATGTTATCCCAATTTTTCAATACTTTTTGCGCTGTATCGATTACAAGATGGCGGCTTGTTTACAGTTTTTGTTTCGCTCCTGGTGAACTCCCTGTTGGTTTTTGAGGAACTTTTTTCAATCTCCTTCTATTTTTATTAAAGGACTTTGCTCCTCCGCCATTTCGAAATTTCCGAGTTTTTTTTTTTACTGTCGTTATTTTTTGGAAGGGTTGACTTTTGTTGTTTGAACTAATAGCACTTACTAAATTTACCGCTAAGGAAAACAAAAGTGGTCCAAAAAGCATTTCCGTAAACCGTTAAACAACTAAGATAGCTTTACCAACAAAACGTATGCATATAACAAATTCTCTGCGTCACCATGGCAGCAGGTGACGTGACCAGAACGTTCCTCTGTGGTTGAAAAGAAAATGACTTTTTCTTAAAAACACTTTTGTAAAAAAGGGATGATAATTTGTAAGTTTATGCTGTAAAAAATGCAATTCGTTATGATTTATAGTTTGCCATATATCTGTTTTTATAAATGGATCCCAACGCGAAATATAGAATTTTGTGAAATTTAAAAATATAATTTCTAGTAAACTAAATCGAAATTCAAAAAAAGAACGACGAGGTGCAAAAATTCTGTCATGGAACTACATGTCTGCAAAGTTTCGTGGGGTTCTGTTGCTGTTAGTGTGTCCGGAACGCGACCTGATAGTACTTTTTTGCGTACCTTAACTTTGAAATGCAATAGCTCTTGAAGTATCGCCAAAATCGCAAAACTGTTTATTCCAGCGTGTTCTCCAAACAATTCTCTACAAACGATGTAAATTTCATATTTTTGTGCTCAATACGTTTCGCGCTGGGAGTAAGAGTGTCTCGAAATTTCTAAAACAGCGTCAGCAGTTACTTTTTTTTAAAATAGATAGAAAAGATTTCGAAATTCTGTGGAGTACAGTTTCTAGCTATGAGTTGCAAAAGCGTGTTTCTGCATTCTATAGTGAAGGACACGTAGAACACTTTTCATGCATATTTCGGAATGTGTATAGTTTAAATTACGAGGTGGTGCAGCCGTATATTTCTGCGAGATTAGGTAAATGTACAGGATGATTCAAAAAAAGACTAACTTTGAAAGCGTACAGAATTTTTTCCAGAACACTTACAGAGTCTTTTGAGGGTTTCATTTGTAGCAAAACACGCCAAGTTTTATCCCACATAGTCATTTTGGTTCGATGTAACTGCCATTGGTGATAAGACTGACATCCCACCTGAAGTCAGTTTCTTCCCAAACTCGAAGCAGCCTATCTGTCGTCACTTCTGAAATTGCGAGATTTGAGTTTAGAGAAATTTGCAGATAATATTGGAACAAAAACCCGATCTTTAATAAGAAACGCACGGGAAAATTTCGAGAGGTTTCAAGTCGGGAGAACAAGGTGGCCATGTTATCGGCCCTGCTCAACCAATTCACTAACCTGGGAAACGTTTACTTAGAAAATCCCGGACATCTGTGGAGTAATGAGGTGGTGCGCCATCTTGCTGAAAGTGAATGCGTTTCTCTTGGTCATCACCCGCCAACTGTGGAATGAGCACTGTTAAAAATTGGTACTTAAAAATAAGCAAAATGTACTCGTTGTTGAGTACATTCTGGGCTTATAATAGCTCCGAGTACTTGTGTCTCATTTCTCGAAAAGACACCTACTCATTTTTGAGTAGATACAGCGAATAAATTGTGAGTATATATGGTATTTCTAATAAAAATCCATATATTTCTAATATATGAGCTCTAACTTCATTCCGTTTCTGTGCCCTTTCGGGAAGGGCACAGAAACTGATGGAAGTTACAGCAAATCTAGCGATTTTGATAGGATAGTTTGTAAGTGAGAGAGAGAGAGCACACTAGATGGCGCCACCGTACGATTTTGCACATAGAATGCAGAGAGAAATTAGAGAGGGCTTAGGAATGAACACCTTTTTATGTAACAGTGGGATTCCTACCCTGAGGCCGTCACTTAACGTGCACGTCCAATGCCCGGCGGATAATCAGCGATTGTTAGAAATTCAAACTACCAGGCTAGGTTTGAACCTGGGGTCCCACCATCAGTACTCTGAACCTCTAATCTCTAAGCCATCTGTTGTTCGATTTCAAATTTGGAATACGTGTACTCCATACATACTCATTTATTCATAGAATCAACTGGAAGTACATTATTCGATGGCACGTCTGGGATAATAGATATACTCGTTGTCACATGCTGGGCAAATAGATCGCACAATTTTATGGCAGAAACGCAGACCTGAAACAATGATTGGTCTATAGAAAGCAGTGGAAGAAGAGTGGAATAAAATACCACTACCAATTTTAAGAAATGCACTGTTATCTTTGAAATCTAGATGTAGGTTCATAGTCCAGAGAAAGAGCTATCAAATGGAACAGAAATAATTTAATTTCATACATTAAATATATTGCTGAGAAATCGTCCTAAAAATGTGTGAACGTTCCTCTGTATTTGATAATTATTTTATTTACATTACGCAGAGTGCGAAACTGCTGAACATTCATCTAAAGATGGTTTTATTGTACGCGTATTTCAGATGGTTTGACAAAACACGGAGAGTTGTTGTAGCAAAGCAAATCAATTAGTGGTGATTTGGAGTGCAGGTGAAAGACTCCTTTATCCGCGCTGCAACGAGAGTCAGCTGCAACAGGTTTTCTTTCATACAACTGCGTGAGCCTTCACGTCTGCGCAGTTGCCTTTCCGCAGTCATAACACTTGAGGTGAGGTTCTGTCAGAGCGCCTCTCAGCTGCTTGAGAAATTGCGAGGGATATTTTACTTTGCTCAAGGCGTGAAAGATTCTAAGGTCTCCTGTCATTCATCATGCGTATTTACTCTAAGCCAGTTTTTCCAAGATAAATTATCCTTCCAGCTTGAACAAGTCGTTAAGAACACGACAGTTACGCAACACCAAATCAGATATTCTTTTTTCTGCTTCGTTCGGGTCCTAAATCTCAATTTGCTGTCGAAAAATGCTACGGAAGTTTCATATATGTCACTTTTCTAAAAAATATAGATTTAATATATCTTTTTCGTTTTTTTTTTTTATATGTTTCAAGATTTAATGACCCAAATGTACATACAGAGGCTCTAAAAAATTCGCCTATCCCTGATTTAGGGTTACTATTTCCACTTGAATGAAAAAATCCAGGAATGTAAAACAAGCACGGGGACCACGTCACCTCCACAACTCGATCCCTGGCGTCATCTCTGAATACTGAGCCATCGGGATGGCTGATATTCCGTACGGCGGCGTTCTTCTTGTTGGTATTTTAATTTTTTGAAATTCTCTTATGCAACGCTTTTTTTTTAACAGTTTGATTTTAAAATCTTTCCCTGCGTATATTAACAAGAAAAATGTCACGGAATTTTCCGCTGTAATAAGCACGTCTTTTGAATACATTTTGACGCGAATTAAATTTATCAAAGCTATTAAAAGTCAATGAAACCGGTTAGAAAAACAATCAGCCAGTTTCAACAACCGAGAAAACATCCAGAAATAGAAACATACGTTTAGTTTCACCGGCGGTTGAAAATCACGTTATGAAAATTAACAAACGTCGCACAAAAAGTTTCGCATGGCACAAGGAAGGTATCAGGGACAAAAATATTTTCAAATCGAACAGTTAAAAGAAGAAATATACGAGAGAAGAAAAATTTATACACTAAGTGGCCACTTTATTATGACCACCCCCTCAGTACTTCGTTGGGCCACCTTTTGCCTTTAATATTGCGTTGACTCTACGTGGCATGGACTCCACGAGATGTTGATAGGTAGTTTGTGGAATCTGAAACCATGCTTGATGAATAGTACTTTCCAGGAGTGTGAGATTGCAGGGTTGTGGATCCAGCTGTCTGATGGCTCGTTCAACTTCATCCCACAAATTCTGAATGGGGTTGAGATCTGGAGATTGTGGGGGCCACCTAAGCAAAGTAAACTCCCTTTGGCATGTTCCTGAAACCAATCCTGTGCAATACGAGCACTATGGCAGGACGCAATATCTTGTTGAAAGTAGCCATCGCCATTGGGATAAACCATCCATATGACAGGATGCACTTGGTCCGCAACGATGTTTAGATATGATGTGCCAGTCAGACGTTGATCAACACGAATTAAAGGGCCCAAAGCATGCCAGGAAAACATTCTTCAATCCATAAACGCTGCCTCCACTAGCTTGAAGGGTTGTAGCAATGCATTTGGGGTCCATGCTTTCGTGCTGTTTCCATCAAATTCTCACTCGGCCATCGGCATGGTGCAACTGAAAACGTGATGCATCGGATCACATAATTTGTTTCCAATTATCGACTGTCCAATCCTTGTGCTCCTGTGCGAACTGGAGTCGTTTTCTCTTGTTAACTGCAGACAGCAAAGGTGTTCGAACAGGCCTTCGGCTGCCATATCCCATCCGATGCACTGTACGGCGGACAGTGCGTGCAGAGATCTTTTGGGGTGATTCTTGTTTAAGATGGTCTGTAATTTGCTGCACTGTTGCTCTTCTGTTGTCTGTTACCAGTCTGGACACTCTCCGTTCCGCCCGAGCAGTCAATAGTAGGTGACGACTACACATTGCACGTAGAGACCCAGTTTTTTGGCTGAAAGTGCAGTCTTTAAACATTTTAACAACAGGTGCTCTGGAACATTTGACGAATGCGGTGGTTTCGGTGATACTCGCTCCATGGCTCCGAGATCCTACAAGTCCGTCAAATCGCATTTTTTACCCATGTCGTCACCCCAAAATAACTTCTACTACTGTCGCAAGCACTAAGCTTTCCCTTTTTATACTATCCTTGCCCTCTGGCGGCAACAGCGTGCAGCCATAGCTCATTTGTTTGAAACTGTCAGGTGGTCATAATAAAGTGGTCACTCAGTGTATAACGCTATGCCTTCTAGCGGAAGAATTTTGCATAATGAAAAAGCTGAAAATAAGCGAAAAATATTCCGAATGGATATAGCTATGCTAAGGAAAAAGAATTTTGTGATAAATATTTTTTTTTTTATTCGAGGTTTAACGACCACCATGAGCAGCTCAATGGGCTATAAGCAGTCGCCCGTCCCTAATTTAGGGTCACTGGTTCCAGGGAAGGGAGAGAGCCAGTGTCGTAAGACAAACACAACATCCATGCCTCACCGGGATTCGAACCCGGTCCCTTTTCGGACAAATGATCAAAGGCCATCGTCTTAGATCACTGCGCCACCGGGGCGGCGTGATACGTCTTCCGGAAGCAGAAATAGCGAGAAAAAAAATTTCTACCTTTACGACCTTTAGCGGGAAATATGTGCGTTATTTAAAGACGGTAATGCTCCACATCTCTAGAGTAGAGAATGGCATACAGTAAAGAAAAATGTTTTTAAGTGTTTTTAGTAGCGGCGATACATTCGCAAGTGCATAAACACCACCTACCGGCAGAATTTTGAACTAAAAATTCTTCATATACCAGTCTAAAAAGTATTCAACAAAGTAAAGGGCATCAGGTGTTGAAATATTTTTTTTTTAAATCTCACATGTAGAAGGAGATATATTGAAAAAAACAGATTAAACATATGCCCCTCCTAGCGGCGAAATTGTGCTTTGTGAAAAAAAAAAAAAAAAAAAAAAAAGAAATCGAGGATCACAGTTCGCACATTTCAAGCTTCCCAATGCAAAAAGAATTTTTCAAATTGGACTATTAGTAGCACAGATATGGTGTCCACAGACAGACAGACGGACGGACAATGTGATAACATGAGCATGATCTCTTCTACAGAAGACGTGCTAAAAATTCGGAAATAAATCAGATTTGAAATAATTTTAAAAGTCTCTACGGTGTTCCATAACTTTTATTTCATTGTAATTAATGACATTTTTAAAGTTTATTATGCCTTCTGAGAAAAAAAAAAGGAACTTTTAGTCTGTAAAATATTGATTTCCAACAGTACGTAGCACTGACGTCTCCAATCGACACTTAATACATACAGTAGAGCTATTTTTATACGTTTCTCATTTATAAGTTTTTCTCATTTTTACTTAAAATGTATCAGGTTCAAAAATCCTGAATTGCCCTTAATGTAAAATTTTCTGAATTGCCCTTTGTGTAAAATTGTATCAATCGAATTAGAATTTTAAACCAAGTGAAATACGTTAACAAACTCTTTTCCCTCTCTCTCCCTTTTCCGTGATTCCGTTTTCTCTTTTTTGATCATTCACACCTCCCCCCCCTCAGCCTTTCACTTTCCTTCTTGTCTGTCATCCACCTGCCTCATTCCCTCCTCCTTTCGCTTCCCCTGACATTGGACAGCTCATTTGGCACTTGCAGTAGACATGTGCACTTGCTTGACTTTGTCAGATCGGACCCTTTCCTTGATATCTTCTTCTGCATTCTTTATTTTTTTTTTTTATTGGAGGTTTAACGACCACCGTGAGCAACTGAATGGGCTATAAGCAGTCGCCAGTCCTTAATTTTAGTCCACTGGTACCAGCGCCGTAAGACAACATAACATCCATGCCTCACGGGATTCGAACTCGGACCTTTCTCGGAGGAATGACAATTAGCCAACGCTTAGACCACTGCGCTAACGAGGTGGCAAAGTGCATTTAGAATCTAGGACTTGTAATCGGTAATCAATATCACCCTCTAGGAACGACTAATAATCACAAATATAAATTTGCGTCGTTTCAAAAATAGCTGCAGTTTTCCACACTTATTTTACTAACTGAAAGAGTTACCGATTATCCGGTGAAATTCAATTCCCATCCCCTCTGGTTAAGCAGAAGTATATTGCATATTTTCGAGAACGCATTAAGAAAATTGCGAATCTCACTCCGAAAGTCTTTCACACATTTTCGAAAAGAGCTTAAGAAAAAAATTGTATTCAAAAGTTCGCTACTCGTAAACAAACACAGGGTGTTTCATAAAGAATGTCCCGATTTGAAAAGTTGGATATCTCGACAACCACTAGCCAACGATGAATGCGACTCATATCATGTCTATGGGCGTGACCCAGAGTTTGTTATGACTACCGCTAAATGGCAATCCGAGCGTCCAAACAGCCGCTACGCTTAGTGAGTGAGAAGATGGCGTCGAGACAACTGAAGGCGTTTTGTGTGCTCGAATTTAGCAAGAACAAGTCCGTGATTACGGTGCAGCGTGCGTTTAAACGGCATTACGGCAGTCCTCTACCAGTGGGCAAAAACATTCGTCGTTGATATCGACAATTTAAAGAAACAGGGTGTTTATGTAAGAGAAAGAGTCCTGGACGACCAACACCTCAGCGACGAATGTGCAACGAATTCACGAAACGTTTCAGCGAAGCCCACGGAAGTCTACTCGTCGTGCGAGCCGCGAACTTGCCATCCCTCATGTGACTACAACGACGTTTGATGCGGAAGCCATACAGATTGCAACTGGTGCAAGCTCTTCGTGGAGGTGACAAAACACAATGAAAAGTTTTTTGTGCAACTCTGTTAGAGGACATCACCGTCGTACAAAGGTTGATTTTTAGCGATGAAGCAACCTTTAATGCAAGCGGGAAAGTTTCGCGCCACAATGTTCGCATATGGGGACTGGAGAATCCACATGAAACTCTGCAACATGAACATGATTCACCATAACTAAATGTTTTTTTGCGCGGTTTCTGTTAGAAAGATCTATGGCCCTTTTTTTGCGGACAACACGGTTACGGGCAACTCCTATCTTGCAATGCTGAAGGACTGGCTACTTACACAGCTGCAGGACGACTCTGAAGATTACATTTTGCTACAGGACGGCGCACCGCCACATTAGAACTTCCAAGTTCGTCGGTTTCTAAACGACACATTGCCTCAACGTTGGATTGGACGCAGGGGACCCCATGACTTGGCACTACACGCTTGGCCTCCGAGATCTCTAGACATTACACCATGTGACTTTTTTTTATGGGGATGCGTAAAAGACCGTGTTTATGTTCCCCCTTTACGCGCTGACTTGGATGAGCTCCGAACGAGAATCACGGCCGCGGTAGATTCTGTGACTGAACACACTCTCCGACGCGTTTGAGATGAATTCAGCAATCGGCTTGATGTTGTCCGTGCAGCAGGTGGAGGGCACATTGAGCATTTGTAATTGTGGTCGGTGAAACTTTAGACCTTCCTTCATACTTGGCTCTTTGTTTTGTAACTACCCCACATTTGCCTTATTAAATATACTACTTTGAAATCGGGTCATTCTTTTTGAAACATCCTGTATATAAATGTATATTTCTTCAAGGCGGATTTAAAATTTCGTCATATTTCCTAAGCATCACAACTCTAAAGTATTTCCAAGCATTACTAAAAAAACCGACAAAATTATTGATATATTTATGTTTTAAATTATACTCATTATACTCTGTTTTAAGGCGAGTTGCCTTCCACGATTTTACTACTTCCTAGATTTTTTGTCATCTCTCCTTCCCAAGCTAACGAAACATAGCCTTTAAATTCTGGTGATCATTTCATTCCCTTCGATCTCAGTGCTTTATTTTCTTTTTCTTTTTGAGAACTTTCCATGCTTTAGAAGTGTTTTATTTTATTTGTTTATTCATTTTTTTTTGCATCAGCGTCATTTATATTACCCATGTGCTCGACACGGTGATTTCTTGAATTCGACCATCTCTTTGTTTATCAAGACTGACCAGATCTTCACGTATAAGGTCCAGCATTTAATAACGTACCATATTTTTATATGAAACTCATTTTGCAGTTGCTTATCAGTTATTCGGACATTTGTACACAGATAAAATAATAAGCAAAGTTCATTTCCTTGACTGTTCTGATTATACAACTGTCTCTCTCTCTGTTTTGCAGTTTACCATTCCCCCACTTTTTTTTTCTTCCATTTTTTTCCTGTAACTTTCTTTTTTAATATATATAAATGAAAATAATTTGTTTACTGGCAAATTCCATTCCTGTAATTTAACAATAATAGAATTACAACAAAAAGTACTAGAAAAATTTCTTCTCTGGAGGACCATATAAGTTTTTGAATTATAAAATAAAACTGTTTAACATTTATTTTTCCACTTGTAATTCTTTTCCGAGTAACTCGAGTGAAACCATTTTTGTATTTCAGTGCAGAACATTAATTAAGATGATTATACGCATTAAATTATGGTATATTAATTTCTTCATATTATTTCTTTTCCTCAGTTCTTTCTCTTATGAAACCCTTTTTATACTTTTGTGAAGAGGATTATTTATGACATCTCGGCACATTAAAACTAGTGAATGCTTTCACTTACTCCATTTCTCAAATACTTCTTCAATAAAGTCCTTTTATGCTTCAGTGCACAGGATTATTTAGAAGGAGTGCGTGCATGAAAACGTTTGAAAATTATTTTACACTTTTCGTTTTTTCAAATGTTCCTCGAGTGACATTCTTTTTTGTACTTACATAAAGAGGGTTATTTGACTGCAGTAAGTGCTTAAAAATTCAACCTATTCTTTTTAATCAAATGCCACTCCATAAAGCACCTTTTATATCGTATTATACCGAATAACAACTGTGCTCGTTAAAGCTATTGAATAATTTCCTTTATTCCTCTTCTTGGGATAATTCTCCAAGGAATTAATACACACACTTCAGGTTCTTTAAGAAGACTGAATGTATTATAAATATAGAATAAATATGTTTGCTTTATTCTATTGTCACAACACATCTATTATGTTTTATTATACCGATAATATAAAATACATTCTATTGTCTCAAAAGTTTTTACAATGAAACTCTTTCTGTAGTTCCGCGCAGGGAATTATTTAACACGAACGCGTGCATTAAAAATCAATATATATATATACACTCATTGTCATAAAAATCTGCGCACCAAGGAAAACACTGTGCGATTAACGCGAAACTCGGCGAATAGCTACGGGGAGGGCAGACATGCAAATGATTTAAAGTTTCGTGCGATTCCGCATGTCCGCGCGTCCAAGACCGGCGCTGCAATCGCAATCCTCGGAGCTTATGTGACGCCGGGAAGGAAACTCCACATGCGTGCCGAAGTGCACGGTAAGAGTCAGGTGAGATCTCTGAGCGATAGACATGCGCCGAGGAGCCGCCGTAGATGTGCATACGGGCAACTCACGGAGTTTGAACGATGCCGCATCGGGATGAGAGAGGTAGGGTGGCCGGTGCGAAAAAATCGGTAGCAATTTGTGCCAGTCGGACGGTACGGTGCGATCGTGTTGGGAGCAATGAACACGGGAAGGCACCCAGACACGGCGGACTGGCTCTGGACGACCCAGACACACCACCAGCAGAGAGGACCGTGGGATCGTGACAACGGCTCGAACAGATGCAACGACATCCTTGTCCAATATCCAGAGATATGTGGCGGTTGTACAAGGGACTCCTGTGTCCGCCAGTACCATTTCCAGAAGCCTGGTAGAGGCGAATCTGCACTCTCCACGGCCCTTACGTTTTCTGCAATTACTACCTGACCATCGTCGGGGTCGATTGCAGTAGTGTCTGCAGCGAGGAACGTGTGAATGCTACAGACTGGCGACGTATAGTGTTCAGCGACGAATCCCACTTCTGTATGGGAACGGACGACCACCGTGACAGAGTGTGGAAGACCGCAGGTGAGCGCCACAATCCCAACCGCACTGTACAGCGGCACGCATTCCGAAATGCAGTGCAGGCGTGATGGTCTGAGGAGCCATCGTGTATGACATCCGGACTTCCCTCACAGTGATCCGAGGGACGTTAACAGCCCAGCTCTACGTACAGGAGATCCTGCGGCCCCATGTGCTGCCTTCGCTGGCGTGGCGACCCGGAGCCCTTTTCCAACATGATAACGCCTGTCTGCACACGGCTCGGGTTTCCCAGGACTGTCTACGCTATACTTTGACGCTTCCGTGGCCTGCCAGATAGCCTGATCTCTCGCCCATCGAGCACGTGTGGGACCAGATGGGACGCCAGCTTTCTCCATGTCCCAGTGTTCGTGATTTAGGGCGTCAGTGGCAAGAAGTGTGGACCAATTTGTCCCGGGATAACATACGACGCCTCTTTGACACCATACCGGACTGTATCACCGCATGTATCCGAGCACGAGATGGTCCGACGCGGTACTAACGTTGACCGGAATGTGTACCGTATGTCAGCGGGAAATCGTCCTGCTGCTGTGATATTGCAATCACTTCTGTCCTTAGTATGTACCATCTCATGACTAAAACCTCATTTCAATCCAACGCCTCCTTCTTGGTGCGTGGATTTTTATGACAATAAGTGTAAATATATATATTTGTATTTTCAGCGCGTCTTTTGTAAAAAGATCGCGCTTATGTTATCGGTTTGTCCGTTCGTCCGTCTGTAGACACCATATCTCTGCAACTATTAGTCCGATTTGAAAAATTATTTTTGCATTGGGAAGCCTGAAATATATGAATGATGATCCTTCATTTTGTTTTGTTTTTTACGATGTACAATTTCGCCGCTAGAGGGTGTAAATGCAGATGATGTTGAATTCAAAATACATTTTATTTCACATATCTGATTCTAAACATTCGATTGAAAAAATGCTTTTATCTTTCGATTCCATTTATGTCGAAGAGTAATTTAGGTATAGTTACTTTTCAAAGTCACGCATAGATTTTCCTTTAGGAGCGTAAAAGTGAATTACATTTTCTCAGATATCTCTTATTCTAAAACTCCGATTTGAAAACAAAAAATCATCAGCGGATACAGCTCCTGATGGAAAATCTTTTGCATATAACTTCTAACTTTTGGTTAAGAATACTTTGTCCACCAGGGGCGTAAGCGTTAATTTTTGCTTCTAATGTATTTGCCATAAAATCTGAGCATCTAAAATATCGATTGAAAAAATTATTTCGTGGACCAATGCCACTCACATCGATAAACCTTTCAGAAAATTTTCTTCTTAAAATATTGCATGGCTTCTCCGCCAGGGGCGTAGATATATATCTTATTTTTATCAATATCTCTGCTTCTAATGGTCCGAGTTGAAAAATTCTTTCTTTATTGGATCGAGTTTCCGGTGCGATATGTTTTTCATATAATTTCAAAAGTTTCAAGTAATTCTTAGACTTTTCGCAATGGGGCGTAATGGTAAATTGCCTTTCCCCTGATATCTCTGCTTCTAAAACTCCGATTTAAAACATTCTTCCTGCATCGGATACAGCTCTTGGTGGGAAATGTTTTGATTGTAATTATAATATTTTGTAAAACATGGTTTGAACACCAGGGTACGTAAGCGTTAATTTCCGCTTCTGATGTATTTGCAGAAAAATCTGAGCTTTTAAGATCTGGATTGAAAAAAATCGTTTGTCGACCGATACTACTCACGTCGACAAACCTTTCAGGAATATTTTCTTGTTAAAATAATGCATGGTTTCTACGCCAGGGGAGTAGATTTATATCTTATCTTTGTAAATATCTCTACTTCTAGGTGTCCGATTGGAAAAATTCCTTCTTTGGATAGTGTTTCCGATGTAAAATGTTTTTCATGTATATTCAAAATTTTCAAGTTAATACTTCGGCTTTCCTCTAGTGGGCACTAAGATAAATTGCGTTTTCTACGTTATTTCTGCTTCTAAAACTCCGATTTGAAAAATACTTCCTGCATCGCATACAGCTTCTGATAAAAAAGTTTTTCATGTATTCCTAATGTTTGGTAAATAATGGTTCGGCCAACAGGAGGCATAAGTGATAATTTCTGCCTCTGATGTGTTTGCAGCAAAATCTGAGCTCTCCTGAAATGTCGACTAAATTTTTTTTTCTTGGACCGATACCGCTCACATCGAAAAACCTTTTAAAAATACTTTCTAAAATAATGCATGGTTTTCCCGCCAGGGGACGTAGATGGAATGTCTTATATTTGTCCATATCTCTGCTTCGAAGAGTTCGATTTGAAAAAGTCTTTCTTTGTTGGAGAGCGTTTTCGCAGCGAAATGTTTGTCATATAAATTCAATTTTTCCTTAACCCACAAGTCTGGAACCAGAGAGCGTAAGCTCACGATTCCGTTTACAGCAATATTTGCGGGATTAAAAACCGGCTTGAAAAACTTATTTCTTTCATCATATACTGTTGTTTTCCATACCGCTTCCACAGACTTTGAATAAGCTTTGATAAATTTAATTTGCGTCAGAACGGATTCAAAAGACGAGCTCATTACAACCGAAAATTCGGTGTCATCTTTCTTGTTTTTTCTAATTTCAAGCTTTTCGTTCAAATGTTGCCCAAGAAAATTAATTTTTACCCATTTTATGCAACAGTGCAGAGCTTCAAAAATTTACACTATTAATTACCCTCACTTATCTTGCTTTTTCAAACTATATCTGTATTTCAGTACAGATAATTATTTAAGGGGACTGCGTTGTGGTTTGACAGAACTGAATGCATAAAGAATTTTGAGCTATTCACACCTCTCTCTTTTCCTCTATGTTTCAAAAAAAAAAAAAAAAAAAAAAAAAAGGAAAGACAAGAAAAAACTAAAAAAAAAGCCTTTTTTGTAGTTGTGCTGTATGTGATGTTACAGGACGTATTAAAACACTGCTGAATAATTATCTTTGCACTTGGCTCTCATCTTAAATGCTTTTTAAGTACAGTTTTTTTTTGTAATTCATCACAGATTATTATTCAACGGAATGAGGTATTAAAAGTTTATGGAAATTTTTAGAGCAAATACATCATGAAAGCTAGGTATTAAAGATATAGCACGATGGATGAAATGGATTTGTGGGAAATATAATTATAACAGATAAATGCTACACAAATACTGGATCTGACCGAATTTTTTAGTAGGCCTTTTGTAAAAAATAGTACGTAATTATATTACCACCCTGTCCGTCCTTCTGCAGACACCATATCTTTGCAGTTATCAGTCCGATTTTAAAAACAGTTTTTTGCATTGGAAAGCTTTAGATGTAAGAACGATTATTCTCTTGCTTTCCAGTTTTTTCCGATTCATAAGTCCTGTGATTTTTAGAGAGGTAGAAACATTAAATTAAAAACATAACACTAAAACCTCAATTACTCGGCACTCAGTAGTAAAATACTTTTCGCTATTCTTCATCTATGGCAGAAGAACGTAAGCTTAACAGTAAAATAGAACAGAGTAGTCATGCTAGCAATAATAAATTCATATACAGACCTGAGTTGTATGCAATGAAAGATTATATTTAATAAACACACAAAAGGTGACATGATGATATCCATTCGATGACATACGTCGACACGTAGATGCACTATTATCGGAATTAAGGATGTTTCGAACAGACGCCAAGAGACCACATGTTTGCTGGACAAAAGATCACTTCAGTCGCGCACACACAATCATCTTGCTGGTGACAGAAACTATACGTATGTACATAACATCATGAAGCGTTCCGCAGTTTACAGATTAAGAACATCTTGCACAACAGTGTAACCGCGGCTTCCATATTTATGAGGTGAAGTTCAGTAGCCATTTTTAGTGATAGTGAATTGTAATCATTTTCCTTCATTTCCCGCCATTTTGATGAGCTGGGAAGCAAACGTCAATGTACTTCTTTTCCCACGCGTCACAGCAGAGAGGGTGTTAGATTTATAGTTTCGTCGATGTGAGAAGAATGAAACTGGACATTGCTTTTCCGCCGTCCCAAGTAGCACGACGAACAGGGGGGGGGCAGCAAACCAATTAAAGAATCTTGCGTTTTCAGAGAGGAGGCATCTTAGGGTGTGTCCTGACTTTCGAGGAATAGGGGGTCATCACGCTTCGGACGAGGGTACAGTTTTTTTGAGGGGGTCGCTCTCCGAGGAAGAGAACAGCAGGACTCGGCGGGCAGGAATCGATGAAGAAGGAGGATTTTTAGCGAGGGAAGAAGGCCTAGCGGGTTTGTCGGAACGGATAAAGTAGGAGGAATGAGACCGGCCGGGAAAAGATAAGCAGAATTTGGCGTGCTGACAATTAGAGCGAGAAGGACACCGAGGTGTAAATAAAATAATGAAAGCACGAAAATGACGGACAAAAGCTTGGTAACATTCCCCGCAATATCTGAATAAAAGTCTTCCTCACTGCACGAAAACAGTTTAACTAGAGTCGATTTTTGATACCTTGTGTTTTATTTAACTACTCCAGTTGGGAGAATTACGGGTTAAACCCCATATACAGAGCAAGCATCAAACGAATCCTCCACACAGGGTGCTGTAATAGAATTCAGCACCAAGCCCTGTAACAATAGTGAAAGAACATACACGTAGAACTTCATTGACACACCACCGCACACTAGCGAAGACGACAGCAGACTGTACATAGAAGAAGATTCTCGTCTCAACTTTGCTTACGTCACAGATCACGTGAGATCCCCGCGTCGTGACGTTTCAAGGTACGTGTAGTTTAGTACACAGCTGCGCCTGGTTTGTGGCAATTCATTTGGAGTGCTGTAAAAATCCCGTCTGACAATCTCCGGGTTTTTTTTTTGTATTGCTGAAAGGCTGTGATTCCAACAATAACTTAGTTCTTAGAGGGCTTAAATGCAGATGCTATCGAAATCAGAATAAATTTTGTTCATATCATCATCATCGTCCACCGTTTTCAATCCACTGCGGGATGAAGGTCTCCCCAAGTTTCTTCCACAATAGTCTGTCTTGAGCCTGGCTCCTCCATGTCCCTCCGGCATGCTTTTGAATTTGATCCATCCACTCCCAGGGAGCCTTCTTCTGGGTCTTTTTTCTGTCTCTTGGAATCCAGTCTATAATTTCAGTTATCCATCCGTGGTCTGTTCTTCTGGAAACATGTCCAGCCCATTGCCATTTCAATGATTTCACTCTAGTCATGATGTCGTCCACTCCTGTCATTTTCCTTATCCACAAGTTCCTCTTCTTATCTTTCCTGATTACACCAAGCATGCATCGCTCCATGCTTCGAGTTGTCTGCAGTCTTTGTATATCCTCTTTAGTTAAGGTCCATGTCTCTGCTCGATACGTAAGCACTGGCAGGATGCACTGATTAAACACTTTTCTTTTAAGACATAATGGCATATTGCTCTTAAAAATTGTACTGTTTCTCTCAAAAGCTCTAAATCCAAGTTTTATACGGCGATTAATTTCTTAATCAATGTGACCCTCACTTGATATCTGCTGCCCAAGATAAATGTAGGTATCGGTTGTTTCAAGCTTTTCCCCATCAATCAGTAACTCTTCGTTTCTTGTAAAAGTACATCACTTTTGTCTTCTGAAAGTTCATTTTTAATCCCACTTCTTTTCTCTTGTCAGCAAGTCCCTGGATCATACTCTGCAGCACTGAAGGGGTAGTTGTAACAATGACTACGCCATCAGCAAAACGAAGGTGAGTTAAATAATCTCCATTAAACTGTATCCTTTTGTTTTCCCATTTCAAAGATTGTAACACATTTTGCAATATAGCATTAAAGAGTTTGGGAGATATGGAGTCCCCTTGTCTCACTCCCTTTCCAATTCTTATTTGTGCTGTATCCTCAAATATCCGAACCTTTGCACCTGCATTTTCATAGATATTATTAATAATGCTAATGTATGCATCTTCAATACCCATGATTTCAAAGCTATTGCTACTGCTGATGGTTTCACGGAATCGAATGCCTTTTAATAATAAATAAAAGCCATGCATAATGGGAGTTCATGTTCTCTTGTTCTTTCAATTAGTTCTCTCAGTACATGGATATGATCTACAGTGCTATAGTCACTCCTGAATCCAGCTTGTTTTCTCGGTTGAGCCATGTCTAGTGTTACCTTCAAGCGATGTAAAAGAACCTTAGTGAAGATTTTGTAAACCACTGATAGGAGACCGACGGACCTGTAGTTCCAGAGATCCTCAACGCCACGTTTTTTATGTAGCAGGATCATTGTAGCATTGTTCCAATCCTCAGGAATTTTCCCTTCATTGAGAAATCTGGTGAAAACTCTGGCGAGCGTACTTGCTTCTTGTATAATGCCCATGGTAATTCCATCTTCTCCTGGAGCTTTTCACCATTTCATGTTCTTAATTGCATGTGTAACTCCTGCAGAAAGGACTGAAGGGACTTTGGTACTGGTACCTGTCGTAATGTCTGGAATAGATATACACTGCTGGACAATTGCTAAGGACGGATCATAAACGGCTATATAGCGCATAAAAAAATAAGTGTGATTGGATGCCAAGTGAAATAAAATAATGTCAGAATGCCAGGACATTACAAGAAAGACAATTTATTGTGCTCTGAAATCCAGAAGGCTTTGGAACGTGTTCAAGGGACAAACATGCCATTTTGTGCAGAATACGTAAACGTGAAAAAATGCAATTACCGTCCGCAGGCGTTCCGGCGTAAGATGTCAATACGGGATATGGCCACCATGGAGGGCGATGCAAGATTCCACACGTCGTGTCATGCTTTGCACAACATTATCAAGCAGCTGTTGGGGTAATTTATCCCATTCCTCTGTCAGTGCACGGATGAGGGTGTCCTTGTTTATTGGAGGGCATTGGCGACCAGAAAGACACCTCCCCAAAGCATCCCACACATTTTCAATGGGATTCAGATCTGGAGACCGTGCTGGCCATACGAGGCGTTAAATATCCTTGCTCTCAAGACACTCCTGGACAGCGGCTGTTCGATGACATGTTGCGTTGTTGTCCATGAAAATGAATCTATCACCGACAGCACCACGGAACATGCGATCATGAGGTAGCAGAACATCATTAATGCATCGTTGGCCAGTCATAGCCCCAGTTGGAAGCACATAGAGGGACGTACGGCCATTGATCATAATGCCAGCCCATACCATGACACTACATGTCGGATATCGGTCCCTTTCCTGTATGTTTGCTGGACAATATGCAGTACCACTATCACGACAGATCAGTTGTCGTCGACAATCAGACGATAGACTGCATCTACTCTCATCTGAGAAGAGGACAGCAGACCAGTCGTTATCAGTCCAATTGCGATGTTGATGGCACCATTGCAAACGGGCGGTACGGTGCCGTCTCGACAATGGGATGCACACAACAGGACGGCGGGCGTATAGTCCTCCTTCATGCAAACGTCTGGCGACAGTTTTTCGGGAGATCCGCTTGCCAGTAGCAGCCATGAACTGATTTGCTACCTCACTAGCTGTGCTGCGCCGGTGTCTTTCTGTTGATAGCACTATGTACCGATCTTCTGTAGGTGTCGTATTGCGAACAAGACCTACCCCGTGACGTTTGCTACACTCTCCATTTGTTTGAAATGATTTCCAAAGCCTTGAAACAACACTGTGGCTGACGTCGAACTCCCTGGCAACATCTGTTATTTTTCGTCCTTCTTCAATCTTGCCAATAATACGGCCACGCGTAAAATCATCTAGGTGATGTCGGGAAGACATACTGAAAATTGAAAGTTCGTCAACTGATTCTTTCCCTTTGAACTTTGCATTTGAATAACAACGGTCAATACGCGTCAAATCCTTTATATCTCTTATCAGCGCTATGACGTCACGAACAAGTTCGGCAATCCAAAATTTGCATACACACAACACGTCTTACTGTATCCCGCACTTATGCTAATTTCCACATTTTCCTGCCTTCCATTTTATGGTTGCTATCGTTGCTATTGTCATCCGTCCTTAGCAATTGTCCGGCAGTGTATCATCATTCTGATACAGTTTTGAGTAGAAATCTTTCGCCCTTGTCAAAATTTCGTTTCTATTTCTGGTTACAATCCCATCTTCTTTTCCCAGTGCTATAATCTGTTTTCTTTCCTTACTGAGATATACCTTTGTTCTCTTCAGGCTTTGGATGTTTTCAATTGCTTTTCTCACTAGTTCACAATTGAATTTCCCTATGTCTTCAATGAAACTTTTCCGTACTGTCTTGAATTTGGCCCTATATTGCATACATACATGTATAATGTGGAATGACTGAAATATAAAATATCCGACTGATTTTTTCTTCTTTCGATGCCATTTATAGCAAAGACATTTTTGAGCACAGTTCCTTTCGCAAGTAATGTATATATTGTCCGCTAGAGGGCGTAAAAGTAAATTGGAATTTCCTAGCTATCTCTGCTTCTAAATGTCCGATTTCAAAACTTCTTCCTGCATCAGATACAGCTTCTGGTGGCAAATCTTCTACTTATAATTAAAATTTTTTGTTGAGTATAGTTTGGCCACTAGGGAACGTGAGTGTTTATTTCGGTTTCTAATGCATTTGCAGCAAAATCTGCACTTCTGAAAACTCGATTGGAAACATTCTTTCGTGGAACGATACCGCTCACTTCGAAAAAAAATGTTTGGCAACACCTTCTGCTTAAAATAGTGCATAGTTTTTCCTCCAAGGGGTGTAGATATATATCTGATTTTGTCGATATCTCTGCTTCTAAGGGTCCGATCTGAAAACGTTTTTCTTTACCGGACGAAATGTTCCGCAAATACAGTAAGACATCCATATGTCGATATTCTCTATATATTAAAGTTTTGTGAATCCCCGTGATCTTTACATAGAAAAACTGTTTCTCTATATCACAAAAAATTATATATATCAATTTTTTTAAAACAAATCGGGATTCCCCCCCCTTGTAATGACATTGTAAGAAGAAAAAATAGTGAGAAAAATAGAACGGAGATGTCGCGAGAGGAAGAACGAAAGGGTGATCAAAGTGAATGCAACGTCTACGGGTCGCTGGAGGGCAGTATTGTCTCCATACTCCTCTCACCATTCGCTTCAAATAACCTTCCTCCTCTGTGAAACAGGTTCAGTTTGTTTCAGTCTCTATAACCGAGGGTGTGTGTTTGCGATGTCAAAAAGAAAATCTCTTCGTGTTGTGGAAACAGTGGAGTTGTTGAAGAACGTGGACAGTGGAATGCGGAAAAAGGATATTGTGGTTAAATTTGGTGTTCTCCCAAGTACAGCGTTGGCAATTATAAAAAAACCGGGAGTTTGCTATGAGAATCGTTGAAGATGTCTGATCTGACAGGAAACATGTTAAAACGTGCCATCTTGGTAAAGTGGACAACACTGTTTTAAAGTGGACTAAAACTGCTCGTGAAAAAAGCTTGCCAATCTCAAGTCCTCTTTTAAAAGAAAAGGCATTAGAGTTTGCCAATCGTTTGGGGCAAGTGTATTTCCAAGCTATCTCAGATCCTCTTATAAAAGAAAATGCATTAGAGTTTGCCGATTGTTTGGGGCAAGTGTATTTCCAAGCTATCTCAGGTCCTCTTATAAAAGAAAATGCATTAGAGTTTGCCAATCGTTTGGGGCAAGTGTATTTCCAAGCTATCTCAGGTCCTCTTATAAAAGAAAAGGCATTAGAGTTTGCCAATCGTTTGGGGCAACTGTATTTCCAAGCTATCTCAGGTCCTCTTATGAAAGAAAAGGCATTAGATTTTGCCAATCGTTTGGGGCAAGTGTATTTCCAAGCTATCTCAGGCTCTCTTATAAAAGAAAAGGCATTAGAGTTTGCCAATTGTTTGGGGCAAGTGTATTTCCAAGCTATCTCAGGTCCTCTTATAAAAGAAAGGGCATTAGAGTTTGCCAATCGTTTGGGGCAAGTGTATTTCCAAGCAAGTTCCGGTTGGTTGGATAAATTTAAGAAGCAACATGGCTTTAAAGAATAGATTGTTTCGGGGGAAAGTGGGAGCATGTGTGACACTAACGACGTCCAATGGAGAAATACGATTTTGAAGAAGATTTTAGATGAGCACGCTCCTGATAACATATTACGCTCCTTTACTCTTAAAGACGACGATTGTCATGGAGAAGCAAAGAGAGGATAACAGTTTTGGCGGGCGCTAACATGAACGACAAAGTAAAACTGTGATTACTAGTGATAGGTTAAAGTAAAAAACCTAATTACGAAATGTGTTTCTAAATACAATATATTAATACTGCACAATGCATATGAAAAAAAAAAAAGATATTTTCCATATATCGAAGTTTTTATATATCGATTTTTTTTTGTGGAACCACTGACTTCGATATACGGAGGTCAGATTGTAATTCCGAATTTTTCTTAACGCACAATTGTGCCACTAGATGGCGTAGGCAAGCGTTTACAGCATGTTTGAAGCAAAATTTGCGGTACTTTCGTTTACCGATTCTATTGACTACGAATAATTTTGAAATTTTTTATTCGCATTCAAAAGGATTCAAATCACGTGACTGTTAGAACCAAAAATTCGATGTCATTTGTCTCATTAGCGTTACTGTTTGCTTCAGCTGAAACTTGAATACACAGTTTCATCAAAATATTACCAATCTTGAGATGTTCTTTGACAAGCGACTAATTCGAACACTTTTTCCCATTAGTGAAACTAAATATAGGCGCACATCATTCCTTGGATTTTGAGCTTTAATTTCAAAGCGGTGTTTTCCTATTAAAAGAGTACCAGTTGCATTCGTTTTATTCCTATCACTCCATCTATTACTTTCACATCGTCACTGGAAAGAAGATCGCAAGTCCCGAAAATTTCACAAGCTAAAATTATGCAGTGTAGGTTGAATATTTAATTATCGAGCGCAATCCAGTCCTAAACCGATGTGTTACGGAAGTGCTAAAAAGACCCTTCTTATTGCAGATACGAGAACATATCCCAGCCAAGCGCTATTATAATTACTTAGAATATTAATTAACTGCTTGGATATTCGCCCACAAAGAAACGATGTGCAAAAAAAAGTCAGAACTGTCATTTTTAATTATTTTTTTTTCGCTAGCATTTTCACCATAGTGCTTTCCGTTGTACAGTGCGGCGAATTTTCCCGATAATTATTCACCAGTGAGACGCCTCGAAGCGGTATATTTAGTTCTGATTCATTACGGCGGTGTAATAAGTAACAGAAAATAAAATTCCTGTGATGCAATTAATTAGAACAGGTATGCGGTATTTTGTACAATATGCATGCTTTTTCTCCTCGTATTTTTTTTTTTTTTTTTGTGTTTTTGCTCAGGTGTGGAAAGAAGCTGCTTCTCTTTAAAATCAGTAGCGAAATAAAAGAACTAGGCCAAGAACCTGGCCCTGTTAAAAGACACGAAACTGCAGCGAGTGTGTGTCCGTTATACAGAACAAAATGAAAAAGAGAAAAACAAATACATTATATACAAAGCCCGAGAGTAATTTTTTTTTTTTGAGTTGACAAGAATGCGAAGGGGAAAAATAACAACGCAGACAACTAATTGAATTAAGGAAGTACCTATGGCAACAGTTATTAGTCGTGGCAGACGATTCTGGTTTTTTTTATTGCGCAGTTGTTTAAGGTACGTCTGCATTTCACCATACAGCTATGGAGGTGAGTGATTCAGAGTTAAGAAGTGAAATGTGTTGTGCGATAAAATTTTGCAATCGTTTGGGTAAAATGACTCCAGAAACGGTTGATTTAATGAAAAAAGCTTACAAAAGTTAATGTTTTGGTGAGTCAACGATTTTTAAATTGCACCATGGTTTCAAAACAGAGCGTTTGTCGGCAGAACTCACTCCTAGGCCTGATCGACCTGAAAGCGTTGTTACGGAGCATATTGTTAACACTGTTTGGGCAATCCTGCAAAAAGATCGACGAATGACGCGTGAAGACACAGCTGCGTCAACTCATATTTCAAAACCGTCGGCATTCCGCATTTTACAAGACAAATTACAGCTGCATCGTGTGTGTTCCAGATGTGTACTTCATTCCCTGACGAGAGAACAATTATTAACCAGAGTTCACGAGGGGAAACAAATGATTGCAAAGAATCCACTTTCTAATCAGAGTAACAACTGCAGGTGAAATATGGGCCCCCCTATTTCGACCCCCCCCCCATGAAGTGCGCAACGAGTGTCTGGAAACACACAGGCTCGCCTCCTCCGAAAAAGTCCACCAAACCAAATGAGCTGAAAAAGTGATGATGATGATGATGATTTTCTTTTATCATAAAATTGTAGTCTACCAGAACGCCGTTCCACCACAAATTAGTGTCAATGCTGAGTATTACATTTCAGTCTGAAAGCGTCTGCGACGACACATATCGACTAAGCGACCGGAACTAGTGGGCAAGTGGATCCTACAAAATGATAAGGCCCGCCCTCATGTGTCTGCTTGTGTTCAACAGTTCCTTGCGAAATGCAGTGTTGAAAATCTGCCACAGCCTGCCTACAATCCTGATCTCTCCCCGTGCGATTTCTGGTTGTTTCCAAAAATGAAGGAGAAGTTCCGTGGAGCAACATTCAACATAGATGCTGACGTTATTCAAGCTGTACAGGGGTCGCTAAAGCAGCTTCCAAAAGATGCCTTTGCCTCTTGCTTTGAAAAGTGGACTGAACGATGAAACCGTTGCATACCATCCGATACTTTGAAAAAGAATAACATATATTTTGCTGTACTATATTTCTTCATTTTGTGAGATTTTACTCTCATTTTTTTATGGAACGGCCGTTGTATGTAACGTGCGAAATAGGCAAGTCATGTACACAGGTCACAAAAAGTTAGGTAGACTGCATGAAATGAAGGATGTATGTATCTGACTCACGTAACACGCATTGAAATAACATCAGTGAGGCTACGAAACCCAAACGATAAAGAGTGCGTTTCCAAAATCAATTTATTGCGCAATTTTCTGCATACAACAAAGTAGTACTGCAATATAGACAAAATGGTAAATTCAGAAAGTTTCCATATCTCTGAAATCCAGTACCCGGTAATACTACTTATGTGTCGAAGAACGTCTTGACACCTACAAGGCATACTTGCAATGACATTGTTACGACAGTGGGTCATTATCCCACCGCTGTCAACCAAAATGTTACGACCTCGGCCGCTGTCTAAAAATGTAACAGTCTCGGCCACTATTTCACCGCGGTCAATCAATTTAACAACCGTAGCAGAGAAATTATTATATTTCTTCTCCGCGGTCCTTCGACGTAGTTCTTGATGCGAAAACTGTATTATATGGGCATACACTTAAACAATTCGAATCAATCAAATGCATACACATAAATAATGTGTTCTATGATTTCGCTGACTGCCTAAACAAACATTGAATTTTCTACAAAAACATAACAATGGCACATATACGAATAAAAATTAGCTGTCTTCTGAACATAAGTATTGGGTCAACTTTGACCTAAATCTATTCCAGCTGATAGTTTTAATGAACTTAAATCCCACAGTTCAGTTCTTGCAATATATTAGTTCAGTTTCTCAACTAATTGCGTAGCAGAAGTTATACCAAAAACAAAATGTTTCTACTTACATGGATGCTGTCAAGAATATATTCAAACTTTGATTGCACTAGTAAAGTGATACACACCTCCCTTTTTACATGGAAGATTTCATTGCAGGAGCTGCATCCCTTGGTGCTACCGTACTCACACACACATCCAGGCGTTTGTTATTGGAGCCTCGCTTCGCCTCGTAAGATAAGCGCGACTCTTCACTTCCTCCAGGAGGAGATGATGATTGCACACTGCACTAGTTGGACTCGAACTCGAGCTTCGGCTTGGCTTCGCTTCTGATTTGAGTGACCACTGTCAACTCGCAGACTTCTCAATTCCTCAGAAACTTTGCCTTCACTGGGCCAACAAGTTGCGGCTCCTAGCATAGAAATCACTGCTTTATCACGCGGATAGGCATTCCGCTGTTTTAATGGCCAACTGGCATCTCCAGCTGCGCCCGAGTTGTCGTCTCCGTTTCTTACCAACTGCAGGAGAATTCGCTACATCATTTATTCCAATTCATATAGCAGATCCAAGGCATCCAGCCTTTCACATCGGAGAGCGTACAGACAACTAAACTTTCTTCCTTATTTTCACACCAAGTGCGAAATCTTATTTTTCTGCGCGGACCACACACAGAGCAATTGTTTTCAAAAATGCCCTAAACAGGCGACGAATTTACGATTATTCGTTAAAATTCTTGTCCACTATCTTCATTCATTTCCACAAGTGGCTCTCTTTGAAACGTACCCCTTTCCGTGTTTAGACTGGCCGTCAGCGGCAACCTTCGATTTACGACCTAACAGAGCGCTGGAAACTCCAGACCACCCAGCCAGAGAGAGAATTTTTCGCCTCTCTTCTTTCCAAACCCCCAGATAAATCTTTCTCTGCTGTTTACACTTTTAAACTCCAATAAAGCCTCGAACTTAATTAATATTTAATTAATTTCACACATCCAACCCGCCCATTAATTATCTAATTAATGGCGGGGGTGAGTCATAACAACATTATTGATAAGAGTCTGGGTAAAACACGTTACGGTGGTCTGGCAATATACTGAGGTACGGAACGTGGTTATCTAGACGTCGCTGCACAGCGACACGAATGTTCTAAATAGTGTTAAGCCAGGAGACCTTGTAGGCAGCTGTAATGATTAAATCTCATGATTTTCCTACTCCTGCAGCACCCTCCAGGCACGATAACTGGTTGCATTGTCATTGAAAAAACGGAATGCATGTCCAGTAGAGCGTGAAGCAATGTCACAATGGGGACAGTGATCTCGTTTCGGTACACTGAGTCATTCATGTTGCCTTGACAAACATATTCGACAGTGCGGCTATTAAAGCATATTCCTGCCCAGACCAGAACTGACTGCCGCTAGTAACGATAGACGAACTGCACGTAATGTGGTTGTATTCGTGTGCTCGATGTCCTCCAACACGTGTCCTTGTCGAGTATCAGGATAAAGAGCGAAACGGGATTCGTCTGGGAAAATTACATTGTGCCACTCTGTATTCCATGACATGTTCTGTCGGACCCAGGTACATCTTCAACGACGGTGTGCTGATGTCAATGCTACATATATTTCAGCATCCTTGCTCTGAGTCTGTACTCGTGAAGACGGCTTCGTACCCTTTGCGTACATACTGTGACAGCATGGGCCACAGATGGCCTAGTGGTCAACGTTCGTGACTGCTACAGAGAGGTCTCAGGTTCGATCCCAGAAAGGTAAGAAAGCTCGAACTACTAAATATCCGCCGTGCGTCGGATGTTCACGCTAAATCCTCGGATCCCGGTTACCGTCACCCCGGTAACAAATATGGGCGTCTTCCTCCCCCTTTCCACCTCGCTTCCCTGTCACTTTCCTATCGGGAACTCTGGCCCAAATCTCCTAGCTTCCTATTTCTCAAGGTTGTTTGAGACCTGACATTGCTTTCCTCTATATGTGATCTGATCTAATCTGTGACAGCAGGAGCAGCTCGAGTTGATTCCCGAATTTGGCTAGTGGTGATACTAGGCCTTCTCCGAGCACTTACTCTCAGGCAGTGATCTTCCCTCCTGGTGGTTACCCTCAGGCGACCACTCCCGGGTCGAACTGCAAAATTTCCATGCGGTAGATATCTTGTGTACAGCCGACTTATTATACTTCGCGAAATTCCTACAGGAGCAGTGACATCTATCTGTCGTACACCTTCCAGTAGCATGCCAGTAGCCCTATTTCCCTTCTCACTGCTTAAACGTCGCCTGGACATCATTTCAGGTTAATCACACACTGAGAGCAATACATTCAGCAAACTCCTAGACCAAGCTGTACCAGTTTTCTACTTCTCGCAGGACACGTGCTGTGTGACACTAATTTAATATGACGTAGTTACCGACGCTGATAATAACCGCTCTCCAACAGTCGTTAAATTTGCATAT
This sequence comes from Macrothele yani, assembly GCA_039090855.1. NCBI lineage: Eukaryota > Metazoa > Arthropoda > Arachnida > Araneae > Macrothelidae > Macrothele > Macrothele yani. Next base: position 26,703,326 of record CM076993.1, read on the forward strand.
CATCACGTTTTCCCTTATAAAACGGCAATATCCTTAACTTTCTGTGACCAATGTGTTTTATTTTACGGTAAAAACTACCGAGGTAATTTGGCCGCTCCCGTGGCGCAGTGGTCTAAGCGATGACTTCTGATCATTCGTCCGAAAGGGGTCCGGATTCGAATCCCGATGAGCCATGGATGTTGTGTTTGTCTTACGGCAATGGCTCTGTCCCTTTCTTGGAACCAGTGGCCCTAAATTAGGGACGGGTGACTGCTTATAGCTCATTGAGTTGCTCACGGTGGTCGTTAAACCCCCAATCAAACGAACAAACAAACCGAGGTAATTTGAAAAATGTTTTACAGCAAAGTAAGCGACTAAACTTGCGAGAAACATTTGCGTGACTTGTTGAAAAATTGGTTCTAGAAATTCCTTTTCGACAAAACTTCATTTGTTAGCTTAGTCCTTTAAGCGGCCGATACACCTGAACTAAATGGTTCCAAAAATTTCCTGCGCTGTTGGAAAAGAAGTGTATACACATCTGCTAGGTTTTACGAAAGATACCATAAAATCAATTCCTCACCACTTCACATCTCAGAAGCACGGACCATAAACCTGCTACAAGTGATAAGAGATTTTGAAAGAGTTATGCACAGGATTTTAGGAAGTGAGTGTCTGTCCCCAAGTATTAAATAAATCTTAGAAGTAGGAGTTTTGAGCTAGAGTGCCGGACGGGAAAGTCACCCAGAAGCAAGATAGAAAGGGAAAGAAAACGCTCTTATTTATAATCGGGACACAGTACCGGGAGTCCGACGGCTTAACGTGCCCATCCGACTCACAGCGGATATTTAGTGGTTTGAATGTTCGTACCTGCTTGGGATCGATCCCGAGACTTTTCCGTGGCAATTACGAACGTTGACCACTAGATTGTCTTTGGGTTTATTCTCCGTTTTATGACTCAAGCCATGATGGAGAAGGGATAGTGCCCCTTACACGGACTTCATGCCACTATGTTGAAAAAACTGATTCAAATATCTTTCTCTTTCCCATTGTTGCATTCCTTTTAAAACGTAATCAGTCAGAACATATTGGTGTCAAATACCTCCCCTAAAAAAGATTAGGGTCAATTACTCTCTTCTGAATAACAAATCTAAGGAGAAAGCAATGCTTTTCAATGTACAGGTTCACTCGTTGGACATCGACTATCTTCGTTCGAGCTGAATTCAGCCTACTTTGCTGACCCTGAGATAATTCGTCACAGCCAAATAAAGGGTGTAAGCTTGAGCGTATCACATCACAGAGGACTTTATTTAAGAATTCATTTGCACTGTTAAAAATGTTCTGAAATTCACAAGCCATTTTCCGTGATTCTTTTCGTTAATTAACGAATTATATTTCTCATGCAACCTTTTCCGTGAAATGACGGAAAGAAACCCCTCAATTTCACGAATTTTTCTCATAAATATAATATAATTATGATAATGCCATTAAGTTCTAAAGCATTCTGAATTTCATGGATTTTTCTTACAATACGAAATTTCCTGAGACCATTCCGCAATTCCTTTCTTAAAATGACGGTAAGTTGGCGTTCCATAGATGTGTTAACGGAAAATTCTGAATTTTCACAAAGCGTTCAGCAATTCCTTTTTATAATGACGGTAAGTTGCCGTTTCTAAGATGTGTTAACGGAAAATTCTAAATTTTCAGAAACCTTATCGGAATTCCTTTCTTATAATGACGGTAAGTTGCCGTTTCTAAGATGTGTTAGCAGAAAATCCTGAATTATCAGAAACCTTTCCGCAATTCCTTTCTTACTTTGGCGTTTCTAAGATGCGTTAACGGAAAATTCTGAATTTCCAGAAATTTTTCCGCAATTCGTTTCTTATATTTACGGTAAGATGACATTTCAATAATGTGTTAGCGGAAAATTCTGAATTTTCAGAAACCTTTCCGCAATTCCTTTCTTATAATGACGGTAAGTTGCCGTTTCTATAATGTGTTCGCGGAAAATCCTAAATTTTCAGAATCTTTTCCGCAATTCCTTTCTTATAATGACGGTAAGTTGCCGTTTCTATAATGTGTTCGCGGAAAATCCTAAATTTTCAGAATATTTTTCGCAATTCCTTTCTTATAAAGACAGTTAGTTGCCGTTTTAAAGATATGTTAACGGAAATTTCTGAATTTTCGGAAACCTTTCCGCAATTCTTTTTTATAATGACTGTAAATTCCCGTTTCCAAGATGTGTTAATGGAAAATTCTGAATTATCAGAAACCTTTCCGCAATTATTTTCATATAATGACGGTAAGTTGCCATTTCTATTAATAAGATGTGTTAAAAGAAAATTCTGAATTTTCGGAAACCTTTCCGCAATTCCTTTCATTTACTGACGGTAGCTGCCGTTTTTAGCACGTCTTTTGTAAAAAAAAATCGTGCTTATGCTATCGGTTTGTCCGTCTGTACCCACGATAACTCAGCAACTATTAGTCCAATTTGAATGAAAACATTCTTTTTGCATTGGGAAGCTTGAAATATGCAAATGATGATCCTATATTTCGTTTTTTTTTACGATGTACAATTTCGCCGGTAGAGGGCGTAAATGCAGATGATGTCGAATTCAAAAATACGTTTTATTCCACATATTTACATTCGATTGAAAAAAAAACTATATCTTTCGATTCCATTTATGTCGAAGAGTATTTTAGATATACTTACTTCTTCAAATTACGCATAGATTTTCCGCTAGGGGGCGTAAAAGTAAATTACATTTTCCCCGATAACTCTTCTTCTAAAACTCCGATGTGAAAAATTTTTTCTTCAGCGGATACATCTCCTGATGGAAAATCTTTTGCATATAAATTCAAATTTTTGGTAAAGAATACTTTGGCCACCAGGGGGCGTAAGTGTTAATTTTTGCTTCTGATGTATTGCCATAAAATCGTAGCTTCTAAAATATCGATTAAAAAATTCTTTCGTGGCCACTCACATCGATAAACCTTTTCAGAATATTTTCTTCTTAAAATATTCCACAGTTTCTCCGCCAGGGGGCGTAGATGTACATCTTATTTTTGTCAATATCTCTACTGCTAGGAGACCGATTTGAAAAATTCTTTCTGCACCGGATACACCTCCTGATGGGAAATCGTTTGCACATAATTTCTAATTTTTGTAAAAAAATAGTTTGGCCACCAGGGGGCGTAAATCTTAATTTCCGCTTCTGTTGTATTTGCAGCAAAATATGAGCTTCTAAATTCCCGATTGAAAAAAACGTCTTTGTTGACCGATACTACTTATGTTGACAAACCTTTTAGAAACATTTTCTTCTTAAAATAGTGCATGATTTCTTCGCCACGGGCGTAGATGTACATCTTATTTTTGTCAATATCTCGACTTCTAGGAGTCCGATTTGAAATATTCTTTCTTTGTTGGATAGTGTTTTCCGTGTGACATGTTTTTCATATAATTTCAAAATTTTAAAGTAATTCATAGAATTTCCACTAGGTGGCGTAGCGGTAAATTGCGTTTCCCCTACATCTCTGCTTCTAAATCTCCGATTTGAAATTTTTTTTCTGCACCGGATACAGCTCCTGATGGGAAATCGTTTGCACACAATTTCTAATTTTTGTAAAAAAATAGTTTGGCAACCAGGTGGCGTAAGTCTTAATTTCCGCTTCTGTTGTATTTGCAGCAAAATATGAGCTTCTAAATTCTCGATTGAAAAATACGTCGTTTGTTGACCGATACTACTCATGTCAACAAACCTTTTAGGAAAATTTTCTTCTTGAAAAAATGCATGGTTTCTACGCCAGGGGCGTAGATGCATATCTTATTTTTGTCAATATCTCTAATTCTAAGAGTACGATTTGAAAAATTCCTTCTTTGTTGGATAGTGTTTCCGATGCGAAATATTTTTCCTATAAATTCAAAATTTTCAAGTAAATCATAGACTTTCCGCAAGGGGGCACAAAGGTAAATTGCGTTTTCTGCGTTATTTCTGCTCCTAAAGCTATGATTTGAAAAATTCTTCTTGTATCACATACAAGACCTGATGGAAAATATTTTTCACATAATTTCTAATGTTTGGTAAAGAATGGTTTAGCCACAAGGGTTCATATGTGTTAATTTCTGCTTCTGAAGTATTTGTTGCAAACTCTTGGCTCCTGAAAACTCGACTAATTTTATTTTCTTCGACCGATACCGCTCATATGGATAAACCTTTTAAGAATACTTTTTCCTAAAATAATGCATGGTTTTCCCACCAGGGGACGTAAAGTCACACCTTATTTTTTGTCGATATCTCTGTTTCTAAGAGTTCGTAAGCTCACGATTCCATTTACAGCAATATCTGAGGGATTAAAACCCCGATTGAAAATCTTTCTTTGGTCAGATCTATTGTTTTCCATACCGGTTCCATTGACTTTGCATAGCTTTGATAAAATTAATTTGCGTCAGAACGGATTCAAAAGACGTGCTCATTACACCCGAAAATTCGGTGTCAGCTTTCTTGTTAAGTTGTGTTAACGGAAAATTGTGAATTTTCAGAAACCTTTCCGCAATCTTTCGTATATTAATGGAAGAACTCTGTTTTCACTTTTCCGGTATCCATATGAGAGAAAATATCCGGTAATAGGAGCGATTCGCAGGAATGCTTGAGGTCTGATTATAACTATTAGATTCTAATCTCCTGTCGGAGGAACTGATTTTGAAGTTCCGTAGCGAGATCGAATATTGCGGATAGCATAACTCCCAAAATTTTAGTTATTGGCACAGGGTATTTTTCCCATACTCCCTATTTTGTGCACCAGCTATTGTATATTGTTTTGCCGTAAGAAACTGGGTACTTAAATTATTGTACAGGTGACTGTGTAATGTTTATCTCTCAGTCTGTTGACCCCTCAACACTAAAGCTATTGTAGCTGTTGGATGCAAACATTACTTAGATAAATTTTCTCACAACATGCACATGGTGTATCTAGGTAAAACAACAATAAGAAAAAATGGCGCGTGTTACATTCCTGAATCTAGCTACAAAGGAAACACCTTAGGTGAGACACCATGGGTAAAATCCCACGGTCGTTCTAGCTGGTTTTGTTTGTAAAAATACATCCCCTATTGTTAAGAAGTATGTTTAGTGCTTTGTCAGAACTCCACTCCTAGGGGCAGGTTGCGACTCTGCCAGGTCAGGTCCCAGGGAAGTACGAGTGGGTTGCGCATGATACTGGAATGCATTCGGTTTTCCTAGATGTAGGGAGCGACCTCGAGTGACCATGGATTTGTCCTGGCTTCCGCTAACCGGTTGAAAGAAAAGGTAAATTTTTAGATGCCCCCAAAGGTCGGAGAGGGTGAGATAGACAAGAGGCAGAGGTTAGTTGACGGTTAGATTCGGACGTGAGTAGTCTACTAGGAGCATTAGATGAGCCATCGAAAAAGTCATGTGCCGGAGCACGCTTATGTAACTGCAGGGATTTCCAGGAAAGTTGCCCTAATAGAAAGCTTACTACCGCACAGGTTTCGCAAGTCGCCAGGAACGTGCGTATGCCGAAATAGATAAGTCATTTTTTTATTTTATTCCCTTGTTGAAGTGCATGTACTGTGTAAAAATCTTTACCCTGAACGGGCACGTGGTGTGTGAATTTGGTCGTTCTCGAACGTTGAAAATACCCCAGTTGTTTAATCAAATATGCATAGTCATGCGAGCATTAGAAAAGAAATAAAAATTGAAGAACATTTATGATAACTTCCACCTTTGGAGTCAATGATATAGGACAAAGATATTGTTTTGGAAAGAAAGAAATGATTATATGATAACAAAGAAAAATTTAATAATAACTTTGGTTCGGCTGCCCCCACATGAGAGTTAATTTGTGTTCTGGCCATTAGTTAATGTGTTTAACTATTAAATTCTTTAATTACATTATTGTTGTGGCGAAGTTACATTGGGTGTCATGTCGAAATTTACTTCAAAAAGGAACACGAAGATGACATGTTCGGTTTAGAAGAATACAATTAACGCATCCATTTTGCATACCATTCCACGAGCGGCGCCTTTATTTTCCCCACCATTCCAGTGAAGGGATAAAGGTGGCACACAACGCCGCGTTTTCTTGTATGTCTGTACATACAAAGGGCACGTTATATTAGACGATCACTGCATAAAATTCTAACTTAAACTTAATTTCCTACAAAATGAGAACAACAATGGTGATACCCGTGTCTAAAAAATGAGTGCCGTTATTTCAAGGCCAAGTTATTTCAAGTATAATTCATAGTTATTAATCTATTTCTAATAATAACTTCTTGAATAAGTATGAGTAAGAAAAATTTAATTACAACATAGCTTTCAAGATCAAATTTTACATTTAGAACTTTTGTGAAATAATACTATTAAGCAGTACACTTCACCTTCTCTTAAAGATAATTCACAGTCAGTTTAAAAATATCTCAAGTTTCAAAGCATTCTGCTGCTTCGTAAAATCACAATGAAAAAAATATACGTAATTTGTAATAAGTCCTCCTACTAGAAAAATTAAATAATTATGAACCTATTGAAAAAATATTCAGCTCCAACAGAAAATAAAATTAAAAGTTCACCTGCGTTAATGGCAGAAAAAAGGGAAAACAGTATTCATCATTGCGCTATTAGAATTCAACGTGATACGTGACAACGCTTTATGCGTCTTTCAGGCTCAAGCGCGTGTTTTGACGCCGCCGAAAGACACTGGTTTGATCCCCACCAGCCGCAAGCGGAATAGATTTGAAACAGTCAAAATTGAAGATTTTGCGAAATTTCTGTATAAATTCAGAAAAATCCTAAACGAACTCTTTGGAGCAAACGGAATTACCGACTTTGCAAAATCTGTCAAAATACAAAAGTTTGAAGAAACGGAAACTTTGTAAAAAGGAAATTTCGTTAACCCATAGCACCCAACGCAACTTTACATGCAAACAACCACAAGCACCCGAGTCGCCCGGATAGTAAGAGTAGAACTTCCTTCTCCCCAAGTTCTTTGAATTTTAGTGGCGCCCAAGGGATTAAGATAACTCATTTTCGGTGTTGTAGCTAAACAAAGAAGTGAACCTAGGATTTGTATTTGTCCTGGGGCTATATCATTCAGTATCATTTCTCTGACTTTGTTGAGACTTGCTTTGTTCATCTGTGATATTTTTCATTGCCCTAAAAGCGGAGTTTATGGGGGAAGACTGTAAAAATTCTTTCATTTTGTTCAATCCAAATAAACAGATTAAGAGCATATTTTTTACAAGAAAGAAGAAGGAACAGGTAAAATAAACAAGATTTTCCAGCTGTTACCACAACCTCCTATCTGCCTAAGGCTCTCAGCATGAAGAATGCACTCATTGCCCTAGGGAAACGTCAGAAAGTTAGTGTATGTCAGAGATCGGAAGTTTCGAGTGTTAACCCAGCGCTAATCCTTGTTTTGTTGTTGCAAAAAGGGAAGGGGAATGAAATTCCGAAACGAGCAGCAGACATTTTCGGGCGTTATGGCATTTTGAGCGACAAAACGTTTTAGGATCGTGGTCGTTAAAGGGTTAAAAGACGGACACCTACCGGCAACTTCGTTGCACGTCATTTTCAGGAATATTGCTTTAAATTCACACCGCTTATTTCAGGAATATTCCTTTAAATTCACAGCGCTTATTTCAGGAATATTCCGTTAAATTCACACTGCTTATTTCAGGAATATTCCTTTAAATCCACACCGCTTATTTCAGGAATATTCCTTTAAATTCACACCGCTGATTTCAGGAATACTCCTTTAAATTCACACCGCTTATTTCAGGAATATTCCTTTAAATTCACAATGCTTATTTCAGGAATACTCTTTTAAATTCACACCGCTTATTTCAGGAATATTCCTTTAAATTCACACCGCTTATTTCAGGAATATTCCTTTAAATTCACACCGCTTATTTAAGGAATATTCCGTTAAATTCACACTGCTTATTTCAGAAATATACCTTTAAATTCACACCGCTTATTTTAGGAATATTCCTCTAAATTCACAACGCTTATTTCAGGAATATTCCTTTAAATTCACACCGCTTATTTTAGGAATATTCCTTTAAATTCACACCGCTTATTTCAGGAATACTCCTTTAAATTCACACCGCTTATTTCAGGAATATTCCTTTAAATTCACACCGCTTATTTCAGGAATATTCCTCTAAATTCACACCGCTTATTTCAGGAATATTCCTTTAAATTCACACCGCTTATTTCAGGAATACTCCTTTAAATTCACAATGCTTATTTCAGGAATACTCCTTTAAATTCACACCGGTTATTTCAGGAATATTCCTTTAAATTCACACCGCTTATTTCAGGAATATTCCTTTACATTCACACCGCTTATTTTTCACCGTGTGGGATGAACTACAACCGTGAACACAAGTTTCGTCATCTGGGTGTTAACGCCCGTAACTGTTAGTGTAGTTACTGAGGGAATAGAACTTACGTCCGTAAGCCGATTATCCATTTCAACGTAGACATTACTTCCAAAGGAGAAATGTATTAACCATCTGCGCCAGAAATGTAGCTAAACGGTCAGAAGAACAGGAAGTGTCATGAGATCCAGCTTAGAGTATCGAATATGAAAGTAGTTGTTGGACTTATACGTTAGGAGCTGACAGACGGAACCTAATAAACCGATATTAGCGACGAGTACCAGAGTGCACCAGCCCAAGGGGTGCGCTTACGGAAAGGCAAATGGGAAAGGAGGGAACACATGGCCTTGTTTATGTCTGGGAGGCAAGCACACCGCGCTTGACGGCTTGGCGTGCTCTCCGAAACACGGAAGTTTTTGGTGGTTCAGGGCAGGCTGGCCATAATCGACCACACAACGAATCGTGCAGAGGTTTACTGCTCTAACTACAGGGCTACCACGGTCCATTAGTTTGCTTAATCTCGCGTGAGACTAAAATTTTTCGGTTTTTGCCCCGAATAAGTTATATTACTTTTGAAGTGTGGCAGGATGATCACTATGAACCAGCTACAAACAATACTCTTTTAAACCTTATGTCCTGATCCTACAAAAGCTACTGAATGCAAACAATTTTATAGGGTGAGTCGAAAGTTTTGCAATATTTGCATAAATGCATACGTTGCGGAGGGTATGTCACGTGTTTAAACTAGTTCAAGATGCGCACTGCAGTCAGTCGAAAGGGATATAAAGTGGTAGTCGTTGTTGTGAACAGCATTGCATGTCATCGTTCTGTCTGTGGTTGGGAAGCCTAAAAGGTGCACAGCCAGAACCGGCTAATTAGGGAACTTTTACTTTACGAGTTTGAACTCGGCTATAACGCTGCTCAAGCAAGACGAAACATTTGTCATGCGAAAGAGGAAGGTTCCGTGGACCACAACACGGCCACCAGATTGTTCAAGGAATTCCGCTCGGGTGACAGAAACCTCGACGATCAGACAAGGACAGGTAGGGCGCGAACCAAAGAATCGGAGGCCGTGCGCCAAGCCGTAGGAGCAAATCCGACAACCAGCATCCAGAGACTATCAAGCGAGCTGGGCATATCATAGACCACCGTGGTTCATCATCTTCAGGACCTCGGCAAGGTCTACAGGAGCTGCCGCATTGTCCCTCACGAACTGACGCCAGCTGAAGCAAACCGCCGAGTGGAAGTGTGCAGAAAACCTGCGCAATGTAAGTTTCATCCAGAGAATTGTTACTTGCAATGAAAAGTGGGTCTATTACCGTAATCCTAACACACAACGGCAGTGGTTAAGCCCGGGACAGCTTCGTGAACCTGTTGCCATACGTGGGTGCTTCAAGCACAAAGTGATGCTCTGCGTCTGGTGGAATTTCGAGGGGATAATCCATTATGAATTTGTTCCAGACTGTCGGACCATCAACGTAAACCTCTACTCTGAACAGCTGGAGCGGATGCATACCGTTTTGGAGGAGAAGTACTCGATACTGGTGAACAGAAAGCGCGCTCTCTTACGGCAGGACAACGCTCCGCCTCTTACCGCGTGAAGCACGAGGTTAAAACTCCAGGAACTTGAAGGCATCGAACTGATGCCACACCTAACATATAGTCTTGACCTTGCCCCATCGGATTATTACTTGTCCCCGTCCATGGCTCCACTTCCTTTGCGGGTGACACTTCAACAACCAGGAGGAGGTGAAAGCTGGAGTGAAGGAGTTCTTCGCCTCGAAGGATAAGAACTGGCACCGCCCGCGGAATCGAAGAACTGGCAGACAGATGGCTAAAGGCGGTGCAACACGATGGCCTATACTTTGAATGCTAGTTAGCTTTCGTCGTAAAGGTACGTATAAAGACAAAGTGATCCAAATATGGCAAAACTTTCGACTCACCATCTGTAGAATCGAAGAACTGGTAGACAGATGGCTAAAGGCGGTGCAACACGAGGGCCTATACTTTGAATGCTAGTCAGCTTTCGTCGTAAAGGTACGTATGAAGACATAAAGTGATCCAAATGATGCAATACTTTCGACTCATCCTCTGTAGATCGTAACTGCACTACAACGTGTGCAAACTTTGAAAAATTAAAAAATTGTCATTGTCTTCAGCAAAGGCATCAAGAAAGAAAATTTGCATCGGCCTGTAAAGAGAGCAAAGTGTCACACCGTTACTGAAGACCTTCGACGCATTTCAAAAATCACGCAGACGACATCATTAGTTTATCGTAGCCGCACCGGTGGCGCAGTGGTCTAAGCGCTAGCTGCTGACTATTCGTCCGAGCCCGAATCCAGGTGAGGCATGGATGTTGTATCTTTATGGCACTGGATCTTTCCCCGCTCTGGAACCAGTGGTCCTAAATTAGGGACGGGCGACTCCCTTTAGACCATGGAGTTGATCACTGCGGTGGTTAAACTTCCAAACAAAAAAAAATAGTTTTTCGTAAAACTTCAAGAGCTTAGTACAAGAGTATGACGTCAAAAAAAAAAAAGTTACCATTAAATCCCTCCTATGTCTACTGTTTCAACTCATAGTTCTTAAAAATACGAGGTGAGCTGTAGAATTGGGTTATATGTCGTACAGTTAACACATCCAGGCAACACAGGTAGCACTACGATAACTTCAAATAAGGCTTAACGAACATAAAGGCAATGAAAAAGGGGCAAAAACACACGGTATAAAAAACCTAATAAATTAATTACCGGATTATGTTCAAAGGTTTTCCAAAAATATGCTTGAACATCATATTCTTCTCTTAAACCACAATCGAAAAAAGACGAACAGGATGAAGAAGAAAAGAGAATAGATATGAAATAATTCTGAATGGTAACGAGAAATATGGGAAATCATCATCATCAACAAGAATGGGTAATAGTCCCGTAGGTGTCTGATGCCATGAGGCATCAGATTTCATTCGTCTTACATCGTTTTACTACCAGAGCATCGACACTCATCTGGTAAACATAGGCATCCTAGGGAAGGCTGGTCCAAGGAAAAAGCGCGTCCGAGGCCGACTTCAGAAGGAACGGTCTACGTATTTGCGTCCCCGAATACGCGGAGTCTGCGGAAAACTCTGGAAAAACCGCAGACTACATGGTCGTCAGGACCGGGCTTAGAACACCGGTCAGAAACGTCAGCCTCATACACAGCGCATAGCCACTTAACCAACTCCGCTACGCCGGTAGTAATATGGGAAATAATTGTTCCATATTTTTCTGTTCTCTACTATATTTTGTATTTCTCACATATTGCTTTCCCGTCCATGAATGGCTGCGTCACACCTTCAGCCCATCTTGATCAATCCGACTTGTCTTAGATCTACTTCTTGGTCTTAATCCTGCTACCACAGAATTTAGCATCCGTTTCGCGACAACCTTTAATTTCCTATTCAACTCACCTATCTGCACCATCGCTATATACACTGGCAGAAAGTGAAAAAAGAACACCAATAAGGAGACGTCTGATACCAACGAAATTTATACAGCAAAAAAAAACGGAATACAGAGGATAACGTGATCAAAACATTATGGCAAAATACAGCTGTATATAACATTTCCATGTAACATGTAAAATAACATTTCCCTGTAACATGGTTAGTACGATGTTGAACCGCCATGTACTGCGTCACACTGTGCAATTCTGGCATGGAGTCTGTTGTACAGATGTTGGATGTAAGTTTGGGGTATTGAGTTCCAAGCATCCTCAACCTGGACGTGTAAATCGGGGATGGTCGTGGCTGGCCGTGGGGACCGGATAAGTCGTTGTCCCATAAAATCCCACACGTGCTCAATGGGTGACAAATTCGGTGAATGTGCAGGCCATGGAAGTTGTCTCACATCCTGAAGTGCATGTTGCGTTGTACGTGCCGTGTGTGGGCGTGAGTTATCTTGCTGGAAAACACCACGATGGACCGACCTTACAAATGGCACAACAACGGGCTGAATGATGTTGTTGATGTAGGAGGTGCTGCTTAACGTACCCGGTACAAACACTAGGTTGCGTACGGGAGTGATAGCTGATCGCTCCCCACACCAGGAGACCAGGTGTAGGCCCTGTGTGTCGCTGGCGGATGCAAGAAGGGTGGAAACGCACTCCCTTTGCGTCTGCGAACACGCATACGGCCATCGGAGGCTCCCAAGCAGAATCTGCTCTCATCGCTGAACACGACAGATCGCCATTGCGTTCTCCAGTGCAGACGTTGGCGACATCACTGCTGCCGTTCCTGACGGTGGGCTGGAGTCAGAGGTACACATGCCAGAGGCACACGTGCACGTAGTCCTGCATCTAGTAGACGGTTGCGGATTGTTCGCACAGTCACCTCAGGTGCAACGGCAGCTCGGATTTCTGTCGCAGCGGATGTTCTGCTTGACAACGCCGCTCTTCTTATGCGTCAATCGGTCCGCTCATCAGTCCGTCTGCGACTCCCGGTTCCACGTCTTCTCGAGTGGGAATGTTCGTCGGACCATCTACGCCACCATCGTACCACCACCGATACGTCCCGTCCAATTCGCTCCGCAATACGACGATACGACTACCCGTCCTCACGGAGTCCGACTAGACGACCTCGCTAAAAGCCCAATAACTGCTGAAATCGCACACGTCTTCCATGTCCAGGCATTGCAGCTTCTTCAGGGTCTTCGCACGTGTCCGTACGCCGACGACTGATTACATTCACTTCGCTGTACTCCTTAAATACCACCTACAATAATTTGCATATTATGCCGTGCTGTGACGTAAGCGCTCACCGGTTAGACCCGAAATGAACATCACACCTACTTAAACTCGACCCATTAACATATGTAAATTTCATATTCGTCAGCCAATTCCTTCTTGGTGTTCTTTTTTCACTTTCCTCCAGTGTACATATTTTGATTAAAAGTTTTCTTCTGCGGAAGAAGCACCCTGCTCTGTTCTAATAGTTGTATTACAAATTCCGTTTTGCCATTAGATTCACTTTCTTTTCCCAGATACACTTTTACCACTCTCTTATCTGCATCTTTGTAATACTTCTACGGAGCCTAAATCCTACACCGTATACAAGTTATGTTGCTAACGTCTTTCTTGGAGAAAATATTCTTACGCAGATGGTAAGACACTTTTCATACTGTAACAATGTTATTGTATAGTCTCTCGTCCCCCTTTTCACTCTCTCCTTCGTATGCCATTACAGATGGCCAAGATCCCTTGCTTCCATTCGGATTCTGAGCATGTAATAAATACACCAGACTGCGTGGGCTACCCAGTGTTGGGGAAAGAGCTGAAACTGCAGGGGCAATCGACGAAAGACACGCATGCGTCTAGAGCTGAAGCGGGAATCCAACCACGCATTCGTGTGACATTCTACGAAAGTCCTGGAAAAATCACAAAAGGGATGGTTGGCAAAGGGAAATGAGCCCATAATATTCGCCTACCACACTGACACGTGGCTGGAAGTTCGGCAACCGGGCCACGTCGGTTGACAAAAACCCAAACTGAGCCCACAGTTGTCACCTACTACACAGACACGTGGCAGGTGATTACTTAGCCAACTGTTTCACGCTACGTAAAGCCCAAAGCTGATAAGTGGAAGTCTATCAACGTACCCGAGTTGCCTTCGTACAAAATCCAGGACCTGGAAGGTCTGAAAAGGCAGTTCAACCCAAAAAAGTCGTCTACCACACAGCGATTAACCAACTTCGCAACACCAATAGGTGGCAACGGGAATTACGATAGGAATGAACTGGAATTGCATACCACAGTATTAACACAATACGTAGTTGCTTATCACAAACGCACGAAGCTTCAGGTTAGCGAACTGCCGCATGATGGGAGGCAATGGAAATCGAGCCGATATTAGTCACCCCACACACATACACTGAAGTGCCAGAAAAACTGCTACCCAGTCTAATACTTGGTAGGTCCCCCAAGGGAGCGTAGGACTGCAGAAATACGACGGGGCACGGACACCACTAGCTTCTGAAAATATGCTGTAGGTAATGCACACCATACTTCCTGCAGAGTGTTCCACAATTCGGGTGTATTCCAAGGTCTCTGATTCCTGTGTTCGATAGCGCGTTGCATGGCATCCCAAATGTGTTCTATCACGTTCAGATCTGGGGACTTGGGTGAGATTGACAACGCCCCAAACTCCGACGAATGCTCCTCTAACCATAATGTGGCATCCCGACACTTGGGTGGAGGTGCATTGTCCTGTTGGAACAGGCCCACCCCATCAGCATGAATGCAGGACATAAACGGGTGTAACTCGTCAGAAAGGATGCACACATATCGTTGGTCGGTCACAGACGTTTGCAGACCTACCAGTGGACCCAGTGAAGTCTTGATAAACACACCCCATACCATTACGGACCCCCCACGAGCCGGTACAGTTCCCTGTTAACAGGCGTGATCCATGGCTTCATGGGGTTTGCGCCACACGCGAATCCTTCCATCTGCCCGATACAGTTGGAAACGCGACTCGTCAGACCAGGCTGCTTGTTTCCAGTCATCAAGAGTCCAGTGGCGGTGTTGCCGTGCCAAAGAGAAACGCATAGCTCTGCGCCGTGCATCCATCGTGGGGACTCGAGTTGGGCGTCGGTTTCCAAAGCCCATATCGTGCAGGGTACGTTGCACTGTCCGGACGCTGATGCTTGTTGAGTCTCCAGCATTGAATTCCGATTATACCTGCGAGAGTGTTACATTCCTATCGCGTGAAACGATTCTTGACAGCCGACGATGATCTCGTTCCCCCAATGTCTTTTTACGGCCACACTGGCATCGTAGGTTGCAGGTTTAGCCGGAATTCTTGCACTGAGGAAACCGTTTTGTTAATTCAACAAAAAAGTTTGTCGATATACAGTCAACAAAAAATATTGTTGAATTTGCAAAATTATTGTTGATTTAACAAAATTTATTGTTATCACGACAAAACGTTTTGTTCATTTAACAAAATGATTAGGTCGATTTTCGGGAATTTGATCCAACGAAACATATATTATCATGACAAAATGTTTTGTTGCTGCAACAAAGCATGTTGTTATAGCAACAAAACTTATTGTGTCACGATAAAAATATGTTTTGACCTAATCATTTTGTTAAATGAACAAACCTTTTTTTCGTGATAACCATAAATTTTGTTAAATCAACAATAATAACAAATAGTTTTGCAAATTCAACAAAAAATTTTGTTGACGTATATCAACAAAAATTTTGTTGAACTAACAAAACGTTTTTCTCAGTGTGTAGTCACGGTACACTTTTGCAATGGTCGTCCGTGAAAATCCGAACTTCGTTTCTACCTCCTAAATACTATGGAACATCTCACGAGCGCCAACTATGACACCGCGTTGAAAATCGCTTAAATCGTTATTACTTGTCATTCTCATGCCGAAAACAGCTGTGACAGCTGGCAAGGTTGTCTGTCACTTTATATACGCATTGGCGGACGTAACCGAGTACGCACATAGGTGACGTTGCTATGTGTTTTGCATAAGCTCGTCTGTACCAGTTTTTCTGGCACTTCAGCTTATACGAGGTTTGAGATTATCGAACTGCGCCACGCCGATGGAAGGCAACGGGAATTGAGCCGATAACAATAGCCTCCCACATAAACACGAGACTGATGATTATCCAACTGCGCCACGCCAATGGAAGGCAACGGGAATTAAACCGGAAATAGTAGATTTCCACATAAACACGAGGCTGGAGATTAGCCAACTGCGCCACGCCAATGGAAGGCAACAGGAATTGAGCTGGAAATAGTAGATTTCCACATAAACACGAGGCGGGAGATTAGCCAACTGCGCCACGCCGATGGAAGGCAACGGGAATTGAGCCGATAACAATAGCCTCCCACATAAACACGAGGCTGATGATTATCCAATTGCGCCACGCCAATGGAAGGCAACCGGGAATTGAGCCGAAAATAGTAGCCTTCCACATAAACACGAGGCTGGAGATTAGCCAACTGCGCCACGCCAATGGGAGGCAACGGGAGTTGAGGCGAAAATAGTAGCTTTTCACATAAACTGGAGGTTGGAAATTAGCCACCTGCGCCATGCCATTGTATTTTCACTCTCTGCTTCATAAAATTGTGTCAAGAATGTGCAAAACTGAAAGCATCAGAAATTTGTCTTCAAGTAAAAATATGAAAACGGATCTGGATCGCTGCTATATAAGTATTTTAACGCAAGAAGAAATGTAATAGTGAAGAAAAAAGAAAATCGAGTGGAAGTCATTCGGTAAGACAAACATTTCACCCATACGTCACTTTGCTGTGAACCACAAGCAAAAAACTTCGTTAAATTTTTCCTTCTATAATTGAGTGATTAAAATTAAAAGAGAATTGTCGTTTCATCACCGAGAAAGAAAAGAAATGGCTCAGTTTTCGTTCTTCTCCAGTTTTTATACACCGCACTCAAGAAACACTTGAAGTAAACAAATAATTCTCTGAAGTTTTTTTACTTATTCGATGAAACAAAGACCATACAATAAATTTACATTACTAATGTTTTTTTAGCTGTTTTTTGTTATCAGTAGCGTCGAGCTATTCGTTAATACATTTAAATAAAACAACCTGCTCATTCCGTATAATTAATCAGCAGTGCCTTTGTCCTTATTAGTTATAAACTTGACGAAACGAGTGGGCGATCCTATTATGAAGAACGAAGAAACAATTAAATCCGTTTTCTGCCACGCCGAATGCATGAGCGCCCGCTGATTGTCGAACAGACTGATCCTTTGTTAAAACAATGCCTCATTAACTGCTAATCCTTCGGTATCAACAGGGAGCGAAAACTGCAGAAGATAATTAATGTTAAGTTATACTCGGAAAATTAGAAAACATCCAGATTAAAACGAAGATGGCGTAAAAGACATATTAACAGCTCCATCGCTAATCCTTAATATCGCAAAAACTACTATCCTATTTTAAAGCCATCAAGTAGCTTTTTCTTTTTTAATTAAGAAAACGTCATGTCCAAGAGGACGACATTTTGAGAAATAAAGACAGAAATTTAGTTACTGCAAATAAGTACGTTTTTAAAAAATAAATCATGAATCTTTCCTTTCTATTGTATTCCTTACAAACAATTACTGAAAGTTTTAATTTTATTTGCGAAAGATCATGCTCTACTCATTAACACAAGCACATCATCACGAGCCCATATTCATAAAGCTGAAAAAAAGTTTTATTTTTATGTAACTTTTATTATAATTCTTGCATATAAACATTAGAAACGCTTACGTAATAAAACGTTGAGACGTCCTTCGCCTTCAGAATAGCCTCGATTGAATGTGGCACGAATTCAAAAAGGTGTTGATATCGTTTTGCAGGTATGTTCAGCAAAATAGAAGTAATCATCGGCCTTCAACTTCCAACTATTCGCTAGAGAATCTCTCTTACGAATGGCTCCGCCAATCTCATCCCATAGGTGTTCAATTGCGTTTGGATCTGGTGACTGTGCGGGGCATTTCAGCACGCTGAAGTCACTCTCGTGCTCTTAGAGCCTTGTGACGTACCTACCTCAGAAGTGACGCACATATCAAGACGGCAGACTTGCAGCTTCGTCGATGTAGTTTAATTGACAAAACACGTGTCTCCGGAGGGGCGTGGGTTCGAATCCCTCAACCGGTAAAATGGGTTTGTTTCGCTATATTGGCGCCCAAATGTAAAAATCAATCTCCTGGCCGTTGCATTATTCCAAAAATGTGTGACGATTCTTTCACACAGAGTCTGAAATTAGTAAAAAAAGTCCATACTTCTACAGTAAGCTGTCTTGGTGATATATGTGACGTAGCTAAATCAGAGGTGACCCCTATGTCAAGAGGGCAGAGTTGCAGGAATAAGCGCTGTCGGTGTAGTTTAGTTGTGAGAACAACTGACACTGGAGCGAGGAAGCGTGGGTTCGAATCCCTATCATATATGCATATCACTAAGCTGTTCTATGAGATTCAGAGGTGAGTTCCAAAAAGAAATACAAACTACCAGATAATTTTACTTATTGTTGTCGTATCAAACTTCTCCATTTACAGCGATCTTGACATACAACTCGGACTTCACTGATATCCATTATACGCCGTACACAAGATCGTTTATACTTCATACTCATAATCTTCGTCTCATGCAGACACTCCTGCATCTGATTCACCCATGCCTTCCTTGACCTTCCTCTGCCTTTCGTTCCTGCCACTTGGGCTAAAAAGATCTTCTTAGTGAGCATCTCATCGCTCATTCTTTCAACATGGCCAAACCACCGAAGCATATTAGTCTCCACCTTGCTAACAACATTTTGCTTCACATCACACAACTGCAATACATCTTCATTTCTCACACAATCAGACCATGTCTTGCCACAAACCCCCAGTAAGTAACGCATTTCTGCAGCACATGAACGACTCCTATGTTTCTTCTTTAGTACCCAGGTTTCACTACCATACATCAGAGTAGGAACAATTACACTTTCATACACAGCCATGCGGGACTTTCTTGAGATCCCATCATTCCTGTGAAAACCTACCAGAGCAGCTATGACTTTCAATGAAAAATTCACTCGCCTACTAATTTCACCCTCCAATTTCTTCTCTCTGTCAAACATGCTTCCTAAATACACAAAGTATTCACCTGGTCAATCACAGTGCCATTTAAACTTGCATTACATTCAGTGCTACCAGTTCCTCTCTCAAAGACTATAACTTTGGTTTATCCTTTATTTATACTCAATTTGAATTTTTTGCAAACTTCGTCGTACATCCGGGACAACATACTCTGTAAATCAGTTTTGCTCTCTGCCAACAGGACAGTGTCATCAGCATACAGCAATCTGCACACACGGATATCACCAAGACATAAACCACTATTATCTATTTTGGCATCACGCATGCACGCATCCATAAATACATTAAACAGCCGTGGTGACATTACATAACCTTGTCTGACTCCTGCACCAATAGGAAATCATTTTGATAAAACACCATTCACTCATACACAAGCTCTACTACCAGCATACATGGCTTTTACACTATTAAGTATATTCCCAATAACACCGTATTCATTCAATGCCTTCCACAAAAGTGTCCTATTCACTCGGTCGTAAGCTTTCTCTAAATCTATGAAGGCAGCAAAAATTTTTTTACCAACAGCCAGATATTGTTCAGTCATCGTGCGTAATGCAAAAATTTGGTTAGTGCAGCCTTTACCAGGCATAAAACCACTCTGAACATACCACACTTTCTCTGATGTAAGACCCTGTACTTTTTCAATAACAACCTTACCAAACACTTTCCCTGGCACACTTAGTAGGCTAATACCACCATAGTTCTTTTATTCAGTCTGATCACCTTTTCTCTTATACAAGGGAACAATAATAGCATACTTCCAATCCCGAGGGACCATTCCTATCTCCCAGCACAACTAACAAATTTCAGTTAACCAGTCAATTACAGGGTCACCACCATATTTCAACATCTCGGCAGTTATGCCATAAACTCCTGGAGCCTTACCATTCTGAAAAGATTTTAGAGCTTTACACACTTCTTCTCTTGAGATCCCTACTGTGCTTCCATTTTTCACTGTGACATCATCTGCGTTTGTCTCAGAATAATATTTGCTTTCCTGATCTAATAACTAACAAAAGTATTCACCCCATCTTTCACTTAACTCATTGGGCTCTTATATCATTACCCCGATCTTATTCTTCACACAACTTACAACTTTGTTTCCCCTACTTTTCCTGAGTCTCATATACTTTCAGAAAGACTTCCTATCTTTGCAAAAAGCCAATTCATGCCTTTCCACTTTCTCCTTCCTATCTTTTGCCTTACTCTGGTGAACCAGCTTAGCAGCTTCACGCTTCTTACAGCGATATTCATCCACAGAAACTCTACCTTGCAACAACCCCAAATAAGCTTCCTTCGTTCTCTTTACTGCCTCTTCAATCTCACTATTCCACCAAGCATTGCCTCTATTGTTACCCACTATTGTGGTGCCACAGACCTCTTTAGCAGCAGTGACAGCACAGTTCTTAAAACATTCGCACTTCTTTACTACATCCCTCTCACGAGACTTCAGCTCCTTCAGTCGTTCTGCGAGTACGTCAGAATAACGCTAATGATTTTCAGGGAGTCTTTCAACCTTTATTCTTTCCATCCTGCGCGTCTTCCTATTCCCTTTCCTCCAACTAACATTCAGTTTCACTCGTGACACTACCAATTAGTGATCAGAACCAACATCCGTACCTCTCATCACACGGGTGTCAACAACTAAGTGCTTCAGACGCTGATCGTAGACAAAAAAATCTATCACACTCTTTTGACCAAGGGTACGATTTTGCCGAGTATATGTGTGGATATACTTGTGGTTAAAAATGTATTAGATATACACAAACCATTTCCAATGCAGAGTTCAATTAATGTTTCACCATTATCATTCACACAAGGATCATTAAACTTGCCCAGAACATTTTCAGAAATTTCAATCTGAACACCTACTTTATCATTGAAATCCCGTGCTATTATAACTTTTTCTTTAGCACCAAACTGGCTCAAAAACAGCTTTTAGCTCATTCCAGAAATCTTCCTTCTTATCAGAAGGTTCCGAGTCACAAGGAGCATACACTACAACAATTACTACTAATCTCTGAAGTTTCACTTTCCAACGAATCCAGAGAATTCTCACACTTATGCAACTATAGTGAATCAAGTTATTCTTCATCTTTTCACTTAAAATAATACCGACACTAGCTTGTCCTCTCACATTATCCAGTACTCCAGACCACACACTTACCGTGCCCTTCACTTCTTCTACCCCAATTTCCTTCCTTTTGGTTTCACTTGCACACAGCACATCCATCTATTCATCTCCTCAATCACCTCATTCGTCTTGCCATTTATACCTCTAGTATTCCATACACCAATCTTACATTCACTGAACCGAGATCTCTTTCTCATACGCCATTTTGGAAGTCCAGGTCGATTCCGTGGTGGACCATCCTTCTCAAGTGTGGTAGGTCCACCATATCCCACACTTGAGTCCGGGTATTGATTTCTTCTTGTCTTTTTAAATCAAGTAAGTACACCAGTGTGGGGGATTAACCCACAGCTGACGGTTCCAGTTGGTCATTCAACCTAAAGATTCTGGAACAAAACCCAGTGAGTTGGGGTTTTTTCGCAATGTTACACATAACTAGCTAGCACCTTTCCAAGATTCACAGAGGCCTTAGTTGCTGTTGTGTGTGCCATTGTTACCACGGAGCACCCCGAGGAGGCAAACCCATCGCTCACTACGACAGCCCGCGTGGGTTCGAATCCCGTCTCTTGCAAAAAGGCTTTTCTTCACAACCTCTTTGTGACGGCCCGATTCTTGTGGCATGGCGTATTACCCTCCTGGAAGTATCCTGGTCCGCAGTGATGCTCAGAAACCTAGTGGCATCCCAATGCTGTTCTAAAGGTATAAGGAACACAATGCTTGCCATGAAACAGACCCCAGACCATTGCACCGTTTCCACCAGTTTGCACAGTTAAAACTAGACAGCTGAGATTCATCTATTGGTGCTGTTGAGGCTATATTACGTACCATCCGTCATGTATTAACTTAAAACGTGGTTTCAGACCGGGCTACTTTTCCCCTGTTCTCAAGAGTTTGTTTCTGATCCTCTTGTGGTCATTGCAGACAAACGTGTAGTTTTAGTAGATACGAGTGTTGTATGAAGGGAACGTCTGCTGTTGTAGGTCATTTAAGCTGATGTAAAGATAGTTGTGTATGTTGAAATTGTCGGGTCTTTGCCTGACTTAATACCCCGTGATAACAACGCTACACAAGATTTTCAGACTTGGTTTCGTTGCTAGTTTTAAACTCCAAATAGCACAAAAACTAAAGGTATGCCTTTTCCTTGCCGAAAAGCTCATGTTGAGGCTCTACCGGAAGTGATTTTGAATGATATTCCTTTAATATTTCAAGATAGGGTTAAGTTTTTAGGTGTTTTGTGTAAGGAGAATTTAAAGTGGGATGCCCATGTTGAAGCTACACTACTTCGTGAGGTCTCTAATAGAAGTTTTATCTAGTCTCCAGTCTATTGACATTAAATATTAAATTAACACTCAATTATTTTTTTATTTATTCCTACCTGTTGTATGCTGTGGTAGGACAACTAAAAGTAACATTAATAGAAATTCTTTTTTACAAAAAAATTCATTCATTTGTTGAATCCACTGGAAAATGTGGAAATCCTGTTCAGTCGTTATAATTTACTGATCTTTGAGAGATTATACAGTTATCGACTGATGTTGTTAATGCATCAACGTGTTTATGACAACAAACATCTCAATTTAATAAATTTATGTTATCCCGCACATACCATAGACTCTCGCTAATCCTGCCATTTCTTGCACAGATTGGTGCCGGATTAGCGAGAGTGCTGGATTACTGAGAGTGCATAAAAATTCAATTCAAATTCTTCATTAAATTTAATGTTACAATTACAAGTTTGCTATGTGTTGTACATATGTATTTAAAAAAACATAAATAAGAGACAAGCATATGATAATAGTAAAAGAACACGATCAGTACATAGTATACTGTCTCATTTATCAGAACAGTAAAGCACAAAATGTAGGTGTACGTACTATACACAATAAAAGAAACGTACAATTGCAATGCAGCACAGATGAAATCTGCATTTTCTACTCAGTGTGGTCGTATGGTCACTCCGAAACATGTCACAGATTTTTGTCTGCTTTAATGAAGATGCTTTGTTCTTAATTATTTTGAAGATCTTTCCTACTTTTACTTTAAATTGAATTACATGAACATCAGTGCCAATTCAAAACAAAACATAACGTTAAAATTGAAAACTTCACTCGTGTAGGAAGCATAATTCATTCCGGTCTGATATTAACACGATTTCTGCAATCGAAAACCACGCAAGGAGAAGGAGGCCGGATTACCGAGGGCCGGATTAGCGAGAGTCTACTGCAGTTATCAAACTCATGGGTATGATAACTTCTTAATCATTAGAGCTCGTACTAATGCGCTTTATTTCAATGTTAGCTGAAATACCCGGCTCTGAACCAGCTTTTTGTTTCTAGAACATCCAAAATGAAACAAACAATAACAAAAAAAAAACCAAAAGAATCAGCTTTCTTATAAAAAAATTCCGAAGCTATTTTTATTAAGCAGCTTTCTCATAAAAAAATCAGGAGCTATTTTTATTAATTTTTTGTACTAAGATTTTGTTTTTCAATCATTCTAATGCTTTGCGATACACAATATTTTTGGTTTCCTGTCCGGTGCAAAATTATACAAATGTTTTGGCGTACCAACTCTTTAGCAAGCAACATGTAGCTGACCGTAGGAAAAGCATGGACTTTCTAAGTTAATGCCTGCTGCCTTGAGTGACTGTCCTTGAGTCTTATTTATAGTAATTGCGGATGTAAATCTCACTGGATATTGCAGTCGCTTAAAATCGAGCGGTATATCAGTGGGTATCATAAAAATGCGCAGAATGAACACATCTTTTCCTTTAGTTAATATTGTTAATATTGTGGTTTCTATGACGTTTGGCATGCGTTTTTTCACACATAGCCTGGTTCAATTGCACAATTTAGGTGGGTCAAGGTTACGCAAGAGCATTATCAATGATCCAGTTTTCAAAATGAACCTGTTTGGTGGCATTCCAGCTGGTTCCAAAGAATTTAGGAACTCAGTGGGATAAAATGCAGCCTACTCACTATTTATGACAGTCTCAATGGATTTGAATGCTGTGGGGGAGCCGGGAAGCTGATCCTGTATCTTGATATTGATATTATTAACGCTTTTATTTGTAGTCGCCAGAATTGCACATTCGCAAAGCCATTTAGGGCTTTTAAAGTTGTTACGAATGTTTGGGAAAACATTGTCCGCAATTTCCTGAACCGAGGGCACCGATTTGCAAAAATCTGATGGAAAAGAAATTAGATCAGGTGTAGAATCAGTAGGGAATTTGCCATCACCCAGGCGCAGCAGTTGATGCAAAAACTTCTGTGCAGTTACGTCTAACAGCAAATGGACTCGCCTATTGCTCGTCAGTGTCATTTTCTGAACGTGCATCCAAAGATGCGATGCTTTGAAGGAGGCGTTAAGTTCGTATGCATGTGTAGGTCGCTCAATAACTGGTAATGTTTGGCGAAAATCACCTGCCAGAACTACAACAGCTCCTCTCATTAGCCGAGTTATTCCTCTTATATCTTGCCGAGTTCTATCAAATACTTCAAGAGCTCTTTTATGTGCCATAGTGCACTCATCCCAAACAATTAATGTGCAAGCTTTTAATACTTGAGCTTCACCAGAACCCTTTTTAATGTTACAAATAGGATTTTCTGAATGTGCAAGAGATAAGGGTAGTTTTAGAGCTGAATCAGCAGTTCTACCTCTATCCAGTAAAGTCGATGCGATTCCGGATGAAGTAGGTACAATGGCAATTTAATTTTGTTTTCGAATTTAGGTAAACAGCAAACCAATCAGAAATGTTCTTTTCCTGTCCTTCCTGGTGCATAAAGATAAAAAAGAGTCCACCATTTTCATCTGTGACCATGTCCATGATAGCATTATATGCAAATCTTTGGTCATTAACTAAGATAGGCTTATTAGTTTCCACAAATCTTTCCACTGATCGATGTTGTACTTTTGTTCTCGTAAAATGCCCCTGTCAAGTACCTCAGAACCACTACACGTTGGTGCTTCTAGACCAAAGTCAAAAAGAGTTCTATTATTCATGGATGTAAATTTATCTTCAAGCAGTATGAGAACTTGATCAATTATCTTAGAACAAAATTTTAAATCCATGGTAGAGTTAGCTCTGCGTGCTTCTCTAAGAATATCTTCGCCCATGCCTTCTTTGTATTTGTCCCGAAGGATCTTTGGATTTGACGGCCGGCAAGTTGTTAATATACACTGCCGGAAAAAAAATCCCAACACCAAGAAGGGGTTGTGTTAGATAAAAGACAGTTGGAAAGCGGTGAGAGTACATCTGTAAGATGACGTCTATGCAAATTTCGCGCTCGGCGTATACGTGTGGCGCTAGTAGCGCCCCTCGGAACATGCAAAGCAGGTTTGCTGTAAATACCCGCTGTAACGTTCGCGAGCGTTAGTTATCGTTGAGATTCGACGTAGTGTGTTGATGTTAGTCAAGAATGCCTTTAAGAAGACGAGGAAGTTATTATCAACAGCTCACGGAGCTTGAACGAGGTCGTGTAATAGGGCTACGAGAAGGTGGATTTTCTTTCCGCAATATTGCAGAACGACTTGGCAGGAATGTAACCACTGTGCATGATTGTTGGCAGCGGTGGTCAAGGGAAGGTACTGCTTCAAGAAGACCGGGTTCCGGCCATCCACGTGGCACTACTGAGAGACAGGATCGCCGTGCACGGCGTATGGCCGTGGCGCATCGTACCGCTTCTGCGGCAGCAATTCGAGCTGCAGTTGCCACCACAGTGACACAACGAACTGTTACAAATCGGTTACTTGAAGGACAGCTCCGAGCCAGACACCCTGTAGCGTGCATTCCACTTACTCCAAACCACTGCCGTTTGCGACGTCAGTGGTGTCAAGCTAGAGCTCATTTGAGGACGGAGTGGAGATCTGTTTTGTTTTCTGATGAAAGCTGGTTCTGCCTGGGTGCCAGTGATGGCCGTGTGTTGGTTAGAAGGAGGCCAGGTGAGTGCCTGCAACCAACCTGTCTGCGGCGGAGACACACTGGACCTACACCTGGAGTTATGGTCTGGGGAGCAATTTCCTATGACAGCAGGAGCACTCTCGTAGTTATCCCACGCAACCTGACGGCACAGTTGTACGTCGGTCTGGTGATTCAACCTGTTGTGCTGCCATTCATGAACAGTATTCCAGGGGGTGTTTTCCAACAGGATAACGCTTGCCCGCATACCGCTGTTATAACCCAACATGCTCTACAGAGTGTCGACATGTTGCCGTGGCCTGCTAGATAACCCGATCTTTCACCAATCGAGCACGTATGGGACATCATTGGACGAAAACTCCAGCGTCACCCCTAACCAGCATTAACCGTCCCTTTATTGACCTACCAAGTGCAACAGGCATGGAACTCCATCCCACAAACTGGCATCCAGCACCTGTACGACACAATACATGAACGTTTGCACGCTTGCATTCAACATTCTGGTGGTTACACTGGTTATTAATGTACCAGCATTTCACATTTAAAATAGCTCTTCTCGCGCGTACATTAAGCTGTGATCTTGAAACCTTAACCGATTAAATATATTACCTATACAAATGTATTGCCGCCATTTCATTCCTCTACAAGTTTTTTTTCGTGGTGTTGGGATTTTTTTTTCCTTCAGTGTAATTGCGAAAAGACTTGTAGTTGAGTTGTAAAGCTCGTGGGGCATGCTTCTGAAAATGTTGTGTCCCAATGTTGGTCATTCACGAGTAAAGCATGCTTTTGGCACGCTTCCTCATTGACTGCTTTCAAAGCTGTAAAATAATAATTACGAAACGCGTGTAGCGTATTAAATTCGTTTATTTTTGTGGTGTAGTCAAGCACAAATATTCGCAAAGCTTTCGTACTCCACTGGGAGGCTTTTTC
The DNA here is from genome assembly GCA_039090855.1 of Macrothele yani. Classification (NCBI taxonomy): domain Eukaryota; kingdom Metazoa; phylum Arthropoda; class Arachnida; order Araneae; family Macrothelidae; genus Macrothele; species Macrothele yani. Next base: position 26,730,323 of record CM076993.1, read on the forward strand.
AAGGCAATGGTAAACATAAAAATGGAAAATGTAAAAAGAAGTTGGCCCTCGGACTGTGTGAAGCAACAATCTTAGTTAATAGCACTGGGCTTTGTTTAGGTGAACTGTATAGACACATTCTAATGCATCACTTGCATGTACATAATGTCCTCGAACTTGTCTCCTTTTGCAAAACATTTTTTCTCGATGCTTTCCATGTACAATAATTTGGAACTTCTGGATACAATAATGTTCGCGCAAACGGATCTTGTTGACACAAAAAAAAGGCTGTGAGTGTTGTCTTAGGGGGTGCCGCAGCTCTTTCTTTGACGTTATCAACCGTGAAATAGACTCGTTGCCCATTTTCTAGATGAACAATGAGATGGATAACAGTTGGATAACGATCGGGAATTGAGATATGCCAAACTGCTTAATTATTGCTGATATACCTTGATATAACTTCCCATCTGATATTGCGTGATCTCGTTTGTCGAATTTTCATTTGCAAGCCCAAAAACTGCCGTGTTGCTCCCCTTGTTAACATATTTGCAGATGTATTTAATCGATTTAATTAAGTTGAGTGATGTGTGCTTGAAACAACTTTGAAAAGCAGGGGAGTGTAAGGTACAACCCATCTGTTGTCAAGCTCAAATTGTCTTTACTGGTTATTCATCTTAAGTTTGATAGTCGCAGTGTATCCTCCATCTTCTCGTTCTCGTCTTCTGTAAGGAGAGCAGCCATCATCTCCAGTTTGAGTATCTTTTTTCATATCTCTGGGGTATATTTTTTTTGTACATTTTCCTTCCTTCAAACAAGGTGATTTAAAATTGATTAGTCTACACGGTCCATGAATCATGTTCATAGTGATGATTTCAGAGAGTAGAGGGTCTTCTTCTAGATTTGGAAGCTCAGTCAAAATAACGCTATCGATTTGAGTTGGGTACACGTTTTCCCTTGAGCCATATCAAGATGGGACCACTCTATTGAACACATCCAACATCGAGTTTCTCCATAAATGTGACACTTCGTTATTAGATCTATAAGCTTACTGAGTTTTCGTTTAAAAGCTCTTACTATTAGATTGTGCTGATCAGTTGAGGCCTGACCAATGAAAAGTTCTGGACGCCCATATTTTCGAACATATGCCATAGCATCTTGAGCACATTCATGCAAATGTCTTGGACTTCCTGTAAATGTGGCCGGAAATAAAATCATTTGTACAATGTCTCCAACATTTCCATCACTAGCCACAGCATCCCGTAAATGAATACAATCGTCAACTCAATGTGTTTTTGTTTTCTTTTTTGGTTTAGCTGAATAAATAGCAAACGCTCACTTTCAACGTTGGAGAACATATAGACAATGAACTGATGGAAAAGGTGGTGGCATTTTAAGATGTGGTTTGATGATCCAGCTCTTATCATTATACGGTATGCATAAAAGTCTATAGCAGATACTTTTTATTGGTGGTGGCTACCAGTTCTAGGGTCAATTTGCGTTATGTTAAAGTGACATGCATCCTCACCTTGTCAAAATATTACTGGTGTTTCCGAAATGCGTTGCACAATTTCGCTTCGTCTCTGAATAATTACATCACGCTAATCGAAGTCATTTCCAACAATGACAACTGGCACTTCTTTATTACACTAATGTGCAAACATTAAGGACGAAGAGGCGAAATTTACATAACAGCGGAACGAGCAGAGAGAACGGACCGAAAGACCACTCAGGAGATAGACTAGGGTCCGGTACGGTAGGGCATGCGCATATATGCAGCATGACGTAAGGGGAGGGAGGTCGGAAGGGTATAAAGCACGCCGACGGTATACGCTCAGCAATTCGGTGAAAGCTTTTGCACCGTGTACATCGGCTAGAACGACGTCGAGTTGCTGCCTCCGTGTGATATGGCCAACAGGCAATCCAGTAGACGACATTTGGATGACTTTACCCGAGGCCGCGTCATTGGGAAGTTGGAAGAAGGTCGAACTGTGACTAGGGTGGCCGAGGATTTTGGGATCGCTCACAGCATCGTTTCACGAGCTTGAAGAGAATTTCAAACGACAGGAACAGCTGTCCGAGAATTTAGCCGTGGTCGTCCACGAGCAACCACGGCGGCGGACGACCGGTATATTGTCGTACAGGCGAGACGAGACAGACGGTAAACAGCAGGAGAAATCGCAAGGCACATGCAACAGACAACTGGGCGTCCGTTATCGCGTTTTACCGTGGCTAGGAGGATGCACAAAGGTGGTCTATTTGCACGACGACCAGTACAGTGTGTGCCATTAACGCCTGCTCATCGGAGACGGCGGTTTCTGTGGTGCAAGGAACACGAGAACTGGACACATCATCAATGGGGTCGAGTTCTCTTTACGGATGAGAGCCGATTTAGTCTGACTGGCGATTCTGGATGTATACACATCTGAAGAGAGCAGGGAACACGTAATCACACCTCCAACACCATCGAAAGGGACCGGTTTGGAGGTGGCGGAGTTCTTGTTTGGGGCGGTATCATGCTTGGTAGCTGTACTGACCTCCACATCTCCCCAGGAGGTCTGGTGTCCGCTATTGTACCGAGGTTCTCCTGCCTCACGTGCATCTGTTTAGAGGTGTTGTGGGTCCTGAGTTCCTCTTCATGGACGACAACGCTACACCATATCGTACTGTGGCTGTCACAAAGCTGTTGGAGAGTGAAGATATTCAACGCATGGATTGTCCCGCAAGGTCCCCGGACCTAAATCCAATGGAACACATGTGGGACCTTCTCGGGAGACGCTTGGCAGCACGTCACCAGCCGCCAGCAACGATTCCGCAGCTGCGATTGGCGCTACAAGAGGAATGGGCTGCGATGCCTCAACAGCTCCTTGACAACCTCGTCCTCAACATGAACAGACGTTGTAAATCCTGCAACGCAGTCAGGGGTGATCATATCCCCTACTAAAGACTGGATGTTTCTTGGCAGCCACCTGTCACATGGACGTTTCTGTCTTCTGTCCAGTTGTGCTTGTAGCTACCTTTTCAATAAAGTGCCTTTGTGTCCTTTGGATTCCTTGTTTGGATGGTTTTGCTCACTTGTCCCATATTCTTACATCTTGGGGAACCTTATGGTATGATTTGAGTCGATGTGGAGCACTTCTGCACGACGATACATTCGAAAAACCGTCTCGTCCTTAATTTTTGCACGCCAGTGTAAGAAAAGCAGCTTATGTACATAATGTTTACAAATAATGCTGGAAACAGTGCGAACACAAAGCAGATCGATACACGAATTACACAACGTGGTGCTCTGTCTTCTTGGGCTTCTTACATTCCTCATGACTTGCTCTTGCCTCTCGTTTTGATTTTCTTCCCTTTTGCCTGCGTTAATTCTTCGAATTCCGAGGCATTGTCGAAAATGTTAATCCGTTCACAAAATCTCAGTGTACAGGTGAGTAAAAATGCTTGAACCTTGGTATGTACACTTACCATTCGCAGAGAAGTTCATTCCATGGGTTACGGTGGTCGTGCGCCTGCTCATAAGCCTTTCATCTCCACTCAAAACCACTATGGTATGTTCTTTATATATTTGAATAGATCTCGTCGAGAGCTCTGAAACAATACTACGTGCCGTCGTTTTGCACTCACAGTTGTCCAGATAAACTGCAATATTGTCAAAAGTGTTCATGGATTCACAAGAAAATAATTTTTAAAATCTTCAGTTCAAACCACTGCGAAATGTTCTTTATGTATTTAAATAGATCTCGTCTCGAGCTTTAAAACGATACCACGCTTAGCCGTGTTGCGCTCACGGTTGCTGAGATAGCCTGAGTCAAACGCGGTGGCACACCCAGAAATATTGCATCACCTCCCCCGCGCACAGGGAGTGAGGGGAGCGCCGCACGTACGATGTACTGCGCAGTACGCGAACTGAATTCCATGCTGTTTACGAATATGCTAACATGATTAGTGTGAGGCACGTATTTTTAACGCTATGATGATTTCAATTAGGAACTATTTTTGTCACAGGCGGCAGGACGTAAGTCGTCTATTACTATCCAAGGAGTTAGACACAGTCCTACGTCAAAAACTTGTTGAACGATGAAAATGAAAATGAAAACTTGTTAAACGATGAAAATGAAAACTAGTTAAACGATGAAAATTAAATGAAAACCTGTTAAACGATATACACTTAAGAGAAATTGAATTAGAGACAGCTGGCGTTATGCAAATGTGGCGCTGTGGGCAGCCCTGTAAACGGAAACGACATGACGTATGCAGCGATCCGACAATATAAGAAGTGATGCGACGGGAATCAGTAAGAGTCGGACGCAGTATGGGTAAGACGAAGGATCTGAACTCATTTGATCGTGGGCAAATTGTCTGGGGCCCGACGAATGGGTCACTCCATCTCGGAAGTCGTGCGGGCACTGGGATTTTCACGAGCCACTGTATCACGGGTGCACGGTGAGTACATCGAATCCAGTAAAACCATCCCTGCAAGGGCCAACTGCCGTGGACAACAGCGTGTGGATGAGCGGGGTCATCGTCGGCTAGCTCGCATTGTAACAGCGGATAGACGGGCCACAGTGCAAGAAATCACTCGGCAATTTAACGCTGGTGCACAAAAACGTGTAAGCAGCCACGCATTCCAGAACCATCTCCTCGCTATGGGGTACAGAAGCCATCGTCCCACGAGGATACCGCTGCTGACCGCACATCACAGGGTGCAAAGATTAGCATGGGTGCGGGAACATCGCCACTGGACCCTAGACATGTGGAAAAATGTTGCCTGGACTGATGAGTCGAAATTCACGCTGGTACATGCGGATGGCAGGATACGAGTACGGCGCAAACCACATTAAGCGATGGATCCTTCTTGCCAACAGGGTACTCTTCAGGCTAGTGGGGGTGGCATTCTCGTCTGGGAACTGTTTACGTGGACTGAAATGGGACCCCTGGTACGTGTGACATCATCTCTCACAGGTCAACGTTACCGGGATATCCTGGACGACCATTTGCTGCCGTTTGTGCATCTTTAACATACCACTGGAGACCTCATCCTGCAACAAGACAATGCACCGTGCCATCGCTCCCGAATGGTATCCGAATGGTTGGATGAACACTCCACCGACGTAACCTCGCTTCCTTGGCCAGCTAGGTCACCTGACCTCAATCCCAACGAGCACATCTGGGATGCCATCGAGAGAGATGTTCGAGGCTCTGACCCCCCCCCTCCCCCTCCATCAAATCTTTGTGAACTGTGGGAGCTTGTTCAGGGGTTGTGGATCCGTATGGCTTCCCAACGCGTCCGGTGTCTTGTCGAGTCCATGCCGACGAGACGAATCGCCGCCGTCATCAGAACGAAAGGTGGTGCTACACGTTACTAGACAGATATCTCTAATTCAATTGCTCTTCAGTGTAAATGAAATGAAAACGTGTTAAACGATGAAAATGAAAACTTGTTAAACGATGAAAATGAAAACTTGTTAAACGGTGAAAATGAAAACTTGTTAAACGATGAAAATGAAAATGAAAACTTGTTAGACGATGGCGTATCTATATCAAGCGTGATTGGCACTATGTACAAAAATAAAATATGTGAATTAAAGTAGAAACTCTGAGGTTTGTCCTTGTTTTGTTTCAGTTGATACCTTGACACTGGTCTTGTGCATAAATATGTAGGCATTACTTTCTGAACACTCTCTGTATTTGCTTTCGCATGACACCCAAGGTTTAGAAAATTTAATTTCAGATTGCGAAGAAGAAACAGCATGACCAAAACCATCATACTGAGACTTTCCGGAATCCCATATTTTCAAACTTCTCCGATAGGTGTCGTAATGTGTACTTGTATTTTTTAGTTACCACACTAAAACAATCTTTTAACTTACGTTCGTTATGGTTTACCCGAAGACAAGCTCTTCATTATAAAATACCTAATTATCTTTATTGCATTTCCTAATGAGCCATCAACTTCTTGTGTATATTCCCAGATGCTTATTTTAACATAAAAAATTAGAAGCATTTCTTTATTTAATTTCCTTTTTTAAAAAAAAATAGAAAGGGGAATTTTCATCTCTAATTTGAGAGTCTGAAATTTGCATTATAATAAACTAAACGTAGGTTTTATTGATATACAAAGGCACGTCTCTCCGTTTTTTGAATTGTAATTAGGGAAAATCCTATCTTAAACAAAACGCGTAATATTTTTAGTTCACCAGTCATTTCATTTACTTAGACAGAAAAATGACATTTACATCTTCATTTATTTGACAATTACTCGGAGATCGATAGTTTTGCTTGTTACAAAAACCAGCATTTCTTGAAGTCATACCTTTTTTCTTTCATACCGTTCGCAACATCATTTCAAAATAATGGGTTAATTACTCACTAATTTGCCTCTTTTGGTTTTTTTTACTTATATTTTTCAAAACCTGAGCCTGAAAAAGAGAAAGACGGGATAGCAATTTTTTTCTTTATTTCCCCTTTGTTTGACAATTGGCTTGTTATCTGCACGCTTTATTTGCATTTTTCTTTATAATTTATTCGTTCATTCTGGTATTCCTTTTGTGCTGTTAAACTTCTGCGATAGGAATGCGGAACGCTTTAATGAACGTCTAGATTAAGAGGATTTTTTTCTGTGAGTGAAAATGTAAGTTGCGCAAAGGCTTTTGATATTTGTGATTTCCTCACTTCAATATTGTGTTTGTTTCGTTCAAACAAAGTGAACAAATATTTATTGTTTGACTAATCTTGTAGAAATAACTTGATAGAATTTTAAACATGATTTCATGACATTTAACTTATCAAAGGAATTGCTATAATACTGAATGTGGGCGGAATCCCAGAGGAAAATAACAACGAATGAAAACTTTCATACGAACGGAGTCAAATTTAATTTTAAAGAAATCTAAGAAATCTAAGAATAATAGGTGACGACTTTCGTAGGAATACTTAAGCGGTCATTCACATTTTTAAAATGCTTTTTCTTTTGTTTATGATGCAGAATGACGTGATTCACACCCACAGACCTAAGCTCTACTCACTATTTCGCTACAATGAACTTTTTTAAAGAACTGTTTTATATCTCGTTGTGTGTTACTTTACTCTAAATAAATGACTCAACTACGATCTTTTACTTAAACAAAAGTACGAAAGGAATATTGTTTAACTGAATTTCATAGCCTCACTTCCAGGCAAGACACGATGGTACAAAGATACCATAATACCAGATATGATACTATTACTTATGATAGCTAGATACCAGACTCCAGATATGATACACGATATCTGGTATCATGAAACCAGATATATACCTGGCATATCTTTGGTACAGAGGTATATATCTGATATAGAGGTATATATCTGGTATAGATATATACCTGCTATCTGGTATATATATATATATAATCATCATCATCATTGTCAACCATTGTCACTCCACTGCTGGACGAAGGTCTCCCCAAGTTTCTTCCACAACGGTCTGTCTTGTGCCAGTCTCCTCCATGTTACTCCCGTATACTTTCGAATTTCATCTACTCATCTCCCATGTGGTCTTCTTCTAGGTCTTTTCCTGTCCCTTGGAATCCAATCTAAAATTTCAGCTGTCCATCGATGGTCTGTCCTTCTGGCAGTATGTCCAGCCCATTGCCATTTCAGGGATTTAACTCTGATCATGATGTCTTCCACTCTTGTCATTTTTCGGATCCACGAGTTCCTCATCTTATCTCTCCTGGTTACACCAAGCATGCACCTCTCCATGCTGCTTTGAGTTGTCTGCAGCCTTTGTATGTCTCTTTTAGTTAAGGTCCACGTCTCTGCACCATACGTAAGCACTGGAAGGATGCATTGATCAAACACTTTTCTTTTAAGACATAATGGCATTTGCTCTTGAAAATTATGCTGTTTCTTTCAAAAGCTCTCCAAGCCGGTTTTATACGCCGATTAATTTCTTCATCAATGTGACCCTCACTTGATATCTGCTGTCCAAGATAAACGTACGTGTCTGTTATCTCTAGCTTTTTTCCATCAATCGATAAATCTTCATTTCTTATAAAATCATTGAACATCACTTTTGTCTTCTGAAAGTTCATTTTTAATCCCACTTCTTTACTCTTGTCAGCAAGTTCCTGGATCATACTCTGCAGCTCTGATGGGGTAGTTGCAAAAATGACTATGTCATCAGCAAAACGAAGGTGGGTTAGATAATCTCCATTAATCTTTATCCCTTTGTTTTCCCAGTTCAGTGATTGAAAGACATTTTCCAATGTGGCATTAAAGAGCTTCGGAGATATGGTGTCACCGTGTCTCACTCCCTTTCCAATTTTTATGTGTGTTGTATTTCCAAAGAGCTGAATCTTTGCACTTGCATTTTCATAGATGTTATTAATAATATTAATGTATGCATCTTCAATACCGCAGGATTTCAAAGCCGTTGTAATGCTGATGGTTTCACCGAATCAAAGGCTTTTCACAATCGATAAAAGCCATGCACAATGGAAGTTCATATTCCCTCGGTCTTTCAATTAGTTCTCTCAGTACGTGGATATGATTTATTGTGCTGTAGCCACTCCTGAATCCAGCTTGTTCTCTCGGTTGAGCCATGTCCAGTGTTACCTTCAAGCGGTGTAAAAGAACTTTAGTGAAGATTTTATAAACCACTGATAGGAGGCTGATAGGTCTGTAGTTCCTGAGATCCTCAATGTCACCTTTTTTATGTAGCAGGATCATTGTAGCGTTGTTCCAATCCTCAGGAATCTTCCTTTCATTAAGGCATCGAGTGAAAATTTGGGCGAGTACTGTTTCGATTTCTCCACTTGCTTCTTGTATGATGTCTACAGTAATTCCATCTTCTCCTGGAGCTTTTCCCAGCTTCATGTTCTTGATTGCATGTGCAACTTCTGCTGGGAAGACTGGGAGAACTCTGGTACTGGTACCTTTCACGATGTCTGGAGTACATGTATCATCCCTTTCAAATAATTTGGAGTAGAAATCTTTCACTTTTGTCAAAATTTCGCATCTATTTCTTGGTACAGAACCATCCTCTTTTCTCAGTGCCATAATCTGTTTTCTTCCCTTACTGAGATGTCCCTTTGCTATCTTTAGGCTTTGGTTGTTTTCAATTGCTTTCCTCACTAGTTCACAGTTGAATTTCCTTACGTCTTCAGTGATACTTTTTCGTACTGTCTTGCACAGCTCTATATATTCGACATTGGAAGTCACATCTTTAGTTGTACTCATCTCTCTTCTGTTTTGCATCAGCATTTTGGTTTTTCCTGATAATTTGTTCAGATGCAACTTGTTCTTAGACCCGGCTAATTTTGTTGCTGTTTCCATAAGACCTTTGGTTACTTTTCTGTTAACTTCAGAAATATCCACTTCTTTCGATATCATCATCATCATCATCATTGTCAACCATTATCAATCCACTGCTGGACGAAGGTCTCCCCAAGTTTCCTCCACAACGGTCTGTCTTGTGCCAGTCTCCTCCATGTCACTCCCGCATATTTACGAATTTCATCCACCCATCTCCCATGTGGTCTTTTTCTGGGTCTTTTCCTGTCCCTTGGAATCCAATCTAAAATTTCGGCTGTCCATCTATGGTCTGTCCTTCTGGCAGTATGTCCAGCCCATTGCCATTTCAGGGATTTAACTCTGATCATGATGTCTTCCACTCTCGTCATTTTTCGGATCCACGAGTTCCTCTTCTTATCTCTCCTGGTTATACCAAGCATGCACCTCTCCATGCTTCTTTGAGTTGTCTGCAGCTTTTGTATGTCTCTTTTAGTTAAGGTCCACGTCTCTGCACCATACGTAAGCACTGGAAGGATGCATTGATCAAACACTTTTCTTTTAAGACATAATGGCATATTGCTCTTGAAAATTATGCTGTTTCTTCCAAAAGCTCTCCAGGCAAGTTTTGTACGCCGATTAATTTCTTCATCAATGTGACCCTCACTTGATATCTGCTGTCCAAGATAAACATACGTATCTGTTATCTCCAGTTTTTCTCCATCAATCGATAAATCTTCATTTCTTGTAAAAGCATTGAACATCACTTTTGTCTTCTGAAAGTTCATTTTTAATCCCACTTCTTTACTCTTGTCAGCAAGTTCCTGGATCATACTCTGCAGCTCTGATGGGGTAGTTGCAAAAATGACTACGTCATCAGCAAAACGAAGGTGGGTTAGATAATCTCCATTAATCTTTATCCCTTTGTTTTCCCAGTTCAGTGATTGAAAGACATTTTCCAATGTGGCATTAAAGAGCTTCGGAGATATGGTGTCACCTTGTCTCACTCCCTTTCCAATTTTTATGTGTGTTGTATTTTCAAACAGCCGAATCTTTGCACTTGCATTTTAATAGATGTTATTAATAATATTAATGTATGCATCTTCAATACCGCAGGATTTCAGAGCCGTGGTAACTGCTGATGGTTTCACCGAATCAAAGGCTTTTTCATAATCGATAAAAGCCATGCACAATGGAAGTTCATATTCCCTCGCTCTTTCAATCAGTTCTCTCAGTACGTGGATATGATCTATTGTGCTGTAGCCACTCCTGAATCCAGCTTGTTCTCTCGGTTGAGCCATGTCCAGTGTTACCTTCAAGCGGTGTGAAAGAACTTTAGTGAAGATTTTATAAACCACTGATAGGAGGCTGATAGGTCTGTAGTTCCTAAGATCCTCAATGTCACTTTTTTTATGTAGCAGGATCATTGTAGCATTGTTCCAATCCTCAGGAATCTTCCCTTCATTAAGGCATCGAGTGAAAATTTGGGCGAGTACTGTTTCAATTTCTCCACTTGCTTCTTGTATGATGTCTATAGTAATTCCATCTTCTCCTGGAGCTTTCCCTCGCTTCATGTTCTTGATTGCATGAGCAACTTCTGCTGGGAGGACTGGAAGAACTCTGGTACCTTTCATGATGTCTGGAGTACATGTATCATCCCTTTCATATATATATATATAGCGCAAAACAAAGCAAAGTTTTGATCAAGAGAAAAAATAATAATAAAAGATCAGCAATCACCAAATACATCATCCAAACCAGGCTAGCTTCAAACGATGAAAAATACCGAATATAAGAATGCAGGGAAGCATATTAATGACTGACCATGCATTCTTATATTCAGTATTTTTTATCGTTTGAAGCTAGCCTGGTTTGGATTATGTATTTGGTGATTGCTGATCTTTTTATTATTTTTTGTTTCTCTTGATCAAAATTTTGCTTTGTTTTGCACTACTGTTTTTTGATCTTTCTCTTATTCAGCCTCTGGCGCTATGGAATTTCACATCTGTTCAAAGGTTTTTATTTATTCGACTAATTTGATTTTGCTATATATAAATATATACACACTATATTGACAAAAGTCACCAGACACTCCTTCGAAAGAAAATGAAAAGATCCGCTGCGTTGTTCAGATGCGCGGTACAATTACAAACGGTACAAAAACAAGCCTGCAGCTGACCGCGATCATATAGCACTGTAAGGTTGAGTGAAAATATCGCGGCGGGAGATAACTGACTTTGAGAAAGGAAAGATTGTTGGGTGTTATATTAGTGGGTTGTCCATAAGAGAAACCGAGAGGCGTTTAAACATACTCAAGTCAGCTGTTTTCGATGTACTGAATAATTGGAAGACACATGGCGTGCCTGAAGCAGTAAAATGTACCGACAGACCAAAGAACATCAGTGATAGAGGACGTCGAATCCTCAGGAGAGTCGTTACAGCTAATCGACGGAGTACTGCACAAGACCTTAGTGTACAGGTGAGTCAAAATGCTGGAATCTCGGTATGTACACTTACCATTGACAGAGAATTCATTCCATGGGTTACCGTGGTCGTGCGGGCTTCTAATAAGCCTTTTATCTCCACTCGGAATGCTACTTGTCGTTTAGCATAGTTTACATTATCGTGGACCGTAGATCAATGGAAACGGGTCCTATGGACTGATGAATCCAGATACACGATCCATCAGTCTAATGGCCGTGTGTGGGTATGGCGGCAACTGGGGGAACGCTATTTACCACAGTGTACTGCTCCTACGGTCAAGTTTTGAGCTGGCAGTGTTTTCGTGTGGGGGTATTTTTCATGGTATGGTCCCGGCCCATTGGTTATCGTGGACAAACCTGCTAACCAGCACGTCTACCTCGATATTCTGGACGATTATGCAATACAAACTGTGTGTCAATACTATGGAACCGAGCTTTGTTGGGGATAAAGCACCAAGTCATAAAGGAAGGACTGTTACGGCGTGGTTTGACGATAATTCCGTATCGTGTGTGGACTGGCCAGAACAGAGCCCTGATCTTAATCCCTTAATCCCATAGAGTGGGATGAATTAGAGCGCCGCATAAGAAGTTTGGAACAAAGGCCTACTACTAAACAACAGTTAGCGGCAGCATTATGTACTGAATAGAAGCGCCTACCTATTGCTGTGTTCCAAAACCATGTCGAAAGCATGTTTCGAAGGGTTAGTGCATGCATTTAGGCGAAAGATGGACAGACAGTAATGTATGTCAATAAATGCTATGTTGTGTTTCTCTACTAGTTGTCCGTTGACTTTTGTCAATATAGTGTATAAATATATATCTAACAGATACCAGATTTATATTTGGTATCATATCAGGTATCAAGACTAATATACACTGAATTGCCAGAAAAACTGGTGCAGACGAGCTTATGCAAAATACATAGGAACGTCACTTATGCGCGTACTCGGTTGCATCCGCCAGTGCGTATATAAAGCAATAGACATCCTTGCCAGCTGTCGGACTGTTTTCGGCATGAGAACGACAGGTAATACCGATTTAAGCGATTTTCAACGCGGTGTCATAGTTGGCCCTCGTGAGATAGGCTATAGTATTTAGGAGAAAGAAACGAAGTTCGGATTTTGACGGACGACCATTGCAAGGGTGTACCGTAACTACAAGAATTCCGGCAAAACTTCCAACCTACGATACCAGTGTGGCCGTAAAAATACATTGGGTGAACATGACCATCGTCGGCTGTTAAGAATCGTTTCACGCGATAGGCGTGCAACACTCTCGCAGGTATCATCGGAATTCAATGCTGTAACCTCAACAAGCATCAACGTCCGGACTGTGCAACGTACCCTGCACGATATGGTCTTTGGGAGCCGACGCCCAACTGGAGTACCCTTGATGGGTGCATGACACAGAGCTATGCGCCTCGCTCTGGCACGGCAACACCGCCACTGGACACTTGATGACTGGAAACAAGTAGCCTGGTCTGACGAGTCACGCTTCCAACTGTATCGGGCAGATGAAAAGATTCGTGTGTGGCGCAAACCCCATGAAGCTATGGATCCCGCCTGTCAACAGAGAACTGTACCGGCTGATGGGGGGTCCGTAATGGTATGGGGTGTGTTTAGCTGGATTTCACTGGAACCTTTGGTACGTCTACAAATGTCTGTGACTGGCCAACGCTATGTGCGCATCCTTTCTGACGCGGTACACACTTTCATGTCCTGCATTCATGCTGATGAGTTGGGCCTGTTCCAACAGAACAATGCACCTCCGTACAAGTGCCTAGACGCCACATTATGGATAGAGGAGCATTCATCTGAGTTTGAGGTGTTGCTATTCCCACCCAACTCCCCAGATCTGAACGTGATAGAACACATTTGGGATGCCATGCAACGCGCTATCGAACACAGGAATCCGAGACCTCGGAATACACCCGAATTGTGGAAGGCTCTGCAGGAAGTATGGTGTGCATTGCCTACAGCATATTTCCAGAAGCTAGTGGAGGCCATGCCCCGTCGTATTTCTGCAGTCCTGCGCTCCCGTGGGGGACGTACCAACTATTAGATTTGTGTACCAGTTTTTCTGGCACTTTAGTGTGTATATATATATATATATATATATATATATATATATATATATATATATTTCGCACATCAACCAGATGGCTTTTTCAAGGAAGGAAGGTAGCTAACTGCAAACTGCATAATAGAACACTTCAACAATTTGAATACAGTGACTTGACTAGACGATAAATGAATAGGCGCAAATGAGATTAGCCACTCGAAGAAACGAGGTCACGTTGGTTGTGCACTCGGTACCGATGGGGTCGGCTGTGCTCTCAAGTTGACACGGATTTGGAATCAATTCTTTGAATAATGCTGTGTTTTTTTCCACGATACCGCGTATCCAACCAACGTGACCTCGTTTCTTTGAATGACTGATCACATTTACGCTTATTCATTTATTGTCCAGTCAGGTCACGGCGTTCAAATTGTTAAAGTGTTTTTTATTATCCAGTTAGCAGTTAGCTGTCTACCTTCCTTGAAAAAGCCATCGGGCTTATGTGGAAAATTTGATTTATATTCTACGCAAAGAAATTCGGATTACTAGTACTATTTTAAATACATAAATTAATTATATATATATATATATATACATGCATATATATATATATACACCAACGTGACCTCGTTTCTTTGAATGACTGATCACATTTACGATCACATTTGGGAGATGGGTGGATGAAATTCGTAAATATGCGGGAGTGACATGGAGGAGACTGGCACAAGACAGACCGTTGTGGAGGAAACTTGGGGAGACCTTCGTCCAGCAGTGGATTGATAATGGTTGACAATGATGATGATGATGATACATGCAATTAGTCTTGATATCTAATATACACTGACGGAAAAAAAATCCCAACACCACGAAAAAATAGTTGAAGAGTAATGAAATGGCGGTAATACATTTGTATAGGTAACATATTTAATCGATTAAGGTTTCAAGATCACAGTATATTGTAAGCGCGAGAAGAGCCATTTTAAATGTGAAATGCTGGTACATTAATAACCGGTGTAACCGCCAGAATGTTGAATGCAAGCACGCAAACTTTCATGCAGTGTGTCGTACAGGTGCTGGATGTCAGTTTGTGGGATGGAGTTCCATGCCTGTTGCACTTGGTCGGTCAATATAGGGACGGTTAATGCTGGTTGGGGGTGACGCTGGAGTTGTCGTTCAATGATGTCTCATACGTGCTCGATTGGTGAAAGATCTGGTGATCTAGCAGGCCACGGCAACATGTCGACACTCTGTAGAGCATGTTGGGTTACAACAGCGGTATGCGGGCAAGCGTTATCCTGTTGGAAAACACCCCCTGGAATGCTGTTCATGAATGGTAGCACAACAGGTTGAATCACCAGACCGACGTACAACTGTGCCGTCAGTGTGCGTGGGATAACCACGAGAGTGCTCCTGCTGTCATAGGAAATTGCTCCCCAGACCATAACTACAGGTGTAGGTCCAGTGTGTCTCGGCCGCAGACAGGTTGGTTGCAGGCGCTCACCTGGCCTCCTTCTAACCAACACACGGCCATCACTGGCACCCAGGCAGAACCGGCTTTCATCAGAAAACACAACAGACCTCCACTCCGTCCTCCAATGAGCTCTAGCTTGACACCACTGACGTCGCAAACGGCAGCGGTTTGGAGTAAGTGGAATGCACGCTACAGGGCGTCTGGCTCGGAGCTGTCCTTCAAGTAACCGATTTGTAACAGTTCGTTGTGTCACTGTGGTGGCAACTGCAGCTCGAATCGCTGCCGCAGACGCGGTACGATGCGCCACGGCCATACGCCGTACACGGCGGTCTTCCCTCTCAGTAGTGCCACGTGGCCGGCCGGAACCCGGTCTTTTTGAGGCAGTACCTTCCCTTGACCACCGCTGCCAACAATCATGCACAGTGGCTACATTCCTGCCAAGTCGTTCTGCAATATTGCGGAAAGAAAATCCACCTTCTCATAGCCCTATTACACGACCTCGTTCAAATTCCGTGAGCTGTTGATAATGGCTTCTTCGTCTTCTTAAAGGCATTCTTGACTATCATCGACACCCTAAGTCGAATCTCTACGATAACTAACGATGACGAACGTTACAGCGCGTATTTACAGCAAACCTGCTTTGCATGTTCCGAGGGGCGCTACTAGCGCCACACGTATGCGCCGAGCGCGAAATTTGCACAGATGTCATCTTACAGATGTACTCTCACCGCCTACCAACTGTCGTTTATCTAACACAACCCCTTCTTGGTGTTGGGATTTTTTTTCGTCAGTGTGTGTGTATATATATATATATATATCATATGAGGTATCAAGACTAAGTAGAAGGGGTATCATATCGGGTATCAATACTAATTACAATTATTATCAGATATCAAGACTAATTACTAATTGCAGTATCTTAAAAACTACAAGGGTACCATATCCTGGAATAATAGCAGGTATAAATATCAGGTAAACTGTAGTCTGGATATGATATATATATCCAGACGACAGCTTAGTCTGGATAGGATATATATATATATATATATATATATATATATATATATATATATATACACTCTATAAGCTGTAGTCTGGATATGATATATATATATATATATATACACTCTATAAGCTGTAATCTGGATATGATATATATATATATATATATATATATATATATATATATATATATACACTCTCTACCAACAAGTAATTCGACACCTGTGATAGCAAAGGAAAACGAAGTTTATTCACCTTCAATAGTTGGTGGAGCCACCACGAGCGGCGATTACAGCTGCGACCCTCCGGGCATACTTTCAACCAGGTGTTGTACGACGGCTAGCGGTATTTTCTTTCACTCAGCTTGGAGAAGACAGGCCAGTTCCTTCACTGATTTCGAACGGTGGGGGTACCCGTTAAGTCGATGCTCCAACTCGTCCCAGAGGTGCTCGATAGGGTTAAGGTCCTGGCTCTGCGCAGGCCAGTCCATTCAATTAACCCCACTGTCACCATACCAAGCCATGGTGGACCTCGCAACATGACAGGTGGCATTGTCATCCTGAAAGTAACATGGGTCCACCCCGTAAAACTGCCACAACGTAGGAAGTGCATGGTCATCCAAAATGGTGCAGTAGGTCTCGGCGTTGAGTCTACCAGGAATTGCGACCAAGGGTTCCGTGCCATACCAGGAGAAACACACACACAGCATAATTCCACCGCCGCCGAACTTCACAGTTGGCACAATACATTCCGGCAGGAGGCGTTCTCCAGGCAGACGCCAAACCCAGACCCTGCCATCTGAACGCTAGAGGGTGAACCTTGATTCATCGCTCCAGAGAACCTGTTTCCACTGTTCAACGGTCCACTGTCGACGTTCTTTGCACCACGTTAGCCGAGCAGCGCTATTGGACTTGGTGATCAAAGGCTTGTGGGCGGCAGCACGTCCATGATAACCAAGCAGATGGGCTTCCTTACGGATGGTATTCATCAAAAGAACACTGCCGGATGGCTGTTGAAACTGCTCGCGGATGTGGCCCATCGACTCGGTGCGGTTCTTCCGAATTTCTCTGGCCAGCACCCATAGGTCTCTAACTCCCAGTTTTGTGGGTCTGCCGGGTCGGGGCACATTCCGACAGACACCTCTCATCTTCCACTTGCCGATCACGTATGCCACTGTCGATTTTGGGTACTTCAACAAGCTAGATATGTCACGTATGGATCGGCCATTTTTGTGATACCCGACGATTACACCTTTCTCGAAATCAGAGAGCTCCGAACTGCGTGGCATCTTGCATGCGACTGGTTGCGTTGTTGTTTCCCACACGATATTTAACGGCGGCGGCCGTGACGTGTATCAGGACCGCAGATATCGTCGATTGCAGGGGTGTACAATTACTTGTAGGTAGATAGTGTATATATATGTATCAGTATGATACCAAGACACTGTGATACCAAATAGTAAGCACGTTGTCTACAAAATACTCAAACCCAATGCGTAAAACATATTTCTAGGGATATTTAGAAATATTTGTCTTACATTTATAGTGTAGAATCTGTTGTTTCTGACAAACTGGTTCCACAGTTTAAAATTAAGGAAAAAATTGGCAACCGTCTGATGAGAATCAGGTTATGTAATTCTTTATGAGAATACATAATCTAACGTCATACCTCAAATCGTGTGAGCATTCTGATACGTTGGAAAAATACTGGATCTGACAATTTAATTCCCGGAATGCACCTGGAAAAAAAATATGTGCGTACCTATGCACTAGCGCTACTTTTGCCTTCGAAGTATCTCCTTCGTCAGCTATGCTTTTAGTTAGACGCTGCTGCCATTACTGGAAACATACCTGGATCTCTGTTTCTGGAATGCTCTTGAGTTCCGTTTTTACGTTACGCTGGATGTCAGAAATGGCTGAAAATCTTCGCTCTTTCTGAGCAAGTTTTAGTTTGGGGAACAGCCAGAATTCACAAGGGGCCAAGTCAGGTGAATCGGGTGGATGATGCAATTTGTTATTGATTTCTCAGCACGAAAATCGTGAACACTGGGCACGTAATGGCTTGGAGAACAATTCAACTCTTTTCATTCGAACAGAATCCCGTAAACTTTCCAACACCTCTAAATAGTATTGTTGGTTAACCGTTTGTCCCTGTTCAATGAATCCTTGATGAATTACCCCCTAGTGAGCGAATAAACAGGCAAGCATGGTATTGACCTGAGAGTGTGGCATGCGTGCTTTTTTCAGATCTTATGCCACTCAAAGACATTTGAATTTGGCATAGCATCCTCATCATACGCCACTATCTCTAACTTTTCAGTATCACTTTAACCGATCTTCACACAGAATTTTATGATAATGCTGCACTGCTCTAAATTGCTATCGCGCATTTTTACCTCGAAATTCACGCACATTCTTGCATTGCTTTCGCAACTGTTCACTCACGAATGGCTCTACTCGTCTGTGGTTCAGGCATGCACTACTCGAAACATGTCCAGCCACGCATAGACACGTGATTCTTCCCGCATCACCGCAAGGGCGACACTACGCGACCGTTCCGTCACACACAGACTTGCATTGCTTTCACAACTGCTCATTCACGAATGTTTTTACTGGTCTGCGGTTAACGCATGCACTACTAGAAACATGCCCAGACACGCATAGGAATGTGATTCTAATATCATCGCCACAAGGGCGACACTATGCATCTATTCCAGGAATTAAGTTGCCACATCTCCCAGGTAGCACAACCTTGAAATTTAACGTAGGCTCAACACTGATCCACCGTCTTTTAAGATTAGAAGACGGTGGCTCAGTGTTGGGCTGACGACGTTAAATTGCGAGGCTGTACTACCTTTGGCTCGTACGCAATTTGCTACGTAATTTTGATAGAGAGAACTCAATAAAACACCATCACCAAAATTAAAGAAGCTTTAAATTTGGATTTCTTCTAGTGGCTCGGCAAATCAGTTGTCTGCAATAAATGGTGAATTTCTGGGTTCGTCTCAAAGCTGCGAGATTTGAACTTAAATAAATTTTTACTGCTGAATTTGGTTATCGTTTGTAAAACGCATATATCCCCGTTCACAACTGTGGCTCGGGAATGAATCACTAAAAAACTATAAAATGTCCTATGGATATTTCCATGGATTGCCTATTTTTAGATCGTTATAAACTGAAATATGTTGGAAATGACTGATCCATAACACAAACAGATTTCAACTAATTTGATCAAATCGATAATCAGGCTGAATCATCAGTGATTTCCAAGAAATTTGATTAAATTATCATCGAATTCCACTCAATTCGACTAAACGATCATCAGGTTTCAGTCAGTAGGATAAAATAATCATGGAGCTCCTGCGTATTCGATTAAATAATGTGCTGACACCTGGTCTTTTGATTAAACGATAACAGATTTTCTAACAACTCCATTAAATCGTCCCTGACTTTCGTTTATCGATATCGTTTTTCCTCTTCGTCACAATTTTTTTCGTAATTACCTGATATTACGAAAAAAAGTACAGGAAAATATGTACAGGGTGTTTATAAAGTATTTCCCAAATTACAAAAATTAATATAAAAAATGTATTACAGGTATAAGAAAGGGATTGCACGACAATGATGGTGCACAAGTAAAGGTTTTTTTTTTCAGTGTCAGTACACCTCCACATGGGCGCCATTCGTGGCCCGGATGACATCTAAGCGATATTCGATTTCACGCCATGTTTTGTTTAACATCTCAGCAGAGACAGAACCAATGACGTCCGTTATTCTGCTCTTCAACGTCTCGACATCCGGAACACTGCTAGAGTAAACTTGGCTTTCCACATAACCCCACAGGAAAAAATCTACAGGAGTTATGTCGGGCGATCATGGTGGCCAATCCATCTGTCCAGAAATGGGGCATTCAAGAACTCACGACCATTAATGACCAATGAAGTGGGGCACCCTCTTGTTGGAAAATAACTGAAGGTTGGAGAGCATGTAACTGAGGTGCATATCCAAGTACACATTACGTGTTACCGTGGGCTCCATGTTACCATGGGCTCCGTGTTACCGTGGGCTCCATGTTACCGTGGGCTCCGTTTTACCGTGGGCTCCGTGTTACCGTGGGCTCCTTGTCGAAGGTCATGACAGCATACAATGTTTACGGCACAACATCATCTGCAAAACACAACTGTGGAAGGAAAACCAAACTCACTGCGAGAAACAGGAGGACATTAAAGAGGATTGTGACCGCAAGAGGGAAGACCACGGCGACGAAAGTGAGTTCTGAGCTTAATACATATCTCCAAAACCCATACCGTGCGAAGGAAATTTTATAAGCACAACATTTACGGCAGAGCTGCGATTGCAAAACCCCTGGTGTCACATGTGAATATGAAACGGAGACAACAGTGGTGCGAGGAACATAAAACGTGGACTGCGGATCAATAGAAATATGTCTTGTTTTCCGATGAATCAAGTTTCTCGCTATTCCCTACCACAGGACGGGTTTACGTGTGGAGAACCCACGAAGAAGCCTAGAACCCAGACTGTCTCTTTCCTACAGTGAAGCATGGGGCCGGTTCCGTAATGGTTTGGGCCATGATATCGTGGTTTTCAGCAAGTCCCATTATCATCTTACACGGACGGATCACTATCAGTGATTATTTCACTCTTTTGGCTGACCATGTGCATTCAATGGCGTAGACATTGTTTCCGTCAGGGGATTGCACCTTTTAAGATGATAATGCCCCGATGCACAGAAGTCGAACTGTTCAATCATGGTTTGAGGAACATGTGGATGAAGTTGCACACCTTGCCTGGCCTACACAATCACCGGACTTAATCACTGAGTCCCTGTGGTCTGTATTGGAAAACAGAGTGCGATACCGTCATCCTCCTCCGGCGTCTCTCAAGGAATTGGAGCAGTTTGTGCAGGAAGAATGGTACGACATACCATGTACCACTATCCAGGACTTGTATGCGTTCATTCGAAGGAGGATTCAAGCAGTTTTAAATGCCAAGGGTGCTCCCACACCATATTAGGTACGTAACACCTATTGTTTCAAGGTGTTTCCATTATTGTGGACAACCCCTTTATATCAACAGTCAGATAGGCCTAAATCAACATTTGACTTAGACTTTTTAGAAGCTTTTCATATATTTCCAAACCATAATAACCTGGTGAAGGATTTATCTTCAGCTCCATACCTATTAAGAGCATGAAAAGCACTCATTAGCCGGCAATCTGATGCCCTCACGAGACGTTTGACACGTGAAACTGGTAACATCGTCAGAAACAAGAAATGAAAACGCACAGTCCTGGCGAATGAACCATAGCTTTCAACAAAACTATACGTAGTAGGCTTTAAATTGTGAAAATTGCATTCATAAACGTTGTTTTATGAATTAAATGTAACATAACTATGCAATGCCTGTAGTTCAACTATTCCAATAATGGAGCATAATCTACCCAACGTAAGCAAAGTTTACCCCTGAAACAAACTTTTTGTTAAAAGCCCAGTGAAGCAGGAAATTCACCTACCAAACAAAAAATCAAAGATCAAGATTCGAGTGGATACTCATCAAAAATTCTAGAAGGTTCTAATTCCCAAGATGAATACCTGAAATTCACTTTACAAGAGCAAAACGAAAATAAGCTAAATTACCTAGACACTACTTTGAAGTGGGAAGAAAAAAGCTTACCACAGAATTATACAAGAAGCCTACAAATATACTGGAAACCTTTTAAATTATAAATCAGATCACCCTTCCTCATAAGTAGATAAGAAAGAAAGTTTATATAAACATAGGTTTGGAAATACTTGGTTTCCGAGTTAGGAAGGTCTGTCTACGACACTCAACTGTTCACACTACCTGACTCAGGTCTGTCTTAGTTTCCCAGTTATTCACCGAAATGTTTTATCTCCCGCAGGTGGATTCCTTCATCACAAAGTACTACAGAATCTGGTGGTTTTCCTTTCTGACCAACAAGCACACTTTATGCACGAGGGCGCTCACGCGCATTTTCAGCCACCTAGCTTGCAATCGTTTGAATCGAAAGTTCTTTAGTCGGTGGGTAGGTAGAGGTGGATCAACTGCCTGTCCTCCATGCTTACCCTCTAGATTTCTTCTTGTGGGACCATTTAGAATCATTGGTGTATTTGACTCCAGTAGCAGATGTGGAAACTCTCCGCAATCGTATTGTGGCAGGTTGTGAAACAATACGATACATGCCAGAAATTTGGCAGCGTGTTCGCGAGTCCGTGAGACATCGATGAGAGGCCTGTATTGAGGCAGAAGGTGGGCATTTTGAACAATTACTATAAGGTAATGTGAGCAGTTAAGTGTCATAGACAGACCTTCGTAACTCGGAAACCAAGCATTTCCGGACCTATGTTGACATAAACTTTTTTCTTATCTACCTATGAGGAACTCATTCCTCAAGTTTTGCCGTGTATTTTTGAGACATCCTGTATAAAGAAAAATGTAGCTTTGTAATTTAAAGAAAAAGTTGAAAAGCAGAATTCATCTTCAGAAGCTAAGAAGAAACATAAAAATAAGTTAAAATCAATCTTACTAGAAAATGATTTCCCTACAAAAGAAATTCGTGAACTACTGGGAGAAAATCCTACTAGAAATAGAATTAGGACTACAGATAATAAAGAGCAAATTGAATATTTATTCACAAGAAAAGTCACTTAGCACAAAGAGAATGTTTGAAAAACTGAAGAAAACCAGCACTAAATATGAAATTAGGCTAACTCCAGGTTTAAATAACAAAATAAAAAAATACTTACCATCCCTAAAACAAAAAGAAGAAAATACTTTACTCCAGGAAGGAGTCATTTATAAAATCCAGTGTTCATTTGGTTTACCATACTTAGGAGAAACAGAACGAAGGTTAAGCACTAGAATTAATGAACACAAAGCAGCAATAAGGAACATTTCAAGTAAAACAGGATTAGACAGGCACATACAACAAACTGGCCACAAAATGGATTGGGACTCCTTGCAAGTAATCAAACACCAATCCCAAGCAGTTATCCGGAAATTAGAGGAATCCCTGAAAATTTGCAAGAGACAAGGTGGCAACATCAACGACCATGCTGGATGGAAATCCATCAGGCTTGGTCGCCAGACCTGTGGAATTAGTAAGACGCAAGAACTTCTGACGATGATCTAGTGTATAGATCGAAAATCTGAGAGGTAAAGTACCTTAATAAATTTATCCTCTATAATTCCCGTTAAATATTTATAATACTGAAAAAATGCTGAAATTGTGTAACGTCTTTTGTTTTCACGTGACAGAATAATGATAAAAGCGTTACATGATCTCAGAGGGTACAATTTTACATCAATCCCAACTCTTTTAAATTTACTGTTCTTGCTCTCTGACTCTGATAATATTTCCATTTTTCTGATACTGAAACTCCATTCAGCAGTGTATTTTCATCTCGGGAGCATGTTTCTCGACAAGTAAGTGCTCTCTCTTGAAACAATGATTAAACTTCGGATAGGCAGAAAACTCCTTTCCGCGCTTTTCGAGAAAACTTCTGAGTAAATAAATTTCGTTGACAACGTATCAGGTGTTTTGACACTTTGTCAGCAGCCCATCTCTGCACTGGCGACACTGAGGCTGTGGAGAAATTTTACGTTGGCAGGGTCGCTGAAGGAGCCGGCGTCTATAAATAATGAAAGAACGTCAGGTAACAGGGCGTGCTTCCTATTACTTCTAAAATGAGATATTTCTTTTTCTCTCATCTTAAAAAAAAAGAGGTATCGAATATACAAAGGAAACTGAGTGTTCTGTGAACTGTTTCTTAGTCGTTCTTCGCTTGAATTTCCATGGAAGTGCGCGTGTTATTAAACATACTTCAGTTCTAATTGGAGTATTTATTCGCATAAAAATTCAACAACAAAAAAATCTAGTAAAATTTAATCAATGGTTGAAGTGTTTATCGAAATTTTATCTAAGCATAACACTTTAATTAAAATTTCTTCTGAATCAAAAGCTGCCTAATTTGCCCTCACGGAATTTCAAAGCATTAATTGAAACTTTATAAAAGTTAACAGCAGCAACCGGAAATTTCCCCATCAACAACATTAACGGAAATTTCATTAAACGCAAACTACCAAAGCATAAAGTTAATTCTCTTTATGGAGTTTAAAGATATTAATTAATTTACATGAATGATGAAACGCCGCATTAATTGTGTATTAATTAGCAAAACACTTTCCTAAATTATTATTTTAGGTTTTTAGGTTAAACCTAAAATAATTTCTGAAATTAAAACTATTTTAAAATATAATTATTTATATTTAATTATAAAGATAAATAATTACGCATTTTTTTTATTTTTTCGTATTTTAGGATGCTTTAAATGAAAGCTAATTGGCCGTCGTATAATCTAAAAGCCATCTTTAAATGTTTAGCGCATCTTGAAAAAAAAACAAAAAAAAAAAACAAAAAAAGAAACAAAACAAGAAAGATGACACCGAATTTTCGGTTGTAATGATCACGTCTTTTGAATCCTTTCTGACGCAAATTGAATTTATCAAAGCTGTTCAAAGTCAATGGAACCGGTTTGGAAAGCAATCAACCGGGTTTCTACATTTGATGACACATCCAGAAATAGAAAACTGCTTACTTTCACCAGCGGTTAAAAATGATGTTACCAAAATCAACAAATGGCGCACAAAAAGTTTCTCACAGCAAAAGTAAGGTATCAGATACAAAGAATTTTTCAGATTGATCACTTAAAAGAAGAAACACGCATGCACAAGGAAACATAATATAATTCTATGCCTTCTAGCGGAAAAATTTTGCATAACGGAAAAGTTGAAAATAAGAGAAAAATATTCTATATAGAAAAAATACTTTTCAAATACGTCTCCCGGAAGCAGAGATAGAGAGAAAAGGGTTTCAGCCTTTACGCTCCCTAGCGGGAAATCTGTACATTATTTAAAGACGATAATGCACCACTTCTGTGTTGTAGCGAATGACATACAGTAAAGAAAAGGTCATCAGATCAGATCATATGTAGAGGATTTTAGGAAGGGAGTGTCTGACCCCGGGTCTTAAATAACCCTTAGAAATAGGAAGCCAAAAGATTTGGGCTAGAGTGCCCGACAGGAAAGCGACACGGAAGTGAGGTAGAAAGGGGAAGGAAGACGCCCTTATTTATTACCGGTGGGCCAGTACCAGGGGTCCGACGATTTAACGTGCATATCCGACGCACGGCTGATATTTAGTGGTCCGAGCGTTCGTACCTGCCTGGGATCGAACCAGAGGTTTCTCCGTAACAGTCGCGAACGTTGACCTCTACGCGATCCGCGGCTCCTACAGTAAAGAAAAATTTCTCGGTAGGGTTTTTGGAAGCGGAGATACAGCTGCAAACTGAAGTACAGAAAAGCCACCTAGTGACAGAACTGTGAACTAAAAAAAAAACTCTTCAAATACTAACCTGAAGTGTTCTACAAGGTAAATGGGATTCGATGTTGATCGAACTTTTTAAATCGCAGATGTAGAAGCAGAGATCTTGTGGAAAACAGATTAAGCATTTGCGCCACCTAGCGGTGAAATTTTGCATTATTTTGTGAAGAAAATATAGCCACAGAGTTTGCATAGTTAGTAGCATCTGCCCAAAAAAGAAGATTTTCGATCGTGTTTTTAGTCCTGCAGTTATTGCTGTAAACGGGAATTTGAACTTACGCCCTCTGGTGGTAGACTTGTGCATTAAGAAAAATTTGAAATTATATGAAAAACATTTCGCACTGGAAACGAACCCCAACAAAGTAAGAATTTTTTTCAAATCGGTCTCTTAGAAGCAGAGATATCGACAAAAACAAAATATATATCTACGCCCCTGGCGGAGAAACGACGCAATATTTAAATATATATATATATTCCGAGAAGGTTTATCGAGGCGAGAGGTATCGGTCCACGAAAGAATGCTTACAATAAAGATTTTAGAAGCTCAGATTTTGCTGCAAACACATCAGAAGCAGAAATTAACTCTTACGCTCCTTTGGTGGCCATAAAATATTCTTTATCAAAAGTTAGAAATTATATGGAAAACATTTCACATCAGGAGCTATATCCAGTGCACGAATATTTTTTCAAATTAAAGTTTTAGAAGCAGAGATATCGGGGTAAACACAATTTACCATTACGCTCCCTAGCGGAAAGTCTGTGGTATATTGATAAAAGTAAGATATACGTCTACGCCCCCTGGTGATATATTGATAAAAGTAAGATATACATCTACGCCCCCTGGCGGAGAAACAGTGCATTATTTAAAAAAAAATATTTCGGAAAGGTTTATCGACATGAGTGGTATCGATCCGCGTAATTTTTTTTTCCACCGAGCTCTTAGAAGCTCAGATTTTGTTGCAAATATATGAGAAGCAGAAATTAACACTTATGCCTCCTGGTAGCCAAACCGTTTTCTACTGAAGTTAGAAATTACATGCAGAAGATTTCCCATCAGGAGCTGTAGGCCTATCCGCTGCAGAAAGAATTTTTTGAATTGGAGTTTTAGAAGCAGAGATATCAGGGGAAAGGCACTTTACTTTTACGCCTCCTAGCGGAACATATTTGCGTAATTTGAAAAAGTGACTGTACCTAAACTAGTCTTCGATATAAATGGAATCGAAAATTAGAAGAATGTTTTCAATCGGATGTTCAGAAGCAAATATATGGAAGAAAATGTATTTTGAATTCGATACCATCTGCATTTACTCATTTACTCTCTGTAGCGGTGAAATTGTGCACGTAAAAAGAGTGTTATGCAAGGATTGTCATTCGCACATTGCAAGCTTCCCAATGCAAAAATTTTTTTTTTCAAATCGGACCAATAGTTGCAGAGATATGGTGTCCACAGGCGGACGGACGGACGGAGAAACCGTACGATAAGCACTATATTTTTTACAAAAGACGTGCTAATAAAAAAGGTTATCGTATTAATATGTTCGTTGTCTGCCTGTGGAAACCATATCTCTGCAACTATTGTTACGATTTAAAAAAATGCAGTTGTACCCCTGAAATGTGAGAACGACGAGCCACATATTTGACTTTCTATGATACATAACATCGTCGCTCGGGGGCGTAAATGAACATATTATTAAATTCTTTTGAACGTTGTACTAGAGTAAAATGTTGCTTAAAAATACCGATTTGGAGTAGTAGATGCCCAATGTTCATACACCTTCCCCTCGAGACCCATCCAAGGACCCGGGGGGGGGCATTCACGTCTGGCTTTGCAAAGCCGCCAGAACTACAGTGGATGCACCTTATTTATCTCGCAATAATTAAACCTCTGAAACAAGCAGTTGATTGGCTGGTGACAATCATGCTGACAGCCGGCCGCACTTGCGCTATAAAAACAGCAATGACCAGCAGCTTGCGACGGTATTATTTTTAGCTCTGTCAATCTCTTAATTGTGTAGCTCAACTGGATTAAAATAAGCTATTGCAGTGAATCATTATGCCTAACTCGATTCATCTGATATTTCCGATTGAAATCAAAAGCTCTTTTGGTTTCTGATTACAGTCGAACTCTCTGAGAAAAAGCAGCGAACTATAACTCGCGCTGAAGGCATCACTCTGATTTAAAACACTTGTGTGGCATCCTTGTTTCTGTTTTTTACCCTTGCGTGGCCTATTTTCCGACAGCTCTGTCAGATGGAAAGAACATCTGTAACATCAGTTCGTAAAACAAGCTAGTAAAACCGTGCAATGCATTGATTATGATACGATTCCCAACATACCAGAAATCATTACTCAACTTATTAGTATAATATCTGTGAAATAACTATCGCTCCTGTGTCCTGACGACCCCATTTCGATGATAATAAACAGAACCGATTCAGTATACCTCCGGAACAACATACTAAGGTTTTGTCGCAATAGAAGCACTTTTGTCAAGTTGACGAGGATAATGGCTGTGAAATAAATATAGCTCCTGTGACCTAAGCTTCGACCCCATTTCAATGATATTCAGCAGAACCGGATCAGTATACCTCTGGAATAACATGTTAAAGTTTTGTCGCAATCGAATCATTTTAACGTAAGTTATGACGAATAAGGGCCATGGAAGGGATCCCACTACTATGTCGTGACCTTTGACCCCATTTCTTCCGTTTTCAACAGGGTTTGTATCCAGTCGGTCTCCTACCGCATTCTAAAATGTCATCGAAATCGAACCATTTTTACGCGAGTTATTGTGCGTACGGCAGACGGACAAAGCTTGAGCATGTACGCTTCTTCAACCTACGGTTGGAAAGTGTAAAAAATACGATACCTTCATTTGACAATGACTAATAAAGTTAAATTACAAATCATAAAAGTTGGCATAATGATTTGATGAAGCGAATAACATTCATGTCAGAGTTACATCAAACCATGACAAGAACATACACTGAAGAGCAATTGAATTAGAGATACCTGTCCAGTAACCTTTCGCCCTGATGACGGCGGCGATTCATCTCAGCATGGACTCGACAAGACACCGGAAGCATTGGGAAGGCCATACGGATCCACGACCCCCTGAACAAGCTCTCACAGTTCACGAAAATTTGATGGAGGGGGGTCAGAGCCTCGAACATCTTTCTCAATGGCATCCCAGATGAGCTCGATGGGATTGGGGTCAGTTGACCTAGTTGGTCAAGGAAGCGAGGTCACGTCGGTGGAGTGTTCATCCAACCATTCGGATACAATTCGGGAGCGATGGCACGGTGCATTGTCTTGTTGCAGGATGAGGTCTCCAGTGGGAGTTAAAGACGCACAAACGGGAGCAAATGGTCGTCCAGGATATCCCGGTAACGTTGGCCTGTGAGGGACGATGTCATACGTACCAGAGTTCCCATTTCAGTCCACGTAAACAGTCACCAGAGGAGAATTCCACCCCCACCAGCTTAAAGAGTACCCTGCTAGCAAGAAGGATCCATCGCTTCATGTGGTTTGCGCCGTACTCGTACGCTGCCATCCGCATGTACCAACGTGAATCCGGACTCATCAGTCCAGGCAACATTTTTTCACATGCTCCAGCGCCCATGCTAATCTTTGCACCCTGTGATGTGCGGTCAGCAGCGGTACCCTCGTGACGATGGCTTCTGTACCCCATAGCGAGGAGATGGTTCTGGATGGTGTGGCTGCTTACACGTTTTTGTGCACCAGCGTTAAATTGCCGTTTGATTTCTTGCATTGTGGCCCGTCTATCCTCTATTACAATGCGAGCTATCCGACGAAGACCCCGCTCATCCACACGCTGTTGTCCACGGCAGTTGGCCCTTGCAGGGATGGTTTTATCGGATTCGATGTACTCACGTGTCCACCCGTGACACAGTGGCTCGTGAAAATCCAGGTGACTGCACGACTTCCGAGATGAAGTGTCCCATTCGTCGGGCCCCGACAATTTGCCCACGGACAAATGCGCTTAGATCCTTCGTCTTACCCATACTACGTCCGACTCTTATTGATTCCCGTCGCATCACTCTTTATATTGTTGGATCGCTGCATACGACATGTCGTTTCCGTTTACAGAGCCGCCCACAGCGCCACATTTGCATAACGCCAGCTGTCTCTAATTTAATTGCTCTACAGTGTACCCCGATGAGTCATTACATTATGACCACTTACCTAATAAGCTGTACAACCCTCTTTAGCTCTCAAAACAGCTGCCACTCGGCGAGGCATCGATTCGATGAGGTTGCGATAGGTATCCTGAGGTATCTGGTACCATAATGTCAACAGCAGGTCCTCCAGTTCCCGTGCATTTCGGGGTGGTGGTGTTTTAGTGCGAACCCTCTTTTCCAAGTCGAACCACAAATGTTCGATTGGGTTCATGTCAGGTGAATTCGGAGGGTAGGATGTTAACAGAAAGTCACCAGCATGTTCCTCGAACCACTCCTTGACGATTCCGGCAGTGTGACATGGTGCATTAATCCTGTTGGTAATGGCCGTCACCAGCAGAGAACACAGTTGCCACGAATGGGTTGACTTGGTCTGCAACGATGTTCAGACACCTGTCAGGGATTGTGTTATTGGGATAATGTGGGCCTAAAATGTCCCTATGAAACATCGCCGAATGTATAAGACTGCAGCCGTCTGCCTGTTTCCTCCCAACAGTGCATGCAAGTCCCATTGACTCCGTTGGTAATCAGCGTAGCAGTACTCGCCTGTCTACGTGATGCACCAGGAATCTTGATTCGTCAAACCAAGCTATTGTTTTCTAATCATCCACGGTACAATCTCGACGATCTTGGGCCCATTTCATGCGTTGTTGGCGATGATGCGCAGGTGAGTATGTAGATCTGGCTGAATCTTCGGCTACGCAGGCCCATGCGCAGAAGGCTGCGATGAACTGTGTGCTGTGACACATTGCCCTGATCACTACTGTTATAGCTATGCGTGATTTGTCACACTGTGGCCCTGTGGTCGCAGTGAACAATGCGCGACAGTCTCCACTCCCCCGTGGCATTAATGAGCAGCTGGACGACGGTTCGACCTTTGGCCATCTGTGCACTTCATTTGATACGAATTCACTACATCGGCACGTGAACAACACGCAAAGCGCGCCTTTTCCCAGATCGTAGTTCGGAGGCGCCGTGCCATCGCAATTAGTCCTTTATCAAACTCCCATAAATACGCAGTTTTTCCCATTTTGACTCCAAACACTCTATTAACCGAAAACTGGTCCTCGAGTTGTCTATGTACTGCTCTGTGAATTTCACCTGCGCCACCGTCACGTGTCCTCGTGGTCATAATGCAATAGCTCATCGTTGTATGCGCACATGGGTTTCACAGAAATGGATGGCAAGGAGAAATGCTCGGGCGTCAAAAAAGAGTTCACATGGTGCAACAGGAATCAAGATTCATCGGTCCACACGACATTCTTCCCATCATTCAAGGTCCAGTTTTGATGCTCGCGTGCCCATTTTAGGCGCTTTCGATGGTGTACCGAGGTTAGCGTGGGCACTCGGAGGTGCCTACGTCTAGGCAGCGCCATTTTCTGCAGGGTTAGATTTACTGTGTGATGTGACACATTTCTCCCCTCACTAGCATTCAAATTACCGGTGAGTTGCGCCACTGTATCTATTCTGCTGGCTCGTACCGTGCGGGATAGTCTTCACTCATATCTAGCGTCTATAAGCCGTTTTTGGCTCACCCCTATCGTCGGTTCATATGCTTTCTCCCTCCTCGGATAATTTTTTGAAGGTACTAACCACAGATGATCGTGAGCACCCCGCAAGCCCGGCTGTTTCTGAAATGCGCTGAGCCAGTTTTCTTGTATTACAATTTGACCTTTGTCAACCTTGCTTAGGTCCGCTGCCTTTTCCATCTGAAGAACAAGGATAACCTTGATTAGTAGAGCTCAGTATCAGGTGTTATTTATACCCTTCCGTGACCTTCACACCCGCCGTCGCGTCGTTTACCTGCACTTGCTTTGATTTGCATAAAAACGCGCTGGTCATAATACAAAAGAGGATCGAAAAGTAACGCACAGCAATGTTTTTCTCTTTGCAGGTTGCAGTTTAGCAGACAACGAGTTTGAATATCACGATACAGACCGGTTTGTCTGGATCTGGTGTCGCCGTAGTGAAAGACAGTGTGAACTTCGCCACAAAGACGTTGCGTTTTGTTAGCGTCATCTACGAATGAAGAGCAACGCGGTGTAGTCCAATTTTTGTGGGCTAAACTGAACACCCCGACGGAAATTCACAAAGAAATGGTCAAAGTGTATGGTGGTGATTGACTGGACCGCAGCAACGTCTCCAGATGGTGCAGTTTCTTTGCAGAGGGCCGTGGCAACCTTACCGATTCGCCACATTTTGGGAGACCTGTAACTGCGTCATCATCTGCCACTGTGAGCGGCATTGAACAGGCGATTCTGAGTGACTGGCTGATCCATCTGCGGACATTGGCACAGAAGTTCAACATTTCGTACGGTATAGCGTACGTTATTGTGCATGACAGATTTCAATTTCGCGAGGTCAGTGCGAGATGCGTGCCCAAGAACTTGACAGACGACCAGAAGGGATAGAGAATGATGTCATCCTTGGACCACTTGTTGCGTTACGCAGAAGGACATGAATTTCTATTAGATGAAGTAACGGGCGACGAGTTCTGGGTGTACCACTACATTTCCAAAGGAAAGAACACCAGTACGGTGTGAAAATTTTCCGAATTCCCGACACCAAAAAATTCAAAGCAACCCAATATGCACAAAAAGCTCTCATGACGGTGTTCTGGGACATGCTATCTGGTGGAGTTTCGTCCAACGGGGACCACCGTGAATGCCAAAAACGTACGCTAACACAATGACAAAGCTGCGTCGTGCTCTTCGTAACAAAAACCACAACAGAGACGCTGCAAATGTCTGACTGCTTTACGACAACACTTGCCCACACGTTCGTGATAAAATTGCGCATTTTGGCTGAGAGGTGCTCCAGCATCCACCGTACGGTCCGGACCTGGCTCCTTTGGACTTTCATCTGTTTGGTCACTTGAAAAGATTCCTGGGCGGCCAACGCTTCGATTTGGCTGATGAGGTCAAATTTGTCGTTCGCAGGAGGATATAACCCCTAGAAACCGGATTTTTATGAAGAAGGTGTACTAAAACTGGTTCCACGCTGGGATAAATACCGGCTGATCCAAAAGTAACAGAAAATATGAAAAATTAATAATTCGCAAAGTATTTACAGTAATCTGATGCGGTTTTTACAGAAATCCACAGAAAGACGGGGGATTTTTTGTGCATAATGCAGACATTTTATACTAGAATAATTACATTTCCGACCACCAGATGGCGCCAGATGTGATGCCACCACAGTACAATCCACACTGAAGACATAATTACAAATGTTCCATGTGGTGTCCATCATTCGTGAGCACAGCCGTCAGACGAGGTAAGATACTGACTGTGTACAGCATTAAACAACAAACATGTTAGGTGGTATTGCAGAAACATGATGCCGGATCGAGTCCTTCAACGTGGCCAAAAGAAGTTGGCCGATCTGTGTACACCTTTGACTTCAAGTAGCCCCAGAACCCAAAATCGCAAGGTGTAAGACCCGGAGACCTGGAAGGCCCCTCATGCGGAAAGGAGCGACTTGAGGGCGTTGCTCCATCTTGCATGAATGTCACATTATGGAGTGCTTGCCTCTCCTGCAAGTGTGGGATAATGCTGTTTCTTAAAAGCTCTGCATATAGATCACCTGTGATCGTAACGGTTTGAAATCCAGAGCTGTGGACTTCCTCAAAGAAAAACGGGCCAATAACGAAAGAAGCTGTGAAACCGCACCACACGGTAACTTTTGGCTGATGAAGGAAGGGGGGGGGTCCACAACTGCATGGGGGTTCTCTGTAGCCCAAATGCGGCAGTTCTGTGTGTTTACACTTCCATGAAGTGTGAAGTGAGCTTCATCAGTGCATAGGACCGTTAATAGCCAGTTTCGGGCCCCTACAGCGCCATCTGGTGGTCAGAAATGTAACTATTCTGGAATTAAATTTCTGCATTATGCACAAAAAATCCCCCGTCTTTCTGTGCATGTCTATGAAAACCGCATCTGATTACTGTAAATACTTTGCGAATTATTGAATTTTTAAATTTTCTGTTACTTTTGGGTCACCTGGTATGTCGAGCGAGGTCCTTATGCGGAAAAATAGCTAAGAAATGTAGTTTTATTGTGTATATGTTTTTCGTCTGCCTATTAAACTATTGCCAAAAAAAAAAGAAAAAAAGGAAATAGTGTGCTTTTTTTTTCGATTCACATTCTACGGTGTATGTAGGACTCAGAGCCTAAACAGGAAAGATATTTAAATATGTATAGCATAAGAACTGAAGGATTCTTTGCAATTGTTTGACAGGGAAGTAACATATAATTTTAGCAAAACATAAAGATTTGTCTTTTGAGTATGCTAAATAATCAGAACACGGAACTGATTTTATCAGATTTCTTCGCA
This sequence comes from Macrothele yani, assembly GCA_039090855.1. NCBI lineage: Eukaryota > Metazoa > Arthropoda > Arachnida > Araneae > Macrothelidae > Macrothele > Macrothele yani. The sequence continues at coordinate 26,764,541 of CM076993.1, forward strand.
GAAGATGAACCTGGGCGGAGCTTCTCTCTGGAAACGTGATGAATTTACTTCTTTCGCAATGGGTATCGATGTCGTGTTACATAATGGTATCGAAGCTAGTAAATTTATCTGTGCACAAACAAGACATATTTTATTTTGAGAACGAGACCTTCAGGCGTGACGCGTTGTGTTGACAACAAGAGCAATGACGCCAATCTTCCCCCTTCAACAAATTACTCTCTTAGACAACTAAAGAGATTAAAAATCTACGTGTTTTGTTCAGTAACCTGGTAACCAGGAACCAATTGTGTTATCATCGTCAACAGAATTCTATTAAGAGCTTCTTAGCAGAGAGCGCTTTTCGACCGAAGCTAGGGAGTCTACCGCACATTTCTAGATGTTTCTGTTAGAGAGGTATTTTGAAAGATGGGAATTGTTTCAGTTAAAAACACGCGTGTAGAATATTTTTTTGGGAAGTTCTAGTTCCTTTAGCTAGGATATGTGATATCTAAATTAAAGATCTAAATATCGATCCGTACCAAAAGGGGCTTCCAAAATGGATGCTTACTGCTCTTCTTTGAATCAGAAAGAAGGGAATGTATTTTTTGTGTGAAAGCAAATAATTTTGACAGTTGCTTTTTTAAAAATTCCATTATTTTAATTGTGTTCATACAGGATAAACTCAAAATGTGAGACATCAGAATATACATACGAAACACAGCACTTCTGGCTCTGGAATTAATACTAACGATTCAGATAAATGAATATACATAAATATTGTAGCATAGTTTTAATCAAAATGCATAAGATGAAATAAAATAACCCAGATCTGTGAACTGAATGTTCAGTGAAAAACAGCTAAAGATTTTGCCACCAATTTTGGATATGAAAGTTTACTTTTCTTTCTGTTTGTTATTATAGAGTATAACTGAAAACATGACACATCAGCGAGTGGAAAATGTAACGTATTCAGAAGAGAAATTTCTTGAACAAGGTATATGTGCACACCGCCATATAAAACTGCTTACATATTATCGATTAAAAGAGAGCAGTTAACTGATTTTCAGAAGACTTCAGGAAATTGAATATTTTTAATCTAGTTAGAATAATGTGAAGAATGCTGTCCAGAATAAAAAAAGATATTAGCTGTTTTAGTATATCTCCAAAGAAGATTCTGAAGTTCTTGTAAGCTAACAAATAAAAATCAAGCACAGAAAAGTGGAAACCAAAAAGGGAGTTTTAAGGAAGACTACATGAGATATTTGCAATGTAAAGTGTGCCGTTTTAATATATATCCAGAGAAGATTCTGAAGTTCTTCTAAACTAACAAATAAAAATCAAGCACAGAAAAGTGGAAACCAAAAAGGGAGTTTTAAGGAAGACTACATGAGATATTTGCAATGTAAAGTGTGCCGTTTTAATATATATCCAGAGAAGATTCTGAAGTTCTTCTAAACTAACAAATAAAAATCAAGCACAGAAAAGTGGAAACCAAAAAGTGAATTTTAAAGAAGACAGCATGAGATATTAGCCATGTAAAATGTGTCCTTTTAATATATCTCCAGAGAAGATTTTGAAGTTTTTCTAAGCTAACAAATAAAAATCAAGCACAGAAAAGTGGAAACCAAAAAGTGAATTTTAAGAAGACTACATGAAACTATATTCGCTGTTGAAACTTGAAACCATTTTCTCTGTTGAAAAGTGAAGCCATTTTTGCTACTGAAGGTTCCACAAGTTGCTAGGCTCCTGGAAGTTTCTCATGAAAGACTTCTCGTTCTGGAAGGCTTTACTCCAGCTTCTACATAGTTCCGTGACGTCGGCCTCAGAAAAGTAACTTTGCTTTATAAATTTTTATGGCCTTTTTTACAGAACGTATGTTAGCGTATATATGAAACATGTTCCCACCTATATTGCTCACAGAATTTCTCACGAGAGCAAAATGCCGCACATACACAGAATCAACTGGGAATTTTGTAACATTATCGCTGTAGATATTAATGCCAAAGAAAATTTATCGCAGCAAGGAGCATATCATGTTACTCAATGCTTCTGAACTGTGAATGAAATTGAAATTACCTCTAGAGCAAATAATACAGCAAGTTTAATTTCAGATATGAGAAAGTGCTTTCAAATCAGAGTACGGCGATAGCTTCACAGGACTTACGGTAGTTAGCACAAGCACATAAGTGGCTCTATTAAATACGTAGAAGCAAAGACCTACACGTAACATCCAATTTCTGTGATAAGATCTAAAGAGCAGCAAATGGCAAATGTTATGGGTCATGGGAAATTCCGTTTAATAACGACAAAATAACGCCAGCTTTCTGCTTAATACGTTAACAAACTTCGCTAATAGAAATGAAAGAAAATTTCCAGTTTGAGTCGCGAGTAAATTTAATTTGCTTGAAATCTTAGTAATATTTAAAATACCCGCTGAGAAGGATCCAATGAAACGTAAATTCGCTAAGAAAAGTTAGCAGACTTCTAATAAAATAGTGCCTTTCAAGAAACAATTAAGATTGTTCAAGAAAAACTGATCCGTAAAATGAGCGTTGTGAAATAGCTGTGAGTTTAAGTTAAAAAACAATTAAATCAATTGTCGAGTTAACTCATGCGTATATGTACAGTTAGTAGAACTCAATTGTTCTTCTCAATTATTTCCCATTATTAAGTCAACCCGAAACAACCTTTGTTGGAGAAAAAACCAATATGGCCAGCGAATCAAGCGATCTCTTTTGCGTGACTCTTCAACAGCCCAAATACAAACCACATAGTCAGCGCTTTCGTATCAATAAAGAAGTGATAAAGGTATTCCGTCCAACTTTATCAGTACTTATTTTCTTCAGTGGCAGATTAGTGCAAGATGGAAAAAAATCAAATCAAAGATTTTGGGAGAAGGCTGTATCGCGATCATTTTTGTTTTTAGCTCTTGTCATCACATTTAACGAACTTTTTTCATTTATGTACCATGGGTTTATCACCGGTCGCGTTAACAAGGTGGTTTTTATGACTTATATAAATGCATTCCTAGGTATTGCGACATTTTTCATTGTATACAAAAGAAAGAACAAATTGTGCTCAGTGAGTGAAATTGTATCCAAACTATGCGTGAGCAATAGAGTGCATGTTCCTTTTCGAGTTCTAAGAAATACGTCAAAATTGCTGTCATTATTTGCGGTGGCTTCTTCCACTGTGATTAATTTAACCTATGGAATCTTAATTATTTATGACGGGCATTTTAGGCAAATTATAGCAGCAAACAGATTTTATAATATTAACATAGAGAATAATGCGAACACAGTAACAGCTTCTTTCGTGATTGCAATATTTCTATGGAACTGGTTTGTGCAATTAACACCCTTAGCTTTCATGGCCTATTATACAATCATATGTCTCTTTCTTAAACACGTATTCTTGGATTTCAAATATAAGTTGCTTCACTGTTCCTATTTGAACTGTGAAAACTTCTTAGATTACCACAAATGCATCACAAATGCAATTGCTGAGATCGACAACATAGTATCTCTCCCAGCGTTTGTAGTTTGTTGTTATTCTTTGTTACAGTTAATTAATATTCTTCTGTGTATTTTGGTGTTTACAAATTTTTTAATCCCAACTGCGATACTTAGCATCACAATCTCCATGGCAGGAGGGGCCTTTTTCTTGCTGATGACAGTGACAGCATCTCAGCTGAAAGAATCAGCTGCAGAAGTGAAGTCAATCATTCATGGTATCCCTCTGAGAGACACAACAAATCAGAAAATCTATTTAATATTGAAAGTCATGGAGCCAGTCTCTTTGACGCTGTGGGGGATCACAGATTTCAGTCGTGCATTTGGGCTTACCGCTCTAGGGGTGGTAATAACATATGGCGTCCTGTTTTCAACCATCACTAGAATTAATTACTAAAATTGTTTTCCTTTAAATTTCAGCCCATGACCCAATGTATATGACTCACCATTTCGTATCTTTCTTTAAATAATTGGGTGCCATTTTAACTCAATTTTACGTAACTTTTTACAAAAACCCAAAAAACGAAGCACCCATAAGGAATCATCCAACATGAACGAAAATTGGTATGTGGAATGCACATGGATAGAAATGGAAATCAGTACAATTCCAGAACAGTTGGTCCTTGTATTAAAAAAAAAACAGTTACACGAGTGGAACACCTCCATACGTTGAACGCCACCTCTGACTCGGCGGTTTCCCGGTGTGGTATAGATGCATACAGTTCGCGGATACTGTCCTGAGTTACAACATGCCAGATTGTGTCGAAATTGCGGGCCAGTTCGCCGACTTTCCGGGACGGGCGTAGGTGGCGTCCCATTATGTCCCAAACATGTTCGATCGATCAGAGGTCGGGCGATCGGGATCGCCACGGGAGGGTGTAGACATTGCAAAGGAAAACCTGGGAGAGTCGTGCCTTGTGTGGCCAGGCATTATCCTGTTGAAAAATTGGTCGGTGATGCTGAGACAGGAATAGCAACACAACAGATCGTAAAATGCTGTCGACTTACAGTCGAGCCGTAAGGGTGGTACGGAGGACAACCAAGGATGTCCAGCTATCGTAGGGAATGGCTCCCCAGTCAGTCACTCCCTGTGTACGAGCCGTGTACCGTTTCACGGTAAAAGCAGGATCCGTGCGCTGGCCGGCTCCTCTAAAGACACTTATGCGCTGGTCATTGGCGCCAAGTGCAAACCGTGACTCATCAATGAAGACAACACGACGCCACTGAACACTGTCCTACGTTTATAGGGTCTGACACCACTTCAACCGGTGCCAGCTATGCTCGCTAGTCAGTGGTAGGCGGCGGAGTGGCCTCCTCGAATGTAGTTCCCTTGCAGCAAGTCGTCTGGCCAAGGTCCATATGGTCACTTCCTTAGCTGTTTACAAAGCAACATGTCCGTGGATGGTTGAGAGCGACGAACTAGGTTCTATTCGTACGGCTTTCATAATCATTCGACCGTCGCGTTCTGTCGTTGCCCTCGACCGTCCACTGCACGCGTGCCGCTGGGTTGTTCCCCCTCGACCCATTGGCGCCATCATCGTCCGATTGCCGCATCGTTCCAACCCCAAATGGCCGACAATACGGCGACTTGACCAACTGTTCTATCTCAGCCTATTTATACGTCCTCTCTCAGACTCGCTCAACTGCTCGCATTTTACACAGATTCGACGTCGAGGCATCGTCACAGTCGGAGGTTAATGCAACCATGATCCGCTGCCACAATTGTCTATGCGCGCGAGCTTTGCTCTTGATATACCCTCCCCGATGCGCGGTTCCCATGCGCTGTGGCGGGCCAATTCTTAGTCATTAGTCGTATTTTTTTTTTTTTCATATTCGGTCCTAAGGTACTTGCATGCGGAATTTCATGAGGATCAAACGACTTTCTCGTGGTGCTTCGTTTGTTTTGGCAAAGAGCGTATTTCATACATTAATTCTTGGTAGATCACTTCACGTAATTTTACGTGTTCTGTACCCACAGAATTTTACGTGTTCAGATCTCAGTTTTTGAACATTCTCACTTGTCTCAGCGATCTTCTGTCCTGAGAATGTTCACTGCGATCTCTGTTTTACTAGGATCTTAGTACTAGAACATTCTCACTTTATCTCGGTTTTAATGAGATCTTAATCTTATAATATGTTCACTCCGAAATAAATTTTACTGTGTGTAAGGTTTTAATTATTTCCATTACTTTCATCGACTGAGATCCTCAATTTCATCTGTTTTTAATGCACTTACTATTCTTCAACATTCTCAATACCCTTGATTTCTTGAACGTCATCATTACCATTAAAGTTTTTGAACATCAGCACTACCATTAAAGTTCTTAAACATCACCACTAACATTAAAGTTTTTTAACATCATCATTACCATTAAAGTTTTTGAACATCATGACTACCATTGACGTTTTTGAACATCACCACTACCATCAAAGTTTTTGAACATCATCACTAACACTAAAGTTTTTTAACATTATCCCTATCATTAAAGTTTTTGAACATCAGCACTAATATTAAAGTTTTTAAGCATCATCACTATCATTAAAGGTTTTAAACATCATCACTAACGTCAAAGTTTTTGAATATCATGACTAACATTAAAGTTTTTGAACATCATGACTACCATTAAAGTTTTTGAACATCAGCACTACCATTAAAGTTTTTAAACGCCATCACTAAAAGTTTTTGAACATCATAACTACCATTAAAATTTTTGAACATCATCATTACCATTAAAGGTTTTGAACATCATCACTAATATTGAAGTTTTTAAACATCATCACTAACACTTACGTTTTTAAACATCATCACTACCATTTACGTTTTTGAGCATCGTCACTACCATTAAAGTTTATGAACATCATTACTACCATTAGACATGTAAGTCATAAAAGCTGTCTACGTACGATTAAAAATTATCCCCGCTGATACTATAGACTAGTTTAAAAAACTTTATTCACAAGTAAAAGCAAGTTAAAAGCGAAATCTTTCGGGATCACTAGATCCCATCTTCAGGTTTAAGGCCATAAAGAACAACAAGTGGTCCACTTATATACAATCAGGTTTGACCCAGGATGCAACGCAGTAGGCGTGGACATCGGTCAACATAGCAAATCAAAACCGATCAGAAGTTCGAAGATATGAAAGGTTACACAATATTGTCCGTAGTGGTGCCAGGCATATCGATGGGGATTAATTTTTCCATATGTGAGGAATGAATGACGGAAGTTCTGAGTTACAGCATAAAGGCCCATATGAATGGATATATAGGCTCTCGGAGAGGAAAACATTTCCCCTTGTTACTTTAGAGTTCAAAACCACGGCGTTCTTCCAGTCGGGTATTTTCCCCTCTTGGTCCACAGTTTCAGTTAGTGCTGTGTTGATGGAGCCTGACCTAAAGTAATATTGGTGTTTCGATAATCGGACTTTTAAGGTCCTGAGTGTCGAACCTATATAATACTTCACATCCTCTGGATTATTAGGGTTGACTAAAGGTATGCGGTATACACCGGGTCTAGATAGATCGGGAATCACGTCACGATCAGTTCTGATAATAGAAAAGATGTTATGAGTCGAGACTCCAAAACCAAGACCATATTTCTTGCATGTTTTTCTAAGGATTGTCACAAGTGGTTGAGAAAACTCAGTCTTGCCAATATACCGTAAAGTTGTTTTTTGGGTAGTTAGGGTAGTGGATCGAGTTCGCGTAACTATATTCATGAAGCGTCCGAAGTACGAATCCGGACCACGTACATAAGTGGACAGCTTGTTGTTCTTTATGGTCTTAAGCCTGAAGATGGAATCTAGTGATCCCGAATGATCTCGCTTTTAACTTGCTCTTACTTGTGAATAAAGTTTTTTAAACTAGTCTATAGTATCAGCGGGGATAATGTTTAATATGACTTACATGTTCTTTTCGTGCGAAATACAGTTTTTACCTGACTACCATTAGAGTTTCTAAAAGCCGCTCTGGTGGCTGAGTGATCGAAGCGCTGGCTTCTGACAATGCATCCGAGATGGATCCGAATCCCGGTGAGGTATGGATGTTGTGTTTGTCTTCTGGCATTGGCTCTCTCTCTTGCCTGGAACCAGTGGCCCTAAAATTAGGCACGGACCGCAGTTTGTAGCATATCTAGTTGCCCACCGTGGTAGTTAAACTCCAAAGCAGAACAAAACAAAACAAAACAAAATGTGCACATCATCACTATCATTCAAGTTTCGAAGCTGTCACTGTCCTTAAACACTGTCAGTGCCATCTTAAATTTTGAATATTTTCACAACTATTTCAGTTTCATTGAAATAGTGTGTCTTAAAAATTATATTTAGCATCAAATTTTTTTCATTATCACTGCCTCCTCAGTTCAGTTCGATTACAATTCTCAAACACACTCAGTATCACATCAGTTCCATTTAATTTATCAGTACCAGTGTAATAATTGAACTCAAACATTCTGAGTATCATATGAGCTTAGGAACAATACCATTACCATATCAGTTCTAGTGTATGGACTTAACCCTAGAATTCCGCCCCGGTGGCACGAACCCGACCCTTCGCTGACGAATGGTCATAAGCGCTGGCTTATGACCATTCGTCAGCGAAGGGTCGGGTTCGAATCCCAGTGAAGCATGGATGTTGTGTTTGTCTTACGGCACTGGTTCTCTTCCTTTCCTGGAGCCAGTGACCCTAAATTAGGAACGGACGACTGTTTATAGCCCATTGAGTTGCTCACGGTGGTCATTAAACCTTCAATAAAAAAAACCCCCTAGAATCCATATTTTCAAGAAACAAAAGTTACTTCGATCTCAGTTTTTAAACATTCTCGATTTTTTTATCTCAAATTTACTGCGATTCCAGTTTTAACAAGATTATGATTTTTGAACATACTCAGGATGACCTCAGTTTCAATGCAACAGTAGTTCGTCTTATATTGCAGCTTTAATACTGCGAGACTATAGTTTAAGTGCGACTTAAGTTGTGAACGTTGTAAGTATTTGGTTGGTGCGAATAAAATATCCTATAGAGGACCAGTACACGTGGACGGCGAGAACGGAAAAGTAGGACAACTTACCTTGGAAAAATAATCCCCATCGGCATCGACACACGGTTGCCATTTGTCCAGCAAGGTCATAATCCCGTAACGAAAAAGTCTTGTGTCTAGGACCCGAAGAAGTCATCAACTGCACGTTGAACCTCGTTGTCTGTCGTGAATTGTTTCGCGGACAGAAAATGATCCAGACGACGAAACAGATGATAAGTCTGTTGGAGACAAGTTCGGGAGAATAGGCAGGATGAGTCAGTGCTTCATAGCCCAAGGCACTTAGTGTCAGCATCGTTCGTTGAGCGACATGAGGGCGGGCGTTGTCCTGGAGAATAGGAACACCATGTCTAGTGACCAAAGCCGGTTGTTTCTGCAGCAATGTCCGGTGCATCTGGTGTAATGCAGCAAAATAACGTTCTGCAATGATGGTTTGACCTCTTGCCAAGCAACTCCGATGAATTATCCCGGCTGCTGTGGACCACCAGACAAGAAGCATCATCTTCTTGGTATATAGGAGTGGCTTAGGTTGCCGTCCAGCAAGCTTTGCCTTGCTTAACCATTGTGCAGATCGTTTCCGATTATCATAAAGGACACACTTCTCGTCGCAGGTGACGATTCGATGCAGTAGAGGCTCCTGTTTATTCCTCGGAAGCAGCGACGTACAAACTTCTAAACGCCTAGTCTTGTTGGTAGTTGTCAACTCATGCGACAGCCACATGTCTAGCTTTGTGACCTTACCCAGCTGCCAGACACCGAACAACTGTCGTGTAGTGGACACCCTACCTCTGCCGCTATCTCACGACACGTAACAGAACATCGTCAGAAACAGCAACAGGTCTATGACCAGGTGCTTCGTTTTGAAGGTCCATATATCCGCTTCGAAACTTCACAAACCATCGCCAAATGGTTCGTTCGTTGGCTGTATTATCCCCAAACACTTTGTTAATGTTTCAAGCGGCAATTCTTGCAGAATGGCCCAGTTTAAATTCACACAGAAAGATGACTCTCAAATCCGGCGTCTGCATGTTTCCTTTGCAAGCCACCTTACGTCCAAACAAACCATGCCTGAACCTTGTTCTTCACACACGTGCTAGCTATTTATAGTAACTCTGTGACGTAATACCCGCAACACCTGTGGGTGGTTCTATTCTGCTATGCTGGGGCGACTGTCTGCACTGCTCGTTCGTACCGGACATTTCATTCGCACCAACCCAATATTAGTTTGGTAGTAGTAAAATTTGGACTTTGGAAGAGTCTCAGCCTCATTTCCGTTTAACTGTAATGATGGTTTGTATACATTATCACCACATGTGACTTTGGAACATTCTCAGATTCATTTCCGTTTAACTGTAATCATTATTTGTATACATTATCACTACCATGTGAACAGTCTTTGTTTTTCGAATGTTGTTGCTTCGTGTTAGTTTCGGCGTGACCATAATTTTCGAACACTCTCTGCCTTGTCAATTTAGAGCTATTTAAAATTTTTGAAAATCTTACTATTTTATTTGTAATGGTATTTCATCTTAATTTTGAACATGCTCACTTTCATCAGTTTTACTGCAATCCGTTTTTAAACATTCTCATTATCACCTTAAATTTATGGCTGTTATATCTTAGTTTTAGTACGACCATATTCTTTTTTTATCTTTAGATTTTCTCTACCTTCTCAGTTGTAATGCAGATATTATTCTTAAGGATTCTTAATAATTGAACATTACCACTACTACAAAGGGCATCCTGAAAGTAATGCCTTGTCCCTCATGAGATTTTTATTTGTAGCAGTAAAAATGTGAAACTTGATGGCAAAATACTTAGACATATATTTAATAACGCTAGCCTATTCAAAGTATTGTCCATGACTTTTTATACACACATCTCCGCCATTTTTTTCTTTTTTATTCGAGGTTGAACGACCACCGTGACCAACTCAATGGGCTATAAGTAGTCACCCGTCCCTAATGTAGGGTCACTGGCTCCAGGGAAGGGAGAGAACTAGTGCCGTAAGACAAACACAACATCCATGCCTCACCGGGATTCGAACCCGGACCCTTTTCGGACGAATGATCAGAGGCCATCACTTAGACCACTGCGTCACCGGGGCGGCTCCGTCATCTTTGAACCCATTGGTACAATCCATTTTGGAAAAATTTCTGAAGCTTTTCGTTTTCACCCATGAGTTCACAGCCAGTTTAACGTTTATCACATCGTCTAAACATTGCCCACGAAGGGTGTTTTTACAAGGGGCAAACAGGACAAGGCCTGAGGGAGCCAAATCAGGGCTGTAGGGGGGTTGGGGTATCGCCGTCCACCCCATTGTGGCAACAGCCTGTGAAATATCCATTGAGGTGTGGGGACGTGCGTTATCCTGGTGTAAAACAACACTATTTAGTAGAATGTAACGTCTTTTCCATCTGATAGCTTCCTTTAGCTTCTTCAATGTCTGCACATAGTGAGGACTGTTAATTGTTGCACCCCGTTCAAGGAAATCAGTCAAAATGACACCACGTTTGTTCCAGAAAAATTTCACCACTACTTTCCCTGCGGAACGAGTAATTTTCACCTTTTTCTATCGAGGGGAAGACGTGTGTTGCCACTCCATTGACGCACGTTTTGTTTCTGGGTCATGAAGGAACACTTAGGTTTTATCCCCCGTCACAACATTAGATAAAAACACCTATCCCTCCCATTCATAACAGTTCAAGTGGTTCCGGTACATGTCCACCCTTTGCACACATTGTTCACGGGTTTGGGATCTACTTTGAACCAATTTTTCTGTAACCCAGATCCCTAATTAACGTTACCATAGCACTATGACTACCATGAATACCATCACGCATCTCCTGGATGGTGACACGACGATCAGCTGTGATGAGGTCTTTCACTCGTTGCCTGTTGGCATCTGTCACTGCAGTTGCGAGTCTTCCACTCCGTTGTTTGTCCGGCACTGAACTTTCTCCCTCTCGAGACCTCTTCATCCATCTTTGGACATTACTGATATCGATTGTGGCAGCTCCATACACCGTCAGGAGTCTTCTGTGGACTTCTGGAGCCTCACATCCCTCTTTTTCCAGGAATTCAAGTACGGCTCGCTGCTTTTCTCTGTCATTCATGATCTTTATTTCTGATTCTGAAAAAAAAATTGTTTCCACATTGGTAACATATCATAGCACATGCTAGTGCAGTTTCACTAAAATCACTTCAAAATTACAAAAGTTATTAAGGAGGAGGCATTACTTTCAGGATGCCCCTGGTACATCAGTTTTAATGCAATCATAGATCTTAAGCCTTTTCAACAGCATCTTAGGTTTGGAACAATATCACTAGCATCTCAGTTTCAATGCGCGATTCTCAAAAATTATTTTTTTTTATCTCAGCTTTATAACATTATCAACTGAGTTTTAGTGCGATGTTAGCTATTTAATACTCTTATGCCTAGCTCCCTTGCAGCAAAATCTAGCTTTCTGAACATTTTCACTCTAATATCAGTTTTACATAATCTTCGTCTGTACACAGTGCGTCAAAGAATTTTTAAGACTGGCGCTAGATTTCAGCCTACGGTGGCGCCAACAGTGTAATCTCGAATGCATTATAAACCGTGACCATCTGCTTGCTTTCTGGCAAAAGTACTGCGCAGTTGTTAAAGTAACTCAAACGAAACGGCCGTTCATTAGAGAAGTAAAATTCTTTTCATGTTGAATTATTAAGATGGAACAAAGGGCTGTTATTAAATTTAACGCAAAACTTGGTAAAAGTGCCTCGGAAACGTACCAAATGATGAAACAAGTTTACGGTGAGTTTTGTTTAAGAAGATCAAATGTTTTCCTGTGGCACAAACGTTTTTCGGACGGAAGAGATACGCTAGAAGTTGATAAGCATACCGGAAGACCAAGTTCATCTAGGACACTTGAGATTATTGAAAAAGTGCGTGATTTCGTACCAAACAATCGATGTGCATCACTAAGAATGATGGAAGAGTCTTTAAATATCAACAAAGAAACGATTCGAACCATCCTGCATGGAGATTTGGGCAAAACTAAAGTCTGTGCTAAATTTGTTCCACACACGTTAACTAATGAACAAAAATCAAGGAGACGTGCACATTGCAGAGACATCATTTCAGCCTCTGAAAATGATCCAAACTTCTTAAAATCGATAGTTACAGGTGATGAAACATGGTGTTTTCAATATGATCCTAAAACAAAGTGACAAATTGCAGAACGGAAGTCAAAAAACTCACTACAAACCGAAAAAAACAAGAAAAGTTCCATCGAAAATAAAAACAATGCTCATTACATTCTTCGATAGTAAGGGTATTATCCACAAAGAATTTGTTCCAAGTGGACAAAAAATTACTGGTGAGTTTTATTTAAATGTTTTGAGGCGTTTGACGGGCAGAATTTGTCGTATTCGTCCAGAATATCGGGATGAAAACAGTTGGTGTTTGTTGCAAGATAATGCACCCAATCACACCTCTTTTCCTTTATTCCCAAAACTTAAAATGGCGTTAAAAGGGTGTTATTCTGATGATATTTCGACCATACAAACAGCTTCGACGCGTGCTTTGGAGGCAATTTCGCAAAGTGAACTGAAATAGGCATTCGAATCATTATTAAATCGCTGTAACAAGTGTATTGAAGCCGGAAGGACTTATTTTGAATAACAAACCAAAACAAATTATAATTTCTTGTTTCTATTTCATTTTACAGACCCAGTCTTAAAAATTCTTTGCCACACTGTGTATACATTCCCTCTATCATCTGAGTGATCTTATTTTTTTTAACGTTCTGTTCTCATCTGATTTTCAATGTGACCTCAGTTTCGGAACGTTCTCACCATTATGCCAAATTTATTCGTGAGATTAAAAACATTTGTCGTTTCTGATGTTTCGCGATCCTATTTATTGAACACAATAAAATAAGTGGGCGTGTTTTTCTCCAGTTTTTCGCAGCGCTGCATGCACCATTTCTGTGCTTTGGAATTTATCGAAATTTTTATGTGTAAAATATTTTAACTACACGTAATAAGCGAAAAGCCACCCTAAATGCTTAAAATGTTTCACCAACGTTAAAACACGTGAAAAATACATTGATTAAAATTGAAATTACATGTTTCAAGATCAAATATCAATAATAATAAAAAAAAACTTAGCAGTTTGTATGAGCGTTGGATCTATTGTTAATTAGGTATAGAAACTTTCAGAGACACGATTTATAAAATCCACGAAATCCTTTTCATCTACGATATTGCGAACTATTTATCTGCACTGCGTATAACGTATTCAGCTGTGTTATTACAATTCAATTTTCTTATAGTTGTGTGTTTTTACATCTGTTATCCAATCGAACATGGGCAAACAAGCTGACGAACTATGAATTTTTGACAATTCTGTTCATAAAGCATTGTTTAAAATCACTTTAAAATTCTTCAAAGCAATGTTATCTTTATGTAGCAATCAAGGTGGCTTAATTTTTAATTACTTCGGTACACTTAACAAATAAATGTATGCCGTTAGCTAATGTATGAAATAATGTTTTTCATATTAAAGTTCAATACGTTTTGGTTTCGAGATTTCATTTTTTAGTCAATTTCCAGCTAACAAAAAATAAAAAAACTCAAGTGCTATGATAAAAACTAACTCGCTTTTGTCAGTCGTTTTCCATTTATGGGCAAAATTAATTTTTACAGAAAAAGATAAATTAATAGAAACAATGATGTATACAACTATAAGTAAAGATTATAGGTCCATTGCGTTCTCGTGCTGGATAGATGTCTAGTTTCTAGTAGAGAGAAACCTCCATTAACGGGCATGTCCGAACAACTGTAATCTCAGAGCAATGGAAAGGTTTGGTTGGAACCGAACAGCTTCCGTCAAATTAATATAAACCATAATCTCCGATTGACGGAATCTCTTGACAACGATCAACGGACAACCCAGTCAATCCTGAAGGTGATCTAATGGCCATCTTGTCCGTTATCATTTTACGTAGTTCATTCGGCACTTCGGTGAGGGAAATAATATAGGAACAAGTAATATTGCTAAACAAACTGTACCTCTTGCAAAATGGGTTGGACTACGACGGTATATTGCTGTGCTTAAGCGAAAACAAAGATTAAAATTTAGTTCTACATGATGCGAGCTCGAGATCCTGTGTATGTCTCAGTCGCCACCGATGACTACCTGGTGGTTGCTGGTGCCTGAAATGTTGCCTGTTGGCAGAGGTATCTCTTGGTTTAATTCGAGTGGGTTCTGTTCCCGCTTTCCGGAGCGCGGACGGCTAAATGTGCAGTTGTACTTTACTGTCAAACAGAGCTGAATTAGGGCTCAATTTTAAGAGCCCGAGCCCGAATTTTATATTGCAAGATAAAGCCCGGGCCCGAACGAGCCCGAAAACTATGATTAACCTATTTAGGCATTAAAAAAAAATCTCCTCTTCCAGACTCCCACTCTTTCGTCCCCGTGCAATTAACCGATGTTTTTCTCAACTGCGGAGTGGGGAAAGGATGTCCATCTATCTATAGTTTCTTTGACTACTCATTTCTTCCTGAAATGTTTCGGGGAGGGGGATCAAGAAAAATTGGGAGATCAAGAGTAAGGCACAACAATCTACGTCGTACGTTGCTCAATAAAATTAGCGGGGAGCTTCCCCGTTGAAATAGCAAGCAAAATTTCGTCAGCATGCTATCTACTATTTATAGTTCTTAAAGAGACTTTTCCTTCGCCGAAATTCAGTCGTTCATGGCCTATTTTATTTGTTATCCATGCCTGAAATGAATAGCCCTGTCCAGTTCCCACTCCCCATCCAGACCCAGTTGCAAAAGAATTATATTTAGCAACTACAAAGTGTAAAAAAAGACTCGTGTGATAAATCATACAAAATCCCATTAAAAGAAAAAGTAAGAAAATTCTATCCCTCTCTTAGAGCACGAGCCCACCCGAGCCCGAACTCCAGGAAGTGTTATGCAGCCCGAGCCCTCCCAAGCCAGAACTCCAGTAAGTTTTAAGCAGCCCGGTCTCGCCCGAGCCCGAACCCCAGTAAGTTTTATACAGCCCGAGCCTTCCCAAGCCCAAACTCCAGTAAGTATTATGCAGCCCGGTCTCACCCGAGCCCGAACTCCAGAGAGTATTATGCAGCCCGAGCCTGAACTCCAGTAAGTATTATGCAGCCCGAGCACGAACATAGACCTAATCGGGCTAGACTTCGGACTTTCGGGCTCGGACGGTCTCAGCACTGCTGTCTAACATGTTTTCAAATGTTTCTGTGCCGTGCTGGTGGCGCAGCAGTCTAAGCGATGGCCTCTGATCATTCGTCCAAAAGAGGTGCGGGTTCGAATCCCGGTGAGGCATGGATGTTGTGCTTGTCTTACGGCACTGGCTCTCTCCTTTCCCTGGAACCAGTGACCCTAAATTAGGGACGGGCGACTGATTATAGCACATGGAGTTGCTCACGGTGGTCGTTAAACCTGAAAAAAAAAGGTTTTTGTTTCCTATAACCTGACCTAAACCACCTAGCTTGCCATTCCTAAATCTCGCTTAAAACCTTGCGCCAGCCGTTGCTTTCCAAAAATCCTCTACACCATACCTTATTTAGTTAATTATTAGATTTAGTTTTATTCAGCAGTCAGCATTTGGAAAGAAAGAACTGCATCCGTTTTCTTTGTACATAAACTTCATACATTTAATCAGCTTTTGTAAAGATGCAACGGACATAGCAATGTTAAGCCTAACATCCAAAAAATGGCCACCTGCTAACAGCGATTACATTTTCCCGGTCCGATTAGTACTAGTTATTCACAGTGTTTCGCAGTGTTGATTAATAAACTTTCGTCAACAGACATTTCTGAAACTACAAGGGAGGATACAAAAGTAACACACGGCATTTTTTTTTCTCTTTGCAGGTTGCAGTTTGGCAGACAACGAGTTTGAATATCACGATACAGACCGCTTTGGCTGCATCAGGCGTCGCCGTAGTGGAAGACAGTGTGAACTTTGCCACAAAGACGTCGCGTTTGTTAGCGTCATCTACGAATAAAGAGTAACGCGGTGTAGTCCGATTTTTGTGGGCTAAACTGAACACTCCGACGGAAATTTACAAAGAAATAGTCGAAGTGTATGGTGGTGATTGACTGGACTGCAGAAACATCTCCAGATGGTGCAGTTTCTTTGCAGAGGGCCGTGGCAACTTTACCGATTCGCCACATTTTGGGAGAAATGTAACTGCGTCATCATCTGCCACTGTAAGAGGCATTGAACAGGCGATTCTGAGTGACTGTCTGATCCATCTGCGCACATTGGCTCAAAAGTTTAACATTTCTTACGGTATAGCGTACGTTATTGTGCATGACAGATTGCAGTTTCGCAAGGTCAGTGCGGGATGGGTGCCCAAGAACTTGACAGACGACCAGAAGGGATAGAGAAGGATGTCATCCTTGGACCACTTGTTGCGTTACGAAGAAGGACATGGATTTCTGGCAGATGTAGTGACGGAAGATGAGTCCTGGGCGTACCAATACACTCCAGAAACGAAATAGGCCAGGGTGGTGAGAAAAGATTCACACTCCCCACCCCTAAAAATATTCAGAGTAACCCAATCTGCACATAAAGCCCTCATGACGGTGTTCTGGAATATTCCTGGCGTTCTCCTTGGGGAGTTTCATTCAACGGAAAGCGCTGTGAATGCCAAAACCTACGCTAAAACATTGACAAAATTGCATCGTGTCCTTCGTGACAAACGACCTAACAGAGACGCTGCAAATGTCAGACTGCTTCACGACAACGCTCGACTACATGTTGCACAACTCATTCGTGACAAAATTCAGATATGTGGATGCGATGTGCTCCAGCACTCACCGTACAGTTCGGACCAAGGTATACTAAAACTGGTGCCACGCTGGGAGAAATGTCTTGAGCGACTCGGTTCTTATTTTCAAAAATAGCTAAGAAAATGTAGTTTCACTGAGCATCATGATGACATATCGGGAGAACAGGCGGGCCACGGCCGCACTGAAACCTGGTGGGGCCGTGTAGAATTTTTGCACGATGTGTGCGACGTGCGGGTGATCATTGTCCTGTTGAAACGTGCTCGCTGGCAGGTCCTGCAGGTAAGGGAGGACTACAGGCTCCAAAACCTCGGAAATGTAGCAGTGGCTGCTGAGTGTACCGGCGATGCGTACCACAGAGGGGTGCGGATGTTATATTCAATTGCGCCCCAAACCATAACGCCAGACGACGGACCGGAACAGCGATGCATAATGCAGGCGTCATACAGTCTCTCGCCGCGGTGCCGCAACACGCGGATCCGACCATTGTGGTGTTGCAGGCAGAAGCGGGATTCGTCGGAGAAGACAATGTCGTGCCATTCCGTAGTCCAGGTGCGGCGTTCAACGGCCCACTGCCGCCACACTCGCCGGTGGTGTAACGCCAATGGTAATCGGAGCAATGGGCGCCGTGCGACAAGTCCCCGCTCCTGCAGACGACGTCGAACGGTACGTGCTGACACAAGTTGTTGCGCAAAACACCATAATTCCTGCGCTAACGTACGTGATGTGGCTGTGCGAGCCGTCAATGCCCGCCGCACAACATGCCGGCCCTCTTGTTCGGTGGCGTGCCGCGGCTGCTGTAATCACTCACCGCGGTCCATCCGTCCCTTCTGCACACACCGAATTCATACTCGCCTCACTGTGGCTGGATGTCGTCCCACACGGGCGCCTATGTCCCGGTACGATAAACCGCTGTCGCGATGAGCCACTATTCGTCTTCTGTCAAACTCCGAAGCGTGCTGGTATGACTGCCGTATTCTGCGACGAGGCATCAAGAAGCTTCCCACGCACAGGTCCGGCAGCAGAACACACTTCCACTACTTACATCCCACTTTCTGTGCACTCTTCTTATAGTATTTCTCAGTGGCGTGCCGGGTACACATGATTTACATATGCCTTGCAATGCTAATCGTTTGCATATCCTCCGGCGGGCGACTCATGCTGCGAATTTCAAGCCAATCGGATACTTCCTTCTTGGTGGTGCATTTTGGGTAGCCATTAGTGTAGTTTTAAGATTGCATTGCGAGCAAAAATCTACAAAAAGGCGCCGTAAAAGCATAATAAACTTTTTTTGTTTTGATTGAAGGTTTAACGACCACCGTGAGCAACTGAATGGGCTATAAGCTGTCGCTCGTACCTAATTTAGGGCTACTGGTTCCAGGGAAGGGAGAGAGCGAAAGCCGTAAGAAAAACACATCAGTGCCTCACCGGGATTCGAACCCGGACCCCTTTCGGGCGAATAATCAGAGACCATCGCTTAGACCACTGCGCCACCGGGGCGGTATATAATTAACTTTCTAGAGATCGTAAATAACCCATTCTAACGATCTGCATTATTTTTTTTTTCTGAAAAGGAACCTTTTCAGTGTAAAACAGTCAAATATTTGCATAACGAATGACAAACCTAAACGATTCCCAAAAATTATTGCTAAGTATATTGCTATATTCTCCGTTTAACAATTTGTTGCGCAAAAGAAATTTATAAAACACTAGCTAAATACCCGTTTTTCGAACTTGATGATATTAAAATACAGTTGAAATACACCTGATATATATGATATACAGTTGAAATGGCCATACACTGCATATGTCTTCGCTCTTTTGAGAAACACATGTCTGCCTGACTTATTCTGTCAGACGACACATAAGCATTTTCGTTCATAACTGAAAATTTAAAACTTCAACCCTACACGAAAGAAATTAAAAACAAGTCGTTACTCTTCACTTTCATCATTAAAATATTAATAGACAACAGAACAAAATGCGTTGTTAATTTCCGCATAAATGTAAAAAGAACCTTGCTTATAAACAATTTCGTTCGAAACTGTACATTTAAAAGCTAGCAAGTCAGATGTTTTTGGAAGCGTGAGCAAAATTGTGTTGCCATAGCTAATATCTCAAGGGGAAACTTTTTTTCTCAAATTATAATTAATATAAAAATCTACCCGCATATGTATATTTATTGCAGTCACTTTACCACTTATATGACGTCACCGTTGCTTCGGTGAAAACGAATTTTGGTAATTTGATAAAAAAAACACTCATCTGACGTCACCGTTGCTTGGGTTAAAAAGAATAGTGGTAATTTGATTTTGACTCAAAAAAACCTTGACATTCGATAGGTCAAACGATAATATAAATGTTTAAATGCAAAGCATAGTATGATGTAGCGCTTTTTACGTGATTTTTAAGGATTCTTGTTAAATAAAATTCAGAACAAATAAATTTAGAACAAAATATACACTGAGCACTGCTCAGTATATATTCTATATACCTGCTCAAAAGCCCAGCCTTAAGTTTTGAATGACTTAAGTTTTGAAGCCTTAAGTTTTTGAATGACCAAGTTTTGAAGCCTTAAGTTTTGAATGACCAGCCTTAAGTTTTGAATGACTTGAGTTGACCTGCTCACTTAGCAGGTCAACTCAAGTCATTCAAAACTTAAGGCTGGGTAACAACGGCTCGATCATTGCAAAACGTCCTAGCGTTATCAAAGCTGGGTTATTTAAAAACCCCATTTCGACCGACTTCCTATTATCGTAGGAAAAAATCCTTTCTTAGTTCGCCTCTATGTTGTAAAAGGAACATTCCTGCCAAATATGAAAGTTCTAAGTTCAGTAGTTTCTGAGATTCGGTGATGAGTCAGTGAGGGCTTTTAAGTTTTATATGTTTGAACAGATTATTTCTGACCAAATTAATGAAGCGCGTTTGCGAAATTTGCTGCGTAAGATAATTTAGCTGAGAACAAAAGATGATTATGGATTTAAACGAGCGCGATTTGGGAAGATATGTCGATTGAAATATAATGCATGTTAAACGAGGACCGAAAAGTAGGTGTCCGCGTGTAGTGCAGCCAGTGTAGTTACGACGACATTAATTTCATTATTACCTGGGTTTCCTCACAGAATATTTTATAAACTCTTAGCATACGTAGCTTCTGAACAGAACTTGTGATACGTAACACGAAATAGGCTTATTCAAATGCAATGATTTAATTAATGAAACAGCATATCCTGCTCATTTAAAGGAGGAAACAGGTTATGAGACAGATTTAATTTTCCATTGTGACGTACAATAAGCGTCTTAGAGCAAGGGAAACTGGAACTGCGTTCTGTCAGGGGAACACGTGAATTTAAAACCGCATCGCGAATGCATAAAGCAATGCAACGCGAGCTGCGGATACGTCAGATGTTAAATATTATTCTGGCATTTGTCGATCAAAGACGCGAATCACATCAACTCTACATATTTACCGCAGAAACTGATTCTGTAGTAATTACTCATGGAAATAAATCACTTGTTTAACCCGTCTTTGGTCGTTACACGTTGTACACCGCCAGCGATCGCGAGTGAAAGTCTTCCCTCACATTACCTTTTTCAGCCGTTTAAGTCTGCTACTCAATAATAACAGTTCTGAATTATTCCTTTGCAAGAAATTTAATTACGATACACTATATTGACAAATGTCACCGGACACCTAGAAGAGAAACACAACCTAGCATTTATTGACATACATTAGTACGGATTTGGCCCAGCCTTAATGCATGCACTGAACCTTCGAGACATGGTTTCTACAAGGTTGTGGAACACAACGATGGGTACGCGCTTCATTTCATTACATAATGTTGCCGCGGACAACTGTCTCCAAACTTCTTATGCGGTGCTCTAATTCATCCCACAGGTGCTCTATACAATTAAGATCAGGGATTTTTGTTGGCCAGTCCACACACGACACGGAATTATCGTCAAACCATCACGCCGAAATAGTCCTTGCTTTATGGCTCGGAGCATTATCCTGCTGGTACCAACAAGGCTCGTTTCTATAGTATTGCCACTAAGTTGGTAGGGCATAATTGTCCAGAATATCGAAGTAGACGCGCTGGTTAACAGGTTTGTCCTCGATGACCAATGAATCGGGACCATACCGCAAAAAACACCCCCACACGAGTACACTGCCAGTTCCAAACTTGACCGAAGGAACAGCACGCTGTGGTAAATAGCTTTTCCCCGGCTGCCGCCATACCCAAACATAACCATCATACTGATAGATCGTGTAACTGGATTCATCAGTCCTTAGGACCATTTCCACTGATCTAAGGTTCAAGATAAATGTTCTTTCCACCATGCTAAACGACGAGTAGCATTCTGAGTGCAGATGAAAGGCTTATGATCGGCCACACGACCACGGCAACCCATGGAATGAAATTCTCTGCGAATGGTAAGTGTACATACCGAGTGTCCAGCCATTTATACTCACCTGTACACTGAGGTCTTGTGCAGTCCTCCTTCCATTAGCTGTAACGACTCTCCTGAGGCTTTGACGTCCTCTATCACATTTTCTTTGGTCTGCCGGTACGTTTTGCTGCTTCAGGCACGCCATGTGTCTTCCACTTATTCAGTACACCCAAAACAGTTGATTTGGGTATGTTCATACGCCTCTCGGTTTCTCATATGGACTACCCACTAATATAACACCCAACAATTTTTCCTTTCTGAACATCAGTTCTCTCCCGCCGCAACATTTTCACTCAACCTGACAGTGCGATATGATCGCTGTCAGCTGAAGGCTTGTTTTTATACCGTTTGCAGCTGTACCGCGCATCTTAACAACGCACCGGATTCGTTCATTTGCTTTTGAAGAGGTGTCCGGTGACTTTTGCCAATATAGTGTATATAGTTAAAAATCAAATTAGGCGAAAAACGCATTCGGATGATTGCATTATCTGTAAAAATTCAAAGCACAAACGCCCGTGGTCGCTAGATGAGAAAATCTCTCAAGTGACGCGAACGCCAGCGGTTGCTTGATGAGAAAAAGATTCACAGGAAGCACACGGGAGCAAACAACTGACTGTTTGAAGCTCAAAGACGAGTTAATCCTCATTGTAACTGATAACAGATTATTGAGAAGACTGAAAGTCAATTAGAGCGGAGATGGTGCCCCCAGGATCACTTCCAAATGCCTTGCTTGCCACCCAAAATGCAACACCAAGAAGAAAGCATCCGATTGGCCTGAAATTCGCAGCATGCGTTGCCCGTGAGAGGACATGCAAACGATTAACATTGCAGGGCATATGCAAATCATGTGCGCTCGGCACGCCACCGAGAAGCTCTATGAGAAGGGTAAGTAGTGGAAGTGTGTTGTGCTGCCGGACCTGTTCGTGGGAAGCTTCCTGATGCCTCGTCGCAGATTACGGCAGTCATTCCAGCACGTTTCGGAGTTCGACAGAGGACGAATAGTGGCTTATAGCGACAGCGGCTTATCGTACCAAGACATCGGCGCCCGTGTGGGACCATATCGAGCCACAGTGAGGTGAGTATGGATTCGGTGGGTGCAGGAGGGACGGACAGACCGCCATGAGTGATCGCCGCAGCCGCGGCACGCCACCGAATGAGAGGACCGGCATGTTGTGTGGCGGGCATTAACGGCTCGCACCGCCACATCACGAACGTTAGCGCAGAAATTAGGGTGTGTTGCGCAACAACTTGTGTCAGCATGTACCGTTCGGCGTCGTCTGCAGGAGCGGGGACTTCTCGCACGGCGCTCATTGCTCCGATTACCACTGACGTTACACCACCGGCGAGTGCGGCGGCAGTGGGCCATTGAACGCCGCACATGGACTACGGAATGGCTCGACATTGTCTTCTCCGACGAATCCCGCTTCTGCCTGCAACACCACGATGGTCGGACCCGTGTGTGGTGGCACAGCGGCGCCACACGCGGATCCGACCCGCATTATGCATTGCCATACCAGTCCATCGCCTA
The DNA here is from genome assembly GCA_039090855.1 of Macrothele yani. Taxonomy (NCBI): domain Eukaryota; kingdom Metazoa; phylum Arthropoda; class Arachnida; order Araneae; family Macrothelidae; genus Macrothele; species Macrothele yani. Next base: position 26,787,869 of record CM076993.1, read on the forward strand.
TCGTTATATTTTGGGGCGCAATTGGATATGACACCCGCAGCCCCCTGGTACGCATCGCCGGTACACTCAATAGCCACCGCTACATCTCCGACGTTTTGGAGCCTGTAGTCCTCCTTTACCTGCAGGACCTGCCAGCGGCTACGTTTCAACAGGACAATATGCGCCCGCACGTGGCACGCATAGTGCAACAATTCTTCACGGCCCACCAGGTGTCACTGCTGCCGTGGCCCGCCTGTTCTCCCGATATGTCGCCCATTGAACACGTCTGGTCGCTGATCGGCAACCGAGTGACCCGGCAAGCACCACCCGCGGCTACGCCTGATGAACTGTGGCAAAGTGTGGCAACGTGTGGCAACGATGGACTGTTATCTCAAATCACCAATCATGAAAGTGCTTTTTTCCCCCTTAAAGTGCAGAAACATGTTTAGAAATCAATCCTGAGCATGGCAATATATAACGGGAAATGATATGTTATATATATACAAAGAAAAAAACCATCCATTTCGATGTCTAGAAAATTCAACAATTTCTGATAGTTTTTGTAAGAAGAAATTTATCTTGTTGGCTTTGAATATGACATTTCGATGCATTTTTATCACTGACAATGTAACCTGGATGTATGAAATGAAGCTTTTTTCACTGGAGAGGAAGTATGTCCTCGGTAGTTTATCTTGTTTATGTCTTTATATTCCGTTTTACTTGAGGATGCCTAAAGAATATGAAATCCAGAGAGACGCTGTGTATGTGTGTGTGTGTGTGTGTGAACAAGGGGCATAATTTTACAAACAGAATGAGGAACGAAAATATATTAAACACATTTAATGTGACGCTTTACAAACACATAAATTCCAGAACGTTTTTGTAACTACGCAACTGGGGTGTCTCACAATTTACTTTGCTCAAAGATAATAAATGCATCAAATGTTTCTCACAATCGGTTAATATTCAAATTGAAGAACGTCTGTTGACACTCAAGTTCCTATTCAAGCAAGCTGCAATAAGCTTTTTGCCCAGTGTTTATTTAGCAAGCAGACAGAATTATGTTCCTTGGGAAAAATAAAAAAAATGCTACGCCTCTTTCGCATGCCAAGATATTTGTGGGTGTGAAGTAAAAAGAGTGATGATTCCAGTGTCCGAGCGGGTAAATTGCGAACGAAAATCGGACCGCCCTCAACCCCTTTATGTAAATAGCGAACTAAGGCCCAAGATCCCTATGTGCAAATTGCGAACCAACTTTTCTGCGCCCATTCTGACGATATCAAAAAATAAACCAGTATGAAAAAATAATTATTAAAGCAATGTATTCACGAAAGCTCGGCTATACCAACTTGTTTCCCACACCAATAAAAAATTACGGATTTGTTTCTAAGTTCATTAACTTGGTGTATTTTTGTCCTCATCTCTTACTATTTATCTTAGTAAAGCAATGAATTCACGAAGAAAACAAAACTAGTTTGTCATCCTTGCGCCGGGGCCATGCTAATCTCCCTCCCATTTTCGGAAATAATAAGATTTTATAATGATACAATGCAAATTTTACGTAAGCAACTCTTGAAATAATTCCTCTTTTGTAATCGTCTATTTTTTCTTGCAATATTTTTTTCGCTGGACTGCACTTTAACTGATTCTTCTCTTTGGATCTTTCACACTTTGAATTTTAATGTACGCTTGCGTTTGAAATAATTTCAACACTTCTACGAAATTGTACACACTTGGGTGCGGATGATATAAACGGGCGTTGAATCTGGAATGAAAGGATTCGCATGCATTTGTAGTGTGTTCATTAGATGCACTGGCCTCTTCCCACAAATCTGGAGGAGAATTCGAACTGCTGTCAATATTATTGCCAGTCAGATAATCTGCTATTTTCGTGACACTTGGATGAATCGGTTAGAATTCGGCAATATGAAATACAAAACACTCACTTACTTCTATAGGATCCAAAAATGACAGTCCGAACAAATTTCGTAGCCACTGGTCCTTCTCACTGCTTTTATCTTTATATTCTTTGCTCAAACTCAGCTTCTGAATTTTTCGATGCCAGGCAGATCCCAAATGTTAAATTCCTGCAGATATTCAGAGAAGTGGGTTCAGAATTTATATATATCGGTCATGGGCCTTGGTTAGCAATTTACATACAGAGTTTTAATGGCGGTCTGATTTTGGTTCGCAATTTACACGCTCTACTTCGCAATTTACATACCACCTTCAAGAAGGTTATATTACTGGAGACACCACTAGCTCTGCTGCCATAGGTCACAGCTAATCTTTGGTGTGACGTCACAAGCAGGCAAAAAATGAACTAAATTATACCGTTGATGAAACAGTAAGCTTGTGTATCATTGATAAAGATTATTGAATTACTCATTTTTAACGCTTTCCAACCGTAGGTTGAAGAAGCGTATATGCTCCAGCTTTTTCCGTCCGTCTGTCTGTCGGCACGATAACTCACGTAAAAATGGTTCGATTTCGATGAAATTTTAGTATGTGGCAGGGGACCACCAGGGGACGAACCCTATTGAAAATGGGTGAAGTGGGGTCAAAGGTCACGCCATAAGAGCGGGATCCATTCAATTGCCCTTATGCGTCATAACTTGCGTAAATACGGTTCGATTTCGATGAAAGTTTAGTATGTGGTAGGGGACCGCCAGGGGACGAACCCTATTGAAAATGGGTGCAGTGGGGTCAAAGGTCACGCCATAAGAGCAGGATCCATACAATTGCCCTTATGCGTCATAACTTACGTAAATATGGTTCGATTTCGATGAAATTTCAGTATGTGGTAGGAAACTACCTGAGCACGAACCCTATTGAAAATTGGCAAATTGGGGTTAAAGGTCAGGCATGGCATAAGAGCGGGATTTATTCCATTGCCTTTATGCGTCATAACTTGCGTAAAAATGGTTCGATTTCGATGAAATTTTGGTATGTGGTAAGGAACCACCTGGGAACAAAACCTATTGAAAATGGGGGGAATGGGGTCAAAGGTCAGGACATAAAAGCGGGATCCATTTCATTGCCGTTATGCGTCATAACATGCGTAAATATGGTTCGATTTCAATGAAATGTTAGTATTTGGTAAGGAACCGCCTGGGGACGAACCCTATTGAAAATGGGCGAAATGGGGTCAAAGGTCAGGGCATAAAGGTGGAATTCATTGCATTGCCTTTATGCGTTATAACATGCGTAAATATGGTTCGATTTCGATGAAATTTTAGTATGGGGTAGGGAACCACCTGGGCACGAACCCTGTTGAAAATGGCCGAAATGGGGTCAAAGGTCAGGCAGGACATAAGAGCGGGATTTGTTCCATTGTCCTTATGCGTCATAACGTGCGTAAAAATGGTTCGATTTCAATGAAATTTTAGTATGTGGTAGGGAGCCACTGGGGACGAACCCTATTAAAAATGGGCGAAATGGGGTCATAGGTCAGGACACTGGAGTGGGATCCATTCCATTGCTCTTGTGCATCATAGCTAACCAAAAAATGTTTCGATTGCGACAAAACGTTATCATGTTGTTCCGGAGGTATAGTGAACCGGTTTTGTTGAATATCAACGAAATGGGGTCAAAGGTCATTGCACAAAAGCAAGATTTATTCCACAGCCATTATTCTCATAACTTGCGTAAAACTGCTTCTATTGCAACAAAACTTTAGTATGTTATTCCTGAGGTGTACTGAACCGGTTCTGTTGAATATCATCGAAATGGGGTCAAAGGTCAGGACACAGGAGCGAGATTTATTCCTCAGCCACTATCCTCATAACTTGAGTAATAATTTCTGGTATGTTGGAAAGCGTATCATAATCAATGCATTGCATGATTTTACTAACTTGTTTTATCTGTTTATACGTTTAGAAGCTTTTGTTCCATTCGTTTCCAAGCAGCTTCTCTTCTGCGGCTGCGTCGTGCCTGCTCATGACATTATTTGCAGCACAGACGGTGACTTACGGCAGCCAATGCTGCGTGGATAGGAGTGGTGTCTCCAGTAATATAACCTCCTTGACCACTTTCCAGTGTATACATTTATGTGCGTACAATACATTGCATTTTTTCGCGTCATTCATGACCAAACCCAGCCATAATGCGGTTCATACTAAGTGGAATTAAATTATAAAGACAAACAAACAATGAGGTTTTTCTTGTCATGGAATAGTACTTAGGTAGGTGGATTAATAAGTGTTATTGTCGTAAAACCAATGAAAGAAGATATATGAATCATAAACGTAAATATGTACTAAACTATGACAGCGGCAATTAGTAAGTATTTCAATTGTGTTTAGTTTTTAAAAAAGAAAAAAATATTTTTTTATGTACGTAAAGCAAAGCGGGAAAATCCGAAAATGGGAATGCTTCCTTACGGGAATTGCTCGACCACTTCTGAATGACATAAAGATCTGAAAATTAGTATGCGGATGGGTCTTAAGGTCCGGATACCTAGAAAGGTACGAAAGCCAAAAAAAAAAAAAAAAAAAAAAATGGCAGCTTTGGAACACTGCTTGAATTTTTAAAGAATTGATCGACCACTTCTAAATGCCCTAGAGATCCGAAAACTGGCATGTTGATAGGCCGTAAAGTCCGTATACCTCGTAAAGTCCGAAAACCCAAAAATTCCATATGGCGGCTTTAGAATATTGTCTTCTTGAAATTTTCTACCACTTCTACAACTAAAAAAATAAGAAAATAAAAAAATTCAAAATGGAGGCATAGCTTTACTGTTCAAAATGCTGATAGGTTTAAATATAATTATGAAAGAAATCAAATTGTGAATACTCAAGAAACGCATAGCTTACAGCAGGGTTTTTTTTCAAAAAAAAATTCAAAAAATCATCTCTGTTTTTTGTGTGTTCCAATTCCCTGCATTTTTATGTCTGCCATTGCTTTGAAAAAAGCCTCCTAGTGGAATGCGAAAGCTTGGCGATTATTTGCGCTTATTGCACTACAAAAATAGACGGATTTTATAAGCTATATGCGTTTCTTGAATATGTTACAGAAATGTTGTAAAATTCCGTGAAATTTTGATTTAAAATTAAGGGGCGTCAAAGCCTGCTACCGTTCAACGTCAAACCATTGAGGTCACGATCCTGTTCTAAATCGTAAAACAGTTACAGGTCTTAAATTACTGTTCTTTCCCTTAATTACTTTTCCTTTCTTTAATTTTATGTTAAAAAATTATAGATTCATTGTTGGGGGAACAGGCATAACTGCTAGTATTATTACATGTTATTCAGATTTAGACGAACGGAAGAAACGACGCTCACACCGATGAAATATGATTTAGCTACGAAAGCACATCTGCGCATGCGCAAGCTACCACCTGACCTCAAGATAGAAAGAAAAGCTGAATTGCAATTGTGTTAGTAAAGGGGATTAGTTACGTTTAGCCTAGGATATCTAGCGGTTACACCCCAATCGTGTTACACATTATTTTAAAGCTCTCGTTAGTAGCAAATAACGGTGTCTAGAGAAAGCCAAATTTCGCTACAACGCTATGTTTTCATAGCGTCAAAAATTGTTTTTTGTAATCTCTTTATCCCATTTAGCATTGGGTTCTCGTAATTTACGCAGATTACAATGAGATATTAGCGTTTTTCTGACATACAGTATTAGTTCTGCTCGTACGAAACGATCTTCAGAGCTATTATTAATTTTGTCTTTCCCACATTAGAAGCAAATAAAGCAGCAAAAAATCGTCGATCTCAGCAATCTCCAAAAACTCTCATAAGGAATTCTTTTTCACCTCCCGCTGATTGCAACGAATGGATTCGTGATACATTGACGATGCAGTGTAGAAATGTATTACCTTCCTTTGTCAAATAACGAAGAATTTATTGAGAAATCGTGTGACTGGTTTTAAAAGCCTTTATTCAATGAAACCTCATTGACGAATTTTTGGATTGAGATAGAAATGGGAAAAGAATATCCAACTTTATCAATCATTGCCATTAAATATTTGTTGCCTTTTACAACTACACATTTATGTGAAACTGGTTTTTGATCTTTAATCACCATCAAAACAAAATATTGAAATAAACTGGATCTTGAAGAAGACTTACATTTGTACCTACGCAAAATAACTCCAAATATTGATGAACTTTGCAAGAGTAAAGAAGATCATACATCTCATTGATTACTATAAAGGAATATGACTTTGCCAGTTTTATTAGATTTTCTAACCATTTATGCAGTTTCTATTACATCCAATATATGTAATTTTGGTAAATAAATAAATAAATAAAACTGTGTGTGTGTGTGATTTGTATGTAAACGTATTTTTTATTTTATGCCCACATATATATACACACACATAAATATAAGTTTGTGAAGTTTGTATTTATTAGTAAAATAAATATAAATTTGTGAAGTTTGTATTTATTAGTAGGGTGTATCTGCAATATCTAATATACACTGAAAAGCAATTGAATTTGAGACAGCTGGCGTTATGCAAATGTGGCGCTGTGGGCGGCCCTATAAACAGAAACGACATGACGTATGAAGCGATCCGAAGATGTAAGGAGTGATGCGACGGTAATCAGTAAGAGTCGGACACAGTATGGGTAAGACGATAGATTTAAGCGCATTTCATCGTGGGCAAATTCTCGGGGCACGACGAATGGGTCACTCCATCTCGGAAGTCGTGCAGGCACTGGGATTTTCATGAGCCACTGTGTAACGGGTGCACCGTGAGTATATCGAATCTGGTAAAACCATCCCTGCAAGGGCAAACTACCGTGGACAACAGCGTGTGGATAAGCGGGGTCATCATCGGTTAGCTCGCATTGTAACAGCGGATAGACGGGCCACAGTGCAAGAAATCACTCTGCAATTTAACGCTAGTGCACAAAAACATGTAAGCAGCAACACCGTCCAGAACCAACTCTTCGCTATGGGGTACAGCAACCATCGTCCCACGAGGGTACCGCTGCTGACCGCACATCACAAGGTGCAAAGATTAGCATGGGCGTGGGAACATCGCCACTGGACCCTTGACATGTGGAAGAAATGTTGCCTGGACTGATGAGTTGAGATTCACGTAGGTACATGAGGATGGCCGGATACGAGTACGGCGCAAACTACATGAAGCGATGGATCCTTCTTTCCTTCTTGCCAGCAGGGTACTCTTCAAGCTGGTGTGGGTGGCATTCTCGTTTAGGGACTGTTTACGTGGAGTGAAACGGGATCCCTGGTACGTGTGACATCGTCCCTCAGGTCAACGTTACTGGGATATCCTGGACGACCATTTGCTCCCGTTTGTGCGTCTTCAACATCCCACTGGGGACCTCATCCTGCAACAAGACAATGCACCGTGCCATCGCTCCCGAATTGTATCCGAATGGTTGGATGAACACTCCACCGACGTGACCTCGCTTCCTTGGCCAGCTAGATCCCCTGACCTCAATCCCATCGAGCACATCTGGGATGCCATCGAGAGAGATGTTCGAGGCTCTGAACCCCCTCCATCGAATCTTCGTGAACTGTGGGAGCTTGTTCAAAGGTCGTGGATCCGTATGGCTTCCCAACGCTTCCGGTGTCTTGTCGAGTCCATGCCGAGACAAATTGCCGCCGTCATCAGGGCGAAAGGTGGTTCTACACGTTACTAGACAGGTATCTCTAATTCAATTACTCTTCAGAATACAAGGGGGTACGCAGTTTAGCTAACTATTCCCAAGTGACACTCGAAGAACAAAAGTTTGGGAACCACTGCTCTGCTCAATGATTCAAGGCGAGGGCTAGTCCTCCTGATATGGACATCATACCTCTGGCTAGAAGCAAAAAATTAAAAACACTCCTCTTTCTCTCCTTTCTTAGGTTTACTGCTATTGTATATTTTTGCCCTTTTAGCAGATAATCAGTCAGAAAGGATTAGTGTCAATAATCTGCCTAAATAACCACATCGAATAATAATGCTAAAGGGAAAGCAATGCTTTCTAGTGCGCAGGTTCTCTCGTTCCGACTTGTTCGGCCTACTTAGCAAATATAGAGGGTGTCCACAAAGTCTCTTTACAAAGTTGCACATTTATTACGGACACCCTGTATTATGTAACTTCATGGTATTTGTTGTATAATATACTGTAAATATCAAAGTTTTGATCTACAGTATCGTTTTTTGTAATAGGTCCCTCACTGACGTAGCAGGTGCTGTTCTATGAAAATGTGGTCCCCACAAGACAGAGCGCAGTGCGTCGCTTGGTTCATCGAAACAAAATCTGATGCACAAACATCACGACATTTCCGGACTAAGTGTGGGAAAACCCCGCCATCTCGTCCTAGTATCCGCCAATGGCACCAGAAATTCATGGAGACTGGGTCCGTGTTGGATCAAGACCGTAGTGGCAGCCCACAAACATCGAACGCGTTTGCGATTCATTTTCACGAAGTCTGAAGAAGTCCATTCGTTCCGCTGCCAGAGAACTACAAATGCCCCTGTCAACGGTACACAGGGTGCTACATAGACATCTACGCTTATATGCATGCAAAGTGCAACTGTTACAAGCACTTGAGCCGAACGGTAGACCACGACGAAAAGAATTCGCAGTAACGATGCTGGAAAGACTGAATGAAGATCCCGAGTTTCTCAGACATGTTTGTTTTACGGATGAGGCAACTTTTCATGTCTCTGGGCAGGGAAACAGACACAATGCCAGGATTTGGGGTCTGAAAATTCTCATGCGTTTATAGAATTCGAGAGAGACCATCCTAAAAGTGAACGTTTGGTGCGGTGTTATGCATTACCGAGTTCTTGGACCATTTTTCTTCAGTGAGAGAACAGTGACGGCAGATGTTTACCTCGATGTTTTGCGTGAGTATGTTGTAATACAGTTGGAGAACCTTCAACTAAGCGTGATATTTCAACAGGACGGTGCACCACCACATTGGGGACGGCACGTTCGGGACTTTTTGAACACAACATTTCCTTGGACGTGGATTGGACGGGATGGTCCAATTGCACGGTCATCCCGTTTCCCCGACGACATACCTCTGGAATTTTTCGTATGGGGATATGTTAGGGATATCGTGTATCGGACAAAGGTGCAGGACATCGATGACCTGAAATCGAAGATCAACAGTGTCATTTAGACCATTACTGAGGACATACAGCGCACATGGTTGGAGTTGGAGTTTCGGCTAGATGTCTAGGCGCAACAAATGGTAAGCATATTGAGCCTTTGCAATGGGGTAGAAAAACTTAATCTTTCCTTTTACTTATGTGTTCAACCAAATTTGTCTAGCTCATACAGTGTATCCGTAATAAATCTGCAAAGTTGTAAAAAGACTTTGCGGACACCCTGCATATTCGTTCGAGCTGACTTCAGCCCATTTTACCAATCCGGAGTTAATTCTTTCCAGGCTGTTAAAGGGTAAATAATTTTAGCGCACAAGTGCTCTAACACAGCTGAATCTTGGAACTAATCACATGAAAGGACGATTTCAGCTTTGTCAAACGCATAATCGTACGATTATTCGCAAGGGTGGTGAAAGTAATCATGTAATTATCAATTCCAGTAACGGTAAAGTCCGTGGTTATCTTCGAAAATCCCTTGACAAGAAGATCCGCAACTTGGGTAAAGGCAAACTCTTTAGCATTTAAATGGCGATGCTTCAATTAAAAAACAGATGCTTCGGTTTGCTTTAAAAAAAGCAGATTGCTTTTTTTAGTTTGGTGTGAAACAGATCGTTATGAAACGCTAATTGCATTATCCTTGTCTTTTTTCACCTTCTTCGATTATAATTTTTTTAGAGAGAAAAAATCTTGAAATAAATTAAAGTGGTTTCGAGAAGCGGTCATGTGATATGCAAATATTTTTTTCTCAAAAGTAAAAAAAGCAAAAGCAAAATAATATCCACATATTTTCTAAAGTCACCATTTTCCTCAAAACTGGGAAAAAAGGCAGAATTGGATTTGATCACATTGCTAGAGGATGTATATATATTTTTAGACTAATCCAGAAACTCTATGAAAATTGCGACACCTTAAACGTTTTCTGTAATTTCGCAAATTTTATTTGGACGTATGGGTAACTTGAAGACAAAATTTATTATTTTACTACAGACTCAATAAAAAAGTGGAAGGCTTACGACAAACGTCTGTCAGTCCGTAAGATACTAAATATCAGCTTCCTGAAAATTCCTCATTAACTCTAAAAATAGTCTCATGACAGCGAAAATCTAATCTTATTCTCCTAAGCGATGGCCTCTGATCATTCGTCCGAAAGGGGTCCGGGTTCGAATCCCGGTTAGGCATGGATGTCGTGTTTGTCTAATGGCACTGGCTCTCTCCCTTCCCTGGAACCAGTGACCCTAAATTATGGACGGGCGACTATTTATAGCCCATTGAGTTGCTCACGGTGGTCGTTAAACCTCCAATTAAAAAAAAAAAAAATTCTCCTAAGCGCGAGTTTAAGGATAAATCTTTTCTTTCCACGCTTGTCAAAATTTCTTTAGGCAATATTCAAAGTTGAATCTATCTAGAAAAATCAACAATTTGTTCCCACGTCTGACTACATTTGTTCCCACGTCAATCATATTTGTTCCCACGTCAATCATATTTGTTCCCACGTCTGACTTAGCTCCCACGTTTAGGTCGTATAGGGAATTTCACATGTAAAATACCATATCCGACTTTGGCGTTTTAAGATTGCACGTGAACAAACTCAGTTTGAATTTAGCACTAATTGGATTATTTATCACATACTTCGTGATTGATCTTATAAGATTACACGAGGAGATAATTCAAATTGAGTTCTAATAGAGCAGGGGTTCTTAACGTATGGGTCGCTACCCAAACTTGGGTGGCCGCGGTTTCCAAGACGGTCGCCAAAGCTTTTCAAGAAAAACAATTTAAAGTGTTAATTTTTTTTAATATTAAATTTTAAAACTTCGTGTTTAACACGTATAAAGGCCCCGGAATTTCTGGAAATGACATCACGGGGAACACCACCTTTGCTTCTTCCGGTCACGGGGATTGTGGGAATTTTTTGGACGTCACTGCATTACAAAATTTCCCCCTAAAGCTGAAGTGCAAGGTCAAGGATCGTATTGAACTATTTTGAGTAATTATTTGGGAAATCTGTTTCATAAAAGGCTTTAATTTCCAATTATTCATATTATTTGTCTCACAATGTTATTATTCATACCTTCCCACAGATAACCCTAACCTCCTCTCCTCCCCTCCCCACTTGGTTGCGCCACAGGTTTGACTGTAATTTCAAAAACCAAAAATGTTGTTACCCTCTGTGTAATAATGAATAATTACTACACTTAAGTAAATATAAGCAAGAACATATAGATCCGTTATTAGGCGTAGAAACTCAATTTATTTTTCAAGCTTTCGCTTCCAACGGGAAGCTTCGCTGGTGTTCTTTTACACAGACCTTGAATGACCTCTTGGTCATACCAATGTAGACTTTCTGAGATGAGTCCGGGTATTGGAGCGGTACGGCATACACTCCCGCCTAATTCTCGACCTCCATATTACGAGAGTTTGGTGAGATTAAGGCAGTGATAGTTTTCTGCTATTGAATTCCAACGTCAAGGTTTAACTTTTTTATGGAATTTTTGATCGCATAAATAAGCCCAGGAATGTACGAGATGGATCCAACTAACTTTCTTCTCTGCGTCAGACCAATTAGCGATCTTCTCTCATCTTTCCTAGCTGCTTTAGATATGATTCGCTCAATATGCCCCATGTCGTATCCAGCGTTGTGTGCTAGGACATGAAGGTTACGCAGCTGATCTTCAAGATAATCGGAGGTAGATGTGAATTCATAGTCTCTGCTCGTTCGGTGTCTGAAGAGCGCGTATTTGTGCTCAAGAGGTCCGCCGCCCCGGTGGCGCAGTGGTCTAAGCGATGGCCTCTGATCATTCGTCTGAAGGGGTCCGGGTTCGAATCCCGGTGAGGCATGGATGTTGTGTTTGTCTTACGGTACTGGCTCTCTCCCTTCCCTGGAACCAGTGACCCTAAATTAGGGACGGGCGACTGCTTATAGCCCGTTGAGTTGCTCATGGTGGTCGTGAAACCTCCAATCAAACAAACAAATCAAACAAGAGGTCCCACTGATCCAGGTAGGATAGGGTTTTGCACGTGAGAAGGTTTATAAAAAACTTTAGTGTGCAGTTCTCCAGTGGGGCTCCTTGATACTATTGCATCCAGGAGCGAGAGGGTACCGTGTACTTCGTATTCGGTTGTGAAACGTAAGTCACGATGGGCCGCGTTCAGATCATTGAGAAACTTTTTTAAGGCCTTAAGTCCATGATTCCATACGAAAAAGATATCATCTGCGTAACATATTTGAAAGACTTAATTTAGTTTGCAAGCTTTCGCTTCCCATTTTCCAGCGAAAGTTTGCAAACTAAATTAAGTTTCTACGCCTAATAACGGATCTTTATGTTCATGTTTATATTTACTTTAGAGTGGCGTATTCGAATCCAATTCTCCTTACTCAGTAATAATAATTACTACACTTATTTACATTGTTACATTAGCATTTTTAATTTTAAAATAGACCCATGGGTCGCGAAGTTGATCGTCTTGTTGATTTTGGGTTGTGGACAAAAAAAAAAAAGGTTAAGAATCCCTGTAATAGAGTATCATCACATAGCATGTCCGCACGCAATCTTATAAGGACTAAGTCGAATACGATGTTTCACATGTAAAATCCGTTGTTCGACCTAGGCTGGACCACACCTATGTCGGATACGGTATTTCATATATGAGATCCACTATCCTACATAGGTCTGACAACGGGAGCGAATGAATTAACAAATATTGTATACAGAGTGATTTTAGGTTTTAACATAAATCAGCGGTTCTTAATCTTTTTAGCTGAACTTGTAACACTTCTTTGCCAACAGCGGAATTCGAACCCGCATCTACCTATTCCCGAGCGGCTGCACTCCGAACTGAACTACGCCGGCAAGCTTATTGCTGCTCCACTGTCGATTTGACTCTTACGTCACCTCAATAGTACGTCATCTACGGGATCTCCCGTTGTACGTTACCCCTCCCGTAGAGAAAGGCGTGGCACCAGATAGGAGGTTTCCGGTCAGCCGACAACCATGCTCGAACAACCATCTCATTGTAGAAGAATTAAATTTTATTAATTATGTTCGTTGTGTGGAAGAATCATCACGCAAATTTTTCACACCTAAAAGTCAGGAGATTCATTTTTGTTCGGGAGCTAATGCAACCTTTCTTTACCGACACTGGGATTTGAACCCACCCCTTTCCTCACCGGAGTGTCTGTGCTCCCAATTGAACTACGCCGACAGGCTTATAGCTGCTTCACTGTCTATTTGAGCCATGCGTAACCTCTCCGAGCAAAAACAGTCTTGCTGGGCCAGCACTGCCAGCAATGGCCCAGCACTATGTTTCCGCTGCCGAACCGTCAATAAAATGTCCGGGCGGCAAACAGAAGGCCTAGCAGTTCAGGCCAACAGTTGGCACCCCATCAGTTGCCATATGCCACAAGAGGGCCATCAGTTATCCATCACAGGCAGCAGCTGCCACAAGTGGCCCTTCACCGGCCCTGCAAGCACGTGCCAGAAATGTTGGCTAGCCTAATGTGGTCCGCTGGTTTGCCGGTAGTATCAGCCGGCAACCACGTGACGTAACTGATGGCTTGCTGAATCTTGCCCGCCAATTTTCCAGTAGTAGCCATAAAAAAATCAAGGATAACCGCAGTTTCCCAAAGCCATAACTTCTTCCCCCTTTACAAAACTTGTGAATTACAGCACTGCGCTGGGGAAACTTTCACAACAGACCGGAAAAACGCCCGTTTAGATCTGTTGGCGTGGGAGATGAGCTCTCTACCGACCGGACTAATTTGCCACGCAGGATCGTGTGCTTGAAGCTGTCTGTTTCGTGCGGAATGTGTAATCAAATGGGTCTCTCTTTCATATTACAATATTGCGAGGTATTTTTCATAAAAGTCAGTTTCATATAATTCATAAATTTATTTTTTCAACGTAACGATAGTTTTTTTTACCTTAAGGGAACTTCACTCATTTTCAAGGAGTGTACCAACTTAAAGTCGCTTTCCAAAATTAGGTACTGTCCTTGTCGTCTTGAAATGCGATTGTTGAATTAATATATATTTACCCGGGTTCATGTCACATTCTATTACATTTTTAACGTTGTATCTTTCCTTTCCGTTGTCCGAAGCTACATTTGTCTTACAGAGGAAAGATATTTTATTTTTAGAAGCGAATTCCACCCAGTCTTGTGTATTCAACCCATGAATGAGTACATTATATCCACATACCGTCGCTTTTTTTCTTTCAAATAATTAATAAATTTTGTACGTGTATAACTCTTTTTTTCCAACAAATCTTTTTTTAATGTTTTTCCAGGACATTTGTTTCAAGCGGTTTCAAATTTGTTCTTCTTATTCACCCACTCCATTCCATGAATTGTTATTCATGAGAATGGAGTGGGTGTATTTCATGGCTTAATCTGATATCTTTGTCGACGTGGAATTTCATTAGGAAATTAATTCACCTCTCTACATATGGATTTTTTTCTTAACATCCACTAAAATAACACGATGGCGATAGCGTCGTCTTCAAATAACTGGTACCATGAGAGACACAGCAACTGTTGCTTCCCGTTACTTCCGCAGTGCTTCCAGTTACTTCCGCAGTCCCGTTACTTCCACCTGCTGTTGGGGTTGCATTGGTTGCCAGCAACGGGTCACTAGTGGCACTTGCTTGGAAGCCCACAATTCACGGCGATGCTGCAGGGCCATCAATGGCTCGCCAACTGATAGCGCTGCCACCAACGGACCGCTACCGGTCCGTGAGCAGCAGATTTCAGCCAGCAGTGACCCATCACTGCCAGCTGGTGGCCAGCAGTTTCCCAGCACTTGTGTTTTTGCTGGGCAGTAATATGTCCTCTACGTATCAACATATAACATGTCCGTATTTCCTAATCTAACTAACCCTTGGAGAGTGGCCCAGGCTCTCAGGTACCGCCTAAGATTATCGTAGGCGTAGAACCCTAATAACTGGGTATTTTTCAGTTTTTTGCATGTCAGTGCAATGTATTCTATTGCAGTGGTCACATAAAAGCGATCGCTACGTTCAAAATTTTAAACTCAAAAATTTATTGTTTAGGTAGTCAAATTAAAAATTTAAAAATAGACCAACATAGTGAATTAAAAAAGAGAGACCTGCTGCCATTGGCGTTGGAAAGGGAGGGGCTCAGGGGCTCAAGCCCTCCCATTGGATATCAAGGTACATTTTTCTCTTGAACGTCGAATCACATGATTTCTTTTTCTCTTTTAAAGCCGAATTTTAAATCTTGTTCACTAAAAACATCAAGAAGAATATGAAAAACAGATAGCCGCCTCGCTGGTGCAGTGGTCTAAGGAGCTGGCCTCTGATCATTCGTCCGTAAGGGGTCCGGGTTCGAATCCCGGTCAGGCATGGATGTTGTGTTTGTCTTACGGCACTGGCTCTCTCCCTTCCCTGGAACCAGTGACCTTAAATTAGGGACGGGTGACTGCTTATAGCCCATTTAGTTGCTCACGGTGGTCGTTAAACCTCCAATAAAAAAAAACAGATAAAAAAACTGATTCAAATCATAATTTTTCCCAACGAAGTCGTGGATTTTTTCGAATCCCTTTGAATTCGTTTCGTTGGCGCATTTTTTCCACGTGCAAGCAACACTCCTGGAAGATGCCTTTATGAACAATAACACAAGAGGAAAGACCAACCACTGCAACATATTCCTTATCAAGTTGTGAAGCTGCTGTTTTCTTTGTTGTTGTTTTTTTACCCCAATATCAAGAAATTAGTAAAAATTCTATCAACGCTTCCTGTCTCAACTGCCACTCCAGAAAGTACATTTTCTACTTTCAGGCGCCAGAAAAAGTATCTTCGAAACTCTATGTCTGATTCCCGACTTTCTGGACTTGCGCTGCTGAACGTTTACCGAGAAGTAGAAGTAAATACAGGATCCACATTCTGAAGGCAATGGCGGCGAAGCGCAGTTATCTTGTATAATGATGCTAGGACATGCAACTATAATTTTATTAAAGTACTAGCAAAACTTTACATTTTCAGTCTTCTGCACTAATACTTATTTCATGAAATAACAAATTTAAAAATCTGCGCTTTTATAAATAACTCCAAGAAATTGAACACTGAGAGAGAAGTATTATATTTCACATTAATCACATTTAATAAATATGTAGCCCTTTAAATTACACAAGGCTTTGTATCAAAATTTTGTATTTAATTATCAATAAAATTGTTAATTTATAATGAATTTATATAATTATTCTAAATATTGAATTCGTGATAATTAACGCTTAATTATTGATTGATTATCCTGGATCAGCAATTATTTTCAGTGTTTTGGTATGAAACTACTTGAGCCTTCGCCATAATTTTTGAATTGCAACGGCCCTGCCTGCTGCAACAGATTTTCAACAATTTGCTGAAATTACATGTCAAAGCTGAAAATTGATCGCAAGCATTTCCTAAAGCGGCAAATATTTGGCGAAATCTCATTCACATGAATCAGTTACACGATCAAAAATGCCAAATGTTTACGAACTGCTTTGCCTGCTATATTAGGAATGAAGTTTAACTATATATTCCAGATAAAAGACAATGAAATACATAAAAAAAAAAACGTTCTAGGGAGACGTGTCTCATGAGATACCAGTCATTTTTTTTTGAGGTGTAACGACCACCGTGAGCAACTCAATGGGCAATGAGCAGTCGCCCGTCTGTAATTTAGGGTCACTGGTTCCAGGGAAGGGGGAGAGCCAGTGCCGTAAGACAAACACAACATCTATGCCTCACCGGAATTCGAACCAGGACCCCTTTCGGACGAATGGTCATAAGCCATCGCTCAGACCATTGCGCCACCATTTTAGTTGTCCCGTGCAGAAACTGGATCTTTTGTGCGTGGTTCATCCTCGAGGGACTCCCATCTTTGTAACGTTGAAAATCAGTGGAACACCTATGCGCAGCTCAGAGAGTTATCGTCGTAAACTTTTTTAGATCTTGGTACACTTCCGTGGCAGTTTATCCTGTTTTACAGTAAAATTTCATCACAGCTCTTTGCTTCTTTATGCAACCACTGACACGCTCCACTCACACAGTCTTACTTCAGTGGTGGCCATACGAAAACTACTCGACACCCGACTCGAAAGATGCTCCACTACTCAACTTCTGACACGCTCCACTCACAAAGTCATACTTCTTTTTTTTATTTTTTTTTATTGGAGGTTTAACGACCACCGTGAGCAACTCAATGGGCTATAAGAAGTCGCCCGTCCCTAATTTAGGGTCACTGGTTCCAGGAAAGGGAGAGAGCCAGTGCTGTAAGACAAACACAACATCCATGTCTCACCGGGATTCGAACCCGGACCCCGTTCGGACGAATGATCAGAGGCCATCGCTTAGACCACTGCGCAAAGTCATACTTCAACGGTGGCCGAACGAAAACTGCTGCGTCACCCGACTCTAAATTTGCTTTTGCGATTACAGCACATTCTAGAGGTCAAAAAGACAGGTTTGTTACTTTTATTCAGGGCGCTGTCCCGTAAAAAATCAGACTACGCACACTGTGTATGTCTACACGCAGCTATTGCTAGACATGAAACTGGCGCACACCGATTATCCGTTTTTATGTACGGATTCTTCCTTGAGAGTGGATTAAGATGCCTTTGCCACCTGAGCAGCAGGTGCAGCTATTGGGATAGGTGGCATGTGACTGTGCCTTGAAGACTGAAATGAAACGATGGGTCGACCGATTCGAGTAGAGGCTAGTAGCGATAGCAGTGGCGTAAGAGAATATACTAGGGAAGTAATGACCCGGTTTTTGGTAGGGGTCCAAAGCCCCAGGGCCAAATGCTATGCGTGCCCTCCGAAGCATAGTGATGTTTTGGAACAGCCTGTCGAAGATCCGATCCGCGACCAATTAGTCCGAAGACTCTTGCCACCACACTATTTGTAATTTTCTTGTAGCATTTCCGTTCCACAGTGAGTAGAGTTTAGGTCCCAGCCACCTACAGCGAGATTGCCTTTTCTGCAGGACACAGAAACGGAAGGAATGAGAGCAAGTCTATCGACTTTGACAGAACAGTTTGTAGTGAGATTAGAGTACAGTAGATGGCGCCACCGTACAAGTACGATGTTGCACACAGAGGGGTGAGAGAATTTCAGTGGGGGGGCATAGGAAAGGATACCCATTTAACCAGTGGGTCCAGCCTGGGGGCCTTCACTTAACGTGCTCGTCCGATATTCAGCGATTGTTAGTAAATCACGCTATCTCTGAAAGATCAGCCCAGGTTCGAACCTGAGGACCTTGCACTGATAGTCTGACTCGCTAACCACTAAGTCATTCGCGGCCCTCGTCGTCACCTCCGCTCTTATATTGCATACCACGCAACATTCAACGATCCCCCATGATATGTTAAAGCCATAAACCGGTAATAAATAAGGGCGTCTTCCTCCCCCTTTCTACCTCGCTTCCGTGTCACTTTCCTATCAGGAAAGTGACACGGGCGATATCTCTTCTAGCCCAAATCTCCTAGCTTCTTATTTCTAATGGTTGTTTAAGACCTGGGGTCAGACACAACCTTCCTAAAATCCTCTACGTGTGATATGATCTGATCTAAATTCCATTAACAGGCAAAACTATATTACTCTAACGTGAAATACACCGGAACGTAGTTTCACTGGAGCCTTACGGAATTATTAAAAATCCCGTTGTAGTGCCAAAATATGGCGGATAAAACAATAATGGATCATGTGACCTTTCTTTGGATTTTCATGTGAAAATGATCTACCAAATTGATGCTCTGTGAAAACAAAAGTAGAATCTAGATCGGAGGTAAGTTATGCTTCATAGTACTTTCATATTTTTATAGATATCATTGCTCAGCGTTATTTTTAGCATGAACCAAAGAAAATAATACAAATTAAATTAATTTAAACAAAAACATTACTGAAATAAATCGGGAAAGCTGTTTTTCAGGATATTTCAAAACAGAAGTAATTCCAGAAACTTGTAAGAATATTAAAGTAGGTTTGCGCTTGAATTCAAAGTATGAAAGGTAAGCGGGACAGATAAAATTAGAAGTGCTGTGTTATGTTAAAAACATGTATTATATGATTTCTAAATTCTAGGTTTTCTTCAGCATTTTTATAGTTATAATTTAAAAACGTAACTTAAATTTTTTCAGGCACGTATTCTTAAGCGAAACGAAATGTTTCGCTTTTGCAAGTAGCATTTCTTAGACTACGACAAACGCAACAAGTTTTATTGCTTTTAACAATTGGCGTTCTTATTCAACAAGGTTTTATGAATTTTGATTAAAGTGTTGAGAGGAGAGATAACTTTTTAAAAAATATTACTTTTGCATCAATCAGCATAATTTCGAGAAAGTACTCTCGGAACGAAACATAATATTTCTAAACCAGCTGCCAAGAAAAGCAGAAGTTAGAATTCGTCAATAAAAGAGAAGGCATTGTATGCAGTAATGCTAAGATGTATAAAATTGTATGTGTTTTTTTCTTCTTCCGCAAAAATTCTGTGAATGGCTTTTTTGGTATTTCCTGCGCTTCATTTCTTCGTAATGGCGAAATAAAAATGTGCGATGATTTAAAATGCTTTGAATTTCTTGTCGCATGGTGTATTTGTTAAAGTAAATGTGCGTGAAAAAATTTTAGGCAGCAAAATTCTAGTCGACCTTCAGTAATAATTCTAAACATTTGCATGTTTAAGATTATATTATTAAAGAAATTTTCAGATTTTTAATAATAGCACTTTATTATTAGTTACCATTTTTTTGAAAAAACATAACACAAAATGCGTTTTTCGCATTTCCTCTATTGAATTTCGACTTTGTTAAATGCAAATGGAGATGTCTTAAAACATTCAAAAATATGGAACAATACGCTGCATTCTCAAAATACCTGCAATTTAGTGCGCCAAAATTTTAGATGACCTGAAGTCAAAAAATTTAAAGTGTGAAAGTTTGTGAAATATCTAATCCAATTTTTTTTACTAGAGAATAAGAAATTAGTTAGCTTTCTTAATTATTTATTTTTATCTGTTTGCTGTTTTCGAAAAATAGTAATTGTCCTTGGAAAATTGCCATCTATTGCAGCCTCTGCTAAATTATTTAACCAAATATTAATTTCGCGTCTCCATTTTTTGCTTCATATTAAATACAAATAACTTAATTTCAACTACATATATATGTTTGACGCAACTCATTAATTTTGTTTTGTGCGTTATAATTAAAGTATACTAATTAAATTTCTCGTGTTCGTTCTGTACATAAAACTGGATTGTCTCAACGATAAATACGAATATAACTTATGTTTTTTTTTTGTTTTTGTTTCTGTTTCCATCTCTAAAGACGTAATAAACGTTGTGAAACATCACCCTAAACTTTTTATAACCACATGTCGTCCTTAGAGATTTAAATTCGTAATGATTGCCTCCTAATTCTTTCCTGATATCTCATTTCATTTTAAGCACAAATCTAGTGAGTTTTGAGGCACCGGATATGACACACAATGACTGTACGAGTATGTAAACATTTGCGGTACTATATGTTCAAGCGCTTTATATTTGCTTGGTTGGAAGAGTTCTTTTCACTGCTGTTTCACTCACAATGACGTCATAAACGAGCAGTGAAGGTTTATGCTTTCTGGGGACTCAGCTCGGCTCTGACAGTTACTCAGAAGCCCCCTGTCTCTGCAGTTGCAGTGCAGCAGTCTCAGAGGTGCCTGTGGGGGGGGGTATAAACGTTATTATTGGCGTTGTGATATCACGACAGGAAAAGCAATAAGCTAAATAGTCCGTAACGAACATGTGATACCACGCAGTCATATACGGTATTGCAATTGCAAGGGAAGTTTCCGAGCCGAAAACTCACCAATCATTTCCTAAGACCATTTTGCTTACATTTTATATTTCAAGCAAGTTAGTAAAATCATGCAATGCTTTGAGTATGATACGCTTTCCAACGTACCAGAAATCATTTCTCAAGTTATGAGGATAATGGCTGTGGAATAAATCTCGCTCCTGTGTCCTCACCTTTGACCTCATTTCGATGATATTCAACAGGACCGGTTCAGTATACCTCCGGAACAACATGAAAAAGTTTTGTTGCAATCGAAGCATTTTTACGTACGTTATGACGCGTAAGGACAATTGAATGGATCCCGTTCCTATGTCCTGACCTTTGACCCCATTTCGTTCCATTTTTCAATAGGATTCGCTCCCAGGTGGTCCCTTACCACATACTAAAATTTCTTCATAGAAATCGAAGCTTTTTTACGCAAGTTATGACGCATAAGGGCGATGGAATAGATCCCGCTCCTATGTCCTGAACTTTCATCCCATTTCTTCGATTTTAAATAGGGTACGTCCCCAGGTGTCCCCTACCACATACTAAAATTTCATCGAAATCGAACCATTTTTACGCGAGTTATCGTGCTGACAGACAGACAGACAGTTGGACAAAGCTGGAGCATATAAGCTTCTTCAAACCTGCGGTTGGAAAGCGTAAAAAAAGTAAAATGTTCCTGCTAGGGGGACTAATGATATCTTTATTTAAGTGATTTTCCCAGTAGGGGCATAAGTATATCTCTTAAGTGTTAGAAACTCTATTTACTTGCCATTCTTTTGTGCGTGTTCCTATATTAAATCCTCAAGTGCATCTCATCTTCATCCTTTTTTTGGATTACCTTTTGTATTATATGAAGTGGATCATTTTACCTGCATACAATAATTTCCGAAGTATCATATCAACTCCGTCCATTGGAACATTATAAGCATACGGAAGGCAAGTGTAGATAGATACATAAACATCCCGTTTTTCACGTCACACTAATAATAACAACAATAATGACATATAGGTCTTCTAAAACAAGTGCTCATTTCTAGTTACGACTATACACCCGTTTCAGAGAGTCAGACCTAAAAGTAGTATTTTTGCTTCTGATATATTTCTCTATTAATGATGTTTTGCGAGAAATTTATGCTACCGTAATTTTGTTTCCTGGTAAGGCGATTCTCCTGCCCTAAAGAACCGATTTAAACCATTTGCTTTGTGCCAGAGTAATTTCTTTATGACGAGAGCTTTATTTGTTAGCATGAACCCTCAGTTATAAAGATTTCATAGAATCCCCTGTGCTTTAGTGGTTTGAGACGCCGATTACTGCGATTACTGGCCATTCGTCACAGATGGTCCCAGGGAGTAAATTTTCACGTATTTCATTTCTTCAAATTTTAATGTAGCATTCTTCTGTTAGAGCTTTCTCCAATTATCTTGTTGTTTGGGTTTAAAGATTAATGTCAGCAACGCGATGGGCAATAGGCAGTCGCCCGTCCATAATTTAGAACAACTGGAAAGAGCCAGTGCCATATGACAAACACAACATACATGCCTCACCGAGATTCCGACAACTCGGACGAATGGTCTGGAGCCAGAGCTTTGACCACTGCGCCACTGGGCCGGCCCAACTCATCTTCACTATTTAATTATGTTATCTTAACGTAATCTGGATCTACCTAAACTCCACAACAGCACACGACTGGCAGTTCCGAAACTTACGTCAAATGTCATCAAAGCTATCTTCATGCTTGACTACTATAACAGACAACGTTTTTCTTTCACGCATTCCGATCATCCAGTCTGACTTTCTATTTCAGTTTAAACGCCTACAGTTTCCTGCACGTCTCAGTTTCGCCATGACTAAGAGCACAAGGCTAATCGCTGAAATGTGTTAGACTGAACCTGCAGAGCTATATACTTTTCAGATAGGTTGGCTGCGCCAGAGTTGGCAGAAATGAAAGCCCTTTCTTGTTTGGTTTCGAGTTTAACGAACACCGTAAGCAACTCCATAGGCTATTAGCAGTTGCCCGTCCTTTATTTGGGGCCAGAAGTTTCAGGGAAGAGGCAATAGCGTAAGGCAAACATAACATCCATGCCTCACCGGGATCAGAAGCCAGCACTTAGACAACTGCGCCAAAGGGGCGGTAAAAATATCTTCATCTAGGCTTCAAATACCAGGTCGTTCAAAAAATGGGCGACTTGGAGGTTAAAAATGAAAGAGACATGCCTCATAGCACACAGTCCTGTTTTATTCGAAATAGGCGGCTTCAGCAGCTACATGCCTCTGCCAAAGAGTGACTAGTGCCTCAATGCCAGTCCGGAAGAAAGCTGGCTCCTTGAATGCAAGAAAGTCCTGGAATTCAATTTCGGCCTCCTCTCGGTTCCTAAAAATCCTGTCCTTGAAGTAATTGCTAAAATGGATGAACAGATGAAAATCGGTAAATACCAAATAAGGCGAGTATGCTGGATGTGGGAGAGTTTCGAACCACAGTTCGTGTAGTTTTTGTTTCGCCGTTTGTGGCACACGTGGTCACGCGTTATTATGGAGAAGAATAGAACCCATCCTGTTAACCAAAAATGGATGTTTGGAACACAAATTCTTCACAGTACGTGACTGAGGCAGTGCTTTCACCAGCATTCAAAATCCTGTAGTATTTGACACCACGAACAGTCCATTACACTGTAAAAATAACTTCTTTGGCGTTTTTGGTTTAGGATGTTGTTTCGGTACTTCAGCCACTGTCCGTAGATCGCTTACGGTTGTCATATAGCCCCACATTTCATCACAGGTTACAATGGTATCAAGTTGGGGCTCCTTTTCGTTACGAAGCAAAAGCTGACTGCGCATCTCAAACAGGTGTTGCTCCTAATGCTCGTCAGCTCTTGTGGGGACCCATATCGAGTTTTTGACTTTACCAATTTGGTATAAATGTTCGGAAATGGTTGACACCAACACAATGCACTGTTTGGCGAGTCCACTGACTGTGATCCGAGGATTTGCCTCCATATTTGCCTTCAGAGCGTCGTTATGAGTGAACGAATGTAGTCCTCGGCCGTCTTCGTCGTGTAGGCCCGTATCATCGGAACGTAACTTTTCAAACCACAGACGAACAGTACGTTTAAATGTTGCATCCTCGCTCCATACCTGGACCACATTTAGGTAGGTTTGTGCCACATTACGACCTAATGTTCAGATATTGCCTCCTCACCCCATGTCTTGACCACTTTACGGAAGGTTTGTGCAGCATTACGACGACCCAATTTGAACTCATGAAGCAGAATCCCACGCAACTCACTGCTTCCTAGCATATTGCGCAGACCAATCTCACACGAGCAGCAACGACTGCAGCTTAACCGATTACGGCGTGTGCCTGAGTCGCTGTTCAACTCGTACGAATGGCGCTGCGAGCGGGTTGGTCTGCAAGCATTGTGGGCGAGTTGAATGCGGGCGAGTTGAATGTGGGCGAGTTTGACATGGGCGAGTTGAATGCGGGCGAGTTGAATGTGGGCGAGTTGAATGTGGGCGAGTTGAATCGGCCATTATTTTCCGAACGACTTGACAAGAACACCTGAAGTCATTGATCCGGATGCTTTTCAAGGACAAATTTACTTGCGCTTCGAAAGAATTGTAAATTACAGTACCCACAGCACAATAAAAAAATCATCACATTTAAAATCTTTCAAATTTCCTGTATTTTACAGTCAATAAAGACTGCTGGTTTCAGCTAATTCTGCCGTGGTACAATTACAGATTTTATTCTTTTTTTTTTAATTCCCTTCTTCCGATTACGGGAACATATCTCAATTAAATGTTTCCATGCATTGATATCGTTTCCATAATTTCAGAAAGACTTGGAAAACGCTGGAGCTGATTCATGAATTTTTCATTAAAACGCTAAGTCCCTTTGCTAGTATACTAATAAATGTCCGATGATGTTGCGCTTCTTTTGAGTCAAACAATATGCTCATTACACCTTATAAGAGTAATTCGGTGCGATATTTCTGATCTGTTTGCAAGGATAGAGTTTCCGCGACCTAAATAGCGTTGGCAATAATTTTTGTGTCAATAGCTTATTGATTGAATTTAACATAACAAAAAGTTTATACCTTTAACTGATGACCAAGTTCATGCACAAGTAGATGATTGATGTTTCCGTTCGTTGCCAGGCATCTATTATCCACAGGTGATATAATTATCCTTTGCTTCTGTTTTTAATAACCTGAGCAAACACAATTTAAAAATTGTTCTTAACAGCTGCCAATGCAACACGCAAGTATGAAAACTTTCGTTTGGGGTGAAGGCTCAATTTGTGTTTCCTTGCTAATTTTATGGCGGATAGCGTTCATACAGTATTTCTTAGTAAAGGGTTAAATTTGCTCGGTGTGAATCGCAAAATTCTTATAAACACTGCTGGCCACCCAAAATGCAACACCAAGAAGGAAGCATCCGATCGGCCTGAAATTCGCAGCATGCGTCGTCTGCGAAAGGACATGCAAACGATTAGCATTGCAGGGCATATGCAAATCATGTGCGTCCGGCACGCCACCGAGAAGCACTA
The DNA here is from genome assembly GCA_039090855.1 of Macrothele yani. Taxonomy (NCBI): domain Eukaryota; kingdom Metazoa; phylum Arthropoda; class Arachnida; order Araneae; family Macrothelidae; genus Macrothele; species Macrothele yani. The sequence goes on from CM076993.1 coordinate 26,813,295, forward strand.
TAAGAAGGGTGCACAGAAGGCGAGGTGTAAGTAGTGGAAATGTGTTGTGCTGCCGGTCCTGTGCGTGGGAAGAGTCCTGATGCCTCGTCACAGAATATAGCAGTCATTCCAGCCCGTTTCGTAGTTCGACAGAAGACGAATAGTGGCTTATCGCGACAGCGGTTTATCGTACCGAGACATCGGCGTCCGTGTGGGACGGCATCAAGCCACAGTGAGGCAAGTATGGATTCGGTGGATGTAGGAGGGACGGACGGACCGCCGTGAATGATTGCCGCAGCCTTGGCACACCACCCAACGAGAGGACCGGCATGTTGTGTGGTGGGAATTAACGGCTCGCATCGCCACATCACGAACGTCAGCGTAAGAATTAAGGTGTGCTGCGAAACAGCCTTTGTCGGCACGTACCGTTCGACGTCGTCTACAGGTGCGGGGAATTGCTGCGCGGAGCCCATTGCTCCGATTACCATTGACGTTACACCACCGGCAAGTGCTGCGGCAGTGGGCCGTTGAACGCCACACCTGGACTACGGAATGGCACGATATTGTCTTCTCCGACGAATCCCGCTTTTTCCTGCAACGCCACGATGGTCAGATCCGCGTGTGGCGGCACCGCGGCGAGAGACTGTATGACACATTCATTATGCATCGCCGCACCGGTCCGTCGCTTGGCGTTATGGTTTGGGGCGCAATTGGATATGACACCCGCACCCGTCTGGTACGCATCGCTATATCTCCAACGTTTTGGATCCTGTAGTCGTCCCTTACCTGCAGTACCTGCCAGCGGCCACGTTTCAACAGGACAATGCGCGCCCGCCCATGGCACGCATCGTTTAACATTTCTTCACGGCCCACCAGGTGTCACTGCTGCCGTGGCCCGCCTGTTCTCCCGATATGTCGCCCATCGAACACGTCTGGTCGCTGATCGGCAACCGAGTGGCCCGGCAAGCACCACCCGCGTCTACGCCTGATGAACTGTGGCAACGTGTGGAAGCAGCCTGGACCGACATACCCCAAGCCCACATCCAAAGCCTCTTTTGTTTGATGCCGCGGCGTGTAGTGGCCGTTATTGCCAGCCATGGGGGCCACGCGAACTATTGATGTCTGCGTGTTCCGCAAGTCGCACGGGTCTGTAAGCTCAATCGTTTCATCTTTGTATCTGTTGTTATGTGTCCATTAAATCTGGGTTTACTATCTCGTGCCCTTCTTGGTGTTGCATTTTGGGTGGCAGTGTATTTCTTACTCTATTTTCCCATGAAAATATAGGGATCATTAGATCCAAGTCATAACGCTTGGCTGTGGCACAGAATATTTAGCAATTAAAAGTATTATTGTATTTTCTTAGACAGACAGATTTTCTGTGAAGACACAGTTTATAAATATACTGTATATGCTGTATGATACTTCATCTGTAGGTGCTCAATGTTCTTTTATTGGAGGTTTAACGACCACCGCGAGCAACTCAATGGGCTGTAAGCAGTCGACCGTCCCTAATTTAGGGTCACTGGTTCCAGGGAAGGGAGAGAGCCAGTGCCCTAAGTCAAACACAACATCCATGTCTAACCGGAATTCGAATCCGGACCTCTTTTGGACGAATGATCAGAGGCCATCGCTTAGACCACTGTGCCACAGGCGCGGCCGGATGCTCAATTATAGACTACACTGCCGGACAATTGCTAAGGACGGATGACAATAGCAACGATAGCAACCATAAAATGGAAGGCAGGAAAATGTGGAAATTAGCATAAGTGCGGGATACAGTAAGACGTGTTGTGCGTATGCAAATTTTGGATTGCCGAACTTGTTCGTGACGTCATAGCGCTGATAAGAGATATAAAGGATTTGACGCGTATTGACCGTTGTTGTTCAAACGCAAAGTTGAAAGGGAAAGAATCAATTGACGAACTTGCAATTTTCAGTATGTCTTCCCGACATCACCTAGATGATTTTACGCGTGGCCGTATTATTGGCAAGATTGAAGAAGGGCGAAAAAAATAGATGTTGCCAGGGAGTTCGACGTCAGCCACAGTGTTGTTTCAAGGCTTTGGAAATCATTTCAAACAAATGGAGAGTGTAGCAAACGTCACGGGGGAGGTCGTGTTCGCAGTACGAAACCTGAAGAAGATCGGTACATTGTACCATCAACAAAAAGAAACCGGCGCAGCACAGCTAGTGAGGTAGCAAATCAGTTTATGGCTGCTACTGGCAAGCGGATCTCCAGAAAAACTGTCGCCAGACGTTTGCATGAAGGAGGACTATACACCCGCCGTCCTGTTGTGTGCATCCCATTGTCCAGACGTTACGGTACCGCCCGTTTGCAATGATGCAATCAACATCGCAATTGGACTGATAACGACTGGTCTGCTGTCCTCTTCTCAGGTGAGAGTAGATACAGTCTATCGTCTGATTGCCGACGACAACTGATCTGGCGTGATAGTGGTACTGCATATTGTCCAGCAAACATAGAGGAAAGGGACCGATATCCGACATGTAGTGTCATGGTATGGGCTGGCATCATGATCAATGGCCGTACGTCTCTCTATGTGCTTCCAACTGGCACTATGACTGGCCAACGATACATTAATGATGTTCTGCTACCTCATGTTTGCATGTTCCGTAGTGCTGTCGGTGATAGATTCATTTTCATGGACGACAACGCAACATGTCATCGAACAGTCGCTGTCCAGGAGTGTCTTGAGAGCAAGGATATTCAACGCCTCGTATGACCAGCACGTTCTCCAGATCTGAATCTCATTGAAAATGTGTGGGATGCTTTGAGGAGGAGTCTTGCTGGTCGCCAATGCCATCCAATAAACAAGGACACCCTCATCCGTGCACTGACAGAGGAATGGGATAAATTACCCCAACAGCTGCTTGATAATGTTGTGCAAAGCATGACACGACGTGTGGAATCTTGCATCGCCCTCCATGGTGGCCATATCCCGTATTGACATCTTACGCCGGAACGCCTGCGGACGGTAATTGAATTTTTTTCACGTTTACGTATTCTGCACAAAATGGCCTGTTTGCCCCTTGAACACGTTCCAAAGCCTTCTGGATTTCAGAGCACAATAAATTGTTTTTCTTGTAATGTCCATAGCAGTATTTGATTTCATATTGATACTTATATACAGCATATTGACGGCGAAGCACGAGGATAGAAAAATCAGCTTTTGTTGAATATGCTGTTCGGTTTTCATATTTGTGATGGCAAAACAGTTGATGTTTTCATAACAGTGCGAATTGTTTTGTGGTACATATTTGTCCATTTCATGATTTCGGTTTTTGTCGGTTTTTACATAACAGCATGCCTCATTATTAAATAATTTCTTGTAGATTTTGGTGATGTGTTAACTAAGAACAATGCCAGAGATTATGAAGAAATTGTTAACCATCATAACGATATCACTAATGCAACTGATCTCGCAAGCAATGTTTTATCACTTGCGGCATTTCTAGTTTGCCTTTGCTTTCTGCAAATTTCAATGCCCTTTATTTCATTTCTGTGTGATGATTCTTTATATCACGATACATACAGCTGTCTAGAATTTGCTGCAGTCATAATACCTTCTCTCTAATTCCTTGCAATGACGATTTCTGGAGTTCAAATAAAGGAAAGCGCGGAAAATGTTAATTCATTAGTTGATGCCAAAAACGTTAGAGTTTATCTTCTCCTGAAATCAATGACACACGTTTCTTTATCCGTATGGGGGATCTGAAACATCAATAGAGCTTTTATAATCACAGCCTTTAGTGCTATTCTGCCGTACGCAGTTTTTGTACCTACTCTGCCAAAGGTTTAAACGATATATCAACAATAAGTTCGTCGGATTTTGAGATTTAATTTTGTATTTACATGGCAAAAAAGTTGTACACGAGATTTCCAGCGCAATAAATGTGAAAGACACAGATTAATTAAATTGAATGAATAACATTTGAAACGATTTATCACTTTAGAAAGATACTCTGAATGAAAAAAGATACTGATATTACCAATATGAAGTTTAAAAATTAAATTTTATTTTCTAGAATAGCTTTCTGCATATGACAAACCATTATTTTTGCAAAACAGAAGACGAAAATGTGGAATTTGGCTCTCCTTCGAAAACGCCTGGGAATGCCAAGTTTTACACGGAAAATGTGAACTGCAAAATTAATACATTTGATATCGTTGTTTGCTAGTGATTGATCATTTGTAAACGATTCGTTCACAACGAATGACTCTTTACCGTGAGTTGTTCGCTCTCCCCGCTGTGAATGATCATTCAATCCGCCACTACGCACATTTCACAAGGAATGAACACTTGCTCGGGAATAGTTCTCTCTCACCGCTGTGAATGATCATTCCAACCTCCATTACACACAGTTCACAACGAATGACTCTTCACCGTGAATGGTTCGCTCTTCCCTCTGTAAATGATCATTCAATCCGCCATTACTGCGACGTAATGAAGGGCCATTCGACGATTCGTTCACAACGAATTACTCTTCACCGTGAATAGTTTCCTCCCGCCGCTGTGAATGATATGATCATTCAATCCGCCATTACTGTGACATAGTGATGGACCATTAGTGAACAGGTCGTTCAGAACGAATGACTCTTCACTGTGAATGGTTCGCTCTTCCCTCTGTAAATGATCATTAAATCAACCATTACTGCGACGTAATGAAGGACCATTCGTGAACGATTTGTTCACAACGAATTACTCTTCACCGTAAATGGTTCGTTCTTCCCTCTGGGAATGATCATTCAATTCGCCATTACTGCGACATAAACTGAAGTCGCGTGACTTTTAACTTTATTCCGCACATGTGTTCAGGAAAACAAGTCCCCACGAAAACAAAGTAATAACGAGAATAATAGATGTCAACCGTTATGTGAGGGAGCAATCAGCACTTGTGAGGTTGTTCTCTAACTAAAACTTCCCTTTTGGTTCTTGTCTTCATATGTAAATTTTGGTATATTCTCATGAAGCAGTTTTTTATATGAACGCTACATTTTTTCTCTCACGAATGCGTCTCGGCAGCATATCAAACTGCAGTTACGTAGTGGAATGTAAGAGATAATAACGAAGGTGTTGAGTCTTCGAAGGACACTATTACAAGTCTGCGAAAGGCAATGTTAGCAAGGCAATCACAGAGGAGCGACTCATGTGCAATCTGTAATGTGCAATCTTTCACGAATGATATATTGTGTGTATTCAATATTACAAAAGAGTAGGAAGATACGATTATTGAATTGAATAAGCGTTCACGTATATTGTGATTGAAGTTATATGCAACACTTCTTGTTGTGTACTAACGACTTGTAGATGATTAAGTGACATTCTGACGGATATAAACAAAATGGAAATCTGTAAGTGGAGCTCGTTTTCTCCGAATTCCTAAACGTATTCTTAAAGTGTCAGTTTTATTTTCAGGTAACGTTTTTCAGCTTTTAAGGTTTAGACTGACCGGGATTCGACTAAAGCGATTCAGCTAAGAGAATTCAACAAGCTTTACGGTAATTACTTCAGAAAGTGTTTAGCCTTAGCCTGTAACCAGATTGGTTCTTTGCACAGTAAAGTTTATGCTGGGATATTAGTTTTACAATAAGCAATTATCAAGTCAAACAAATGTTATTCCACCCTCAACTAATAAACCCCACAATCATCCAGGAAATGATACAAAAGTGCAACTCATTTGAATGGTGTGTCCGAATCTTTAAATCATTCACCATGAGCAACAAATATTGAAGACTCGTGCGACATTAATCACTGAAACGATGAAAGATTTCCGTCTTTAGCACGATTTAATGATTAAAAGATGAGAAACATATACAATTAAAACCATGAGCACTTTCGAGGCAGCGGCTGCCTCTTCTTCAGATTTAATAAATAGATACACATTTAATCTACACTGACAGAAAAAAATATCCCAACACCACGAAAAAATAGTTGTAGAGGAATGAAATGGCGGCAATACATTTGTATAGGTAACATATTTAATCGATTAAGGTTTCAAGATCACAGCTTAATGTAAGCGCGAGAAGAGCCATTTTAAATGTGAAATGCTGGTACATTAATAATCGGTGTAACCGCCAGAATGTTGAATGCAAGCACGCAAACGTTCATGCATTGTGTCGTGCAGGTGCTGGATACCAGTTTGTGGGATGGAGTTCCATCCATGCCTGTTGCACTTGGTCAGTCAATACAGGGACGGTTAATGCTGGTTGGAGGTGACGCTGAAGTTGTCGTCCAATGATGTCCCATACGTGCTCGATTGGTGAAAGATCTGGTGATCTAGCAGGCCACGGCAACATGTCGACACTCTGTAGAGCATGTTGGGTTACAACAGCGGTATGCGGGCGAGCGTTATCCTGTTGGAAAACACCCCCTGGAATGCTGTTCATGAATGGCAACACAACAGGTTGAATCACTAGACCGACGTACAACTGTGCCATCAGGGTGCGTGGGATAACCACGAGAGTGCTCCTGCTGTCAAAGGAAATTGCTCCCCAGACCATAACTCCAGGTGTAGGTCCAGTGTGTCTTGGCCGCAGACAGGTTGGTTGCAGGCGCTCACTTGGTCTCCTTCTAACCAACACACGGCCATCACTGGCACCCAGGCAGAACCTGCTTTCATCAGAAAACGCAACAGATCTCCACTCCGTCCTCCAATGAGCTCTAGCTTGACACAACTGACGTCGCAAACGGCAGTGGTTTGGAGTAAGTGGAATGCACGCTACAGGGCGTCTGTCTCGGAGCTGTCCTTCAAGTAACCGATTTGTAACAGTTCGTTGTGTCACTGTGGTGGCAACTGCAGCTCGAATTGCTGCCGCAGACGCAGTACGATGCGCCACGGCCATACGCCGTACACGGCGGTCTTCCATCTCAGTAGTGCCACGTGACCGGCCGGAACCCGGTCTTCTTGAGGCAGTACCTTCCCTTGATCACCGCTGCCAACAATCATGCACGGTGGATACATTCCTGCCAAGTCGTTCTGCAATATTGCGGAAAGAAGATCCATCTTCTCGTAGCCCTATTACACGACCTCGTTCAAACTCCGTGAGCTGTTGATAATGGCTTCTTCGTCTTCTTAAAGGCATTCTTTACTAACATCAACAAACTACGTCGAATCTCAACGATAACTAACGCACACGAACGTTACAGCACGTATTTACAGCAAACCTGCTTTGCATGTTCCGAGGGGCGCTACTAGCACCACACGTATGCGCCGAGCGCGAAATTTGCGTAGACGTCATCTTACAGATGTACTCTCACCGCCTACCAACTGTCGTTTATCTAACACAATCCCTTCTTGGTGTTGGGATTTTTTTCCGTCAGTGTATATATAATATAGATCATTGCATTGTGGGAAGCATGGTAAGTTATTAGTCAATAGTAATCTACATGCGCCAAAATGTTGCGTATACTGTTGGCCCAATGGTCTGAAGAAAACATGGAAATGTATTATAGAAAAAAATGGTGTAGGGTGGGGTGAACATTCAATTTTTTATAACATTAAAATTGAATGTTCACCCCACTCTACACTATTTATTTCTATAATATATTTCCATGTTTTCTTCAGACCATTGGGCCAACAGTATACGCAACATTTTGGCGCATGTAGATTACTATTGACTAATAACTTACCATGCTTCCCACAATGCAATGATCTATATTATATATAGATTAAATGTGTATCTATTTATTACATCTGAAAAAGAGGCGCCGCCCCGGTGGCGCAGTGGTCTAAGGCGATGGCCTTTGATCATTCGTCCGAAAGGGGTCCGGGTTCGAATCCCGGTGAGGCATGGATGTTGTGTTTGTCTTACGTCACTGGCTCTCTCCCTTCCCTGGAACCAGTGACCCTAAATTAGGGACGGGCGACTGCTTATATCCTATTGAGTTGCTCACGGTGGTCGTTAAACCTCCAATCAAAAAAAAAAAAAAAAAAGAAGAAGAGAGGCAGCCGCTGCCTCGAAAGTGCTCATGGTTTTAATTGTATATATTTCTCATCTTTTAATCATTAAATCGTGCTAAAGACGGAAATCTTTCATCGTTTCAGTCATTCATCGTGAATTGTGCAGAGCTCGAGCTCTTTTGGGCAGTTTGCCAAAAAGAGCTGTGGTCTTAAAAGCGTTTTGGTCGTAAACACGAGATACCTGCAGCAAATGATTTACTCATTGAGCCTGGTAACAACCTGGAAATTTAATGGAATTCTTTTGATTGATCATTGTGAATGACTGTTTTGCGTGAATGATGAATAAACTCCTGAGAAAGAATGATTTGTGCCATCACTATTGTCTGCATACATGGAACAGGAATCGAACCCGCAACTTCAGAATATACTTGGAAAAGGAATCGAACCCGCAACTTCAGAATTACGTTCGAGCATGCAACCGTTACATCATCCAGCGCAACAAAGTTCCAAGCAACCGAAGCTAAGCAGATGCAGCTTAGGGATGAAATAACGTTCCAGATATGCTCTAGCCAAAGCAATCCCCCTTCATCGCCGCGCCAAGGACCATTTCTCATCCATGTAGGGATCGAGGTCAACATATTTCCAGTGTATCAGGTAATAAAAGTTAATGAAATGTGAATCATGGAAGCAATAATTCTTCACAAATCCGTGAAAGGCATATGCATATCATTGTCGTCATACAGATGCTGTACTTCTTACCATTTCCAATAGAGCCTTCCATCATTTTTGTGATGGCCACAAGGGTTTACAATGGTTTGACAAGCCAAAAAATATTTTAGGAGGTTAAAACAGGCTCATTATAATTTAAAATGAATTTATTGCTGTGTTAACGATGAAATACGGACCACAAGCTGTTAATGATCATGTAGTTTATGATGAATGAAAACCACTTGTTTGGTATGAATTGAAGAAAACAATATTTTGGTATACATCAGTCTGCATGGATATAAAATGCTTCCCTTGGGTTGTTTTAAACTGAGTTCAAGAAATCCTTAATCGCTATTAATTATTCCATTTTTCTATGTTTGAAGAACTGAATAATATCTTGAGTACAGTCATCCTGATTCATCGTTGAAAATAACGAATTAATGGAGCTGAGTAAATAATAATTTCTATAACGCATGGAACTTCTGGAAAAACTTTCAACTGAATGCAAATAATTCTTCTTTAGACATTTTATTTCAAACGTTCGTACACATTTTCGCCCAGGAGCAGTACGATAAAAGTATACGATTAAAGTATTAAGAATCTAACAAAATTATGGAGCAAAATAGGCTAATTTCTGTACGATAGCACAAATCATCATCGCCAATGCTCTGGCGTGTTTAACGTACTTGTATATTAGGTATCGATCATGAAGGTAAAATCTCGCATTATCCTGCAATACAAATGTCCTTTTTCTTACTGGATAACTGCACGAAAATAGTTTGTTCTTAGATTAAACACATGAAAAAAATTTATAATTAGAAATCGATCGCTGTTTAACTTTCTCTGGCGTGTTTACTAACGCGTCTTCCGCTGCAATTTAACACTGTCCTTCAGTACAATGCAGAATTGCAAAATGTGTACAAAGCCTTCATTGAGTTCCTATGTAAGAGTATTACAGCCGATTTAATCAGGCTATTGTTTCGAATAAACTGAGCTTCTTTTTCCTCAAATAGCATTAGTTGGCATTAGGCGTTAGTTGATTATACCTCTTCAGTTGGGCAAAGGCTTATCCAAAATCAAATAAACCTCGAATTTCTACATGATATAGCGAACAGAAGCAAATATTTACTCGAAGAAATTCTAATGTTTTAAAGGAAGACATTAGAGCTAAGAAATTAATATGATTTGATGTAGTCAGAGAAATATAACAAAAAAATTAGTGATAGAAAATTACTTCTTGTGCAAAAGTTGTTTAAGATGAAAACTTGAGTAAATATTTTTTCTCTCTTTTACACCTTTGAAAAATGGAATGCCTTTTACGATTATTAAACTCATAAAACGATAAATAGAAACAAAATCAGAAGGCAAGTGCCAATATTTCCCCCGGTTTTAGAGCAATTCCTGATGTTTTTCAGGACCCTAAACATAACAATAAAAGTGCTATAGTTAATAAAACTGTGAACTGAAATGTTCAGGAAGTTGCTGGAATGTCAAAACACGATAGGAAACAAGAAAACTCGTTCTTGAAGTAAATTTTCAACAATATCAAATGCCCCGGATATGCGCATTCAACAGTCAAACTTACATACCGATCAGAAAAGAAATTAGATTTATAGTAGCACAAAGAAAGTTTTATACAGCAGACTTTTACTTAGGTGTCTTCAATGCGAGATTATATGAAAAATCTCTGGAAATCAGGCGTCCTCATTTACACTTCAGCAAACTTTAAAGCAAATTAAACATGCCTTACACGTATTCCTCGATGATCCGAATAAGGAACCCTGCTCTTATAGAGATTCCCAGTGCAACTCATTTTTTAAACATAAGGGCTTCTATGTAGTGTGTCCAGAAGCTGAGTTATTATGTTCTACATGGTGTTCTCCATGCATCTGTAGACAAGATGCGCTGTTTTGCACATGGTGAGGCTCATTATTTTATGTGATTCCCGATTGGTAAACTATTGATGACATGGCTGCACACAGCGCGTAATCTTTCCCATATCTCCATGTGGCGAAATATTGCTCATGGAAATTTTGATACTGCCCACTATTCTTCATGAAAGATTTGAAGTACACTACTTTCTATGTGTCTTGATGTGGACAACTTCTCTCCGTTTTAGTCTCAAAGTAGCTGACACTGTGCTTAGTTCATATATCCCTAACCACCACATCACTGAAAGGTTACTGCACTGAAAATTACTTCCCTGAAATGTCGTTTAATCTTAATGAACATCTTATTGAAGGGATGCTTCACTGAAAGATCTACTGTACCGAACGGTTGTTTCAACGAAATATTCGCCTAATGAAAGAATTGTTTCACCAAAAAGCTCACCTAACCGAAGGGTTGTTTCACCAAACTTTTTGTTTTATGGAAGGATAGTTTCACCGAAAAGTTCACTTAACCGAAAGGGTTGTTTCACAGAAAAGTTCACCTTATAGAAGAGCTGTTTCACAGAAAAGTTCACTTAATATAAAGGTTTTTCACTAAAAAGTTTACGATACGAAGTTTTTGTTTCACCAAAAAGCTCACTTAACCGAAGGGTTGTTTCACCAAGTTTTTCGTTTTATGAAAGGATAGTTTCACCGAAAAGTTCACTTAACCGAAAGGGGTGTTTCACCGAAAAGTTTACTTAACCGAAAACGGTGTTTCACAGAAAAGTTCACCTTACAGAAGAGCTGTTTCACAGAAAAGTTCACCTTACAGAAGAGCTGTTTCACAGAAAAGTTCACCTTACAGAAGAGCTGTTTAACAGAAAAGTTCACTTAATATAAAGGTTTTTCACCAAAAAGTTTACGATACGAAATTTTTGTTTCACCGAAAAGTTAACTTTATCGAATGGTTGTTCCACCCAAAATTTCAATTTACGTAAGGATTGTTTCACTTAAAGGTACACTTTATATAGATGTTATTTCACCGAAATGTTCACTGTACTGAAGGGTTTTTTCACCGAGAAGTTCACTTTACTGAAGGGTTGTTTCACCTGCAAGTTCACCTTACATAAAGGTTGTTTATACCGTAAAGTTTAATTTGCGTAAGCATTGTTTCACCAAGAAGTTCACTTCACCGAACGGCTGTTTTTTAAAACTAAAGCATTCACTTTATGGAAGGAATATTTCACAAACGATTTCACTCTGCCAAACGATTGTTGCACCAAATATTCCACTTAATGAAAGGGTTGTTTCACCAAAAAGTTCCCTTTACGGAAAGGTTGTTTCATGGAGGAAGTCATTTTACCGCACGATTGTATCACCGAAAAGTTAACTTTATCAAAGGATTGTTTGCTCGAACAGTTCATTTTACCAAACTGTTGTTTTCCGAAAACTTATGACGGGCTGCTTTGCCGACAGGTTTACTTTACCAAACGCTTGCTTCACCGACATGTTCGTTTTATCAAAGGGTTGTTTCCCCGAAGAGTTCAGTTCAATAAACTGTTGTTATACCGAAAAGTTCACTTTATCGAAGGGAAGTTTACCAAACTATTGTTTTCCCGAAAAGTTTAAGGGTTGTTTGAAAAGTTCTCTTTACCAAACGATTTCTTCCCGGACACGTTCACTTAAGCGTAAGCTTGTTTCACCGACGAGTTCACTTTACCGTAAGCTTGTTTCACCGGCGAGTTCACTTTACCCAAGAGTTATTTCATCAACAGGTCATGCAATCAAACGTTTCATTCCACCAAGGCGTTACTTCAGCTAAAAGTCTATTTTGTCGAATGATCATTTCACCGAAAAGGTAGCTTTATGAAAAGTCATATTACTAAAAAATTTACATGAGCGCACAGATTATTTACCCAAAGGCTTTCGTAGATGTTGGACATTTTCTTTACTGTGGTTTGTCTGAAACACACAGAGATTGTTTGAATCTGGGTATAAGACGGTAACTTCAATTACGGTAAATAGAGTGTTTTTCATTTAAAATGACTAATTTTATACTTTAAAAAGGATCAAATCACTATTTTTTAATATTAAGTAATTATTTAGTTAAATCCCTTACATTTAGTAGCTACAAAACTCGTTGGTTACTCTACTGAAGCCAGATTTGCTACGAAGAGTAATTATTTAGTTAAATCCCTTACATTTAGGAGCTACAGAACTCGTTGGTTACTCTACTGAAGCTAGATTTGCTACGAAGACTTTGCATGACTGTATTACGAAGACAATTAATCAAGATCATAATGGAAATTTACCATCATCAAATTAAATTTTCTGTAGGTCCCAGCTTATAATATGTCATGTAAAACCATTTCGTCAGCAATATTTTTTCTGCCGATAGAGGGATGGATATGTCAGAATTAAAAATAATGTTTCCGCATTTGTGAGGTACGCCAAATATCCTCAGCTTAGCAAATATTCCAGGTACAGCTTTTCTCGAAAATCGTGTCGTAGCCCTTCATGTAAATAAATTAGGTTTTAGACCGCAAGTTGCATAAAATAATAATCAGTGTAAAAACATTGACCGGAGCTGAAATTTTAGGACTATCAAGATATGTTTCACTAAATTCTCTTACCCATCTTGACTCTCTTTTGAAATAATTCTAACTGATAATTTCTCGGATAGTCATCATCATCATCATTGTCAACCATTATCAATCCACTGCTGGACGAAGGTCTCCCCAAGTTTCCTCCACAACGGTCTGTCTTGTGCCAGTCTCCTCCATGTCACCCCTGCATACTTTCGAATTTCATCCACCCATCTCCCATGTGGTCTTCTTCTGGGTCTTTTCCTGTCCCTTTGAATCCAATCTAAAATTTCGGCTGTACATCGATGATCTGTCCTTCTGGCAGTATGTCCATCCCATTGCCATTTCAGGGATTTAACTCTGATCATGATGTCTTCCACCCTTGTCATTTTTCGGATCCACGAGTTCCTCTTCTTATCTCTCCTGGTTACACCAAGCATGCACCTCTCCATGCTGCTTTGAGTTGTCTGCAGCCTTTGCATGTCTCTTTTAGTTAAGGTCCACGTCTCTGCACCATACGTAAGCACGGGAAGGATGCATTTATCAAACACTTTTCTTTTAAGACATAATGGCATATTGCTCTTGAAAATTATGCTGTTTCTTCCAAAAGCTCTCCAGGCAAGTTTTGTACGCCGATTAATTTCTTCATCAATGTGACCCTCACTTGATATCTGCTGTCCAAGATAAACGTACGTGTCTGTTATCTCCAGCTTTTCTCCATCAATCGATAAATCTTCATTTCTTGTAAAAGCATTGAACATAACTTTTGTCTTCTGAAAGTTCATTTTTAATCCCACTTCTTTACTCTTGTCAGCAAGTTCCTGGATCATACTCTGCAGCTCTGATGGGGTAGTTGCAAAAATGACTACGTCATCAGCAAAACGAAGGTGGGTTAGATAATCTCCATTAATCTTTATCCCCTTGTTTTCCCAGCTCAGCGACTGAAAAACACCCTCCAATGTGGCATTAAAGAGCTTCGGAGATATGGTGTCACCTTGTCTCACTCCCTTTCCAATTTTTACGTGTGTTGTATTTTCAAACAGCCTAATCTTTGCACTTGCATTTTCATAGATGTTATTAATAATATTAATGTATGCATCTTCAATACCGCAGGTTTTCAGAGCCATTGTAACTGTTGATGGTTTCACCGAATCAAAGGCTTTTTCATAATCGATAAAAGCCATGCACAATGGAAGTTCATATTCCCTCGCTCTTTCAATTAGTTCTCTCAGCACGTGGATATGATCTATTGTGCTGTAGCCACTCCTGAATCCAGCTTGTTCTCTCGGTTGAGCCATGTCCAGTGTTACCTTCAAGCGGTGTGAAAGAACTTTAGTGAATATTTTATAAACTACTGATAGGAGGCTGATAGGTCTGTAGTTTCCGAGATCCTCAATGTCACCTTTCTTATGTAGCAGGATCATTGTAGCGGTGTTCCAATCCTCAGGAATCTTTCCTTCATTAAGGCATCGAGTGAAAATTTGGGCGAGTACTGTTTCGATTTCTCCACTTGCTTCTTGTATGATGTCTACAGTAATTCCATCTTCTCCTGGAGCTTTTCCTCGCTTCATGTTCTTGATTGCATGTGCAACTTCTGCTGGAAGGACTGGAGGAACTCTGGTACTGGTATCTTTCATGATGTCTGGAGTGCATGTATCATCCCTTTCATATAATTTGGAGTAGAAATCTTTCACTCTTGTCAAAATTGCGCCTCTATTTCTTGTTATAGAACCATCTTCTTTTCTCAGTGCCATAATCTGTTTTCTTCCCTTACTGAGATGTCCCTTTGCTATCTTTAGGCTTTGGTTGTTTTCAATTGCTTTCCTCACTAGTTCACAGTTGAATTTTCTTACGTCTTCAGTGATACGTTTTCGTACTGTCTTGCATAGCTCTATATATTCCACTTTGGAAGTCACATCTTCTTTAGTTGTCCTCATCTCTCTTCTTTTTTGCATCAACATTTTGGTTTTTCCTGATAATTTGTTCACATGCAACTTGCTCTTAGACCCAGCTAATTTGGATAGTACTGAGAGCTAATAGTCTGATACTGGTTCAGAAGAATGAGTTCTGTTTCGAACGTTCAGGAATAATCGGGCAAGGCAACGTCCCGAACGTCGAAGTAACATATTGATTAAATGACGCTTAAACCAGAAAAGCAACGCGATTCCGCTATTTCATTTCATTGAAATAAATTATTTGATAAAATGACTTTTAGGAGAAATGATAATTTCCGCAAAATTATATTTTGGTTAAGCGACGTTTTGGATGGGAACAACTATTCAGCGAAAGGAACCATCCAGCAAAAAACTTTGGGTGAGAATTTCAACAAGATTACTCTCCGATAAAATGAACATTCTGTGAAGCGTATCTGTCCGTAAAGCGGCCCCTGGGTGAAATGAACTTTTCGGTCAAGTAACATATCAGCTAAACGAAAATTTCAGAGTTTCGGCAAAGTAAATTTTGGTTAAGTGATCTTTCGGTTAAGTGGACGATATCCGCTGTCCAGCAATCAGGTGATTCTCTGTGTGGCAGACCTTCTATCGTAAGAATTTCAAAGTGGCGCGACAAATGTCATGGGAGTATTAGCGTCATAATGTGAGTTTCAGCATCGCACGCGACGCACAGTGTGAGTCTTAGAGTCACGCAGCGCACATAATATAAGCCTCAACATTACACACCCTTTTATGTGAGTCACAGATTATATCCCACCAATCATGCGAGCCTCAATGCCACACAATCCATCATGTGAGTTATAGCGTCATGCAACTCCATCATGTTAAATTCGAGTCACTACCATCCTTCCTGTGAGCCTCAGCGTCACATACCACTCATCATGTGACTCACAGCGTCACACACTTCCATCAAGTTTGTCTCCAGTCACACACATATCTTCATGTGAGCCTCAGCGTCATACACCCCACTCTTCATGTGAGCCTCAGCGTCATACACCCCACTCTTCATGTGAGCCTCAGCGTCATACACCCCACTCTTCATGTGCCTTTCGGCGTAATACCCATCATGTAAGCCTCAGAGTCACAGATCACGCACAATTGGAGCCTCAGCGTTACACACGACGCACAATGTGAGTCTCAGAGTTACACAACACGCATAATGTGATTTCAGCGTCATACATCGCCCTTCATGTGAATCTCAGCGTCATACATCGCCCTTCATGTGAATCTCAGCGTCGTATATCACCAATTATGAGAGGTTTAGCGTTACACTACCCATCAGGTGAATCTCATTTTCACACATCTCCATCATGTTAGACTCGAGTCACAAAAAAATATTCATTAGAGCCTCAGAGTCACACACTTAACCCTTCATGGAACTCTCATCGTTACACCCATCATATAAGCCTCAGCGTCACGCACTATGGGAGTCTTAGCTTTAAACACGACCCGTAATGTGAGTCTTAGAGTCAGACGCCACACATAATTTGATTATTATTAGAGACACATCATCCTTCATGTGAGCCTCAGCGGCACACACCACCCTTCACCTGACCCTCAGCGCCACACCCATCATGTAAGCATCACGTCACACACGTGAAAGGTGTACAACGCTGAGGCTAACATTATCGATGTATCAGGGTTACACATGATGCTTCATGTGAGTCTCATCATCACACGCCAAGCAAAATTTGAATTTCAGCACTACACACCACCACCAGGCGAACCTCAGCGTCATACGCCACCTATCCCTAATTTAGGGCCACTGGTTCCAGAGAAGGGAGAGAGCCAGTGCTGAATGACAAACACAACATCCATGGCTCACCGGGATTCGAACCCGGACCCCTTTCGGACGAATGAACAGAAGCCATCGCTTAGAACACTACGCCACCAACATGTTCCCTCGATTTGTTATAATACAAATAATTTCCTGACTTCTTTAACCTAGCATCTGTTTGTCTGTACTTAGCATCGTTATGTGTCCAAAAATTGCATAAAATGCATTTGTTTGATGCATACATACTTGAAAATTTATTTCAATCGAAATCTTGAAGTTTTCACTGGAGGATTTAAAAACATATCGATAATCTGGAAATACATAAGTGTTTCCAAGCAAAAGCTCTAAAAAGACGTGATGCGCGAAAAACCAATTCCTTATATTCCTTTTGCAGAGATTGTACCCTCATATACTGAGTGGACAAAATAAAATGTACCATTTTTGGGTACAAAACATTTTACGCCTAAATATATATGTAATTGAAACCACATTTGCTGACAATTACTTTAGTAGCTATTAACCACGAGCTAAAAATACTTTTCCAGTATTTTTCCTATAGCTAAAGTTGGCACAGTATTTTCAATGTGATTCTGGATCTAGGTACCATTTTCTTGCCATTCTTTGTGCAGAGCATTTTGGGATTCATGTGAATATTGATGTGTTATAACGCAAACCTCCATTGTATTGATTTACTGAAAAGAGTTTTGCGTACCCAATTTTTTCAGTGGCTATCTCCATAGCACACCTTTAAAAACTTAGGCACATGCATTCAGAGACTAGGTTCATGATAAAAATAGAGAATGTTTCATATGATATTAAAAATTTAATTTTTTATTATTGCCTTAATGTTTCACTCTGTTGTATATATTGAAAAGTTGTGAGGCCTCCACCGCATCAAAAGCCTAAAATGTGAGGTGCGAAATACACTACCTGACAGAGAAAATGCCACACCACGAAGACGTGAAGGCAGCGCCATGAAAAATGGGCAGGGTGGGTGTACAGGTACACGTTATGCAAATTATTACATTTGCAGGTCAATCGCACGAACGAGGCGCGGGATATAGGCAAACAACCAGCCCTTGAGGCCATCAGTCGAAACGTCGTCACGGCCATGAGAAGAGAGCATTCCTTGTTCGCTTTCCAGACACGGTTCTGCTGTAACCGTGTCTGGAAAGCGAACAAGGAATGCCAATGCCGTTAAGACGCCGTCGTACGCGATTTCGTCAAACGGATGAGTTCACCAGAGGTGTCAACGTAAGTCATCGTACCGCCGGATGGTCGTTGCGTCGTATTGCGGAAGAAACGCAACGTGATGCTACAACCGTCGGTTGCATTTGGAGACAGCGGTCCCAGGAAGGATCTGTGCAGCATCGTTGAAGGACCGGAGCACGGAGACGGACGTCCGAGCGCACCGATCTTCGCATCCGACGTCATGCCGTAAGTGACGCTGACAGTGTCGCGCCGATTGGCTGTGTCTGGTTTGCTGTCCAGCCGTCCGTTGTCAAGGTTACCATTAACAGCGAGCCATCGTCGTCACCGCTTGGCGTGGTGTCGCTCCAGAGCTGCGTGGGGTGCCGAATGTAACAGTGTGGTGTTCAGCGACGAATCGCCGTTCTGTCTCACCACGGATGATCGTCGTGTGAGAGTCTGGAGGCGACGTGGCCAACGGGCGGATTCCTCCGTCATTGTAGAGCGCCACAAGGCCCGGAAACCTAGAATCATGGTATGGGGTGCTATCAGCGCCAACAGCTACTCACCGTTGGTACGTATCACGTGCACATTCACGTCACACTACTATGTTGACGAGGTGCTGCGGCCCGTGGCATTACCGCATCTGCAAGGCACCCTGAACGCCGTTTTTCAACAGAATAACGCCCGGCCGCATACCGCTCGGATCAACCTAAATGCTTTACACGGTGTGCGTATGCTTCAGTGGCTAGCCTGACTTCTCACCCACCGAGCATCTGTGGGGCACGATTGGACGTCTGCTGAGTACCCTCCCACCTCCGCAAAATGAAGATGAACTGCTGACTCTCGGATCAACACCACATGGTCCACGATACCCCAGGACTCTATTTGGACCCCCTTTGCCTCGATGCCACGTCGGATTCTACGTTGTATCCCCCAAAATGGGAGCCACACTCCTTATTGATCATCCTGTATGTTCGGCCACAGGAGCCTAGTCTGTATGTTACAATCGAATCATTTGTTCAAGACCTACTTGGCTATCTGTGTGTACAGTTTAGTCTATTTTCGAGCATTCCTTCTTGGTGTGGCATTTTCTCTGACAGGCAGCGTGATTTATCACCAGCTCTTCATTGTGCTTAAGTAATGAAACTTCTCATGCCGTAGAATTTAAAGATTCTAGAATCAGCGATAAAAATCAAAACAACTTATTTATGTTCATGCAAACATGAAACGTTTGGCGATTTAACTCTTTAACCGGTCGAAACGAATTAACTCGGGGTTAGAAAAATGAGCTGAAATCAGTTCGAACGTATATATGCGCTGTCTAAGAAGTCAGACGAACATGGCAAGAACAAGTGAATCTGGTTTTTCCTTCGCTTTGTTATCCACAGTGGGCATGTAGGAAGAAGATGATCGACATTATTCCTTTCTGACTGATTACCGGCAAAAAGGGCTATGGCAACGACGACGAACCTAAAAATGGAGAGAGAAGTGTGAGTCACGTGCTCCTCTTCAGTTGCACGATGTCCGTGTGAGGGAGACAAGACTTCCTCGTTATGACATCGGTCATACAGCAGAGAATGAAAGACTAGAAGCTAGCACTTATCACGGGTGATAGGTTTATGTTCAGTACTGCTGAGATAAGAGAGAGACAGAAAGAAATTACAAATTTTGAAGATGACAATCCGATTTTTGGCGTAAATGTGACAAGGATGGTAAGTCAGATAATATCCAAAAACCTGAAAATTTTCATCGTCGTGGAGCGGGACTCGAACCCGCGTCTCCCAGAAAACGCCCGGGTATGCTAACCACTACAACACCCAGAACGACAAAGTTTCAAGTTTCCGATCAATTCGCATTTAACGATCACAGGGGCGTTTTCTGGGAGACGCGGATTCGAGTCCTGCTCCAGGACGATGAAAATTTTCAAGTTTTCGGATATTATCTGACTTACCATCCTTGTCACATTTACGCCAAAAATCGGATTGTCATCTTCAAAATTTGTATTATATGTCGTAATCCCGTATTTCTTTCATGATTTCTCTGCTTCTCCGGGCAAACACGGGATAAGATTCTTAACCTCCAGATTCGCTAACCATGAATGCCGGTTGCTTCGACTAGCGAATTCTGTGGAGGTTAAATTCAAATTGGTCGGAAACTTGAAACTTGGTCTTTCTGGGTGGTGTAGTGGTTAGCATACCCGGGCGTTTTCTGGGAGACGCGGGTTTGGAGTCCCGCTCCAGGACGATGAAAATTTTCAAGTTTTCGGATATTATCTGACTTACCATCCTTGTCACATTTACGCCAAAAATCGGATTGTCATCTTCAAAATTTGTATTATGTGGCGTAATCCCGTATTTCTTTCATGAGAAAGAAATTGTTTCACCGTAGCTTTTGTAAAACCCGGCCGTTAATGGGTTGCTTCTGTTTGGGTAGCGAAAAAAAATTTCGGGCTTTATTTGGTCCAGGTACATCGGCATCTTAAAGGGAAAACGACCATCGTGAGCAACTCAACGGGCTATGATCGGTCGTCTGTCAATAATTTAGGGTCACTGTTTCCACGGAAGGGAAAGAGCCAGTGATGTAAGAGAAACACAACATCCCTGCCTCATTGAGATTCGAACCCGGACGCAACCCCAGCGAAGCCATTGCTTACACCACTGTGCCACCGGGGAGGCTCTAAATACTTGTACCACATAAACACATTTTTATAGCATGTGTAATTCCTCGCAAATTGGAGTTGGTGATGATTGGAAGAACAAAAAGATTTGCATATTTCGATACCGAAAGGAATCACTAATATCAAAATTTAGGTCCTTAACGAAAATATTTTCGAGCAATGTAAAATTTTTCTTTCCGGAGCGACATTTAGCAAAATGCAATATCAAAAAATTTATGCACGTTAAATTACATAGAAATGCCTTCAAAGTTAATTAGATTTCCTATTGTGCAAAGTTAATTCATTCAGTAAACAAGAACATTAAATACACAGTGTGTCAAAGAATTTTTAAGACTGGCGCTAGATTTCAGCCTACGGTGGCGCCACCAGTGTAATCGCGAATGCGTTATAAACCGTGCCCATCTGCTTGCTTTCTGCCAAAAGTACTGCGCAGTTGTTAAAGTAACTCAAACGAAACGGGCGTTCATTGGAGAAGTAAAAATTTTTTCATGTTGAATTATTAAGATGGAACAAACGGCTGTTATTAAATTTAACGCAAAACTTTAAAAGTGCCTCGAAAACGTACCAAATGATGAAACAAGTTTACGGTGAGTTTTGTTTAAGTAGAGCAAATGTTTTCCTGTGGCACAAGTAGTTTTTGGACGGAAGAGAGACGCTAGAAGATGATAAGCATACCGGAAGACCAAGTTCATCTAGGATACCTGAGATTATTGAGAAAGTGTGATTTCGTGGCAAACAATAGATGTGCGTCACTAAGAATGATGGAAGAGTCTTTAAACATCAACAAAGAAACGATTCGAACCATCCTGCATGGAGATTTGGGCAAAACAAAAGTCTGTGCTAAATTTGTTCCACACACGTTAACCAATGAACAAAAATCAAGGAGAAGCGCACATTGCAGAGACATCATTTCAGCCGCTGAAAATGATCCAAACTTCTTAAAATCGATTGTTACATGTGATGAAACATGGTGTTTTCAATATGATACTAAAAGAAAGCGACAAAGTGCGGAATGGAAGTCAAAAAACTCACCACAAGCCAAAAAAAACAAGAAAAGTTCCATAGAAAATCCAAACAATGCTCATTACATTCTTCGATAGTACGGTTATTATCCACAAAGAATTTGCTCCAAGTGGAGAACAATTATTGGTGAGTTTTATTTAAATGTTTTGAAGCGTTTGATGGGCAGAATTCGTCTTATTCGTCCAGAATATCGGGATGAAAACAGTTGGTGTTTGTTGCACGATAATGCACTCAGTTACACATCACTTCTTGTTCGTAGATTTTTGGCAAAAAATAACGTCTATGTGTTGAATCATCCACCGTATTCGCCTGATTTAGTACCCTGCGACTTTTCTTTATTCTCAAAACTTAAAATAACGTAAAAAGGGTGTTGTTTTGATGATATTTCGACCATACAAACAGTTTCGACGCGTGCTTTGGTGGCAATTCCGCAAAGTGAACTGGAACAGGCATTCGAATCATTATTAAATCGCTGTAATAAGTGTATTGAAGCCGGGGGAACTTATTTTGAATAACAAACCAAAACAAATTATAATTTCTTGTTTCTACTTCATTTTACAGGCCCAGTCTTAAAAATTCTTTGCCACACTGTGTATACAATATGCAGGCTTCTAGTTCAGAATCGAGAAATGGATTGAAGAAAGATTTCTAAGATTTAACATTTTGTCTTCGGGATCTCGTGGAATTGAACGATATTTTTGAGAAGCCAAGCATTTTTGTAGTAGGTGAGAATAAAGCGAGAGAAAAAAGATCGTTGGCTTTGATCCACGAATTCGAGAGAGTCCCTAAAGAATAGGACATTTTGTGTAAATAAATTCAGAACGATTGTTCGAAAAGGAAAAGTCGTAAGACACCACAGGAACAGTAATTTATGGGAAATTCCTACCAATGGGTTTCATGAAGCAGATGGCACTCAAATAAAGTGCAGACATTCTGGAGCGCAGTAGATGGCATGTTATACAGACGACACAACGATTCGTCTTGTCTGTAATGTGCCTGGAGATTACGTCGATGATAAATGAGAATATACGAAATTTTCAATATAGTGATATTAAAAGAGCAATTTAAAATATACGCACAACATTCCAAAGAAGTTCGTTCCTAGGAAACACAATAAACAAGATACTCCCTTTTTATGCTTTTTTTTAAGCTTCTAAAATCGACTGAAATTTAATTTTTGATGTACAGTGAAACTTTCCTAAGACTGAATCCAAGGCACTGCAACTGTTTTGCGTTCTAGGTTAGATTCCATTTTATACAGGCGCATCAGTGAAAGCTAATGAAATCTGGACATTTATGCAGCGGTCGTATACCATAAAAGCTGAGTGTAAAATCACACAAAATGAAGAAATATAGGTACAGCAAAATATATATTATTCTTTCTCAAAGTATCTTCCCTCGGATGATATGCAACGGTCCCATCGTTCAACCACTTTTCAAAGCACGCCAGCATCTGTGTTGAGCGTTGCGGCACGGAACTTCTCCTTCATTGTTTGAAAAAAACAGAAATCGCACGGGGCGTGATCAGGATTGCGGCATGATTAGGATTGTGGCATGATTTCAATACTGCATTTCTTATGAAACTGTTAAACACAAGCAACCACATGTGGGCAGACGTTATCATGGTGCACGGTCCACTTGCCCACTAGTTCCGGTCGCTTAATCAATATGTATCGCCGCAAGACTGATATGCAATACTCAGCATTGACAGTAATTTGTGGAAAAACGGCATGCTGGTAGACTACACCTTTATGATCAAATAAATTTATCATCATCACCTTCCAAGCTGATTTCGTTTGGTGAACCTTTCTCGGAGGAGGCGAGCCTGTGTGTTTTCGTTGCGCACTTCGTCAGGCGGTCGAAATAGTGGACCCATGTTTCATCGGCAGTTATGACTGTGCTTAGAAAGTTTGGATCCTTTGCAATTATTTGTTTCTACTCATCACACACCTGAACTGTGGTTAACAAGTGTTCTCTCGTCATGTGATGAGGTACCCATCTGGAACACACACGATGCAGCAGTAATTTGTTTGCGTGGAATGCGGAATGCCGATGTTTTTGAAATATTAGTTGAAGCCGCTATGTCTTCACACGCCATTCGTCGATCTTCTTGCAGTATTTCCCAAACAGTGTTAACAATACGCTCCGTAACAACACTTTCAGGTCGACCAGGCCTAGGAGCGAGTTCTGCCGACAAAAGCCCTTTTTTGAAACCATGGTGCCACCTAAAAATCGTTGACTCACCCAAACATTTATCTTTGTAGCCTTTTTTCATTAAATCAATCGTTTCTGTAGCAGTTTTATCCAAGCGATAGCACAATGTTATCGTATAACGTATTTAACTTCTTAACTGTAAATCACTCACCTCCATAACTGTACGGCGAAATGCAGAGGTACCTTAAACAACTGCGCAAAAACAAAACCAGAATCATCTGCCACGACTAATAACTGTTGCCATTGTTACTTTCTTAATTTAGTTAGTCGTCTGCACGCTTATTGTTCCCCGTCGCACTGTTGCCAACTCAAAAAAAATTACTTTCAGTTTTTAAGGAACGGCTTTGTATTTTCGTCATGCTGATAAAAGATTCTGTATCCAGGGCATCATAGATTCAGCAGGATTAAGCTATAATAACCATTTTGAATATGCTGAGTTCAAATCATTTCCCCTTTCCTTAGCGTTAATTTTGATACGGTCCTTTTTTTGACAATTACGTGCAGCTGCGTAAATGACGCAAATTTTCACTTTTAGGCTGATAGTTTTACACGGTGGAAGAAAGGGTCACGGGGAGGTCAGATAGGTAGGAAGCAGAGAAAAAGTAATAAAAAGGAACTTTCAGGCCTTCTGCAAATAGCTGGTCAGGACAGTAAGGTTCGGGGTCACGCACTGGCCAAAATAAGAGAGAACAACGCAAGGGATTCGGTTCGAAGTGGACAGACAGGGCGGTCAGCGAGGATTTTTCTCCTCGGAGTAAAACCGAGATGGGTGGAGAAGAAAGAATGCTGATCATCAAAGCAGAATGAAAAATCCGGAAACGAATACTTAACAGCGAGAGAATTGAAGAGTAATTTTGATAGAGAAAGAGAACAACGTGTTAATAATATAGCGAAAGGCAAACAAACCAGGGCAAAGCGTTAAAGACCGAATAAACATATTCTTCACTGCAAAAGAAAGGATCTTAATTTTAGCATATGTTTTGCGTATTTGTTTTATCGTTGGGGAATAATGCAGGTTAAACCCCGAAATTCAGAAACTCTTTACAAAAGAAGGTCCAACGAACCCTTCGCACAAGGAGCACAATTTAGTGGGAAGCCCTGTAACAATTCTACGCAATCAGTGATTACTTAAGGGAATGTATTGTTCTTACCTTCCTTAATCAACTAAAAGCAGAAAATCTTTTTTAATAATCTGACATTTTACATTTCATAGGGCCGCAAGACCCCATAGCAGAAGGCAGTAATGTATTCAGGCATCTTCTCGGAGGTGCTTAGCTCCTCCCCCCCCCGAAAATTCGTGAACGCCCATCCCCCCGTAGGTTTTGGGGCGATCTTCCCTTATATTTAGTCTAACTGTTTTAATTTATAGCTGAATAATTGGAGAAATTAATTACAAAATACTTAAGAAAATGATACAGAATATTATAATAAAACAAGAAAGATGACACCGAATTTTTGAGTGTAATAAGCATATCTTTTGAATCCGTTCTGACGCAAATTAAATTTATCAAAGCTATTCAAAGTCAATACAACCGGTATGGAAAACAATAGTATCTGACGGAAGAAAGAAGTTTTTCAATCGGGTTTTTAATCCCTCAGATATTGCTGTAAACGGAATCGTGAGCTTACGAACTCTTAGAAACAGAGTTATCGACAAAAATAAGATGTGACTTTACGTCCCTTGGTGGGAAAACCATGCATTATTTTAGGAAGAAAGTATTCACAAAAGGTTTATCCATATGAGCAATATCGGTCCAAGAAAAAAATTTTAGTCGAGTTTTCAGGAGCGCAGATTTTGCTACAAATACATCAGAAGTAGAAATTAACACTTATGGCCCCTGGTGGCCAATCCATTCTTTACCAAACATTAGAAATTACGTGAAAAATATTTTCCGTCAGGTCTTGTATGCGATACAGAAAGAAATTTTCAAATCGGAGTTTTAGGACCAGAAAACGCAATTTACCACTGTGAGCCCTAGCGGAAAGTCTATGATTTACTTGAAAATTTTGAATTTATAGGAAAAACATTTCGCATCGGAAACACTATCCAACAAAGAAGCAATTTTTCAAATAGGACTTTTAGAAGTAGGGATATTGACAAAAATAAGATATACATCTACGCCCATGGCGTAGAAACCATGCATTATTTCAAGAAGAAAATGTTCCTAAAATGTTTGTCGACATGAGTAGTATCGGTCCACAAAAGACTTTTTTTCAATTGAGATTTTAGAAGCTCATATTTTGCTGCAAATGCAACAGAAGCGGAAATTAAGATTTACGCCCCCTGATGGCCAAACCATTTTTTTACAAAAATTAGAAATTATGTGCAAACGATTTCCCATCAGAAGCTGTATCCGGTGTAGAAAGAATTTTTCAGATCGGAGATTTAGAAGCATAGATATAGGGGGAAACGCAATTTACCTTTACGCCTCCTAGCGGAAAGTCTATGAATTACTTGAAATTTTTGAAATTATATGAAAAACATGTCACACGGAAAACACTATCCAACAAAGAAGGAATTTTTCAATTCGGAATCCTAGAAGTAGAGATATTGACAAAAATAAGATATACATCTACGCCCCCTGGCGGAGAAACTGTGGAATATTTTAGGAAGAAAATATTCCGAAAATGTTTATCGATCTGAGTGGCATCAGTCCAAGAAAGAATGTTTTCAATCGATATTTTAGAAGCTCAGATTTTATGGCAAATACATCAGAAGCGAAAATTAACTCTTACGCCCCCTGGTGGCCAAAGTATTCTTTACCAAAAATTCGAAATTATATTCAAAAGATTGTGCATCGAGAGATGTATCCGCTGAAAAAAAAATTCAAATCGGATTTTTAGAAGAACAGTTATCGAGGAAAAGGTAATTTACTTTTACGCCCCCTAGCGGAAAATTTATGCGTAATTTGAAAAAGAAACTATATCCAAAATTCTCTTCGACATAAATGGAATCGAAAGATAAAAGATTGTTTTTCAATCGGATGTTTAAAAGCAAATATGTTTAATAAAACGTATTTATGAATTCGACATCATCTGCATTTACGCCCTCTAGCGGCAAAAATGTACATCGTAAAAAAAACGAAATGAAGGATTATCATTCGCATATTTTAAGCTTTCAAATGCAAAAAGAATTTTTAAAATCGAACTCATAGTTGCAGAGATACCGTGGGTACGGACGGACGGACAAACCGATAACATAAGCACGATCTTTTTTTACAAAAGACGTGCTAAAAAACCTACCCGCATGGACTTCAATCTGAAATTTCTATCATCCTTCAATAAAACATTAAATAGTCTTCGCTGAAGGGGTGAATTTTCAAGCTCTGACAACTCGGACTACTTCCGCAATAAAAACCTAATTCCACACAGTAGCGATGTTTGCAAGCAATACATCATAATTTGGAAGCTGCCATTCAGCTTTATTTCAGTCTCCTGGATGCCGACTTTCCTTTCCAGAAGAAGAGTTATCGAGGAAAAGGTAATTTACTTTTCCGCTAGGGGCGTAAAAGTAAATTACCTTTTCCTCGATAACTCTTCTTCTAAAACTCCGAATTGAAAACTTTTTTCTTCAGCGGATACATCTCCTGATGGAAAATCTTTTGCATATAATTTCAAATTTTTGGTAAAGAATACTTTGGCCACCAGGGGGCGTTAAGTGTTAATTTTTGCTTCTGATGTATTTGCCATAAAATCGTAGCTTCTAAAATATCGATTGCAAAAATTCTTTCTTGGACTGATGCCACTTACATCGATAAACCTTTTTGGAATATTTTCTTCTTAAAATATTCCACAGTTTCTCCGCCACGGTGCGTAGATGTACATCTCATTTTTGTCGATATCTCTACTTCTAGGAGTCCGATTTGAAAAATTCCTCCTTTGTCGGATGTTTTCCGTGTAACATGTTTTTCATATAATTTCAAAAGTTCCAAGTAATTCATAGACTTCCCGCTAGGGGGCGTAGAGGTAAATTGCGTTTCCCCTATATCTCTGCTTCTAAATCTCCGAATTGAAAAATTCTTTCTGCACCGGATACAGCTCCTGATGGGAAATCGTTTGCACATAATTTTGTTTTTGTAAAAAAAGTAGTTTGGCCACCAAGGGGCGTAAATCTTAATTTCCGCTTCTGTTGTATTTGCAGCAAAATATGATGTTCTAAATTCTCGATTGAAAAAAACGTCGTTTGTTGACCGATACTACTCATGTCGACAAACCTTTTAGAAACATTTTCTTCTTAAAATAGTGCATGGTTTCTACGCCAGGGGGCGTAGATGTATATCTTATTTTTGTCAATATCTCAACTTCTAGGAGTCCGATTTGAAAAATTCCTTCTTTGTTAGATAGTGTTTCTAGTGTGACATGTGGTTCATATAATGTCAAAATTTTCAAGTAATTCATAGACTTTCCGCTAAGGGGCGTAAATGTAAATTGCGTTTTCCAATATATGTCTGCTTCTAAATCTCCGATTTGAAAAACTCTTTCTGCATTGCATACAGCTCCTGATGGGAAATCGTTTGCACATATTTTCTAATTTTTGTAAGAAATGGTTTGGCCACCAAGTGGCGTAAGTCTTAATTTCCGCTTCTGTTGTATTTCCAGCAAAATATGAGCTTCTAAAATCTCGATTGGAAAAAAAGTCGTTTGTTGACCGATACTACTCCTCATGTCGACAAACCTGTTAGGAAAATTTTCTTCTTGAAAAAATTCATGGTTTCTCCGCCAGGGGAGCGTAGATGCATATCTTATATTTGTCAATATCTCTACTTCTAGGAGTACGAATTGAAAAATTCCTTCTTTGTTGGATAGTGTTTCCGACGCGAAATGTTTTTCCTATAAATTCAAAATTTTCAAGTAAATCATAGACTTTCCACTAGGGGGCACAAAGGTAAATTGCGTTTTCTGCGTTATTTCTGCTCCTAAATATCTGATTTGGAAAATTCTTCCTGTATCGCATACAAGACCTGATGGAAAATATTTTTCACATAATTTCTAATGTTTGGTAAAAAATGTTTTAGCCACCAGGGGTCATAAGTATTATTTTCTGCTTCTGAAGTATTTGTTGCAAAATCTGGGCTCCTGAAAACTCGACTAATTTTTTTCTTAGACCGATACCACTTATATGGATACATCTTTTGAGAATACTTTCTTCCTAAAATAATGCATGGTTTTCCCACCATGGGACGTAAAGTCACATCTTATTTTTGTCGATATCTGTTTCTAAGAGTTCGTAAGCTCACGATTCCGTTTACAGCAATATCTGTGGGATTAAAAACCCGATTGAAAATCTTCTTTCTTCCGTCAGATATATTTTTTTCCATACCGGTTACATTGACTTTGAATAGCTTTGATAAATTTAATTTGCTTCAGAACGGATTCAAAAGACGTGCTTATTACACCCGAAAATTCGGGATCATCTTTCTTGTTTTGTTTTGTTTTCTGGCGGTGGGTGGTTTTACACTCTGTAGCAAAAAAATCAAGCCATCTCAATCTGGCATGCAAACGGTCAGGTAGTTGTTTTTTTACTACTATGTGCTAATCTAAATAATCTAAAGTGGCTGAAACCAAACGGCAGGGGAATAGTTTATACATACGTTTTCAGGTAACACTGTAAGGATTCCTTAATAATGAGAAACACTCTGGCAGTAAAGCGAGAACATTTTTACCACTCCTGTCTTGGCGGGATTTTTTCCAGCACAGCCTTTCTTTTCTAACATCCTCATAGTCACTTGTATGTGCAGATTACTTGGAATTTGCATTTGCGATATACGAACATAAAGAAAAAATAACTCATACTCTATTTAAAATTTTCATATATATTAATGCAGTCTATATACTGTATAAACAACAAAACTGTGATTATACTTATATAATCAGTCAAAAAGTTTCAGCCCCTCAAAATTTTTAATCCCCCCTACCGAAAAAAGCTCTCTGATATCAACACTGGCAGAAGGTTCCTGATCTGTCTGCTAAGGATATCATGGTGCCGCAAATAATGTGCGAGCTGTCCCTGATCAGTAGAGCTGAGTTCGGGCTCAATTTTCGGAGCCCAAGCCCGTCCGAGCCTAACCGAGACCGAATTTTATATTGCAAGATATAGCCCGGGCGCGAACGAACCCGAAAACTGGCTAACCTGTTCAACCATTAATAAAAAACATCTCTTTTTCCACACTTCCACTCTCTCCTCCTCCTGCAATATGGGGAGTAGAGAAGAGACCTCTATCTATTTTTTACAGTGTAACTGTATGATTTTCTTTGACCGTTCGTTTTCACCTGAAGTGCTTCGGGCGGCCGGACATCCAAAATGATCGGGCGGTGCTGCAATTGTATGTTGCTCAAATAATGCTAATATTATTATCGTGCCATAACGCGCCGCAATTTTTACGTTGCTAAATAGAATTAGCAGAGAGCTACTGCGTGGAGATAGGGGGTAAATTATCGTCGGCAAGCTGTCAAGTTTCCAATATCTATACTTCTTGAAAAGGCTACTTCTCTGCAGATACACACTAATGCAAGGCGTATATCATTTTTTTACCCAAGCCCGAAATAAATAGCCATATTTAACTGCAGCTTCATCAAACACTCTGTTGCCAGTTTCAGTTGTTTAAACTTTTATTTCCTGTATAAAAAACTTACTAAAATGTGTGAATATTCACTGTTTCTTGTGAAATCTATTCTTCTCGTTAATAAGATACCTTATTTTGTAATAACGACGCATTTCCACATTCTAATAAAATTACCTGAATGACAATGTTTCCTCCCGGTTGTTCTACAATGTTCAACAGGTAGCGTAATATTTTCTAAGGGAAAGGAATTTCGCTGCTTCAGTTAGCTAAAACTTCCAGACGAATTGTCTTCTCTTAATACTTCAGCGTCGTCTGAAACTTATTTGATCTACAAGAACGAGATAGTGTTTATCTAGGCTCACAAGAATAGGTTTATTTCCTGTCTTAGAAATCACACCCACCTACGCAACGACATTTTACTCAGAATTTGTCAAACATTTTCTTTACGAACAAGCGTGGCATAATGGAATTGACATTCAAAGTATGTTAGCATATCCAGATTTCATCTTGCGTAATAAAAGTACCTCCGGAACTTAGATACCCATGGGAGAGTTACACGGTTCTCCTACTGAAGTTCACAAACATTCCAATACTAACTCATTTAAGAACGCTGAGGTCTTAGTAGTTTATCAGCGATACTATTTTTCTGGGAAATAAGAATGTTACGTGACAAAATGTAATCACTAACTTTTGTTTAAATCAGAATCTAGGTGCTTCTATTGTAA
This sequence comes from Macrothele yani, assembly GCA_039090855.1. NCBI lineage: Eukaryota > Metazoa > Arthropoda > Arachnida > Araneae > Macrothelidae > Macrothele > Macrothele yani. The sequence goes on from CM076993.1 coordinate 26,844,483, forward strand.
ATAACAACAACAGGATTTATGATCTTTTTGAAGGGCCGAAGAATTTATTCTGAGCTGGCACAAAAGTATTCTGATGAGAAAAATAGCATCTTCATAAACAATTTTTCAACTCCATTTATTGTTTCAGAAAAATAAAAGCCACTTTCGGTAATGGTCCTGAAGAAATGGGGGGGGGGGGAATAGAAGTATATGATCAGTTTAAATGTCTGTAGGTATTATTCTGAGCTGGCACAAAAGTATTCTGATGAGAAAAATAGCACCTTCATAAACTATTTTTCAACTCCATTTCTTGTTTCAGAAAAATAAAAGACACTTCCGGTAATGGTCCAGAAGAAATGGGGGGGGGAGATAGAAGTGTATGATCAGTTTAAATGTCTGTAGGTATTATTCTGAGCTGGCACAAAAGTATTCTGATGAGAAAAATAGAACCTTCATAAAGTATTTTTCAACTCCATTTATTGTTTCAGAAAAATAAAAGACACTTCCGGTAATGGTCCTGAAGAAATGGGGGGGGAGAGATAGAAGTGTATGATCAGTTTAAATGTCTGTAGGTATTATTCTGAGCTGGCACAAAAGTATTCTGATGAGAAAAATAGCACCTCCATAAACTATTTTTCAACTCCATTTATTGTTTCAGGAAAATAAAAGACACTTTCGGTAATGGTCCTGAAGAAATAAGGGGGGGGGGATAGAAGTATATGATCAGTTTAAATGTCTGTAGGTATTATTCTGAGCTGGCACAAAAGTATTCTGATGAGAAAAATAGCACCTTCATAAACTAGTTTTCAACTCCATTTATTGTTTCAGAAAAATAAAAGACACTTTCGGTAATGGTCCTGAAGAAATGGGGGGGGGGATAGAGGTATATGATCAGTTTAAATATCTGTAGGTATTATTCTGAGCTGGCACAAAAGTATTCTGATGAGGAAAATAGCACCTTCATAAACTATTTTTCAACTCCATTTATTGTTTCAGAAAAAAAAAACTTTCGGTATTGGTCCTGATGAAATGGGGGAAAAATCGAGGTATATGATCCGTTTAAATATCTGTAGGTATTATCCTGAACTGATCAATAAGTAACTTGCGATGACCTGTTGCGGCAGATTAGTTATATGTAAATCGGTGCCTTACACTCTCATGAAGAGGGGGCGTTGTTTGGCACAAGAGTTTTAATAAATAGGAGAGGCTAATCAATAAGTAGGAAATATTGTCTCACACGGACCAAGTCATAAGCATTCGAAGATTGTCAGTTCAGAATGCGCTCACCGGGGGGGGGGGGGGGCAGGATACTACTATCTCCTTCAGGATTACGAAAAGAGGGTAGGGCTTACCAATTACCCTGGGATCGAGTCCAACCACCTATGTTTAACTGCCGTTAATTTTAGTTTAATGTATAACAGCGTACTTTGTTCAGTGGCACTTTTCTCACATTAAATGCTGAGAATTTTACCATGTCATTTAAGAGCTAATGCGTAACAATAAAATGACGCCGACTGTGCACGATATACACTAGAGTTCACCGTGGAACCTCCAATTGCGTTTAACAAAAAATGCACTGAGTATAAAACAACGTATATGATCTTTCGGACAACCCGCACCAGGGTCCGTCATCAGATACATAAAAAGACGTAATGTGTGTTGGATACAGACAATTTATAATATGATATGTGACGCAATTGCGAACTGTCATCTGGTGTACAAACTAAATATACGATTACAATACAATTATGATTAACCCCTTCGCGACCACGATACTAAAGCGTTTTGTCATTCAGAATACCACAGTGCCCGAAAATGTCTTCTACTCCTTTTTGAATTTCATTCCCCATCCCTTTGTCAACTTAACAAAAGAAGGATTCGTGCTGGGTCCCCACTCAAAACTTGCGATCTCTAGGTTTGCTATGCACTGTCCTTCGAACTTTTGCCTAGGGTAATCAGTGCATTCTTCTAGTGAGAGCCTTAGACAGATGGTTCGTGCTGGGTCCCCACTCAAAACTTGCGATCTCTAGGTTTGCTATGCACTGTCCTTCGAACTTTTGCCTAGGGTAATCAGTGCATTCTTCTAGTGAGAGCCTTAGACAGATGGTTCGTGCTGGGTCCCCACTCAAAACTTGCGATCTCTAGGTTTGCTATGCACTGTCCTTCGAACTTTTGCCTAGGGTAATCAGTGCATTCTTCTAGTGAGAGCCTTAGACAGATGGTTCGTGCTGGGTCCCCACTCAAAACTTGCGATCTCTAGGTTTGCTATGCACTGTCCTTCGAACTTTTGCCTAGGGTAATCAGTGCATTCTTCTAGTGAGAGCCTTAGACAGATGGTTCGTGCTGGGTCCCCACTCAAAACTTGCGATCTCTAGGTTTGCTATGCACTGTCCTTCGAACTTTTGCCTAGGGTAATCAGTGCATTCTTCTAGTGAGAGCCTTAGACAGATGGGAGTGATAATAGCAGGAAAATCTTGTTTACTTTCGCCTTTTCTTGTTCTTTCTTGTAAAAAAATATGGTCTCAATCTGCTTATTTGGGTTAAATAAAAGGACATAATTTTTACAACAAATTTTCTCTCGTAAACTCCGCTTTTGGAACGATGTAAAGTAACAGAGACAAACGAAGCACGTGTCAACAAAGCAAGAGTTCTACTGAGCGATGTCATAAGGCTAAACGCTATAGCCCCGGGACAAACCAACTCCTGGTGCACTTCCTCGTTGAACGACAACAATGACGACTTAGGGTGTGACTTCTGCTAATCTCACGGATGCCATGCAAATTCAAAAAACATTGGGAGTAGGAAATCCTACTCATGCTATCCGGGCGACTCGGGCGCTTGTGGTTGTCTGCATGTCCGGGCGCGTCGGGCGTTGTGGTACCGAAAGGGTAAAGTTGTTTGACACAGATAAAATAAATCTTTCTTTCTTCCTTTGTTCTTAGGGAATGATTTTTCAAGTAGAAATAAAGCTCAGATTAAATTGAAGATTATTGCTTATATGTTCTAAAATAATTATCCGTTCGTCCGAAAAAAATCCAGGGAGAAACAATATGAGAAAATAAGCAGTGGTCTAACGGGATATGTTCCGGTGTCCCGGCAGGCCAATCCGCCTCTGGTTGTACATACTATGTAAGTTGACAATCATTAAGCAAATAAAGAAGTTGTTGTAAGGTTCATTTCGGCACTCCAGTAGCGCAGTGGTCTAAGCGCTGGTTTATGGCCGTTCGTCCTAGTGGGTCCGGGTTCGAATCCCGGTAAAGAAATAATAATGTGTTTGTTTCACGGCGCTCGCTCTCTCCTGTTCATGGAACCAGTGGCCCTAAACTGGGAACAGGCAACTGCTTATAGCCCATCGAGTGGCTCACCATGATTGAAAAACCCCAAAACGAAAAAGAAAAACATAACTTCTATTCTTACTTTTGCTCTTATTATACCGATACCTAAGGCCGTTAGTAGTCGGTTAATCGTTGTGTTAAGCCATGGGTAGGTAACCTGCGGCCTTCTAGGCCTTTTGAGTGAATCCAAATTTTGCAGAATAAAATATTTTATTTTTGTTAATATGTTTTTGTTCGCCTTTTATTATTTTTACTTTTTATCTTAAAGTGACCGTACTTAAAATCACCAAAGAGTAAAAGAAGGTTCAACGAAATTATGCTGAAGCGACTGAATGCCACAATCAAAACATTAAAATAAGTCATAAGGGCTTTTTTGACACCTGCTACGCTTATGATTTCATTCTATGGCTCCTAATGAAGTACAGATGTAATTGATTGAGCTCTCAGAAGATTACATTTTAAAATCCTTATTTGACACTAAGAAAGATCCAGTTGAAATATGGAACAAGTTAGTAAAATCATGTAATGCACTGATTATGATACGCTTTCCAACATACCAGAAATCGCGCGCACACAAACCCTCCTCCCTATCCTGACTATTTTTTTTTTTTTTTTTTGATTGGATGTTTAACGACCACCGTGAGCAACTCAATGGGCTATAAGCAGTCGCCCGTCCCTAATTTAGGGTCACTGGTTCCAGGGAAGGGAGAGAGCCAGCGCCGTAAGACAAACACAACATCCATGCCTGACCGGGATTCGAACCCGGACCTCTTACGGACGAATGATCAGAGGCCAGCGCCTTAGACCACTGCGCCACCGGGGCGGCATCCTGACTATTGATTCGTTCAGTATACCTTCGGAACATCATACTAAATTTTTGTCGCAATAGAAGCATTTTTACTCGAGTTATTACTCAAGTTATGAGGATAATGGCTGTAGAATAAATCTTGCTCCTGTGCCCTGATCTTTGACACCATTTCGATGATATTAAACAGAATTGGTTAAGTATACCTCCGAAACAACAAATTAAAGTTTTATCGTAATAGAAGCATTTTTAGTCAAGTTATCAGGATAACGGCTGTGGAATAAATCCCGCTCCTGTGCTCTGACATTTGACCCTATTTCGATGATATTCAACAGAACTAGTTCAGTTCAGTATGCCTTCGGAACAACATGATAAAGGTTTGTCGCAATCGAAGCATTTTTACGTAAGTTATAGCGCATAAGGGCGATGGAATGGATCCCGCTCCTATGAACTGACCTTTGACCCCATTTCGTTCATTTTCAATAGAGTTTTTTCCCAGTTGTCCCCTACCACATACTAAAATTCCATCAAAATAAAACCACTTTTACGCGAGTTATCGTGCGGACAGACAGACAGATGGAAAAAGCTGGAGCATATACGCTTCTTCAACCTACGGTTGGAAAGCGTCAAAAATGTAATAGAATACCCAGGCCTTCGGCAACATGCACGAAAACTGCTTTCTTGATTTTGAACCACTTATTGCTGCGAATCTACATTTTCCTACCAAACCCAAATCCAGACGTCCTTAAGGCCACAACCGACGGATTTCCATCTAGAAGATCAGCTAAAAGTGCGGACCTCCATGTTTGTATCCAAATATTCAAATGCTCAAAAAAAAAAAAAAAAAAAAAAAGGTTAGCTAACTTTAGAATTAGCATTATTTTTTACACTTTCCAACTGCATGTTGAAGAAGCGTATATCTTCCAGCTTTGTCCGTCTGTCTGTCTGTTTGTCTTTACGATAACTCGCGTAAAAATGGTTTGATTTCGACAAAAGTTTAGTATGTGGTAGGGTACAACTTGGGTGCGAACCCTTTTGAAAGGGCGAAATGAGATGAAAGGTCGGGACACAGGAGCGGGATCCATTCCATTGCCCTTATGCGTCATAACTTACGTAAAATGATTCGATTGCGACAAAACTTTAATCATGTTGTTCCGGAGGTAGACTGGACCGGTTCTGTTGAAGATAATCGAAATGGGTTGAAAGGTCCAGGGCACAGGAGCGAGTATTATTCCACAACTATAACTTGAATAAAAATTCTTCTATTACGACAAAAATTTAGTATGTTGTTCCCGGGAGATACTGAACCAATTCTGTTTAATATCATCGAAATAGGGTCAAAGGTCAGGGCACAGGAGCGAGATTTATTCCTCAGCCATTATCCTCATAACTTGAGTAATAAGTTGAATAATGAGTTCTGGTATGTTGGAAAGCGTATCATAACCAATGCATTGCATGATTTTGCCGACTTCTTTTCATTTTTGAAGTTAGTTAGTACATAGTAAGATTTTTACAAAATAGTGAACATTTCGAAGTTATATCTAATTGAAGTTTTTTAAAAGCGGCCTTGTCAAATTACAGCTAACTTAATGCGACCTTCCAACATGAAAAGGTTCCCCACCACTGTGTTAATCAATTGTAATTATTTCAACAAGCTACCCTAAAACGAATTCATAAACATTCAAAACAGTATAAACTGTTAAGGTTAAAAATAGCCTCCCGTCCTTTATTTAGGGATAACGGTTCCAGGTAAAGAACTGAGCTCGCGACATGAGACAAACACACCACTCTTGCCTAAACCGGATCTCGAAGTCGGGGCCATCTAGGACGAATGGTTAGAAGCCAGAGCCTGGAATTAATCGGCCACGGTAACTTCCGTAGAATGTTAAAGCATTGTTACCTCATCAGTTGTCACGTGACTGCGTTATACAATCAGGCAAACGGGGGCACTCCAAGCTGCTGTATTTCGGAATATATTATTGAAGGTTTAATTGGAAAGCAAAGTGATCGAACAGGCTTTAAAGATGAGACGGTAGTGTGTGCTCGGAGGAGTTGTGCGAGTATCAAACTGCATTTGTAGCGTGTAGAACTCTAGTTACACGAGGTCTGATCGAAAAGTTCCGAGACTAGGCCGATATACAACAAAGTACTTACGTTACTTAAGTCTGGCTATGATCTCCCTCAAAATAGTTTCCTTGGGCAGCAATATACCGCTGCCAGCGTTTCTGCAACTGTTGGAACGCTCCATGGAAGTCCTGTTCGCGAATCGTGTCAAGTACCGCCTGCAATTCGCGCTGGATCTCGTCCACGGTTATAAAACGGCGAGCCTTGAGCTTCAGCTTCTTCTTCGGGAACAGAAAGAAGAGTCGCAGGGGGCCAAATACGACGAGTAAGGCGGGTGAAGAAGGGTAGTCATACTACTGTGAGCTGCTGGATGGTAGTGATGGAGCAGGAAATCGCCCCTGCGCCACATTTCAGGTCGTTTGCGGCGAATGTCTTCTCTAAGACGCCGCAGAACATCGCAGTAAGAAAGGGTGGTGATGGTCAGGCCCTGCTGGACGAATTCACGGTTCACAGCTCCACGAATGTCGGAGAAAACGATGATAATTTTTTTGGTTGCGCTCCGGACCTGTCGGGCCTTCTCCGGTCGTGGAGATGCCGGCTCTTCCCCTGCGACGACTGTTGTTTGGTCTCCAGGTCGTAACCGTAGACTCAAGTCTCATCCCCAGTGATGACCTGCTTCAGGAACGTTAGTTCATTCATCACTTGCTGACGAAGATCTTGACAGAGTTCGACACGGAGAGCCTTCTGTTCGGGGTTCAAAATCTTTCGTACAAACTTTGCAGAAATGCTGTGTATGTTCAAAACCGATGTCAGAATTTCGTGTACTGTTTCGTATGACACATTGATGATGGTAGCAATGTCTTGAATGGTTCTCCGACGATCCTCATGCACAGTTCCCGAATTTTGTTAACATTTTCTTTGGTTTTGCTCGTGGACGGTCGCACTGACCTCTCTTCGTCTTCTAGTGCCGTTCTTCCGATCTTGAAGTGCGAGTGCCACTCAAAACACACCTCGCACGACTCACTGCTTCATTGCTATAAGCCTGCCGCAACATAACATGAGTCTCCATTCCGGACTTACAGAGTTTGACGCAGAATTTGATGTTCGCTCGCCGCTCTAGTTTGCAGTCCATACCGAAATCGCTTCTGTGTTCTGCACGTGGTCACCAAATATCGTGTAGCATAGCTCCTGGTGTTCAGAGAACGACGCCACTCGGTACAATGACTCATGAAGGTCACTGTCCTCGATTGCTGCTCGCGCATCTGCGTACTGCCATCTGTTGGCGCGCTACGTACCAAGTCTCGGAACTTTTTGATCGCACTACGTATTATACAGAGATTATATACTTTCATCGAACGAGACAAATCTCCAGTTGGAGCGGAAATACTGAAGTGGACCTTAAATGATTGAATACTGGACATATGGATTCGGGTTTTCAACTGCCTTAGGTATGAATTTAGAGACAACAGAATGCATCCATCTTGAATTGTTACTACCCTCCAGATGGTGGTCACAGTATAATTGTATGAATCTTGTTTTCATAGGAGATTTCAGGCTCCTTAATTTCAATGGACCAATACCGGAATACCCAAATGTATTTTATTTAACATCATTGCTGATCAAGTTCGTCCAATGATGTCCCTTTCTACCCACGTAGTAGCAAATACACTAGTGAGACAATGCAATCTTCCACAGTGCCCAAACTGGGGAGGCAGTGGTTTCAGGTAAACGTTGGAGAAGTTTTTTACCTCATTAGCCTCCTCAGTCTCAGATTGCAATCCCATGGAACATTTATGGGATGAAGTCAAACAGGACATCAGATGACTTGCTTCACTGGCATCAAACCTAAAAAAACATGGAAGATTTGACATGCGTAGACACACACTTCACTGGAACTTTGCCAAAAATTAGTCGAATCAAAGACAAGAAAAATTGCTGCTCTTGTGAATACCAAAGTCCAACATATTATGAAGCAGGTGGTCCTAATAAGTATGTGTGTATGTGTGTGTGTTTGTTAGTGGGGTTGTTTGTGCACTGACAAAGCCTTCATCCATTGCCTTACTGTATTTTATACGTGATTTCATGTGTTTAAGATTGTTAAAACAAAATTCATACTTGTTCTTTGGAAAATGGTTCTTTCATTTTTCCAAAGACCAAGTATGGATTTTTAAAAAGTCATGGGATGGCAATATGCAAATTTTTAACTGGCGCTGCCATCGTATAAAGGCTTCGACGCATGCCTCGATTTTTATCAGTTGCGAGGAGTAATTCCTTGAGTCAGGTTGAACAACTGCTAGTAGGACGTGAATTATCGAAGTTTGAACGAGGCATGGTAGTGGGATCCAGACGGATGGGGCATTCAGTTTCCGAAGTTGTTTGAACATTCAACATTCCTCGTTCCACGGTGTCACGTGTGCATCGAGAATACCTCATGGAAGGCATTACCACCCACCGTGGACAGCGCAGTGGCCGACCACGGGTGCTGAATGACCGTGACCAGCGGCGTCTGCGCAGGATTGTTCATGCTAACAGACAAGAGACACTGGCTCAAATAACATCGACATTCAGTGCAAGAGGTACCAGAGACATGTCCATCAGGTCAGTGCAGCGTAATTTAGCGTCTATGAGGTATGGGAGCAGAAGACCCCATCTGAGTTCTTTTGTTCATATCAAGACATCGGACTCAGCGCCCCACCTGGGCTCGTGAACACGGTAATTGGACCCTGGAAGACTGGCAACATGTGGCGTGGCCCAATGAGTCACGCTACCAGTTGTTAGGAGCTGATGGTCGGGTTCTGGTGTGGCGCAGACCCCATGAGGCCATGGACCCAAGCTGTTAACAAGGCACTGTATGAGCTGGTGGTGGTTCCATACATCTGTGTTGTGTCTTTATGCTGCACGGTTTGGGTCCTTTGGTCCTCATAAACACGTCATTAACCGGTAATCGCTTTGTTGCTCTGCTGGGTGACCATTTGCAGCCATTCATGGTCTTCATGTACACCAACAACGATGGGATTTTCCAGGTGGACAAAGCACCATGCCATCGGGCCCATATTGTTCGAAATTGGTTCGAGGAGCATTCTGGACAGTTCCGACGGATGGTGTGGCCATCACGTTTGTCCAACATCAACCCAATAGAGCACTTATGGGACGTGGTGGAAAGGTCCATTCGCACCCAGGATCCTGCACATACAAATACCAAGGAGGTTAGAAGAAGAGGAGGTGAAGGGACCCGTTTTGAGTGAAGCCAAAACAGATCAGCTGTTTCTGTCTTCTCTCTGAGGTGGTGGGAGTCTGCGCTGTGGGAGTTCGGGAACGTGACGTCACTTCCTGTGGCTTAAGCAGTTTTGCTTAGCGCATGCAAACCAAAGATGGAAAGAAGGAATATTTCGGACTTCTTATTTCTTAACATTAGGCTTTTGGTTCTATTTTAAACATGGTATAACGAATTAAATTTCTCCATCATTTTTGGTCTACGCCGGGAATCGAACCCGAGTCCGCTTATTCCGGAACAAGTCGCTCTACCAACTGAGCTACGCAGACGTTCATTCTGATTGCTATGTGCCTTTATGTCGTGTGCGTCTTGCTGGCAGGTTCGTCACATCTCCCCCCTGAAAGAGGGCGGGGGGCATGGCCCACGGGTCAGCCGTGACCATGAATCGTTGCAGGCAGCCATCCACTGTAGAACGTGCACTTGAGAACTCCCAGTCAATCTGGTGTGTGGAATGCAACGTCACACACATTTATTTTTCGAAGCGCTGGAGAAGGGATTCTCTGATTTTTCCTATCTCGCGGTGTGGAAATAACACCGCGAGATAGGAAAAATCAGAGAATCACACCATTGCGAGATTTTGAACGGTCGGGTCATCCGGATAGTTTGGGCGCCATTATAACGAATTAAATTTCTCCATCATTTTTGGGTCTACGCCGGGAATCGAACCCGAGTCCGCTTATTCCGGAACAAGTCGCTCTACCAACTGAGCTACGCAGACGTTCATTCTGATTGCTATGTGCCTTTATGTCGTGTGCATCTTGCTGGCAGGTACGTCTCAATGGTTACTTGCACATGAGCAGTATGCACGGTTACTTACACATGGGCAGTAAGCAACCATGCGCACTATGCACTTCCGCTCAAAAAATCATTATTTTGTTCAATTTTTTAAAGAAATACCAACACATATTTTCCTGTTTTTTCTGGATATTTTTTATTATGGGAATGAATATTTCAGCCTCAATTTTTTTAATGCCTGTATGGGTAGAGTAAGGGTCCGAAAAACCCGTTCAAAATCGCGTTTTCCCCATAGAGATATACAAGAGATTCTTAGGTTGGGCGCATTGGCGTAGTCAGCTGATAAAAAGTGGCGTCACGCCAGAAGCACAGGGAGAGGGGCTTGTTGCCACCTCCTCTTACTTCTAACCTCCTTGACAAATACCGGGAACTGTGGGCGGCTATTCAGACGGCATGACTCAACATCTCTCCAGAAGTCTTCCGGCCACTTGTCGAATCGATGCCATATCGAGTTGCTGCACTTCGCCGGGCTAGAGGCGGTCATACACGTGACTAGGCACTTATCCCATGACTTTTAGCAGTCAGTGCAATTTTTAGTTTTACAATTTTTCAATTTTTTTTTTTTTTGCGTGACCTCCATATGTACAGCTGGCTGTCGTAAATATAATTTTCACGACATGGTAAATTCCACTATGGATCGAATAGACGTAAAACCCTGATAATTTTTCGGCATATTTTTTATCACATTGTAATGCCAAACACATAAACAAAGATACATTTGGAAATCATTTTCGCATAATAACCAAGCTTATGACTTTTCAGATTGTTCTCTTATACCAGGGTTTAACGACCACCGTTAGCAAGGGGTATAAGGCGGCAACGGTGGCACAATGCTCTGAGTTTTGGCCATTCATCAGAAATAGGTCTAGGTACGGATCCCCATGCGGCATGATGCGTGTCTTGTGACGTATATTCTAAATTAACTTTCATTTTTAGTTTCTTTTCTTATTTAAATTTGAGTTTGTTCTTCTTATACTTCTGAACGTAACGTTGCCGCCCCGGTGGCGCAGTGGTCTAAGCGATGGCGTCTGATCATTCGTCCAAAAGGGGTTCGGGTCCGAATCCTGGTGATGCATGGATGTTGTGTTTGTCTTACGACACTGGCTCTCTCCTTTCCCTGGAACCAATGACCCCCAATTCCGTACGGGCGACTGCTTATAGCCCATTGAGTTGCTCACGGTGGTCGTTAAATTTTCAATCAAAAAAAAAAAAATAACGTTATATCTTTTCCCTCAAACGAGAATGAGGTTGGCAACAATTGAGGTCAGAGTGAAAGTGGCGCATGAATGTGTAAGATAAGAACGATAGATAAAAGGACGAGGTAATAGTTGCTAGTGTGGATATGTATAGACATTGATTGTTAAGTATAAAACGCGAAAGTGCCACGTGTGATGTTCTATTGACTAAGTGCTGGAATAAAGAAAAAATTCCCGTAAGTTGACTCAGTCAATTAGGAACTATTGCATCGTATTCTTATCTCATGGTTTAGACATAACGTAACGACAATATCTCTCACGAAAAAGACATTACGTTACAGTCTGTGTTTCCCCTTCCCTAGAACCAGTTGCTCTAAATTAGAGACGGGCGACTGCTTAAAGCCTATTGTATTGCTCACGGTGGTCGTTAAATACCCAAACAAACAAACCAACAAACAAAAAAGGGTAATAGCTCAGTAAAAAGAAAAATGCGGAATACCGGAAATGTAGGTCTGAATATGACTGTCTGGGAGCGGTTTTTCAGTGCAACAACAACAACAACAAAAAATCGTTGATTTCAAGCCCTTTGCTGCAAACACGAAGAAATTTAGCCACAAAATTTGGAAACGAGTTACATGCTTGTATCGCAGAGCTTTCGAGAGAGGTACAACATTTCGTTCAAGTAAAAATATGTGATGAAGCCGTGCACCGTAAAAAATAACTGGTGTCAATACCCGGAAATTTCCTAAAAATAAGGGTAGGAAAGTTGCCCGTACGTGTCCATTTCTTAAAAGAACGTCCGTTTCTACAAGCTTCAGTTTCTTTTAACTTCCGTATTTTGACCAGAGTTGGAAACGGGTCAAAAATTTTGGATCTGCGCCCGGCCGTCACATAATTTGACCCGACCCGTATAAATCTCTTTTGAGCTATAAATTCGAATATGTCATCATCATTATCAATCATTATCATTCTACTGCTGGATGAAGCTTGGTTTTTCGCACAACGGTCTGTCTTGGGCCAGTCTCCTTCTTCCACCCATCTCCCATTTGGTCTTCTTCAAGGTCTTTTCTGTCTCTTGGTATCCAGTCTAAAATTTCGGTTGTTCATCGGGGGTCTGTTCTCCTCGCAATATGTCCAGCCCATTGCTACTTCAGGGATTTTACTCAAATCACGATGTCTTCCACTCTTGTCACTTTCCTGATCCACGAATTCGTCTTCTTATCTGTCCTGAAACACCAAGCATGCATCTCTCCATGCTTCATTCATTTGTCTGCAGTCTTTATATGTCTTATTTTAGTTACGATCCGCGTCTCTGATCCGTACGAAAGCACTGGAAGAATGCAATGATTAAACACTTTTCTCTTAAGCCATAACGGCATATTGCTCTTAAAAATTGTACTGTTTCTTCCAAAAGCTCTCCAACCAAGTTCTATACGCCAATTAATTTCTTCATCAACGTGACCCTCGCTTGATATCTGCTGTCCCAGGTGAATATCGGATTTGCTTATCTCCAGCTTTTCCCCATGAATTGATAAATTTTCATTTCTTGTAAAAGCATTGAACATCAGTTTTGTCTTCTGAAAGTTCATTTTAAATCCCACTTCTTTACTCTTGTCAGCAAGTTCCTGGATCATACTCTGCAGCTCTGAAGTGTTATTTCAAAGAGCTTTGAAGTGTTCTTTGAAGTATTTTTATTCTATTCAAAAATAAAACGGAGATAAAACCGGGTAGAAATTGCGTTAAGAACACCTTGATCCGACCCGTTTCCAGCTCTGATTTTCCTTAGTAAATAATTCCGTTTACTTCAGAAAAGTCCTTTTAGGTTTTTTAGTATTTATACAGAAATTTCGCAAAATAGAAGATTTAATTTTTTTGCCCTTGTGGTAGAGACTCCTTTTCCCATTGTGGGATTCGATCCGAAGCCGTTTGGATTGATTAAACAGAAACCGCGCATCTTGTCGCTGAGTTAGAAAGACTCAGAAATCTCACTCACGTTCAAGGCACAACTCTAATCCCGCGATAATGAATCTTTCTTGTTTTTTTTTTTTTTTTTTGTCATTAAATGCTGGTAAATTAGTTATTTTATTTTCTGTTGAAGCTTATTATTTTTCTGAATAGTTTGTAATAACTTTTTTTTCTGTAGGAGGACTTATCACAAATTAAGCATTTTTCTTCACCGTGATTTTTTGAAGCATTAAGAATGCTTTGGAAATAAAGAACTTTTTAAACTGACAATGACTTTCAATTATCTTTAAAAAAGACGAGATGTTTTACTTTACAGTATTATTTCACAAAACTCCTAAATAATTTTTTTTTCTCTTGACAGCTATAAGAGCTTTTGTCTTAAGGGGTCCACAGACTGATATATTATAGACATCCTTCAATAATTTAAGTACTCGGTTTCTTATGGTAACATAATATTCAATAACTGGAATGCAAAATGGGGAAGAGGAGGAGGAATGTCCAGTGCTACAATAACCGAAATGTTAACCGATATGCTATCAATGATATCGATCCCGTCAATAAGATCCTCCGACAGACGATTGAAATTTAACAGTTAAATCTCAAGAATATTCCCACGAATCGCTCCAATAACCTGAAATATTTTGTCATATGGATACGGAAAAAAGTGAGAACAAAGTTTTCCGTTAATATGCGAAATGAATTCCGGAAAAGTTTCTGAAATTTCAGGATTTTCCGTTAATATGCGAAATGAATTGCGGAAAAGTTTCTGAAATTTCAGGATTTTCCGTTAACACATGTGACGTGCCTTCCCCGCAGGACACACATGAGATAAAGGCAGATAGAAGTGAGAGCACATGCCAGTGTAGTACACTGGGTTGCACTCGGAACTCCGGAGCCGAAAGTTGTGGTTTCGAATCCTGCCCCTGGCATAAAAATGTGTGCCTACCCTATAGGACGCACATGAGATAAAGGCAGATAGCAGCGAGGGCATATGACAGTGTAGTATAGTGGATAGCACTCGGAGCTCCGGAGCCGAGAGTTGTCTGTTCGAATCCCTCTCCTGGCATAAAAATTTGTGCCAGCCCTATAGGACGCACATGAGATAAAGGCAGAGAGCAGGGAGAGCGCATGCGAGTGTAGTATAGTGGATAGCACTCGGAGCTCCGGAGTTGTGGGATCGAATCCCGCCCCTGGCATGAAAATGATGGAGAAATTTACTTTGTAATACACTTCTTAAAAATGGCAATTTGTTATTAGTATAAGAAAAGAATTGGGGAAAGGTTTCCAAAAATTCCCAATTTTCCTAGCACGAGAAAAATCCGGGATATTCAGGGAATTTGGCGCTAGAAAAGTCCGTCATTTCACGGAAAATGTTGCGTCAGGAATATGTTTCTTTTATTCAAAAAAGGAATCACATAAAGTCGCTCGTGAATTTCAGAAAATATTTTACAGTTCAAAGGTCAAAGACAAAACAGTTTCGGATTGTATACGAAAATTATCTGCACTCATTGCACTCCACGAACTTGGAAACATTACTAATGGTGATGAACCGGATTTGTTTCTTCGCGTACTGCCGTATAAAACTTTGTGTTTGAAAGGCAAAACCTGTACAGGAGTAAAAAAGTTTTAAGGAACGCTTTACAATTTTTTTTTCGTTTGTTTGGAAAACTGAAAGAATCATTAGTGATTGGAAAAGTTGCTAAACCACGGTGCTTCAATAACTTGGATTTTAAAAAGCTCCCCGTTGAGTTGAAATCTAACACAAAAGCCTGGATGACAGCTCAAATTATGGCTGAGTGGTTAAGAAATTTTAATCTAAAGATAAAAATGTAAAACAGACATGTTCTTTTATTTTTGGATAATGAAAAATGCCATCCTCATCTTGATCCCCCTCATCTCCCCGTAGAAAAATTACGGCGAAGTGCGCCTCAGAATCTATTTTGCTCCTGCAGACTAAAAGCGATATCTTCCCCCCAGAACCTTTGTTTTGGCCCTGTAGAAGAAAAACCACATGCTCTGAATCCTTTTAATCCTCTCTTTCACGCTCCCACTAATCATGGGCGTACGTTTTCCACCTGGGGACGAATTCCATCTTTCAAATTTTTCAGAAAACGAAAGTTTACAAAGTGAACTTTCGTAAACTTTTGTTCGGGATCAAGTCAATATACCTTTTTTTTTCTCGCAATGTTTATTCTGTTGACGTTATTGTCAAATATCATTCCATTGCGTAAATGGTTGTGTTTCAGCTTGAAAAGGGGGTGGGGGCAACAATTTCTGAAAACGGAAGTTAGACGGAACGGTGTAATCTTAAACTCTTTTTCTCCCTACAACTCCTCTGTTCTTTATTGTTGCTAAATGATCGATTCTGTAAATATTTGTATCTCAGCTTAAAAATGATTAAAAAAAAATTCCGAAAACGGAAGTTTGACGGAGCGACGATTTCTCCCGTAATGGTAATATGTTTTTCCGCTGCTTCCTCTGTCCAAATATTGCTGCTAAATATCGTTTTGTTGCAGAATTGTTTGTGTTTCAACGTAAAAATGAAAGTAAAAAACATTCCGACAACTGAAGCTAAAGGAAGCAGAAAAGATTTCCCCGTGAACATAATTTGTTTCGTCGTGTTTCCCCTGCTGTAAACACCCTTTCAATCGCATAAATGTTTGTATTTAAAATAGAAAACGGGGGAGAAATATTTCCGAAACGGAAGTCGACGGAGCGAAGATTTCTTCCGTAATTGTATTTTTTTTACTCACTCTCTATCTCTCGAAGTTTCACCTGAGCTGTATTATTGTTAGATATCATTTTATTCCTTAAATCTTTGTTTCAGCTTGGAAATAAGTCAAAGATTGAAAAATGGAAATACTCCGACGTCTAGCCGGAAACCCACACCTCTAACCACTTGGCCGCTATCCAATGCCAATATGCATGTTTTACTGCATGATACACTTGTATCAGGCGCTGGTACAGTTTCCAGTACCTGATATAAGTGTATATTAGTCGTCACTGACAGTCTAAAAAGTCCCTCTTTAACTGTTGCTTGCCCACCAGTGTTGGGACCGCAACGATCGATAACATCTGAACACGAAATAAAAAAGTCCTCGAGCAGGAAAATATAACATATGTGGTATAATCAATAAGGAATGAACATTTTCATGAAATCAAAATGAAGGAAACTTTTCTTTCCTCTTGATAAGGCTTCACAAAACTTCCCGAGAAAGTGCACAATAAATCGGTGACGTGCAATTAAACACAATATATACCAAGTTCGCGTAAATAAAGGTCTTAATACTAAAGCGTTCTTTATTTCAACCAGCGAAGGCGGACATTACGTAAATCAAGCTTCCTATTTTCGCTTCGGCAATATCAACCAGTTTATTTCTCCTCGCAGAAATTTACGCACCACAGCGATCTCCGTACCGCAGGCATACGCAGTTGACGCAGAACTGCCACTTTCGGCGTCGCATCAATTCATTGTGTAAGTCTATTCTTCGTTCACATCACATAGATCGTCGCTATTCCATCCGTTAATTACATTTGAACGGAATAGAGGAAAGAGCTGTAGTTGTTTTTTTATGCTTTCTCTACGTGCTTCAGAATATCGAATTGCCAAGTTGCTTCTATAATACAGCGGAAAGTATAAGAAGTTGTAATGTGATCACTTCCTAGATTGTCTTTCAATAATACAAAAGTAAAATAAGAAATTCTAAATTTTTATTAAATCTCTGTATTCTAAAAGAAGTAAATGCTGCCGCCGCTGTTTTAGAAATTTTGCGACTCTCTTGCTTTCGTAGCTCGCAGCGCAAAACGTATTGAACACAAAAATATGGAATTTGCATCGTTTGTAGATAATTGTTTGGAAAACACGCTGAAATAAACCGTTTTTCGATTCTGGCGATACTTCAAGAGTATTTCAAAGTTAAGGTAAACAAAACAGTGCTATTAGGTCGCGTTCCGGACACACTAACAGCAACAGAACCACGAAACTTTGTAGGGATGTAGTTCCATGACCGAATTTTTCCACCTCGTCGCCCTTTTTTTTTAATTTCGATTTAGTTTACGAGAAATGAAATTTTTAAATTTCACAAAATTCTCTATTTCGCGATGTTATCTATTTAAAAAAGCGGATATTTGGCAAACTATAAATTATAACGCATTGCAATTTTTACAGCATAAATTTACAACTATCATCCCTTTTTTACAAAAAAATAAATAAGAAAAAGTCATTTTCTGATTTATAAGCATTTGTTAATGACGCAAAGGAAAGAAACGAATGTTTGTCTGTCTTCACGATAACCACAGATGAACGTTCTGGTCCCGTGACTTGCTGCCATGGCGACCCAGAAATTTTGTTCTCCATATGTTTTGTTGGTAAATCTATCTCAGTTGTTTAACGGTTTAGCATAACAGTTTACGGAAATGCCTTTTGGACAGCTTTTGTTTTCCTTAGCGATAAATTTAGTAATTCCTATAAGTTCAAACGACAAAAGTTCGCCCCTTTAAAAAAATAACGACAGTAATAAAACTCGGAAGCTTCGGAATGGTCGCGGAGCAAAGTCCTTCAGTGAAAATAGAAGGAAATTGAAAAAAGTTCCTCAAAAATCCAACAACGTGTTGTTCACCAAGAGAAAAACAAAAATTAGAATCGATACAGCGCAAAAAGTAAAAAAAAAAAAAAAGTCAGTGTGGAACATTGTTTGCTTGAATTTTTCGTGAATTGTTTGACAACTTCTAATTGACCTAGAGATCTGAAAATTGGCACGCTGATAGGTCTTCAGATCCAGATACATAGAAAAGTCCAAAACCTAAAAATAAAACCAAATGGCGTCTTTGGAACATTGTTTGCTTTAACTTTTCCCGAATTATTAGACCACTTCTAAATAATCTAGAGATCCAAAAATCGTCATGCTGGTAGGTCTTAAAGTCCGGATACCTGCAAATGCACGAAAACAAAGAAAAAAAAACAGAAAAAAAAACAGCGCTCTGAAACGTTGTCTGCTTGAATTTTTCTATCACTTCTGCACCTAGAAAAAGGTATAAAAACAAAAAAAAATTCAAAAGGGTGGCTTAATTTTACTGTTTCAAAGTGCTAATAGGTTTAAAGATAAGTTTGTCAGATTCACTGAAATGCTTTGAAAATTTCAAACTTTGATTTAAAATTAAGGGGCGCCAAAGCCTGCTCCGTTTTACGTCAAACCATATGCATTGACGTCACGACGCTGCGCCAAAGCCTGCTCCGTTTTACGTCAAACCGTATGCATTGACGTCACGACGCTGCGCCAAAGCCTGCTCCGTTTTACGTCAAACCGTATGTATTGACGCCACGACGCTGCGCCAAAGCCTGCTCCGTTTTACGTCAAACCGTATGCATTGACGCCACGACGCTGTTCTAAATCGTAAAACAGTTACGGATTTGAAATTACTTTTCTTTCCCTTATTTATTTTTCCCTTTCTTTAATTTTATGTTCAAAAAATGATTTTTATAGATTCCCCGTTCGGAGAACAGGCATGATTGGTAGTAGAAATATGGCTATCGCAAGCTGAGGTAGCAAGATGGCTGAATGTGTCTTGAGTTGGACTGATGGGGGAAGAATGACTTCCCACCATCGTTTAGGAGACTCTTTACGGTAGACAGCGATCGGTAGATTGGAAGCACGACAATCATAAGCTGAGGTGGCATGATGGCTGAATGTGTAGAGGCAAGTGGTCTCCAATCTGTGCAGACAGTTCCAGGAAACCGGAACTATAACCAGAAGACCGACCCAAGGAAGACCACGAGCCACAACTTGTCAAGACGACCGGTATTTGTCTCTAACAGCTTGCCGTCGTAGGGAGTAAACAGCCAGATAAATCTCACAGCAGCTCTCATCTGCTCCAGGAACCACAACTTCGCAAGCTGCAAAATGACTGAATGTGTCGAGGCAAGTGGTCTCCAATCTCTGGAGACAGTTCCAGGAAACCGGAACAATAACCAGAAGATCGAGACAAGAACGCACGAGCCACAACAAGCCAGGACGACCTGCATTTGTATTTAACAGCTTGCCGCCATAGGGAGTCGACAGGCAGGCAACTCTCGCCGGAACTGCGGTATCGAGTCAAACAGTTTACAGAAGACACCACGAGAGAGGTCTGTATGAAAGAAGGCCAATGGTCTGTATCCTACTTGCCACATCGCACACAAGGATTAGTCTTAATTGGGTCAATAACATAACCCCTGGACTCCTGATCAATGGGTATATGTTCTCTTACCTGACAAGTGTGATATAGCCTAAACACAGAATCTCGGCGTGTGCACATTTGGAGACAGGCAGCAAGCCGGAATATTCCTTCCACTACGTTGGTGGAGGATTCCTGGTTTGGGCTAGCATCATGTTGGATGGACGCACGACGCCTAACGTGTTTCCAGGTGGCACTATGACTGCTGCACGCAACAGGGATGACATCCCCTCCACGTTCAGGGATGTACTCCTATCATCCTTGGTAAAACGGCAGGGCACGTTCAGGGATGTCGTCCATATCATCCTTGTTATATTTGATATGGATGACATCCCTTCACGTTGAAGGATGCATCCCATCAATCTTGTCATCCTTTATGGAAATGACATACCTCCACGTTCAGGGATCTACTCCTATCATCCTTGATAGATATGACAAGGCACATTCAGGGATGTACTCCTAGCATCCTTGACAGATATGACAAGGCACGTTCAGGGATGTACTCCTATCATCCTTGATGGAGATAACAAGGCACGTTCAGGGATGTACTCCTATCATCGTTGATAGAGATAACAAGGCACGTTCAGGGATGTCGTCACTATCATCCTTGTTATGCTTGATATCAATGACATCCCTCCACGTTCGAGGATGCATCCCATCAACCTTGTCATCCTTTATGAAGATGACATCCCTCCACGTTCAGGGATGTTCTTTTATCATCCTTGATAGAGATGAACCGACACATTCAGGGATGTCGTCCCTATCATCCTTGTTATGCTTGATACGGATGACATCCCTCCACGTTCAAGACTTTATCCCATCATCATTGTCGTCTTTTATGGGGATGACATCCCTCCACATTCAGTGATGTACTCCTATCATCTTTCTCATCCTTGATAGGGATAACATCCCTGTAGCGTGCATTATTCAGAGTGCCTCCTGGAAACAAGTTCAGCGTCGTGCGTCCATCCAACAGGATGTTGGCCCCAAGTTCTACTCGATGGACAATAATGCCAGTTCCCATAGGGTTTGGCTAGTCAAAGAATATATGGAGAGTGAGAATATTCACAGGATGACGTGGCCTGCGAGATCTCCGGGCCTGAACGCCATGGTGCACGTCTGGAATTCTTTGGAAAGAGGAATTGCAAACCTGCACCCCCCCCCCCTCCGCCTCCCAGAACCCACCCGGGACTCCGACGGGCCTTGTTGGAAAAGTGGCTCTTATTGCCCTAAACTCTCATTCACAGCCTTCCACACGCACGACAGTTCGTTGTGCGGGCTGTATCGCCGTTCGGGGTAATAATCACATTCTCTATTAGCCAATCGAAATCCGCACCACTTGCTGTATTATGATTGGACTACCACGCTGCCATGCGCATGCTTCCTTCTCATGAGGTGATGGCTCTTCTTTTCTGTTGTGTAATTGCTGCGTTATCGGTACATGTGTGCGTACTAACTGCTAACTGTCGTTATACTGTGTGTGTGTGGATTTTGCTTTACTACTGATTTTGTGCTTGTCACCCTAATTTTGGACATCCGTTTAATTATTTCTTAGTGTATTGAGCGATAATGTTTTATTTGTGCTGAGCTAGTGTCCAGTGACTAAACGAACAAACAGTACAGAATAATCAAAACATTATAAAAAACTACAATGTTTTTTTTTTTTTGTTTTTTTTTAATTGGAGGTTTAACGACCACCGTGAGCAACTCAATGGGCTATAAGTAGTCGCCCGTCCCTAATTTACGGTCACTGGTTCCAGGGAAGGGAGAGAGCCAGTGCCGTAAGACAAACACAACATCCATGCCTGACGGGAATTCGAACCCGGACCCCGTTCGGACGAATGATCAGAGGCCATCGCTTAGACCACTGCGCCACCGGGGCGGCTGCAATGTTTGAAAACAATCCGCCAGTTTTCCATGAATCAACCACGAGTTCGTGATAAGTTATTATTCTCTCACACACACACGTTCTTTTTGTTCTTATAGACCATTGTTACTATACTGTTATTTTTTTTATAATGCAAGAAACATGAGAAATCAGAATTTCGAGACATAAACTAAGACGTATTATAGTGATAGAAGTAGGTTAACTAAAATACCTGAGCTATCCCACAACGTTAAATACCATCTCATATAAGGAATGTTAATACCACGTCTCAGGTTGCACGGCCTTACAGTTTAACGTAGGCCCAACACTGAACCACCCTCTTCCATTCCTAAAAGACGGTGGCTCAGCGTTGGCCCTAAAACATTAAATTGCAAAACTATTTTACCTGGGGTGACTTTCTCGCAAATGAGCGATCGTTTAGTACATTTCCTTCTCGAGCATAAGGATTTAAAGCATTTGAGAAATCAGAATTTAGAGCCATAGACTAAAACACGTAGTAGTGACAGAAGCAAGTTAAATAAAATACTTGAGCTATCCAACAGCGTTAAATGCCATCTCATACAAGGAATGTTAATACCACGTGACTTTTCTCTCAAATGAGCGATCATTTTGTGCATTTCTTTCTCGAGCATAAGGATTTAAAGCGTCATTTAAATTAATTTAATTTTTGGAACTGCGTGTACCATAGTGAAAGAAAACCCAAAGAAAAGAGCTAAGAACGAAATCAATATTTCCAGGTTGTTTATTTTTTTTCATTTTTTTTCAGTGTCGTTTTATATGTCGAGAAGAAAAGCAAAGGATATCCTGCGGGATTAGCATAAAGCAATTCAGGACGTGACGGAATTTTTCTTGGTGATACGCCAATGATGTAAGAATTTGGTGAGCAGACACCTATTTTGTTAATCGCTTAATTTACCAAAAGTAGAGGCACTTGTGCTAAAGGAATTAAAAGATTTTCTGAATTTTCTTCTCAGGAAGAAGCACACATTTTATTTTTTGATGTTTCGAAAAAAATCACAGTTCTCAAGTGGCAAATGAATCTTGATTTACGAAACTTCACCATCATGTGTTTCTTTTATCTCCTTTTTTGGTTTTCTTCCTTTGATTTTAATGAGCTATACAGCTCAATTTCTTTCCGATAACACGTGCTCTGGATAAATCTTTGAAAGGAAAGTTTGCGCATTTTATTTCAAACTCTAAGAAAAAGTAAGATTTTAAATCGAGAAACAACTATTTGGTCCGCTTCTTAAAATAATTAGGATGTGCTAGTGTTATATTCAGAAAAACTAATAAAGCCCTAACACTGAAAAAAAAAAAGGAAACGATAATCTACAATTCACGTAATTTCTCTGAATGAAAAACGCTATTGAGGACCTGGGTAGACTAACCGACTTAACGTCACTTAAGCTGTTATTGCTCCCATTCCATTTTCCAAAACCAGGTACAGTAATACACTGCCGGACAATTGCTAAGGACGGATGACAATAGCAACGATAGCAACCATAAAATGGAAGGCAGGAAAATGTGGAAATTAGCATAAGTGCGGGGTACAGTAAGACGTGTTGTGCGTATGCAAATTTTGGATTGCCGAACTTTTTCGTGACGTCATAGCGCTGATAAGAGATATTAAGGATTTGACGCGTATTGACCGTTGTTGTTCAAACGCAAAGTTGAAAGGGAAATAACCAATTGACGAACTTGCATGTTTCAGTATGTCTTCTCGACATCACCTAGATGATTTTACGCGTGGCCGTATTATTGGCCAGATTGAAGAAGGGCGAAAAATAACAGATGTTGCCAGGGTGTTCTACGTCAGCCACAGTGTTGTTTTAGGGCTTTGGAAATCATTTCAAACAAATGGAGAGTGTAGCAAACGTCACGGGGGGGGGGGGGTCGTGTTCGCAGTACGACACCTGCAGAAGATCGGTACATAGTGCTATCAACAAAAAGACACCGGCGCAGCACAGCTAGTGAGGTAGCAAATCAGTTTAGGGCTGCTACTGGCAAGCGGATCTCCCGAAAAACTGTCGCCAGACATTTGTATGAAGGAGGACTATACGCCCGCCGTCCTGTTGTGTGCATCCCATTGTTCAGACGTCACCGTATCGCCCGTTTGCAATGGTGCCATCAACATCGCAATTGGACTGATAACGACTGGTCTGCTGTCCTCTTCTCAGATGAGAGTAGATACAGTCTATCGTCTGATTGTCGACGACAACTGATCTGGCGTGATAGTGGTACTGCATATTGTCCAGAAAACATACAGGAAAGGGACCGATATCCGACATGTAGTGTCATGGTATGGGCTGGCATCATGATCAATGGCCGTACGTTCCTCTATGTGCTTCCAACTGTGACTATGACTGGCCAACGATACATTAATGATGTTCTGCTACCTCATGTTCGCATGTTCCGTGGTGCTGTCGGTGATAGATTCATTTTCATGGACGACAACGCAACATGTCATCGAACAGTCGCTGTCCAGGAGTGTCTTGAGAGCGAGGATATTCAACGCCTCGTATGGCCAGCACGTTCTCCAGATCTGAATCCCATTGAAAATGTGTGGGATGCTTTGGGGAGGAGTCTTGCTGGTCGCCAATGGCCTCCAATAAACAAGGACACCCTCATCCGTGCACTGACAGAGGAATGGGATAAATTGCCCCAGCAGCTGCTTGATAATGTTGTGCAAAGCATGACACGACGTGTGGAATCTTGCATCGCCCTCCATGGTGGCCATATCCCGTATTGACATATTTCGCCGGAACGCCTGCGGACGGTAATTGCATTTTTTTCACGTTTACGTATTCTGCACAAAATGGCCTGTTTGTCCCTTGAACACGTTCCAAAGTCTTCTGGATTTCAGAACACAATAAACTGTCTTTCTTGTAATGTCCTGGCATTCTGACATTATTTTATTTTACTTGGCATCCAACCACACTTACTTTTTTATGCGCTATATAGCCGTTTATGATCCGTCCTTAGCAATTGTCCAGCAGTGTATATTAACTCTGTTGGTTTTGTCCTCTAACTGGCTACTAAATGGCAGGAGAAAGCTTTTTTGGAGGCGCATTCCAAGCTGTTAGACCACACAGCAGCCATTTTGAAGTTAAGTTAGAAGTCCATCTCATGGATGCAGCACGTGGTAGTGAGTACACGTTCAGCTATTAATTTGCTGAAATACACTATATTAACAAAAGTCACCGGACACCCCTTCAAAAGGTTTCTACTAGTCGTCCGAGCTGAGATTAGCGAGGTTCGATTGACAGATGAAGCATGGCTAGTGTGTCTGCCTTACGACGACGGTTCTTGGCCTTTTCTGCCACCCATGGCCCTAAATTAAAAACGCGCTACTGCTTATAGGCCGTCTAGAAAATACAGGGCCATGGCATTACAGCTATGAGCTTCATTCCTTTGTGACCCCGCTCTTAGGTTACATATCCTCTAGGTTCTTCGGTGTGTCTGACATCATACAGGACAGCGTTTGGAACCAATCGGAATCCTTTGTTTTTGCGTGACGTCACTTCCCATTCTGCTGGGAAGGGTATCTAATAGATGTTGGTATAAATCTATGGGAAGGGTATCCAATAGGTTTTGGTAAAAAATCTATCCGGCGTCCACTCTGCCGGAAAGGGTATCCAATAGATTTTGTTCCAGGAATCGCCTTCAGTTCTACCATTTTTGAGGTCGATCCCTGATGTCAGGTGGTTTTGCATGGATCACAGTCGGCGTTTCAATTCATCCTAAAGGTGATCTATGGGTTTCAGATCGGGACTTTGTGCAGGCCAATCAAGTTCTTCCACACCCTTCTCATCAAGCCATTCACGCACGACCGCGCTTTGCGGACGATGGCATTGGTCTGTTGGTACAGGACACAATAGCCTTCACTGAAATGTTGACCTAATATTGGGAGCACATATTTGTCGAATATGCCATTATACAACACAGCGTTAAGATTCCTTTGCACTGGAACTTGGTGCCACAGCCCAAATTAAAAAAATAACTCCAGAACGTGGTACTTCTTTCACCAAACCTTACAGCTGGCCCAACATAGTCGGGCAGGTAATGTCCTCCACAACTCGTCCATCGGATTGCCAAATCGTGAAGCGTTATTCATTACTCAAGAGAACGCTTTTACATTGCTCCAGACTGCACTGGAGCTGAGCTTTACCACTCCAACAGACCCTTGAAGTTTATCTTTCTGACATTAGGATTGAGTGCTCCTCCTCAAAGGATACTCATTCCCTTCATCTCTCGACGAACCGTTATGGGCCGCCCCGGTGGCGCAGTGGTCTAAGCGATGGCCTCTGATAATTCGTTTGAAATGGGTCCGGGTTCGAATCTCGGTCAGGCATCGATGTTGTGTTTGTCTTACGGCACTGTCTCTCTCCCTTCCCTGGAGCCAGTGGCCCTAAATTAGGGACGGGTGACTGCTTATAGCCCATTGAGTTGCTCACGGTGGTCGCTAAACCTACAATAAAAATAAAATCAAGAACCGTTATGGTGCTGGTAATGTTTCCAGAGGCATTTTTGAATTCCGTGGTCAGTGCTGCAACCAATGAATAATTGTGATTTTGTCCCACCACCCGCTTCAGCACTCGGTAGTCCCGGTCTGTCCTTTTACGAGTCTTACCAGGTTGCAGTTTCGCTGTTGTTGCTCCTAGATATTCCCACTTCACAATAGCATCACTTACAGTTGAATGAGGTAGCCATAACATGGCAGAAATTTCCCCTGACTTGTTGCTAAGATAGCATCCAATGAGCACGCCATGTTGA
This sequence comes from Macrothele yani, assembly GCA_039090855.1. NCBI lineage: Eukaryota > Metazoa > Arthropoda > Arachnida > Araneae > Macrothelidae > Macrothele > Macrothele yani. The sequence continues at coordinate 26,870,770 of CM076993.1, forward strand.
AAATAACCGAGTTCTGCTGTAAGGCACATTCTACTGTTATTGGTTGTCTATGGCGTTTGCCAGGTTATGTGCGTCTTTTCATAAATATACGGGCCATGGCTGCGACGCATATGACCGAATCCACTACGCAAAAGGGCTTCCCACATACGTTTGATGGTATATACATAATGTGGCAATCATAAATGGTCAGGCAATAGGTATGAAAAATCTAATATTTAATAATATTCTCATCTGAATAACAAGTATCGTCACAGAAATAATTAAAACTTTCCCAACTTTTTGTTAATCTGGTTAGATCCACTTCTGCACGTAGGATACCTCCGGTTCTCAAAATTTGCCTTTGGTTTAGCTCTCCATAGCCATTCTCTTCCTGGTTTGTCTCATCTAGTCCTCTCTGTCTAAATATTTGTATTTCCAATGTCCCAGTTCAGATTTTCATATCCAAAGGGTTGTGCAAAACTTTGAGAACATGTTCCGGCCATCATGCAGTAGAGGATCCAACCATAGGATTCACGAGCTATTCCTTTCTTAGGGGAACAGTTTCCAAAAGCGACATGGAACTGTCCAGTGTCTAGTCATTTGTTCTATTCATTTTCTTAGTTTTCTGGTACTTTCAGTTATTTCTTTCAGGTAATTGAAAGAACTTGAATTGAGCATCTGCGTGGACTAGTAACTTAATTTCAAAATCATAGTTCTGAGTAAACTTCATTTGAAGGTTTGAGACCATATTACTCTAATCGCATGAAGATTTAGGATATACTCAGCTATTCAGGAAATAGTAATGTTACTGATTTACCTGAAAAGACGATATATAATACACTATCTTCCAACAAGTAATTGGACACCTGTGATAGCAAAGGAAACCAAGTTTATTCACCTTCAATAGTTGGTGGAGCCTCCACGAGCGGCGATTACAGCTGCGACTCTCCGGGGCATACTCTCAACCAGGCGCTGTACGACGGCTAGCGGTATTTTTTTCCACTCGGCTTGGAGAAGACAAGTCAGTTTCTTCACCGATTTCGGACGGTGGGGCACCCCTTAAGTCGACGCTCCAACTCGTCCCAGAGGTGTTCGATACGGGTAAGGTCCGGGCTCTGCGCAGGCCAGTCCCTTCGATTAACCCCATTGTCACCATACCAAGCCATGGTGAACCTCGCAACATGACAGGTAGCATTGTCATCCTCAAAGTAACATGGGTCCACCCCGTAAAACTGCCACAACGTAGGAAGCGCATGGTCATCCAAAATGGTGCAGTAGGTCTGGTCGTTGAGTCTACCACGAATTGCGACCAAGGGTCCCGTGCCATACCAGGAGAAACACCTCCATAGCATAATTCCGGCAGGAGGCGTTCTCCAGGCAGACGCCAAACCAGACCCCACCATCCGAACGGTAGAGGGTTAACCTTTATTCGTCTCTCCAGAGAACCTGTTTCCACTCTTCAACGGTCCACTGTCGACGTTCTTTGCACCACGTTAGCCGAGCAGCGTTATTGGACTTGGGTGATCAAAGGTTTGTGGGCGGCAGAACGTCCATGATAACCGAGCAGATGGGCTTCTTTACGGATGGTATTAATCGAAAGAACACTCCCGGTTGCCTGTTGAAACTCCTCGCGGATGTGGCCCATCGATTTGGTGCGGTTCTTCCGAATTTCTCTGGCCATCACCCGTCGGTCTCTGACTCCCAGTTTTTGGGTCTGTCTGATAGGGGCAGATTCCGACAGTCACCTCTCATCTTCCACTTGCCAATCACGTATGCCAGTGTCGATTTTGGGTACTTCAACTCGCTGGATATGTCACGTATGGATCGGCCATTTCTGTGATACCCAACGTTTACACCTTTCTCGAAATCAGAGAGCTCCGAACTGCGTGGCATCTTGCATGCGACTGGTTGCGCTGTTGTTTCCCACACGATATTTAACGGCAGTGGACATGACGTGTATCAGGACCGCAGATATCGTCGATTGTAGGGGTGTCCAATTACTTGTTGGTAGATAGTGTACATTACAATGCCCTTTAATACTAACTTTTACTGAAACATGTAAGGCTTCCTTAAGTAATTAGTCCATATAACATTTATGACCAGGGTAATTTTATCACAAATCAGGAAGAGGAAGAACAATATGAAGGATATTGGTTCCAAAAGATCAATGTGTTTTGCTTGGAACAGTTTTGCTACCCGTGGAAACATACCCTTCACCTGCGTTGCGTTTTATTTTAGTTGCTTCCTTCTTCCAATGTGTAGTATCAACTGAGGCCCTCGGTGGATTAAGGACTTAACGCCACTTAAGTTGTTACTGTTCCCATTGCATTTTCCAAAACCCGACACTGCACAATTCTCTTGACTCCTCTTTTAACTGCGCTGTTATTACACAAATTAACACTTCGTCTCTCGACTCAGCCTCCATTTTAATATACACTTTCTTGACAAAGGTCACCGGACACCTTGAAGAGAAACACAGCCTAGCACTTATTGACATACATTAGTACGGTGTTGGTCCACCTTTGGCCTTAATGCATGCACTGACCCTACGGGACATGCTTTCGACCAGGGTTTGGAACACAGCGATAGGTATGCGCTTCCATTCGGTACATAATGCTGCCGATAACTGTTTCTTAGTAGCAGGCCTTGGTCCCAAACTTCTTATGCGGCGCTCTAATTCATCTCATAGGTTCTCTATGGAATTAAAATCAGGGATCTGTGCTGGCCAGTCCACACACGATACGGAATTATCGTCAAACCACGCCGTAACAGTCCTTGCTTTATGGCTCGGTGCATTGTACTGCTGGTACCAACAAGGCTCGGTTCCATAGTATTGCCACAGAGTTGGTAGGGCATAATTGTCCAGAATTTCGAGGTAGACGTGCTGGTTAACAGGTTTTTCCGCGATAACCAATGGGCCGGGACCATACCACGAACCCCCCCCCCCCACACCACCCACCCACCAGTGCACTGCCAGCTCCAAACTTGACCGTAGGAACAGTACACTGTTGTAAATAGCGTTTCTCCGGCTTTTTCATACCCACACACGGCCATCAGGCTGATGGATCGCGTATCTGGATTCATCAGTCCATGGGACACGTTTCCATTGATTTACGGTCCACGACAAATGTTCTTTACACCATGCTAAACGACGAGTAGCATTCCGATTGGAGATGAGATGCCTATGAGCAGCCGCACGACCACGGTAATTCATGGAATGAAGTTCTCTGCGAATGGTACGTGTACATAACGAGGTTCCAGCATTTTTAATCACTTGTACACTGAGGTCTTGTGCAGTACTCCGTCGATTAGATGTAACGACTCTCTGACTTTGACGTCCTCTATCACTGATTTTCTTTGATCTGCCTGTACGATTTGCTACTTCAGGCAATCCATGTGTCTTCCACTTATTCAGTACATACAAAACAGTTGACTTGGGTATGTTTAAGCGCCTCTCGGTTTCTCTTATGGACAACCCAGTAATATAACACCCAACGATCTTTCCTTTCTCAAAGTCAGTTCTCTCCCGCCGCGACATTTTCACTCAACCTCACAGTGCTATATGATCGCGGTCAGCTGCAGACTTGTTTTTATACCGTTTGCAGTTTGCAGCTGTACCACGCATCTTAACATAGCAGCGGATCTGTTCGTTTGCTTTTGAAGGGGTGTCCGGTGACTTTTTTTTTTTTTTTATTTCAGTGTTAGGGTTTTATTAGTTTTTCTGAATATAACACTAGCACATCTTAATTATTTTACTACCACGTGTGATTTCTCAAATGCTTTAAATCCTTATGCTCGAGAAGGAAATGCATTAAATGATCGCTCATTTGAGAGGAAAGTCACGTGGTATAACCATTCCTTGTATGAGATGGCATTTAACGCTGTCGGATAGCTCAAGTATTTTATTTAACTTGATTCTGTTTGCTGGAGCAACGTGACTGTGGACTGCTGCCTCAGAATGAAAGACCGATGATATGTTGTATTTTTTTTTGTTTGGAGGTCCAACGAACCCCGCGAACCACTCAGTAGGTCAAAGAAGTCGCCTGCCCGTAATTTCGGAGCGCTGGCTACATGGAAAGGAGAGATCCAGTACTGTAAGACAACCACACTATCCATGTCACACACGGGGTTCAAACTCGAAAATCTGGAACGAATAACTGGGACTGAAAGTCTAGCACCACTTGATCACAGGAGGTGCGTGCTCTTCCAATTGCAACACTACTGCATTTTAAACAAAAAAACAACTGCTCTCTTCTGACTCCTTACCTGCAGTCCCCAGACAAATAATTACACTCAGGCTCACTTCAAACTAAAATGCGAGAACCAACATTGTTTTCAGAAGCTGGCCGGCCCTAATTTAGAGCCACTGGTTTCGGCGAAGGCAGAGAGCAAACGTCATAAAGCAAACACACCATCCATGCCTCATCTGGGATTCGAACGTGGGTCTGTCTCAGGTGACTTGCCGAAAACTTTGGCACTGGGGCGGCAACTGAAAGTTTGTTAGGGCCACGTGATTGTGGACTGCTGCCGTCGGCTTAACGGCCAATAATCCTTGAAACGGGGGATTCGGTTTGTGTTCCTCCCATTTTAACACTGGCTGGTGCATTCTAATCGAAAACCATTCCTCTGTTTTAACTCCATACCTTCCCCCACTAGTAGAATTATCTTACTCAGTCTCACTTGAAACTAAGATGCTGGGAAAACTAACAATCCAGTTTGTATCGGTAATTGCAATTTGTTGATATTCACTACTACTTACGGTGAACCGTATTAATCAGTACGCTGCTGATTTCTATTTCTCTTACATACTCCGCAAGATGTACCACATCTGGTTATAAAGCAAGCATTTTTGTCATTCGCTTATTTTTCTTTACAGAGTTTTTTTTTTTTGGTTGGAGGTTTAACGACCACCGTGAGTCACTGGTTCCAGGGAAAAGAGAGATCCAGTGCCGTAACACAAACACAGCATCCATGCCTCACCGGGATTCAAACCTGGACCCTTTTCGGACAAATGATCAGAGGCCATCGCTTAGACCACTGTGCCACAGGGGAGGCAAATATTTTTCCTTTAATCATATTTAAGGTAAAAGTGGTATATAATTTTTTTTAAATGATTGTGAAATCGTAGATTTTAGCAAAAAATTTAGGGAACGGTTTTCTTTCATTGAGATGCAGTCTAGATAACACATTGATTTCCTTAGTGCGGCCCCTACGCAACCAACCACCTTGACGCGCACCACCATCAACTCGAGGAAATGGAAGTTGCGACCTTGATCTGTAAAGATTTGCGCTCTGTATAGCAAAAAGTCCCTGAAAAGTTTTCATTATTGATCCGGTTATAGAATGCTCAAAGTAATTTTTTTCACGTGATTTTTTTTTTTAATTATGGACATTCGCGAAAAATTATAGAATACCAATATACCTCCTAACAGGACCAATGTGCATCACATGATTTTAAAGCTGAATGTTTTACCACCCTCAAAACCCATGAGAAAAGTAAGAGTAGTAGTATGGGCGTCACTTTAGCGGCGGAAATGACGTTGCTTGTGGGCGTGTTCAATGACAAGGAGGGAAGTCCCAGGTGGGCGAAGACTACAAAAAGAGTGAAATCATTGTACCGGCTGACGTAGAAGTGTTTCTTCGGTGACAAGAGTTGGCGTGGCGGTAGTTGTCTGTTAATTTTTATTTGGCTAAACGATATAATGAAGTAACACCAAACAGAAGTCATCGCTCTTTCCACGTTAATAAGTGAGTCACGGAAAAATTCTCATCGGCCACCACCGGAAATCGAGCCCAGGGTCTTCCAGTTACGCGTTGGACATGCTACCACTGCACCACAGCTGCCTCGAATTATCCAGACTCACAGTGATTAACTGCAAAACTACATGGTAGGTTGCTTTATGGAGCCCCGCACAGTGCTGGGGATTCACCAAAGATGAAAAGCAGCAACTGAGCAAATAACTAGGAGGCGAATGGACAATTAATTCAAACACTCGACGTGGATCAGGAAAACTAAACAGAAGTCATCGCTCTCTCCATTTTTCCGTGACTCACTTATTAACGTGGAAAGAGCGATGATTTCTGTTTGGTGTTCCTGATCCACGTCGACTGTATGAATTCATTGTAGTGAAGTAAATAAACGTGCATGTCGACAAAGAAACTTTTTACCGGTGCCAGTGCTGGGAGTTTGTAAAGAACTATTTTGGTAGTGGCAACAGTTTTAATAATAACTGTTTTTTTGAACGGTGAGGCTCTGTTTGCCGTTTCAGAAATGAAGCTGTAATCCGGTAATTAACAAACAAACAAACAAAGAAAAACCCCAGAAAAGCTCTGCTACCACGGGGAGGATCATTATTCTGATTTCATTACAAAGCAGAATGTCAAAATTACAGATTTTTTGCTCTTGTGGTAGAGTAGCGAATCATTTGGTTTCTTATTTTCCGAAGTGCTGAGACTGTTGTGAAGCGACAGGGAAATGCCCTTCATCAATCAAAACTAACAAATTCTTCTCAGTCGCAAGCCGTACTTGGCATGTGTAATCAATATATCAAGCACGGACTTTCTTTCATTTCTAAAGGTACTGCTTCACTGCGTACCGAAAAACTGCGCAGTTTCTTGCTGTTTTAAAATGTGAGATTAATGTAACAAAAGCGTCTTTATTCATTTCGTGGTATGAATTGGAAATAATTTGGAATGCATTTCCCTTGCTGTCGATGTTTTTCCTTCGCGAGCAATAAAAGATAATGATAGTTATTTTGCTGTCTGGAGAAAATCTGCCTTTTTATTCTGAAACGACTGGCTTTTCTTTAACGCACGTTATAATATTGGAGTAGGACGTTGTGTATAGTGTATATTAATCCACTGCTATGAAACACAAAGATTTAAAGAAACGGTTGAATGAAGACCGTTAATAATATATCACACATACTTCTGAGAAGTTTTTTTGACAATAAAAGAAGAAAGAAAGGAAATGTCGTACGTACCACATACTAAAATTTCATCGAAATCAAACAATTTTTACGCGAGTTATCGTGCCGACAGACGGACGGACGGACGGACAAAGCTGGAGCGTATACGTTTCTTCAACCTACGGTTGGAAAGCGTCAAAAAAATGATAAAATAAGGAAATGTCCCGATATTTATTCGCAGGTGAATAATATTAGCGCTCCAACGTAATGCGGCAAACTATGTAAAATCCGATTTTACCACGATTACAGTCAAATCGATGAATATTTCGGGAAATCCCAGGGATATTTCTTCTTCTTAGGCTTCACTCTATTGATTATACCTGAAAAATTGAAAATGAAAACAAAATGCAGAAAAATGGCGCCCAGATAACGAAAAATGTGGAAAAATGCGAGTTATTCGTTACTATAAAATGCTGAAAACATTTTTATTCAATCAGATGTCAGGTATATAAGTAATGCGTCATTGTGTGTTACCACACCGTTATAAATTTCAAGTTAATATCTCCAGCGGTTTTCGAGACATCGTGGTAAAATCACCAAAACATGTAGTTTCGAGAAAATCCCGTTGAGATATTCGGTACAATATTTATGTTAGAACAGGCGCACTTACGCATTAAAAATTTCCTGCACTATAGAATTCCGGCACTTTGGTTGAGAGCCTACAGGGCCGTTCTATTCTGCTCGGGTAAGCACTGGCTGCGCGACTACCTTCGTTCGGCCGGCCGCGCGCCACATCACGTTTTATGATCCTCTGACCACAATTTTGTGAATTTTTCGAAAATTCAAATGGGAAGATATTCTTAAAGGATTGCACTATCGAAATATGTAAAAAACCCGAAATCGATTTTTCCGATATTTCAAACCTCCCTAGTCCCATTAACAATTTTGGGTTAATAGGTCGTAGAAGAGATATTTACCTCTAGTTCTATAGTTATGAGTAATTAATTTTATATCTGTAATCCAGACATCATGAAAGGTACCAGAGTTCTTCCAGTCCTCCCAGCAGAAGTTGCTCATGCAATCAAGAACATGAAGCGGAGGAAAGCTCCAGGAGAAGATGGAATTACTATAGACATCATACAAGAAGCAAGTGGAGAAATTGAAACAGTACTCGCCCAAATTTTCACTCGATGCCTTAATGAAGGGAAGATTCCTGAGGATTGGAACAATGCTACAATGATCCTACTACATAAAAAAGGTGACATTGAGGATCTCAGGAACTACAGACCTATCAGCCTCCTATCAGTGGTTTATAAAATCTTCACTAAAGTTCTTTCACACCGCTTGAAGGTAACACTGGACATGGCTCAACCGAGAGAACAAGCTGGATTCAGGAGTGGCTACAGCACAATAGATCATATCCACGTACTGAGAGAACTAAGTGAAAGAGCGAGGGAATATGAACTTCCATTGTGCATGGCTTTTATCGATTATGAAAAAGCCTTTGATTCGGTGAAACCATCAGCAGTTACCACGGCTCTGAAATCCTGCGGTATTGAAGATGCATACATTAATATTATTAATAACATCTATGAAAATGCAAGTGCAAAGATTCGGCTGTTTGAAAATACAACACACATAAAAATTGGAAAGGGAGTGAGACAAGGTGACACCATATCTCCGAAGCTCTTTAATGCCACATTGGAAAATGTCTTTCAATCACTGAACTGGGAAAACAAGGGGATAAAGATTAATGGAGATTATCTAACCCACCTTCGTTTTGCTGATGACGTAGTCATTTTTGCAACTACCCCATCAGAGCTGCAGAGTATGATCCAGGAACTTGCTGACAAGAGTAAAGAAGTGGGATTAAAAATGAACTTTCAGAAAACAAAAGTGATGTTCAATGCTTTTACAAGAAATGAAGATTTATCGATTGATGGAGAAAAACTGGAGATAACAGATACGTATGTTTATCTTGGACAGCAGATATCAAGTGAGGGTCACATTGATGAAGAAATTAATCGGCGTACAAAACTTGCTTGGAGAGCTTTTGGAAGAAACAGCATAATTTTCAAGAGCAATATGCCATTATGTCTTAAAAGAAAAGTGTTTGATCAATGCATCCTTCCAGTGCTTACGTATGGTGCAGAGACGTGGACCTTAACTAAAAGAGACATACAAAGGCTGCAGACAACTCAAAGAAGCATGGAGAGGTGCATGCTTGGTATAACCAGGAGAGATAAGAAGAGGAACTCGTGGATCCGAAAAATGACGAGAGTGGAAGACATCATGATCAGAGTTAAATCCCTGAAATGGCAATGGGCTGGACATACTGCCAGAAGGACAGACCATAGATGGACAGCCGAAATTTTAGATTGGATTCCAAGGGACAGGAAAAGACCCAGAAAAAGACTACATGGGAGATGGGTGGATGAAATTCGTAAGTATGCGGGAGTGACATGGAGGAGACTGGCACAAGACAGACCGTTGTGGAGGAAACTTGGGGAGACCTTCGTCCAGCAGTGGATTGATAATGGTTGACAATGATGATGATGATGAATATCGCTGTGTAAGTTATAATGTTATGTTAATAGGTACACGTTTTGTAGATTAGGAACTGAACCTCAATACTTATTATTTCTTCCCGTATATGATAACCATTACTGCAAGTACATAATCGAGTCACATTATTGTGACCACCTCCTTTTTTTGAGGTCAACAGCGCGTAGCCAATGAAAGAAGGTACGTGTCGTTAGCTGGCTTGGACGGTATATAAGCTGTGCTGTAGGCATTCTGAAAATATGTCCCTGGTTGCTGTCATGGATAAGAGAAGTGATTTATCATATTTGCAATAAGGGATGATTATCGGCATTCGGGCCAAGGGTGGCAGTATTTCTGGAACACAGCAGTTTGTGAACTGTTCGCGTGCTGCTGTGGTTAAAAGTGCATCGTGACTGAAGAAATGATACCATTGCGAATAAGCTAGGTGGAAAGTGCGGAGCACTTTGTGCCATTGATGTGAGAGGTGAACGTCGGCTGAGAAGGTAAATCAGGGCCGATCGACACGCTATAGTGGAGCAACTCACTGGCCGAATGAACCAGGGGGATACCGGAAGTGTGTCTAAGATGACAGTTCAGCGAACCCTACTGCGTATGGGGCTCCAATGCAGATGGATGGTCACTGCACCTATGCTAACGAAGGTGCATCGGCAGAAAAGGCTTATATCTGTACGGCAGTATCGGAATTGGACCTCCGCTGATTGGCAAAGGATTGCCTTCTCCGATGAGTCACGTTTTCTGCTTCAAACACTCTTCAACCATTGCTGGAAGAACACAAGTTGGTGGGGGCAGCGTTATGGTCTGGGGAATGTTTTCTTATTTTTTTTTTTTTTTGGTTGGAGGTTTAACGATCACCGTTAGCAACTCAATGGGCTATAAGCAGTCGCCCGTCCCTAATTTAGGGTCACTGGTTCTAGGGAAGGGAGGGAGCCAGTGCCGTAAGACAAACACAACATCCATGCCTCACCGGGATTCGAACCCGGACCCCGTTCGGACGAATGATCAGAAACCATCGCTTAGACCACTGCGCCACCGCGGCGGCAAGGGAATGTTTTCGTGCCATTCCCTTGGTTCACTCATATCTTTGGAAGACACTATGGACCAAATTCGTTATGAATCTATTCTTGTAGACCACGTACACCCATACATGCTGATTGTCTTCCCTGGAGCGGATAGGATCTTCCAGCACGACAATGCGACGTGTCACACAGCTAGAAATGTCCGAGAGTGGTCGGAAAAGCACGATGAAGACTTCAAAGTAATTCCCTGGCCCCCAAATTACCCAGACGATTGAGTATCTATGGGACCACCTCGATCGTATTGTTCGCTCTAGGGATCCTCCACCAAGCACCTTCCAGCATGTGTCAGATGTAGTGCAATCAGCATGGCTCCACATACCTGTGAACACCTTCCAGAACCTTATTGAGTCACTCCCAGCCCGTCTAGCTTCACACGGCGGTTACTCTGGATATTAGCTTGTGGTAACAATAATGTGACTCGACCGTGTATGAAAATCTTGGTGCAATGGTCGCCCTTACTAACTGTAATAAAAATTTTGGAAAGTTGGAATCACTTATTATTATAAATACATAGAATCTGTTGAATCATTTAATTCGTTTCTCACCGGTGAAAAGTTGTAGAATTTTCTTTTAACATTGTTGCCTTAGATCACGGGTGATTTCCCGGGCCACTGGTGGCCTAGTGGTCAACGTTCGCGAATGCCACGGAGAAGACCTCGGGTTCGATCCCAGGCAGGAACGAACGCTCGAACCACTAAATATCCGCCGTGCTTCAGATGCGCACGTTAAGCCGTCGGGCCCCTGGTACTGTCACCCCGGTAATGAATAATGGTGTCTTCCTCTCCCTTTCTACCTCACTTCCGTGTGACTTTCCTATCGGGCACATTAGCCCAAATCTCCTAGCTTCCTATTTCTAAGAGTTGTTTAAGACCTGGGGTCAGACACTCCCTTCCTAAAATCCTCTACATATGATTTGATCTGACATTTCCCTTTTTTGATGTTGGAGGCAGAAGTTGTGACGTCGTTCGCAGTGTGTTGTATTTATAGCAATAAGTGATTCCAACTCTCCGTAATTATACGCAAGAACCTGTACGTATGGTTGATGGATCTAACGTATATCTTTTATTTGTAAGCGGGTTCTGCTGTATGAATTTTAATTACAAGTGTGTTCTAGTGCATATCTTTTAATAATAAACGGGTTATTATGCACATGTTTTAATTGCAAGCGAGTTCTAGAGAGTATATTTTAGTTATAAGCGGGTTGTACTGTACATCTGTAAATTATAAACTGATTCTACAGAATGTCTTTTAGTTACGAGTTGGTTCTACTGCATATCTATTAATTATAAATAGATCCTACTGGATATCTATGAATTATAAGTAGGTTCTACTGCACATCTTTTAATTATAAGCTAATTCTACTGTTAAACTGTTCTAAAATTTTGGGAAGTTTACATTCCATAGATCTTTTTCTAAATCTAGAAACTGGCGTGATTCTAAATGCCGACTTCTACTGTTTTGATCCACACTCTTATTAAAGAAGAAATCTCACTTTGTTATCCTGAAGGGAAATAACAAAATGATGGAAAAGCCAGATGGACGCAATCTCAGAAACTTTTTGAATGAAGCAACCTTTAGCGTGTGGGTTTTTGTTTTGTTTCACAGGCATCTTCTTTTGATCTGCAAGTTAGAAATTGCTGCAAACAAACCAGTAAGCCTTTGATTGATTCCACTAGGTAAAACAAGAAAACGCAATGAAGAATGACAACGTACACGGCCTCTTTTGTTAATCTCCCAATTTACAGAATTAGCAAAATATTTGAAGAGTATATGACGTATGGTTTAAAGCTCTTGTTTCCTTAAATAAATCCTTTTCCCCTAGAAAAGAGTTGCTTTTCCTCAATAAATATTCCAAATCCCATTTCGATCGCCAAACCGTATAAAGTCGTTGCATAAAAGTTCTCTCAGAAACCTCGTTATTTTTTTTTAAAATAGCATGCCATCCAAAAAGCGGAAGAGGATTAATACTGACAAAATGGTTTGAAGGGGATTTCTTTTATTTATGCTTTTATGGCATGGGAAATTCTGATGCAGTTTGTATTCAGCTTTTACAATCACGGCGTGTCATTTCTCAGTTTTAGAGCGATGTTTTGCTTGAATCTTTCAATTTTAGTTTTATTTTACGTGTTTTAATTTGAAATCCAAAAATTCTGTCTAAAACACTAAGTATTCACACTTTAAATCGAAATACATCAAGAATGAAATTCTACGTGTAAATTTTTGGCCGTTAGTTTTTAACTGTCACCACTTGAACAAAGCCTCGGAAAGGCTCCATTTAAATGTCAACAGGTTTGAGAATATGTTTCTTTTATTTCTGCTCTATTACTATATGTAACAAAATGCCATTTGGTTATTCAACATTTTCACAATCTACTTGGATGCCTCAGTTTGCGATATTAAAAAAAAAACTCCTCTCCAAAGCGCTATTTATCAGAATTATTTGTTCTTGCGCATCGAATAACATTACATTAGCTCTGTTTAATACCAGTTATTGTGCGTCTTGTTTGCTGTGAAATAGGTCAAGTATTCTGGAAAATTTAAATTTTCTAGGAAAACAGCTCTTAGCGCTTAACTGTAATAATTTATCTTTTGTCATGTTTCTCAGGTTAACGCAAATAAGTAAATTACCATCGCTTTTCTGCAATCTGCGATCTAGTATTACACGATTAATATATTGCATCATTTAATTACATTTTTTACGCAAACCAAATTTTTCAAAAATACTACAATGTAGAATAAAACTCATAATACTCAACCTTTCGCAGCAAGAAAAAGAAAAGCGCAATGAATGAAAGTGAATTCCATTGATGTTAAAACGAATTTAGTTCGCGTATGAAATATCATCAAGTCTTACACTTTTTAATCAACAGAAATGTTAACTGTTGCATAGAATAATAAATACGGAATGTAAATCTCTTTTTTTCCTTAACTGATACAGCTACGCATCCATGCTATCCTTATAACAGATTAAAATGCTTTCATGTTTTACACGAAAAAAATACAGGTAGGTTTAGTTCTGATTGAGCGGTCTATTTGGAAAGAAAGACTACGGCTTGCAGATCGGAGAGTTGAAATGAGCAAGTTGAGTATGGTTTCAAAGCGTTTATTTGATTTGTTTTAGCCAACAGAGGTCTATGATATGAAAAGCAGCTTACATAATTTTACAAATAATGCTGGAAACATTGCTAACACAAAGGAGATCGATACACGAATTACCCAACGTGGTGCTGTGTCTTCTTGGGCTTCTTATATTCCTCATCACTTGCTCTTGCCTCTCGTTTTGATTTTCTCCACTTTTGTTTGGGCTTCTTACATTCCTCATCACTAGCTCTTGCCTCTCGTTTTGATTTTCTCCACTTTTGTTTGGGCTTCTTACATTCCTCATCACTAGCTCTTGCCTCTCGTTTTGATTTTCTCCATTTTTGTTTGGGCTTCTTACATTCCTCATCACTTGCTCTTGCCTCTCGTTTTGATTTTCTCCACTTTTGTTTGGGCTTCTTACATTCCTCATCACTAGCTCTTGCCTCTCGTTTTGATTTTCTCCACTTTTGCTTGCGTTCATTCTGCGAATTCCGCGGCAGTGTGACAAAATGTTAACCCATTCACACGAAAACCATTTTTTTTTATTTCAGTTTAAACCGCTGCGATATGTTCTTTATATAGTTGAATAGATCTCATCCAGAGCTTTAAAACGATACCACGCACAGTCATTTTGCACTCACAGTTGTCCAGATAAGCCGCGATATTGTCAAAAGTGTTTATCGGTTCACAAGAAAACACATTTTTAAATGTTCAGTTCAAACCACTGCAAAATTTTCTTCATATATTTGAATAGATCTCGTCGAGAGCTTTAAAACGATACCACGCACATTCGTGTTGCGCTCATGGTGGCCGAGATAGACTGAGTCAAACGCTGCGGCACACCCGGAAATATTGCGTCACCTCCCCAGCGTACAAGGAGCGAGGGGAGCGTCACGCGCACGATGTATTGCGCAGTACGCGAATTGGACTCCATGCTGTTTTCTAATGTGCTAACACGATTAGTGTAAGGCACATAATTTTAACGCTACAATGATTTCAATTAGGACCTATTTTTGGAACAGGCGGTCGACTGTAAGTCGACTCATACTATCCGCGGAGTTAGACGTAGTCCTAAAAAAAAAAAAAAAAAAAAAAAAGGAATTTCAGCTAAATTTGTTTCTAAACATGCAGGGTGATCAAAAAGTTCCCGAACTCAAATTTGGACAATTTTCATTCTCTTTGCACAGATGCATAAAGTTTACATACAGCTGTGATACATAACTTTTGAGCAACTGATTTGACCTAATGAAGGTGCTGGAAATGAAATCAGTGAGTGTAACGCCTTTCAGAATAGGTCGCATGATTTTCACCAACATAGATAGTATGATTTTCGCTATAGCCCGAATAATGTTTGTTTTCAAATACTGCTGCAGGTCATGCGAGTTATTTGCATAAACACGGTCCTTGAAATATCCTCACAGAGAAAATCAGGAGGTGAGAGATCAGGTGAGCGTGGAGGCGAAAATGTTTTAGAAATAGTACGGTCACCAAAGAAGCTTCGCAAAAGTTACGTTGTCGTAGTAGTTGTCTGGCATGTTGCTCCATCCTGTTGAAGCCATGCAAACCGTTCTTTTTTTTTC
This sequence comes from Macrothele yani, assembly GCA_039090855.1. Classification (NCBI taxonomy): domain Eukaryota; kingdom Metazoa; phylum Arthropoda; class Arachnida; order Araneae; family Macrothelidae; genus Macrothele; species Macrothele yani. Next base: position 26,885,959 of record CM076993.1, read on the forward strand.
TTTGAATAGGGACACAAACTGAAAATTTGAATCTTGATCAATGTTTCCGCATTTACAGTTCTGCCAAAAAACAGTGGTCCTACTATTCTGTGTCAAGATATGGCACACCACACACAGTTTTTTTTTCGGAATGCAAAGGCGTTGGGTGAAGGATGTAAAAATTCTCTGTAGAACAATATCGCGCATTTTGAGAATTAACAAACCCGTTCGAATTAAACCAGACTTCATCCCAAACGAATACATTGTTCAACAAGCCATTGTTGTGTCGAGTAAGTTTGCGAAACCAACGGCAATACAGCAGGCGCTTATGCGTATCAGGTGCCTTACGTTTTTGTTCAATTTTCACTTTGTATGCCTGAAGCTGCAACCGTTTAATCACTTTCTGTACTAAGCTATAAGAAAGGTTCACTTGCTGAGATTAGCGAAGCAGCGATTTTGTATGTGACTGTTGCAAACGTTTTTTATGCTTTCTAACCGTAGGTTGAAGAAGCGTATATGCTCCAGCTTTTTCCGTCCGTCTGTCGGCACGATAACTCACGTAAAAATGGGTCTATTTTGATGAAATTTTAGTATGTGGTAGGGGACTACCAGGGGACGAACCCTATTGAAAATGGGTGAAGTGGGGTCAAAGGTCACGATATAAGAGCGGAATCCATTCAATTGCCCTTATGCGTCATAACTTGCGTAAATATGGTTCGATTTCAATGAAATTTTAGTATGTGGTAGAGGACCACCTGGGGACGAACCTTATTGAAAATGGGTGAAATGGAGTCAAATGTCAGGACATAGGAGCGGGATGCATTCCATTGCGCTTATGCGTCATGAGGTGCGTAAAAATGGTTTGATTTCGATGAAATTTTAGTATGTGGTAAGGGACCACCTGGAGAGGAACCCTATTGAAAATGGGACAAATGGGGTCAAAGGTCAGGACATAGGATCGGGATCCATTCCATGCCCTTATCCCACACTACAGTGCCTAGAAGAATTAGTGTGACGTGCTCCATAAGAGGACCCTCACGGTTTTGTGACCAGTCGTCATGAAATGACAGAGGGCGCTGGCATCGGAAGTTACGTTAGGATGCTTCATCGGCTTCATGCTATTAAATGGTGGGAAGTTTGTTTGCCAAGGATTTGCTGCCTTACGAAACTTCAAATTTTCACAAAACAAAGGTTAGTGGAGGGAATTCTTTTTGACAGTATTTTTGCTAATTCGTTGCAGCTCGATCATAACAGTAATGCACTAGGTAATTCAACAGTTGATCACTAAAACGCAATAGGCTTATTCGATTGTTAGTGTGCTAGTTTTATTCAACTGTGGATAGTTTATAACGAAATTTATTTCCGAAATTAGTAACCTTTTATTTGTGAAGATCTGTAGAAGTTGATTAAGTATTGGCTGTCACGCGTTAAACCTACTGTGTGGTTAAACTTAAGTACAGTACTGAAATCGACTGCAACAGTTATTAGATCATAGGGAAATAATGTCAGCTATGAAAGGACTGGGAAATTCTGCATTAGCAAGTAATGAAAAACATAGAAAACGGAAAAGGCAAAGCAGCTGTTTTGTGCCAGGATGTAACACTGGCTATAAATCCTGCAAATATAAAATATCACTCTTCGCTGTCCCCAAAATTCCTGATATGTTGAGCAAATGGGATAAGGCAATTCCCAGAGCTGATAAGAAACTTGATGAAAGTTGTGTTGTATGTGCCTTGCACTTTGAATCTAAATTCATGGAGATGCATTATCGTTCCACTGTTCAAGGTAAGGAAGTTCGAACATGCCGAGACAAACCATTACTCAAGCCTGACGCCATAGCTACTATTTTCCCAAATTTAAAAGACATTTAAAAGGCGAACGACTAATTAGTTTTTCCAATTTTTAAGGGGGGACATGCCCTACTGTGCCTTCCCCATGTTACGCCTGTGTGTATGCTACATTAATGATTTCCTTATTTTTAAGGGTAAAAATAGTTTACACTAACTGCATAGAATTATCCCATTTAGACAGACTCCATGAACACCCACTTCTTAATTTTTACCTTATTAAACTTTTAACTTAAGGTGCAAAAGAATTTTCCTCTCTTCACTGCAAATCCATTTGAATAGCAAATTTAATCACATAATTGTTATAAGGTGAAGAAAAGTAAAGAAAAATGTTATAATTATTTTTCTTTAAAAGAATGTCATCATATACATTCAGTTTTTGTATATTTACTTCTGCCCAGTATGATTCATATTGTTTATCGTATCACAGGCAAAGTTTTTTTAGGAATGATTTTTATAAATGGATTACAGTTAGCACATTATTAGAAAATAGACCAATTTTAAAAATAGTAATCGCTTTTTTTGTATTCCATTTTCAACTCATTAAAAGGCTTCTTTTCAAAGCCAACTAAATGGAAAGTTTCAATATTTATTTTGATCCCATGTTCTTACCAAGAAATTTAGTCACTCATTGCTGAAAAATGAAGTACATTTTTAAATAATTTATAAAGTTTTTAGGTTACTGAATTTTAAGACATTATTGGAATGCAAATTATAAAGCCGATGTCTCATTGAGAAAATATTCCCCCCCCCTTTTTTTTTCCGGTAAGATTTTGAGGGGCAAAACATTTTTTTTTTTTTTTTAATTTTTACTTTATACTGTAAGTTGATGTTTCAGTAATTGTAAACTGCATATTGGTTTCCAGTGTTTTTGCATAATGTAACCCATGTATGCAGGGTCGGATGGAGTTTTTGCGGGGCCCGGGGCGAAATTTCATTGCAAGGCCCCGGAGCAAAATTTCATTGCAAGGCCCCGGAGCAAAATTTCATTGCAAGGCCGCGGAGCAAAATTTCATTGCAAGGTCCCGGAGCAAAATTTCATTGCTTGCACTAAGAAATAAATCTCATATTTTAATAAAGTCGTTACGAGAAAGATGTCCGTAAAGAATACACAGGATGTGAAACCCACAAATCTGCCTGTGACGGCGACGAATTCGCATCCCGCTGCTCCGGAGCTGAATGCTTTACCAGTTAAGGTACACCGACGGAATTTACTCTGTAACTTTTCCTTTTTGACATGTGCTTCACCTCTGTAGTACTTCGAAACGAAAACTATCGTAAAGGCAAAATGATTATCTCAAAGAAGCATTTGCTTTTTAAATTCAAGAAAAAGACCAGAATATGCATTAAAAGTTCAGAGAGAGAGAGAGTAAAAACTGTTAAAATCTACGATTTTCTTTTCGAGGATATGGGGTTGAGGTTTTACTTTCACTTATTGTATAAAAACTGCTTCACAAAATGACAAAAGGCTACGTGCGTGGCGCAATTTTTTGGATTGCGAATATTTTAGTGTAATAAATTCATATAAATAGTTTTTTTCTCCTGATACATGTTTTAGTGATTGATTTTTAATGCAAAATGGGGTAACTGACTAATTAGTGACTTTTTTAACTTTTCTACGCGTTCATATATGATTTTTTTTTAATTTCTAGTAATGTTTTTAAAGTCACTGAATAAATGGCCTCCATGTGTTGCCCGAAACCAACTTTGAGACGCCCCGGTGGCGCAGTGGTCTAAGGCGTTGGCCTCTGATAATGGGTCCGGGTTCGAATCCCGGTCAGGCATGGATGTTGTGTTTGTCTTACGGCACTGGCTCTCTCCCTTCCCTGGAGCCAATGACCCTAAATTAGGGACGGACGACTGCTTATAGCCCATTGAGTTGCTCACGGTGGTCGTTAAACCTCCAATCAAAAAAAAAAAAAAAAAAAAAAACTTTAATATTGTTCTTTTTTATTTTATTTAAATTTAAGTATCTGGTTTGCGCACAAATTGTTAAATATATAAAAGCAAGGGCCACAAAATGATGAAATTAAATTTGCGATTTCATGAATTCGGAAAATATCGAGGTCGTTACAATAATCACTTGAAATCTACAGATCTTCGGATTTGTACGGCGAAGGGCGATAACCTATTCGGAAACGGGGCGATTGGAAACAAGCAAACAAAAAAACTTAAAAAAGAAAGAAACATCTTTTTAGCCTCGCACCCGAAAACTTACACACACAAAATAATAATTGTAAAAAATTCTAACTAATTTTTTTCTTCTTAAAGAGCGGAGCCCCTTAAACACGCGAGGCCCGGGGCGACCGCCCCGTTTGCCCCTATGGTCCAGCCGGCCCTACATGCATGACTCTAAAACTTCCGAAATATCTAACATTAATGTTGACGTTAGCACAATGCAAAGCTTAACTTAAACTACGATACCCTTATTAATGAATCTTGAGCACCCCGTTCATTCTTTGGGGGGGGGTTGAAAGAGGTGTGTCGATTATTTCGTATATGCTTAAGTTATCTGCTTATAAAATATCGGTTTTGTCGTCCTTCCTCCCTGAAAAGTGACGTGACATCCGATGGCAGCGCCATCTACCGCTTTCATGATTGCGGGCAGCAAGTTTTTCTGCGAGCACGACACACTAATTCTTCTAGGCACTGTACCCACACTATTAAGGTGGACGTCAAGTAATTTTGCTTACTATATTTCCAATGGAAAACCTTTTGTACACATTTCCTTCACAATTAGTGTGCTCCCAAGGATGGAAATTTGAACATCGATTAAAATAACTTCATATTATAACTTGGAATACTTAACATTTTCTAAAACATAAGCATAATTATATTAAAAAGCAATAACGTTTCCATTGGTGGTGTTGAAACCAGAAAAAAGATGGCGCGACCTGTACTTTGATGACGTCAGTGGACAAATAAATGTTGGATTGCATAAATATGGTTATGGTTTAGAAAATATACTTACGGTTATGGTTTAGAAAATATTAAGTATTCCAAGTTATGAAATGAAGCTATTTTAAACGATGTTCAAATTTTCATTCTTGGGAACGCATTAATTATGAAGAAAATGTGTACAGAAGTTTTTCCATTGGAAGTATAGGAAGCAAAATTACTTGACGTCCACCTTAAAGTAGCAATTCTTGTTGTATGTACGTATGTAAATTTTATTTTGAGAACGGCTCAAAGAATTTTGATGAAAGTCGTTAACCTACCGTTTCCTGGTACTAGAAATCGATTTTACTTGATCTCGACTTTAGGAGAATTCGTTTAGTGGGTTAAATAACCACCCCGAATTATAACGTTTTTACTGTCATGGCGTCGTTCCATTAATGTTTCCAATGCTTAGAAATCTTATGACGTCACAATCTCGCGTTTGAGAATGTTGGCGCGCGGTCACGCCATCTGTCTCATTACGTCACGAGTTGTGTGTGGATCCTATTAAAATTTTATGACGTCCTACTCTTGCGAGCAAATGGTCGCTATTCCCATATGTTTCATTACGTCACCCGTTGTGTGCGTATGTCTGTCCGCACGATAACTCGCGTAACAATTGTTCGATTTCGATGAAATTTTAGTATCTGGTAGGGTATCACCTGTGAAGGAACCTTATTTAAAGTGGACGAAATGGGGTGAAAGGTCAGGACATAGGAGCGGGATACATTCCGCTGCTGTTATGCGTCATAACTAACGTAAAAAAGGTTCGATTTCGATGAAATTTTAGTATGAGGTAGGGGACCACCTGGCCACAAACCCTATTGAAAATGGGTGAAATGGGGTCAAAGGTCAGGACATAGGAGCGGAATCACTTCAATCGCCATTATGCGTCATAACTTACGTAAAAATGCTTCGATTTGGATGAAATGTTAGTATGTTATAGGGGCCTGCCTGGAGGCGAATTCTATTTAAAATAGGCGAAATGAGGTGAAAGGTTAGGACACAGGAGCGGGATCTATTCCATAGCCCTTATGCATCATAAGTTACCTAAAAATGCTTCGATTGCGACAAAACGTTATCATGTTATTTCGGAGGTATACTGAACCGGTTTTGTTGAATATCATCGATATGGGATCAAGGGTCAGGGCACAGACCGATATTTATTCCACAGCCATTATCCTAATAACTTGAGTGATAACTTGAGTAATGATTTCTGGTATGTTGGAAAGCGTATTATAATCTATGCGTTGCATGATTTTACAAACTTGTTCAATATCGTTTATCACTTCTGGCATTAACACACTTGGACGGCCATTTCTATGTATATTATCACTTCTAGTTTTCCGAAATCGTACGAGTAAACTCTGTATCGTTGTTTACTTACCACAGCAGCTGCGGAATGTTTTCTCCCGAACTCTTCTATACACTGCTTGTAAGACGGCATTTGCAAATAAGCTTCAAGTAAACAAATTCTCTGCTACCTCGTCAAACACATGCCTCTGTGCAGACGGCGACGCTAAAGTGAGTAAATTTCGCAGCACACAGGGAACCAATTATTTATTTCTGGCACTCTGCCAATTTCCTTCAGGCAGTCGACGCGCGTAATATTTGACCTCGACGAGTTGCTAACTCGTGTTGCCACATCTATTGGTTAAACTTCTGCTTACAGCATATGCGATATTTTTTTTTAAATTCTGAGAGTTCGGGAACTTTACGATCACTCTGTACGTGCATGTAACATTTACAAATACTAGTTTCGTTATTTTTTAAAGATGCCATGCGAAAAATTTAAAAACAGCATTTTTGTTTTACCCTTTTTTATACGAAGTTTACCACAGATCAAAATTTTATCATCAGGAGACAATAATTAAAGTTAGTATTTTAATTTTCTGGAACGAAAAAGAAGAATATCTGAATTCTAGGATGAGATAAATTTCGTGACAGAAGGTGGTTAAGGATGTACTGTATAATAAGGACTTTCAGGCAACAACGGGAGTCGAAAAACTCTTGTTCCACCATCGATGGTGTTTGATCTGACAGCCCTTCATTGTCGCTATTGATCGACAACGCAATTTCCACGGTAGAAAGATGTTTTGCCGAATTTTCTCATCAACAGACGATAATTAAAGCTAAATATTTTAATTTTGTGGAACGAAAAAGAAGAATATCTGAATTCTAGGATGAGATAAATTTCGTGACAGAAGGTGGTTAAGGATGTACTGTATAATAAGGACTTTCAGGCAACAACGGGAGTCGAAAAACTCTTATTCCACCATCGATGGTGTTTGATCTGACAGCCCTTCATTGTCGCTATTGATCGACAACGCAATTTGCATTGAGAAGGATGTTTTGTTGAGTAGTTACACTGATGTTGTCCCACTTCTTGCACGTTTTCCAAAGTCCATCTCTTGTACATGGTCGTCTTCGAAAGAGTGTTTTTCAATAACCCAAAAGAGCAAAAATCCAATCGGAGAGGCGTCAGGAGATTTAACAGGGACGTCTCTGTGTTACCTGAATTTCGGTCTTCTGGTCCATCTGTCGAAATAAATTTTGGGACTATTTCGATGTGTAGCTTGAGGAGCGTAAAGGTAAATTGCGATTTCTCCGATGTCTATGCTTCTGAAAGTTCTATTTGAAAAAGTCTTTCCGCATTTGATACAGCTCCTGGTAAGAACAAATCTTCATATAATTTATAAGTTTTGGTAAGGAATATAGTCGTAAACCAAGCTGTTCTTTTCATGTAACATAACCACAAAAATTTGAAAATTTTATCGTCCCGGAACGGCAATCGAACCCGAATCTCCCTATTTGCGCTCGAGTATGCTAACCATTACACCGCCCAGGATAATGAAATCCAAACCACTGACGCATTAATCTGAAACGTCAGACATTTTGATTTCAATACACTAGTCGAAACCAAAGTTTCTCATTGTAGTTCTAAGTTAGTTCACCAGAAAATGGGTATATATTAGGTTGAAAAACAGGGAATAATTAATATTGGCATAAGCCAAGCTATTCGTTCCATGTAACATAACCACAGGAATTTGAAAATTTTATCGTCCTGGAACGGGAATCAAATTCGCATCTCCCGAGTAACATAATCAAGCGCAAATCTGGAGATACGGGTTCGATTTCCGTTCCAGGACGATAAAAGTTTTAAATTTCTATGGTTATGTTACATGGAAAGAACAGCTTGATTTATACATACATACATACTGTATTTTAGATTGGATTCCAAGGGACAGGAAAAGACCCAGAAGAAGACCACATGGGAGATGGGTGGATGAAATTCGAAAGTATGCAGGGGTGACATGGAGGAGACTGGCACAAGACAGACCGTTGTGGAGGAAACTTGGGGAGACCTTCGTCCAGCAGTGGATTGATAATGGTTGACAATGATGATGATGATGATGACATACTGTATCACTAAGCTGTTCTCTTAGATTCAAAGGTTAGCTCCACAAGGAAATACAAACTACCAGATAATTTTCACTTACTGTTGCCGTACCAAACTTCTCCATTTACAGCGATCTTGACATATAACTCGGGCTTCACTGACATCCATCACACGCCGTACCCAAGATCTTCTATGCTTCATACTCAATCTTTTTCTCATGCATACACCACTGAATCTAATATTCCCATGACCTCTTTGGCCTTCCTCTGCTTTTCCTTTCTGCTACTTGGGCTGAACGGATCTTCTTAGCAAGCATCTCATCACTCATTCTTTGAACATGGCCAAACAACCGACGAATATTAGTCTCCACCTTGCTAACAACATTTTGCTTCACATCTTCATTCCTCACACAATCAGAACGTGTCTTGCCACAAACCCCCGTAAGTAACACATTTCTCTAGCACACAAACGACTCCTATATTTCTTCTGTAGTACCCAGGTTTTACTGCCTAACATCAGAGTAGGAACAATTACACTTTCATACACAGCCGTGCGGGACTCTCTTGAGAACCCATTATTCCTGTGAAAACCTCCCAAAACAGCCATGACTTAAAACAGCCATGACTTTCAATGAAGAATTCGCTCGTCTACTGATTTCTCCATCCAATTTGTTCTCTCTGTCCAGGGCAAGGTATAGGCAAACGTTATTCGTCTGCTTCTCAGCTGATTCACTCAGGTTTCGACTATTACTAGGTCAGTCAAGCACGGTTATGTTTTTTCTCTGCAGGTAGTCCTTTACTGTCTTTGATCTGTGTTATGGAGCACCATCATGCATAAAGATTGTGCATCTGTGCACTTGCATATAAGTTAACAGCTTCTCCCGAAACATTTCCACATAAAAAGGACCAGTCATGGTAGTGCCTGACGGCAAAAAGGATAATGAAGCAGTACCGGATGCTAACATAGCACCCTATATCATCTGACTAGGGGTATGTCTCACTGTGCTAACGGTGTATTTTTCATCAAACCTTTTACCTTTTGGTTGTCGAACATGAGCTTCACGTGATTCAAATTAATGCACAGTTGATTCATCGGAAAAAACAAACAAACTTGGCTCCAATTTTCAGCAGACCACGATTGATGAAGCTTCGCAAACTGGAGTCTCTTCTTTTTCATGACAGAGGTTAGTCTAGGTTTATGTAGAGGTTTATAAGATTTTAATCCAAAATCTTTGCTAAGCTAAGATGTCAGGAAACAGTGCTGATACTAATATCAGACCCTTTTGAATGTAGAAAGGCCTTGATTTTCTTTCACGAACTCCTCGCAGAATGCATAACTGTTCTCCTTATGGCATTGTCATCACATGGAGTTGTTTTCCTTGGAAGTCCACTTTTCTTTCGGTTGCTAAACTCACCTGTAGCTCGAAATATTTCATGATCGTATTATGAATAGTAGTCTTGCTCACATTCACCTTTCTGCTTATGTCACGTTCGGAGTATCCTTCATGATATAAAATCATTATTTGTGCCCTCTGAGTAACACTTATTGACGATTTCTTTCCCATTTTCCACTATATAGAAAATACGAACAAAACTTCTCAGCATAAAACTCAGAAGCAAACTGACGCTCTCCTGCTTCCCCCAACTCTATCAACAGCTGCCGCTGTGCACTGTTACACATTTGTCGTTGGTTGCACCAAAAAGAGGTGCAACTCTAGCTGCACCACTTTCTGAGAAAAGATACACCACTGTTTGGTGCAAACAGAACCCAACAATGAGGTGCAACCTTGCATCATAATGTAGTGCGGACTTGTACAATGTCGTGGTGCAAAGTTGCAGCATATTGTTGGGTTCTATTTGCACCACACAATTGTGTATCTTTTCTTATAAAATGGTGCAGCTGGTGTAGCACCACTTTTTGGTGCAACCTACCACAAACTTTTTAACAGTATAGGATGATTCAACACCGAGTGGAGGTATAGTAATACAGACAGTAGCTGAAGCAATCGGCAGAAATCTAATACCAATAAATGGTCTTAAACATTTGCAAATGGCTGTATCTGTAGCGCTTAATAACACACAGAGAGCCGCGGTTTCAAACATTAACCAGCCCGCCGGCAACGGCGGTAAAAAGATACACCCAACACTTTGGAAGTCAAACACAATAAACAACAAAATTAAATTTTAAACCGGGAACAATGCACGTTATATCAAATTCGTAAAAATCGTTGAAGAAACATAGTCAGAATTTTCCCTTCAAAATAGCTTGTAACTCTTTTCAGAGCTTAGTAACTCAAGGAGATCCACGGCCTGAAACTTAAACAAACCCCGGCAACTGCGGGTAAAAGATACACGTAACTCTTCGGAATTGCTGTATAAAAAATCTTGGCCCAAGCTATTATTATTGCAGCTTCTGTCACGTTTGGTTTGAGTTTCTTGTAGTTTACGCAACAGGGCAATGAAATAGCGTTGTGCTTTATGAAAAGTGTAATGAAATAATGTTGCGCAAAAGTGAATTGAAGTGTGGAGTTAGCTTATGGCACAATGAAGCTTAAGGTTAAATTTCAACAATGGCTGAAAGTTTTAAAAATTAAAAATTACTTTTTTTTTTAATTTGAACGCCCTCCAAAACAAAGGCTCCTCCTAGGTGCACGCATTCATGTTTCTCTGTATAGAGAGACGATTCTGCCAAATTTCAAACCTATACGTTCAGTGGTTTCATCCGAAGGAGAATAACAGACAGACAACCCTGCACGGTAATTGTATTATCTGTATATATTTAAAGCACAAGGCAGTTTCTTTCTACAATCCGCCAGCGTCATCCACTGGAGCGATTTCCATGGGGTTTTTTTAAATGAAAGCTACTGACCCACAGATTTTTCATCGCTAAATTTTATTGTCATAAGTATTTTTTTTTTTTTTTGCTACCATGGCATTTTCTTTGTACAATCCGCCGTTTGTTATTCTGGCGTTTGTTCTCGCTTCAGTACATGCAGCGCCATCTACCTTTCTGCGGTGGTGGGACTTAGAACTAAGCCGTCCTCTATCAACTACGTAGTTGTAATCGAACTTCAAAGTCAAATGGAACAGCCGTGCCTTGGACTTTGCCTTCTATGTGAATGCATTTAAGTTTACCGTTAGTAAAGAGTTGTTTTGTTTTGTCATGGAACGGCCATGTTATCCCTATTCTCGGTGACGACAACTGTTTTTTTCGTGCTGTTTCTAAGTGTTTATATAATAATGAGAAACGTCATCGTGAAATTCGTATACGAGTCGTTGGAAAAATTAAAAATTAATGGGAATATTACGAAAATTTTGTTGTTGGTGCCCCATCTTATAAGACTGCCAATTAATAATTCAACCGAATATGAAAATTTACTATTTGTAGATGGTGAATATGCTGACCATGGTGAATTGCATTGAAGTAGTCATTTATTCGCTGATTATTTTTTTAGGATGTATAGAGATGATAGTAACGAAAGCTTTGAATATGGTACTGGAAATAGTGCTTCCATTTTTTTCTTTTTTCTGGCAATGTTGATGCAGAGCATTATAGTGTTTTAGAATTGCGTTCAATATTTAATATTCTGCAAGACACTATTCAAAAAAAAAAAAAAACAACATAGAACAGGAAAGACATTAACCGCTCGCAGGGAAAGTACAAAGAGACCTTATATACTACAAAAAGGGACAGTATTAAATGTTGTGCAAGATACTATTCCAAAAATATCTAAAAGAAAAAAGACGTTAATCGGTAGGAGGGAAAGTACAACTATACGTGTAGAACAAAAATGACAACCCTTTACAATTAAATATAGTTCTGCCGTTTCTGACACCACTTCAAGCATAACCCCATCCCGTACCGGATATTTGAACAGCAAATGTAAGTATTGCTCTGCACTGTACTTTTCATGTAAAAAAAATTCGGCTAGCTACTGTAGTCTACGTTGTCCTAATGAAAAATTTAAATTACCTGAATTTCGTACGCAATTTTGTTGTTGGAGACTCATCTTATACATTGCCCATTAATAATAATTCAATCGTTTATTATAGTTACGCATTTTATTACGATTAGTATTATTTGACAAGAAAAAATTTCAGTCACAGCTTTTTCAACCGTACATGGCACGGGTTACGGACTAGTCTATATACACTGCTGGCCACCCAAAATGCAACACTAAGAAGGGTACGAGAAAGCAAAGCCAGATTTACTGGACACATAACAACAGATACAAAGCTGAAACGATTGAGCTTGCAGGCCCGTGCGACTTGCGGAACACGCAGACATAAATAGTTCGTGTGGCCCCCATGGCTGGCAATAACGGCAGCTACACGCCGCGGCATCGAAAGAAAGAGGCTTTGGATGTGGGCTTGGGGTATGTCGGTCCAGGTTGCTTCCGCACGTTGCCACAGTTCATCAGGCGTAGCCGCGGGTGGTGCTTGCCAGGCCACTCGATTGCCGATCAGCTACCAGACGTGTTCGATGGGCGACATATCGGGAGAACAGGCGTGCCACGGCAGCAGTGACACCTTGTGGGCCGTGAAGAATTGTTGCACGATGCGTGCCACGTGCGGGCGTGCATTGTCCTGTTGAAACGTGGCCGCTTGCAGATCCTGCAAGTAAGGGAGGACTACAGGCTCCAAAACGTAGCAGATATAGCGGTGGCTGTTGAGTGTACTGGCGATGCGTACCAGAGGAGTGCGGGTGTCATATCCAATTGCTCCCCAAACCATTACGCCAGGCGACGGAACGGTATGGCGATGCATAATGCAGGCGTCAAGCAGTCTCTCGCTGCGTTGCCGCCACACGCGGATCCTACCATCGTGGTGTTGCTGGCAGAAGCGGGATTCGTCGACGAAGACAATGTTGTGCCATTCGGTAGTCCAGGTGCGGCGTTCAACGACCCACTGCCGCCGCACTCGCCGGTGGTGTAACGTCAATGGTAATCGGAGCAATGGGCGCCGAGCAACTAGTCCCCGCTCCTGCAGACGACGTCGAACGGTACCTACTGATATAGGTTGTTGTGCAACTCACCCCAATTCCTGCGCTAACGTTCGTGATGTGGCGGTGCGAACTGTGAATGCACGCCGTCAATGCCCGCCGCACAACATGCCGGTCGTCTCGTTCGGTAGTGTGCCGTGGCTGCGGCAATCACTCACGTCGGTTCGTCCGTCCCTCCTGCACCCACCGAATCCGTACTCGCCTCACTGTGGCTTGATGTCGTCCCACATGGACGCCGATCTCTCGGTACGATAAACCGCTGTCGCGATAAGCCACCATTCGTCCTCTGTCGAACTCCGAAACGTGCTGGAATGACTGCCGTATTCTGCGACGAGGTATCAGGAAGCTTTCCACAAACAGGTCCGGCAGCACAACACACTTCCACTACTTACATCCCGCCTTCTGTGCACCCTTCTTATAGTGCTTCTCGGTGGCGTGCCGGGCGCACATGATTTGCATATGCCCTGCAATGCTAATCGTTTGCATGTCCTCTCGCGGGCGACGCATGCTGAGAATTTCAGGCTAATCGGATGCTTCCTTCTTGGTGTTGCATTTTGGGTGGCCAGCAGTGTATTTAAAACACAAGGCCGTTTCTTTCTTCAATCCGCTAGCGCCATCCACTGGAGCGATTTTCATAATTTTTTTTAAATGAAATCTACTGACCCACAGATTTGTCATCGGTAATTTTTACTGCCATATGTAATTTTGTTTATGTTACCATGGCATTTGCTTTGTACAAGCCGCCGTTCGTTATTATGACGTTTGTTCTCGCTTTCAGTACCTGCAGCGCTTTCTGGCGCTGCAGTGGTCATACTTGGAACTAAGCTCTCCGCTATCAACTACGTAGTTGTCACCATCCGAATCGGTTATGTAGTTTTCGAGATTAGTAAAAATGTTCGGGATATTACCGTGAACCACTTTCTTTCACGTTGGATGTGATTAGGTGTATGTAAACAAAGCGGGACGATACACGGGAAATCGGGAACTACTTCAAACCTATCTCATTCGGTATTACGACCCAAAAATAATAAAAACAAGAAAAAAATAATAAATAAACGAAACAGCCTATGTCCACCTGAAAGAAATAAGCTTCCCAGCTGTGGAAGAATTATCCAAATCGGTTCAGTAATTTTCGAGATTACCTAAAACACACCAAGTTTCTCTCTTTATATATTATTTTATTAGTATAGATAACTAAAATAGCCTATGTCCACCGGAGACAAGTAAGCTTCCCAACGGTGAAAAATAGTCCGAATCGGTTCAGTAGTTTTCGAAATTAGTAAAAAAAATCTGTATATTACCATGAACTACTTTCTTTCACATTGGGTGCGATCAGGTTGTATGTAAACAGAGCAGAAGGATACATGGGACATCGGGAACTATTTGAAAGCGATCTGATTCGGTAGTACAGCCAAAAATAATAAAATATAAGAAAATAATAATAATTAATAAACGAAACAGCCTATGTCCACCGGAAAGAAATAAGTTTCCCAACGGGGAAAGAATTTTCCAAATCGGTTCAGTAGTTTTCAAGAATACCTCAAACACACAAACAAACTTTCTCGCTCAATATATCATTATAAATTATACATAGTCGTGTCACATTATTGTGACCACCAGCTAATATCCAGAATAACCGCCGTGTGCAGCGCGGACAGCAGCTAGACGGGCTGGGCCTGACTCAATAATGTGCTGGAACGTGTTCACAGGTATGTGGAGCCATGCTGACTGCAGTGCATCTGACAGCTGCTGGAGGGTGCGTGGTGGAGAATCCACACAGCGAACAATACGATCGAGGTTGTCCCACAGATGTTCAATTGGGTGTATGTCTGGGTAATTATGGGGCCAGGGAAGTACTTTGAAATCTTCGTCGTGCTCTTCTGACCACTCTCGGACATTTCTAGCTGTGTGACACATCGCATTGTCGTGCTGGAAGATCCCATCGGCCCCAGGGAAGGCAATCAGCATGTATGGGTGTACGTGGTCTGCAAGGATGGATTCATAAAGAATTCGGTCCACAGTACCTTCCACAGGTATGAGTGAACCCAGGGAATGGCACGAAAACATTCCCCAGACCATAACGCTGCCCGCACCAGCTGCTTGTGTCCTTCCAGCTATTGTTGAAGAGTGTTTGTTCTCCGATGTTTCTCGCTTTATACGCCAATGTCCGTCCCTTCGATGAAGCAGAAAACGGGACTCATCGGAGAAGGCAATCCTTTGCCAATCAGCGGAGGTCCAATTCCGATACTGCCGTACAAATGTAGGCCATTTCTTCCAATGCACCTTCGTTACCATAAGTGCAGTGACCATCTGTTTGCATCGGAGCCCCATAAGCAACAGGGTTAACTGATATGTCGTTTTAGACACACTTCCGGTAGCCCCCTGGTTCATTCGGCCCGTGAGTTGCTTCACTGCCACCCTTGGTCCGAAAGTCGATATCATCCCTTTTTGCAAATCTGATAAATCGCACCTTTTAATCCATGAGTGATATGTTTTCAGAATGCCTACCGCACACCTCATACATCCTGCAAGCCAGCTCATGACACGTGTCTTCTTTCATTGTCTCAAAAGTAATAGGTGGTCACAATGTTACTCGACTGTATATATGTATAATGATACAAAAAAAATATATTAGAACCAAACTGCCAAAATAAAACACATTTTTAACCCCATTGTGTAGTTATCTAGACACGACATCATTTCGGGTCACTAAAATAATTCCTATACGGATAATGGGAAAAATAAAAATTAATAAGAATATTACGAAAATTTTGTTGTTGGTGACCCTTCTTATTCACTCCCCTTTAATAATTCAACCGTTTATTATAGTTATACACTATATACCAACTAGTAATTGGACACCTGTGATAGCAAAGGAAAACGAAGTTTATTCACCTTCAATAGTTAGTGGAGCCTCCACGAGCGGCGATTACACCTGCGATCCTCCGGGACATACTCTCAACCAGACGTTGTACAACGGCTAGCGGTATTTTCTTTCACTAGGCTTGGAGAAGACAGGACAGTTCCTTCCCCGATTTCGGAAGGTGAGGCACCCCTTAAGTCGACGCTCCAACTCGTCCCAGTGGTGCTCGATAGGGTTAAGGTCCGGGCTCTGCGCAAGCCAGTCCATTCGATTAACCCTATTGTCACCATACCAAGCCATGGTGGACTTCTCAACATGACAGGTGGCATTTTCATCCTGAAAGTAACATGGGCCCACCCCGTAAAACTGCCACAACGTAGGAAGCGCATGGTTATCCAAAATGGTGCAATAGGTCTCGGCGTTGAGTCTACCAGGAATTGCGACCAAGGCTCCCGTGCCATACCAGGAGAAACATCCCCATAGCATAATTCCACCGCCGCCGAACTTCACAGTTGGTACAATACATTCTGGCAGGAGGCGTTCTCCAGGCAGACGCCAAACCCAGTCCCTGCCATCCGAACGGTAGAGGGTGAACCTTGATTCGTCGCTCCAGAGAACCTGTTTCCACTGTTCAACAGTCCACTGTCGACGTTCTTTTCACTACGTTAGCCGAGCAGCGCTATTGGACTTGGTGATCAAAGGCTTGTGGGCGGCAGCACGTCCATGATAACCGAGCAGATGGGCTTCCTTACGGATGGTATTCATCGAAAAAACCCTCCCGGATGCCTGTTGAAACTCCTCGCGGATGTGGCCCTTCGATTTTGTGCGGTTCTTCAGAATTTCTCTGGCCAGCACCCGTCGGTCTCTAACTCCTGGTTTTGTGGGTCTGCCGGGTCGGGGCACATTCCGACAGTCACCTCTCATCTTCCACTTGCGAATCACGTAGGCCACTGTCGATTTTGGGTACCTCAAGTCGCTGGATATGTCACGTATGGATCGGCCATTTCTGTGACACCCGACGATTACACCTTTCTCGAAATCAGAGAGCTCCGAACTGCGTGGCATCTTGCATGCGACTGGTTGCTTTGTTGTTTCCCACACGATATTTAACGGCGGCGGCCGTGACGTGTATGAGGACCGCAGATATTGTCGATTGCAGCGGTGTCCAATTACTTGTTGGTAGATAGTGTACATTTTATTACGATTCGTGTTGTATGACAAGAAATACTTTCATCACAGCTTTTCAAACCGTGCACCGCACGGGTTACGGAATAGTTATAGATTAATTCACGTTTCCTTGCTAACACATGCCTTACAAAACTTTTCCCTCATTTTGAGGATCACTGAAGCTTTGATAAGGTGAAATATCTAGAGAGATGTTGCAAGTTTTCTAAAAGAAATAATTGAAGGAACGGCCCATTTTGAAACTCATGAAAAATTAATTATCAATGGCTATTGCACTTCTTTGAAACCTACCTGTCACATGAAATACCGTAATAACATCTTAGAAGCATATTATAAAACTTAAGAAAATAAACACATATTGGAAGGAGAAAACATTACTTTCCCTTGAGTTCATTAATTTCTGAAGGATCATAGCATACACAATCTTCCTCATTATAAAAAGCAAATATAGCCTATAACTTCGCGATGATTGAACTCGAAGCTGCTTTCCATCACATGATTGCTTTTTATTGTGTAGTTTGACGACAATGCACTAAAGTGAGAAAAAAAATTGTTATTGAGTTATAATTTCATGCATGGGAAATGTCCGGGTTTCCTGACTATGAATATGGTTCTCATGGGGCACAAACGCCGACATTTGCGCCTCACTTTTTAAAGGTAACAATTTTTTTTTTCATTTTTCACAAATGTTCGTGTTTTCTCGAGATATAGCCGACAGGAGGTTAATTTTCAATGCTTGGTTGATAACAAAGAAATTTAGGATTTCATAACTATTGGGAATATTCCATATTTTGAATAAGAAATAAAGAATAGCAACACGAAATTTCACCCTTGAAGGCTTGATTTAAAGAAAATATATATATTGGTGACATCAAATATTCATGCTTCTTTGAGTACAAGGTACGTAAAATTTCCTAAGCTTGTTTGCGAAAGGTGTTGAATTGCGTGACAGACAGGAAATAATAAAAATGTTTCCCCATCTCAAGATAAATAGATAAATCCAATGGGTGTAATGAGGAACATAAGAGACATCGGATTTATTTTCGAAATGTGACGTCTACTGTAAAAGATAAAACATCACTCTACGCAAATGCGAAATACAAAACAACTTGTAATGTAGAACGAAACATAAAACAGAATTGTTCACACATAGTGAAAAGGGAAACAAACTTGTTATGAAAACATTTCAAAAATAAAAGAAAACGAAGCCACATTTTTATTCAATGACAACGCATGACAACACTGGATTTATATTTCAAAACAAGAGGTGCTATAGAAATCGGATAAGGGAAAATTTTTGTTTCAACGCGGCAAGATCTGACTAATTCTGCCTTTGCTCTACTAATTAAATCATTATAAGGTCTAAAATTCATTCTATACGGCAAGCTAGAGAGATAAGCGAAAGCCGATGTGCTTCAGTCGGTAGAGTAACCGGCTCCTTAGCGAGAAGACGTGGCTCCGAATCTCATCCCCAGCAGAAAAGGTTTAACGCTGTATTGGGCCCGAATATAACAAGTAAGTAAAATCATGCAAGATTATAATACACTTTCCAACATACCAGAAATCATTACTCAAGTTATGAGGATAATGGCTGTGGAATAAATCTCGCTGCTATACCCAGACTTTTGACTACATTTCGATGATATTAAAAAGAATTGGTTCAGTATACCTCCAGAACATCATGATACAGTTTTGTCGCAAACGAAGCATTTTTAAGTAAGTTATGAAGCATAAGGGCAATGGAATGAATCCCGATCCTATGCCCTTACCTTTGACCCCATTTCGCCCATTTTCAATACAGTTTGTCCCCAGGTAGTCCCTTACCACATGCTAAAATGTAAGCAAAATCGAACGTTTTTTACGCACATTATGACGCATAAGGGCAATGGAATGGATCCCGCTCCCATATCCTAATCTTTGACCCCATTTCGCCCATTTTCAATAGGATTCGTCCCCAAGTGGTCCCCTTCCACATAATGAAATTTCATCGAAATCGAACCATTGTTACGCGAGTTATCGTGCTGACGGACAGACAGACGGACAAAGCTGTAGCATGTACGCTTCTTCAACCTATAGTTGGAAAGCGTAAATAATGCTGTTACTTACCACTACGGTAACTTATTTTATCCTATCATGCGTTAAATAAAGAATGTTAAAGAGGAAAGAGTTTTTGACTCTCGCCAGCTTAACTAAATGTAAAGTTTGACAGCGTCTTGTCGTTCTCCTAGTAAATGTAGGGTTTCACTTACAGGAATACTTAAAGAACATTTTTAAATAATAGTAAGCATGTTAAAACTTTCATTCTTGCCTTCAATTAAAAGCATACGGTTATGCCTCCTTAGCACGGAAATTCCGCGACTATTGAGATTTCATTAAGCAGGACTTATTAAATAAAAATTCATTTGGAGGCGCTTTTAATTAATAGTCAGCTAAATGTTTAGTTTATAAAAGTAAGTTAAGAAGTAAAATTCATGGTTTCAGAATTTTGGAAGAGGAATTCTTTACTAATTAAATCAATATGACCACTTTAAAGGAAAAAGAGAAAAACTGAGCTACGGATTACTGATTTTAAATCTTTAAGCGGGCATTGTACTTTAAACAAACGGCACCCAAAATTGTCTAGTCTCTCCTAAATAAAAATGTTTATATCGTAACCGGGTGTTACTAAATTACGGCTAAACAATCCTTTTCCCTCTTTCGTCTCAGCAGTATCATCTATTGGGTTGGTGCGAATGAAATATCCGGCAAAAAACCAACATACGTGGACGGCGAAAACGGAAAAGTAGGACAACTTACCTAGGCAAAATACACTGTCTTCCCACAAATAATTGGACACCTGTGATAGCAAAGGAAAACGAAGTTTATTCACCTTCAAAAGTTGGCGGAGCCTCCACGAGCGGCGATTACAGCTGCAACCCTCCGGGGCATACTCTCAACCAGGCGTTGTACGGCGGCTCGCGGTATTTTCTTCCACCCGACTTGGAGAAGACAGGTCAGTTCCTACACAGATTTCGGACGGTCGAAGCTCCAACTCGTCCCAGAGGTGCTCGATAGGGTTAAGGTCCGGGCTCTGCGCAGGCCAGTCCATTCGATTAACCCCATTGTCGCCATACCAAGTCATGGTGGACCTCGCAACATGACAGGTGGCATTGTCATCCTGAAAGTAACATGGGTCCACCCCGTAAAACTGCCACAACGTAGGAAGCGCATGGTTATCCAAAACGGTGCAGTAGGTCTCGGCGTTGAGTCTACCAGGAATTGCGACCAAGGGCCCGTGCCATACCAGTAGAAACACCCCCATAGCATAATTCCACCGCCGCCGAACTTTACAGTTGGCACAATACATTCCGGCAGGAGGCGTTCTCCAGGCAGACGCCAAACCCAGGCCCTGCCATCCGAACGGTACAGGGTGAACCTTGATTCGTCGCTCCAGAGAACCTGTTTCCACTGATCAACGGTCCACTGTCGATGTTCTTTGCACCACGTTAGCCGAGCAGCGCTATTGGACTTGGTGATCAAAGGCTTGTGGGCGGCAGCACGCCCATGATAACCGAGCAGATGGGCTTCCTTACGGATGGTATTCATCGAAAGAACACTCCCGGATGCCTGTTGAAACTCTTCGCGGATGTGGCCCATCGATTTTGTGCGGTTCTTCCGAATTTCTCTGGCTAGCACCCGTTGGTCTCTAACTCCTAGTTTTGTGGGTCTGCCGGGTCGGGGCACATTCCGACAGTCACCTCTCATCTGCCACTTGCCAATCACGTAGGCCATTGTCGATTTTAGGTACTTCAACTAGCTGGATATGTCACGTATGGATCGGCCGTTTCTGTGATACCCGACGATTACACTTTTCTCGAAATCAGAGAGCTCCGAACTGCGTGGCACTTGCATGCAACTGGTTGCGTTGTTGTTTCCCACACGATATTTAACGGCGGCGGCCGTGACGTGAATCAGGACCGCAGATATCGTTGATTGCAGGGGTGTCCAGTTACCCTCGACATCGAAACATAGCTGCCATTTGTCCGACAAGGCCATGATCCTGGAACGAAAAAAGTCTTGTGGCTGGGACCCGAAGAAATCGTCAACCGTACGTTAAAACTCGTTGTCTGACGTGACCTGTTTCCCGGACAGGAAGTGATCTAGGGACAAGACAGATGATACTCTGTCGGAGACAAATCCCGGCATTAGGCACGATGAGGCAGTGCTTCATAGCCCAGGGCACTTAGTGTGAGCATCGTCGTTGTGCGACATGAGGGTGGCGTTGTCCTGCAGCAGAAGAACACCATGTCTGTTGGCCAAAGCCAGTTGTTTCTGCAGAAATGTACGGTGCATCTGGTGTAATTCAGCACAATAACGTTCTGCAGTGATGGTTTGGTCTCTTTCCAAGAAACCCCGATGAATTATCCCGAGTGTGGACCACCAGACAAGGAGCGTCAACTCCTTGGTGTGTAGGGGTGGCTTCAGATGCCGTCTAGCAGGCTGTGCCTTACTTAACCATTGTGCAGATCGTTTCCGATTATCATAAAGGACCCACTTCTCGTCGCAGGTGATGATTCGATGCTGTAGAGGTTCATATTTTATTTCTTGCAAGCAGCGATATGCAGACTTCCAAACGCCTAGTCTTGTTGGCAGTTATCAACTCATGCGGCAGCCACATGTCCAGCCTTTTTACCTTACCGAGCGCAACCAGACGCCAAACAACTGTCGTGTGGTGGACACCTACCTCTGCCGTTATCTCACGACACGTTTTTCGGGGGTCAGCTTCAACCACACGTAATCGAACATCGTCAGAAACAGCAACAGGCTGGTGACCACGTGCTTCGTTTTCCAGGTCCGTGTCTCGGCTTCGAAACTTCCCAAACCATCGCCGAATGGTTCGTTCGTTTGATTTATTCTCCCCAAACGCTTTGTTAACGTTTCGAGCTGCAATTCCTGCGGAATGGCCCAGTTTAAATTCATGCAGGAAGATGGCTCTCAAATCAGGCGTCTGCACATTTCCTTTGCGAGCCACGTTACGTCCAAACAAACCACGCCTGAACCTTGTTCTTCACACACGTGCTAGCTATTTATATTCACTCTGTGACGTAATACCCTCAATACCTGTGGGTGGTTTGATTCCGCTGTATTGAGGGCCTGTCTCCACTGCCCGTGCGCGCCGCACATTTCATTTGCACCAAATGAATATAGGCCTGTCATGAGTTATAAGCGCTCTGTTCTAGTCCTTTATGCTCTGCTCCATGACACAAATCATGATGGTAAATGGCTAACCCCTCCTGGCATGTACATCATGCCACTGGGTAGAAACAAGGAATTTCAACATTTTCACTTTTCTTTCTTAATTTCGTCGCCATTGTTAAAGCGAGTCACTGTCTTTCGTTTCTTAAGTTCGTCGCCATTGTTAAGGCGAGTCGCTGTCTTTCGTTTCTTAAGTTCGTCGCCATTGTTAAGGCGAGTCACTGTCTCTCGTTTCTGAAGTTGGTCGCCATTGTTAAGGCGAGTCACTGTCTTTCGTTTCTGAAGTTCGTCGCCATTGTTAAGGCGAGTCACTGTCTTTCGTTTCTTAAGTTCGTCGCCATTGTTAAGGCGAGTCACTGTCTTTCGTTTCTTAAGTTCGTCGTCATTGTTAAAGCCAGTCGTTGCCTTTCGGTTTTTAAGTTCGTCACCATTGTTAAGGCGAGTCACTGTCTTTCGTTTCTTAAGTTCGTCGCCATTGTTAAGGCGAGTCACTGTCTTTCGTTTCTTAAATTATTCGCCATTGTTAAGGCGAGTCACTGTCTTTCGTTTCTTAAATTCGTCGCCATTGTTAAAGCGAGTCGTTGCCTTTAGGTTTTTAAGTTTGTCGCCATTTTTAAGGTGAGTCATTGTCTTTTCTTTCTTAAGTTCGTCACCATTGTTCATTTTCTTTTCTTTCTAAATTTCATCGCCATTCTTCAGGAAAGTCATTGTCTTTCCTTTCTTACGTTCTTCGGCATTGTTAAGACGAGTCATTGTATTTTCTTTCTTAAGTTCGTCCCCAATTTAAAGACGAATCATTCATTGTCTTTTCTTTCTTAATTTCATCGCCATTCTTAAGGAGAGTCATTGTCTTTCCTTTCGTAAGTTCGTCGCCATTGTTAAGGCAAGTCTTTGCCTTTCATTTCTTCAGTTCGTCGCGATTGTTAAGGCGAGGCATTTTCTTTTTTTCTTTTCTTTCTTAAGTTCGTCCCAAAGTGTAAAAGCGTTGTTTTTACCCTTTCAACAGGTAATCAGTTAGAAAAAAATGCAATCATTCCTTTTAATGAACAGTTTGAATAACAAACCTAAGGGAAAAGCAACGTTTTCTGATGCACAGATTCACATATTCCTTCCGCGTTCGGCACATCCCTTAGACAGCCAATATTTTCGCTCGAGCTAATTTCAGCCTATTTTATTAACCCCGGAGTCAATTCGATCCAGCCGGCTAAAGAGTTAATTCAAGTCGATCTAAGATTGACCGCATCCAGAGAGATTGACCAAATTAAGTAAGTTAGGGTTTATAGACTTCTATTCAGAAAGTTCAGTTAGTTATGGTTTACATACGGTGTGATAAAAAATATCCAGTCTGGATTAATTAAAAGAAAGTGCAAGACTTAGATTTTGAACTTAATCTCCTTCGAAGTAATCCCCTTCCTAAGCCACACATTTAGCCCAGCACTGTTTCCACCGCTCGAAGCATTTTTTTGAAGTCATCTTCTGAAATAGCGAACAACTGCTTCATTTGCATTCTGCTATATCTTTTGACTATCTTGAAATATTTTCCCTTCAAGTGACATTTGATTTGGGCGGGGGAAGGGGGGTTGCAGGGATAGAGATCTAGAGAACAGACTGCCTGTTGGACCTGTGCAATGTGGTGCTTAGCAAGAAACTGCTGCACAAGGTGTTGTGAATGGGCAAGCGCATTGTCATGGTGTAGTTTCCACTCGACACTCTCATGCAGTGCCGACACTTTGCGACGAACTGCGTCCCTGAAACGTCACAAAACTAGGCAGTAGTACTCCTTGTTGATTGTCTGGCCTGATGGAGCGTATACATAATGCACAATTCCTTCACGACAGAAAAAAGAAACGGTCTGCATCGTTTGGACGTTGCTGCGATTCTGTCGTGCTCTTTTGAGTCTGGGAGAGTTTGGGTTTTTCCACTGTGAAGACTTGCCCTTAATTTCGCGATCATATATATATATACTCACATTTCATCACCGGTTATGAAAGTTTTTAAAACGTTTTCGTCGTTTTCGGCGCACTCAAGCAGCTGAGAGGAATTTTGCCACACATTTGGCTGCGACTATTCCTATACCTAAATGGTCCGTAAGAATCGATGAACTGAACAGAGACTAATGTCGAAGCTTTCAGATAACTCACGAATAGAGATTCGGCGATATTCCTGCACCTTTGTGAGCGCAAGTTCGACGTAATTTTTATTTTTACTGGTTTTAGTCCTCTTAGACCGTTCAACACTTTCACGACCCTCTTTAAAACGTTTATACCATTCATATACTTGTGCGCGATTCATGCAATTCTCCTCATAGACTGACTTTCTGTGACATTAAGTAGGTGTCTTTGCAAGTTTTGCCAAGTCTTTGACAAAATCTGATGCAAAGTCGTTGATCAATTTTTTTCCGAAATGACAAATGCGACGAACGTTTTCACATACGTAAGAACAAAGCGGTACAGTAAAAAGCCGAACAAGCAAGGGAAACGTGACACACGGCACATGCGTGGTAGATTCCAAAGTCAAACGGTGCCATATACCGCTTCCTGCAGAGTCTCACGATTTCAAACTTATGCAACCAGTCTTGATACTTTTTGATCACACACCTCGTATCCATCTTTCTGATGTTTGATGAATGGCAACCCTGCCCTGGTGTTCTCCAGGTTAACGAGGTTGTGCAGCGGAACAGGACCTGTCGAAAAACAGAATAACAGTCCATTGTTGAGGTCACCAAGTCGCGCGTTGGCAACACTAGTTCTTCTTAGTGCCTTCGTTGTGGTTAAGTGATAGGTTTCTGGATAGTCGTCCAATCAGGACCGAGCTACGAGTCCCGGAAGGTTCATAGGTGGTGTGCCTGTCTTACGGCTCTGGCTCTCTCCTCTCCTTGGAACCGTTGTTCTTAAATCAGAGATGGGTGACTGCTTATATTAGGTTTCCCAAGGTGTTGTCTAAATCCTGAAACAAAAGAAAATTCTGCCAAATTATTTCATTACTACTGATCAGTGGAACACATACCATGGACATCTTGGCATGGACATAATCATGTTTAGCAGTCGTAACGCGGTTCCACGGGAAATTCCTCCACTTGTAACCACAGCAACCTGGAGAGATAATTGCTCCGAGGTCATCGTTGCGTTCCGATTTGCCGATATTGTTAGTTGACGTAACTCTCGGACGACCATGGCCAAATCTTCTTGTAATGCGTCCGTTTCCTCTGGAATTGCTTAATGTCGAAACGACCTTCCTCAAAACATTGAGTCATCGTGCTACCTCCATATGATGATATCCTCCTTCGCGATGTTCAAGTCTCAACCATGACGCACACACACACAATATCATACACACACACACACACACACACACACACACACACACACACACACACACACACACACACACACACACACACATACCACACCCACACACACATAATTCTTTTCATTTTGGGATTTAAAGAATATAATCAGCAACTCTAAGTTGAGGTGACCAGATTTTTGAGAACGAAATTCAAAACAAAATGATACGTTTACCTCAATTTCAATGAAACATTGAGGAAAATTCCGCTTATGAGCATTCCTCCACGATGGGTACGGGCTCGAATTCCGGTGAGACACATGGATGTTGTGTTTGTCTTACGGCACTGACCCTCTCCCTTCCCTGGAACCAGTAACCCTAAATTAGGGACGGGCGACTGCTTATAGCGCATTGAGTTGCTCACGGTGGGCGTTAAACCTCCAATCAAAAAAAGAACTCCGCTCCAAAATGAGAACATGATTGAGGACAACATCTCACACATCATGGTAAAAGCCGAAGATCAACAAAGGATGTTTTGAACTATGCCATAGTTGTCCAGTTTCATGAGAAAACATACTATGAATCTGACTGATGATTTCATGTTTAATAAGTATAAAATAGCAATAACATATAATCGTGCAGAATCTTACTTACGATAAATTATAAATGTTACTCATAGGAGGAGGCACATACAAACAAAGCTACATTTTGGTTTTGTATTGAAATTTCATTGTGATTCTGTAAAAGAAACATATCTCAAGCCAAAAAATTATGCTATTCACTGAGCGGAGAGGAACTGTAGGACACCTATGAGAAGGATTATTCCAAGTCAAATAACTTCTCTTGTAGGAACAGTTTAATAAAAATACGTACTGAACAAGGTGGTAGAACTCACAATGGCATCTTCCAAATGCAACCAAATTCAGCATCAATTACTTATTTAATTGTAAAACAGTGGATGCTGAGAAAGATAAGATTTATTCCCCCATCATATTATTGCGTGACTTCTAACTTAATTCAAGCAAAACATTCTTCCACTTCAGAAAATACACTATCTACCAACAAGTAATTGGACACCTGTGATAGCAAAGGAAAACGAAGTTTATTCACCTTCAATAGTTGGTGGAGCCTCCACGAGCGGCAATTACAGCTGTGACCTCCGGGGCATACTCTCACTGTACGACGGCTAGCGGTATTTTCTTCCACTCGACTTGGAGAAGACAGTTTCACCGATTTCGGACTGTGGGGGCTCCCATTAAGTCGACGCTCCAACTGGTCCCAGAGGTGCTCAATAGGGTTCAGGTCCGGGCTCTGCGTAGGCCAGTCCGGGCTCTGCGTAGGCCAGTCCATTCGATTAACCCCATTGTCACCATACCAAGCCATGGCGGACCTCGCAACATGACAGGTGGCATTGTCATCCTGAAAGTAACATGGGTCCACACCGTAGGAAGCGCATGGTCATCCAAAATGGTGCAATAGGTCTCGGCGTTGAGTCTACCAGGAATTGCGACCATGGGTCCCGTGCCATACCAGGAGAAACACCCTCACAGCATAATTCCACCACCGCCGAACTTCACAGTTGGCACAATACATTCTGGCAGGAGGCGTTCTCCAGGCAGACGCCAAACCCAGTCCCTGCCATCCGAATGGTAGAGGGTGGACCTTGATTCGTCGCTCCAGAGAACCTGTTTCCACTGTTCAACGGTCCACTGTCGACGTTCTTTGCACCACGTTAGCCGAGCAGCGCTATTGGACTTGGTGATCAAAGGCTTGTGGGCGGCAGCACGTCCATGATAACCGTGCAGATGGGCTTCTTTACGAATGGTATTTATCAAAAGAACACTCCCGGATGCTTGTTAAAACTCCTCGCGGATGTGGCCCATCGATTTTGTGCGGTTCTTCCGAATTTCTCTGGCCAGCACCCGTCTGTCTCTAACTCCCACTTTTGTGGGTCTGCCGGGTCGGGGCACATTCCGACAGTCACCTCTCATCTTCCACTTGCCAATCACGTAGGCCACTGTCGATTTTGGGTACTTCAACTCGCTGGATATGTCACGTATGGATCGGCCATTTCTGTGATACCCGACGATTACACCTTTCTCGAAATCAGAGAGCTCCGAACTGCGTGGCATCTTGCATGCGACTGGTTGTGTCGTTGTTTCCCACATGATATTTAACGGCGGCGGCCGTGACGTGTATCAGGACCGCAGATATTGTCGATTGCAGGGGTGTCCAATTACTTGTTAGTAGATAGTGTAGTTCCATACATTTAGGAACTCATGTTCTTCCACTTAGTAATCGATGCAAAATTTGGTCGCATTTGGTAGATTAAGTTGAGTTCTACAACTTTTGTGTAGCACATTTGTTGATTAAATTGAACAAATGTGCTACACAACAGTTGTAGAACTCAACCTAATCTAAAAGTCCACGCATATAGATTCAGTAACTACTAACAAAAAAATAACTGCGATAATAATCATAGCACCTGTGAGAGGGATGTTACTGCTTGAGATCTTTTACCAAGCGCTCTATATTCAGTTGGATGATTGATAGTTAGAACAGTAGAGTAGCTTACACACCTAATCTATTTGTTTTCTTGCTCTTAATTTCAACTAAATCCGAGAATCCAAACTCACCGTTGTAAGAAAAATATTTAATGGCTCTGTCTGATAGCTCTGGATATTCGCATCGAGCATGCACTCAAAATCTAAGAGGAGGGATTCTCACAGTTTTCCTTAATTTTTCTTCTGAAATTTTCTGACGACCACTGTATGGGCCGCCGCGGACCACACTTTGAGAAACACTGCTCTAACAAAGAACACACCCGGGGTAGAACAAACAAAACCGCACCAAACTTCCGTTATAAGTCATTTACGTACATCTGAATTCAATGGTGATATTCGTTTTTCTGTAAAACTCCGCAGTTGATCAGTCTCTAAAGACAGGTGCCACGTCGAAGCGTAAACAGCGTATCTGCACGAAAATATTTATCAGGTACATAGGACTGTTGCCGTCTGTAACTTCAAAACGAAGGTTCAGGGTGTGCAAGTGTCAAAAGAATGACCAAAGCAATAACCATTGCGGCAAAATACACTATTAATAAATGCAACATTTGGTATATCCACAGAATGCAGACACCCAAAGAACGTTAGTGTTGAAAGCCACGTTGATGATGCTTTTGAAATTCTGCACAGGTTCACCACAATGGTAGCCAGCTTTCTGCCATGCGTAACGAAGCATTAGTCTATAGATCTCCGCAGACAGTTGATTGTAGATCACAGAATGCATCTTCAGAAGGAATATTGTGTCATGTAATTTTGGCTGCGGCATGTCGGATCGTAGTTTTCTGTAGTCTGTATTCCTTTTTGCGTAAATTTTGTATTGTCCGAAAAAAATAAACATCGAGGGGTGAACATGTTTCGTAGTTTTTGGTGGAAAGATATTTAAATGAACTTATTTCTCCTCCGGAGGCCTCTAGAAATATTCGTTCATCCTTGTGTCCAGACCAGGAATCAAAGTACGAGCGACTTGTCAGACAGATGCATATTCAAAACTGACGCAAAATAATGTCTGCAGATGTCCTTTCGTCATCTTTGCTCTCACACTGGCTTCCACGAAAACGTTTGATGGACGCTTTTGTTCGATTTCTATTGCCACACAAGGTCCAAATGTTCCAGTTCGTTCTTGGAAACATATATAAAATTTGTTTGCTAAACGCCCATCCATGGACATTGCAACGTCTATCGTGTAGCTGTGTGTTGCGCTATGAAGTGAATGCATCGTCGCTGTGGTAACTTTCTCTCCCTTTTTGGACAATGTTCTTTCGCATGACATCTCGTAGTTAAACTGGCTCTGATCGCAGTTCCAGATACACCCCATTTGAATATTTTCCGTTTCAATATGTTTATTAACTTCAGTAAGTCTGCTCGTTTGATTACTTCTTTGTCGTCCTGGGTATCGTTCATTGCTTGGAGCATAGTTATGTGGCGAGACGTTATTCTAAAGTATCTTTTCAAATTATCTATGAAATGCACGGAAACTTTGAACTTCCCAAGCCCAATATTTCTGGCTACTTCAATTGCCCAATGATGTAAATGCCAGTAATGAACGCTATATCTCAGTTCTCTTGCCTCGTCAAACTTGGTTATGTATGTTGTTTAACGGCGTTTACTTGTAATGTGCAATTTCTTTTAAAAACGGTTACATCTTCCCTCTTCTTCATTACATAGTCCAACACGACTTTAATAATACTTTTCGTCTTTAGTTTGAGGTATCTCTTCATTAGCTTCTCATATGTGTTATACCCTCGGATATAATAATCGTCAAAAATATTATCTAATGTTTTATCATCGAAGATTGTGACTACACTTGACACATTGACCTTTTTTACAGGTGAAAGTTCATATTCACTGTGGTAGCTTTCATCTTCTCTCTTCGGACTTAAAGCGCAACTACTGCTGTCAATGCATAGCGCATCATTATCTTCATTACCATTAACGTAACTGCGATCTAACGTTACGACACTATCACTGTATAACAGGTTTTCATATGTGTTCATAATCACGGACGCAAGCAAACATGCGAACGACTCATCTTCCAGACCACTACCATCTTCGTGGCGCACCTTACGTCATACTTTCAGCTCAACCAACCTAAATACATTAAGTGAATTGATTACTAATAATCGAACCACTTTGTTGTTTTACTATGTACACAGACAAACAAGGCGTGTGATACAAGCACCTGCACACTCTCGACTGGCGTAGCAGCCTGCCAGCGACGGGTAACTCAACGTAGCCCTCTAACGAATATCACCATTGAATTCAGAGGTACGTAAATGACTTATATCAGAATTTTGGTGCGGTTTTGTTTGTTTGAACCCTGGGGTGTTCCTTGTAAGTACTAAAAAAATCGTCTGTAAGAA
Source organism: Macrothele yani (assembly GCA_039090855.1). Classification (NCBI taxonomy): domain Eukaryota; kingdom Metazoa; phylum Arthropoda; class Arachnida; order Araneae; family Macrothelidae; genus Macrothele; species Macrothele yani. Next base: position 26,916,615 of record CM076993.1, read on the forward strand.
ATTTTGGGCTAAGGACTTTAGAGAAGGGACATAACGCCACGGTAGTGATGCGCGTGTGGCGGCAGTGGAGGAATGAGAACCAGGTGCATCGACAATCCGGCAGTGGAACGAGAAATGTGACGACACCACGTCCGCATGGCAGTGACGAACCGGTCTGCATCTTCGCAAGTGTTAACACAAAAGCGGAGCACTGCAACAGGTGTGGCATTATCTGCCTCCACAATTCGACGTTGTCTGCTGCGCAGAGGACTGGCAGCACGCATCCCTTTGCGGCGAATTCCCTTGACCCTGAACCGTCGACGCCTCAGGCGGGAATGGGGTTCTCAATACAAACAATGTCGTGCTGATTGGCAACATGTTGTGTTTTCGTACGCGTCCCGATTCAACTTGGACTACCATGATGGCCACATACGCATTGATGGTATTGTGTGGCGAGCCCCTTCTTGCAGCATGCATTGTGGAGCATCATACGGGCCGAACGCCAAGTGTGATGGTGTGGGACGCCATTGGTACCATTCGCGATCTCGGCTACTACAACTTGAGGACAGTCTCAAAAGCGACAGCTACATCAGAGAAGTTGTACACGCAGAAGTCATACCTTTCCTTCAGAGCACTCCTGGCACTATATTCCAGCAGGACAATCCCCGACCACATGTTGCTAGGAATATTCACACTCTCTTCTCGGCACAGCAAATACCGCTTCTTCACTGGCATTATGACTGTAGAAATGAATGTACGTTCGTCAGACATGTCGCCTATTGAACATGTATAGGATATCGCGACTCTGCAACTGGTCCACTAAAATTATCCAGTGGTCAGTACCAATGATCTGTGGACTCTCATACATCCCGCCCGGCAAACAATTACCCAGGATACCATCCAATGCCTTTTTGATTCAATGCCACGCCGTCTTGAAGTTCTTATTGCAGCTCGCGGAGGCTTCACATGATACTGATTTTTGCAGGTAAATATTGTTTGTGAAAATTAAATCACTTATGTACAGTCATATCGGTAATGTGTGGTATAAATTTCATTCGAATCTCATAGTTCCTTCTTGATGTTGCAATATACACAGTGCGTCAAAGAATTTTTAAGACTGGCGCTAGATTTCAGCTTACGGTGGCGCCACCAGTGTTATCGCGAATGCGTTATAAACCTTGAACATCTGCTTGCTTTCTGCCAAAAGTACTGCGCAGTTGTTAAAGTAACTCAAACGAAACAGGCGCTCATTAGAGAAGTAAAATTATTTTTATGTTGAATTATTAAGATGGAACAAAGGGCTGTTATTAAATTTAACGCAAAACTTGGTAAAAGCGCCTCGAAAACGTACCAAATGATGAAACAAGTTTACGGTGAGTTTTGTTTAAGAAGATCAAATGTTTTCGTGTGGCACAAACGTTTTTTGGACGGAAGAGATATGCTAGAAGATGATAAGCATACCGAAAGACCAAGTTCATCTAGGACACCTGAGAATATTGAAAAAGTGCGAGATTTCGTGGAAAACAATCGATGTGCGTCACTAATAATGATGGAAGATTCTTTAAACATCAACAAAGAAACGATTCGAACCATCCTGCATGAAGATTTGGGCAAAACAAAAGTATGTGCTAAATTTGTTCCACACACGTTAACCAATGAACAAAAATCAAGGAGAAGTGCACATTGCAGAGACATCCTTTCACCTGCTGAAAATAATCCAAACTTCTTAAAATCGATTGTTACAGGGGATGAAACATGGTGTTTTCAATATGATTCTAAAACAAAGCGACAAAGTGCGGAATGGAAGTCAAAAAACTCGCCACAAGCCAAAAAAACAAGAAAAGTTCCATCGAAAATCAAAACAGTGCTCACTACATTCTTCGATAGTAAGGGTATTATCCACAAAGAATTTGTTTCAAGTGGACAAACAATTACTGGTGAGTTTTATTTAAATGTTTTGAGGCGTTTGATGGGCAGAATTCGTCTCATTCGTCCAGAATATCGGGATGAAAACAGTTGGTGTTTGTTGCACGATAATGCACCCAGTCACACCTCACTTCTTGTTTGTAGATTTTTGGCGAAAAATAACGCCTGTGTGTTGAATCATTCACCGTATTCGCCTGATTTAGCACCCTGTGACTTTTCTTTATTCCCAAAACTTAAAATGACGTTAAAAGGGTGTTATTTTGATGATATTTCGACCATACAAAGAGCTTCGACGCGTGCTTTGGAGGCAATTCCGCAAAGTGAACTGGAACAGGCATTCAAATCATTATTAAATCGCTGTAACAATTGTATTGAAAGCGGAGAGACTTATTTTGAATAACAAACCAAAACAAATTATAATTTCTTGTTTCTATTTCATTTTACAGACCCAGTCTTAAAAATTCTTTGCCACACTGTGTATACTGTATATATTAATTTCATATTCCATTATATTTCACTGAAAAACTTGTTACGTGCTATAGAGGTGAAAACACGTGTCAACACGACAAATCTGCAGCGAGACATTCTGTCCGCGTAAGGAGAGCTACTTACTCCGGAATGAGGGGACACGGGCAAACTTGTGTTTTCACAAACTCTGGAAAAAACTAATGCTTGCATGAAAGAAAGCTTGAAAGAAAAAAGCAGATTTCACTAATTCAGTCATCACACATTATTTCTTCATAGTGTGATTACACTGTCGTACAATTGCTAAGGACGGATGACAATAGCAACGATAGCAACCATAAAATGAAAGGCAGGAAAATGTGGAAATTAGCATAAGTGTGGGATACAGTAAGACGTGTTGTGCGTATGCAAATTTTTGATTGCCGAACTTGTTCGTGACGTCATAGCGCTGATAAGAGATATAAAGGATTTGACGCGTATTGACCGTTGTTGTTCAAACGCAAATTTGAAAGGGAAAGAATCAATTGACGAACTTGCAATTTTCAGTGTGTCTTCCCGACATCACCTAGATTATTTTACGCGTGGCCGTATTATTGGCAAGATTGAAGAAGGGCGAAAAATAACAGATGTTGCCAGGGAGTTAGACGTCAGCCACAGTGTTGTTTCAAGGCTTTGGAAATCATTTCAAACAAATGGAGAGTGTAGCAAACGTCACGGGGGAGGTCGTGTTCGCAGTACGACACCTGCAGAAGATCGGTACATAGTGCTATCAACAAAAGGACACCGGCGCAGCACAGCTAGTGAGGTAGCAAATCAGTTTATGGCTGCTACTGGCAAGCGGATCTCCCGAAAAACTGTCGCCAGACGTTTGCATGAAGGAGGACTATACACCCGCCGTCCTGTTGTGTGCATCCCATTGTCCAGACATCACCGTACCGCCCATTTGCAATGGTGCCATCAACATCTCAATTGGACTGATAACGACTGGTCTGCTGTCCTCTTCTCAGATGAGAGTAGATACAGTCTATCGTCTGATTGTCGACGACAACTGATCTGGCGTGATAGTGGTACTGCATATTGTCCAGCAAACATACAGGAAAGGGACCGATATCCGACATGTAGTGTCATGGTATGGGCTGGCATCATGATCAATGGCCGTACGTCCCTCTATGTGCTTCCAACTGGGACTATGAGTGGCCAACGATACATTAATGATGTTCTGCTACCTCATGTTCGCATGTCTAACTCATTTCGCATGTTGCGTGGTGCTGTTGGTGATAGATTCATTTTCATGGACGACAACGCAACATGTCATCGAGGATATTCAACGCTTCGTATGGCCAGCACGTTCTCCAGAACTAAATCCCATTGAAAATGTGTGGGATGCTTTGGGGAGGAGTCTTGCTGGTCGCCAATGCCCTCCAATAAACAAGGACACCCTAATCCGTGCACTGACAGAGGAATGGGATAAATTACCCCAACAGCTGCTTGATAATGTTGTGCAAAGCATGACACGACGGGTGGAATCTTGCATCGCCCTCCATGGTGGCCATATCCCGTATTGACATCTTACGCCTTAACGCCTGCGGACGGTAATTGCATTTTTTTTCACGTTTACGTATTCTGCACAAAATGGCCTGTTTGTCCCTTGAACACGTTCCAAAACCTTCTATATTTCAGAGCACAATATATTGTCTTTCTTGTAATGTCCTGGCATTCTGACATTATTTTATTTCACTTGGCATCCAACCTCACTTACTTTTTTATGCGCTATATAGCCGTTTATGATCCGTCCTTAGCAATTGTCCAGCAGTGTATTTCAGCCCTTGGCCGTACAAAACATATTGGGTTTCTCCTTCATCGGCGACAATGTATAATTATGTTGGATCCTTTGCTCTTGTCATTCCAACATACAGCTGTTCACATGAAAAGCATTCGTCTGTCAAATCCAAGCACGTACTTTAAGCGATTGTGCCCGCGATTTATTAATTAAGATTGCAAATGCAAGCCTAATAGGGAATTGTAATCGTTTGAATGAAAATGGCAAATCAGTTAGAATTAATGTTAATGAAATCCTTGGAATGAAGACGTACTTGCCTTCAAATGGTCTAGTTAGAATCGTTGTCTCAATGACATAAGCATTTAGTGCCTTGCACTGTCAGTCTTTTTCCTTTACACATTTTTGGTGGGTCCCAATTCCTTCACAGCATGACAGGAGATCCAACTTTCAGCACTAATTTGTGTGGTGGAATTTTATTTTAATTCAAAGAATTCAAAATTTCTACCGGATAGCTTGTCGCTTCGTCTTCATTGTCACATTTGTCAATGGAGAAAAATCTTCGTGAGAGGACTTGGAGTTGGCATCCGTTGTTCTGAAAGCCGCGTCTCTCTTTCCTCAAAAATTTAGTTGTTTCATGGAACAGCTTGTTGAATTTTGTGCGCTTCACGAGCTTGTGATCTTTCCTCTTACGATTGCTTGGTTCGTGATAGCTTTGGTCGTTTTGTGTTGATTCGTGTTTGATTAAAAATTGGTCTCTTCCTTTTGGGCATTGCTGTCACAAATAATTGCAGAGTTAAAGCAACGAAATGTACAGAATGTATGGAATCTGTGGAATAAAACTGACCAAAAACGTTATCAAACAAACATTCAGTTTTTACTCTATACTGATTTGGCCCAGTAACAATGCTTGACGTAGAAATCCCAAAAACTAATGCTTGACCTAGAAATTCGAGCATTAATACGCTGTGCAAATTTCATGATGCCGGATTTCGGCATTCGAGAGCTATTCAACGTTTGAAAGTCATTGAGTTCGGCGTTCTAGAGTTATTTAACGCGCGCTGAGGATAGACAGCGTTAAAACACTTTTCCAATAATAAGTATCTCTGACTGAACAAAATTCGTTAACAATACTTATCATTAATCACACGTGATGTAAAACACGCTATGCCTTCTGTACATTTATGTGGTGTCTGATCACCTAAAAATTTTATTAACTTATAACTCGGAAAGGGAACGACGTAGTGTTGAAAATAGTTGCGTTGATCTAGAAATTCCAGCATTAATAAGCTGTGCAAATTTCATGATATCAGAGTTCGAGAGTTTTTGCTAATTCAGACAAACAACAGACAGCAACAAGGCTGTAAATATGATAAGTCAGATAATGTCCGAAAACTTCAAATTTTCATCGTCCTGGAGCGGCAATCGAACCCGCGTCTCCCGGGTAGCGCCCGAGTGTGCTAACCACTACACCACCCAGAAGGACCCAGTTTCAAGTTTCCGATTAATTTGAATATAACCATCACAGGATTCGCTAGTCGAAGCAATCTGCATTCATATATATAGCGAATTTGGAGGTTTAGAATTCATTCCCGTGATTGTCCGGAGGCGCAGAATATCAATGAATGAAAGGCGGGATTACACCATTGCACATTACAAATTTGGAAGATGTGAATACGTTTATTTGTGTAAATATGACATGGATGTTAAGTCAGATAATATCCGAAAACTTGAAAATTTCGTCGTTCTAGATTGTAAATCGAACCAGCGAAGTTGGTCGTTCTGGATGGTGTAGTGGTTAGCACACTCGGGCGCTCTCCGGAAGACGCGGATTCGATTTCCGTTCCAGAACAACGAAATTTTCAAGTTTCCGGATATTTTGTGACTTAACATCCATGTCACATTTACACCAATAAACGAAATAGTAATATTATACAAGTGAACCGGTTTTTTGGCGTAGGAAATAGACATTGAAGCGTTTCCATGCTCTAGCACATCAACCAGATGGCTTTTTCACAGAAGTTAGACAGAAATTGCATTTCTGTCTAACTTCCTTGAAAATGCCGCATTTCTGCCTAACTTCCTTGAAAAAGCCGCATTTCTGTCTAACTTCCTTGAAAAAGCCGCATTTCTATCTAACTTCCTTGAAAATCCATCTGGTTGACGCGTGAAAGCTTGGAAACGCTTACATGTTCTTAAAACACAGGTTTGTCTACGCCGGGCATCGAATTCGGGTCCCTTTACTCCGGAGTAAATCGTTCTCCCAACTGAGCTACGCGGACATGAGCTCTCACTGCTATCTGCATTTATCTCGTGTGCGTCCTGAGGTGCAGGCGCGTCACATCACCCCCGACAGAGGCGCTGGGCATGGCCAACGGGTCAGCCGGGACAATGTGTCGCTATAGGCAATCATCCGATGAAGAACGTGCATTTGAGAACTCCCAGACAATTTTTGTGTGTGGAACGTAACATCACACACATTTATTTTTTCGAAGCACTGAAGAAATGATTCTCATGTTTGCTGTTTCGCGGTGTGGAAAAACATCACACCATTGCGAAAAACTTAACGGCCAGGTCATTCGTGAAGTTCGGGCGCCAATGTGAAAACAGAGGTTTGTCCACGCCGGGCATCGATCCCAGATCCCCTTACTCCGGAGTAAGTCGCTCTCCCAACTGAGCCACGCTGACATGTGCTCTGACTGCTGTCTGCCTTTATCTCGTATGCGTCCTGCGTTACAGGCACGCCACAATGTCTATTTTGTACACCAATAAATCTGATCACTAGTATAGTACGTATTACTATTTCCTACATAATTGGTGTACTGTTCCTCGTTATCAACCAATAAACTAATTCACATCTTCCATATTTGTATTGTACAATGGTGTAATCCCGTATTACATTCATTGAGATTCTGGGATTTCCTGTTTCATAGTTAAGATTACTTTTTTCGGAAACAATTGCGGGTGTGTAAAACTTTAAGCAAATTTTTATTCGCTTAATTTAAAGGAAGGTCCAAACTATACTCGATCAATACAAATCATCATCATCATTGTCAACCATTATCAATCCACTGCTGGACGAAGGTCTCCCCAAGTTTCCTCCACAACGGTCTGTCTTGTGACAGTCTCCTCCATGTCACTCCCGCATACTTTCGAATTTCATCCACCCATCTCCCACGTGGTCTTCTTCTGGGTCTTTTCCTGTCCCTTGGAATCCAATCTAAAATTTCGGCTGCACATCGATGGTCTGTCCTTCTGGCAGTATGTCCAGCCCATTGCCATTTCAGGAATTTTACTCTGATCATGATATCTTCCACTCTTTTCCGATCCACGAGTTCCTCTTCTCATCTCTCCTGGTTACACCAAGCATGCACCTCTCCATGCTGCTTTGAGTTGTCTGCAGCCTTTGTATGTCTCTTTTAGTTAAGGTCCGCGTCTCTGCACCATACGTAAGCACTGGAAGAATGCATTGAGCAAACACTTTTCTTTTAAGACATAATGGCATATTGCACTTGAAAATTATGCTGTTTCTTCCAAAAGCTCTCCAGGCAAGTTTTGTACGCCGATTAATTTCTTCATCAATGTGACCCTCACTTGATATCTGCTGTCCAAGATAAACGTATGTGTTTGTTATCTCCAGCTTTTCTCCATCAATCGATAAATCTTCATTTCTTGTAAAAGCATTGAACATCACTTTTGTCTTCTGAAAGTTCATTTTTAATCCCACTTCTTTACTCTTATCAGCAAGTTCCTGGACCATACTCTGCAGCTCTGATGGGTTTGGTGCAAAAATGACTGTCATCAGCAAAACGAAGGCGGGTTAGATAATCTCCATTAATCTTTATCCCTTTGTTTTCCCAGTTCAGTGATTGAAAGACATTTTCCAATGTGGCATTAAAGAGCTTCGGAGATATGGTGTCACCCTGTCTCACTCCCTTTCCAATTTTTATGTGTGTTGTATTTTCAAACAGCCGAATCTTTGCACTTGCATTTTCATAGATGTTATTAATAATATTAATGTATGCATCTTCAATACCACAGGATTTCAGAGCCATTGTAACTGCTGATGGTTTCACCGAATCAAAGGCCTTTTCATAATCGATAAAAGCCATGCACAATGGAAGTTCATATTCCCTCGTTTTTTCAATTGGTTACAAATATACTAACCTATTTCAATGCAGATTTTACCATGAAAAAATATCAAAGGGACTTTTAGACTAAGCAAAGACAGAAAATTCTGATTTCCTTTTTCTGTTTCCTAAATCTTAGAGGACACAATTTCTCAAACATTAAATCAATTATGAATTATATGAACAGTAAACACAATAAGTCGCAATCGTTCAGGGAAAGGCAGCAAACTTCACTTTGGAGGAATTATTAGGTGATTCTCTTGAGCGAAATTCAAAAGAAACAAAGCGAGCTGATGATGTAATAAATTATGCAATCTGCCTATTAGCAGATGATATTTTCCTCATTTCGAGTTTGTTTGTTTAATTTGCACAAGATATTCTATCGCGTTAATGTTTTGCTTCTTCTGCAACCTAGAGATAAAGTTGTTAATGAATCTTGGCTAAAAAAAGCGAGCCAACGAAGCGAAAACAACTTCCACTGCTTTTCCAATTTGTTTTTAATGAACCTATTTAGTGTTTTATAAATTATTGTTTTTATTTTTTTTCCAGTTTTTCTAAACGAAAACATTTTGCACGCAAACATTTTCACGCTTCAAAGTCATTTAAGTCCCAAGGTAAGTTTTGATGACTGATTCAGAGAAATGCAAGTTTTTTGTGGAAATTCTTTTCTTCTTTCTTCCCCATTTTTTATAAGGATGAAGAGAAAACTGATTCAGTTCTTTTTGTCGTCCCTATATTTTATTTACTTCATTCGTGACAGTGAAACGTTCGGAATGCGTAACACGTTGCTTTAAGCTATTTCGTAAAACTGCGTGAAAACTGAAATATTTCTCTGATGGCATCTATAGAAAATCTTTTTCTCGGAATCACTCATCCGTCGAGAGTTACATCCACACGGCGAAATGAGGATTTTGGTTTTCTTAGTAGCAATGTTTTCTTACGAAACGGTATGTTTCCGAAATTATTTTCCTCTTTTCCTTTGCTAGGGAGTCGGATAAAAGAATTGGAAGGTGAAGCAGAAGAAAGAAATGGCCGCAGATAACGGTTTCAAATGTTAAGATCTAAGAACTTAAGCGAGTTAAAGAAAGTGCTTTAAAAGTCGATAATTTATACAGGGTGATTCATAAAGAAGTATACAGTTTCAATGCACTATAAAAGGAGAACAATGTAAGATATTTTATGTTACCTGTAACAGAATTGTAGGGGAATGTTTCAAGTTTTTTTAGAGACAGTCACAGATGTTCTATGTGTGCACCCTTAGTCACACGACACACATTGAGCTGATAATCCATTTCCGCCTAAATGCGAGGTAAGATATCTGAATCAAATGCAGTGATAGTGGCTGCGATACGCTGTTTCAGCTCCGCTAGATCAACAGGAAGGGGAGAGTCGAATACCTTACTCCTTTACGTACCCCCCAGAAAATGCGAATACCTTGTCCTTTACGTACCCCCTCACCCTCCGCGTTGATTTTCCCGGGCTTCATTGAATGGCGGTGCAAACACTATCGACGACTTCTTCCGATTCACGCGGTCGTCCAGGACTTTTAAGTTTGCACAAACAGTCCGTAGTTTCAAATAAATTTTTTATGCCAATCGTAGATAGAATTTCTGGTTGGGGGTTCTTTTCCGAATCGTGACCGAAAATGCCATTGCACAACAGTTACAGATCACTTTTTGCTCAATTCAAGAAAGAACACAAAACGCCTTCTCCACTGCAGACGCTGCCAATTTGACTGACTAGTCACGTGACACGCGCGTATCGCCTACGTCACTTCGCTCAGTAGCGGCACACAAACTGTATGAGTACATCTACCTAACGGTTCGCAGTCGTGGTCCGTGTCTTCAACTGTTACTGCTTTACAGCATCTGGAAACTGTATACTTCTTTATGAATCAGGGTATATATATCGTACATAATTATCCTGGGTATATCAACACGCATCAAGGAAGAATCGCGCTATTCAAATAAAATTTAGATTACAGGTTCCTCGTGTTACTGGAGATAACTGACAATATTTGTAGAGCTATACAAGATTTTTTGGCTTCAAAATTCAGTACCGAGTGAAGCCACCTCAAGCAACAATAACATCATCTACACGGCGTGGTAGATTATGTTATTGTTTTTGATAGTGTCCTGGGGATAGTCTGCCAAGCTGCTTCTATGCGAGTTCATTTGTGGTGACTGGCGGAGGTGACTGACGGGCTGGTCGCTTAGCTACTATGTCCCAGACATGTTCGATCGGTGTCATATCCAGCGAACGTGCAGGCCAGGGAAGAAGCGATATCTGCCGTGCATGGAAGAGGTCTTGGTGCCACATGAAAATTCCGGCCCACACGTGGCCGTGTTGTCCTACTGGAATACAGCTCCAGGACGACTCTGAAGAAAAGGTGTCACAGTGAAAATCCTCCAAATACGTAGAGTTAGTGAATAAACAAAGACATCGCTCTTTCCACGTTTTAGGAAAACACAACAACCGAGAAATTGTTGTTCGCTCACCGCCGGGGAATTGATTCCCGGATCTCTGGATATCTAGCAGAGCGCGTTAGCCTTGCACCACGGTGGCCAACAATCCACGGCGCTTTGTGTGTTTTAGCGACCAGCCCTCTGCTAAGCCCGCCACATCGAACTGCGCTGGAGCACATAGCCTGACCTGTGACAGTGTTCCACTGCTACGCTAACACCGTCAATGTGCGTTTGGTCACTGCCAGGTGGTAGAGGTGTCTGTCATCCCGTGCAGTCGCGTGATTTTGCAGTCCGTGCGTCCGAGCGTCATCTGTCCACTGAAGCCACGTTCGCATCACTGTACTGGCGTTTCGTGTCATACAAGTCACAATTGCGCGGTAGGAAAATCCAGCTTCTCTTGTCCCAACATTCATCCTTCCTCGCTCAAAATCCTTCAGATGTTCGTAATGCGACCTTCTTCGGCGACGGGGCACAGTGAGACACAAGCAACACAGTTCCGACTCAATGTTGACTTTTCACTGATTGCAACATCTCGTTTAAGCTCTTTATACCCAATACAGGACAGTTCAGTTTCGACTCAATGTCGGCTCTTTACAGATTGCAACATCTCGTTTGAGCCTAGCTTATTATACGCAATACCGGACAGTTCAGTTTCGGCTCAATGTCGGCTCTTTACAGATTGCAACATCTCGTTTGAGCCTAGCTTATTATACGCAATACAGGACAGTTCAGTTGCGGCTCAATGTCGGCTCTTCACTGATTGCAACATCTCGTTTGAACCCAGCTCTTTATACCCAATACCGGACATTCAGTTTTTACACAGTGTCGGCTCTTCACTGATTGCAACAACTCGTTTGAGCCTAGTTCTTCATACCCAATACAGTACAGTTCAGAAAGCGCTACTCCAAAACCGCATACGCATTTTCGCTGATATTTTAATCAATACATAACCCACCCAGTTGTACATATCCTGTAAGTTTCAAGCTAAAACCAGCAGTCCTTGATTGTGTAGGAATTTTCACAAACAGTAGTGTTTATCAATGAAATGTTATAGGGAATTCTTTAATGGAATTTTATAGGATTTATAGTATAGTCCAAACTGATTAAATCGCCATATTTTGTTCACCCTGCTAAACTGGCAGTAAGCTACACTGCTGGCAACACAAAATGCAACACCAAGAAGGAAGCATCCGATTGGCCTGATATTCGCAGCATGCGTCGTCGCCCGCGAGAGGACATACAAACGATCAGCATTGCAGGGCATATGCAAATGATATGCGCCCGGCACGCCACCGAGAAGCTCAATAAGAAGAGTGCACAGAAGGCTGGGTGTACGTAGTGGAAGTGTGTTGTGCTACCGGACCTGTACGTGGAAAGCTTCCTGATGCCTTGTCGCAGAATACGGCAGTCATGCCAGCACGTTTCGTAGTTCGACATTGGACGAATAGTGGCTTATAGTGACAGCGGTTTATCGTACCGGGACATCGGCGCCCGTGTGGGACGACATCCAGCCACAGTGAGGCGACTATGGATTCGGTGGGTGCAGGAAGGACGGACGGACCGACGTGAGCGATTGCCGCATGCGAGGCACAGCACCCATCAAAAGAACCGGCATGTTGTGCGGCGGGCATTGATTGCTCGTACCGCCACATCGCGAATGTTAGCGCAGGAATTAGGGTGTGTTGCGCAACAACCTGTGTCAGCAAGTACCGTTCGACGTCGTCTGCAGGAGCGGGGACTTGTCGCACGGCGCCCATTGCTCCGATTACCATTGACGTTAAATCACCGGCACGTGAGGCGGCAGTGGGCCGTTGAAGGCCGCACCTGAACTACGGAATGGCACGACATTGTCTTCTCCGATGAATCCCGCTTCTGCCTGCAACACCACGATGACCGGATCCGCGTGTGGCGGCAATGCCGCGAGAGACTGTATGACTCCTGCATTATGCATCGCCATACCGGTTCGTCGCCTGGCGTTATGGTTTGGGGCGCAATCGGATATGACACCCGTACCTCTCAGGTACGCATCGCCGGTACACTCAACAGCCACCGCTACATTTCCGACGTTTTAGAGCCTGTAGTCCTCCTTTACCTGCAGGACCTGTCAGCGGCCACGTTTCAACAGGACAATGCGCGCCCACACGTGGCACGCATCGTGCAACAATTCTTCACGGCCCACCAGGTGTCACTGCTGCCGTGGCTTGCCTGTTCTCCCGATATGCCGCCCATCGAACGCGTCTGGTCGCTGATCGGCAACCGAGTGGCCCGGCAAGCACCACCCACGGCTACGCCTGACGAACTGTGGCAAAGTGTGGAAGCAGCCTGGATTGACATACCCCAAGCCCACAACCAAAGCCTATTTCGTTCGATGTGGTGACGTGTAATGGCCGTTATTGCCAGCCATGCGGGCCACACGAACTATTGATGTCTGCGTGTTCCGCAAGTTGCACTGGCCTGTAATCTCAATCGTTTCATCTTTGTATCTGTTGTAATAAGTCCAATATATCTGGCTTTGCCATCTCATCGTGACGTTTTTTGTGTTGCATTTTGGGTGGCCAGCAGTGTAGTTTGGCAGTTGAAAGAAGTTTGTATAAAATATTTAGGAAGAAATAAACCAAACATTTGATGAAACACGTTTCATCGATTTGAAGAAAAACTTTTCAAGCTTGTTAAATTTGACTTATGGATAAAATATATAGACGATACTTTCGTTCTATGGAATGGAAAAAATTCTGATAAGCCGGAATTAATCAAATCTATAAGTACCATTGATCCTTACATTCAATTCAGCTACGAAACGGAAAATAATGGATGCCTACCATTCCTTAACGTCCTGATTACTCGCTCAAATGGATCTCTCGCAACCACAATTTATCCGAAGCCTTTCGCTGTTTTCTCAACTCCACATGCCAAGTCCAAATACCCTTGACAACAAGAACTCAGTGCCTTTTACAGTTGCGTATATTGTGCGATAAATATACACTGACGGAAAAAAATCCCAATACCACGAAAAAATAATTGTAGAGGAATGAAATGGCGGCAATACATTTGTGTAGGTTTCAAAATCACAGCTTATTGTAAGCGCGAGAAGAGCCATTTTAAATGTGAATTGCTGGTACATTAATAACCGGTGTTACCGCCAGAATGTTGAATGCAAGCACGCAAATGTTCATGCATTGGGTCGTACAGGTGCTGGATGTCAGTTTCTGGGATGGAGTTCCATGCCAGTTGCACTTGGTCGGTCAATACAGGGACGAGTAATGCTTGTTGGGGGTGACGCTGGAGTTGTCGTCCAATGATGTCTCATACCTGCTCGATTGGTGAAAGATCTGGTCATCTAGCAGGCCACGGCAACATGTCGACACTCTGTAGAGCATGTTGGGTTACAACAGCGGTACGCGGACCCCCCCTGGAATGCTGTTCATGAATGGCAGCACAACAGGTTGAATCACCAGACCGACGTACAACTGTGCAGTCAGGGTGCGTGGGATAACCACGACAGTGCTCCTGCTGTCATAGGAAATTTCTCCCCAGGCCAAACTCCAGGTGTAGGTCCAGTGTGTCTCGGCCGCAGACAGGTTGGTTGCAGGCGCTCAGCTGGCCTCTTTCTAACCAACACACGGCCATCACTGGCACCCAGGCAGAACCTGCTTTCATCAGAAAACACAACAGATCTCCACTCCGTCCTCCAAGGAGCTCTAGCTTGACACCACTGACGTCGCAAACGGCAGTGGTTTGGAGTAAGTGGAATGCCTGCTACATGGCGTCTGGCTCGGAGCTGTCCTTCAAGTAACCGATTTGTAAGAGTTCGTTGTGTCACTGTGGTGGCAACTGCAGCTCGAATTGCTGCGGCAGACGCGGTACGATGCGCCACGGCCATACGTCGTACACGGCGGTCTTCCCTCTCAGTAGTGCCCCGTGGCCGACCGGAACCCGGTCATCTTGAAAGAGTACCTTTCCTTGAACACCGCTGACAACAATCATGCACAGTGGCTACATTCCTGCCAAGTCGTTCTGCAATATTGCGGAAAGAAATTACACCTTCTCGTAGCCCTATTACACGACCACGTTCAAACTCCGTGAGCTGTTGATAATGGCTTCTTTGTCTTCTGAAAGGCATTCTTGACTAACATCAACACCCTACGTCGAATCTCAACGATAACTAACGCTCACGAACGTTACAGCGCGTATTTACAGCAAACCTGCTTTGCATGTTCCGAGGGGCGCTACTAGCGCCACACGTATGCGCTGAGCGCGAAATTTGCATGGACGTCATCTTACACATGTACTCTCACCGCCTACCAACTGTCGTTTATCTAACACAACCCTTTCTTGGTGTGGGGATTTCTTTTTTCCGTCAGTGTATGTTCAGATAAAGACAGTTTGAAAAAATAACTTTATTTCCTTAAACGTGTTGCAGTACAACGAGAATACAACCTTTCCATTATAGACAAGGCTCTAACAGAATTCCGGAAACCGAAGCCTGTCTCAACGTTAACTCCTGTGATGCGCCAATTGATTTTGCCATTATTCCATTTTCCCGTGACATTGCTTTCAAAATTTCAAAAATTCTCAAAACCTTTAATTTTAAAGTAAATTTTAAACTCATAAACAAAATGAACTTTTTAGGATCAAAGGATTGTGTTGAAGACAAAAACTTGTGAGAAATTTATCAAATTCCATGTGAATGTGCCGCTTCGTATATAGGACAGACCCGTACATCCTTGCGTTTTCGATTGGAGGCACAAAAAACCTACATTCGGTACTGTGACCTAAAGAAGTCATCTATCGCTAAATACTGTTACGAAAAGGACCATACATTTCTCTTTCAAGAAGCAAAACTAATTGACAAGCCAGATTCAACCACCAGACTTCATATTTTGGAAGCTTTCCATATATATCAGAAGTCTTTGCACCTTGTTAATGACATGGCATCCACCCCATTTCTTTCAAGCGCGTAGAAGCAACTAACCCGAACCCGCAACTGTAAATACCGTTTATGATATCATATACAATTTGAATATTTACGTATCATTCTTCTTGATGAAGATATAATATTACGTGCCATTCTTCTTCCCAGCGAAACCACGGTCGACTTGAAAAAATAAATATTTGTGACAAACCACGCTGTATTCTCTTAATATGTACTATACCGTGCAAATGAATTGGGACAAGCTATTTTATTCTCAGAATTGTAATGTGATCGCCACTTGATGGCGGAAACCCACGTAAACCGGATTTATCAACTGTGAGGTGGTGTGACTGTTAGAACTTGATAGCAAGAATGTGATTTGACCGGTTTTAAACAGGAAATAGGCACTTCAGCTTCAGTCAGTCGTGAGCTTTCGTGTGTGACAGGTGGATGTTAGTTTTTGCTCTCTGTGAGTAAGTGTTGCTTTCGTGTATTGAAAAATGGATATTTCCCCAAGGAAGCGTGTATAAATAATTGCTCTGAAGGATCACACTTCTATAACAGTGATAGATATCGCTTCTGCAGTTGGTGTAGGCAGATCAAGTGTATCAAGACTGCTTAGGCGATACAATGCATTTGGATCATCGTCTCCAAAAAGGAGAGGTAAATGTGGAAGAAAACCAAAAACAACTCCACGAACCGATAAATATCTAATCAGAAATAGTAAACTAAATCCAAAAAAAAAAAACAAGCACCGACCTTCAAAGAGATTTATTGGCTAGCGGTTGTGATGTTAGTGATTCAACTGTACACCGTAGGCTTCGGGAAGTTGGCCGAAAGGCAAGAAGACCAACGAAAAAACAATATTTGAATGCGAAAATGAAGATAAAACGTTAAGCATGGGCCAAAATATATAAATCATGGACTGCTGACGACTGGAAAAAGGTAATTTTCAGTGATGAAACTCATTTATTTGTGCAGGGATACCAAGCAAATGCCTTTAGACAAAGCAACTGTGAGCCCGTAAGACCTGAGCATGTCAAACAAAGTGTAAAATACCCTCTGAAACAGATATTTTGGGTTTTTTTCACATCAAATGGCACTGGAAGCTTAGTTCCTGTTCAAGGTATGATGAATTGAGCCAAGTACGTAGAAATATTACAACGTAGGATTGTTCCATCCTTGCAAACTTTTGACGGGACATTTCAACATGACTTGGCCTCATGACACAATTCGAAATTGGTCAAGAATTTCATGCTGGTAGATCAAATTCATTTGTTTGAATGGCCTGGAAATTCACCAGACTTAAATCCCATAGGAAACTTGTGGAATATTTTGAAGAGACGTTTAGGTAAAATGTACTTTACAACCAAAGAACGCATGATAACGAATACTACAAAAGTGTGGTTCCACGATTATGAAGTCAAAAATATGTGCACTCAATTAGTGGAGTCAATGTCAAAACGAATTCAAGAGGTCATTTCTGCTAAACAGGTATTTATCAGTGTATATCAAGGTATAGAATGATATAAAGGCATTGCTTTGAAAAAAAAGATTGATTTTTTACTTTGTCCCAATTAATTTGCACAGTGTAGTATAATCGAGATCAAGAATTCATTCTTATGTATCGGATCTCTAATTTTAGGAACGTAGGGACCGAAGACAGTGATTAAATAAAGTTCTTAACGAAAATTCTTAAAACAACGTGATTTTTTTTATATTTTCCTATAACACCAATACTTTGTTTATCAGTACCGTCGGCATTTCTCCAGTGAACTGCCGTTGTTCTGTCAATTGGTTTGCATTATTTCTCATGTTTGTTTGAAATCGATAATCGGGTTATAAAACCAACCATATTTTCCCCACATTTTCACATTCCTAGAAAATCCAACATTTTTTTCTTGCCTCATCCACTGAATGTTCAGAGGATTCGGCTGCGTCACAGTACCGTATTTTCCATGATAACCCGCACCGATTTTTAAATCTTTGAATTCTTGAATTTGGTATTCTTTCCCAAACTGTCTCGGTTTTTCAAGAATAACTTCATCGGTAATCACTCCATTCTTGACCTTTACCTGGCCAATTTTCTAAATTTCATGTTTCCCACTATTAAATTTCTTAGCTGTGTGAGTTATTTTTCAGATACCGTCCATTTATGTTTATCATCCTATGTGTCTTCTACTATTCTGCTAATTTACTTGTCAAAAAAGTTTGGGAAATGATTTGTTAATGCTTGATGGCTGGATTCGGGATTATCATCTTTGAATCCACATATCAAAATATTCTAATGAACATCCGGCACCATTTCCGAAACTGATGAATGAAAGAAAAAGCCCACCCAGTGATCAGTCCTTCTGAGGAACAATGTTTACTGAAGGCTTTGCCCATGTAGCAATATTATGTTGGACCAACCGTGGGCTTTCAACGGTCAGCCCAGCTACAAGGTGACTCGGCGGCCAACAATTGGATATGTGTTGGTTCAACGGTTGGACCCACGTTGGAAAACTGTTGCAAACAGTTTTCCAATGTGATCATGTGTTGTTGGACAACCATGGTTAGTCATGTGTTGTTGGACAACCATGGTTGGTCATGTGTTGCTGGGCAACCATCGGACAACCGTTAAGTGGTCATTTGTTGATAAATGGTTGGTCATGTGTTGCTGGGCAACCATCGGACAACCGTTAAGTGGTCATTTGTTGATAAATGGTTGGTCATGTGTGGTTGGAAAACCCGTTGGCCAATCTACGATAAACAGCGCAACCTTCGTCCAACGCTGCCGGCACAAAAAATATCATTGGGCCAACCGTTGGCCAATGTCAGTGTGCTATTTGGGTGGATAACTACAGGTTTTAGTATTCAAAATGAGAAATGTGAGACAGGAAATGTCATTTTCTCAGGGACTATGGCTTTTCTGAAAATGGTGGATGCAACAGTTAAGCTACTGTCAATTGGTCGAATCGTAAAGGGAACCACACGATCAGGGTAATTATTACCTACCGCTCCGTTTAGTAAACTTCGATCCTTAAAAAGAAAGAAACACACACACAAGTCATTTCTTTCGGATTTCGGATGTCATAGATCCCAGAAAAGTGTGCTCTTGAAGTTTGACAGTTGGTCATACTATTTCTCCAAAGAGAAACACCAAAATTTCACTAGAATGTACCGCCGGATGGCCGTCAGCGAGGTGGTGGTTTAAAGGGGGATACTTCCATTTGATAGAATCAGATAAGATTTATATACCAAAAGGAGTGGGCGAAAGGCGGGGATGCGGTTTATCGAGATTCGACTGTGTTTTAAATATCCTCTATTTTCGTGTCCTAGAAGTGAACTACGATTTATTTTCGATTTTTGTGTGAACCTCGACAAAATGAACAGGTTTTCAAAATAAAAGCAACAACCATAGAAACCTAGTTAACAGGCAATAACTGGCAATATAATGAATATAAGGGAAATGACTTTATGTATAGTAACAGCCACAAAAACCTAGTTAACAGACAATAATTGGCAACGTGATGAATACAAGAAAAATAACTTTATGTATAGCGACAACCACAGAAACCTGGTTCACCGTCAATAATCTGGCAACGTAATGCATGTAGGGGAAATAACTTTATCAATATTTTCGCTTTCATTATATTCATTAACCAGAATAGCCCTATGAGATCTGTGACGTACTACAGTGGTGAAGCACTCGTCACGACGTCAAAGTTGAAGTGATAAATTCCGTCGGTGTAGCTTAATTGGGAAAACGCTCGCCTCCGGAGCAGAAGAATGCGTGTTTGATTCCAGTCACCAGAAAATTTGCGAATTTCACATTGGCACCCTAACAAGGAATTGAACCCTAGGCCTCTGGATTCTTTGAAAAATGTGTCCTGTTGCTTCCAAACATCGACTGGAATTAATGAGAATTCCTTCTTAAAAGCTTCCAAAACGTACGATGCTTCTTCCACACATCGCCTGGCATTAAAATCAGAATTCCTTCTTCAGGAAGCATGGTTTGTGGCTGATCCTGGAACTTATGAATCCGTCCCACGCCTTTCTCAAGACGGGGGTGGCGGGATAAATATGACGTACAACAGAGGTAAAGCACATGTCCCGACGGCAAAGTTGCAGAGCTAAATTCTATCGGTGTAGCTTGATTAAAAAAACGGAGCAGAAGGAACCGAGTTCGATCCTTGTCACCCAGAAATCTGTGAATTTCACAGGTATGGCGTTTTGTCGTTCATTAACAACAAATCAGGAGCCACTGTCCTCCTAAAAACGAAACATGAGGATCCAGGATGGCGTCGCAATATTATGTAACCGTTAAACATTGACGGTTTCTCCTGGTCAGAGACAGATTCAAACGACTAAATCTGGCCAGGAATAGCAGTTTTCCTCGGCAATTAATTTTTATACCTTTTTTCGGCCACTGAGCAATAGTATTGGCACAACCCTTCCTTAAATAGGCTAATTTTTGAAGTCTCCCATACAGCACAAAACATTTCAGATATGTATCAGTAATGTTACAATCTCTCATTTGCGTTACACTTTTAGAGATATCCTACAATTACGTTTCAGCAATATCTATTTTAGGACATAACTCTTTCTAATTTACTGTTACGTTAAAAATAACATTCACCGATACTGCTGCTTTATAGATTCCATTGTACATAATTGCTACCTTGATGTTACATTCCGGCGATATTTAAGATTTTTGATTTCGGAAAGGCGTGGATACGCATGCGCATTTATCTCATTTCAATGAAGCCCTCTCGTAGTCTTTCCATGTGCTACTGGGATATTCTTTGGTGATACTGTCGTACTCGAGTAAGCAAGGTGTAGGAGAACTGGCCACCGGAGAAGTGACCACAAAAATTTTAAGGGGCCGTATAAAAATTTCAATTTTGACCCCCAGAGGATGATTATCTCAGTCATATAAAGTTTTCGTAATTTCGTCTTTTCTTAATTGTGATTATTAATGTAAATCTTTATAAAAAATGTGCGATCTACAACTCATCAAAAGATATCAGGGCTTACAAACTACAAGTCTTCCTTTATACAGAAACTTCCTATAATCACGTAACAGTAATATGATGATGTCACAAATATCTTTCAAATACGTAACAGTAATGTAACAAAGTTACAAATATCTTTCAAATACGTAACAGTAATGTAACAAAGTTGCAAATATCTTTCAAATACGTAACAGTAATATAACAAAGTTACAAATATCTTTCAAATACGTAACAGTAATGTAACAAAGTTTCAAATATATTTCAAATACGTAACAGTAATGTAACAAAGTTACAAATATCTTTCAAATACGTAACAGTAATGTAACAAAGTTACAAATATCTTTCAAATACGTAACAGTAATATAACAAAGTTACAAATATCTTTCAAATACGTAACAGTAATGTAACAAAGTTTCAAATATATTTCAAATACGTAACAGTAATGTAACAAAGTTACAAATATCTTTCAAATACGTAACAGTAATGTAACAAAGTTACAAATATCTTTCAAATACGTAACAGTAATGTAACAAAGTTACAAATATCTTTCAAATACGTAACAGTAACGTAACAAAGTTACAAATATCTTTCAAATACGTAACAGTAACGTAACAAAGTTACGAATATCTTTCAAATACGTAACAGTAATGTTACAAAGTTACAAATATCATTCAAATACGTAACAGTAATGTAACAAAGTTACAAATATCTTTCAAATACGTAACAGTAATGTAACAAAGTTACAAATATCTTTCAAATACGTAACAGTAATGTAACAAAGTTACAAATATCTTTCAAATACGTAACAGTAACATGAAGTTAGTATGTTGAAGTTACAAATATCTTTCAAATACGTAACAGTAACATGAAGTTAGTATGTTGAAGTTACAAAGACCTTTCACTGTGACGTATCGGTTATGTTTCAAAGTTATGTAACGTTTGAGGACATTTTGACGTAACCGTAAGGTTTCTGAAACATTACTGTTACATTGTGCAACGTATCTGAAAAATCTCAATGTTTCAGGGCTACGTACTTGTAACATACACGAAATATTATGTGCTCTGTGGGCTACTAATTAATTTGACCCATGAACCCCTGTTTCGGTAAGTGAGCTAGTATTGGGAAATCGTTGCTCCTTTTAAGATGGGATAGATTTCGGAATGTCCCTGGGGGGAGAATCGCTTTGTGCTTTGTTCCATCCTGTGGATAAAGGGTTGGAGATAATGGACTCTCACAACGGGTATTAACATCTCCTTCCAGAATAAAGAAAGAAGAGTTGAGGCAACCAATGACCCTGAGCTCCAGGTGTAACGACCTAGGTATGTCTGTAGTTAGCTTAATTAATTTATACCATACTGCTTGGGTCTGCGGCACTTTTTCCACGTAAGTATAGAGAATTTCCCTATACCATTTCACAGCAAGGCTCAACAAATACATAAAAAGAAACTCTTCTTTTTAATGGAAACTGCACTCTGAAAATATTTTCTGAAATTCTTGAGCCACTTTCCAACATTTCTTTCGTGAATTAACGAAGCATATTTCTGGTAGCACCTTTTCCGTGAAATGACAATAAGAAACCTGAAATTTACGGATTTTTCGTACCAATTCTGAATTTTCAGAAAGATTTCCGCAGTTTTTAGCACGTTTTTTGTAAAAAAAAGATCATGCTTATGTTCCCGGTTTGTCCGTCCGTCCGTCCGTCCGTCAGTCCGTCGGTCTGTACGCACGCTATTTCTGCAACTATTAGTCCGATTTGAAAAATTATTTTTGCTTTGGGAAGCTTGAAATATGAGAATGATGATCCTTTATTCCGTTTTTTTTTTATTTACGATGTACAATTTTACCGCTAGAGGGCGTAAATGCAGATGATGTCGAACTCAAAAATACGTTTTATTCCACATATTTGCTTCTAAACAACCGATTGAAAAAATTATTTTATCTTTCGATTCCATTCATGTCGAAGAGTATTTTAGATATATAATTACGCATAGATTTTCCGCTAGGGGGTGCAAAAGTAAATTACATTTTCCCCGATAACTCTTCATCTAAAATTATGATTTGAAAAATTTTTGCTTCAGCGCATGCACCTCGTGATGGAAAGTCTCTTGCACATATAATTTCAAATTTTTGGTAAAAAATACTTTAGCCACCGTGGGGCGTAAGTGTTAATTCTTGCTTCTGATCTATTTGTCATAAAATCTGAGCTTCTAAAATATCGATTGAAAAAGTTCTTTCGTGGACTGATGCTACTCACATCGGTAAACCTTTTTGGAATATTTTCTTCTTAAAATATTCCACAGTTTCTCCGCCAGGGAGCGTAGATGTATATCTTATTTTTGTCAATATCTCTCCTTCTAGGAGTCCGATTTGAAAAATTCCTTCTTTGTTGGATAGTGTTTTCAGTGTGACATGTTTTTTTTCATATAATTTCAAAATTTTCAAGCAATTCATAGACTTTCCGCTAGGGGGCGTAGAGGGGAATTGCGTTTCCCCCTGTATCTCTACTTCTAAATCTCCGATTTGAAAAATTCTTTCTGCACCGGATACAGCTCCTAATGGGAAATCCTTTGCATATAATTTATAATTTTTGTAAAAAATGGTTTGGCCACTAGGTGGCGTAAGTCTTAATTTCCGCTTCTGATGTATTTGCAGCAAAATATGAGCTTCCAAAATCTAGATTGCAAAAAAAGTCGTTTGTTGACCGATACTACTGATGTCGATAAACGTTTTAGGAACATTTTCTTCTTGAAATAATGCATGGTTTCTACGCCAGGGGTCGTAGATATATATCTTATTTTTGTCAATATCTCTACTTCTAGGAGACCGATTTGAAAAATTCCTTCTTTGTTGGATAGTGTTTCCAATGCAAAATGTTTTTCCTATAAATTTAAAATTTTCAAGTAAATCATAGACTTTCCGCTAGGGAGCACAAAGGTAAATTGCGTTTTCTGCGTTACTTCTGCTTCTAAAATTCCGATTTGAGAAATTCTTCCTGTATTGCATACAAGACCTGATGGAAAATATTTTTCACATAATTTCTAATGTTTGGTAAAGAATGATTTGGCCACAAGGGTGCATAATTGTTTATTTCGGCTTCTGATGTATTCGTAGCAAAATCTGGGCTCCTGAAAACTCTACTAATTTTTTTTTCTTGGACCGATACCACTCATATGGAAAATCCTTTTGAAAATGCTTTCTTCCAAAAATCATGTATGATTTTCCCACCAGGGGACGTAAAGTCACATCTTATTTTTTGTTGATATCTCTGTTTCTAAGAGTCCGATTTGAAAAATTATTTCTGTGTTGGAGAGCGTTTCCAGTGCGAAATGTTTATCATATAAATTCATGTGTTTCTTAACACACAAGTCTGCATCCAGAGGGCGTAAGCTCACGATTCCGTTTACAGCAATATCTGAGGGATTGAAAACCCGATTACAAAACTTCTTTCTTCCGTCAGATACTATTGTTTTCCATACCGGTTCCATTGACTTCGAACAGCTTTGATAAATTTAATTTGCATCAGAACGGATTCAAAAGACGTGCTTATTACACCCGAAAGTTCGGTGTCATCTTTCTTGTTTTCTTATATTGACGGTAAATTGCCGTTTTAGAGATGTGTTAACGGAAATTTGTAAATTTTCAGAAACCTTTCAGCAATTCCTTTCGTATATTAACGGGAAAACTCCGTTCTCACCTCTTCCGTATCCGTATCCGTATGATGAGAAATTATCGGTAATATGAGCGATTGGTGAGAATACTTGAGGTTTGATTAACTGTTAAATTTCAATTGTCTGTCTAAAGACCTGATTTTGAAATTTCGTTGCGAGATCGGATATTGTGGACAGCATATCGTATGAATTTTGTTTATTGTGGCACAGGATATTTCTTTCCCTCTCCCCTATTATGATGCACCAGCTATTTATTCGTATTATACTGTATATTGTGTTACTGTAAGAAACCTGGTAGTTAACATATTGGACAGATGACTATACGATGTCTATGTATCAGTGGTTTTTTTTATGTTTTTTATTGGAGGTTTAACGAGCACCGTGAGCACCTCAGTGGGCTATAAGCAGTCGCCGGTCCCTAATTTAGGGTCACTGGTTCCAGGGAAGGGAGAGAGCCAGTGCCGTAAGACAAACACAACATCCATGCCTCACCGGGATTATAACCCGGACCCGTTTTGTTCGAATGATCAGAGGCCATCGCTTAGACCACTGCGCCACCGGGGCTGCTATCAGTGTTTGGACAACTTAAGACAAAAGCTATTATAGCTGTCAAGAGTAAATTTTACTCTTAGAAGTTTTTTGTGGAATAATACTATATAAAACAACATGTCACCTTTTTTTAGAGTTAACTGAAATTCATTGGCAGTTTGCAAGTTGCTAAGCATTTCGTTGCTTCGAAAAATCTCGATGAAAATACTTAATTTGGGAAAAATCCCCCATCAGAAAGAAAAATTACAATCCTATTCAGAAAAATAACAATCTCCGACGGAAAATAAAATGTCTAAATCACTTGCATTAATAACAACAACAACAAAAAATTCATCGTCGTGCAATTTGTTTACGATGGACGTGGCTCAGATTTCCGAGCGTTTGTGGCTCAAAGGTTAAGTCGTGCATTACCAGCCCAAACGATGGGGGTTCGATCCTGACTGCAGCGGAGGGATTATCTGCGGCACGGGATGAAAAATGCAGGGTCGTCGATTTTGCGGAATTTCAGTTTAAATACGAAAAAACTTGAAATGGATTTTTGTGAAATAAACGGAATTTCTGACTACAAAAAATCTGTGAAAATACGGACGTTAAACTAAACGGGCACTTTTAAAAATGGAAATTTCTGAAAAGGCAGACACCTACTGGCAGCCTTCTTGCACGTGGTTTTCAGAAATTTTCCGTGAATTTACACCACTTAATTTTTTTAACAGTGCGTATACAGATATAAAGCTCAAATTAAGTTAAATATATTTACTTAAAACTTTTTTCCCGAAATTTCAAACAAAGAGAATACAAGAAAGTAGGCCATTCCTCGAGTGGTGCACCGGGTTGTGTCTCGGTGGGCCAATCTGCCCCTGCTCCTGGTTATTACGAGGAGAGGCGAACGACAGCGTTGATGGATATTTCGGAAAAAAATTATTACACAACCTCCAAAATGGTACCATTCCCGAACGTTCACCTGTTGATATCGTGTTCCACGTTCACACCATATGAATTCTCTCCCAGTATGTGGTTGCGAACAGATTCTGTTCTTATCGGTAAAGATTACGCATACCCATTCTTGGTGAGGTCCAATGAACAAAAAGCCGACACCTTTCCAAGTGAGCTCTTATATTGGGCACACTCAAGGGAATACACACAACAGACATCCTTGTACACAGAACATGCTTACGCAAACTTGGACACACTCAAGGGAACACGCGCAACAGACCACCTTGCACGCAAAACATTCTTACTCAATCTTGGATAAACTCAAGGGAACACACACAACAGACCACCTTGCACACAGGACACTGTTACGTAATCTTGAGCACACTCAAGGGAACAAACACAACAGACCACCTTGTACACAGAACACTCTTACGCAATCTTGGGCATACTCAAGGGAACACACACAACACACCCCCTTGAGCACAGAACACTCTTACGCAATCTCGGCCGCACTCAAGAGAGCACACACAACATACCACTTTGCACACAAAAAACTCTTACGCAATCTTGGGCACACACACAACAGACCACCTTGCACACAGAACACTCTTATGCAATCTTGAGTACACTCAAGGGAACACACAGAACACTGATACGCAATCTTGGGCACACTCAAGGGAACACACAGAACACTCTTACGCAATCTTGGCTACACTCAAGGGAACACACAGAACCCTCTTAGGCAATCTTGGGCACCCTCAAAGGAACACTCACAACACACCACCTTGCACACAGAACACTCTTACGCAATCTCGGGCGCACTCAAGAGAGCACACGCAACATACCACTTTGCGCACAGAAAACTCTTACGCAATCTTGGGCACACACACAACAAACCACCTTGCACACAGAACAGTCTTACGCAATCTCGGGCGCACTCAAGAGAGCACACACAACATACCGCTTTGCACACAGAAAACTCTTACGCAATCTTGGGCACACACACAACAAACCACCTTGCACACAGAACACTCTTACTCAACCTTCGGTATACTATTATCAGGGTTGGGAAATTACGCGTAAAAAATATTTTCTACGTGACGCGTAAAATACGCCCAAAAATTCGTAATTTATGCCATAAATGTAAAAAAATGTAATGAATTCAAAACTTGCTTTAAGTACAATAAGAAAACGAAGTGTTGCAATGTTACTCGAGTGTCCAGGCTAACAGCGATACCTGTGTTGATTACTTGCGGCAAATCAAACGAGCTCTCCACATTACGCGTTTATCATTCCTTCCATCCTTTCCAACGACACGCCGACACCACACATTAGGTTCTCCGTGTTGCTTTGCTACTCGCCGACACAGACTCTTGCGTATGATATCCACCATTACTACTAGTCTTCAAAGGCTTGTCGCGTTTGTGGGTAGCTGACACACTGAACACTACATAAATCAACTCTCAAAACTTTACCTACAGTAAAACAGGAGTCACTCAAGTAAAGTTACAGATAATCCTTTATTGCTGTCAACACGCATTTGATCATTAGTACTTCAATGCACAGAACACTTAATCGTCGAATTCTCAACGTATCAGATTAGTAGTAAATTTTCACTAAAGAACGTTAACTGGTATAACTCTTAACGATAAATATAAGCACAACACGCAGCCTTTCAATAGCTCAGACGGGAATTAAACAATACTGTATACACAATTAGCATTAACTTCCATCATCAACACGCACACAGCTGCTGCGTAGTCATCTCTCGTTTTGTTCTTATCACAGCAAGCATACGTCATTCTCAGACACCTCGAGTGTTGCCAACCGTATTCGTGTGAGAGAGAAGATATCACGTTAAAGTTGAAAAGAGCTAAAGAGAACGAAGTCAAATGTTCACAGAAAAAGGAACTAAAAATGAAAGTTAAATTAGAGTATACGTCACAAGCTGCAGAAAATTTTCATCATGTGAATTTTATCACTTTGTGTTTCCCACCAGAAGCCGGTATCTTTTGCCTTTTTATTTTACGCTGAACTCCTTATTTTCTCATTGCGGCAATTTTTGTCAATGAATAGTTGTTAAGAGTGGTATTGGTTTAGGTGGGTAATCATGATAATTAACAACAACTGCCAAATTAAAAGAAACGTTAATCTTTTTGAAAAACAAACGTTCCGTCATTCGCATTGCCTATGTGTGTTTTAGATATTTCACCCCTGAAATTATTTTCATTTCTGTGGTAAGCAATTTAAAATAAATGATTATTCCTAGATGCGTCAACATGGCTACTTATTAATTTATTTTCATGTAAATAAATTTTCACGCCGCGCAGAAAAATGTGCAATAAATTAATTTTCTACGCGACGTAAAATACATAATTATTACACGTAATTTACGTAAAATATGTATCATGTAATTTACGCGGCCAACCCTGCGCAGTATTATGTCGGGATACAGTTCACCGTATTGCCGCAGTGTGTGCCTTGGCCAATTGATGTGGCGTGTGCTTGAATTACGTTTATCTGTTGACACCGGTAAGCGGCCTTGTCCAGCAACATTGCTTGAAATGCTTCCCTTAGTGGATGTGCACCGATAAGCTATTGCATTATGAACACCAACCTAATGCGCTGTGAATCCCATTTCAGCCCGCGAAACAAAGACCACTCGCCGTGGCATCGATACGATGAGGTGGCGATAGGTATCCTGAGGTATCTGGTACCATAATGTCAACCGCAGGTCCTCCAGTTCCCGTAAATTTCGAGGTGGTGGTGATTTAGCGTCAACCCGCTTTTCCAAGTCGAACCACAAATGTTTTATCGGGTCCATGTCAGGTGAGTTTGGATGCAAGGGCATTAACATAAAGTTACCTGCATGTTCCGCGAACCACTCCTTGAAGATTTCGGCAGTGTGGTCCACAAAACAAAGACCACTCGGCGAGGAATCGATTCGATGAGGTGGAGATAGGTAATCTGGGGTATCTGGTACCATAATGTCTTCCGCAGGTCCTCCAGTTCCCGTGCATTTCCTGGTGGTGGTGATTTAGCGCGAACCCGTTTTTTCCAAATCGAACCAGAAATGTTTGATTGGGTTCATGTTAGGTGAATTTGGAATTCAGGGTATTAAGAGTGTGGCCCGCAAAACAAAGACCACTCGGCGAGGAATCGATTCGATGAGGTGGAGATAGGTATCTTGGGGTATCTGGTACCATAATGTCAACCGCAGGTCCGCCAGTTCCCGTACATTTCGATGTGGTGGTGATTTAGCGCCAATCCGCTTTTCCAAGTCGAACCACAAATGTTCGATTGGGTTCATGCCAGGTGAATTTGGAAGCCACCGCATTAACAGAAAATTACCAGCATGTTCCTCGAACCACTCCTTAACAATTCTGGCAGTGTGACATGGCTCATTGCCCTGTTGGTAATGGCCATCACCAGCAGGTAACACAGTTGCCATGAATGGGTGAACTTGGTCCGCGACGATGTTCAGATACTTGGTCCGCGACGATGTTCAGCTGTCAGAGATTGTGCTGTTGGGACAATGGGGCTTAACGTGTCTCAAGAAAACATCGCCCACAACATAACACCGCCCCCGCCAACCTGTTTCCCAAACAGTTAATCCAGGTGCCATAGCCTCCGTTGGTAATCGCGGTATACCCACTCAGCCTTCTACGTGATGCACCAGAAATCTTCATTCGTCAGACCAGGCAACATTCTTCCAATCATCCACGGTCCAATCTTGATGATCTTGAGCCCATTTCATGCGTTATCGGCGATGACGTGCAGTGAGCATGGGGACCCGGCTGGAGCTTCGGGTACGCAGACCCATGCGCAGAAAGCCGCAATGAACTGCGTGCTGTGACACATTGCCCTGATCACCACTGTTATAGATGCGGGTGATTTGTCCCACTGTGGCTCTGCGATCGCTGTGAACAATGCGCGACAGTCTCCGCTCCTCTCTGGCATCAATGAGCTGCGGACGACACACAGCTGGACGACGGTTCATGGTTTGGATTTTGGTGCACAACTTTTGATAGGTAATCACTGCAGCGGTACGTCAACAAACTACAATCCACGCCCTTTCCGAGATCATAGTCCCGCGGCGCCGTGCCATAATGATTTGTCCTTTATCAAATTCCGATAAATCAGCAGCTTTTCTTATTCTGACTCTGAACACCTTATTAACCGAAAACCGGTCCTCAAGTTTAATACATTGAGTGCCCACTTTATTATGACTACCTGACAGTTTTAAACAAAAGAGATATGGCTGCACGTTGTTGCCGTCAGAGGGCGAGGCTATAAAAAGGGAAAGCTTAGTGCTTGCGACAGTAGTAGAAGTGATTTTTGGGTGACGAGATGGATAAAAAATGCGATTTGATGGACTTTCAACGTGGGATGATTGTAGGAGCTCGGAGCCATGGAGCAAGTATCACAGAAACCGCCGCATTCGTGAACTGTTCCAGAGCAGCTGTTGTTAAAGTGTTTAAAGACTTGACTGTCAGCCAAAAAACTGGGTCTCTACGTGCAACGTGTGGTCATCCGTCATCGACTAATGACTGCTCGGGCGGAACGGAGAGTGTCCAGACTGGTAACAGACAACAGAAGGGCAACAGTGCAGCAAATTACGGACCATCTTAATCAAGGATCCCCTCAAATGATCTCTGCACGCACTGTTTGCCGTACACTGCATCAGATGGGATATGGCAGCCGAAGGCCTGTTCGAACACCTTTGTTGTCTGCAGTTAACAAGAGAAAACGTCTCCAGTTCGCACAGGAGCACAAGGATTGGACAGTCAATAATTGGAAACAAATTATGTGGTCCGATGAATCACGTTTTCAGTTGCACCATGCCGATGGCCGAGTGAGAATTTGGCAGAAACAGCACGAAAGCATGGAGCCCAAATGCATTCCAACAACCCTTCAAGCTGGTGGAGGCAACGTTATGGTTTGCGGAATGTTTTCCTGGCATGCTTTGGGCCTTTTAATTCGTGTCTGACTGGCACATCATATCTAAACATCGTTGCGGACCAAGTGCATCCTGTCATGTGGATGGTTCATCCCAATGACGATGGCTACTTCCAACAAGATAATGCGTCCTGCCATGGTGCTCGTATTGTACAGGATTGGCTTTAGGAACATGCCGTTGAGTTTACTTTGCTTAGGTGGCCCTGACAATTTCCAGATCTCAACCCCACTGAAAATTTGTGGGATGAAGTTGAACGAGCCATCAGACATCTGGATCCACAACCCTGCAATCTCACACTCCTCGAAAGTGCTATTCATCAAGCATGATCTCAGATTCCACAAACGACCTATCAACATCTCGTGAAGTCCATGCCACAAAGAATCGGCGCAGTATTAAAGGCAAAAGGTGGCCCAAAGAAGTACTGAGGAGGTGGTCATAATAAAATGACCACGCAGTGTATACGTAGTGCGATCAAAAAGTTCCGAGACTAGGTACGTTGGGCGCCAACAGATGGCAGTACGCGGATGCGCGAGCAGCGATCGAGGGCAGTCACTTACATGAGTCATTGTGCTGAGTGGCGTCGTCCTGTAAACATCGGGAGCTGTGCAACATGATATTTGGTGACCACGTGCAGAACACAGGTGCGATTTCGATATATACTGCAAACTAGAGCAGCAAGCGAACATCAAATTCTGCGTCAAACTCGACAAATAGGCAACGGAGACGCATGAAATGTTGCGGCAGACAATGAAGCTATGAGTCGTGCGAGGTGTTCTGAGTGGTACTCGCGCTTCAAGAGCAAAAGAACGCCAATGGAAAACGACGAGCGGTCAATGTGACCGTCCACGACGAAACCCCCGAAAATGCGGACAAAATTAGGGAAGTAGTGCATGAGGATTGTCGGAGAACCATTCAAGACATTGCTACCGTCGTCAATGTGTCATACGGAACAGTGCAGGAAATTCTGACGTCGGTTTTGAACATGCACCGCATTGCTGCAAAGTTTGTGCCAAAGATTCTGAACCCCGAACAGAAAGCGCTTCGTGTCGAACTCTGTCAAGATCTTCGTCAGCAGGTGGTGAATCAACCAACGTTCCTGTCGCGGGTCATCACTGAGGACGAGACTTGAGTCTACGGTTACGACTCGGAGACCAAACAACAGTCGTCGCAGTGGAAGAGCCCGGCATCTCCACGACCGAAGAAAGCCCGACAGGTCCGGAGCGCAACCAAAAGCATGCTCGTCGTGTTCTTCGACATTCGTGGGATTGCGCACCGTGAATTCGTCCCCCAGGGAGAGACAGTCACCGCCCTTTTTTACGGCGATGTTCTGCGGCGTTTTACGGAGGACACTCGCCGCAAATGACCTGAAATGTGGCGCACGGGGCGATTTTTCTGCTCCATCACGACAATGCCGCAGCTGACAGAGTGTTAGTAACACGCCAGTTTTGCAGCCGCAACAGCATGACTACCCTTCCTCACCCGCCCTACTCGCAGGATTCGTCCCCCTGCGACTTCTTTCTGCTTCCGAAAATTCAGCTGAAGCTCAAAAGTCGCCATTTTGGAAACGTGGACGAGATCCAGCGCGAATCGCAGACGGTGCTTGACACGATTCGCGAACAGGTCTTCCAGGGAGCGTTCCAACAGTGGCAAAAAACGCTGGCAGCGGTGTATCTCTGCCCAAGGAGACTATTTTGAAGAAAATCATAGCCAGACTTAAGTAACGTAAGTACTTTGTTGTATATCGGCCTATTCCTGGAACTTTTCGATCGGATTTTCTATCAATCATTCAGTTATACCACAAGTAAATGCAAAGTTGAAGTCTTGAATATGTATGACTTTGATTTTGCAATTAAAACATGGGATGATTATGGGCAAAATCAAATCTTAAATTCATAGCTTTAACTACAGTTTTGCAATACAATTTATTGCATGTATGATGACTGTAACAAAGGAAAACGGATTTGACCACAGGAAGAAACTTTTAAATTGCATAAATTTTAATTTATTGCATCCGCAAACTTAAATTGTTTGGGGAAATGTTGCAAACTTCAGCCGGATAATTCAATTTACATAGTTAAGTTGTGAGTAAATGTATATTTGTACATACATATCATTGTTGCATATGCAATCGGTAAGGTTCTTAATTTTTTTTTTTTTTTTTTTTGGCAGGGTGCTTTGAAGTCCTTAAAAAGTGCTTATTTTTAGTACCAGAAAAATAGTGGGAACCCTATCTTGGTGGGAGGGCTACTAATAAAAAAATAATGCCCCATTCAACAAAGCTCGGATCACCTCATAGTGGTTCTAAAAGTACGGCAGCGACTTTTTTTTTTTTTTTTTTTTATTGGAGGTTTAACGACCACCGTGAGCAACTCAATGGGGTATAAGCAGTCGCCCGTCCCTAATTTAGGGTCACTGGTTCCAGGGTAAGGGAGAGAGCCAGTGCCGTAAGACAAACACAACATCCATGCCTCACCGGGATTCGAACCCGGACCCCGTTCGGACGAATGATCAGAGGCCATCGTTTAGACCACTGCGCCACCGGGGCGGCCCGGCAGCGACTTCAAAGTGCCAGAATGGCCCACATAGTCCCCAGATCTTAATCCCATATAACACCTGTCGGACGAGATTGAGAGAGCCATTCGTAACAGAAGTCCTTCTCCAACGAACATTCGGCAATTGACGGACGCCAACGTATCCCCTTGTCTGAACATACCGGTAAAATGATATCAGCACCTCATTTAATCTATACCATATCGAATCGAAACTGTTTTGAAGGCCAAGGGTGTAAAGTGGGTGTTTTAATTAATCCGCTATTTTAATGCAGTTTTTTTATAACATACTAGCAGTCATGCCCGTTCTCCTAACGGTGAATCTACAAAAACCTTTTTTTGAAAATAAAATAAAAGAAAGGGAAAAGTAATTTAGGGAAAACTAATGTCATTTAAGATCAGTATTTGTTTTGCAATTTAGAACAGAGTCGTGACGTCAGTGCATACGGTTTGACGTAAAACGGTAGCACGCTTTGAAGTCCCTTAATTTTAAATCAAAATTTCATGGAATGTTTTCATCATTTCAACGTTTCTGGCATAATTATTTATTATCTTTAAACCTATCAGCATTTTGAACAGTAAAGCTAAGCCACCTTTTTTTTTTAAGATGTTTTTGGTTTTCAGACTTTTCTAGATGTAGGAGTTGTAGAAAAATTTTAGCAGAAAATATTCCAAAGCTGCCATTTGGATTTTCGGACTTTTCTAGGTATCAGAACCTTAAAAAACCTATCAGCATGCCAATTTTCAGATCTCTAGTTCATTAAGAAGTGGTCGAACAATTCGCGAAAATTCAAGCAATTTTCCAAAGCCGTTTCGAAATCGGGTCATGAACACCTTGACGCGACCCGTTTGACCCTCAAGGAATTGTCGATCCGTTTACGCGTTGACCTGTGACTGGTTTCTATATCTTCTTCAGACCAATCAGTCACCTATCAGTGGTTTATAAAATCTTCACAAAGGTTCTTTCACATCGCTTGAAGGTAACAATGGACATGGCTCATCTAAGAGAACAATCTCGAGTGGCCACAGCACTATAGATCACATCCGTGTATTGAGAGAACTAACTGAAAGAACGAGGTAATACGAACTCCCACTATGCATGGCTTTTACTCATTATGAAAAAGCCTTTGATTCCGTGAAACCATCAACAGTTATAATGTCTTTGAAATCCTGCGGTATCGAAGATGTATACATTAACATTATTAATAACATCTACGAAAATGCAAGTGCAAGGGTTTGGCTATTTGAGGATACAGCACCAATCAAAAACTTCGAAGGGTGTAAGACAAAGTGACACCACATCGCCCAAACTCTGCAATGCCACATCGCAGAATGTGTTTCAATCATTGCACTGGGAAAACAAAGGTATAAAGATTAATGGAGATAATTTAACTCACTCTCGTTTTGCTGATAATTTTTGCAACTATTCCTTCAAAGCTGCAGAGTATGACCCAGAACCTTTGCCGACAAGAGTAAAGAAGTGGGATTAAAAAATAAATCCAGATAACAAAATTGATGTACAATGCTTTTAGAAGAAATGAAGATTTAGCAATTGATGGGGAAAATGCGGAGGTAATACCACTACCTACCTACACCTTGGACAGCAGATATCAAGCAAAGGTCGCATCGAAAAAGAAATTAATAGGCGTCTGAAACTTCATTGGAGAGCAGTTGGAAGAAATAGCGCACCGTTTTCAAGAGCCATTTATCATCATGTCTTAAAAGAAAAATGTTTAATCAATGCATTCTTTGAGTTCTTACGTATGGACCAGAGACATGGACTTGAACTAAGAAAGATATAGAGAGGCTGCATATAATTGAAAGAAGCTCAAAGAGATGAGTGCATGGTAAAACCAGGAAAGGTAAGATGAGAAACTCGTGGATCAGGAAAATGAAAAGAGTGGAAGACATCACGGTCCAAGTAAACTCCTTGAAACAGCAATGAGTTGGATATTTTGCTAGATGAACGGACCACCGGTGGACAACTGAAATACTAGTTTGGACACCAAGGTGCAGAAAAAGGCCCGGAAGAATACCACGCGCGATATACGTCGATTAAATTTGAAAGTAAGCTGAAGTTAAATGCAAAAGACTAGCTCAAGATAGACAGTTGTAGAAGAAACTTTGGGTGATCTTCATCCAGCAGTGGATTGATAATAATTGTTGAAAAGGATTATGATGATGGTGAAAAGTTGAGAACAGGTATAGATACTGTAATACTTACTCTCAAATTTTGGGTATACAAATGAAATAACATAGAAATATACGATTTATTAATCAAAGTGTAATAGAAATTAATATAAAATGAAAATCTACTAGGAATTGAAATGAATGATAAAGCAGCTTTCTCCTTTTATTAATTTTACTTCCATCTCATAATATTTTGAAAAGGTTTCTCAGGCTACCAAAACGAGTTCAAGCCCACGGGACACGTGTTAAAAGCCCGAGTCACGTGTTAAACTTCACTAATCTGGTGTCTTAAGGTGGACGCCAAGTAAATTTGCTTCCTGTACTTCCAATGGTAAATTTTTTGTACACATTTCCTTCGCAATTAGCGTGTTCCCAAGGATGAAAATTTGAACATCGATTAAAATAACTTCATATTACACTGGCGGAAAGTGAAAAAAAACACCGAGAAGGTGACGTCTGATACCAACGACATTTATACAGCATAATAACGGAATACAGAGGATAACGTGATCACAACATTATGGCAAAATACAGCTGTATTTGCTGGTAAACTGAAAAATAACATTTCCATGTAACATGGTTAGTACGAGGTTGAACCGCCATGAGCTGCGTCACACTGTGCAATTCTGGCATGGAGTCTGTCGTATAGATGTTGGACGTAAGTGGGGTATTGAGTTCCAAGCATCCTCAACTTGGGTGCGTAAATCGGGGATAGTCGTGGCAGGCCGTGGATACTGGGTAAAAATGATTCGTATTGGCAGTCGCATGTCTGTATAAAACAACTGATTTCTGCGAAGAACCGGAAAATTCGTCTACATAAGTGTCAGGAACACCGTGACTGGACACTGGGAAAAAATTATGTGGTCCGACGAGATTATATGGAAACAACTGATTTCTGCAAAGAACCGGAAAATTCGTCTACAAAAGTGTCAGGAACATCGTGACTTGACACTGGAAAAAAGGCATGTGGTCTGACGAGACTATACGGAAAAAACTGATTTCTGCAAAGAACCTGAAAATTCGTCTACAGAAGTGTCAGGAGCACCGTGACTGGACACTGGAAAAAAGTCATGTGGTCTGACGTGTCCTATACAGAAACTACTGATTTCTGCAAAGAACCTGAAAGTTCTTCTACATAAGTGTCAGGAACACCGTGACTGGACACTGGGAAAAAGTAATGTGGTCTGACGAGACTATATGGAAACAACTGATTTCTGCGAAGAACCTGAAAATTCGTCTACAGAAGTGTCAGGAGCACCGTGACTGGACACTGGAAAAAAGTCATGTGGTCTGACGTGTCCTATACAGAAACTACTGATTTCTGCAAAGAACCTGAAAGTTCTTCTACAGAAGTGTCAGGAGCACCGTGACTGGACACTGGAAAAATGTCATGTGGTCTGACGTGTCCTATACGGAAACTACTGATTTCTGCGAAGAACCTGTAAGTTCTTCTACAGAAGTGTCAGGAACAGCGTGACTGGACACTGGAAAAAAGTCATGTGGTCTGACGTGTCCTATACAGAAACTACTGATTTCTGCAAAGAACCTGAAAATTCGTCTACAGAAGTGTCAGGAGCACCGTGACTGGACACTGGAAAAAAGTCATGTGGTCTGACGTGTCCTATACAGAAACAACTGATTTCTGCGAAGAACCAGAAAATTCGTCTATAGAAGTGTCAGGAACACCGTGACTGGACACTGGAAAAAAGTCATGTGGTCTGTCGAGTCCTATACGGAAACTACTGATTTCTGCGAAGAACCGGAATGTTCGTCTACAGAAGTGTCAGGAACACGGTGACTGGACACTGGAAAAAAGTCACGTAGTCCGACGAGACTATAAGGGAACAACTGATTTCTGCGAAGAACCGGAAAATTCGTCTACAGCGGTGTCGGTAACACCGTGACTGGACACTGGAGGAAATCCTTGTATTCCGACAAGTAACCGTACACCTTGTTCTGTACCGACGGTAAGCAGAAAGTTTGGATGAAGCTCCATGAAGCAATGGACCTCGCTTGCCTTGCAAACGCAACTCAAGGTTCTGGAGATAGTGTCATGATGTGGGAAACATTCTATTGGTAAGGAACGGATCTCCTGGTATTTCTGGAAGGCCAGGTGTCGTTTCAGTTTTATCTAAACGTTGTTGCCGATCAAGACCATGCTGAAAAGTTGACTTTTTATCTGGTAGGTGATCGCTGTTTCCTGGACGATAATGCTATTGTCTTTTGCACACTATGTGTTCAAAAGTGGCTCAACGAGCATGACAGCGACTCCGACAGTCTTCTCTGACCGCGATAAAGCCTAGATCTGAAACACTCTGAGAATTCATGGGATGAAAACAGATCCGGGAGCAAAGTCCCCTTCTGTCAAATCTGAGCCAGTGAAATGACTGCCATCTGGCAGGCTCTAGCCGTGGGTGCATTCCAACAACTTATGGAATCTATTGCAAACCCCATACGTACTGCAATTTGGGCTAAGTCCATCCTGGTATTGAACAAAATTTTCTAATCAAGTGGCCGGTACGTGTATAAAGACCATTTTCTTAATTTGTACATATAACTTTAAACCTAAAAAGAATCTCAAAGTAGCTACTTTTCAGGAAAAGTACTTGATGCTGTAGCAAGCAACTTTTAAAAGATAGCTCCGAAATCACTGTAATGTGGTGTGGCATTCTTCTTGCTTTCCTTCCCAAGCTTGTTTTCTTTTCTTAACATCCAACACGATTTCATTTCAAATGCACAAACAATAAACTGATTCGTGGAAGACGCAAATGGAACCACATTTGCGTATTCCACTAATCAGTTTATTGTTTAAGTATTTTTCTTTCCACGTGTTTACGATTATTATAACGATGCTCATTTAGATGAAACAGAAACATCATTTGCATATGATATTCTTGGTAAGGCGATTTATCATAACGAAATCTCTTCCCGTTGTGGGTTTTAGTTATACGTGAATGTTTTATAAAACTAGGCAAAGGGTTTTGAAGATAAAGATTTTATACATTATTCCGAGCAACTCTTAGATGCTCTTCCTTGCCACCTATTCTTATCTTATCGAAATTCAGGGCGAACTTTTCTTCTGCTTTAACTCACCTCATTGTTGACTTTAAGGATAGGACATAACTGAGTCACCCCTCCAAGTCCATCTCTCCATTGCATGCATAAAAAAGTTGCAGTTCATCACCTTTGAGTCTGACACCGCCGCAGGCACAACGGCACCATCCAACACAAATCACATTTACGCCTCTCCTTTGTAATAAAAATGCATAAAATTCCGATACCTCAGAATGCTTTCACCAAAAGACAGAAACTTCTCTAAACAGTTGAGCTCTACAAACAAACGGATACTGATGTCAAACTTTCCCTACCCTACTTGAAAGTTTACGGTAGAATTCTTAAAAGTTGAGTTTCCTATTATTTATTATGTACATATCGATTTCGAGACAAGTATTGGCCGTGTCTTTATGGAGCGCGGAGTCATTAGATGTCGTAGAGGGTGGCGGAATCTTCAAACAGAAAATACAGCTCGAGATTTGAAAATATTCCGTATTTGCAAGTGCAAAAAGGCCTCTAAGAATGGATACAAATTTGTGCCTGGTTAGCATTTTCTTTTATCTAAATGTGCAGAGGATTTGCTTCGTTTTACATGTTTAGCCGAATTGCCTTAAATAATAATCAGCAGCAGCTTTTTTCGATCGCTTCCTGCATGGAAGTTACAATCTCACTGTCTCTCTCTCTCTCTCTCTCTCTCTCTCTCTCTATCTGTCTCTCTGTCTGCCTCTCTCCCTCTCTGTCGGCATGTTTCTCTCTGTGTCTCTCTCTACGTCTGTCTCTGTCTCTCTCTCTCTCTCTCTCTCTCTCTCTCTCTCTCTGACTGACTGTCTCACTCTATCTCTGTCTCACTGTGTCTCAATCTCTGTCTGTCTCTCTCATTCTCCGTCTCTCTGTGTCTGTCTTCCTTGCTCTCTGTGCTTCTTTGTCTATCTCGCTTTGTCTGTCTCTCTGTGCCTGTCTCCCCCCCTCTCTCTGTCTTCCTCTCTGTGTCTGTCTCTATCGCTCTCCGTCCGTCGGTATGTTTGTATGTCTCTCTCCTTCAAAATTATTTTACATGACGATATAATTATCGGATTTCATGGTTCAAAATTTAGTGTTATCAAAAAAGACTTACAGGTATTTTCTATATGCATTACAGAAGAAGGAATAAAAGTCTGTAGAGCATTACGGTATATTGCACTAGAGAGTTTTATTCCTTCCTCCTTGAATAGCGCACCACGAAGTTGGTTTTGCAAACAACTCCAATTTTTAGAAATGGTAGAAACACAACTTCACTCGTAACAAGCAATAAGTAGTGTTATTAACTGCAGAATTAGCAATATATAATACATATTTTAAACAACAGAAGCAATATAACGTATCCTACTTCGTTGATCATTTGAATATCGGGAATAGCTTTCACATTTAACACCATTGTGACGCACTACAGAGGCGACGTACATGTCATGACGGCAAAGTTGCAGTAATATGCCCTTGCTGGCCTAACTTAAATGGGAAAGCATTCTGCTCCGGAACAGAAGGATGTGGGTTCGAATCCCGCCAACAGCTAATTTGGGTTTCACATTGGCGTCCGAGCGTAAAAATGCATCTACTGGCCGTAAGGTTCTTCAAAAGATGCGCGATCTTCCTTCCACACTTCACCTGGAATTAATGAGAATTCCCTGGTTGCTTCCACAAACGTGCGATGCTTCGTCCACCCATCCTCTGGAATTAGTGATGATTCCATCTTCTACAGAGAGTTACCTCAAGCACGTGGACACGAAAATTCCGATTTTGTGTCCCGCCTTTTTCAATGGGGAGGGGTATATGTGACGTAATACAGAAGTGACAAGTGTCAAGTGGGCAAGTAGCAGTGATAAGCCTTCGCCGGCGTAGCTTAGTTGGGAAAGCTTTCTGCTCCGAAGCCGAAAGATGTGGATTCGAGTCTGGCCACTGGCAAATTTGGGTTTCACATCATATTTGTTAAAATACACTATCCTGTTTTTTTACAAGTGTGCTTGACCTGATTGACTGCGACAAAGAATAAACTCTTGGGAATTACGACGTGACGCTCAGTACAGAAAAAATAACGAGAGGTAACTGAAATTTAGATAAGCGAAAGTAAGCCAATACGGGAGGTTGAACAGGTAACATGCGTCTACTGTAATACACCCAACCTCCGGACAGTTTTTTGAATAGTTTTTCGGGCATTCGGCAGCCAATTCGGTATTCTTGTGTTACTGCATTGCCTCTTTTATGACGATTCCGGTTTTGAAAGTATACTAAGGCAAAACATAGGTAATAATTTGATTTACAGCCAGGTCGGAGACTGGATTATCCCTCGCTGCAAAGTGGAAAATGTATTATCATTACGAATCTGCAATAACGTAGAAGCTGAATCACAGATCTATAATATAATAGTAGACACATGTGTATACTACTGTACATATAGTACACAAACTAGCGTAAGCGAAGTTCTTTATCGGTACCGAGATTTTAGCTACGTAGTCCCTGTATTTATACCAATTGTAATGACTTAATTGATTTTTTTTTTTTTTTTTTTTTTTTTTTTTTGATTGGAGGTTTAACGACCACCGTGAGCAACTCAATGGGCTATAAGCAGTCGCCCGTCCCTAATTTAGGGTCACTGGTTCCAGGGAAGGGAGAGAGCCAGTGCCGTAAGACAAACACAACATCCATGCCTGACCGGATTCGAACCCGGACCCCTTACGGACGAATGATCAGAGGCCAGCGCCTTAGACCACTGCGCCACCGGGGCGGCCCTTAATTGATTGCCAGACATAAACTAGAGAAAAAAAACTCATGGGAGTACAGACGTGACGTTACGTACAGGAAACATAACGAGAACCAAAATTTACATTAGTAAAACGCCAACAAAAACGGAAGCTTAAAATAGTAGTATAAGCCCCGGTGGCGCCTTGGTCTAAGTGCTGGCTCATAACCATTCGTCCGTGAGGGGTCCGGGTTCGACTCCCGTAAAGCTTGGATGTTGCCTGGGATGTAACAATTATACTGTAACAATTATTCCAGACTTCATACTCACACTCTGGGAGATATATTAGTAGTATTGTAACTGTTATTCCAGACTTCATGCTCAAAGTCTATATTGAACTTTTATATCAATGTAACAGTTTTTCTAGATTTCATGACCAAAATGTGATCTTTTAATTCCATACAGTTTGGCCAAAGAATTATAAAAACACTTGAAACACTTCGAAAGAATTTAAAAATCTGTCAGCCACAGTGTATAGATTTTAAACATTGGGACCACAATACAAAACAATACATGGAAGACTTGCTCGAGTATATCGGACTGGGCTGTTAACGTTTGCCATGCATTAAAGTGGATAAAAACTCTTTGGCAGATAATGGGATTCCATGGAGATTCTTTTTTTTTTTTTGATTGGAGGTTTAACGACCACCGTGAGCAACTCAATGGGCTATAAGCAGTCGTCCTTCTCTAATTTAGGGTCACTGATTCCAGGGAAGGGAGAGAGCCAGGGCCGTAAGAGAAACATAACATCCATACCTCACCGGGATTTGAACCCGGACACCTTTCTGACGAATGATCAGAGGCCATCGCTTAGACCACTGCGCCACCGGTGCGGCCCATGGAGATTCATAAACGAAACAAAAAATATGCAATGAGAGTGCAAGATATGCCGTAAAGCGTAAATTCAAAACGATCTGGAGAAATTATAACATCGATTTTCCTTCAATCGAACAAGAAAATTACATAATAATGAAGACATGCGCTCTCATTATGCAATCGTTCTGAACATACGCACAGCGTATGTTCAGAACTATCCATTAAAATTATGGTAGACATTTTCTTACAATGGGACCTTATGACGTTCCTCTTATGGATTTCAATAACATTCTTTGGGTGGATAAACTTTAGTATGAAACGTCTTCGAGAAAATCGAAGTTAAAGAATCCCAAGCGACTGACGAATAAGAGATTCGGAGAACTCCGCCGGAGGCCGCGTGGGTGATTCATATTCACGCGATCGTTGGTCTGACTCTGAATGAGTGAACGTTTTGTTTCATTTTTTTAAATCAGAAGCATGTTTCCCTCTTGATATTCTAAACAAACCCTGCAAATGTAAAAACGGAGGTTTTGTACGATGCGCAAGATGTCGTATGACTTCCTGTTTCCCTTGACTAACGACAAATAACACCCTGCCTCAAAAAATTGTC
The DNA here is from genome assembly GCA_039090855.1 of Macrothele yani. Taxonomy (NCBI): domain Eukaryota; kingdom Metazoa; phylum Arthropoda; class Arachnida; order Araneae; family Macrothelidae; genus Macrothele; species Macrothele yani. The sequence goes on from CM076993.1 coordinate 26,959,369, forward strand.
CATCTGCTTTCAAAGATTAATAAAACAATTTTTTTATTTATTTGTGTTTTATATGCTAATTATTTGCGCGAATTTGTTAATTTTTAGAACAAAAAGATTTTAACTTATTTTTAATTGACAGCAATTCCGAAAACGAATTTTCAAGGCTGAGGGTGTAAAAGGGAAATAACACATTTGTAATAGAAAATGGCTACCTGTCGCATAAGGACCCCAATACTAACAGCTCAGCTGAAATAAGCGATTGAAGATAAGTGTCAATGAGGGTAAGTTTTCCGTCACAAAGATACATTTGTCAGTCGTGGGCTGGCGCAGTGGTCTAAGCGTTGGCTTATGACCATTCGTCCGTGGAGGGTCCGGGTTCGAATCCTAGTGACGCATGGATGCTGTGTTGTCTTATGGCATTGGCTCTTTCTCTTCTCTAGAACCAGTGACCCTAAATTGTAGCCCATTGCTCGCAGCTGTCGCAAAGCCTTCAATCTGGCGCCGCTATGGCGCAGTGGTCTAAGCGTTGGATTCTGATCATTCGCCCCAGTTGGGTCCGGCTTCGAATCTCGGTGAGGCTTGGTTGTTCTGGTTGTCTTACTGCCCTGACTTTCTCCTGGAACCAGTGGCCCCGAATTAGACTGGCGACTGCTGATAGCATGTCTAGTTGCTCACGGTAGTCGTTAAATTTCCAATCAAATTAAAAAAGAAAATCTTCAATGAAGAAAAGAACAAGTGTAACGTACCAGGAGATGTGACGTACCTGCCAGAAGGACGCACACGACATAAAGGCAGATAGGAATCAGAATAAATGTCCGCGTAGCTCAATTGGTAGAGCAACTTGTTCCGGAATGAGGGGATCCGGGTTCGAATCCCGGCGTAGACCAAAAATGACGGAAAAATTTACTTCGTTATACAAGCAGATACAGATCGCGCAAATGAGATTCAGAAATATGGGTTCCATCAGCTGCCTCCTCTTGAGTATTTCTTTAGATCATTCGCTCTTTCGTAACTTTAACAATGTTTTTCACGGTCACGGAACACTGCTTGAGACTAAAATATACCAAGAGAATTGAAGTTACCGTTGACTACTTAAAATATTGGGTTGATGCATAAGTTCATGCCGTTTTATTTCACGAGTATTTCCCAGGTCAGTGGTGACGGTGCAGATGGCCAGTTGTATATCAAAATGTATAGCCAGTAATATCGTGTATCTAAATAATAGTGCGTTGTGTGGTTGTGGCTAATGGTTTTTTTGGGGGAGGGGGAGTTCAGGTCCGGAAGTATGGAGCGTCAAGTAGAGAGGAATGAACATTTCCGACATCTGCTCATCTGCGAGTTTTACAAGGGATCCACAGCCGCCGAGGCTACATATCGCGTATTAAATATATTATCGACAAATGTGTGTATCTAAATATATATGAAAAAATCTGTGCTGTTTATGGGGAGGATGATATCGCTCCGAGCACAGCCCGCAAATGGTTTGAGCGGTTCGGTGGTTGCAATTTTGACCTCAACGACTCTCCAAGCTCAGGTCGTCCATCTCACTTTGATGAGAATCGTTTGAACCTTAGTACTTAGATCCGCGTCAAACCACGTGCGAATTGGCCACTGAGATGGACTGTGATCAGGCCACAGTGATGCGACACCTGGAACGTAGGGGAAAGGTCCAAAAATTAGTGGTCTTGGTTGCCTCAAACTCTCACCGAAGACAACAAGAATCAGCGTGTTGCCATATGCGGTTCCTTGCTCGCCCGTTATCGCGAATGTTCTCGGCAACACGAACCCTTTCTGTCACGTATTGTTACTGGAGATGAAAAGTGGTGACTGTACGTGAATTTCAGGCAACGGAGGGAATGGTTAAGCCCAAACAAGACGCCCACACCACGTCCAAAACATGACCTTCGTCCTGCGAAGATCATGTTGTGTGTCTGGTGGGACATGGAAGGCATTATTCACTGGGAAATGCTGTCCGAGGAATCGGACCATCAACGCTGCAGTCTATCGTGAGCAAATTCGCCGTGTGGATGGAGAAATTCAGCAGAAACGGCCACATCGGCGCCATGGTGCCCTTCTCCAACATGATAAAGCACGCCTTCACAGTGCAAACATGACCAAAATGGCCCATTCAGGACATGAAATGGGAGATCCTTCTACATCCGGCCAATTCCCCAGATGTCATCCCTTCAGATTATCACCTGTTCTGATCTCTGTCGAATGCACTCTGTGGCAGAACGTTCAACAATGATGTTGATCTCCAGAATTTCTTTGAAAAATTTCTTCGCAGCAAAAACCTGCACGTTCTTTGAAGAATGGCATTGCATACCTATCCAGACGTTGGGACACCATCGTAAACAATGGGGGTGGGAATACATAGTTGATTGATTCCGTTTTATCTTCTGATGTAATATATTCCTGTAGTGCGGTGAAAAATGCGACATGTACTTATGCATCAACCCAATATTAATGATACAATACTGCCATGGCGTAAATGCTTTTCTGGCTTGAAACCTATTGAACACTTATCGTCTTTCCAAAATGGCAGGCATGAAGCCTTATCAAATTTAATAGATCGTTGCGTACTATTCCGCGCTGAGCATTTCAACTTGACAATACGAAAAATTTGACATTTCTTTTATTTTTCTTATTTCTATAAATAAATCCCTTTCAACAGAACAAAGTTCTCTGCATCAACTTCTGTTAATGCCTCATACTCTTTTCACAAGGCATTTGTGAAGCTTCTAGCATATCCTGTTATTTCTTCTTTCGTTATCTGAGTGCGCGCACATACACAAGAAGGAACATAAGGAAGGAAAGACAGAAACAGCATGAGATCTTACGTCGTTTCAATGTTTTATGCTAAATGGGAACTCTGAATGAAAAATCCTCTTACACAGTCGTCCTCCAACAAACAGTGTACTAGGGACCTACAGAATTTTGGGTCAGAAGTAATCGGAAAATGAAGAATGACTACTATTTCGTCAGGATCATTATAATGGCATCATCTGCTTGAGTTAGAGAGGAGCATTTCACCACGCATACTTTTAAAAAATGCATATCGCAATATTTTGAAGATTCTTTCTTCGTATTCCAAGTATTTCCCTTCTGAATATTTAAATCGCAGCGAAGGGCCTATGTTTCCATATTTACTGTTGAAAGCATCTCATTCGCCATCTGAGAATCTTACGGACTCCTCACTTGCATTTGGGCTCTTTACTTCCTCCTCGTTTAGAATGAACTCCTATTTGGAGCCTTGGACCGTTTTCGATCTTCTTAACCATATATATAACGTTGTTTTTAACTAAAAATAGCGAAGACGTTTACTTCGAGGAATAAATTGTTTTAGCGTTGGTAAAAAATAGCAGTTTCTTTCCCTATTTAGCTTTCCTTAAAAGAAAGAACAACAATATAAAGCTGATATTGGTTTGAAATTGAAAAGGCGAACAGAGGGTACTAGTTGTTTAAATGCTCAAAGTACTGTATGACTCTAATTCAACTTTTCCCTCGAGTTTCTGTTTTCTTTTGTAAATTTTGCTACTTCTCGGTTACAGATTTTCCCTCTGAACAGCACATTATTTTCCTGAAGAGCTTTCACTTTTTGGAAACGCTGAAGTCAGGAGAAACTAAATAGACTACGTTATGGCGAGATGGTAGGACTGGAGTTGTGGTGTAACAGAGTGATGAGGACTATTTTTTTTTTAATGAATAAGGTGCTATAACTACACTGCCGGACAATTGCTAAGGACGGATGACAATAGCAGCGATAGCAACCATAAAATGAAAGGCAGGAAAATGTGGAAATTAGCATAAGTGCGGGATACAGTAAGACGTGTTGTGCGTATGCAAATTTTGGATTGCAGAACTTGTTCGTGACGTCAAAGCGCTGATAAGAGATATAAAGGATTTGACGCGTATTGACCGTTGTTGTTCAAACGCAAAGTTGAAAGGGAAAGAATCAATTGACGAACTTGCAATTTTCAGTATGTCTTTCCGACATCACCTAGATGATTTTACGCGTGGCCGTATTATTGGCAAGATTGAAGAAGGGCGAAAAATAACAGATGTTGCCAGGGAGTTCGACGTCAGCCACAGTGTTGTTTCAAGGCTTTGGAAATTATTTCAAACAAATGGAGAGTGTAGCAAACATCACGAGGGAGGTCGTGTTCGCAGCACGACACCTGCAGAAGATCGGTACATAGTGCTATCAACAAAAAGACACCGGCGCAGCACAGCTAGTGAGGTAGCAAATCAGTTTATGGCTGCTACTGGCAAGCGGATCTCCCGAAAAACTGTCGCCAGACATTTGCATGAAGGAGGACTATACGCCCGCCGTCCTGTTGTGTGCAACCTATTGTCCAGACGTCACCGTACCGCCCGTATGCAATGGTGCCATCAACATCACAATTGGACTGATAACGACTGGTCTGCTGTCCTCTTCTCAGTTGAGAGTAGATACAGTCTATCGTCTGATTGTCGACGACAACTGATCTGGCGTGATAGTGGTACTGCATATTGTCCAGCAAACATACAGGAAAGGGACCGATATCCGACACGTAGTGTCATGGTATGGGCTGGCATCATGATCAATGGCCGTACGTCCCTCTATGTGCTTCCAACTGGGACTATGACTGGCCAACGATACATTAATGATGTTCTGCTACCTCATGTTCGCATGTTCCGTGGTGCTGTCGGGGATAGATTCATTTTCGTGGATGACAACGCAACATGTCATCGAACAGTCGCTGTCCAGGATTGTCTTGAGAGCGAGGATATTCAACGCCTCGTATGGCCAGCACGTTCTCCAGATCTGAATCCCATTGAAAATGTGTGGGATGCTTTGGAGAGGAGTCTTGCTGGTCGCCAATACCCTCCAATAAACAAGGACACCCTCATCCGTGCACTGACAGAGGAATGGGATAAATTACCCCAACAGCTGCTTGATAATGTTGTGCAAAGCATGACACGACGTGTGGAATCTTGCATCGCCCTCCATGGTGGCCATATCCCGTATTGACATCTTACTCCGGAACGCCTGCGGACGGTAATTGCATTTTTTTCACGTTTACGTATTCTGCACAAAATGGCCTGTTTGTCCCTTGAACACGTTCCAAAGCCTTCTGGATTTCAGAGCACAATAAATTGTCTTTCTTGTAATGTCCTGGCATTCTGACATTATTTTATTTCACTTGGCATCCAACCACACTTCCTTTTTTATGCGCTATATAGCCGTTTATGATCCGTCCTTAGCAATTGTCCAGCAGTGTATATGGTGAGGATTTATATGTGTATATACAGGGCTTGTACGAAATAATGGAAACGCCAAGCTGGAAACAGAGACTTTGGTATATGCTGCTTTCTGAGTAAAATGTACATGCAGCTACAATTTTTTTTATTAAAAAATGTTGCTTATAGTCTCAATGGTTTGTGTGATTTCATTGTAAATCGGTGTTTGCATAATTTCGTTCTTGGTGAAGGCCCAATGAGTGACCTGTCGGAGTTCCGAAGAGAGGAGTATGTAGGAGCCCGTCTGGTTGGTGCGTCGGTCACCACAGTGGTACAAGTATTGGGGGTATCGAGAGGTACTGTGTCGAAGGTCATGATAGCGTATAATGCTCACGTCACAACATCATCTGCGAGACACAACTGTGGAAGGAAACCAAATTCACTGCGAGAAACAGGAGGACATTCAAGAGGATTGTGATGGCAAGGAGAAAGACCACGGCGACGAAAGTGACTGCTGAGCTTAATGCATATCTCCAAAACCCAGTGTCGACTCATACCGTGCGAAGGGAATTGCATAAGCACAATATTTGCGGCAGAGCTGCGATTGCAAAATCCCTGGTGTCACAGGTGAATATGAAACGGAGACTACAGTGGTGCCAGGAACATAAAACGTGGACTGTGAATCAATGGAAACATGTCTTGATTACAGATGAAACAAGTTTCTCACTATTCCCTACCACAGGATGGGTCTACGAATCCCCGCAGAAGCCTACAACCCAGACTGTCTCCTTCCTACAGTGAAACATGGGGGCGGTCCCGTAATGGTTTGGGCCATGATCTCGTGGTTTGCAGAAGGTCCCATTATCACCTTACACGGATGGATCACTAGCGGTGACTTTGTCACTCTTTTGGCCGACCATGTGCACTCAATGACGCAGACATTGTTTCCGTCAGGGGACTGCACATTTGAAGATAATAATGATCTGATTCACAGAAGTCGAACTGTTCAATCACGGTTTGAGGATCATGAGGATGAAGTTGCATGCCTTTCCTGGCCTGCACAATCACCGCATTTAAACATCATTGAGCCCGTGTGGTCTGTATTAGAAAACAGAGTGCGATCCTGTTATCCTCCTCCGGCGTCTCTCAAGGAATTGGAGAAGTTTCTGCAGGACGAATGGTACAACATACAACTTACCACCATCCAGGACTTGTATGCATCCATTACAAGGAGGATTTAAGAAGTTTTAAATGCCAAGGGTGCTCCCACACCATATGCGTAACACCTATTGTTTCAAGGTGTTTCCATTATGTTGGACAATCCGTGTATGTGATTGATGTTAAGAGTCATTTTATAGAAATACGACCCGAGGATAATCGACTCAAGTGTATGAGATGCTAAAACTTCACTTCATGGAGAATAAAGGGTCGTAGTGTTCTTAGAATTTAAGGGTGAGTTAGCTTTGAATTAGAAAGACCTGCCTAATAACGCATTGGTTCAAACTCTCTCTGCAATCATCTCTCGCAGACGCCTAGGAACACATTCTACAAGGTGTCGAACATCCTCCATGCGTAAGTTGACCCATGTCCGCAGCAGCTGCTCATTCCGTGAAGCTCATTCCGTGAAGGAGGATCAGTAGTTCTCACACTCCGTTCTAACATATCCCCCAAATGTTCAATTCGGTTACAGTCAGGGTAATTTGTGGACCAAGGCAATGTGGGAATTCGTTGTTGTGTTCTTCCCACCACTCAGTAGTTATACAAACCAGGGGAAATGGTGCGTTTTCCACTTCAAAGATGGCATTGTGATCCGGGTATAAACCTCCTGCAGATATGGATAGGGATGGTCGGCTAATTGGTCCCTGTAGCGCCCACCATTGAGTGTTTGTGGGATGAAAACCAACGGACCTTGAGCTTGGCAGGAAAAAGCTCCCCGAAGCAGAACACCACCTCCACCGGCATGCTGAACCCCAGATGCGCAACCAGGAGATAGGACTATATGTTCTTTATGCCATATGTGAACTCGCCATCAGCATTGGTGCATCAGCAAACGGGACTCATCACTCCAGACGACCTTCTTCCATCTGTCGAAGGTCCACTGCCAGTGTTCCTTCGGCCATGCGAGGCATTGCTGCCGAAACCTAAGCGTCATCATGGGTGCCCTCTTTGGTCTCCGGCTGTGGAACCCCAGGCGAAGATAGTAAGGCTCACGATGTATTTGGAAACACACTATATTAACAAAAGTCACGGGGCACCACTTAAAAAGCAAATGATCGGATCCGCAGCGGTGTTAACATGTGCGGTACAGCTGCAAACGGTATACAAACAAGCGTGCAGCTGACCGCGATCATGTCGCACTGTGAGGTTGAGTGAAAATATGGCGGCGGGAGAGAACTGATTTTGAGAAAGGAAAGATTGTTGGGTTGTCCATAAGAGAAACCGAGAGGCGTTTAAACATACCCAAAATCAACTGTTTTTGATGTACTGAATACGTGGAAGACACATGGCGTGCTTGAAGCAGCAAAACGTACCGGCAGACCAAAGAAAATCAGTGATAGAGGACGTCAAAGCCGCAGGAGAGTCGTTACAGCTAATCGACGGAGTACTGCACAAATGATTGCAACGAGATCCAAACTTTCTAAACACAGTAATAACTACCGATGAAACATGGGTCCACTCTTTGGACGCACTCACGAAGCGTGCAACGAGTGCCTGGAAACACACAGGCTCGCCTTCTCCGAAAACAGTCCGCCGAACCAAATCAACTGGGAAGGTGATGATAATTTTCTTTGATCAGAAACGTGTAGTCTACCAGCATGCCATTACTCCACAAATTTCTGTCAATGCTGAGTATTACATTTCAGCCTTGGAGCGTCTGCGACGACACATATCGATTAAGCGACCAGAACTGGTGGGCAAGTGGACTTTACACCATGATAATGCCCGCCCAGATGTAGCTGTTTGTGTTTAGCAGTTTCTTTCGAAATGGCCACAGCCTGAGTACATTCCTGACCGCGCCCCATGAGATTTCTGGTTGTTTCCAACAATGAAGGAGAAGTTCCGTGGCGCAAAATGCAACGCAGATGCTGACGTTATTTAAGCTGTACAGGGGTCGCTAAAGCAGCCTGCACAAAATGCCTTCGCCGCATGCTTTGAAAAGTGGACTGAACGATGAAAACGTTGCATATCATCCGAGGGAAGATACTTTGAGAAAGAATAACATATAATTTGCTATACCTATATTTCTTCATTTTGTGTGATTTTACTCTCAGTTTTTATGGAACGGCCGTTGTACTTTTTGCAGCGGACCTTGTGTTTATTTTGAGAGCATCTTAAGTTTTTCATCTTTTTTTCAAAAAGCAAACAAGAATGACGCCCCTAAGAAAGCGGGTCTTCAGATAACGGTTATTTAAATCTACTTGGGACCATAAAAACAAGAAGTATGTGGGAACGATGCAGTTAATACGAACCTTAAACTTTGCGACAGGAGGTAAAGTGCTCGGCAAATGTCAAATTGATTTATATTGCGTACCAGAGTTTCGGCTTACGTGATTTGTGAGACAACTTTTCGAGGATAATTTCTTTACCATGGATGGTGATTGATTCCTTTTTCCTGCTTGAACCACTTGATTACAAAAGCTATTTCTTATTATTCTGCTAAGAGCGTTTTTATTTCTTGTTTCAAAAGTGATTCAGCGTTTTAAAAAGACAGAGTCCTCCGTAATTCGAGGAAACTCTGAAAATGATATAACAGTGTCTTCTACGAGTAGTGGCAGCGATGAAAATTATGCAGTGCTAAATGAAATCGTAGACTACTGCGTAAATTGAAACTCTGATGACAAAATATGTGTTTAAGTAACACAGAGTATAACCAAGCTCTGTTTTTTTATTAGCTGTAAAGCCCGTTGAGATAAGAATGCAAAGGGGTTCTAGATATCACTTATTGGTATTCGAGTGTTTATTATTATTTTTGGCGGAATCATCGTAAATAATGAGTGTGCATTGAAGCATACCTTTGATGTGCTTCATTGTTCATGCTTAGAAATATAATATACGGAAGCGTTTGTCGAATGATAATCCTCCCTTGGTAAGGGATGTGGACTCCCTTTTGCGTGTTACCCCATAGTTTCCTTTTCTTTTTCTTGTTTTTTGTGATTTTTTTAGCATTTATGAATGAAGTCAACGACGTTGGAAAATATCTTCGTACACGATATTTTTTGTAAACACCTTTACGGAATCTGGAAGTATTTTTCCTTGTTCTGGCATATGAACTACTTTAACTGTGACATCATTTAATCGTCGAACCCTTGGCAATGCAACATAAAGTTTCCCATAGCTAAACACTTGTCAGCTTCAATATGTGGCGGCGTCATGTTACTTCGACGATCACGCAAACGTCGAAAATCAGCATTTCCTTCTACTGCACTGCATTTTCTCCCCTTTTTTCTGACATATTTGGCATTGCTGCGGCTAACTTCTTGTCTTTCGACTGCACTGCTTTGTTGCCGCCTTGTTCGATCGTAATCGGCTTTACGGCATTTAGCGCTTCAATCTCTCCATCTAATTAAACATCTAACTTTCTTTTTGAAGGGGGCATACGCGAGGTTTTAAACAACAGTCAAGTTCGCGAAGAACAGTAAAAGTATTTATTGCCTTACTCAGCGCTAGTAAAGTAAAACATCCTACAATCTACAATTGTGTGCTTCTGCCCGAAAGAAAAAAAAACTGACTTCGCACGAAAGAAAAAAGGTGTAAACAAAACATTAAACAGGAACTGTTACGGAGAACACGGCGTGAACACCGAAATATAAATGTTCGTCTTCTTTTGTTAAACAGCGTACGTAGTTGTATGTATATGGTTACAAAGTGATCCACGTCGTCGCAAGTCTTGCCTTTTATCCTTTTATGTAGTAAGATTTGTTCGTGTTTGATAACTGTTATGTCCTAATTGTTTCTTCCTCAAATGTATAGAAAATGGCTACTATTCTCCACAAACTGCTTTTGTGACCACGAGAGTGTTTTTGTGGTATGTTGAAATCTACCTGCTTTTCAGAACCTTCCAGATGGATTCAGTGCTGAGTAAACTTGAAGTGACTTCTGGAACTTTCCAGTACTCTCGAGAACCTTCTAAAACTTTAAGGTGATTAAATAGTGGAATAAATACAGTGGCCTTAATCCCATCACTTCAGTTTAGTTTCAGAGGTCTAAGTGGATTCATATCTGCATTTTTCTGAGATTTTTCTGCATCCAGCAGACGCATTGTGCTATGTCTGCGGTCAATATACGAAAACAAGAGCAATAAGGTACTCCAAGAAAGCATCGGATAAGATGTGTTAGGCCTAAAGGGCATATTTTGGCATAATTATATTTGGTTAATGAAATATTGAAGATGAAAAGAAATTACAGAAGTAATTCCCGAACAAAGAAGAAAAATGAAGCAGAATGACAACAGAATGTACACTGTATCGAAAAAAGTCACCGGACACAATTTCAAAAGCACATGTTCGGATCCACTGCGCTGTTAAGATGCGCGGTACAACTGTAAACGGTATAAAAACAAGTCTGCAGCTGACTGCAATCATATCGCACTGTGAGGTTGAGTGAAAATGTCGCGGCGGGTGAGAACTGACTTTGAGGAAGGAAAGATAGTTGGGTGTTATATGAATAGGTTGTCCATAAGAGAACCCGAGAGGTGTTTAAACATACCCAAGTCAACTGTTTTGGATGTACTGAATAAGTGGAACACACATGGCATGCCTGAAGCAGCAAAACGTACCGACAGACCAAAGAAAATCAGTGCTAGAGGACGTCGAAGCCTCAGGAGAGTCGTTACAGCTAATCGACGGAGTACTTGCACAAGTCCTCAACGTACAGGTGAGTAAAAATGCTGGAACCTCGGTATGCAAGCGTACCATTCGCAGAGAACTTCATTCCATTGGTTACCGTGGTCGTGCGCCTGCTCATAAGCATTTTATCTCCACTCGGAATGCTACTTGTCGTTTATCATGGTGTAAAGAACATTTATCGTGGACCGTAGATCAATGGAAACGGGTGCTATGGACTGACGAATCCAGGTACACGACCCATCAGTCTGACGGCCGTGTGTGGGTATGGCGGCAGCCGTGGGTGTAAAAACACCCCCACACACAGTCTGATGCCGTGTGTGTAGTGGGGGGTCATGGTATTGTCCCGGCCCATTGGTTATCGTGGACAAACCTGTTAACCAGCACGTCTACTTCGATATTCTCTACAATTACGCCCTACCAACTCGTGGCAATACTACGGAACCAAGCCTTGTTGGTACCAGCAGCATAACGCACCGAACCATAAAGCAAGGGATGTTACGGCGTGGATTGACGATAATTCCGTAACGTATGTGCACTGGCCAGCATAGAGCCCTGATCTTATTCTCATAGACCACCTATGGGATGAATTAGAGTGCCGCATAAGAAGTTTGGAACCAAGGCCTATTACTAAGCAACAGATAGCAGCAGCATTATGTACTGAATGGAAGCGCATACCTATCGTTGTGTTCCAAAACCTTGTCGAAAGCATGTCTGGAAGGGTCAGTGCATGCATTAAGGCCAAAGGTGGGCCGACACCGTACTAATGTATGTGAATAAATGCTATATTGTGTTTCTCTTCTAGATGTCTGGTGACTTTTGTCAATATAGTGTATAAGATAATACTTTCTAACTAAATCAACAGATGGAGCCAAACCACATGATCACTTGCGTATGCGCAGATTCTGGTGCACAAAGGAACCGGCCGACGTGAAACAACTTGTTTCATGGAAGATACGTGGAAGTCGATACCTTGATTGTACGAACTCGGCGAACATTGCAATTATACCACTGAGGAAGACACTGATTGAGACAGGTCGAAACTATTATGTTCGTGGTGCATATACTGCACTATGCATAATTTTAAACCTTTCGTGAAATTTTTAAATGTCTTTAAATCTCTTTTAATGATTTATTTTCGACTTCAACCCATGTTCATTGTTTGGTTCGCTGTATTTGACGACCACTTTGAGGGATAAGAGTTTCATCTCTGCTGTATATAGCTTTTTAAAGCTTTTGAATGCTGTTAAACAACGTTTCATTACTTCATTCCTAAGTCCGCCATTTTCTTATTTTGCGCTTCATGCTTTCAGCTATATCTGTGGAACTACACTGCTGGACAATTGCTAAGGACGGATCATAAACGGCTATATAGCGCATAAAAAAGTAAGTGTGGTTGGATGCCAAGTGAAATAAAATAATGTCAGAATGCCAGGACATTACAAGAAAGACAATTTATTGTGCTCTGAAATCCAGAAGGCTTTGGAACGTGTTCAAGGGACAAACAGGCCATTTTGTGCAGAATACGTAAACGTGAAAAAAATGCAATTACCGTCCGCAGGCGTTCCGGCGTAAGATGTCAATACGGGATATGGCCTCCATGGAGGGCGACGCAAAATTCCATACGTCGTGTCATGCTTTGCACAACATTATTTTTATTATTTTTTTTTTTTTTTTGGTTGGAGGTTTAACGACCACCGTGAGCAACTCAATGGACTATAAGCAGTCGTCCGTCCCTAATTTAGGGTCACTGGTTCCAGGGAAGGGAAAGAGCCAGCGCCGTAAGACAAACACAACATCCATGCCTCACCGGGATTCGAACCCGGACCCCGAAGGTGTGCTGTAAGCATTCAAAAAACATATCACTCGTTGTTGCCGTGGATAAAGCGAGCAATTTATCACATTTGCAAAAAAGGATGATTATCGGCTTTCGGGCCAAGGGTGGCAGAATTTCTGAAACAGCGCAGTTTGTGAACTGTTCGCGTGCTGCTGTGGTTAAAGTGTATCGTGATTGGAGAAATGGCACCGTTGCAAATAAGCGATGTGGAAACTGTGGAGCATCACGTGCCATTGATGTGAGAGGTGAACGTTAGTTTCGATGGTGCGTGAGTGCAGATCGACACGCTACAATGGAGCAACTCACTTCCCAAATCAACCAGACGGCTACCGAAAGTGTATCCAAAACGATAGTTCAGCGTACCCTGCTGCGTATGGGGCTCCGATGCAGACGGATGGTTCCTGCACCTACGCTAACAAAAATGCATCGGCGGAAAAGGCTTACATTTTCACGGAAATATTGGAATTGGACCTCCGCTGATTGATAAAGCATTGCCTTCTCCGATGAGTCACGTTTTCTGCTTCATCGAACGAATAGATGTTGGCGTATAAAGCGAGAAACATCGGAGAAAAAACACTCTTCAACCATTGCTGGAAGAACACAAGGTGGTTGGGGCAGCGTTATGGTCTGGGGAATGTTTTCCTTGCATTTCCTGGGTCCACTCATACCTGTTAAAGACACCATTGACGGAATTCGTTATGAACCCATCCTTGCAGACCACGAACATCCATACATGCTGCTTGTCATTCCTGGGGCTGATGGGATCTTCCAGCACGACAAAGCAACGTGTCACACAGCTAGATATCTCCAAGAATGGGTGGAAGAGCACGATGAGAATCTCAAAGTACTTCTCTGGCATCCTGATTTTCCAGACATAAACCCAATTGAGCATCGGTGGGACCACCTCGATCGTGTTGTTTGCTCTATGGATCCTCCACCACGCAGCCTCCAGCAGCTGTGAGATGCACTGTAGTCAGCATGGCTTCACATACCTGTGAACACCTCCCAGCATCTTACTGAGTCATTCCCGGTCCATCTAGCTGCTGCCCACGCTGCACACTGCGGTTACGCTGGATATTAGCTGGTGGTAACAATTATGTGACTGCACACGCAACTTTCAAAACGCAAAATAAGTGAGAAACAATAATACAAGCAATCAATAGTTGACCTATTGTTCAATCATATTTTGGCATGCCAAATGGGAATCAAGCAAACTCTGAGCACCTCATTGCGCCTTCGAGCAATGCAACATAACTCTGGAAGGTAAGACGGAGAACTTAGAAAAACCTATACTACCCCAAGCAAAACGACCTCAATGAATTGATCAGAGATTTTGATCTTACGAAGCCCAGTGACGAGTTTTTGACGTCTGGAATTAAGCAGTGGAACTTGTTGAATGAAAGTATGCAAGTCGCGGATCAGAGAAAGCGTCGCCAAGCTGCTATTTCCGGCTTTTTCACTCAACATGATGGTCTCTGCTACAGCCGCAATGTGACCAGTCTGTTCGAGGTAACTGGAATCCGTCTCTTCCTCTGGCTCACTCAGTACACCCCAAAGAAGATAACAACAGCATCAAGTCTTTGCTAGAAGCCTTGAAGTACGATGACTATTGCTGGGAGGCATCGGAGACTTCAAAATGACGGCATTGATGATGGGTCTCCTAGAAGGTTTCACTTAACTTTCCTTGATATTTTTGTCTTTGGGGCAGCAATGAAACCAAAGCGCTTTACCAATGGCGAGACTGGCCACAGCGAACCGAATTCTCTGTGAGGAAGAACAACATCACAGAGAAGCCACTAATGGACCCCCGAAAGTGCACATTAAATTGGGCCTTAGGAAACAATTTGTCACAGCTCTAGATAAGAAGTCATCAACCTTCAAGTATCTGCGAGAGTTCTTCAATAAGATGTCTGAGGCAAAGGTCAAAGCCGGTCTTTTCTTCGGAGCACACAGGAAGATCCTACAGTTCGAGGAATTATCCAATACGATCACTACAAAGGATATAGCGGCCTGGAACAGCTTTCATTAGGGACTTCCTGGGAAATCACAAAGCCGAAAACGCTATAGAGCTGGTTGAGACTCTGGTGAAGGACTACAGTATTGGTCTGCAGGATGTCCCTAAAAGTTCACATACTTTGGTAAATATCTTACTGGAACCCCCAAATTTTTGTGTTTTTGGGTTCGCGTTGATTATTCACACCGAAAGTTCCATAGTAACAAATAATTGGAGTATACAAATAAGAATGCAGGGAGAGACACGTGATCCCTTAGCCCTTTTCCACACGTAGAGAGACCCCGTAGTAGAATCATCTAGCGCGCATTGTCGGTCTGAAACATCGTGCAATGACAATGTAGGGTTACGGAGTTCCAGCTCCTAAACGTTATTGTATATAATAATGTTTCACTTTATTAATGTTACGCATGCTGTGTAGAGCGGTTGCAAGTCGTACGTGTCGACTTTCCTTTGTGCTAAGGCTAACGCCGCATGTTAATCAAGTCGAGCAAACGTGTGGTCTGCGGCGATACGACAGGACGGAGCCCACCTTGTAACCTTGGTTGTCAAGGTTGCCAACTCCGGCTATATTGGATGTCCTCAATTGAGGGATGATTTCCGAAGACCGGGGGGGGGGCGCGGGAGGGATATTTATAAAAGTAGCAGAGCGGTGAGCTAGGAGCTCATCGGGACGGGGATGGCCTAGTGGTTTGTGACTGCCGTGGATGGCCTAGTCGTTTGTGACTGCCGTGGATGGCCTAGTCGTTTGTGACTGCCGTGGACGGCCAAATCGTTTGTGAATGCCATGGTGAAACCTCAGGTATGAACGCTCGAAGAACTAAATATCCGCCGTGCGTCAGATAGTCACGTTAATCCGTCGGGCCCCGGGTACTGGCCCCCTGGTAATAAATAAGGGCGTCAACTATCCCTTTTTACCTCGCGTACTTTCCGATCGGGCACACTCGCTCAAATCTCCTAGCTTCCTATTTCTAAGGATTGTTAAAGACGTATGGTCAGACAATCCCTTCCTAAAATCCTCTACATATATGATCTGATCTGATTTGATCTGATATGAGCTCGGAGCTCATTTTGCTCCGGCTCATGTCTCTGACTTAGTTCTTCGGATTTTGCTCTTCGATTGGCGTTCTCGCTTTGGCGTTTATTTCAGCAATTCGGTAGTCGTACGACGACACCGTTAATGAAGAAGAGGCTCACGTTAACGTAGTGAGTGAGCTTCTTCTCTGGGAATATCCTCGGTGCGAGGTAGAGTAGCCGTTATCTGGAAATCAGTTTTCTTTAAGGAGAAGTCGATCTACCGGAGATTATCTGCATAACCGATTAAATTTTTGTTGTGTGTAAAGAAAGACTGATTAATTATTGGCGTTCTTCTTTAGAATCGCAGATCACAAAATAACTAGCCATAGGACCCCGGAAACTGCGATTACGATAGTCCCACTACACATAGTAAAGAATTTACAACGGGACCGTTGGGAATTACGGAATTGTTGGGCCCAGTAGCAGACGAATTCAGCGAGTCCCGACAGACAGTATAACAAGAACATTATGGGAAACTTTATTTAGTGGCTGATTCGGGACAGTGATTCACTGTATACTCGTAAATCTCTAAAACTATTCACTTCTAAAATCTTCCGTTGGGAATTACGGAATTGTTGGGCCCAGTAGCAGACGAATTCAGCGAGTCCCGATCGACAGTATAACGAGAACATTATGGGAAACTTTATTTAGTGGTTGATTCGTGACAGTGATTTACTGTATACTCGTAAATCTCTAAAACTATTCACTTCTAAAATATTTCGTTGGGAATTACGGAATTGTTGGGCCCAGTAGCAGACGAATTCAGCGTGTCCCGACAGACAGTATAACGAGAACATTATGGGAAACTTTATTTAGTGGCTGATTCGGGACAGTGATTCACTGTATACTCGTAAATCTCTAAAACTATTCACTTCTAAAATCTTCCGTTGGGAATTACGGAATTGTTGGGCGCAGTAGCAGACGAATTCAGCGAGTCCCGATCGACAGTATAACGAGAACATTATGGGAAACTTTATTTAGTGGCTGATTCGTGACAGTGATTTACTGTATACTCGTAAATCTCTAAAACTATTCACTTCTAAACTCTTATGTGGTCTATTTATTATACCTGTAGTATAAATAGAAGTTAATTTTGGTTCATATGCAATTTTTAAGTGAATCAAAGACGCAGATTTGCCCGTTTCCTCATTGGAAATAGGTAAATTTCAAAATATCACTGCCCTGGTCACGAAATCCAAGTTTGTTAGGAATAGTAGCAATTTTTTATACTTTGTAGGTATAAGCAGTCAGGAAAGTTGCTACACAGGAGCAAAAATTGTGTTACACAGTGTAATTTTAAGAGAACTTTTGACTGAACCAGAGATGGAACCGTATAACGGGTCACAGCGTGCGTTCAAGAACCTTCTGATCCAGTTTTGACCTCGGTTTTGGGAAGTTTTATTCGAACCTCGTTAAAGAAAATTGACAAATATTTGCTCAGTTCTTTGATGGATGATACCCAGCTGCTGTCATTCGATTTTGTTGTGGTCTATGAACAGGAGAGCCACTCTGTTATTTCTCCCATCGACAACGTAAATTCATATTTATTTTGTATACTATCTCTCGGTCTCTGAAATCAAGACTGCTATTTTCCTTTTATATCCTCCTGTAGTGCAACCATAACTAAAATTATCCATGCATTTTTTTGTTTACTTTATACACAAAGTGTAGGACCTCCTCTAGCACGACGCAGTACAGCAACACGACGTGGAGAGCATTAAATAGGAGTGTTACCCGTAAGAAGAAGTCCACGGCGTTGAAAATTAGTGTGGTGCTCAATCTGCATATCCAGACCCCAGTATCAACGAAAATAGTGCGCAAGGAACTGCGTAAACAAGATATTCAAGGCAAAGCTGCTATTGCAAAATGTGCTGGCTGATATACACGCAAAGTCCGGCCGATGGTTTGTCTCAGCAAGAAACGCCGCCCTACGGAGCCGCAACCACCCAGGCATGGCTCAAGGAAAACCCATTTGAATTTGGAACCATCCATAGCCCTACCACCCCCGATGTCCCCAGATTTAAACCCCGTGGAAGCTCTCTGGGATACCGTGTAGCAGAACATCAGATCCATGGATCCTGGACGGACATCTTGGGCAAAATTGTGGACAATGCTGCAAAGGGCATGATGGCTGGATTACCTCCGAAAAACCCTCGGGCATCTGTTGGAGTAGATTCCTCTGAGCGCATAGGATGTTATTCACGCTAGAGGACCAAAACGCTATTAGGTAAGTACCTCTAATATTTTTTTTCCTTGAGTGCATTATTATTTTGTGTCACGGTTTAAGCTTTTAAGCTTCCGAAGTACCTGGACCAAACGGTTCACGAAATTTTTTACCCTCACCAAACAGAGATTTTCACATAGTGGCCGAATTTTACTAAAGCTGCGTACAAAAACAATTCATTTTCCTCTCTCATTTTAGCAGTACCGACCATAAATCTGCCAATGGTTATTAGCGCTCCGTTCTAGTATTTTATCCTCTGCTCCATGACCCAAGGCATGATGGGGAAAGGATTACCCCCTGTCAGGCACATTATACCAATGGTAGAAAGAAGTGACTCAAACATCTTCTATCTCCTTTTTTAGGTTAGCAGGCAATCAGTTAGAACGAATTAGT
Source organism: Macrothele yani (assembly GCA_039090855.1). Taxonomy (NCBI): domain Eukaryota; kingdom Metazoa; phylum Arthropoda; class Arachnida; order Araneae; family Macrothelidae; genus Macrothele; species Macrothele yani. Next base: position 26,977,959 of record CM076993.1, read on the forward strand.
GTCAATCACCCCCCGAAATGACCTGGCTCGTATATACACTGAAGAGCAATTGAATTAGAGTCAGCTGGCGTTATGCAAATATGGCGCTGTGGGCGGCCCTGTAAACGGAAACAACATGACGTATGCAGCGATCCGACAACATAAGGAGTGATGCGACGGGAATCAGTAAGAGTCGGACACAGTATGGGTAAAACGAAGGATCTAAGTGCATTTGATCGTGGGAAAATTGTCGGGGCCCGACGAATGGGTCACTCCATCTCGGAAGTCATGCAGGCACTGGGATTTTTACGAGCCACTGTGTCACGGGTGCACCGTGAGTACATCGAATCCGGTAAAACCATCCCTGCAAGGGCCAACTGCCGTGGACAACAGCGTGTGGATGAGCGGGGTCATCGTCTGCTAGCTAACATTGTAACAGCGGATAGACGGGCCACAATGCAAGAACTCACTCGGCAATTTAACGCTGGTGCACAATAACGTGTAAACAGCCACACCATCCAGAACCATCTCCTCACTATGGGGTAAAGAAGCCATCGTCCCACGAGGGTACCGCTGCTGACCGCACATCACAGGGTGCAAAGATTAGCATGGGTGCGGGAACATCGCCACTGGACCCTAGACATGTGGAAAAATGTTGCCTAGACTGATGAGTCGAGATTCACGTTGGTACATGCGGATGTCATGATACGAGTACGGCACAACCCACATGAAGCGATGGATCCTTCTTCCCAGCAGGGAACTCTTCAAGCTGGTTGGGGTGCCATTCTCGTCTGGGGACTGTTTACGTGGACTGGAATGGGACCCCTGGTACGTGCGACATTGTTCTTCACAGGTCAACGCTATCGGAATATCCTGAACGACCATTTGCTCCCGTTTGTGCGTCTTCAACATCCCACTGGGGACCTCATCCTGCAACAAGACAATTCACCGTGCCATCGCTCCCGAATTGTATCCGAATGGTTGGATGAACACTCCACAGACGTGATCTCGCTTCCTTGACCAGCTAGGTCACCTGACCTCAATCCCATCGAGCACATCTGTGATGCCATCGAGAGAGATGTTCGAGTCTCTGACCCCTCTCCATCAAACCTTCGTGAACTGTCGGAGCTTGTTCAGGGGTCGTGGATCCGTATGGCTTACCAATGCTTCCGGTGTCTTGTCGAGTCTATGTCGAGACGAATCGCCGCCGTCATCAGAACGAAAGGTGGTGCTATTCGTTACTAGAGAGGTATCTCTAATTCAATTGCTCTTCAGTGTATGTCTGTTTTACTACGTAGGACAAGTCATACAGGGGTCGGATAGAATAATTTGAACACCACGCTCAGAGACGTGACTTTTAATTCAACTGCGTATGTCACAATACCCAAAAGTACCCACCATTTTTTGGTTCTAATAAATTTGGTTAAAACCTCAAGGTCCCGTTTAAGCGCAGTTAAAGTGTCTTGTTGCAAAATTCCTTTCAGGGTGACGTCGGAATGAGCGACCTAACAGACTTCAAAAGAGGGCTAATATTTGATGGCCGGATAGTTGGTGCCTCCATTACAATAACCGCCAGGGTAGTGGAGATATTCAGAACTGCTGTGTCTAGCGTATTGACAGCATACAGTGTTCGTGAAAAAACGTCGTCTGCGAAACCCAAGAGCTGCCGGAAAACGACTTTGACTGATAAAGACAGGTGAGATTTAAAGAGGATTATTGCCAATAATAAACCACAACGTTGAAAATTAGTGCGGAGCTGAATCTGCATCTACATACCCTAGTATAAACGAGAACAGCGCGCAGGGAGCTGCGTAAAGAAGATTTTCATGGCATTGCTGCTGTTGCAAACCATCTGCTGACCAGGGCAAATGCCCAAAGGCGACGGCAATGCTGCCAGGAGCATACAAAGTGGACTGCCGATAAATGGAAGAGTGTAATGTGGTCGGACGAGTCCACATTCACACTATTCTTCACCGCAGGACGGGACCGTCAGAAGCGTAAAACGCAGACTGTCTGCTCCCAACAGTGTAGCATGGTGACAGTTCTGCCATGTTCTGGGTTGTCATATTGAGGTTTTTAGTAGTTCCCTATATAACCTTGAAAGGACAGATGACTGGCAGGGCGTATGAAACCATCATGGCCGACCAAGTCCATCCAATGGCTCAGGCATTGTTTCCTGCAGGGGATGTCATCTATCAAGATGATAACGCCCCAATTCGCACAGCCCCGTAATGGTTTGAGGAACATAAGGACGAAATTTTACACCTCCCTTGGCCTCCCCAGTCACCATACTTTCATCGTAGTCTCTGTTGGAAAACAGAGTAAGATCCCGTTATCCTTCACCTGCAGCTCTGAAGGACCTGGATCAGTTTTTGCATGAAAATTGGTGTAACACCCCACCAACCACCATTTAGGATTTGTATGCGCCCGTTCCAGGAAGGATTCAAGCAGTTTTGAATGCAAATGGTGGTTCGATTCAATTGAAGGTTTAACGACTTCCGTGAGCGACTCAATGAGCTATAAGCAGTTTCCCCGTCCTTAATTTAGGGTCACTGGCTCCAGGGAAAGGAAAAGAGCCAGTGCCGTCAGACAAACACAACACCCATGCCTCACCGGGATTCGAACCCGGACCCCTTTCGGACGAATGATCAGAAGCTATCGCTTAGACCACTGCGCCACCCTATAGTGTTTCCACACCCTACTCGGTACGGAAAACCTTCTTTTCCTAGGTGTTCACACTATTCTGTCCAACCCCTGTATGTACTCACTTGCTTGAAAACAATCTCATCTTTTTAAGGTCTTTTAAAAACGATTCTACAGAGCTCCACATTAGCACTGAATTTCTTATTCATTTAACTACCAGCGAATAATTTGCTAAGTTCAGGATGATCGATTCTAGATTTTACTGCTTACTAACTTCGAGTTTCTGCAAATGAACCAAATAAACTTAATAGCCGGAATAAAAATATCAGACAGATTTGGTTTAAAAAAATCGTAATTGAAGTTTGAGACCTTCTGCAGCAAAGAAGGTAGATAACGACATTTTCCCGATCTTTTTAGTGGTATTTAACGAAATAATTATTGTATGTGGATGTCAGGAATAATTATTATCATGAACTTTGGATAAACGATATTTAACTTCGTCGAATCAACGTTTCAACATTTTCAGCTACGTCTGAATACCACATAACTACGGGCTGTATGAGTATTTACTGGTATGCTTTTTTCAGTTGAAGAAAATATTTTGTTTGGAATTTTAATGACTACAAACCAATGTGAAACAGGCAAGCGAACTTTGCAAAAAATAAAAAAAGGAGTCTTTTCCAAAATATGGCCTATGAAAAAAACGTAGTGCTTTCAGTTTGGAATAAACGTAATATACTTGAAACTAATACAGCTTCAAGCAAGATTGGAAGGACTTAACAAGATGCGAATAAAGTTTCATAGAATTTTTTTAAACCATACATCCTTTTAGTGAATATTTTATCATTAATTGACACATTTCTTTTTATGAAAGGAGACCTGTATTACCCATTTCATAAAACTTCAGTAAAAAAAGTTTGAGGAAATATCAGAAAACTTTTCTAGCTGCACAGATTTTTTTACTTTTCATGAGTCATTAAAAGCTCGAGTGAGGAAGAATCTTTATCCAGTATCTGTTTAATGAACAATAAATATTTATTCGGTCTTTTTCCTGCTGTGTTTCTGCTAGAAATAAACACACATCTTGTACGCCGATAATTCTCCAATTTGCCGAAGCAAAGAAATATTTTAGGTTTTCAGGTGTTCCTCATATCTTAAAATATTTGCCTGCAAGAAGAAACCAGGGTGTAATTTTATTAGGCCTATTCATTTGAGTTCGAGCTCAAGTTGAAGGGCCATAGCCAGCTTTTTTTTTTTTTTTTTTGATTGATTGAAGATTTAAAAAAAAAATTGTTGGACTTGGTTTACACATAAATTGACACAGACAGGCAGTCATATAGATTAAAGACAGTTTTATGTTTCGACGTCAGCAATGTAATTAGTAAACATTTAACACAGCATGCCGAGTGAACAAGGAACACAGCGAAAAAATCCCGAAAGACCAACATAAACAAATACGCCTTACTCGGGATTCGAACCCAGCCCCTCTGTTGGGCGAATGATCAGAAGCCATCGCTTAGACCACTGAGCCAGCAGGTCCCACTCCAGCCTGAGCACGAATTATTTTTTATTGCAAGACAGAACCCGGGCCGAACGAGTCCGAAGATTATGACTCATCCGTTTACGCATTTTTAAAGAAAATCTGCTATTCCAGACTTCCCTTCGTCTTCTGCCTGCAATAAACCCACATTTTTTTCAACTACAGAGTGGGGAAGGGACATCAACCTTTTTTTATATAGCATAGTCGCACATTTCCTTTGACCAATTCGTTTCCTCCTGAAGTGCTTTAAGTGGCCAGCATCCAAAAAGATCGGGCGGATCTGCAACCTACGCACATTGCTTAATAGAATTATGAAAGAACTGCGTCGTGGAAGCAGAGGGCATATTTTCGTCGGGATTCTATTGTACCATCTAGTGTCTATAATTCTTGAAGAAACTTCCTACGCCGCGGAAATCCACAAATGTGTGTCCCACAGCATTTGTCGCCCACATCCAGAATAAATAGCCCTTACGACTCCCCGTTCCAACTCTAGACCCAGCTGCTGAAGAATTCTCTTTACTAACTTCAAAGTGTAAGAATATGCTAAATCATTCGAAATCTCATTTACAAAGGAAAGAATAAATTTCTCTGCATCTGAGAACCTGATTCGGGTTCCGGCTCAACCCGTCTCAGCACTGCTATACATAAGTTTCCAGAGTTTTACGGACGAATACATGTCGGCTTTTATCTTTATCGAAGTACATGGCCACGTGTCACCATAGCTTCTTTCCAGGTTGGGGCACACAGAAATTACACAAAGGCAGTTCCATATAAATAGAGTAATTTTTTTTCAGTTGGCAACAGTGCAAATGGAAAAAATATCTATGCAGACGACTAACTGAATTAAAGAAGTATCTATGACACCAGTTATTTGCCGTGACAGACGATTATGGCTTTGTTATTGCGCAGTTGTTTAAGGTACGTCTGCACAGCGTCATACAGCTATTGAGGTGAATGATTCAGAGTTAAGAAGTGAAATACTTTGTGCGATAAAATTTTGCTATCGTTTGGGTAAAACGGCTCCAAAAACAGTTGATTAAATGATAAAAGCTTACGAAGATAAATGTTGAGGTGAGTCAACAATTTTTAGATGGCACGGTGATTTCAAAAAAGGGAGTTTGTCTGCAGAACTCGCTCCTAGACCTGGTCGAGCTGAAAGTGTTGTTACGGAGAGTACTTTTAAAACTGTTTGGGCAATCCTGTAAGAAGATCGACGAATGACGTGTGAAGACATAGCGGCGTCAACTGATATTTCAAAAAACGTCGGCATTCCACATTCTACGCGACAAATTACCGCTGCATTGTGTGTGTTTCAGATGGGTACCTCATCACATGACGAGAGACCAATTGTTAGCCAGAGTTCAGGTGTGTCATGAGTGGAAACAAATGATTGCAAAGGATCCAGACTTTCTAAACACAGTAATAACTGCCGTGGAAACATGGGTCCACTATTTTGACCCCCTAACGAAGCATGCATCGAGTGTCTCGAAACAAACGGGCTCACCTCTTTCGAAAAAAATCCGCCAAACCAAATCAGTGGGGAAGGGGTGATGATATTTTTCATTGAGCATAAATGTGTAGTCTACCAGCATGTCGTTCCTCCACAAATTACTGTCAATGCTGAGTATTAAATTTCAGTCTTGAAGCGTCTGCGACGACACATATCGATTAAGCGACCGGAACTGGTGTGTAAGTGGACCTTACCCATGATAACGCTCGCCCATATGTGGCTGCTTGCGTTCAACAGTTTCTTACGAAATGCAGTATTGAAATCATGCCACCGCCTGCCTACAGTCCTGACCTCGCCCCGTGTGATTTCTGGTTGTTTCCTACAACGAAGAAGTTCCGTGGTGCAACATTCAACACAGATGCTGACGTTATTCATGCTGTACTTTTTGTAGATGGATCTACAAAAAGACAAGTGGGCTTCCGATTACAGGAGCATAAATACAGTTTAGAGACAAACCTACACTGCCCAGCCCAGGCTAGGAATGTTATTTCTGGTGATATGTACCCAGACTGGGAAAATACCAAGATACTGGCAACCCCCGCCTCTACCCACTCACTACTATGCTTGGAGAGTGTATACATCATAGCCTTTGGAGACCAATGCTGCAATGATTACACCCCTGCTGAGTTATCTGGAGATTGGGAACAACTTATTCATATATTACGTGACGGATTGTTGTATCCAGTAGTATAACATGTTTTAATTCTAATATAATCTTGTACTCATAAATCATCTTCATCATGATTTGCATACAAATTTCACAACAGCCACGTCATGTCACGTGACCAAATAGTACGGTACCCATGGTGCACAAGTGTATATACACTGAAGTGCCAGAAAAACTGGTACCGACGAGCTTATGCAAAATACACTGCTTGCCACCCAAAATGCAACACCAAATAGGACACGAGATAGCAAAGCCAGATTTACTGGACACATAACAACAGATACAAAGAGGAAACAATTGAGCTTACAGGCCTGTGCGACTTGAGGAACACACAGACATCAATAGTTCGTGTGGCCCTCATGGCTGGCAATAACGGCCGCTACACTCCGCGGCATCGAACGAAAGAGGCTTTGGATGTGGGCGGTCCAGGCTGCTTCCACATGTTGCCACAGTTAATCAGGCGTAGCCGCGGGTGGTGCTTGCCGGGCCACTCGGTTGCCGATCAGCGACCAGACGTGTTCGATGGGCGACATATCAAGAAAACAGCCGGGTCACGGCAGCAGTGACACCTGGTGGGCCGTGAAGAATTGCTACACGATGCGTGCCACGTGCGGGCGCGCATTGTCCTGTTGAAACGTGGCCGCTGGCAGGTCCTGCAGATAAACGAGGACTACAGGCTCCAAAACGTCGGAGATGTAGCGGTGGCTGTTAAGTGTACCGGCGATGCGTACCAAAGAGGTGCAGGTGTCATATCCAATTGTACCCCAAACCATAACGTCAGGCGACTGACCGGTATGGCAATGCATAATGCAAGCGTCATACAATCTCTCTCTGTGGTGCCGCCACACGCGGATCCGATCATCGTGATGTTGCAGGCAGAAGCGGGTTTTGTCGGAGAAGACAATGTCGTGCCATTCCGTAGTCCATGTGCGGCGTTCAACGGCCCACTGCCGCCGCATTCGCCGGTGATTTAATGTCAATGGTAATCGGAGCAATGGGCGTCGTGCGATTCGTCCCCGCTCCTGCAGACGACGTCAAACGGTACGTGCCGACAAAGGCTGTTGCGCAGCACACCCTAATTTCTGCGCTAACGTTCGTGATGTGGCGGTGCGAGCCGTCAATGCCCGCCTCACAACATGCCGGTCCTCTCTTTCGATGGTGTGCCGCGGCTGCGGCAATCGCTCACGTCGGTCCGTCTGTTCCTCCTGCACTCACCGAATGCATACTCGTCTCACTGTGGCTGGATGTCGTCCCACACGGGTGCCGATGTCTCGCTACGATAAACCGCTGTCGCGATAAGCCACTATTTGTCCTCTGTCGAACTCCGAAACGTGCTGGAATGACTGCCGTATTCTGCGACGAGGCATCAGGAAGCTTCCCACGCACAGGTCCTGCAACACAACACACTTCCACTACTCACACCCCGCCTTCTGTGCACCCTTCTTATAGTGCTTCTCGGTGGTGTGCCGGGCGCACATGATTTCCATATGCCATGCAATGCTAATCGTTTGCGTGTCCTCCCGCGGGCGACGAATGCTGCGAATTTCTGGCCAATCGGATGCTTCCTGATTGGTGTTGCATTTTGGGTGGCCAGCAGTGTACACAGCAACGTCACCTATGCGCGTACTCGGTTCGGTTGCTTCCGCCAGTTCGTATATAAAGCGACAGACATCCTTGCCAGCTGTCAGAGCTATTTTAGGCATGAGAATGACAAGTAATAACGATTTAAGTGATTTTCAACGCGGTGTCATAGTTGGCGCTCGTGAGATGGGCCATAGTATTTCGGAAGTAGAAACGAAGTTGGGATTTTCACGGACGACTATTGCAAGGGTGTACCGTGACTACAAGAATTCCGGCAAAACCTCCAACCTCGGATACCAGTGTGGCCGTAAAAATACATTATGTGAACGTGACCATCGTCGGCTGTCAAGAATCGTTTTACGCGATAGGCGTGCAACACTCTCGCAGGTATAATCGGAATTCAGTGCTGGAGCCTCAATAAGCATCAGCGTCCGGACTGTGCAACGTTCCCTGCAAGATATCGGCTTTAGGAGCCGTAGCCTAACGAGCCGACGCCTAACTCGAGTCCTTTTGATGGGTGCACGACACAGAGCTATGCACCTCGCTTGGGCACGGCAACACGGCCACTGGACGCTTGATGACTGAAACCATGTAGCCTGGTCTGACGAGTCGCCTTTCCAACTGTATCGGGCAGATGGAAAGATTCGTGTGTGGCGCAAGCCCCATGAAGCCATGGATCCCGCCTGTCAACAGAGAACTGTACCGGCTGATGGGGGAAGGGGCTCGTAATGGTATGGGGTGTGTTTAGCTGGACTTCACTGGGATCCCTAGTACGTCTACAACCCAGCAAAAACACAAGTGCTGGGAAACTGCTGGCCACCAGCTGGCAGTGATGGATCACTGCTAGCTGAAATCTGCCGCTCACGGCCCGGTAGTGGTCCGTTGGTGGCAGCGCTATCAGTTGGCTAGCCATTGATGGCCCTGCAGCATCGCCGTGAATTGTGGGCCTCCAAGCAAGTGTCACTAGTGGCCTGTTGCTGGCAACCAATGCAACCCCCAACAGCAGGTGGAAGCATCGGGACTGCGCATGCGCAGAAGCAACACTTGCTGTGTCTCTCATGGTACCAGTTAGTTGAAGACAACGCTATCGTCATCGTGTTATTTTAGTGGATGTTAAGAAAAAAATCCATATGTGGAGAGGCGAATTAATTTCCTAATGAAATTTTACGTCGACGAAGATATCAGATTAAGCCGTGAAATACTAGATTACAGCCATGAAATACACCCACTCCATTCCGATGAATAACAATTCATGGAATGGAGTGGATAAATAACAAGAAAAAATTTGAAACCGCTTGAAACACATATCCTGGAAAACCATTAAAATAGCGTTTGTTGGGAAAGTAAAAGAATTATACGCGTACAAAATTTATTAATTATTTGAAAGAAAAAAAAAAGCCTTTTTTTTTCTTTCAAATAATTAATAATATAATTAATAAACTATTTTTGCCTTTCTCATGAAGAGAGGCAAAAATAGCTAATTTCATTGTTTCTCAACAATATTTTACTAAAATATCGCATATTTCATCACGTTTACATAAATGTAACAATATCTCATTGCAGTCTGCGTAAATTACGAGAATCTTATGCTATATATAACAAGAAGCTATTACAAGAATGCGTTTTTGACCCGATGGAAACGTTTCGTCGTAGCAAAACTTGGCTTTCCCTCGAATTCTCCGAGGAGGAGGGGTTACTTACTATTTAAAATGATGTATAATACGATGAGGTGCAGCCTGTAGATATCCTAGACTAAATGTTAACAATCTCCCTTACCCTTGCGATTACCTTTTCTTTCTATCTTGAGGTCCGATTTTAGCTTGCGTACGCGCATATGGACCTCCGTAGGTACATCATATTTCGTTGGTGTCAGAGTTGTTTCTTACGTTCATCTAAATCTGAATAACATAATAATAATAATAATATCTCATTGACATAGCTTTGCCCAATGCGTGCAATATCTAGAAGACGCACGGAGAGTCAAAGTATAAAGACCTACGATACGAAGTCAAGGAAATGTGGCATATGGAGAACGTCACCACTATCCCCATAGTAATATCAGCCACAGGAGTTGTACCTAAGACCATTCACAACTCTATACAGACACTAGTCCTTCAACCTAACACCTACATGGAACTACAAAGTGCAGCTATCCTGAACACTTATGGGATAGTAAGGAAGTTCCTGGGTAACTGAGAGAAAGAAATGCCACTTCCCACACTTGGTACGCCGGAAGAGAAGAAAAACTTCAGGAAGAGGTGAAATCTATGTATAATAATAATAAATATTGTTTATGAAAAACTAAATACTGATGAAAATCTTCCGAATACATGGAGACAATGTAAACAGACAAACTCATCGCTCTTTCCACGTTTTTCTTTAATTAATACACAGCAACCGAAAAATTGTATTTCTACACCCAAGGGATCGAACCCCAGATTTCTCTGTAACTAGCCGAGTGCGTTCACTTTACGCTACAGTGCCAACAAGATACAGATGGGCAGATGGAGACGTCAGTTGTTGAACCCATTCCTACGGATTTGTGAAATCAGATGCTGACAGATAAACCCATATAGCGCTGTGGTTGTTGGCACCCTAACGTAAGGCGAACGCACTCGGTTAGTTATCGAGAGATCTGGGGTTCGATCCCAACGGTGTCGAAATACAATTTTTTGGTTGCTATGTTTTAATTAATGAAAAACGGGGAAAGAGCGATGATTTTGTCTATTTACAGTCAAAATTCTTACTATTGCTGACTCCACAGTTTAATAAATATTACTCGTATTTACTTTTATGACTCTGATATCATTTTTCATTGGTTTTACGATAATAACATTCAATAATCCATCTACCTAACTACCGCTCAATGTTAGGAATTAGTAAACCTTATTGTTTGTTTTTGTGGCTTAATTCCACTTTGTATGTACCGGACTGTGGCTTGGTGTGGTCCTGAGTGAGGCGAATAGATGCAATGTGTTGTTCGTAAATAACTGTATACTCTCGAATCACACGTTTTATTTCACATCCACAAAGATACTGGCATAAGAAATATGCATAGCATAAATTAGCTACAGAGTGTACCAGGCGTACTCTCTAATTTTTTTTTTTTATATTTCTTTTAGTTCTTTAGAATAATTCATTAAATTAATAACTGTAAAAGGCATAAAAATCGATATTTCATTTGTGTAGATAAATTATGAAGTGTTTCACTTTCGTACATACACAGATGGCCTTTTCAAGGCATCCAATCAACAGCAAAGGGATCTTAATTCGCTAAAATAGTTTGAAATCGGAGTTACTGGATTGGACATTGAAGGAAGGATTAAAATTCGAAGCGTTAGCGCTGTTACTACACGCGAAATGATGGTGATGGATTCACTTGGGCTGCGGTTAATCTGTGTTAGATGATTCCTGTATTGTGTATTAAATGTAATCCGGTTGTAACATTACCTTTACGCGCTTCTGGACTGGAAAGAATGTTTCTCTCATAACGGTTCCTGTAACTGCAGTATAAAAGACCAGGGCTTGCTAATGTTTCTAGTTGAGGTTGGCGGCCATGTTCATCACCTCTCTTGATAGCCTGCCTTCTCTAGTGTCTCTCTTATGCTCGGCGAATCAAATTGCAAATAACCTCTGCATCGAACCAATGAATTATTTCCTGGATATGTTTGGTAATGCCAGTTGTAGGAAATAGACCACAAGCATTTCAGCGATAAGAAGTTTTTCCTCGTTCCCGGTTAGTATGATACAGAACACTTTATACCTACTACATTACAACCCAATTTTTAAAAGCTTTCTTTAAAAATATTAATATTCTAGAATTTAAGAATATAAGGTACAGCTCAATGGAACCAGATTCCATGCTTCTTGACCCTACGGTCTTTGTACACGTTTTATTGCGGCATTTTCGGGAATTGGTAACTATATCAAATACGTTTACTAGGTCATATCCTAAAGATCTTATCAGAAATTTTGACACCAGTATCTACAGGGTGAGTCAAAAGTCGCAGGACACCCTTCTATTTCAGAAACGGAAAAAGAATGAAATATCTGAATACCCCAGCAAAGAATCGGTGAGAGGGCCATCTTTTAGGCTATTTCAGGAACATAGTCACCATCGTGAAATCCGCCATATTGGATCAATGTCAAATTTTTTGAATGGTAAGGGGGTCATGTTGCGTATCACACAAGACCAGAATTTTTTCAGAAACTGATTGCAGTAATCAGATTTGACATATGTGTTGCGGTTCACAAGTTATCAACACAGAAAGTTGAAATGACAACCTCTCAAGTACCCTGTGATGCGCAGCTATTTGATGTGTTGAATGTGTTGTCCCTCTTACCGAACACAGAGCTGAAGATGCTTGATCCAGTCGTTACGCACCCGCAGGAGAATACCGGGAGAAATGCAGTAACAGGCCTCCAGGATGGGTAGCTGAAAGTGACGCTTGTCACGGATTTTCTCAGCACACACCAGATATTTCAGATGACCCCCACAGATAAAAGCCACGTGGTGCGAGGTCGGGAGATTACGGCAATCAATTTCAGAGAAAAGTCTGGTCATGTTTGATATGCTACATGAGCCCCTTACCATTTGAAAAATTTGACCTTGATCCAATATGGCGGATTTCAAGATGGCGGCTATGTTCCGGAAGTAGCCTGAAAGACAGGCCCTCCTCACAGATTATTTGTTGATGGGGTATTGATATATTTCCTCCTCCTGTTCCTGAAATACAAGGGTGTCCTGTGACTTTCCACTCACCATGTATATATATTCGTGCGTGCGAGTAATTTGGAGTTCAAGAGATAAAAGCAAAGCTGAGGCTCATCCCTAAATATCAGTTGTATAACGCTCCAAGTTAGTCTTTGAAAATTAGGATTTATAACATATAACCTTTTTTGCCGCGGGTACGATTCGAACCCACATCTTTCTTACCCGGAGCGGCGTCTCTCGCAACAGAATTTCGTCGGTAGGCTTGTGACTGAAACCCTAAGATTTGACTCATATGTCTCCGCGCAGTAGTACATCATCTATGCATATAGTACTTTACAGATCATTAACGACATTTAAAAAAAAAAGAGAGGAATTCATACGTATCGTTGAACATTTATTTTGTTTCTTTGCTTCTCTATACGTAAGTATATTTCGAGTATTTATTTTTTTCTCATACAGCTTACTTATTTCTACGGAAGTGATTGTTTTAAATTTAGTTGAATGTAGCCAACTGAATTTGTTTCGCCTGGCATTGCAGTCGCCTTACAGTAGATTTTGGACGTCCAAATTTAACAAAAGCAAAGGAGCTCTTTGTGTTCTTTATAATGGGACATTTGCTGTTCCGAAAGAGAAGGGGGTATTGGAGAAGATCTCAGCTCTAGGGTCAGCCTTACCAAAAAGTTAGTTTTAAACCGATTCCGAATTCACTAAAATTTGTAGACCTAACAGACCCGGAAGGATATTACAGACACTGTCTTTATGGGTTTCAGGAAAAACCATAAAGATGGTGTCGTCACATGTGCGTTTGAGAGAGCTAATCGCAGATGGCCTCTGGCTAAGCATACGAGTTGGATCCGGGTTCGAGTTCTGATGAGACATGAGCCGTGTCTTAATTGCACCAAACCAGTGGTCTTGATGGCCTCTGGCTAAGCATACGAGTTGGATCCGGGTTCGAGTTCTGATGAGACATGAGCCGTGTCTTAATTGCACCAAACCAGTGGTCTTAAAATAGGGACGACAGACTCTGTATTGTCATAGATGAACACGGGAGTCACAAAACACGAAACAAAAGAAGCCTTACTAATCTTTAAGTGGTTCATCGCTTAGAAACAATTGCCTATTCCCAGTACATAATTTTATTATATACTAAAACATTACTAGGTAGGTGGTCTTAATATATTGCCTACTTGGTATATTTCCTTCTTTCATAAAAGCGTGCTACAGACGATCGTCTGTTGGGTGTCTGCGGACCGAAACTTTGAAAAGTTGTCGTACAAAGTGGTAAAATGTCACCTTACCACTGACCACATTAAGTTAGCTGTAATCTAATAAAGTCGCATTTAAGGAACTACAATTAGACATACGTCAGAATCTACATTATTTTGTAACAAGTTAGAAAAATCATGCGATGCATTGATTATGATACGCTTTCCAACATACCAGAAATCATTACTCCAATTATTGCTCAAGTTATGAGGATAATGGCTGTAGAATAAATTTCGTTCCTGTGACCTGACCTTTGACCCCATTTCGATGATTTTCAACACAACCGGTGAAGTATACTTCCGAAACAACATGATAATGTTTTGTCTCAGTCGACGCATTTTTATGTAATTTACATCGCATCAGGACGACGGAATGGATCCTAATCCTATGTCCTGACCTTTGACCGCACTTCACCCATTTTCCATAGAGTTCGTCTCCAGATACTAAAATTACCAAATACTACAATTTCATTGAAATCGAAGCATATTTACGCAGGTTATGACGCATAAGGGCAATGAAATGAATCTTGCTCCTATGTCGTAACCTTTGCCCCATTAACCCCATTTTCAATAGGGTTCGTCCCCAGGTGGTTCCATACCACATGCTGAAATTTCATCGAAATCGAGCCATTTCTACGCGAGTTATTGTGCGGACAGACAGACGGAAAAAGCTGGAGCATATACGCTTCTTCAACCTACGGTTGAAAAGCGTAAAAAATGTAACTATTATGTACTAACTAAAAAAAATGTTCTAAAGTTAACTAACCTTCTAATAGGTTTATTGTGACTGCTTTTTGTTCAAAAGCACTTGAATATTTGGTAGCAACATTGAGGCCCGCAGTTTCAGCTGATCCTCTAGATGGGTATCTGTGACCTTAAGGGAGTCTTGATATGGGTTAAGTAAGAAAACTTAGATTCGCAGCAAAAAGTGGTTGAAAAGTAAGACAGCTTTATTCGTGCACGTTGCCGATGGCGTGGTTATTTATTGCATTTTCCCATTATTCAATTGGATCTTTCTTAGTGTCAAATAAGGACTTCAAAATGTCCTCTTCTGAGAGCAATTAATTCCATCTGTAGTTCTTTAGGAGCCATGCAGACAACTAGGTGAGGTTGAAATGCTAACTTGAGTGTGATGTCACGATTCTTAAAGTCAGTGAACCTTTCTTTGTATTCTCCAATCAATATGTGCGTAATAGCTGCGTATTCTTCAGATGATTTGTATTAATCCTCTTGCTCAATGACCTTTGTTAACTGGGGAAAACGCTCATCCATAATTTCCTTTTGAAGAAGTGATATTTTAATTGTGGCGGTCCGTCGGGGAGTATTATTTCGTTGAATCTTCTGTTAGTCTTTGGTATTTTAAGTACGGTCATTTTAAGATTAAAATAAAAATAATAAAATACGAACAAAAGCACAATAAAAATAAAAGGGTTTGTTTGGCAAAATTTGGATTCACTCAAAAGGCCGCACTTAATGACCTAGAATGCCGCAGGTTTCCCACCCTGCTCTGGGGCAGGAAAAAAAAAATTAAGTAAAAGAGTTACACCCCGCAGTAATTTCCTTTAAAATAATTTAGTTAGTCTCATACAGTATTCCATGCAGTTAACCACGGTACAGAGTAACATACACTGTGAGGTGTGAACATCTCATATCCATGGAGGGAATTTCCCAAAACAGTAAATGGAGGCATAGAAAGCAATATGCTGATACGCCTAACCTTCATGACCTTTCCAAATATGTCATTGGGATGAAGATATAATTAATCATTTGGGCTCTGTCGCAGGAAGTTTTCTGAGCGTATAACCTTGAAAGGAATTTTTCCAAGCCCTACTTCTAAAGCAAACTACTGCTGTTACGTTCAGAGTCGGATGCTCATTCATTCTGCGATTATTTGTTTTTCGTTCTCTATTTCTGTGGAGTTTTGTGTTGTCGGTGTACCATAACGTTTACGCGTTACTTACAACCTGTAGCTCTTGGCTATTTACCTAATTTTATATTTTTAATGAAATTATGTCAAAATCCTGAAGTGCGATTTTTGAATTGTCATAGTACATTCCTATAACGGTGGTGTGTGTGTGAGAAAATATAAACCACGCATTATTTGAGCGGAACTCAACGGAGCATAATTTGGAACTCAAAGGGGCGTAAATTTTGAACTCGAAGGGGCATATTTTCAAGTCTCGTGCTCCGAGACAATGGACATAATTTCCAGTCTGAAATTATGTCAAAAAACCTTAAGTGGGGTATTTGAATGATTATAGTACTTTCCTATAACGGCGGTGTGTGTGAGAAACTAAAAACCACGTATTATGTGATTGGAACTCAACGAGGCATAATTTTGAATTCGAAGAAGCGTAATCTTGAAATCGAAGGGGCGTAATCTTGAAATCGAAGGGGCGTAATTTCAAGTCTCGTCCTCCCAGAGAAGAAAAGCTTGCTACGTTCCTGAATAGAATGCTTCAACAATTTGAACGAGGTGTCTTGACTATACATAAAATGAATAAATGGGAATGTAATACAGTAATTCATTCCAAGAAAAAATTTTAAAAATAAATTTACGATTTGCCGTAGATTCTTTGCTTACTGAAAGATTATAAATTTATTCTGTACTCAAGGATGTCCTGCAAGTGAGTAATGCAGCTCAAAATGCATCGATTCCACATAACCGTTCCCTAAACTTTTGGTTCACTTATAAATTATATGACACCACATAGGAAAAAGAAAATGGACACGTCTTCTTCAAAAATCTGTAACGAATCGTTGTGTCAAATTGACAAATCTGCAGCTATACATTCCGTCCGTGTAGCTTAGTTGGGATAGCAACTTACTCCGGAGTGAGGGGGCGCGTATTCGATTCGCATCACGGACAAATTTGTGTTTTCACAACATGCCGTAGTAAACTGTTATCGAAAATTTTCCGACGTTGCCCTTGATAAAGGAAACTTAATGAGAGCTTGTTTCAGAGGAAACTTTCAATGAAAGCACAATTCCAGAAAGTTTTCGTTTATTTTGGGATTTCAGATCGGTACATTGTTGGATATGAGAATAGGGATTTTAACAGTATTACATTGCTAACAGCACTAAAATGAAAATACGGATTTTTTTATTTGTTTCTTGATTAAACGGCCATCATGAGCTATTCTAAGAGCTATAGGAAGTAGCCGATCCATAATTTAGGGTCACTGTTCCGGGAAAGCGATGGAGCTAGTGCCGTAAGACAAACAGAACATCCATTCCTCGAACCAAGGTGCAGACCAGAGATGGAAACGGGTCAGGGGTCAGCGGGTCAAGGTGTTCCTGACCCGATGACCCGTGTGTGTTCCTGGAATTTTCTGTTCGATACTGGTGCAAGCGGAATGAAAAATGATTTGTCATGCAAAAATATTGTCTCTTTCTTAACCAAGATTTCCAGCGATCGATTATACGGCGCCGAAGCTAGACACATCGACACCATATCGTAAAACGATGCTTCCTTTGCGTTTGTTTTCAGAGCGGTTGTCCAGAGCAAGATACAGGCAAACGCATGTCACCTGTTACTCTAATGATTCACTCTCTCACATCCTGCGTGCCATACTGTAAGACTGAAAGTTACTTTTCACGTCGAATCTTTTGCATTCAGGATTCAGAGGTCTTCGTTTGACGTGTTAACATCCCGTACCGTTCCATGTCGTGACGGATTAATGCCTTATTTCTTAAAGTGGATGAATTTAATATTAAGGAGGTTTTGAAAAAGGCGTCGAGGCCAACAAATACGTGCTTGTTGAAAACAAAAACGGGGAAGAGTGAATGTTGGAAGTTGTTTCGTCTCATTAAGAAACCAGAATACTATAAGTTTCACAGCAACACCAATTTTCACTAGCCTCTAGGGAGTTGAAAGTTTCCAAAATGTGAATACTGATTTCATAGAAGTTTCTTCCTTCTGAGTGGCAATGATGAAATCAACATCCACATTTTGGAAAGTTTCAACTCATCAGAAGCTTGTGAAAATAAGTGCTGCCGTGAAACATATCCTGAAGCTTGATATGTTATCAAGAAAACAGCAAAAACTGAAATTAAACATACAACAAGTACGGTAGGGCATGCGCATATATGCAGCATGACGTAGGGGGTAATGTCGGAAGGGTATAAAGCACACCGCCGGTGTACGCTCAGCAATTCGGTGAAAGCTATTGCACGGTGTACATCGGTTTAAACGACGTCGAGTTGCTGCCACCGTGTGATATGGCTAACAGGCAATCCAGTAGACGACATCTGGATGACTTTACCCTAGGTCGCGTCATTGGGAAGTTGCAAGAAGGTCAAAGTGTGACTAGTGTGGCCGAGGAGTTCGGGATCGCTCACAGCATCGTTTCACGAGCTTGGAAAACATTTCAAACGACAGGAACAGCTGTCCGAGAGTTTAGCAGTGGTCGTCCACGAGCAACCACGGCGGCGGACGACCGGTATATTGCCCTACAGGACAGACGAGACAGACGGCAGACAGCGGGAAACTCGCAAGGCACATGCAACAGACAAATGGACGTCCGTTATCGCGTTTTACCGTGGCCAGGAGGCTGCACAAAGGTGGTCTAATTGCACGACGACCAGTACGGTGTGTGCCATTAACGCCTGCTCATCAGTGACGGCGGTTTTTGTGGTGCCAGGAACATAAGAACTGAACACATCAGCAATGGGGTCGAGTTCTCTTTACGGATGAGAGCCGATTTAGTCTGACGAGCGGTTCTGGACGTATACACATCTGAATAGAGCAGGGAACACGCAATCGCGCCTCTAACATCATCGAAAGGGACCGATTTGGAGGTGGCGGAGTTCTCGTTTGGGGCGGTATCATGCTTGGTAGCCGTACTGACCTCCACATCTTCCAAGGAGGTTCAGTCACTGGTGTCCGCTATTATACCGAAGTTCTCCTGCCTCACGGGTGTCTGTTTAGAGGTGCTGTGGGTCCTGAGTACCTCTTCATGGACGACAACGCTACACCTCATCGTACAGTGGCTGTCGCAGAGCTGTTGGAGAGTGAAGATATTCAACGCATGGTTGGCCCTCGAGGTCGCCGGACCTAAATCCAATCAAACAGGTGTGGGACCTTCTCGGGAGACGCTTGGCAGCAGGTCACCAGCCACGATTCCGCAGCTGCGATTGGCGCTACAAGAGGAATGGGCCGCGATGCCTCAATAGCTCCTTGACAACCTCGTCCTCAGCATGGACAGACCTTTTAAATCCGGCACGCAGTCAGGGGTGATCATATGCCCTACTAAAGACTGGATTTTTCTTGGCAGCCGTCTGTCACATGGACGTTTCTGTCTTCTTTCGAGTTGTGCTCGAAGCTACCTTTTCAATAAAGTGCCTTTGTAACCTTTGGATTCCTTGTTTGAACTGTTTTGCTCACTTGTCCCATATTATTACATCTTGGGGATCTTATGGTATGATTTGAGTCGATGTGGGGCACTTCTGCACGACGTTACATTCGAAAAACCGTCCCGTCCTTAATTTTTGCACACCAGTGTATAATTTATAAACTGAGTTTCAAATTTGCAGTGCAAAGCAGATTTTTCTGGGTCAGGTTCGGGTCGTGTAAAATTATGTGACGTCCGAATGCGGGTCGGGTCCAGACGTTTTGACCGATTTCCAACTCTGGTCCAGACATCTGCCCTTCATGTCCACGTGGCCATCGGTGCAGCCACAAAGCGAAGTAATCCTGATTTACTCCAAAGGAAAACGTTGGACTATGCAGACATTCGGAACCTTTTATCTCACGTGCTGAAAATTATGGGCCAATTGCAATAAACGCGGGATTTAGGAAATCACAAAGTGTGTCAGATTATCTTATTAGAGAGTTTCGTAATTTCAGCGAAAAGAAAAAATTAGTTGGAAGTGGTCCATCTATCTTTTTGATGGTGACTCAAGTTGAGTCGCATCAAAAAAGCAGTTGTTTAGAGCAGTTACTAGTTGTTATCCAAATTTTGTATTAGGTGTACATATAAGTTTTAAAGCATTTTTTTGAGTGACATATATCGCTAATTTACATATCCGACATTTCCCCGCGTTGTTGTCATGTGACCGTAATTGGTTCGAGTATAATTTGTGATACAGAAGTTTGCCCAACAGTCAAACGCACTTGCACATCGGTACGTAAAAAACGGCAAGCGATACTGCATTTATTCGACACGGCA
Organism: Macrothele yani; assembly: GCA_039090855.1. Lineage (NCBI taxonomy): Eukaryota > Metazoa > Arthropoda > Arachnida > Araneae > Macrothelidae > Macrothele > Macrothele yani. Next base: position 26,998,028 of record CM076993.1, read on the forward strand.
TTCGCTACGCATTTATTCAAGGGAAAAGTGCTACACAAGCGTGTGCATCGATCTATTCTCGGGGAGAATATTGTATCGAAAAAGCACGTGTGAGTTTTGGTTTAGGCGGTTTAAAGCCGGTGATTTTGATGTTAGCGATCGAGAACGTAGCTCCGCCCAGCACAAGGTTGCACATGAGGAAATGCAAGCATTGCTGGATGAAGATTAGTCTCAAACGTAAAAAGAACAAGCTGAACAACTGGTGGTAACTCAACAAACTATTTCCAATCGTGTACTCGCAGTGGGAGAAATTCAGAAGGAAGAAAAATGGGTGCCAACTGACCTGAGCCAGAGGAACAAAGATGAGAGTATCATGAAGTGTTTGAATATGTTGAATAAACAACACAAAAATCTTTCGTGCGGAAACTCGTTACGGGTGATGAAAAGTTAATATGGTACGGCAATCCCCAAAGCAAAAAACACTGGGTAGACCCCGGTAAAGCAACGACTTCGACACCGAAACGCAATATTCACTCCAAGAAAGTTCATCTGGTGAGATATGAAGCGCTTGCTCTATAATGAACTATAGGAGCAGGGTCACACTGTTACTGCTGATCGCCGAAAGTAACAATTGCTGCCACTGAACCAGGAAATCTGTCGGAAACGTCCATTCACAGGCAAAGAATTGCGTCCCGTGAAATTACTGCATCACAGCGCCATGCCGCATGTCGCGAAATCGGTCAAGGAAACGTTATTAACGTTTGGCTGGAGAGTTTTGGAGCACCCGGCGTATAGTTACGACATAGCCTCTTCAGACTATCATTTGTTCCGATCGATGCAACATGGTTTGTCTGATGTACGGTTCCGGACATGTGACGAAGTGCAAAAGTCGGTCGACGACTTCATCACGTCACACGACGAAGTATTCTTCATGGCTGGAATCCGTCAGCTGCCCGACCGATGGCGGAAGGTGATAGATAATGACGGCGTATATTTTGATTCGTAAAGGGGTTGGTTTGTTTTTTCTCTCAAATTGCATGTTATGTTGTCTTAAAACGCTTTAAAACTTATTTGTACACCTAATATTTGGTTAATGTGAATCGTTTTTCTTTACCTTCTTTCCCATTTAGAAAGATCAATAGATAAATCGAATTGCCTTTATCAGTTTCCTGTACTCAAACGATGATGTTGTTAGAAAAGATTGTACCGTTTAACAGGTATGCGATTTTGTCAAGAATTACTCGTATAAGCTCTAAGTGCACGTTTTCTTCCTTTCTTAAGCTTGATTCGAAAGTGTAGCAGGGTCCTTGCGAAGATCATTGTACCATTAGCACTCCATTCGCTGTTTGAGCTCAGTAGATTTCGTTAAGGATCGAGAAATAGAAAAAGAGATAATGAAATTTCTCAAAGCACTTTCTCACTTTATCTCAGATGTGAGACGGAAAGTGTTGTTCAAAGGTTCAACGGAAACTGAAAATGGCACAAGTGTTATGTGATTAGCAATTCGATGTTGCTCCCTTGGCGCGCATGTATACTTACACGGAAACTGGGGTTTATTTTGAGAACTATCCGGAGCAGGAATCGGATTAGTACTTTATCAACATTAAACGATTTGGATTAGCATGTTATGTAATGCCATGCATTTGGTCTAACTGCGGTGATCATTGTACTGAATAATTCCCGATGGTCGTCTTCCTGTAAGCATAACTTTAGAAACAGATACTCTGTAGCAAAGTTCGTATGGGCCACACGGAAGTGGATTCCGCATACACTATGTCGACAAAAGTATCCGGACAAATTCAACAAACAATTGGCCCATCTTCGACCACAGTAACATTGCGCACTCTCGATGTCACACTTTCAATGAAATTCTGGTAAGCGGTTGCAGATACGAGGGTTGTACCGAAAGTAACACAAAAGTAAGCATGGCGTTTTTATTAACAGACAGGAGTCTTTCAAATTGCACATGTTGGTAGAGTAACTCTTTTTCTATACAAAGATACTACTCAACATAGTCTCTATCACAAGCAATTCATTTGCGCCATCGTTGAACCCAACTCTCGAATCCTCTGAAAATATTCAGGTGTGGGCTGTTGTAGCCACTTCTTCACACCCACTTTCACCTCGTCTGTGTAATCAAATTGTTATCCCCGAACACGTGGAAGTCGCAGGACGCCAGATCTGGGTTGTACGGTGGATGGCGGATCCCCGACCAGCCCAATTTGCTCATTGCTTGATTTGTTGCCAACGTTGTGTGTGGTCTCGCATTGTCATGGTGAATGTGGATCCTTTTCAGATTGTTGTTCTGTCTCTTCCTCTTTATGGCTTCTCAAAGCTTTTTTAGTGTCTCAATGCACCGCTCGCTGGTCATGGTACGGCCACGTTCCAGAAAATCAAGGAGAATGACACCCCTGTCATCCCAAAAAAAAAAACAGTCACTATGACTTTCTGTGCTGATCGCTGGCTCTTGAACTTCTTAGGAATTGGGGAAGAGTTGTGACGCCATTCCATGGATTGATTCTTCGTTTTCGGATCGTAAATATACGTCCAGGTTTCATCCTCTGTCACCAGATCGAAAAAAAGTGTTTTCATTGGCTTCAAACGCTTTCAGCAGATCAGAGAACACTTTCACCCTTCCTTCCTTCAAATCGGGTGTCATTTGCCGAGGTACCCACTTTGCAAACTTTCCGACACCCTAAATCTTCCACTATCTTCTGTATGGCATTGTGACCACAATCCAGTTGTGCAGCAAGCTTACGGATTGCGACTCAGCGCGAATCAATTGATTCACTCGCTGACGATTCGTGTCAGTGGTCGCAGGTGATGCTCTCCCACTGCGTGGTTTGTCATCAATGCTGGTTTCCCCCTTCTTTAAACTTCTTCATCCATCTGTGCACATTGCTCTTGTCAATGTGTCATCTTCGTAAATATTCTTTAGCCTTCTGTGGATGCCGTACAGGCTGCACCCTTCTTTCGTCAAGAACTCGGTGACTACGCGTTGCTTCCGCTTGGAATCCATTATTTACTTGCAATGAAAAGAAAGGTTACTATAGAGGAAGAGTTACTCTACCAACATGTGCAATTTGAACGACCTCTGTCAGTTAATAGAAAAGTTATGCCCACTTTTGCGTTACTTTTGGTACAGCCCCAATATATTTTTCCTTTCCTCCCACAAATTAGTAGTCATTTCAGATCCAGAAGTTGGTCGTTCTATTCCGAATACGAAGCTCAGTTTCATTCCAAAGAACTTGAACTGACGTTCTGGACTCTATAGAATTAAAGTCGGGGCGTTGATCTGGCCACTCCAAACTTTGTACACCAATAGCTTCGAACTGCTGTGTGTCGGAACGGAGCGTGCTTTATGGCACGGTGCGTTGTCTTTCTGAAACAACAATGTCCCTTCTCCGTAAAACTTGTGAATTGTAGGCAGTGAGGCGTTGTTTAGAACGTCCCTGTACTTCGTGACGTTCATATTTTCATTCACAAACACCAACGCTTGGAGTCAATACCACGGGAAACATCCCCGGACTATGGCACGAAAATTTAACAGTTGAGATGGCACATTATGGCAGATCACTTTACAGTTGGCATACGCCACACCCAACAAAGATCATCAATTTCGAAAACTGTTTAGTATGATTCATCACTCCATATCACTCGTTACTACTGGTTTAGAGTACATGGACAATGAGCTTTGCACCAAGCAAGTCGCTTACTCGCATTCGTACGAGTTATTGCCGGCTTGTATGCAGAAGCTTGGCCATGGAAACTTAACTTATGCAGTTCCTTACGAGATGCCACAGTGCTCACACTCACCCCAATTGAATCCATCCTGAAATTATTTGGTGCCGATTTGTGCAGAGGAATGACGGTACCCATGGACAACACGTTTGAGAGTTCTCTTGTCCCGTTCTGTCAATTTAGGCTGCCTTTCTGAACGTTTCTTTGCAGCTGTAAGTTTCTAACGTTTCCATTTACTAATTAAGTGTTGAAGAGTTCACTGCGGGTGTTGAAATTCTTCTGCAATGGCAGCTCTGCCGTGAATATCTTCTTTATTTAGTTCCCTGCGCACTGTTTTCGTTGATACTGGGGTCTGGAAATGCAGATTCTACTTAGCACTAATTTTCGGCGCCGTGGACTTCTTCTTATTCTTATTACGGGTAACAATTATCTTTAATGTTCTCCTATCTCTGTTAGTCAGGATCGTTTACGGCCTCTGTTGTGTTTCGCATACGAGGTTTCGCCACGAAGACACAGTGGCTATCGATACCACCACCAACTAGCCGGCAACCAACAATTGCCCTCTTTCGTAGCTCTCGAGGCACCAACTAGCCGGCCACCAACAATTGCCCTCTTTCGTAGCTCTCGAGGCACCAACTAGCCGGCCACCAACAATTGCCTTCTTTCGTAGCTCTCGAGGCACCAACTAGCCGGCCACCAAAAATTTGCCATCTTTCGTAGCTCTCGAGGCACCAACTAGCCGGCCACCAACAATTTGCCCTCTTTCGTAGATCTCGAGGCACCAACTTGCCGACCACCAACAATTGCCCTCTTTCGTAGCTCTCGAGGCACCAACTAGCAGGCCACCAATAATTTGCCATCTTTCGTAGCTCTCGAGGCACCAACTAGACAGCACCAACAATTTGCCCTCTTTCGTAGATCTCGAGGCACCAACTAGCCGGCACCAACAATTTGCCCTCTTTCGTAGCTCTCGAGGCACAACTAGCCGGCCACCAACAATTTGCTCTCTTTCGTAGCTCTCGAGGCACCAACTAGCCGGCCACCAACAATTGCCCTCTTTCGTAGCTCTCGAGGCACCAACTAGCCGACCACCAACAATTGCCCTCTTTCGTAGCTCTCGAGGCACCAACTAGCCGGCCACCAAAAATTTGCCATCTTTCGTAGCTCTCGAGGCACAAACTAGACGGCACCAACAATTTGCTCTCTTTCGTAGCTCTCGAGGCACCAACTAGCCGGCCACCAACAATTTGCCCTCTTTCGTAGCTCTCGAGGCACCAACTAGCCGGCCACCAACAATTGCCTTCTTTCGTAGCTCTCGAGGCACCAACTAGCCGGCCACCAAAAATTTGCCATCTTCCGTAGCTCTCGAGGCACCAACTAGCCGGCCACCAACAATTTGCCCTCTTTCGTAGCTCTCGAGGCACCAACTTGCCGACCACCAACAATTGCCCTCTTTCGTAGCTCTCGAGGCACCAACTAGCCGGCCACCAACAATTGCCCTCTTTCGTAGCTCTCGAGGCACCAACTAGACGGCACCAACAATTTGCCCTCTTTCGTAGATCTCGAGGCACCAACTAGCCGGCCACCAACAATTTGCCCTCTTTCGTAGATCTCGAGGCACCAACTTGCCGACCACCAACAATTGCCCTCTTTCGTAGCTCTCGAGGCACCAACTAGCAGGCCACCAAAAATTTGCCATCTTCCGTAGCTCTCGAGGCACCAACTAGCCGGCCACCAACAATTTGCCCTCTTTCGTAGCTCTCGAGGCACCAACTAGCCGACCACCAACAATTGCCCTCTTTCGTAGCTCTCGAGGCACCAACTAGCCGGCCACCAAAAATTTGCCATCTTTCGTAGCTCTCGAGGCACAAACTAGACGGCACCAACAATTTGCTCTCTTTCGTAGCTCTCGAGGCACCAACTAGCCGGCCACCAACAATTGCCTTCTTTCGTAGCTCTCGAGGCACCAACTAGCCGGCCACCAAAAATTTGCCATCTTCCGTAGCTCTCGAGGCACCAACTAGCCGGCCACCAAAAATTTGCCATCTTTCGTAGCTCTCGAGGCACAACTATCCGGCCACCAACAATTTGCCCTCTTTCGTAGCTCTCGAGGCACCAACTAGCCGGCCACCAACAATTGCCCTCTTTCGTAGCTCTCGAGGCACCAACTAGCCGACCACCAACAATTGCCCTCTTTCGTAGCTCTCGAGGCACCAACTAGACGGCACCAACAATTTGCCCTCTTTCGTAGATCTCGAGGCACCAACTAGCCGGCACCAACAATTTGCCCTCTTTCGTAGCTCTCGAGGCACCAACTAGCCGGCCACCAACAATTTGCCCTCTTTCGTAGCTCTCGAGGCACCAACTAGCCGGCCACCAACAATTGCCCTCTTTCGTAGCTCTCGAGGCACCAACTAGCCGGCCACCAACAATTGCCCTCTTTCGTAGCTCTCGAGGCACCAACTAGCCAGCCACCAAAAATTTGCCATCTTTCGTAGCTCTCGAGGCACCAACTAGACGGCACCAACAATTTGCCCTCTTTCGTAGCTCTCGAGGCACCAACTAGCCGGCCACCAACAATTACCCTCTTTCGTAGCTCTCGAGGCACCAACTAGTCGGGCACCAACAATTTCCCTCTTTCGTAGCTCTCGAGGCACTAACTAGCCGGCCACCAACAATTTTCCCTCTTTCGAAGTCCATTAAGTCACTCCTTTCGTCGTCACCCTGAAAGAAATTTTGCAACAAGAAAATATAAATACACTTCAACAGGACCTTGAGATTCTAAAAAAAGCTATTACAGTCAGAAAGTGGTAGATACCTTCGCGTATTGCGACGTAAGCCGCTGCATCACAGGTCACGTCTCTAAGCGCGGTGCTCACATCATCCTGCTCAACCCCTGTAATAGCCAAGGGGGAAAACCGTCTAGGACTAACTGCTGCTTGATATCACGACGAGATCCTGGATCCTCTGTCTTTTTTACGCTTTCCAACCGTAGATTGAAAAAGCGTATATGCTCCAGCTTTGTCCGTCTGTCTGTCCGCACAATAACTTGCGTAAAATGGTTCGATTTCGATGAAATTTTAGTATGTGGTAGGGGATAATCTGGGGACGGAACCTATTAAGTGGGCTAAATGGGGTCAAAAATCAGGACATAGGAGCGGGATCCATTCCATCGCCTTTATGCCTTATAACTTACGTAAAAATGCTTCGATTGCGACGAAATACAGTACGTTGCTCCGTAACGACTTTTAAAGCAATTCCACTAAAAATGTTTGTCAGCAATTGCGGGCAGTGCGCGTGCGAGAGATTCGTTAGCTATTATTTTTGCACGATACCTTCCGTGAAAATTGCCCGATTTAGACGGGATTTGTAATTATAAAACCGGCTTATGTGTGGTAGCTCTTGATAATAGAAATAGGTAACACGGGCACAAAGAGAATTAATTTGGGTATATGTGAACCTCAAACGTTATACCATAGTTTTGTTCCCTCAAAACCAAGGCATTTGCTAATGATTTCTAGTATGTTGGAAAGCGTAGCATAATCAATGCATTGCACGATTTTACTAACTTGTTAGAGAAGGTCCGGATTCGCTCAGGTGCGCAAATGTGCAATATGTTTTTATTGATATGTGTGTTTCTGAAAGTCCGATTGAAAAAATTATTTTAATATCGGATACCATTCACCTTGTCTGCACGTACTCATGTTCTTTTTTTTTTTTTTTACGCTTTCTAACCGTAGGTTGAAACGTATATGCTACAGCTTTGTCCGTTTGTCTGTCCGCACGATAACTCACGTAAAAATGGCTCGATTTCGATGAAAGTTTAGTATTTGGCAGGGCATAATCTGGGGTCGAACTCTATTGAAAATGGACGAAATGGGGTCAATGCCAACGCATAGGAACGGGATCCATTCCACTCCTATGTCTTCACCTTTCGCCCTTATGCATCATAACTGACGTAAAAATTCGTCGATTGCGACAAAACTTTATCATGTTCTTCATATCATCGAAATGGGGTCAAAGGTGCAGGCCACAGAAGCGAGATTTATTCTAAAGCCATTATCCTCATAAATTGACCAAAAATGCTTCTATTCCAACAAAACTTTAGTATGTTTTTCCGGAGGTATGCTGAACCGGTTCTGTGTAATATCATAGAAATAGGGTCAAAGGTCGGGACACAAGAACGAGATTTATTTCACAGCCATTATCCTTATAACTTGAGACTTGAGTAAAAATGCTTCTATTACGAAAAAAATTGAGTAAGCTATGTTGTTACGGAGGTATACTGAACTAGTCCGTAGTCAGCGTAGGGAGGAGGGTTTGTCCGCGCGCCAATTATAATTTTTTTTTTTTTTTGATTGGAGGTTTAACGACCACCGTGAACAACTCAATGGGCTATAAGCAGTCGCCCGTCCCTAATTTAGGGTCACTGGTTCCAGAGAAGGGAGAGAGACAGTGCCGTAAGACAAACACAACATCCATGCCTCACCGGGATTCAAAGCCGGACCCCGTTCGGACGAATGATCAGAGGCCATCGCTTAGACCACTGTGTAACGTACCAGGAGATGTGACGTACCTGCCAGAAGGACGCACACGACATAGAGGCAGATAGGAATCAGAATAATCGTCTGCGTAGCTCAGTTGGTAGAGCGACTTGTTCCGGAATAAGCGGCCTCGGGTTCGAATCCTGGCGCTGATAAAAATGACGGAGAAATTCACTTCGTTATAACTGCGCTACCGGGACGGCCCGTGTGCAAATTCTGGTATGTTCGAAAGCGTATTATTATCAATGCATTGCATGATTTTACTAACTTGTTTAGTTTGCAGTTATGACGCTAGGTGGTGCTAATGTGAATTTTTGTTTGCGACTGTATCTCAGTATGTAAAAACCCTATTGGGTTTTTTTTCTTTTTTGCTGTATGCCATTCGGTACAATAAGCATACAGATTTCCCATTAAATATGAAAACATTTTTCTCACTATCTCTGCTTTCACAAGAAATACTTGAAATACACTGATGTCTATAAATTAAAGGCCATTTATGTTTTAGAAAAAAAAGTTCTGACAAGATGATGATAAGCATGTTAATATGACATACAGACAGACTTAACAGAAATTTATAGGCATAAAGAAGCAGGTGTTTTTTAATGTACAGGTAATATATGGTACATGAACAAAACGTTCCATTTTTGGTCCTTGACAAAGCAGAAGCAAAACGGCCAAAACTCTTGGTCAAAGTGTAATAGGGAATATGTACACCGCTGGTTGCAATGCAAGCATGACATCGGTTGCGCATGCTCTTGACAAGATTGTCCAGCATATCTTCAGGTAGATTGAGCCACTCTTGTTTCAGCTCAACTACCAGGTCATTTTTGGCACGCGGTGTGTGTGTGGGGGGGGGGATTGCGTTCCGCCATGCACCTCATAAGATCATCTCATACATGCTTTATGTGATTCAGGTCAGGGAAGTACCAAGGTAACTCCATGCAGTCATCTTCGCTGTTGAGCAGGTCATCTTTTTGGCACGCAGTGGGGGGGGGGAGATTACGTTCCGCCATGCACCTCCCAAGATCATCTCATACATGCTTTATGTGATTCAGGTCAGAGGAGTACCAAGGCAACTCCATGCAGTCATCTTCGCTGTTGAACAGGTCATCTTTTTGGCACGCGGTGGGGGGGGGATTGCGTTCCGCCATGCACCTCCCAGGATCATCTCATATTTGCTTTATGTGATTCAGGTCAGGGGAGTACCAAGGCCACTAAATGCAGTCATCTTCGCTGTTGAGCAGGTCATCTTTTTGGCACGCGGTGGGGGGGGGGGGAGATTACGTTCCGCCATGCACCTCCCAAGTTCATCTCATACATGCTTTATGTGATTCAGGTCAGAGGAGTACCAAGGCAACTCCATGCAGTCATCTTCGCTGTTGAGCAGGTAATGTTTTTGGCACGCGGGGGGGGGGGGATTGCGTTCCGCCATGCACCTCCCAGGATCATCTCATATTTGCTTTATATGATTCAGGTCAGGGGAGTACCAAGGCCAATAAATGCAGTCATCTTCGCTGTTGAGCAGGTCATCTTTTTGGCACGCGGTAGGGGGATTGCGTTCCGCCATGCACCTCCCAGGATCATCTCATACATGCTTTATATGATTCAGGTCAGGGGAGTACCAAGGCCAATAAATGCAGTCATCTTCGCTGTTGAGCAGGTCATCTTTTTGGCACGCGGAGGGGGGGATTGCGTTCCACCATTCACCTCCCAAGATCATCTCATACATGCTTTATGTGATTCAGGTCAGAGGAGTACCAAGGCAACTCCATGCATCTTCGCTGTTGAGCAGGTCATCTTTTTGGCACGCGGGGGGGGGGGAGTTGCGTTCCGCCATGCACCTCCCAGGATCATCTCATATTTGCTTTATATGATTCAGGTCAGGGGAGTACCAAGGCCAATAAATGCAGTCATCTTCGCTGTTGAGCAGGTCATCTTTTTGGCACGTGGTAGGGGGATTGCGTTCCGCCATGCACCTCCCAAGATCATCTCATACATGCTTTATATGATTCAGGTCAGGGGAGTACCAAGGACAATAAATGCAATCATCTTCGCTGTTGAGCAGGTCATCTTTTGGCACGCGGTAGGGGGGATTGCGTTCCGCCATGCACCTCCCAGGATCATCTCATATTTGCTTTATGTGATTCAGGTCAGGGGGAGTACCAAGGCCAATAAATGCAGTCATCTTCGCTGTTGAGCAGTTCATCTTTTTGGCACGCGGGGGGGATTGCATTCCACCATTCACCTCCCAAGGTCATCTCTTACATGCTTTATGTGATTCAGGTCAGTGGAGTACCAAGGCCACTCCATGCAGTCATCTCCGCTGTTGGGCAGGTCATCTTTTTGGCACGCAGGGGGTGGGTGGATTGCGTTCCACCATTCACCTCCCAAGATCATATCATACATGCTTTATATGATTCAGGTCAGGGGAGTACCAAGGCCAATAAATGCAGTCATCTTCGCTGTTGAGCAGGTCATCTTTTGGCACGCGGTAGGGGGATTATGTTCCGCCATGCACCTCCCAAGATCATCTCATACATGCTTTATATGATTCAGGTCAGGGGAGTACCAAGGCCAATAAATGCAAACATCTTCGCTGTTGAGCAGGTCATCTTTTTGGCACGCGGTAAGGGGGATTGCGTTCCGCCGTGCACCTCCCAAGATCATCTCATACATGCTTTACATGATTCAGGTCAGGGGAGTACCAAGGCCAATAAATGCAGTCATCTTCGCTGTTGAGCAGGTCATCTTTTTGGCACACGGTAGGAAGGATTGCGTTCCGCCATGCACCTCCCAAGATCATCTCATACATGCTTTATATGATTCAGGTCAGGGGAGTACAAAGGCCAATAAATGCAGTCATCTTTGCTGTTGAGCAGGTCATCTTTTGGCACGCGGTAGGGGGATTGCGTTCCGCCATGCACCTCCCAAGATCATCTAATACATGCTTTATATGATTCAGGTCAGGGGAGTACCAAGGCCACTCCATGCAGTCATCTCCGCTGTTGGGCAGGTCATCTTTTTGGCACGCGGGGGGATTGCGTTCCACCATTCACCTCCCAAGATCATCTCTTAAATGCTTTATGTGATTCAGGTCAGTGGAGTACCAAGGCCACTCCATGCAGTCATCTTCGCTGTTGAGCAGGTCATCTTTTTGGCACGCGGTAGGGGGATTGTGTTCCGCCATGCACCTCCCAAGATCATCTCATACATGCTTTATATGATTCAGGTCAGGGGAGTACCATGGCCAATAAATGCAGTCATCTTCGCTGTTGAGCAGGTCATCTTTTTGGCACGCGGTAGGGGGATTGCGTTCCACCATGCACCTCCCAATATCATCTCATACATGCTTTATATGATTCAGGTCAGGGGAGTACCAAGGCCAATAAATGCAGTCATCTTCGCTGTTGAGCAGGTCATCTTTTTGGCACGCGGTAGGGGATTGCGTTCCGCCGTGCACCTCCCAAGATCATCTCATACATGCTTTACATGATTCAGGTCAGGGGAGTACCAAGGCCAATAAATGCAGTCATCTTCGCTGTTGAGCAGGTCATCTTTTTGGCACACGGTAGGGGGGATTGCGTTCCGCCATGCACCTCCCAAGATCATCTCATACATGCTTTATATGATTCAGGTCAGGGGAGTACCAAGGCCAATAAATGCAGTCATCTTTGCTGTTGAGCAGGTCATCTTTTTGGAACGCGGTAGGGGGATTGCGTTCCGCCATGCACCTCCCAAGATCATCTCATACATGCTTTATGTTATTCAGGTCAGGGGAGTACCAAGGCCACTCCATGCAGTCATCTTCGCTGTTGAGCAGGTCATCTTTTGGCACGCGGGGGGGGATTGCGTTCCGCCATGCACCTCCCAAGATCATCTCATACATGCTTTATGTGATTCAGGTCAGTGGAGTACCAAGGCCACTCCATGCAGTCATCTCCGCTGTCGGGCAGGTCATCTTTTTGGCACGCAGGGGGTGGGGGGATTGCGTTCCACCATTCACCTCCCAAGATCATCTCATACATGCTTTATATGATTCAGGTCAGGGGAGTACCAAGGCCAATAAATGCAGTCATCTTCGCTGTTGAGCAGGTCATCTTTTGGCACGCGGTAGGGGGATTGCGTTCCGCCATGCACCTCCCAAGATCATCTCATACATGCTTTATATGATTCAGGTCAGGGGAGTACCAAGGCCAATAAATGCAGTCATCTTCGCTGTTGAGCAGGTCATCTTTTTGGCACGCGGTAAGGGGATTGCGTTCCGCCGTGCACCTCCCAAGATCATCTCATACATGCTTTACATGATTCAGGTCAGGGGAGTACCAAGGCCAATAAATGCAGTCATCTTCGCTGTTGAGCAGGTCATCTTTTTTGGCACACGGTAGGGGGATTGCGTTCCGCCATGCACCTCCCAAGATCATCTCATACATGCTTTATATGATTCAGGTCAGGGGAGTACCAAGGCCAATAAATGCAGTCATCTTTGCTGTTGAGCAGGTCATCTTTTTGGCACGCGGTAGGGGATTGCGTTCCGCCATGCACCTCCCAAGATCATCTCATACATGCTTTATGTTATTCAGGTCAGGGGAGTACCAAGGCCACTCCATGCAGTCATCTCCGCTGTTGAGCAGGTCATCTTTTTGGCACGCGGGGGGGGGGATTGCGTTCCACCATTCACCTCCCAAGATCATCTCTTACATGCTTTATGTGATTCAGGTCAGTGGAGTACCAAGGCCACTCCATGCAGTCATCTTCGCTGTTGAGCAGGTCATCTTTTTGGCACGCGGTAGGGGGATTGCGTTCCACCATGCACCTCCCAATATCATCTCATACATGCTTTATATGATTCAGGTCAGGGAGTACCAAGGCCAATAAATGCAGTCATCTTCGCTGTTGAGCAGGTCATCTTTTTGGCACGCGGTAGGGGGGATTGCGTTCCGCCGTGCACCTCCCAAGATCATCTCATACATGCTTTACATGATTCAGGTCAGGGAGTACCAAGGCCAATAAATGCAGTCATCTTCGCTGTTGAGCAGGTCATCTTTTTGGCACACGGTAGGGGATTGCGTTCCGCCATGCACCTCCCAAGATCATGTCATACATGCTTTATATGATTCAGGTCAGGGGAGTACCAAGGCCAATAAATGCAGTCATCTTTGCTGTTGAGCAGGTCATCTTTTTGGAACGCGGTAGGGGGATTGCGTTCCGCCATGCACCTCCCAAGATCATCTCATACATGCTTTATGTTATTCAGGTCAGGGAGTACCAAGGCCACTCCATGCAGTCATCTTCGCTGTTGAGCAGGTCATCTTTTTGGCACGCGGGGGGGGGATTGCGTTCCGCCATGCACCTCCCAAGATCATCTCATACATGCTTTATGTGATTCAGGTCAGTGGAGTACCAAGGCCACTCCATGCAGTCATCTCCGCTGTCGGGCAGGTCATCTTTTTGGCACGCAGGGGGTGGGGGATTGCGTTCCACCATTCACCTCCCAAGATCATCTCATACATGCTTTATATGATTCAGGTCAGGGAGTACCAAGGCCAATAAATGCAGTCATCTTCGCTGTTGAGCAGGTCATCTTTTTGGCACGCGGTAGGGGGATTGCGTTCCGCCATGCACCTCCCAAGATCATCTCATACATGCTTTATATGATTCAGGTCAGGGGAGTACCAAGGCCAATAAATGCAGTCATCTTCGCTGTTGAGCAGGTCATCTTTTGGCACGCGGTAAGGGGGATTGCGTTCCGCCGTGCACCTCCCAAGATCATCTCATACATGCTTTACATGATTCAGGTCAGGGGAGTACCAAGGCCAATAAATGCAGTCATCTTCGCTGTTGAGCAGGTCATCTTTTTTGGCACACGGTAGGGGGATTGCGTTCCGCCATGCACCTCCCAAGATCATCTCATACATGCTTTATATGATTCAGGTCAGGGGAGTACCAAGGCCAATAAATGCAGTCATCTTTGCTGTTGAGCAGGTCATCTTTTTGGCACGCGGTAGGGGGATTGCGTTCCGCCATGCACCTCCCAAGATCATCTCATACATGCTTTATGTTATTCAGGTCAGGGGAGTACCAAGGCCACTCCATGCAGTCATCTCCGCTGTTGGGCAGGTCATCTTTTTGGCACGCGGGGGGGGATTGCGTTCCACCATTCACCTCCCAAGATCATCTCTTACATGCTTTATGTGATTCAGGTCAGTGGAGTACCAAGGCCACTCCATGCAGTCATCTTCGCTGTTGAGCAGGTCATCTTTTCGGCACGCGGTAGGGGGATTGTGTTCCGCCATGCACCTCCCAAGATCATCTCATACATGCTTTATATGATTCAGGTCAGGGGAGTACCATGGCCAATAAATGCAGTCATCTTCGCTGTTGAGCAGGTCATCTTTTTGGCACGCGGTAGGGGGATTGTGTTCCGCCATGCACCTCCCAATATCATCTCATACATGCTTTATATGATTCAGGTCAGGGGAGTACCAAGGCCAATAAATGCAGTCATCTTCGCTGTTGAGCAGGTCATCTTTTTGGCACGCGGTAGGGGGATTGCGTTCCGCCATGCACCTCCCAAGATCATCTCATACATGCTTTATGTGATTCAGGTCAGGGGAGTACCAAGGCCATTCCATGCAATCTATTCCTCCGCTGTTGAGCAGGTCATCATCACAGGCAGAACGATAACAACGGGAATTGTTATCCATAAAGGTGAAAGGATTTCCAACAGTACCACGAAAATTGCGCGTATAAGGAACGACAACATCTTGACAATAACGCTGAGAATTCATGGTTGCCGCCCCGGTGGCGCAGTGGTCTAAGCGATGGCCTCTGATCATTCCTCCGAACGGGGTCCGGGTTCGAATCCCGCTGAGGCATGGATGTTGTGTTTGTCTTACGGCACTGGCTCTCTCCTTCCCTGGAACCAGTGACCCTAAATTAGGGACGGGCGACTGCTTATAACCCATTGAGTTGCTCACGGTGGTCGTTAAACCTCCAATAAAAAAAAAAAAAAGAATTCATGGTTACGCTTTGTAATACGTAAAGCTCTGTATGTCCATTTGTAATAATACCGGCCCAGACCATCTCCCTACCATCTCTTTAATGGTGAACGTCCATGATGTTGGTGGAAGAATAGGCTATGCGTGGTTCAGTAGTACCTATTTATGTTTGTGTATGATTCATCGAATGTAGAAATTAGTTTGATTCTTTTTTGTCTTCGCAAACTGCTCCATACTTCATCAAATAGAAGTCATCGCTCTTTCCTCGGTAATAAGCGAGTCTCGGAAAAATTCTGATCGGCCGCCACCGGGAATCGAACCCAGGTTCTTCCAGTTACGCGTCGGACATGCTTCGACTGCACAACAGCGGCCTCGAAATTCTCCAGACTCACATACGACAAACTGCCAAACCACCTGGCAGATGCTTCTTTAAAGTCCCGCACAATGCTGGGGATTCACCAAAGATGAACAGCAGCAACTGAACAAATAACTAGTAGGCGAATGAATAATAAATACACAGTTGATATAGATTAGGAACATCAAACAGAAGTCATCGCTCTTTCCGCGTTTATAAGTGAGTCGCGGAAAAATTATTATCGACCGCGACCGGGAATTGAACCCAGGGTCTTCCAGTTACGGGCCGGACATGCTACCACTGCACCTCCAGACTCACATCGCGAGACTCATTCTTTCGCCTCCGAGTTATTTTTTCAGTTGCTGCTTGCTATCTTTGGTGAATCCCCAGCTTTGTGCGGGGCTCCAAGAAGCAACCTCCCATTGGTTTGGCAGTGAGTCGTATGTGAGTCTGAAGAATTCGAGGCCGCTGTGGTGCAGTGGTAGCATGTTCGGGGCGTAACTGGAAGTCCCTGGGTACGATTCCCTGTGTCTTCCGATGAGAATTTTTCCGTGACTCACTTATAAACGTGGAAAGAAGGATGACTTCTATTCGATGTTCCTAATCCACGTCAGCTGTGTATTTATTATTTTTATTTTATTGTTCCATTCTTTATGAATAAACCCAAGCAATTTTATTTTAAATGATCCGCAGTTTTTCCCTAGGTGGTAGATCTGTCTGGTTTTTTTCCCCCTAAATTTGTAGATTTTCTAAAAATCTGCTCAGAAATATTTTTTTCGAGTCGGAAAATATACAAAAAATGTGCTCATTACAACCAAAAATTCGGTGTCGTCTTTCTTGTTAGTAATTGTTCCTGAAATCGTATAACTTTTAGTTTAAAAGAAATGCAAAGAAAGCAAGCACACTTGCTGTGAATATCAGTTAATACCGATTCGAATTATTTTGCATACTCTTGAAAGTTCAAGTGAATTAAAACCCTTCGGTTCGCCGGCTGACCCACGCAATAAGAAATCCGTGTAAATGTTGAATTACTGAAACCAAAGTACATTCATGGAATACCAATTACTGCGAAATGTGAACAGGACGGTGCGTGCGCTTGGCAGACTTTGAAACACAGGCGTACGTAAAATCAAGCATGTGGAATTTTATTAAAACGTGTTGCGTTTTATCAAATTGAATTTTTTTTTCTAAAAGACTTGTTTTTGCTCCTTGTTTTGTGGAAACTCTGAGCGCCAGAGTTTCATGAGATCAGATTAAGCATTCAATTTAATTTAACCTCATTCATTACTCTTTCCTCAATCTGAAGCTTTTCCGTGCGCACTCTCCCTACCATTTTTTTTTTCCAGAGCATCGATATTATTTCGACTGGAATTATTTTGATCCTGTATTTCCCGTTCTCATCTACCATTCCACAAATTAAAATTTATGTAATTTTTTTTTTAGAAAGATAGTTCGCGCAATAAAGTCAATAAGATAAATAATCCTGACTCTGGAATTGCGTGACGGTAATAGAATTATAAATTACTTCTTTTATGCGCATGCGAGAGAGAGAGAGAGAGAGAGAGTTGATTGGAAAGTCTCTACTTTTTGATAAAAGCACACTGATTGAAAATCCTTTCTCGTGTTTTGTGGAAATTTATTCTCTTAGCAGGCGGAAATTTTCTTCATAGTTGCATTAATTAATTCTTAGACAACCACAAATAACGACGATGCTGTATTTTTGGTCATTTTCTGCGATGATTCAAAATATTCAAATCATACTTACTTCTCTTTGCTTAAATCTGTGAAATAAATAAAACTAATGCACAGCCACTATATTGTTATTTCATCGACAGTTTCCAGCCTTCACTTTCTGGATCTCGTGCCAGTATGTTTTAATTTAGGAAGTCCTTACTTTTTTTTTAGTTAAGAATTATCGTGGGCATTAAAGTTTGTACTCTTTCGCCCAAAATGTGTGGCTTCTTGCTCGAAGACAATGAAAGAGTGAGCCCATACGGCCAGACACAATTCGTTTCTACTCTGGAATGCAACATAAATCCTGTCCCGCACCAAGTTACAGTTTTTTTGGTCACGATTAATGAAAGGTCGAGCATCCTATCCCCTACAGAACATCAAATGTTTGATGGCTGTAGTTTAAGTGATTGACTAAGTAGCTGTGTAACGTACCAGGAGATGTGACGTACCTGCCAGAAGGACGCACACGACATAAAGGCAGATAGCAATGAGAATAAAACGTCCGCGTAGCTCAATTGGTAGAGTGACTTATTCCGGAATGAGGGGATCCGGGTACGAATCCTGGTGTGGACAGAAATGACGGAGAAATTTACTTCGTTATAGCTGTTTGTTTTCAGTTTCCATCATTCATTCAACATACACCGATGAGTCCTTACATTATGACAACATACCTAATAAGCTGTAGGACCCCCTTTAGCTCGCAAAACAACGGCCACTCGTCAAGGCATCTATTTGATGAGGTGGCGATAGGTATCCTGGGATATCTGATACCATAATATCCACAGCAGGTCCTCCAGTTCCCGTACATTTTGGGGTGGTGGTAATTTAGCGCGAACCCGCTTTTCCAAGTCGAACAGCAAATGCTCGATTGGGTTCATGTCAGGTGAATTTGGAGGCCAGGGCATCAATATAAATTCACCAGCATGTTCCTCGCACCACTCCTTCACGATTCTGGCAGTGTGGCATGCAGCATTTATCCTTTTGGTAATGGCCATCACCAGCAGGGAACACAGTTGCCATGAATGGGTGTGAACTTAGTCCGCAACGATGTTCAGATAGCTGACAGCTGTCAGCGATTGTGCTATTAGGGATAATGGGACGCAAAGTGCCCCAAGAAAACTAAACCCACAGCATAACACCGCTTCTGCCGGCCTGTTTCCGCCCAACAGTGCATCCAGCTGCCATAGCTTCCTTTGGTAATCTGCATATCCGCGCTCGGCCGACTACGTGATGCACCAGGAATCTTGACTTGTCAGACCAGGCCACTTTTTTCCAGTCATCCGCTGTCCAATCTCGATGATCTTGTGCCCATTCATAACGTAACACTTTTTACATTACGTAAGATAGGTTATGTTAAAGTTCTAATTGTCCGGCTGAATAGATGTTAAACTAAGCGTACATGCGATGCAACAAACCGTACCGGATAGCTCGCTTTATATTAAGGTTTTTAGGGCCAGACGAAACATATACAGAATGCCAATTCACTTACGCAAACTTTTTACTTATTCCAGCATTTTTAGATGGAATCCAAAACATATCACGGCGAGATACACACACAACTTCATATACCTCTATTAACTGTCGTGCAATCAAACTCAGCAACGACCTAACATCTCTTCAAGCAACCGCTGCATCGCATTTTTATCTAACGTTCTTATCAGTATATACACACATACGTCACTCTCGTTCCGACCACAGATTGTTGCCAACGTCATTCTCGTTTGAGGGAAAAGACATAACGCTGAGGTTTTAAAACGTCTAAGAGAACGAAATGAAATTTACATAGAAGAAACTCAAAAGGAAAGTTAAAATAGAATATACGTTACAGTTTTCATGCGTTTTTGGCGATGACATGCAGTGAGTATGTGCCCCCGGCTGGGGGCAGGCCCATTGCTCAGAAGGGCTGTGGCCGTGCTGTGACGCGTTGCCCTGATCGCCACTGTTGTAGCTGCGGGTGATTTGTCGCACACTGTGGCCTTGTGGTTGCTGTGAACAATGAGCGACAGCCTCCGCTCCCCTCTGGCATCAATGAGGCTGAACGACGGTTCGTCGTTTGGCCATGTGTGCACCACCTTCGATACGGATTCACTACAGGGGCAAGTGAACAACCCACAAGCCGCGCCGTTTCCGACATCGCTGTGCCGAGGTGCCGCGCCATCAGCATTTGTCCTTTATCAAACTCCGATAAATCGGCAGCTTTTCCCATTCTGACTCCGAACACTCTACTAACCGAAAGCCGGTCCTCGGGTTGTATATTTACTGCTCTTTGAACTTCACCTGAGCCACCTTTCGGTCTCCAGGCAAGCTCATTCTTCTAGGCTGGGGGTGGTCATAATGGATTTGCTCATCGATGCATATTCACACTTATTAAAACGTGCTGTTGGTGCGTTACATTGCTTAATTTGTTTCACATTCGTTTAATTTTTTTCTAAATGCATTTCGTTGTAATAATTATCTAATCATCTTCCTGCCTCGTTACTTCAAAAAATCTTTGGAGATTTTCTACTCCATCCAGGAACCGTTGCATGCCGTAGTGACAATGTCCTTGTCTTTATTTATTTATTTATTTATTTTTTGACGTATAAATACGTCTTTCCCCGAGCTGGGTAGCGGATAACATCGGGAGCGGGAATGTAACGAAAAACATGTCACACTCTGAAAGCTTATACCTTCAAAACTACTAATCGTAGAGTAATAAATATAATACATCATTAGATAGTTTAAAGAGTCCCTTTTACAACAAGGCAAGGCAGCCCTGGTGGCAGAGTGGTCTAAGCGATGGTCTCTGATCATTCGTCCGAAAGGGGTCCGGGTTCGAATCCCGGTGAGGCATGGATGTTGTGTTTGTCTTATGGCACTAGCTCTCTCCCTTCCCTGGAACCAGTGACCCTAAATTAGGGACGGGCGACTGCTTATAGCCCATTGAGTTGCTCACGGTGGTCGTTAAACATCCAATCGAAAAAAAAAAAAAAAAAAACAAGGCAAGTTTCAACCCCACACCCCTTAACCCTTCGATACAGCAGCGTTAGAAAGTTAAGCTAAAATTCGCGTTATTTTGTTTCGCCGCAAGCCGTTTTAAAGCTGATAACTAGTGAATAGATAATGATTGGGATGACCTCAGTCCCGCATTCCGTAGCTGATGTTCAGTGGTAACGGACGTATGTGATAAACCGAAATAAAGTGGAGTTTAGGAGACGCAGAGTAGCAACTGTGCTGCAACCGACAACGTAGGGCTACAACAACTGTCCTTCGCTTAATACTTTAACCCTAAAAGCGGATAATGTACCTAAACCAAATGGTGGCCAAAATTTTCTGCGCTCCCCAAACAAATGCGTTTGCATAGCCTCCCGGTTTTACCAACGCTACAGCGAAATAATTCTATATTCCCTAGCATTTCAGCAGTACCGACCAACACTTTCTCAAGCATCTCTGCCGTACCGACCAACAATTTGCCAAGCGTCTCAACAGGCCCGATGGTAAAACTACACTGACGGAAAAAAATCCCAACACCACGAAAAAATAGTTGTAGAGGAATGAAATGGCGGCAATACATTTGTATAGGTAACATATTTAATCGATTAAGGTTTCAAGATCACAGCTTAATGTAAGCGCGAGAAGAGCCATTTTAAATGTGAATCGATGGTACATTTATAACCCGTGTAACCGCCAGAATGTTGAATGCAAGCTTGCAAACATTCATGCATTGTGTAGTACAGGTGCTGGATGTCAGTTTGTGGGATGGAGTTCCATGCCTGTTGCACTTGTTTGGTCAATACAGGGACGGTTAATGCTGGTTGAGGGTGACGCTGGAGTTGTCGTCCAATAATGTCCCATACGTGCTCGACTGGAGAAAGATCTGGTGATCTAGCAGGCCACGGCAACATGTCGACACTCTGTAGAGCATGTTGGGTTACAACAGTGGTATGCGGGCGAGCGTTATCCTGTTGGAAAGCACCCCTGGAATGCTGTTCATGACTGGCAGGACAACAGGTTGAATCACCAGACCGACGTACAACTGTGCCGTCAGGGTGCGTGGGATTACCACACACCCTGAAAATGGGCGAAATGGGGTCAAAGGTCGGGATACTGGAGTGCGATCCATTCCATTGCCCTTGTGCATCATAACTTACCTCAAATGCTTGGATTGCGACAAAACTTTATCATTTTGTTCCGGAGGTATAGTGAACCGGCTCTGTTGAATATCAACGAATGGGGTCAAAGGTCATTACACAAAAACCAGATTTATTTCACAGCCATTATTCTCATAACTTGCGTAAAACTGCTTCTATTGCAACAAAACTTTAGTATGTTGTTCCGGAGGTATAGTGAATCGGTTCTGTTGAATATCATCGAAATGGGGTCAAAGGTCAGGAGCGAGATTTATTCCACAGCCATTATCCACATAACTTGAGTAATAATTTCTGGTGTGTTGGAAAGCGTATCATAATCAATGCATTTCATGATTTTACTAACTTGTTTGATTGGGGTTTAACGACCACAGTGAGCAACTCGATGGGCTATAAGCAGTCGCCCGTCCCTAATTTAGGGTCGCTGGTTCCAGGGAAAGGAGAAGCCTTTACCATAAGATCAACAGAACATGCATGTCTCACCGGGATTCGAACCCGGACCCATCTCGGACGAATGGACAGAAGCCAGCGCTTAGACCATTGCGCCACAAGGGCGGCTGTTTACGCTCTTCAATTTCTTCCGTAGTTTTAACGCCATGCATCTTTCCCGACAGTAGAATCAAATTTTAGTGTAACGAAAATGGGTAACTGAAAGAGTCAAAAAGATTGTTGAAATCCGATTTTTCAATGCTGTTCCACGAAGTGACGCAACAATGCGCAATTTCATTGTTACCTTTGGATTGAGGTTCAACGACCACCGTGAGGAACTCGATGGGCTATAGGCAATCGCCCGTCCGTAATGTAGGGCAACTGGTTCCAGGGAAGGGAGAGAGCCAGTGCAGTAAGAAAAACACAACATCCATGCTTCACCAGGATTCGGACCCGGACCCATCTCGGACGAATGGTCAGAGGTCATCGTCATTGTTACTCCACAAAGTACATCATTAAACTATCACCGAGCATTATTTCATCATGACCTAGAGATTTGAAAATTGTCATGTTGATAGGTCTTAAGGTCCAAATACCTAGAAGAGTCCGAAAAAAAAAATGGCGGCTTCGGAACATTTTCTGCTTGAATTGTTCGCGAATTGTTTGACCACTTCTAAATGACCTAGAGATTTGAAAATTGTCATGCATATACGTCTTAAGGTCTAGATGCTTAGAAAAGTCCGAAAACCAAAAGAAAAAAAAATCAAAACGGCGGCTTTGGAACATTCTCTGCTTAAATTTACTGCGAATTGTTCGACCACTTCTCAATAACCTTTGAGATCTGAAAATTGGCATGCTGATAGTCCCTAAGGTCTGGATACCTAAAAAAAATCTAAAAACCAAACAGTTCAAAAGGGAGGCTTAGCTTTACTGTTCAAAATGCTGATAGGTTTAAAGATAAGTATTCCAGAAACGTTGAAATGCTGTAAATATTCCATGAAATTTTCATTTAAGATTAAGGGGGCCAAAGCTTGATCCGTTTTACATCAAATGGTATGCATTGACGTCACGACCCTGTTCTAAATCGTGCAACAGTTATGGATCCTAAATTACTTTTCTCTCACTTAATTAATTTTCCTTTCTTTAATTTTATGTTAAAAAAATTATAGATTCACCATTCGGAGAACTGGCATAACTGCTAGTATTAATAAAATTAAATATTGTTTTTGGGAAACTAAACAGTCGAAACACTTACTTGTTCCACCCATATAATTTAGTAAATATTTATTTTTATAACTCACATATCTCCTTTCATTCGTTTTGCGACAATAGCAATCATCAGTCCACCTAGCTAAGTACGGCTCAATGTCAGGAATTAGTAAATTTTATTGTTTATTATCATAATTTAATTCCACTTGGTATGTACAGGACTGTGTCTTGATGTGGTCGTCAGTGACGCGAATAAATGCAATTTGTTGTACGCAAATTAATACATACTCTCTTATAATTCGTTATGTTTCACGCCCACAAAGATCTTCGCATGTGAAAGAAGCGTAGCATAAATTATCTACAAACAGTACAAGGGTACTCTCCCAGTTTTTTTTTTTTTTTGTCACTTAATTGCCTCTACAATATCTTCAATAGAAATAATTTCAGACGAAACGCATCATCTAATTTAGCATATTCATTAATCGCAGAAGTATCATTAAAATATGTGAAAAGTGCGTCAACAAAAACAGTTACAGAAGTCTTTATCTCCTGTTTTCCCACTGATGATACCCGTTTGCGGTAACTACCAAAATACCTCGGCTGTTTGCAGTCGTCACCCAGAAATTCGCATGCAGTGTATATTCCCCAGCCACCTGTAATTTACCTACAAAAGCATAGTTAACTTTCAACTCTGGTTGTGCTATTCTTTCAAAGCTCACCTAGAATGGTTGGAGGGAAAGGAATGCTTTGAAAACTTAATAAAAGTCTCCGTACACTTTACTCGGAACCAGTTCCGGACAATTCGTCCAGCGACGATTGGTCCAATGCCGATTCGTCCAACGACGATTGGTCCAATGCCAATTCGTCCAACGACGATTGGTCCAATGCCGATTCGTCCAAAGGGACAATTGGTCCCATGCCGATTGATCCAATGTCCGATTCGTCCAATGCCGATTTGTCCAATGGTAGGATTGTGCCAATGCCGATTCGTCCAATGGTACGATTGGTCCAACGCGGATTCGTCCAATGGTATCATCTTACCAGCGGTAAACTGTTTTATTTTCGAGAAAGGAATAAGGATTTAAATTATTCTGCTCATTACATCCTTTTGAAAGATCATTTCTGTATATTTGGTAATTGTAAACATTTTACATAAACCTGGTAAAAGACACTCAATGGGGCATTTCTCAGCTGTTTGCAAAGCACCTAGGCGCGGGCCTTTTCAGAATATTTTAAGTTAAACCCTAGATATTTGGTATTATTAAACCTTTTATAAAACTTTATAAAAGGCACTCATCGTATCATTTCTCAGGTCATTACAAGGCACCTAGGCCGCGGGCCTTTTTAGAAGATTTTAAGTTACAACCTAGATATTTGGTATTTGTAAATATGTTATAAAACCTAATAAAAGACACTCATCGTATCATTTCTGAGCTCTTTACGCGCACCTAGGCCTAGGCTTTTAAACACTTGTTATTCTATTGATGTCATATTCTAACGTTTAAGTAAAGTTGAAAATACTAGCATAACATTAGTAAGTTTTCTTGATAGGTAAACGTTATGAATCTGACATCGGTAGGATAAAAACTGTCAAAAAGGCATAAGCCTAGGCCTTCCGAATTAATATTTCGTGCCTAAGTAAAAGCTCAATATTATTAACTTAATTTGATATGTAAACGTTATGAATCTGACATCGGTAGAATTAAAACTGTTAAAAACGCTTAGGCCTAGAGTCTATGAATTAATATTTCGTGCTTACGTAAAAACGCAATACTATTAACTTGATTTAATATGTAAACGTAATGGATATGACATCGGTAGAATATAAACTGTTAAAAAGGCCTAGGCTTAGGGCGTATGAATTAATATTTCGTGCTTAAGTAAAAGCGCAATATTATTAACTTGATTTAATATGTAAACATTGCTAATCTGACATCGGTAGAATAAAAACTGTTAAAAAGGCCTAGGCCTAGGCCTAGGCCTCAGGAATTAATATTTCGTGCTTAAATGAAAGCCTAATATTTTTAACTTGATTTAATATGTAAACGTTATGAATATGACATTGGTAGAATATAAACTGTTAAGAAGGCCTAGGTATATGGCCTATGAATTAATATTTCGTGCTTAAGTAAAAGCGCAATATTATTCATTTGATTTTATACGTAAACGTTATGAATATGACATCGCAAAAATAAAAACTGTTGAAAAGGCCTTTGTCCGAACCCGACCAGAACGTTTCCATTGGCCAGCCACTGGACGAATCGGCATTGGACCAATCGTACCAAACCCACTCGGGGCATATTCCCTATTAATGTTTGCATGCATAACACCACTTTTATCCCTTCTTTCCAAGCTGGTGAGTAAAATATTTCCTTTATCTTGTTAATTATAGGATAGCATAGGTGTTATTTTATTCGCTGAAAATTTTCTGCGCAGTTTTCCTCTCTCTCTCGCCGAATCCGAAAAAGTTTATAATTCCACTCGGTATAACGATGAAATTCGCATTGAATTTACATTTCACGCACAGGCAGCAAATTTCCCTGTGTAATCCCTGATATACATACAACTGAAGTACCAGATAATACTGAAATACCAATCGCATTTTCAAAGTATATGCTAGTGATAAAACCATTCACATGCCATTGGAAAAAGGAATTTAAAAAAACCTGCCTTTTTTTTTATTTGAATATCCAGGCTGTTTCCCACAGCTGAGAGACGAGACACTATCAAAAATCTTATGTTGATATTTAAATTTCATGTTTAAATAATGGGCAAGTCGGTCATGAAAATTCTGATATAAATATATCTCTTTTATACATATACGTAAAAAAAGAGGGTCGTTTGAAAACATGGAAGCCAGGGATTGTTCGTCACAAACAACGCAAAAGCATCCAAAAAGAATTCATCGAAAACAAAATTCTTGCATGCAAGATCATCGAGCGAGCACTTTACCAAAAGGCAATAACTTCGAAAATTATGCAACGAATTTATATAAATAATTTTTCCCATGAATTCGTTTCTGCGTTGGATATGAAGTATGTGTTCCTTTTAAATAGTAATCTTAACACTTCACTTAAAAGATGTCCATGAGCAGCGCGATAAATGGTTGGTACGAGTCCTTTTCCATGTCAGGATAAAGCACATAATTTTTCGTTGATAAGAAGTTCAATGAAGTGTTTTACTTATGAATGGTCTAATTTTGTTTATCAGAATACATCTTTTTACGCTGAAAAAGCTTTCTTTAAATAATTTTGAAACACTATAAAACCTTTTGAATATTTTAGAATTTTTGAATGATCTGGGAGTCTTTAAAATTATTTTCACAAAGTAGTTTTTTTTTAAAGGTGTTTGTGTTTTCCCTTTAATCCTTATTTACTAATGCAATTATATAATCTTTCCTGAAATTCATATAGTGTATTGGAATGTATTCATACAGTACAGGGTGTCCAAGAATTATTGGACACATTACAAAATTATGTACAAAAACAACTATCAGCATTGTCTGTTTTTCTATGTCACGTATTACTAACACGGTTTCTATATTTTTGTTTTGCGGAATTGTTATTCTCGGAATCCGATAAATGGCGCTAGGTGTGGCCTGAGGAGGAATGTATGAGAAATGCGCAATCGGTAGTCATGTCATCCGTACAGCAGAAGGCGATGTGTGTGTTATGGCTTGCGGAATTAAAGTCTGTCATTTAAGTTAAAAGACGGTACCGTTTAGAGTATGGTTGTAATCCTCCGTCAAAGAATTCAATTAAGTGGTGGATGAAACAGTTTAAAGAAACTGGCAGTGGGGAACATCGTGGAGGAGCCGGTAGGCCTAGCGTCAGCGGTGAGACGGTTGACCAAGTTAATGAAAGTTTCTGACGAAGCCCCAGGAAATCTGTTCGTAAAGCAAGCAGAGAACTGTACATTCCAAAATCGACAGTTCACGATATCTTGCACAAGAAATTAAAGTTTCATGCTTATAAAATTCAAATATTGCAAAAGATGGATGTAAATGATCACACTCTGCGATACGGTTTGGCTGCGGATATGCTGAATCGAGTGGAAAACGACGAAAACTTTCTCAGTACAGTAATTTTTAGTGATGAATCCACATTTCATGTATGAGGTATTGTGAATCGTCACAACTGTAGGATATGGGACACTGAACCGCCTCATGCTGCTATTTAACTGGAACGTGATTCTTCAAAAGTTAATGTATGGTGCGCCCTATGAAAAAGTGATGTGATTGGCCCTTTCTTCTTCTGCGAAGAAACCATAAATGGTGACATTTACTTGGATATGCTAGAAAATTTCGCTATACTCCAGATCAAAAGATATGACAACGTCGTTTTCCAACAAGACCACATTGGTCAACGTGTTTACTAAATGAGCATTTCCGCAACAGATGGATTGGGCGTGGTGGTCCCATTCCGTGGCCTCCTCGCTCTCCAGATCTAACTCCATTGGATTATTTCATGTGGGGTTATGTGAAGGATCGTGTCTATCAGACGCCTTGTACTGATTTGCAGGAACTGAGGCAGCGTATCACAGCTTCTATTAATTCCATAACTCATCAGATGCTTGCCAATACATGGCATGAAATCGAGTATCGCTTGGACGTACTACGAGCAACCAAGGGATCTGACATCGAAATTTATTGACTTGTGTAGTTACATTGTAAGTTAGTACAGTCACTTTCTTTCTATCTGTTTAATGTTTTGTTTTATATAATTTTGTAATGTGTCCAATAATTCTCGGACACCCTGTGTATTGGAGTGTATTCATATAGTGCATTAGAGTGCATTAATATAATGTATTGGATTGTTAAAGTTAAACATGTTTGCTCCTGAAATCTTTTTAGCTCTTTCAAATTCTTAATCTGATCTCTTGTTTGGGGTCTAAAATGCACAAATTATTTTTACTTTTTATATTTAACTGCATGTAAGAGATTTATGTAATTTCGCTAAATTATTGAAAAGAAAATCAAGTTTCTGGGAAATTCGATAAAAATAAAACAAAACATAAAAAAAAACGTTTGTTTAAAAACGCGATTCACGCTTGCGATTCAGCTTTTCTTCCTATCTTGAGATCATATTTCAGCTTGAGCCTGCGCAGATTTACTTTCGTAGCTACATCACACTTCACCGGAGATTAGTTTCTTACGTTCGTCTAAATCTGAATAATAATAATAATAACAATAATAAGCATTGGTTCAGAAAAAAGTGAACAAAAAACCTGGAATAGTTACTATTGCCACCGTCATAATTCAGTATATATTGATGAGAACGTGCCGAGCGGAATAATTTATTACCACTCGTCACCAATCAATAACAACGAGACTTGTAGGTTCGTATAGTTCGGGAGCTGGTATAAATAGGCGAGAACGTGAGGTTTGCTGAAACACTGGAATTTTATATAAGGAATTATCTACAACACCAGAGCCTATGAAATGAATAGAGTAAGATTACCCATTAAACTTCTTTATTCGTAGGAGGAAACACTATCCCAGGGCATTGCCCACGGTGATACAAACACATGTTATGCTCCCTATTCGGAGCAAATATCTTCTTCCTCGGGATTCCGAGATCAGATTTCCGCCTCAAAAGGGGCGTATAACCGCTCTAATTTAGAGTCTGGTATTAGTCAAAGTTCTCAGTTCCTCCTCTCAGTGACAGAATAACAATAGACAATAAAATTTAAAAAAAGTACTCACGTATTGTTTACTGTGGGTTTTATAATCCGGATGATGAAAAAATCACTTATTCGAACTATTAGGAGGATCTGTCGACACCGCACACACTGCGCTATATTTTACTAAGTAGTTCCTTCACCTGTACGGTTTAAGCGCCGGAGGATTATCGCTCCCTTCGTTTCTCTTTTCTCTGATGAGCCAAGATTTTTGTTATGAATGCGGTCGCCTGCAGACAGTACGGGGTTTGTTGCTGTCAGTCCTCGTCGTAAAACTCCATCGTCGTTTTGGAGCGGGCTCTCTCCTGTGAGTTCACGCAGGTCAGCAACCCTTCGCTTCGGAGGAGGATGATGTAGATAAGGGAGAACTTCGTAACAGAAACAGATTATTTTTACTTGGCGTCTAGCGCCTGCTTGCCAGCGGGGGTCTGTCGTGGTTTCTTAGTTGGATGCAGGTGTAGTTTCCCTCATACTTTTCAGTGGCCACTCTCAATGTAGCATATTTGGTGCCTTACCCAGCCGTCTAATTATTTTTGAGCCCTCTCTTTACCATCGTACTAAGTGGCTTACCCCGCGCTTAAAGTACCGAGCTATCTTGCGTAAGCGTCGGACGTCAGGTTTCGCACCTAGCGGTTTCGTACGGTTTACAGCTACGTCGACCCTTCTTGCGAGCTTTCTTCCTGTCTGTCCTACACCAGCGTGCAGAGATAACTAACTGTCTTTCTTTTGCTACTTTTTGGCTATTCTCCGTCACGGGACTTCATCTGCTTCTCTTCACTCAACACTTGAGATTTCTCTGAGGCCTTTCACACGGAGCGCCGTTGCCCTTGCAAGAATTGTTCAGCCTCTGACCCTCGCCCAGTCATAATCGTAATTTCCAGTGTTCCCGACCATTTTTGGCACTGATGGCACACTTGAAATTGTATTTATGACAGTCTGAGTACCTCTCAATTGCAGTCTGGGTGGCCCGCTGTTGCTTACAGACCCCCAGAGATAATCCTCTAATTCCTTCGTTCCCACTCAGACAAAGAGAATTACACGACTCCCCAATTAAAATAAGTTAGTTTTCCAATTAATTTGTAGTAGGCCAAATATTTACCTTAATTATCAACATAATTTAACCACGCCTATCAAGTCCGTCCCCCATTTTAATAGTAATTAATTTAGACCCAATTTTGGTATCAATATTCACTTCAATGACACATATGTCTTCTTGCATTGCTTTTACGACAATACCATTCATTAATCCACCTACCTAAGTACACTTAATATGTACCGGACTGTAGCTCGGTGTGATCATGAGAGTCACGCGAATAAATGCGATGGGTTGTATGTATATAAATGTGTACTCTCGAATCACCCGTTTTGATTGACACACACAAAGATCTTGACATCTGAAAGGTGCATAGCATAAATGATTTTAGTTTTAATACTTCTTTATATTTCTAGGGAAATAATGTTTCATTACAATCTTTTTCAACAGAGCTTCCCTTATTTCCTTAATATTTAGCAATAATTCTCGTGTTTCTTTTTCAGTTTACAGTTGTAAAATACTTCTGTACGATTTGTGTATTGTTCGTTCACTTTCTCAGAACAAAGAATCCAATGTGAACATGAATTAGGCATACAAATAGCATACAATGACATCTTACGTTGTTCCTATGATTTATTAATTGCTCGTTGTGTAAATATTTTGCTTCAGTGAAGGTAACATTATTGCCAGCATTGCCTTGAAGTACAAATAGCAAAAACCTATGTTGAAAACTAATTCCTCTCGAAATTGCCAAGGAAATGTAACGGTGATACATGATTAAAAACCTAATTATGATGATCATTTGTCAGTAGAAAGTAAAATATTTGTATTGTCCTTTTCCATAAGGGATTAATTCACGCTCATTAAAGTTGCTTACGTTTAGGAAATAAGAAAATTTATCGCAAGAAAGGAGAATAATTTAATGGTCTCTCGATGAGTTCTACGTAAAAGAGGAACTTCAGAGAGTGATGAGCTCTCTCTAAGAACAATGAAGCACAGACTCGTGGTCTTGTACGAAAATATTTTTTCTCGAAGCGCCGTCTTTCCAGCGTGAAAGAACAATTTATTTACGGTCAGTGCTGGGTTTTAATGTATAATCAAAATATAATTTCCTCAGGGGGGTAATTTTTAAAACACAGTATTCTATAAACTCTGGAAAGACAAATTGCAAAAGTGGCAATTCCTGAAAATACTTTTTTAAGCATACCATCTTAAGGCAAAGTTATTTCATGCAGCAAATTTTCAAAATAATTATCATTAAAAATAAGAACTTCAACGGATTCTCAAATGTTGAACATTATAGCAACAAAGGTATTTGAGGACACTATTAGTTTAACACTGCGGATTTCAGTTTATCTAAACTGTTTTCGTTTTCGTTATCAGAACGAGTCTCTTCCTTAACTTTTATAACCACCGTTTAACCACATTTTTTTGATTGAAGGTTTAACTACCACAGTTAACAACTCAATGGGCAATAAGCAGTAGCCCGCCCCTAATTTAGGGTAACTGGTTCCAGGGAAGGGAGAGAGCCAGTGCCGTAAGACAAACACAACATCCATGCCTCACCGGGATTTGAACCTGAACCCTGCACGAACGAATGGTCATAAGCCAGCGCTTAGACCACTGCGCCACCTGTTTGATCCCAACCACATTCAGAAACACTTAATTTTAGCATTTAAACCTTTAGTCGTGCAGCTACTGAAACTTCTGTACACCTATCCTCTGTCGTCATCAGTAAACTTTTGCCAGTAATGGGAAAACGTGGTGATTGAAACCAATTTCCCCTCGGCCAGATGGTTGGAGCCCAGAGGACAGGTGCAAGTATTTCGGAGACAGCCGCAACATTTGTGTACTTTCGTACTATTTTACCAAGGATGATGTACCAAGACTGGATTAACCGTGCACAAACATCCAGCAGAAGGACTCACATTGGTCAGCCACACTTGTTGGCTGCTCCGGTACTACTCTATCAAGGGTGTACCAGAACTGGATTAACAACAATGCACAGATATCCAGCAGAAGGGCTCACATTGCTCAGCCACCCTTGTTGGCTGCTCCGGTACTACCGTATCAAGGATGTACCAGAACTGGATTAACAACCATGCACAGACATCCAGCAGAAGGACTCACATTTGTCAGCCACACTTGTTGGCTGCTCCCATACTACTGTATCAAGGGTGTACCAGGACTGGATTAACAACCATACACAGACATCCAGCAAAAGGGCTCACATTGGTCAGCCACACTTGTTGGCTACTCCGTACTACTGTATCAAGGGTGTACCAGGACTGGGTTAACCATGCACAGATATCCAGCAGAAAAGCTCACATTTATCAGCCACACTTGTTGGCTGCTCCCGTACTACTGTATCAAGGTGTACCAGAACTGGATTAACAACCATGCACAGACATCCAGCAAAAGGGCTCACATTGGTCAGCCACACTTGTTGGCTGCTCTGTACTACTGTATCAAGGTTGTACCAGGACTGGATTAACCGTGCACAGACATCCAGCAGAAGGGCTCACATTGGTCAGCCATGCGCAGCTTATCCTAGAGGTAAGCGTCGGGTGTGACGATTGGCATCTCAGAAGCGACGTGCAACGGCCACCTACCTATCCCACCAGTACAACAGCAGTGTAGTGTTACTTATTTCCACATGTACGAGGCGCCATACCTTGCTTCACATGGGGCTCCATAGCTGGAGACGAGAAAAGGTGCCTATGATGACGCCTAGTCATCTCAAACAACGGCATGCATGGGTCAAGAAACGCCGGCAATGGACCATCGACAGATGGAAGAAGGCCGTCTAGGGTGATGAGCCCAGTTTCCTGCTGCACTATGCTGCTGATGACCGGGTCAGTATATGGCTTAAACAGCACAGAACCTAACCATCTAGTTGCACAGTTGTTGTTCAACAGGCCGGTAGAAGTAGAGTTCTGGTCTGGGGAGCTTTTTCCTGGCAAGCCCTAGGTTAGTTGCTTATCGTCCCACAAACATTGAATGGTAGGCGCTAAAGGAACCTGTTAGCTAACCATCTCCATCCATATGTGCAGGAGGTTTACTTAGAGCACAGTCCTATCTTTCAATAGGACAACGGACCGTGTCATCGGGCTCGCATAACTACTGAGCAGATGGAGGAACACGACAGCAAATCCGCCGTATTGGCTTGGCCTCCCAACCCCTCTAACAGTAACCCAATTAAACATTTGGGGGATATGCTAGAAGAGGGTGTGATTACTGCTGAACCTAACGAAATGAGCGTGAACTAACGGAGCTGCTGCTGACATGGGTCACGTTACACATGGAGGATGTTCAACACCTTATAGAATCTGTTCCTAGGCGTCTGCGAGGATGTTCAACACCTTATAGAATCTGTTCCTAGGCGACTACGAGGATGTTCAATACCTTATAAAATATTTTCCTATGCTTCTGCGAGGATGTTCAAGACCTTATAGGATCTGTTCCTATGCGTCTGCGAGGATGTTCAACACCTTATAGAATCTGTTCCTAGGCATCTGCGAGGATGTTCAACACCTTATAAGATCTGTTCCTAGGCGTCTGCGAGGATATTCAACACCTTATAGGATCTGTTCCTAGGCGTCTGCGAGGATGTTCAACACTTTATAGGATCTGTTTCTATGCGTCTGCGAGGATGTTCAACACCTTATAGAATCTGTTCCTAGGCGTCTGCGAGGATGTTCAACACCTTATAAGATCTGTTCCTAGGCGTCTGCGAGGATGTTCAACACCTTATAGAATCTGTTCCTAGGCGTCTGCGAGGATGTTCAACACTTTATAGGATCTGTTCCTAGGCGTCTGCGAGGATGTTCAACACCTTATAAGATCTGTTCCTAGGCGTCTGCGAGGATGTTCAACACCGTATAGGACCTGTTCTTATGCGTCTGCGAGGATGTTCAACACCTTATTGAATCTGTTCCTATGCGTCTGAGAGGATGTTCAACACCTTATAGGATCTGTTCCTAGGCGTCTGCGAGGATGTTCAACACCTTATAGAATCTGTTCCTAGGCGTCTGCGAGGATGTTTAACACCTTATAGAATCTGTTCCTAGGCGTCTGCGAGGATGTTCAGCACCTTATAGAATCGGTCCTTAGGCGTCTGCGAGCAGTGATTGCATAGAAAAGGGTGGGTGTTCCCAATGAGAAGATAACTTAGTGTGTGTGTGTGTCGCACACACACACACACACACACACACACACACACACACAGGTACATATGTACATGCATGCATACCTTTTCAATGGAACACCTATTATTGAATAAAATCTTGGGAAATCAAGGGAACTGCTTCCTGAGTTCCAAGCTCACTTACACAAATGCTCTATGTACCTTTCCCAGAAAATTGCTCGAACAGATTTTCCATACGAAACTTCTGCGAACTCTGCCCTAATGAAAACGGACAAAGGTTGTTCGGAAATACACAGCAAGCCAGTCATTATTCAGCAAATTATGGGTGCCGGAACTGAATTCAAATAATTTGCAGTGTTCTAACGATCGAATAATTTAAATATGTCAGCGTTGGTACGGATTAGTTACATTACGTCAACTTTGAAGATATTTCGCAAATGCCAATAATACATGACGTCCGTGAATAATTAAGTAACTGTTCCTAGTTCATTAGGCAAAATGCGCTTGTATCCAAACTCAATCTTAATGTAACACTGCGCGAGCGTAGAAGCCGCAGAAGCGCATTGAACATCAGCAAATCATTAAGCAATGCTTTCGTGGAAAAAGCGTTGAAGGCTATTTCATCAGATGCGTAAGGTTTCTGACTAGTGCTCTTATTTGCGTTCGAGACATGGGTTTTGTATTTTTTCTTACGGTGCGGGCTCTGTGCTTTCCCTGGAACCATTGGCCGTAAACTAGAAACGGGCAACTGCTTATAGTGTTTTTGCTTATGGTCGATCGTTGAACTCCGAAAAAAAAAGCTATTTGGGGGGGGGGGGAAAGTGAGATTTCTTATGACTACAAAAATCAGATTTTTCATATTTATATAAAAAATCACGAGAATTACGTTCTATATGTAAGAGTTATTTTTACCCACTTTACAGACCATGCCTGTAAATCTGTATATTAATTCTATAAGGTTGTTTATTGTACGTTTTATTTTGAGAGAACTGCTGAACATAAAGATATGGTTTAGGTATCAAAAATAAAAGTCCTACCATGTAGATGTGCCAGTCGAAGAGAACAATGAGATTGGGGGCGACGGTTCGGGCAATGTGGGGCGGCAATTTTTCCATGTAAAGTCTATGAGAGAAGCGTGCTGTTGACATTCGATCGCTTGCTGTCGATTCACGCGCTGTTGAAGGCGGAAGCATGGAGGTACTGAGATAGTCTAAAGTCTTCTCTTTTCTGAGCGAACCGTTGCGCAAAGCAACACTAGCAGGCATTCGTATCAAAGTTTTCATCGGAACAGCGAACACTCTCGAAGACCTGCTTGCATTATGCCGTTGGACTGTGTTATGTATATATACAATTTAATATTCATTCGATCCAGTTTATTCACGTAGGTAAGACGTTTCTCATTTTGTAAAGATGTAAATAAACATTCCGTTGACCATTGTTAGTGAAAATATTACGGGCGACTGCTTATAGCCCATTGAGTTGCTCACAGTGGTCGTTAAACTTTCAGCCAAAAAAAACAACCAAAAAAATCACGAACCTGGACTATTGTCTTTACTGAAGTGCTTGAATGAATTTGTCAGTCAAATAAAGTTTACATTTGTTGTTCCATAAGAGTTTATTCTTTTCAAAAAAAAAATAAAAAAAATAACCGTCGATTTGGAAGGGTGAAGAGTATTCGCAACGCGAATCTCATTTCAACAACATTTACAAACATAGTTGTAACTGAAGATGAGAGTGAAAGAGTGCGCTATCCAATTGAATTTTTGTACACGATCGAGATGAGTGGACTTTCGCCTCACATTTTACGACTGAAAAAAGGTGCAGTCGTGATGCTCATCACAAACCTGGCCGCCCCGGTGGCGCAGTGGTCTATTCGATGGTTTCTGATCATGCTTCCGAAAGGGATCCGGGTTCGACTCCCGGTGAGGCATGGATGTTGTCTTACGGCACTGGCTCTCTACCTTCCTTGAAACTACTGATCCTAAATTATGGACGGGTGACTGCTTATAGCGTTGCTCACGGTGGTCGTTTAACTTTCAGTCAAATAAAGAAAAAAATCACGAACCTGGACTATTGTCTTTACTGAAGTGGTTGAATGAATTTGTCAATCAAATAAAGTTCACATTTGTTGTTTCAAATGAGTTTATTCTTTTTCAAAAAAATAAATAAATAAAAAACAACCGTCGATTCGGACGCGTTTCTTCAATTGGGTTGTTGGAAAAGTCATGACGTATTTTGGCACCCGATGGCGGATGGGTGGTTTTGAAAGTACTAGAGGCATGTGCAGCTCTGTTACCGCTATGGCATTCGACAGAAGCCAGTTCTAGCTGCAGTCTAAAAGGAATAGTGAGCGATTTGGTTGATTTTCGGAGATTTGACATCAAGTTGAAGATGGAAGACCAAACTGTGCATTTTCGCCATGTTTTACTTCCGTAAAGAGAAGAACGCACTTCAAGCTTGTGAAAAGTTGCGTAAAATGTACAGTGATAATGCTCTACAAGAACGTCAGTGCCAGCGGTGGTTCGCAAAATTCCGTGCTGGTGATTTTGACCTCAACGGTGCTCCTCGGTCCGGGAAGCCAACCGAGGTTGATGCCGACCAAATCAAGGCATTGATCGAGTCAAGCCCACGTTATACGACACGAGAGATTGCAGACACATTGCACATCCATCGTAAAAGAAAAGAAGAAGAAAACGCTGCTAATGAGTCAACCTTAAGATATAAGTGAAACTAGACAGCTTAGGTCTTCCTATTCCATAAAATAACACGCATTTGGTGAACGCCATAACTTCTACACTGGTGTGCAAAAATTAAGGACGAAGAAGAGAAATTAGCATACCAGCGGAACGAACAGGCAGAACGGACCGAAAGACCACTCACGAGATAGACTAGGGTCCGGTACGGTAGGGCATGCGAATATATGCAGCATGAAGTAGGGGGTGTCGGAAGTGCATAAAGCACACGGGCGGTGTACGCTCAGCAATTCGGTGAAAGTTATTGCACGGTGTACATCGGTTTGAACGACGTCGAGTTGCTGCCACCGGGTCGTATGGCCAACAGGCAATCCAGTAGACGACATCTGGATGACTTTACAGGAGGTCGTGTCATTGGGAAGTTGGAAGAAGGTCGAAGTGAGACTAATGTGGCCAAGGAGTTCATGATCGCTCACAGCTTGGAAAGCATTTCAAAAGACAGGAGCAGCTGTCCGAGAGTTGAGCAATGGTCATCCACGAGCAACCACGGCGGCGGACGACCAGGATATTGTCCTACAGACGAGAAGAGACAGACAGCAGACAGCGGGAGAAATCGCAAGTCACATGCAACAGACAACTGGACGTCCGTTATCGCGTTTTACCGTGGCCACGAGGCTGCACAAAGGTGGTCAATTTGCATGACGAACATTATTGTGTTTGCCATTAAAGCCTGCTCATCAGAGACGGCGGTTTCTGTGGTGCTAGGAACACAAGAACTGGACACATCAGCAATGGGGTCGAGTTCTCTTTACGGATGAGAGCCGATTTAGTCTGACGAGCGGTTCTGGACGTATACACATCTGGATAGAGCAGGAAACACGCAATCACACCTCCATCATCCTTGAAAGGGACCGATTTGGAGGTGGCGGAGTTCTCGTTTGGGGCGGTATCATGCTTGGTAGCCTTACTGACCACCACATCTTCCAAGGAGGTTCAGTCACTGATGTCCGCTATTGTACCGAGGTTCTCCTGCCTCACGGGCGTCTGTTTAGAGGTGCTGTGGGTCCTGAGTTCCTCTTTATGGACGACAACGCTACACCTCATCGTACAATGGCTGTCGCAGAGCTGTTGGAGAGAGAAGATATTCATCGCATGGATTGGCCCGCAAGGTCCCCGGACGTAAATCTAATCGAACACGTGTGGGACCTTCTCGGGAGACGCTTGGCAGCACGTCACCAGTCGCCAGCAACGATTCCGCAGCTGCGATTGGTGCTGCAAGAGGAATGGGCGTCGATTTCTCAACAGCTCCTTGACAACCTCGTCCTCAGCCTGGGCAGACATTGTAAATCCTGCAACGCAGTAAGGGGTGATAATATCCCCTACTAATGATTGAATATTTCTTGGCAGTCGCCTGTCACATGGACGTTTCTGTCTTCTCTCCAGTTGTGCTCGAAGCTACCTTTTCAATAAAGTGCCTTTGTATCCTTTGGATTCCTTGTTTGGTCGGTTTTGCTCACTTGTCCCATATTCTTACATCTTGGGGATCTTATGGTATGATTTGAATCGATGTGGAGCACTTCTGCACGACGTTACATTCGAAAAACCGTCTCGTCCTTAATTTTTGCACGCCAGTGTATTTCTTAAAGGCAACTCATTCGAACCATAGCTTTCGAATCTTTCACAAGTCAAAACCCAACAGAATGCAAGATATTCACGTTCTGCAAATGACTAGAGTAATGTAAGGAGGGGAGAAAAATTTCATGTTCTGTTGAGGTCTGACTTTAAAAGATTAAATAAAATGAAATACGGCGGTAAGTAACTTCATTTCTTTCATCACCATAATTTCAATAAAACAGAAAGGAAACAAACTCTCCTGCATTTGGATTCGTTGTATGCATTCGTCGAGCTTTTTAATTTGCTTGAAGCTTTCAATGAAATTTTCTGTACTGGGTTCACGTGAGGTGAATATCTGAAAATATATGTGTGTTAGTTCCTTTTTTTTTCTCCCTTTATTTATTTCTGAACACCCACTATTCACATTGTTTTTTATATAACGAAAAGAAGCGTGACTTTTTCAAACGACTAGCTTTACGCGCTGATTCTTCTAAAAAACCCTGGTTTCCTTTGGTTTTCCTGTGTTTTTGTAAACATACGGCAATTCTTTTATTCGTTTAAGCGGAACCGAAATAAAATCATCTCGAGAAAATGTCCTATGATTAAATAAGAGTATTCCGACGCAATTTTCGTTTGGCATTCTCAGACTCACTTCTTCTGAAACACATTTTTCTTGCCATTTATCATTGCTATTAAGCAACACCTAATCCCTTCTTTCACGTATTTGAGTCTTTCATCCTTACTTTTTTTATTAATCTTGTCGTTGCTCTCTTTGCCCTCAGCTATTTTCTTTTCATTCTCACGCATTTTGTACTTACGTAACAACACGCATATTTTTCATCGCTTTAACATTTAAAAAATTTGCATTCCGAAGATCGCTCCGTGAGTGTTTTCGTATGATGCGTAGTTACTGCATCAAGAGCCAAGATGCGATTCCTTAATGAAAAGCGTGCTGTGACTAATCGTTTCACATCTGATTCTGTCCCTTCTTTGTAGCTGGTGACCAATGTTAAAACAAGCTATTTCTCTTAAACTACGACGCTCATACAGATTGCTAAACTCTAAAAAAAATTATACGGAAAAGCGGAAGAAACATTGAGCACATGTCCTGACGGCAAGTAGCAGTGATAAGCTCTTACTGGCGTAGCTTAATTGAGAAAGCTTTCGGCTCCTGAGCAGAAGGATGTCATTACCTCTGAACCTTAGTATTCAGACTTGTGACGTACTACAGAGGTGACGCGCATGTCAAGACGGCAAGTACCACTGAAAAGCCCTTGCCAGCGTACATTAACTGGAAAAGCATTCCGCTCCGGAGAAGGAAGCTGTAGGTTCGAGAACTGCAACCGGCAAATTTGGGTTTACACATGGCGCCCGAACATAAAAATAGATCTACTGGCCGTTGTTCGGTTCTTCGACAAATATGTTATATACCTTCCAGAGTTGGAAATGGGTCAAACATTTTTGCACCCCGGACGTCACATGACTGGACCCGATCCCCCAGACCCGACCCAAATCTGTAACTGACCCGGACAAATCTGTTTTGAATTACAATAAATTAATATATATATATACTTAAGAGCATAGCCGAAAACATAAGAAAAACTTAAGAATTTAAAATGAAAGTTGCAAAATAACCTGAAGATCAAAACGCGCAATGCAGCAGTTATGAAAATTCAGAATTCACATTCTATTAAGAAGAGACTGAAGCAAATTTTTTTTTGACTCATACCAAGTACAACATAGAAAAGGTTATGTATTGTCCGGTGTGAGTAAAAAGAGAAAAAATAGAACAACTGAATGTAGAAAGTGTCGAGAATACTGAGCCTTGGCTTTATCAAGGACCAGCAAAGACTCTGCATTTTCTCATTTCCACAAAGACCTATTTGGAAATGGGTTTCTGCAAAGTCATAGATGCAAGTAATAAGCCCACCAAAAAAAAAAAAATTTAAATATATATATGTCATAACCTCCACAGAGTTGTATGACCAAGCTTTAGTTAACAATTTAGCTTGCATCCATAACGTTTTTGGCCCGACCCATGTTCTTCATCTGTTACTAATAAACAGAAAGAAGATGATTATAGAAAACTCAAGTTGTAAGAGTGACATAAGTAACAGATGAAGAGCATGGGTCGGGCCAGGAAAGTTATGGATGCAAGCTAAATTGTTAACTAAAGCTTGGTCATACAACTCTGTGGAGGTTATGACATATATATATTTAAATTTTTTTTTTTGGTGGGCTTATTACTTGCATCTATGACTTTGCAGAAACCCATTTCCAAATAGGTCTTTGTGGAAGTGAGAAAATGCAGAGTTTTTGCTGGTCTTTGATAAAGCCAAGGCTCAGTATTCTCGACACTTTCTACATTCAGTTGTTCTATTTTTTTCTCTTTTTACTCACACCGGTCAATACATAACCTTTTCTATGTTGTACTTGGTATAGGTCTAAAAAAAAAAAAAAAATTCCTTCAGTCTCTTCTTAATAGAATATATATATATATATATGGGATGTAAGGTCAGGTGATGCGTAACATCACAGCTTCTCCTTGACAAATGTCAACCCCGCCTTCTCGTGGTACATCCTGTTCCCACTAAAGGGGCTCTGACGACCGCCAATAGCAGTATAACTATACCTTCGGGATTAGAGGAAATGCTATCCCACACTCACCAACCCGCTTGGCCAGCGTGGTGAGTTATGGCCAACCCCCCCCCCCCCCTCAAATGACTCCACAACTTAAATCTTGGCCCTCAGTCTCCGGCAGCTGGAATGTACCTGGCCAAGGCAGCGGCCAGTGCGACATGAAGGCAGAGGGTGCTAAGAATCCCCGGAGGACCGGACTAGGCTGCCATCTGATGCTGACCTTGGCTACGTACAACGGACGCTCCCTATCTTCTGATTCAAGGCTTCTTGAATTGGAAGAGGAACTACAAAGGATCAAGTGGGACATAGTCGGGCTAAGTGAGGTAAGGAGAAAAGGAGAAGATCTCATCGAACTGAAAAGTGGACATCTCTTCTACTATCGTGGGACAGATACTGGCAGAACTAGTGGTGTTGGATTTATAATAAACAAGAAACTGAAGCATAAAGTGGTAGAAGTTGAAAGTTCCTCTGACAGAGCTGCACGACTCGTTATCCAACTCTCGAGAAGATACCAGGCTCAGATTATTCAAACTTATGCACCCACCACAAGTCATGCTGAAGACGAAATTGAAGAATTTTATGAGGAAATTTGTCATCTAAATAATAAAGGTAAGCAGCACTTGAAGATAATTATGGGAGATTTCAATGCAAAAATAGGGCACCGGCAACAGAATGAAACTTCAGTAGGTAAATTCGGTCACGGCAACAGAAACCAGCGTGGAAATACTCTCGTAGAGTTTGCAGAGGCAGAAGGGTTTTTCATCTTGAACTCCTTTTTCAAGAAAAAGCCACACAGGAAATGGACATGGAGACATCCAAATGGGACGACAAGTGAAATTGATTTTATTATGTGTAACAAAAAATTCGTCATAGAAGACTGCAGTGTGCTAAACAAGTTCAACACAGGCAGTGACCATAGATTGGTGAGATGTAAGATGCACCTCAACACTAAACTTGAACGTAGCAAGCTCATAAGACAAACAAAATGTATTGACATAACCAACCTTAAAAAACACCATAATACCTTCAAATTGGAACTGAAGAACAGATTCTCTGCTTTAGAAGGCCTAACATCGGAAGAAGTGGATATTTCTGAAGTTAACAGAAAAGTAACCAAAGCTCTTATGGAAACAGCAACAAAATTAGCTGGGTCTAAGAACAAATTGCATGTGAACAAATTATCAGGAAAAACCAAAATGTTGATGCAAAAAAGAAGAGTGATGAGGACAACTAAAGAAGATGTGACTTCCAAAGGGGAATATATAGAGCTATGCAAGACAGTGCGAAAAAGTATCACTGAAGACGTAAGGAAATTCAACTGTGAACTAGTAAGGAAAGCAATTGAAAACAACCAAAGCCTAAAGATAGCAAAGGGACATCTCAGTAAGGGGAAAAAACAGATTATGGCACTGAGAAAAGAAGATGGTTCTGTAACAAGAAATAGAGGCGAAATTTTGACAAGAGTGAAAGATTTCTACTCCAAATTATATGAAAGGGATGATACACACATGTACTCCAGACATCATGAAAGGTACCAGTACCAGAGTTCTTCCAGTCCTTCCAGCAGAAGTTGCACATGCAATCAAGAACATGAAGCGGGGAAAAGCTCCAGGAGAAGATGGAATTACTGTAGACATCATACAAGAAGCAAGTGGAGAAATCGAAACAGTCCTCGCCCAAATTTTCACTCGATGCCTTAATGAAGGGAAAATTCCTGAGGATTGGAACAACGCTACAATGATCTTGCTACATAAAAAAGGTGACATTGAGGATCTCAGGAACTACAGACCTATCAGCCTCCTATCAGTGGTTTATAAAATCTTCACTAAAGTTCTTTCACACCGCTTGAAGGTTACACTGGACATGGCTCAACCGAGAGAACAAGCTGGATTCAGGAGTGGCTACAGCACAATAGATCATATCCGCGTACTGAGAGAACTAATTGAAAGAGCGAGGGAATATGAGCTTCCATTGTGCATGGCTTTTATCGATTATGAAAAAGCCTTTGATTCGGTGAAACCATCAGCAGTTCCAATGGCTCTGAAATCCTGCGGTATTGAAGATGCATACATTAATATTATTAATAACATCTATGAAAATGCAAGTGCAAAGATTCGGCTGTTTGAAAATACAACACATATAAAAATTGGAAAAGGAGTGAGACAAGGTGACACCATATCTCCGAAGCTCTTTAATGCCACATTGGAAAATGTCTTTCAATCACTGAACTGGGAAAACAAAGGGATAAAGATTAATGGAGATTATCTAACCCACCTTCGTTTTGCTGATGACATAGTCATTTTTGCAACTACCCCATCAGAGCTACAGAGTATGATCCAGGAACTTGCTGACAAGAGTAAAGAAGTGGGATTAAAAATGAACTTTCAGAAGACAAAAGTGATGTACAATGCTTTTAGAAGAAATGAAGATTTATCGATTGATGGAGAAAAGCTGGAGATAACAGGCACGTACGTTTATCTTGGACAGCAGATATCAAGTGAATGTCACATTGGTGAAGAAATTAATCGCCGTACAAAACTTGCCTGGAGAGCTTTTGGAAGAAACAGCATAATTTTCAAGAGCAATATGCCATTATGTCTTAAAAGAAAAGTGTTTGATCAATGCATCCTTCCAGTGGTTACATATGGTGCAAAGACGTGGACCTTTGCTAAAAGAGACATACAAAGGCTGCAGACAACTCAAAGCAGCATGGAGAGGTGCATGCTTGGTGTAACCATTAGAGATAAGAAGAGGAACACGTGGATCCGAAAAATGACAAGAGTAGAAGACATCATGATCAGAGTTAAATCCCTGAAATGGCAATGGGCTGGACATACTGCCAGAAGAACAGACCATCGATGGACAGCCGAAATTTTAGATTTGATTCCAAGGGACAGGAAAAGACCCAGAAGAAGACCACATGGAAGATGGGTGGATGAAATTCGAAAGTATGCGGGAGTGACATGGAAGAGACTGGCACAAGACAGACCGTTGTGGAGGAAACTTGGGGAGACCTTCGTCCAGCAGTGGATTGATAATGGTTGACAATGATGATGATGATGATGATGATATATATATATATATATATATATATACATTTACACACACTCACGGACAATGAAACTTGCGCAGCAAG
Source organism: Macrothele yani (assembly GCA_039090855.1). Classification (NCBI taxonomy): domain Eukaryota; kingdom Metazoa; phylum Arthropoda; class Arachnida; order Araneae; family Macrothelidae; genus Macrothele; species Macrothele yani. Next base: position 27,042,086 of record CM076993.1, read on the forward strand.
AAGGAAGCATTGGATTGAACTGAATTTTTATGGACGTAATGACACTGATGGGTGGTACACATGATGGCAAAAACAGAGTTGCAGGACAATTACAGAGGGATGTGTGGCACGCAGTCCGATACAAGCTGCAAAACGGTCCGGTATGGAGGCGAACAGATGCCTGATGTTGTCCTGCGGCAGACTGACCCACACGTGTTGGACGGTGTGCTCCAAATCCTGGATAGTGCGGCATGGCGACAGCCGGCGTTTCAACTGGTCCCACACATGCGCGATAGGGGACATGTCCCGGAAGTGGGCGGGCCATTGAACTATCTGGACATGACGTAGGTAGACCTGGGCAACCCGAGCCGCGTGCGTGCGGGCATTATTATCCTGCTATTATAGCGCACCTGGAGTCCCGGCTAGGAATGGGTGCACATGAGGCCGTAGGATCTCATCCTTACACCACTGGCATGTCAATGATCCACGTACCACTACCAGAGCTGATCGGCTATCGTAGGCAATGTCTTCCCAGACCATAATTCCTGCAGTGGGGGAGGTGTGTCGCTCCATAGCGAGGTTGGAATTGTGCTGTTGACCCTGGGACCTCCACACCCGGGCAAGATGATCATCTGTCCCCAAAACGTAGCGAAACTCATCGCTAAACACCCCACGTGGCCAGTCCTTGGCGTCCCACGTCGCTCTGGCCTGGCACCACTGCAAACGGAGCCGGCGATGTTCCGATGTTAATGACAGCACACGTAAGTAGATCTGGGATTGCATATTCGCTTCCGCGAAGTGTCGGGAAATGGATCGTGGGCACACAAGAGCCGCTACATCTGCCTGTATAGTGGACCGGGTCCTCGTGGGATCCGTTCGCGCCTGGCGGAGGATCCGTCAATCCTCTCTACCTCCTGGTCCTTCCGGAGGTACTCCGCCGTGTGGCAGTGCCGTCACGTGTCCAATGCTCCCAACACAGTCGGACGGTATGGTCTCAACGACCCACGTGGCGGGCTAAACGGTGCGCCGTTTTCAACCCGATGACCAGGCCTCTCTCAAAATGCGTAAGTGGCGTAAATCGACGTCTCTGGCATCTACCCGGCATTCTTGTCACTCTGTATTCCTGCTTGCGTCGGCCGGTGCTTTTCGATTTCATGGGGCATCGACTATACCCCGGTTTATAAGGCTGCCGGTTCGTATTTGCTGCGCCATTAGGAGTTGGGCGGTCATACGCAATCGCACTACACGTGGATCATTTGCATACCAGCACGCACTCTAGCTTTTTGCAAAGTTTCGCGGTTGCAGCGTGTTTTCTTCTAGGTGCGCAAATTTCATTGTTCGTGAGTGTATAATACAGATAGAACGTTCAAAAAGTCTCCCTGCTGTGGGTATCTTATGTTATGTGGAAATCAAAAAATGCAATATAGGCACGTTAATTTACTCACTTACATGAAGTATTCAAACTCTCTTCTTTCATTTGCAAGACGCAATCTGAATGTTTTACCCATGGTTTCTAACACATCTGCTAGAGTCAAAAAGTCCCTGCGCAGTAATGTTAAAGCTATATGTCTACTAAATTTTTATGGCGCTTCAGTCAAAATGTTTGAATGAAGGAATTTGTTGTATGTATAATTTCGGATTTTACTGTTTTCTTGATAACATTTCAAGCTTTAGAAAATGTTTCATAGTAAAACGTGAATGCTGTTTTCATCATTGCCACTCAGAAGGAAGGGACACTTTTCCTTCCGATGACACTCTTCCTTGATATTTCATGACAAATCATTTTTCAGTCCGCAAGCACCAGTATCGAAAAAACAACAAAATTCCACGAGGCTCATTTTATTTTTAAAATAAATATTTTTTTTTCTTTTTTTTTTTTTTTGCTTTTCACAAACGGAACGGAAATAAAATCGGGTCGAAATCGAATTAAGTACACATTGCCCCGACCCGTTGGACCCGCTAAAAATTGTCAACCCGCTGACTCAGGACTCATTGAACCCGTGATCCATTTCCATCACTGGTTACTTCCGAAACACGTCGTCCAGATTTAATGAGAATTCCTTCTTCGCTTTGAAATATGTGAAGCTTCGACACAACATCTGGAATTAGTGTGAATTCTTTCTACAGTGAGCTCTCCCTCAAGCGTGGTTTGCCGGCTGACCCGGAAACCTACGACTCCGTCCCAACCCTTTCTCAAGGGGGATATATGTAACATGTGCTATGTCGTTCCACACATCGTCTGGAATTTGTCAGAATTCCTTCTTCTACAGTGAGCTCTCTTTCGAGCGTGGTTTGCCGGCTGACCCGAAAACCTACTATTCCGTTCCAGCCCTTTATCAAGGTGGGATATACATGACATGTGCTATGTTCGTTCCACATATAGTTTGGAATTAGCAAAATTCCGTCTTCTATAGTGAGCTCTCCTTCAAGCGTGGTTTGCCGGCTGACCCAGAAACCTACGCCCAACCCTTTCTCAAGGGGGATATACGTGACATGTGCTATGTTTGTTCCACACATCGTTTGGAATTAGCAAAATTCCGTCTTCTATAGTGAGCTCTCCTTCAAGCGTGGTTTGCTGGCTGACCCGGAAACTTAAGATTCCGACACATGGAGTGATTGATATATGTGCCGTATCCAACTCGGAGATTACGCAGAAGTCAAGTAGTAGTGACGGCGTAGCTTATTTGGGGTAACATTTGGCGCCGGAGCTGAAGGATCTGACATTGAGTTCCGAAGAAGAAAGATCTTAGATCGAGTTAAGGATGATCTTAGATCGAGAAGGATCTGAGATCGAGTTAAGGATGATTTGTTTGTTAATCAAAATTAATTTTCGTGTAATTTATGAGGCTCCAGTATCCCATTTACAACAAGTCAGATCGTTAAGCCACATTGACTGCTATTTCAAATACAGAAAAACCACCTAGACAATTCAGTATTATCAGCGTGACTTGTTTACTAAATTACATAAACACGTTTTCGAGGTAGAAATTGTGTTAATCTCTTTTCGGTCCGAAATTGTTTTAATTAAACCCCAAAATTTCAAGATACCTCATTATGTTTCTGTTCAGCTTTGCATTTGTAACCACTTAAAAAATTTTCCTGTTTAATTCAATTTTAAAACAATGATTTTTAAACTTGGATATTTCATTTTTCAGTAAAACACGCTTCCGGAAATATCCTGATGTGATTACAGCATAAAATGACGTGACTATATTTATTTAGCATTGAACGTGTGCACTATTTCAAAGCACATAACAGCTTTTAGCACAACGTTTGTAAAATAAGTAATTGCTTATAAGTATCATTTTGTCCGTCCGCTTGTGGACACCATCTGCAGCTATTGGTCCGATTTGAAAAAAATATTTTTGCAGCACTGAAAAGCATGAATTGCGAGATTGAGGATACCTGCTTTCCACTTTTGTTCTGATGCATAACTTCGCCGCTAGAGGGCGTAAACGTAGGTGTTATCGGATTCAAAATATGTTTTATTACCTATGTTTATTTTTAAATAACGGATTGAAAAATTTCTTTCTTCTTTGCTATGTCATTTATAATGAAGATTATTTCGGGTACGTTTCTTTTTCAAGTAATGTACATATTTTTCGCCAGGGGGCGCAAGGGTAAATGGCGATTTCCCCGATATGGATTTGAAAAATTCTTTATCGCAGAACGTCATATATATTCAAATTTTTCTTAAAGCACAAGTGTGCTACAGAGGAGCGTAACATCATTTCTCGTTTCATTGACGGGAAATGATGTTACATCATTTCCCGTCAATTTTTCCGGAAATGATGTTACATCATTTCCGATGATGATGGGCGTAACATCATTTCTAGTAACATTATTCTCGTTTCCGTTTATATCATGCTTGCAAGAATATCTACGGGACTAAAGAAACTATTCAAAAAATTCATTTTCGGTCAGATACCATCACCTATGGAAACATTATGTGTGTATTTCCCTCTGAAAATAATGCACAATTTCTCCGCTAAGGGCACAGGAGTTTAATTTATTTTTGTCGATATCACTGATTATAAATGTCCGAATTAAAAAAAAAAAATTTTTAACATCGGATATCATTTACCTTGTGGAATATTTTAGGTTTTTACTTGCGGAGTTCTTGTAGTTCACAGTTCTATTGTTATGTGGTGTTTGTGTACTTCTGTTTTGAACTGTATCTCCGCTTCTAAAAAGCCTATTGATTTTTTTTACTATGTTTTATTTGCTACAACAAAGATGGGGAATTATCCTCTTTAAATACTGCACATCTTTCCCGCTAGGCAGCTTAAAGGACAAAATATTTTTCTCGCTATCTCTGCTACCGGGAAAACGTATTTGAAAAATGCTTTTTCCCTTGCATAGCTTTTGCTATGAAGAATTCTTTTTGCATATTTCTAACTTTTCCATTGTGCAAATTTTCCTCTAGGGATGGTAGAGTTATGTCATGTTTCCTTTTATATTTTTTGTTTTAACTGTTCGATTTGAAAATTTCTGTTTCTAATACCTTCCATCAGCTATGAGAAAAATTTTGTGCACCATCAGTTAATTTCGGTAATACACATTTCATCTGGTGGTGGCACTAAGTAGCTGTTTCTATTTCTGGATTTTTTTTATCGACTGTAGAAATCAGGTTGATTTTTTTAGCAGGTACCATTGACTATGAATAATAACCTTAAAAATATTTAGTCGCTTCGGAAAGGAGTAAAAAGACGTGCTCATTACAATCGAAAATTCTGTGTCTTCTTTTTTTGTAACACATTTATTGCCCATACATTACTCGTAAGACGCTTTGATTTAAAAGTTGTCTTTCACAAAAGAGGGGTACACATCGTACGGTGCTTCGTTTATTTATTTCAGTGTCTTTTCTGAAGAAATAAAAAAAAAATTGACAGATTTTGTAGAAGGGTCCCCATTTTAGTTTCTTAAAAATAATTGAAAGACACTGTCGGTTTAAAAAGATCTCAAGTTCCAAAGCATTCTGTAGCCTCGAAAAAAATAATAAAAAAAGTATGTAATTTGTAATAAGTCCTACTACACAGAAAGTTAAACTATCGCAAACCTAATTGGAAAAATAATGAGGTCTAACAGAAAATAAAGTTACTAAGTCCCCCGCATTAATAGCAAAAAACATTTCAGCATCGCGCTATTAGAGTTTTAATGCTATGTGAAGGCGCCCAACGTAGCTTTTGTGCTCAAGCAGTAGAACACGCGTCTTCAGTTGTTGAGTATTTTTTTTGATTGGAGGTTTAACGACCACCGCTAGCAACTCAATGGGTTATAAGCAGTCGCCCGTCCCTAATTTAGGGTCACTGGTTCTAGGGAAGGGAGAGAGCCAGTGCCGCAAGACAAACACAACATCCATGCCTGACGGGGATTCGAACCCGGACCCCTTACGGACGAATGATCTGAGACCAGCGCCTTAGACCACTGCGCCACCGGGCGGACAGTTGAGTATTAAGCCAAACAAGGCTGGTTCCATCCACAACATACGGAAAGGATCTGTAAATGTCAAAGTTAAAGATTTGGTCAAATTTTTGTATAAATATGGAAAACCTCAAAACGGACTTACCTACGAAAAATCTGTCAAAATACGGAAGCCAGAAGAAACGGGAACTTTTCAAAACGGAAATTTCGTTAACAGACGGACACCAACCGGCAAATTTGCTGCACCAATTTTCCTTAAATTCACAGCACTTATGTTTTACATTGTACAATATTTTGGTTATAGAATTATAACCATTCAAATGACTTTTTTTTACCTCATACGCTGCAGTTAGCTATTTCTAACCCAAACGTCTTGCGTAAGGTTGCCATGTTTCGCTTTTCCTTCAGACGTTTCAAGTCATAACATACAATCCAAAACATATTGCATATGCTTATATGTGACGAAAATTCTGGGTTTCTTTCAACAAGAGTGACATTTTGTTTGAGGGTGGGGGTGGGGGTGGGGGGATCTTATTTCACTTTCTTTTGGGCTCATTACTGAGCTCATGTGGAAATATCTTTCTGTTCGGCCATCGAACAAAAGGTTTCTTCACGAAAGCTGGTATACACGAACTGGTAAACAACGACTTTTGCAATGCAGATAAAAAAAAAAAAAAAAAAAGCACTTGAGGCAGAACATGCGCTATCCATGTAAAGGCGACAGAGAATGAGAAATATTTCCAATTTCATTGAGTTTCAAAATAAAAATATTTTATCTGAAAAAAAGGGAACGCAATACCGTCAGAAATACAGGAGTAGGAGAAAAAAAAAGAGTGATATTATCTTATTGTAAATATTCTGATAGTATTGAATGAAAGGTAAACAGGGTGCGCATACTTTATATGTTGTACACAGAAAATGACGTTCAACAAGCCGATGGCTTACTAATATAAGATGATTATACATTACCCTTTAAACGGAATACTGCAACAAAGAGAAAATAAAGCTCTTCATTTAACCTTCTAACAGTCATACTTCATAATGCAGTAAAATTTATATTACCAGCGCGATATCTCGCTTTTCGAAATTTTCTCATAGATAATGTATACCGATGAGCTATTACATTATGCAGACCACCTACCTAATTAGCTGTAGCATCCCCTTTTAGCCCGCAACACAGCGGCCACTCGGAGAAGCATCGATTCGATAAGGTGGCAATAGGTATCCTGGGGTATCTGGTACCATAATGTCAAGAGCAGGTCCTCCAGATCCCGTAAATATAAGGGTAATGTTAATTTAGTGCGAACCCGCTTTTCCAAGTCGAACCACAAGTGTTAGATTGGGTTCGTGTCACGTGAATTTGGAGGCCAGGGAAATAACAGAAAGTTACCAGCATGCTCCTCGAACCACTCCTTGACGATTCTGGCAGTGCGTCATGGCGCATTATCCTATTGGTAATAGCCATCACCAGCAGGGAACACAGTTGCCATGCATGGGTGAACTTGGTTCGCAACCATGTTCAGATAGCTGACAGCTGTCAGGGATTGTGCTATTGGTATAATGGGGCTTAAAATGTCCCAAGAAAACTTCGCCCACAGCACGACACCGCTGCCTCCTGCCTGTTTCCGCCCAACAGTGCATCCAGGTGCCATAGCCTCCGTTGGTAATCCGCGTATCCGCGCTCGGCCATCTACGTGATGTACCAGGAATCTTGATTCGTCAGACCAGGACACTTTCTTCTAATCATCCACGGTACAATTTTTATTATCTTGGGCGCATTTCATGCGTTGTTGGCGACGAGGTGCAGTGGGTATGGGGACCCTGCTGGGTTTTCGGCTACGCAGGCCCATGCGCAGAAGGCCGCGATGAACTGAGTGCTGTAACACATTGCTTTGATCTTCACTGTTGTAGCTGCGGGGGATTTGTCTCACTGTGGCCCTGCGTTTGCTGTGAACAAAGCGCGACAATCTCCGCTCCCCTCTGGCATCAATGAGCTGCGGACGATAGTCGGCTGGACGACGGTTCGTCGTTTGGCCATCTGTGCCCCACTTTTGATACGTACTCACTACAGTGGCACGTGAACAACCTACAAGCCGCGCAGTTTCCGAGATCGTAGTTCCTATATGAAACTCCGATAAATTGGCAGCTTTTTTCCGTTCTGACTCCAAACACTCTACTAACCGAAAGCCGATCCTCGGGTTGTATATACTGTTGTGTGTACTTCACCTGCGCCACTGTTCTGTATCCAGGCTCGATCATTTCTCAATATGTATAGAGAAATGATTGGCCTCTTCTGTCTCCAGGCCGATCATTTTTCTATACGTATTGCTTTAAATAACATTCACCATTCGCGTGCAAAAGCATTCTATTTGTGTATAAAATAGACTAGAAAAATTAAGAATTCCGAAATGGTATGCTGAGTACATAAAAGCTATTATCCAATAAGAAGTTACAAAGTGCTTAGTTTAATTTAGTTTAGAGAGGGGTTTTTGGAAAAGTCTCAACTCCGGCTGAATCTTCTTTCCCAATGTCAAGAACGTTTGCTCTTAAGAAGCTCTTCCTTAAGCTTGCAAGAAGGGTAACTACAAAGTGTATGGATACCATAACGTTTGAAGCTTAGTTTTCTGTAAAAAAATAACTGTCCAACAAACTAAGCAGCGTTTTAAATATTTAACAAAATCCCAATATTAAAAAAAATGTAAACTGTAATTACGACAAAACGCTGAATGCCTTTAGGAAGAAATTATTATATGATTACACATCGCAATACATGAGCAGCATCCCTTTATTCGCGCAAGTAATTACATAACTTAAACTCCTGAAATCAGCTTCGTCTCATGTGCGACTGTTTATTTGCACAACATTCCGATTCCAAGTAGTGGCATTCCAAAACAAAAAGTTATGTATTTCTAAATTTTTCATCTACAGTTTCCTTGTGTTTCAAATACGTGACTATACGCCGGAAACTTAAGAACATTTTTGAGATAATATTTTTCTTTCCAATTTACAGACGCAAAATTTTTATACAACAACTGTGGTTATATTCAAACTGAGAATAACTTTACGAATTCCCTTCACATCAGTTCACAATGCGCTGCCGTTTTCACAAGTTTAAGGAAACCAACTGATAGACAATTCGTCGCAAATAAAACTTGATTTCTACTAAACATTTGCAACAGACATTTTGTGAGAAAAACACTTTAGTTAGCGGTTAGAAATGATTACCACGATAATTTAAGACCTAATGATCTGTTGCAAACAATAGCTGCTTCCTCTGACTGCACGAGAATGACTTCTAAATGCTCACTGTGTAGCGTCCTTTTTTTTTTGAAAGGCACCACTTAAAGCACCTCTTGAAAATTTATCTGATGATGATGATCATCATATGTAGAGGATTTTAGAAAGGGAGTGTCTGACCCCAGGTTTTAAACAACTCTTAGAAATAGGAAGCTAGGAGATTTGGGCTAGAGTGCCCGATAGGAAACTGACACGGAAGCGAGGCAGAAAGGGGAGGAAGCACCCCTTATTTCTTACCAGGGGGCCAGTACCCGCGGTCCGACGGCTTAACGTGCCCATCCAACGCACGGTGGGTATTTAGTGGATCGAGCGTTCGTACCTGCCTGGGATCAAACCTGAGGTCCTTTCCGTGGTAGTCACGAACGTTGCCCACTGGGCCACCCGCGGCCCCTTAAAAAGTTATCTTTTTCTTCCAACACTTTTTATAGCCAATTGAGGCTATAGGTTTACCATCATCTCTTTTCAAATGTTCCTATCTCTTTCCAAATATTCCTACTGTCTCTCCAAATGTTCCTGTCCTGGGCTTGTCTATTCCACAGCTTTCCTACAGATTTGTTTACATCATCCATCCATCTTTCCTCTGGTCTTTCTACTCCTGTCTTTCCTTTATATGGTCTACATTCTGTATAAGGAACTAAATTTCTCCGTCATTTTTGGTCCACGCCGGGGATCGAACCCGAGTCCACTTATTCCGCAAAAAGTCACTCTACCAACTGAGCTACGCAGACGTTCGTCCTCGCTGCTATCTGCCTTTATGTCGTGTGCGTCCTGCGGGGCAGGCACATCACATCTGTTATTATTTTAGTTCACCTATTATTTTTCATTCTTGCTATAAGGCCAGTCCATTTCCATTTTGAATTGAGTATCTTTTCACCTATGTCTAAGTTTTTTTTCTGGATCTTACATCTGTATTCTTTACTTTATCTTAAAGTCTTATATTTAGTAGGGATCTTTCCATTTTACGTTGTGTCTTTTTTTACAATTTTTCTAAGATGTTTTCTTTATAAGGCAAGTTTCAACGACATACACTGACGTGCCAAAAAAATTGGTACAGACGAGCCTTTGCAAAATACATAGGTACGTCACCTATGCGCGTACTCGGTTGCGTCCGCCAGTGCGTATATAAAGCGATAGACATCCTTGCCAGCTGTCAGGGCTGTTTTCGGCATGATAATGACAAGTAATAGCGATTTAAGCGATTTTCAACTCGGTGTCATAGTTGGCGCTCGTGAGATGGGCCATAGCAATTCGGAGGTAGAAAAAGTTCGGATTTTCACGGATGACCATTGTAAGGGTGTACCGTGACTACAAGAATTCCGGCAAAATCTCCAACCTACGATACCAGTGTGGCCGTAAAAAGACATTGGGTGAACGTGAAAACCGTCGGCTGCCAAGAATCGTTTCACGCGATAGGCGTGCAACACTCTCGCAGGTATCATCGGAATTCAATGCTGGAGCCTCAACAAGCATCAGCGTTCAGACTGTGCAACGTACCCTGCACGATATGGGCCTTGAGAGCCGACGCCCAACTCGAGTCCCCTTGATGGATGCACGACACAGAGCTATGCACCTCGCTTGGGCACGTCAACACCTCCACTGGACACTTGATGACTGGAAACCAGTAGCCTTGTCTGACGAGTCCCGTTTCCAACTGTATCGCGCAGATGAAAGGGTTAGTGTGTGGCGCAAACCCCATGAAGCCATGAATCCCGCCTGTCAACAGGGAACTGTACCGGCTGGTGGGGGGTCCATAAGGGTATGGTGTGTGTTTAGCTGGACTTCACTGGGACCCCTGGTACGTCTACAAATTTCTTTGACCTGCCAACGCTGTGTGCGTATCTTTTGTGATGAGGTACACCCGTTCATGTCCTGCATTCATGCTGATGGGTTGGGCCTGTTTCAGCAGGACAATGAACCTCCATGCAAGTGTCGTGACGCCCCATTATGGTTAGAGGAGCATTTATCTGAGTTTGGGGTGTTGCCATTCCCACCCAAATCCCCAGATCTGAACGTGATAGAACACATTTGGGATGCCATTCAACGCGCTATTGAACACAGGAATCCGATACCTCGGAATACACCCGAATTGTGGAACTCTCTGCAGGAAGTATGGTGCGCATTGCCTACAGTATATTTTATTGCTTACAGTATATTTAAATTGTATCAGAAAAATATGGAGTTGTCATATATTTTTAAGTGAATACAATTTTGTAGCAATAATGTTGTCCAAGGTTGAAAGGTGTGATGAAAAAGCTGAAACAATAATGTTACCCAAAACTGCAAGGTTAGAAACAAAAGCTGTACCTTCAAATAGAATGACAGCGATATCTTTTTAATTTGATTCCCTAGTGGGCAATGTTAATTCATTTAGTAAACAAGAACACTAAATTTTATACAATATTCAATTTTCTAGTAAAGAACTGAGAAATGGATTGAAGAAGGTTTTCTAAGAGTAAACTTTTTCCCTTCGGGTTCTCTTGGAACTGAACAATATTTTTACGAAGTCAAGTACTTTTGTAGGTGCGAGAATAAAGCGTAAGAAAAAGATCGTTGGCTTTGATCCACGAATCCGAAGGAGTCCCAACGGAACTGGAGAACATTTTATGTCAATAAATTCAGAACGATCGTTTGAAAAGAAAAAGACTCTACAAAAGCAGTTATTTATGAAAAGTCCTACCAACTGGTGTCGTGAGGCAGATGGCACTCAAATAGAGTGTAGATGTTCTAGAATGCTGTAGAACGTGTGTGCATCCAGAGGAGACAACCATTCGTCTTGTCTCTAACATGCCTGGAGATAACATTGGTGAGAAATGAGGATCTACGGAATTTTCAATGTGTATGATATAAAAATAAATATAAAATATTTGCACAAATTGAAAGAGAACTTCCTAGGAAATACAAGAAACATGATCTTTCTCTCATATTTTTAACACTTCTTTGTGAAAAAAAAACGATCATGTTTATGTTTCACTCTGTCCGTCCACACGTCCGGCCGTCTGCCAGTGGATCCCATGTCTCTTCATTTATTTGGCCGATTTGAAAAATTACTTCTGCATTGAAAAGCTTGAAATATGGGAAAGATGATCCTTGCATTTCGTATTTTTCCAAGGCACAACTTTACCGCTAACAGGCGTACATCTGGATAATATCGAATTCAAAATACATTTTATTCCATATACTTGCTTCTAAATATCCGATTGAAAATATTATCTATCCTTTGGATGTCATGTATAATAAAAACTAGTAGTCTCCTTTTCAAATAATAATCGAATTTTTGATAGGGGGCATAGATGTAAATTACGTTTTCGTCGATATCTCTGCTTCTAAAAATCCTATTTGAAAAATCCTTCCTGCATCGGATACAGCTCTCGGTGGGAAACCTTTAGCCACAGTGAGGTGCGTATGGATTCGGTGGGCGCAGGAGGGACGGACGGACCGACGTGAGCGATTGCCGCAGCCGCGGCACGCCACCTAACGAGAGGAACGGCATGTTTTGCGGCAAGCATTGACGGCTCGCATCGCCACATGACGAACGTTAGCGCGGGAATTAGGGTGTGTTGCGCAGCAACCTGTGTGAGCACGTACCGTTCGACATCGTCTGCAGGAGCCGGGACTTGTAGCATGGTGCCCGTTGCTCCAACTACCATTGATATTACACCACCGGCGAGTACGGCGGAAGTGGTCCGTTGAACGCCGCACCTGGACTACGGAATGGCACGACATTGTCTTCTCCGACGAACCCCGCTTCTGCCTGCAACACCACGATGGTCGGAACCGCGTGTGGCGGCACCGCGGCGAGAGACTGTATGACGCCTGCATTATGCATCGCCATACCGGTCCATTTCCTGACGTTATGGATTGGGGCTCAATTGCATATTACACCCGCACCCATGTGGTACGCATCGCCGGTACACTTAACAGCCACCACTACATCTCCGACGTTTTGGAGCCTGAAGTCCTCGTTTACCTGCAGGACCTGCCAGCGGCCACGTTTCAACAGGACAATGCGCGCCGCACGTGGCACGCATCGTGTAATAATTCTTCACGGCCCACCAGGTGTCACTGCTGCCGTGGCCCGGATGTTCTCTTGATATGTCGCCCATCGAACACGTCTGGTCGCTGATCGGCAACCTAGTGGCCCGGCAAGCACCGCCCGCGTCTACGCCTGATGAACTGTGGCAACGTGTGGAAGCAGCCTGGACCGACATACCCCAAGCCCACATCCAAAGCCTCTTTCGTTCGATGCCGCGTCTTGTAGTGGCCATTATTGCCAGCCATGGGGGCCACACGAACTATTGATGTCTGCGTGTTCCGCAAGTCGCCCTCTGTATCGTGTTTCCTTCTATATATATTTCTTCTTTTAACTGTGCGATTTAAAAATCTCTGTCTCTGATATTCCTTCTGCTATGAGAAACTCTTTGTGAGTCATTTGTTAATTTTCGTGACATACTTTGTTGCCGCTGGTAGAAGTAAGTAGCTGTTCCTACTTCCGGATGTTTTATCGATTGTATAGGGGTCCGTCCGGTTGTTCTGTTGTTGTTTTTTTTTAACTAATTCCATTGACTTTGAATAACTTTTATACATTTTATTCGTGTCGGAAATGATTTAAAAGATATGCTTTACAACCGAAAATTCGGTATCATCTTTCTCGTTTAAGCTTTTGAAGTCGATTTAGATTTAATCTTAAATGTGTTTTGCGATGTGACAAAGCTCTGTATTTCCTCTACGATATTTGAGAAAATTTAATAAAACATTCCAATAGGAAGGCTCTGCAATTTTCCGCAACGAATTACTATCATTTGCTCTAAAACAGAGATCTTCGTTGACGAAGAATCATACGTAATCACACGATGATTCCGTCTCTGAAAACACTTTTACAAACGGTTGCCAATTTTTCCGTGTAACAGAAGAACTCGACAAAAACAATTAAGCTGATCGAACTCAGATTTTGTCAAGTTTCCAAATTTGGAAAGTTTAGACACAAGACAAATTCCACATTTGAAACATAAGCGCTGGACTGATTTTATAATGCCGTCCAAAATACAAGGACAAGGTCTGTATATTTTCACTAGTTAAAATCGAAAAAATCAATTTTACAGCTGGAAGTTGTATCAATGGTAATAGCAACAGTAAAATGGAACGCACGGCATCGAAATTCATGAGAAACATGCAATAGAGATTGAAACACAGGAATATATTAAATGGTACAGACTCACTTGTAGACTAGTTAGATACAATTTTTCATCAGCACTGCGTAATAGACTACAGGGCAAAGTCTTTAGTAATGATTAGTCCAGAAGTTTTCAGTAGGAGATTTGTTTAGAAATCTTCAGTAGGAGATTTGTTTAGAAATCTTCAGTAGGGGATATGTCCAGAAGTCTTCAGAGTAGGGGATATATCCAGAAGTCTTCAATGTAGGGGATATATCCAGAAGTCACCAGTAGGGGATAATTCCAGAAGTCATTAGTAGGGGATAATTCCAGAGGTCTTCAGTAGTGGATAATTCCAGAGGTCTTCAGTAGTGGATAATTCCAGAGGTCTTCAGTAATGGATAATTCTAGAGGTCTTTAGTAGGGGATAATTCCATAGCTCTTCAGTAGGGGATAATTCCAGAGATCTTCAGTAATGGATAATTCCAGAGGTCTTCAGTAGTGGATAATTCCAGAGGTCTTCAGTAATGGATAATTCTAGAGGTCTTCAGTAGGGGATAATTCCAGAGCTCTTCAGTAGGGGATAATTCCAGAGGTCTTCAGTAATGGATAATTCCAGAGGTCTTCAGTAATGGATAATTCCAGAGGTCTTCAGTAGTGGATAATTCCAGAGGTTTTCAGTAGGGGATAATTCCAGAGGTCTTCAGTAATGGATAATTCCAGAGGTCTTCAGTAGTGGATAATTCCAGAGGTTTTCAGTAGTGGATAATTCCAGAGGTCTTCAGTAATGGATAATTCTAGAGGTCTTCAGTAGGGGATAATTCCAGAGCTCTTCAGTAGGGGATAATTCCAGAGCTCTTCAGTAATGGATAATTCCAGAGGTCTTCAGTAATGGATAATTCCAGAGGTCTTCAGTAGTGGATAATTCCAGAGGTCTTCAGTAGTGGATAATTCCAGAGGTCTTCAGTAATGGATAATTCTAGAGGTCTTCAGTAGGGGATAATTCCAGAGCTCTTCAGTAGGGGATAATTCCAGAGGTCTTCAGTAATGGATAATTCCAGAGGTCTTCAGTAATGGATAATTCCAGAGGTCTTCAGTAGTGGATAATTCCAGAGGTTTTCAGTAGTGGATAATTCCAGAGGTCTTCAGTAATGGATAATTCTAGAGGTCTTCAGTAGGGGATAATTCCAGAGCTCTTCAGTAGGGGATAATTCCAGAGGTCTTCAGTAATGGATAATTCCAGAGGTCTTCAGTAGTGGATAATTCCAGAGGTTTTCAGTAGTGGATAATTCCAGAGGTCTTCAGTTATGGATAATTCTAGAGGTCTTCAGTAGGGGATAATTCCAGAGCTCTTCAGTAGGGGATAATTCCAGAGGTCTTCAGTAATGGATAATTCCAGAGGTCTTCAGTAGTGGATAATTCCAGAGGTCTTCAGTAGTGGATAATTCCAGAGGTCTTCAGTAGGGGTAATTCCAGAGGTCTTCAGTAGGAGATATGGTTCAGGAGCTCTTGATGAAAATTGTCCCATTCCTGATGAAAAGACCTGATAACCTTTAGAATCGTTTTCAGTAAGAAATTTCTTTGTGCAACATGTCTCACCAGAGATTTGATCAGATTTAGTCAGGGAAGCGCTCTGGCATTCTATCCGATGAATAACCTCACTAACCAATAATCTATCCACAGATGCTGTGCAGTGTGGACGAGCAGTATCATCCATAAGAATAAAATCTGCTCCCACAGCGCCACGGAACAGAAGAATGTAGCGAACAATCACATAATTACAGTACCAGAACACAGTAATTGTTCCTTGATTCCATACCTGCAGTTCGGTACGCCCATTCACCTACCAAATTAAGCTAGTGTTCCTGCACACGCACAATGACGCCACTAAAGCATATCTATCCAAGGATGGTCTGGGCAATATTTCTCCTAAAAACTACTGTCGAGACCATCACACTCTCTCCAGCTACTTGGATCCTTCCCACAATGCATCCAGGTTGAAAGGTTTCGTTGGGTAAAGGTCGCACACGAACTCGTCCGTTGACATGGTGTAACAGAAAACTGGATTCGTCTGGCCATGAGACCCTCTTCCAGTCTTCTACGGTCCAATGCTGATGATTATGTGCTCACTGCGAGCATTGACGACGGTAAATTGCAGTGAGCATATATGCACACGAATGGGTCTGCGACTGCGGAGACCCATGTCTAAAGACCTACGATTAACTTTCCGTTCGGAAACATTGCGCCCTTCATTACAATTGAGATTATGGGGTAACGTCAGCCACAGCAGCTCTCCTGTTGCTGCGGACAAGATGAGAGAGCCTGCGCTTAATTCTGGCATCAATGAGGCATGGCCTCCCCACGACTTGTCGACGGCGCGAAGTGTGACCTGTTTCGCGGACCATGTGTGCAATCACTGACAGCTGCTGCCGTATACAGCAGCCGTCAGTGATTAGTTACTCTTCATGGACGATAACGCTGGACCTCACAGAGCTCGGCTAGTGGACAACATGCTTCAAGAGGAAGTAATCCAGCGTATGGTGTGGTCAGCATACTCTCCTGATTGAAACCTAAATTAGCATGTCTAGGATGTGCTTGGCAGACGCATTGCAGCTCGGTCGGTTATCTCCGTTGACTTTTCGTGAACGAACTGTAGACCTTCCTCATTGACGAGTGGCAAATATACTCCCAAACCCTTTTTCGATAATCTCACTAATTCCATGCCACACAGGTGTGCAACGGTGTTAGCGGTTCGAGGGCACCATACAACAGGTCAGTTGCCACCTTCAAAAAGTCATTTTTTTCTCTTTGTACAGATGTTGTATAACATATCATATCATATCACGCATTAAATGACATTGCATAAAAATTCGCTAATGTGCTGTTTCTTACACATATTACTGAATATTCTACTGTATCTTAGATAACAGAATATTTTGCGTTCAACATCGTCAGTCACACGTGATTTTCTTTACAAAATTTGTTTTTGTTGTTGACGGTTTAACGATCATTGTGAGAAACTTGATGTGCTGTAAGCAGTCGTGCATCTATAATTTAGTGCCACTTATGCCAGGGACGGGAGGGAGCCACTGCCATAAGACAAACACTAACATCACCCGGAATTAACCAGAAGCCAGCGTTTAGACTACTACTCCACCGGGGAGGCCGTACAATATCTCTCACTCCCGTAATTCTTTTCTCAACAGTTTAAGTTCAATTGCAGATGAATCTGAAATTATTCTTAATTGTGGCCGAAAGAAACGAATCAAGTCATCCGCATCGGAACAAAAGTTGTGCATTCCGAGAAATACACTGCTTTACAAAAAATTAAGCAAAAAACAGAATTTTGGGCAAAATATAGTTCAAATTGCACGATATTTGCATACGTTACGAGCAAAGGCATACAGCATCGATGTACGGAAGGCAAATGAGTGGCGCTGGCAGTGCTTCATGCAAATTCGCAAGAGCTTAATACCACCTGCTTCGGAGGGAGTCGCCAATTAATGTGTGGCGGTGAATGAGAAGATTTCGAGATAGCGATTTTGTTAACATGGCTTCGAGACGTCATTTACCAGCGGAGTTACGCTACAGAGCAGTGGGCCAACTAGAAGCAGAGTAACGGGAGACAGACGTCGCAAGATAGCTCAACGTCGATCGTTCTGTTGTCAGAAGTTTGTGGCAGCAGTTCCAAGCCACGGGTGCATCTTCCCGAAGGTACAGCGAAAGCAGGCCGACGACTTCCGCGGATGACCGGTATTTGCGGCTTTCTGCACGGCGGGATAGGACGTCTACACCTACTCATCTCAGATTTGTGGTTACGGCAGTCACCTGACGGACGGTATCAGGCTTCGACAGTACGCAGAAAGTTACATGCAGGAGGAATGTATGCTCAGCGACCGGTATTATGCGTGCCCCTCACTACCGGAGGGAACATTTCATTGTGGTACGAATGCATGTGAACTGGACTCGAAATCAGTAGAGGTCCGTTCTGTTCACTGATAAGTCCCGATACTTTTTACATAGTGATTCTCTTAGAGTTTACATCTGGAGGGAGGCTGGTACTCGCTATCTTTCCTCTACTATCAGTGGAGGTCCGTTCTGTTCACTCATGAGTCGCGATACTTTTTACAGAGGGATTATCGTCGAGTTTACGTCTGGAGGAGGCCGGTACTCACTATCCTCCCTCTAATATCAGTGAAGGTCCGTTCAGTTCACTGATGAGTCGGGATACTCTTTACAGAGGGATTCTCGTCGAGTTTACGTCTGGAGGGAGGCCGGTACTCGTTACTCCCTCTAATATCAGTGGAGGTCCGTTCTGTTCACTGATGAGTCGCGATACTTTTTAAACAGCGATTCTCGTCGAGTTTACATCTAGAGGAGGCCGGTACTCGCTATCCTCCCTCTAATATCAGTGGAGGTTTGTTCTGTTCACTGATGAGTCGCGATACTTTTTACAGAGGGATTCTCGTCGAGTTTACGTCTGGAGGGAGGCCGGTACTCGCTAGCCTCCCTCTAATATCAGTGGAGGTCCGTTCTGTTCACTGATGAGTCGCGATACTTTTTAAAGAGCGATTCTCGTCGAGTTTACATCTGGAGGGAGGCCGGCACTCGCTATATTCCCTCTAATATCAGTGGAGGTCCGTTCTGTTCACTGATGAGTCGCGATACTTTCTAAAGAGCGATTCTCGTCCAGTTTACATCTGGAGGGAGGCCGGTACTCGCTATCCTCCCTCTAATATCAGTGGAGGTACGTTCTGTTCACTGATGAGTCGCGATACTTTTTACAGGGCGATTCTCGTCGAGTTTACATCTGGAGGGAGGCCGGTACTCGCTATCCTCCCTCTAATATCAGTGGAGGTCCGTTCTGTTCACTGATGAGTCGCGATACTTTTTAAAGAGCGATTCTCGTCTAGTTTACATCTGGAGGGAGGCCGGTATTCGCTATCCTCCCTCTAATATCAGTGGAGGTCCGTTCTGTTCACTGATGAGTCGCGATACTTTCTACAGAGTGATTCTCGTCGAGTTTACATCTGGAGGGAGGCCGGTATTCGCTATCCTCCCTCTAATATCAGTGGAGGTCCGTTCTGTTCACTGATGAGTCGCGATACTTTTTAAAGAGTGATTCTCGTCCAGTTTACATCTGGAGGGAGGCCGGTACTCGCTATCCTCCCTCTAATATCAGTGGAGGTCCGTTCTGTTCACTGATGAGTCGCGATACTTTTTAAAGAGCGATTCTCGTCGAGTTTACATCTGGAGGGAGGCCGGTACTCGCTATCCTCCCTCTAATATCAGTGGAGGTCCGTTCTGTTCACTGATGAGTCGCGATACTTTTTAAAGAGCGATTCTCGTCCAGTTTACATCTGGAGGGAGGCCGGCACTCGCTATCCTCCCTCTAATATCAGTGGAGGTTCGATCTGTTCACTGATGAGTCGCGATACCTTTTACAGAGGGATTCTCGTCGAGTTTATATCTGGAGGGAGGCCGGTACTTGCTATCCTCCCTCTAATATCAGTGGAGGTCCGTTCTGTTCACTGATGAGTCGCGATACTCTTCAAAGAGCGATTCTCGTCGAGTTTACATCTGGAGGGAGGCCGGTACTCGCTATCCTCCCTCTAATATCAGTGGAGGTCCGTTCTGTTCACTGATGAGTCGCGATACTTCTTAAAGAGCGATTCTCGTCAAGTTTACATCTGGATGGAGGCCGGTACTCGCTATCCTCCCTCTAATATCAGTGGAGGTTCGTTCTGTTCACTGATGAGTCGCGATACTTTTTACAGAGGGATTCTCGTCGAGTTTACGTCTGGAGTGAGGCCGGTACTCGCTATCCTCCCTCTAATATCAGTGGAGGTCTGTTCAGTTCACTGATGAGTCGCGATACTTTTTAAAGAGCGATTCTCGTCGAGTTTATATCTGGAGGGAGGCCGGTACTTGCTATCCTCCCTCTAATATCAGTGGAGGTCCGTTCTGTTCACTGATGAGTCGCGATACTTTTTAAAGAGCGATTCTCGTCGAGTTTACATCTGGAGGGAGGCCGGCACTCGCTATCCTCCCTCTAATATCAGTGGAGGTCCGTTCTGTTCACTGATGAGTCGCGATACTTTTTAAAGAGCGATTCTCGTCGAGTTTACATCTGGAGGGAGGCCGGCACTCGCTATCCTCCCTCTAATATCAGTGGAGGTCCGTTCTGTTCACTGATGAGTTGCGATACTTTCTACAGAGTGATTCTCGTCGAATTTACATCTGGAGGGAGGCCGGTCCTCGCTATCCTCCCTCTAATATCAGTGGAGGTCCGTTCTGTTCACTGATGAGTCGCGATACTTTTTAAAGAGCGATTCTCGTCAAGTTTACATCTGGAGGGAGGCCGGTACTCGCTATCCTCCCTCTAATATCAGTGGAGGTCCGTTCTGTTCACTGATGAGTCGCGATACTTTTTAAAGAGCGATTCTCGTTGAGTTTACATCTGGAGGGAGGCCGGTACTCGCTATCCTCCCTCTAATATCAGTGGAGGTCCGTTCTGTTCACTGATGAGTCGCGATACTTTTTAAAGAGCGATTCTCGTCGAGTTTACGTCTGGAGGGAGGCCGGTACTCGCTATCCTCCCTCTAATATCAGTGAAGGTCCGTTCTGTTCACTGATGAGTCGCGATACTTTTAAAGAGCGATTCTCGTCGAGTTTACATCTGGAGGGAGGCCGGCACTCGCTATCCTCCCTCTAATATCAGTGAAGGTCCGTTCTGTTCACTGATGAGTCGCGATACTTTTTAAAGAGCGATTCTCGTCGAGTTTACATCTGGAGGGAGGTCGGTCCTCGCTATCCTCCCTCTAATATCAGTGGAGGTCCGTTCTGTTCACTGATGAGTCGCGATACTTTTTAAAGAGCGATTCTCGTCAAGTTTACATCTGGAGGGAGGCCGGTACTCGCTATCCTCCCTCTAATATCAGTGGAGGTTCGATCTGTTCACTGATGAGTCGCGATGCTTTTTACAGAGGGATTCTCGTCGAGTTTACGTCTGGAGTGAGGCCGGTACTCGCTATCCTCCCTCTAATATCAGTGGAGGTCCGTTCTGTTCACAGATGAGTCGCGATACTCTTCAAAGAGCGATTCTCGTCGAGTTTACATCTGGAGGGAGGCCGGTACTCGCTATCCTCCCTCTAATATCAGTGGAGGTCCGTTCTGTTCACTGATGAGTCGCGATACTTCTTAAAGAGCGATTCTCGTCAAGTTTACATCTGGATGGAGGCCGGTACTCGCTATCCTCCCTCTAATATCAGTGGAGGTTCGTTCTGTTCACTGATGAGTCGCGATACTTTTTACAGAGGGATTCTCGTCGAGTTTACGTCTGGAGTGAGGCCGGTACTCGCTATCCTCCCTCTAATATCAGTGGAGCTCTGTTCAGTTCACTGATGAGTCGCGATACTTTTTAAAGAGCGATTCTCGTCGAGTTTATATCTGGAGGGAGGCCGGTACTTGCTATCCTCCCTCTAATATCAGTGGAGGTCCGTTCTGTTCACTGATGAGTCGCGATACTTTTTAAAGAGCGATTCTCGTCAAGTTTGTATCTGGAGGGAGGCCGGTACTCGCTATCCTCCCTCTAATATCAGTGGAGGTCCGTTCTGTTCACTGATGAGTCGCGATACTTTTTAAAGAGCGATTCTCGTTGAGTTTACATCTGGAGGGAGGCCGGTACTCGCTATCCTCCCTCTAATATCAGTGGAGGTCCGTTCTGTTCACTGATGAGTCGCGATACTTTTTAAAGAGCGATTCTCGTCGAGTTTACGTCTGGAGGGAGGCCGGTACTCGCTATCCTCCCTCTAATATCAGTGAAGGTCCGTTCTGTTCACTGATGAGTCGCGATACTTTTTAAAGAGCGATTCTCGTCGAGTTTACATCTGGAGGGAGGCCGGCACTCGCTATCCTCCCTCTAATATCAGTGAAGGTCCGTTCTGTTCACTGATGAGTCGCGATACTTTTTAAAGAGCGATTCTCGTCGAGTTTACATCTGGAGGGAGGTCGGTCCTCGCTATCCTCCCTCTAATATCAGTGGAGGTCCGTTCTGTTCACTGATGAGTCGCGATACTTCTTAAAGAGCGATTCTCGTCAAGTTTACATCTGGAGGGAGGCCGGTACTCGCTATCCTCCCTCTAATATCAGTGGAGTTTCGTTCTGTTCACTGATGAGTCGCGATACTTTTTACAGAGGGATTCTCGTCGAGTTTACGTCTGGAGTGAGGCCGGTACTCGCTATCCTTCCTCTAATATCAGTGGAGCTCTGTTCAGTTCACTGATGAGTCGCGATAATTTTTAAAGAGCGATTCTCGTCGAGTTTATATCTGGAGGGAGGCCGGTACTTGCTATCCTCCCTCTAATATCAGTGGAGGTCCGTTCTGTTCACTGATGAGTCGCAATACTTTTTGCAGAGTGATTCTCGTCGAGTTTACATCTGGAGGGAGGCAGGTACTCGCTATCCTCCCTGTAATATCCAGGAAAGGGCGACACCTGTGGTAATAATTGTGGTAGTGTTCTGGTGCGGGCAGGCATATCGTTAGGTGGCCGTATCGACTTCTATGTGTTGCCACATGGAAACTTCAATGCTCAAAGGTATAGAGACGGCATCCTGGGCCCTATTGTTTGTCCGAATGCTGCCGCAGTAGGCGATATATTTGTACTGCAGGAGGATAGTGCCTACCCTCATATGGCTCGCCTCAAGCACCACTACCAGGAACAAGAGACTATAGTCCGTATAGAATGGCCAGCACGCTCTCCCGATCTGAATCCCATTGTGCATGTCTGTGATGCTCTCGGGAGGCGTGTTGTTGGCTTCCAGACCCTTCCGCGCACCCTGCATTGGCTCCGCACTGCTTTGCTCGAGCAATGGCCCCAGCTACCCACGGAACTGCTCGACACCCTAATTAACAGGTTGGAACATCGCTGTTGGGCCTGTATTGCTGTTCGGGGTAAATACACTTCCTGTTGAAGTACTTCTTCCTATTTCATCTTGATATCTATATTTTCATATTTGCATCACTCATACAAAATGTAAATGCTTGGTATCACATGTTCTTATGTTTTTTACGCTTTCCAACCGTAGGTTGAAGAAGCGTATATGCTTCAGCTTTGTCCGTCCGTCCGCACGATAACTCACGTGAAAACGATTCGATTTCGATGAAATTTTAGTATGTGATAAGGGACCACCTGGGGACGAACCCTATTGAAAATGGGCGAAGCAGGGTCAAAGGTCAGGACATAGGAGCGGGATCCATTCCATTGCTCTTATGCGTCATAACTTGCGTAAAAATGCTTCGAATTCGATCAAATTTCAGTATGTGGTAAGTAACTACCTGGAGACGAACCCTGTTGAAAATGGGCGGAATGAGGTCAAAGGTCATGGCATAAAAGCGGGATCCATTCCATTGCCTTTATGTGTCATAACATGCGTAAATATGGTTCGATTTCAGTGAAATTTTAGTATGTGGAAGGGAACCACCTGGACACGAACCTTATTGAAAATTGGCGAAATGGGGTCAAAGGTCAGGCAGGGCATAAGAGCGGGATTTATTCCATTGCCCTTATGCGTCATAACTTGCGTAAAAGTGGTTCGATTTCGATGAAATTTTAGTATGTGGTAGGGAACCACCTGGGAACGAGCCCTATTGAAACTGGGCGGAATGGGATCAAAGATCAGGACATAAAAGCGGGATCCATTCCATTGCTTTTATGCGACATAACATGCGTAAAAATGGTTCGATTTCGATGAAATTTTAGTATGTGGTAGGGAACTACCTGGGCACGAATCCTATTAAAAATGGGCGAAATGGGGTCAAAGGTCAGGCAGGGCATAAGAGCGGGATATATTCCATTGCCCTTATGCGTCATAACTTGCGTAAAAATGGTTCGATTTCGATCAAATTTTAGTATGTGGTAAGGAACCACCTGGGGACGAACCCTATTGAAAATGGGCGAAATGGGGTCAAAAGTCAGGACACTGGAGTGGGATCCATTCCATTGCTCTTGTGCATCATAACTTACCTAAAATGCTTGAATTGCGACAAAACTTTATCATGTTGTTCCGGAGGTATAGTGAACCGGTTCTGTTGAATATTATCGAAATGGGGTCAAAGATCAGGACACAGGAGCGAGATTTATTCCACAGTCATTATCCACATAACTTGAGTAATAATTTCTAGTATGTTGGAAAGCGTATCATAATCAACGCATTGCAGGATTTTACTAACTTGTTTTTGTTGCATTTCTTCTGATAAAGCTTACCACCGAATTTCATCCGAATCGGTTGCATACTTTTTGAGTTATCACGATGTTTCTATTTGTCGCTTAATTTATGGAAACCAGTGTATTTCAATTTCCGGAATATTCTTACGTGAGATAATAATAAATATAATATTTATTTAAAATTCGAAACACTTGAAAACACTGCGTTATTCAACATCTTTTTTCTTGCTCGAAAACCATTTTGTCATGTTAACAACATTTTATCATGCTTCTTGAGTTCCCGAAAGATATGTCGTCTTGTTTCCTGAGTTTATCAATGCCAAATGGTAGCTTTGAAATGTGTACGGAACTAGTTTTAAAAACGAAACTTGTATTTCGTCGATAGATAGGTACATGTGAAATAAACTGATTTAGTGAAGACAAATTTTCATATTCATCGCAAATCAAGGGGAAAATGCTTGCAGGGAAAGTAGTGAGCTTGGAATTACATAAATATTAAATTCCGGAAAACATGAAATTCCTTTCAAATAGGAGGATATTTCTGTTCCAGCTGGTTTCTTCGAAAGATATTAATGTTTTAGATTCCAACATGCCGTTCTTTAATCTTGAGGTATTGTGAGCAGATATGCCGATTGAAGTGAGTTTTGACAGAAAAAAAATTCTTCCTTCTTTATTCTTTGATATGTTTAATTTAATTTACCTTATTCGGAATAAATTAACTTACACCATGCAGATCGGGGGAAAGCCGCACGCGCAGTTTTCATTCACTAATAATGATCTGAAGTACTGATATACTCAGTGCTCGAAATGGATATTTTGAAATGCCGCTATGCTAATATTTAGCTAAAAAATCACGCGGAAAATATACCTTCGCCAGAAAATCTCCAAAACTGAAAAAGTAAAAAAAAAAAAAAAAAAAAAAATAATCCCTGGACAAAAATTCCCTTTGTTTGAAAATGCAATTGACAATTCCGTGGAATATTATTGCACTACAAGTCAGAAAAGATGGCTATTGATTTCAGTTGGTTGGTTTGTGGATGCAGCTGGCACTACTTATGCTACACCGGGGACTAATGTTAGACTTGTTTATAACGAGGAATCTCAACCCCGGGACCAACGGATTAACGAGACATCAAAACCTCGGCTAATCATTAGCTATTCAGCTGGACTTGAACCCAAAACTTTAAGGTCCCGAACCGAGAAGGCAGTCCTCATCCAATAGGGACTTTCATGAAGTAAAAATCAGACAATTAGGATCTCCACAATCAGAACAAATATCCAGTCTTAATAGCAATATCACCACCCTAAAAAAAAAAAAAAATTCGTAAAATCATGCAATACATTAACTGTGATACGCTTTCTAACTAACAATAAATCATTACTCCAGTTATGAGAATAATGACCGGGGAATAAATCTCGCTCCTGACCTTTGACCCCATTTCGATGATATTCAACACAACCGGTTCAGTATATCTCCGAAACAACATGATAATGTTTTGTCGCAATCTAAGCAATTTTTACATAAGTTATGACGCATAAGGGCGATGGAATGGATCCCGCTCCTATGTCCTGACCTTTGACTCCATTTACAACAGGGTTCGTCCCTAAGTTATTCCCTACCACATACTAAAATGTCATCGAAATCGAACCATTTGTACGCGAGTTATCGTGCGGAAAGGCAGACAGAGAGACAGACGGACAAAGCTTGAGCATATATACGCTTCTCCAACCTACTGTTGGAAAGCATAGAAAAAAACGTCTGAAGTGAAGAAAGTGACTCATCGTTGCACAACTAAAATTTATGTTTAATTTATTACTCCCAATTCTTCATTCTTTGAAGATGCTCTTCAGATTGAATATAGTAAATTAATGATATAAGAAAAATTAGAGACGTATTTAGTAGGATGCTTGGGAAAGAGGTGATCACGCGCTATGTGTAGCTTCATTTCTACCATTTGAAGGATTGAACTTATAGCTTATAAGTTCACCATTTCCTTACGCTTTACGATTCCCACATACACTGAAGAGCAATTGAATTAGAGATACCTGTCTAGTAACGTGTAGCACCACCTTTCGCCCTGATGACGGCGGCGATTCGTCTCGGCATGGACTCGACAAGACACCGGAAGCGTTGGGAAGCCATACCGATCCACGACCCCTGAAAAAGCTCCCGCAGTTCACGAAGATTTGATGGAGGGGGGGGCAGAGCCTCGAACATTTCTCCCGATGGCATTCCAGATGTGACCTAGCTAGCCAAGGAAGCGAGGTCACGTCGGCGTAGTGTTCATCCAACCATTCCGATACAATTCGGGAGCGATGGCACGATGCATTGTCTTGTTGTAGGATAAGGTCCCCAGTGGGATGTTGAAGACGCACAAACGGGAGCAAATGGTTGTCCAGGATATCCCGGTAACGTTGACCTGTGAGGGACAATGTCGCACGTACCAAGGGTCCCATTTCAGTCCACGTAAACAGTCCCCAGACGAGAATGCCACCCCCACCAGATTGAAGAATACCCCTGCTGGTAAGAAGGATCCATCGCTTCATGTGGTTTGCGCCGTACTCGTATCATGCCATCCCAATGTACCAACGTGAATCTCAACTTATCAGTCCAGGCAACATTTTTGCACATATGTAGGGTGCAATGGCGATGTTACCGCGCCCATGATAATCTTTGCACCTTGTGGTGTGCGGTCAGCAGCGGTACCCTCGTGGGACGATGGCTTCTGTACCCCATAGCGAGGAGATGGTTCTGGATGGTGTGGCTGCTTACACGTTTTTGTGCACCAGCGTTAAATTGCAGAGCGATTTCTTGCACTGTGGCTCGTCTATCCGCTGTTACAATGCGAGCTAGCCGACGATGACCCCGCTCATCCACATGCTGCTGTCCACGGCAGTTGGCCCTTGCAGGGATGGTTTTACCGGATTCGATGTACTCACGGTACACCCGTGACACAGTGGCTTGTGAAAATCCCAGTGCCTGCACGATTTCCGAGATGGAGTAACCCGTTCGTCAGGCCCCGACAATTTGCCCTTAATCAAATGCGCTTAGATCCTTCGTCTTACACATACTTCGTCCGACTCTTACTGATTCCCGTCGCATCACTTTTTATATTTTCGGATCGGTGCATACGTCATGTTGTTTCCGTTTACAGGGCCGCCCACAGCGCCACATTTGCATAACGCCAGCTGTCTCTAATTTAATTGCTCTTTAGTGTAGGTATTTCACAAAGGCACGAGACGCATAAGGTTCTATGGTTAAGAATGCCTGCAATCCAGGAGGAATAATTTCTGCAATTTCCACTACTGAAATTGGTGCTGTTATGTAAATTCCTGGTAAAGAAAGTGCCGGTATGAAATACTAGGAAAGAAGAAGTTCCGGTATGCCACACCTGTCCATTTCATGCACTGGATGTACTCATTCATACGGGTAGACGAAATCAAATGTTACGCTACGAAACTTTTAAGAGCAGAGGGTATACAACTTTGCCAACTCACCGGCTAACTACGAGAAATTAACCTGGCTTAGCAGACTACCTGCGGTGATGCGTAACTAAATTTCACCTACAATTTGAGTTTATGTTTTCATTTTTTATAACGAGAAACTGTACACCAATTGTACTTAGAATGGTAAGAATAATCCGAATTGTAAAATAGCAATCATATTTTCCAAGCTTTCGCACATCAAACAGATGGCGTCTTTAAGAAATGTAGACTGCAAACTGAATAATCAAGGTGACTGAATAACAATTTTAGACTGCAAACTTAATATAAGCGGTGACCGAAATAACAATTTTTTGGTTGCTGTGTGTTGCTAAAACATGGAAAGAGCGATGCCTTTGTTTATTCACTGGATTTTCACTTTGGATTTAACTGCTTTAATTAATATATAGCCAGTGCCGTTAATGCCCACAAGATGGAGACGTCTTAGTAGCTGAGCCCATCTTACGGAGTGATGATGTCATAAGCTGACAGAAAAACACACATAGCGCCGTGGGTTGTTGGCCACCGTGCTGTAAGGTTAACGCGCTCGGCTAGATATCAAGAGATCTGGGATTCGATTCCCCAGCGGTTACCGAACAATAATTTTTCGGTTGCTGTGTGTTGCTAAGACGTGCAAAGAGCGGTGTCTTTGTTTATTCGCTGACATCACGTATTTGTGGGATTTTGAATAATCAAGGCTGAAGTGGATGAAGAGAACAGGCTGTAACATTAACCTTACAGACCATAAACTTTACCTACAAGCAGGCGACGTTATGGGTGGGATAACTTTTCTTTCAGCCCAGTTTTCAGACCCCCCCCCCCTCGGAAAAAAAATAAGCAGTTGGAATATATGGCGGGTGCAACCATTTAAGATTCTAAGGAACTTGGACAAATGTATGATAATTTCTCGAATTTACTGAAATTTTGTTATATAAAATGAATTTGTTAAAAATTTAGTGTTTGTACTTATGGGGATAAGCCATTACATTATAACCACCCCCAGCCTGGAGAAATGAACTCGCCTGGAGACCAAGCAATGGCGTAGGTGAAGTTCACAGAGCAGTATATAGACAACCCGAGGACCGGCTTTCGGTTAGTTGAGTGTTCGGGGTCAAAATGGGAAAAGCTGCCGATTCATCGTAGTTTGATAAAGGACAAATTGTGATAGCACGGCGTCTGGGAATTACGATCTCGAAAACTGCGCAGTTTGTGTGTTGTTCGCGTGCCGCTGTTCTGAGTACGTATCAAAAGTAGTGCACAGATGGCCAAACGATGTCCAGACGTGTGTCGTCCGCTACCCAATGGTGCCAGAGAGGAGCGGAGATTTTCGCGCATCGTTCACAGAGACCGCAGGGCCACAGTGCGACAAATCACCGAAGCTACAACAGTGGTGATTAGGGCCATGTGTCACATCACACAGTTCATCGCGCCTGCGCATGGGAGACCCAGGCGGGTCCCCATGCTCGCAGCACGTCATCGCCAACAACGTATGAAATATGACCAGGACCATCGAGATTGGGCCGTTGATACTTGGAAAAAAGTGGTCTGGTCTGAGGAATCAAGATTCCTGGTACATCACGTGAATGGCCGAGCGCGGACACACCGATTACCAACGGAGGCTACGGCACCTGGATGCACTGTTGAGTAGAAATAGGCCGGAGGCAGCGGTGTTATGCTCTGGGCAAAGTTTTTTGGGGGCATTTTAGGCCTCATTATCCCAGTAACTCAATCCCTGACAACCATCAGCTATCTGAACATCGTTGCGAACCAAGTTCACCCATTCATAGCAATTGCGTTCCCTGCTAGTGATAGCCATTACAAACAGGATAATGCGCCATACCACACTGCCAGAATCGTCAAGGAGTGGTTCGAGGAACATGCTGGTCACTTTCTGTTAATGCCCTGGCCTTCAAATTGACTTGACATGAACCCAGTCGAACATATGTGGTTCGACTTGGAAAAGCGGGTTAGCGCTAAATCATCACCACCCCGTAATGTACGAGTACTGGAAGACCTGCTGTTGAGATTATAGTACCAGATACCCCAGAATACCTATCGCCACCTCATTGAATCGATGTCTCGCCGAGTGGCCGCTGTTTTGCGGGCTAAAAGGGGTGTGCTACAGCTAATTAGGTATGTGGTCATAATGTAATGACTCATCGGTCTAGAAGCACAACGTTTTGTAATTATAGTTTAAAATGAAGAGAGAGAGAAATAGATATTCTTTGTCAGGTTGCAAACTAAATTCATAAACAACATTATGAAAGAAAGAAAAAGGCCTAAGTAAGCTAAAACTAAGAAGTAATAGCAACTTACCATAATGATTCATAACCATGATTCTCATACTACGTAGAGTATTCACATGAAAACATTTTTTACTAGGGATATTATTATCAGCGTCTGGTAAAATGCACATGAACGGTATTTTTTGCCAAAATTTCTGCCAACACTTCATAATTTGTGCCCCCTCCATCATGCTTAACCCTCCCCACCCCCAATAGCCTGCCCAGGTCTGAGCGGCTGGCGTCTTCACTGTAACATTATACAAATACAGCGAGGTCTAAGGCGACCAAATTTTTGAGAACGAAATTGAGGTAAAGATGACAGGTGGTCCTCTATTCCAATGCGAAGTTGAGAATAATTTCATTTCAAAATGAGAACACGATTAAGTATTATATGTGACACATAATGGTAAAGCAAAAGTTTAGTAAAGAATGCTATGAACTGTACCACAATTGTCTAGTTTCATGAGAAAACATCCAATGAATGAGAAATGATTTTTATGTGAAATAAGTACAAAATAGCAATAAAATATGATCATACAGAATATTCCTTTTGATAAATGTTAAATGTTACTCATAGGTGGCAGCACATGCAAACAAAGCTGAATTTTGATTGCGTACTGAAATTTTGTTGTGATGTTGCACAAGAAGAAATAGCTGAAGCCAGAAAATTACTCTACATTAAGCGGACAGTAATCATGGAATATCTGTATTATGTCTGGGAAGAAGAATATTTCAAGTCCACTAAGTTCCAAAGGGACGCTACGTATTTAGAGGATTTTCACCCTTGTTCCCGCTCTTTGGATTTATTTACTATAGTTAATGCATAGCTTGTGGCGTTAATGCCTACCAGATGAAGACGTCTCAGTTGCTGAGCCTTTCCTACGGGTAGGTGATTTCAGAAGCTGACAGATAAACTCATGTCTTTTTTTATTTACTGACGCCACGTATTTAGAGGATTTTCACTATTGTTCTCGCCCTTTGGATTTATTTGCCATTATTAATATATATCTTGTGCCGTTAATGCCCACCAGATGGAGATGTCTTACTTGCTAAGCCCATTATACGGATATTTGATGTCAGAAGGTGACCGATAAACGCACATAGCGCCGTTGATTGTTGGCAGCCCAAAAGTTTGAATTGTTTTTGTTTTTTTTTGTAGCGTAAGGCGAACGCACTCGGCTAGATATCGAGAGATCTGGGGTACGATCCCAGCAGTATGGTCGGATAACAATTTTTTGGTTGCTATGTGTTGATAAACGTGGAAAAAGCCATGTCCTTGTTTATCCACTGAGTTCACCTGAAGAAACAGTTCAATGAAAAATGTACTGAAAACTGAAAAAAAAAGTTGTAGAACTCTCAATGGAATGTACCAAATGTAATCAATTTAGCGTCAATTACATTGCGAAAAGTTGGATGCTGAAAAAGATGAGATTCGTTCCTCATCCTAAAACTGTTTTAGTTAAATATAGTTAAAACAGAAAAGAAATAACGCCACGAATACCGAGATTACTTTGTTTAGTGCTGACGCTGGTGATGTCCCGACTTCTCCGAGCAGATCGAATGTTTGAATTGTTTTTAATTATCAGTATTTAAATTTCGGGGAGAATTTTAAAAATTTGGGGACAAAAAAAATATTGAGGACATTTGGCGTTCTCATTCATTCAGTTTTTTCGGAATTGAAGACGAAGCTATGAAATTGAGGACTGTCCCCAGAAAAAGAGTACGTCTTGTCACTTTAACGTGGACACAACTTAGGAATCTGGAAGCAGCGCATCTATTGTCGGGTAACAGAGAAACAAGCACGTTGTTTCTGTATCACTATTTATGTCATTCGAACAGATGGATTTTATTTACATGCTGAACTCGTAGCATTTGGAAGAGGTAATCTTTCTACCGGAACTGATGTAATTTATATATAAATCTCAGTCCCCGTTTAGTAGGTCGAAAAAAAAAACTGTAACAACAAACTGAATAATTTTTCTACAAAACCATTACCATGCCTAACCAAGCCTAACATGTCTACTGATGAAATGACACGTGATGAAACATGACATTCAAGTAATTCCTGATAGCATTTACAAAACGAACCAATAACTATTATTCAAGTGTGTTATTGTTCATTGTTTTCCTTTTTTACGCTTTCCAACCGTTGGCTGAAGAAGCGTATATGCTCCAGCTTTGTCTGTCTGTCTGTCAGCTCAATAACTCTCGAAAAAATGGTTCGATTTCGATGCGATTTTAGTATGTGGTAGGGGGGACAACTGCGGACGAACCCTATTGAAAATGGACGAAATGGAGTCAAAGGTCAGAACATAAGAGCGGGATCCATTCCATCGCCCTTATGCGTCATAACTTACGTAAAAAATGCTTCGATTGCGGCAAACCTTTAGTATGTTGTTGCGGAGGCATACTGAACTAATTCTGTTTAATAAAATCAAAATGGGGTCAAAGGTCAGGGCACAGGAGCGAAATTTTTTTCACAGCAATTATCCTCATAACTTGAGTAATGATTTGTGGTATGTTGGAAAACGTATCATAATCAATGCATTGCATGATTTTACTAACTTGTCTTCTGTTGGAGCTTATAATTTTTCTAAATAAGTTTGTAATATTTTTTTCTGTATAAGAGGACTTATAAAAAACTAAGCATTTTTCATCGTGATTTTTTGAAGCAACAAAACCGCTTTGCAACTTTATTTTTTTAAAACTGACAATGACTTTCAGTTATCTTTAAAAAAGGTGAAATGTAATTTTTTATTATTTTACGCTCCCGAAGGAAACGACAAGTCCTAAATATACAATTTGCTCTTGATAGCTATAATAGCCTTTTAAATTGTACAAAGACTGATACATAGACATCGTATCAGTACAATGACTAAAGTACCCGGTTTCTTACAGTAACACAGTATATATATAATGAACAGCTGGTGCACAAAATAGGGGAAAACAGAAGAAATATCCTGTGCCACAATAAACAAAATTCATGCGATTTGCTATCCACAATATCCGATCTCGCTACGGAACTTCAAAAATCGACAGACGATTGAAATTTAAAAGTTAATCAAATCTCATTCTCACCAATCGCTCCTATTACCGGTAATTTCCTCGTCATACGGATACGGAAAAATGTGAGAATGGAGTTTTTCCGTTAATATACGAAAGGAATTGCGGAAAGGTTTGTGAAAATTCAGAATTCCCCGTTAACGCATCTGAAAAACGGTAATTTACGGTCAATAGAAGAAAGAAACTGCGTAAAGGTTTCTGACAATTCAGAATTTTCCCGTGGAACGAAAAATTCTGGAAATTCATGTTTCTTTCTGTCATTTCACGGAAAAGGTTGTATCAGAAATATGCTTTGGTCCCGGTGGCGCTGTGGTCTAAGCGATGGCCTCTGTTCATTCGCCCGAAAGGGGTCCGGGTTCGAATCCCGGTGAGACATGAATGTTGTGTTTGTCTAATGGCATTATATCTCTCTCCCTTCCCTGGAACCAGTGATCCTAAATTTGTAACGGGCGACTGCTTAAAGACCATTGAGTTGCTCACGGTGGTGTTTAAACCTCCAATCCAAAATAATAATAATAACTCTATACCAAGAACTCTAGGTTTCCCGAGGGCAACCGTGTGGAGGGTGACGGACGTATCAGCACCCAGAGAACAACCGGTGGCCGACCACACGCAATTGGTAATCTGAGTCAGCGTTGAATATCCAGGCTCGTACAAACCGACCGATTGGCAACGACGGTGCAAATGCCATCCAGATTAATTGTCGGAGGAAGGCCCAAGCAGCGTTAGCGAGTGAACGGTGTGACGC
Source organism: Macrothele yani (assembly GCA_039090855.1). Classification (NCBI taxonomy): domain Eukaryota; kingdom Metazoa; phylum Arthropoda; class Arachnida; order Araneae; family Macrothelidae; genus Macrothele; species Macrothele yani. The sequence continues at coordinate 27,075,741 of CM076993.1, forward strand.
CCGCTGCGTCCCATGGGGTATGGGAGCCGACGCCCTACACGCGTGTCATTGTTGACTGACGTCATCGGACATTATGCCTCGCCTGGTGCCAGGAACATTGAAACTGGATCTCTGCAGAGAGGCACCGCGTCGTGTGGTCACATGAATCCCGTTTTCAACTGCATCGAGCTGACGTCAGGGCGTGTGTGTGGCGTAGACAGCATGAGACCAAGGCCTCATCGTGCCAGGTTGCTCTTTTCAAGACGGTGGTGGTTCTGCAATGGTACGGGGAGACTTCTCATGGGATACATTAAATCCCTTAGTGTATCTAGTGAGGTCCTTAATAGCGGAGTGCTACCAGCATGTATTGTCTGATCACATGCACGGCTTTCACGGCCTTCATGCATTCTGCTGCAGACGGTTTGTTCCAGAAGAACAATGCGCCGGTTCACCGTACCGCAACCGCGTAAGCATGGCAGGAGGAACACTCATCTGAGTTTAAAACAATCTAGTGATGTCCGGAATTAAACCTAGTGGGAGCTCTCTGGAATGCCTTGAAGCGGAACATTAGATCTGTGGATCTTGGACCGACGTTTCCGGCGGAGTTGTGGACAATGCTGCAACAGGCATGGCTGGCATTACCTCTGGAAATCGTCCGCGATCTTATGGATCCGATGCCTCGGCGTATACGGGCTGTTATTCGCACAACAGGCTATTAGGTAGGTATCTCCAACGTTTTGTCCATTAAGGGCGTATATTTGGAAGCATATGTCCCCACACAAAAAATTGAAGTTAGGTGTTAATGGATGAGAGGAATTGTTTCGCTGTGAATTCAAACAGCTTTTGTTAAAACCCGGCCTCTACGTGACCACTCCTGTTTGGGGAGCGCAGCTTTAGTGACAATTCATCAGCAAGTTGCCGCTGATTCTGGCCGCCATTTTGGTTCATATACATCAGCAGTTTAAGGCGTTAATGTGCAACTGATAAAATTTAACATTAATCGCAATTCAAAATGTTTGGAGCGATGGCTCTTTACGTATAAATGAGAAAAAAAAGACGAATAAGGGAAAAACGTATAAATTGGGTTCTACTGTAATTTAAACAAATATTCAAGGCTTTCCATCATAAGTCTCCATGAGGTAGAAGGTAAGGTATTGATTGTTTTAACATACAGTTTGTAGTCACGGAATTCCTTCTTTGCTGCTTGCTACAAAGGTGATGTTTTCAAGCTCTTATCTAAGCGTCATTCGGTAACGAAGACTGAAAAATTACACAGCATAGACTTAGGATCAAAAGTCTGTGATTGATTAGGGATGGATTTTCAACTTACCACGAAACGTATTGAGAAAAAGAAAGTGTTGATATTTGCGTAAACTTGGTTGTCTTTTTTTCCCTAATTTTTTGCAAATTACAGAAAAGTAATGGCATTTTCAAAAACTTGAGATTTGCATGGGAACAAAAATAACAACTTTTATCTTATCGATTTGTCCTTTTAATTAGCAAAGCATTTCTTCTAACGCTGCGACGCTCAACTTATTATAATGAATGAGAATTTGATTACTTATCAATTTTTGCAGGGCGAGATAACGACTTGAAAAAAGAAATCCTGAAATGCCAATTCCACACAATTCATTATTTAGTAAATGATTTCTACATCGCAAAAAGTCTAACTAAAAATGAAAAAAAAATGAGATTGGTTACATTTTCTTTGTTATGAACCACGTGATTCGATCTTTAGTGTTCTTGTCCTCTTTATGCAGAAAGCGATAAACAAATATATTTAGACGATATGTATAATTAGTTTATAGTTCAATCAACAGAACATGAAAACTTGAAAAAAATTCTTATATTGGAAACAAATTCATATTTTTCAATAATAAGGCATCATCCAGTCATGGATTAGGAAACGATCCGCAACAGTAATTATTCACCAATTTGTATTTTTTTTTTTTTTTTTTTTTTGAAACAGATTCAGAGAGAATTTGGGCTCAGTTCCGATTTCAAAGAATATTTTACACACATAAAAATACATTCTGATTTAAAGAACAATGATTTTTTCTCGAGTACCAGTTGAAAGGCATCATAAATTACACTCAAAATGCAACGGTTTGGGAGTTTTAAATATCTTATCGTTGATTACTTGTTTCGAACGTGAAATGAAAAATAACGTTCAGATACATCTTAATTTCAAGTTATCAAGTCATTTCATTCACAAGCCAGGTTTGAAAGCATTAATGCCTCCCTATTTTAGAAATAAATTTAGAATAAAAGTGCTTTTCACGATTTAGTTTCTATAGCATCTAAAACATCATAATTTTGCACATATGCAAAAATATGCAAATGTTGCGATATTAATGTGTGTGTAACAAGAACGAAAAGGCGCGGTGTTCAGTTATGAAATCCGAGTCATTTGCGTTTTCCGAGTGATGTGCAAACTCAAGCGCATTAAGATTATCTACACATCGAGCGAATTATCGTTTGTATTTTAATTATTTATTTCCAATCCATATTGTTTCCTTGCTTACAAGAGCTAAATGAAAATAGTAATTGTGGTCCGTATTGATATTTGGATTCTCTTTTTTCGGATGTAACTACCATTATGACTATCCACGGTTATGAGGAGTCGCTCGTTTCTAATTTGAGGCTACTAGTTCCAGAGAAAACGCAGAGCTACTGACATACGACAAACACACAACAATGTATCAGAAGTGAATGTCCAACAAGAATAACTAGCCTTAGAACTGAATACCCGACAAAGATGACTAGCCTTAGAATTGAATGCTCAGCAAGGATGACCAGCCTTAGAACTGAATGCCCGACAAGGAGGACTGGTCTTAGAACAGAATGCCCAAAAAGCATGATTAGCATTAGAACTGAATGCCCAACACGGATGAATATCCTTAGAACTGAATGCCCAACAAGAATTACTATCCTTAGAACTGAATGCCCAGCAAGAATGAATAGCCTTAGAACTGAATGCCCAACAAGGGTGACTAACCTTAGAACTGAAACCCCATCAAGGATGACTAGCCTTAGAACTGAATGCCCAACAAGGATGACCAGTCTCAGAACTGAATGCCGAACAAGGATGAATAGCGTTAGAACTGAATGTTCAGCAAGGATGACTTTAATCAACAGAACATCATTACCAGCCCACCGAAACGCTTATTACCACTGCCCACCGATGGCTGTTTGGAATTTTCTAGCTGATATTGGCCTTGAGTTGGGCTCGTTTTAGGATCACGGATGAGGCATGGGTGTTGTGGTTGTCCTGCTGTCCTGACTCTTTTCCTTCTCTGTAACTGAAGTCTCAAAATTTGGGAATGGCGTCTGCTCATTGCTTTCATAGCGGTCGTTAAACGAAACAGAATAATAATATTAGCCATTTTTGTTACATTGCATTTGTAATTTGAAATCTGAGGTTTGCATTTGGCTTTATACGTATGTTCGTGAAATATTTTGCTATAGGCAACACATATACTGTCTAGTCAAAAGACTATGACCACCCCAGTGTAAGAAGAAACCGTAACCAGCAGCCAGATGGCGTGCGTAGGAACATATGCAAATCGGGTAAGGCATTTGAAAAGACACGAACGGTATGCTGTTTCCCGTGAAAATGAGAAAAGGACGTGACCTAACAGAGTTTGAAAAGGGTGTGATTGTTGGCTACGAACTGAAGGGAAATAGTCCCAAGTAGCAGTGAATATCGGACCGATATCGGCTACAGATATCGGACCGATATTGCAAAAAGTTATCCTCCCTGATAATTAGCCGATATCGGTTATATCGGCTACCGACATGGAGCCGATGTCGGACCGACATTAATTGCTACTTGGGGTATTACAGAAAAGGCCTGTATTGTGGTCTGTTCACGTGATGTAGTTGTTAAAGTGTTCCATGAATAAAAGGAAACCACCTGCAGTAGCATTGAACAGTGAAAGAAAGTCGCCTTTTCTGATGAGTTCCGCTCATCAGAAAAGGCGATTCGTTTTCTGATTTATGGTGTGGATGATCGATGGAGGACACGGCGAAGCACTGCTGACAGACATCATCCCTACATGATACTCCAGAAGAAACAGGTTAGAGGTGGCAGTGTGCTCGTATACGACATGTTTTCCTGGGAATGATAGGGAGCAATCAACCTTCTCGATCACACGATAAATGCTTCAGGCTACCAATCCATTGCGGCGGAACAGGTGCTCCCATTCATGATGACTGTCTACCACGATGGCATAGGTTGCTGCTAGCAAGACAATTCCCCTTGCTATGTTGATATCAGTGTTCGAGAATAGTTTGTGGAGCATTCCAGTGACTTTAGCTTACTGTCTTGGTCACCGAACTCATCGGACATCAATCCAATTGAACATCTGTGGGATAATCTTGACCAACAGGTCCAATGTATGGATCCACCACCGATGACTCTTGATGATTTACGAGAAGCTGTGGTACCTACAAGTAATAACATCCTTGCAGAAACGTTGAAACCCCGTTGAATCACTGCCATGCTGTGCAACTACAGTATTGACCGCCCGAGGAGGTCATACCTGATGCTAATAGGTGATTGGACTATGTACATCAGATATGGAAACGGGTCAAACATTTTGGACCCGGACGTCACGTAAATGGACGCAACGCGGACCTGACCCGAACGAATCTGCTTTGAAATGTAAATTCGAATGTATCATCATCATCATTGTGAATCATTATCAAATCCTTGCTGGATGAAGGTCTTCCGTAGTTTCTTCAACAACAGACTGTCTTGGCCCAGTCTCCTCTATCAATCCATCTCCTACGTTGTCTTCTGGGTCTTTTCCTGTCCCTAGGAATCCAATCCAAAATTTCGGTTGTTCATCAGTGGCCCGTTCTCCTGGCAATATGCCCAGCTCACTGCCATTTCAGAGATTCTACTCTGATCAAGATGTCTTCCACTCTTGTCATTTTTCTTATCCAAGAGTTCTTCTTATCTCTCCTGGTTACACCTAGCATGCATCTCTCCATGCTTCTTTCAGTTGTCTACAGTCTTTGCATCTCTTTTTTAGTTAAGATCCGCGTCTGTGCTGCATACGTTAGCACTGGAAGGATGCATTAATTAAACACTATTCTTTTAAGACATAATGGCTTATTGCTCTTAAAAATTTTACTGTTTCTTCCAAAAGCTTTCCAACCAAGTTTTATACGTCAATTTATTTATTCATCACTGTAACCTTTGCTTGACAACTGCTGTACAAGGTAAATGTGGGTATCGGTTATTTCCAGCTTTTCCCATCAATCGATAAATCTTCATTTCTTGTAAAAGCATTGTACTTCAGTTTTGTCTTCTGAAAGTTCATTTTTAATCCCATTTTCTTTGCCCTTCTCAGCAAGTTCTTCGATCATACTGTGCCGCTCTTAAGTACATACATACATATCACTACGCTGTTTTCTGAGATTTAGATGTTAGCTCCACAAAGAAATGCAAACTACCAGATTTTATTGATTGACTTAATGTTGCCGTGCCAAACTTCTCCATTTACAGCGATCTTGGCACAACTCGGGCATCCATCACTCGACGTACACAAGATCTTTTACACTTCATACTCATAATCTTTTTCTCATGCAGACACTCCTGAATCTGGTCATTCCATGACTTCTTTGGCCTTCCTCCGCCTTTCCTTCCTGCCAGTTGGGCTAAAAATTTCTTAGTATCTCATCACTCATTCTTTCAACATGGCTCGACCACCAAAGAATATTAGTCACCGTCCTTGCTAACAACACTTTGCTTCACATTATACAACTGCAACACATCTTCATTCCTCACACGGTCAGAACGTGTCTTGCCACAACCCCCTCCCCCGTAAGTAAATCATTTCTCCAGCACACAAACGACTCCTATGTTTTTTCTGTAGTACCCAGGTTTCACTGCCATACATAAGAATAGGGACATTTACACTCTCATACACAGCCATGCGGGACTCTCTTGAGAACCTGTCATTCCTGTGAAAACCTCACAAATCCGCTATGACTTTCAATGAAGAAAATCGCCTACTAATTTTACTATCCAATTTGTTCTCTGTGTCAAACATACTTCCTAAATATACAAACTCATTCACCTGGTCAATCACTGTGCCATTTAGACTTATTTTGCATTCAGTACTACCAGTGCCTCGCTCGAAAACAATAATTTTGGTTTTCCCCTTATTTATACTCAGTTTGAATTTCAGCCGCTCTTAAGTATTATCTCAATGACCTCTGAAGGGTTTTTCGTAATATTTTATTTTCGAAAATAAAGATGAAATAAAACTCGATTGACATCGGGTCCGAAACATCTTGACCTGACCGGTTTTACGCGCAAGAAATTGTAGACCCGGTGGCCCGTTAACCCGGTGACCAATCATCTCTGGTATGCATTAATTGCAAACCTTCTTGTCGCCTTACATTTCACTCGATAAGCATTTCAACACATAATTATCATGCACAGTACTTGGACGCAAATGAAACACGAAGAAATACAAGCGTGAAGACATACATGGCACCTCGATTTTCAAATTGCAGTCACAATATAAGCAAGTTGTTCAAATAACAAGTTCATGCAATGCATTGATTATGATACGCTTTCCAACATACCAGAAATCATTACTCAAGTTATGAGAATAATAGCTGTGGAATAAATCTCGCTCCTGTGTCCTGATCGTGGACCATATTTCGATGATATTCAACACAACCGGTTCAGTATACTTTCGGAACAACATGATAAAGTTTTGTCGCAATCGAAGCATTTTTAGTCACGTTATGATGCGTAAGGGCAATGAAATTGATCCCGCTCCTACGTCCTGACCTTTGACACCATTTCGCCCATTTTCAATAGGATTTGTACTCAGGTGATTTCCTACCACATATTAAAATTTCATCGAAATCGAACTATTTTTACGCGAGTTATGGTGCGGACGGACAGACGGAAAAAGCTGGAGCATATACGCTTCTTCAACCTACGGTTGAAAAGCGTAAAAAATAGAAAAAAAGTAAATGTTCTTTCGTGCCTTAGACGAAAAACGCATTCACTTCTTCATATAGTTTCCTACTTCTGTAAAGTACGTTCCCTTTTTCGAAAACATCGCCTGCATTACGTCCGAGAACTTCTTAGATGCACGGCTTGTTACATTACGCAGTCAGAACTCAGATACTTATGCCACTTCGGGTGGGTCAAAATGAGATAAATTACTCAGAAACCAATTCCAGGAAGAATTGGGGATAGGCCGTAGTTTCCGAAAGGTCGTAAACGTCTAGAGATTTTAATCGAACCGATGTGTTGACCAGAGTTTTTGGTTGCACTGTAACGTAGAAAATCATCACAGTAAAATGATTTCTAAGGAAAGATTTTGTTTGGGCGACTTTTAACGTATTGCAGTGAAGACATTTGAATTTCACAATGAAGCATTCTTTCCTATTTTCCATTTTCCATTTTTCATTTGAAAACCACAGGAAAGCCAAAAGTCATTGACAGTATGAACAAAGGGACAATCTAAAAGGTACGACAGGACTGCGTGCGATAAAATCAGAACATATTCTGAACACTAAATGGACTAACATAAATGTTACTCTTTTTATACAGATATTGAGGACATGCTGTAGAAAATGAGACAATAATTTCAGACTTCCCTTAAGCGAAACGAACATCGTCTTGCGGAAAGGAATTAACGAAATGCTACATAAAACCTATTTGTGTTTGTCATGTTTTAAGTCCAATTTCTCTGGATCAGTAAACCCAATTTAAAAGATTTTTAATAGATCTCGTTTCCTGATCTTCAACAACAAAATCAACAGAGAACGACAAATCATTGTTTTCACGTGAGCCAGCATGTAAAAACACAAGTTTGTCCGTGCGGGGATCGAACTCGCGATCTCTAACTCCGGAGTAAGTGGCTCTCCCAAAGAAGCACCGCGGATGGAATGTATTGTGGGAGATTTGTCGTCTTGACACGTGCTTTATCTCTGCAGTAGGTCACATCATCTCCCTCTTAGCTTTTTATTTTTTCATTTGAATTGAAGTAAGAATTGTTTTATTAATTCCAGACGATGTGTGGAACAAACATCACACATTTTTCGAAGAACCCAACGGCCGGAAGATAAATTTGTAAGTTTGAACGCCAATGTGAAAACACAAGTTTGTCCCTGACGAGGATCGAAACCGCACCCATTCACTCCGGAGTAAGTTGTCTTCCAACTAAGCTACACGGACAGAATGTATCGCGGCAGATGTGTTGTCTCGACACGTGCTTTACTTCTGTAGTACGTCACAAGCAAAAAAAATTACTAATGCACACGTGGGCGAAATTTAGACATGTGCATACTGTTCGAGAGCTTTAACTATGAAAATTTCTTCAACTATTGTCACGATAATTTGTAGAAAAAGATGAATAGCTCCAAGTGAATTAATTTCAGCCGAAAGAGTTACGTCGCATTATTTTATCGAAGTTAAATACCGATTATTAAAGATAAACACTGTATTTTGCCTTTTTAGAGCGAACTCACAAATTCTTGATTTAATTCGATACAAAGAAGAGCAGATGTTTAAAAAGGATGTATTTTTACTGTTCGATAAGGTACAATTACGTACCTCAACTTCCATCGGGATATATAAATCGTCTCCAATGTATTTCTCATCTTCAATTATCTACATCCGAAAATCAAGCGCCAACCTTAGATTTTTATATCAAGAAAGTTTTGAAGTATACGACCCCCATTTTAACAAACTAAAATTTCAAATCAAAAAATGTGGTGAAATCACAATTTTAAATAATATGGTAGTTCAATTTCGTTTGCACCGAACAAGTTTAAATGAAAGTATGTGAGAAAGTGATTTTGAATAGGCGAGCTCTTTTTAAAAGGTATAACGAAGTAAATTTCTCCGTCATTTTTGGTCCACGCCGGGAATCGAACCTGAGTCCACTTATTCCGGAACAAGTCACTCTACCAAGTGAGCTACGCAGACGTTCGTTCTCGCTGCTATTTGCCTTTATGTCATGTGCGCCCTGCGGGGCAGGCACGTCCCATCACCCCCTCCCCAAAAGAGGGCCGGGAGCATGGCCCACGGCTCAGCCGTGACCATGAATCGTTGCAGGCAGCTATCCGCTGTAGAACGTGTACTCGAGAACTCCCAGTCAATCTGGTGTGTGGAATGCAACGTGACACACGTTTATTTTTAGAAGCGCTGGAGAACGGATTCTCTTATTTTTCCTATCTCGCGGTGTGGAAAGAACATCACACCACTGCGAGATCTTTAACGGCCGGGTCATCCGGGAAATTCGGGCACCATTATAACGAAGTAAATTTCTCCGTCATTTTTTGTCCACGCCGTGGATCGAACCCGAGTCCACTTATTCCGGAACAAGTCGCTCTACCAACTAAGCTACGCAGACGTTCGTTCTCGCTGCTATCTGCCTTTATATCGGTGCGTCCTGCGAGGCAGGCACGTCAGAAAGGCGGGAGGGAGTAAGTAGTAGCTGTATATATGCACTTGTGTCATACGAGTAGCTAGTAAGGAAGCATTGATAATGAATTCATGAATTTAATAAGAAGATCTAAGCAATGACGCGCTTTTATAAGGATATAAATTTAAATACGGTCACTAATTTCGATTTAGTTCATCGCCTACCTAAAGTTGTTTCATTTTCAACCTTTGCAGGGCACGAGGGTTTCGTCATTCATATTCTTCCATTCATATGCCCGTCTGTCTGGTCTGAGAGGAGGTTTGATTTCTTTCCTTTTTACAGAAATCAAACCTCCGCTTCTGAAAGACGAACTGAAGCTTCTGTTTTTGATTTATATTTGCTAGAGCAAAAAAATTAGGAAAATACTTTTCCGATTTTCTTCGATATATTCTTTAAGTATGTCTGTTTGAAGATACGAGGGTCGTATCTTCTGTTTTAGGTTTGTCTTCAGACAGACAAACCTAAAACAGAAGCGGATGATGATTGCGTCAAGGTCAGACTCTAAGCAACGTAGTAGTGTCAGAACGGCGCGCTATCATTTGCTGTGTGGACGTGGGAGGTTTTGGAAATGGAAGCTTGCAGCTCCTCAGGTCAAGTAGCGGAGTTTGACCACCGCTCGTACGGGAAAATAAAAACTCTGCTGGGGAAAAAACTCCGACACAGAGCAAAACTGCCCTGCAAGAAGTTTGTGGGGAAGGAACTCTTGATCAAAGAACAATTTCTCGCTGGGCATCGCGCTTTCGGAAGGGCCAAAGCTACATCAAAGATGATCACCGCCCAGGCCGACCTCAAACGGCAACAGATTAAACATTTGCTACCATTGTTTTAACGCTTCTCAAAGAGAATCGCTATTTGACAACCGAGGAGATTGCTCATCAGGAAAATTTGTCCACCATGTCTGTTCACTGGATTTTGACCGGCTCACTGGGGGAAAAGACAAATCGCCGCGCGCTGGGTGTCCCATTAACTTACTACCGAGCAGAAAGCAGCCAGAATGAGCATCGCACAGGATCACCTTCGCAGCTTCTAAAGGTAGGGCGACACCTTCCTGAACAGAATTGCTTCAATTGATGGGACTTGGACCCGTGATTTTGAGCCGGAACTGAAGTCCCAATCAGCGGAATGGAGGCATCCAAGTTCCCCACGCGCCTCAAAGTGTCGTCGGCAACAATCCCAATGGGAACAAATTATAATTTTTACGTACGATGCCCCGGGTGTTGTGGTTTCGAGTACCGGTGGGTCAAAATGTAAATGCACAATATTATCGGGATTTCCTGAGGACAAAGTTGAGACCGAAAATTCGTCAAAATCGCTCCATGTTGTTGGAATCGGGAGTGGTCTTGCTGCATGACAGCGTATCGTGTCATGGTGCAGCGTCGGTACGAGGACTTTTGTCCAAATATGGCTGGAAAACTTTATCGCACCCACCATACAGCCCTGAACTCAATCCATCCGACTCTGATCTTTTTCCAGAGTTAAAGAAAACGACTCCGTGGCATCCGCTACGAATAGCTGGACGAACTGTATTTGACGTGACCCAAGTAATACGACAGCTGAAAAAAGATGGCGTACTACGGGACATCCGGGGCCTACCTCACCGCTGGCAAGCTGTCATTAGCAGCAGAGGGAGTAAATTGAACGGCAATAAGTTAAGATTTCTCCGTTAATTCACACTTTTCTTAAAAGTGGACAGTGTGCAGAAATTTTATTAGGACCTCCGCCGAAGGACTCAGAGTTGAATAGGAAGGCAAATATCTTTTTGATAATCTTATTCAGATCAGGAACATAACTAGAATGAGAGAGGAGTCATCTTCCTTCGGGCCCTCTTACCTCAAAGGCTCTTCTGTGTACCTAAGAGGTCATTCTCGTTTGTTAACTTCTACTTAACGATTTCTAAAACAAATACGTTAAGAGCAACTTCTGTGTTTTAGGGAAGATAATACTACTAGGAAAAAGCTTAAAGCACTAAAAGCAGCATTTTTTTTGTTAGCGACCACAGTTAGCAAATCAATGGGCTACAAATGATCATATGTAGAGGATTTTCGGAAGGGAGTGTCTGACCCCAGGTCTGAAACAACCTTTAGAAATAGAAAGCTCCGAGACCTGGGCTAGAGTACCCGATAGGAAAGTGACACGGAAGCGAGGTAGAAAGGGGGAGGAAGACACCCTTATTTATTACCGGGGGCCAGTACCCGGGGTCCGACGGCTTAGCGTGCCCATGCGAAGCACGGCGGATATTTAGTGGATAGAGCGTTCGTACCTGCCTGGGATCGATCCTGAGGTCCATTCCGTGGTAGTCACAAACGTTGCCCACTAGGGGCTGCAAGGAGTTTCCTGTCTCTATTTTACGGATACTGGTTCCAAAGAAAGGAGAGGGCCAGTGTCGCAACACAAGGACACCATCCATACCTAACCCTGAATTCGAACCCGTATTTATCTGGAATGAACGCTTGATCCTTCAAACGCCAGAGCTATCGGAACCAAATGAAGCCCAAAATTTTCCACGATTCCCAAACGGAAATGTTCATATAGCGGCCGGGTTTTTCGAAAGCTACCGCAAAACAATTATTTTCCCACTCTCATCTCTGCAGTACCTACAAATAAACCTGTGGGGATATGTGCTCACTTCCAATCCTTTATTCTATGCTCTGTGGCATGATGGGTGCTAGTCCCTCTGACACAGACATCGTGCCACTAAGTAGAAGCAAGTCACTCAAATATATCTCTCCTTTCTCAGATTCGTCGCCACTATTTGCCCTTTTTGCGGGTAATCAGATCAGTGAGTGTAGATTGTTGTCAATTATCCCCAAAATGACGATTAATAAAGCTAAAGGGGGTAACAACGCTTTCCGACTGCGCGGGCTCACATTTTTCAGCAGCGTTTGGCCCACGTCTTATACTTATTATATTTATTCAAGCTGACTTTAGATTCTTTTGCTTATTCCAAACTAATTCGTTCTAGCGGGTTAAAGGGTCAAAATAGATACAGAGAAACTTCCTTATTTTAGGGGCGCAAATACTACTACAAAATACCCTAAAGCTCGATAAGCACCATTAATTTTCTTTGGGGAGAGGGAAGGGGGTTGACGATCATCGTAAGCGAATCAATGTGGTATAAGCAGCTGCCCGTCCTTAATTTACAGCCAATGTTTCCAAGGAAGGGAGAGAACCATTTCGTAAGACAAGCACACCATCCATGACTCACATTGAATTTGGATCCGGACTTATCTTGGATGAACAGTTGAAATGCGTACAACAACTTCCGTGTATTAGGGGCGCCAATTCAACTGCGAAATAAAAAAACACTATAAGCAGCATTTTTTGTTTTGTTTGTGGGTGTAACGACTACCGCGAGCAGTTCAATGGTTTATAAGCAGTAGCCAGTGCCTAATTTATGACCACCGATTCTAAAGAACTGAGGAAGCCAGTGTCGTAAGATCAGCACACTATCCATGCCTTATCTGAATTCGAACCCGGGATCACCTCGGATGAATGGCTAATATAGGTAGAGAGCAACTTTTGTGTTTTAAGGGCGCCAATGCTACTACGAAAATGGCCTAAAAAAGCACTACAAGCAGCGTTTTTCGTTATTTTTGTTTGTTTGTTCGTTTGGGTGTTAAGACCAACGTGAAGTACCTCAATGTGCTATAAGCAGTCGTTTGTCCCTAATTTAGGGCAGCTGATTCCACGGAAGAGAGACAGCCAATGTCGTAAGACAACACACTATCCATTCCTTATCCGGAATTCGAAACTGGATGAATGGTTAAAATAGGTTCAGGGTAACTTCTGTGTTTTAGGAAGCCCAACGCTACTATAAAAAAACGTAAAGCATTACAAGCAGAATTTTTTTTCATATTTTTATTTGAGTGTTTAACGATCATGGTGAGCAACTCACTGGGCTATAAGTCGCCGACCGTTCCTAACTTAGGGCCACTAGTTCCAGGAAAAGGAGGGAGCCAGTGTTGTCAGTGTCGGATTAAGGGAGTCTATAGGGGCTATAGCGTTGGGGCACACCATGATCAAGGACCCAAGGCGCATGCCTTAGCAAATAATAGATACATACGTAGGTAGAAAGAGAGAGAAAGAGAGAGAGAGGGCGGTTTGTAAAATAGTTTTATTATTGTCTCGTATGGTTTCCACTTGGTCAGAAACATAGGCTGGAAGACGAACAGATTTCAAGGCAACGACCAAGGGTAAAATTTTCGTGTAGCTGGGTACAGCGGGGTCGGCAAGAGAGTTTCAGCTTTTTCATTACCTTTCTCCCACACCTCCCAATGTACACTTGGAGCCATTAATGGTCGAAGTCCTCTGTGGCTTCACATTGCCTTACAAAAATGATGCTCTGAGAAAAATATACAATGCTAAATCATTTGAAAATCCAAGATAAAATCTAGGAATCTTAAGGTTTTAAGTCATGTTCTTATGAGAGCAATGAGAAATACGACTTATGAAATTTTTATAGTTTCGTGTTTTAACGGACTTCATTATAATTCCCCGTCATAAGTCCTTTAAGGGCCCACTCAGATATCTTAGCCTTGGAGCTCACTCAAATGTCTTAGCCTATAGGCCCACCAAAGCCTTAATCCGGTCCTGAGTGTTGTAAAAAAAACACCATCTATATCTCACCCGGAAATTGAGCCAGAACCCATCTGAGGTTAATAGTTGGAAGGCAACATTTTGTGTCACTACACCAACGGGGCTGCCTAGCATCATTTTCGCCCACACTTCGTTTTAGTATTAACTTTACAGAAAGCTAACGGAGAAACAGTACAATTTTTAAAAGCATTTTACCATTATGTCTTAGCTGAAAAGCGTATCCTTCCAGTTGCTGCATGTATTGGAGATACGAACATTAATTAAAGCGCACACTTCGAGGCTGCAGTCAGCTCAAGGAAACATGGAGTGATGCAAGCTTGTTGTTACTAAGAAAGATGCGAAATGGAACTCAAATGACAAGAGTTGATTTCCTCGCGACCAAATTAAAAACTCTTAAGTGGTAATGAGCTGGACATATTGCTGGAAGAAGTAACCACCGCTTGACAACAGATATTTTAGACTGGATACCAAAAAACAGAAGAAGACACCGTGGGGAAATGGGTGGTTTAAATTCTAAATCATGCGGGAGTGACATGGAAGCGCCCCAGTTCAAGCTGCCTCTTCCGGGCCCCCGAATCTAAAGTTATGCCACTGGTTCGCATTTCACAGTCACAAAACGGACCTTTAGAAACAGATTTATTTCAGCAAAGAGGCATCTTGACCGAGAGAGGGAAATAATGACTTTTCTCCATGCGACAATGAAAGAGCTTTTATAGTCCGATATTTGAAAAGCAAGTACCGTTTTTGTAGATAGCCGAAGGAAGAGGAAACTAAAAGGTTTTTGTTTCGCCTGTCCGATATGTATGAATTTAAAATGCAACGATTTTGTACCTGACGAACTGATGAATAACTGCTGCGACAAATCGGAAAGTTGTAGGGAGTTTTAGCTTTCTACATTGCTTCAAATGTACATACAACAGACATTTAGACTGGATACCAATCAAATGAGATTAGGGTTGTCACGTACTACAGAGGTATGGCGCATGTCAAAATTGCAGCTATAAATTCCGTCGGTGTAGCTTAATTGGGAAAGCACTCGGCTCCGGAGCAGGAATATGCCGGTTTTTTTTTTTTTTGATTGAAGGTTTAACGACCACCGTGAGCAACTCAATGGGCTATAAGCAGTCGCCCGTCCCTAATTTAGGGTCACTGGTTCCAGGGAAGGGAGAGAGCCAGTGCCGTAAGACAAACACAACATCCATGCCTCATCGGGATTCGAACCCGGACCCCTTTCGGACGAATGATCAGAGGCCATCGCTTAGACCACTGCGCCACCGGAGCGGCAGGATGTCGGTTAGATCTCCGCAACGACAAATTTCTTTTTTTCACATTGGCACCCGATTGTGGAAATTGATCTACTGCCAGTTGAGTTTTTCGAAAAATGTGTGATGTTTCTTTCACTCACCGTCTGGAATTAACGAAAATCCCTTCTTCGCTTCGAAAAAATTTGTTATGTTCTTTCCACACATCGTCCGGAATTAATGAGCATTCCTTCTTTGAACGCTTCAAAAATGTGTGATGATTCTTACATACGTCGTTTGGAATTAGAATTCCTTCTTCTACAAAGAGTTACTTGAAGCGTGGTTTGCGGCGGCTCAACCTGGAGGGTGGAGGATATGTGGGACGTACTCTAAGAGGTGAAGGACATATCAAGACGGCAAGGTCGCAGCGATAAATTCCGTCAGTTTAGCTTAATTGGAAAAGCATTCGGCTCCTGAACAGAAGGATGCGTGTTCGAACCCCGCCCACCGGAAAATTTACGTTTTCAGTTATTGAAGAATGGTAAATATCAGTTATTGAAGAATGGTAAATATTCTTCAAACGTGGGAGTGTGTGGCTTCCGAAATTGTCAGATATCCTAGCCATGTTAATATGAAACACATTATTAAAAAATAAATATGCGAAGGATACTAAATTCTTGCAAAAATGGCAGCAAGTAACCTGCCATTTCGCAATAAATTGCTGGGAATGTCTAATGGCTAGTACCAAATAATTATAACCGAATACCTTGAGAAGAGGAAAGGCTTTGTCAAGTTCGTTTCACGATATATTCCCGCTCATTTTGTGTTTTCTGTATTTAAATCCTTAGTTGGACGTTATCTTACTATCTTGCTAATGCTTCCTAGACACGACTTTTTGTTGCATTTTTATTAATGTTTGTTTTAGAATCTAAACAAAAATTTGTGTGCGACAGAACAAAATATATGAACAAATATATATATATATATATAAACTTTCGCAGTTTCAAAGGAATATTAACATCTCATCCTTGTATTAAAAAAAATTATTTTCAATAGCGTAATTTTTTACGAAATTACATTGTGCTCATAAGCGCAAATGAAATGAAATTTCCAACTTTCAAATTCAGATATTTGAATGAAAATGTTAATTGTCATATTCTCGCTTTTTCACAAAATAAATGAATAAATATTGATCACCTTGACGTACTAATAGTTCATTTTATAAAGCTACTGAAATTACGCTTCTCAACGCGAAACTTTTACACCTCGAAGTTGTTTAGAAGTATTTTGTGCAAAAAGGCAAACACTTTTTTCCCTAAAATGTCTGCATCATAAAATAAAACAGAATAAAAATATTTTTGAACAAATGAACGTCTCAACTAACTTTTTACACTTTATTAAAAAAAATACATACCTTTGGCTGTTTTTTTATGATTCAAAATGTAATTTAATATTATTTCTACTTGGAAACGCTATTTTTCCAACGTTTAGCGAGGAATCGCACTGAGAAAGGAAGGGAGAGTTTGTTACTTAATTTCTCAATGAGTTGTTAAATATAAGAAAAAATATACTTAGCTGATAATAAACTATACACATCAAAACCACGATGTTCAGAAGTGTTGTGTGAAGCTATGTCTCTATCCGATGCATTATTTTAAACTGAAAATATCCAGATAAACATTCTTAAAGAAGAAAAACATAAACCCTTCGTAATATACCTCGGCAAATATTTTAAAACTGATTGGAGAAGTGTCCGAACTTCATCCAATGTTTATTTTACTTTCGGCTATTTTACACATAAGAAAATATTACATGTTTGACTGCGTCTGTGTTGATATTTGGAGAACATCATGGAATGGAAATTGGCAGCTATATTTGAATAGTTTACCAGACTCAGAGACGACAGTGGTTCATCTTTCTTGACTAGAGCGATTTTAAAGTTCAGGAAGTGGTGTTGTAGTTCAAAGTGAAAAAAATAAATCTGAAAATTCATAATTTAAATAATGTCAGAGTCGTAGCTTGGGGGGGGCGCTAAGGGTGGCTCAGCCTCTGCTGAAAAGTTCTGAGCCTCCCCTACGAAAGACTCAACAAAAGTAAAACTTATTACCACATGCTATATCTGGAATACAAATTAACGAAAAAAGTTTCAGTACCACAGTTAAGCGCTATATGTCGATCTGACTAAGACCAAAAGCCCGTAAATCAGCTGATTGAAAATCATGTATTTGTTGAGCCATCAATATGAAAACTGCAAGTTTGAAAACACTGAAAAATTAAACCCGTAAATCAACTGATTGAAGATCTGCGTCTATTGGGCCATCAATATGAAAACTGGAAGTTTGAAAACACTGACATATTAAACCCGTAAATCAGCTGATTCAAGATCATGTCCGTTGAGTCATCAATGTAAAAATTGGAAGTTTGAAAACACTGAAATGTCTTTTTACAGAAGGTTGTTTAAGACAGCAATACAGTTCGTAGATCAATTTGTCCCTTTTACTTCCATGATAAAACTATTGCAATCGTACACCGTACGCCTGTTCATTTCTCAGTACTCATTATATTTAATCATTTTTGTAGTGCTTTGCATTCAAGTGAGGTCTATGGCAAAAGTTTAGGCACAAGGAAATTCCGACGAAGAAATTTAAAAATACTAAACAAAAGAGTTTGGAGTTTGTGTTCTGTTGCTTTGTAAAAATAAGAAGCGAAGGAACGCAAACATTGAAAAACAAGTGAAGCACTTGAAACTGCATCACACTGTGCAATGGGAAATTAATATATGCAAAGAGTGTAATCATCATTATCAGGAATTTTCACTGTCAAGTGGATTTCCCCGACCATATAGTTCCGCCAGGGTCTTCCTCCACTTCTCTCTATCCAAGCCCGTCACTTCATCCAGACCATTACTTCTTAAACTAGATTTAATCTCTTCCATCCACTTTCTCTTTGGTCTTCTCCTCTTCCCCTCTTTCCTGGAGCCTCCCTCTGCATCAGAATTTTTTGGAACTCTTTCTAATGACATTCTCCTTACATGGCCGAACCATTGTAATCTCCGCATCTCAGTAGTTTGAATAATTTCTACTTTATGCAGAATGCCTCCAAAAGTTTATCTCTGTAGCCAATAATCTTTGTTGATTTCTTTTATTCAATGTCCACGTATCCGCACCATATAAAATGATGCTTTGTACAATCGCAGAAAAAAATGTCTTAAAGAGATTTGCTGCTCCAAAGAACAGGATTCAAAACAGAAATAGCTTTCCGGCCCTCCACAATTATCCGATCAATATCATCGTAACACGTAATAATTATATATATTTTTCCGTGAAACGGGAAGAACCTACACGTCTCAAAGTTAGTTTAAACACAACATGAAAAAACATACCGTTACTAGAAATGAATGGCATTTGCAGGCACTCTTATCAGTCCAAAAACACGTTTTTCGTTGGAATAAATTCTGAGGAGTTTTCCGGTTAATACAATTTTTAAACAACGTTTATCAGCTATTCATCGTGTAAAAAACAATTAGCGTTTTGCTTTCGGTCTGCTTTGAATGATTTTCCTGGAGTTCTCAAAAACATTTCGTCCGTATTCTTTTCAATCACCTGGACTAAAAGAAAGAACGAACGGTATCGAATTTTATAAAGGATACATTTGTCCAATTTCAACCAATATATATATATATATATAGATATAAAAGAAACGTTTGTTTTGATTATTTTTTGGGTTTTTAAGTTAATTTAATTTCTGTTTTCACCTCAAATACATGTATGACACAGCAGAAACCCATGTTCAACTAGATCTTTGTAGAGATTAGTAAATGAGGAGCTTTGCTAATCCTTGAAAAAGCCATAACTCACTATTTGCGATATTTTCTGCATTCTTTGCTTGTTTTCCCTGTTTGTTTGCATTGCGTTTTTATTTATTAACTTTCTCCAGTATTTTTGGCTCTGTATTTTGATTGTGCTTCTTATGTTTTGCTATATAACTGAAATTTTTCTAACCATTTCTACATTACAAATAACCTTCCCTAGAATTTACCTCCAGCTACGTCCCTGAATTTTGTGTAACAATAGATATTAAGCTCAAACCACAGAAACAGAAACCTGGTGTTCATATTGACTTCGAAATAAAATTGAAATTCAGTCCTGGGAGGGACATTCCTCGTAAACATATTTCTCTGAAAGTTTATGGCAAAGCGACTCGGAAACATTTGAAACAAGTTGCCTTTCAAACTATTTTTGAAGTCGGAATACTGATTTAAGTTGCAAAAAATCCAAAAGATTATTTTTCTCACCTTTATGCGGATGTCAACCAAAGGACTTCTCCTATTCCGGAAACAAATCAGAATACTAGCATCGAACTCCAGTGGATATATCTTCTGGAAAGAGTGAGGCCGCGGAGTTAGAGAGTGATGCGGATGCTGTTGGATGCTCCTAGTCTTCTCAAATCCGGGCGCCCGCCATGCTAGCAGGAGCAATGATTCGATTCGCACACTTGCGGCGGGTCATAGGGCTTGCCGCCGCTGACGAAGGCGGTCACGTGGATAAGTGTGGGCATTTCTCCGTGACGTCATGCGCGTGACACTTGTTGCAAAACTTTTCAAGAATTGATTTTCTTCATTTTCCATTTTAGGTATCGCACAAATGGTGCAGAACTTATTTTAAAGCATCCATAGGAATATTGCATCACACAAGGTAAAAGCTCTTCCAGTTACTTTCATATTATTTTTTGTTTTTTTGTTTTGTGGAGCGGTAAAAATAATTCTCCCAGAAAAGTACATTGCAAAATTTTTAGTACTCATAAATTTATTTTTAATTTCTTGAATTTACCTATTGTTGATATTTCTTGCTTTTTCCCCCCTCACTTTGTACAGAGGTAGCGCATAAGAAAAATGGAAAAGAGTAAATGAACAAAGATGTAGGGAGACAATGAAAAAATTGCAAGAGAGGGGGGAAATAAAGCAACAGGCGAAGAGAATGAAAGGTAATGGGGATGGGTGCGTGAAGACATGGTAAGAAAATAAAAGAAAAAGAAAGAGAAGAATAAACACGAATGCAAGTATAGTTAAACTTTCATAACGGACGCTCTCGAATAGCAGACACCTCCATTTAACGCAGTTTTGTGATCCCCAATATTCAAGTATACAGTTGAACATCGGTTATACATTTCTCTAGGAGATGGTCTTAAAAACGTATAAATGAATAATAATATTCTTAATTTCGTGGCAATAATACACTAAGAGAAATGTTCAAGCCGAGTTATTTGAGCACGATACACAAAAAACAAAATCCAAGGGCTTCAAATTTGCAATAGTTAAAAGATGATAATTTATTTACAAATTAAAACACATTTAAAGTTAAAACTTCAGAAAGGTGAGATCTTTCAGGATTCCTATAACCCTATCTACAGGCCGAGTGCTACAAAGAAAAGAACATGCAAGTAATTAGATACAATGCAGAATGACCATAATACACTAGCAGTGCTTGAAGTTCATTGCCACAGGTATGTTCGAAGAGAAAACATAGAAATAAAATTAAATTTTGGGTATATCATCTTCACCTGAAATAAGTCCTTGAGTAATAATCTCCACTGTTCCGGGATGTTAAATGGCAAATTGTCATTGCAACATTTATAAGCAAACTCGCTGATAATATTTAGGGAGAGTATATTTATCACCAAGTTTGCACATAAATGTTGCAGGGAGGCCGGAAAAAAATAAACTTGGTGATAAATTTATTCGGTGTCAGGAATGGGAAAAGCCATAGGGAAGTTTGACACGGAGTTTGAAGCTGACACGGAAAGAGACACGAACAATTCCCTGTCAAACTTCCCTGTCACTTTCACGGAAAATGAAAGTGACAGGGAAATTTGACACGGAGTTTGAAGTTTGACACGAAGCTTGAAGTTTGCGTTTTTAGTTTGAAGTTTGACACAGGGACGTTTTTCACATAAATTAACTTCAAGTTTGATTTATTGGCTCATAAATTAACAAGGAAGATTAACACCGAGTTTTCTCATAAATTAACTGGGAACCAGGGAAAAGGTTAATGTTACCCTTGACTAGCCCCTGGTCAGTAAAGAAAAAAATGTCAAGTAATGTTATTTTAAATTCTCATCGGTCGGCACCGGGTTCGATTCCCGGTGGCGGCCGATGAGAATTTTTCCGTGACTCGCTTATTAACGTGGAATGAGCGATGGCTTCTGTTTGGTGTTCTTGATCCACGTTGAGTGTATAAATTAGTTATTTTAAACACATCAGTCTGTATATGCGTTTCTCGAATATTCACAAAGAAGTCAGGGCTGAATATAAAAGGATGACATAGACAGAATACATGGAACTGTAAGAAATCGTACGTATAACGCCAGCAATAAGAAAATAATCTAGTAAGGCAATGAGATACGCAGGATCCATCACATGTGTCCCAGGCTTTACATATTGGTTAAAGAATTTATTACGTAAATGCAGCATATTAATAGCAATGAAATCCCACACCCCGTTATCACATATAATATCAAACTGCAAGGAGAGACAGTGTGCGAAAGAAAAGGCGGCTGTGTACGCTATACCGTTGGTATATCCTAACAACACGGAAAAGATATATCGGAATGGCAAAGCGATCCTCGGACACTAGATGTAAAGAACAAGTGCGAAGTGTCAACCAGGACTTGCAGAATACAGCCCTCGCAAGAGAAGTCATGAATTGATGAGCCACCCCTGTATGGAATAGTATTTGAAGAACTGCTTTTTACACGAACTTTAAAGAGACTGCCATCAGAGAAACTGTCGAAATCCTCTCCAGCAAAGTAGAATGCAATGATATGATCTCTACTGAACTACCAATGGTTCGGTATGTGTTATTAAAAGATGGAAACACATGTCTGCGCACCGTATAATTGCATGATAAAAAAAAAATATGTAATATGCTCGTGATGTCACCCACGCTATTTTCAAAAATCATCTTTGTTCCTTACGTGTTCCAGATCCCTACAGTTTTATTTCTACCATTGCTTTGAAAAAGCCTCCCAGTATAATGCGAAAGCTTGGCGAATCTTTGTGCTTTATACGCCACAAAAATAAATGGATTTAATACGCAATATGCGTTTCTTGAATAAAAATGTCAGGTAGTTTACACGTTTGTCAACTTATATACACGTAATGGCAGCACAATATAACTGAAGTGAATTTAATTTAACTGTAAACATAATGTTTTTGTAGTGCTCTTTTAAACACTGCAAAACCGACAAGTGATTTTATTTAAATCGAAAACCCTTTCCAGGGCTGGAGCCAATGATCATTAATATTGAAATACTGCGCATTTGTAAGAGCCATAGGAATAAAATTTTTATCATGCATACAATTATTATAACTGTTTGCAGGATAACATATATTAGATTGAAATGTTTATTGGCATAAACACGCTCAGGCATTAACTACATCAGTCGCTAACTAACTACGCAGTTTTGCAAATATCAGTAATTTATAGTGACTAAACAAGAAATCTACATTTTCCGATGGATTTAACAAACGTACGACTTTGAAAAAAACATTCTATTAATATTACTTTTGTTGTTCAACTTTAAGGAAAGAAACAGTAAGACAAATATGGAAAAATGAAAGAACAATAAAGTAATAATTTAATCTTTAGTGGTAATAGACTCGAATCTCTACATAGAACTCTTATTCGCGATCTCAACTCCCGCGAAATAACTGAATCATGGTAATGCCGCTTTAGATTCTCCTGAATCAATACTCCCAAAAACCTTACCCTTCCTTGAAAAATCAAAGTAATATAATTTAGAATGATTCACAGAAGAGCTAAAGTCTTTTGATCAGAGAAAAACATATATTTTGTTTTTGTACCGTTAAGAGTTAAAAAATTACAACGACACAAAGTCTGATATTTCTGTAAAGCGCGGTTAGCAGTATCAAGTCAGACACCACATGACAGGAAAAAAAAATACTCGTGTCATCAGTAAATAGCAGTGCTTGGGCACTGGAACGAACGTAAAAAGTGTCTTTAACGTAAATTAAAAATAATAACGGCCCTAGAACCGATCCCTGTGGAACTCTAAAAAGAACAGTATTGATACTACAGTCAACATTATATTGATGAAAGAAATACGGGATTACGCCATACAATACAAATTTTGAAGATGACAATCCGATTTTTGGCGTAAATATGACAAGGATGGTAAGTCAGATAATATTTGAAAACTTGAAAATTTTCATCGTCCTGGAGCGGGACTCGAACCCGCGTCTCCCAGAAAACGCCTAGGTATGCTAGGCGTTTTTCTGGGAGACGCGGGTTCGAGTCCCGCTCCAGGACGATGAAAATTTTCAAGTTTTCAAATATTATCTGACTTACCATCCTTGTCATATTTACGCCAAAAATCGGATTGTCATCTTCAAAATTTGTATTATATTGATACATACATGAAACTGCGTGCTAGCTTAATACCATATCTATATGGCTTGTGTATTATTCTTTTTTATTTTTATTTCATTATAAAAACCAGATTACAAAATCCTGTACGATTTCATAATGAAAATATATGAAAAAAAAACCTCTACTTAATACATACATTTGACGTGGACTAGGAACATCAAACAGAAGTCATCGCTCTTTCCACGTTTGTAAGTGAGTCACTGAAAAATTATCATTGGCCGCCACCGGGAATTGAACCCATGGTCTTCCGGTTACGCGCCGGATATGCTTCCACTGCACCACAGCGGCCTCGAATTCCTTCAGACTCACATACACTAACTGCATACACTAACTGCCAAGCCAATTTGGCAGGTTGCTTCTTGGAGCCCCGCACAATGCTGGGGATTCACTAAAGATGGTAAGCAGCAACTGAACAAATAATTAGAAGGTGATGAGAAATTTTCAGTGACTCACTTATAAACGTGGAAAGAGCGATGACTTCTGTTTGATGTTGAAAAAAAAACCTACATTTGAAAATTATCATCATTATTAACCATTATCAATCCACAGCTGGATGAAGGTTTTTCCAAGTTTCTTCCACAACGGTCTGTCTTGCGCCTGTCTCCTCCATGCCACTCCTGCACGCTTTCGAATCTCATCCACCCATCTTCTATGTGGTTTTTCTTCTGGGTCTTTTTCTCATTTGGAATCCCGTCTAGCGTAGAATTTCGGTTGTCCATCGGTGATCCGTCTTCTAGCAGTATGTCCAGCCCTTTGTGCCATTTCATGGATTTTACTCTGATCATGATGTCTTCCACTCTTTTCGTTTTCCTTATCCATGCGAGTCCCTCTTCTGATCTTTCAAGGTTACACTAAACATGCATCTCTCCGTGTTTCTTTCAGTTGTCCGCAGTCTTTGCATCTCTTCTTTAGTTAAAGTCCATCTCCGCTCCGCACATAAGCACTGGAAGGTTGCATTGATTAAACCCTTTTTATTTTAAAAAATAATGGCATATTGCTCTTGAAATTTATACTGTTTGTTCCAAAAGCAGCCCAAACAAGTGTTATTCGTCAGTTAATTTTGTCACCAATGTGGCCTTTGTTTGATATCTGCTGTCCAAAGTAAATGTTAAGTATCGGTTATCTCTACCTTTTTTCCCCATCAATCGATAAATCCTCACTTCTCGTAAAAGCATTGTATATCATCAGTTTTGTCTTCTGAGAGTTCATTTTTAATCCCGCTTCTTTACTCTTGTTAGCAAGTTCCTGGATCATACTTTGCAGTTCTGAAGGGGCAGTTGGAAAAATGACTACGTCAACAGCAAAACGAAGGTGAGTTAAATAATCTCTATTAATATTTCCTCTGCACCTTCGGCTTCCAATGTCGTATCAGCCGCTGCCTTGGCCTGGTACGTTCCAGCTGCCGGAAACTAAGGGCCGAGATTTAAGTTGATGTCTTTTTTGGAAGGGGGGGGGGTGGCCATGAAAATCCGAATACGATCTTGTTTTATATTCAATACCCGTATTAAACATTATTTACTTACAAGTATCGCTCTTTGCAAAACATTTTGCGCGCTAGATGATTTAATATTACTGCCGAGTAAAATATTCATTAATATTTGGCTATTTTTCAAATTTCTTGGATTCAGAGAAAATAGAGAACTTAGAAAGTTTTTTAGCAATTCTTTAGCTAAATAACTTTCGACGTTTTCTATTAAAATACGCTGTTTGGCTTCTCTCAAAGTTGTAGCATACCGGATTACGTATAGTAGAACCAAAGAACCGTGTATTTTTGATAATATCGGATTCAAATTTTAACGTGCAATCTAAAAAAGCATATAACTGAATAATGTATAACCGAATTGAAAAAGCAATGGCAACTTCAGTAGAATATCGGGCCTAGCGCAGAATTCCGTATAAAAGTGAAAATCATATAAACGAGGTTCAACTCTAAAAGTTTCTGTATATTCTCATCAGTGGCGTATCTTGGGTCAGAGACCTGTCCCCCCCCCCTCCCCCAGTACTGTTTTTTTTTTAAATTGAGAAATTTAATTTTTAATTGTTAAGTAATAGAAGTAACTTTTTTCTAAATTTTAGGTACATGCCATTGCTAACACGAAAACAAATAATTATGAGGATTAGGAATTTAACACTTATTTGTACATGAACTCCATTCTTCTTCTGAATACTTTATTTGTACATGAACTCCATTCTTCTTTCCTTTTGTGTGCTGAACTTTAGTGTTACTTTTTTATAAAAAATTTCTTCCGAGTAATTTTTCATATTTAAAAATAATGTTTTTCTTTATTGACAAAACAGCCAAGTTTTTCGACTGTGCATGTCCTTGTGTGGCTCTAAGATATATCTTGATTCTTTTAATGCTGAAAAACTTCTTTCGGAAATTGCAGTTGTTGATGGAAAGTTTAATATAAAGTCTGATAATTTGTACACCTAACTAAACACTATGTCCAATTTATTAAACTTTATGTAACACGTAATGGCCCTTACTGATTTGATTTTGTATTCATCAAAGGAATAAAACACCTTCAGCTCATTTTTTAGTCGAGCTGTATGCAAATTTGAAGCATAGAGTTCTTTAAGTTCTGACAGTAGATGTTCAGGGAAGCTTTCACAAAATTTATCAAAACAGTTCGAATCCAACAAAGCTACCAATTTAAGATATAATATCTCTGATTTAAATTCATTGACACTTCACACAAACTGAAACAACTCTCATCAAACACTCTTATGGTCGGGAACATGCGAGAGACTGAGATAGTATAACTCTTCTTTTTTCTGAGCGAACCGTTTCCCAAAGCAACGGCCCATTCCCCTCTACCAGCTGATTCATGTTGTCATGGAAACGCTAGCAGGCGATGGTACGGAAGGTTTTCGCATCAGAACTGCGAAGACTCTGGAAAAGCTGCTTGGGTTATGCCGTTCGGTTTCGCTCGCCAGACTGAGTCGAAGAAGCGAATCCGCACACGTTTTTTTTCGCAGCGAAAGCATCGACATATTTTAATAACGTTGATAATTGACTTTTATTTGTGTATATTTAATTAACTTTTATTTGTGCATTCTCTGGGCTTCGCAGCTAGCCTCAAATATACGCCACTGATCCTTTGCCAAATAGCGGACGATCCGAGTAACTGAGATTAATCTTGGTCATAAGATACACTGCAAAAATGTTTCAGAAATTCTCGAGCAACTTTACGCTGTCCCTTTCGTAAAATAACGAAACATATTTCTAATAACTCCTTTTCCGTGAAATGACTGAAAGAAACCTGAATTTCACGGATTATGCGTACGACGGGAAGATTCTGAATTTTCAGAAACCTTTGGCAATTCCTTTCTTATATTAACGGAAATACTCCGTTCTCACTCTTCATGTATTCATATGACGAACATTTTCCGGTAAAAGGACAGACTCACGAAAATACTAGGGAGTTTGTTTGACTCACTGATAAATTTCAATAGTCTGTAGAAGTATTTTATTTTAAAATCCTGTAGCGATATCCCATATCGGGGATAGTATTATATATCGCATGATTTATTTTTACTGTGGCGTAGAATATTTCTTCTCCTCTCCCACATTTTGTGCACCAGCTATTTATTATACACTATGTCGACAAAAATCACCGGACACCTAGAAGAGAAACACAACATGGCATTTATTGACATAAATTGGTACGGTTCCGGTCAAATTTTGGCCTTAATGCCTGCACTCACCCTTCGAGACATGCTTTCGACAAGGTTTTGGAACATAGCGATAAATATGGCTTTTCGTTCAGTACATAATGCTGTCGCTAACTGTTGCTTAGTAGTATGCCTTGGTTCCAAACTTCTTATGCGGCGCTCTAATTCATCCCATAGGTGCTCTATGGGATTAAGATTAGGGCTCTGTGCTGGACAGTCCACACAGGATACGGAATTATCGTCCAACCACGCCGTAACTGTCCTTGCTTTATGGCACGATGCATTATTCTGCTGGTACCAACAAGGTTCGGTTCCATAGTATTGCCAGAGTTGGTAGGGCATTATTTCCCAGAATATCGAGGCAGACGTGCTGGTTAACAGGTTTCTGTACGATAACCAACGGCCGCGACCATACCACGAAAAACACCCCAAAACGAGTACACTGCCAGCTCCAAACTTGACCGTTGGAGCAGTACACTGTCGCTAATAGCGTTCCCCCATCTACCGCCATACCCCCACCCGGCCATCAGATTGATGGATCGTGTATCTGAATTCATTAGTCCATAGGACCCATTCCCATTGATCAACGGTCCACGATAAATGTTCTTTACACCATTCTAAACGAAAAGTAGCATTCCGAGTGGAGATGAAAGGCTTATGAGCAGCCGGACAACCACAGTAACCCATGGAATGAAGTTCTGTACAAATGGCACGAGTACATACAGAGGTCAAAGCATTTTTACTCACCTGTACACTGAGGTCTTGTGCAGTACTCCGTCGATTAGCTGTAACGACTCTCCTGATGCTTCGACGTTCTCTATCACTGATTTTCTTTATTCTGCCGGTACGTTTGGCTGTTTCAGGCACCCCATGTGTCTTGCACCTATTGAGTACATTCAAAACAGTTGACTTGGGTATGTTTAAACGCATCTCTGTTCCTCTTATGCACAACCCATTAATATAACACCCAACAATCTTTACTTTCTGAAAGACTTCCGCCGCGACACTTTCACTCAACCTCACAGTGCGATATGATCGCGGTCAGCTATAGGCTTGTTTTTCGGCCGTCTACGTCATGCACCAGGAATCTTGATACGTCAGACCAGGCCACTTTCTTCCAATCTTCCACGGTCGAATCTCGAAGATCTTGGGCCATTTCATGCGTTGTTGGCGATGACGTGCAATGAGAATAGGGATCCGTCTGGGTCTTCGACAACGCAGGTCCAAATACATAAGGCTGCGATGAACCGTGTGCTGTGACACATTGCCCTGATCACCACTGCTTTAGCTGCGGGTGATTTGTCGCGCACTGTGGCCCTGTGAACAATACGCGATAGTCTCCACTCCCCTTTGGCATCAATGAGCTGCGGACGACACGCGGATAGACGACGGTTCGTCGTTTGACCATCTATGCACCACTCTTGTTACGTACTCATTACAGCGGCACGTGAACAGCACACAAGCCGCGCCATTTCCGAGATCGTAGTTCCGAGGAGCCGTGTCATCACAATTTGTCCTTTATCAAACTCCGATAAATCCGAAGCTTTTCCCCCATCCTGACTTCGAATACTATACTCTCTGAAATCCAGTCCTCTGGTTGTATAAATACTGCTCTGTGAACTTCATCTGCGCCACCGTTCGGCCTCCAGGCGCGCTCATTTCTCTAGGCATGAGGTTGTCATAATTTAATGGCTCATCAGTGTACATCATATTTTTCTCGAAATCTTTTGTTCGATCCGAATTTTTTTTTTCTACAATTGCAAGTTTTTCTAGAGGGTTTGAGTCCGTATGTCTGTTTACGACACATCTACTGCCGTATCTGCGGGTTTAAAAACACTACTAAAAATTTTTTTACGGTCAGATACCTCTGACCACAAAATATTTCTGTGCATTTTCTGCACAAAAATAATACACAATTCAGCCCTATGGGGGTGGAAAACTTTATTATTTTTATGTCTCCCCTTCTTACAGTCGACTGGAAAATTTATTATGTCGTCGGATATTATTCACTATGTGGCAATTTTCCATGTACTTCTGAATTTCTCATGATGTAGAATTCTAACGACAACACTACTAAAATTTTTTAAAAATTTTGGTGACAGTGTGTGTTTCTGTTTGCAATTGCATCTCTGTTTCAAAAAATCCAACTGAAAAAAAAATTCCTTTTGTACTGTACGCCACTCGCTATGATAATAAGTATAGACATTTTCATCTTTAAATAATGCGCAATTCTTTCTTCAAGTGGTGAATATATAAAACTCTTTTTGCTTTCTTTGCTTTTTGAAGTCGTATTTAAGAAAAAATCATTTCATAGCTCCCGTTAGGAACAATATTTGCACATGTTATCATTTTTTTTTTCATAATCAATAGCTCTCCCAAAAATCACATGAACGTTTCTTTCTGTTTCTGGAAGACTATATAATAAAAATCCCATGGAAAATTTCTTTCGTGTTAAGATACCTCTCGACGCAGGGGAAGGCATAAAGTTATAACACGCTTTCCTTCATATTCCTTCTTGTAATAAGATTGGAATATAACTCAGTATAAGGCGAGAAACATCGGAGAACAAACACTCTTCAACCACTACTGGAAGAACACAAACTGGTTGGGACAGTGTTATGGTCTGGAGAATCTTTTTGTGCCATTCCCTGAGTCCACTCATACCAGTGGAAGGCACTATGAAATAATTTCATTATGAATCCATCTTGCGGAATACATACACCCATACATGCTGATTGTCTTCCCTGGAGCTGATGGGAACCTCCAGCACGACAATACCACGTGTCACGCTGTAGAAATGTACGAGAGTGGTTGGAAGAGCACGGGGAAGCTTTCAAATTACTTCGCTGACCCCCTAATTTCCCAGAATTAAACCCAATTGAGCATCTGTGGGACCATCTCGATCGTGTTCTTCGCTCTATGGATCCTCCACCACGCACCCTCTAGCAGCTGTCAGATGCACTGCAGTCAGCATGGATCCACATACCTGCACCTTACTGAGTCACGCCCAGCCCGTCTAGCTGCTGTCCGCGCTGCACACGGCGTTTAATCTGGATGTTAGCCAGTGATACCAATAATGTTACTCGACCGTGAATTATTACATGTTGTAAGAATATCATCCGCCCGTAAAATAAGATCTGTATCAGTTATAGAGCAGAAAACCACTGGCGTAAAGTGAAAAAAGAGCACCAAGAAGGAGACGTCTGATACCAAAGAAATGTATACAGCATAATAACGGAATACCGAGGATAACGTGATCAAAACATTATGGCAAAATACAGCTGTATTTGTTGGTAAACTAAAAAATAACATTTCCATGTAACATGGTTAGTACGAGGTTGAACCGCCATGAACTGCGTCACACTGTGCAAGTCTGGCATGGAGTCTGTCGTACAGATGTTGGATGTAAGTTTGGGGTATTGAGTTCCAAGCATCCTCAACCTGGACGCGTAAATCGGGGATGGTCGTGGCTGGCCGTGGAGACCGGATAAGTCGTTGTCCCATAAAATCCCACACGTGCTCAATGGGGGACAAATCCGGTGAACGTGCGAGCCATGGAAGTTGTCTCACACCCTGAAGTGCATGTTGCGTTGCACGTGCCGTGTGTGGGCGTGCGTTATTTTGCTGGACAACACCACGATGGACGGATCTTACAAATGGCACAACAACGGGCTGAATGATGTTGATGTAGGAGGTGCTGTTTAACGTACCCGGTACAAACACTAGTTGTGTACGGGAGTGATAGCTGATAGCTCCCCACACCAGAAGACCAGGTGTAGGCCCTGTGTGTCGCTGGCGGATTCAAGAAGGCTGGAGACGCTCCCCTGTGCGTCTGCAAACACGCATACGGCCATCGGAGGCTCCCAAGCAGAATCTGCTTTCATCGCTGAAAACGACAGATCGCCATTGTGTTCTCCAGCGCAGACGTTGGCGACACCACTGCAGCCGTTCCTGACGGTGGGCTGGAGTCAGAGGTATACATGCCAGAGGCACACGTGCACGTAGTCCTGCATCCAGTAGACGGTTGCGGATTGTTCGCACTGTCACCTCAAGTGCAACGGCAGCTCGGATTTGCGTCGCAAAGGATGTTCTGCTTGACAACGCCGCTCTTCTTATGCGTCGATCGGTCCGCTCATCAGTCCGTCTGTGACTCCCGGTTCCACGTCTTCTCGTGTGGGAATGTTCCTCAGACCAGCTACGCCACCATCGTACCACCACCGATACTTCCCGTCCAATTCGCTCCGCAATACGACGATACGACCGCCCGGGCTTGCGAAGTCCGACTAGACGACCTCGCTCAAAGTCTGATAACTGCTGAAATCGTACACGTCTTCCATGTCCAGGCATTGCAGCTTCCTCACAGTCTTCGCACGTGTCCGTACGCCGACGACTGATTACATTCACTTCGCCGCACTCCTTAAATACCACCGACGATAATTTGCATATTACGCCGTGCTGTGGCGTAAGCGCTCACTGGTTGGCCCCGAAATTAACATCACACCTACGTAAACTCGATCCCATGAACATATGTATATTTCATGATCGTCCGCCAATTCCTTCTTGGTGTTCTTTTTTAACTTTCCGCCAGTGTATATGTATACTTCACGACAAGACCTGAACCTTCTGGAATATTTTAGATTTAAGTAAAGCTTTCAAACTTCCCACTGCGCGATCATTCTGGAACATTCTACAAACGTATAACCCATTCTTGCCGCTTCTAGAACATTCTACACAACACTTCGGTGTGTGTTATATTACAAGGCCGACGGTTCTAGACATAGTTTTTGGCACACGTACATTTCTATAAACTGCTAGTACGTAATTATTATTTGCAAATTGTGTAATTTCATTACCAAATAATTCCATTGCGTTTTAATGGCATTATTAAATAATTGAATTATATCTTCTTCATTGTAATGCATTACAGATTAATTCCATTACCTTGTGGAAACCATACTTGGGATTACCTTGTTATGCATTGCCTGTTACTGCATTACTTTGTAAATTCAGTGCACGTTAATTGTAATCTGTACTTCAATTATTTTGTAATGCATTCCTGCCCAACTTTGCCAGACGCTCAAGACATATATCCTAGCGTGGCACCAGTTTTATTACACCTCGTTCAAAAAAAGTCCGATTCCTGGGCGTATAGTCATCTGCGGAAAACCGATTCGACTTCGTCGCCCGAATCGAAGCGTTGGCCGCTCAGGTATCTTTTCAAGGTACGAAACAGATGAAAGTCCGAAGGAGCCAGATCCGCACTGTACGGTGAGTGCTGGAGCACCTCCCAGCCAAATTTCATAACACGTTCGGGACAAAATTGCACAACATATGGACGAGCGTTGTCATGGAGCATTCTGACATTTGCAGCGTCTTTGTCGGGTCTTTTAACACCGCCATGAGGATTTTTAATGCAGATTGGGTTACTCTGATGTTTTTTTGGTAGCGGGGAGTCGGAATGTTTCCACAACTCCTTTGTTTCGGGAGTGTAGTGGTACGCCCAGAACTCATCGGCCGTCACTACACCCACCAGAAACTCGTATCCTTTTTCTGCATAACGCATGAATATTATAACGAAGTAAATTTCTTCGGTCCAAAGATGACGCAATTCTCTGTCCATTTTGGTCGTATGTCAAGTTTCTAGGGCACCCATGGCGCACTGAACTTGCGAAATTGCAATTTGTCATGCAGAGTATCGTACGCTATACTGTACGAAATGTTGAACTTCTGTGCCAATATGTGCGGATGGATCCGCCAGTCACTCAGAATTGCCTGTACAATGCTTCTCGCATGGCAGGTGATGAGGCGGTTATGGGTCGACCGGAACGTGGCGAATCGGGTAGGTTGCCACGGCCCTCTGCAAAGAAACTGCACCATCTGGAGATGTTGCTGCTGTCCGGGGAATCACCACCATACACTTCGACCATTTCTTTGTAAATTTCCATTGGAGTTTACCCTTTAGCCCACAAAAATTTGGACTACACCGGTTTCTCTTCATTCGTAGACGACGCTGACAAACGGGACATCTTTGCTCTGTCGTTCACACTGTCTTCCACCACGGCGACATCTGATCCAGCCAGACTGGTATATAGCGTGATTTTCAAACTCGTTGTCTGCCAAACTGCTGCCTGCAAAGAGAAAAAATTGTTGTGCGTTACTTTTTGATCCTCTCCAGTATGCAGAATTTATTTTTAAAAATGGTAAACATTTTCATTTAAAAACGGATTTAGCGAGACCCCGTATTTAACGAGGACCTCCGCCGGACCCGAGCTCCTCGTTATAAACGCGGGCTTTCTGGCGTACGTTTTACACAGGGAAGAGCCAAACGTAATTTATGTACCTATCACGGAGTGCTGTAACTTGAAATACTAACATCTAACTTTGACAAAGTATCTTGGAATTGTTTTAATCACATAGCACATTTAGTATTTTCTAGTACAGAGTGTCGATTCATACACCTATGAGCCAAAACATTATGGCCAGATCGTCTTTATTCCAATGAAGTTACCACGGGTAAACGACAGCGCGTGTAAATGCCAGAAATCGGTACAAAAACACCTGGAACAAATTATAACGGTCAGACAACTGGATCAGAGAATTTCTGAGAGAGCAACGCTTGTGGGGTGTCCACGGTCACCTGTGGTTAGTACTTTCAAAAAGTGTTCGAGGAAGGAAAAAACCACGAACAGCTGGCAAAGTGAGGTCCAATCACGGCTCATCCACTATAGAGGCGAGCGAAGGCTATCATGTATGGTACGAGACAACAGAAGAGATACTGTTGTGCTACGTGCAGGTATTTTGAATTCTGGTGAAAAGAGTAATGAGTCACAACACACATACACCTAACCCAGCTGAAAATACGGTTGCATAGCAGAACGCGGCTCCGAGTGCCCATGCTAACCTCGGTTCACCGTCGAAAGTGCCTACAATAACAGGAGATCACTCCGAGTGCCCATGCAAACCTCGGTTCACCGTCGAAAGTGCTAACAATAACAGGAGGCCGCTCCAAGTGCCCATGCCAACCTCGGTTCACCGTCGAAAGTGCCTACAAGAGCAGGGGGCAGCTCCGAGTGCCCATGCTAACCTCAGTTCACCGTCGAAAGCGCCTACAATTGCACGAGGCAACTCCGAGTGTCCATGCCAACCTCGGTTTGCCGTCGAAAGCGCCTACAATGGACACGCGAGCATTTAAACTGGACCTTGAATGATTGGAAGAAGGTTGTCTGTTCGCATGAATATCGTTTCGTGTTGCACCATGTGGAGGTCCAGGTACGTATGCGTCGTTTACGTGGGGAGTGTTGGAAGTAGGATACACCGTGAGACGAGAACAAGCCGTTGTAAGAAAGGCAATGCTTTGGGAAATATTCTGCTGGGAAACCCAGTGTCCAGTCATTCATGCGCAGAAAACTATGACTTTACCATCTTCCTAAACAGCATGGCAGACCACGTAATCCTTTTATAAGAACTGCATCCCAATCTAGTAGTGCCGTCCTTCAGAAGGATAACGCACTACGCAACACTGTCAGGCATGTTGGAGATTTATTCGCAGAACATATAGAAGACTTAGCAGTCTATCCCTGGCCTCTAAATTCCGCAGACATCAATTCAATCGAGCATCTGCGATTTGCGTTGGAACAGCAAATCATCCGCTGCGGCTCAACCACGTAACTTACAAGAGGTAAAGGATCTGGTGGTAAGGTTTTGGTACCACATGCCACAAAACACCTTGAGAAATTTTGTAGCTTCCATTCCTCGCCGAGTAATAGCTGTTTCGGTCACACGTGAAGGACCAACATCATATTGAGCAGGTGGACATAATATTTTGGCTCTTAGGAGTTTGGAAAGCTGCAGCACCAGCTGTAGCTTTCCGTACTCTGCTTCAGCTGCAGGACCCGCTGAAGCTGCAGGACCCGCTGAAGCTGCAGGACCTTCTGCTTCAAATCAAAGGTTTGCTTCACCTAAACGGTCTGATAAGATGAAAGTAACACCTCCATCAAAGTCAGGACAGCCTAGGCAAGTACAACGTCTTCTCAAAGGCCTTCCTCCATCGACAACCGATGAGGATTGCCTTAAAGCAACTAGGAAGAAGGGTATCAACTACGAGAAGAAGTTCCGTATGTTTCATCCTAACGGCCGCAACCCCATGGGATTTTTATGTTACATGTCAAATCCTCTGAGGTTCCGCAGATTTCTGAACTGCTCGGGTACCACGTGGCAGTTCAGAAGTTTCTGAAAGTGGCTTGGGACAGGCACTTCTCCAGGCCCTCCTCTTCCAAATCCTGATCTCAATCCCATTCCTGGGATAATAAGACGTTGGGAACCCTGGGGTTCCCAACGTCGAGAACCTCAAAAAAACCAGCGCGACGTCGCTCACACTCTTCTTCAGATCAGGATTTGGACCCGGCTACATCAAAAAATTAAAGAAAATTATCTCGTCCAAGAGACAATCTCTCTAATTCAGCACAGCTTTCTGGCGGAGGGGTGCTCCGACAGGGTTTTCAATTTTATTTTTACCTTCCTTACAATAACAAAAAAAAATTCTACACATAGGCGGTTTTTTTATTGCGTTTTTGTAGGGCCTTCTTACCTGATTTTTTAGACATTCTGGGCTCACCTCTGTGATGTGCCTGCCCCACTGTACTGACATGAGATACAGGCAGATAGCAGGAAGAGTACCTGCCAGTGTAGTATAGTAGATAGCATTTGGAGCTCCGGAGCGGAGAGTTGCAGGTTCGATTCTCATCCATGGCATAAAAATGGAGAACTTTACTTCGTTATATTGGCGCACGAATTTCTAGGATGGTCTGGCTGATAGGTTTCTCGCTATGGTGTGATGTTGTTTTTTTCCACACAGCGAGACAGGAAAAAGGAGAATCCCTTCTTCAGTGCTTCGCAAAAGTAAATCAATGTGATGTTACGTTCCACACACCAAATTGTCTGGGATTTCTCAAATGCACCTTCTTCATCGGATCACTGTCTACAGCGACACATAATCTCGGCTGATCAGAGTTGGGCAAAATCGTAGTTGAATTAATCAGTAATGCTTTACATGGTGATGAGAGCAAAAACTTAATTTAGCGTTAGCTTTAAATGGTAATGGTGAACTAATCATTAGAATTACATGGTAATTCTAATGACCAGTTCACCATTACCATGCATTTCAGGTCCTACATACACGCATTTCAAATGCGTGTATGTAGGTATTGGAGATTGTACGTGTATGACATGAGTAGTTTCCCCGTCTTCGGCGCAAGTAAAGTGATTTGAACGAAATAATACATATGAAGTAAGTACGAATGGGATGCTTATTTCGGTTAGAGATACTCATTTCGTCCATCTCCAGAACAGTATTCTTGTCCATTATATGCGTTTCACTGTCCAAATTAATTAACCCACTATAGCCACAAGCACATATTTAGCACTACAACCACAGTTCAGCAACTCAGGGTGCACTGCCGAATAATTACAGAAATTTGCGAACTCTTGACATTTTTGCCGTACTTCTCAAGTGTCGTTGTCCATTACTTGTCCGATACGAACACTGGACTAGTGAGCGACTGACTCCTTTATATATATATACTTCACGACAGGACCTGAACCTCCTGTAATATTCTTGATTTACATAAAGCTTTCCAACTTCCCACTGCGCGAACATTCTGGAACATTCTACAAACGTCTAAACCATTCTTGCCGCTTCTAGAACATTCTACACGACACTTCGGTCTCTGTCTGCTATGTTACATGGCCGACTTTTCTAGACATAGCTTTCGGCACACGTACATTTCTATAAACTATTAGTATGTAATTATTATTTGAAAATTGTGTAATTTCATTACCAAATGATTCCATTGCGTTGGAATGGCATTATTAAATAATATCCTCTTCATTGTAATGCATTACAGATTAATTCCATTACCTTTTGCAAACCATACTTGGGATTACCTCGTAATGCATTACACGTTATTTTTAATCTGTACTTTCATTACTTAGTAATGCATTCCTGCCCAACTCTGCGGCTGGCCCGTGGGCCATGTTCCCGGCCCTCTTTCGGAAGGGGGGAGATGTGACATGCCCTTCCCACAGGACGCATACGAGATAAAGGAAAATAGCAGTGAGAGCATACTGTATGTCCGTAGCTTTGTTGGGAAAGCAACTTACCCGTATTTGATGCCCGGTGAGAACTAGCCCGCGATAAGGAAATTTAGGGGGTATAACGTGTACGTTATACCCCCTAAATTTCCTTATCGCGGGCTAGTTCTCACTAGCCTGCTCTTGTCCCTCTATCGTAAAATTTATTCATTTATAACTGAGAGTTGGCAGTATTTATTTTAAAAATTTAAACCACTTTATTAACTGTAAATCCCATTCCATTGTATTGTATTGTGTAGATTCAGCTTTCTTCGGAACACTAATATTTAAAATTTTTCTATGTAAGATATGTATGTTAGAAAACTTTTTGACCACTCTCAGCCGTTTCCAGGAGGAAGATTGAGAAAAATTGCCCTACTGTTGATAAGTCATTCGTCACATAATTAACGGAACGTAATTTGTCTCATTTATCAGCATTCGAAATCTAACTTTCCTTTTTTTATTGATTATACATTTTATTATATAGTAAGAGGTTCTAACATGAACTTCATGATAATCAACACTGTTTTTTGACAAGAGCGCCAACTTTGGGAAAATAAATGGTTCGCTCGATCTTTTGACGGCAGATCCTCTGGGATCTCAAGCATCGGAAGGAAGTTCAGATGTTTGCCCGGATCTTTCGTAATACGTTTCAGTAAAGGAGACAGCAGAAGGCATCAATCATTCTTTTCCTAATAGAAACAATAATTTTCACTTAAGATGAAACTTTTGCATTCTTACCTATCTCCAAAATAGTATACGCTGCTAACAAGGCGTTGTGACTTCTCAGAAATAGGTTATCAGGTTTCCTCTGGTAATTTATTTTTGGTGTTCATATATTTTTTCTTGACGAGAAGTTTAAGAGAGAAATATTACGAAAATGTACGCAAATAATGGAGTAATCTCATTGAAAAGAAAGGGAATTCAACCGAGCTTACTAGTGCAACGAGCGCATCTTTTGACCTCCTATATTTTCAAAACTATCGACAATGAAACCTTTATTAGCACATCACGTTATAACTACAGGTTTATTACAAATTGCGAAGTGATAGTAGTGCAGTTTGAAGTGCAACGCAAGATGAATCAGTCGTAATATAAGGTGTACAAATAAGTTTTAAAGCACTTTTTGTCTAACATATACCGCTAATTTACATAGCAGACATTCCCCCGCGTTGTCATTTGACCGTAACTGGTTCAGAGTATAAAATGTAACACAGAAGATTGTCCAACAGTCAAACGCACTTGCACTTTGGTAGGTGAAAGATGGTAAGCGATACTGCATTTATTCGACACTGCATTCGTTACGAACTTCATCAAGGGAAAAGTGCTGCAAAAGCATGTGCATCGATCTGTTCTGTTCTGGGGGAGAATATTGTATCGAAAAGCACGTGTGAGTTTTGGTTTAGACGGTTTAAAGTGCAGGTGATTTTGATGTTAGAGATCGAGAACGTAGCGGAAGGTTGCACATGAAGAACTGCAAGCATTGCTGGATGATGATTCATCTCAAACGCAAAACGAACTTGCTGAACAACTAGGAGTATCTCAACAAACCATTTCCAATCGTTTACGCGCAATAGGAAAGATTCAGAAGGAAGGAAAATTGGTACCACATGAACTGAGCCAGAGGAACAAGGATGAGCGTGTCAGGAAGTGTTTGAATCTGTTGAACACAGAAAGTCTTTCCTGCGGAAAATCGTTACAGGCAATGAAAAGTGGATATGGTACTACAATACCAAAGCCAAAGAGCACTGGGTAGACTCCTGTGAAGGCACGACTTCGACATCGAAACGCAATATTCACTCCAAGAAAGTTCTACTGCGCGTATGGTGGGATATGAAGGGTGTGCTCTATTATGAACTATTGGAATAGGGTCAAGCTGTTAATGCTGATCGCTAAAAGCAACAATTACTGCGATTGAACCAGGAAATCTGTCGGAAACGTCCATTCACAGGCAAAGAATTGCGTCCCGTGAAATTACTGCATGACAACGCTATGCCGCATGTCACGAAATCGGTGAAGGACGCTTGGCTGGGAAGTTTTGACGCTTGGCTGGGAAGTTTTGGAGCAGCCGGCGTATAGTCCCGACATATCCCCTTCAAACTATCATTTGTTCTGATCGATACAACATGGTATTTCCTTCTGTACTGTTCCGGACATGTGACGAAGTGCAAAAATGGGTTGACGACTTCATCGCATCACACGACGTAGTATTCTTCATGGCTGGAATCAGTCAGCAGACCGATGGCGGAAGGTGATAGATAATGACGGGGCATATTTTGATTCATAAAGGTATTGCTGTTTTCTCTCAAATCACATGTTGATTTGTCTTAAACCGCTTTAAAACTTATTTGTACACCTAATATAAACTGATTGAGCAGAAATCATACCTGGTCAAGACGACACTCTCACTCCTT
Organism: Macrothele yani; assembly: GCA_039090855.1. Taxonomy (NCBI): domain Eukaryota; kingdom Metazoa; phylum Arthropoda; class Arachnida; order Araneae; family Macrothelidae; genus Macrothele; species Macrothele yani. Next base: position 27,115,688 of record CM076993.1, read on the forward strand.
CGCTAATGGACAAATGATGCTTGGTGGGTATATACAAGGGGTGATCATTTAATTCGCGGACAGTATAGAAAAGTTATCTTAAATGTCAATGTTATGAATCATCCTGGCATTTATCTCCCTCAAAATATTCTATCCGGAGCCTCACACATATTCGCTATCGATTACAGGCGTCTTGGAAGCCATTTCGCGAAGTGTTGTCGTTGTGGCCTTGCGAGCTTCGTCGTCCGATGCGAAAAGTTTCCCCTCCAAAGGTTTTTTTCATACGCGGGAAGAGAAAAAAATCGCAATGTGCTAAGTCCGGGAAGTATGGCGGATGTGGCAGAACCTGGGCACCTATAGCAGTTAACACTGGCTGCGCAATATGGGCCGTATGAATCCCGGCGTTGTCGTGATGGAGACACCATGTCACAACTAACGATTCGGGACGATTTTCACGAATGGCACGTCGTCGTCCGGTTCGGATGACCTGTGAGTACGCTTCTTTATTCCTGGTTTTTCCCCGAGGCACAAAGTGAGTTATGAGAACACTTTTGTTGTCAAAAAACAGAAAAGCCATTTGTTTCACAGCTGAACGAGAAATCCGATGTTTTTTAAGGTCTCAGTGAAATGGAATGCTTCCATCTACTGGACTGTTGTTTTGCTTCGGGATCGTAATGAGAGATCCAGGTTTCATCGCAAGTCATAGTTCGATTTTTTAAGGTTGGACTCTGGCTTTCCAAATGATTAAGCATCTCTGTGCACCGCTGTACTCTTTGTTTTTATTGTTCTGTAGTCAAGCTGTCTGGAATCCATTGAGCACAGATTCGCGGCATTTGCAAATGGTCTTTCACAATAGCGTGAGCGCTACCATATGAAATTGATATTTCCGCAGACAAATCACGCAATGTCATTCGTCTGTCTTCTTTCATTATTGCCAGGACTCTGGCGATTTGCTGCTCAGGAGTTGGTGAGGAAGAAGGGTGGACGGGTCTTGAGTCACCGGCCACAGATTCGCGTCCGTCCTTGAATCGCTTATGCCACTTTAAATTTGCAGACCTACGAAGACAGTCACTACCATATGTTTCAGTCATCTCTATAACAGTAGCACTGGGACGAAGTAAATGTCTTTAACGACATCGACACAAGGCACAAGATGGCGCAGTCCACACCCCCCCCCACACACACACACCGAATTTGTCCTTTTCCTAAACGTTGCGGGCTCATGACGCTTACGTGTATGTTCGTCTGGAGTGTGTTTAACTGCGTTATGTTAAGTAATTTTGCAATGGTATTTATTATTAATTGGAAATATAGTTGGTCTGTTTCTTAGTGTACTAGTGTACGTTTAAAATTATTGATCTTCAGGATTTTGTGAAAAATAAATACATTATGATAATAACATTTTTATAAAACAATACAATGCACCAGAAAAGATGCAAATAGTAAAACAATCTGAATGAACACTTACGATGCAAATGAAAATTTGATTAACACTTACGTAATTTTCCACTTTTAAACCAAACGTCTGACTGCACCATAATTAGGACATGATCATTTGTTTTTTGCAGGGCTTTGCATGGGAAAAATTGCCAATTACTGAAGAGTGTCTATACCCAGAGTTATGTCCTTTTCTACACACATTATTGAGAGAGAAAAAAATTAACTCACTCGTGATAAAGTCCTTTTTTCATTTTTTATTCATGAGACTGCTCAAAATGACCATTCAGCAGAACAATTCGTGACTGGTAGGGTCAAAAACATTCTCAAAGCTATTTTTTTAAGTTTGGAAGTGTACTTTGAAGATTGATATCAATGACGAAAGTGTACATATCCCTTGGTGTGTTCAAGTCTCCGACATGCATATGGGGCTGGAAATGTAGAAATTCGTGTCTGAGAAAGTTATTTATGTCTCCTTGGACCTACGAACAAACTTATTTGATTTAGCCTCTATGTCACGAGCACTAGTCTCTTTCAAATCCCTGAAAAGTTCAAAACTTTCCAGAATAACTTCGTATGATTTTTTCCTGTTTGCTAAATGACTGACTAGAGAACCCATAATCTTAAGTGTTTACTCTTGTTCAGTTAATACTCTCCGTCCACGCACATGGAATTACGAGCACAAATAATATAGGTTTTAAAAATTAATAAATAATGTAAAAATATTTCGGTAAAAATTTTCTTAGGTGGTGGTGCTAAAATATTAATAGAAAAAAAAAAATAAAACTTCCAGCATGGCGCCTTGGGCTCGGACACTCTGCTTAAATAGGCCCTGCAGCAGCACTTAGGCCTCGCCTAAAGAAAAAACGAAAAATAGACCGTTGTTCCATCTGCATGTGTGACAATATGAAACGAACGTATATGCCACGCAACTCCAAAAAACCCTCTGAACACAACAGCAGCTTGACGTCAAATGACCTTAACTTGTAACCTCCTTTATAGCTTTTCCGCACAGCACCATGTAGTGTTACTTTGGAAAAAGCACGACATACTTATGACTTACAGAGTCAGTCCATGAATTAAATGATCACCCCTCGTAGGTTCGAGGACATCACATCATTCACATAGACGGCATTACGGTGTTTGTATGCATGAACGTCGTCTTGAGTTACCAGAGTTTGAAAGAGGGATGATAGTGGGTGGCAGAAGGATGGGCCACTCTCTCGCGGAGGTGCTACAGAAATTCCAGTATCCCGCTCGACAGTATCAACAGTGTATCGGGATCAAGCCATTTCCGAAATACCGGGGTCCTAACAAAAGTTCTGCGCACTGTACATTTTTAAGAAAAGTGTGAAGTAACGAAGAAAACTTAACTTATTGTGGCTCCATGTACTCCCCTCCGCTGCTAATGACAGCTTGCGAGCGGTGAGGTAGGTCCTGGATGTCCCGTAGTTACGCCATCTTTGTTTAGCTGTCGTATTATTCGGGTCACGTCCAATGGCAGTTCGTCCACCGATTCGTAGCGGATGCCACGGAGCGGATTTTTAACTTTGGGAAAAGATCAGAGTCGGATGGATTGAGATCTGGGCTGTATGGTGGGTGGGATAAAGTTTCCCAGCCATAGTTCGACAAACGTCCCCGTGCCGACGCTGCACAATGACACTGTGCGTTGTCATGCAGCAGGAACGCCCCCGCTTCCAACAAGCTTTGATGAAATTTTGGTCTCAACTTTGTCCTCAGCAAGAAATTGTGATCCGATCAAGAATTCCTTTCCCACAAACTTCTTGCAAGGCTGTGTGGATTTGTGTCGGAGTTTTTCCACGCAGACTTTCTATTTTCCCGTACGAGCGCTGGTCTAACGCAATGACTCGACCAGAGGAGCTGCACGCTTCCGTTTCCAAACCTTCCCACACCCACACAGCAAATGATAGGACGTCGTTTTGACACCACTGCGTTTCTGAAAGTCCGACCTTGACATGACGCAAACATTTTCCCGATTGCATGATTCACTTCCGTTTTAGATTAACGTGTGCAGAACTTTTGTTATGACACTCGTAACATCGCATCTTGGAAAGCGCTGTGGAATGAGAAATATGTTGGATGAACGAGGCTGTCGACGTGTATTTCACACAGTTGTCTGAATTTTCAGAAATCTTTCCGCAATTCCTTTCTTATATCGTCGGTAGATTACAGTTTTCAAGATGTCTCGACGGAAAATTCTGAATTTCCAGAAACCTTTCCGCAAGTCCTTTTTAAAATATTACGATAAATAGCCGCTTTCAAGATGTGTCAATGGAAAATTTTAAATTTTCAAAACCCTTTCCGCAATTCCTGTCTTATTTTGACGGTAGATTACCGTTTCCAAGATGTATTAGCGGAAAATTCTGAATTTCCAGAAACCTTTCTGCAATTCCTTTCTTATACTGACGGTAAATGACCGTTTTCGAGATATTTCAACGCAAAATTCTGAATTTCTAGAAACCTTTACACAATTCGTTTCTTATATTGACGGTAAATTACCGTTTTCAAGATGTGTTAGCGGTAAATTCTGAATTTTTAGAAACCTTTCCTCGATTCCCTTCTTTTGATAATGGAAGAACTGTGCTCACCTTTTCCGTATCCACATGACAAGAAATTTCCGATAAAAGGAGAGATTCACGGTAATACTTGAGGGTTTGATTTACTGTTAGATTTCAATATTTCGTCATAAATGTTTGATTTTGAAGTTCTGTAGCGAGATTGGATATTGCAGATAGTATATCGCATGAATTTCGGTTACTGTGACACAGGATATTTCTTCTCCCCTTTTGCATTTTGTGGACCAGCTATTGTATTTGTGCTACCGTAAGTAACCGGGTACTTAATTCATTGTACAGGTGACTGCACGATGTCTATGTATCAGTATGTGGAGTTCTTAAGACAAAAGCTATATAGCTATCAAGAGTAAATTTTATATTTAGAAGTTTTATGGAATAATATTATGAAACTTTTAAAGATATAATTGAAAGTTATTGTCAGTTGAAAAAAGATCTCGAATTTCAAATCATTTTATTGCTTCGAAAAATCACGATGAAAAAAAGTACGTAATTTTGAAATAAGACCTTCTACAGAAAAAATAAAATTTTTACAAACATATTCCAAAAGAATGATAAGCTCCAATAGAAAATAAAATGAATAAATCACTCGCATTAATGAAAAAAATAATCAATCATCGCACAATTAGTTTTATCTTGAACGCGAGTCCGATTCCTGTGACTTTCTGGCTCAGTGGTTGCAAAGCGCGGCTTCAACCCAAACGTTTGGGTTTGGTCCCCATGACCGGCGCAAAAGGATTCTCTGGCGGAATGGCAGAAGTATTCAGCGAGTTGGATTTAGCGAAGTTTATATTTAAGTAAGGAGACTCTTGAAACAGACCTACCTGAAATAAACGGAATTACTGACTATGGAAAGTCGGTGAAAACAAGGAGGTTAAAAAGGTAGGGACACTTTAAAAAAAACGGAAATTCCGTTAAAAGACTGACATTTACCGGCAAATTTGCCGCACGTTATTTTCAGAAAATTTCCGTGAATTCACACTACTTTTTTTTTACTGTGTACTTGGCCTTACGTGATTAAAGACGGGTCTCCTTGTCTCGATGATCCCAGTTTCCAGTTATTTTGCGCTGACGTGACGATGCGGATCTAACGGAAACAGCACGAAGCGATGGACGCATAATGTCAGCAAGGAACTGTTCACGGCTGGTGGAGGCTCGGTCATGGTCTGGGGGTGTTCAGCTCACACATGTTGGAATCTCTGGAACGTCTAAATGCATCTCTCTCTGAATGGTCCAAGCTAAGTGGACATCCTTGCAGCCTATCTGTATCCGTTAATGGTCATCATGCACCCAAAAGGCAATGGAGTTTTCCAAAAGGAACAGTACGCCTTCCCACAAATTCATGGTAAATTGAGCATGATTAGAAGAGTATTCCTAAGAAGTTTCCACCCTGCAATGCCCTCCCCGTTCATCGGACGTAAACCGATGATTCGGTTTCAAGCACATCGATGAGGGAGTAGTGGTCTAAACAGTAATACTAGACCTCATGGAAGTTCATTTATTTTTCAAATTTTTATTATTCTAATTTTTAGCTTTCTATCTCTCTAGACATGCATTATTTAATTCTTTCTGATGTTTACTTGATATATGGTAGTATAGTCAACTTAATCAAGAAAAGATTTAACGTGATTTTCTTGATTTACATATCTTTCTCTGCATCATTCTGAGAAAATTGTGAATTGAACACAGCGCCAAATTTAAACTTTTGGAAATTTTTCAAAAATTTTGGCTGAAACACTCTTTCCTCAGCATTACGTTGGTACCTTCTGTCCAAAATCGATAGGGTTTTCATATAAATATTTCTCATTGGAACTCTTTACTTTGAGTGCTGTGTAATATTTTGAAGGCTGATTTATGTCTTCACCAAATTGCTGGCTGAATAGTATCTTAGGTACATCTCCACGTAAAGCAACCAAGGTTCATATGAATAACAACTTGCGTGAAAATCAAATAACGTTCTCTGTTCAGATGTAAAAAGGCCGTTCCATAAAAACTGAGGGTAATTTTTTAAGTTGGCAACAGAGTAAAGGGGGGAGGGGGAATAACTACGCAGACAACTAACTGAATGAAGAAAGTACCTATGGCAACAGTTATTAGCTTACTGTGAATTTAAGTCGTGCCGATAATTACATACATGAAAAACTACCGAAATGACACGATAACTATTTTAACTCCAATGTTAAAATATTTAATATATACATTTAAAAAGATGATATAATAAAATATGTACACACATGAGATCTTTCGGTACCCAAAGTGGGTACCATCTTCAGATGCTGTTAAAATTCACCAAACGAACGTGACAAACATTGTGTTATTTATATAAGACATACAGTCGTAATGACGTAACTAGTATGAAATGGGCTTAACCAATGAGAGTGTGGGACAACATTTGTTGCTGGTCAAACATAAAAGTAGCAGGTTGAATCTATTGATTTATTAATACCTAACCCGACAAACCCAAGTATGTTTTCCACGGTATAGGTATAAATTCTGGTAAATTATCATTACATGCTGTATTCCCATATTTCATAATGTACAAACTCTCAACAAATCTTAAAGTTGATCAATATTTTGGTGTATTGAGAATTTTAATCTCGTTCCAGGCAGGAAGATAATTACCTTGGTTTAAGATAATTACCAAAAGCTGTGGTTGTATCTCTATGTTTAACATCATATTTATGTTCTTTTAACCTAGCTGATATTGAACGAAAAGTGGAGCCGATGTACACTTTTTGTTGTTCATTTTCTTCTATGCTGTTAAGAGGGATAATAAATATACACCATGTTTCATATTAAAACGCACAGGGTCTCTGTCTTTCAGAAGTAAGGACTTAATATGTTGGTTGTGTTTATTCCAATATAGTAGCCAAGATTAAAAGGAACAGATTAACATCGGTATATGAAGAAAAACACAGGAAATACATTGCTTGTCTCCCCTTTGCACCGAAATTGTGCTATTCCATGAAAACGATGTCATTAATACAATTTTGATTTTAGAATAAAGACAACCAGCATTAATTCCTTACTTCTGAAAGACAGAGACCCTGTGCGTTTTAATATGAAACATGATGTATATTTATTATCCCTCTTAACAGCAGAGAAGAAAATGAACAACAAAAAGTGTACATAGGCTCCACTTATCGTTCAATATCAGCTAGATTAAAAGAACATAAATATGATGTTAAACATAGAGATACAACCACAGCTTTAGGTAATTATCTTAAACCAAGGTGATTATCTCCCTGCCTGGAACGAGATTAAAGATCTCAACACACCAAAATCTTGATCAACTTTAAGATTTGTTGAGAGTTTGTACATTATGAAATATGGGAATACAGCATGTAATGATAATTTACCAGAATTTATACCTATACCGTGGAAAACATACTTAAGTTTGTCTGGTTAGGTATTAATAAATCAATAAATTTAACCTATTACTTTTACGTTTGATCAGCAACAAATGTTGTCCCACATTCTCATTGGTTAAGCCCATTTCATACTAGTTACGTCATTACGACTGTATGTCTTATATAAATAACACAGTGTTTGTCACGTTCGTTTGGTGAATTTTAACCGCATCTGAAGATGGTACCCACTTTGGGTACCGAAAGATCTCATGTGTGTACATATTTTATTATATCATCTTTTTAAATGTACACTATCTACCAACAAGTAATTCGACACCCCTGCAATCGACGATATCTGCGGTCCTGATACACGTCACGGCCGCCGCCGTTCAATATCGTGTGGGAAACAACAACGCAACCAGTCGCATGCAAGATGCCACGCAGTTCGGAGCTCTCTGATTTCGAGAAAGGTGTAATCGTCGGGTATCACAGAAATGGCCGATCCATACTTGACATATCCAGCGAGTTGAAGTACCCAAAATCGACAGTGGCCTTCGTGATTGGCAAGTGGAAGGTGAGAGGTGACTGTCGGAATGTGCCCCGACCCGGCAGACCCACAAAACTGGGAGTTAGAGACAGACGGGTGCTGGCCAGAGAAATTCGGAAGAACCGCACGAAATCGATGGGCCACATCCGCGAGGAGTTTCAACAGGCATCCGGGAGTGTTTTTTTGATGAATACCATCCGTAAGGAAGCCCATCTGCTTAGTTATCATGGACGTGCTGCGGCCCACAAGCCTTTGATCACCAAGTCCAATGACGCTGCTCGGCTAACGTGGTGCAGAGAACGTCGACAGTGGACCGTTAAACATTGGAAACAGGTTCTCTGGAGCGATGAATCAAGGTTCACCCTCGACCGTTTGGATGACAGAGTCTGGGTTTGGCGTCTGCCTGGAGAACGCCTCCTACCGGAATGTATTGTGCCAACTGTGAAGTTCGGCGGCGGTGGAATTATGCTATGGGGGTGATTCTCCTGGTATGGCATGGGACCCTTGGTCGCAATTCCTGGTAGACCATTTTGGATGACCTTGTGCTTCCTACGTTGTGGCAGTTTTACGGGGTGGACCCATGTTACTTTCAGGATGACAATGCCACCTGTCATGTTGTGAGGTCCACCATGGCTGGCTATGGTGACAATAGGGTTAGTCGAATGGACTGGCCTGCACAGAGCCTGGACATTAACCCTATCGAGCACCTCAACTTAGTTGGAACGTCAACTTAAGGGGTGCCCCGACCGTTCGAAATCGGTGAAGGAACTGTCCTGTCTTCTCCAAGCCTAGTGGAAGAAAATACCGCTAGCCGTCGTACAACGCCTGGTTGAGAGTATGCCCCGGAGGGTCGCAGCTGTAATCGACGCTCGTGGAGGCTCCACTAACTATTGAAGGTGAATAAACTTTGTTTTCCTTTGCTATCACAGGTGTCCAATTACTTGTTGGTAGATTGTGTATACACTGCTGGACAATTGCTAAGGACGGATCATAAACGGCTATATAGCACATAAAAAGGTAAGTGTGGTTGGATGCCAAGTGAAATAAAATAATGTCAGAATGATAGGACATTACAAGAAAGACAATTTATTGTGCTCTGAAATCCAGAAGGCTTTGGAACGTGTTCAAGGGACAAACAGGCCATTTTGTGCAGAATGCGTAAACTTGAAAAAAATGCAATTACCGTCCGCCGGCGTTCCGGCGTAAGATGTCAATACGGGACATGGCCACCATGGAGGGCGATGCAAGATTCCACACGTCGTGTCATGCTTTGCACAACATTATCAAGCAGCTGTTGGGGTAATTTATCCCATTCCTCTGTCAGTGCACGGATGAGGGTGTCCTTGTTTATTGGAGGGCATTGGCGACCAGCAAGACTCCTCCCCAAAGCATCCCACACATTTTCAATAGGATTCAGATCTGGAGAACGTGCTGGCCATACGAGGCGTTGAATATCCTCGCTCTCAAGACACTCCTAGACAGCGACTGTTCGATGACATGTTGCGTTGTCGTCCATGAAAATGAATCTATCACCGACAGCACCATGGAACATGCGAACATGAGGTAGCAGAACATCATTAATGTATCGTTGGCCAGTCATAGTCCCAGTTGGAAGCACATAGAGGGACGTACGGCCATTGATCATGATGCCAGCCCATACCATGACACTACATGTCGGATATCGGTCCCTTTCCTGTATGTTTGCTGGACAATATGCAGTACCACTATCACGCCAGATCAGTTGTCGTCAACAATCAGACGATAGACTGTATCTACTCTCATCTAAGAAGAGGACAGCAGACCAGTCGTTATCAGTCCAATTGCGATGTTGATGGCACCATTGCAAACGGGCGGTACGGTGAAGTCTGGACAATGGGATGCACACAACAGGACGGCGGGCGTATAGTCCTCCTTCATGCAAACGTCTGGCGACAGTTTTTCGGGAGATCCGCTTGCCAGTAGCAGCCATAAACTGATTTGCTACCTCAGTAGCTGTGCTGCGCCGGTGTCTTTTTGTTGATAGCACTATGTACCGATCTTCTGCAGGTGTCGTACTGCGAACACGACTTCCCCCATGAGGTTTGCTACACTCTCCATTTGTTTGAAATTATTTCCAAAGCCTTGAAACAACACTGTGGCTGACGTCGAACTCTCTGGCAACATCTGTTATTTTTCGCCCTTCTTCAATCTTGCCAATAATACGGCCACGCGTAAAGTCATTTAGGTAATGTCGGGAAGACATACTGAAAATTGCAAGTTCGTCATTTTTTCTTTCCCTTTCAACTTTGCGTTTGAACAACAACGGTCAATACGCGTCAAATCCTTTATATCTCTTATCAGCGCTATGACGTCACGAACAAGTTCGGCAATCCAAAATTTGCATACGCACAACACGTCTTAATGTGTCCCACACTTATGCTAATTTCCACATTTTCCTGCCTTCCATTTTATGGTTGCTATCGTTGCTATTGTCATCCGTCCTTAGCAATTGTCCGGCAGTGTATATTAAATATTTTAACATTGGAGTTAAAATAGTTATCGTGTCATTTCGGTAGTTTTTCATGTATGTAACAGTTATTAGCAGTGGCAGACGATTCTGGTTTTGATATTGCGCAGTTGTTTAAGGTGCGTCTGCATTTCGCCATACAGCTATGGATGTGGTGATTCAGAATTAAGAAGTGAAACGAGTTGCGCGGTAAACTTTTGCTGTCGTTTGGGTAAAACGGCTCCAGAAACAGTTGATTTAATGAAAAAATCTTACAAAGATAAATGTTTGGGTGAGTCAACGATTTTTAGAGGGCACCATGATTTCGAAAAAGGGTGTGTTTCGGCAGAACTCACTCTTAAGCCTGGTCGACCTGAAAGTGTTCTTACGGAGCGTATTGTTAACACTGTCTGGGCAGTCCTGGAAAAAATTGACAAATCACGTGTGAAGACATAACGGCGTCAACTAATATTTCAAAAACGTCGGCACTCCGCATTCTAGGTGACAAATTACTGCTGCATTGTGTGTGTGTGTGTGTGTGCGCTTGTGTTTTCCAGATCGGTACCTAATTACCTGATGGTCCGTTTCCTCGGCTGCATTTCCCAATGAATCAACCATAAAATGTGATTTATTTCAGGGTTTGTTCCTTCTAGTTCCACGATATTAACAAAGACCATTAAACTACTCTAAACTCTTGCATTTTGCAGTTCAAGTAAATTATTGAAACACTTTTCATGTGAAACATTTGAAGATTCGTCGATAGTAATTGGAATCTTGTTTGTTTTACAAGTTTCCCCAAAGGTTGCGTTTTCGTTTCAATAGATAATTGTTTTGCAACAAGGAAAACCATAAATCTAGATTGCAATGATATGTCCGTGGGCATATCGTTCTATTTTTCAAGTGCAAGCAAAATTTTGTGTTGTTGTATAAGTTCATGCCGTTTTATTTCACGAGTGTTTTCCACGTCAGTAGTGACGGTGCAGATGGCCAGTTGACCAACATGATCACCAACATCCTTCACCAACATGATCACGCACGTCCTCACCGTGCAAATATGATCAAAATGACCATTCAGGATATGAAATGGGAGATCCTTCAACATCCGGCCTATTCCCCAGATGTCGCCCCTTCAGACTGTCACCTGTTCCGATCTCTATCGAATGCACCACTCCGTGGCAGAACGTTCAACAATGATGTTGATCTCCAGAATTTCCTTGATTTTCTTGCAGCAAAACCTGCACGGTTTTTCAAGAATGGCATTGCAGACCTACCCCGAAGTTGGAACACCATCGTAAACAACGGAAGGGGGATACATAGTTGATGGATTCCGTTTTCCTTTCGGATGTAATACATTCCTGTAGTTCGGTAAAAACAACGGTTATGCATCAACCCAATATAACTATACTAGTAATCCGAATTTCTTGGTTAGAATAGAAATCAAAGTGTCCAAGCTTTCGCACATCAACCGGTTGGCTTTTTCAAGGAAGGTCGACAAACTGTGAACAATAGAGCGCCTCAACAATTTGAACGGGGTGATTTGACAATAAACGAATAATTCGAATACATTTATTCATTCAAAGCAATGAGGTGTTGTGTTCTTTTAGCACGCGGGACCCTGGACGGAAACCCTATTGGAATAACTAGTTCCAAATTTGTGGCAGCTCCAGCGAGACGCTATCATTGCAGGACTCACTGTTGGTAATGGTCTCTGACGTTTCACGAATGGCAGTAGATTTAGGAATGGAATAAGAAACTAATTTAGTTATGTCATCCCACAAAATAACAGCGGGTCTGAGCTTGACTTATTTGGATAGGGCAGTGGTTGCTTGACCATTCTTTTATCCCTTTTATGTTCGTTGACTCTAAATCTATATGAACGTTTACTTATTTCAATGTAGTATCGATTGGTGCCGTTCTGATAATGTAGAGAGATAGCATAATTACCTTCTTCGTTGGAAAGTGGTGGCTTGTCAGTATTTCCTTTAATCATAGCATACAAAAATGTCACAGACCTTATGCCGACATCGAGGTTCATATTCTTGAATGCGTTCTTTAAATGATATGAAACATTTGGTATGTAGGGAATTGATCCCATGGCAGAAAACTGGAATGGATTTTGCAGCCAACAATTGGATAATTGGGAGAGCAGTGTGACTTCAGAAGACGAGGAATGAACTTTGCACAGACATATTTCATGTTCAGTTTGTCAGTAAGGATGGCTTAAACAGAACCAAAGGACAGACCAGTCTCTGCTACAATTTCTCTGATGGCGAGGTTCTCCCAACATCAGAGAAATGACGTCGGTTCTCCCATATTAACCACTCTGTAAAAATTAATTTTACTACTTATACAAGAATTGCAAATTCTTTTGAAATAATCTCACTGCTTACAACAATTTCCTTTTTCTTTCATGGTACAACAGAAAAACCACTCGTAAGACATCGAGGCGCATTTCTTTGAGGATGGTGAAAAACAAGATAGCGGCAGCTCTACAACGAAAGGACTTCAAATTTAATTTTTAATATTGCCATAAGCATATCTTTGTTCTGAAAGCGGCAATGACGGCTCAACAGGTATTCAATTACTTTGTTTTCGCAAACCACCTGACTTGATCGATTTTTCAATGGCCGCCAGCTGGGTGAGGGTTCTGATGTCAGGATCGAAGAAATTACGATGGTGAAGAGAGACACAAAACAAACCCAGAAGCACCCTTTCATAACAAATGAAGTACTCTGAAGAAAGCACCTATACATTAGGATTTGCTCGTTAGCTAGCTTTCACGTATTGACGGTCAGGGCTGTAATCAGGGAGGAGCTTGGAGGGTTTAAACCAGGAATGGGCGATCTACGGCCCATGGGCCGCATCCGGCCTCTGTCCTATTAATAACCAGCCCTCGACGAGTTTTCCAAATTTCAATTAAGGTGGACATCAAGTAATTTTGCTTCCTATACTTCCAATGGAAAAACTTTTGTACACATTTCCTTCAAAATTAGTGTGTTCCCAAGGATGAAAATTTGAACATCGATTAAAATAACTTCATATTATAACTTGGAATACTTAATATTTTCTAAAACATAACCATAGTTATATTAAAAATCAATTACTTTTCCTTTGATGGTGTTGAAACCAGAAAAAAGATGGCGCGACCTGTTCTTTGATGACGTCAGTAGACAAACAAACGTTGGATTCCATAATTATGGCTACATTTTAAGAAAATATTAAGTATTCCAAGTTATAAAATGAAGCTATTTTAATCGATGTTCAAATGTTCATTCTTGGGAACGCATTAATTGTAAAGAAAATGTGTACAGAAATTTTTCCATTGGAAGTATAGGAAGCAAAATTACTTGACGTCCACCTTAATCTGGCAATCCAACCACCTATGTTCTGTTAAGTCTTTCTGTAATAAATGAGATAGTGCACTTTAGTTGTCGGCTCGTAGAGGAATCTTGCTGATAGACGCCAGCACGTCGACAGTAGCATCTGCCTTTGATTGACGGGAGGATAAATATATCGCCTGGACACCTGAAGTGCCGATGGATGGCATAACATGTAGACAGCCCAAATTCTATTTGATTGACGGGGAAAAGGTGAAAGTTGCGGGCAGGAGGACTCTCTGCAGCGAACCGACTGAAATGAACGGGCGGGAAGTCGCCATTGTTGTTCGAAGTGCGTGCTTGCAGTACTCCGCTTAGAATTGGTCAGGCGGGGCACCTCTCTAGTCTCCACGACTGAGGAGGCCCCACGCTTTGGAGGGCCCACCTCATTGTAGGCACACAAAAAAAACGAGAGAAAGTGCCCTGGTAATCTTTGAAGAAAATTTATACTATGCATCTTTCGCATGACAAGATCCTTGTGGGTGTGACATAAAACGAGCGATTCGGGAATACATTTATTTACGTACAACACATTGCATTTATTAGCCTCACACACGACCACACCGAGCCACAGTCCGGTATATGCTAAGTGGAATTAAATCATAACAACAAACAATAACAACACATTCGCCTCACTAGCGACCACACCAAGCCACAGTCTGGTACATACTAAGTGGAATTAAATCATAACAACACATTCGCCTCACTCACGACCACACCGAGCCACAGTCCGGTACATACTAAGTGCAATTAAATCATACCAAACAATAAGGTTGACTAATTCCTGTCATTTAGCGGTATTTAGATAGGTGCATTAGTGAATGTTATTCTCGTAAAACCAAAAAAAAAAGGCCTGTGAGTCATAAAAGTAAATATTTACTAAACTATGGGGGGCAACAGTAATAAGTATTTCGACTGTTTAGTTTTTCAAAAACAACATTTATTATTACTAACATTTAGACGGACGTAAAACACGGCACTGGCAAGAGTGAATCCCATCTGCGCATGCGTAAGCTAAAGTCTGACCTCAAGATAGAAATAAAAACTGATTCGTAAGTGTGTTGGTGAGTGGGATTGGTGTAGGATAAAAAAAATATTCTGGAGAGAAAAGCAACATAAAAGAAATCCTGCAGAAGAAAGAAGCTTTCACCTTCAATGATTAAAAAAATCCAGAATCTGATGACAGATTCTGGTAATACAATCGAAAAGTTAACGCCTCGTCATTGATATTAGAAGATCAATAAATCATACATTCAGGATCGAAATGGAAATTTTAAGTCACTCTTCTCTGCGCATCGATATCGTTATCTCTCAGGTTCATAAGTTTGAAGCTATCCTAGGAGTACCAAGCGCTTTTAACCCGAAGACATATCTTGATCGTTTCCATGACCTTGTATCATATTATAGCATAACACTGAACTGAGTGCATGTATATATGTATATCTAATATATTTAATTATCAGTCAGCACAAATGACTTCTATGAATATTAATAATCCGTCTCAAGCGCACGATACCAAGAGTTAACTTCCGTCATGAAATGTCATTTATTCCATACACAGACGATAATTTTCTGCTGAATTCGTGGCTCTAGGAATCCCGTTCGAATTCTGGAAACGAATCATTGTTTCGACCTCCTCAGTGGACCACCGCTGTAATAAAATCCCTTTCTTTAGAAACGTTTGAAGAGGCCCTTTTGTGCAGCTGCTTGAAACTTTTCCGTAATTAAGTGAAACTTTGCCTCTGCGTTTGAAATCAGCGTCACATTGTTTCAGTTAAAATACACACATCTAAAATTGTTCGTAAATGCAGCATTGCTTTGCCATCTGCCTCGTACAGATAATCAAACTGCCTAAAAAAATTATTTTTGAATGACTTTTCCAGATCTGTATTTTAACTAAAGCTAAACGTATAAATAACTGAAAGCTCGAAATAACAACTAACTTGATGGATCCGAATATGAACATGCGAATAGTTACGAGCTACACACACTGGCGAATGAATTATGTAGAAATCCTTATGCAGATATACATAAACGTCACATAAGAAGCATATATGCAAAACACATGAGCACCGTACGTCGTCACGTGATGAAGGCTACTATCTGCTTGTCAGTAATCTTCAGTAGTGTTGATCACAATGGTAACAAGAAAGATGACACCGAATTTTCGGGTGTATTAAGCACGTCTTTTGAATCCGTTCTGACACAAATAAAATTTATCAAAGCTATTCAAAGTTAATGGAACCGGTATGGAAAACAATAGTATCTGACGGAAGAAAGAAGTTTTTCAATCGGGTCTTTAATCCCTCAGATATTGCTGTAAACGGAATCGTGAGCTTACGCCCTCTGGTTGCAGACTAGTGCGTTAAGAAAAACATGAATTTATATGAGAAACACTTCGCACCGGAAATGCTCTCCAACACCGAAATAATTTTTCAAATCAGACTCTTACAAACAGAGATATCGACAAAAATAAGATGTGACTTTACGTCCCTGGTAGGAAAACCATGCATTATTTTAGGAATAAAGTATTCTCAAAAGGTCCATGAAAAAAAAACTAGTCGAGTTTTCAGGAGCCTAGATTTTGCTACAAATACATCAGAAGCAGAAATGAACACTTATACCCCTGGCGGCCAAACCATTCTTTATCAAACATTAGAAATTATGTGAAAAATATTTTCCATCAGGCCTTGAATGCGATACAGGAAGAATTTTTCAAATCGGAGTATTAGAAGCAGAAAACGCAATTTACCTTTGCGCCCCCTAGCGGAAAGTCTATGATTTACTTGAACATTTTGAATTTATAGGGAAAATATTTCGCATCGGAAACACTATCCAACAAAGGAATTTTTCAAATTGGACTCCTAGAAGTACAGATATTGACAAAATTAAGTTATACATCTACGCCCCCTGGCGTAGAAACCATGCATTATTTCAAGAAGAAAACGCTCCTAAAAGGTTTGTCGACATGAGTAGTATCAGTCAGCAAATGAATTTTTTCAGCAATCGAGATTTTAGAAGCTCATATTTTTCTGCAAATACATCAGAATCGGAAAGTAAGACTTACGCCACCTGGCGACAAAACCATTTTTTTTTTACAAACATTAGAAATTATGTGCAAACGATTTCCCATCAGGAGCTGTATCTGGCGCAGAATATGTTTTTTTTCAAATTGGAGATTTAGAAGCAGAGATATAGAGGTAAGCGCAATTTACCTCTACGCCCCCTAGCTGAATGGCTATGAATTACTTGAAATTTTTTAAATTATGTGAAAAATATGTCACGCTAAAGACAATATCCAACAAAGAAGGAATTTTTCAAGTCGTATTCCTAGAAGTAAAGATATTGACAAAAATAAGATATACATATACGCCCCCTGGCGGAGAAACTGTGGAATATTTTAAGAAGAAAATATTGCGAAAAGGTGTATCGATGAGAGTGGCATCAGTCCACGAAAGAATTTTTTCAATCGATATATTAGAAGCTTAGATTTTATGGCTACTACATCAGAAGCAAAAATTAACACTTACGCCCCCTGGTGGCTAAAGTATTCTTTACCAAAAATTTGAAATTATATGCAAAAGATTTTCCATCAGGAGGTGCATCAGCTGAAGTAAAAATGTTTCAAATCGAAGTTTTAGAAGAAAGTTATCGGGGAAAATGTAATTTACTTTTACACCCCTAGCGGAAAATCTATGTGTAATTTGAAAAAGTAACTATATCTAAAATAGTCTTCACCATAAATGGAATCGAAAGATAAGATTTTTTTCAATCGGATGTTTAGAAGCAAATTTGTTAAAATAAAACGTATATTTGAATTCGACATCCGCATTTACGCCCTCTAGCGGCAAAATTGTAGATCGTAAAAAAATGAAATATAGGATCATCATTCGCATATTTTAAGCTTCCAAATGCAAAAAGAATTTTTCAAATCGGACTGATAGTTACAGAGATATCGTGGGTACAAACGGACGGACTGACGGATAAACCGGTAACATAAGCACGATCTTTTTTTACAAAAGACGTGCTAAAAACGAAGGATCTTTCTGGGTTTGATGAAGGGTTTATTGTGGAAGCCCATCTGGCTGGAGTGACGTTTTTGAAAACGACTGGGCCGCTTTCTCAAAAGGTGAGATATCCCGGGTTTTTATTCTGTGAAAAAATAACCCGCATTGCTGGTCTAACAGGCGTAACTGTGGCATGACGACAGTCTGTAAGGAACGAGATCGTCCTCGTTTGAGAAGGCTTACACTTCTACGGAGAAACAGGCCTTGAAGTGTGCAGCAATTCAAAGCATTTAATGAAGAATGTTCCCGATCCATATCTCAGCAAATTAGGCTTGGGGAATTGAGGAGGATCAGTATTGGTAGTCGCACGCGTATAAGAAAAACACTGATTTCGATATCTCACCTTTGATAAACCATTCCAGTTTTTGAAAATGACAACTGGTTTCTCAAAGGTAAGATATCAGTCCACTAAAACGTCTGGAATGATATCTCATCTTTTAAGAAACCAGTCCAGTCGTTTTCAAAACCGCCAAGAATCGGAAATCTCGTCTACGTTAGTGTCAAGAACAACATGACTGGACACTGAAAGACTGGAAAAAAGTTATGTGTTCCGGCAAGTCGCAGTTGACCTTGTTCTGTGCCGACGGTAGGCAAAGAGCTTGGAAGGAACCCCATGAGGCAATGGACCCAGTTTGGTTTGTAAATACAAGTTACTAAAATCCATGCAATGCATTGATTATGATAGGGTTTCCAACATACCAAAAATCATTACTTAAGTTATTACTCACGTTATGAAGATAATGGCTGTGGAATAAATCTCGCTCCTGTGTCCTGACCTTTGACCCCTTGACGGCCGTGGGTGGCCTAGTGGGCAACGTTCGTGACTGCCGCGGAAAGGACCTCAGGTTCGATCCCAGGCAGGTACGAACGCTCGATCCACTAAATACCCGCCGTGCGTCGGATGGGCACGTTAAGCCGTCGGACCCCGGGTACTGGCCCTCCGGTAATAAATAAGGGCGTCTTCCTCCCCCTTTCTACTTCGCTTCCGTGTCACTTTCCCATCAGGCACTCTAGCCCAAATCTCCTAGCTTCCTATTTCTAAGGGTTGTTTAAGACTTGGGGTCAGACACTCCCTTCCTAAAATGCTCTACATATGATCATTTGATCTTTGATCCCATTTCGATTATATTTGTCGCAATGGAAGCATTTTTACTCAAGTTAGTAGGATAATGGCTATGGAATAAATCTCGCTCCTGTGCTCTGACCTTTGACCCCATTTCTATGACATTAAACAGAATTGGTTCAGTATACCTCCGGAACAACATGTTAAAGTTTTGTCGCAATCGAAGCATTTTTGCTAAGTTATGACGCATAAGGGCAATGGAATGGATCCCGCTCCTATGTCCTGACCTTTGACCCCATTTCCCATAGGGCTCGTCCCCAGGCTGTCCCCTAGCACATACTAAACTTTCATCTAAATCGAAATATTTTTACGTCACTTATCGTGTTGACGGACGGACAGACAGACCGACAAAGCTGGAGCGTATACGCTTTTTCAACATACGGTTGGAAAGCGTATACAACTTAAGGTTCTAAAATGGACCTTGAGTTGTGTTTACAGGGAAAATTTTATGTTTACATGAGTAACTGCAGCCGTAGTGGGGCACGTTCTGTTGGTACGGAACGGATCCGCTGATACTGCTGGAAGTTCGGATGTCCTCCAAGGTTTATCTGATCTTTGTTGCCGATAAAGCCCGACCTGCAAATTTTAGTTTTTATTCAGTAGGAGACGACTGTTTCATAGTCGACAACGCTACCGTCCATCGCGCAAGAACTGTTCAGTAGAGGTTTGGCGAGCATGACAGAGATTTTCCTGGGCACCATAAATCCCAGGTCTGAAACCCATAGAACATTTTACACACACGGTCGAGTCACATTATTGTGACCAATAGTTAATATCCAGAGTAACCGCCGTGTGCAGCGCAGCCAGCAGCTAGACGGCCTGGGAGTGAATCAGTAAGGTACTGGAAAGTGTTCACAAGTATGTGGAGCCATGCTGACTGCAGTGCATCTGATAGCTGATGGACGGTGCGAGGTGGAGGATTCATAGAGCGAACAACACGATCGAGGTGGTCCCACAGATACTCAACTGGGTTTAAGTCTGAGGAATTAGTGAGCCAGAGAAGTACTTTCACGTCTTCATCGTGATCTTTCAGCCACTCTCGGACATTTATTTGTGTGACACGTCGCATTGTCGGGCTGAAAGATCCCATCCGCCACAGGGAAGACAATCAGCATGTATGGGGGTAAGTGGTCTTCAAAAATGGATTCATAAGGAATTCGGTCCATAGTGCTTTCCACAGGTATGAGTGGACTCACGGAATGCCATGGAAACGTTCCCCAGACCATGAAGCTGCCCCCACCAGCTTGTGTTCTTCCAGCAATGGTTGAAGAGTGTTTGTTCTCCGATGTTTCTCACTTTGTACGCCAACGTCCATCCGTTCGATGAAGCAGAAAACATTACTCATCGGAGAAGGGACTCCTTTGCCAATCAATTCCAGCACTGCCGTGCAAATGTAAGCCTTTTTGTTGAAGCACCTTCGTTAGCATAGGTGCACTGACCATCCGTCTGCATCGGAACTCCATACGCAGCAGGGTTCGCTGAACTGCCCTTTTTGACCCTTCCGGTAGCCCCCAGGTACATTTGGCCAATGAGTTGCTCCACTGTAGCGTGTCGATCGGCCCTCACGCACCTTCGAAGCCGACGTTCACCTCTCTCATCAATGACACATGGTACTCCGCAGTTTCCACCTCGCTTATTCGCAATGGTGCCATTTCTCCAATCACGATGCACTTTAAACACAGCAGCACACGAACGGTTCACAAACTGCGCTGTTTCAGAAATACTGCCACCCTTGGCCCGAAAGCCGATTATCATCCCTTTTTGCAAATCTGATAAATCGCTCCTTTTATCCACGACAGCAACGAGTGATATGTTTTCAGAATGCCCACGGCACATCTTATATACCCTCCAAGGCAGCTCACGACACGTGCTTTCTTTCACTGGCTACGCGCTGTTATCGTCAAAAGTAGGAGGTGGTCACAATAATGTGACTCGACTGTGTATTAGAAAAATCGATCTGGGAGCTAAGTCAGCTTTCATCAAATCTGAGCAAATTAAAGGACTGTCTGGCAAACTCCTGGTGTTCTGTAGACGCAGATGCACTCGAAGAACTTGTGAAAAGTTTGCGAAACCACAGAAGTGCTGTAATTTAGGCTAAAAGAAGTCTAACCCGGAATTGATGTTTTTTTCATTGATGCGAGTGATTTAGTCCCTTTATTTTCTATTGGAGTTCATTATTTATTTTAATACGTTTGCAAAAATTTTATTTTTTCTAAAGAAGGTCTTATTACAAGTTACGTAATTTTTCATCGTGATTTTTCAAAGCTACAGAATGATTTGCAGTTTGAGATCTCTTTTTTCAACTGGCAATAATTTTAAATTATATTCAAGAGAAAGTGCAATGCACTGTTTCATAATATTATTCCATAACATTTGTAAATATAAACTTTACTCTTGATGGCTATATAGTATTTATCCAAAGGACTCCATAGACTGATACACAGATATCGTACAGTCACCTGTACAATTAATTAAGTACCCGGTTTCCTATGGATACAAAATATACGATGGCGTGCAAAAATTAAGGACGAGACGGGTTTTCGAATGTAACGTCGTGCAGAAGTGATCCACATAGACTCAAATCATACCATAAGATCCCCAAAATGTAAGAATATGGGACAAGTGAGCAATACCGTCCAAACAAGGAATCCAAAGGATACAAAGGCACTTTATTGAAAACGTAGCTTCGAGCACAACTGGACAGAAGACAGAAACGTCCATGTGACAGGCGGCTGCCAAGAACAATCCAGTCTTTAGTAAGGGATATCATCACCCCTGACTGTTGCCGGATTTACAACGTCTGTCCATGCTGAGGACGAGGTTGTCAAGGGGCTGTTGAGGCATCGCGGCCCATTCCTCTTGTAGCGCTAATCGCAGCTACGGAATCATTGCAGGCGGCTGGTGACGTGCTGCCAAGCGTCTCCCGAGAAGGTCCCATACGTTTTCGATTGGATTGTCCGGGGACCTTGCGGGCCAATCCATGTGTTGATTGTCTTCACTCTCTAACAGCTCTGCGACAGCCGCTGTACGATGAGGTGTAGAGTTGTCGTCCGAGAAGGACCCACAGCACCTCTAACCAGACACACGTGAGGCAGGAGAACCTCGGTACAATAGCGGACACCAGTGACTAAACCTCTTTGGAAGATGTGGAGGTCAGTACGGCTACCAGGCTTGATACCGCCCCAAACGAGAACTCCGCCACCTCCAAACCGGTCCCTTTCGATGATGTTGAAGGTGTGATTGCGTGTTCCCTGCTCTCTCTAGATGTGTATACGTCCAGAATCGCTCGTCAGACTAAATCGGCTCTCATCCATAAAGAGAACTTGACCCCATTGCTGATGTGTCCAGTTCTTGTGTTCCTGGTACTCCAGAAACCGCTGTCTCCGATGAGCAAGCGTTAATGGCATACACCGTACTGGTCGTCGTGCAAATAGACCACCTTTGTGCAGCCTTCCGTACTGGTCGTCGTGCAAATAGACCACCTTTGTGCAGCCACGGTAAAATGCGATAACGGACGTCCAGTTGTCTGTTGCATGTGCCTTGCGATTTCTCCCGCTATCTGCCGTCTGTCTCTTCTCGCCTGTAGGACAATATGCCGGTCGTCCGCCGCCGTGGTTGCTCGTGGACGACCACTGCTAAACTCTCGGACAACTGTTCCTGTCGTTTGAAATGCTCTCCAAGCTCGTGAAACGATGCTGTGAGCGATCCTGAACTCCTCGGCCACACTAGTCACACTTTGACCTTCTTCCAAATTCCCAATGACGCGACTTCGGGTAAAGTCATCCAGATGTCGTCTACTGGATTGCCTGTTGGCCATATCACATGGTGGCAGCAACTCGACGTCGTTCAAACCGATGTACACCATCAATAGCTTTCACCGAATTGCTGAACGTACACCGTCCATGTGCTTTATACCCTTCCGACACCCCTCCCCCCCCCCCCCCACGTCATGCTGCATATATGCGCATGCCTTACCGTACCGGACCCTAGTCTGTCTTCTGAGTGGTCTTTCGGTTCGTTCTACCTTCTCGTTCCACTGTTATGCTAATTTCTCCTCTTCGCCCATAATTTTTGCACACCAGTGTATAATAGCTGCCACGCAAAATGGGAAAGAGGAGAAAAAATACCCTGTGCCTCAGTAAATAAAATTCATGGGATACATGGGATACACTATCCCCAATATCCGATCTCGCTACAGAATTTCAAAACCAAATATTTGGACGGAATTTCAAAAATTCTCAAAAGTTTTAATTTCAAACCGATAAACAAGATGAATTTTTACGGATCAAAAGAATACGTCGAAAACATAAGTTTTTGGGGAATTTATCAGATACCTTGTGATTGTGGACTGTCCTTAAGATTCCGTGTGAAGGAATGCAAGACTTACGTATGGAACTATGAACTGAAGTCGTCGTCTATAGCCCAAAGCGATTACAAGAGTAAGCTAGGGAACTGAACGTTTAAGACGAGAGCTTCGAGGCCCAAGAATTATCCGCTTGCAGCGCTAATTGGAGCAGGCGGAAAAGAAGAATGCGCGCAATGCATTGTGGGAGAAACGTGAGAATCGTGAGCCGGAGCTTGGGTCACGTGTGCATTACAATTATTATACTTTATTAATTACTCTTTTTGATTCTGCAAACATGTTTATTCCTCTTGCGTATAAAACTTCTACAGCAGCCTTTGCTTCTAGAAGTAAGGTCATAGATGGCCGCCCCGGTGGCGCAGTGGTCTAAGGCGCTGGCCTCTGATCATTCGTCCGTAAGGGGTCCGGGTTCGAATCCCGGTCAGGCATGGATGTTGTGTTTGTCTTACGGCACTGGCTCTCTCCCTTCCCTGGAACCAGTGACCCTAAATTAGGGACGGGCGACTGCTTATAGCCCATTTAGTTGCTCACGGTGGTCGTTAAACCTCCAATCAAAAAAAAAAAAAAAAAAAAAAAAAAAAGGTCATAGATGATTCAATTTGGATTCAATACTATAAGCTCCACGTGAGTTCGTCAACAATAAAAAACAACTGTTACGAAAGAAAGAAATACCAAAGAAACACTTGACGATCTTTTCGCTTTGGAAATCGAAAAAGGCTCCATTTTTCCTCATCTGTAATTGAACAGTCCTTAAAATGACAACGTTTTTTCACCATATTGATACACTAATTCACCAGATCGCATGCAAAACGAACAATTCTAACAAAAGATCTGTAATCTGTTCCTACTGGTTTAGGACTATCATGTGACCATGTTGGTTTGCCCCCTCACCGCCAGATGGCACTGAGGTTTCGAGGATCCACTATTTCCATTGGAGTTCCTACGCTTACCATGTACTAGCTTTGCTATATTCTAACATTGTCACGAAAATAACTATAAATTTTCGTTTGGAAACGCTGAGCTTATTGATAAACCTCCTTCGGCTATCAAGCTTTATATATTAGAAGCTTTCCATATATACCGGAACTCTTCAGGATCAACGACATGACGTCGACTCCATTCCTTTCAAGCGCGTGGAAACAACTCACCAAAAACCGTGACTCTCAGAACACTAATGATATCACAATGATTTGATTGTTTACGTTCCATTCGTCCTGATGATGCCGAGCCAAACGCTCTGCAAAACTATAATCGATGTATAATAAACATTTAATTGTGGTAAACGTTGATATTTTTATTCTATCTTAATTGTTGAAGACTACAATTTCATCAGATTCAGCAATTTATGATTTGACGGCCACAATTCCTTAATCTTAAGCAAACAAGGTAGAATTTTGGTCACCATTTTGACATCTTTGAAGACTACAATTTCTTCAGATTGAGCAAGAAAGAATGTTGTGTGTGTCACCATCTTGCTTTCTTCACGAAGTATAAATTTTAATTTCCTAAGATTGAGCAAGGAAGGTGGGATTTCGTATCACTGTTTCTATATTTTAAGAGTGTAATACAATACCGATACAAGTAAACATTGGCTCACAGCACGTATATATTTATATGCAAACAAAAATACGACGAACAACTTTGTATAGAAGTTTCGCAACAAAGTAAACTAAAGAAATAAAATTGACATTTTGAGATTGTTGAATCATACGTAATTAAGCGTATCAGTGGATCTCGTTCATGGTGCACTGCATTTCTGACACTGATCAGACTGTAGTCAAATTATGCGTGTATAACATGCCAGTAAGAGGAAACACTTCTTACAGAAAATTGAAAAAAATGGATATTGTTTTTAGTGAGGTGAACGAATTAGCAGACCTAACATTAAAGTTTTCATCAACAACTACAACTTCCGAAAGAAGTTTTTTCTGCTTTAAAAAGAATCAAGACATATTTTAGAGCCACATAAGGAAACGTACACTTGAAAAACGTGACTGTTTTGTCATTAGGGAAAAACTTCCTTTTTAAACATGAAAAAGTACTAAGAAGACTTTTATGAAAAAGTAATAACTTCACAAAAGGAAAGAATGGAGTTCGTGTACAAACCAACTGTTTAAAACGTCAAGTGTTAAGAAATACTAATCCTCATAATTGTTTGATATTACGTTAGCAATAGCATGTACCTAAAATAAAATAAAAAAGTTACTTCTATTACTTAACAACTGCAAAATAAACTTCGCAATTGAAAAAAATACAGTACTGGGCGTGGGGGGGGCGGATGAGATAGCCCAGATTTCTGACCCAAGCTACGCCACGGCTAACAGTAGTGACATTTTAAAATAGAACTTCTTCTGCGAAGAAATTCTATTTCTAGGATACTTTAGATCACCAATAAATCTAAGAACGGTTAGATGCCGAAATTCAGGCACTCGTGTAAAATACACTTTACGTTAGACTGATCTCAATTTGAGATCATGCTTCAGTCATTTCCTGTCATTTAGGCAACATTAATTCGTACGAAAATGCACCGTGAATGATCTTCCGTTATTCCAATCAATTAAGATCACAGATAATATCGATGTTAAACCAGGATGTCAAGCTCTAGCAGTTTTGGTCTTCCTGTTCTCCTCTGGTCAGTTATAGCGACCGAAGAAATGTTCATTCCCCCCGAGACATTCGAACATGCGACTTTTGGCGTTTGCCTTAACGAGATCAAACCTCTTTCGAGAGAAGAGTACATCCTTCCTGAAGAGGACGCAGATTGTATTTCACCTTTCTAAGACAAATGCACAGAAGTCTTATTAGAGCTTGAAACAATGAAATCATTACAAAGGTGAACCAGTCAGTCGTCTTTGGTTTCACTAAAAGCTTTTCGCAATTACTCATAGTCTGGACTATACCTTTAAAAGATTAGGCATGAAATGTAAGATCATATAAAATTGAGTTTAAAGTCATCTTAGCTAACAGCACATAACTAAAATATCCATTAATAATCGTACAAAAATGAGTTTTCAGTTCTATAGAGAATGGTTTCGACACATTCTGAGCGAACAACTAAATTTATCTATTCAAGAGCAGATCAGAATGTCGAGATTTAATACGAATTTATGATTAATCAAACTGTAGTGAAATGCTAAATTGTCGTTATTTCCTTGTGTGTGTGTGTATACGTGTCATTGGAATGAATGCTTATTTTTGAGTGTCGAAGTCAGTCCTATCAGAGGATATCCTTTTTTTTTTTTTTTTTTTGATTTGAGGTTTAACGACCACCGTGAGCAACTCAATGGGCTATAAGCAGTCGCCCGTCCCTAATTTAGGGTCACTGGTTCCAGGGAAGGGAGAGAGCCAGTGCCATAAGACAAACACAACATTCATGCCTCACCGGGATTCGAACCCGGACCCCTTTCAGACGAATGATCAGAGGCCATCGCTTAGACCACTGCGCCACCGGGGCGGCGGATATCCTTTGAATACTTATTTTTGCGTGCCGAAGTCAGTCCTGTCAGAGAATATCCTTTGATTGCTTATTTTTGCGTGTCGAAGTCAGTCCTGTCAGAGAACATCCTTTGATTGCTTATTTCTGCTTGCCGAATTCAGTCCTGTCAGAGAATATCCTTTGATTGCTTATTTCTGCGTGCCGAAGTCAGTCCTGTCAGAGAATATCCTTTGATTGCTTATTTTTGCGTGTCGAAGTCAGTCCTGTCAGAGAATATCCTTTGATTGCTTATTTTTGCGTGTCGAAGTCAGTCCTGTCAGAGAATATCCTTTGATTGCTTATTTTTGCGTGTCGAAGTCAGTCCTGTCAGAGAATATCCTTTGATTGCTTATTTTTGCGTGCCGAAGTCAGTCCTGTCAGAGAATATCCTTTGATTGCTTATTTTTGCGTGTCGAAGTCAGTCCTGTCAGAGAATATGAAATAAAGCGAGGTCATAAGACCAGTATCCAATACGGTAATGTCCTAATAGAAACACATTTGAAATCCACTGGGAGACGTGGGGAAGTTTCGCGGCGAAGATTTCGGTCAGACACGGCAGTTGTTTTTGCTGATGACTGTCGACTCTCGGACCTCTAGGAGGGCAGGGACGTCGGCAATGAAGTACGAGGGTGGGCTTAGGCCCATTTTTTGTCCACCCTGTTCAAAATAGGCCATTTTTCAGTATATTTAACATTAAAATATAATCTGCACTTTGCCAAGTAATAAATCTTGTGTTTTATTTCACGTAGCACTACGTAATTTCTCCTAGGAAGTGCGTTGTTCACGTCTCCAAAAAAAGGTTACCAAAATAATACGAGGAGTATAACGTATACTCTCGATTCACTTTCCTTTTGATTTTTACTATCTCTGGTTATTTTATTTTACTATGTAAATTATCTTCTTACTGAACGAGATGTTATTTCACCCGCTGAATGAGATCTGGCAATGAGTGTAAGTCATGACCTGGTGGTAGCCAGTATAAATAGGCGCGTTCAACGATACCTAATGAGAGCTTTTTGTTGATGTGTGTAGAGAGAGCTTTTTGATGATGTGTGTAGGGAGAGTTTTTGTTTATGAGGAGAGAGTTTGTTTATGAGGAGAGCGTTTGTTGTTGTACGGAGAGCGTTTGTTGTAATTTAGAGCTTCGTTCATGTGCAAGGAGCTACGTGTTATTTGAGTAGCTGTGTGTGAAGATACCAGTAGAAGTTCATAATAAAAGATTGCTTTCGTAAGTACGTCTTTCTCAGTTCATAGTACTGTCAGACCTCTGTCTGGCTGTTAGGTTTATTTCATTTAGTGTTATTATTAACAACCAGCATAAGACTTTATTCATCTTAATTACTACTACAACATTACTACCAGTTATAAGTTTGTTCATTAGTATTACTACACTACTAGCAGGAGACTTTATTCATGATCTTAATTAACTAGTAACAACAACCATTTGAATTCACTATTAGAAGCTTAGTACAAGCATTGAATTCATTATAGTATTAGTGAAAGCTATATTCACAATAATTAGCGTAGTAGTAAAAGCCTTATTCATTATAGGAGGACCATGAAAATTCAATTGTTCTCCACTCTTCCAAATCCTCAGTTTAAGCCTATTTTTCATGTTTGTATGGGCAGGGGGCTAATGAGGAGGGTGGATACGAATTCACTGAGTGTGTCACTACTAATCGCTCACTTTGTTTGCCGTTTAGTGGCTGAAAGATGGAAATGAAGAGGCCAGGATAGTCGATTTAATAAGATTTTCTGGATTGTTTTTATAAGACTACTAATTGCTTTCTTTGTTTTCTCTCTTTCTTTGCAGTGGCTGATTAGTTTAAGCCTATTTTTCATATTTGTATGCCCAGGACCCTAATGAGGAGGGTGACTATTAATTTACTGAGGGAGTCACTACTAATTGATTTCTTTGTTTTCTTTACAAAATAGGAGATTCCAACACGTAAAGTGGAGTTCAAAGCTACACTAGCTCTGTAAGGAAGTTAAGGAGGGGGGGGGGAGGTATTGTATCTGCGTGGGACGACGTTATAATTTGATTTAGATAAGCAAAAACAACATTTTTTTTCAGACTAGTTAACTTTTTTTATGGGATTTATCTAGGTAAATTCTTAAAATTTCTGCAAATTTTCGCAGAGAACTCCTCTCGTTTGTTAGGCAGTCTTTCGTTCAATCTCCGTCACGGTCTTCGGTTGCGGTTAACCTTTACGACTACGGCTAACCCCTTACAGTCATTAATGATGATTTTAAGTCCCTCTTTCAATTTTCGCTTCAGGAAGTTGGATTGATGTCCAATGACAGTCAAAGAGTCATTTCATAAAAAAGGTAACTAGTTTGAATATAATAATCTAAGAAGCCACATAACAAAGATGAGTTGATTTAAACATTTTCTTTTAAATAAATTATTCAAGTACTGTACTCTTATCGTAAGCAAAAACGCAATTTTTTTTTTGATTGGCGATTTAACGATCACCGTGAGTAACTCAATGGGCAATAAGCAGTCGCCCGTCCCTAATTTAGGGCCACTGGTTCCTGGGAAGGGAGAAATCCAGTGCCGCAAAACAAACACAATACCCATGGCTCACCGGGATTCGAACCCGGACGTCTTTCGGATGAATGCTCAGAAGGCACCGATTAGACCATTGCGCCACCGGGGCGGCGGTAAAATTTTGAAAAGCAATTTATGCCAATGCATTCAGAGCAAACAAAAAGTTGAAGGCAACATTCTACCAACACTTACATCATCTTACACCACTGGCGTAACGGAAGGGAGGTGCGGGCATCTGATCACACATACACAGTGATCGCACCCCTCAGATCACATGTATATAACTGTATACAATAATATATACATGCGGTATAACATAGTTTGCCCCACCCTCCTCACTACAAACACACACAGGTGCAAAGCAGTTGCTGAGGAGCAATCTAACGGGCACGACAGTCGCTTTTGATGGCGAATTGTGGAACTTAGCGAACACAACTGTAAAACTATGATAGATAGGGCAGAAATGTAAATTACAAAATCGTAGAGCTCATTTTGCGTATTAGGAATCGATATAGCTGTTTTATTAAATGCACATTATGCACGTGCTTGTATTCTACGAAAAATCACGATCTTATATAACGAAATTCAGTCGGTTCACATCATAAAAAAGTGTGCATTATATTATTATATTCCCGAAAATTTTGGGGTCCTTTACATTGGAGATCTCCAAAATCTGGAAGGGTCCTGACTTCCCGACCTCCCCAGTGGTTACGCCTATGGGTCAATGTATGTATGTGTGCGTACACGTGGAGTGTGTGTGAGGGGGGGGATTGCAAGAATTTCTTCGTAGCTGGTAGTGAAAAGCATTAAAGCTGGCCCCAGTGGCGCAGTGGTCTAAGCGCTGGCTTATGACCATTCATCCGAGAAGGGTCCGGATTCGAATCCCGGTGAGGCATGAATATTGTGTTTGTGTTACGGCCCTGGCTCTATCCCTTCCCTGAAACCAGTGATTTTAAATTAGGGACGGGGACTGCTTATAGCCCATTGAATTGCTCACGGTGGTCGTTAAATCTTTAATATTAATAATAATAATAATAAAGCATGAAAGAAATACGGGATTACGCCATATAATACAAATTTTGAAGATGACAATCCGATTTTTTGGCGTAAATGTGACAAGGATGGTAAGTCAGATAATATCCGAAAACTTGAAAATTTTCATCGTCCTGGAGCGGGACTCGAGTCCCGCTCCAGGACGATGAAAATTTTCAAGTTTTCGGATATTATCTGACTTACCATCCTTGTCACATTTACGCCAAAAAATCGGATTGTCATCTTCAAAATTTGTAATAATAAAGCATTAAAATTCATACGTTCATTCATTCATTGTTTTGTAAAAAAATAAATTTATATCAAGCTCGCCCCCCGCCCCTCCTCCTTCGCCCATCCCGATTTCAAAGTCTATCGACGTCCCTGCTAGGGAGGCCAGTCTGTAAATTGCGTTTGTAACACTAACCTAGGAAACACAGCCAGGATTGGACCCATTTTTCTCTTTCGAACATAGCACAAATTTCGGTATTACTTTTCGCATTCTTTGGTATTACAGTAACACCAAAGGATGTGTGTACCATCAAGTTCATGCGTGCATGATTACTGTATTATGAAAACTTTACGTTGAAAAGTAGCTTTATTTCTTCTAGTTGCCTCACGTTTTTACCTGCTGTCATGGTAATAACATTTAATAACTTTCTGGTTTTAATCCAGGTCCACCATGAGAAAATGCCACACCATGAAGGGATACTCTAAAAGAGACCAACTGCACACACAGATAGCCACGTAGGTCCTGAACAAATGATTTAATTGTCACATACAGACTAGTCTCCAGTGGCCGAATATACAGAATGATCAATAAGGAGTGTGGCCCCCACTTTGGGAGATATAACGTTGAATCTGACGTGACATCGAGGCAATGAGAGTCCGATAGGATCCTAGGGTATCTTGTATCATATGGTGTTGATCCGAGTCCACAGTTAATCTTCATTTGGCAGGGGTGAGAGGGTACTCAACCGACGTCCAATCGTGTCTCACAGATGCTCGATGGGCGAGAGGTTGGAGGTACGTGGTACCCACGGAAGCATCCTCACACCGTGTAAAGCATTCAGGCTCATCCAAGCGGTATGCGGTCGGACGTTATCCTGTTGCAAAATGGCGTTTCGAATGTCATGAGGATACGGTAATGCCACGAGCCGCAGCACCTAGTCAACATAGAGGCGTGACGTCACTGTGACAGTAATGCGTACCAGCGGTGAGAGGCTGTTGACGCCGATAGCACCCCACACCATTACATCACGTTGCCAGGCCGTTTGTCACTCCACAATGGCGGAGGAATCCACACGTTGGCCACGTCGCCTCAAGACTCTCACACGGCGATCATCCGTGGTGAGACAGAAACGCGATTCGTCGCTGAACACCACACAACTCCATTCGGCAACCACTCGAGCTCGCTGTTAAGGGTATCCTTTGCAACAGACGGCTGGACAGCAAACCAAGCGCAGCCAATTAGCGCGACACTGTCCTCCTCGATACCGGAACATCCAAGCCTCCCCGTACACTCCGCAAAATGTTACCCGTTGTGGCCTGTAGGTCCGGTACGGCATGACGTCGGATGCGACGATCGGTACTCTCGGACGTCCGTCTCCGTGCTCCGCTCCTCCTACGACGTTGCACATATCCTTCCTGGGACCACTCTCTCTAAATGCGACTGACGGTAGTGGCAACACGTTGCATTTCTCCCGCAATACGATGCAAGGACCATCCGTCGGTACTAAGGCCTACGATGACACCTCTTGTGAACTCATCCGTTTGACGAAATCGCGTACGACGGTGTCTTAACAGCATTGGCGCCCCTTGCTCCTTCTCCTACCACGGTTACAGCAGAACAACTCACTTCTTGCGGCCGTGACGACGTCTCGCCGATGGCCTCAAGGGCTCGTCGCTTATATCCCGCGCACCGTTCGTGCGACTGGCCTGCAAATGCAACATTTGCATAACTTGTACGTGTGCACCCATCCTGCAATTTGCATGGCGCTGCGTTTACGTCTTCGTGCTGTGACGTTTTCTCTGTCAGGCAGTGTATTTCAGACAGCACTTGTTCTAAGCTTTAAAACAAGTGACATTACATTTCTGTATCTCAATTAGTTCCACAGATAGCGCTTTGTGTCAGCTCTTTTGCATGCAGCGACCCCTTGGTTTTCTCATTTGTGCTCTCACTCCTTTTCCTGCTGCACAATTGCTTTCAACAGGTCCTGTCACCTAATGCACATTGCTGATTGAGGGAACCTGTTCCAAACAGTTCTATCACCTGAACTAAGGGAGATATAGAAACGTTATTCCACTTGTTTTAAAGCTTAGGAGAAGTGCTATCTGTAGAACGTTGTCAGGATGGATCCTGAGCTAATACCAAAAAACGTTATTAGATGCTATTACACTGACAGCAGGTAAAACAGTGAGTAAACTAGTGAAATAAAGCTACTGCTATTTTTATAAAGTAATATTCAAAGTTGGAAGCTCAGAATACATAACATATTAACAAGTACTAGTTCGAGCAATAATATCAATTTTTCTGAATTGCATAAATAAATCGATATGTGTATTGCATAAATAAATCGATATGTGTACTTTAGGCTTACAAACGTGATTTGTTGACGGGTTCCTTAGTAGTCCCTGAGTCGACGGTTGCCAGAGAATGAAGCTTCCCCTGTGCCAGCTATCTACGCCGCAAGACTTCACTGCAGCTCCAGATTGGTTTCAAAGTTGTCTGAAATTACCCATAATACTTATTTAGCCGATGCAAGTAACATTTGAAAATTTAATAAAAATGCCTGTTCTTGAGTGGTTTCAAAAAGTGCCAAATATTTTTAGACATACGTAGCAGTTTGAATGCAGACAATCTGAAACAATTAATTGATAATTCGAGTTCCTACATGAAAGAACCAAAATCTATGACCACCTGCCATTATGATGTTAGTCCTACACATGCTGTTCTTCCCCGGCGAGGGACTAATGCTACGGGATTTCAAAATATATCTTCTGGTATGTCGTACCAACATGTTACCAGCATATCCTTTAACTTTTGTAAGTTACGTGGTTGAGACACAGCAGATCGGATTTTCTGTTCCAATACAAAATACAGATGCTCGATTCAATTGATGTCAAGTGTATTTTGGAGACCAGGACGATACTTGAAACTCTTTCTCATGTTCCGCGAACCTTTCTCCAGGAATACAGGCGGTATGTCATGCTGCATTATCTTGCTGAAAGGGAATACTAGATGAGAATACCGATGCCATGAAAGGATATATCTGGTATGCAATGATGTTTAAGAAAGTGGTAAACGTCAGTTTCACCCTGCGTACTCTTGGTGTGCGCATTGCGGAACAAAAGTATTCATTGAGAACTTTGAACCCCCTCTCTGCACTAGTAAAGACAGTTAGTTCCGGTTCTTACATTCCAGATTGGGACAATGCTTCTATTTTGGGCTCTGCGGGGTCTCGACCCGATTTGCACATGATGGAAAGCTTACAGTTAGTTCAGGTTCTTACATTCCAGATTGGGACAATGCTTCTATTTTGGGCTCTGCGGGGTCTCGCCCCGCTTTGCACATGATGGAAAGCTTACAGTTAGTTCAGGTTCTTACATTCCAATTTGGGACAATGCTTCTATTTTGGGCTCTGCGGGGTCTCGACCCGATTTGCACATGATGGAAAGCTTACAGTTAGTTCAGGTTCTTACATTCCAGATTGGGACAATGCTTCTATTTTGGGCTCTGCGGGGTCTCGCCCCGCTTTGCACATGATGGAAAGCTTACAGTTAGTTCAGGTTCTTACATTCCAATTTGGTACAATGCTTCTATTTTGGGCTCTGCGGGGTCTCGACCCGATTTGCACATGATGGAAAGCTTACAGTTAGTTCAGGTTCTTACATTCCAGATTGGGACAATGCTTCTATTTTGGGCTCTGCGGGGTCTCGCCCCGCTTTGCACATGATGGAAAGCTTACAGTTAGTTCAGGTTCTTACATTCCAATTTGGGACAATGCTTCTATTTTGGGCTCTGCGGGGTCTCGACCCGATTTGCACATGATGGAAAGCTTACAGTTAGTTCAGGTTCTTACATTCCAGATTGGGACAGTGCTTCTATTTTGGGCTCTGCGGGGTCTCGCCCCGCTTTGCACAGGTTGGAAAGCTTACAGTTAGTTCAGGTTCTTACATTCCAATTTGGGACAATGCTTCTATTTTGGGCTCTGTGGGGTCTCGACCCGATTTGCACATGATGGAAAGCTTACAGTTAGTTGAGGTTCTTACATTCCAGATTGGGACAATGCTTCTATTTTGGGCTCTGCGGGGTCTCGACCTGCTTTGCACATGATGGAAAGCTTATTCATCATTACATATGGGATGAACTGTTGCTATGAAGATCTTCCATCAATTATCCCTTCATCCTGGTGAACTTTAATTTAAGAGAATGCTTCTATTTTGGGCTCTGCGGGATCTCGCCCCGCTTTGCACATGATGGAAAGTTTACAGTTAGTTCAGGTTCTTACATTCCAATTTGGGACAATGCTTCTATTTTGGGCTCTGCGGGGTCTCGACCCGATTTGCACATGATGGAAAGCTTACAGTTAGTTCAGGTTCTTACATTCCAGATTGGGACAATGCTTCTATTTTGGGCTCTGCGGGGTCTCGACCCGCTTTGCACATGATGGAAAGCTTACAGTTAGTTCAGGTTCTTACATTCCAGATTGGGACAGTGCTTCTATTTTGGGCTCTGCGGGATCTCGCCCCGCTTTGCACATGATGGAAAGCTTACAGTTAGTTCAGGTTCTTACATTCCAATTTGGGACAATGCTTCTATTTTGGGCTCTGCGGGGTCTCGACCCGATTTGCACATGATGGAAAGCTTACAGTTAGTTCAGGTTCTTACATTCCAGATTGGGACAATGCTTCTATTTTGGGCTCTGCGGGGTCTCGCCCCGCTTTGCACATGATGGAAAGCTTACAGTTAGTTCAGGTTCTTACATTCCAATTTGGGACAATGCTTCTATTTTGGGCTCTGCGGGGTCTCGACCCGATTTGCACATGATGGAAAGCTTACAGTTAGTTCAGGTTCTTACATTCCAGATTGGGACAATGCTTCTATTTTGGGCTCTGCGGGGTCTCGGCCCGGTTTGCACATGATGGAAAGCTTATTCATCATTACATATGGGATGAACTGTTGCTATGAAGATCTCCCATCAATTATCCCTTCACCCTGGCGAACTTTAATTTCACATCACGCTCTAACCGATGTTAGAGGCCCTTCAGATATTTATAACATTGTTGGAACTGGCAACGATCAGTACTAGTTTGCATAAATGCTTGAGAGTGTATGTTATATAAAACTGTAGTACCTGCTCGACTCTTGTCCATGCCTGATGATGTGGTCAGAGTGACCGCGAAAGATCTCGCGCATATGTTTTTAACCTTTTTATTGTAAAGTCTTTTAATATATTTTAAGGGCAGTTTTACAATGAGGTTGAATAACTATTAGTTATCGTGCGGAAACATCCTATGCTTACACCCTTAGGGTGTTCTTTAAAACGTCAGTTTCCTACACATGTATGAATGGAACCAGGGTTTTCCATTGCCTAAAGCATTACACTTCTTGCACCGGTTTGTTTTCGTCCCACGTTGCATTCCGGTGCCAACACTTCCCCAAGTAAACAACGCACACGTACCCGGCCGTCCACATGGTGAAACAAGAGAGGAAATTTATAGGGCCAGACGTCTGTCTTCCAATCATTCGAGGTCCAGGTTTGAGGTTCACGTGCCCATTGTAGTCACTTTTGGCAGTAAACCGAGGTTAGCATGGACACTCGAAGCATCATGCGGCTACGCAGCCTCAATTTAAAGAGGGTTAGATGTACTATGCATTGTGCCATATTACTTCTGTCACCAGTTTTCACATTACCAGCGAGTTGGGCCACAGTATCCCTTCTGTTGGTTCGTACCATACGGAATAACCTTCGCTCGCCTCTAGCATCGACGAACCCGTGGTTGGCCCACACATTGCAGGCATTTCATGGTTTTCTCCTCCTCGGACTACTTTCTGAATGTACAGCAAACTCTCGATTATCCGTGCTAATCACCGGATAAATGTGCACGGACTGTTGTCAGAGAACGAAGCTGCCTCCTCTGCCAGCTATCTACGCCGCGAGACTTCGTAAAAGTCAACACGGATAATACGATTTTTGCTTTTACTGAAAGAATTACCATTGGATAAATACGATTTTTGCTTTTTACTGAAAAAAGTACCTTCATGTGTTCTATATAAGGGTGGAAAAACTTTGAGGAATCACCTTAAGCTATCATTCCCTACTGGGATCTACCATGGTTTGTTTACTGCAGTCATATAGGCATATTTAAATAGGAATAAGCCTATATTGCGAGTGTTTTGTTAGTGTGTATGGTTTTGTAAGTTCGGAAACAAATACAGAAAAATAATATTTAAATCCTTTTTTTTATTCTGAAACACTATTTTTCAAACAACTTATATACTTTTATTTAGAGATTCTTTATTTACAGTTTACTGTTAGCAGGATAATCACTTTGGTACCACTCGAAAAATGTCTTTCTAGATTTCCTTTCTTTTTGGAATGGCAACTGAAAAACCCAAACACTTGTCACGAAACATTGTGAAGAAATAAGCTTTCTCTAATTCAGTGTGGAAATGATACGTTTTGGGTTTCTTAGCTCCACACATTTTTGATATGAAAACAAAGCTTAACAACTTAACTTTTATTTGCACTCAAATAGTGAACTAATTTTTGTGCACAAATAAGAACGTTGACATATCGGCCTTCATGTAAATGTAGGCGTTGCGATTGACGACTATCAGAGCGGGAGATAGCAACATGCCCCATACGACAGACTGCAGATGCGCAATGACCATGCGCAGTGGTTAGGGTTGGGGAGGGAAATTTATCCCATTCTCAAACTCCGATAAATTGGCAGCTTTTCCCAGTCTGACTCGGAACACTGTACTAACCGAAAGTCGGTCCTCAGGTTGCATATGTACAGCTCTTTGAACTTCACCTGAGACAGCGTTCGGTTTTCAGGCGCGCTCATTTTTCTAGGCTGGGGGTCATAATGGATTGTCTCATAGGTGTATGTAGTTGCCAGCATGCCCTCCTGATATAAATCAATTTGCAAATACGTGGAATGCAGTTAGCAGACGCCTTCCAGTTCGGCCGACACCTCCGTTGGCTTTACGTGAACTGAAGACTACCCTGATTTAGGAGTGTCGAAGGCACCCCCAAAACCTTCTCGATCACCTCACCAATTCCATGTCACACAGGTGTGCAGACGTCTTACGTCTTAGCAGTTCGAGGGTCATTACACCTTCAATAAGTCATTTTTTCTTGTTGTATAGATATGCATATTGTTGTACAGCATATCAAATCATGTACATTAAATGATGACATTGCATGAAGTTTCGCAAATGTGCTTTTTCTTGCCAATATTACTGAATTTTCTACTT
Source organism: Macrothele yani (assembly GCA_039090855.1). Classification (NCBI taxonomy): domain Eukaryota; kingdom Metazoa; phylum Arthropoda; class Arachnida; order Araneae; family Macrothelidae; genus Macrothele; species Macrothele yani. The sequence goes on from CM076993.1 coordinate 27,153,551, forward strand.
TATCTTACATAAAATTATTATTTTACGTTCAGAAAACTTTAGTAGCACATCGGTTTCCTTAAAATATCTCCTGTTCTCTTAATTCTTTTTTAGCAGTATATATCTAAGTAAAGCACTTCTCTAAACTCAAGCCTGAAATCTTAAAAAGTCAATAACCGATATCCAACTGATGTAATGACGCTTTCAAGGAGAATTTAATTTACGTGGGTTTTGAGAATTTTTATTTGTGTTTTTGGTGTCGCTCATGAAGTGAACTCCCTTTTAAGATTCAACTTCTCCGTGCAGGGTTTTATTTTCTGTACAGAGATGGGGCCATTAACCGCTGAAATATCTCGTAGACGATAAAGAAGAAATATTTCCTTTGATAATATCCTCAGAGTTCATTTAAGCAGTGAGAGCTCCATGGCGTCAATTTTATTATGAACAAACTAATACTCATAAATAATACAGACAACTAGCTCGAGAGCCAAAGTTTGTATTTTTTTTTTTTTTTGTTCAAGTATTCTATTGGAATCATTAGCTGCTTCCCTTAACCACACCGTTTATCATATCTGCGGCAGTCATACCATTATACAGTAGCTTACTATTAATATTCGAACACCATGTCAAAAGCTAATCTGCATCGATAGAAAATTTAATATTGGATGCCTAAACCTTCGAACCTTATGACGGCCTTCAGTACAATACTCTCCATCAGTTTTTTTTATTTTTTTTTAACATCCGGCAATATGTTCCGCCATTTGACCTTCAAAGCATTGACAAGTTCAGCTTTGTTGTGTTCAGCGATCTCCTCTTCCATGCACACGTTGATCCAGTCCGTAGAAATACTCGATAGTGTTCAGATAAGGACACTGGGCTGGCCAGTCCAACCTTTCCATGCCCATGCCCTCAAACCAATCTGTAACAACGAGAGGAGTATGATATACTACATTGTCCTGCTGAGAGGAGTTTGGGACTTACCCGAAGTACTGACATAAAGTTGTTAGCACATAATTATCCAGTGCGTCTGCACTGTAAACAAATTTCTCAAATTCATTCCATAATATCTTTCGTGAATTACCGAAGCATGTTTCCGATACTGTTTTCCGTGAAACAACGGAAAAAGCTCTTAATTTCAAGGATTTCGCGTACGACAAAAGAATTCTGAATTTTCAGAAACCTTTCCCCAATTTCTTTCCTATATTGACGGTAAAATACCGTTTTCAAGAGGTGTCAAAAGAAATTCAGAATTTTCAGAAACCTTTACGGAATTTCTTATATTGACGGTAAAATAGCGTTCTCAAGAGGTTTTAATGGAAAATTCTGAATATTCAGAAACTTTCCACAATTTCTTTCTTGTATTGACGCTAAATTTACCGTTTTCAAGGTGTTAAAGGAAAATTCAGAATTTTCGGAAACCTTTCCGCAATTTCTTTCTTATATCGACGGTAAATTACCGTTTTCAAGATATGTTAACGGAAAATTCTGAATTTTAAGAAACTTTCCGCAATTTCTTTCCTATATTGACGTTAAATTACCGTTTTCAAAAAGTGTTAACTAAAAATTCTGAATTATCAGAAACCTTTCTGCAATTCCTTCTTATATTGACGGTAGAACAACGTTTTCAAAAGGTGTTAATGGAAAATTCTAAATTTTCAGAAACTTTCCGCAATTACCGTTAAATTACCGTTTTCAAGAGGAGTAAACGGAAAATTCTGAATTTTCAGAAACCTTTCCGCAATTTCTTTCTTATATTGACGGTAAATTACCGTTTTCAAGAGGAGTAAACGGAAAATTCTGAATTTTCAGAAACCTTTCCGCAATTTCTTTCTTATATTGACGGTAAATTACCGTTTTTAAGATGCGTTAACGGAGAATTCTGAATTTTCAAAAACCTTTACGCGATTTCTTTCTTATATGAACGGAAAAATTCCGCTCTTACTTTTTCCATATCCATACGACGAAAAGTTTACGGTAATAAGCGAAATTCAGAGGAATTCTTGGGGATATTAGTAACTGTTAAATTTCCATAGTCTGTCGAACTATTTGGTTTTGAAGTTCTGTAGTGTGATCGGATATTGTGGATAGTGTATCGCATGAATTTTTGTTACTGTATCACAGGATATTTCTTCCTTCTCGTATTTGTGCACCTGCTGTTGTGCTACCGTAAGAAACTGGGTACTTAATTTATGTACAGGTGATTGTACGACGTCCATGTATCAGTCTGTGGAGTACTAAAGACAAAAGCTATATAGTTATCTAGAATGAATTTTATATTTAGAAGTGTTGTGAAATAATATTAAACAGTACGTTGCACTTTCTCTTAAAGATAATTGAAAGTTATTGTCATTTGACGGAAAGATCTCAAACTCCAAATCATTGTGTTGCTTCGAAAACTCACCATTAAAATGCATGCTGCCCCCGTGGCGCAGTGGTCTAAGCGATGGCCTCTGATCATTCGTCCGAAAGCGATCCGGGTTCGAATCCCGGTGAGGCATGGATGTTGTGTTTGTCTTACGGTACTGGCTCTCTTCCTTTCTTGAAACCAGTGACGGGCGACTGCTTATAGCCAATTGAGTTGCTCACGGTGGTCGTTAAACCTCTAATTAAAAAAACGAATCTCCCAGATAGCGCCCGGGTATGCTAACCACTACACCACCCAGAACGACCAAGTCTCCGATTGTCAAAATTTGTATGATATGGTGTAATCCGTATTTCATTCATGATACTTTTATTCTCATTTAATTAATTCTACTGCGGTTGTTGATACCCGACATTTTTCAGCTTATAATAAAGAACACTTAATTTAAGATATCTTTGTTTTGAACGAGTAATGGTCTACATTTAGTCTTGCAATCCAGGTTTCCCTTACTGATTACCGAGGGACCTTACTTCCAACACCACATGCGTCTTGCTAAGGATTCAGCCGTAGTTTTAGAAGAGACAAAATGCTTTGTTATAGATCACTCGCAACATAAAGCTTGATTACTATATTTCTAAAACTACCATGAGTGAACAGAGGTGTTACAGGTTTTCCAGTATCTTTCATCCTATCTTTATGGGAATCACTAATCGCTTTATTAAATTTTAGTCTCCCGTGTATCCTATTAATATTGTGATTTCAAATCGGTGTTGTGGATGTTTATACGCACGCCAATTGTTTTTACCAGTGCTGTTATAACTGGTGGGGTTTATTACGGCGTTCTAACCAAACTCAGGAAAATATGGGACAAATTTCTAACTAGTTATAATGTATAATCTCTTGGGGACAGTGAAGTATGCCGCTTATTTTAAAACACCCGGTAAATTTTCACTTGAATCTTCGGGCACGTAGGTCGTCTTTCATGCACTAGGATTTTTCGCATCGAAGCTCATTAGAAGTTATTTCGTTTCACATTACGTTAAAAAGTTGAATGATGCATTATACATCATGCTTCGCAGGAAAGAGCGAAAGACACCACAGCTGTCATCTCTCCACATATAATGATTATTACGAAGACTTTACAAGGGACACTTTGAGTGATAAGTTATTCATAGTAACAGTAATTAGTATACATGCAATCAAACCACACCTGGCGGAGAGAAAAAGCCAAATATGAATATGCATTTGGGAATATAAATATATAAATACAGCAGCTCTGGTTTTTGCGGCTACCGAAGGAATTGGAATTATCAAATCCCTGCCAAAGATAAAGTTGCCGTCGATTTTGATCACGGATATGTTTCTCTTGAACCCTGAATGAGAAATTCAACAAAAATACAGGGTGTCCATAAAGTCATTCCCATATTACAAAAATTAATATAGAAAGAATCTATATAAATTAAAATAAAATGGTTGACAACATAATATAGCAGCACTCCAATTTTTTCCTTTTCTGTTCTTTAGGTGAGCACTACTGGTGAATAAGAGGTGCATTTAATCGATAATGGATTCCATGCAAGATAAAGCGGCATGGCGGTTACTGTCCACCGTCATTTCAGAAAAGAGTACAGACGATCACCAACGGACCAAAAAGGTGTAAAAGCTAGGTATGAAAAGTTTAAACCGACAGGTAGCGTAGGCTGGTGATCTCTCTCGAGCGGGTCCACCACCGGCTACAAAAGAGACAGCTGTAGCTGTTCAGGAGACATTTCTGCGAAGCACCAAGAAATCCATTCGTCGTGCATCACTGGAAACTGGGATTCCTCGTGTCAAGGTTCACAAAATTTTACACAAACGTTCTCATCTGTATGTTTATAAGGTACAGATCGTTCAAGCCCTTCAGCCTGCTGACCGGCCTCGCTGTGCTGCATTTGCGACGGAGATATTGCAGCACATAGCTCATGATAGTGATTATTTGCACCATGTGTGTTTCTCAGATGAAGCCACATTCCCCGCCTCTGGTACAGTAAATAGGCACAATGTGCGAATCTGGGGATCAGAAAATCCCCATTATGTCATCGAACAACAAAGGGCTAGCGCGAAAGTGAACGTATGGTGCGGCATGATGCATGACAGAATCATAGGACTCTTCTTCTTTACAGAGCCCTCGGTAGCATGTAATGTGTTCCTGGACATGCTGGAATTTTTGTAGCACTTCAGTTGTATGCACTCCAATCTTCGGTTATTTTCCAACAAGACGTTGCCCCACCACACTGTTCAGTAATTGTCCGTGAGTTCCTGAATGCCAAATTTCCGCACAGATGATTGGCCGCGATGGTCTCATGACATGACCACCTTGATCACCCGGCATAACCCCTCTAGACTTTTTCCTGTGGGGTTATGTGAAGGATCAAATTTACACTTGTAGTGTTGCGGATGTAGAGACGTTAAAGGGCAGAATAGCGGACGTCATTGGTTATGTCTCTGCTGAGATGTCATACAAAACATGGCGTGAAGCTGAATATCGCTTAGATGTTTTCCGGGCCATAAATGGCGCCCATGTTGAGGTGTTCTGACACTGAATGAAATCTTTACTTGAGCACCATTATTTGTCTGCATAACCTTTCTTGAACCTGTAATACATTTTTTTTTTAATTTTTGTAATGTGGGATGATCCGATAATATTTTGATTTCAAATCGAAAACTGGTGTCCAAAACCTGAGAACGGACTATATTTTTACCTCTATAAGAAAAGAAATCCATGATCGCAGCCGAAATATTGTTTACAAATGACACACGAATTACATTGTAATCCGTGTTTACGCAAAAGTTACAAATTTCCGAACAACGTATTAGGTGAATGAATGTATAGTCCTTACCGATAACAACCGGGAGGAGAGGCATTTCAGTATGTCATATGTCCATCCCGAACTGCAATGCAGCTCTCACAACGTCTTGGCATGCTGAACCCAAAGTAATCCAGGGATTCCTAAGGCGAATTAGCCAACTCCTCCCTCAGAGCACAGATGAAGCCCTGCTTGTTTTCTGCAGGAAGGGGGGTTGGAGAACCAATGCGTCTCCTCATTGCGTTCCAGGTGTGTTCGATGGGGTTTTGGTCTGAGAAGAGTGCTGGCCAGTCGATACAATTAATATCTTCGGTCTCCATAAGCGTCTGCACTGCAGTCGTACGATGAGGTGTCGCGCTGTTATCCATTAACAAAGTCTTGGCCTGCAGCTCCACGGAATAACCGAACATGACTTGAAAATACCACGTTATAATATCGTTTGCCCGTCATAGCTCAATTTTCCAGAACTTGTAGGTCGGTGCTTCCGTTAATCATGATGCCATGATTAACGGAAGCACCGACCTACAAGTGCTGGACTCATGACTCATGTACAGCGGTATCTGTCCCTTTCCTGCACATTCTCACGCTAGTACTCAGCACTACTTTCACGCCAGATCAACTGCAGTCTAAAATCCGAGGACAGACTGAAACGACTCTCATCCGTGAAGAGTGCATTCGGCCATTGATGGCGTTTCCAATTTCTGTGGATACGACACCACTCTGAAAACGGGAGCTACGTTGAGCTCTGGATAGAAGGACGCAGACTACAGGTCTTCGGGCGTACAGCCCTATACATGTATATCGCAGTCGTGTTGCCGCCATTCCGTTTTGCAACTAAAAATCTGTCTTCATGCCTCGTAGCCGAGGACGATCTCCTACCATGCTCCTGGAACCCATTTCGTTAGTTTAAAACGCTGTTCAGAGCCTGGATACAAAACTATGAACACTTACAAACACCCCGGAAACATCACTCATCCGGCCACCTTTATCCAGCTTCTGTATATTCTCTCCCTGCGTGAAATCATCGAGGTGTCTTTGAGACATAACGTAAATTACACGTTCGTACCTTTACGTCCAGCCTTTCCTTCAAACACATGTTTTCTACAGCGCCCTTTCTGTTTTATCTGTTTAAGTTATACCAGGTGATCCTGGTGTGCATATTCGACATTTTGAGTTCAAATTGCCACTAGCTGTTGCATCTGATTTGCTGTTGCAACCTTTCGAAATAGTGTTCGTGCTTAGGTTTTGGACGCAAGTGTACACTGAAGTGCCTGAAAACTGCTACAGACGAGCTTATGCAAAATGCATAGCAACGTCACCTATGCGCGTACTCGGTTGCGTCCGCCAGTGCGTATATAAAGCGAAAGACATCCTTGCCAGCTGTCAGAACTGATTTCGGCATGAGAATGCTAAGTAATAACGATTTAAGCGTTTTTCAACGTGGTATCATAGCTGGTGCTCGTGAGATTGGCCATAGTATTTCCGAAATAGAAACGAAGTTCGGATTTTCACGGACGACCATTGTAAGGGTGTACCGTGACTAAAGGAATTCCGGCAGAACCTCCAACCTACGATACCAGTGTGGCCATAAGAAAAACATTGGGTGAACGTGACCATCGTCGGCTGTCAAGAATCGTTTCACGCGACAGCATCGTAATTCAATGCTGGATCCTCAACAAGCGTCAGGTTCTGGACTGTGCAACGTACCCTGCACGATATGGGCTTCGGGAACAGACGCAGAACTCGAGTCACCTTGATGAGTGCACGACACAGAGCTATACGTCTCACTTGGGCACGGTAACACCGCCATTGGACATTTGATGACTGGAAACAAGTAGCCTGGGCTGACGAATCGTGCTTCCAAGTGTATCGGGCAGGAGGAAGGATTCGTGTGTGGCGCAAACCCCATGAATCCATGGATATCGCCTATCAACAGGGAACTGTACGTGCTATTGAAGGGTCCGTAATGGAATGTGCTGTGTTTAGCTGGACTTCACTGGGACCTCTGGTACATCTACAAACGTGTGTAATCGGCCAACGCTATGTGCGCATCCTTTGTGACGAGGTACCCGTTTATGTCCTGCATTCATGCTGATGGGTTGGGCCTGTTCCAACAGGACAATGCACCTCCACACAAGTGTCGGGACGCCACAGTATGGTTAGAGGAGCATTCATATGAGTTTTAGGGGTTGCCATTACTACCAAAGTCCCCAGATCTTAACGTAATAGAACACATTTGGGATGCCATGCAACGCGCTATCGAACACAGGAATCCGAGACACACCCGATTTGTAGAACGCTCTGCAAGACGTATGGTGTATTGCCTACAGCATATTTCTAGAAGCTAGTGGTGTCCATGCTCCGTCATATTTCTGCAGTCCTGCGCTCCCGTGGGGGACCTACAAAGTATTAGACTGGTGTACCAGTTTTTCTGGCACTTCAGTGCATATTTGCTTGGCTAAATAGAATGCGTCAGCCTAGTCATGAGGCCGGTATGTTTGACATATCTGTTCCGTCTTCTAAGGCTTTTTGGATAGTTAACCTTTTAGCCGATTGGAACGAATTAACTCGGGATTAGCGAAATGGGCTGAAATTAACTCCGAGTATATTTTCTTTTTATGAAGTGGACAGAATGCGGCTGGAATGAGTGGACCTGCAGATGAGAAAGTCTTTTTTCCCCCATTAGTTTTGTTATTCAATATCACGATTTAGACGAAGCCTTCATCTTTTGACTGATTGCCTGCTAAAAGGGCTATAGTATGGAGAGATGCATGCTTGGTGTAAGCAGGAAAGGTAAGAAGAGTAACTCGTGGGTAAGGAAAATGACAAAAAGGGGAAGACATCAGGATCAGAGGAAAATCTCTGAAATTGAAATGGGCTGGACATACTGCCAGTAGAACCGATAGACAACCGAAATGTTAGACTGGATTTTAACGGACTGTAAAAGACCCAGAAGAAGACCCCATGAGAGATGAGTGGATAAATTCGAAAGCATGTGGAAATGACATGGAGAAGACTGGCTCAAGTCAGACCGTTGTGGGAGAAACTTGGGGAGACCTTCAGCCAGTAGTGGATTGATAATGGTTGACAATGATGATATGATACATGTATAAAAAAAACTATGGCTCGCTATCTAATTATTTTTAAATCCCAGGCAGGTCTTGCGGCAAGTAGAAATCGGACAGCACCGACTTAGAAAATATCATAAACCAAACAACATTTCCGATCTTTTACGCGACATCTCGAATAGTGTTCTACAGCTTTGCAGTAACTTACACCGAAGAACCAAAAATTATGTCCAGCGCTTCTTTACGCAAATCGAAACAGCTGCTGGCAAAAGACTGCGCCTGTGAAGGTCACGAATAATGTACATAACACCTGATACTGAGCTCTGTTAATCGAAGTTATTGTCCTTTTCCAGATGGGAGAAGTAACCGACTTAGGCGAGTTTGACAAATACCTCATTGTAAAGGACAGACTACTAGGTCAGAGCATTACTGAGATGGCAAGGTTTGTGTTATGCTCGCGATCACCCGTGGTTAGTACAGAAAATTGTAGGTAATCCGTGCGCGGATTAGCTCATATGTAGAGGATTTTAGGAAGGAAGTGTCTGACCCCAGGTTTTAAACAACCCTTAGAAATAGGAAGCTAGTAGATTTGGGATAGAGTGCCCGATAGGAAAGTAACATGGAAGCGAGGTAGAAACAGGGAGGAAGACGCCCTTATTTATTGCCGGAAGCCAGTACCCAAGGTCCGACGGCTTAACGTGCCCATCTGACACACGGCGGATATTTAGTGGTTTCAGTGTTCGTATCTGCCTGGGATCGAACCTGAGATTCCCCCGTGGCAGTCACGAACGTTGGCCACGAGGCCATCCGCAGCCCCTACCGCTATGCACACGCCTGGCTCGCCACTCCCTAATATGACGTACAAAGGAAATGCGCCACGTGTCCTTAACTTGCGTTGGAATTTGCATTAACATTACACTTGAAGTGATAAATTGTTACAGAAAACTTTGCTACATAAAAATAATTATTGAGGGCTTGAATTAGTCACCTTACATCTCCCCACTTTTTGAACTCGTGGGCACATTTATAATGTACCGTAAGTGAATGCCCAAGTCCGATGATAAAGTTCAATGGTCAACACACTGTTGATAACACAACCTACGAAAGGAAAGCTCTTGTAGTTTTGTTACCACCATAAAGTTCGGTGCGTATAGTTCTTGCGGCATTTCGTGCTCACTTGTAGCATTTTCTTGTCTTTGGGAGTAAGCCACGAGTACCACTCTCATGACTCTCTGCCGTATAACCTGCGGCTATCTCAACTTACCCCATCATGGCGTCCGCATGTGGAATCCTTTTTCCTGGCACGTGCATTAAGCATAAATTAAATTGTGAGATGGCTAAAATCCGTCGTTGCTATTTCGGACTCTGAGAGGATGAATTAGTAAGGAACGTGAGTGAATTATCCTCCGACATGACCTCGATCTATTGTCCGAAGGTACAGCCTTCGAATTTCTGCAACCCCCAGACAATAGCATACGCCTCTTTATGGCTCGCCGCCCACCGCGCTTGCGTATCAATCAACTTTTTACTGGCATACGGCACGGGTCGAATCTGACCTTCTTCGTCACGCTGACTTAAACAACACGCTACCGCGAAAGCGCTAGCGTCGGCATGCAATAAAAAAGGGTTTGCCAAAATTGAGAAAGTACAACACTGGTGCATGGTATAACTTATCCTTTAACTGCTGGAAATATTGAGCAGCCGGAACCGAAATTCCAAAGGGCAACTCACATTCCCCAGCACAATTTTTATTCAAAATCGCCAACGGACCCACAGGTTCCCTTCCGTACAACAATTTGAATTGGGCTACGCCAGTCGTAGCATTAGGAACTTCCCGATACGCCCATAGCAAGAATGGTATGGCTTTGTGCCACTGCCTAGGCTCCTCTCTGATAATGTGATGCATCATGTCATTGAGGACCCTAGTTAATCGTTCCACGAGCCCGTTACTGGCCGGATTATTCGGAGTTAAAAAACGTAGGGTAAACCCCAAAACGACGTAACATTTCCTGGGTTAAAGATGCCGCGAAATACGCGCCCCTATCCAGAGCTTTCACTTCTGGTATACCTGTTCGCTGGAATATATCTACGAGTGCTTCACATGTGCTATTAGCTGTGAGCCACGTTAAGCTTACGCACTCAGGACACCTGGAATGCTGGTCAACTAGTACTAACACCCATCTATGCCCTTTAGTGGAAGAAGGTTAGATAGGTCCAGTCAAATCCACATTCACTACCTGAAATGGAAGTTATGGCCTCCTCACCGGTTGAATCGGTATTTCATCACTTTTTGTGATCGGACGCCTTAACTGACATGCCGTGCACGAATTACAATACTTCCTAACATCTTTCTTCAACGTGGACCAATAAAAAGAGTGCAGTTTTCGTTCTTGGGTTTTCTTGGCTCCCAAGTGTGCCCCAAAAACTGAATCGTGGGCCAATTTTAAAATTTGCTCCCTTCTGGTTTCCGGTACTACAAGTTGCAAAGTATCCAGATCCTGCACCTTTTATTTATGAAATATCATGTGGTCCCATATCACATAACCTCCTGTCTTCATTTTTGCCCACTCCCTCGCTTTTCTTAAAGACGGATCATTATTCTGCTCCATGATGAAAGCTTTGGTGTCGGACATGTAGGTCTCCCACGGCTCGTCCTGCGTCTCCCTATAATCTCTCCCTCCTGCCTGGGCTGTTATTCGTCCACGGGCTTATGTTGCGCCGGTTGAGTTTCCCCCGTAACCTGCAGGGCGCTTGGCGTAAAGTTCTGATCCGCCCTGAGGCTATCCTTTTTCGCCTCGCCTCGTGACTGCAACGTGCACTCTCCTTTTGCTCTATCTACTTTTTCGCCTCTACGTTGCTCTACCCCGCGGCTATCTTTACCGCTTCTAAGCAAGGCTCTGACAGCGGAATGCTTGTCCTAATGACTCATCCCCCAGCTTTCTCCTACCACGTGCTTATCTGACCTCTCCGACCTGGCCTTTTCTTCTACCACGGGTTTATCTGACATCTCAGACTCGGACTTTTCTCCTGCCACGTGCTTATGTGACATCTTCGACTCGGAATTTTCTCCTACCACGTGCTTATCTGACGTCTCAGACTCGGAATTTTCTCCTCTTGTCGGCCACTGAGGCGCAGCTTCCTGTAACTCCCTTAACCTCAGAAAATAGTCTGGTGCTAAAATTACCTGATTAGTGAGGTTGGAAACAATCGCGCTTAAACTCTCGGTAGACGAACCTACCACTTTGTCTGCTTTGATCATGCCTTCATTTTCAATTCTGACCCTCAATTGTTTGATAGGAAATTACTTCCTGCCTCCATCAAAACTTGTCAAAATCACTGAAACTTGCGGTTCAACTGACAGTTCACCTAAAACCTCTGCCCTTATACAAGAAAATTCCGTCCCCGTGTCTATTAATGCCACTGCTTTAGATTCATTTTTACCTACAAGCCTCAATACGTCTCCTAACGTAATTTCCGCTATCTCGGCCCAAAAACTGTCCCGTGAGGACACCCTGTCTACCCTTGCGGTGATTCTCTTTTCTTCAGCCGGTTTCTCTTGAATTATGGCCTGCCTGTCCTAAACTTCGTCCCTCTCACCTAGCCGCTCTAGGCCGACACGATTGATTCTTCTCGGGTCTTCTTTCCTCCAATTCCCTGGATTACCTTCGCTCCCGTTGGGCGATGATTTCTGAGAACAATCATTCGTGAAATGCCCCTTCATTCCACAAAGAAAGCAAACTCCAATCTTCTCAGAACTACCCGGTTTACTAACTATTTTCTCTCCTTGATTAGGAAATTTTGACCCTTAGCTGCGTTCCGATCAACTACCCTTAGCCTGGCTCCCTGTAAACCCACTGCTACATGCTTGTCTGGGTTTTTCTTCCTCGCTGCCTCATGTCCCCATGTGACTCGTAAATAGGTCATATAATTCCGCTATATAATCAATTTTCTCTAGCTTCCCCGTTGTTCCTCTCTGCAAAATACAGGTTTTCAGCTCATGAGATATCAAGGTCTTAAACTTATAACATATAATGAGATTCACTAATTGGTCATATTCTTTGATCTCACTGCTGCTAACGTAGTATGTTAATGTTCTTTTTAATCTCCCTGCTAGTTGCTTGTATCTTGCCCCTTTTACTCTGGTTACTTTATCAAATTGCTTCCTATAGATATTTCCGAGTTATACACTGAAGATCAATTGAATTACAGTAGAGATAACTGTCTAGGAACGTGTAGCACCACCTTTCGCCCTGATGACTGCGGCGATTCGTCTCTGCATGGACTAGACAAGACACCGGAAGCGTTGGGAGGCCATACGGATCCACGACCCCTGAACAAGCTCCCACAGTTCACGAATATTTGATGAAGGGGTGTCAGAGCTTCGAACATCTCTCTCGATGGCATCCCAGATGTGCTCTATGGGATTGAGGTCACGTGACCTAGCTGGCCAAGGAAGCGAGGTTACGTCGGTGGAGTGTTCATCCAACCATTCGGATACAATTCTGGAGTGATGGCACGGTGCATTGTCTTGTTGCAGGATGAGGTCCCTAGTGGGGTATTGAAGACGCACAAACGAGAGCAAAGGGTCGTCCAGGATATCCCGGTAACGTTGACCTGTGAGGGACGATATCACACGTACCAGGTGTCCCATTACAGTCCACGTAAACAGTCCCCAAACAAGAATGCCACCCTCACCAGCTTGAAGAGTACCCTGCTGGCAAGAAGGATCCATAGCTTCATGTGGTTTGCGCCGTACTCGTATCCTGCCATCCGCATGTACCAACGTGAATCTCGACTCATCAGTCCAAGCAACATTTTTCCATATGTCTAGGGTTCAGTGGCGATGTTCCCGTGCCCATGCTAATCTTTGCACCGTGTGATGTACGGTCAGCAGCGGTACCCTCGTGGGACGATGGCTTCTATACCCCATAGCGAAGAGATGGTTCTGGATGGTGTGGCTGCTTACACGTTTTTGTGAATCAGCGTTAAATTGCCGAGTGATTTCTTGCACTGTGGCCCGTCTATCCGCTGTCACAATGCGGGCTAGCCGACGATGACCCCGCTCATCCACCCGCTGTTGTCCACGGCAGTTCGCCCTTGCAGGGAAGGGTTTACCGCATTTAATGTACTCACGGTGCACCCGTGACACAGTGGCTCGTGGAAATCTCAGTGCCTGCACGATTTCCGAGATGGAGTGACCCATTCGTCGGGCCCCGACAATTTGCCCACGACCGAATGCGCTTAGATCCTTCGTCTTACCCATACTGCGCCCGACTCTTACGGATTTCCGTCGCATCACTTCTTATATTGCCGGATCGTTGCATACGTCATGTCGTTTCCGTTTACAAGGCCGCCCACAGCGCTACATTTGCATAACACCAGCTGTCTCTAATTCAATTGCTCGTCAGTATATAACTCTTCTGAAATAGCAGTTTTTACTACCTCATAATTCTTACACTGATCCAACGTCAGCCTCCGGAAAAAATTGCATTTGTGTTGAACGTTGCGCCACGGAACTTCACCATTTTTGGAAACAATTGGAAATTGCAAGGAGCGAGGTCTGGGCTGTATGCAGGCTGTGGCATGTTTTCAATACCGCATTTCGTAAGAAACTGTTGAACACGAGCAGCCGCATGTGGGAGGGCGTTATCATGGTGTGGGATCCATGATAACGCCGGCCCACATGTGGCTGCTCGTGTTCCGATCGCTTTATCGATATGTGTCTTCGCAGACGCTTCAATACTGAAATGTAATACTCAGCACTGACAGTAATTTGTGGAAACGCATCAAGCTGGTAGATCAAAGAAAATTATCATCATCACGTTCCCAACTGCTTTGGTTTGGCGGACGTTTTTCGGAGGATGCGAACTTGTGTATTTCCAGACACTCGTTGCGCGCTTCGTGAGGGGGTCGAAATAATGGACCCATGTTTCATCGGCAGTTATTACTGTGTTTAGAAAGTTTGGATCCTTTGAAATCATTTGTTTCCACTCATGACACAACCGAACTTTAGCAAATAATTGTTCGGTCGTCAGGTGATGACGTACATATCAGGAACACACACGAGTCAGCAGTGATTTGTCGCGTAGAATGCTGAGTGCCGATGCTTTTGAAATATTAGTTGACTCCGCTATGTCTTCACGCGTCATTCGTCGATCTTCTTCCAGGATTGTCCAAACAATACGCTCCGTAACAACACTTTCAGGTCGACCAGGCCTAGGAGCCAGTTCTGCCGACAAACGCCTTTTTTTAAGTCATGATGCTATCTAAAAATCGTTGACTCACCCAAACACTTTTCTTTCTAAGCTTTTTACATTAAATACATTTTTCATGGAGAAGTTTCACCCAAACGAGAGCAAAATTTTATCGCACAACGCATTTCACTTCTTAACTCTGAATCACTTACCTCCATAACTGTATTGCGAAGTGCATACGTACCTTAAACAACTGCGCAGTAACAAAACCAGAATCGTCTGCCACGGCTAATAACTGTTGCCATAGATACCTCCTTAATTCAGTCAGTCATCTGCGTGGTTATTCTTCCTATTCGCACTGTTGCCAAGTCAAAACAAAATTACTCTCATTTTTATGGAACGACTTTTGTACATAGCTATGATTAGTAAGTTCAGTACTAAAATTATCTTTATCACACAAAATAAGTAGTTACAGTATCGTTAAAGAAAATATATTTAAATTTTTTAGCAAATATTTTTGAAATTATTAATATATACATTTTTTTTTTATGTTTTTCAGCCCCTAAAAATCAGTTTCCTAGGAATTGCTATTCGGTGATATGTGGTACTTTGCTAGTACAGTATGACGAGTGCTACCTGATGAGTTACAAATCACCATGGTTTACAACGAGCTGTATATCAACAACTAAGGACGAATAAAAGAGAGCTTTGAAGTTTTCAGTTAGTATTTTGTTTCTCAGTCTAAAGAACCTTATCCGTTAGTATATTGATAGCTTTAGTAATGCATGTGTTTTTTTAATAAGCAATTTTCTTAATCACAAACAACTACCACAAAAAGAATTTAAAACGCTATTTTGTTGAAACCTTACTTTGCAAAGTTTCAACCGTTGCGATTTAAGCAAGTCTTATAGCTTGGAGCTTTTTTTATTATTATTATTCCTAGCAATCATGCCCATTCCCCGATCGGTGAATCCATAAAATCATTTTTTCAACATAAAATTAAAGAAAAGGAAAAGTACTTGGGGGAAAGAAAAATAATTTAAAATCCGTAACAGTTTTACGATTTAGAGCATCGTCGTGACGACAATGCATGCGGTTTCACGGAAAACGAAGCAGTTTAAAATCAAATTTAAACTGCTCCGTTGTACGTGAAATTTTTAAATCAAAATTTGAAATTTTCAAAGCGTTTCAGTGATTCTTTTTTGATTGGAGCTTTAACGACCACCGTGAGCAACTCAATGGGCTATAGTCAGTCACCCGGCCCTAATTTAGGGTCACTGGTACCAGGGAAGGGAGAGAGCCAGTGCCGTAAGACAAAGACAACATCCATGCCTCACCGGGATTCGAACCCGGACCCCGTTCGGACGAATGATCAGAGGCCATCGCTTAGACCACGGCGCCACCGGGGTGGCCTTTTATTTCAGGATTATCTACTATAAATAAATCTGTTGCTGATGGTTTTAAAAGCTCGTTTACATTCCTTAGTCTTACAATATGTAGTCTGATTCCTGTATAGTCCTATTCTCTGTTCCATTACCCAAGGAATGATTCGAAAGTAGTCCCTCGAATACGGCCATCATGCCACTGCGTAGAAACAAGTTACTCAAATATCTTTTCTTTCTTAGTTTCGTCGCCCCTTTTTATAGCATTATTAGCGGAAAAGGTAATGAGACATTAGGGATAAATGACAATCATAACCCCAAATGACCACTTAGACTAATGTAAAAGCAATGCTTTGTAATGCAAAGGTTCACTCGTTTCTGTCGAGTTTGGCCCACTTCTTAGACAGTGAATATGTTAGTTTGAGCTGATTTAATCCTATTTTGTTAACCCCAAGTTAATTCGTTCCAGCCGGTTAAAGGGTTAATGTTTTGCCTTTCAGACGTTTTTTTAGGTGTAGAAGTGGTAGAAAAATTCAGGCAAACAATGTTTCAAAGCGCTGTTTTGGGGGTATTTGGGGGGGGGGTCGTGCATTTGCAGACTTTAAGACCTACCAGCCTGCCAATTTGCAGATCTGTAGGTCATTTATAAGTGGTCGAACAATTTGCAAAAAATTCCAGCAAACAATGTTCCAAAGCCGACATTTTGATTTTTTTTTTTTTTCGTATTTTTCTGGTATACGGACCTTAAGACAGCATGTCAATTTTCAGATCTCTAGGTCGTTTAGAAGTAGTCGAACAGTTCACGGTCGATCACACTCGCATTTTCCCTCTTTGCTTTTTATATACGAGGCGAAAGCCCGTATTTCCATAGGTATTAACGCATACCAGCGGTAAACGTAGAACTTTAAAAACGTCACTACATCATTAAGCATTGCGTCATTACCAGTTTGATTGCAGCCTGTCCTTTCACCTAATGAGAAGAGAGTGCTAAAAATAGCTGCGTCACTATGGCAGCAGGTCACCGGAGCAGAACGTTCCTGTGTGGTTGACGCTGAAGGCAGAGTAAGGTGCTAGTTTCTTTCTTTTTCGTCTTTAAAAAATGCTTTAAAAATTCAGAAAATGTATTTTTCTTAAAAAATATTTTTGGAAAAATGGGATGATAGTTGTGAGTTTATGCTGTAAAAATTGCAATGCGTTATAATGTATAGTTTACCGTATATTCGTTTCTTTTAAATGGATTCCATTGCGAAATAAAGATTTTTGTGAAATTTAAAAATTTAAATTCTCGTAAACTAAATCGAAATTATAAAAAAGAACAACGAGGTGCAAACATTTGGCAATGGTGCTACATGCCTACAAAGTTTCGTGGTTCTGTCGCTGTTAGTGCGTCCAGAACGCGAACTGAAAGCATTATTTTGCTTACCTTAAGTTTGAAATACAATGGCCCTTGAAGTATCGCCAGAATCGAAAAACGGTTTATTTCAGCGAACAATTCTCTGCAAACGAGGTAAATTTCATAGTTTTGTGTTCAATACTTTTTTGCGTTGCGAGCTAAAAAGGCGCGAGTGTCGCGAAATTTCTGAAACAGCGACAGTTACTTTGTTTTAGAATGGGGGATAATTTACCTCAGAATCGCTTAAGCAAGTAATTAGAAGCCGAAATTTTAGTTCAAAGCAATGTTGCCTTAATGCTAAGTTTAAGACTTCACATTAACGAAGAAATAAACATAACATGTCTTTCCTTAAACGTGCAGAATGTCTCAATGAAATAGTTTAGAGTGCATGTTTAGTAATATTGCACTCCAACAATAAATAAAAGCAGCGGGGAATTGTGCAATAAGATAAAGAAGACAACTTACCCTGATCAATTTTCTCAGGTTGTTTTTCGTCGCATATGATTTCGGTGTCTGATATCGAAAACACCAACAATTCACTAATTTTCTTTCGATTAATCGATATTATATCAAGAGTTTCTCCGTACTAAATCTTCCAGTCGTCTTTTGTCCCCCCTTGTTCTGTGATTGCCTGATCGGATTCCATATCATTTGTTCTGAACTTCCATATCATTTATTCTGCTAATAGGAAGAAAATCATACTTCTTTTTCTTGCTTATTTTCTGTTTTCACAGGAATAAGAACACCTAGATATCCTTGATTTCCTGGCTTGATCCATGAAAACGATATCTTCGAAAACAAATTGCGGATTAAGTATGTTATCCAAGACCTCAATCATCAATCGTGTCCTAACAGAATGGCAGACGCATTTAGTCTACCACTGACGTCATCAACCGGCTTCTTTTTTATATTGTTAAGATGTTTATAGGTTTCCATAAACTTCAAAGAAGCTACCTGTCGATGAATTACTGCTCTGCGAAAGACGCATCACGCATGCTACAACCCAGACTCAAGCCGTGCTCAGAAAACTGGCCAGAGACCCGTGCCTCTGACCACTCGATCACTGCCAATCTTTCGAACTGACACACCACAGATGTGCCCAGAAATAATTCCACAAATTTTTTTATGTAATGAACAGGCATTTTAATCCTACAGAACATAACATGTAGCATTTTATTCCTAGAGAACTTGACATTGAAAATGCCACAAACCGAACAAATCGAAAACATAAGACGAAACTTGCACTGTAAGAAATTTACTGAAATTTAAGAGGATTGATTTCTTCCGTGAATCAATTGCATTTTAGGCAGGTACACATACATGCCTCAAAAAACTTGTCGTCCTGGAAAGGGAATCGATTCCGCAGCACTCGATTTACCTTCAGGTATGTTACCGTTAAACAGCCGAATAAAGAAACTCCAAGCAACTGAGGACGTGTTTCATTAGTTGCCTGGAGTTTCGCTGGGCTTTGGCCTAGATTAATCAGGAAGAATGGCACGCAAATATTTAATTGCACATGACATCAAAAATGGTGTCATGTACAATTGAAAATTTACGATATGCCGGCAAGGGCTTATCACTGTTACTTATCGTCTTCACATGTGCGTCACCTCTGTAGTACGTCACAAGCGCGAACATTAAGTTTCAGAGGTACTCACGTTCTTCTGCTCCGGATCCGAATGTTTTCCCAATAAAGCTACGCCGGCAAGACCTTATCACTGCTCGTTGCCCTCTTGACATGTGCGTCACCTCTGTAGTACGTCGCAAGCCTGAATATTAAGGTTCAGATGTACTTACATCCTTCTGCTCCGGAGCCGAATGCTTTCCCAATTACGCTACGCCGGCAAGGGCTTATCACTGTTACTAGCCGTCTTGACATGTGGGTCACCTCTGTAGTACGTCAGAAGTTTAAAAAAAGGTTCAGAGTTACTCACATCCTTCAGCTCCGGAGCCGAATGCTTTCCCAATTAAGCTACGCCGGCAAGGGCTTATTACTGTTACTAGCCGTCTTGACATGTGGTTCACCTCTGTATTACGTCAGAAGTAAAAAAAAAGGTTCAGAGATACTCACATCCTTTTGCTCCGGAGCCGAATGCTTTTCCAATTAAGCTACGCCGGCAAAGGCTTATCACTGTTACTAGCCGTCTTGACATGTGGGTCACCTCTGTAGTACGTCAGAAGTTAAAAAAAAAGGTTCAGAGTTACTCACATCCTTCAGCTCCGGAGCCGAATGCTTTCCCAATTAAGCTACGCCGGCAAGGGCTTATTACTGTTACTAGCCGTCTTGACATGTGGTTCACCTCTGTATTACGTCAGAAGTTAAAAAAAAGGTTCAGAGATACTCACATCCTTTTGCTCCGGAGCCGAATGCTTTCCCAATTAAGCTACGCCGGCAAGGGCTTATCACTGTCACTAGCCGTCTTGACATTTGGGTCACCTCTGTAGTACGTCAGAAGTTTAAGAAAAAGGTTCAGAGATAGATATATTCTTCTGCTCCGGAGCCGAATGCTTTCCCAATTAAACTACGCGCACGACCTTTGTCACTGCTACTTGCAGTCTTGATGTGCGTCACACCTTTGTAGTACGTCACGCTATTTACTAGTCAGAAAAACTTCATTAATCTTTTAAGGGAATAGAATGTATATTTTCACGAAGGTTCGATTATAATTCTTTCACTCCTTTTGAAAGAATTGGTTCCCTTTCGATGGGAAATGACTATTTGGTTGCTATTGGTGTATAAAGAAACAAAATCGCGTATACCACTTAAGCTTTTGCATCAACTAAGCTGCTTTATGCTCAATTCGCAAAGGCTTGGTGCCTGAAACTTATTAGACTAGTAGTAAATAACACGAGAATCAAAATTCATCCCCCACTCACTCAGAAACATTACGTAAGAATTATTTACTTTCCTGCACTCATTCAACTTGCTTATGGGCCCTTAGCTGAAAAACATCTTTTACTTATGGGAAAGATTTAATACTTTATTTCCGAATAAAATTTAATTCATGATTGGTCAAGAAAACAGCCATTACTTTTAGTCTTCAGACAAAAACCCAGAGATGCTTATTTTGCTGACGTAGTCACAGAGGCATTTTGCGTGCACTCAGAGGAAGAAAAAAATATATATAATCCCCGCAGTGGACAAAAAGCGTAGAGACAAAAAAAAGTTCTGTTTGAAACGTAAAATTTTCGTCGAGGAAACCATTTTACAAGGCAAAGCAGAAAGAGGATTGGCTGATTCAAAATGCCAGATTCTAAAGCCACAATAATAGAATTAAAGACGGAATTAGTCTTCGCGTGCTTTTTTCGAAGAACGCTCTATATGAAATGTATCATCATTGATTTCGAGAGTTCCGCTGCTTGCACAATTTGTTTTTTCTTCATATTTAGGAGGAAAAATCTGAGGAAGCGAAGTATATTTGAGTAATTACCTCGGCGCACGTTTAAATGCATTTGATGTATCGAGTTTTCTGCATCACAAACCATAGAGAGGCATTTCAAAGTGTATTGCTTTTCATTCATTCGAGTACGTAGGCAGACTTTTCCGATTTTTAAAAGTAATGGATTTCCAAATGCAGGAATGGCATGCTGAAGTACCACCAAAGTCTTACCTACTGAGCAGCTTTTTTCTCCTTTCATTTCTCCTGCTTTTGAGATGTCTGCATTTAAAGAAGGAAAGTCAACAAAACTTGCTTTTCTGAATCAGAGCTTCTTTTGTGCTTCAAAGATGAAAAGGCATCTCACTGTCTGCTTCACACCGTAAGTGCTACCGGTTTTGTTTTTTTCAATTACTTTACCTTTATGGAGAGATGACAATTTTTTTTTACTTCCGAAATATAATGTTCATGCACATGATATATTAGAAAGTAAATCTCCAGATACTTAAAAAATTGCATCTAAAACTAACCCTAATTTCTTCGTTACAAAAACGTCTTTGGTGGACGCAACATTCTGTTTATTGGTGTAGGAAAGCGAAAAAGTGGTTTTTTTATTTTTTAAAAACATGGGGGATATAAGTCTGGGGCCGCTTCGCAACGAAATTTATTTCTTCGCAACGTGTTTGTAGTTCGTATATTTTTTTTACATTTTAATTCAAGTTAGTAGACTACAGAGTCAAATTAGATGCGCGCCCATAATTTGACTTTGTATCTCAGTAGTCGCAGCGCTGGCTCCTCCTCATTCGTCCGTGATGGGTCTGGGTTCGAATCCCGATTAGGCATGGATGTTGCGTTTGCCTTACAAAACTGGCTCTTTCACTTTCTGGGAACCAGTGCCCTAAATTAGGGATGGGCGACTGCTTATATCCCATAGAGCTGCTCACGGTGGTAGTTAAACCTCCACCACACCCCCGTTCCAAAGAGGCACTCTTTTTTTTTTTTTTTTTTTTTGTAAACCCAGCAAATTCGTGTAACTTAATTTTATTAAACTTAATGTGTAAAATATTATTTCATTCAACACCATCCTCTAAATCGGCAGATATAATGTTTAACTGGGATACCTGGAAAAATGTTTAAGAATTTCTTTCATATTTTTCCAATTTCAGGAAACTTATACTCTCCATCTGTGATGAATACAAAATCAGTTGGGTTATGAAAGCGGGATATTGACACATCCGCTAGAATCCATAAATATAATAGAAATGTACCATTTTGGCATGACATATTTGGTTCCAGCAAGTAGTACAAACAAATATAGAATATGCAGCGTTTCTTACTACTTGAAACGTGTACATGTGACTTTCGAAACATTAAGTAAGGTTTGTTCTTTTTTCACTTACTTTAAGTGAAACAGAGTAACTCAAACGAAGTTTAAGAAAGATTTACTTGTACTTACAAGTTCATCTTTTATTCAGCCGCACTTCACTAATGACGAAACTTTTAAATCATAGCTCCAATAACAAAATATCTAGTCGAATAACGTGAATTAGTAAACACCATAGTAGTTAAAAAGACTAACACAAAATACACATATGTATCATCATCAACAACAACAAACACTCTCAATCCACTGCTGGATGAAAGTCTCCCCAAGTTTCTTCAACAAAGGTCTACTTTGCGCTAATCTCCCCCATGTTTTCGTATTTCATCCATATTTCATGGGATGAAATTCGAAAACTTTTGGGTCTTTCCCTGTCCCTTAATCCAGTCTAAAATTTCGGTTGTTCATCGGTGGTCCGTTCTTATGCAACATATCCAAGCCCATTGCCATTTCAGGGATTTTTCTCTGACGACCATGATGCCTTCCACTCTTGCCATTTTCCTTATCCACGAGTTCCTCTTCTTGTCTCTCCTGATTACGCCAAGCATGCATCTCTCCATGCTTCTTTCAGTTGTTTGCAGTCTTTGTATGTCTTCTTTAGTTGAGGCCCACGTCTCTGCTCCGTATATAAACACTGGAAGGATGAATTGATTAAACACTATTCTTTTAAGACATAATGGCACATTGCTCTTAAAAATTGTACTGTTTCTTCCATAATCTCTCCAACCAAGTTTTATTCTCAGATTAATTTTTCCATCAATGTAACCTTTGCTGGGCATCTGCTATCCAAGGTAAATGTAAGTATCTGTTATTTCCAGCTTTTCACCTTCAATCGATAAATCCTCATTTCTTGCAAAAGCATTGTACATCAGTTTTGTCTTCTGACAGTTATTTCTTAATCCAACTTCTTTACTCTTGTCAGCAAGTTCCTGTATCATACTCTGCAGCTCTGAAGGGGCATTTGCAAAAATGACTACGTCATGAGAAAAACGAAGGTGAGTTAAATAATCTCCATTAATCTTTATCGCTTTGTTTTCCCAGTTCAATGATAGAAAGACGTTCTGCAATGTGGCGTTAAAGAGTTTGGGAGATGAGGTGTCACCTTGCCTCACTCCCTTCCCAATTTTTACTGGTGCTGTATCCTCAAATAACGGCACTTTTGCATTTTCATAGATGTTACAAAAAATATATATTCACATCGCTTGAAGGTACCACTAGGCATGGCTCAACCAAGAGAACAAGCTTAATTCAGGAGTGGCTGCAGCACTGTGGGGATCATATCCATGTACTGAGAGAACTACTTGAAAGAACGAGGGAATATGAACTTCCATTATGCATGGCTTTTATCGATTATGAAAAGGTCTTTGATTCAGTGAAACCATCAGCAGTTACAATGGCTTTGAAATCCTGCAGTATTGAAGATGCATACATTAGTATTATTAATAACATCTATGAAAATGCAAGTGCAAAGGTTTGATTATTTGAGGAAACAGCACTAATAAAAATTGGAAAGGGAGTGAAACAAAGTGACACCATATCTCCCAAGCTCTTTAATGCCACATTGCAAAATGTCTTTCAATCATTGAACTGGGAAAAAATAAGGGATGAAGATTAATGGAGATTATTTTACTCACCTTCGTTTTGCTGACGGCGTAGTCCTTTTTGCAACGGGAGCTGCGGAGTATGATCCAAGAACTTGCTGACAAGAGTAACGAAATGGGATTGAAAATGAACTTTCAGAAGACAAAAGTGATGTACAATGCTTTTACAAGAAAAGAAGATTTATTGATTGATGGAGAAAAGCTTTAAATAAGCGATACCTACATTTATCTTAGGCAGCAGATATCAAGTGAGGGTTACATTGATGAAGAGATTAATCTGCGTATAAAACTTGGATGGAGAGCTTTTGGAAGAAAGAGTACAATTTTTAAGAGCAGTATGCCGTTATGTCTTAAAAGGAAAGTGTTTAATTAGTGCATCCTGCCAGTGCTTATGTATGGAGCAGAGGCATGGACCTTAACTTAAAAGATATACAAAGACTGCAGACAACTCAAAGAAGCATGGAGAGATGCATGCTTTGTGTAACCAGGAAATATAAGAAGAGGAACTTGTGCATAAGGAAAATGACAAGAGTGGACGACATCTTGACCAGAGTGAAGTTACTGAAATGCTAATCGGCTGGACATGTTGCCAGAAGAACAGACCACCGACGGACAAATGAAATTTTAGACTAGATTCCGAGGGGCAGAAAAAGACTCCATGGGAGATGGATTGATGAAATCTGAAAGTGTGCCGGACTGACATGAAGGAGAGGCTCAAGACAGACAATTGTGGAAGAAACTTGGGAAGACCTTCATCCAGCAGTGGATTGATAACGGTTGCCAATAATG
This sequence comes from Macrothele yani, assembly GCA_039090855.1. Taxonomy (NCBI): domain Eukaryota; kingdom Metazoa; phylum Arthropoda; class Arachnida; order Araneae; family Macrothelidae; genus Macrothele; species Macrothele yani. The sequence goes on from CM076993.1 coordinate 27,177,923, forward strand.
ATATATATATATATCCATACCTCACTTCACGCTAAGGACCTTCATTGGAACTCCCCACTACTTTCTTGGTTTGGAACTCGGAACGTAAATGAGAATGAACCAAGGTATAAAATCTCACTAACCAAAAATAACGCTGGAAATATAATAAGAAAAAAACACAAAAAGAAATATAAAAACTCGGGTGCCGCAGGCCACTCATCAGGGAAAGACGTCCCGCGACATCCGAGTTAGGTTTTATAGTTATTATATATATATATATATATATATATATATATATATATGTAAGGTCAGGTGATGCGTAACATCACAGCCTCTCCTTGACAAATGTCAACCCCGCCTTCTCGTGGTGCATCCTGTTCCCACTAAAGGGGCTCTGACGACCGCCAATAGCGGTATAACTATACCATCGGGATTAGAAGAAATTCTATCATACACTCACCAACCCGCTTGGCCAGCGTGGTGAGTTATGGCCAAACCCCTCCAAAATGACTCCACAACTTAAATCTTGGCCCTCAGTCTCCGGCAGCTGGAATGTACCTGGCCAAGGCAGCAGCCAGTGCGACATGAAGGCAGAGGGTGCTAAGAATCCCTGAGGACCGGACTAGGCTGCCATCTGATGCTGACCTTGGCAACGTACAATGGACGCTCCCTATCTTCTGATTCAAGGCTTCTTGAATTGGAAGAGGAACTACAAAGGATCAAGTGGAACATCGTGGGGCTAAGTGAGGTAAGGAGAAAAGGAGAAGATCTCATCGAACTGAAAAGTGGACATCTCTTCTACTATCATTGGGACAGATACTGGCAGAACTAGTGGTGTTGGATTTATAATAAACAAGAAACTGAAGGATAAAGTTGTAGAAGTTGAAAGTTCCTCTGACAGAGCTGCACGACTTGTTATCCAACTCTCGAAAAGATACCAGGCTCAGATTATTCAAACTTATGCACCCACCACAAGTCATCCTGAAGAAGAAATTGAAGAATTTTATGAGAAATTCGTCATCTAAATACTAAAGGTAAGCAGCACTTGAAAATAATTATGGGAGATTTCAATGCAAAAATAGGGCAACGGCAACAAAATGAAACTTCAGTAGGTAAATTCGGTCACGGCAACAGAAACCAGCGTGGAAATACTCTCGTTGAGTTTGCAGAGGTAGAAGGGTTTTTCATGCAGAAGGGTTTTTCATCTTGAACTCCTTCTTCAAGAAAAAGCCACACAGGAAATGGACATGGAGACATCCAAATGGGACGACAAGTGAAATTGATTTTATTATGTGTAACAAAAAATTCGTCGTAGAAGACTGCAGTGTGCTAAACAAGTTCAACACAGGTAGTGACCATAGATTGGTGAGATGTAAGATGCACCTCAACACTAAACTTGAACGTGGCAAGCTCATAAGACAAACAAAATCTATTGACATAACCAACCTTAAAAACACCATAATACCTTCAAGTTGGAACTGAAGAACAGGTTCTCTGCTTTAGAAGGCCTAACATCGGCAGAAGTGGACATCTCTGAAGTTAACAGAAAAGTAACCAAAGCTCTTATGGAAACAGCAACAAAATTAGCTGGGTCTAAGAACAAGTTGCATGTAAATAAATTATCAGGAAAAACGAAAATGTTGATGCAAAAAAGAAGAGATGAGGACAACTAAAGAAGATGTGACTTCCAAAGTGGAATATATAGAGCTATGCAAGACAGTACGAAAAAGTATCACTGAAGACGTAAGAAAATCCAACTGTGAACTAGTGAGGAAAGCAATTGAAAACAACTAAAGCCTAAAGATAGCAAAGGGACATCTCAGTAAGGGAAGAAAACAGATTATGGCACTGGGAAAAGAAGATGGTTCTGTAACAAGAAATAGAGGCGAAATTTTGACAAGAGTGAAAGATTTCTACTCCAAATTATATGAAAGGGATGATATATGCACTCCAGATATCATGAAAGATACCAGTACCAGAGTTCCTCCAGTCCTTCCAGCAGAAGTTGCACATGCAATCAAGAACATGAAGCGGGGAAAAGCTCCAGGAGAAGATGGAATTACTGTAGACATCATACAAGAAGCAAGTGGAAAAATCGAAACAGTACTCGCCCAAATGTTCACTCGATGCCTTAATGAAGGAAAGATTTCTGAGGATTGGAACACCGCTACAATGATCCTGCTACATAAGAAAGGTGACATTGAGGATCTCGGAAACTACAGACCTATTAGCCTCCTATCAGTAGTTTATAAAATCTTCACTAAAGTTCTTTCACACCGCTTGAAGGTAACACTGGACATATCTCAACCGAGAGAACAAGCTAGATTCAGGAGTGGCTACAGCACAATAGATCATATCCACGTACTGAGAGAACTAATTGAAAGAGCGAGGGAATATGAGCTTCCATTGTGCATGGCTTTTATCGATTATGAAAAAGCCTTTGATTCGGTGAAACCATCAGCAGTTACAATGGCTCTGAAAACCTGCGGTATTGAAGATGCATACATTAATATTATTAATAACATCTATGAAAATGCAAGTGCAAAGATTAGGCTGTTTGAAAATACAACACACATAAAAATTGAAAGGGAGTGAGACAAGGTGACACCATATCTCCGAAGCTCTTTAATGCCACATTGGAGGTGTTTTTCAGTCACTGAGCTGGGAAAACAAGGGGATAAAGATTAATGGAGATTATCTAACCCACCTTCGTTTTGCTGATGACGTAGTCATTTTTGCAACTAGCCCATCAGAGCAGCAGAGTATGATCCAGGAACTTGCTGACAAGAGTAAAGAAGTGGGATTAAAAAATGAACTTTCAGAAGACAAAAGTGATGTTCAATGCTTTTACAAGAAATGAAGATTTATCGATTGATGGAGAAAAGCTGGAGATAACAGACACGTACATTTATCTTGGACAGCAGATATCAAGTGAGGGTCACATTGATGAAGAAATTAATCGGCGTACAAAACTTGCCTGGAGAGCTTTTGGAAGAAACAGCATAATTTTCAAGAGCAATATGCCATTATGTCTTAAAAGAAAAGTGTTTGATCAATGCATCCTTCCAGTGCTTACGTATGGTGCGGAGACGTGGACCTTAACTAAAAGAGACATACAAAGGCTGCAGACAACTCAAAGAAGCATGGAGAGGTGCATGCTTGGTGTAACCAGGAGAGATAAGAAGAGGAACTCGTGGATCCGAAAAATGACAAGAGTGGAAGACATCATGATCAGAGTTAAATCCCTGAAATGGCAATGGGTTGGGCATACTGCCAGAAGGACAGACCATGGATGGACAGCCGAAATTTTAGATTGGATTCCAAGGGACAGGAAAAGACCCAGAAGAAGACCACATGGGAGATGGGTGGATGAAATTCGAAAGTATGCAGGGGTGACATGGAGGAGACTGGCACAAGACAAACCGTTGTGGAGGAAACTTGGGGAGACCTTCGTCCAGCAGTAGATTGATAACGGTTGACAATGATGATGATGATATATATATATATATATATATCATCATCATCATTATCAACCATTATCATATATATATATATATATATCATCATCATCATCATTGTCAACCATTATCAATCCACTGCTGGACGAAGGTCTCCCAAGTTTCCTCCACAACGGTCTGTCTTGTGCCAGTCTCCTCCATGTCACTCCCGCATATTTACGAATTTCATCCACCCATCTCCCATGTGGTCTTTTTCTGGGTCTTTTCCTGTCCCTTGGAATCCAATCTAAAATTTCGGCTGTCCATCTATGGTCTGTCCTTCTGGCAGTATGTCCAGCCCATTGCCATTTCAGGGATTTAACTCTGATCATGATGTCTTCCACTCTTGTCATTTTTCGGATCCAGTTCTTCTCTCCTGGTTATACCAAGCATGCACCTCTCCATGCTTCTTTGAGTTGTCTGCAGCCTTTGTATGTCTCTTTTAGTTAAGGTCCACGTCTCTGCACCATACGTAAGCACTGGAAGGATGCATTGATCAAACACTTTTCTTTTAAGACATAATGGCATATTGCTCTTGAAAATTATGCTGTTTCTTCAAAAAGCTCTCCAGGCAAGTTTTGTACGCCGATTAATTTCTTCATCTATGTGACCTCACTTGATATCTGCTGTCCAAGATAAACATACGTATCTGTTATCTCCAGTTTTTCTCCATCAATCGATAAATCTTCATTTCTTGTAAAAGCATTGAACATCACTTTTGTCTTCTGAAAGTTCATTTTTAATCCCACTTCTTCTCTTGTCAGCAAGTTCCTGGATCATACTCTGCAGCTCTGATGGGGTAGTTGCAAAAATGACTACGTCATCAGCAAAACGAAGGTGGGTTAGATAATCTCCATTAATCTTTATCCCTTTGTTTTCCCAGTTCAGTGATTGAAAGACATTTTCCAATGTGGCGGCATTAAAGAGCTTCGGAGATATGGTGTCACCTTGTCTCACTCCCTTTCCAATTTTTATGTGTGTTGTATTTTCAAACAGCCGAATCTTTGCACTTGCATTTTCATAGATGTTATTAATAATATTAATGTATGCATCTTCAATACCGCAGGATTTCAGAGCCGTGGTAACTGCTGATGGTTTCACTGAATCAAAGGCTTTTTCATAATCGATAAAAGCCATGCACAATGGAAGTTCATATTCCCTCGCTCTTTCAATTAGTTCTCTCAGTACGTGGATATGATCTATTGTGCTGCAGCACTCCTGAATCCAGCTTGTTCTCTCGGTTGAGCCATGTCCAGTGTTACCTTCAAGCGGTGTGAAAGAACTTTAGTGAAGATTTTATAAACCACTGATAGGAGGCTGATAGGTCTGTAGTTCCTGAGATCCTCAATGTCACCTTTTTTATGTAGCAGGATCATTGTAGCATTGTTCCAATCCTCAGGAATCTTCCCTTCATTAAGGCATCGAGTGAAAATTTGAGGCAGTACTGTTTCAATTTCTCCACTTGCTTCTTGTATGATGTCTATAGTAATTCCATCTTCTCCTGGAGCTTTCCCCCGCTTCATGTTCTTGATTGCATGAGCAACTTCTGCTGGGAGGACTGGAAGAACTCTGGTACCTTTCATGATGTCTGGAGTACATGTATCATCCCTTTCATATAATTTGGAGTAGAAATCTTTCACTCTTGTCAAAATTTCACCTCTATTTCTTGTTATAGAACCATCTTCTTTTCTCAGAGCCATAATCTGTTTTCTTCCCTTACTGAGATGTCCCTTTGCTATCTTTAGGCTTTGGTTGTTTTCAATTGCTTTCCTCACTAGCTCACAGTTGAATTTCCTTACGTCTTCAGTGATACTTTTCGTGCTGTCTTGCATAGCTCTATATATTCCACTTTGGAAGTCACATCTTCTTTAGTTGTCCTCATCTCTTCTTTTTTTGCATCAACATTTTGGTTTTTCCTGATAATTTGTTTACATGCAACTTGTTCTTAGACCCAGCTAATTTTGTTGCTGTTTCCATAAGAGCTTTGGTTACTTTTCTGTTAACTTCCGAAATATCCACTTCTTCCGATGTTAGGCCTTCTAAAGCAGAGAATCTGTTCTTCAGTTCCAACTTGAAAGTATTATGGTGTTTTTTAAGGTTGGTTATGTCAATACATTTTGTTTGTCTTATGAGCTTGCCACGTTCCAGTTTAGTGTTGAGGTGCATCTTACATCTCACCAATCTATGGTCACTACCTGTGTTGAACTTGTTTAGCACACTGCAGTCTTCGATGACGAATTTTTTGTTACACATAATAAAATCAATTTCACTTGTCGTCCCAATTGGATGTCTCCATGTCCATTTCCTGTGTGGCTTTTTCTTGAAAAGGAATTCAAGATGAAAAATCCTTCTGCCTCTGCAAACTCAACGAGAGTATTTCCACGCTGGTTTCTGTTGCCGTGACCGAATTTACCTACTGAAGTTTCATTCTGTTGCCGTTGCCCTATTTTTGCATTGAAATCTCCCATAATTATCTTCAAGTGCTGCTTACCTTTATTATTTAGATGACGAATTTCTCATAAAATTCTTCAATTTCTTCTTCAGGATGACTTGTGGTGGGGGCATAAGTTTGAATAATCTGAGCCTGGTATCTTCTCGATAGTTGGATAACGAGTCGTGCAGCTCTGTCCGAGGAACTTTCAACTTCTACCACTTTATCCTTCAGTTTCTTGTTTATTATAAATCCAACACCACTAGTTCTGCCAGTATCTGTCCCACGATAATAGAAGAGATGTCCACTTTTCAGTTCAATGAGATCTTCTCCTTTCTCCTTACCTCCTCAGCCCGACGATGTCCCACTTGATCCTTTGTAGTTCTCTCTTCCAATTCAAGAAGCCTTGAATCAGAAGATAGGGAGCGTGCGTTGTAGGTAGCCAAGGTCAGCATCAAATGGCAGCCTAGTCCGGTCCTCCGGGGATTCTTAGCACCCTCTGCCTTCATGTCGCACTGGCCGCTGCCTTGGCCAGGTACATTCCAGCTGCCGGAGACTGAGGGCCAAGATTTAAGTTGTAGAGTCATTTTGGAGGTGTTTGGCCATAACTCACCACGCTGGCCAAGCGGGTTGGTGAGTGTGGGATAGCATTTCCTCTGATCCCGATGGTATAGTTATACCGCTATTTGCGGTCGTCAGAGCCCCTTTAGTGGGAACAGGATGCACCACGAGAAGGCGGGGTTGACATTTGTCAAGGAGAGGCTGTGATGTTACGCATCACCTGACCTTACATCCCATATATATATATATATATATATATATATATAGCGCGTACACACAGCTGCTAACTTAATACATATTATATGATATATGCAGCAATCTTGCTTATCAACCATGCATACGTCATTCACCCTTGACCACAAGACTGTTGCCAGAAAGCATTCAACGAGTGAGAATATATGACGTTCAGTATGAAACGCTAAATGAGAAGAAACTCAAAGTTTAAATAGAGAAACACAACTAAAAATGAAAGTTAATTTAGAGTATACGTCATAAGCACATAGGGCATTCATAAATGTACGCCGTTTTTGTATTTTAAATGCCGTACGGAATCATTATAGTAAATGGTGTCGCAATTAACAAAAGAGTAAAGTAGTGAACGACACTTTTACAATAGATGAGGCATTTTAACTAAAAAATAATGACTTAAATGTTCTTCCAAATTGTAGTTAGAAAGTACTAAAATATTTCTATAAAATTTTAAGTTTCACTTTTGTCAGAAAACAGGATTTTAAAAGTGCGTGTCGAAAGCTACATTTCTAACCTGCATATAATGTAATACGTAAATTTTTAATATACTGAATTCTGCATTGAATGAATGCTAAAATTAGTCCCGGATGTGCTGAGTTCCTCTCGAAGAAAGACATGTGATTCAACTTGACGCAAGTTACCAAATCTCAATTCCGGGTCGTGCAGAGAAGTCGACCAAAGAAACGGGTGACAGTTTCTCGCCATAAGAGATTTTCCTGCTTCATATGGTTGCTGCTGAACTAAGTGGCGTTTTCGGAGCTGCTAGTTCACATTTCGCGAGCGGGTCGTAGTGTTGAATGCATTGCCACAACGAAAACAAAGAAGCTCAGGGCATGTAACGATTGGTCGACATAACGATTGGCCGACACACGATTGGCCGACAGTAACGATTGGTCTTCAGAAATGATTAGTCAACATAACGATTGGTCGACAGCACGTTTGATCGACAGTAACGACTTGTCGATATAACGATTAGTCGACATTGGTCGACATAAAATGGTAAACGGAACTTGGAAAAAAAATTCGAATAAGTGCAAAGAGTTTGGCGGTAAATTGCACCACCGGAAGATTGCCACACATCTTTCAGCAACCCGGAAAATTGCCACACACAGAAAAATTACCACATGGTTTTTTTTTTTTTTTTTTTTTTTTTTTTTTGGATTGGAGGTTTAACGACCACCGTGAGCAACTCAATGGGCTATAAGCAGTCGCCCGTCCCTAATTTCGGGTCACTGGTTCCAGGGAAGGGAGAGAGCCAGTGCCGTAAGACAAACACAACATCCATGCCAGACCGGGATTCGAACCCGGACCCCTTACCAGAGGCCAACGCCTTAGACCACTGCGCCACCGGGGCGGCACATGGTTTTCGTTAATGGGACGAGCACAAATCGCCGTTCGTCCGAGAAACGCTTTGAATGTGTGGCAATTTTCCGGTGGGGCAATTTTCCGAGTTTCCGAATTATGTGGGGCACTTTTCCCCAAGGTGCCTAACGACGGAAAGGAGCTCTTTATTTTCTCTGAATTTTCATGCGGGTTCATACGAGTTTAGAGCAACTAGACACAAAAGTTTAAGGGATGGCGGGGGTTTGGAGGGGTGTCGGCTCCATCCCCAACTTCAGTAATTTTATATTCTAGACAGCTAGAGTCGGTCAGTGTAACCGGGATGTTCTCCTTCAAGCACTCTTAGGAACCTGGAGGGGGTGGGATCAATTCACCCCCTAATTTATACAGTTGAATGTTTGTTTGTTTGCCTGCTGTACAAATCTACAGCTTTAAATTTAGAACCACCAAATTAGGGATATCTCATGTTACACTCTAACTTACACCATAGACGGTTTCTGGATGGGGTCGGTCGACAGTAATGTCGACCAATCGTGCTGTCGACCAGTCATTACGGTCGACTGATCGTTATGTCGACCAATCGGGCTGACGACCAATCGCTACTGTCGACCAATCGTTATTTGACAAATTGTGCGACACCGAGAATTTCCATTTGTACAAATCATTAATTTCCATTTGTCCTTCTTGGTATAAAACACGTACACAAAAGTTTTGTATTATTAAGAACATTAACCTGATGACGTGTTAGGCTGCCGTTTGCCTTAAAAAAAGCCTCAGATAATGTGGCATGGATTCAGCTAGGTGCTGGTATCGTTCTACAGGTACCTTCGAGCGAGGCGTGACGGCGTACGTCAATTTCCGAATGTTCACTGGAGGAAGATCTCAGTTACAAATGGCTTTCTAATTTCATCCTACGGGTGTTCAAGTTGGCTTAAGGTCTGGGAATTGGGGTGGGGGGGAGAATTTGGTACCTTGAAGTCGCTCTCATTCTCCCGAAACCACTGTGTGAAGATCCCAGTCTTGTGGCATTGCGCATTATCACACTGGAAGTAACCCTCGACTTAAAGAAACACCATTTACATGTATGAATGTGACTGGTCCTCAGTGATATTAAAATACTACGTGGCATCCTACTGATGTTGCAGAAGAATTAAATAAAAAAGATGACACCGAATTTTTGATTGGAATGAGTACGTCTTTGTAATTCGTTCTGACGCGAAGCTATTCAAAGTTAGTGGAACAGGTATGGAAAACAATGTCTGACCGAAGAAAGCAGTTCTTCAATCGGGTTTCTAATCCAGCAGATATTGCTGTAAATGGAAACGTGAACTTACGCCCTCTGGTGGCAGACTTGTGCGTTAAGAAAAATTTGTAATCATATCAGAAACACTTAGCAGTGTAAACATTCCAACAAAGAAAGAAATTTTCAAATCGGACTCTTAGAAGCAGAGATACCGACAAATATAAGATATGCATCTGCGGCCCCTGGCTAGAAAACCATGCATTATTTTAAGAAAATATTCTCAAAAGGTTTTTCGATGAGAGTGGTATCAGTCCACGAGGGAATTTTTCAATCTAGTTTTCAGGAGCTCAGATTTTGCTGCAAATACATCAGATGCAGAAACTAACTCTTACGCCCCCTGGTGGTCAAGCCATTCTTTACCAAATATTAGATATCTAAAACATTTCCCATCAGGTGATGTATGCGATACAGAAATAATTTTTCAAATCGGTGTTTTGATACCTTAACGCCCCCTAGCGAAGGGTCTATGATTACTTGAAAATAGGGTAGCTGAAGACATTGTGAAAATACTCACTATTCGCTTCAAATTATTTAAATTCCTTTTGACTGGTGATTGTGAGCAGTTACTCCATGTACAAAATGTAAAATTTGTGTTAAAAAAAAATTAGGTTTAAAGAAGGTTGAAAAGTTGAATGTGGTAAATGAAAAATGTTCAAAATGTAATCAAATTAAATTTGAACTGGGACTAAAGTACGCTTCTGAATTTTAAAATATATTTTTAAATAACTACTCAAAGTTGAAAAATGACTGCTTTAGTAAAAAGTCAGGGAAAAGAAAATATGCTACGTTTGCAGCAGCTACTTAATGAATCTGATCTTCCTGTATGCCTTACTAACAATGATAATATTTCTAAATTTTGGCAAAGACATTTCATAATCATCATCACAGGGGAACTAAATCCTAATCCCAGTCTAACTACCCTAAACCCTCATACAAATAAATATATTTCAATCTTCATTTTTATATATTTTCAAACTTTATTTCATGTATGGGAAAATATTATCAAGCATGCATGTTCTAACAACCATGGGGGGGGGGGGGAGTTATTACTAGGTAAGTTTATTTTTCATTTATTTGTTTCTGTGCGTACATTGTGCTGAGAGTTACACATTCTCAGTATTAATTTAGCCTAGTTGGCAACCTCAAAACTTTGTTTATATCTGTATGCCCTGCAACATTATGTAGAAAAATAGTGAGAAAAGATTATCTCTCTCTAATTCCGAATTCCTCCAATTTCAAAATAGACTAGGGGAAGGGGTGGCTAGTTGTTAAAACCACACAAAAATATAGACTGTAGTAGCATTATCATCATTTTTTTTTGTTACTTTCTTTTCCAAATACGTTCTCAGTATTAATTTAGTATACAGTTGGCCTCCCCAATTTTTTTTTTCATTTATTTCTGCATGCACTGCAACATTAACTTGGTGCATCATTATTATAATTTTTCCTTTGTGAATTACCTTTTCAAACGTATTCTCAGTATATTAATTTTGGAACAGTTTGCCTCTTCAAATTTATTATTTTTTTGATTAAAACCACCTAATTTGATCAGAAAAAAAGTTAGTGTCTGAAAACGCAATTTTGGAGGCTGTTTTAATTTTTCGCCGGTTTTTCTTTTACAGATGCAAATTGCAATGTAACAGTACGTCAACGTACTAACAGATTGCATTTTAGTTATTTTCTGCGTCTGTTTAAAATTGCATTAACAGAGCTTTTTGGTATAACCGTTTATACTCGTACAGAACAAAAATAGCGAGAAAGCGTAATTCCTGAGAAAGGTAAAACAGACCCAATTTTGTTTGTGTTTTTTATTTTTTTATTTCGGTAGTACTGCTAAGAAAAGGAAGAGCTTAAATAAAGTCCATATTTTAGTTTGTCATAATATTTGCAGAAAATTTTATTTCAGCTCTCTTCCTTCAAGCGTTCAGAACGACTGAATGCCCCGAAACGTAGTGCTGTAACCTTCTCGGTGCACAACTCCGTCGCTTAGCGTGACGTCACAAAAACGATAGCCAAGCCCTTAAAGAGATAAGAGGTGAGTCTTGGGAGCCCCTAATATTTGGCGCAATAGAGCTTATCTGTTACCTGGTACAATCCTCACCAGCCGAAGTTTTATAGTCGCTTCCGCCCACAAGAAGATTGCTAACTGCCTATTTTCTTGTTGTACCTCCATAAAGTTTTTCTTGCATATCCGAGAACGTTTACCGTTTCTGTGAATGTCGTACCTGCCCGACTAGCGCCCTACCATCATATGTCCTATTCAAAGGCGCTTAAGGTGGATCCACCTAAAATCTTGCCTAGTACTTCCAACGGCCAAACTTCTGTAGTTATTTTCTTCACAATCAATGCGTTCCTAATGATGAAAATGTGAACATCGATATAAATAACTACATATTATAGTCTAGCATACTTAATATTTTCTAAAACGACCATAATTATACTAAAAATCAATAACTTTTCCTTTGGTGGTGTTGAGACCAACAAATAGATGGCGCCACATTTGCATGTGACTTACTAAATACAATCACGTTGCATGTTTTTCAATAATTTCGTTATTTTTTTTTACTGCAATCAACACTTGTGTCCATTCATGCGATAGTCCGGAATGTTTAGAAATGATTCGAGCCATTTAGATTAGATATTCCAACATTTATTTAGCTGAAAATGTTGCAGAGTGAGCTTGCTGTTCTATTTAGGAATTAAAAATCAGCAGCATCTACAATTCTGTTAACATTTTCAGCTAAATTATTATCAGAACATTTAATCTAAGTAACTGAAATCCTTATAAACATTCCAGACTGTCGCATGGATACACTCAAATTTTGATTTCATCCCGAAAATTATTGAAAAAAAATGCGATGTGACAGCATTTAGCCAATGTAGATGTGGCGCCATCTATTTTCTGTTCTCAACACCATCAAAGGAACAGTTATTGATTTTTAGTATAATTATGGTTAAGTTTTAGAAAATATTAACTATACTAGGCTATAATACTGGATTGATGCAAAAGTTGATGCCGTTTTATTTCACGAGTGCTTCCCAGGTCAGTAGTGACGGTGCAGATGGCCAGTTGTACATCAAAATATAGCCAGAAATATCGTGTATCTAAATCACATTGCGTTGTGAGATTGTGGCTGATGGCTTTTTGGTTTTCAGGTCCTGTAGTATGTAGTATCAAGTAGAGAGGAATGAACATTTCTGACGTCTGCTCCACTACGAGTTTAACAAGGGTTCCACAGACGCTGAGGCCACTCTACAAATTTGTGCTATGTATCGGGAGAATGCTATTGCTCCAAGGACAGCCTTAAAATTGTTTGAGTGGTTCCGAGGTGGAAATTTTTACCTCAATGACACTCCACGCTCACGTCGTCCATCTCACTTTGAAGATCATTTTAACTATCTCATCCACTTGCATCCGCGTCAAACCACACGCGAGTTCGCCACTGAGATGGACTATGATCATTCCACCGTGGTGCGATAACAGGAACATATGGGAAAGGTCCAGAAATTGGGGTCTTGGGTACCTCACATTCTCACCTAGGACAACAAGAATCAGAGTGCTGCCATATGCGGTTCCTTGCTCGCCCGTTATCGCGAATGTTCTCAGCAACACAAACCCTTTCTGTCACGTATCGTTACTGGAGATGAAAAGTGGTGCCTGTACGTGAATTTGAGGCATCGGGGAGAATGGTTAAGCCTTAACTAGACACCCATACCACTTCCAAAAGATGACCATCCTGCGAAAATCATGTTTTGTAACTGGTGGTACATGGAAGGCATTATTCACTGGGAAATGCTTCCGAGGAATCGGAACATCAACGATGCACTCTATTGTGAGCAACTCGGTCGTGTATAAGGGAGTAATTCATCAGAAACGGCAACATCAACACCATGGTGTCCCCCAACAAGATAACGCATATCTTCACAGTGCAAACATGACCAAAATGGCCATTCAGGACATGAAATGGAAGAACCTTCCACATCCGGCGTATTCCCCAGATGTTGCCCCTTCAGACTATCACCTGTTCCAATCTCTGTCTAGTGCACTCCGTGGCAGAACGTTCAACAATGATGTTGACCTCTAGCATTTCCTTGATTCCTGCGCAGCGAAACCTGCACGGTTTTTTTAAGAATGTAATTGCAGACCTATGCAGAGGTTGCGACACCATCGTAAACAATGGGAGGGATACATAGTTGATCGATTTCGTTTTTCCTTCTGATGTAATACATTCTTGTAGTATGGTGGAAAAAACGGCATGCGTCAACCCAATAGGTAGTTATTTTCATCGCTGTTCAAATTTTCATCCTTGGAAACGCATTAATTGTGAAGAACATAGCTACAGAAGTTTGCCCATTGGAAATAAACGACAAAGATTTTAGGTGGATCCACCTTAAATCGCAAAAATTTCCGATACTGCTGCTACCTACGTTTCGTGCACATTTGAATCCTACGCGTTGAGCTATTTATACTTCCATCTCAACGTCAAGTTGCGTACGTAAATAAGGATAGCACGTGTCTGATTTCTATTGGTTGTTTCGAATAAATTCCTTTTTTCAGTGAGTCTTTCAAATGTCTTGTAGCATCACGAAAATAAATGTTGACGAAATATATAAAAAAAATATCTATGCTCGTCAATTTAATTGATCAGTGGCGGCAGAAAACCCAATAGCGTTCAGAAAATTTCCCCCTTCGTAGAAATATTTTGCATTTCAATAAAGATGAATTATTCTTGGACAGTAGGCTTTCTTTTGTCTTGCAGAGCGGTTGTACGTGATACATCTGATTACCCTCCTCTACTACTTATTCCTGCAGCATTTACGTCGACTTACAGGCGAATTTCGAACCAACAGGAATCGATCAGGCAACCTTAAGATGAGTCGGATTTCAGAGAAAAGAATCATGTACGCCACCGTGTGTGTTTGTGTCGTTCAATAACCAATCTCAAGTCTCGCAGACGCCGTATGGGATATGTTACAAAAACACTTGGGAGTCCACGTTTGGTCCAACATTCGGTCGCTTCAGCTGTCTTTGAAGGATTTCGATAGTCCATCCTTGATTGAATTTGGTTACATTCCCGAGTGACATCCAAAAGAAATAGGCATAGATTTTTAAAGTTGAAAGAAACACTTGCTTTAAGTGAAACTAAAATCTTAAATCAATTTCAGCAGTTTTGTTCCGCAGCTGTTTCGAAAAAGATTTTGGTCTTCAAAAAGTTCAGAACATCACATTTCAAAATTTTTGCACAAATTTCTTCTTTTGGTTTCACAGTCGTATTGTCAACATACACTGAAGAGTAATTGAATTAGAGATACCTGCCTAGTAACGTGTCTCACCACCATTCGCACTGATGACGGCGGCGATTCGTCTCGGCATGGACTCGACAAGACACCGGAAGCGTTGGGAAGCCATACGGATCCACGACCTCTGAACAAGCTCCCACAGTGCACGAAGATTTGATGGAGAGAGGTCAGAGCCTCGAACATCTCTCTCGATGGATCCCAGATGCGCTCGATGGGATTGGGGTTAGGTGACCTAGCTGGCCAAGGAAGCGAGGTCACGTCGGTGGAGTGTTCATCCAACCATTCGGATACAATTCGGGAGCTGCATTGTCTTGTTGCAAGATGAGGTCCCCAGTTGGATGTTGAAGACACACAAACGAAAGCAAATAGTTTTCCAGGATATCCCGGTAACGTTGGCCTGTGAGGAACGATGTCACACTACCAGAGGTCCCATTTTAGTCCACGTAAACAGTCCCCAGACGAGAATGCCACCCTCACCAGCTTAAAGAGTACCCTGCTGGTAAGAAGGATTCATCGCTTCATGTGGTTTGCGCCGTACTCGTATCCTGCCATCCGCATATACCAACATGAATCTCGACTCATCAGTCCCGGCAACATTTTCCCACATGTCTAGAGTCCAGTGGCGATACTCCCGCGCCCATGCTAATCTTTGCACCCTGTGATGTGCGGTCAGTAGTGGTACCCTCGTGGGACGATGGCTTCTGTACCCCATAGCGAGGAGATGGTTCTGGATGATGTGGCTGCTTACACGGTTTTGTGCACCAGCGTAAAATTGACGAGTGATTTCTTGCACTGTGGCCTGTCTATCCGCTGTTACAATGCAAGTTAGCTGACGATGACCGCGCTCATCCACACGCTGTTGTCCACGGCAGTTGGCCTTTGCAGGGATGGTTTTACCGGATTCGATGTACTCACGGTGCACCCGTGACACAGTGGCTCGTGAAAATCGCAGTGCCTGCACTACTTCCTAGATGGAGTGACCCTTTCTTCGGGCCCCGACAATTTTCCCACGATCAAATGCGCTTAGATCCTTCGTCTTACCCATACTGCGTCCGACTCTTACTGATTCCCGTCGCATCACTCCTTACATTGTCGGATCGCTGCATACGTCATGTTGTTTCCGTTTACAGGGCCGCTCACAGCGCCACGTTTGCATAACGCCAGGTGTCTCTAATTCAGTTGCTCTTCAGTGTATTCAACTGTAGAGGAACGTAAAGAACGAACCTGACACTGATGAAATGTTACCATGAAAGTCCATCTGCGCGTGTGCAACCTAAACCCTGGCCCCAAGAGCGAAATAAAAGCTGAATCGCAAGTGTGTTTAGGAGCAGGATTGTTAACTTTTAGCTTAGGATATCTATAGGGGACACCCCATCATGCTACACATCACTGAAGCTCTTGTCAATTGCAAATACCCCACCCCTCCTTACGGGATCGAGAGGAAGCAAAATGTTTCTACGACGCCTACTTTACTATATACTGTAGGGAAAGATGCATAGCGTCAAAATGCATTTTTGTAACGGCTTTTATCACATTTAATATCAGGTGCTCGTAATTAGCGCAGATTGCAATGAGATATTGTTACGTTCATGTAAAACGGGATGAAATAATGTTAGGCGATAGTTTAGTATCATATGTTGTTGAGTAACAACGAAATTAACTATTGTTGCTTCACTTCATGTGACAACACGCGGCACGATCAGATTTTTAAATGGTGTTGAGAATGACGCACCGTCACCCATTTTCGTTACATCGACATTTTTTACTTGGAATTTACTTTACTACTGTTGGGAAAGATGCATAGCATCAAAAGTGACAAATTATTGTCCTTAGCCCAATTTTCTCGCCCGATCGAATTCATACGACCACTGAAAACCATTACTCACACAGTGAGCGAAAAGGTGGAAAGCTATGTTTCCGTAAGGTTTTATTTTTAGCACGTCTTTTATAAAAAGAACTTGCTTATATTACCGATTTGTTCATCCGTCCACCACCATGTCTCTGCAAATATTAGTCCGATTTGAAAAATCCTCGTTGCATTGGGAAGCTTGAAATGTGCGAATGATGATCCTTTATTTCGTTATTTTTTTTTTTTTAAAGAAGCACGATTTTGCCGTTAGAGGGCGTAAATGCAGATGATACCGAATTCAAAAATACATTTTATTCCATATACACTATCTACCAACAAGTAATTGGACACACCTGCAATCGACGATATCTGCGGTACTGATACACCTCACGGCAGCCGCCGTTAAATATCGTGTGGGAAACAACAACGCAACCAGTCGCATGCAAGATGCCACGCAGTTCGGAGCTCTCTGATTTCGAGAAAGGTGTAATCGTCGGGTATCACAAAAATGGCCGATCCATACGTAACATATCCAGGGAGTTGAAGTACCCAAAATCGACAGTTTCCTACGTGGTTGGCAAGATGAAGATGAGAGGTGACTGTCGGAATGTGCCCTGACTCGGCAGACCCACAAAACTGGGAGTTAGAGACCGATGGGTACTGGCCAGAGAAATTCGGAACAACCGCACCAAATCGATGGGCCACATCCGCGAGGAATTTCAACAGGCATCCGTGAGTGTTCTTTCGATGAATACCATCCGTCAGGAAGCCCATCTGCTCGGTTATCATGGACGTGCTGCCGCCCACAAGCCTTTGATCACCAAGTCCAATAGCGCTGCTCGGCTAACGAGGCAAAGAAAGTTGACAGTGGACCATTGAACAGTGGAAAAAGGTTCTCTGGAGCGACGAATCAAGGTTCACCCTCTACCGTTCGGATGGCAGGTTCTGGGTTTGGCGTCTGCCTGGAGAACGCCTCCTGCCGGAATGCATTGTGCCAACTGTGAAATTCGGCGGCGGTGGAATTATGCTATGGGGGTGTTTCTCCTGGTATGGCAGGGGACCCTTGGTCGCAGTTCCTGGTAGACTCAACACCGCGACCTACAGCACCATTTTGAATGACCATGCGCTTCCTACGTTGTGGCAGTTTTACGAGGTGGACCCATGTTACTTTCAGGATGACAATGCCACCTGTCATGTTGCCAGATCCACCATGGCTTGGTATGGTGACAATGGGGTTAATCGAATGGACTGGCCTGCGCAGAGCCCGGACCTTAATCCTATCGAGCACTTCTGGGTCGAGTTAGAGCGTCGACTTAAGGGGTGCCCACACCGTCCGAAATCGGTGAAGGAACTGACCTGTCTTCTCCAACCCGAGTGTGCAAAAATACCGCTAGCCGTCGTACAACGCCTGGTTGAGAGTATGCCCCGGAGGGTCGCAGCTGTAATCGCCGCTCGTGGAGGCTCCACCAACTATTGAAGGTGAATAAACTTCGTTTTCCTTTGCTATTACAGGTGTCCAATTACTTGTTGGTAGATAGTGTATTTGATACTAAATACCAGATTGAAAAAAAAAATTATCTTTCAATTCCATTTATATCGAAGACTATTTCAGGTACAGTCAGTTTTTCAAGTTACGCATAGATTATCCGCTAGGAGGCGTAAGGATGAATTGCGTTTTCCCCGATATGAAAAATTCTTTATGCAGCGCATACAGCTCCTAAACGGAAATCTTTTGCATGCAATTTCTAATTTTTGGTAAAAATATTTGGCGACCAGGATGTAAGTTTTAATTCCCGCTTCTGATACATTTGCAGCAAAATCTGAGTTTCTAAAATCTCGGTTGAAAAACATTCGCTCGTGGACCGATACTACTCATATAAATACACCTTTTCGGGATATTTTATTCTTAAAATAATGCATGGTTTCTCCGCCAGTGGGCGTAGATGTATATCTTATTTTTGTCAATATCTCTACTTATAAGATTCCGATTTGAAAATTTTCGCCTTTGTTAAACAACGTTTCTTGTGCGGAATGTTTTTCATATAATTTCAAAATTTTCAAGTAATTCATAGACTTTCCGTTGGTAGGACGTTGACGTAAATTGCGTTTATCCCGATGTCTGCTTTTAAAACTCCGATTTGAAAAATTCTTTCTGTATCGCATATATAGAGCGTGATGGGAAATTTTTGCATATATTTCTAATCTTTGATAAAAATGGTTTGGCCACTAGGGCGTAGATATATATCTTATATTTGTCGATATCTCTGCTTCTAGAGTGCGATTTGAAAAATACTTTCTTTGTTGAAAAGCGTTTCCGCTGCTAAATGTTTCTCAAATAATTTCAAATTCTCCTTAACACACAAGTCTGCCAACAGAGGGCGAAAGTTGACGTATCAGTTTACTGCAATATCTGCGGGATTAAAAACTCGATTGAAAACATTATTTCTTCGGTTAGTTGCTATCGTTTTTTTATACCGGTTCCATTAGCTTTGCATAGCTTTGATTAATTAAATTCGCGTCAGAATGAATTCAAAAGACGTGCTCATTACAACCGACAATTCGGTGTAGTCTTTCTTGTTTTCTCATTTTGCGCGTGGTTCAGTGAAAATATCAAACAATTTAGAGAGTTCTTACCTACCGTTCGAGTTAAAGCCGATAAAGTGGTTTGGAATTGGATCGGACAGAAATCAAAGTTATTTCCAAATTTCAACAATAACGTTACTTCGATAAAGCAATCGACCACTAAATTTATAATCAATGATAATCTGCTTCCGCAGAGTCGTTGATCGTTCCCATTAAATCACCCGAAATACGACAAATCACTGTGATTTATCGTTCATATCTACATTTTGACACATTTGCTGTTGTATTACACGATGACATGTTATGGGATCCATAATTCATTTAAAACTCCCTGGTGACATCGAATTTGATTCTGGAGGGAGAGATATCATTGATTATTTAAGTTAAAAGGCTGCGGAACTTGCTAAACCTGACAGCAGTTAAACACCGTTATGTAATCTTTACGTGTGCAGCTCTAAATGCTGTCAATAAAAAAATATAATTCCTTACCACCATTAATGTAATACGCTAAACTGGGTTTTGAAAATAAAATTCCAATGAACGAAGAGTAATAAAAGTTTCAAAATTCAAAGATGTTGATCAAGCTCATACAGTACTTTTAAGCTTGCAGAACGCCTGTTTTGTGTTTTTGTAAAATTGCAACATTACTTTGCACATAATCTCAATGCATATAGCTGATCCTTCATACATCTGTTTAAGTCCTTCGCATTAAATACATAGAAAGAAGACACCAAATTCTAAGGTACAGTGAGCGCGTATTTTGAATCCTTTCCTATACAAAACTAAAGTTTCAAACCACATTTTCAGAAAAAAGAAAGGAGACAAAAAAAAAAATACATTTGCGTTCCCTAGTGGAAAAATAGCACATTACTTAAAAAAACACAATGTGCGTAGTTTTCTTCATTGTGAGTGGAACCAGTTCTAAATGAAAGAAAAATTCAATCGGATTTTAAAATCGGTAACACATCTAATCTGTACATACAAAACTGAAAGCCCTCACTGACTCAACACCCAATCTCAGAAACTACTGAACTTAGGACTTTCATATTTGGCAGGAATGTTCCTTTTACAACATAGAGGGGCACTTAAAAGGGATTTTTTCCTACCATAGTTTTAATTGGGTCAAAATGGGTGTTTTAAATAACCCAGCTTTGATATAGCTAGGACTATTTTCAATGATCGAGACATTGTTGCCTAGCAACTGAAGCCCCGCCCTAAGTTTTGAATGACTTGAGTTGTTCTGCTCAGTATATATTTTGTTCTAAATTTATTAATTCTGAACTTATTTAACAAAAAACCTTAAACATCACGTAAAAAGCGCTATATCTTAATATGCTTTGCATTTAAACATTTATTATCGTTTGACATATCCAATTGTCAAGAAGTTTTGATTTGTTCTAAATTTATTTAACAAAAGAAACCTTTTAAAATATCACGTAAAAAGCGCTATATCATAATATGCTTTGCATTTAAACATTAATATTAGCGTTTGACGTATCGAATGTCAAGGATTTTTGAGCCAAAATCAAATTACCAGCATTCGTTTTCACCGAAGCAACGGTGACGTCATATAAGTGGTAAGGTGACTGCAATAAATATAAATACGCGGGTAGATTTTCATAGCAATTGAAATTTGAAAAAAAAAAAAAGTTTCCCCCTTGAGATATTAGCGATGGCAATACAATTTTGCTCACGTTTCCAAAAACATTTGACTTGTTAGCTTTTAAATGCGAAGTTTCGAACAAAATTGTTTGCGAAATTGTTTATAAGCAAGGTTCTTTTTACATTTATGCTGAAAGTAGCAACGTATTTTGTTCTGTTTTCTATAATTATTTTTTTCTGTTGTCTATTATATTTTAACGATGAAATTGAAGAGTAACGACGTATTTTCATTTGTTTCGTTTAGGCTTGAAGTTTTAAATTTACGGTTATGAACGAAATTGCTTATGTGTCGTCTGGCAGAATAAGTCAGGCAGACATATGTTTTCCAAAAGAGCGAAGACATATGCAGTGTATGGTCATTTCAACTGTATATCATATATGTCATCTGTATTTCAATTGTATTTTAATATCATCATGTTTGAAGAACGGGTATTTAGCTAGTATACGTATAAAGTTGAGTGCTTCTTTGTTTGCTTGCTTGCTATGCAAATCTACAGTTTTCAATTTAGAACCACAAAATTGCATATACTGTCTCATGGTACTCTTAGACCGCAGACGGTTTTTGGAAGGAGTCTGAGCCCGGTGTCAAGCCCCCTCCATACACAATTTTCGTTAAAAGTTCCTCTTTTTTTTTACTTTTTTATTTTGAATTCGATTCCACGAATAGTAACATTTACTCGGGAAATAATGGGTAGGTTTGCTAGAAGTAACCGAAGCCTACATTTACCTACAACAAAAGATATCAAGCGAGGGCCTCATAGAAGACTGTATACATATGTAGTAGTATAAAACTTGGTTGAAATCTTTTGGAAGAAACTACAATTTTCAAACGCAATTTACGTCATATATGTACTAAAAGAAGTGTTGAATGAGTGCATCCATCCAGGTTTTACATCTGGATCACATACGTGGACTTTAACTTAAAAAAGATATCCATAGGCTGCAAACAACTCAAAGAGCATGGAGATATGCATACTTGGTATAACCAGGAATGATAGGGAGAGGAAAATGTGGGCTAGGGAAATGGCAACAGCAGATGACATGATCAAAGTGAAGACCCTCAAATGACAATGGGCTGAACATATTGCTAGAACTGATCACCTCTCGACAGCTGAAATACTAGATTGGATACCAAGAGGCAGGAAAAGAATACCATGTAGGAGATGGGCAGATGAAATTCCAAAGTATGCTGGAGTAACTTGGAAGAGTCGGGCTCAGAATAGATTGTGGAAAAGACTTTGAGAGATCTTTATCCATTATTGGATTGATAATGGATCATTATAAATGTATGAAACTATAAAAAGAATCACCCTTTCCCAATTTAGGGCCACGGGTTCCAGAGAAAGGAAAGAACCGGAGCTGTAAGTTCCCAGGCAACATCTGTGCCTTCACCTTATCAGTACGGTAAATTGGATATCTCACGTTCTACTTTTTTTCCTCGCCTTTTCAGAATACATTTTCCAAGACTGCGAAAAAATTACATATCTTAACGCTTGCATACTGTACATCAGCAGTTTGCCTTGTAGTATGTGTAACACGAATATACATTTTATTATTTGGCTAATATACTTTATGTTTTTTAAATACTTTTCGTAAAACTGAATGAATTAAGCAGTAGTGCAAAACAAAAATAGTAAGTTCCAATTCTTTGGCATTAGAAAACACTTTTTCCATACTCTGTGTTTTCAAGACTGCACGTTTTTTTTTATTTCTTTGCGTAATGAGTGAAAATTTAGAATTTCAAACGAAAAGTAGAAATGTAAATGTACACGATAGGAAGTAGATACTTAAAAGCGAGTGGATCGCAGAAGAGTTCCCAACAGACATTACGCAAAATCTCTTTGCCTTCCCGTTGGGAAAGATCTTGTATTGAATGAAATTAGACGGCATTAAAGCTCTATCTTATTAAAAAAAGAAAAAAAAGGACAACAGATTTTTTCTAAGTCTCTTAAATAAGAACAGTTTTGAATAATGTGGGCGAAAATGTATCCGATAGCTAATTAGACGTTCTGTCTTTCGGTGGTTGTGAGCGAAAAAAAATTCGATTTAAATCAGGCCACCCGAGATAAGATTGCTTTAAACAAATTTTCCTATCTTGAGACACTAATAACATCGTCTCTCGTTTGATGCGGTTGATGTAACTGATACCTTTTTAAATTGCAGGTTTTCAACGTAAGTGACTCAGACATCTGTTTATTGAATCGTATATGAGACCTAATTTGCGTGTTGTTGTATACACGGTGACTAATTATGTTTAAAATATTTAAAAACCTCTTCCGAGATCCAAAAAAATCACTTAAGTTTAATGCAGCGGAAAATGCATCACCAAAGATTTCATGGATTGCTCATTGATTCTAAATAAACCACAGAATTCGTAACGAAGTTGGACAAGCACTGTAAGGTAGTAAAATAAAAAGGCAAATGCAATAAATGTTCAAGTAGCTTTTTTTCTTCATTGATATGCCTTCGTATGCAATAGGATCGACTATCAAGTATTAAAAGAAAAGCAAATTGTTTCCTTTTTTTTTCCAAACTGGAAATATGACCGAATATTTCGTGATACAAGAAAAAACTTGTTTTCTCTTTAGGTGTAACGACCCTTATAAATAACTGTTAGGGCTAGCCCTAACTTCGAACCAGCAGCCCTAACATTTTTGGCTCCTGGTTCGAGGAAAGTACGATAAAAATATTGTTTGGTATTCAACCTTGGGCCTTTCTTGGAAAATTGTTCAGGAACTCGTGCATCATACAACTCGGGGCAGCTAACTTTTAGAATGCTGCAATTTGTGACAATATTGCAACATGATACACAATGCATCATACACTCATCGCCAAAAAAAAAATAGTTTCACACAGAAGGAAGCAACCGACAGGAATGGTGGTTTGGTGGGTAGGTTTGGCATCGTAAGACATGCAAATGATTCAAGTATCACGCCCGGCTGCGCATGTGACGCAAGCAAGGAGGGGTCGTACCGCTGTGCCAGACCGACTATATAAGGTAGTCTCGTTACGCGTACTTGCCTTTAAACCGCGGATGGCTTAGTGGTTAGCGAGTATGACTATCAATGCAAGGTCCCCAGGTTCGAACCTGGGCTGATCTTTCAGAGACGGTGTGATTTAGTAACAATTGCTGAATATCCGCCGTGCATCGGACGAGCACGTTAAGTGACGGCCCTCAGGCTGGACCCACTGGTTAAATGGGTATCATTTCCTATGCCCCCCTCCCCTGAAATTCTCACACCCCTCTGCGTGCAACATCGTAC
Source organism: Macrothele yani (assembly GCA_039090855.1). Classification (NCBI taxonomy): domain Eukaryota; kingdom Metazoa; phylum Arthropoda; class Arachnida; order Araneae; family Macrothelidae; genus Macrothele; species Macrothele yani. The sequence continues at coordinate 27,201,942 of CM076993.1, forward strand.
TTGTATAGTGGCGCCATCTACTGTACTCTTATCTCACTACAAACTGTTCTGTCAAAGTCGCTGGATTTGCTCTCATTCCTTCCGTTTCTGTGTCCTGCCCAAAAGGCGATCTCGCTGTAGGTGGCTGGGGACCTAAACTCTACTCACTGTGGATGGAAGTCCTACAAGAAAATGACAAATACTGTAGTAATCATACTTGCCATTCTGACTCCTGCTGTTGTGTTTGTTACATCCTTTGCAATCGAAGTATGCCTCGGAGAAGAGTTCGGAAGCAATTTGAACAGTTGGAGGAGTTCAATCGTCGGGCTACGGGAAGCGGAATGGGCTTACCACCGAATTGCGCGCCATACCGGTCGTACTGATATCCCCATAGCATGCTGTAGGTGGCAGTGGGTAGAACAAGGCATGCAGCAGCGACAGGAACGTTCTGGAAGACCTAGACGAACTACGGACAAAGAGAACCGACAGGTTGTCTGACATGCGCGGAGTGACCCAACAGCCACGATTGCTGATATTCAGCCAGCAGTGGTTCCCTCCACGCATAGTCCAATTAGTGCCAGAACCATTGTCAGACGGCTGCATGACGTAGGACTACACGCAAGCAGACCGTTACGACGACTGCCTTTAACACCATGGCATTGTCGCCAAATGCTGCAATGGTGTCGTGCGTGACTGTCAAGGAGCCACTCAGAATGGCAGCGAAGAGTCCCCCTCTTGTCATGGAGGAGACGACCAACGAATCCGTGTGTGGAAGCGCCGTGGTCAGCGCCAAGACGAACGATTTGTTGTCGAGAGCCACACGTCCAGAAAGCCTAGTGTCGTGGTGTGAGGTGCCTACAATGCCAGATCATTTTTGGTGTTAATTACAGGCACTTTAGTAGCCCAACTTTACGTTAATGAAGTCCTGCAACCGTTGGCCATACCTTTTCTGAACGCTCACTCCCGTGCGATTTTCCAACAGGACAAAGCTTGTCCGCATACTGCTGCTGTCTCGAGAGTTTGAATTCAAGGCACTGACACGGCTAGCCGCACTGTACCCCTACCGCACGATCTGCAGGAATTACGAGAGAAGTTTCAAGTTGCATGGGATGGCTTATCGACGGACACCATCAGGAACCTGTATAACTCCATGTCGAGACGTCTGGCATGCTGTGTGAGCAAATATGGCGGCTCGACGCCATACTGAGAGACACTACTTATTGGTGTGTAGCTCACTAAATATTGCCCATATCATTCTCAAGGTTTAATCATTTATTATTCCTGGTAACCTTAACCTTCCTTCCGAATAGCATTGCAATCCGAAACGTCCTTCTGGATGAAACTATTTTTTAGACGATAAGTGTAAAGGCATGTCTCAAATAACGATGGAGAAGTTGTTTGTTCATCACAGAAATATGTAAACGTTACACTTGCATCACAGAAGGATGCAAATGTTTTCGATGCATCATAAAAGTATACTAAGGTTTTCCATGAGTCAAAGAAGAATGTGATGCATGAAAAACTGCATGACACCCTTCTGTGATGCAAGTGTGTAAAGACTTAATACATCACAAAATGTAGTGTCTTTCGCGGTACAACAAAACAATGACAAGTTTTACATGCATCACAGAAGGTACAAGTTGTCTATGCAGCATGAAAAAAGTAGAGATTTTCCATAAATCACACGGAAGAATGCAGTGGTTTTCCATGTGTCACAGAACGATGGAGAGGTTGCCGTGCATCACAGAAAGACGAAGATTTTGTCAATGAATCAGGAACTGCATATGATTTTTTAATCTAACTTTTCAAAAGAACATTCACTGTGTGATTCATGATGAAGATCTTAACCTATGAATCAGCAGCCATAGTTGATATACGGACTGAGCTTTTTAAAAGAATATTCACTTCTTGGCTCAAGACGAAGAGTTTACCTACGAACCAACAACTGTAGGTGATAAACTGTTAAACCTTTTGTGGTACGTTGCACCAAAAAGTGGTGCTACACCAGCTGCACCACTTCCTGAGAAATGATCTACCACTCTGTGGCACAAAGAAAGCCCGAGAACACGGTGCAACCAAATTTTCACCATGTTGTTGGGTATTGTTTGCACCATACAGCTGTGTATCTTTTCTCAGAAATTGGGGGCAACTGGTGTAGCACCACTTTTTGGTGCAACCTACCACACAATTTTTAACAGTGTATTTGGATAGTGGTTTCAAAAGAACATTCATTTTTCTGGTCCATGATGAAGAGCTTGCCTATGAATTAACATCCGCAGGTGATATTTTGACTCTGGTTTTAAAATTGTATTCGCATTCTGGTTCAAGATTAAGAGCTTAACTATGAATTAACCTTTGCAAGTGATATTTGGACTGAGGTTTCGAAAAAGCATTCACTTCCTGGTTTCAGACGAAGAGTTGAGCTATGAATCAAGATCCGGAGGTGATATACTTGGAATAGTTTTTGAAATAACATTCAGTTTCTCGTTCAAGATGAAGAGTTTAGCTTTTCCCTATTATCTTCTTAGTACACAGTCAGTTCATGCATCTTTACCTGTATCTTCTCAGTTCAGGCCGATTCTGGAACACTACTCCTGTTATGGAATACTCCGTAACTCTGAATGAACGCTTTTCGCTATGTCTTGGACCTTTGAAAAGACTTCCTCACAAGTTCTATATGTTTCGGAAACAACCAAAAATTAATTCTTTAATTTTCAAGACAACCAAAAATGGCATGGTAGAAGCTCATGTGGATGTGCGGGATGGGGCGGCTGTTTGATTTTTCCTGTTCCAGATAAGCAATAACTTTCCGGATTTTATGAGCACCGGCATTACCATAAACAAAGAGAGCCCTGGACATCCGTATTATTGAATGTTGCTCTTTAATTCCGTAACCGTTTTAGGCAACACAATGATTTCGTAGCATTGGTCACTTATCGTCTTTTGTTTATGTAAGGTATCCCAGGATACCACTCTTTGGAAACTTGAAGAAATTGTGAACATCCTGTTTCTTGATTGGAAGTCTTGTCGGAAGGTTTGGGGATTGGGTTCATCTTCCTCATCCCAAACACAGTTGGATTTTTTTTTTTTTTTTTTTTTCGTGTGATTCCTACTGTAAGAAAAGCCAAGTCTCACAATCTGTGAAAATTAATCGTTTGAAGCCAATAGCTTGAAACACTGCCAGCATCTTGCAAGAGTCGATGAAGTTTGTTTTCCTGTTCTGCTAATTTGCGGATTTGGCTAAGATATTGTGAAACACAAAATCTTGATAGAATATTTGTTTCCATGCTTGCCAATCTGTACACCGGCATCTAAACTTTGTGACGCACTACAGCAGACGTGGCGAACATGTCCCGAAGACAAGAAGCAGTAGTAAGCACTGGTCGGTGTAATTTAATTGGGAAAGCATTCGGCTTCGGAGCAGAAGGATGCGGCTTTGAGTACCGCCGCCAGCATAATTTGAATTTCATATTAGCGCCAGAACGTAGAATTGGATCTACTGGGCACTGAGTCTGCGGGAAATGTGATTTTCCTTCCACACATCGTCTGGAATTAATGAGAATTGCTTCTTCGCTTTGACAAATGTGCAATGCTCCTTCCGCACATCGTCTGGAATTAATGAGAATTTATTCTTCGCTTTGAAAAGTGTGCGATGCTCCTTCCACACATCAAGTGGAATGAATGAGAATTGCTTCTTCGCTTTGAAAAATGTGCGATTGTCCTTCCACACATCTGTAATTAATGAGAACTACTTTTGCAGAGAATTATTTCAAGCATGGTTTGCGGTGGACCCGAAACCTGCTATTTTGTGCCTCCGCCTTTCTCAAAGGGGGAGGGGATATATGTGACGTGCTACACAGGTAGCGCGCATCTCAAGACAGCAAGTAGCAGTGACATTCCCTTGTCGGTGTAGTTTAATTGGGAAGGTATTCAGCTCCGGAGCAGAAGGGTGCGATTTCGAGCTCCACCGCCGGAAAAATTCGGTTTTCACATCTTGTTACCTGAACGGTGATGTGTGGATTTTAATTATTGAGTTCACAAACAGCATCGACGGTTCTCTTGTTCTCGACCTTCTTCAGTCTTTCTGCACGAGGGAGATGGACAAAGCTCTGCAGTCTTTACGTGGATGTGCGCATACATCCAGTAACACTGCCATATCAGCAACAATAATTTACTTTGGGTTTACACCCACGGAGAAGATTTAAACGCAAACCTTCTGAAGCAAGCAATTATTCAAAGTTGAGTTTAGACCCACAGAGGATGTTAAAAGGGCTCTTTGGGCTGCGTGTTAGAAACTAATTTACTTTAGGTAGAACCTGGAGGCTCACGATGGGAAAGTTTGCAAAGCGTTTAAAGATGAGTGAAAGATACTAATAGCGAGCGTCCCCGACGTCACTAGCGTCAAGGGCACTAACTAGACCTGGGAAGAGAGAAACTGGTAGCGAAAGGAATACACGACCTTATTTTTAACGGGGGAGAGTTAGTGTCCCGTGTTCGACGGCTTAACGGGCCTACCCGACACGCACGAAAAATATTTTCTGGTTCAAAACAACGAAACCTATCTGGCACCGATCCCTAGATCCTTGGGTCTGTAGGTTGATGTGTTAACCACAAGGCCATTCCTCTGCCAATACTGCTACGTGAACAGACTAATATTTAATATACTTGAGAATAATCAGTACGAATTTTTTTCCGTGTCGTCCCCAGGCTCCGCTCTTGTGGAAATGTAAAGATTTCCCCCGATTTATTAACCCCCACAGCAGAAATCGCAGACCGAACTCGAAACGCCGCCAGCAAAGAGAGAAATGATATGATCTTTGTTTTTAGAACGTTATCGCAAGTATAGACAAGTTCGCCATAACCACCATAACCAGACTTGGCACCATCAGATTTTTATCTGTTTGGTCGTCTGAAGGCACATCTACGTGGGAAAGCATCTCAGAGTGACGCAGAACTCAGTGCGTGTGTCACGAAGTGGTGTGATGATCAACCTCCGGAGTCTTACCAACGTGTATTCTTGTTATGGAAACAACGTTGGCTGCAATGTAGTGAAGCCGATGGATCCTACATTGAGTGACTTATCTCTAAAGCCAAAAGTCCAAGATTGCTACCTACCAACTTTCATGATTCAACCTTAGAAAACTGGGGAGTTACAGGCGATGTAATGAGCTACAGGCAATGGGGAGTTACAAGCGATATAATGAGTTACAGGCAATATAATGAAGTCAATGATAACTGATAACTATGACAACGACAATGTAATGAAGCCAATGTAATAAGCCAATGATAAATGATAGTTGGTGAGTTACAGGCAATGCAATGAAACCATTGGATCCTACATTGACGGACTTATCTCTAAGGCCAAAGGTTCAAGATTGCTACCTGCAAACTTTCATGATTCAACCTTAGAAAACTGGGGAGTTACAGGCGATGCAATGAGTTACAGGTAATGGGGAGTTACAGGCGATATAATGAGTTACAGGCAATGTAATGAATCCAATGATAACTGATAACTATGACAACGACAATATAATGAAGCCAATGATAAAGGATAACTGGGGAGTTACAGGCGATGTAATGAGTTACAGGCAATGTAATGAAGCCAATGGATCCTACATTTAGGGACTTATCTCTAAAGCCAAAGGTCCAAGATTGCTACCTACAAACTTTCACTATTCAACCTTAGAAAACTGGGGAGTTACAGGCACTGTAATGAAACCAATGATAACTGATAACCATGACAATGACAATATAATAAAGCCAATATAATAAACCAATGATAAATTATAACTGGGGAGTTACAGGCAATGTAATGAAGCCAATGGATCCTACATTGATTGACTTATATCTAAAGCCAAAGGTCCAAGATTGCTACCTACGAACTTTCATGATTCAACCTTAGAAAACTAGGGAGTTGCAGGCGATGTAATGAGTTACAGGTAATGGGGAGTTACAGGCAATGAGGAGTTTCATGCGATGTAATGAGTTACAGACGATGAGCAGTTACAGGCGATGTAATGAGTTACAGGCAATGAGGAGTTACAGGCAATGTAATGAAGCCAATGAAAAATTATAACTGGGGAGTTACAGGTGATGTAATGAGATGCAGGCAACGTAATGAAGCCAATGGATCCTACATTGAGGGACTTATTTCTAAAGCCAAAGGTCCAAGGTTGCTACCCACCAACTTTCATGATTCAACCTTATAAAACTGGAGAGTGTGACGTACCTGCCAGCAGGACGCACATGACATAAAGGCAGATAGGAATCAGAATACATGTCTGCGTAGCTCAGTTGGTAGAGCTACTTGTTCCGGAATAAGCGGCCTCGGGTTCGAATCCCGGCGTAGACCAAAAATGACGGAGAAATTTACTTCGTTATAATGGCGCCCGAACTACCCGGATGACCCGACCGTTCAAAATCTCGCATTGGTGTGATGTTATTTCCACACCGCGAGATAGGAAAAATCAGAGAATCCCTTCTCCAGTGCTTCGAAAAATAAATGTGTGTGACGTTGCATTCCACACACCAGATTGACTGGGAGTTCTCAAGTGCACGTTCTACAGTGGTTGTCTGCCTGCAACGATTCATGGTCACGGCTGATCCGTGGGCCATGCCCCCGGCCCTCTTTCGGGGGGGGGGGATGTGACGTACCTGCCAGCAGGACGCACATGACATAAAGGCAGATAGGAATCAGAATACATGTCTGCGTAGCTCAGTTGGTAGAGCTGCTTGTTCCGGAATAAGCGTACTCGGGTTCGAATCCCGGCGTTGACCGAAAATGACGGAGAAATTTACTTCGTTATAGGAGTTACAGGTGATTGTGCGCTACTCATTGACCGATAGGCATCACAAACTTTTTGTACGCGCTACGTATTAAGCTTGTAAGAAACCTTTTAGTATAAACTACGTTAGAAATGAAAATTGTTAGTGTGAAATAAAAGATTGGTTTCGGTGTTCAACGACCCCATGAACATCGAGCAACCAGAGGATGCCCATTCGAAATTAGTGGTCACTGATTGCAGAAAAATGACAAAAATAACGAGTTAAAGGTAAACACATCATTCGTGTTTTACCGACGATTCGAGCCTAGGTTTACCACAGGGTAGAATTACGTACAGCCAGTCAGATACAGCTCCAGCTCAAGGGAAGTTTGCTGTGGTTATTGCTGATACTATTTTCGAAGAATAAATACTATTCTTCTAAATCTACGTTATAATTCGAATGTTCTGACCGAGGAAGGCAGTGTGAGACCTATTACTTCTAGGAAGCGATATTATACAGTTGACAATGCGAACTCACCATTTCTTCAGTTGAATATCCCGCTGGTTGCTGCTTGAATTAAACACACGGAATATACGTCGTTTTATCTAACGAACTTATAAAAACTTTTGATAAAACAGAATGAAGTAAAAATCTTAAAATTTGAATGAAATCGAATAATAGAATCAGGATCAAATTGAAAAAAAGCGGAATAAAATCGAATAAAATTTCGTTGCATCCTATTTATGCCAACTTTTAAGGGTTTTTACTTCGTTCTGTTTCATCAATAGTTTTTATACGTTCATTGGATAAAACGAAATACAGGGGTTGGACGAAATATTGGTAACACCTAGTAAAAAATGGTTTTACGTACCTAGTAGGGTGTGGGACCACCTTTGGCATTCAAAATCGCCTGAATCCACCTTGGAATGGACTCATACAAATCCTAGATGGTGGTTAGCGGGATGTTACATTCTTCATGCAGAAACTGCTCCAAGTCCTTCAGAGATGCAGTAGGAGGATAACGGGATCTTACTGTTTTCCAACACAGACCACAGTGGCTCGATGGTGTTTAAATCTGGTGATTGGGCCGGCCAAGGAAGTTGTGAAAGTTCGTCATGTTTTTCAAACCGTGATTGGACATTCCGAGCTCTGTGAATTGGGGCGTTATCGTCTTAATAGATGGCATCCCCTGCAGGAAACAATGCCTTAGCCATTAGATGAACTTGGTCGGCCAAAATGGTTTCTTACGCCTTTCCAGTCATCAGTCCTTTCAAGGTGATTAGGGGACATGCTGAAAGTCACGATGTGACCGCCCACATCATGACAGAACCACCGCCATGCTGCACTGTTGGGAGCAGACAGTTTGGGTTCTACGCTTCTGACGGTGTTCTCCACACATAAACACGTCCTCTGTTGGGGAATAGTGTGAAGGTGGATTCATCCGACCACATGACATGCGTCCATGCATCGGCAGTCCACGTTGTATGCTCCAGGCACCACTGCCGTCGCCGTTGTGCATTCACCCGGGGTCACCAGAGGTTTTGCAATAGCAGCTCTGCCATGAATATCTTGTTTATGCAGTTCCCTGCGCACTGTTTTCGTTGATATTGGAATCTGGAGATGCAGATTAAGTTCCGCACTAATTTTCGGCGCCGTGGATTTCTTATTACCGGTAACAATCCACTTTAATGCTCTCCTATCTCGATCAGTCTGGGTCGTTTTCCGGAAGCTCTTGTATTTCGCAGACGAGGGTTTGCCACGAATACGGTATACTGTCATGACGCTAGACACAGTAGCTTTCGATACCCAAGCTTTCGTTGGTCACCGCCTAGTCCAAGCGACTAGGTGGCGACCAACAGTTAGCCCTCTTTTGAAGTCCGTTATGTCACTCATCTAGTCTTCACCCTTAAAGAAATTTTGCTACATGACACTTTAAATGGTCTTAAACAGGAACTTGAGCTTGCGCTGTCGCACTGCATCTTGACCTGAGGTGTAACTACAAAACGAAACCTCACTCGTCTGTTTTGCAGAAAAGGTATGTGCCATTGTTAAACGCTTCGCTTCATTCAGAGGTTCTTTTTTAGTAATTAGCGTATATTGACTGTAAAACAGTTGCACAGATATAGATTTATGCTAATGATTCGTGAACGTATTCATTCTGGAAGATATTCAGGTCTCAGTGTTGTTGAGAACAAATCATTCACATGATACTCGACGCGGGACGGAATTTACTGTCCCTTCGGCGCGTACGGGCATCATGTTTAACAACATCGGTATATTGGGCCTACGAGAATGGAATGCATTGCCGTTGGATCTGAGATCCGATACCCTGTTTTCAGACGATTGTTTGAGGTGTTGTTTGATTGAAAATTGTACATAACAATGGATCGGTTGTGGGAGTGAAAGAGATTTCTATTGTTTTAGGATTTCTCGATGTCATTTAGTGTATATGTACTGTAATATCATATTCGTTGTTTTGATTGGACTAAAAATTAATTTTTTCTTTTTTGAAAATTTTAGAGGGGATCAGGGATTTGTCAGGCTAAAATGTTAGACTTTTTCCCTGCCCCCTTGCTGTACATTTTAAATTAATATTGAAGATGTTTTAGTTATATTGACATCATTTCAGTGTGTATTAGTCTTTGCATTTTATATTGTAAAGCGTTTATCCTTGTTACATGGGGATTGTATGGTTAAAAATTGACAAATTGTCTAACCTATGTTGGTTAATTGGTGTATTATATATTCTTTTATAATTAATCTTAGATTATGTGATATATTGTTCGTTCTTTTCGGTGTTGTATTGTGATATTGTACAGCAAAAGAGTTCTAATAAATAAATAAAATAAATAAAAAATAAACAAAGCTATAACAGCCAAAACGTGGTGGATACCTTTGTGTATTACAACGTACGCAGCTGCATTAAAAGTCAGGTTTCTGAGCATGATGTTCACATTATTCTGTCCAACCGCTGTATATTCCATGTATTTGACTCAACCGACAGCTAGCGGGACATTCAACTAAAGAAATGGTGGGTTGGTATTTTCGCTGTCATTATAAACGATGTAATACAGCTCCCTAGAAGTAATAGATCGCAAACTGCCTTTCGCGGTAAAAACGTTGGAATCATAACGTGTGAAACAGAAGATTTAGAAGAATAGTATTTATTCTTCGAAAATAGTATGTGTAAGCAATTCATTTAGATCCATACCGAAAGAGAAGGATTTGTAAGTCAAATTAATTTAATTGCACTGGGCAGTCCAAAAAAAAGGAAAAATGTGGAAATATCAAGTGAATAGAAATTTATGAAATTCAAAGTTACGTTTGAAAAATTGCCCAGCCCAAAACTCAATTTTGAATCTACGTGAAATAATTTTTTCACAGGACGTTCGTTCTAAATTGTAACCTACCTTACTTTCACCACGGCTGGCAATAAACTTACAAGCCGAGTGCAAAAGTTCAGAAATTATCATAACGTTTTCAGTGCTAACACAAAAAAAGTGTCTGAAAAAAGTTTCGATAAAACAAAAGCGAGACATCGGTTTCTGAAAACCTTCTGGAAGGACTTCATTGTAAACTCCGTAGTTATTCGGCCTCACGCACTTCCGTTAGAAAATGCTTAAGATGTCCCAAATATAATTTCCGACAGAAAATATATTTTTCTACGCAGAAACGTAGCAGCTTTCAAACCTTAGTCTCCATTTGTTGAGAATGTATTTTCACAGCACAGAAAATTATTATTAAGAGAAGTGTCGGGGAAAAACATTGTTTGCATAAAAGAACGATGCAGATGTACCAAACGGAGCTAATTCGGTGCAAATTTATCGATGCATTTCACACGTAATGAGGAAAACTATCGCATCCTCGCCAGTGTGAATTAGTGTTAGCAATGCTTTTATTCCTAAATTTAAAACTAACTTGACGCTAAGAACACATTAAAAGAACTTCCAGTACGTTATTTTACCACGAGACATTTCTTTTGGGGATGTGAGAAAGTAACGTCGAGGTTATATTTAAAAACTGAATGTAAAACACTTGCCATCTACATGTTTCTACGAATGCATGAACGATTTTGCTTCCTGTAATAAAAGTACTTTCTACAGCAAAAGGAAATTTCCTATGTACAATGAAATTCACCGCTTCTTTTTTGCTACTTTAGTACACAGTTAAGGTGCAAATTACGACAAGAGTAAAGGAAAGGTGACATTTTTTTCTTCGTTTTAGTATTAAGCTGCTGAACATTTATATATATATATATATATATAACTAGATCAATTCCAAGAAAGGAAACAGAAATACGCGAACACCGCATCCAGAGAACAGAGACATGAAAGTAGCATATGATCCACTGACCCGCGTAAAGGTTGCATGAACAAATGGAAATATATATATATATATATACACTGAAGTGCCAGAAAAACTGGTACAGACGAGCTTATGCAAAATACATAGCAACGTCACTTATGCGCGTAATCGGTTGCGTCCTCCAGTGCGTATGTAAAGCGATATACATCCTTGCTAGCTGTCAGAGCTGTTTCCAGCATGAGATTGACAAGTGATAACGATTTAAGCGATATTCAACTTGGTGTCATAGTTGGCGCTCGTGAGATGGGCCATAGTATTTCGGAGGTAGAAACGAAGTTCGGATTCTCACGGACGACCACTGCAAGGGTGTACCGTGACTACAAGAATTCCGGCAAAACCTACAACCTACGATACCAGTGTGGCTGTAAAAAGACATTGGGTGAACATGACCATCGTCGGCTGTCAAGAATCGTTTCACGCGATAGGCGTGCAACACTCTCGCAGGTATCATCGGAATTCAATGCTGGAGCCTCAACAAGCATCAGCGTCCGGACTGTGCAACGTACCCTGCACGAAATGGGCTTTGGGAGCCGAAGCCCAATTGTAGTCCTCTTGATGGGTGCACGACACAGAGCTATGCGCCTTGCTTGGGCACGACAACACCGCCACTGGACACTTGCTGACTGGAAACAAGTAGCCTGTTCTGACCAGTCGCGTTTCCAACTGTATCAGGCAGATGGAAGGATTCGTGTGTGGCGCAAACCCCACGAAGCCATGGATCCTGCCTGTCAACAGGGAACTGTACGGGCTAGTGGGGGTCCGTAATGGTTTGGGGTGTGTTTAGCTGGACTTCACTGGGCCCCCTGGTACATCTACAAACGTCTGTGACCAGTCAACGCTATACGCGCATCCTTTCTGACGAGATACACCGTTCATGTCCTGCATTCATGCTGATGGGTTGAGCCTGTTCCAACAGACAATGCACCTCCACACAAGTGTCGGGACGCCTAATTATGGTTAGAGAAGCATTCATCTGAGTCTGGGATGTCGCCATTCCCACACAAGTCCTTAGATCTGAACGTGATATAATACATTTGGGATGCCATGCAACGCGCTATCGAACACAGAAATCAGAAACCTCGGAATACACCCGAATTGTGGAACGTTCCGCAGTAAGTATGGTGTGAATTGCCTACAGCATATTTTCAGAAGCTATTGGAGTCCATGCCCTTTCGTATTTCTGCGGTCCTGCGCTCCCGTGCGGGACCTACCAAGTATTAAACTGGCATACCAGTTTTTCTGGCACTTCGGTGTGTGTGTGCATATATATCATCATCATCATCATTGTCAACCATTATCAATCCACTGCTGGACGAAGGTCTCCCCAAGTTTCCTCCACAACGGTCTGTCTTGTGCCAGTCTCCTCCATGTCACTCCCGCATATTTACGAATTTCATCCACCCATCTCCCATGTGGTCTTCTTCTGGGTCTTTTCCTGTCCCTTGGAATCCAATCTAAAATTTCGGCTGTCCATCTATGGTCTGTCCTTCTGGCAGTATGTCCAGCCCATTGCCATTTCAGGGATTTAACTCTGATCATGATGTCTTCCACTCTCGTCATTTTTCGGATCCACGAGTTCCTCTTCTTATCTTTCTTATCTCTCTTGGTTATACCAAGCATGCACCTCTCCATGCTTCTTTGAGTTGTCTGCAGCCTTTGTATGTCTCTTTTAGTTAAGGTCCACGTCTCTGCACCATACGTAAGCACTGGAAGGATGCATTGATCAAACACTTTTCTTTTAAGACATAATGGCATATTGCTCTTGAAAATTATGCTGTTTCTTCCAAAAGCTCTCCAGGCAAGTTTTGTACGCCGATTAATTTCTTCATTAATGTGACCCTCACTTGATATCTGCTGTCCAAGATAAACATACGTATCTGTTATCTCCAGTTTTTCTCCATCAATCGATAAATCTTCATTTCTTGTAAAAGCATTGAACATCACTTTTGTCTTCTGAAAGTTCATTTTTAATCCCACTTCTTTACTCTTGTCAGCAAGTTCCTGGATCATACTCTGCAGCTCTGATGGGGTAGTTGCAAAAATGACTACGTCATCAGCAAAATGAAGGTGGGTTAGATAATCTCCATTAATCTTTATCCCTTTGTTTTCCCAGTTCAGTGATTGAAAGACATTTTCCAATGTGGCATTAAAGAGCTTCGGAGATATGGTGTCACCTTGTCTCACTCCCTTTCCAATTTTTATGTGTGTTGTATTTTCAAACAGCCGAATCTTTGCACTTGCATTTTCATAGATGTTATTAATAATATTAATGTATGCATCTTCAATACCGCAGGATTTCAGAGCCGTGGTAACTGCTGATGGTTTCACCGAATCAAAGGCTTTTTCATAATCGATAAAAGCCATGCACAATGGAAGTTCATATTCCCTCGCTCTTTCAATTAGTTCTCTCAGTACGTGGATATGATCTATTGTGCTGTAGCCACTCCTGAATCCAGCTTGTTCTCTCGGTTGAGCCATGTCCAGTGTTACCTTCAAGCGGTGTGAAAGAACTTTAGTGAAGATTTTATAAACCACTAATAGGAGGCTGATAGGTCTGTAGTTCCTGAGATCCTCAATGTCACCTTTTTTATGTAGCAGGATCATTGTAGCATTGTTCCAATCCTCAGGAATCTTCCCTTCATTAAGGCATGGAGTGAAAATTTGGGCGAGTACTGTTTCGATTTCTCCACTTGCTTCTTGTATGATGTCTATAGTAATTCCATCTTCTCCTGGAGCTTTCCCCCGCTTCATGTTCTTGATTGCATGAGCAACTTCTGCTGGGAGGACTGGAAGAACTCTGGTACCTTTCATGATGTCTGGAGTACATGTATCATCCCTTTCATATAATTTGGAGTCGAAATCTTTCACTCTTGTCAAAATTTCGCCTCTATTTCTTGTTATAGAACCATCTTCTTTTCTCAGAGCCATAATCTGTTTTCTTCCCTTACTGAGATGTCCCTTTGCTATCTTAAGGCTTTGGTTGTTTTCAATTGCTTTCCTCACTAGCTCACAGTTGAATTTCCTTACGTCTTCAGTGATACTTTTTCGTGTTGTCTTGCATAGCTCTATATATTCCACTTTGGAAGTCACATCTTCTTTAGTTGTCCTCATCTCTCTTCTTTTTTGCATCAACATTTTGGTTTTTCCTGATAATTTGTTCACATGCAATTTGTTCTTAGACCCAGCTAATTTTGTTGCTGTTTCCATTAGAGCTTTAGTTACTTTTCTGTTAACTTCCGAAATATCCACTTCTTCCGATGTTAGGCCTTCTAAAGCAGAGAATCTGTTCTTCAGTTCCAACTTGAAAGTATTATGGTGTTTTTTAAGGTTGGTTATGTCAATACATTTTGTTTGTCTTATGAGCTTGCCACGTTCCAGTTTAGTGTTGAGGTGCATCTTACATCTCACCAATCTATGGTCACTACCTGTGTTGAACTTGTTCAGCACACTGCAGTCTTCGATGACGAATTTTTTGTTACACATAATAAAATCAATTTCACTTGTCGTCCCAATTGGATGTCTCCATGTCCATTTCCTGTGTGGCTTTTTCTTGAAAAAGGAGTTCAAGATGAAAAAATCTTCTGCCTCTGCAAACTCAACGAGAGTATTTCCACGCTGGTTTCTGTTGCCGTGACCGAATTTATCTACTGAAGTTTCATTCTGTTGCCGTTGCCCTATTTTTGCATTGAAATCTCCCATAATTATCTTCAAGTGCTGCTTACCTTTATTATTTAGATGACGAATTTCCTCATAAAATTCTTCAATTTCTTCTTCAGGATGACTTGTGGTGGGTGCATAAGTTTGAATAATCTGAGCCTGGTATCTTCTCGATAGTTGGATAACGAGTCGTGCAGCTCTGTCAGAGGAACTACCTTGTGTTTTCCTTGAATGCATATATATACATATATATATATATATATATATATATATATATATATACACACTGACGGAAAGAAAATCCCAACACCACGAAAAATAGTTGTAGAGGAATGAAATGGCGGCAATACATTTGTTTAGGTAACATATTTAATCGATTAAGGTTTCAAGATCACAGCTTATTGTAAGCGCTCGAAGAGCCATTTTAAATGTGAAATGCTGGTACATTAATAACCGGTGTAACCACCAGAATGTTGAATGCAAGCACGCAAACGTTCATGCATTGTGTCCTACAGGTGCTGGATGTCAGTTTGTTGGATGGAGTTCCATGCCTGTTGCACTTGGTCGGTCAATACAGGGACGGTTAATGCTGGTTGGAGGTGACGCTAGAGTTGTCGTCCAATGTTGTCCCATACGTGCTCGATTGGTGAAAGATCTGGTGATCTAGCAGGCCACGGCAACATGTCGACACTCTGTAGAGCATGTTGGGTTACAACAGCGGTATGCGGGCGAGCGTTATCCTGTTGGAAAACACCCCCTGGAATGCTGTTCATCAATGGCAGCACAACAGGTTGAATCACCAGACCGACGTACAACTATGCCGTCATAGTGCGTGGAATAACCATGAGAGTGTTCCTGCTGTCATAGGAATTTGCTCCCCAGACCATAACTCCAGGTGTAGGTCCAGTGTGTCTCGGCCGCAGACAGGTTGGTTGCAGGCGCTCACCTGGCCTCCTTTTAACCAACACACGGACATCACTGGCACCCAGGCAGAACCGGCTTTCATCAGAAAACGCAACAGATCTCCACTCCGTCCTCCAAGTGAGCTTTAGCTTGACACCACTGATGTCGCAAACGGCAGTGGTTTGGAGTAAGTGGAATGCACGCTACAGGGCGTCTGGCTCGGAGCTGTCCTTCAAGTAACCGATTTGTAACACTTCGTTGTGTCACTGTGGTGGCAACTGCAGCTCGAATTGCTGCCGCAGACGCGGTACAATGCGCCACGGCCATACGCTGTACACGGCGGTCTTCCCTCTCAGTAGTGCCACGTGGCCTGCCGGAACCCGGTCTTCTTGAGGCAGTACCTTCCCTTGACCACCGCTGCCAACAATCATGCACAGTGGCTACATTCCTGCCAAGTTGTTCTGCAATATTGCGGAAAGAAAATCCACCTTCTCGTAGCCCTATTACACGACCTCGTTCAAACTCCGTGAGCTGTTGATAGTGGCTTCTTCGTCTTCTTAAAGGCATTCTTGACTAACATCAACACACTACGCCGAATCTCAAGGATAACTAACGCTCACGAACGTTAAGCGCGTATTTACAGCAAACCTGCTTTGCATGTTCCGAGGGGCGCTACTAGCGCCACACGTAAGCGCCGAGCGCAAAATTTGCATAGACGTCATCTTACAGATGTACTCTCACCGCCTACCAGCTGTCGTTTATCTAACACAACCCCTTCTTGGTGTTGGGAATTTCTTTTCCGTCAGTGCATATATATTGCTATAATAGAAATAATTCAGAACCGTTGAATGAAATTAAAAGTCTAAAAAGGCAAGTTAAAATTTAAAAAAAGGCCCAAAATGATTAAGGAATATCGTGAAAAAATCTTTGACAGAATCATAGCTCACTCCACAAGCATAGTAACAGAATGCCTAACTGAAAATGATATATAAAAAAAATAATAATAATAATACAAAGAGTGAAAAGGCATGAAATAAAGGGCCAATTCATTCCTCCTCACTGTACTATTTATTTATTTACTTTTTTAGCACGTCTTTTGTAAAAAAAGATAGTGCTTCTGTTATCGGTTTGTCCGTCCGTCCGTCCGTCCATCTGTCAGTCCATCCGTCTGTACCCACGATATCTCTGCAACTATTAGTCCGATCTGAAAAATTCTTTTTGCATTCGGAAGCTTGAAATATGCAAATGATGATCCTTTGCTTCGGTTTTTTTTACGATGTACAATTTCGCGGGTTAGAGGGCGTAAATGCAGATGATGTCGAATTCAAAAACACGTTTTATTCCACATATTTGCTTCTAAACATCCGATTGAAAAAAAATTATCTTTCGATTCCATTTATGTCGAAGAGTATTTTAGATATAGTTACTTTTTCAAATGACGCATAGATTTTCCGCTAGGGGGCGTAAAAATAAATTGCGTTTTTCCCGATAACTCTTTTCCTAAAGCTCCGATTTGAAAAATAATTTCTTCAGCGGATACATCTTCTGATAGAAATTCTTTTGTATATAATTTCAAATTTTTGAAAAAGAATACTTTGGCCACCAGGGGGCGTAAGTGTCAATTTGTGCTTCTGATGTTATTGCCATAAAATCGGAGCTTCTAAAATATCGATTGAAAAAATTCTTTCGTGGACTGATGCCACTTACATCGATAAACCTTTTCGGAATATTTTCTTCTTAAATTATTGCACAGTTTCTCCGCCAGGGGGCGTAGATGTACATCTTATTTTTGTCAATATCTCTACTTCTAAGCGTCCAATTTGAAAAATTCCTTCTTTATTCATTAGTGTTTTCCGTGTGACATGTTTTTTATATTTCAAAATTTTCAAGTAATTCATAGACTTTCCGCTAGGGGGCGTAGCGGTAAATTGCGTTTCCCTCTATATCTCTGCTTCTAAATCTCCGATTTGAAAAATTCTTTCTGCACCGGATACAGCTTCTGATAGGAAATCGTTTGCACATAATTTCTAATTTTTTGTAAAAAAAAATAGTTTGGCCACCAGGGGGCCTAAATCTTAATTTCCGCTTCTGTTGTATTTGCAACAAATATGAGCTTCTAAATTCTCGATTTAAAAAAAACGTCGTTTGTTGACCGGTTCTAGTTATGTTGACAAACCTTTTAGAAACATTTTCTTCCTTAAATAGTGCATGGTTTCTACGCCAGG
The DNA here is from genome assembly GCA_039090855.1 of Macrothele yani. NCBI lineage: Eukaryota > Metazoa > Arthropoda > Arachnida > Araneae > Macrothelidae > Macrothele > Macrothele yani. Next base: position 27,219,836 of record CM076993.1, read on the forward strand.
AAGCGTAGATGTATATCTTATTTTTGTCAATATCTCTACTTGTATTAGTCCGATTTGAAAAATTCCTTCTTTGTTGGATAGTGTTTCTAGTGTGATATGTGGTTCATATAATTTTAAAATTTTCAAGTACTTCATAGACTTTCCGCTAGGGCGCGTAAATATAAATTGCGTTTCCCCCTATATACACTGCCGGACAATTGCTAAGGACGGATGACAATAGCAACGATAGCAACCATAAAATGGAAGGCAGGAAAATGTGGAAATTAGCATAAGTGCGGGATACAGTAAGACGTGTTATGCGTATGCAAATTTTGGATTGCCGAACTTGTTCGTGACGTCATAGCGCTGATAAGAGATATAAAGGATTTGACGCGTATTGACCGTTGTTGTTCAAACGCAAAGTTGAAAGGAAAGAATCAATTGACGAAATTGCAATTTTCAGTATGTCTTCCCGACATCACCTAGATGATTTTACGCGTGGCCGTATTATTGGCAAGATTGAAGAAGGGCGAAAAATAACACATGTTGCCAGGGAGTTCGACGTCAGCCACAGTGTTGTTTCAAGGCTTTGGAAATCATTTCAAACAAATGGAGAGTGTAGCAAAGGTCACGCGGGAGGTCGTGTTCGCAGTACGACACCTGCAGATGATCGGTACATAGTGCTATCAACAAAAAGACACCGGCGCAGCACAGCTAGTGAGGTAGCAAATCAGTTTATGGCTGCTACTGGCAAGCGGATCTCCCGAAAAACTGTCGCCAGACGTTTGCATGAATTAGGACTATACGCCCGCCGTCCTGTTGTGTGCATCCCATTGTCCAGACGTCACCGTACCGCCCGTTTGCAATGGTGCCATCAACATCGCAATTGGACAGATAACGACTGGTCTGCTGTCCTGTTCTCAGATGAGAGTAGATACAGTCTATCGTCTGATTGTCGACGACAACTGATCTGGCGTGATAGTGGTACTGCATATTGTCCAGCAAACATACAGGAAAGGGACCGATATCCGACATGTAATGTCATGGTATGGGCTGGCATCATGATCAATGGCCGTACGTCCCTCTAGGTGCTTCCAACTGGGACTATGACTGGCCAACGATACATTAATGAAGTTCTGCTACCTCATGTTCGCATGTTCCGTGGTGCTGTCGGTGATAGATTCATTTTCATGAACGACAACGCAACATGTCATCGAACAGTCGCTGTCCAGGAGTGTATTGAGAGCGAGGATATTCAACGCCTCGTATGGCCAGCACGTTCTCCAGATCTGAAACCCATTGAAAATGTGTGGGATGCTTTGGGGAGGAGTCTTGCTGGTCGCCAATGCCCTCCAATAAACGACACCCTCATCCGTGCACTGACAGAGGAATGGAATAAATTACCCTAACAGCTGCTTGATAATGTTTTGCAAAGCATGACACGACGTGTGGAATCTTGCATCGCCCTCCATGGTGGCCATGTCCCGTATTGACATCTTACGCCGGAACGCCTGCGGACGGTAATTGCATTTTTTCACGTTTATGTATTCTGCACAAAATGGCCTGTTTGTGCCTTGAACACGTTCCAAAGCCTTCTGGATTTCAGAGCACAATAAATTGTCTTTCTTGTAATGTCCTGGCATTCTGACATTATTTTATTTTACTTGGCATCCAACCACACTTACTTTTTTATGCGCTATATAGCCGTTTATGATCCGTCCTTAGCAATTGTCCAGCAGTGTATATATTTCAAATCGGAGCTTCTAAATCTCCGATTTGAAAAATTCTTTCTGCATCGCATACTGCTCCTGATGGGAAATCGTTTGCACATAATTTCTAATTTTTATACGAAATGGTTTGGCCACCAGGTGGCGTAAGTCTTAATTTTCGCTTCTGCTGTATTTGCAGCAAAATATGAGCTTCTAAAATCTCGACTGAAAAAAAAGTCGTTTGTTGACCGATACTACTCATATCGACAAACCTTTTAGGAAAATTTTCTTCTTGAAAAATGCATGGTTTCTACGCCAGGGGGCGTAGATGTATATCTTATTTTTGTGAATATCTCTACTTCTAAGAGTACGATTTGAAAAATTCCTTCTTTGTTGAATGGTGTTTCCGATGCGAAATGTTTTTCCTGTAAATTCAAAATTTTCAAGTAAATCATAGACTTTTCGCTAGGGGGCACAAAGGTAAATTGCGTTTTCTGCGTTTTTTCTGCTCCTAAAGCTCTGATTTGAAAAATAATTCTTGTATTGCATACAAGACCTGATGGAAAACAATTTTCACATAATTTCTAATGTTTGGTAAAGAATGGTTTAGCCACCAGGGTCATAAGTGTTAATTTCAGCTTCTGAAGTATTTGTTGCAAAATCTGGGCTCCTGAAAACTCGACAATTTTTTTTTCTTGGACCGATACCGCTTATATGGATAAAACTTTTGAGAATACTTTCTTCCTAAAATAATGCATGGTTTTTCGACCAGGGGACGTAAAGTCACATCTTATTTTTGTCTATATCTATGTTTCTAAGAGTTCGTAAGCTCATGATTCCGTTTGCAGTAATATCTGAGGGATTAAAAACCCGATTGAAAATCTTCTTTCTTTGGTCAGATCTATTGTTTTCGTACCGGTTCCATTGACTTTGAATAGCTTTGATAAATTTAATTTGCGTCAGAACGGATTCAAAAAACGTGCTTATTGCACCCGAAAATTTGGTGTCAGCTTTCTTGTTATATTTCATTTTGAGACAGGCATTCTGCTACTATGCTTGTTGAGTGAGCTATAATTCTGTCAAAGATTTTTTCAAAATGTTCCTTAATCATTCTGGGACTTTTTAAAATTTTAACTTGCCTTTTTAGGCTTTTAATTTTATTTAATGGTTCTGACTGATTTCTATTATAGTAATTTGCAATGTGGTGAACTTCTAACTTGATATCTTAAATGCTTGCAAGACTGGTCGGTTTAATGCTTACTTCACTTCAAATTAAATGGTCACTTGTCTTATACGGTATTTAATTTGATGAAATTAGCTGCTAAAAAACCCTTATTTATACTATTTCGTTCGTTGTTTGTTCCTAGTCGCTGCAACGTTAATTAAACATTGATAAATCTCTAATTAGACACTTTCAAATAAACGGTTCAGAGGAAGGGATGATACAATACTTAAAAACGCATAGTCTGCTTATTATATGTCACAAAACTTAACATATTCGTCACATCAATACGTCGCTTATACAGCAAAATTAAAGCATTTCAAGCTACTATATAGTAAAAATATACGTTCGCTTGCGGTCATCAAATGCAATTCACGTATGCCAGTCTTATATTACTTATCTCTCAGAACATCAGCTCTCCTATCGTATTAAAACATAGCTCTAGTGAAACTCTTATAGAACAACGGTTTATTGGCCTATTGACCTACTGTCAGGTAGCCAACTTTGAAGAGCACGTAGAAAGGAATAATATGCGTTAAGTCAGAAAATATTTAACGAGGAGAAACCAAATTTGCATTATTTCATCGTGTTTTACATACACGTAACAAAATCTCATTGCAATCTGTGTAAATTACGATAACCTGATGCTAAATGTGATAAAAGCCTATAACAAAAGGCATTTTGATTGTATGTATCCTTCACGACAGCAGTAAAATATATGTCGCATTGGTGGCGTAACTAGCACAACGTGCGCCCCGCAAAATTTATTTCACCATCCCTAAGAACAGTAATTTTCCTAGGATTTCGAAGCATTTTTGCGGTGTCTGTGTAAGGTGATGGAGCAGGTGCGGTCTGGAAATGCCCAAAAATGTAGTGGGGAGGTAGATAGATTCCTGTAATTTTAACTTTTTAAGTAAATTTTGGAACAGAAGTACATAATTCAAAGTTATCAATCATCCAATCAGGATTCACATTAGATCAAATCATATGTAGATAATTTTAGGAAGGGAGTGTCTGACCCCAGGTCTTAAACAACCCTTAGGAATAGGAAGCTAGGAGATTTAGGCTAGAGTGCCCGATAGGAAAGTCACACAGAAGCGAGGTAGAAAGGGGAGGAAGACGCCCTTATTTATTACCGGGGGCAAGTACCCGGCGTACAACAGCTTAACGTGTCCATCCGACGCGCGGCGGGTATTTAGTGGTTCAAATGTTCGTACCTTCCCAGGATCGAAGCTGAGGTTACCTCCATGGTAGTCACGAACGCTGACAACTAGGCCACCCGCAGCCCTAATCAGGATTAACACGGTGCACGGATTGATGCATAAACATGAATACACATGTACGTTTTATCGAAAGAAACGAATTCAGTAAAATTGATTTAAATGGCTAAGGTAATTAACTATAAGAATTGAGTGATCGTTACAGGATATGGTTGCATGAGAATAGATAGTTTAGTGTTCTGCACCGTAATATGTAATTACGTAACTACAGCTACGACGACGAAGTAAATTTCTTCATTTATATGCCAGGGGCGGGATTTGAACCCACAACTCGCGGTTTCGGAGCTCCAAGTGCTATCCACTATACTGCACTGGCATATGCTCTCACTGTTATTTGTCTTAATTTCATGTGCGTCCTGCGCGGTAAGCATGTCACGGTATTTATTTGCATGCACGAGAAAACCAGCAGTGCAGGCTAGGAAAAAATGGTGGGTGTGGAAATACAAGACATATCTAGTTATGAAATCGTATAGAAGATGTGTGCAAATCTTCTATACGATTTCATAACTAGATATGTCTTCTATACGATTTAATAACTAGATATGATACAAATTATTATTATAATACAAATAGAATAAATATTTTGTACGATAAGGAGACATTTTGATGTTTTCTGGTCTAAGTCTTTCTCTCTAGCCTTCATTTCGCCGAACTCAAACATAACGTCAAGGTCCATTATGCTGGCATGTACGAGGATTGTACCGAAAGTAATACAAAAGTGGGCATAACTGTTTTATTAACTGACAAAGGTCGTTCAAATTGCACATGTTAGTAGAATAACTCTTCCTCTACAGTAACCCTTCTTCTTCATTGCAGGTAAATAACAGATTCCAAGCAGAAACAACGTGCCGTCATTTAGTTCTTGACGAAGGAAGGGTTCAGGCTGTCCGACATCCACAGATGGCTACAGAATGTTACGGAGATGACACCATTGACAAGAGCAATGTACACAGATGGTTGAAGAAGTTTAAAAGATGGGGAAACCACCATTGAAGACAAAACCATGCAATGAGAGACGATTATCTGCGACAAATGACACGAATCGTCAGCGAGTGGATGAATTGATTCGTGCGGAGAGACGAGTCACAATCCGGGAGCTTGTTGCACAACTGGATTGTGATCACAATGCTATACAGAAGACGGTGGGAGACTTGTGGTATCGGAAAGTGTGTGCAAAGTGGGTACCTCGGCAGTTGACACACGATTTGAAAGGAGAGAAGGGTGGAAATCTGCTGGAAGCGTTTCAAGCCAATGAAGACAAGCTTTTTTTCCGATCAGGTGACAGTGAATGAAACTTGCGATCTGGAAACGAAGAATCAATCCATGGGACGGCGTTCCACCTCTTCACCAAGGCCTAAGAAAGTTTAAGAGCCAGCAATCAGCATAGAAAGTGTAGTGATTGTATTTTGGGATGACAGTGGTGTCATTCTCCTTGATTTTCTGGAACGTGGTCGTACCGTTACCAGCGAGCTGTACTTTGAGACACTCAAGAAGCTTAGAGAAGCCATAAGGAGAAAGAGACCGAACAAGAATCTAAACAGGATCCACATTCTCCATGATAATGAGAGACTACACACATCTTTGGTAACAAATCAGGCGATTAGAAAAGCAGGTTGGTCGGTGGTCCACCTTCCGCCCAGACTTGGCGTCCTCCGACTCCCACCTGTTCCGTCCAATGAAGGACAGTCTCCGAGGACAGCGATTTGATGACACAGAAGAGGTGAAAGTGTCGGCGAAGAAGTGGATACAACAGTCCACACCTTAATTTTTTCAAAGTGGATTCGAGAGTTGGGATCAATGATGGCGCAAATTCATTTCTTGTGATGGAGATTATGTTGGGTAGTACCTTTATATTGAGAAATATTTACTCTACCAACATGTGCAGTTTGAATGAACTTTGTCAATTAATAAAAACGTTATGCCCACTTTTGCATAAATTTCGGTACAACCCTCGTACATGACTTGCATATTAAAGTTTCCACAGAAGTGAATAAGATAGACATACATACTATAAGGAAAAACTAAAAGCAAGAGCAAAATAATTGTTTGGTTCAAACTAAAATAAATCAGTTGAAGAAATCACCCTCTTATGCATCGCAGATCTGCAGCTGCTGTGAATAAATGTTGGCGCGTGTCGTGTACGCAATCCTAGGTGACTGATTGTTTTCCCACATCTTACACAGAGAATCCCACCTGGCCCCGCACTTTTCCTCAGCAGCGCAGAGAGAGAGAGAGAGAGAGAGATATTGGAGAGCGATCGTACATTATTTGCAATCCACTGCAGAGTGATCGTATTACAATCTATAGCCAAAGGGCACAATGGCTTCAATCTGTGGGACATCCAATGTTTTAAGGCGAACGTGAAGTAATTTTGCTTCCTCAATTGAAAAACTTCTGTACACATTTTCTTCACAATTAATGCGTTCCCAAGGATGAAAATTTGAACACCGATTAAAATAGCTTCATTTTATAACTTGGAATACTTAATATTTTCTAAAACATAACCATAATTATGCAATCTAACATTTGTCTGTCTACTGACGTCATCAAAGTACAGGTCGCGCCATCTTTTTTCTGGACAATTAATGCGTTCCCAAGGATGAAAATTTGAACACCGATTGAAATAGCTTCATTTTATAACTTGGAATACTTAATATTTTCTAAAACACAACCATAATTATGCAATCTAACATTTGTTTGTCTACTGACGTCATCAAAGTACAGGTCGCGCCATCTTTTTTCTGGACAATTCATGCGTTCCCAAGGATGAAAATTTGAACACCGATTAAAATAGCTTCATTTTATAACTTGGAATACCTAATATTTTCTAAAGCATTACCATAATTATGCAATCTAACATTTGTTTGTCTACTGACGTCATCAAAGTACAGGTCGCGCCATCCTTTTTTCTGGTTTCAACACCACCAAAGGAAAAGTCCCCGCACGGGGATAACTGGTTTTCCAGTTATTTGGGGAGCGGCGCCCCCACGGCCCGAGCTGACCTTGTGACTGGTCAACATCTGATGTCATGCCACAGCTTGTTTTTTTCTTATTTTGGTGCTGTTGGTGTTTGCAGGGACGGCTGTTCATCCAGCTGTTGGGGAGTCGCGTCCCCACGTTCCCGAGCTGGTCTTGTGTCTCGCTTTTTCGGTTTTATTTATTTTCTCCACTGGCTAGTTGCCCGTGTTGTTTACTCTACCTAATCGCTACCACGTTATGTACTAACACCCCGGTCTTGTGGTTTTGTTACCCTCCACCACTAACTGTTCTATATTAACCGCTCAGTTCGTAGGTTGCTGAGATTCCGTTTAGGTTCCCTTCCAGGGTTTGTCTTCTTTTTTCCTTTTAGCTGGTTTGGGTGCTAGACCTACCTGCATGTTTGCCGCGTGCGGAGACCCGTGAGGCGGAAATGGGATGTCTGGCGGCTGAGGTCGCAGGAGACCGGATATGTGCCTCCTGTGTACCAACACTCCTCTTCGACCCCGGCTTCGCTGTAAACGGGAGGCTAGAGACTAACCCACCTCTAGTCAGAAGTCTTGTACCAAGTTGTGTGCAGGGCTTTAGCGGCTTTTTTGTCGTATAGCACGGCAGGGTAAGCCCGGGGGCTGTGGGATCATGCCAAAGGCGTTGGCATGACGGTACCCGGAGGCCGAAGTGTCCGCTGAGTGCGTGTGATCACAGCCAACGGACTATATCTGCAACGTATAAGCTCCAGAACTGTGTCCAGCGTCATTTACTTGACTTGCAGACCTCCAGTTCTCCCTTGTAGGGCTCGGTGGTGGGTGGAGTAGTTTGCAGACGAATCTTCTTCCTTTTTTCCATGGGTAAAAACAAAAAGAAAAACTCCAAATTTAAGTCGCCTGAGAAAATGATTATTGACAATGACTCTCCTTCGTCTTCTCAACCTACCAAGTCTCATACCCTTAAACGGTCTTTAGACCTTGACCTGGACCAAGAATGTGGAACCTCTTCTTCGGCAGCTGTTCCAGTCGCTCCGAAGCGTCGTCTCCCCTCGATTGCTGTGACTACGCATGCTGCACACTTACTTGTAGAATCCATCGATCCGAATGAGAGACTGTCCACCAGATCTCCCTTTTTCATTTGTAAAGCTTTGGACGCTGCGGTTGGCCCCTTGAGGTCTGTGAAGAAGCTTCGTTCTGGGGACCTGCTTGTCCAAACTTGCAGTGTTTCTCAGAGTAACACTTTTCTACACCTCACTAGTCTTCAGGGCATTCCTGTCAAAGTGACACCTCACCCGTTTCTTAACACCTCTCGGGGTGTTATTTCGGAGTTTGATCTCTTGCCATGCAGTGAAGACGAATTGGTGACTGAACTTGCAGATCAAGGTGTTATTGCTGCACGTCGTATGATGTTCCGGCGCGATGGTTCTTTGATTAAGTCTAAAAATGTGATCTTGACTTTTAACTCCCCGAAAGTTCCAACCGAAATCAAGGCTGGCTACTTGGTCTGTGGCGTTCGCCCGTACATTCCCAGTCCTCTGCGCTGTTTCAGGTGCCAGAGGTACGGGCATTCACAACGTTTCTGTAAGAGTTCCGCTCGTTGCGCTAATTGTGGCTCCAGTGAACATGACGAGGAAGGTTGCACTTCTGCGGCCTGCTGTGTTAACTGCGGTGAGGCCCATGCAGCTTACTCCCGCAACTGTATGAAATGGAAGGACGAGATGGCGATCCAGCGCCTCAAGACCCTGGAAGGCCTCTCGTACCCTGCTGCCAAGGCCAAGTTGGGTATACCCACCAATCGACAGCGTACTTTTGCCGCAGTAGTTCAGTCTCTGCCACAACCCGTGCAGCCCTTTGTTCCACGCCCTGTAGCTCTCGCCGCACTTGCCAAGCGATCTACAGCTGAACAAGCGACACAGGTGGATTTCCCCGAGCTCCAGATTTTTCAAATAGCTGAGTCTGCGCCTTCTCTTTTGAAGACGACCGACTCTTTCAGTTCCCAGCAGAAAGCCTGCACGTGCGGAAGACCCGGCCCTCAATCCGCAAAGGTGTGCAGTGTCCATCCAACTGTCGCGGTCCGCCTGACCAACTTTGCAACGGTCTCGGACTCAGCGAGGTCCCCACCCTCAACCAACATTATAGAGGAACATAGGGGGGAGGAGAGTGACAGTTCGTCCCCAGCCTCACCCAACATTGCAGAGGAACATGGGGGGGGAGGAGAGTGGCAGTTCGTCCCCGCCCTCGGCCAGCATTGCAGAGGAGTGTGGGGGGAGGAGAGTGATGGTTCGTCCCCCTCCTGTGACTCATCTTTTGTGTAGTTGTGTTAAATAAAAAACAAATTATAATAACTATAATAGTAAGTTAATAAATTTTTATATACACCCAATTAACTAACTTGTCTTCACGGCTTTCATCATCCTTTTTTCCAACTTTTACCAAGCCTGTCTGCTCTTAATCATTTTCCACGCTTTTAAAAATCTGTAGCTGATAGTTCTTTGTCTGGCGCTCTTTGGCCAAACCTGGCCCTTGCGCCAATAAAACCCATCAACCAACCAACCAACCAAAGGAAAAGTTATTGATTTTTAATATAATTATGGTTATGTTTTAGAAAACATTAAGTATTCCAAGTTATAATATGAAGTTATTTTAATCAATGTTCAAATTTTCATCCTTAGGAACGCACTAATTGTGAAGGAAATGTGTACAAAAGTTTTACCCTTGGAAATATAGGAAGGCCGCCCCGGTGGCGCAGTGGTCTAAGGCGCTGGCCTCTGATCATTCATCCGAACGGGGTCCGGGTTCGAATCCCGGTCAGGCATGGATGTTGTGTTTGTCTTACGGCACTGGCTCTCTCCCTTCCCTGGAACCAGTGACCCTAAATTAGGGACAGGCGACTGCTTATAGCCCATTGAGTTGCTCACGGTGGTCGTTAAACCTCCAATCCAAAAAAAAAAAAAAATATATATATATAGGAAGTAAAATTACTTGGCGTCCACCTTAAAAGTGAAACTTGACATTTATTTAGATAAAGCTAAGCATATCTTAAAGAACAATATGACTATTTGGTTTAATTATTTGTTTGTTTTTGTGTATATTCGGATCTTTTCATAGAACTATAACTGGCAGCTGCAATAAGCCCCTTCGTTACCTGCGTACCCCACAGCGGCGGAGACTGCGGGGTGGTAGTTTCACCATTGTGTGGTAGATAAACTTAGCTTTCTCTCGACTCCCCCAAGACGGGTTAACTGCTATTGACGAGAGCTTTAAAACGATGCATAACACAATGGGCTGAAACCTGTAGATATCCTAGAAGAAAGGTTACTTAACCCCCTCACTAACACATTTGAAATTCAGCTTCTCTTTGTATCTTAAGGACAGATTTCACTTTCACAGATGGACTTCTGTGACGTTTCGTAGGTTTATTTAAATCTGAAAATAATAATAATAGTAGATGGCTATACAAGATCAAATTCTAAAAACCAGATACTAGCGGAAACATATCATGAAGAATACGTCATTGGAAAGCGACGCATATCAGCAAAACCATCAAGCGCCAGAGACCATCCAACCTACTAAGCAGGGTTCAGAATCCTCTCACAAACAGAGTGCACGAACAGGCACAACAAAGTCGCCAAGATCCTCCACCAGAAACTGGCAAGAAAGCACCACCTCATTACAACTGACTGAGCCTGTCTCCTACCGCATGTATGAGACAACGCGGCTCTTACAGAAAAATACTCACATGATATACTGGGATAGATCGATCAGAACAGATAAGACCATCCTCCACAAGCGACCCGACATCGTCCTGGTCGACAAGGAGAAGTCAATATACCTCATTGACACAGCCGTGCACAACACGTGCAACATCCAGAAAACGCACGGAGAGAAGTTTTCAAAGTATAACGACCTGCGATACGAAGTCAAGAAAAATGGGCATATGGAGAATGTCACCACAGTCCCTATAGTAATATCAGCGACTGGACCGTTGACAGATTTATACAGACACTAGACCTTCAACTTAAAACCTGCATGGAACTACAAAAGGCAGCTGTTCTGAACATCTTGTAACGTACTACAGAGTTGAAAACATGTGTCAGACGACAAATCTGCAGCGACACATTCTGTGCGCGTAGCTCAATTGGGAGAGCGACTTACTCCGGAGTGAAGGGACACGGCTTTTTTTTTTATTGGAGGTTTAACGACCACCGTGAGCAACTCAGTGGGCTATAAGCAGTCGCCTGTCCCTAATTTAGGGTCACTGGTTCCAGGGAAAGGAGAGAGCTAGTGCCGTAAGACAAACACAACATCCATGCTTCACCGGGATTCGAACCCGGAACCCCTTTCGGGCAAAAAAGTCAGAAGACATCGCTTAGACCACTGCGCCACCGGGTCGGCAAACGGACACGGGTTCGATGCCGTCGCGGACAAACTTGCGTTTTTACATTGGCGCACGATTGTGAAAAATGGATTCATTCGCCGTTGGGTTCTCCAAAAAATGCGAGATGTTTGTCCCACACATTGTTTGGAATTAATGCATAAGTACTTAGCTTCAAAGACAAAAACAAAATAAGAGGGCGATGATGCGACCTACCACAGAGGTGAAAACATGTATGAAGACGACACATATGCTGCGAGATATTCTGTCCGCGTAGCTCAGTTGGGAAAGCGACTTACTCCGGAGTGAGAGGACACGGATTCGATGCTGTCGCGGACAAAGTTGCATTTTCACAACCTTTAGGACAGTAAGGAAGTTCCAAAAATAAGAAAGAAATACCACTTCTCAAATTTGGTAAGTCGTACCAGTCTCGGAAGGAAGAGAAAGATATCACCCCAAGAAAGGGTGGAATCACCTTTAAGAGATGATAATGTTTTTGAAAACCTAAGCAATCGAAATACTATTGTCGCTGTCATAGTTTAGTAAATATTTACTTTTGTGACACATATTTTCTTTCATTGGTTTCACGACAATAACACTTATTAATCCACCTACTTAAGCACCGCTCAATGTCAGGAATTAATAAACCTTATTGTTCGTTGCTATGGTTTAATTCCACTTAGTATGTACCGGAATGTGGCTCGGTGTGGTCGTGAGGGAGGCGAATGTGTTGTTATGATTTAATTCAACTTAGTATGTACCGGACTGTGGCTAGGTGTGGTCGTGCGTGAGGCGAATGTGTTGTTATTGTTTAATTCCACTTAGTACGTACCGGACTGTGGCTCGATGTGATCGTGAGTGAGGGGAATGTGTTGTTATTGTTGTGATTTAATTCCACTTAGTATGTGCATGACTGTGGCTCGGCGTGATCGTGAGTGAGGCGAATGTGTTGTTATTGTTTGTTGTTCTGATTTAATTCCACTTAGTATGTGACTTTGCCTCGGTATGGTGGTGAGTGAGGCAAATGTGTTGTTATTGTTTGTTATGATTTAATTTAACTTAGTATTACCGGACTGTGCCTCGGTGTGGTCGTGAGTGAGGCAAATGTGTTGTTATTGTTTGTTATGATTTAATTTAACTTAGTATTACCGGAATGTGGCTCGGTGTGGTCGTGAGTGAGGCAAATGTGTTGTTATTATTTGTTGTAATGATTTAATTCCACTTAGTATGTGCATGAGTGTGGCTCGGTGTGGTCGTGAGTGAGGCGAATGTGTTGTTATTGTTTGTTGTTATGATTTAATTCAACTTAGTATTACCGGACTGTGGCTCGGTGTGGTCGTTAGTGACGTGAATAAATGCAATGTGTTGTATGTAAATAAATGTACACTATCGAATCACTCGTTTTATTTCACACCCACAAAGATCTTGGATGTGAAAATTGCATAGCACAAATTATCTGCAAATACCTCGGCACTATCTAAATTTTTTGTTTTCTTTGTTTAAGGAATATCAGCATCAGCAGCTTCATGTGCTATAAAGAGTTGCCTGTTCCTGATTTAGAGCCACTGGTTTGAGGGAAGGAAGAGAACCACTACCCTAGGACTAACCCACTACCCATGCCACATCCGGGATCCGAAACCGGGTCAACTCGTTTGAACTGTAGAGAAAAGTCAGCGCGTAGACCTCTGCGCCAAGGGTGTGCCGTAAAGTTCCCGAATTACCTGCGAACTGTAAAAGTCGTCAAAATCTAGTATTTCATCTCTAAGAACCTAAGAGAACGCAAATCTTGCATCTTAAAGATGGAACCAAGATAACGCATCTCACATTTCAGCTAGCAGATACAATAAAGTTACCATGAAAACTTAATATTTCCAAATGAAGAAAACCAAGTGCCTCTATCTCCACTGAAGGTAACTTCTCCAACAATCCGTAAAGTTGAAATACTGAAGTTCCAAGCGACTATTTTTAGAATCGGCGGTTACATTTCTGAAACGAAAAACTTATGAGATTTAATAACAGAGTTTAGGAGTCGTAAATCTTTCATTTCACGAGAAAAGTTCCGACCTGTCTGTATTAAATCCACCATTATTACATCTACTTTTCAAACGTATTAACTCAGAAAAGCTGTGAACAGTCATAAATAAGGACAAAATAAATGAAAATGTTATTGTGGCGAGAAATCACCAGAGAGAGATCAAATTAAAGCACAGCATGCAATATTTGCAGAACTACTTTATTTTATCGTCTCTAACTGTTTGATTGCATAAATTATTGATCCTTCAGGATTGTCGATGATTTTATGTTTTTCGTCTCTTATGACGTCATCAGCAATGCTGACAAGCACGGTTTTCTCAGGATTTCACTCCATCGTTTCTGTATAAATGCATCCCTCCTAAGGCAAAATTGGAACGGTAACTTCAATTCTACGACCAATGAATTTTTCATACAGGGGTTGCCTGTCCTTAGATCCAGGAAAACGGGCACTTGCACCGCTCTCCCCTCAGGGGGCCCTGCGTTTTGGAGGAACCCTCTCATGAGAGGCACAAAAAATTAAGATAAAATGCAACATTCAAAATAAAAAATATTAATTATGATGAGTAGACAATCAAGCGAATGCTACCTTATTCGTATAGGATATATTTTTAATATGTTTATATTGTTACAAGTTTAATTTATTTTTATTAAATTACAATTTTGATGTATTTTGTATATTTAATACAAAATAATTGTTTGAATTTCAAGATAGTTATTTCTAAGGTTTCAAAACAATAGGGCACTATGAAATGTAAAGACAGTATCAACATTCCATTCTCTGCTTTATTTATACTACCAACACAACAAATTCCGGTTAATTGGGACACATTAGGGCAAGAACTCTTTGGCCCAATTAAGCGAAGCTTTCTCCCAAAGAGATTATTTGGAATGTTCTTCAAGAATCGTCCCAAGTAAACGGCTTCCCCGATTAATCGATGGCCCAATTAACCAGAATCTATTGTAATTGAAAAAAATATGCTTTGAATACATTAAAATTTTGTTTTCTTTAATCCTTGAGATAATTGTGAATGAGAACAGGACAAATCAGAGATAGAAATAGAAAATACGAAAGAGGTGCTCGTAAAAGAAAAATAGATCTGCAAAGAGGATGTCTGCTCATTTTTTTTAAAACTGAAAGCAATAAAAGCGAGGAGATTCCAGGTCAAAGTGAACCACATTGCATTGTTAATGAAGACTATTACAGATCATAAAGATGAAAATAAAGTTTTTTCTTATCGTATCCAGAATTTAAAAAACCCAATGAAATTCCTGCAACTTCATGTTCTTTAGCAAATTAATATTTAATTGCAGATGAGAATGAAACAACTAAATTGTTCGTATTAAATTCACATCAATGAAGCAATAGATGCAACCTTCGCTTAGCCGTTAGACGATGCATCCCTACCTATTATTCACATTCATCATTGATAGCTCATGACATGGGCCCATGAATGTTGTAATACATTTTTAATCAGATTGTCTTTTTACTGTATAGACAAGGGCTCCACAAAAGAATATTTGCCTGGAGCCCTGCTCACCGTAGGGGCGTCTCTGGCCAGACACATCGGAATACTAACTGTAGTGTAATTGGAGAAGTCCAGACGTCATCAATCGATGGGCGGGTGTTTTAAACCCCTGTAGCTTGAATGTTGTTGTTCTCTTTGTGACATACCTAATTTAGAGGTAACGCACATGTCGTGACGTCAAAATTGCTGCGACAAACTTCGTCGGTGTAGCTTAATTGCGAAAGAATTCGGCTCGGGAGCAGGAGGATGAGGCTTCGATTGGCGCCATCGGCAAATACCTGTTGCACTATATTGGAGCCCGAGCGTAAAATGAATCTCTTGGCAGTTGAGCGGCTCTTTCGGGGATGTGTGATGTTCGTTCCTTCTCATGCTGGGGTCGGCCTTCTCCTACTGGGGTCGGTCAGGGTTCCTTCTCCTACTGGGGTCGGTCAGCGTTTCTTCTCCTACTCGGGTCGGTCAGCGTTCCTTATCCTACTGGGGTCGGTCAGCGTTCCTTCTCCTACTGGGGTATGTCAGCTTTCCTTGTCCTACTGCGGTATGTCAGCGTTCCTTCTCCTACTGGGGTAGGTCAGCGTTCCTTCTCCTACTGGGGTAGGTCAGCGTTCCTTCTCCTACTGGGGTCGGTCAGCGTTCCTTCTCCTACTGGAGTAGGTCAGCGTTCCTTCTCCTACTGGGGTCAGTCAGCGTTTCTTCTCCTACTGGGGTCAGTCAGCGTTCCTTCTCCTAC
Source organism: Macrothele yani (assembly GCA_039090855.1). Taxonomy (NCBI): domain Eukaryota; kingdom Metazoa; phylum Arthropoda; class Arachnida; order Araneae; family Macrothelidae; genus Macrothele; species Macrothele yani. Next base: position 27,235,651 of record CM076993.1, read on the forward strand.
TGAGTTCGGTCAGCGTTCCTTCTCCTACTGGGGTCGGTTAGCGTTCCTTCTCCTACTGGGGTTGGTTAGCGTTCCTTCTCCTACTGGGGTTGATCAGGGTTCCTTCTCCTACTGGGGTTGGCCAGGGTTCCTTCTATTGATGTTGGCCAGGGATCCTTCCGGGTCAGCTCGCAAACCACGTTTGCCAGCAGACACGGAAATTTGCGATTCCGACCCAGCCCTTTCTCAACGGTAGGGGAGGGGGCGAGGATATACACTGCCGGACAATTGCTAAGGACGGATGACAATAGCAACGATAGCAACCATAAAATTGAAGGCAGGAAAATGTGGAAATTAGCATAAGTGCGGGATACAGTAAGACGTGTTGTGCGTATGCAAATTTTGGATTGCCGAACTTGTTCGTGACGTCATAGCGCTGATAAGAGATATAAAGAATTTGACGCGTATTGACCGTTGTTGTTCAAACGCAAAGTTGAAAGGGAAAGAATCAATTGACGAACTTGCAATTTTCAGTATGTCTTCCCGACATCACCTAGATGATTTTACGCGTGGCCGTATTATTGGCAAGATTGAAGAAGGGCAAAAAATAACAGATGTTGCCATTGAGTTCGACGTCAGCCACAGTGCTGTTTCAAGGCTTTGGAAATCATTTCAAACAAATGCAGAGTGTAGCAACCGTCACGGGGGAGGTCGTGTTCGCAGTACGACACCTGCAGAAGATCGGTACATAGTGCTATCAACAAAAAGACACCGGCGCACCACAGCTAGTGAGGTAGCAAATCAGTTTATGGCTGCTACTGGCAAGCGGATCTCCCGAAAAACTGTCGCCAGACGTTTGCATGAAGGAGGACTATACGCCCGCCGTCCTGTTGTGTGCATCCCATTGTCCAGACGTCACCGTACCGCCCGTTTGCAATGGTGCCATCAACATCGCAATTGGACTGATAACGACTGGTCTGCTGTCCTCTTCTCCGATGAGAGTAGATACAGTCTATCGTCTGATTGTCGACGACAACTGATCTGGCGTGATAGTGGTACTGCATATTGTCCAGCAAACATACAGGAAACGGACCGATATCCGACATGTAGTGTCATGGTATGGGCTGACATCATGATCAATGGCCGTACGTCCCTCTATGTGCTTTCAACTGAGACTATGACTGGCCAACGATACACTAATGATGTTCTGCTACCTCATATTCGCATGTTCCGTGGTGCTGTCGGTGATAGATTCATTTTCATGGACGACAACGCAACATGTCATCGAACAGTCGCTGTCCAGGAGTGTCTTGAGAGCGAGGATATCCAACGCCTCATATGGCCAGCACGTTCTCTAGATCTGAATCCCATTGAAAATGTGTGGGATGCTTTGGGGAGGAGTCTTGCTGGTCGCCAATGCCCTCCAATAAACAAGAACACCCTCATCCGTGCACTGACAAAGGAATGGGATAAATTACCCTAACAGTTGCTTGATAATGTTGTGCAAAGCGTGACACGACGTGCGGAATCTTGCATCGCCCTCCATGGTGGCCATATTCCGTATTGACATCTTACGCCGGAACGCCTGCGGACGGTAGTTGAATTTTTTCACGTTTACGTATTCTGCACAAAAGGGCCTGTTTGTCCCTTGAACACGTACCAAAGCCTTTTGGATTTCAGAGCACAATAAATTGTCTTTCTTGTAATGTCCTGGTATTCTGACATTATTTTATTTGACTTGGCATCCAACCACACTTACTTATTTATGCGGTATATAGCCGTTTATGATCCGTCCTTAGCAATTGTCCAGCAGTGTATATGATGTACCTGCCTCAGAGTCACGCACATGTCGGAACGGCAAAGTTGCAGCGGCAAACTTCGCCCGTGTAGCTTAATTGGAGAAAAATTCGGACCCCGGAGCAGTAGAATGCATGTTTTATTGCCGCCACAATGGTTTTTACTACGTAATTTTATGGCTCAGGTTATTTCCATTTTATGTAACCAGTGGTTCTGAATGACGCACAGGAGAAAGCTTCCAACTTTGGGTACTCATAGTCAGTAGTTAAAACTCCTATTTCCTACTTGAACAAATTATAATTATTTATTTAAAGCTGCTTCGAATGCTACCAATCGATACTAGCACACTTCACTCCTGCTTATAAAGGTATATTAGTTATGATGGCTGAAAGTACAGAGGGTGTTCAGAAAGATCAGATCATACGTAGAAGATTTTAGGAAGGAAGTGTCTGACCCAAGATCTTAAACAACCAATCGAAATAGGAAACTACGAGATTTGGGCTAGAGTGCCCGATAGGAAAGTGACACGAAAGCGAAGTAGAAAGGGGGAGGAAGACGCCCTTATTTATTACCGGGGGACCAGTACCCGGGGTCCGACGACTTAACGTGCCCATCCGACTCACTGCGGAATTTAGTGGTTCGAGCGTTCGTACCTGCCCGGGAACGAACTTGACGTTGCCCCGTGGCAGTCACGAACGTTGACTACTTGGTCATCCGCTGCCGGGTGTTCAGAATGTAATGCCTCCACATTTATATACAAGCCCAGTGGCAAGTCAGATTGAAATAAAACAAGAGAAAAGCTCATAATTTCTACTTCGGTTAACGTATTTATTTTTTCCATATAGTTCTTCTCTCACGCTCGATACAGATACGCCAAAGTTTAACAAGTTTTTTTTAACTCGTCTCTGTAAAAATCTTCAAGTAGTTCTGGGAACCATTTTTCTGTGAGCGACTTGAACATCTTCGTCATAAGTGAACTGAATTCCTTTCAGATGTCTCATCAGAGCAGAAAGCCACCAATAGTCTGTCGACGCGAAATCTGACCTTTAAGTCGGTCAGCGCCAAAGTTAAGTCTGTCGACGCGAAATCTAACCTGTAAGTCGGCCAGCGCCAAAAATTAAGTCGGTCGGCGCCAAATCTGACCTATAAGTCCGTCAGCTCCAAATTTAAGTCGGTCGACGTGAAATCAGACCTTTAAGACAGTCAGCGCCAAAATTAAGTATGTTGACGCGAAATCTGACCTTTAAGTAGGTCAGCGCCAAAATTAAGTAGGTCGGCGCCAAATCTAACCTTTACGTCGGTCAGAGCCAAAATTAAATCTGTCGACGCCAAATCTAACCTCTAAGTAGGGCAGCGCCAAATCTAACCTTTAGGTAGGTTAGCGCCAAAATTAAGTCAGTCAGCGCCAAAATTAAGTCAGTCAGCGCCAAAATTAAGTCAGTCAGCGCCAAAATTAAGTCAGTCAGCGCCAAAATTAAGTCGGTCAGCGCCAAATATAACCTTCGGCAGCTTAGGTAAGATATTCAAGAACTTCAAAGCCAGTTTTCTCTATGGCCTCAGAAGGGAAAGTGCTGGCGTGGGGTTTAGCGTTGTGTCGCAGAATCATTGTCCTTTTTCCCCCCACGCACGCGGTTTATTCTTTGCTTTAACCTTTTAAGGTATGCACGTAGCTCTCAGAGGTGGATGTTGCACCTTTGACCATTTACTCCTGATAAATAATGCCTCTGTAGTCCCAGAACACAATGAGTATACAATTACCGACACAAATTTGCGTTCTGAGTTTTTCGCTCAAGGAAAAGATGGGTGTCGGTATTCCAGTGATTAAGATTTCATTTCCGGGTCATAATGGTGAACCCAACTCTCATCACCAGTCCCAATGCTTTTGAGAAAATAACTTCCGTATTTTTTGTAGCAAGCAAGCAACTTTTGGCATATTTCAGGTCTAGATTTCTTCATTTCAGTCGTTAAGTGACGCGGAACACAACGAGCACACACTTTGTTATGTCGCAAAACACGTTAATGTCATTGACGCTATCTAAATTAATGTTAATTAATGTTCATCTTGCCTGCTATGGTTCTCTAAGTTATTCTTCGATTTCCCCTGATGAGCTCATTCACATTTGGCCTATTCAAATCGCAAGTTGCTATTACGGGGCTCCAACTCCTCGGCGGTTCGTTTACGGCAAAAATTCCTCCACTGTCCTTTGATTTTATTACCCAACGACGAACAGTGCTTACGTCTAAAGTTCCAGATCAATAAACTGCCACTTACCCAACGTGATTTTTTGGGGACATACGTTTTCATAAGTTAAAAGCTCTATGACTGATCGTTGCTTGACACCCGTCGACAGCTGAAAACGAATCATCCATTTTAAACACAAATACGAACAAATAGACGTAAAACGCTGTAACTGACCATTGTTTGACAATCTTCGACACAGTTCAAAAAAATCATCCGTTTTAAACACTATTAAATACGAACAAATAAATTTAGGGATCTTTATTACGCATTAAAATGAAGCTAATGGTGCAAAGAATCGTTTGTCGCCTGACTGGTTGCTAGGCAACAAGTCATGCGCAATAAGCTTGGGCGGAAGCAGTACTTATTAAACACGCCTCGTAATTTTTCCTCTCTTTAAAAATCTTTTATGTGTGAAAGTAATTCGGATGTGCGTACGTGTATGCTGCAAGCTATGCCGTGACCTTTCTTACTTTTCTTTGGTTGTTTTGTAAGTTCTATTTTAGGTCCTGATGTTACTAGCTTTGTAGGTGTTCAAATCTTCGTGTGTAGCCGTCTTGCACAACTAACAAGCCAGAGCGTTCCTCCGTGGAGGATGTACAACTCTGAGCACGATTCTTGTTTGGCATTATTTGTGATTTGACTAACTGATTCTTCACTTAGTGAAAACAGGCTTCAAAGAGAGTTTATGGAAGAATGCTTGTCCTGTGTTGTGCTTTATCATCTCTTATCTTGAAGACAAAGTATGAAGCAATCAGAACCATTGTATTTCCTGCATATCAAACATAACACAGAAAACAAAGCAAACAAGTTAGTAAAATCATGCAATGCACTGATTATGATACGCTTTCCAACATACCAGAAATCATTACTCAAGTTATGAGGATAATGGCTGTGCAATAAATCTCGGTCCTGTGCCCTGAACTTTGACCCCATTTTGATGATATTCAACAGAAGTGGTTCAGTATACCTCCGGCGTAACATACTAAAGTTTTGTCGCAATAGAAGCATTTTAGTGAAGTTATGAGATCAGGTCATATGCAAAGGATTTTAGGAAGAGAGTGTCGGACCCCAGGTCTTAAACAACCCTTAGAAATAGGAAGCTAGGAGATTTCGGCTAGAGTGCCAGATAGAAAAGTGACACGGAAGCGAGGTAGAAAGGGAGAGGAAGACGCCCTTATTTAATACCGGGGGCCAGTACCCGGGGTCCGACGGCTTAACGTGCCCATCCGACGCAAGGCGGGTATTTAGTGGTTCGAACGTTTGTACCTGCCCAGGATCGAACCTGAGGTTATCTCCATGGCAGTCACAAACGGTGACCACTAGGCCACCCGCGGTCCAGTCAAGTTATGAGGATAATGGCTGTGGAATAAATCTCGCTTATGTGCCCTGTCCTTTGACATCATTTCGATTATATTCAACAGAACCCGTTGCGTATACCTCAGAAACAACATGTTAAAGTTTTCTCGCAATCGAAGCCTTTATACGTAAGTCATGATGCGTAAGTGCAATGGAAGGGATCGCTCTCCTATGTACTGACCTTTGATCCCATTTCGTCCATTTTCAATAGGTTTCGACCCCAGGTTGTCCCCTGCCGCATAGTAAAATTTCATCGAAATCGAACCATTTTTACGCGAGTTATCGTGCGGACCTACAGGCAGACGGACAAAGGTGGTGCGTACTTTATCTGTTTCTTACGCTTCAACCTACGATTGGATAGCGTAAAAAGCAGATAAAGTACAAACAGCAGCCAGTGATCTAGAAAACTTTACACAGGTGCACGTAAACGTCCCTTACGCGTCATATATGCAAAACATGAGGTCACTTGAATCACCTAATGATCTCTTTGTCATTTTTCGATCTTACCACATCATCCTGCTTTTAACTTTTGTGCGCTGCTTTTAACTTTTATGCGCTACTTTTAAGCTACACTGGCGTGCAAAAATTAAGGACGAGACGGTTTTTCGAATGTAACGTCGTGCAGAAGTGCGCCACATCGACTCAAATCATACCATAAGATCCGCAAGATGTAAGAACATGGGACAAGTGAGCAAAACCGTCCAAACAAGGAATCCAAAGGATACAAAGGCACTTTATTGAAAAGGTAGCTTCGAGCACAACTGGCCAGAAGACAGAAACGTCCATGTGACAGGTGACTGCCAAGAACTGCGTTGCAGGATTTACAATGTCTGTCCATGCTGAGCACGAGGTTTTCAAGGAGCTGTTGAGGCATCGCGGCCCATTCCTCTTGTAGCGCATATCGCTGCTGCGGAATCGTTGCTGGTGGCTGGTGACGTGCTGCAAAGCGTCCCCTGAGAAGGTCCTACACGTGTTCGATTGGATTTAGGTCTGAGGACCTTACGGGCCAATCCATGCGTTGAATATTTTCACTCTCCAACAGCTCTACGACAGCCACTGTACGATGAAGTGTAGCGTTGTCGTCCATCAAGAGGAACTCAAGACCCACATCACCTCTAAACAGACGCACGTAAGGCAGGAGAACCTCGGTACAATAGCGGACACCAGTGACTGAACCTCCTTGGAAGATGTGGAGGTCAGTACGGCTACCAAGCATGATACAACCCCAAACGAGAACTCCGCCACCTCCAAACCGGTCTCTTTCTATGATGTTGGAGGTGTGATTGCGTGTTCCCTGTTCTCTCCAGATACGTCCAGAATCGCTCGTCAGACTTAATCGGCTCTCGTCCGTACAGAGAACTCGTCCCCATTGCTGATGTGTCCAGTTCTTGTGTTCCTGGCACCACAGAAACCGCTGTCTCCGATGAGTAGGCGTTAATCGCACACACCGTACTAGTCGTCGTGCAGATAGACCACCTTTGTGCAGCCTCCTGGCCACGTTAAAACCAGATAACGGACGTCCAGTTGTCTTTTACATGTGCCTTGCGATTTCTCCCGCTGTCTGCAGTCTGTCTCTTCTCGCCTGTAGGACAATATACCGATCGTCCGCCGCCGTGGATGCTCGTGGACGACCACTGCTAAACTGTTCCTGTCGTTTGAAATGCTCTCCAAGCTCGTGAAACGATGCTGCGAGCGATGCCGAACTCCTCGGCCACACTAGTCATACTTCGAGCTTCTTCCAACTTCCCAATGACGCGACTTCGGGTAAAGTCATCCAGATGTCGTGTACTGGATTACTTGTTGGTCATATCACACGGTGGCAGCAACTCGACGTCGTTCAAACCGATGTACACCGTGCAATAACTTTCACCAAATTGCTGAGCGTACACCGACCGTGTGCTTTATACCCTTCCGACACCCCCCCTACGTCATGCTGCATATATGCAGCATGACGTAGCATACCATAGTGTATCTCCTGAGTGGTCTTTCGGTCCGTTCTGCCTTCTGGTTCCGCTGTTATGCTAATTTCTCCTCTTCGTCTTTAATTTTTGCACACCAGTGTATTACATTTCATGATCTTGTAATCGGCGCTGCCGGCCCAAACATCGCCTTTGCACCGACCAACCTACACCTCATGATCTAGGCAACTATTTACGACTGCTTTTTGTCAGTAATTCTTGGTAGCTATGCTCATGATGGGGAAAAACAAAGGATATTTCTGAGTTCGATAAAGGGCTTATTGGGGTTGCCCGTTTGGCTGGAACGTCGATTTTGAAAACAGCAGAGCTGACTGGTTTCTCAAAAGGTGAAATATCCCAGGACTTTAATCACGGAAAAAATAACACACATTGCTTCTGTAAGAGGCTTAACTGCGGCGAGACAACAACCTGTTAGTAAAGAGATCGCGGTCGTCTGAGAAAGCTTGTACGGAGAAACAATACTTCCTAGGTGTGGCAGTTTACTGCAGCATTCAATAAAGGCTTTTCTCGACCCATATCACAGCGAAAAAACTGGGTAGGGAATTGAAGATCGGTATTGGCAGACGCATGGCTATAGGGAAACCACTGATTTCTGCGAAGCACCGGAAATTTACTCTACAATGGTGTCAGAAACACCGTGAGTGGACAGTGGAAGACTGGAAAACGTCATGTGATCCGACGAGTCACTGTACCCCTCGTTCTGTACTGACATTAGACAGAAATGTTGGAGGGAACCCCATGCGGCAATGGACCTATCTTGCCTTGTAAACACAACAGGGTTCTGGAGATAGTTTCATAGTGTGGGGCAGAGATGGAAACGGGTCACGGGCCAAGGTGTTCCTGACCCAATTTTGACCCGGTTTTATTCCCGTTTTATTTTTGAAAAGATAAAAATATATTCCAAAGAAAAATGCGCGTTGTAGTACTCTGTAGTCGATACTGGTGCCCACGGAGTGAATAATGATTTGCCATGCAAAAATATTGTCGTCTCTTTCTTAAAGCAACAAAGATTTCCACCGACTGACGTCAGACACACCGACACCATATCGTAAAAAGATACTTCCTTTGCGTTCTTTTACAGTGCGGTTGCCCAGGGCAAGGCAAACGCCATTCGCCTGCTTCTCAGCTGATTCACTCTCTCCGTGCAAAGTTCACTGTATCACTAAGAGTTACTTTTCACATCGCATCTTTTACATTGAGCATTCAGAGGTTTTCGATTGATGTGCTAACATCCCGTTCCCATGACATGTCCAGTCGAAATTAACTCCCTATTTGTTAATATGGATGGATTTAATATTAAGGAGGTTGAGAAAGGCGTCGACGCCAACAAATACGTGCTTGTTGAAAAGCATAAGTGGAAGAGTGCATGCTGGAAATTGTTTCGTCTCATTAAAGAACCGATGAATAATTCTGTGTTGTTTGCTCTTGCTTGTTGTTCAAAATGTGAAAAGTGTATAATTACAAAGAAAGATGTCAACGCTGTAATAAAAGATCATGGAACAAAAAATCTAACGGACCATATGAAAGTATGCGCATCTCCATCAAAGCGTGGAAAGAGTGAACAATCTAAATACATTTAAAAAAATGCATTTGTGAAATCGTAAATAATGATTCCCATTTGTAATATAGTCCATGGTCACGGTCATAGTCAGCCATTACTTCTGGATTACGCAAAATAGTGGCACTAAAATTTAACAAGTAACCAAATTTTGTTATTAAAAAAGGATTTCGGTTATTAAATATCAAGCAGTTATTGGGATGAATATATATATTACGTTTATATGTATATACACTATCTACCATTAAGTAATTGGACACCCCTGCAATCGACGATATCTGCGGTCCTGATAAACGTCACGGCCGCCGCCGTTAAATATCGTGTGGGAAACAACAACACAACCAGTCGCATGCAAGATGCCACGCAGTTCGGAGTTCTCTGATTTCGAGAAAGGTGTAATCGTCGGGTATCACAAAAATGGCCGATCCATACGTCGCATATCCAGCGAGTTGAAGTACCCAAAATCGACAGTGGCCTACGTGATTGGCAAGTGGAAGATGAGAGGTGACTGTCGGAATGTGCACCGACCCGGCAGACCCACAAAACTGGGAGTTAGAGACCGACGGGTGCTGGCCAGAGAAATTCGGAAGAACAGCACCAAATCTATGGGCCACATCCGCGAGGAGTTTTAACAGGAATCCGGGAGTGTTCTTTCGATGAATATCATCCGTAAGGAATCCCATCTGCTCGGTTATCATGAACGTGCTGCCGCCCACAAGCCTTTGATCACCAAGTCTAATAGCGCTGCTCGGCTAACGTGGTGCAAAGAACGTCGACAGTGGACCGTTGAACAGTGGAAACAGGTTCTCTGGTGCGACGAATCAAGATTCACCCTCTACCTTTCGGATGGCAAGGTCTGGGTTTGGCGTCTGCCTGGAGAACGCCTCCTGCCGGATTGTATTGTGCCAACTGTGAAGTTCGGCGGCGGTGGAATTATGCTATGGGGGTGTTTCTCCTGGTATGGCACGGGACCCTTGGTCGCAATTCCAGGTAGACTCAACGCCGAGACCTACTGCACCATTTTGGATGACCATGCGCTTCCTACGTTGTGGCAGTTTTACGGGGTTACTTTCAGGATGACAATGCCACCTGTCATGTTGCGAGGTCCATAATGGCTTGGTATATTGACAATGGGGTTAATCGAATTGACTGGCCTGCGCAGAGCCCGGACCTTAATCCTATCGAGCACCTCTGGGACGAATTGTAGCGTCGACTTAAGGGGTGTCTGCACTGTCCGAAATCGGTGAAGGAACTGACCTGTCTTCTCCAAGCAGAGCGGAAGAAAATACCGCTAGCCGTCGTACAACGCCTGGTTGAGAGTATGCCCCGTTGGTTCGCAGCTTTAATCGCCGTTCGTGGAAGCTCCACCAAAAATTGAAGGTGAATAAACTTCGTTTTCCTTGGCTATGACAGGTGTCCAATTACTTGTTGGTAGATAGTGTATATATAAATTGAGTTTCGAATTTGTAGTTCAACGCAGATTTGTCCGGGAAAGTTACGGGTCCCTGTAAGGTCCAGTTATGGAACGTCCGGGTCCGAAAGTTTTGACCCGTTTCCAACTCTGGTGTGGGGCACGTCCCATTGGTACCAAACGGGTCCGCAGATATTGCTAGAAGGTCGGGTAACCTCCAAAGATTATTTAAACATTGTTGCAGATCAAGTGCATCCTGCAATGTTGGCATTTTATCCAACGGTTAAGGGATGTTTCTTGGACGACAAAGTTAATATTCATTGCGGTTCAGCGAGCATGACAGCCACTTCCACCCTCTTCCCTGGACACAACAATGCCCAGAAATGAATCCGATTGAATTGAAAATGTGTGAAACACGTTAAAAAACATATTAGAGAGGAAAGTCATCTTCCGTCAAATCCGAGCCAGTTGAAAGACTGTCTGGTGAACACCTAGTAAGCTGTAGACTTTGTTAGGTTCGACAAGCTGCAAGAGTACATGTCAAAAACTCATACGTGCTTTAATTTGAGCTAAAGGTGGTCCAACCCGATATTGAATAAAAGTTTTTAATTTAGTGGCCGGTATGTGTAGACCCAGTTGCGGGGCCTGCATGACAACAGTCTAAATTCAAGAAAAGTACTTTAACTCTAGCGCGGAATATTGAAAGTCGAACAATCTGAAAGTGGCGCGACAGAAGACTTTTCTTGCGTTGCTTATCCATTTGTTCTGATACTAGTGCATGTGAAAATACGCCATGTTACATACACTGAAGAGCACTTGAATTAGAGACAGCTGGCGTTATGCAAATGTGGCGCTGTGGGCGGCCCTGTAAACGGAAATGACATGACGTATGCAGAAATCCGACAATATAAGGAGTGATGCGACGGGAATCAGTAACAGTCGGACGCAGAATGGATAAGACGAAGGATCTAAGCGCATTTGATCGTGGGCAAATTGTCGGAGAACGACGAATGAGTCACAACAGCGTGTGGGTGAGCTGGGTCATCGTCACCTAGCTTGCATTGTAACAGCGGATAGACGGGCCACAGTGCAAGAAATAACTCGGCAATATAACGTTGGTGAACAAAAACGTGTAAGCAGCTACACCATCCAGAACCATCTCCTCGTTATGGGGTACAGAAGACATCGTCCCACGAGAGTACCGCTGCTGACCGCACATCACAGGGTGCAAAGATTAGCATGGGCGCGGGAACATCGCCACTGGACCCTAGACATAGGGGAAAATGTTGCCTGGACTGATGAGTCGAGATTCACGTTGGTACATGCGGACGGCAGGATACGAGTACGTTGCAAACCACATGAAACGATGGATCCTTCTTGCCAGCAGGGTACTCTTCAAGCTAGTGGGGGTGGCAGTCACGTCTGGGGACTGTTTACATCGTCCCTCACAGGTCAACGTTCCCGGGATATCCTGGACGACTATTTGCTCCCGTTTGTGCGTCTTCAACATCCCACTGGGGACCTCATCCTGCAACAAGACAATGCACCGTGCCATCGCTCCCGAATCGTATCCGAATGGTTGGATGAACACTCCACCGACGTGATCTCGCTTCCTTGGGCAGCTAGGTCAGCTGACCTCAATCCCATTGAGCACATCTGGGATGCCATCGAGAGAGATGTTCGAGGCTCTGACCCCCCCCTCCATCAAATCTTCGTGAACTGTGGGAGCTTGTTCAGGGGTCGTGGATCCCTATGGCTTCCCAGCGCTTCTGGTGTCTTGTCGAGTCCATGCCGAGACGAATCGCCGCCGTCATCAGGCCGAAAGGTGGTGCTTCACGTTACTAGACAGGCATCTCTAATTCAATTGCTCTTCAGTGTAAATAAGCTCCTCGAGGTACTCTTTAACAGAACTGCCGCATCACGCTCATTGAAACTTACTCAAGCACCTCAGTCCCACCACTGAAAAATAAAAAATAAATTCTTACGTTTCGTTAAAATAGCTTACTGTTTCATTGCAGTTCTGCACTAGCTCTCTGAATAAAACAAGTTAGTAAAGTCATGCAATGCATTGATTATGATACGCTTTCCAACGTACCAGAAATCATTACTCAAGTTATGAGGATAATGGCTGTGGAATAAATGTCGATCTTGTGCACTGACATTTGACCCCATTTCGGTGATATTCGACAGAACCGGTTCAGTGTACCTCCGGAACAACATAACATTTTGTCGCAATCGAAGCATTTTTACATAAGTTATGACGCATAAGGGCGATGGGAATAGATCCCACTCTTATGTCCTGACCATTGAGCCCATTTCGATTATATTAAACAGAATTGGTTCAGTATATTTCCGGAATAACGTACTAACGTTTTGTAGCAATAGAAGCATATTTAGTCAAGTTATGAGGATAATAGCTGTGGACTTAATCTTGCTGCTATTCCCTGACCTTTGCCTCATTTCGATGATGTTCAACAGAACTAGTTCAGTATACTTCTGGAAAAACATGATAAAGTTTTGTCGCAATCGAAACATTTTTACGTAAGCTATGACGAATAAAGGCTATTTAATGGATCTCGCTCCTATGTACTGACCTTTGACCCTATTTCGCTCATTTTCAATAGGGTTCATCCCCAGGTTGTTCCCTGCCACATACTAAAATTTCATCGAAATCGAACCATTTTTACGCGAATTATCTTGCGGACAGACAGACTGACAAAGCTGGAGCATATACGATTCTTCAAATTACGGTTGGAAAGCTTAAGAAAGGGTAAGTGTGTACTCTGAGGAAGCCAACCGATTGTAAAACAATTTAAATCATATATAGTGTTTTCTATTATTATAGGATTTTACTATAAAATACACTGACGGAAAAAATCCCAACACCAAGAAGGGGTTGTGTTAGATAAACGACAGTTGGTAGGCGGGGAGAGTACATCTGTAAGATGACGTCTATGCAAATTTCGCGCTCGGCGCATACGTGTGGCGCTAGTAGCGCCCCTCGGAACATGCAAAGCAGGTTTGCTGTAAATACGCGCTGTAACGTTCGTGAGCGTTAGTTATCGTTGAGATTCGACGTAGGATGCTGATGTTTGTCAAGAATGCCTTTAAGAAGACGAAGAAGCCATTATCAACAGCTCACGGAGTTTGAGCGAGGTCGTGGAATAAGTCTACGAGAAGGTGGATTTTCTTTCCGCAATATTGCAGAACGACTTGGCAGGAATGTAGCCACTGTGCATGATTGTTGGCAGAGGTGGTCAAGGAAAGGTACTGCCTCAAGAAGACCGGGTTCCGGCCGGCCACTTGGTACTACTGAGAGGGAAGACCGCCGTGTACAGCGTATGGCCGTGGCGCATCGTACCGCGTCTGCGGCAGCAATTCGAGCTGCAGTTGTCACCACAGTGACACAACGAACTGTTACAAATCGGTTACTTGAAGGACAGCTCCGAGCCAGACGCCCTGTAGCGTGCATTCCACTTACTCTAAACCACTGCCGTTTGCGACGTCAGTGGTGTCAAGCTAGAGCTCATTGGAGGACGGAGTGGAGATCTGTTGTGTTTTCTGATGAAAGCCGGTTCTGCCTGGGTGCCAGTGATGGCCGTCTGTTGGTTAGAAGGAGGCCAGGAGAGCGCCTGCAACCAACCTGTCTGCTGCCGAGACACACTGGACCTACACCTGGAGTTATGGTCTGGGGAGCAATTTCCTATGACAGCAGGAGCACTCTCGTGGTTATCACACGCACCCTGACGGCACATTTGTACGTCGGTCTGGTGATTCAACCAGTTGTTCTGCCATTCATGAACAGCATTCCAGGGGGTGTTTTTTAACAGGATAACGCTTGCCCGCATACCGCTGTTGTAATCCAACATGCTCTACAGAGTGTCAACATTTTGCCGTGGCCTGCTAGATCACCAGATCTTTCACCAATCGAGCACGTATGGGACATCATTGGACGACAACTCCAGTTTCACCCCAACCAGCATTAACCGTCCCTGTATTGACCGACCAAGTGCAACAGGCATTCATGGAACTCCATCCCACAAACTGACACCAGCATCTGTACGACACGATGCATGAACGTTTGCGTGCTTGCATTCAACATTCTGGCGGTTACACCGGTTATTAATGTACCAGCATTTCACATTTAAAATGGGTCTTCTCGCGCTTACGATAAGCTGTGATCTTGAAACCTTAATCGATTAAATTTGTTACCGATACAAATGTATTGCCGCCATTTCATTCCTCTACAACTATTTTTTCGTGGTGTTGGGATTTTTTTTCCGTCAGTGTACATTCCCCAGCAAGTAGAAAGAAATCAAGGTAAACAGGCTAAAAACCTGGTTAGACAAAACGGCAAAAAAATGAATTTCAATTAGAATTAGAATGGCTATAATTGTGTTAAAAGCCATGCATAAAATTTTGAAGAGCAGAGAGCAATTAGCCTCAAAATTAAGTTAAGCATTCTAGAAACATGCATTTTCAGCAGCATGCTATATGGATGCGAAACTTGATCATTGACAAAGGAATCAGAAGCATATTTGTTTTTGAAAGAAAGTGCTATTGTAAAATCTTACCAATCGGACAGACCCAGGGGATAAGAAATGAAGTGTGCAGAAGAATACAACTAAAAAAGACCCTGTTCCAAAAAAATCATACAGAGAAAACTAAAACCCTTCTGACACATCTGCGGAATGAAAAATGACAAGGATAGAGGCATTGGTGTTTGGCTTAATGAACGCAAGTAATGCAAGAGGACGCCCACACCGTGTGTGGGCTGACGATATTAAAGAGTGGTGCGGAGGAACTCTTCAAGAATTGAGCCAATCTGCAACGAACAGACTTCAATGGGACAATATACACTGGCGGAAAGTGAAAAAAGAACAAGAAGGATTTGGCGGACGATCATGAAATTTACATATGTTGATGGGGTCGAGTTGACGAAAGTGTGATGTTAATTTCGGGACCAACCGGTGAGCGCTTACGCCACTGCACGGCATAATATGCAAATTATCGTCGGTGGTATTTAAGGAGTACGGCGAAGTGAATGTAATCAGTCGTCGGCGTATGGACACGTGCGAAGACCCTGAAGAAGGTGCAATGCCTGGACATGGAAGACGTGAACGATTTCAGCAGTTATCGGCTTTGAGCGAGGTCGTCTAGTCGGACTCCGCAAGGCCGGGTGGTCGAATCGTACTATTGCGGAGCGAATTGGACGGGAAGTATCGGTGGTGGTACGATGGTGGCTTAGATGGTCCGAGGAACATTCCCACACGAGAAGACGTGGAACCGGGAGTCACAGACAGACTGATGAACGGACCGATCGACGCATAAGAAGAGCGGCGTTGTCAAGCACAACATCCACTGCGACGCAAATCCGAGCTGCCGTTGCACCTGAGGTGACTGTGCGAACAATCCGCAACCGTCTACTGGATGCAGGACTACGTTCACGTGTGCCTCTGGCATGTGTACCTCTGACTTCAGCCCACCGTCAGGAACGGCTGCAGTGGTGTCGCCAACGTCTGCACTGGGGAACGCAATGGCGATCTGTCGTGTTCAGCGATGAAAGCAGATTGTGTTTGGGAGCCTCCGATGGCCGTATGCGTGTTCGCAGACGCACAGGAGAGCGTCTCCACCCTTCTTGCATCCGCCAGCGACACACAGGGCCTACACCTGGTCTTCTGGTGTGGGGAGCTATCAGCTATCACTCCCGTACACAACTAGTGTTTGTACCGGGTACGTTAAACAGCACCTCCTACATCAACAACATCATTCAGCCCGTTGTTGTGCCATTTGTAAGGTCGGTCCATCGTGGTGTTTTCCAGCAAGATAACGCACGCCCACACAACACGGCACGTGAAACGCAACATGCACTTCAGGGTGTGAGACAACTTCCATGGTCTGCACGTTCACCGGATTTGTCCCCCATTGAGCACGTGTGGGATTTTATGGGACAACGAATTATCCGGTCTCCACGGCCAGCCACGACCATCCCCGATTTACGCGTCCAGGTTGAGGATGCTTGGAACTCAATACCCCAAACTTACATCCAACATCAGTACGACAGACTTCATGCCAGAATTGCACAGTGTGACGCAGTTCATGACGGTTCAACCTCGTACTAACCATGTTACATGGAAATGTTATTCTTCAGTTTACTAGCAAATACAGCTGTATTTTGCCATAATGTTTTGATCACGTTATTCTCTGTATTCCGTTATCATGCTGCATAAATTTCGTTGGTATCAGACGTCTCCTTCTTGGTGTTCTTTTTTCACTTTCCGCCAGTGTAGTTTGAATGGCAATAAACACCTACGGGAATTGTACCCATGGTTGATGATGATAAAGGCTTTGGAATATGAACACAGAAAATGAAATACATAATGCGTCCGGTTTTGTTTTTGTTTTGTTTTGTTCACTTCATTTGCCCTTTTCGAGAGCGGTTTTCTTACAAAAGAGTCGAAAATGGCAATTGCAACTCAACCATTTCTTTTTTGGTTTCAGGCATATTACAGATATATAATCATATTTTAAGCAGCTAATTTGGAGAATTTTAAGTCTATGAAGTTTTTTCTTGTATTGTTTCATAAAAGAAACCTGACAGATGTGTCATAACGAAACGTTCTTTCTTAATAAATTAGAGACACATACAGCACCACAAAAATATATCAGAAGTACTACATGAAACAAAGCAGAAATTAAATGACGCGAGTAATTAGCGGACGAAAAGATAAAAAGGAATTTGCATTATTAAATTCCGTTAATGATGCATCGCAACTACACATGACAAAACGGGAGAGCTACGGAAGAAAAAAGACAAAACAGTAATGTTAGTTATAAAAGATAACTTTCCAATGATTAATGAATAACATTGCATTATATGCTCTGCAAAGGAGGAAAGGCTGGATCCGAAGTTGCACGAACGTCATCGAATGGTTTGCGAGATGTATGTTTTAATGCAATAATTTTTTGCGTCGTTTCGTGGAACAAAATTTCAGGCATAAACTTTCCTGTGAACTATGAAGACAAGACATTTCAGAATTTTGTTTTGCTTCAAAAGTCACTTTTGTTGTAGAATAGAGAACAGCCGACTCAGTCAGAAGTCTGCTGTTCTTCTGTTGTAGAAAAGAGGATAGCTGACTCAGTCAGAAGTCTGCTGTTCTTCTGTTGTAGAAAAGAGGATAGCCGACTCAGTCAGAAGTCTGCTGTTCTTCTGTTGTAGAAAAGAGAACAGCCGACTCAGTCAGAAGTCTGCTGTTCTTCTGTTGTAGAAAAGAGAACAGCCGACTCAGTCAGAAGTCTGCTGTTCTTCTGTTGTAGAAAAGAGAACAGCCGACTCAGTCAGAAGTCTGCTGTTCTTCTGTTGTAGAAAAGAGAATAGCTGACTCAGTCAGAAGTCTGCTGTTCTTCTGTTGTAGAAAAGAGAATAGCTGACTCAGTCAGAAGTCTGCTGTTCTTCTGTTGTAGAAAAGAGAACAGCCGACTCAGTCAGAAGTCTGCTGTTCTTCTGTTGTAGAAAAGAGAACAGCCGACTCAGTCAGAAGTCTGCTGTTCTTCTGTTGTAGAAAAGAGAACAGCCGACTCAGTCAGAAGTCTGCTGTTCTTCTGTTGTAGAAAAGAGAACAGCCGACTCAGTCAGAAGTCTGCTGTTCTTCTGTTGTAGAAAAGAGAACAGCCGACTCAGTCAGAAGTCTGCTGTTCTTCTGTTGTAGAAAAGAGAACAGCCGACTCAGTCAGAAGTCTGCTGTTCTTCTGTTGTAGAAAAGAGAACAGCCGACTCAGTCAGAAGTCTGCTGTTCTTCTGTTGTAGAAAAGATAACAGCCGACTCAGTCAGAAGTCTGCTGTTCTTCTGTTGTAGAAAAGAGAACAGTCGACTCAGTCAGAAGTCTGCTGTTCTTCTGTTGTAGAAAAGAGAACAGCCGACTCAGTCAGAAGTCTGCTGTTCTTCTGTTGTAGAAAAGAGAACAGCCGACTCAGTCAGAAGTCTGCTGTTCTTCTTTTGTAGAAAAGAGAACAGCCGACTCAGTCAGAAGTCTGCTGTTCTTCTGCTGTATTCGGTAGTCAACTGTTCAACACTGATTAACAAAACGGGAACTCTTCAGGAGTCGAATGACCCAGTGCACCAGGTGTCAAATTTTCGTGTTTTGGTAATTGTTGAAATTTTACGGGCCGGCCCGGGCCTTGGAAACAGGAGAAATATATGGGCCGGGTTCAAGCTGGACATTGGACGTGCGGGCTTGGGCCGGGCCGGGTTCAAGCTGGACATTGGACGTGCGGGCTTGGGCCGGGCCGGGCTTTCCAAATTAAGACCCGTGCAGACCTCTAACTGGTGAATGTGGAACAGCATATGACTGGGGCCCACTATTGTGAATTGCTTGCTGACCCTGTACATCGAGCAATGTTGCACTTTTAATGTTGCGTATTTTAACGGTTTTCAACCGTAGGTTGAAGAAGCGTATATGCTTCATCTTTGTCCGTCCGCACGATAACTTGCGTAAAAATGGTTCGATTCCGATGAAATTTTATTATGTGGTAGGGGACAACCTGGGGACGAACCCTATTTAAAATGGATGAAATGGGGTCAAAAAGCAGAACATAGGAGCAGGATCCATTCCATCCCCCTTATAGGCATAACCTAAGTAAAATTGCTTCTATTGTGACAAAGCTTTAGTATGTTGTTTCGGAGATATTCTGAACCAGTTCTGTTGAATATAATCGAAATGGGGTCAAAGGTCAGGGCACAGGAGCGAGATTTATTCCACAGCCTTTATCCTCATAAATTGAGCAATGATTTCCGGTATGTTCGAAAACGTATCATAATCAACGCATTGCATCATTTTACTAACTTGCTTCGAATGGCGACGGTGTCTTCCAAGGAGACCGTGCGTCGACTACAGACCCAATGTCTTGCAGGAATGGTTTGAGGAACACAGTCCATTCTTCCAGCACATCGATTGGCCTCCGAACTTCTCCGATACCAATCCCACGTCTGGATAGACCAGACCTTCAAACCTGCATTAAAGGCCGCATTAAACACATGATTTCGTGTGCAGTACCTCTCAACTGCTGTCCCTATTTTATTGAATCGATGCCACGTTAGGTAGCTACTGTACTTAGGACGAAAGAAGGTCCTACGAAGTATTAGATAGGTGGTCATAATTCAGTGAACACTCAGTGTACATTGAAATGGCAGTTTATTACTGTATACAGACCAGCCCTCGTCACATGATTGGCTTGCTGCGACACTTAAGATGTCACGTGAGCTTGGTGTGCGGTATAAATCAGACCAGTCGACGAGCATCAGTTACCGTTTTATAGGGGTAAGATGGGCAACACGAGTGATCGGAGCAACATGGGACGTAGCATGGTCGCTGGAATGAGGTTTCTGGTTCCGGTTTCTCCCAAACGTCCGTTCTGCTGAGTTTTTTGCGCTCAACTATAGCAAGGGTTTACAGTGAATAGTGCTCCATGTAAAAAAAAAAAAAAGTGGCAAAAGGCAATCCTGTGGACGAAAGAGCTGCTGGATCAGAGATGTCCGAGGAAACTAACGAGAAGGCGCGACGCTACGGTTGAGTCATAGTGGGCTGCAGCCCATCCATCATTTCTTTGAGTTCACTCTTTTGATCCCGCACCCAGAAAGATATTCATCCCGCACCCTGAAAGATATTCATCCCGCACCCAGAAAGATATTCAACCCGCACCCAGAAAGATATTTATTCGCACCCAGAAAGATATTCATTCCGCACCCTGAAAGATATTCATCCCGCACCCTGAAAGATATTCATCCCGCACCCTGAAAGATATTCATCCCGCACCCAGAAAGATATTCATCCCTCACCCTGAAAGATATTCATCCCGCACCCAGAAAGATATTCGTCCCGCACCCAGAAAGATATTCATCCCGAACCCGGAAATATATTCATCCTGAACCCTGAAAGATATTCATCCAGCACCCAGAAAGATATTCATCCCGCACCCAGAAAGATGTTCATTCCGCACCCAGAAAGATGTTCATTCCGCACCCAGAAAGATATTCATCCCGCACCCTGAAAGATATTCATCCCGCACCCTGAAAGATACTCATCCCGCACCCAGAAAAATATTCATCCCGCACCCTGAAAGATATTAATCCCGCACCCAGAAAGATATTCATCCCGCACCCGGAAAGATATTCATCCCGCACCCAGAAAGATATTCATCCCGCACCCGGAAAGATATTCATCCCGCACCATCCCGCACCCAGAAAGATATTCATCCCGCACCCTGAAAGATATACATGCAGTTAGAACTCATGGCGAGTTCAACCATTTAAGATTTTAGGAAACTTGGATAAAAGTATGAGAATTTTTTCGATTTACGGATATTTTTTCGTGTAAAATGATTTTTTTTTTTGTTAAATCTAGGGTTGTATTCTGTGTAGTGGTGGGAGTACTCTGAGTGAATGTGTGTGATGGTAGTACAAAAACACCCTTTTTTGCAATAATAGTTTGAGACGTTGATATTCCTTATCAGGTTACAAAATAAAATTCATAAAAACAGCCTTACAAAGGCAAACATTAAGAAAAGAAAGCAGGCTCCCCCCTGACTCAGTGGTCTACATTCTTGCTTCTGACCATTCATTCAAGATGGTGTCTGGGTTCGAATCCGTGGCGAAATATGTGTTTCTCTTACTGCATAGGCTCTCTACCTGCTCTAGAACCAGTGACCCAAAATTAGGAATTTGCGACTGCTTATAGTCCATCGAGTTACTCACGGTGTTCGTTAAACTCCCAAACAAACAAGCAAGCAAAAAAAAATATGTAAATAAGCTTAGATTGCAGAGAAATAGCAACTTGTTAAAAGCCATGGAGGTATTCATGGTTCTCAGTGGTATGTCACTTTTATAAATATCACACTAAAAAATAAGTAGTGTGAACTCGCGGAAAATATCTGAAAATAACGTGCAGTAAAATTGTCGGTAATTGCCAGTCTTTTAACGAAATATCTGTTGTTCAAAGTGCTCGCTTTTTTTAACCCGTATTTTCACAGATTTTCCGTATCGGTAATTCCGTTTATTTCAGAAAAGTCCGTTTCGGGTTTATCCGCATTTATACAGAAAATTTTGCAAAATCGAGGACGCTGAATTTTACAGCCCTTACCCCAGAGAATCTTCTAGCACCAGTGGGACTCGAGCCGATGTTGCTTGGATTGGCTCAAAAGAAAGTGCGCGTTTTAACCACTGATCCAGACAGACTCTAAAATCTGAATCATGTTCATGATAAAACTAATTGCGCGGTGATTTTTTTTTTTTTTTTTGTTATTAATGTGAATGATTGAGACATTTTATTTTCAGTTGAAGCTTATTATTTTTTTGAATAGGTTTGTAATAACTTTATTTTTTCTGTATTGGAGGACTTAAAACAAATTATTTTTTTTTTCATCGTGGTTTTTCGAAGCAACAGAATGTTTTGGAACTTGTGATATTTTCAAACGAACAATGACTTTTATTATCTTTTAAAAAGAAGTTAGTAAAATCATGCAATGAATCGATTATGGTACGCTTTCCAACATACCGGAAATCATTACTCAAGTTATGAGGATAATGGCTGTGGAATAAATCTCTCTCCTGTGCCTTGACCTTTGACCCCATTTCAATGATATTCTACAGAACCGGTTCAGTGTACCTCCGGAACAACGTGATAAAGTTTTATCGCAATCGAAGCATTTTTTTACGCTTTCGAACCGTAGGTTGAAGAAACGTACATGCTCCAGCTTTGTACGTCTGTCTGTCCGCACGATAACTCGCGTAAAAATAGTTCGATTTCGATGGAATTTTATTATGTGGTAGGAAACAACCTTAAGACGGACCCTATTGAAAAGAGGCGACATGGGGTCAAAGTTCAGGACATAAGAGCGGGATTCATTCCATGGCCCTTATGCGTCATAACTTACGTAAAAATGCTTCGAGTGCGACAAAACGTTATGCTGTTCCGGAGGTATACTGAACCGGTTTTGTTGAATATCAACGAAATGGGGTAAAAGGTCAGGGTACCGTAGCGGGATTTTTTCCACAGCCATTATTATCATAACTTGAGTAATAATTTGAGTAATGATTTCTTGTTAGAAAGCGTATCATATTCAATGTATTGCATGATTTTACTAACTTGTTAAGCAAGTTATGACGCATAAGGGGATTGAATCGATCCGGCTCCTTTGTCCTGACCTTTGACTCAATTTCGCCCGTCTTCAATAGGGTTCGTCCCCAGTTGGCCCCTACCACATACTAAAATTTCATCTAAAATTTCATCATGTTTTCAACGGAGACTTCACACCCTCTGTGGAAGTCTGCTATCTGAAAGTCTCGTGTCCACAGTGTGCATGTTCCCCATTTAACCCATTGCCGATGCCATCTAGTGTCAGGTCACATCAACTTTATCTTCATCTACGTCATTCTCACTCTTCCTTTTTCTCTTCCTCTCTCTCCTCTCCCTATTCCATTTCTTCTCAGTTTCGATCAGGTTCCTCCAAGCGTACGAAAGGTCGTATGGACTGTTATTATTGCAGTTAAATGGTCTGGTCTTATTTATTATTACGTGACCACAAGGTTATCTCAGAAGTTTTTCTCTAAGTGTAAGCTCATGTTCATGTTACTGTTTACAGTATATTTATTTATAGTAAAACCAGTGCATCCAAAAACCTGACTGAAAAAAAATTCATCTCTGATCAGATAGAACTAATTACGAAAACATTTTAGGCGTCATTTCCTCTCCAAAATAATACACATGTTATTCACTAGGGGGCGCATTTTGAATATGTGCTCCTAAAAGTCCGATTCAAAAAACTTGGTTAACATCAAATATCTCTCACTTTGTGGAACATACTGAATGTACTCGTAGATTTCTTACAGAGCATAGTTCTAACGCCAAGATGGCGTTAGTGTGCATTTCTGTTCGCAACTTCTCTCCACATCTAAAAATTCTATTGAAAAAATTATTTTTGTATTGTATGTCATTTGGTACAGCAAAGGTTGCGAAAAGTATCTTTAAGTATAACATCAGTTTCATCGTAGGGAATGCAAATTTAAAACCTCATTTTATCGCTATCTGTGTTCCAGAGGGCAAATTTGAACAAAAAAAAAATGTTCGCATATCTTTTTCATAATACGCTTCGCAAATTTGCTACTTCTGCATTTCACAATTCTGCCCTCCAGGGGGCGCTAGCGTATATTTCTATTCGAAAGTGTTTATCCGATTTTATAATTCCCCCGAAAAATCCTTTCTTGGTAGGATATTCTTTATTGAAAAGTGTATTTTGCACTTATTTTCTTTTTTAAGTAACACACTGCTTTCCCTTTAGAGACCGTAAAGTTATATTTGTTTTTCCTCCATATCTCTTTTCCTAATTATTCTATTTGAGAAATCCCGTGTTTTGTTTCTGATATCTTCCTCTGTGAGAACCATTATGCTCAAAATCTGCGATTTTTCGTGTGACACATAACCACAAGTGGGCGTAAATAGTTCTTTCAATTTGTAGTTATTTTTCGAATTGTAGAAATCCGTTCTTTTTTTTTTTTTTTTAGTTTGTTTGTTTTACATGCTCCAATCACTAAGAACACTGCTCACATTTCGGGCTTTTAATTAAACTAAGTGTATCCCTAGGGGGTGTAAAGTGCATTTCCCCCTGATTTTTGTTTTCCTGAAAATCTCCTTTAAAAATGAGTGAAATACGGGATTACACCATTATGCAATACAAATTTTGAAGTTGTGAATCCGTTTATTTGTGTAAATATTCCAACACACTGAAGACCTTAGTCCAAATCCTCGGGAGTTTGAAATACCATTATATATTGTGCTCCCTAGTGAATAATATCGGTTAAATTCAAATTAATCGGAAACTTGGGCTAACCGGGAGACGTGGGATCGATTCCCGCTCCAGGACAACGAAATTTTCAAGTTTTCGGATATTATCTGACTTACCATTTATGTCATATTTACACGAATAAACGGATTCACAACTTCAAAATTTGTACTGCTTTAAAATGTTTCTTTCGTGTCGGAAAAGATACAAAAGACATTAGTCATTGCAACAGAGAATTCGGTGCCACCTTTCTTGTTTCAAGTGTAAGAAACCGAATGATGAAGTTTAAAAATGTAGGAGATCTTAATTTCTCCCAAGAATTCGGTACATTTAGAACACAAGTTTTTTAACCATATATTTATGCCCAATGTAATAGTTGGAAAAAGTTCAAATATTTGTGACAAATTCCTTTCAAAGTGCAAACTTTTTTTTACAACAATCGAGGGGTTTGTTTTCCATGAGATTCTTTTCTTCATTTTCCTTCTGTAATATATTTGTTCATATATTTGTTTTTGCCTTTTTATTAATTATTTCCCTTACGGTTTTGTTCTTTTTGTCACTTGTTGCTGCAGTCTTTGAAAGTACAAATAATACCATCATTAATCCTGTATTCAGCAACAGAAAGTTGGTGCAAATTTTCATCGAATAATTACGTCCAGCCTTGCACAATCAACTCCTTGGGAGTCCCGAGGCGATATCAGTGTTTGCGACAAGTAACAAAATCACCAGAGGGAAAAAAAGGATCCATTACATTTCGTCTGAATAAATAATTACAAAAGCATCATTTCTATTACTTCAGAATTAATGATATTTCAAACTCCCGAGGAGGTTGACTAAGACCTGCTGTGTGCTGGAACGCTAATTAATATGCAGGAAAAAATCCGAAGGGCACAAAGAAAGATACAAGCGTTTTTCAATTGTTTTTCGCTTTGCTGTAATGCTGCTCTGGGTCTTAATACTCAGGAGCGACCCTGTCTGTTTTGCGATTCTTGGAAATGCGATTATTAATATTTTAATACGCTAAAAAAAATTAAAAAACGGGTGAGGAGTGTTTGTTCAAAAGCAAGAATTTCCGCATTACAGCAGCCCAATTTCGACTATGCAGATTTTAATTTGTCGCAAAATTCATGATTGGTATTTAAAATACAAAGAAAGCAATTGGCGTGGTAATTTGTTAAATGTGGGGGAAAATTAGTCTGTTCAAATAGCCGCTGGCTTTTGTTTTCGACGTTATTTTTATAACGTTCTTTTTAGAACGTCATTAATTGCAGAGAAAAAAACTGAAGAAATAAATAATCTTTGTGTTTCTTGTGACGGCCTTGTTCGGAAAAAAAATACACTTGTTAAGGACGTTAAGGACATTTTTTTGGTTAGTATATTTTTTAAAGCTACTAGGGGTTTCTGTAAAAATATAAAAGCTGATTAAATTTCATTATTGTCTTTTCATATTCATGATAAAAATTTCAAAGGACACGTGACGATTGAATTTTGAGCTCCGTCGCTCCGGTGGCGTAAGTGGTCTAAGCGATAGATAGCTTCTGACCATTCGTCCGATATGGATCCGGATTCGAATCCCGGTGAGGCATTGATGTTGTTTGTCTTACGGCACATGGCTCTCTCCCTTTTCTTGAGCCAGTGACCCTAAATTAGGGGTAGGCGACTGCTTATAGCACATCAAGTTACTAACAGTGGTAGTTAAACCTTCAATTAAAAAAAAAACTCCGGATCTTGGTAACATTTTGTGATTGTTTAGTTGAAATTAAAACCTTTCTCCATGAGATTAAAAACAACCTTGAGTTCCTAACTCATCAGTCAAGAGTTGGACGTATTTGTCTATTTTCAAGAAGCGGTCATTCTTTCATTGATTCAACCAGTGGCTTTAAACTAGGGACGACTGACAGCTCACAGTACATACCCTTGCGAGCTGCTTAAACCCGAAAAAAACTGTCAATACAGATTCAAGGTACGCAACATTCTCAATGGGACTATCTGGAGAAATACACTGCTGGCCACCCTAAATGCAACACCAAGAAGGAAGCATCCGATTGGCCTGAAATTCGTAGCATGCGTCGCCCGCGAGAGGACATGCAAACGATTAGCATTGCATAGCATATGCAAATCATGTGTGCCCGCCACGCCACTGAGAGGCACTATAAGAAGGGTGCACAGAAGGCGAGGTGTAAGTAGTGGAAGTGTGTAGTGCTGCCGGACCTGTGCGTGGGAAGCTTCCTGATGCCTCGTCGCAGAATACGGCAATCATTCCAGCACGTTTCGGAGTTCGACAGAGGATGAATAGTGGCTTACCGCGACAGCGGTTTATCGTACCGAGACATCGGCGCCCGTGTGTGTGGGGGACGACATCCAGCCACAGTGAGGCGAGTATGGATTCGATGGGTGCAGGAGGGACGGAACGACCGACGTGAGCGATTGCCTTCACCGCGGCACACCACCGAACGAGAGGACCGGCATATTGTGTGGCGGGCATTGACGGCTCGCACCGCCACATCACGAACGTTAGCGCAAGAATTATGGTGTGTTGCACAAAAACCTGTGTCAGCACGTACATTTTGACGTCGTCTGAAGGAGCGAGGACTTGTCGCACTGCGATCATTGCTCCAATTACCATTGACGTTACACCACCGGCGAGTGTGGCGGCAGTGGGCCGTTGAACGCCGCACCTGGACTACGGAATGGCACGACATTGTCTTCTAAGGCGAATCCCGCTTCTGCCTGAAATACCATGATGGTCGGATCCGCGTGTGGTGGCAACGTGGCGAGAGACTGTATGACGTCTGCATTATGCATCGCCATACCGGTCCGTCGCCTGGCGTTATGGTTTGGGGCGCAATTGGATATGACACCCGCACCCCTCTAGTACGAACAGCCACAGCTACATCTCCGACGTTTTGGTGCCTGTAGTCCTCCCTTACCTGCAGGACCTGCCAGTGGCCGCGTTTCAACAAGACAATGCACGCCCGCATGTGGCACGCATCGTGCAACAATTTTTCACGGCCCACCAAGTGCGACTGCTGCCGTGGCCCGCCTGTTCTCCCGATATGTCACCCATCGAACACGTCTGGTCGCTGACCGACAACCGAGTGGCCCGGCAAGCACAATCCGCGGCTACGCCTGATGAACTGTGGCAACGTGTGGAAGCAGCCTGGACCGACATACCCCAAGCCTACATCCAAAGCATCTTTCGTTCGATGCCGCGTCTTGTAGCGGCCATTATTGCCAGCCATGGGGGCCACACGAACTATTGATGTCTGCGTGTTCCGCAAGTCGCACGGGTCTGTAAGCTCAATGGTTTCATCTTTGTATCTGTTGTTGTGTCCAGTAAATCTGGCTTTGGTACTTCGTGTCCTTCTTGGTGTTTCATTTTGGGTGGCCATCAGTGTTGATAGCATTTTTATCTATTACATATCGAATCAAAGAAGAATATGAAAATTATTATCACAATGAACTGTAGTGTTTCATTGATTCAATCCAGTAACCTTAAATTTAAGACAGCTGACACGTTACATAGCATTTGTGAGTTGCTTAAATATTCCCCTCTCCCCCCAACAAAAACAATTGTGAAAACAAATTTAAGGTATGCAGCATTCCCAATGAGATTATCTGGGAAAACACAGAGCATTTATTTCTATTACATACCGATTCAAAGAAAGAATGTAAAGATCAATATGAAACTGAAGTGTTGTTATTCCATCTTGAATCTATTTGCAACCTTTCTCGTTTTGGTTCAAAATCGATTCATCGGGTATCATTCCACAAAAACAAAAACAGATTGGGAGGGGTTGGAGGTTTAACGACCGCCGTGAGCAACTCAGTCGCCCGTCCCTAATTTAGGGTCACTGGTTCCAGGGAAGGGAGAGAGCCAGTGCCGTAAGACAAACACAACATCCATTCCTGACTGGGATTCGAACCCAGACCCCTTTCGGGCGAATGATCAGAAGCCATCGCTTAGACCACTGCGCCACCGGGACAGCCAAAAACAGATTCATTCATGTTATTTATACTTTTTAATTCATATGTATTAATTTTAATTTTTTTTCTTGCGTCATCCACCGAACTTTCAATGTTTTGTCTGTTTCACCGTATTCTCAACGATAATCCGAGAAGAGTTTTGAATCTTTGAAGTCAACCATTACTGCTGCTGTTTCCTTGAATTTGGTATTCTTTTCCAGACCGACTGCCTTTCTTGATGATAACTTCATTTCTTGAATTTGGTATCTTTTTCCAAACAGACTGCTGTTTTTGATGAATAACTTCATTTCTTGAATTTGGTATTCTTCCCGAGACCGACTGCATTTCTTGAAGAATACATTTTAGCTGTAATAACTCTATGCTTGGCACTTACCTGGCCAGTCTATAGAACAAGAGCTTTCTCTAAATTTTAAGGCTTCCTACTTTTCAATTTTTTACGCTTTCCAACCGTAGATTGAAGAAGCGTATGTGCTCCAGCTTTGTCCGTCTGTCTGTCTGTCCGCACGATAACTCGCGTAAAAATAGTTCGATTTCGATTAAATTTTAGCATGTGGAAGGGGACAATCTGGGGAAAAACCCGTTTAAAAATGGATAAAATCGGGTCAAAGGTCAGGATATAGGAGCGGGATTCATTCCATCGCCTTTATGCGTCATAACTTACGTAAAACTGCTTAGATTGCGACAAAACTTTATCATGTTGTTCTGGAGGTATAAGGAACCGGTTCTGTTTAATACACTGGTGTACAAAAATTAAGGACTAAGAGGAGAAATTAGCTTAACAGCGGAACGAGCAGGCAGAACGGACCGAAAGACCACTCAGGAGATACACAAGGGTCCGGTACGGTAGGGCATGCGAATATATGCAGCATGACGTAGGCGTAAGAGTGTTGGAAGGGTATAAAGCACACGGGCGGTGTACGCTCAGCAATTCGGTGAAAGCAGTTGCACGGTGTACATCGGTTTGAAAGACGTCGAGTTGCTGCCACGGTGTGATATGGCCAACAGGTAATCCAGTAGATGACATCTGGATGACTTCACCCGAGATCGCGTCATTGGAAAGTTGGAAGGTTGAAGTGTGACTAGTGCGGCCGAGGAGTTCGGGATCGCTCACAGCATCGTTTCACGAGCTGGGAGAGCATTTCAAACGACAGGAACAACTGTCCGAGAGTTTAGCAGTGGTCGTCCACGAGCAACCACGGTGACAGACAACCGGTATATTGTCCTACAGGCGAGAAAAGACAGACGGCAGACAGCGGGAGAAATCGCAAGGCACATGCAACAGACAACTGGACGTCCGTTATCGCGTTTTACCGTGGCCAGGAGGCTGCACAAAGGTGGTCTATTTGCACGACGACCAGTACGGTGTGTGCCATTAACGCCTGCTCATCGGAGACGGCGCTTTCTGTGGTGCAAGGAACACAAAAACTGGACACATCAGCAATGGGGTCAAGTTCTCTTTACGGATAAGAGCCGATTTAGTCTGACGAGAGATTCTGGACGTATAGACATCTGGAGAGAGCAGGGAACACGCAATCACACCTCCAACATCATAAATACATCGCGCTTTCCACCTTCCAGAAACACATAGCAACCGAAAAATTGTTTTTCAGCAGCCGCCGTGGACTTGAGTCACGGAACTCTCGATATCTAGCCGAGCGCGTTAACTTTACACTGTAAACACCTCATCGTACAGTGGCTGATTTATTCCACAGCCATTATCCTCATAACTTGAGTAATAACTTGAATAATGATTTCTGGTATGTTGGAAAGCTTATCATAATCAATGCATTGCATGGTTTTACTAACTTGTTTAACTGAGTGCAGTTGTTTCCTAGATCACAAACCATTTACATGTATTACTTTAAATGTCTCCTACCGTTCTACTGAAGTTAATTAACTGTCAAAACGTGGGAAAAAGGATTTGTTACCATCCGCATATTGCAATTTTGTCATGAATATTCAACAATATTTTTCCCATTTGAGGATGCTTTAAACAAAACTTGATGAATGAAAACAGAGGGCGCAATAAGCCATCCCTGCAATCTATTTCTCTAGTATCCAAATCAGGGCAATATGGTGGATTGTTGTCCAGCCCATTTTGGCAATAGCCCGAGATACTTCAAGTCTGGTCGGGCGTTTTCGTGGTGTATGAGGGCAGGACGAAGAGGAAATTTCGGTCTATTCTTGAGAATAGCTTCAATAATCTTTAGTACCACAATACAGGGAGAACTGTTGACAGTGCCAACTTCTTGAAAAAGCGCAAGAATGATGCCTATGCCATTCAAGGAAATTATCACCATTACTTATTTTTGTTATTGATAGACGCTGCGTTTTGCTTTCCTTAGGCCGAGGCGGGAGTCTTGTGTCACCATTTCATATACCGCGTTTTCGTCTCTGGGTCTTAATATGGTTGGAGATGAAACCTAATGACCAGGTTTCATGCCCAGTAACCATAGCGGAAAGAAATGTGTCCTGGTTCACCTCAAACATCATCAACAGATATCTGCTTTAGTCAGCGGGTTATAAAGGAAACTCCAGGTTTTATCTCCAGTAACCACACTGGATAGAAATATGGCCTGGTTTGCCTCAACCATCTCCCTAACAGATGCCTGCACATTTCCACCCTTTGGTCCCAATTATCGTAAATTAATTTGTGTGGAATCTACTTTTGCAAACACTTTCTAATATTCTACGTCATGAAGCATTTTTTTCCACAGCATTATGACCAAAATGCAGCGCATCAGAAGTTCCCCGAATGGTCACACGGCGATCATTCCGAATGATTGCATCAACTTGACGTCGTTGGTTGAACCGTAAGTTGAAGAAGCGGATGTGCTCCAGCTTTGTCCGCCTGCCTGTCTGTCTGTCCGCACGATAACTCGCGTAAAAATGGTTCGATTTCGATGAAATTTTAGCATGTGGAGGGGGACAATCTGGGGACGAACCCTTTTGAAAATAGATGAAATGGAGTCAAAGGTCAGGACATAGGAGCGGGATTCATTCCATCGCCCTTAAGCTTCATAACTTACATAAAAATGCTTCTATTGCAATAAACATTTAGTATGTTGTTCCGGAGGTATACTGAGCCTATTTCTGTTTAATATAATCGAAATGGGGTCAAAGGTCAGGGCACACGAGCGAAATTTATTCCACAGCGATTATCCTCGTAACTTAAGTAATAACTTGAGTAAAAAATGTTTCTATTTCGACAAAACTTTAGTATGTTGTTCCGAAGGTATACTGAACGAATCAGTAGTCAGGGTAGGGAGGAGGGTTTGTCTGCGCGCGATTTCTGGTATGTTGGAAAGCCTGTCATAGTCAATGCATTGCATGATTTTACTAACTTGCTTTTTAAGATTGTATCTTCATTTTAGGGCTATCAAATTTGTCAACATATATAATTTGCCTCACCAGTCACTTCAAATGTGTTATATCCCACCTTCTTAAGACAACAATGTTATGGCAGTTGTAAAGATAACTTTCGCAGATTTTATTGATCGATGAGTTTATTTCCATGCTTGAAAGTACGGCACGTTTCATACTCTTATATTTCAGAATTTTCTGTAGGGCTTTTCAGGAATACATATTTCTAAATTCTCGGAAAGTAAGACTGAGACGATATACCGGTCATTATTATAAGAAAAAGTATATAAATTAATTATTTTAATTTCAAGTTAGACCATCAACCATTATTAATTCACTGCTTGATGGAGGTCACCCAAAGTCTCATCCGCAACTTCCTGTTAGACGCCACTTTCTTCCATCTGATTCATACATGCTTTCGAATTTCATCTACTCATCTCCCAGGTAGTCTACTTCTGGGTCGTATTCTGTCCCTTGGAATAATCAATCCTACAAGCTTTTGAATTTCAAACTACCCTTTTCTGTGTCGTTTTCTTTTCCTTGGAATAATTCTACATGCTTTCGAATTTCATCTACTTATCTTCTACGTAGTCTACTTCTAGGTCGTTTTCTGTCCCTTGGAGTAATCCCGCATTATTTTGAATTTCAAATTGCCGTTCTCCCACTTGGTCTATTTCTGGGTCGTTTTCTGTTCCTTGGAATAATCCCACATGCTTTCGAATTTCATCTACCCATCTCCCACGTGGTCTACTTCTGGATCATTTTCCATCCCTTGGAATAATCCTAAATGTTTTCGGATTTCATCTACCCATCCCCTGCGTGGTCTATTCTGGGTAATTCCCTATCCCTTGGAATAATCCTAGATGTTTTCGAATTTCATCTACCCATCTCCTGCGTGGTCTGTTCTGGGTAATTTTCTATCTTTTAGAATAATCCTGCACGCTTTCGAATTTCATCTCCCCATCTCCCACGTGATCTACTTCTGGGTTGTTCTCTGTTCCTTTGAATAATCGTACATGCTTCTGAATTTCAACTACTAATCTCCCATATGGTCTACTTCTGATTCTCTTTCTGCCCCTTGTAATCAAGTTAGATAGATAAAAATAATTTGAAAGCAAGACTCGTATGGTTGAAGCTGAGATTGCGCAACAGTCATTTAAGAAAAATGACTTCTTCTTTTGTTGTAATTGAGGGGGAAAATATTATACCGAAAAAATTGTTTCGCATAAAAAATACGGTAGAAGGGAGTTAAAAGGAGAAATAAATTAATTTGCTATAAGGATGAATTTCCTATTAAGGGCAATACACAAAGTAAAATATTCAGGTGAATCAAACGGAAAATAACAGGGTTAATCAGAAAGATTAAACTTGGTAGAAATATATCTTTCGTAATCTCCGAAATAGTGGTGCTGCATTAATTGCCAGAACTATTTCAAAACCTCCTGGCTGATTAAAATAAAAACGGGAATTCATAATGAGTGAATGCCTGTGTAGGTAAATCTGTAGGTGGTTCATTTTTTCTTAGGAGACTATAAAAAAAAGCTGAGCTTTGGAAAAGAGCTGAAATGTTTGTGGGCGGGGTGCTCTTTGAAAATATACTTGATTGTCAGAACAACATGCGGGAATTCTAAAGCCGTAGCTGGAAGAAAGGTAAAAAAGGAAATGAATTCATCTTTTTTACCAATGGCTTACAGATTTCAAAAAAGTGTATGTTTATGTTTAGAAAATTGCGTTATCTTCTGCTCAAAACTGGTATATTTTAATTTGTTATTTGATATTTTTATGAAAAATAGGAATTGGGAAACGCGTGTAAAACGCAAAAGCAGCGTTCAATAGGTTTCTTTTTTAATTAGTGCCAGTTTTCATCCTTTAGGGGGTTTTCTCATCTAATCTGAGGACATCGTTTAAAGGTTTCTCTGGATTTACAAAAATCCGAGAGAAGTCTAAGAAATGTGAAAGTTTTCTTAAGGAACAGCGAGTTTGTTTTTTTCCGGATCCATGAAGATGCAGTAGTAGTTTATTTCAACCGTTGTTTTAAAGTAACAAATTAGTAAAATTTGGAAAGTGGATTATTTGGTGCATAAAGTTTTAAAATTAAGTACGATTTCTTCTCTGTGTGAATCAAACGTTTTGCAACTTATTCAAGACTAGATTTTCAATGGCTCGAAAAAGAGGGATGAAGAGAAATTGCAGGGGAGTCGAAAGAAAACAACGGTTCGGGATCAGCATCGCGTTTACGGATTACAAAGCGATTTTTTTTCTTGAATTACATGTCTGCGGATTATCCAAAGGATTTTTTTCCCTTTTCCTGAATTTTGCTGTCTCCGGACTGTTCGAAGAAGTCCAGCTTTCTTTTCATGTATACCTTAAATTGTGGTGATGTTCTGTGAAATTGAAATATAAACGGCGATAATTTCGTTTGCCGAACGAACTCTACCCACTCCCCCTTTCGCCGCAAACTTCGTTTTCCAGATACCCCCAATCTCTATTTCCTTTCATCCACCAGCTCTATCATACACTCCGAGGAATGCACCAGCTCCACTTGAGCTATCATTGGGCAGCTCAGTTGGCACCTGCAATAGACGCCTGCTCTTGCTTGTCGTTGTCATATTAGATGCTGACCCCTTTCTTTGCATTCGCGTTTTTATATTGAAATCATAGATAATTAATACACACAATTGACGTGGACTAGAAACATCAAACAGAAGTCATCGCTCTTTCCTCGTTTATAAGTGAGTCACGAAAAAATTCTCATCGGCCGCCACCGAGAATCGCGGACTAAAGGGAGTCCTATAGCTTATTAAGTAAGTGGTCATAATATAATGGCTCATCGGTGTATGTACCAGAGATGGAAACGGGTGTCGGAGTCAACGGGTCGACAATTTTTGCGGGTCAAAAGGATCTGGTCAAGGTGTGTGAAGAACGAAAATTTCCACCGACCGACGATGGGGCGCAGACGCTAGACTCACTATATTGTAAAACGATACTTCCTTTGCCTTTGTTTTCAGTTTGATTGTCCGGACCAAGATGCAGGCAAACGCATGTCGCCAGCTTCTCTGGTGATTCACTTTCTCACCCCCGCGTGTCACATTGTAAACTAAGTTACTTTTCACAGCGCATCTTTTGCATTGAGCATTCAGAGGTTTGCGTTTGACGTGCTAATATCCCGTTTTCCTGCATGTCGTGTCGGAATTAATGCCTTATTTGTGAATAATCCCAGGTGGTGATAACGACTTGTGGAAGTTCGACTGTGGTCAGATTGTAGATTTGCAAGGAAGGCCGGTTGTTCAATCCTCGCAACTGCTGAACTGTTGGGATTTTCATGTTGGATTGTCGCACTATACAAAAACAACGTGAGCTGCGGAGAAATTTCCACCCAACGAGAAAAGTATGGCCGCAAGCGAACAACTTATTAGGTGTGCAACTTAATTCTCCGCCACAGGCGTGACACGTTGACAGAAAATTATAGCAAATCGAATGCGTACCTAATCAAGGAAATAATCCCCGTCGTTTTGGATACATTTGTGCCATCGGTAAGGGAGCCTCTGAATGCCACTGCGGACAAAAAAGGGGCTGCTTCGAGTTGATAACGTCATCAATACTTGTGTGGACCTCCTCGACAGAAGTGAAGTGTATGCGTATCACTCAGGTGATGTTGCAGGGAGCGAAAGCGGTGATAATCCGACGGGGCGAAGTCTGGAGAATACACCGGGTGGGACAAAATCTCCCATCCCAGTTCGGTGATCGTGTTTAAAGTCGTTTTCGCGGTGTGAGGACGCGCGTTATCGTGAAGCAACATGAGCGGCCTTCTTCCCTTGCCGGTGTATGGGCTTTTCGCCTCCCTTGCGTCACTCATACGAATGAGTTTCTGAGAATAACGCTCAGCATTGATCGTTTCACCAGGTTTGAGCAACTCATAGTTAACGACACCGCGCTGATCCCACCATATGCACAGCAACAACTTCCTGGCATAGATATTCGGTTTGGCGGTACTGGTGTTAGGCTGACCTGGATAAACCCACGATTTGCGCCGCTTAGGATTATCGTAGAGGATCCACTTCTCATCACAGGTCAAAATCTTGTGGAGGAAATCCTTCTTCTTGAATCTGGAGAGCAAGGACACAGCAACATCGTATCGTCTAGACTTGTTGGCAGCTGTGAGTTGGTGGGGCACCCAACGGCTCTCCTTGTGAATCCGTCCAATCTTGTGCAGGCGCTTTGCAATGGCTTGCCGTGTTACCCCGAGTTCCTGGGCCTGGTCGAGCTATGACTGTGTGCGACAGGGATCCGCGTCCAACAGTTGTTCATTTTTAACTTTTTGTGGCTGTCCCGGACGTCGTGTATCAAGGAGATCGACATTTTCCTGCTTAAACCGCTGGAACCACTTCTTACACGTACTGTAGGACACAGCAGCCTCACCCAAAGCAGCACAGATCATTTGCTGGGTTCCCGCAAAACTTTTTTCAGCTGAAACGCGAACAGGAGGCAGTGCCTCCAATGTTGCTTCCCGAACAACATTGCTTTCATCGTCAACTTCCGTCCCTTCTGTCACTACAGCTGTGAGCGGTTACGGTTCCCCGGAAAGCTGTTGGATGGCGCTGCAATCAGCCATTACCGCACACAGCTATTTGTATTTGCCGGCGTTCTATGATCGCTTGCAGCTAGGTGACGAGAATTAAGTTGCGCACCTAATACTTTCCAGGCTAGGCCCTCTAGAAAGTACAAGGCCATGACATTAAAGAGATAGGTTCCCCCCATTTGTGACGTCGCTCATGTTACACGGCCTGTTATGTTGGTCTCTTGTTGACGTCACAGCCTCTTTTGGCCACAACCCAAAATCAACAAGACGGCCAACTTCGCAGCCCATGGGTCTGTTTTGAAATAAAAAATGCTAATGTAATAATAGAAATAAGTGTAGTAATTATTCATTATTATGCAGAGTATAACAAAATTTCCGGTTTTTGAAATTAGAGTTAAACCAGTGGTGCAACCAAGTGGGGGAGGGAGGAAGTTAGGGTTATCTACATAGTGAGAAGGTATGAATAACATATTGTGAGACAAATAATATTAATAATTGGAAATTAAAACCTTTTATAAAACAGATTTCAGTTTCTCCAATTTTTTTAAATAACTGAATGCAATTTTTACAGTAACCAAGACACGTCAAAATAAACGTCCATTTGAACTTTCATCAAAATCTGATGAAAAATTTAAAAGTTAAGCCTTTTTTTTTTTTTTTTTTAATTAATGAATGTTCGTTGAAAACCTTCTTATTCCATACTTTCTTTCTCTCTGCCGTCTCCCTTCTCGGTCGCATTTGTTGATCGTTTGTTATAGGATTGTAGGGGTAGGCGGGTGTTGCCAAGTTGAGGATTTACCCATTAAATTTAGGGGGAAATTCTTGATTTAGGGGGACATTTTGCAATGCTGTGACGTCATAAAAATGCCCACGATCCCAGTGACCGGAGGAAGCAAAGCTGGTGGCCCCCGTGATATCATCTCCAAAAATTCCTGGACCTTTACATGTTTTAAACACGAAGAAGGTATAAAATTTAAAATTAAAAAAAAATTAACACTTTAATTTTATTTTCCTGATGGCTCGCGATCCAAGTTTGGGTCGCGATTCACAGGTTAAGAACCCCTACCCTAGATAAACGCGCAGCCGAGGCTCCACTATATTAATGTTTGTGAATATTTTACGAATTGCCCGGTTGATTTCATTTCTAACCGGTTCCGTTCTGTATGAAAATCTTTGCTCACATTGCGTGTTTTAAAATTTGCGCATTTTTCGTTAGGGCGTGTAAGTGCGCTCTCTTCTTCTTCGAATCTTTAGTTTTTCCAAAAATTTGCTCTGACGTATTTTTTTACTGTAGGAAATTATTCAAAAGATGTGCTCGTTGAACCCAAGAATTCGGTTTCGTCTTTCTTGCTTATTGTGAAATGTCCTATGCTAGATCCGTAGCATCCCGTGCAGTACAAAACGTTTCAGATATGTATCTATAATGTTACAATCTTTATTTTCGTTACACTTTCAGAGATACCTTACAATTACGTTTCGCAACATCTATTTTTGAACATAACTCTTTGTGCATTACGGTTACGTTAAAAATAGCATTCACCGATACAACTGTTTTATAGTTTCCATTGTACATAATTGCTACCTTGATGTTACATTCCGGCGATATTTAAGAATTTTGGTTTGGTAATGGCGTGGATGCGCATGCGCATTTATGCCATTTCACCGAAGCACTCTCGTCGTTCCATGTAGTACTGGATGTTCTTTGGTATGTACTGTCGTACTCGAGTTAGCTAGTTAATGTACACTAGTGTCTGTCCTTACGTTTTGCACGCCAGTGTATAATATCTTCTTAGTACGTTTGTTGGTTTTGAATCAGAAAAAAAGTCTCAATAAAAGTAATTGTTGGTTTGAAAAGGTGGAAAACAAAATGTTGATATATTGAAATGTTTAATGACTACGCAAGTTTTAAAGAACTAGAGCAAGATATGCATTAAAAGGTACATTTCGTTGATTAAGCATAGGTACATTTAATGCTACATTTCGTTGATTAAAAAATAAAGATATGCATTAAAAGGCACATTTCATTGATTAATCATGAAGACATTTAAGTCATCATACAGAAAAAGGAAATGATCTGTGAAGAAAAAAATATATTTCTATTAAATAACGTATTCGCAAAGTATTTAGAAAAAATAGATTATGATATGCATTAAAACACATTTCGTTGATTGATCTTGAAAAAATTTAAGTCATCCTATAGAAAAATAAAATGATCCGTGGAAAAAATAATGAATTTCTATTAAATTACGTATTCGCTAAGCATTGGCCTTCTCGTTGCTCCTACAGAACGCTGTAAGAGCGAGTCGACCAGTGGTCGATTGGCATAATGCATCTGCCTATTTTTTAATCAACGAAACCAGCTGGATAGGGGTTCGAACCTACCGTGACCTTCGAGGATTTGTATTTTCCTTGGGAAGATTTCCCAGAGTCGTGACATCACACTTTAAAATTTCCTGGGGGGGGGAGACAAAATGGCGTACAAAAGAAATCGGTGAGACCATGTGGGGAGGTAAAACAAAAAATAGCAAACAAAACATGTTCGGTAAGACCACGTGGCACACAAAATGTTATGGTTGAACACAAAGAGAAAATGACGGACAAAAGATGATCGGAAAGATCACGTGGAAAAAAATGGCTGCCACTGACGTCATGATCGACCACATCAGTCTTTGAAGCAGCACATGGACGGCTGGGGACGGTCGTGGACGGCTTCCTTTGTTACAGAAACCCCCTATTAGCACGTAACAGTAATATGAAGAGTCACAAATATATTTCAAATACGTAACAGTAATGTAATAAAGTTACAAATATCTTTCAAATACGTAACAGTAACATAAAGCTATGTTGAAATTACAAAGGACTTTCAGTGTAACATATCGGTTATGTTTCAAAATTATGTAACGTTTGAGTACATTTTGACGTAACCGTAACGTTTCTGAAACATTACATTGTGCAACGTATCTGAAAAGCCTCAATATTTCAGTGGTACGTACTTTTAACATATACGAAATATTCTGTGATGTGTGGGATAAGACGTGAAGATATTATCAAGCATAGCAATCTCTAATACAGTTTAATTTGAAAAAATAAAAAAAAATGTGTTTTTCCATGTGGAACCAAAGCGCTTTTCTTAATTCCATTTATAGGAACTCAAAGCAATAAGACCAGAATGCAGCAATTGTCACAATCCAGAAGCCGCTCGATGTCACTTGCCAGCTAGAAACTAATTCGGAAGTTAATGTACCTTTAAAGCCCCCTTTCCCTTAAATGAGGTGTTGTTTTGTCACTGAACGCCCTTTCCCTGCGATTAAAGCTTTAAACGATAGCTCCCCGGATGCTCCTCACCTCATCCTCAGCAATGCAAACATGATAGTCTCTGCTACCCAGTGGAACAAAATTAGCCGGCTTGGATTAATTTCCTCTAGAGGAAGGATTAAGATCGATCAAGCTTACCGCAGGAAGAGAGTTTGATATGTAAATTAGAACGTGGCAACTCCTTCTTTCTAAATGAAAACTGCGCGGATTTCTCCGTTAAATCAGGCTTCCTCACAAATTGGTGCGCGGATTGCCTCCGCTGAAAACACACGGCAGACATTATTGAAACAACTGATTGTTTTCATTTGGCATCAAGGTTTCAAATGTTGTTTAAACATCACAGCTTTACAACTAAATGGACTACAAGAGTTCGAAGCACCCCTTTCTTAAGATTTAGGTACACCGTTTGAAATTATGTTAACATGTTCTACAGAATGAGACCAAATATGTGCTTTAGATTCTTCGTTTGGTGTCTCAGCTAAGACAGCAAGAGAAGTAATTGATATTACTAACGAGATTTCATTGCTACTTTTCTCGTTCCAAATGATAATTTAGCAAGATATTATATATTTACTTTTAACTATGTGGCTCGTGATACAAGCACCAAAACAGTCATTTATTTTAATGAAATCTCTCGCTGCAAATAAAAATGTGAAATGAGAGTAATGCTGATGACCAGAAATTATTTCTAGCATTTAAGGTGATCAACAAACTTTGACTGAAAACTTAACAACTGCGATGTTCCATTAACAGTATCTGAATGTACATACATCCCTTTCATCCCATTAGTAATAGACCATTCGAGAACAATTCGGTCGCAAAGAATAACTCTTCAACAAGCAACGCTCTACTTGATATCACACAGGGGATGCATGACTTAAATCGGCAGTGGTATAGAGATAAAGCTGTCGGCGCAGATCAGTGGGAGAACAGCCGCTGCGGAGTAGGATAATGTTGGTGCGAATTCCACTATCGGCAAAAAGGTTATGTTGGCGCCTGAAAGAAAATGAATTTTTCTTCTTTTGATTGACGTTTTAATAATCACCGAGAGCAACTCAATCGGTTATAAGCAGTCGCTTTTCTTTTAAGACATAATGGTATTTCATCTCGTATTACCTGGATTTGAAACATGCTTTTGCCATTGGGTAGTGCGAAAACCTGTAACAATAGCGCATAGTATTTCCTTTAGGCAACGTAAAGGTGCTAAGTAGCTTTTAAGAGAAATACGTATTCTTACTTTAGTTTGAGCTGAATCATCGTTGAACGTGTGCTCGATTAATCTTGAACCAGCAAAAACAGTCTTTGCCGGGCCCACTACTGGCTGCCATCAGTGCCAGCACTGGCCCAGCACTATATTGCCGTCATTTGAACCGTCAATAAAATGCCCCGGCGGCCACCAGATGGGCCAGCAGGCCAGCAGCTGGCCAACAGTTGGCACCCCATCAGTTGTCCATCACAGGCTGTGGCTGCCACAAGCTGCCCTTAAGAGGCCCTGCAAGTACTTGCCATAACTGATGGCTAGTCTAATGTGGTAACTCAGTGTCCCGGCAGTGGCAGCCGGCAATCACGTGACGTAACTGATGGCTTGCCGAATGTTGTCCGTCAATTTCCCAGTTATAATAATAAAAAAAAAATAGATACCCTCTTTTCACTAAAGGCACACACACAACCCAACGAAACTCCGGCATGATGTCACGGTGCGGAGGAAACTTCCTCATCAGGTCCGGCAAATCATTTGACTGGCATTGAACCAAGGACCGCTGGTGTGCGAAGCGGAGGCTCTAAGCAGTAGATTTGTTTGCCACGCGCGAACCCCGCTTGGAGGTGAGCCTCACTCCTGAGCGATGTGAAACTAAGGGCTATAGCGAGTTCGTTTTCGTAAATGTACGTTTCATATAATTCACAAATTTATTTTTTCAACGTTACGATTTTTTTTATTTACTTTAAGAGAACTTCACACACTTTGAACGAGTGTATTAACTTAAAGACGTTTTCCAAAGTTTTGTGCTGTCCTTTCGGTCTTGAAAGGCGATTGTTTAATTAAAATATTTACACATTCACGTCACATTCCGTTACATTTTTAACGTTGTATTTTTTCCCCCACGGTCCGAAGCTACATTTTTTCTTAAATAGGAATGATATTTTATTTTACTTCCGGTAATCTTTATCAGCGAATTCCTCGAATCGTATGTATTCAACGCATGAATGAGTACATTATGTTCACCACATAGCGTAGATTTTTTTTTTCAAGTACTAGATAATTTTGTAACGAAAATATCCATTTTGTACTCGTATAATTCTTATTTTATTCGAACACAACGATTTTTTAATGTCTTTCCGGGACTTCTGTTTGAAGCGGTTTAGTGTATGAAGATACAGAAATTATTTCTTGTTATTCATGGGAATGGAGTGACTATGTTTAATGGCTGTTTGTATTCTCGATTCTTCGTGTATTAGTGCAGAAATTTTGCTACGAAATTAGTTTCTATAAATACATGAGATTAATTGACTATTTCTTACAGTTCATTATTTATTTATGTGATTTGCCTCTGACTGTAATCTTCGTCGACGCGGCATTTCATTAGGAAATTAATCCGTCTCTCTACATATGTCTTTTCTTTTAACATCCACTAAAGCAGCACGATGGCGAGGGCGTCGTCTTCAACTAACTCGTACCACGAAAGACTGTGCGCGTGTAGCCTCAGCGCATGGGCAGTCCCGCTGCTCCCACCTCTTGTTGGGGTTGCTTCGATTGCCAGCTACGGACCACTAGTGGCACTTGCGTGGAGGACCGTAGCTCACGGCGATGTTGCAGAGCCATCAATGGCTAACAGCTGATGGCGCTGCCGCCAACGGATCGCTACCGTAACGCGAGTGGCAGATTTCAGCCAGCAGTAACCCATCACTGCCAGCTGGTGGCCAGTAGTTTCCCAAGACTTGCGTTTTTCTTGGGTACTACTCATCGATTTTTAAATAGCACTTTTCTGATTTCAGAGAGAAAGATTCACCCAAACCTTTGCGTGCCCTACATTGTTTTGTATTAATATACCCTCAGTAGACAAAACATTAGAATAGAGGTGATGGTCAGTTGATATGTTCATCCACGAGTGCAATACACCCAAACCGAAAGCAGGCGATAAATAGGCGGACAGCAAGGCTTCCCAACAGTATATATATCCCAATTGACGAACATGGGTAAACGTAGTGATCTGAGAGACCTTGATCGTGGACACGTTATTGGCGCAAGGCTGATTCGTCATTCTATCGCCCAAGTGGTAAAAACCCGAGGTTTTCCGACGGCAACCGTATCAAGAGTGTACCACGAGTATACCATCGACGGACGTACCAATGCACAGAGAGCAAGTCGTTGCCGATCACATGCGATTGATCATCGGGGTCGATGTAGACTACACAAGCTCGTATAGACCAACCGCTGGGCAACGGCGACGCAAATCACATCCAGGTTAAATGTCGAAAGACCACAAGCAGCGTCAGCGAGCGAACGCTATGTCGCACGCTGCCTACCCTGGGCTACGGGAGCCGAACCCCTACTCGTGTGCCTCTGTTGACTGCTCGTCATCAGACATTACGCCTCACATGGTGCCGTGAACATCAAAACTACAGCTCTGCAGATTGGCGCCGCATCATGTTGTCAGATGAAACTTGTTCTCAGTTGTGCCTAGCTGACGGCTGGGTGCGGGTGTGGCTTGAATAACATGAGGTCCTGTCGTGTCAGGTTGGTTCTGTTTGAGGCGGTGGTGGTTCTGTGATGGTTTATGTTGCCTTAGTGTGTCTGAAGAGGTGCTTAACCGTTGCGCGCTATCAACATGTGGTGCCAATCACCTACATGCATTTATGGGCTTACGTATCTTGCGGCCGATTGTCTGTTCCTGCTGGGCCTTCTAACCGTGCAGCAACCGCCCGTACATGGCACCAGGAACTCTTATCTCAGTTCGGAAGAAAACAGGGTTCTTCAAGGTCACCGGATTTAAACCTTGTGGTAGTTCTCTGGGACGCCGTGGAGCGAAAGATCATATCAATGGATCGTAGTCTCTGGAGGAGTTGTGGGCTATGCTGCAGGTGGCATGGCTGGCATTAAATAAGGAACTCTCCTGCATCTGGTGAAGTCAATGCCTTTGCGTTTGTTATTTGAGATAGAGGAGGACCACAACTCAATGGATAAAAATTAGGTATCTCTAATGTTTTATCCATTGAGTTAGAGGTCTGCACGGACTAGGCTTTTTCGTAGACAATTACAGCCGGGCAGGGCCAATTCTACCCATTCTTCTATCCAATGGTAAAGAAAGAAAAAAAGTCGTGTTTCCCGATTTCCTGGTCTGTTTAATTGCTTTGCTGGCTTTATTCATTCCATATACACCGAAGAACAATTGAATTAGAGATACCTGTCTATTAACGTGTAGCACCACCTTTCGCCCTCATGACGGTGGCGATTCATCTCGGCATGGAGTCGACAAGACACCGGAAGCGTTGGGAAACCATACGAATCCACGACCCCTGAGCAAGCTCCCACAGTTCACGAAGATTTGATGGAGGGAGGTCAGAGCCTCGAACATCTCTCTCGATGGATCCCAGATGTGCTCGGTGGAACCTAGCTGGCCAAGGAAGCGAGGTCACGTCGGTGGAGTGTTCATCCAACCATTCGGGTACAATTCGGGAGCTGCATTGTCTTGTTGCAGGATGAGGTCCCCAGTTGGATGTTGAAGACACACAAACGAAAGCAAATAGTTTTCCAGGATATCCCGGTAACGTTGGCCTGTGAGGAACGATGTCACACTACCAGAGGTCCCATTTTAGTCCACGTAAACAGTCCCCAGACGAGAATGTCACCCTCACCAGCTTAAAGAGTACCCTGCTGGTAAGAAGGATTCATCGCTTCATGTGGTTTGCGCCGTACTCGTATCCTGCCATCCGCATATACCAACATGAATCTCGACTCATCAGTCCCGGCAACATTTTTCCACATGTCTAGAGTCCAGTGGCGATACTCCCGCGCCCATGCTAATCTTTGCACCCTGTGATGTGCGGTCAGTAGTGGTACCCTCGTGGGACGATGGCTTCTGTACCCCATAGCGAGGAGATGGTTCTGGATGGTGTGGCTGCTTACACGTTTTTGTGAATCAGCGTTAAATTGCCGAGTGATTTCTTGCTCTGTGGCCCGTCTATCCGCTGTCACAATGCGGGCTAGCCGACGATGTCCCCGCTCATCCACACGCTATTGTCCACGGAAGTTGGCCCTTGCAGGAATGGTTTTACCAGATTCGATGTACTCACGGTGCACCCGTGACACAGTGGCTCGTGAAAATCCCAGTGCCTGCACGACTTCCGAGATGGAGTGACCCATTCGTCGGACCCCGACAATTTGCCCACGATCAAATGCGCTTAGATCCTTCGTCTTACTCATACTGCGTCCGACTCTTACTGATTCCCGTCGCATCATTCCGTATATTGTCGTATCGCTGCATACGTTATGTCGTTTCCGTTTACAGGGCCGCCCACAGCGCCACATCTGCATACCGCCAGCTGTTTCTAATTTAATTGCTCTTCAGTGTATATATTATGTGCATCCTGAAATA
This sequence comes from Macrothele yani, assembly GCA_039090855.1. Taxonomy (NCBI): domain Eukaryota; kingdom Metazoa; phylum Arthropoda; class Arachnida; order Araneae; family Macrothelidae; genus Macrothele; species Macrothele yani. The sequence goes on from CM076993.1 coordinate 27,280,645, forward strand.
AGAAACACTACAGCTCCGTGGTTAAATGAATACTCTTAAAGACGTGTATCATCTTTCTATATTCTGTTGATCACGTTTAAGTTAATTACAGTAAATGGTGGTGCATAAAATGTGGGAACAACTATTTACAATTAAATTTTAATGTTCAACAAATATACTACTTACATACAATGCTTCATCACTGCTATCCACCAAACACCCCGAGTTCAGTTGTAAGAATTGCACGCCCCTAGTAGTAACCCAACGAGAATTTGTTTTAAGGCCTATCACTTTCAGTCTTGTGTCGAGGCCAGTTGTAACTTGTAAGCACTATGAAACAAAGTTCCTTACTATGAATTGTTGTTTCCTTCTGTTGTAACAAATTCCATTCTTGAGGATTAGGACCTGTACCGTCAAGTCAGCAGCGTTACCAGTTTATAATTTCGGTTCTGTGGGGACGTGGGTAAAGCTGTCAATAGACTTAACATAAATATCCTTGATGAAAAATATAGACTGAACGAGAAAGTATAATACACAAGTTGATTATAATGTTTCTATGTACACCATATACATCCACCACGCGCTGCTATCCATTATATACCCATATCTCGTGGTGTATGTGGTCTAGCAGTAATCCAATGTAAGCTCGTTTATAGGCCTAACACTTTTAGTCTTGCGTCGAAGCGCCACGGATGGCTTAGTGGTTAGCGAGTCAGAATATCGATGCAAGGTCCTCAGGTTCGAACCTGGGATGATCCTTCAGAGATGATGTGATTTACTAACAATCGCTAAATATCCGCCGTGCATCGGACGAGCACGTTAAGTGACGGCCCCTAGGCTGGACCCACTGGTTAAATGGGTATCCTTTCCTATGTTCCCCCCCCGTGAAATTCTCTCACCCCTCTGTGTGCAACATCGTACTTGTACGGTGGCGCCATCTACTGTACTCTAATCTCACTACAGAACTGTTCTGTCAAAGTCGCTAGACTTGCTCTCATTCCTTCCGTTTCTGTGTCCTGCCCAAAAGGCGATCTCGCTGTAGGTGGCTGGGACCTAAACTCTACTCACTGTGGACGGAAGTCCTACAAGAAAATGACAAATACTTGTGTCGAAGCCAACTGTAACATGTAGGACACTGTGAAGCAAAGTTCCTTACTATGAGTTATGTGCTTCTATTATAACAAATATTCTTGAGGGCCAGATCTTGTAGTATTAAATCAGCAACAGTGTTAGTTTTCCAACTTAGTTCCGGAGGAGCGAGGGGAGGGAAGTTTGAAGTCGTCAATTGACAAAATATAAGTATCCTTGAATGCGAAATACCAGATGAACACGAAAACATAATACAAAGGTTAAAATAAAGTCTCTATGTACACTTATAATTCCATAACTGAGCCCAGGGTGTAATCACAGAGGCGAGGAGAGGCACTCGGTGTTTTTACCATCTGATGGTATTAAGATGGTAAAAACACTTTGGGGCTTGTTGGCAAAAACGTCTGCACCCCGGAGAAAGAAAGAGAAACCCAAATCTCTGTATAGAGATTGACGTTTGTAGTAGTACTGCTGACTAGGTCAAAGAAAAGGAGATTTTGAACGCTCTTAGTCTGTTTTTTCTTTTCTCTTTAAAAGTTATATTCTTTGATAATAGCCAAAATTTAGTTAATATTTTTAGACTTACATTCAGCTAAATATTTTCAATATCTCATTTCATTATTTAATTTTCACAATTTAATAAAACACAATAGGCAGACAAATACGAAATACAATACAATAATAAATACGATAGAAATACAAAGACAAATGCCATTTATTAGTTATGCAGGGTGAGCCAAAAGTCCCTGTGCACCTGGTTTACTGTGATAAGAGATCCTAATAAGAAATCTATAAAGTGCAGTTACCGCGCACGTACATCCAATATTGTGGATGGAGAACGTTCGTATGTTTGTTTTACGCGCATCCTGCCGTCTGACATTGAACGACGTAGCCGGTATTTCAAAGTCTGGCGGCGGATGAATCAGTCACTAGCGAGGCGTCACAGTGGCCGGTTGAAAATGGTGGTGTCGCTTGAGGATCGAGTGTTTCTGATTGAACGTGTGTTCATTAGTGGAGGTCAATATGACCACGAAGTGGAACGTAAGTACGGAGAACAATTTCCCGATACTGAAGCACCCCATCGCAATGCAGTGAGGCGGTTAATTGGAAAGTTTCGTAAAACCGGATCAGTGAGAGCTCCTCCGAGAAGCGGCAGGCAGCAGCGAGTGTTAATAGAGGGAAAAGTGGAGGATATTTCCGTTCGCACGACTAAAAGTCTAAATAAATAGACTCGGAAACTGGCACAATAAACAGGTGTGTCCTACAGTGGCATCCTTAGGGCACTGAAGACGCGACTGCAGCTCTACTCGTACAAAATCAGAACAGTTCGCAATCTGAAACACAGATTGTGCACTGCCCCGGTGGCGCATTGGTATAAACGCTGGCTTATGACCATTCGTTCGTGAAGGTGTCTGGGCTCGAATCCGAGTGAGACATGGATGTTGTGTTTGTCTCACGGTGGTCGTTAAACCTTCAAACACACACACACACACACAGAGAGAGACCGCGATAAGCGTGTGGTATTTTGCAGATGGTTCAAGGACTTCATTAATGACAACGGAGAGGATATTCTGGACTTCAAGTTTTCCTGCAATGTCCCGTCTTGCACTTGTTGATGACGAAGGTACCTGTCTGAAATCAGCAATGCTTCTTATGCTCATACCTCCAATTGGATAGCCTGTTATAACGCCCTTTTAAAAACTCGAGAGGTGTCTTCTTCTAGCTTTTTTATCAGCGATTGATCTGAGCGTACTCCCGTTGCCGTTTTTATACCCTATCGACCACGCGACTGCTGCGAGATCATAACATCGTGCCTGCGTTGGGGTTTCCGATCAATTTTGTCCACATTGTGCACTTGTGAATGAAACATCCATTGGTAGTGAAAGCATCTGATGAAATTTAATAAAAGGTTTTAGCAGTGCAATAAGTATTAAGAACCGTTTTTTCGAATTCGGTAAATTTTAGGAAACTGTTTTAAGATTTCATCGATAATCAACTAGAAACGAACAGTAAAATATTCGATGACGAAAGTAAAAGCACGATCTAAAAACATACACATCAACAATTAGCTCATGATTACTTGATGGAGTGGTTACTGCATTTAATGACTGGTTAAAAACTCATGAAAAGCTAAAGTGATGGTATTTACAATGCAGTGGGGTATCTTGGGTCCGAGACCTAGGCTTTCTCACCCGACCCATAGTACTGTTTTTTTAAAAATTGCGGTCTATTTTTTAATTTTTAAGTAACAGAAGTAAACATTTTTTTTTCTAAATTTTAGGTACATGCTATTGCTAACATGATACCAAATAACTATGAGGATTAGGATTTGAACACTTATTTGTGCATGAACTCCATTCTTCTTCTGAATACTTTATTTGTACATGAACTCCATTCTTCTTTCCTTTTGTGTGAACTTGAGTGTTACGTTTTCACAAAAATGTTTCTTCCGAGTACTTTTTCATATTTAAAAATGTTTTTCTCTCTTAACAAACCATCCAAGTTGCTCGAATGTACATGTCCTTGTGTGGCTCTAAGATATATCTTGATTCTTTTTAATATGGAAAAACTTCTTTCGGCAGTTGCAGTTGTTGATGAACAGTTTAATATTGATCTGCTAATTTGTACACCTCAATAAACACTATGTCCAATTATTCAACTTTATGTAACAAGTGATGTTTCTTACTGATGTGTTTTGTACTCATCAAGGGAATTAAACACCTTCAGTTCATTTTTAACACACCGGTGGGTCGTTTAAAGATATATATACATACAGTGACTGATATCCACTACATATTTATGTATATAAACTTTTTTTCCTCCTCTGAAAAATGTAGAAGTTAACGCGTTACGACCCACAGGCGGGTCGTTTAAGGATATATACATAAAGTGACTGATATCCACTACAGATTTATGTATATAAACTTTTTTCCTCCTCTGAAAAATGTAGAAGTTAACGCGTTACGACACACAGGCGGGTCGTTTAAGGATATATACATAAAGTGACTGATATCCACTACAGATTTATGCATATAAACTTTTTTTCCTCCTCTGAAAAATGTAGAAGTTAACGCGTTACGACACACAGGCGGGTCGTTTAAAGATATATACATAAAGTGACTGATATCCACTACAGATTTATGTATATAAACTTTTTTTCCTCCTCTGAAAAATGTAGAAGTTAACGCGTTACGACACACAGGCGGGTCGTTTAAAGATATATACATAAAGTGACTGATATCCACTACAGATTTATGTATATAAACTTTTTTTCCTCCTCTGAAAAATGTAGAAGTTAACGCGTTACGACACACCGGTGGGTCGTTTAAAGATATATACATAAAGTGACTGATATGCGCTACAGATTTATGTATCAAAACATTTTTTTTCTCTGAAAAATGTGGAAATTAACATGTTACGACACAGTGGGTCGTAACGCAGCGAACGTGTTAAACAGAACTGTTATACATTATAAAACGAAATCAGTGTTGAATAAATTTAAATAACAATTTAACGGTGAAAGAATTTTAAAAAACCACTTATGACTAAATGTAGAAACAAACCACTACAAAATGTGGGGTTTTTAACGAGTATTTTATCTTTAAAAAATTTTTGTTCTGATCCCCAAAAAAACAAGTTAGTAAAATCATGCAATGCATTGATTATGATACGCTTTCCAACATACCAGAAGTCATTACTCAAGCTATTACCCAAAATAAGAGGATAATGGCTGTGGAATAAATCTCACTCCTGTGTCCTGACCTTTGACCCCATTTTGATTATATTAAACAGAACCAGTTCAGTACATCCGCAGAACAACAAGATAAAGCTTTGTCGTAATCAAAGCATTTTACGTAAGTTATGACGCATAAGAGCAATGGAATAGATCCCGCTCCTATGTCCTGACCTTTAACCCCATTTCGACCATTTTTATTAGGGTGCGTCCCCAGGGGTCCCCTACCACATACTAAAATTTCATCGAAATCGAATCAATTTTACGCAAATTATGACGCTTAAGGGTAATGGAATGAATCTAGCTCCTATGTCTTGACCTTTGGCCCCATTTCGTCCATTTTCAATAGGGTTCGTCCCCAAGTGGTCCCCTACCACATACTAAAATTTCATCGAAAACGAACCATTTTTACGCGAATTATCGTGCGGATGGACAGACAGACGGACAAAGCTGGAGCAAATACGCTTCTTCAACCTACGGTTGGAAAGCTTAAAAAAAGAAAAAAATCACCAGTCCCTATTTCAAACTAAATCACCATGAAAATGATTCTGAAAGTTGAACTGTGCACATAGCAATATTCCTACGCAGTAACTTCTTATATTTATTTTGTCACTGATTACCTACTGCACAATAGTATTGATATCTACTCCTTGAATGTAAGGCTTTTTTAAGTGCACCCATTATTTTGCCCCATGACCTAATACTGATAAGTTGTTATTTCTTTTAAGATTGGCGTCGGTAAGATACGCATTTCGGAGTATTTCTGCGAAAGAATCGCTTTGTGCTGTACGTCATCCCGTGGATAAGTGGGTGGGAATGATGGGCCATCAGAATGGGTTCTTCAAGATTACAAAAGGAGAGTAAGGCATAGCTATATGACTTCTAGACTTCAAGTCCAAATACCTATGTCTATCTACAGTTAGCTTTAGCTTAATTTATAAACAGCGTGCTTGGTCCGGTAAGACTTTTCTCACGTAAATACAGGGAATTTTGTATTTCACAGCAAAAGCCCCATGTATCGATGGAAGGAAACTTCTTTTTAAGGAAGTAACTTTTCACACAGAAATAAAGCTCACGTTATTTTAACTATTGTTATTCATGTGCCCCAAAAATAATTATTCTTTCGTTCCAAAATATCCAAGAAAACAGAATACGAAAAAGTGGGTCATTTCTCGAGTGGCACACCGGGAAATGTCCCGGTACCTCGGTGGGTCAATCCGCCCCTTGTTATCTTCAGATATTCTCACTGCTTGGTTAAACTTATTGAATGGTACTCCCATATCTTAATCGTGTTACAAAACTACTTTCGATCCTTGTCCCTTCCCTCCCCGCCCCCTTTTTCTTGAAAATTTTCGAACTTTGTAACGTATGCCATTTTGTTGATCTGCTCATGTATCAGTCTACGTCATCTGACATATGCATTTAATGTCAGCCCAGCGTTCCTGTGGAGGTTGGAGATTACCTTTAGTAAGGTCGAAAGTTCTTGTCATTGTCAATACCATCACTTTAGCTATCATGAGTTTTTAACCAGTTATTAAGTGTAGTAACCATCAAGTAATCATGCGCTAATTATTATTGATGTTTATGTTTTTAGATCGTGTTTTTACTTTCGTCATAGAATATTTTACTGTCAATTCAACACCAATTTTATACTACTTCAGTAACTCATATCAGAAATGAACAGTCCATAACATATGATTTCATGTCATCATCATCATCATCATCATTGTCAACCATTATCAATCCACTGCTGGGCGAAGGTCTCCCCAAGTTTCCTCCACAACGGTCTGTCTTGCGCCAGTCTCGTCCATGTCACTCCCGCATACTTTTGAATTTCATCCACCCATCTCCCATGTGGTCTTCTTCTGGGTCTTTTCCTGTCCCTTGAAATCCAATCTAAAATTTCGGCTGTCCATCGATGGTCTGTCCTTCTGGCAGTATGTCCAGCCCATTGCCATTTCAGAGATTTAACTCTGATCATGATGTCTTCCACTCTTGTCATTTTTCTGATCCACGAGTTCCTCTTCTTATCTCTCCTGGTTACACCAAGCGTGCACCTCTCCATGCATTCTTTGAGTTGTCTGCAGCCTTTGTATGTCTCTTTTAGTTAAGGTCCACGTCTCTGCACCATACGTAAGCACTGGAAGGATGCACTAGCTAAGTTTAATATTGTATCCGTGAGTATCTCTTGCCACTATCGCAGAAAGATAACAAAAAACTTGATGTTCAAATTAGTTTGCTTCATTGCAAAATCATTAGCAAATGTGCATGGAAGTTAATATACCATGAATAACACTTCCCTGAAGGAGATTTTTGATTTGCAGGAATCAAATAAATGACCTTCCTAAACACTTCCATCGCTGATGCAATGTAGCACGCGAAAAGCCAATCACAAACATTGACGCTGAAATGTGGGTGTTACAAAATAAGCGGTATTGCGGAGTTCAGCAAACGGGATAAGTATTGGAGATCTAAATTGGCTGTACGTAAACATTTGACCAAACGGCTGAGATTTGCATTCGTTCATGCAGAAATGATGTCGAAAAATATGTATTTGTATTTACATAAGCTTTACGTTAGACGAAACAAAAAGAAAACTTGATTACATGCGTGACCCACATGCTTGTGTTAGGGTCAATTAAGTTGGTGACATAATTTTCAAGATAATTAGATCCTGCAGCACGTAAGACCCTCTTGAAAATCAATTTCAATCGCGTACGATCATTCTACTTATCACTTATATTTGGTGTTGCCAGTTTTATTTATTTTAAGTTAGATCTAGTTGTTTTAACGCAACATTTGTTAATTTTTTTTTTAGTTCATAGTCGAGAAACCTGGTTCATTGCCCTAAAAATTAAGGTCATTTCTAATGACTTTGATTTTTGTTTTGTTTCGTTTTCAATTCTTAAGTCGAATCAACCATAACTGCTTCCCGATTATACTCTGGGCAAGGCTAACCTGACTACAGAGTTTAAGTTACGGAGTGTGTACTTCCACTGCATAAAATAATTCCAGTTTAAAAGCCGTGTTCGAGCTTGAGCTGAGACCTAAGAAAGCACATGGATATACACTGAGTGGCCACTTTATTATGACCACCTGACAGTTTTAAAAAAATGAGCTATGGCTGCACGCTATTGCCGCCAAAGGGCGAGGCTAGTATAAAAAAAAAGCTTAGTGCTTGCGACAGTAGTAAAGTGTTTTTTGGGTGACGAGATGGGTAAAAAAATGTGATTTGACGGACTTTCAACGTGGGATGATTGTAGGAGCTCGGAGCCATGGAGCGAGTATCACCGAAACCGCCGCATTCGTAAAATGTTCCAGAGCAGCTGTTGTTAAAGTGTTTAAAGACTGGACTGTCAGCCAGAAAACTGGGTCTCTTACGTGCAACGCGTGGTCGTCCGTCATCGACTAATGACTGCTCGGGCGGAACGGAGAGTGTCCACACTGGTAACAGACAACAGAAGGGCCACAGTGCAGCAAATTACAGACGATCCTAATCAAGGATTCCCCTCAAATGATCTCCGTACGCACTGTTCGCCGTACACTGCATCGGATGGGATATGGCAGCCGAAAGGCCTGTTCGAACACCTTTGCTGTCTGCAGTTAACAAGAGAAAACGTCTCCTGTTCGCACAGGAGCACAAGGATTGGACAGTCGATAATTGGAAACAAATTATATGGTCCGATGAATCACGTTTTTAGTTGCACCATGCCGATGGCGTTTTCGACCCTGCATTGCTATGTGATTATGATTTGTCTTTGTGCAACTTACCCCTCCCAGAAGTTTGTACACGCTTAGCTGAATCACCCTGAATATTCCACATTGCCTTAGGTCCTCATCAGAGATATTAAAGTACAAAACAATACTTACATATTGTTTTGTGTTATGTTTTATTGTCGCATTATTTGTTACTATTATTGTTATTACATGTACATATTGTTGTGTGCTTTAGTGACTTCCATGAGGACCTAAGGCAATAAGGAGTATAACAGATGCTGGTTCCAAATTTAAAGCCAGTGGCTTCAGAAAGGAACAGTGCTGTAAGATAAATAAACACCAACTGTTTCTAGACGGGCTTCAAACACACGCCCAATCGAACGATCATCAAGAAGCCCTGAAAGGGGCCGGAGTAAAGTAGTCGTCCACGGGTGCCAGTCTACAGGGGCGCCGAAAAGTCTCGAGTGATGATGATGCCTCAATGATTTTATAGTATGAAAAAGTACACTTCTCATATATAGAAAAGTTTCCTTGGAATTAAATGTCTGCACCCCATTATATATATTTTTTCTTTGTTTCGGAGTTCAACAGTCACCATGATCAACAAGCTCTAAGGACTATGAACATTCGCCTGACTCTAATCTAGGGCCACTAGTCCCAGGGAAGGAAAAGAGCCAGCGCCATTACACAAACACATCTCACTTGGGGTTCGAACCCGGTCCTATCTTGAACGAGCGATCAGATGATAGCACTTCAAACCGCTCAACCACGGGGATGGAGAAAAATTTTCTATTTTTGTTTTTAATTTGCCATTTTGTTAGCAGCTCTGCGTTTTTAGTGCTCCTTGATTCGGGCCGGCACCTATTTGCGACATTTACTGTTTCCTGGCTGTCTATCTATGTACAAGTTAATGCTTTTAATAGTATTATGACATAACACTAAATTTGCTTTGAACAAACTTTCAAAATATATACGCAGTAAATCTCGGGTAGATGTTGTTGATACTCAAGTCACTTCCCAAAACCACTTTCGACATAGTCCGTGCCGCTGGCTTTTTAGCACGTCTTTTGTAAAAAAATATCGTGCTTATGTTACCGGTTTGTCCGTCCGTCTGTCCGTCTGTACCCACGATATCTCTGCAACTATTAGTCCGATTTGAAAAATTCTTTTTGCATTGGGAAGCTTGAAATATGCGAATGATGATACTTCATTTCGTTTTTGCTTTTGTTTTTTACGATGAACAATTTCGCCGCTACAGGGCGTAAATGTAGATAATGTCGAATTCAAAAATACGTTTTATTCCACATATTTGCTTCTAAACATCCGATTGAAATTTTTTTCAGATATAGTTACCTTTTGAAATTACGCATAGATTTTCCGCTAGGGAGCGTAAAAGTAAATTACATTTTTCCCGATAACTCTTTTTTTAAAACTCCGATTTCAAAAATTGTTTCTTCAGCGGATACACCTTCTGATGGAAAATATTTTGCATATAATTTCTAATATTTGGTAAATAATACTTTGGCCACCAGGGGTGAAAGTGTTAATTTTTGCTTCTGATGTATTTGCCATAAAATCTGAGCTTCTAAAATGTAGATTGGAGAAATTCCTTCGCGCACTGATGCCACTCACATCGATAAATGTTTTCGGAAAATTTTTTTCGTAAAATGTTCCAGTTTCTCCGCCAGGGGACGTAGATGTATATCTTATTTTTGTCAATATCTTAACTTCTAAGGGTCCGATTTGAAAAAAACCTCCTTTATTGGATAGTGTTTTTAGTGAGACATGTTTTTCATATAATTTCAAAAATTTTAAGTAATTCATAGACTTTCCGCTATGGGGCGTAGAGGTAAATTGCGTTTGCCCTTATATCTCTGCTTCTAAATCTCCGATTTGAAAAATTATTTCTGCACCGGATACAGCTCCTGGTGGGAAATCGTTTGCACATAGTTTCTAATTTTTGTAAAAAAAATGGTTTGGCCACCAGGTGGTGTAAATCTTAATTTTCGCTTCTGATGTATTTATTTGCAGCAAAATATGAGCTTTTAAAATCTCGATTGAAAAAAAAGTTGTTTGTTGACCGATACTACTCATGTCGACAAACCTTTTAGGACCATTTTCTTCTTGAAATAATGCATGGTTTCTACGCCAAGGGACGTAGATGTATATCTTATTTTTGTCAATATCTCTACTTCTAGGAGTCCGATTTGAAACATTCCTTCTTTGTTGGATAGTGTTTCCGATGCGAAATGTTTCTCTATAAATTCAAAATTTTCAAGTAAATCATAGACTTTCCGCTAGGTGGCACAAAGGTAAGTTGTGTTTTCTGCTTTATTTCTGCTCCTAAAACTCCGATTTGAAAACTTCTTCCTGTATCGCATACAAGACCTCATGGAAAATATTTTTCACATGATTTCTAATGTTTTGAAAAGAATGGTTTGGCCACCAGGGGGCATAAGTGTTAATTTCTGCTTCAGATGTATTTCTAGCAAAATCTGGTCTCCTGAAAACTCGACTAAATTTTTTTTTTCTTGGACCGATACCGCTCATATGGAAAAACCTTTTGAGAATACTTTTTTCTAAAGTAATTCGTGGTTTTTTCACCAGGGGACGCAAAGTCACATCTTATTTTTGTCGATATCTCTGTTTCTAAGAGTCAGATTTGAAAAATTATTTCTGTGTTGGAAAGCGTTTCCGGTGCGAAATATTTCTCATATAAATTCATGTTTTTCTTAAAGCACAAGTCTGCAACCAGAGGGCGTAAGCTCGCGATTCCGTTTACAGCAATATCTGAGGGATTAAAAACCCGATTGAAAAACTTCTTTCTTCCGTGAGATACTATTGTTTTCCATACCGGTTCCATTGACTTTGAATAGCTTTGATAAATTTAATGTGTGTCAGAACGGATTCAAAAGACGTGCTTATTACAGTCGAAAATTCGGTGTCATCTTTCTTGTTTTTTTTTTTTTTCTTTTCAGGTTTAACCAGAACCGTGTGCAAGACTTATAAGCAGTATAATCAGACGCCGTCCCTAATTTAATTCAGGGTCAACCTGGCGCAGTGTTCTAAGCGATTGCTTCTGATCATTTATCCGAAATGGGTCAGGGTTCGAATCCCGAAGACTGCTTATAGCCCACTGAGTTGCTTAAGGTGGTCGTCAGATCTCCAATCAAATAAAAAAAATAAATTAGGGTTACTGGTTCCAGGGTCACGGAAATAGCACGTGCCAAAAGAGAAGAACAACATTAATGCCTCACCGGGATTCAAACTCGGACCCATCTCACAGGAATGGCCAGAAGCCAGAGCTTAGACCACTGCATCACCGGGACGGTGCCCGAACGGCGCTGGTGTTTCCCATGGGAGCGCAATTTATACATCTTGGGCCCCCTGGCGTCAATCATTTCCGCTGAGTCACTGGTCAGCACCTTCGACCACTCTTTCATCGTGCCTATTTGTTAAGGTATATAATTCCGCCGAAGGGAAAAAATTAGCTTCAGTAGAACGAACATCTCGTCATAACTGGGATTCGAACCTATGTGGCTAATACGCGTGTAAGCAAAAAACCGAATCATGTCCTTGAAATACTTCATTTAAAAAAAAACTCATTTCAGGATTTTAGACAGAACATTCATTCTTAGATACTATTTACCACGAAAATTAAATCTAAGGGATCACTGGTGAGTTTTTAAAGGTTTCCCCATTGAAAACTATGTGATTTACTTTCTCAAGAAGCAAAGTTTAAGGAAAACAAAACAAAGCAAAAGAAACTGAGGAAAGTCAGCATCGATAAATAAACATGCAGATGCATGTGTTCTTGAAATTACATCATAAATACAAGGCGAAATTACAGCCCTTCGACAAATAAAGGGGATAGAGAGTTCCACCTGAGGCATCCATAATGACTCATTTATAATTCGGCTAAGTATCGGAATTTCAGAAGGGAAAAAAAAAACAAATTCGAAAAGATCTTCCTCCAGGTTAACTGGCATTGAAGGCACTAAAAAGAATTTTGTGATAACTTCTTGAAGCGCGAACTTCGAGGAACGTGAGAGGCATGTTAAGCTGACAGAAAAGTGTAGTGCTCAATGAAACTGTTCCAGATGTTCTGCACGTGTTAAAGTGAAATACGAGGTTTTGCGAAAAATCATCTTCATGCAAATAACACTGTAGTTGCGTGTCACGTAGAAGCTGAAAGATGGGTGGCATGCGGAAAGAAAGTTTTTTTTTTTTTTTTTTTTCAGCGGGCTCCTTTCCCCACATCTTGGTATCATACACATCGCAAACAAAATGTCGCTCGGAATAAAAAAATAGAAATGTATTTGGGATGCAGGGATTAGAGAGCATGTTCTGAAACTTAAATTCCTACGGTTTGCGTACGGAGTCCATTGCCATTTTCCGAGATTTCTTTTACAAAGTGTGACAACATTGATTGTTATCATCCACGGCATCCAACGATTATGCAGTTTTTACTTGTGAATGTATTTATTGGCACAACTGCGCAGTTACAATAGCTAATATTTCAAATACAATGTGTTTTGAAGTGCTTGTAAAGTTTGAAATATTCTTACATATTACCTATGAGTATGATCCAGGAACTTGCTGACAAGAGTAAAGAAGTGGGATTAAAAATGAACTTTCAGAAGACAAAAGTGATGTACAATGCTTTTACAAGAAATGAAGATTTATCGATTGATGGAGAAAAGCTGGAGATAACAGACACGTGCGTTTATCTTGGACAGCAGATATCAAGTGAGGGTCACATTGGTGAAGAAATTAATCGGCGTACAAAACTTGCCTGGAGAGCTTTTGGAAGAAACAGCATAATTTTCAAGAGCAATATACCATTATGTCTTAAAAGAAAAGTGTTTGATCAATGCATCCTTCCAGTGCTTACGTATGGTGCAGAGACGTGGACTTTAGCTAAAAGAGACATACAAAGGCTGCAGACAACTCAAAGCAGCATGGAGAGGTGCATGCTTGGTGTAACCAGGAGAGATAAGAAGAGGAACACGTGGATCCGAAAAATGACAAGAGTGGAAGACATCATGATCAGAGTAAAATCCCTGAAATGGCAATGGGCTGGACATACTGCCAGAAGAATAGACCATCGATGGACAGCCGAAATTTTAGATTGGATTCCAAGGGACAGGAAAAGACCCAGAAGAAGACCACATGGAAGATGGGTGGATGAAATTCGAAAGTATGCGGGAGTGACATGGAGGAAACTGGCACAAGACAGACCGTTGTGGAGGAAACTTGGGGAGACCTTCGTCCAGCAGTGGATTGATAATGGTTGACAATGATGATGATGATGATTACCTATATTGCGTGTCACTGGCTCTTGCAGATGAGTGCGCGCAGGATTGTGGCATGTTAAACTGCAATTTAATGACTTTTTTGAATATTTTATTGTATATACACTGCTGGCCACTCAAAATGCAACACCAAGAAGGAAGCATCCGATTGGCCTGAAATTCGCAGCATACGTCGCCCGCGAGAGGACATTCGAACGATTAGCACTGCAGGGCATATGCAAATCATGTGCGCCCGGCACGCCACCGAGAAGCACTATAAGAAGGGTGCACAGAAGGCGGGGTGTAAGTAGTGGAAGAGTGTTGTGCTACCGGACCTGTGTGTGGGAAGCTTCCTGATGTCTCGTCGCAGAATACGGCAGTCATTCCAGCACGTTTCGGAGTTCGACAGAGGACGAATAGTGGCTTTATCGCGACAGCGGTTTATCATACCGTGACATCAGCGCCCGTGTGGGACGACATCCAGCCACAGTGAGGCGAGTATAGATTCCGTGGGTACAGGAGGGACGGACGGACCGACGTGAGCGATTTCCGAAGCCGCGGCACACCACCGAACGAGAGAACCGGCATGTTGTGCGTCGGGCATTGACAGATCGCACCGCCACATCATGAACGTTAGCGCAGGAATTAGGGTGGGTTGCGCAACAACCTGTATCGGCACGTACCGTTCGACGTCGTCTGCAGGAGCGGAGACTTTTGCACGGCGCCCATTGCTCCGATTACCACTGTCGTTACACCACCGGCGAGTGAGGTGGCAGCGGGCTGTTGAACGCCGCACCTGGACTACGAAATGACACGACATTGTCTTCTCCGACGAATCCCGCTTCTGCCTGCAACACCACGATGGTCGGATCCGCGTGTGGCGGCACCGCTGCGAGAGACTGTATGACGCCTGCATTATGCATCGCCATACCGGTCTGTCGCCTGGCGTTATGGTTTGGGGCACAATTGGATATGACACCCGCACCCCTCTGGTACGCATCGCAGGTACACTCAGCAGCCACCGCTACATCTCCGACGTTTTGGAGCCTGTAGTCCTTCCCTTACCTGCAGGACCTGCCAGCGGCCACGTTTCAGCAGGACAGTGCGCGTCCGCAGTGGCACGCATCGTGCAACAATTCTTCGCGGTCCACCAGGTGTCACTGCTGCCGTGGCCCGCCTGTTCTCCCGATATGTCGCCCATCGAACACGTCTGGTGGCTGATAGGCAACCGATTGGCCCGACAAGCACCACCCGCGGCTACGCTTGATGAACTGTGACATCGTGTGGAAGCAGCCTGGACCAACATACCAAAACCTTATTCGTCCGATGCCGCGGAGTGTAGCGGCCGTTATTACCAGCCATGAGGACCACATGATCTAATGATGTCTGCGTGTTCCGCAGGTCGCACGGGCCTGTAAGCTCAATCGTTTCATTTTTGTATCTGTTGTTATGTGTCCAGTAAATCTGGCTTTGCTATCTCGTGTCGTTCTTGGTGTTGCATTTTGGGTGGCCAGCAGTGTATATGTATACAACATATCAATTACATATGGAAATGTATTGCTTAAATGCATTGCAAGAAATTTTTGTGGCATTTTCTTGAGATGAAAAGGAAAAGAAAGATATACCTAGCAATATTTTTAGGTTTTAGATGATAAAATGGAATTATATGCGTGTGTGCGCGCTGGGCGGAAGGGGGTGGGGAGCTCGTGCCACGATGCGCCAGAGGCCTTAGAGGTTCTTAAAGCGTCCCTGTGAATAACCCTCTCACTTTGCATATTCTATATCATGCGCGGATTTTCTCTAGGTAACTAACATAAGCGCTTTTTTTTTTTTTTTTTTTTTTTTTTTTTTTGCTGAATTTCTAAAGTTTCTAAAAATCTGCATTGAAATGTTTTTTTCTTATCTGAAAGGAATGAAAAGACGTGCCCATTAGAACCGAAAAGGCTATGGCATCTTTCTTTTAAATTTTTTTCAGACTCTTTGAAAGTACTTGACTGATTTTCTTGCAGTGTCTATCAAAGTATAACGAATGTTTTGATTTCAATATGAAGGAGAAAACTGATGTTCAGCTGAGAGTACTTGCAATAAGATCTCTTTCAATGCAAATTGATTTTGCAATAACTCCTACAGGGTGGTTATTCAGAAGTTGGGCTGCCTTAATAGAATGCGAACCACTCTTAGCAATTGTCGTCTGAAGTGCAAGGTCTTGGGCTACTTTGAGAGAACTCTCAACGCTGAGTTCGAATGAGGGAATGACCCATACTCTCCATTACTCCAAACTGCACTAATGTAGATCACACGTTCTGCTCAAAACATTTTCACTAAAGGCATCTAATATAATGCTGAAATTTCAAAATGCATGCAGTGTATCGCGATTTGAAAGCGTAAGTGTATCTTACTGGTTTGGAACAGCAAATAGTTACAACACGGTGGGAAACTAGCCCTTTTACTAATATTTCTAGAAACATAAACATAATTATCAGACTACGATGATGTGATGTCCAGCTTGGTTCGACAGCTGCTTGTGGTGTTCAGTTATTATTTCGGAACATCGAAGTTTCAAAAGTAACCAACGTACAATATGAAGTCGAAATTACTGAGGCATCGCAGAAGAAGTTCACAAATACAGGCTTTGCAAAGGATGCCAAATTATGCTTAGCCGCATTTAGTTTTAACTAAGTGCGTAACAAAACTGAAACAAGTTCGAGCGGGTAAAAGTAGTACAATGTCATGCACTCTAAAAGATTTTCTGAAGTTCAAGAGCCATAATTAAATAACAAGGATATCATAATAAACTATGTTAAACAAATGAGATGTATTATTCATGCATTACTCGGACTACAAACTCTGCACATTTTTTCACACGGGAGGAACAAAGTTCCATTTTAATAGCTGTAGCCAAAGCACGAGAATTAACACAAAAAAAGTGGTTGGAAGTTAAAAAATTGAAGCACTTTCAAAGACAAACAGTATATATGCTAGAAAATTACCTTAAGTCATGCAGGAACATAGTTCCGTATAGATGTAATACAGTCCAACACATCTCCGTATCACTTCAAAAGCCTAGGACTCGCAATTGTAAGTTGATATATGCAGGCAGTTTGATTGTTATAATATTTTAAAGATCACATCTGAAAATGCATTTGGTGCAGCAGTATGAAATAGATGAAAGATAAAAAAGAAAATAATTCCCCTCTTGGCTATAAAAGTCGGAACTCCGCTTCTTCACACAGTGCAAGAAAACATCTGTGCAATATTGAGGCACGCGTTATGCATTTCGGTATATGTTCATACCATTATCAAGCTTCACTTTGGTAGTTTCGCTGGTGGAGCAGGTAGATATATCTGGAAACTGCCAATCCGTAGGTGTCATACTACTGTCTACGTTATCATTGGGGTCACATGTTGAACTCATTCCATCAAGCATTTCGTTAGCAAGTTGCTGTAAGCCGACATGTAGATTCGTATCAGGATTATCGAACGGAGGATGAGGTTTGCTAAATCGAATACCATGTTGGCCGGATTTACATCTTTTTCTATATTTATAATCTACTTCACCTTTCATAATTTGTTTCCAAGGGTGTGGGATGTCGATAATGTTAACTTTGTTGCAATTATTCTCCCATGTCTTTTCAATAATCAAAGCCTCAGAGAATCTTATCATTTGCTCGAGATACTGGTATGTAATAATTTTGGCATTTTGAAAATATGGAAATAATTTATTATCGATGCAATATTCAACCAAAGCTGTCTTTTTTTTCTTGCTTTCTCCAATTGTCCATATGTTGTTTAATCCGGAATCTGAGTTGATTTTTAGTGCTACCGACATAGTGTTTTCCAGATGCTGTTCCATCTTGATGCAATATTGGGATAATGTAAACTCCTGTCTTGCTTTGTTCTTTATGAGGATGTCACCATAAGTGATAACATTTATTCCAATGTCTTTCTGAACTCTGCTACATTCCCTCCGTAATAGGGAGGAAATGGCGGGGAAGTAAGGAAAAGTGCCACAAATATGTTTTTCATTTTGTGATCTTGTTTTTCTGGAGACCATAACCAATAGCGAGTCCTGCAATGAGAGCGTATCGCTGGAATTGCCACGAATTTGGAACCAGTTCTTCAAATAGTGAATGCCTCTTGTTTTCCTTCCATGATGTCGCGTGCTAAACGAGCATAACGCCTCGTGTCTCTAATACCTGATTACGTTCGCATCTCTTCGTTACTGTCAAGTCAAGTCAACGCGTTCCAATCATTGAGAATCGTTGTTTTATTCTTCAGTTTACTGTCTACCTTTCTTGAAAAAGCCAAGGTTAATAGACAGTAAGGTTTGCTCATCCCGCCTTTCTCTCAGACGAATAATCGTAACATGACTGAGTGACATCACCGTCATAAGCATGCGAATCATAGATCCAAACTGTACGGAGGAAGATGTCTTGACCACTTATTCAAAAACTTGTTAAACCAGGTACTACCATCTACCTAGACAAATGGAAAGGATATAAACATTGGTCAGAACTTGGTTTCACTCGTTTAACGGTCAATCATGCAAAACATTTTATAAATCCTGACAGTGGAGCTCATACTTAAAGTATCGAATCCAGTTGAGAGCTCTCAAGCAAAATCTCACAAGCCATACTAACTAATCAGAACTTTTGTCCGATAGCCTAATAGAACATTTGTTTCGACGATTTTGTAAAAACCAAATGTAGATCCATTTGAACAGTTCATTGAAGTACTTCGTTCTACCCAAGGAGGTTAGAATAAGATATCTATAGATGCCCTTGTTAATGGAGTGGTACTACTTTGCGTGAAGTCAATAACAGCGAGAGACGGCCGTCAAAGTGTAAGAAAGGTGATGGTTTTCAAGGCTATTGCAATGCATTTTGTGTTGGCCGAATCTCCTTCTTTCGTCACAAATGTTTCAAATTTCGCATTGTAACTTGCTGCCAATGTATGAGAAAATGCTGAATTCATAAAATTCTTAATCATTTTGAGGCTCCTTCTTATTTTTATTTTAAATTGAAATATACGAACGTTAGTGAGAATTCTAAACAAAACATAATGTTAAAATTGAAAACTTCACTCGTATAAGAAGTATAGTTCACTCCAATTGGATATTAATACGGTTTCTGCTACCGAAACCCACACTATTCCAAAATACACACAGTTAAAATTACATAGGTAAACAACGTCAAATTCCCAGTTTTCGGCTTCACGGTTAAAAGACTCAGTGCATCTTCAGAAGTATGTATTATTCTAACCTAATTGGTTCTACCGAGGGGGAAAATTAATGTTAGACACATGAATTTCGTGAAAATACTTTATCGGAATTATGATGCATAAATCTCTGATATGAAAATAAATGTATTATTATTTTCCATAATAAAATAAATGCCTGTAATTATTTCATTACAATAAGATTTATTTCGATGAAAATAGTAAAAAAATACGTATATCACCGCGAACTACTTTCTTTCACGTTGGGTGTAATCAGGTTGTGCGTAAGCAAAGCTAAACGATACATGGAAAATCGGGAACTACTTGGAAGCGTTCTGATTCGGTAGTACAGCCGAATTTCTTTATGAGAAATAGTAGGAAAAGCATCTCGACAACATTCGCCAAATTTTTTAATCAACAATTGAAAATGTTATGCATTAAAAAAAATCTGGTAGAACTTATGAAGATAATTCCAGCTGGTTTACGAATAATAATTCCGACACGCTGCTATGGTGCAGGAACAAAGAAACGTGGCAATTAGGTAGTCTTACGATGGCATTTTGGCATAGCCCACTGGAAACAAGAGGCCCTGAAACGAACAGTGCCGCCCCGGTGGCGCAGTGGTCTAAGGCGTTGGCCTCTGATCATTCGTCCGTAAGGGGTCCGGGTTCGAATCCCGGTCAGGCATGGATGTTGTGTTTGTCTTACGGCACTGGCTCTCTCCTTTCCCTGGAACCAGTGACCCTAAATTAGGGACGGGCGACTGCTTATAGCCCATTGAGTTGCTCACGGTGGTCGTTAAACCTCCAATCAAAAAAAAAAAAAAAAAAAAAAAGAAACGAACAGCTGCCACCGAGGTCATGTGACCAACTTAGTCCCAGCTTCACCGTTCCATGTCCTAAGGCATGATCAGGAAAGTCTAGTACCTCTCACACGAACATCCTGCCACTGGGCAGAAACAAGTCACTTCTTCATTAGTTTCGTTGTTGTTGTTATAGTCCCTTTTAACAAGTAATCAATCGGAAAGGATTTGTGTCAATAATTACCCTAAGTGGCTATTTTGAATAACAAAGCCAAGAGGAAAGCAAAGCTTTCTGATACGCAGGTCCACTTGTTCGAGTTACGTCCAGCCCACTTCTAAGATTGCGAATTTAAACCAAATGATCAATGAATTATGACTACCCCTAGCGAAAGTGGATCTGGCCGTTGGCCACGTGATTTTGAGAGAGAGAGAGAGAGAGAGAGAGAGAGAGAGCTATTAGTCGACTGATGTAGCGTATCAAAACTGAGTGTGTGAGTGGAGCCGTAGGTAGTAAAATTCGATGCATGATGGGTAAATGGAAGGATTTATCGGACTTTGAGAAAAGACAGGTTGTGGAAGTTCGGAGAGCCAAGGCTCGATTTCCCAAAGAGCTAAACTGGTGGGTTGTTCGCGAGCCGTAGTAGTTAAAATGTGTTAGGACTGGAGTGGAAATGGTTAAACAACGACCGTCACGGAAAACTGCATACAACAGTGAAAGGTTGATATGAGAGGTGAACGTCGGGTTCAACGACTGGTATAGGCCAACAGTATAGGGTTCAACGACTGGTATAGGCCAACAGTATAGGGTTCAACGACTGGTATAGGCCAATAGTATAGGGTTCAACGACTGGTATAGGCTAACATAATAGGGTTCAACGACTGGTATAGGCCAATAGTATAGGGTTCAACGACTGGTATAGGCCAACAGTATAGGGTTCAACGACTGGTACAGACCAACAGTATACGGTTCAACGACTGGTATAAGCCAACAGACGGCCGCACTGATCAACGGTTGACTACCCAGTACAACAGAGGTCAACCGGGAACAGTATTTGTCATGACCATGTGTCACACGCTCGCATATATGGGTTATGTATAACAGCAGACGACGACATCCTCTCCTAGCCACGGTTCATCCCCGCAAAAGACTCGCCTGGTACAAAGATCGTGCAATTTGAAAGTTGAATGACCGGGAAAACGCGTGCTGGTCTGAAGAGTCCAGCTTTTTACTCCACTCCGTGGACGGTCGTGTACGTATTTGACGCAAACAATGAGAACAAGATCCATCCTGCATGGTTTGCACAGTACAAGCCTGTGGATGTGGTTGTATGGTGTGGGGCACGTTTACATGGCGGAAAATCGGACCTTTGGTGCATGCGGATCAACGAATGACTGGTGCCCATTATCGTGAATTGCTTGCTGCCTTTGTACACTCAGCAATGTTGCACTTTTTCCCGAATGGAAATGTTGTATTGCAAGATGACAATGCACCAAACCACAGGTTCAGTGTTGCGCAGCAATGGTTTAAGGAACACAATTCCCACTCCCAGCATATCGATCCGCCTCAGAACTCCGCCGATATCAATCCCATAAAAAAGTTGTGGGACACTACGGAACGACATGTCTGGCATCTAGATACACAAATCACTTCTATACCTGCATTGATGGCCGCATTACACACAGCTTGGTTGGCCATATCTCCCAACTGCCTCCGGCATCTTACTGAATCGATACCACGTCAGTTAGATGCTGTATTGAGAGCGAAAGGAGGACCTACAGAGAATTAGGCAGATGGTCATAATTCAGTGATCACTCAATGTATGTTGAATCGATGGCACGTCGGATAGCTGCTGTACTGAGGGCGAAATGATGGCCTACGAAGTATTAGGTAGGTGGTCGTAATTCAGTGATCACTCAATGTATGTTGAATGGATGCCACGTCGGATGGCTGCTGTACTGAGGGCGAAAGGAGGACCTACGAAGTACTAGGTAGGTGGTCGTAATTCAGTGATCACTCAGTGTATGTTGGATCGATGCCACGTCGGATAGCTGCTGTACTGAGGGCGAAAAGAGGACCTACGAAGTATTAGGTAGGTGGTCGTAATTCAGTGATCACTCAGTGTATGCTGAATTGATGCCACGTCGGATAGCTGCTGTACTGAGGGCGAAAGCAGGACCTACGAAGTATTAGGTAGGTGGTCGTAATTCAGTGATCACTCAGTGTATGTTGAATCGATGCCACGTCGGATAGCTGCTGTACTGAGGGCGAAAGGAGGACCACGAAGTATTAGGTAGGTGGTCGTAATTCAGTGATCACTCAGTGTATGTTGAATCGATGCCACGTCAGATAGCTGCTGTATTGAGGGCGAAAGGACGACCTACGAAGTATTAGGTAGGTGGTCGTAATTCAGTGATCACTCAGTGTATGTTGAATCGATGCCACGTCGGATAGCTGCTGTACTGAGGGCGAAAGGAGGACCTACGAAGTATTAGGTAGGTGGTCGTAATTCAGTGATCACTCAGTGTATGTTGGATCGATGCCACGTCGGGTAGCTGCTGTACTGAGGGCGAAAGGAGGACCTACGAAGTATTAGGTAGGTGGTCGTAAATCAGTGATCACTCAGTGTATGTTGAATTGATGCCACTTCGGATAGCTGCTGTACTGAGGGCGAAAGGATGACCTACGAAGTATTAGGTAGGTGGTCGTAATTCAGTGATCACTCAGTGTATGTTGAATCGATGCCACGTCGGATAGCTGCTGTACTGAGGGCGAAAGGAGGACCTACGAAGTATTAGGTAGGTGGTCGTAATTCAGTGATCACTCAGTGTATGTTGAATCGATGCCACGTCGGATAGCTGCTGTACTGAGGGCGAAAGGAGGACCTACGAAGTATTAGGTAGGTGGTCGTAATTCAGTGATCACTCAGTGTATGTTGAATCGATGCCACGTCGGATAGCTGCTGTACTGAGGGCGAAAGGAGGACCTACGAAGTATTAGGTAGGTGGTCGTAATTCAGTGATCACTCAGTGTATGTTGAATCGATGCCACGTCGGATAGCTGCTGTACTGAGGGCGAAAGGAGGACCTACGAAGTATTAGGTAGGTGGTCGTAATTCAGTGATCACTCAGTGTATGTTGAATAGATGCCACTTCGGATAGCTGCTGTACTGAGGGCGAAAGGAGGACCTACGAAGTATTAGGTAGGTGGTCGTAATTCAGTGATCACTCAGTGTATGTTGAATCGATGCCACGTCGGATAGCTGCTGTACTGAGGGCGAAAGGAGGACCTACGAAGTATTAGGTAGGTGGTCGTAAATCAGTGATCACTCAGTGTATGTTGAATTGATGCCACTTCGGATAGCTGCTGTACTGAGGGCGAAAGGATGACCTACGAAGTATTAGGTAGGTGGTCGTAATTCAGTGATCACTCAGTGTATGTTGAATCGATGCCACGTCGGATAGCTGCTGTACTGAGGGCGAAAAGAGGACCTACGAAGTATTAGGTAGGTGGTCGTAATTCAGTGATCACTCAGTGTATGTTGAATTGATGCCACTTCGGATAGCTGCTGTACTGAGGGCGAAAGGATGACCTACGAAGTATTAGGTAGGTGGTCGTAATTCAGTGATCACTCAGTGTATGTTGAATCGATGCCACGTCGGATAGCTGCTGTACTGAGGACGAAAGGAGGACCTACGAAGTATTAGGTAGGTGGTCGTAATTCAGTGATCACTCAGTGTATGTTGAATCGATGCCACGTCGGATAGCTGCTGTACTGAGGGCGAAAGGAGGACCTACGAAGTATTAGGTAGGTGGTCGTAATTCAGTGATCACTCAGTGTATGTTGAATCGATGCCACGTCGGATAGCTGCTGTACTGAGGGCGAAAGGAGGACCTACGAAGTATTAGGTAGGTGGTCGTAATTCAGTGATCACTCAGTGTATGTTGGATCGATGCCACGTCGGATAGCTGCTGTACTGAGGGCGAAAGGAGGACCTACGAAGTATTAGGTAGGTGGTCGTAATTCAGTGATCACTCAGTGTATGTTGAATTGATGCCACGTCGGATAGCTGCTGTACTGAGGGCGAAAGGAGGACCTACGAAGTATTAGGTAGGTGGTCGTAATTCAGTGATCACTCAGTGTATGTTGAATCGATGCCACGTCGGATAGCTGCTGTACTGAGGGCGAAAGGAGGACCTACGAAGTATTAGGTAGGTGGTCGTAATTCAGTGATCACTCAGTGTATGTTGAATAGATGCCACTTCGGATAGCTGCTGTACTGAGGGCGAAAGGATGACCTACGAAGTATTAGGTAGGTGGTCGTAATTCAGTGATCACTCAGTGTATGTTGAATCGATGCCACGTCGGATAGCTGCTGTACTGAGGGCGAAAGGAGGACCTACGAAGTATTAGGTAGGTGGTCGTAATTCAGTGATCACTCAGTGTATGTTGAATTGATGCCACTTCGGATAGCTGCTGTACTGAGGGCGAAAGGATGACCTACGAAGTATTAGGTAGGTGGTCGTAATTCAGTGATCACTCAGTGTATGTTGAATCGATGCCACGTCGGATAGCTGCTGTACTGAGGGCGAAAGGAGGACCTACGAAGTATTAGGTAGGTTTTCGTAATTCAGTGATCACTCAGTGTATGTTGAATCGATGCCACGTCGGATAGCTGCTGTACTGAGGGCGAAAGGAGGACCTACGAAGTATTAGGTAGGTGGTCGTAATTCAGTGATCACTCAGTGTATGTTGAATCAATGCCACGTTGGATGGCTGCTGTACTGAGGGCGAAAGGAGGACCTACGAAGTATTAGGTAGGTGGTCGTAATTCAGTGATCACTCAGTGTATGTTGAATCGATGCCACGTCGGATAGCTGCTGTACTGAGGGCGAAAGGAGGACCTACGAAGTATTAGGTAGGTGGTCGTAATTCAGTGATCACTCAGTGTATGTTGAATCGATGCCACGTCGGATAGCTGCTGTACTGAGGGCGAAAGGAGGACCTACGAAGTATTAGGTAGGTGGTCGTAATTCAGTGATCACTCAGTGTATGTTGAATCGATGCCACGTCGGATAGCTGCTGTACTGAGGGCGAAAGGAGGACCTACGAAGTATTAGGTAGGTGGTCGTAATTCAGTGATCACTCAGTGTATGTTGAATCGATGCCACGTCGGATAGCTGCTGTACTGAGGGCGAAAGGAGGACCTACGAAGTATTAGGTAGGTGGTCGTAATTCAGTGATCACTCAGTGTATGTTGAATCGATGCCACTTCGGATGGCTGCTGTACTGAGGACGAAAGGAGGACCTACGAAGTATTAGGTAGGTGGTCGTAATTCAGTGATCACTCAGTGTATGTTGAATCGATGCCACGTCGGATGGCTGCTGTACTGAGGGCGAAAGGAGGAACTACGAAGTATTAGGTAGGTGGTCGTAATTCAGTGATCACTCAGTGTATGTTGAATCGATGCCACGTCGGATAGCTGCTGTACTGAGGACGAAAGGAGGACCTACGAAGTATTAGGTAGGTGGTCGTAATTCAGTGATCACTCAGTGTATGTTGAATCGATGCCACTTCGGATAGCTGCTGTACTGAGGGCGAAAGGATGACCTACGAAGTATTAGGTAGGTGGTCGTAATTCAGTGATCACTCAGTGTATGTTGAATCGATGCCACGTCGGATAGCTGCTGTACTGAGGGCGAAAAGAGGACCTACGAAGTATTAGGTAGGTGGTCGTAATTCAGTGATCACTCAGTGTATGTTGAATCGATGCCACGTCGGATGGCTGCTGTACTGAGGGCGAAAGGAGGACCTACGAAGTATTAGGTAGGTGGTCGTAATTCAGTGATCACTCAGTGTATGTTGAATCGATGCCACGTCGGATAGCTGCTGTACTGAGGGCGAAAGGAGGACCTACGAAGTATTAGGTAGGTGGTCGTAATTCAGTGATCACTCAGTGTATGTTGAATCGATGCCACGTCGGATAGCTGCTGTACTGAGGACGAAAGGAGGACCTACGAAGTATTAGGTAGGTGGTCGTAATTCAGTGATCACTCAGTGTATGTTGAATCGATGCCACGTCGGATGGCTGCTGTACTGAGGGCGAAAGGAGGACCTACGAAGTATTAGGTAGGTGGTCGTAATTCAGTGATCACTCAGTGTATGTTGAATCGATGCCACGTCGGATAGCTGCTGTACTGAGGGCGAAAGGAGGACCTACGAAGTATTAGGTAGGTGGTCGTAATTCAGTGATCACTCAGTGTATGTTGAATCGATGCCACGTCGGATGGCTGCTGTACTGAGGGCGAAAGGAGGAACTACGAAGTATTAGGTAGGTGGTCGTAATTCAGTGATCACTCAGTGTATGTTGAATCGATGCCACGTCGGATGGCTGCTGTACTGAGGGCGAAAGGAGGAACTACGAAGTATTAGGTAGGTGGTCGTAATTCAGTGATCACTCAGTGTATGTTGAATCGATGCCACGTCGGATAGCTGCTGTACTGAGGACGAAAGGAGGACCTACGAAGTATTAGGTAGGTGGTCGTAATTCAGTGATCACTCAGTGTATGTTGAATCGATGCCACGTCGGATGGCTGCTGTACTGAGGGCGAAAGGAGGAACCTACGAAGTATTAGGTAGGTGGTCGTAATTCAGTGATCACTCAGTGTATGTTGAATCGATATGCCACGTCGGATAGCTGCTGTACTGAGGGACGAAAGGAGGACCTACGAAGTATTAGGTAGGTGGTCGTAATTCAGTGATCACTCAGTGTATGTTGAATCGATGCCACGTCGGATGGCTGCTGTACTGAGGGCGAAAGGAGGAACTACGAAGTATTAGGTAGGTGGTCGTAATTCAGTGATCACTCAGTGTATGTTGAATCGATGCCACGTTCGGATAGCTGCTGTACTGAGGGCGAAAGGAGGACCTACGAAGTATTAGGTAGGTGGTCGTAATTCAGTGATCACTCAGTGTATGTTGAATCGATGCCACGTCGGATGGCTGCTGTACTGAGGGCGAAAGGAGGACCTACGAAGTATTAGGTAGGTGGTCGTAATTCAGTGATCACTCAGTGTATGTTGAATCGATGCCACGTCGGATGGCTGCTGTACTGAGGGCGAAAGGAGGAACTACGAAGTATTAGGTAGGTGGTCGTAATTCAGTGATCACTCAGTGTATGTTGAATCGATGCCACGTCGGATAGCTGCTGTACTGAGGGCGAAAGGAGGACCTACGAAGTATTAGGTAGGTGGTCGTAATTCAGTGATCACTCAGTGTATGTTGAATCGATGCCACTTCGGATAGCTGCTGTACTGAGGGCGAAAGGAGGACCTACGAAGTATTAGGTAGGTGGTCGTAATTCAGTGATCACTCAGTGTATGTTGAATCGATGCCACGTCGGATGGCTGCTGTACTGAGGGCGAAAGGAGGACCTACGAAGTATTAGGTAGGTGGTCGTAATTCAGTGATCACTCAGTGTATGTTGAATCGATGCCACGTCGGATAGCTGCTGTACTGAGGGCGAAAGGAGGACCTACGAAGTATTAGGTAGGTGGTCGTAATTCAGTGATCACTCAGTGTATGTTGAATCGATGCCACGTCGGATGGCTGCTGTACTGAGGGCGAAAGGAGGACCTACGAAGTATTAGGTAGGTGGTCGTAATTCAGTGATCACTCAGTGTATGTTGAATCGATGCCACGTCGGATAGCTGCTGTACTGAGGGCGAAAGGAGGACCTACGAAGTATTAGGTAGGTGGTCGTAATTCAGTGATCACTCAGTGTATGTTGAATCGATGCCACGTCGGATGGCTGCTGTACTGAGGGCGAAAGGAAGAACTACGAAGTATTAGGTAGGTGGTCGTAATTCAGTGATCACTCAGTGTATGTTGAATCGATGCCACGTCGGATGGCTGCTGTACTGAGGGCGAAAGGAGGAACTACGAAGTATTAGGTAGGTGGTCGTAATTCAGTGATCACTCAGTGTATGTTGAATCGATACCACGTCGGATAGCTGCTGTACTGAGGACGAAAGGAGGACCTACGAAGTATTAGGTAGGTGGTCGTAATTCAGTGATCACTCAGTGTATGTTGAATCGATGCCACGTCGGATGGCTGCTGTACTGAGGGCGAAAGGAGGAACTACGAAGTATTAGGTAGGTGGTCGTAATTCAGTGATCACTCAGTGTATGTTGAATCGATACCACGTCGGATAGCTGCTGTACTGAGGACGAAAGGAGGACCTACGAAGTATTAGGTAGGTGGTCGTAATTCAGTGATCACTCAGTGTATGTTGAATCGATGCCACGTCGGATGGCTGCTGTACTGAGGGCGAAAGGAGGACCTACGAAGTATTAGGTAGGTGGTCGTAATTCAGTGATCACTCAGTGTATGTTGAATCGATGCCACGTCGGATAGCTGCTGTACTGAGGACGAAAGGAGGACCTACGAAGTATTAGGTAGGTGGTCGTAATTCAGTGATCACTCAGTGTATGTTGAATCGATACCACGTCGGATAGCTGCTGTACTGAGGACGAAAGGAGGACCTACGAAGTATTAGGTAGGTGGTCGTAATTCAGTGATCACTCAGTGTATGTTGAATCGATGCCACGTCGGATGGCTGCTTTACTGAGGGCGAAAGGAGGAACTACGAAGTATTAGGTAGGTGGTCGTAATTCAGTGATCACTCAGTGTATGTTGAATCGATACCACGTCGGATAGCTGCTGTACTGAGGACGAAAGGAGGACCTACGAAGTATTAGGTAGGTGGTCGTAATTCAGTGATCACTCAGTGTATGTTGAATCGATGCCACGTCGGATGGCTGCTGTACTGAGGGCGAAAGGAGGAACTACGAAGTATTAGGTAGGTGGTCGTAATTCAGTGATCACTCAGTGTATGTTGAATCGATGCCACGTCGGATGGCTGCTGTACTGAGGGCGAAGGGAAGAACTACGAAGTATTAGGTAGGTGGTCGTAATTCAGTTATCACTCAGTGTATGTTGAATCGATGCCACGTCGGATAGCTGCTGTACTGAGGGCGAAAGGAGGACCTACGAAGTATTAGGTAGGTGGTCGTAAATCAGTGATCACTCAGTGTATGTTGAATTGATGCCACTTCGGATAGCTGCTGTACTGAGGGCGAAAGGATGATCTACGAAGTATTAGGTAGGTGGTCGTAATTCAGTGATCACTCAGTGTATGTTGAATCGATGCCACGTCGGATAGCTGCTGTACTGAGGGCGAAAGGGAAGAACTACGAAGTATTAGGTAGGTGGTCGTAATTCAGTGATCACTCAGTGTATGTTGAATTGATGCCACTTCGGATAGCTGCTGTACTGAGGGCGAAAGGATGACCTACGAAGTATTAGGTAGGTGGTCGTAATTCAGTGATCACTCAGTGTATGTTGAATCGATGCCACGTCGGATAGCTGCTGTACTGAGGGCGAAAGGAGGACCTACGAAGTATTAGGTAGGTGGTCGTAATTCAGTGATCACTCAGTGTATGTTGAATCGATGCCACGTCGGATAGCTGCTGTACTGAGGGCGAAAGGAGGACCTACGAAGTATTAGGTAGGTGGTCGTAATTCAGTGATCACTCAGTGTATGTTGAATCGATGCCACGTCGGATAGCTGCTGTACTGAGGGTGAAAGGAGGACCTACGAAGTATTAGGTAGGTGGTCGTAATTCAGTGATCACTCAGTGTATGTTGAATCGATGCCACGTTGGATGGCTGCTGTACTGAGGGCGAAAGGAGGACCTACGAAGTATTAGGTAGGTGGTCGTAATTCAGTGATCACTCAGTGTATGTTGAATCGATGCCACGTCGGATATCTGCTGTACTGAGGGCGAAAGGAGGACCTACGAAGTATTAGGTAGGTTTTCGTAATTCAGTGATCACTCAGTGTATGTTGAATCGATGCCACGTCGGATATCTGCTGTACTGAGGGCGAAAGGAGGACCTACGAAGTATTAGGTAGGTGGTCGTAATTCAGTGATCACTCAGTGTATGTTGAATCGATGCCACGTCGGATAGCTGCTGTACTGAGGGTGAAAGGAGGACCTACGAAGTATTAGGTAGGTGGTCGTAATTCAGTGATCACTCAGTGTATGTTGAATCGATGCCACGTTGGATGGCTGCTGTACTGAGGGCGAAAGGAGGACCTACGAAGTATTAGGTAGGTGGTCGTAATTCAGTGATGACTCAGTGTATGTTGAATCGATGCCGCGTCGGATGGCCTCTGTACTGAGGACGAAAGGAGGACCTACGAAGTATTAGGTAGGTGGTCGTAATTCAGTGATCACTCAGTGTATGTTGAATCTATGCCACGTCGGATGGCTGCTGTACTGAGGGCGAAAGGAGGACCTACGAAGTATTAGGTAGGTGGTCGTAATTCAGTGATCACTCAGTGTATGTTGAATCGATGCCACGTCGGATGGCTGCTGTACTGAGGGCGAAAGGGAAGAACTACGAAGTATTAGGTAGGTGGTCGTAATTCAGTGATCACTCAGTGTATGTTGAATCGATGCCACGTCGGATGGCTGCTGTACTGAGGGCGAAAGGATTAACTACGAAGTATTAGGTAGGTGGTCGTAATTCAGTGATCACTCAGTGTATGTTGAATCGATACCACGTCGGATAGCTGCTGTACTGAGGACGAAAGGAGGACCTACGAAGTATTAGGTAGGTGGTCGTAATTCAGTGATCACTCAGTGTATGTTGAATCGATGCCACGTCGGATGGCTGCTGCACTGAGGGCGAAAGGAAGAACTACGAAGTATTAGGTAGGTGGTCGTAATTCAGTGATCACTCAGTGTATGTTGAATCGATGCCACGTCGGATGGCTGCTGTACAGAGGGCGAAAGGAGGAACTACGAAGTATTAGGTAGGTGGTCGTAATTCAGTGATCACTCAGTGTATGTTGAATCGATACCACGTCGGATAGCTGCTGTACTGAGGACGAAAGGAGGACCTACGAAGTATTAGGTAGGTGGTCGTAATTCAGTGATCACTCAGTGTATGTTGAATCGATACCACGTCGGATAGCTGCTGTACTGAGGACGAAAGGAGGACCTACGAAGTATTAGGTAGGTGGTCGTAATTCAGTGATCACTCAGTGTATGTTGAATCGATGCCACGTCGGATGGCTGCTTTACTGAGGGCGAAAGGAGGAACTACGAAGTATTAGGTAGGTGGTCGTAATTCAGTGATCACTCAGTGTATGTTGAATCGATACCACGTCGGATAGCTGCTGTACTGAGGACGAAAGGAGGACCTACGAAGTATTAGGTAGGTGGTCGTAATTCAGTGATCACTCAGTGTATGTTGAATCGATGCCACGTCGGATGGCTGCTGTACTGAGGGCGAAAGGAGGAACTACGAAGTATTAGGTAGGTGGTCGTAATTCAGTGATCACTCAGTGTATGTTGAATCGATGCCACGTCGGATGGCTGCTGTACTGAGGGCGAAGAGAAGAACTACGAAGTATTAGGTAGGTGGTCGTAATTCAGTGATCACTCAGTGTATGTTGAATCGATGCCACGTCGGATGGCTGCTGTACTGAGGGCGAAGGAAAGAACTACGAAGTATTAGGTAGGTGGTCGTAATTCAGTGATCACTCAGTGTATGTTGAATCGATGTCACGTCGGATGGCTGCTGTACTGAGGGCGAAAGGAGGAACTACGAAGTATTAGGTAGGTGGTCGTAATTCAGTGATCACTCAGTGTATGTTGAATCGATACCACGTAGGATAGCTGCTGTACTGAGGACGAAAGGAGGACCTACGAAGTATTAGGTAGGTGGTCGTAATTCAGTGATCACTCAGTGTATGTTGAATCGATGCCACGTCGGATGGCTGCTGTACTGAGGGCGAAAGGATTAACTACGAAGTATTAGGTAGGTGGTCGTAATTCAGTGATCACTCAGTGTATGTTGAATCGATGCCACGTCGGATAGCTGCTGTACTGAGGACGAAAGGAGGACCTACGAAGTATTAGGTAGGTGGTCGTAATTCAGTGATCACTCAGTGTATGTTGAATCGATGCCACGTCGGATGGCTGCTGTACTGAGGGCGAAAGGAGGACCTACGAAGTATTAGGTAGGTGGTCGTAATTCAGTGATCACTCAGTGTATGTTGAATCGATGCCACGTCGGATGGCTGCTGTACTGAGGGCGAAAGGAGGACCTACGAAGTATTAGGTAGGTGGTCGTAATTCAGTGATCACTCAGTGTATGTTGAATCGATGCCACGTCGGATAGCTGCTGTACTGAGGGCGAAAGGAGGACCTACGAAGTATTAGGTAGGTGGTCGTAATTCAGTGATCACTCAGTGTATGCTGAATCGATGCCACGTCGGATAGCTGCTGTACTGAGGGCGAAAGGAGGACCTACGAAGTATTAGGTAGGTGGTCGTAATTCAGTGATCACTCAGTGTATGTTGAATCGATGCCACGTCGGATAGCTGCTGTACTGAGGGCGAAAGGAGGACCTACGAAGTATTAGGTAGGTGGTCGTAATTCAGTGATCACTCAGTGTATGTTGAATCGATGCCACGTCGGATAGCTGCTGTACTGAGGGCGAAAGGAGGACCTACGAAGTATTAGGTAGGTGGTCGTAATTCAGTGATCACTCAGTGTATGTTGAATCGATGCCACGTCGGATGGCTGCTGTACTGAGGACGAAAGGAGGACCTACGAAGTATTAGGTAGGTGGTCGTAATTCAGTGATCACTCAGTGTATGTTGAATCGATGCCACGTCGGATGGCTGCTGTACTGAGGGCGAAAGGATTAACTACGAAGTATTAGGTAGGTGGTCGTAATTCAGTGATCACTCAGTGTATGTTGAATCGATACCACGTCGGATAGCTGCTGTACTGAGGACGAAAGGAGGACCTACGAAGTATTAGGTAGGTGGTCGTAATTCAGTGATCACTCAGTGTATGTTGAATCGATGCCACGTCGGATGGCTGCTGTACTGAGGGCGAAGGGAAGAACTACGAAGTATTAGGTAGGTGGTCGTAATTCAGTGATCACTCAGTGTATGTTGAATCGATGCCGCGTCGGATGGCCTCTGTACTGAGGACGAAAGGAGGACCTACGAAGTATTAGGTAGGTGGTCGTAATTCAGTGATCACTCAGTGTATGTTGAATCGATACCACGTCGGATAGCTGCTGTACTGAGGACGAAAGGAGGACCTACGAAGTATTAGGTAGGTGGTCGTAATTCAGTGATCACTCAGTGTATGTTGAATCGATACCACGTCGGATAGCTGCTGTACTGAGGACGAAAGGAGGACCTACGAAGTATTAGGTAATTGGTCGTAATTCAGTGATGACTCAGTGTATGTTGAATCGATGCCGCGTCGGATGGCCTCTGTACTGAGGACGAAAGGAGGACCTACGAAGTATTAGGTAGGTGGTCGTAATTCAGTGATCACTCAGTGTATGTTGAATCTATGCCACGTCGGATGGCTGCTGTACTGAGGGCGAAAGGAGGAACTACGAAGTATTAGGTAGGTGGTCGTAATTCAGTGATCACTCAGTGTATGTTGAATCGATGCCACGTCGGATGGCTGCTGTACTGAGGGCGAAAGGAGGAACTACGAAGTATTAGGTAGGTGGTCGTAATTCAGTGATCACTCAGTGTATGCTGAATCGATACCACGTCGGATAGCTGCTGTACTGAGAACGAAAGGAGGACCTACGAAGTATTAGGTAGGTGGTCGTAATTCAGTGATCACTCAGTGTATGTTGAATCGATACCACGTCGGATAGCTGCTGTACTGAGGACGAAAGGAGGACCTACGAAGTATTAGGTAATTGGTCGTAATTCAGTGATGACTCAGTGTATGTTGAATCGATGCCGCGTCGGATGGCCTCTGTACTGAGGACGAAAGGAGGACCTACGAAGTATTAGGTAGGTGGTCGTAATTCAGTGATCACTCAGTGTATGTTGAATCGATGCCACGTCGGATGGCTGCTGTACTGAGGGCGAAAGGAGGAACTACGAAGTATTAGGTAGGTGGTCGTAATTCAGTGATCACTCAGTGTATGCTGAATCGATGCCACGTCGGATGGCTGCTGTACTGAGGGCGAAAGGAGGAACTACGAAGTATTAGGTAGGTGGTCGTAATTCAGTGATCACTCAGTGTATGTTGAATCGATGCCACGTCGGATATCTGCTGTACTGAGGGCGAAAGGAGGACCTACGAAGTATTAGGTAGGTGGTCGTAATTCAGTGATCACTCAGTGTATGTTGAATCGATGCCACGTCGGATATCTGCTGTACTGAGGGCGAAAGGAGGACCTACGAAGTATTAGGTAGGTGGTCGTAATTCAGTGATCACTCAGTGTATGTTGAATCGATGCCACGTCGGATAGCTGCTGTACTGAGGGTGAAAGGAGGACCTACGAAGTATTAGGTAGGTGGTCGTAATTCAGTGATCACTCAGTGTATGTTGAATCGATGCCACGTTGGATGGCTGCTGTACTGAGGGCGAAAGGAGGACCTACGAAGTATTAGGTAGGTGGTCGTAATTCAGTGATGACTCAGTGTATGTTGAATCGATGCCGCGTCGGATGGCCTCTGTACTGAGGACGAAAGGAGGACCTACGAAGTATTAGGTAGGTGGTCGTAATTCAGTGATCACTCAGTGTATGTTGAATCTATGCCACGTCGGATGGCTGCTGTACTGAGGGCGAAAGGAGGAACTACGAAGTATTAGGTAGGTGGTCGTAATTCAGTGATCACTTAGTGTATGTTGAATCGATACCACGTCGGATAGCTGCTGTACTGAGGACGAAAGGAGGACCTACGAAGTATTAGGTAGGTGGTCGTAATTCAGTGATCACTCAGTGTATGTTGAATCGATGCCACGTCGGATGGCTGCTGTACTGAGGGCGAAAGGATTAACTACGAAGTATTAGGTAGGTGGTCGTAATTCAGTGATCACTCAGTGTATGTTGAATCGATACCACGTCGGATAGCTGCTGTACTGAGGACGAAAGGAGGACCTACGAAGTATTAGGTAGGTGGTCGTAATTCAGTGATCACTCAGTGTATGTTGAATCGATGCCACGTCGGATGGCTGCTGTACTGAGGGCGAAAGGAGGAACTACGAAGTATTAGGTAGGTGGTCGTAATTCAGTGATCACTCAGTGTATGCTGAATCGATACCACGTCGGATAGCTGCTGTACTGAGAACGAAAGGAGGACCTACGAAGTATTAGGTAGGTGGTCGTAATTCAGTGATCACTCAGTGTATGTTGAATCGATGCCACGTCGGATGGCTGCTGTACTGAGGGCGAAAGGGAAGAACTACGAAGTATTAGGTAGGTGGTCGTAATTCAGTGATCACTCAGTGTATGTTGAATCGATGCCACGTCGGATGGCTGCTGTACTGAGGGCGAAAGGATTAACTACGAAGTATTAGGTAGGTGGTCGTAATTCAGTGATCACTCAGTGTATGTTGAATCGATACCACGTCGGATAGCTGCTGTACTGAGGACGAAAGGAGGACCTACGAAGTATTAGGTAGGTGGTCGTAATTCAGTGATCACTCAGTGTATGTTGAATCGATGCCACGTCGGATGGCTGCTGTACTGAGGGCGAAAGGACGAACTACGAAGTATTAGGTAGGTGGTCGTAATTCAGTGATCACTCAGTGTATGCTGAATCGATACCACGTCGGATAGCTGCTGTACTGAGAACGAAAGGAGGACCTACGAAGTATTAGGTAGGTGGTCGTAATTCAGTGATCACTCAGTGTATGTTGAATCGATGCCACGTCGGATGGCTGCTGTACTGAGGGCGAAAGGGAAGAACTACGAAGTATTAGGTAGGTGGTCGTAATTCAGTGATCACTCAGTGTATGTTGAATCGATGACACGTCGGATGGCTGCTGTACTGAGGGCGAAAGGAGGAACTACGAAGTATTAGGTAGGTGGTCGTAATTCAGTGATCACTCAGTGTATGTTGAATCGATACCACGTCGGATAGCTGCTGTACTGAGGACGAAAGGAGGACCTACGATGTATTAGGTAGGTGGTCGTAATTCAGTGATCACTCAGTGTATGTTGAATCGATGCCACGTCGGATGGCTGCTGTACTGAGGGCGAAAGGATTAACTACGAAGTATTAGGTAGGTGGTCGTAATTCAGTGATCACTCAGTGTATGTTGAATCGATACCACGTCGGATAGCTGCTGTACTGAGGACGAAAGGAGGACCTACGAAGTATTAGGTAGGTGGTCGTAATTCAGTGATCACTCAGTGTATGTTGAATCGATCCCACGTCGGATGGCTGCTGTACTGAGGGCGAAAGGAGGAACTACGAAGTATTAGGTAGGTGGTCGTAATTCAGTGATCACTCAGTGTATGCTGAATCGATACCACGTCGGATAGCTGCTGTACTGAGAACGAAAGGAGGACCTACGAAGTATTAGGTAGGTGGTCGTAATTCAGTGATCACTCAGTGTATGTTGAATCGATGCCACGTCGGATGGCTGCTGTACTGAGGGCGAAGGGAAGAACTACGAAGTATTAGGTAGGTGGTCGTAATTCAGTGATCACTCAGTGTATGTTGAATCGACGCCACGTCGGATGGCTGCTGTACTGAGGGCGAAAGGATTAACTACGAAGTATTAGGTAGGTGGTCGTAATTCAGTGATCACTCAGTGTATGTTGAATCGATACCACGTCGGATAGCTGCTGTACTGAGGACGAAAGGAGGACCTACGAAGTATTAGGTAGGTGGTCGTAATTCAGTGATCACTCAGTGTATGTTGAATCGATGCCACGTCGGATGGCTGCTGTACTGAGGGCGAAAGGACGAACTACGAAGTATTAGGTAGGTGGTCGTAATTCAGTGATCACTCAGTGTATGCTGAATCGATACCACGTCGGATAGCTGCTGTACTGAGGACGAAAGGAGGACCTACGAAGTATTAGGTAGGTGGTCGTAATTCAGTGATCACTCAGTGTATGTTGAATCGATGCCACGTCGGATGGCTGCTGTACTGAGGGCGAAAGTGAAGAACTACGAAGTATTAGGTAGGTGGTCGTAATTCAGTGATCACTCAGTGTATGCTGAATCGATACCACGTCGGATAGCTGCTGTACTGAGAACGAAAGGAGGACCTACGAAGTATTAGGTAGGTGGTCGTAATTCAGTGATCACTCAGTGTATGATGAATCGATGCCACGTCGGATGGCTGCTGTACTGAGGGCGAAGGGAAGAACTACGAAGTATTAGGTAGGTGGTCGTAATTCAGTGATCACTCAGTGTATGTTGAATCGATGACACGTCGGATGTCTGCTGTACTGAGGGCGAAAGGAGGAACTACGAAGTATTAGGTAGGTGGTCGTAATTCAGTGATCACTCAGTGTATGTTGAATCGATACCACGTCGGATAGCTGCTGTACTGAGGACGAAAGGAGGACCTACGAAGTATTAGGTAGGTGGTCGTAATTCAGTGATCACTCAGTGTATGTTGAATCGATGCCACGTCGGATGGCTGCTTTACTGAGGGCGAAAGGAGGAACTACGAAGTATTAGGTAGGTGGTCGTAATTCAGTGATCACTCAGTGTATGTTGAATCGATACCACGTCGGATAGCTGCTGTACTGAGGACGAAAGGAGGACCTACGAAGTATTAGGTAGGTGGTCGTAATTCAGTGATCACTCAGTGTATGTTGAATCGATGCCACGTCGGATGGCTGCTGTACTGAGGGCGAAAGGAGGAACTACGAAGTATTAGGTAGGTGGTCGTAATTCAGTGATCACTCAGTGTATGTTGAATCGATGCCACGTCGGATGGCTGCTGTACTGAGGGCGAAGGGAAGAACTACGAAGTATTAGGTAGGTGGTCGTAATTCAGTGATCACTCAGTGTATGTTGAATCGATGCCACGTCGGATGGCTGCTGTACTGAGGACGAAGGGAAGAACTACGAAGTATTAGGTAGGTGGTCGTAATTCAGTGATCACTCAGTGTATGTTGAATCGATGCCACGTCGGATGGCTGCTGTACTGAGGGCGAAAGGAGGAACTACGAAGTATTAGGTAGGTGGTCGTAATTCAGTGATCACTCAGTGTATGTTGAATCGATGCCACGTCGGATGGCTGCTGTACTGAGGGCGAAAGGAGGAACTACGAAGTATTAGGTAGGTGGTCGTAATTCAGTGATCACTCAGTGTATGTTGAATCGATACCACGTAGGATAGCTGCTGTACTGAGGACGAAAGGAGGACCTACGAAGTATTAGGTAGGTGGTCGTAATTCAGTGATCACTCAGTGTATGTTGAATCGATGCCACGTCGGATAGCTGCTGTACTGAGATCAAAAGGAGGACCTACGAAGTATTACAAGTAGGTAGGTGGTCATATTTCAGTGATCACTCAGTGTATGCGTTCTGGGTGATTTCAACAAATTTTGCTAACTCCGGGTTAATTTTCATCTGGGTAAAGAGTTAATAAAGACTTTTGCTGGTGGAATCAAAATGCTTTCAACTAAAAACATAGTCATTATAGTTATGCAACTAAGCTGAAATAAAATGATTGATCTTCTGAAATATAAGAGGAAACTACGGGTGTATATGAGTAAAATAATAAATGTCAAGTCACACTTCTCTTCTGTGTGATGCTATACATCTATTTTCATAACGGCTCATCGATTAAAGAGGATTCCGCTTTTGTTGCTCACAGCATATAAAAAGGTACTGTACTTCACCGTTACTCACAAAACAAATTAGTTTACGATGAAAACGAATTTTGTGAATACTTCCAGGGACGCTTGCGAAACTTTTACTGAATTATTAAGTAAAAGCCAGTTAGCAGAGTGTACTTTCGAGTGCATTTCTTTTCATTTCGGTGCATAAAAAGACTACTTCAAAGGCAGAAATGACATATTTTATTCAGATAGTTCAGTCTGTTAAAATGCTGAACACATGAATGCTCTATCGTATCTAATTTAGTACGATTAATATTTGTGCATAGAAAAGTTACTAAATATAAATTTGAGGATATAACGATCATTAAAGAGTTCCATTGATACAAAGGAAAACGAGAGCATACCTATAGTTTAAATGCATTCATGCGAAAGAAATTCAGAATAAAAAAATTATTATTAATAAGTATATTCAAGAAATGGATATTATCTCCTGTTTGATCAAGCTGTTATCAGCTTCGCACATTTAAAAGCAAATGTGTCTTGTCTAGCTTTTAATCGCTCATGTTTTTGATTAATTAATCTTTAAAGTGTTGGTTCTTCTGATTATATTTGAAAGTTTCAGTTCTGAAGCAGTCGAAGCACGAAAAACATCTAAGAATAAAGAAACGGTACGTAATATTTACACAACGTTAATAAAGTTGCTCAGCTCGTCTTTTTCTCAAGCGAAAAATCTATGACGACACTATCTTAACACGTGAATCTTGGGTCTTAACTGAAACTACGGAAGAGGAAACCTTTACAACAATTTTTTTACTGAAACACGACATAAAATTGAGAAAATGCAGTCAACATTTGCGCTGAAGGATGGTTACATATCGATGAACTTAACAGCAGTGTTCGAAGTGGGCCGATATGGCATACCGGTAATTAACAAAAATGGAAGTAAGCGTACCGGCAGTTAAAAAAACATTATTTACCATCCCGGTATGTAATAAAGTATAAACAAGTCACAACCTACGTAAAGAAATTGTGATGAAAGCACAAATTTTAACGCAAAAATCGGCAAATGACATTTTTAACGGATAAAATTGATAAATGATTAGCAGCTAGGACTGAAAAAGACCACAAACCGTTCAATGAAGAATTTTTTTTAATTATTATATATTTTTTAATATTATATACATTTAATGTTTTAATATAAAAAAAAATGTGGAATGGTATGTACTTCTTTCGAAACCTCCTTGTTCATACTATGTGGATCTATGGTCGACACCATACCGGCTGTAGCTCTGGGTCACTTCGACTACTGGTATTGATATTTCGATTTCAAAAATACCTACCGGAAATATTTATACGGTAAGGAAACGGATTTCCAATATTAATTTAGCCAAGGGCCATTTTTTCCTTTTCTACGCTTTCCAACCGTAGGTTGGAGAAGTGTATATGCTCCAGCTTTGCGCCTTGATTCGATGTCAATGAAATTTTGGTATGTAGTAGGAAATAACCTGAGAACGAACCCATATTGAAAATGAATGAAATCTGATTAAAGGTCAGGACATAGGAGCGGGATACATTCCATCTCCCTTATGCGTCATAACTTACGTAAAGATGCTTCGATTGCGACAAAACTTTAGCATTTTATTCCGGGGGAATACTGAACAGTTCTGTTGAATAACATCGAAATGGGGTCAAAGGTCACTGCACATGAGCGAGATTTATTCCACAGCCATTATCCTCGTAACTTGACTAAAACTGGTTTCTATTGCGACAAAACTTTAGTATGGTGTTCCGGAGATATACTAAACCAACTCTGTTTAATATCATCGAAATAAGGTCAGGACACAGGAGCGAGATTTATTCCACAGATATTATCCTCATAACTTGAGTAATGATTTCTGGTATGTCGGAAAGCGTATCATAATCAATGAATTGCATGATTTTACTAGCTTGTTTTACATAAACTCAGAAGAAAGAAAAACAGATTAATGTACTATCATATGTATTGTACTATAAGAAATTGCTTTATACGAAGATATATATATATATATATATATATATCGGCAACATTGTACAAATCTGCTTAATTAAAAGCTAAAGCAATATGCATTAAATGGCCTGAGAAAATTTATTAATGCTATTTCTTCCGGTTTACGAATAATACTTCTGGCACGTTGCTATGGCGCACGTACATAGAAACGTGGCCTATAGGTAGCCTTGTAATTAGCGGTTAAAAAGTGATGTCACGAAGCGACCACCAGAAGTGTGGGGTGAACATAACCACGTTCCCCACTGACCTTGATATTAACGTGCCTTTCTTCATTAAATTGAGCCATAGCCTTGCGAAACGGCTGTCGACAAAGAAATTTAAAGGCATGGCGAAAGGTTAATTTCTTTATTTCTATGTAACTGCCTATTGTGTGTAGTTTGTGATTTACGTTAAGGAAATGTATTTTAATTACTATACAAATCTAGAGTTCGGTATGGCATATGACATATATTTGAATTTAACTTTCCTTTTTAGTTCTTTGGCTTTTGATGTAAATTTTTGTTTACTCTCTTTAAGTATTTTATTGTCTGAACGTCATATTTTCTCTCTCTGCGAATTTGTGTTCCGCATTCTTACGAAAGGTCAGTGAGTAATAACGTTTGCTAAATCTAATGACAACAGTTGTTGTTTTGAATAGTATTTAGGGATTTAATTTGCACTTCAGATTTAATTGGTGGTATTCGCGAATTCACGCTGACTTGAGTGGTCACTCAAATCTGACTACTCAAGCCAGACATGTCTACTAAGTCATTAGTGTCTGACTACTCAAGCCAGACATGTCTACTAAGTCATTAGTGTCTGACTACTCAAGCCAGATATGTCTACTAAGTCATTAGTGTCTGACTACTCAAGCCAGACATGTCTACTAAGTCATTAGTGTCCGACTACTCATGTCACTAGAGTCTGACTACTCATTCCGAACATGTCTACTAAGTCATTAGTGTCTGACTACTCAAGTCACTAGAGTCTGACTACTCATTCCGAACATGTCTACTAAGTCATTAGTGTCTGACTACTCAAGTCACTAGAGTCTGACTACTCAAGCCAGACATGTCTACTAAGTCATTAGTGTCTGACTACTCAAGCCAGACATGTCTACTAAGTCATTAGTGTCTGACTACTCAAGCCAGAAATGTCTACTAAGTCATTAGTGTCTGACTACTTAAGTCACTAGAGTCTGACTACTCATTCCGAACATGTCTACTAAGTCATTAGTGTCTGACTACTCAAGTCACTAGAGTCTGACTACTCAAGCCAGACATGTCTACTAAGTCATTAGTGTCTGATTACTCAAGCCAGACATGTCTACTAAGTCATTAGTGTCTGACTACTCAAGCCAGAAATGTCTACTAAGTCATTAGTGTCTGACTACTTAGGTCACTAGAGTCTGACTACTCATTCCGAACATGTCTACTAAGTCATTAGTGTCTGACTACTCAAGTCACTAGAGTCTGACTACTCAAGCCAGACATGTCTACTAAGTCATTAGTGTCTGACTACTCAAGCCAGACATTGTAACGTACCAGGAGATGTGACGTACCTGCCAGCAGGACGCACACGACATAAAGGCAGATAGGAATCAGAACAAATGTCCGCGTAGCTTAATTGGTAGAGCAACTTATTCCGGAATGAGTGGACCCGGGTTCGAACCCCGGCGCGGATAAAAATGACGGAGAAATTTACTTCGTTATAACATGTCTACTAAGTCATTAGTGTCTGACTACTCAAGCCAGAAATGTCTACTAAGTCATTAGTGTCTGACTACTCAAGCCAGAAATGTCTACTAAGTCATTAGTGTCTGACTACTCAAGCCAGACATGTCTGCTAAGTCATTAGTGTCTGACTACTCATGTCACTAGAGTCTGACTACTCATTCCGAACATGTCTACTAAGTCATTAGTGTCTGACTACTCAAGTCACTAGAGTCTGACTACTCAAGCCAGACATGTCTACTAAGTCATTAGTGTCTGACTACTCAAGCCAGACATGTCTACTAAGTCATTAGTGTCTGACTACTTAAGTCACTAGAGTCTGACTACTCAAATCACTAGAGTCTGGCTACTCAAGTCTTCAGAGTCTGGCTTCTGGTTACTGAAGTAACTAGAGTCTTAACTCGTTTGCGGAATGTTGCCGATACTTTACGATTATACTGTTTTTGTGCACGACGTTGTATATTGTTATTTGCTAAGGTATCAAAACAAAACTAGTATTGTGTGCTGATGTAGGGGAAAGGATTTTTGTCTTTGTTTCAGCCAGGTTTTAAACCTGTATTCATATTAGTGCTTTGCAGTGAAGTTCATGTTAGGATAATAGGTTAAACAATATA
The DNA here is from genome assembly GCA_039090855.1 of Macrothele yani. NCBI lineage: Eukaryota > Metazoa > Arthropoda > Arachnida > Araneae > Macrothelidae > Macrothele > Macrothele yani. The sequence continues at coordinate 27,323,512 of CM076993.1, forward strand.
AACTGCTGGCCACCCAAAATTCAACACCAAGAAGGACACGAGATAGCAAAGCCAGATTTACTGGACACATAACAACAGATACAAAGATGAAAGGATTGAGCTTACAGGCCCATGTGACTTGCGGAACACGCAGACATCAATAGTTCATGTGGCCCCCATGGCTGGCAATAACGGCCTCTACACGCTACGGCATCGAACGAAAGAGGCTTTAGATGTGGGTTTGGGGTATGTTGGTCCATGCTGCTTCCACACGTTGCCACAGTTCATCAGGCGTAGCCGCGGGTGGTGCTTGCCGGGCCACTCGGTTGCCGATCAGTGACCAGACGTGTTCGACAGGCTAAATATCGAAAGAACAAACGGGCCACGGCAGCAGTGACACCTGGTGGGCCGTGAAGAATTGTCGCACGAAGCGTGCCACGTGCGGGCGCGCATTGTCCTGTTGAAACGTGGCCGCTTGCCGGTCCTGTAGGCAAGGGAGGACTACAGGCTCCAAAACGTCAGAGGTGTAGCCGTGGCTGTTGAGTGTACCGGCGATGCGTACCAGAGGGGTGCGGGTGTCATATCCAATTGCGCCTCAAACCATAACGCCAGGCGACGGACCGGTATGGCGATGCATAATGCAGGCGTCATACAGTCTCTCGCCGCGGCGCCGCCACACGCATATCCGACCATCGTGGTGTTGAAAGCAGAAGCGGGATTCGTAGGAGAAGACAATATCGTGCCATTCCGGTCCAGGTGCGGCGTTCAACGGCCCACTGCCACCGCACTCGCCGGTGGTGTAACGTCAATTGTAATCAAAGCAATCAATGGGCGCCGTGCGACAAGTCCCCGCTCCTGCAGATGACGTCGAACGGTACGTGCTGACACAGGCTTTTGCGCAATCCACCCTTATTCCTGCGCTAACGTTCGTGATGTGGCGGTGCGAGCTGTCAATGCCCGCCGCACGACATGCCGGTCCTCTCGTTCGGTGGTGTGCCGCGGCTGCGGCAATCATTCACGTCGGTCCGTCCGTCCCTCCTGCACCCACCGAATCCATACTCGCCTCACTGTGGCTGGATGTCGTCCCACACGGGCGCCCATGTCTCGGTACCAAAAACCGCTGTCGCGATAAGCCACTATTCGTCCTCTGTCAAACTCCGAAACGTGCTAAAATGACTACCGTATTCTGCGACGAGGCATCAGGAAGCTTCACATGCACAGGTCCGGCAGCACAACACACTTCCGCTACTTACTTACACCTCGCCTTCTGTGCACAATTCTTGCAGTGCTTCTCGGTGGCGTGACGAGCGCACATGATTTGGATATGCCCTGCAATGCTAATCGTTTGCGTGTCCTCTCGCGGGCAACGCATGCTGCGAATTTCAGGTCGATCGGATGCTTCCTTCTAGGTGTTGCATTTTGGGTGGCCAGCAGTGTATAAATACTTATCAAGCAAAACAAATATAACTCGACAAACAACTAATATAAATTGAATTGCTAATTATTTCTAAAGACAAATCGACATGCTTATATTTCAGCTCCGTGAGGTTGTTATTTGACAAGTTCGTTGTTTCTGTGTGCAAGAATTTCTTTCTCATGGTGCTACCAGAATGACACATAACGCAAATGGGCAGGCTGTAGCCGAATGGTTTGAGTCGCTTAAATGCTTAGAAAGGGTGAACCATAAATGCATCTACTTTTTACACAGAAGAGCCAAAACAGTACTTTCGTTTTTAAAATCAAAACGACTACAGATAAACGACGAAGCGTATGAAGAACACGAAGCGGTATAAATGTCACCTGATATTCAGCTCTGTTCTTCAGATGGGAAAGGCAGGGGACTTATGAGGTCTGTCAAAGGCCAAATTGTAATGGCATGACTAGGTCAAGGCATTTCTAAGACTGCAATGCTTGTGGAGTGCTCACGGTCCGCAGTAGAGAGTACCTTTCAAAAAGTGTTCCGAGGAGACGCCAGTAAGTTATGGGCCGACTACGGCTGAACGATGCTAGAAGTGATCGAAGGCTGTCTCGTATGGTACGAGACAACAAAAGGGATACTGTGGCGCAACTCGCTGATAATTTGAATGCTGGTGACGGGAGTAATGTGTCACAACACACAGTACAACGAGCCTTATTGAAAAATGGGGCTGCTCAGGCCTCTTCGAGTGCCCCTGTTAATCTCGGTTCGCCGTCAAAAGGGCCTAAAATGGGCACGCGAACATCCAAACGGGACGTTGAATGCCTGGGAGAAGGTAGTTTGGTAAAATGAATTTCGTTCCCTGTTGCACAGTGTGGACGGCCGGGTACATGTGCGTGGTATACCTGGGTAAATCCTGGCTACAGGATGCACCGTGGGGCGAAACCAAGGCGGTGAAGGAAGCGTAATGCTTTGGAAAATGTTCTGCTCGGAAGCCGTGGGTCCAGTCATTAACGTGCTGACAACTATGACGTCTACCACCTACCTAAACATCATTGGGGACCAAGGACATTCTTTCATGACAACGGTATTCCCCTATAGTGATACCATTCATGACTACGGTATTCCCCTATAGTCAACAGGATATTGCGCCGCGCCAGACTGCCCGGATTGTACGAGAATGGTTCGTGGAACAGAAGGAAAACTTTGAGGTATTGCCCTGGCTTCCAAACTCCCCAGACATAAATCCAATTGAGGATCTGTGGTTTGTAATACCCAAGTTAGTAAAATTGTAATGCATTGATTATGATACGCTTTCCAGCATACCAGAAATCATTACTTAAGTTATTTCTCAAGTTATGAGGATAATGGCTGTAGAATACATCTCGCTCCTATGCCCGTTGACACCATTTCAATGATATTCAACAGAACCGTTTAAGTATATTTCCGGAACAACATGATACAATTTTGTCTCAATCGAAGTATTTTTACGTAGGTTATAATTCATAAGAGCGACGGAATAGATCCCGCTCCTATGTCCTGACCTTTGCCCACATTTCGCCCATTTTCAATAGGATTTGTCCCCAGGTGGTCCGCTACCGCATACTAAAATGTCATTGCAATGGAACCATTTTTACGTAAGTTATGACGCATAAGGGCAATGGAATGTATCCCGCTCCTATATCCTGACGTTTGACCCAAATTCGTCCATTTTCAATAGGGTTTGTCTCCAGTGGTCCCCTACCACCTGCTAAAACTTAATCGAAATCTAACCACTTTTACGTTAGTTATCGGACGGGCGGACGGACGGACAAAGCTGGAGCATATACGCTTCTTCAACCTACGGGTGGAAAGAGTAAAAAAGCATATACGGTCTACTACGTAACTTACAAAAGTTAAAGGATGTGCTAGTAACGTGCTGTTACCATATACATCAAGACACATTTAGGAATATTGTAGCGTCGATACCTCGCCGGGTAAGAGCTGCTTTGGCGGACTGTGGAGGACCAACATCATATTAGGCAGGTGTTCATAATGTTTGGCTCTTCGGTATTTTTGAATAGCTTTTATTCTGCCGAAACTTGTTTAAGCAGAGTTTTAAAAATCACAGTAAAAGCACGCAAAATTTTTAAGGTGCATCCTAGAAAATACCTAATCATACAATGGAAGTGATGCATTCTTCAATACCACTGTGCAGTAGATGATGGATGGAAATTCTACATACGTAAAGATACCTCACATGGGATATCGTACATAGGCGACCTTGGACATCGTTGTGTTCAATACCCAATTGATTGGACTAGAGTTAAAGTATACTTTTTTCCCGATATATGTAACAACTGCTCTTTCTTGATTCTAAAAATCGCTGCCGCAGTGGCCGAGAGATTCTGAAGCGCCAGTTTCTGACCATTCGACGGCGATGGGCTCGGGACCCGGAGTTTTACGGCGCTCGTTTTCTGCCTTCTTTGAAACCAAATGACCTGAAATTTGCATATCAGTGAACAAAATGCTGTACAATATGTAAATTGAGTTACAGTACGTACGTTAAAAGCCTTTATAGCCCTGCAAGTTGACCACGGTGGTAGCTAAATCCCGAAATAGAAAAGAGAAACAACAAAGTCGCTACAATTCAGGCAATGAAAATATTGACTGCGACATCGTTACCTGCTCTAATTACCTTTAATTTTATTCTAAGGAATGCTGCCGCCCTCCGTCCCCCCGTCTCTCTCTCTCTCTCTCTCTCTCTCTCTCTCACACACACACACTCACTTTGCGGGATTGTTCATGACATAATCAAGATAAATTATCCAAATAGTCTGTGACATATCCCATATGACAGCATATATTACAATGAATACAGAATTTAATGTGTTTCGCGATCGGAATTCAAAGTAACAAAAAATCCATTATTCAGCTAACTAGTGGCTGTAACACAAGAAGTCTTAAATTACGATCGGCGAATTTTAAACGAACAAGCCATTACTTCTCATTATCGTTGATAACAAATGCATTAACTGTAATTAGTTGCCTCTTGTAACTCTTAACTTTCTAATATTTTTATCACTTCTTTCTGTACATGAAGTCTGGTGTTCAAAATTAAAGTCCGAAAGGTGATAAGAACGCTAATAATTCAACGCGCTTAATGAAATGTTAAGATGTTCACAGGACATACGCAAATGAGCACGAGGAAGACATACCCCGTACAGATTTTTTTAATTTATTTGCCATGTTACACGCAATTAACTCCATAGCAACATAGCAGGGAACCAGGGTACAGAGCTCATGATAGCCTGACTAGCTCTTGGCCCCTAAAATAAGAAAAATGTTAAGTAAAGCAATTACATGTACATATTTTTCAACATTTATACACAGATTTGCAATACAATATAACTAAAACTAATCAAACTAGTAATCACACCCGTTCTCCGAAAGGTGAATCAAGAAAACCATTTTTTGAATATAAAATTAAAGAAAGGGAAATGTAATTAAGGGACAGAAAAGTAATTTAAAATCGTTAACTCTTTTACGATATAGAAAAGCGTCGTGACTTTAATACATACGGTTTGACGTAAAACGAAGCAGGCTTTGGCGCCCCCTTAATTTAAAATCAAAATTTGAAATTTTCAAAAAATTTCAATGATTCTGACAAAATTTTCTAAACCTCTCAGCATTTTAAAACAGTAAAGCTAAGCCACACCTTTTTGAATTTTTCGGTTTTCAGACTTTTTAAATGCAGAAGTGGTACAAAAATTCAAGCAGACAATGTTTCAAAGCGCTGTTTTATTTCTTATTTTTTTTTATTTTTTTTTCTTGGTTTTTGTGCAATCTGTACTTTAAGACCTACCAGCATGCCAATTTTTAGATCTCTAAAGTCATTTCGAAGTTTTCGAACAATTCGCGAAAATTTCAAGCAGAAAATGTTCCAAAGCCGCCTTTTTTATTTTTTTTTCGTACTTTTCTAGTTACAAGATCTGTCAGCATGCCAATTTTCAGATCTCTAGGTCATTTAGAAGTGGTCGAACAATTCGCGGACGAACACACTCGCATTTTTCCTCTTTGTTTCTTATATACGAGGCGAAAACCTATATTTACGTAGGTATTCACGTATGCCGGCGGAAAACGCCGAACTTTAAAAGCGTCGCTACCTCATTACCTGTTTGATTACCTTGCGTCATTACCTGTTTGATTGTAGCCTGTCCTTTCACCCAGTGAAAAAAGAATGCTAAAAATAGCTGTGTCACCATGCTAGCAGGTGATGGTACCAGAACCTTCCTGTGTGGTTAACACTGAAGACAGAGTAAGCCACTCGCCCCTTTCCTTTGCGTCTTTAAAAAGTGCTTAAAAATCAGAAAATCAGTTTTTCTTAATTTTTTTTTTGTAAAAGAGGGATGATATTTGTGAGTCTGTGCTGTAAAAATTGCAATGCGTTATGATTTATAGTTTGCCATATATCCGGTTTTTTAAATGGATCCCATCGCGAAGTAGAGAATTTTGTGAAATTTAAAAATTTAATTTCTCCTAAACTAAGTCAAAATTAAAAAAAAGAGAGACGAGGAGCAAAAATTCGGCCATGGACCTACATGTCTACAACGTTTCATGGTTCTGTTGCTGTTAGTGTGTCTGGCACGCAAACTGATAGCACTTTTTTGCTTACCTTAACTTTGAAATACAATAGCTCTTGAAGTATTGCCAGAATCGACAAACGGTTCATTTCAGTGTATTTTCCGAGCAATTCTCTACAAACGATGTAAATTTCATAATTTTCTGTTCAATACTTTTTGCGCTGCGAGCTAGGAAAGCAAGAGTGTCGCGAATTCTTTTTTTTTTTAAATAGAGACGTTTAACTGTTAACATAACATTCCTTTAGTGCTTTTTTTAAAACTATACAAAACTGGCAAGTGATATTATATGAATCCGCAACTCGTTCCAGAGCAGAGGGCAATGAGCATTAACATTAAAATACAGCACATTCGTATACGAGCCCTTGGAATTAAAAAGTTATCACACCCACGAGTTTGATAATTATGTGCAGGATAAAAAAGTTATTCGATTGAGATCTTTGTTGGCATAAATACACTCATCCAGTAACAGCATCAGTCGATAACTGTATAATCTCTCAAAGATTAGTGATCTATAACGACTGAACGGGATTTCCACATTTTCTAGTGGAATCCACAAACGAATGAATTTGTTTTGAAAAGAAAATTGTTGTTAATGTTACATTTACTTGTCCTACCCGCAAGCTAGCAGACAATAAGACAGGTAGGGATAAATAAAGTAATAATAGTGTTAATTTAATATTTAATGACAATAGACTGGAGATTCTAGATATAACTCCTTTTCGAGACTTCAAATCCCGCGAAACAACTTCAACATGGGCATCCCACTTTAAATACTCCAGAAGCAAAACACGTAAAAACTTTACCCCATCTTGAAAAATCAAAGGAATATACACTGAAGAGCAATTGAATTCGAGATACCTGTCTAGTAACGTGTAGCACCACCTTTCGCCCTGATGACGGCGGCGATTCGTCTCGGCATGGACTCGACAAGACACCGGAAGCGTTGGGAAGCCATACGGATCCACGACCCCTGAAGAAGCTCCCACAGTTCACGAAGATTTGATGGAGGGGGTCAGAGCCTAGAACATCTCTCTCGATGGCATCCCAGATGTGCTCGATGGGATTGAGGTCAGGTGACCTAGCTGGCCAAGGAAGCGAAGTCACGTCGGTGGAGTATTCATCCAACCATTCGGATGCAATTCGGGAGCTGCATTGTCTTACTGCAGGATGAGGTCCCCAATGGGATGTTGAAGACTCACAAACGGGAGCAAATGGTAGTCCAGGATATCCAGGTAACGTTGACCTGTGAGGGACGATGTCACACATACTAGGGGTCCAATTTCAGTTTACGTGAATAGTCCCCAGACGAGATTGCCACCCCTCCAGCTTGAAGAATTCCCTGCTGGCAAGAAGGATCCATCGCTTCATGTGGTTTGCATCTCGAACTCATCTGTCCAGGCAACATTTTTCAACATGTCAAGGGTCCAGTAGCGATGTTCCCGCGCCTATGCTAATCTTTGCACCCTGTGATGTGCGGTCAGCAGCGGTACATTCGTGGGACGACGGCTTCTGTACCCCATAGCGAGGAGATGGTTCTGGATGGTGTGGCTGCTTACACTTTTTTGTGCACCAGCGTTAAATTGCCGAGTGATTTCTTGCACTGTGGCCCGTCTATCCGCTGTTACGATGAGAGATAGCCGACGATGACCCCACTCATCCACACGCTGTTGTTCATTGCAGTTGGCTCTTGCAGGGATGGTTTTACCGGATTCGATGTACCCACGGTGCACCCGTGACACAGTGGCTCGTGAAAATCCCAGTGCCCGCACGACTTCCGAGATGGAGTGACCCATTCGTTGGGCACCGACATTTTGCCCACGATCAAATGCGTCTAGATCCTTCGTCTTACCCATACTGCGTCCGACTCTTACTGATTCCCGTCGCATCACTCCTTATGTTGTCGGATCACTTCATAAGTCATGTAGTTTCCGTTCACAGGGCCGCCCACAGCGCCACATTTGCATAACGTCTTCGACATCCCTGTATCATGTACACAATTCGACATCCCTGTATCATGTAAACACTTCGACATCTCTGTATCATGTAAACACTTCGACATCCCTGTATCATGTAAACACTTCGACATCCCTGTGTCATCCCGTATCATGTAAACACTTCGATATCCCTGTATCATCCCGTATCATGTAAACACTTCGACATCCCTGTATCATCCTGTATCATGTAAACACTTCGACATCCCTGTATCATCCTGTATCATGTAAACATTTCGACATCCCTGTATCATCCTGTATCATGTAAACACTTCGACATCCCTGTATCATCCTGTATCATGTAAACATTTCGACATCCCTGCATCACGAACCCTCTGTAAACACTTCGACATCCCTGTATCACACACAATTGACATCCCTGTATCATGAAAACACTTCGACATATCTGTATCATGTAAACACTTCGACATCCCTGTATCATCATCATGTAAACACTTCGACATCCCTGTATCATCCTGTATCATGTAAACACTTCGACATCCCTGTATCATCCTGTATCATGTAAACACTTCGACATCCCTGTATCATCCTGTATCATGTAAACACTTCGACATCCCTGTATCATCCTGCATCATGTAAACACTTCGACATCCCTGTATCATGTAAACATTTCGACATCCCTGCATCACGAACCCTCTGTAAACACTTCGACATCCCTGTATCACACACAATTGACATCCCTGTATCCCACACAATTGACATCCCTGTATCACATACAATTGACATCCCTGTATCAAACACTTCGACATCCCTGTATCACGTAAACACTTCGACATCCCTGTATCATGTAAACACTTCGACATCCCTGTATCATGTAAACACTTCGACATCCCTGTATCATCCTGCATCATGTAAACACTTCGACATCACTGTATCATCCTGTATCTTGTAAACACTTCGACATCCCTGTATCATGCTGTATCATGTAAACATTTCGACATCCCTGTATCCCACACAATTGACATCCCTGTATCACACACAATTGACATCCCAGTATCATGTAAACACTTCGACATCTCTGTATCATGTAAACACTTCGACATCCCTGTATCATCCTGTATCATGTAAACACTTCGACATCACTGTATCATCCTGTGTCATGTAAATACTTCGACATCCCTGTATCATCCTGTATCATGTAAACACTTCGACATCCCTGTATCATCCTGTATCATGTAAGCACTTCGACATCCCTGTATCATCCTGTATCATGTAAACACTTCGACATCCCTGTATAACGAACCCTCTCTAAACACTTCGACATACCTGTATCACACACAATTCGACATCCCTGTATCACGAACCCTCTCTAAACACTTCGACATACCTGTATCACACACAATTCGACATCCCTGTATCACCGTTCTTGCCTGTCGTTGGTGATATGGGATCAGTGGAAGTCGCAGCAACGACTAACTTGCGAGTCTTCTCTTCAGAAAACGAGGTCGAACATACCTTGCGGAGAATTTTTTGACGTATGGAAGATCTCTAGTATTGCTCAAATGTTTGGATGCGGCTCTGAAGTCCGCCAACGCTTATAACGAAGTAAGGTACTCCGTCATTTTTATCCGCGCCAGGATTCGAACCCGGGTCCCCTCATTCCGGAATAAGTTGCTCTACCAATTGAGCTACGCGGACGTTTTATTCTGATTCCTATCTGCCTTTATGTCGTGTGCGTCCTTCGGGCAGGTACGTCACATCTCCTGGTACGTTACACGCTGTCAGGTAAAAAGCTCCAGTTTTCCCGTTCATTCGTGTGACGTTGCACTCCATACCCCTCATGATGTTGGTGCGTCTTACACTCAAGTTCCCACTGCCCATTCGTCCGAGATGGATCCGGGTTCGAATCCCGGTGAGGCATGGATGTTGTTTTTGTATTACGGCACGGATTCTCTCTCATCCCTGGAACCATTTGCTCTAAATTAGGGACGGGAGACTGCTTATAGCCCATAGAGTTGCTCACGGTGGTCGTTAAATCCCCAATTAAAAAATGTTCCCACTGCCGCCTTATTGATATTGCAATGCCTGCGTTTCTTTCGACACGAGCGGAGATATCACGAAAAGACTACCCGGCTTCCTGCAATTCTGCTCCTCGCAAATTCTGACAGCTGCAAATACTAATTTGTTCTGCTGCAGTCTTACAATGCTACACAGCCCGCATTGGCGCGATGCAATTAGGGAAACGCGTTTTCTGCTACTTGCTTTTGTAATTTACACCGGATAAGTTGATAGGGCGTGGCTCTTACACGAAATTTGTGAACGCGCTGCGGCTGTAAAAATGTGCATCCCTACCTTGGCCTATATCCTCGTGTAAGTTTCTGCCTGATCAGAGTCGTCGTTCTGGGTGTTAAAATTTCAATAAACAGCAGTGTATTTCACTCACTAAATCCGTTCCAGTTTCAGAGTAAATTAGCGTGGTTCAACCTGGTCCTTGAGAGTTTCCAAGCTCTTACATTCTGCGTCCATCACGTTCAGAACTCGGAAACCTACAAGAAATGATTAGGGGTGAGAACAACATTGAAGCAGTGAATGGCCTTGTGATTAGCACGTCTACCCGCAAAAGGAAGGTCTCAGTATTCATCGCAGGTAGGTCAAATATGTTGAACAGCAAAATATCAGCGGTACGTCGGATGGACACGTTAAGCCGCCGGACCCGGGATGTTGGATGTCCGGTAAAATAAGAGAGTGTGTTACTTTCCCCAATTTTATTCTTTCTCCACAGTGCTAGTTCGTAATTTTAGGCTGCGTTAGGTCAGTTGCTCCAGCGACACAATTTGGAATAGTAGTTAAGCACTGGTACACTGGTGTGCAAACATTAAGGACGAAGAGGAGAAATTAGCATAACAGCGGAACGAGCAGGCAGAACGGACCGAAAGACCACTCAGGAGATAGACTAGGGTCCGGTACGGTAGGGCATGCGTACATATGCAGCATGATGTAGCGGGGGAGTGTCTGAAGGGTATAAAGCACACGGGCGGTGTACGCTCAGCAATTCGGTGAAAGCTATTGCACGGTGTACATCGGTTCGAACGACGTTCAGTTGCTGCCACCGTGTGATATGGCCAACAAACAATCCAGTAGACGACATCTGGATGACTTTACCCGAGGTCGCGTCATTGGGAAGTTGGATGAAGGTCGAAGTGTGAATAGTGTGGCCGAGGAGTTCGGGATCGCTCACAGAATCGTTTCACGAACTTGTAGAGCATTTTAAACGACAGGAACAGCTGTCCGAGAGTTTAGCAGTGGTCGTCCACGAGCAACCACGGCGGCGGACGGCCGGTATATTGTTCTACAGGCGAGAAGAGATAGACGGCAGACAGCGGGAGAAATCGCAAGGCACATGCAACAGACAACTGGACGTCCGTTATCGCATTTTACCGTGGCCAGGAGGCTACACAAAAGTGGTCTATTTGCACGACGAACAGTACGGTGTGTGCCATTAACGCCTGCTCATCGGAGACGGCGGTTTCTGTAGTGCCAGGAACAGAGGAAGTGGACACATCAGCAATGGGGTCGAGTTCTCTTTACGGATGAGAGCCGATTTAGTCTGACGAGCGATTCTGGACGTATACACATCTGGAGAGAGCAGGGAACACGCAATCAAACCTCCAACATCATCGAAAATGACCGGTTTGGAGGTGGCGGAGTTCTTGTTTGGGGCGGTATCATGCTTGGTAGCCGTACTGACCTCTACATCTTCCAAGGAGGTTCAGTCACTCGTGTCCGCTATTGTACCGAGGTTCTTCAACCTCATGCGCTTTTGTTAAGAGGTACTGTGGGTCCTGAGTTCCTCTTCATGGACGACAACGCTACACCTCATCGTGAAGTGGCTGTCGCAGAGCTGTTGGAGGGTGAAGATATTCAACGCATGGATTGGCCCGCAAGGTCCTCTGACCAAAATCCAATCGAACACGTGTGGGACCTTCTCGGGAGACGTTTGGCAGCACGTCACCAGCCACCAGCAACGATTCCGCTGCTGCGATTGGCGCTACAAGAGGAATGGGCCGCGATGCCTCAAAAGGTCTTTGACAACCTGGTCCTCAGCATGGGCAGACGTTGTAAATCCTGCAACGTAGTCAGGGGTGATCATGCGGTCAGGGGTGATCATATCCCCTACTAAAGACTGGATTTGTCTTGGCAGCCGCCTGTCACATGGACGTTTCTGTCTTCTGTCCAGTTGTGCTCGAAGCTACCTTTTGAATAAAGTGCCTTTGTATCCTTTGGATTCCTTGTTTGGACGGGTTTGCTCACTTGTCCCATATTCTTACATCTTGGGGATCTTATGGTATGATTTGAGTCGATGTGGAGCACTTCTGCACGACGTTACAGTCGAAGAACCGTTTCGTCCTTAATTTTTGCACGCCAGTGTAGTTAGGCTTTGACTTTTCGCTGTCTTCACACTTTCCTAATAGTGTAGTGAGCCAAGCCTTCGCTGTGAGTGTAAATCCTACAATAACGGTTGCTGGTGATCGTGCTGGAATTTGTAGCCAGAGGTTTCGTGCCCCAAATTACCGACCATTTCCCCCATCTAACTACTAATGAGAGAAGTTAGGTCGCCCGTGTCGCGCAGTGGTCTAAGAGCTGGTTTCTGACAATTCGTCTGAGATGTGTCCGAGTTCGAATACCGGTGAGGCAAGGATGTTGTGTTTGTCTTAAAACACTGGCGTTTTCTCTTCCGTGGAACCAGCAACTTTATTTAGGGACGGGCAACTGCTTATAACCCATCGAGTTGCTCACGGTGGTCGTTAAACCTTCAACCAATAATAATTACAACGATAAAGAGCTGGCAGCGGGGAGAAGGTGGAGGAAACTGTGATTGCGGATTGCCTAAGGTTAGCCTAACCCTCCATAGATCATATGGTTGCGGTATTTATTCCCTGGTACGATGTGTAAACTCAGGGAATATTTAGTGTTGAACCACTAAATAGTCCCTGAGTTTAATCGAACTCTTGAACCACTAAATATTCCCCGGAAATCGAAACCTGCATCTCTCGATTACCGGTCGAGTATGCTAAACATTACACCACCCAGGACAGTGAAGTTCCAAGCAAATGCAACATAGGAATCTGAAAGTCCTCAGCTTTTCGCTAGTCGAAGCATCCTTTCTTCTTCATAGCGCATTGCATATTCTGTTTGCTTTGCTTGAATATTCTGTCGATTTTCCATGTATTACGTAGAATATTTCTTCCTTCATTGATTTATCTGTGATAATGGTGACCTGTGACCTACATCCGTCCGAACGGGAAATGGGTCAAAGCGCTATGAGGAAACATGGATGCTTCGACTAGCGAAAATCTGAGGACTTCCAGATTCCTATGTCTCAGTTGCTTGGAACTTCCCTGTCCTGTATGATGTAATGTTTAGCATACTCGACCGGTGATCGGGAGATGCGAGGGTCAATTCCAGCTCCAGGACGATGAAATTTTCAAGTTTTCTGAGTCGTGTGTTTTGATGACCAGTAAGTGCTACTCTAGTATTCTATGGATGGAGATGGTCGGCTAAGAGGTCCCTGCGGCTTCCACCACTCAGTGTTCCTGGGATGATAACCAACAGACTTATGACTTGCCAGGAAAAAGCTACATTTAAACAGACGACCTTCTTCCGTCTGTCGAAGGTCCATTGCCATCGTCTTTGAGGCCCATGCGAGGCGTTCTTTGCGATCACTGGGCATCATCATGGACACCCTCGTTGGTCTTCGGTTGTGGAACCCAAGGCGAAGCAAGGTGCGACGCATGGTGCATGTGGATATAAATCGAACTGCACCGCTGTTGTACTGGCGGGTGAGCTTAGGTGAATGTTGCACGTCGTTGCTGAGTTACCAGTCGTGGTATCCGACGCTCATATCTAGAATCAACCGTACGTGCCTGACCAATGAGAGCCCTTCTGCTGGGTATCTGTGCATGGCTAATCAAATTCTGGTACACCCTTAATACAGTAGTGCGGGAGCAGCCAAAAAGTACATCTGTTTTCGAAATACTGGCATTTGCACTCTGGGTCGCAACTACTTATCTGGCAGCGGTCAAATTGGCATTTGTCGACTTATTTTGCTGTTAATGGCAAAAGTTTTCTTGCTTACATACAGATCATATGTAGAGGATTTTAGGAACGGAGTGTCTGAACCCAGATCTTAAACAACCCTTAGAAATAGGAAGGTAGGAGATTTGGGCTAGAGTCTCCGATAGGAAACTGCCACAGAAGCCAGGTAGAAAGGGGTAGGAAGACGCCCCTATTAATTACCGGGTGACTAATACCCGGGGTCCGACGGCTTAAAGTGCCTATCCGACGCACGGAGGATATGTAGTGATTTCTCCGTGGCAGTCACGAACGTTGGCCACTAGGCCATCCGCGTCCCGCTTACGTACAGAGGTTGGGCGTGCACGATATATACACTGGCGTGCAAAAATTAAGGACGAAATGGTTTTTCGAATGTAACGTCGTGCAGAAGTGCTCCACATCGACTCAAATCATACCATAAGATACCCAAGATGTAAGAATATGGGGCAAGTGAGCAAAACCGTCCAAACAAGGAATCCAAAGGATACAAAGGCACTTTATTGAAAAGGTAACTTCGAGCACAACTGGACAGAAGACAGAAACGCCCATGTGACAGGCGACTGCCAAGAAAAATCCAGTCTTTAGTGGGGTATATGATCACCCCTGACGGCGTTGCAGGATTTACAACGTCTGTCCATGCTGAGGACCAGGTTGTCAAGGAGCTGTTGCGGCATCGTTGCCCATTCCTCTTCTAGCGCCAATCGCAGCTGCGGAATCGTTGCTGGCGGCTGGTGACGTGCTGCCAAGCGTCTCCCGAGAAGGTACCACACGTTTTCAATTGGATTTAGGTCCTGGGACGATGCGTTGAATATCTTCACTCTCCAACAGCTCTGCGACAGCCACTGTACGATGAGGTGTAGCGTTGTCGTCCATGAAGAGGAACTCAGGACTCAGAGCACCTCTAAACAGACGCACGTGAGGCAGGAGAACCTCGATACAATAGCGGGCACCTGTGACTGAACCTCCTTGGAAGATGTGGAGGTCAGTACGGCTACCAAGCATGATACTGCCCCAAACGAGAACTCCGCCACCTCCCTCTTTCGGTGATGTTGGAGGTGCGATTGCGTGTTCCCTGCTCTCTCCAAATGTGCATACGTCCAGAACAGCTCGTCAGACTAAATCGGCTCTCATCCGTAAAGAGAAATCGACCCCATTGCTGATGTGTCCAGTTCTTGTGTTCCTGGCACCCCAGAAATCGCCGTCTCCGATGAGCTGGCGTAAATGGCACACACCGTACTGGTCGTCGTGCAAATAGACCACCTTTGTGCAGCCTCCTGGCCACGGTAAAACGCGATAACGGACGTCCAGTTGTCTGTTGCACGTGCCTTGCAATTTCTCCCGCTGCCTGCCGTCTGTCTCTTCTCGCCTGTAGGACAATATACCGGTCGTGGGCCACCGTGGTTGCTCGTGCAAGACCACTGCTAAACTCTCGGACAGCTGTTCCTGTCCTTTGAAATGCTCTCCAAGCTCGTAAAACCATGCTGTGAGCGATCCCGAACTCCACGGTCACACTAGTCACACTTCGACCTTCTTCCAACTTCCTAATAACGCGACCTAGGGTAAAGTCATCCAGATGTCGTCTACTGGATTACCTGTTGGCCATATCACACGGTGGCAGCAACTCGACGTCGTTCAAAGCGATGTACACCGTGCAATAGCTTTCACCGAATTGCTGAGCGTACACCGCCCGTGTGCTTTATACCCTTCAGACACTCCCCCGCTACATCATGCTGCATATATACGCATGCCCTACCGTACCGGACCCTAGTCTATCTCCTGAGTGGTCTTTCGGTCCGTTCTGCCTGCTCGTTCCGCTGTTATGCTAATTTCTCCTCTTCGTCCTTAAATTTTGCACACCAGTGTAGTAGCCGTACGTGACGTTGATATCACGTGATACTTCGCTATCGCTCCGAGTATGTAAAACGTGGAGGAGTTCCTAATACCAAGCTAACTCAGTTTATATGCTCCTGGTTTGTGCAATGCAAGCTTTCTTCAGGAACAAATTTGCATCGCAAATCTGTTTACCACATAATCACTTTAAGTATCCTGATTTTTGAAAATGACGGTACGATAAGTTGCCTGATAAACTAATAACATATTTTAAAAAGAAATCTTGTTGAAAGGAATTTTGTTCGAAAACTGTTCAGAAAATAGCCCGCTGCTGCACTTTTTTTAAATATGAAGCACCTTCAGAGCGGATGTCATTGTGTTGCAGTTCTTAAGCACTGCGTCATTGTAAAACTATAAATAGCTCAATTATTCTGAATTTAATTTAAGAGGACTCAATAGAGTACTGAATTCTTCAAAAATTATCTCGGAATTGATTTTCCTAGAAAACTGTACTCTGAAGGAGTCATTTTGTTTTTCGGAAATTACTTTTCTTTTCCCTACATACGAAGGTTGTATAAAATGCTCTTGTAATTGATCGTGCTGTTACGCTTCCTGAGATTGGCTTCATTATCCGAGAATTAATAATTCGTTTTCTTGAAATTGGTTTGGCGTTAATCTTCGCGAGAAATTTAGGAATCTAATTCTAAAATAATGATGCAAAGTGTGCATGTCTGGTTATAAAGTTTGAAAAGGTTTAAAATCAATGCTGAACCTCTTAAAGTTTAAAAAATCAAATGCAAATGACGTGAATCCTGCTTACACTAAGACCTCCAGATGACTGGCAAATGGGAAAACCGATTTGATATGAGGCTTTTTAATGTGTCGTCATTCGATGTAAAAAAGGGATATACATTGAGGGTCCAAATTATTATGAACCACAAGACTAGTTTATACATAGTAGCTATCCGTTAGATGTTGCTGGCGCAAGACGGCTGAATCGGTATAAAAAGCGATTCCGAGAGTAGTGAAGTGCATTGTGCCAGAAATAATGCGTTAAAGACGCGATCTGACTGTCTTGGAATGTGGATTGATCGTAAGTGCTCGAAGCGTTGGTGCGAGTGTTAGCAATATCGCTGCACTTGTGAAATATTCGAGAGTAGCAGTTGTTAAAGTTTACAGAAGTGGACCACCAACCCAAAAATCGGGTCTGAGTGCAAAGCGTGTGGTCGTCAACTGCTACTGGATTGCTCGAGAAGAGCTGAGAGTTGAAAGACTTGTTCAGTCCAACAGATTGGCAACACTAAGTCAGATTACCGATAATCTGATTCAAGGACTACGTTCCATGGTCTCTTAGCGTACAATTCTCCGCACATTGCATTGTATGGGCTACACAAGCAGATGGCCTGTCCGTAAGCCATCGCCATCTGCAGCGAACAAGCAAAAACGTCTCCAGTTCGAACACAAGAATTGGACAGTAGATGTGGGTAAAAGGATAATGTGATCCGAACAATCACGTTTTCAACTACACCATGCAGATGAAAGGGTGAGGATACATATACTGATTTCATTGTCCCGTTCCGCCAATCTGTCTTGGCTCCACGGGGACTTATTGAGTACCTTGGATGTTATTTTGACATGTTGCGACAATTATCCTGCCTTGAGACGCCGGTTCGGACCCTGGCCACCCCAATGGCCTAGAGACCAGCCCGTGGTGACGTGCTGGCAGGCGACCTAGTATACCTTGTCTGGGTTCCCGCTCTGTCTGGCGGGATAGGTCGTTTCTTACTTTTTCGTTGACTGGAAGATTCCTTGCCCTCGAACTTTTTTTGGGGAATAATTTCCCTTTATTTTCTTTTTCAAAACATCTACACACATGTATGCACTGTCCTCATGCTTAGGACTTACAACATCAAGAGATAGCAAAAAATTTATTTACAGAATATTTACATTGGTGGTCTCTTCGTCTGCTTTCCCACAGACTTCTACCCTCATTCATCTTCCGAATCGCTTTCGGTGTGCACGTTCACCTCCTGCGTTTCGGTCCCCGTTTGATTGGGGAAGATGGTATGTTGCTGGAGGGTTAGCCTTTCAACCAAGGCTATTATCCCCCTCCTGTTAACGGAAGATTGGATGAGCAGATCCAATCTTCGCGTTCTTTGCACACCTGGGATCAGTGTGTTTCTCCGTGAGGATATGTAAACAGTAGCACGAAAGCATGGACTCATCCTGCATCATCAATATACTCTTCAAGCTGGCGGGGGCAACGTTATGGTCTGCGGCACAATTTCGTGGAACTGTTTCGGCCCTTTGATTCTTGTGGAGCAACCCACGAAATCGCCCAAAGGTATTTAAATATCGTTGCCGACTAACGCCACCCAGTTATGTTGATAGTTTATTCCAATGAGCTGGATACCTCCAGCAAGATAAATCTTCATGTCTTGGTGCTCACATTGTACACAAACGGTTTGAGGAGCATCGCTGAGACTTTTCCCTGCTATAATGACCTTCTCAATCACCGAATCTCAATCCAATGCAGCATTTGTTAGATGAAGTCGAAAGAGGTATCAGACAGCTGCATCCACTACCATCAAATCTTCAAAAGCTGGAGTGTGCAATTCATCACATTTGAACTAATATACCCTAAGCAATTTACCGACATTTAATGGAGTCTATACCAAGATAAATTCAAGCAGTATTGAAGGCAGAAGTGGCGGAACAACGTACTAACCGGGTGGTCATAATATTTTGGCCAATCAGTGAGTGTGATTGAATTCGAATTATAAACGAAAATATTTTATAATATTGTCATGCCGGCATGTGCTCCGAGAGAATGAGGTTTAAATTATCGTTGCATATAATTAATAACGAGAAACTATACACTAACTATGTAGAAATTAGTGTAGCTATATTTGTAATCCGAATTTACTGGCGTAGAACAAAAATCAGGTTTCCAAACTTTCGCACATCAAACAGAAGGCTTGCTCAAGAAAGACAGACAGAAACTGCCATCTGAATAATAGAACGGTAAGCACTATAATTCGTGCATAAATACTAGTATTAAAATAAATCCATCATGTTGCACGATGATATTTATTCATCTAAAAAACGAAATCTATGTACAGGTTAAAAAACACATCAGCACTTTCGGTGTCACAGTGACACTTTCATCAGATATGATCTCCATCATGTGGCTACATACTGGTCTTAAATATGTAGAGCAGATGCATCATGGGAAAGGTAATGTCAGTGTCACATGATATACTAGATAACAAGACAGTCAAAAAAGCATTATTAGCCAACGAAAATTACTCAACAGAAACATAAGTTATTGTGCTTTCCTCCCTAATCAGATTGCTCCAGTGTTCAGGTAAAACACAAGGATAATAGTCATTACAGCAACGTGTATTATAAGCCGAAATATAGAGGCTTTCTGTAAATAACAAGGAATAAACAGAGTTAGGTGTGTTTATGATCTTAGCGTTGTCCCAGTCTGGGATGGAATTTCCAGCTCTTACAGTTCTTGCAAAAGAGGGGCTTTGGTGATTCATTTTTAAAAAAATAATAGAACACTTTAATAATTTGAACGGCGCGACTTGTGACTTGGCAATAAATTGATACGACGTAATATACATTTAAAAGCACCAGGCATCACTTTGTGCACGCAGTATACTGGTAGGAAAAAGGCGCTACTTGAAGAATTGGTTCCAAATTCGTGGCAACTCCAGAGAGACGCTATCATTGCAACTATCAATGTTGGTAATGAACTCCAAGATTTCTCGAATGGTTGCAGATTTACGGGTAGAGTAGGTAGCTAATTACACAAATCACCTCCATACCTGTATTGAAAGCCGCATTACACACAGCTTTGTTGGCCATACCTCCCAATTGCTTCCGGCACCTTATTGAATCAATGCCACTTCGGATAGCTGCTGTACTGAGGGCGAAAGGGGAGGACCTACGAAGTATTAGGTAGATGGTCATAATTCAGTAACCACTCAGTGTATATACCCAGGTACAGCGGCGCGCCAAGGGCATTTGCCGCCAGGGTGCAAGCCCACATTTGCCGGCCCCTTGTACGAGAATATTTTTCAATTTTTATTCATTTTTACATGAAATAAATATTTTTAGCAGCATTATTTTTTATTTCCGGTAAATTGAGATTTTCCATAAAACACTACTGTCTCATATAAAACTGAAGAAAAAAATAATTTGTAAAACTCTAGTTCAGATGACGCTATGAATAATTCAAGAAGACAGCTTCCTCTCTCTCTCTCACTCTCTCTCTCTCTCTCTCTGTCAATTTACACAAAAGTCTGCATTACCGGTAAAAAAGTTTCGTCATGTGCGATGATAAACATATTACAGCTTCTCAATGGACACACACACACACACAGACATATACACTGCTGGACAATTGCTAAGGACGGATCATAAACGGCTATATAGCGCATAAAAAAGTAAGTGTGGTTGGATGCCAAGTGAAATAAAATAATGTCAGAATGCCAGGACATTACAAGAAAGACAATTTATTGTGCTCTGAAATCCAGAAGGCTTTGGAACGTGTTCAAATGACAAACTGGCCATTTTGTGCAGAATAGGTAAACGTGAAAAAAATGCAATTACCGTCCGCAGGCGTTCTGGCGTAAGATGTCAATACGGGATATGGCCACCATGGAGGGCGATGCAAGATTCCACACGTCGTGTCATGCTTTGCACAACATTATCAAGCAGCTGTTGGGGTAATTTATCCCAGTCCTCTGTCAGTGCACGGATGAGGGTGTCCTTGTTTATTGGAGGGCATTGGCGACCAGCAAGACTCCTCCCCAAAGCATCCCTCACATTTTCAATGGGATTCAGATCTGGAGAACGTGCTGGCCATACGAGGCGTTGAATATCCTCACTCTCAAGACACTCCTGGACAGTGACTGTTCGATGACGTGTTGCGTTGTCGTCCATGAAAATGAATCTATCACCGACAGCACCACGGAACATGCGAACATGAGGTAGCAGAACATCATTAATGTATCGTTGGCCAGTCATAGTCCCAGTTGGAAGCACATATAGGGACGTACGGCCATTGATCATGATGCCAGCCCATACCATGACACTACATGTCGGATATCGGTCCCTTTCCTGTATGTTTGCTGGACAATATGCAGTACCACTATCACGCCAGATCAGTTGTCGTCGACAATCGGACGATAGACTGTATCTACTCTCATCTGAGAAGAGGACAGCAGACCAGTCGTTATCAGTCCAATTGCGATGTTGATGGCACCATTGCAAACGGGCGGTACGGTGACGTCTGGACAATGGGATGCACACAACAGGACGGCGGGCGTATAGTCCTCCTTCATGCAAACGTCTGGCGACAGTTTTTCGGGAGATCCGCTTGCCAGTAGCAGCCATAAACTGATTTGCTACCTCACTAGCTGTGCTGCGCCGGTGTCTTTTTGTTGATAGCACTATGTACCGATCTTCTGCAGGTGTCGTACTGCGAACACGACCTCCCCCGTGACGTTTGATACACTCTCCATTTGTTTGAAATGATTTCCAAAGCCTTGAAACAACACTGTGGCTGACGTCGAACTCCTGGCAACATCTGTTATTTTTCACCCTTCTTCAATCTTGCCAATAATACGGCCACGCGTAAAATCATCTAGGTGATGTCAGGAAGACATACTGAAAATTGCAAGTTCGTCAATTGATTCTTTCCCTTTCAACTTAGCGTTTGAACAACAACGGTCAATACGCGTCAAATCCTTTATATCTCTTATCAGCGCTATGGCGTCACAAACAAGTTCGGCAATCCAAAATTTGCATACGTACAACACGTCTTACTGTATCCCGCACTTATGCTAATTTCCACATTTTCCTGCCTTCCATTTTATGGTTGCTATCGTTGCTATTGTCATCCGTCCTTAGCAATTGTCCGGCAGTGTATAACTAAGCAAGATAAGATGAGGAACCCGTGGGTAAGGAAAATCATAAAGAGTGGAAGACATTATGATCAGAGTAAAATCCCTGAAATGATAATGGGCTGGACATATTGCCAAGATAACAGACCATTGATGGACAACCGAAATTTTAGATTGGATTTCAAGAGACAGTTACAGGGAAAGATGAGTAAAAGATATACTGTTACATGGAAAGGTGAGGAAAATTTATATAGTTACATGGAACGATGAGGAAAAGTTATATAGTTACATGGAAAGATGAGTAAAAGTTATATAGTTATATGGAAAGACAAGGAAATGTTATATAGTTACATGGAAAGATGTGGAAAAGTTATATAATTATATGGAAAGATGAGGAAAAGTTATATAGTTACATGGAAAGATAAGGAAGTTATATAGTTACATGAAAAGTTAAGGAAGTTATATGGTTACATGGAAAGATAAGGAAGTTATATAGTTACATGGAAGTTGTATATTTACATGGAAAGACGAGGAAAAGTTATACATTTACATGGAAAGACGAGGAAAAGTTATACATTTACATGGAAAGACGAGGAAAAGTTATATAGTTACATGGATAGATGACGAAACTATATAGTTACATGGAAAGATGAGGAAATGTTATGTTGTTACATGGAAAGATGAGGAAAAGTTATATTGTTACATGGAAAGATGAGTAAAAGTTATATAGTTACATGGAAAGACAACGAAAAGTTACACAGTTACATGGAAAGACGAGGAAAAGTTATATAGTTACATAGAAAGACGAGGAAAAGTTATATAGTTACATGGAAAGACCAGGAAAAGCTATATACACTGACGGAAAAAAATCCCAACACCAAGAAGGGGTTGTGTTAGATAAACGACAGTTGATAGGCGGTGAGAGTGCATCTGTAAGATGACGTCTATGGAAATTTCGCGCTCGGCGCATACGTGTGGCGCTAGTAGCGCCCCACGGAACATGCAAAGCAGGTTTGCTGTAAATACGCGCTGTAACGTTTGTGAGCGTTAGTTATCGTTGCGATTCGACGTAGGATGTTAATGTTAGTCAAGAATGCCTTTAAGAAGACGAAGAAGCCAGTATCAACAGCTCACGGAGTTTGAACGAGGTCGTTTAATAATGCTACGAGAAGGTGGATTTTCTTTCCGCAATATTGCAGAACGACTTGGCAGGAATGTAGCCACTGTGCATGATTGTTGGCAGCGGTGGTCAAGGGAAGGCACTGCCTCATGAAGACCCAAAAGAAACCCACGTGGGAGATGGGTGGTTCGAAAACATGCCGGAGTAAGATGGAGGAGACTGGTCCAAACAGACCGTTGTGAAAGAAACTTGGGGAGACCTTCATCCAGCAGAAAAATTGATAATGGTTGAGGAGGATGATGATATATATACATCTCTTTAACTATTCTAACCTAAATATCTAATATCGTGGAATACATCAAAATTTTACCCCAGTGCTCGTTACCCGTATTGCATCGATCCTATAATATTTTCCCACCCTGTTTTACGGTCAACGCTGAAAGCTCTTTCTTGAAAATTTCCCAACGATAAGGTAATTCAGAAAAGTAAGCATATATTTCTTGAGCAATGCTGAAAATGTTCACAATCTGTAGGAAAAGTTTTTCGTCGACCAGATTTAAAATATGAGCCGCTCAAAGTACATAAAATGCGACAAATTATGCTTTTTGAAGTCCATCGTGTTTTTCCTACATATTCGCCCCATTTGTCATAGTGCTGGCCACGCATTCATGAATGCTGAAATCTTCAAGGTTTAAAAAAAAAATTAGAAAAACAATTTTCAATCCTTTGCCCGCGGTATCTGTTGCTAAACAAAACAGTAAAAATTATTCTCTGAGTTCAAGACGTTATCTGTTGAATTATAAACGAGTTATTTTTACTAAAAAGTAAACGTTCCACTTAGCATTACGATTTCTCACAGTATAACGTTTTTGTAACTTCTCTCACGTCACTGATATTAATTTATCAACCGAAAAAAATTGATTGTGGGTCATTCCGCCCCGGAATCTGGCGCCCGGGTTAATAGCACCTGTTGAACCCCCGCTTGGCGCGTCCCTGCCTAGGTATGCTCCATATATGGTACAATAAAGACCACTAAATGAGTTACAAATGTTTTATCTCAGGTACAGTAACTGATATCCTTCTGCACTTTTTCTACCATGTCATCGTGTTGTGAATGCTTGCATATACTGTACTTTTATACCGAGGTAGCATAACCTTGCAATTTAACGTAGGCCCAACACTGAGCCACAGTCTTTCAGGAACAGAAGACGATGGCTCAGTATTGGGCCTACGTTACATTGTAAGGCTGTGCTATCTGGGTAGTTATCCGTTGTCAACTACAACTGAAGTGCAATAAGTCATGAGATAGCAGTATGCAAATTTTTAACAGCGCTGTCGTATAAAGGCTTTGACGCATGCCACTGTTTCTATCAGTTACGAGGTGTAATCTCGTGAGTCAAGGTGAACAACCCACAATATGATTCTGGCAAGCCGACGGGAATTGTCGGAGTTTGAACGAGAAATGGTAGTGGGAGCCAGACGGATGTCACATTCAATTTCCGAAGTAACATTCAACATTCCTCGATTCACAGTGTCACATGTGTACCGATAATACCTCATGGAAGGCATTGCCACCCACCGTGTATATCTCTGTGGTCACCTCGGGGTGCTAAATAACAGTGACCAGCGGCGTCTAACCAGGATTGTCCATGTTAACAGACGAGCGACACTGGCTCAAATAACATCCGCATTCAATGCAGGAGGTACCAGAGACACATCCATCAGGTCAGTGCAGCGTAATTTAGCGTCCATGGGGTATGAGAGCAGAAAACCCACCAGAGTTCCTTTGTTAACACCACGACATCGGACGCAGCGCCTCACCTGGGCTCGTGAACACGGTACTTGGACCTTGGAAGACTGGCAACATGTGGCCTTGTCCGATGAGTCACGCTACCAGTTGTTACGAGTTGATGGTAGGGTTGGAGTGTGGCGCTGACCCCATGAGGCAATGGACCCAAGCTGTCAACAAGACACTGTGCAAGATGGTGGTGGTTCCATTCATGTGTGGGGTGTCTTTGCGTGGCACGGTTTGGTCCTCTGGACTTCGTAAATACGTCATTAACCGGTAATCGATTTGACCTGTAATCGATTTGTTGCTCAGCTGGGTGACCACCATTTGCAGCCCTTCATGGACATCATGTACACCAACAACGATGGGATTTTCCAGGCGGATAATGCACTTTGTCATCGGGCCCAAGTTGTCCAAAATTGGTTCGATGAGCATTATGGACAGTTCCGTCGGATGGCGTAGCCACCACGTTCACCTGACATGAATCCAATAGAGCACTGATTGGACATGGTGGAAAGGTCCATTCGCACCTAAGATCCTGCACCTACAAGTACCAAGGAACTGTGGGTGGTTGTTCAGACGCCATCAGCTCCGATTAACAGAGTTCTCAGTATATATCTCGAGCTCTGACACTCATTATCATGGTCATGAAACGATGTAAATAACTATCAGTATCTGACACCTATTTATATCGTTTCATGAATATCGCACGAACGTCGTTTACCTGCAGTTGGTTCGATTTGCATAAAGACGCGCTGGTCATAATGTTTTACCTCTACGCTGAATGTATCAAAAACGATAGAGGATAATTAGCATGCAAGTAAACATCGCCCAGATCAGCAATTGTGCACATCTGTGAAATTTTAATTCCAGTTACTTTTGTGCGATTTCAAAGGAGCTCCAAGCGAGTACTAGCAGAAACAAAAACATATCTGCGTGAAGAATTTCGATTTAAGCGAATTTCCTGCCATTTCTTTAAGTAAAAATCTTTGTTTCGAAGACTTACTATTCTTTGATACATATTTACCATGCGAACATTCAGTTCAAAATTTTTATTTTTTGTGCTTACTACTCTCGGAGACTGTCTGGCTTCAAAAAAGTGTCGTAAAATGTGTTATGTCCAACAAAATGTGTTATTTCTAAACGAAGTTGAATTATGGTGAAACTTAATTTTTTAAATGCCTCTTAATTTCCTTTGCATTTTTTTTTCACGCTGAACAAAATTCTTTAGAGAGAGATAAGAACATAAGAGGATAAACTTTCTGCATGTATTTAAGCAAATGCTAAATCTAACAAACAGTAAATGAAACGTAATTATTGTTTTATCACCAGTAGTTTCGACGGGTTTCTACATAAAACGAAAGCAAAGGAGGAAATCGGTTTAAAATATTCGAATGACGCGTATGTTATTTATAGAAACTAAGTTCGAAGTCGGCGCTCATTAGGTTTCGTTGAAGTTTTTAAATTACTGCATTTCATAACAGAAAAAAAACTGATATCTAAAAAACATCCGTTCGAAGATTTAGACTTATAGGCGGTGAAAAAATGCAGCAACGATATGAAAATATCTGTTTTTTATTCGTAGCTGGTGTATTTGTTTCAAGGTTTTTAATGCGTTTGTTGACGTAATTCATAATTACGCCAAAAATATATTAAAAGGAAAGAAAGAAACTGAATGTGAGTGCCCTTCATGATTGTGAATTAAAGAGATAACAGTAAAACTTTTCCTCAACTTTCCATGTAACTATATAACTTTTCCTGATCTTTCCATGTAACTATATAACTTTATCTGATCTTTCCATGTAACTATATAACTTTTCCTTAAATTTCCATGTAACTATATAACTTTTCCTGATCTTTCCATGTAACTATATAACTTTTCCTGGTTTTCCATGTAACTACACTGACGGAAAAGAAATCCCAACACCACGAAAAAATAGTTGTAGAGGAATGAAATGGCGGCAATACATTTGTATAGGTAACATATTTAGTCGATTAAGGTTTCAAGATCACAGCTTATTGTAAGCGCGAGAAGAGCCATTTTAAATGTGAAATCCTGCTACATTAATAACCGGTGTAACCGCCAGAATGTTGAATGCAAGCATGCAAACGTTCATGCATTGTGTCGTACAGGTGCTGGATGTCAGTTTGTGGGATGGAGTTCCATGCCTGTTGCACTTGGTCGGTCAATACAGGGACGGTTAATGCTGATTGGGGGTGATGCTGGAGTTTTCGTCCAATGATGTCCCATACGTGCTCGATTGGTGAAAGATCTGGCGATCTAGCAGTCCACGGCAACATGTAGACGCTCTGTAGAGCATGTTGGGTTACAACAGCGGCATGCGGGCGATCGTTATCCTGTTGGAAAACACCCCCTGGAATGCTGTTCATGAATGGCAGCACAACAGGTTGAATCACCAGACTGACGTACAACTGTGCAGTCAGGGTGCGTGGAGAGTGCTCCTGCTGTCATAGGAAATTACTCCCCAGACCATAACTCCAGGTGTAGGTCCAGTGTGTCTCGGCCGCAGACAGGTTGGTTGCAGGCGCTCCCCTGGCCTCCTTCTAACCATCACACGACCATCACTGGCACCCAGGCAGAACCGCCTTTCATCAGAAAACACAACAGATCTCGACTCCGTCCTCCAATGAGCTCTAGCTTGACACCACTGACGTCGCAAACGGCAGTGGTTTGGAGTAAGGGAATGCACGCTACAGGGCGTCTGGCTCGAAGCTGTCCTTCAAGTAACCCATTTGTAACAGTTCGTTGTGTCACTGTGGTGGCAACTGCAGCTCGAATTGCTGCCGCAGCCGCGGTACGATGGGCCACTGCCATACGCCGTACACGGCGGTCTTCCCTCTCAGTAGTGCCACGTGGCCGGCCGGAACCAAGTCTTCATGAGGCAGTGCCTTCCCTTGACCACCGCTGCCAACAATCATGCACAGTGGCTACATTCCTGCCAAGTCGTTCTGCAATATTGCGGAAAGAAAATCCACCTTCTTGTAGCCCTATTAAACGACCTCGTTCAAACTCCGTGAGCTGTTGATACTGGCTTCTTCGTCTTCTTAAAGGCATTCTTGACTAACATTAACATCCTACGTCGAATCGCAACGATAACTAACGCTCACAAACGTTACAGCGCGTATTTACAGCAAACCTGCTTTGCATGTTCCGTGGGGCGCTACTAGCGCCACACGTATGCGCCGAGCGCGAAATTTCCACAGACGTCATCTTACAGATGCACTCTCACCGCCTATCAACTGTCGTTTATCTAACACAACATCTTCTTGGTGTTGGGATTTTTTTCCGTCAGTGTATATAGCTTTTCCTGGTCTTTCCATGTAACTATATAACTTTTCCTCGTCTTTCCATGTAACTATATAACTTTTCCTCGTCTTTCCATGTAACTGTGTAACTTTTCGTTGTCTTTCCATGTAACTATATAACTTTTACTCATCTTTCCATGTAACAATATAACTTTTCCTCATCTTTCCATGTAACAACATAACTTTTCCTCATCTTTCCATGTAACTATATAACTTTTCGTCATCTATCCATGTAACTATATAACTTTTCCTCGTCTTTCCATGTAAATGTATAACTTTTCCTCGTCTTTCCATGTAAATGTATAACTTTTCCTCGTCTGTCCATGTAAATGTATAACTTTTCCTTATCTTTCCATGTAGCAATATAACTTTTACTCATCTTTCCATGTAACTATATAACTTCCTTATCTTTCCATGTAACCATATAACTTCCTTAACTTTTCATGTAACTATATAACTTCCTTATCTTTCCATGTAACTATATAACTTTTCCTCATCTTTCCATATAATTATATAACTTTTCCACATCTTTCCATGTAACTATATAACATTTCCTTGTCTTTCCATATAACTATATAACTTTTACTCATCTTTCCATGTAACTATATAACTTTTCCTCATCGTTCCATGTAACTATATAAATTTTCCTCACCTTTCCATGTAACAGTATATCTTTTCCTCATCTTTCCCTGTAACTATATAACTTCATCTTTCCATGTAACTATACACTGAGTGGCCACTTTATTATGACCACCTGACAGTTTTAAGCAAATGAGCTATGGCTGCAGGCTGTTGCCGCCAGAGGGCGAGGTTAGTATAAAAGGGAAAACTTAGTGCTTGCAACAGTAGTAGAAGTGATTTTTGGATGACGAGTTGGGTAAAAAATGCGATTTGACGGACTTTCAACGTGGGATGATTGTAGGAGCTCGGAGCCATGGAGCGAGTACCACCGAAACCGCCGCATTCGTGAAATGTTCCAGAGCAGCTGTAGTTAAAGTGTTTAAAGACTGGACTGTCAACCAAACAACTGGGTCTCTGCGGGCAACGTGTGGTCGTCATCGACTAGTGACTGCTCGGGCGGAACGGAGAGTGTCCAGACTAGTAACAGACAACAGAAGGGCAACCGTGTAGCAAATTACAGACCATCTTAATCAAGGATCCCCTCAAATGATCTCTGCACGCAGTGTTCGCCGTGCACCGCATTTGATGGGATACGGCGTCCGAAGGCCTGTTCCGACAGCTTTGCTGTCTGCAGTTAACAAGAGAGAAGCGTCTCCAGTTCGCACAGGAACACAAGAATTGGACAGTCGATAATTGGAAACAAATTATGGGGTCCGATGAATCACGTTTTCAGTTGCACCATGCCGATGGCCGAGTGAGAATTTGGCGGAAACAGCACGAAAGCATGGACCCCAAATGCATTGCTACAACCCTTCAAGCTGGTGCAGGCAACGTTATGGTTTGGGGAATGTTTTCCTGGCATGCTTTGTGCCCTTTAATTCGTGTCTGACTGGCACATTATATCTAAACATCGTTGCGGATCAAGTGCATCCTGTCATGTGGATGGTTTATCCCAATGGCGATGGCTACTTTCAACAAGACAATGCGTCCTGCCATAGTGCTTGTATTGTACATTATTGGTTTCAGGAACATGCCGGTGAGTTTACTTTGCTTAGGTGGCCCCCACAATCTCCAGATCTCAACCCCATTGAGAATTTGTGGAATGAAGTTGAGCGAGCCATCAGACAGCTGGATCCACAACAATGCAATCTCACACTCCTGCAAAGTGATATTCATCAAGCATGGTCTCAGATTCCACGAACCACCTATCAACATCTCGTGGAGTCCATGCCACAAAGAATCGACGCAGTATTAAAGGCAAAAAGTGGCCCAACGAATTACTGAGGGGGTGGTCATAATAAAGTGGTCACTTAATGTATAACTTCCTTACTTTTCCATGTAACTATTTAACTTTTCTTCATCTCTCTATGCCTATTCAAAGGTGAGCAAAATATGGTGTTGGAAATAAAGTAATGTTGCAAATGCAAGGCTATAGAAAAGGGCTAATTACCGTATATACAAGTACAAATCAGTCTAAAATGTAGTCGCCATCGTCTGGGAAGCTGTTGGATACCGTCCCTGGTGAATTGTGTCGGCATGGACGCAACGAAGTGAATAAGTGTGTGTACAACATCGTCCCTGTTCGTGAACCGCTGTATGTCCAGAAAGCGCTGCAACGACCGGAAAATGTGGTAGTCGTTTAGGGGCAATGGCCGGAAGAATAGGATGAGTGCTGTAGCAGCTCCCAACCCAGGTCCCTGATCTTATGACGGGTCTCCCAGTCTGTGTGAAGTCTCGCTCCATCTTGCTGCAGGAAGACGTTTTTTGGGGTTCAGCAGTGCTGGTCATTTTGACCTGAGTGACGCGTGCACACCGTCGAGCTGACGGCAGTGCACATCGGCGGCGATAGTGGTGTTGTCTGGTAGCAGCTTAGAAAACATTACACACCCCGTCAGACAGACAGCAGGACCTTACGTGGATATGAGCTTGTTCAGGGGCCGTGTACCCGTATGGCTTCACAACGCTTCCAGTGTCTTGTCGTGTCCATGCATAGACGAATTGCCGCCGTCATTAGGGCGAAAGGTGGTGCTACATGTTCTAATTCAATTGCTCTTCAGTGTAGAAAGAATATTCGGCACACAGTGTGATATCGGTTTGGAAGGTACACCTGTCACGGTCACATAAGTGGATCACTCCAATACGATGACACATGAGTGCCGTGTGATTTACAAAACCGGAAGACCAGCTCACTGAACATCAAGATTGTCGACTTTTGTGGATAGCTAACATCAACTACCACACGAATAAAGCTAGATAATGCCTTTGGCTGCTAGCTCCATCTAAGAAGCTTTATGACAGCACGGTACAAAGCGCTGCTGTGTAAGACGTTCGTTAGGCCAGTGTTCACCTAAACCAACCCCATCTGGGTAGGTGCTAGTAAGTTCCAGAGGGAGAGATTCGATAAGGTGCATACCCGAACACCTCCAATTGTCACCACGGATCAGATGTGGACACCATTCTGGAACCTGAGGAACAACAGGCTTGGAGTTGGAAAGATACACAAGCTGATCATCAGACTCGCCAACAAGTTCTTCAGGGAAGCGGCTGCTCACACTAATGGACTTGTTAGAGGTACGGCTCACTATGATTCCAGCGAAATCTTTAGGCATCCTAGAAATAAGGCGGCAGCCATTGTTCCCCCCCCCCTAATGGGAACATAGGGAAGGCAACACTGTTTGGTACTGATTTTCTTGTACTTGTCACACTGGATTAAATGGAGTAGATCGGATGTAGTGTAGGCATTAATACAATTCAGTAGGGTGTTAGACAGACCGCCAGTGCTTTTCTCGGTCAGGTTGGTAGGTGACGGTAAGTACTGATTGCTGTTCAGGCCCTGGATGTGGTTTTCATGAGTTTTACCCCCAGAGGGGTGGTTGGCTGTTGTGGTGCCCTGAGCGCTTAGACCCTCCTGGTTGGATGCTTTTCTCCCCTTCCCTGCTCTGGTTATGCGGTTGCTTTAAGGATTACATCCTGCTATATTTCTTTCCCGTTGAGTTCAGTTACTCACGTTTCCCTGTTTCTAATTCCTGACGTGCAATTTTATACCTTGGTCAGACACTTGCTCACTAAAACTACTTAAAACCTTTATTATTTGTCGTCGAGCATGAGTTAGCTTTCGATTTAACCCTGGTTTAAAACTACCCTTGAGGAATTAGAAACGAGAGGATTTGAGTAAGTGAACTCAGAGGGAAATAAAAATAGAAGAATGTAAGGACAGGGGAGAGCAGCAGATCCTTAAAGTAACAGCATCAGCAGAGCAGAGAATGGGAGAAAAGCATTCAGCCAGGAGGGGGCAAGCGCCCAGGACATCATATGAGCTAGCCAGCCATTTTGAACGTGGCATAAGAGCTGAAGCCAGGAGTGAATGTTCGACCAACCCCCAAACGGCTGACATCCGAAGGCTTTTCACGCAATACAGTAGGAAGGGTTTACCGTGAAGAATGCGACAAGTAAAATACTTCAAATAATCAGTAATGCTGTGACCGAAAAGAGGTGGTGGATCAGACGAATCAGAGGAGAATAACGACATTGTTGTCGGTTGTTGTAGCCCATTCGCGATATGGTGTGATACGTGGTGCGTTCTCGGCTCACCGATGTTGAACTCTACGGTTTTAGCGTACCACGTTACATGACGTAGTACTGAGGTGACGTGTGAGTCAAATCGACAGTGAAGTAGTGGTAAGCCTAACAGCGGTGCCGCAGTAGTATAAGTGCTGGCTTCTGAGCATTCGTTCGAGAAGGGTCAAAGATTGAATCCCGGTGAGAAATGGATGTTGTGTTTCTCTTAAGGCATTGGCTCTCTCCCTGGAACCAGTTACTCTAAATCAGGGACGAAAGATTGCTTATAGCTCATCGAGTTGTTCATGGTGGTCTTTAAACCTACAAACAAAATAAAAGCCTGGCAACGTAGTTCAGTTGGGAGAACAGCAACTGTGAGTTGAAAAGTTGTGGATTTGAATCCCACCATCGGCAAAAAAGTTATGTTATATTTGCACCCGTAGGAAAGTGTATTTCCTGGGCGTTTACTTGAAAATTCTGTGTGATGAGTCTTCCACACAACGCACATAATACAATTAATTATTCTACGGTGAGATCGTCTTTTGTGCATGGCTTTCGGGTAACCCGAAACCTACGATTTCCTGCGCCCGCCTTTCTCAAGTGGTCAATGATATAAAGTATTACACCTTCCATGACATAGGTGACGTGCTGCTGAGGTGACAAGTGAGTCAAATAGACAATCAACAGCAATGAGCCTGTCAGTGTAGTTCAATTGGGAGAGCAGCCGCTCCAACTCTCAAAAAGGTTTGTTTTTGTTATTCAGGATAAATATGGATCTACTCCATATTGGAGGTTATTTCCCGTTTCATGACCTTCACACGCCCCAACCCGGCAGTGATTTGCCGTTTCATGGCCTTCAGACGCCACAACCCGGCAATGATTTGCCGTTTTACGACTGTCAAACGCCCCCAACACGGCAGAGATTCGCCGTTTCATGACCTTCACATGCCAGTATAAGATCACTGATTGACCTTTCATGATATTCACACGCCACAACCCTGCAGAAAGATTTGCCGTTTCATGACCTTCACACGCGCCACAACCCGGCAGTGATTTGCCGTTTCATGACCTTCAGACGCCACATCCCGCCAATGATTTGCCGTTTCACGACTTTCAAACGCCCCCAACACGGCAGAGATTCGCCGTTTCATGACCTTCACATGCCAGTATAAGATCACTGATTTACCTTTCATGATCTTCACACGCCACAACCCTGCAGAATGATTTGCCGTTTCACGACTTTCACACGCCACAACCCGGCAGTGATTTTCCGTTTCATGACCTCTCCCTGCACGACTTCCAAACGCCACAACGCGGCAGTGATTTGCCGTTTTATGACCTCTCCCTGCACGACTTCCAAACGCCTCAACGCGGCAGTGATTTGCCGTTTTATGAGCTTCACACATCACAACCCTGCCCACGCCACAACCGGGCGGTGATCTGCCGGGTTGTGGCCGGTCTGCTCGCTTGCACAGTTCACACCAGTTTACTTTGACCCTTCTGATGCACAAGCTGCGTTCGTTATCACGATCGCCAATAGTTCTACGCATAACTGCAGAAAATGTTCGCTTTAAACATTTTCTACAGTTATGCATGAAACGCCAATTAGTACAGCCATGTTTGGAAGAGAGTCAAATTGACACGCCTGGCGCTAACTCGAACGCCACGTTCAAAATCTCTCAGGTCACTCGTTTTTTACTCATTCCTACATTCAAGCCAACTCTACGTTTTGCCAAACGAGCTGATCTATCTGATTTATACTACTCCACGCGCTCATGTGTCGTTATACCGTCATCACAGCCTTGAAATAAATTCACGTAGCATAAATTTAAATTAGTTATACTAGAGTTGGAAATGTACTAGTAAAAAAGTAACTGCTACATTGTAATGTAACATAGGACCGGACTCCATTTCGCTGTACCCCTTTCGCATTATCGCCAGCATTATCCAAAACCCGCTGACATCTGTGTAGAAGTCTCTGTATGCCGTCAGCAAAGCGAGATGTGTTGCTCTTCGCCATGGGCCGGTCTCTCTTACGATGTCGTCGGTGGCTTTGGAAGGAAACCTCCGGAGCGGGGCTTTCATCTTCGAAACAAATCGAAGTCACAGAGACTTGTGCCACCCTCTATGTTCGCCTGGCTTATCACTTCCCAATCCCATTGACGGAACAGGTCGGTAACAATGCCAGCAACACGACAGCGAACGTTGTCATGCATAACTATCGGTGTATATGACGTCGTTTCTTCAGCAAAGCTGGACGCAGGTTATGTTCCTGGAAATGCACATAAAACGCTGCCTTTACTGTCTGTCCTGTCGTGTTAGTTCGACACCATCCCAGTCATAGACGGCAATGATCATTACCTTAACATTACTTGGGTTGGTTCTGTCGGACCTTTGTTCGGCGGGGGAGTCGTAATGCACCATTCATTTGAGTTCCGAAAGGTCCTTTCTAAGTACAAGTCTTTGAGCATAAAAGTACATTATTTGGGTTCTGCCGGACCTTTGTTCGGCGCGGCGAGTCGTAATGCCCCCATTCATTTGAGTTCCGAAAGGTCCTTTCTAAGTACAAGTCTTTGAGCATAAAAGTATATTATTTGGGTTCTGTCGGACCTTTGTTCGGCGCGGCGAGCTGTAATGTCCCCATTCATTTGAGTTCCGGTTCCTAATACCGCGCCCATGTTTCGTCTACGATAGGGATGCACTTAGAAGTGTGTCCCCTTCACACTCATACCGTCCAAATGGAGTCCAGCTGCCTCGTAACTTTGCCGTTTCTCAACATCACTTAAGGCATGAGGCACCCAACATGATAATTATACGCATGTTTAGCAATTTTTCAAAATGTGCAGCACAGTCGTGTGCGAAAGGTCACTGTAAATCGGCAACCGCCGGTCACTTTCCAACAATGCAGACTTAGCAAGCGCTTGAGTTTCCCTTACCTTCGTCCGCATCCAGAAGCACAAGCCACATTTCTACGTCCTTTTTGAAGGCTGCCACTCACCGTGCTACCGTACTATGGAGTAAACCATATGCTCCACAAAATTGTTTTAGTCCTTCATAACATTCCTTCACCGTACAGCTCTATCATCTTCTACCGGGTGCGCCATATAAAGGAGGCCCCGTGACCAGACATTGTTAGGCGGATTAAAGTTGTTTGGCGGGTTTCCAGTTAAACCCGCTTTGTTCCACTTCTAACCGGTTTCTACGTACACAGCTGCAAAGGAATTCTCCGGAGTGGTTAGTCACAGCCAGAGCAGTGTAGGTACGCGGTCATAAGTATAAGTGAAGAAAGAACAAAGGCAACGGAAGTGGTTTTAAGTACGGAACAGAGGATTTTTATTGTGGAACAGTATTTCAGAAATAACTCATGCAAGGTTTTAAATGATTTCTTTACAGAAACATTTCCACATTGTGCAGCACAGGCGAAATCAGTGGTACAGAAGTTAGTGCGGAAATTTCGTGAAACCAGTATGGTGTACAACAGGAAAAGAAACAAACCCAAGACAATTCGCACTGAAGACAATATGAAGGATGTGTGCACAATGATGTTACAAAACCCTCGGAAGTCTATTCGCCGATTATCGTCTGCAACGGGAATATCTGCCACGTCATGCCGACGTATACTTAAGGTGGATTTGCATTTTCGGCCGTACAAAGTTATGGCGCTCCAAGAACTTAAAACTCTTGATTATGCAAAACGGATGCAATATTGTAAGTGGTTTCAGGAGACCATTGTCAACGGCGAAATGGACCCAAAACTTTATTACATGATAGATGAAGCATGGTTTCATTTGTCCGGGTATGTCAATGCGCAAAACAGAAGGATTTGGGCCGACACGAATCCCAGACAAACAATGGAGACTCCTCTGTAAGGCCAAAAGATAGGCGTTTGGTGTGCTGTGTCTGCGAAGAGGATAGTTGGGCCATTCTCTTTCACTGACACCCTCAACTCGGAGAGCTATGTTCAGATGTTTTGACGTAAACGCAGGTAAATTACTCTTGTTTTCTCTCATTTCAACTATTCTTTACCATGTATAGTAACATCGCCTGACTGTTGTCGTTCATTATACTCTGGCCTCTTTTATACAGCACACCCTGTATTTATAGCTAACAAAGCTGCTCGAACTTCGTAAATATGACCTTAGACAGCTTGCCAACTACAAGGTGTGTTTGCGTCGCTACTGCGCATATGCCGTCCGAGAGAGGATTTAACCATTCTACCCAGAGGTACGTTGGGAAGAGAAAACCCGTTAGTTCTTCTCAAGACTCCCGTTTCCACGAATTCTCACTAAATAATTTTTGATATCGTTATTCTAACCCCAAATAATTTCCAATTCAATTATTTTTACCAGACGTATGTATTTTAACGTGAGTCTGTTACATAAATCTGAAAATTCACTTTTTTAACAGTCCTCAAGTTTTTCAACTCCTTTTTAAATATGAGACACTAGTTGATGCAATTTTGATTATTTATTACTTAAATTGATGATAGTTACCAAATTTATTTACAAAATGTTGTCTTCATAGGATTTATTCAAAAGTTCAGAAGTTCTTAAAAAGTGTAAAGCATATTACTTCAAGTTACACTTATCTGTGTCATTTGATGATCCAGTATCATTTTAAGTTCATCTTGACGTTGTTCTTTTGATGAACCAGTATCATTTTAAGTTCTTCTTGATGTTGTTCTTTTGATGATCCAGTATCATTTTAAGTTCTTCTTGATGTTGTTCTTTTGATGATCCAGTATCATTGTAAGTTCTTCTTGATGTTGTTCGTGTTCATATAATACAAAAAAGAGTTCATTAACAGTTTTTAAAAACCTGACTTAAGTTTCTAGACTAATTGGAGTCCCATTTTCAAAGATTTGAGCGAAGACCACACATGAAGAAAACTTCCTTTGTTGGATGTCTTGTCTCCATCAAGAACTTAAAAAGATACTGGATCATCAAATCAGGCAGATAAGTGTTACTTGAAGTAAAATGTTTTAAAAATTTTAAGACGTTTTGAACTTTTGAATAAATCCTATGAAGACAACATTTTGTAAATAAGTTTAGCAACTATCAGCAGTTTAAATAATAATTAAAATTTCACCATCTATTTGTCTCATTTCCAAAAAGGAGTTCAAAAATGTGAAGAATGTTAAAAAAAAGTGAATACAGAACACTCCCGTTATAAGAAACTCGGACATAAAAAAATTGTTGAAATTTATAACTTTGGTTGGCCCAGTGTTAAAGTATAGGAACGTTTCACGTTTATAAGAAAGTAAGAAAAGTTAAATTTCGGTTATACGAAAGTTCCAAAAAATTTATTTCCAAAATATTTTTTTTTACGATCTGTATTGCAATGTTTCTTCTCTTTACCTCCTATGGAATTTCAAGGCCTTTTTCGGAGCGACTTCCACCAGATAATGTACGTCGTTTTTCCCCCTTCGCCCCTCCACAAAATGTATGATAAACGTTTTCTTGGGAATGATAAATCCCGTTCTGACTTACCCCTTCCAAGAATTCTAGATTATCACCTGCACGTTCATAGATGAAGATCATTGCTACATCTTTTCATTTTGTACTGTTTTTGAGTTCTACTTCTTCCTGTTTGCATTAGCGAGCAAACTAGCGATCTGACTGTTTGAAATGAAAGAACGTGTCTGAAATTGCACGCCAAAAAAAAAAAAAAAAAAATAAAAAAGGCTGGAACGACCTTGGACGACATGTTTAAATGACGCAGCTAGCGCGAGTGTAAGCTGAGAGAGAGTTCGTTGTTGGGGACATTTACCGGTGTGCAGTTGCAGGGTCGGTGGGCAGTGAGAAATGGGTGTGCAGTTAAGTTGACCCTGGATTGCCATGTTGTCCAGCCCGATCGGACATAACATGGAGCGTTCGAGTTGTTACAGTTCTGGGTTGTTAGATTTTTTCAGTTGTTCGTGTACAATGGAGCCAATGCGTAAAGCTCCGTCGGGCCGCGGGTGGCCTAGTGGGCAACGTTCGTGACTGCCACGAAAAGGACTTCAGGTTCGATCCCAGCAGGTACGAACGCTCGATCCACGAAATTTCCACCGTGCGTCGGATGGGCACGCTAAGCCGTCGGACCCCTGGTACTGACCCCCGGTAATAAATAAGGGCGTCTTCCTCCCCCTTTCTACTTCGCTTCCGTGTCACTTTCCTATCGGCCTCTCTAGCCCAAATCTCCTAGTTTCCTATTTCTAAGGGTTGTTTAAGACCTGGGGTCAGACACTCCCTTCCTAAAATCCTCTACATATGATCATTTGATCATTTGCTCCGTCAATCGAGCAAAAGATAAAGGTCATCGAAGCTGTTAATAGTGGAAGGAAGAAGATGGAATCTGCCGCAGAATTTGAAATTCCAATCTCCACACTTCCCAACATTCTAAGTGCGCTGGAAAAATCTTGTCCGGCACTATGAAGCAATATCGAGCTCTCATATATCCTGACTTCGAAAGTGCACTACTCTCATGGTTCAAAGACATGAGGGGCAGCAATCTACCTATTGGTGGTTCTATTTTGGAAGAGAAGGCTTTGCTGTCGGGTTTGGGTATACCGATTTCAAGGCCAGGAGCAGTTGGATTAGTAGATTCAAAGATCGACACGATATCGTTTGCCATCAGCTGTGTAGTGAGTCAGCTTTGGTTTCCAAAACTACTGCAGAGGAATGGATGACCAAGTTAACACCGATCGTTGCTAAATATCATGCACGAGATGTCTACAACGCAGATGAGACCGGATTATTTTTTCCGAATGATGTCTGATAAAGCTTTTGCATTCAAAAACGAAAAATGTCATGGTGGTGAAAAAGTAAAGAGCGCTTGACACTTCTTCTTGCGTGCAGTGAGGGTTGAGACAAAAGAAAAATCGTTGTGATTGGTAAATAGAAGAAGCCTCGGTATTTTTCTGGCATTCTATATGTACCAGTGAAATATCTGAACAATACGAAAGCTTGGGTGACCTCTGTCTTCAAAGCCTGGTTAAAGGAATGGTACAATGAAATGAAGACACAGAAGAGGAAAATTCTGCTTTTGTTTCGGACAATTGTAACGCCCATAGGTTTTGCATAAAGCTGGATTCAATTTAGGTGCTGTATCTCCCTCCAAATACCACTTCTCAACTGCAGCACCTTGATCAGGGGATCTTCCGATGCCTAAAAGCGCATTATCGGAAGAGACTAGTAAATCTGATTGATGGTTTTAAACATGGAGGCAAGAAAGGAGACGAAAACTGATGTGAAAATTGCCATTGATTTTGTACTGAACAGTAATTAAGAACTGCTTCCAGAAAGCTGAATTTTATAAAGAAGAAAATTCTGAAATGGAACAAAATTTTGAGGATGACGTTCCCCTTAATGAGTAGGTTCATTGGATGTGGATGATGTTTCTTTTGAGGATTTTGTCACCGCAGATAACGATGTGCAATCATCGTTTGAGCTGAAACGCCGAAAGTTTGGCCCAAGTGAACCCTGTTGAAGAAGCAGGAAGTAGCAGTGAAGAAAAGGATGACAACTTTTCTGAGCCGCAGCTACAGAAAAGTTGTCATCCTCTTCAAGTGGAAGTAGTGGATATAATTCAGAAGGTGAAGGACTATGTGAGTAGGATTCCAAGTGCTAAAGAAGCAGACAAAGAGCAATGTTTGATTGGACTCCAAAAATGTGAGACGACTGTAATGGTTAATCCAGAAAAAAAAAGCAGCAGACTTCAATTACAGATTGTTTTAAATAAAAGGTAAGTATTGATGTATACTTGTTTATTCATAAAATACATGTACTGCACGTTATGTATCTGCTTTAATTTCGAAGTTTTAACCATTTTAATCCAAATTCGGTTACAAGAAACTTATTTTCAATCCCCTTGAACTTTCTTATAACGAGAGTTGACTGTATTGGCATTATATTCCAACATAGATTTCCAAATAATTTCACTTTGTATTAGTCCAAGGGCATTCCGAAAGCTTGTATTCTACAGTTATGAAGTGTAACAGAGAATTTCATTGTGAGTGCGAACCTTACAGTAATGCAGATCGTTCTGGTCGACCCTCCACATCCCGCTCTGAGTTAAGCATCAACTGCGTACATCACCTCGTGATGCAAAAGCAGACGAATGACTGTTCGGTTTTACAGAGCTACGTCCGTAGCCATTTCACTCGGTAGTGTCGATTGAATCTTAAAGACTTCTTGGAAAACGAAAACGCACAGACGGCAACGGATCCTGCAAAAGACATGCCGCACACGAATATGTCTCACAAATTTCAAAATTCTTTATGGGGATCGAATGAATTTCATTTTCCGGAATGTGACAGTCGATGAATAAGTTTGACGCAGAAAAACAAAGTGAGATATGCGTCGTTACCGTCGTTACCGTCGTTACCGCCTCCTAATGTGTTAGGTGTTATTTTGTCAGTAGACAAGGTAATGACATCAGTTTTTGATGTTATAAATCTTTCCCGATAGTACGTATTAAAGTAAAGTCTAAATAAAAAACTTCGATGTAACGAAAATGGGTATCTGAAGTAGTAAGTGAGCCGTGAGCCATTTAAGTTGATTTTCTCAAATGTCTCAAAAATGTTGCGTCGCGTCGTAGCGAAATTTGGCTTCCTCTCGACTTCCCAAATAGCGGGTACCTCTTATTGAAAGAAGACAGCTTTGAAGACAGCGGGAGAAGTGCTTTGCAATGACGCGTGACTATGCCGAAAAAGAAAACAAGTTAGTAAAATCATGCAATGCATTTCTTATAAGCTTTCCAACATACCAGAAATCATTACTCAAGTTATGAAGATAATGGCTGTGGAATAAATCTCGTTGTTTCACCCTGACCTTTGACCCGATTTCCATGATATTAGTCAGAATTGGTTCAGTATACTTCCGGAATAGCGTATACTAAAGTTTTGTCGCAACAGAAGCATTTTTAGTCAAGTTATGAAGAAAATGACTGGATAAAATCTCGCTCTTGTGCCCTGACCTTTGACCCCATTTCGATGATATTCAACAGAACCGGTTAAGTATACTTCCGGAACAACATGATAAAGTTTTGTCGCAATCGAAGCATTTTTACGTAAGTTATGACGCACAAGGGCGTTGGAATGGATCCCGCTCCTATGTCCTGACCTTTGACTCCATTTCACTCATTTTCAATTGGGTTCGTCCCCAGGTTCTTCCCTACCACATACTAAAATTTCATCGAAATCAAACCATTTTACAGAAGTTATCGCGCGGACAGGCAGGCTGATAGACAGACAGACAGACAGACAGACAGGCAAATAAAGTTGGAGCATATACGCTTCTTCAACCTACGGTTGGAAAGGGTAAAAAAGAATATCAATTTGCATAACATTCCGGTCTGAGCTAGGTACGCACTTTTTTGATGATCATAATTATATCTAAATTATGTCTGAATCTCAGTTTCTGTCTCTGAATTTGAAATTGAACAATACTTTCGAGGCTTGGAGCTCTCTGTAAGAAAATTTTCCAATATGTAAAGAAGCGAAGCAGTGAAAAGACACGCATCAGCACTCTGCTCGCTGTATCTTCAGCTTGTTTCACGTATAGTGGAAAAGTGTGCTTCACTTAGGCTTACTATTTTTGCAAACGCCGCACTTCATCGCGCTGCTAATCCTACCTTTTAAAGTGCGACGTCTTAAATTTTACGTCAAGACCATTTCCGACAGCGAAATCTTTGAAATGAAAGACATTTTTTACTCCACCCACTAATCCTCGGAAAAATAAATGGAATCTTCAGATATCATTCTTATTTTAACATGCAACTTATTCGTGTGTAATCCAAATGGTTCGACTTGTAACGATCATTCTAGTTGCAATTCTGTTTTCAAAAGCGCCGCCCGTGTCGTAGTGTAATCGTTGCTTATGATCATTTGTCCGAGGTGGTTTCGCGTTCGGATCCCAGTGAGGCATGGATGTTGTATTTGTCGTATGGCACTGGATCTCTGTCCCTTTTCCGGAACCAGTGGACCAAATTTTGGGCGGTCGACTGCTTATTGAATTGCTTGCAGTGGCCGTTAAACACCCAAAGGCCACCCAGGTGGCTCAGTGGTCTAAGCACTGGCATCTGATCATTCGTCTGAGTTGAAATCCTGATAAGGCACGGATTCTGTGTCAATCTTCGGCACTGGCTCTCTCTTCCCTGGAACCAGTGGCTCTCATTTAGGGGAGGGCGACTGCTTTATAGCGATGGAGTTGCTCTCAGTGGTCCTTAAACCCCCAAACGCCGTCACGGTGGCGCAGTGGTCTAAGCCCTGGCTTCTGATCATTCGTCCCAGTTGGGTCCGGGTTCGAATCCTGATAAGGCACGGATGTTGTGTCTATCTTCGGCACTAGCTCTCTCTTCCCTGGAACCAGTGGTTCTCATTTAGGGGAGCGCGGCGACTGCTTTATAGCCATGGAGTTGTTCTCAGTGGTCTTTAAACCCCCAAACGGCGCCACGGTGACGCAGTGGTCTAAGCCCTGGCTTCTGATCGTTCGTCCCAGTTGGGTCCAGGTCCGAATGATTTATTTGCAGAACCTCTCTTCTTTTCCTCTGCTATCCATTCTTCTACCAGCCCCTACCTTCACTTCTCCACTTGGTTTGCTTGTGGAGTGGTGAAGGTTTCTCAACTCGTTAATTCTACACTCCGTTGGAAATCGTTTCAGTCTATATCTCCTGCGTTGCCTGACACATCAGCTTCACGTTCTCAACTCCGTTTTATTCAAAAGTGTATCCAAATGTATCCAAACTCTTTACCCTTCCCTTGCAGATCAAAATAGATTGATTTTCACCCCTTCAGCTGCTTACTGTTTGCTCTTTCTTGTTTATTTGAATGATATTCCCTATCTTTTGCACAAAATATCTATGAAGCCACTTTACCATCATTTCTTGACATACTTCACTGCTCCAATCCCGATTGGTACCATTCCTGCTGATGAATTAAATACTACCTGGATGGATACCAATATTTCTCTTGCTGCACCACGTGCGAAAGATATTCATTGGCTCAATCTTCATCAACG
This sequence comes from Macrothele yani, assembly GCA_039090855.1. Classification (NCBI taxonomy): domain Eukaryota; kingdom Metazoa; phylum Arthropoda; class Arachnida; order Araneae; family Macrothelidae; genus Macrothele; species Macrothele yani. Next base: position 27,366,759 of record CM076993.1, read on the forward strand.
TCTTCTTACTCCACGCACCCTTCATCGATTTAGTCATCTTCTTTCTCCAAATTTGTTTTATTTGTTCCGCTGCTGGTGATATCCATCATTCCTACTCTCTTTGTTTGGTTTTACAGCCTTTATTTCCTTGATGTTTTCACTTACCGAGAAAGTTTGCCCTCACTTCACAGCATGATGCACTATCTCCACCTTCGCCGTCATCATCAATCTGCAATTCATCATAATCAACTGTGTGCGTTTTTCCCCTTCAGGCTAAACTTACTATCTATCACACGTATCAAACTTCTGTTGATGATTCAGCATTACGTCGCTATCATGTTGCTCGCAGTTTTCTCTGCAGACAATTTCGCTCATCGATCATCTCTATCATTCAAACTGAGTTTGATATTGTCAAAGCAGCTGATCGTGTGTTGTCCTTTTTTCAAACCTGAAAAATTGATGGGACATGGTGCGATATTGATCAAGGCCGTGTTTCCTTTCTTCTTTAATGGTTTTTATGTTTTTATTGTTTTTTTAGGTATTATGACTTGGTCTTTTTTATTTTATTGTTTTTTTATTCTATTACAAGATGTGTTTTTTCCCCAGGAACAATCTTTTTAATACTGCAAGTGATTATATGCTGAAAGTTACATACTGCCTATTGGTGGTGTTTTTTTAATGTTTTATTATTTATGTTTGTTGATTGTGACGCCGGAAGTGTCTTTTTTCTGGCGACGTTTATCATTGTACATATTTTTATGAGCAATAAAGACCTTCTGAATTTCTGATCATTCGTCCGAGAAAGTTCCGGGTTCTAATCCCGATGAGGCATGGATTTTGTGTTTGTCGTATGGCACTGGCTCTATCCTTTCCGTGGAACCAGTGATCTTAAATTAGGGACGAGCGATTGCTTATATCCCATTGAGTTGCTCGCGGTTGTCGTTAAAATCTCAATAAAAAAAAGTAACTTGGAAAACTTCTTTATAAAGACGGAGAAATAGGTATCTGGCGTTTCTTAAAAACCAAAAAGGAATTACTGACAACGGAAAATCTGTCGAAACATTGAAATTTCCGCGGAGACTTTTCAAAACGGAAATGTCTTTTACAGTTGGAAAACTAGGCGCAATTTTGCTACAATTTATTTTCAGAAATATTCCGTGAATTAACACCATTTACTTTTTACAATGTATTTCCGTGTTGTTTTTATTCCTCATTTAACTGACTCATCTAGCTTGTCCTTAATTTACATGAACTACTTCCGAATTTCGGAAAACACAATTCAACGGGATTTTTAAATTTGCGTAATTTAAAATGTGTTGTGGTAATAAGCCATATGCTCTTTTAAGCAACACATGTCGTTTACAGGGTCAGTACTAAACGTCCTAGAACAAATAGTCTTTGGATTCCTTTAAAGGGCAAAGGATCATTTACAGGGAAAGGTGCGTTGCTGAAACACCTGTCGCTACAGGAAGCAGACCAGTAGACAACTACCAAACTTCAGAGAACACAACGTTAGTTAAGGGATGACAAACTTTTGTAGAAACACGTTACTCTACTGGTACTTCGTGATGATCTTTGCGATATATTTTCTGATGAGTTTGAGTTAATTAAACTGGATACTTTGACATCTACATCACCCAGTGGACGGGCTTGATTAGGCGTGCTAGAAAATATCAGTTCTATTCTAATTACTTTCTACATCCAAAAGTGTCAAGAAATTCCGTGAAAAGGAATTGTCTGCTAATAACTGTTTCCACGTTTTTTGCACACAATCAAATCGTAAAATGTATTTATTCCGAACAGGGAAGAAATGAAAATACCACTTCTAGTGTTCGCCACATTGTTTCGGTAAAATTTCCCCTCTTAGATGGTATTATCTTAAAGATATTTATTTAATCAACAAAAGCAAATAATACGAACGGTATTTAAGACATGCGGAATTCATCAAAAGCCGAAAAACTTGAAAGATTCATAAAAGACAAGAACGCTGCTGCAATTACGAATTCTATTCCCGGGAGTGAAACCATAATTAAGAAAAAAAAAACATGTATTTAAATTTTGTTGAGAGCATTCGCTTAAAGAGAGCCTCAAGGAAATGTATATCACATACTGCAATGCTAATTCGTTCTATACATGTTTTCTCAAATACTATGTAAATTTGGTAGATGTGAATCCGTTTATTATTGTAAATATGGCATATCGGATGTTACGTCAAATAATATCCCAAAACTTGAAAATCTCATCGTCCTGGAGCGGGAATCGAGCCCGGGTACCCCACATAGCGCTCGAGTATGCAAACCACTACACCACCCAGAACAACCAGGTTTCAAGTTTGCAATTAGTTTGAATATAACCATCACATGATTCGCTAGTCGAGCAACCGGCATTCATATATAGCGAATCTGGAGGATCAGAATCCATTCCCATGATTGCCCGGAAGCACAGAATTTCAAAGAATAAAATACGGGATTACAACATTGCACAATAGAATATACACTATATTGACAAAAGTCACGGGATATCTAGAAGAGAAACACAACATCGCATTTATTGACATACATTAGTACGGTGTCGGTTCACCTTTGGCCTTAATGCATGCACTGAACCTTCGAGACAGGCTTTCGACAAAGTTTTGGAACACAGCGATAGGTATGCGCTTCCATTCAGTACATAATGCTGCTGCTAAATGTTGCTTAATAGTAAGTCTTGGTTATATAAACTTCTTATGTGGCGCTCTAATTCCTCCCATAGGTTCTCTACGGGATTAAGATCAGTGCTCTGTGCTGGCCAGTCCACACACAACACGGAATTATCGTCAAACCACGCCGTAACAGTCCTTGCTTTATGACTCGGTGCATTATCCTGCTGTTACCAACAAGACTCAGTTCCATAGTATTGCTACAGAGTTGGTAGAGCATAATAGTCCAGAATATCGAGGTAGACGTACTGGTTAACAGATTTGTCCACGATACCTAATGCGCGGGGAACATACCACGAAAAACACCCCCAAACAAATACACTGCCAGCTCCAAACTTGACCGTAGTTTCCGGTGTCTTGTCGAGTCCATGCCGAGACGAATCGCCGCCGTCATCAGGGCGAAAGGTGGTGCTACACGTTACTAGACAGGTATGCGAACAGTACACTGTGGTAAATAGCGTTCCCCTGGCTGCCGCCATACCCACACAAGGCCGTCACTCCATAGGAGCCGTTTCCATTCATCTACGGTCCACGATAAAAGTTCTTTACACCATGCTAAACGACGAATAGCATTCCGAGTGGAGATGAAATGCTTATGAGCAGCCGCATGACCACGGTAACCCATGGATTGAAGTTCTGCGAATGGTACGTGTACATACCGATGTGCCAGTATTTTTACTCACCTGTACACTGAGGTCTGGTGCAGTACTCCGTCGATTAGCCGTAACGACTCTCCTGAGGCTTCGACGTCCTTTATCACTTATTACGTTTTGCTGCTTCATGCACGATATGTGTCTTTCACTTATTCAGTACATCCAAAACAGTTGACTAGGGTATGTTTAAACGCCTCTCTGTTTTTCTTATGGACAACCCACTAATATAATACTCAACTATCTTTCCTTTCTCAAAGTCAGTTCTCTCCCGCCGCGACATTTTCACTCAACTTCACAAAACGATATGATCGCGGTCAGCTGCAGGCTTGTTTTTATACCGTTTGCAGCTGTCCGCGCATCTTAACAACGCAGCGGATCCGTTTATTTGCTTTTGAAGGGTTGTCCGGTGACGTTTGTCAATATAGTGTGTACTTGGATATATACAATTTGATATATACTTGTATACAGTATATACAGCTTTATATAACCCAGTTTCGGGATATTATCTGACTTACCATGCATGACATACAGTGTATTTACACCGATAAACCCATTCACATCTTCCAAATTTGTATCGTACAATAATGTAATCCCGTATTTCAATTCTCAAAAGCTGTTGCGTTGTGGTCTTCAAAATTTTCAGCCCAAAGTCCTTAGCTATTATATATATTAACTGTGATTTCCAAAAAGATAATAATAATTACGAATTCTTTTTTCTAAAATTTTAAGTATCTCAATCGATGAGAAATCGGAATATTTCCAGATTTTTTTATTAGGGGTTTAAGGACAATCGTGAGGAACTCAGTGGGCTATAAGGCAGTCGCCTGTCCCTAATTTAGGGCCACTGGCTCCACAGAAGGGAGAAAGCCAGTGCAGTAAGACAAACACAACATCCATGCCTGACCGGGATTCCAACCCGGACCTATCTCTGACGAATGATCAGAAGCCATCACTTAAACTGTTACGCCACCGGGCAGCACTTACCGATCGAGATAAAAAGAATTTAAAATTATTTCTTACAACTGTTTTGAAATCACAACTAAAGCATAAGCACTTTATTTATGTATTTGCTATTACCTATATGATACAACGTTTGTTGCTGTTCTTCTGTTCTTTGGAGGTTTAACGAACAGCGTGATCAACTGAGTTTGCTATAAGCAGTGGCATGTTCCTATTTAGGAATAGTAGGTGAAGGGAATGGTGAGAGCTATGGCCGTAAGACAAGAACACCGTTCATGCCTCATACGAAATTCGAACCAGAATCCATCTCGGACGAATTATTAGAAGCCAGTACCTCGTACCACTCCACCACCAGGGCGGTCAATGCTTGACAAAGGTTAAGAAACACACGTAAAAACAGTTCTCGCAACACATAAAAGGATAGCCAGGAATAATGAATATAGCCAGGAGATGCATGAAAAGGATAGCCAGGAATAATGCTGATTCCTCAAAATCAGTTTTATATTGGTGGTAGCAGAAATGCGTTTCCCATTGACCAATAAGTGGTATTATCCCCCTGATCATCAAGGATGTTGCACAGAAATCATGCGTAATTGTGACCAGATAACGCAGCCGCCGCTGTGGCGCAGTGAATTAAGCGATGACTTCTGATCGTTTGTCCGAAAGGGGTTGGACCGTGGATGTTTGGAAGATATATATATATATATATTATATATATCTCTCACTTTCTTTCACTCTTTATCTTTCTTTGACTCTCTGTCTCTTTAACTCTCTAACTCTCTCTCTCTAGCAGTCCGAAGGCACATACGTTTATTGGTGACACATCAGGGGGCTTTGAAGAAATATGCACAAATGTTATAGATTTGACACCTGCCTCTTTTTTCATTTTTTCAAGAAACAGTATGGTAGACTTGGACGAATGACTGGTAGCCTTATCCTGGTGGAGGTCTACTCTTTTGAGGCTCTATGGATAAAGGAATGGTGTTTCCTCTTTAAATATAAGAATTAAAAGATTTTTCGTTAATATGTTGAGTTGGTTTTAACATTCTTTTCAACTTTTCTTAATATTAATTTCCCATTGTACGAGAAACCAGAAATGCCCATGAATCCTTTACAGAAGCTTTCTTCTGATTCTTCGAACCAAGTTTGTAAGTCTTTTTCTGCTCTTTTGCGATAGTAAATCGATTTTTTATTACAGTCATGTTTAGGTAGATCCATGCTTGATCAATAGTCACAATAAATTTCCATATGTCTTAGACTAAATGATTTTCACAAAGACGTCTACACCGTATTCTCCCCTCAGCCACATGCCGAGGCAAAAGGCGGTGAACTTTTTTTTTTTTTCAGATTCAAATCTTTGCATATTATCTTGTTCACAGTTGACACGAAAATTTTTTGCGACTTAGCGATTGCTCTTTGAGTGGATGTATTTCCTTTTAAGACCACAGACCTTACTTTTGAAATAGTCGTAAGAGTGCGTACTTTCTTAGCGTCTTCGTTTGCTGTTCTTTTTTCTGTTAAAAGTAATGCTTGACGCTTTTCCGCTCTATTATTAATAATATTGCTTATTCTACATTTCGAAATGCTGATTTCCTGATTTTCACAGCGTTTTTTAATTACAGAATACGAATATTTATCTTCGTAAAGAGCAAACACATAACCTTCTACCCGCAGCTTGTTTACGTTTGCCATTTTCTTCGCAGACGATATTTAACCGCACCAGATGTTAATTTCGTGTTCATCAAACACGGTTTTGCCAGTTTCAATTCTTCGAACTTCTTTTATTTTCTGTAATTTCATATCAAAAATGTTCTAAAAATGTGTAAACATCCTCTGTAGTTTAGGGGTGGGGTGGGGGCTGGGGTACGCTCCGACCTCATGGAATTCGTGCAGAATCCTCAATGGTTCAGCTCAGGATAGGAAAACAATATTACTCGCAAAACGAAATACATATCAACGTTTTTAGCAACTGCCTCGTGGAAAGGCCGTGAAACATTATTACAATGCGTGATAAAGCATAATTCTTCGTCATTCCGATGACAGGTTATTAATGAAGTTATCTTGGTTTCCGTCCGTCGTGTATTTTCGAACTGACATTTCTCCTATGTTCCACATTAAGTGCCGAGGGCTTAGCAATAAGCACATAAGTAACGTCTGATTTCTGAACATTTCACGACATGACTGCAGCAAGTTTTAAAATAGTCCCAAAAGTTCGCTCCGCTGGTCTTAGGAAATAACCCTTAAAATAAAACATCAGTGCTTCTTTTCTCAAATAAGTGGCATTTTCCACAGGGAAATGACATTTTCTGCCAACCGAGAGGTCGTAATAATATCCAGCTTTAAAACCTAGCTTTAAAATTTAAGAATACATCTTTATAAGTCAGCTTTCACTATACGGTTATTTTAAACCTTATTACGGTTTAAACTCACCGTGTGCCAAGATAAGTCTTCCGAAGATTTTCGACATCGTTTAAAGAGGAAGAAATTAGTATCCACGCTCTCTTGAAAATTATGAAGTTAAGACACATGTGAAGCATATATTTATTTAATGATGATAATACTCTAGCGTGCATTTAGGTCATCAATTTAATTCCCTAACCTTATAAAATGACTTCCTAGATTTCCCATTTCAAATATAATATCAAGAAGCGCGGTCATAATTTCTACTTAAAGTTCGTTTCACAATATTTAAGTGTTCAGAGGTTATGCAGATGAATCAAGCAAAAAAAGGGCCGTCCATAAAGTAATTCCGAGATTACAGGAGGAAGGGGGTCTGACAATCGGACCAAATGTGACATGGGAGGGGAAGTTTAGTAATTCGGACTTCCAGCGGCAAAAATATAGGGGATGGTATGTCTTCGTTTTGGTTTCTCTTTTTTTTCTTTTAATAGTCAAACACGTTAGTAAAATTATGCAATGCATTGATTATGATACGCTTTCCAACATACCAGAAATCATTACTCAAGTTATGAGGATAATGTCTGTAGAATCAATCTCGCTCTTGTGCCCTGACCTTTGACCCCATTTCGTCCATTTTCAACAGGGTTCGTCCCCCAGGTGTCCCCTACCACGTACTAAAATGTCATCGAAATCGAACCATTTTTACGCGAGCTATCGTGCGGACAGACAGACAGACGGACGGACAAAGCTGGAACATATACGCTTCTTCAACCTACGGTTGGAAAGCGTAAACAAATTAGTAAAATCATGCAATGCATTGATTATGATACGCTTTCCAACATACTAGAAATCATTTCTCAAGTTATTACTCAAGTTATGAGAATAATGGCTGTGGAATAAATCTCACTCCTGTGCCCTGACCTTTGATCCCATTTCTATGATATTCAATAGAACTGGTTCAGTATACCTCTGAAATAACATGATAAAGTTTTGTCGCAATCGAAGCAATTTTATGTAAGTTATGATGCATAAGGGCTATGGAATAGATCCCGCTTCTGTGTCCTAACCTGAGACCCCATTTCGCCCATTTTCAATTGGATTCGTTCCCAGGCAGGTCCCTACAACATACTAACATTTCATCCAAATCGAAGCATTTTTACCTAAGTTATGATGCATAAGGGCTATGGAATAGATCCCGCTTCTGTGTCCTAACCTTAGACCCCGTTTCGCCCATTTTCAATTGGATTCGTTTTCAGGCAGGTCCCTACAACATACTAACATTTCATTCAAATCGAAACATTTTTACGTAAGTTATGACGCATAATGGCAACGGAAGTGATTCCGCTCCTATGTCCTGACCTTTGACCCCCATTTCGCCAATCTTCAATAGGGTTTGTTCCCAGGTGGTCCCTTACCACATACTAAAATGTAATCGAAATCGAACCTTTTTTACGTTAGTTATGACGTACAAGAGCAGTGGAGTGGATCCAGCTCCTATGTCCTGACCTTTCACCCCATTTCGTTCACTTTTAATAGGGTTCCTTCCCAGGTTTTCCCCTACCACATACTAAAATTTCAACGAAATCGAACGATTTTTACGCGAGTTATCGTGCTGACGAACATACGCACACAACGCGTGACGTAATGAGGCAGATGGGAATCGCGACCATCTCCTCGCAAGAATGTGACGTCATAAAACTTTAATAGGATCCACGCACAACGCGTGACGTAATGAGACAGAGGGCGTGACCGCGCGCCAACATCTAATAGGACGACGCCATGACACTACACTTAAAACGTGGTAATTCGGGTGGTTATTTAACCCACTAAACGAATATTCCTAAAGTCGAGATCAAGCTAAATCGATTTCTAGTACCAGAAAACGGTAAGTTAGCGACTTTCATCAAAATCCTTAGAGCCGTTTTCAAAATGAAATTTACATACATGCCAGAATTGCTCCTTTAAGGTGAACGTCAAGTAATTTTGCTTCCTGTACTTCGGATGGAAAAATTTCTGTACACATTTTCTTCCCAATTAATGCGTTCCCAAAGATGACAATTTGAACATCGATTAAAATATCTTTATTTTATAACTTGGAATACTTAATATTTTCTAAAACATAACCATAATTATGCAATCCAACATTTGTTTGTCTACTGACGTCATCAAAATACAGGTCGCGCCATCCTTTTTCTGGTTTCAACACCACCCAAGGAAATGTTATTGATTTTTAAAATAATTATGGTTATGTTTTAAAAAATATTAAGTATTCCAAGTTATAAAATGAAGCTATTTTAATCGATGTTCAAATTTTTATCCTTGGGAACACATTAATTGTGAAGGAAATGTGTACAAAAATTTTTCCATTGGAAGTATAGGAAGAAACATTAGTTGACGTCCACCTTAATAATATGAGATAAGGGCGATGGAATGGATCGCAATCCTATGTCCTAACCTTTGACCCCATTTGGTCCATTTTGAATAGGGTTCGTCCCCAGGCGGTCTCCTACCACATAGTAAAATTTCATTGAAATCGAACCATATTTACGCAAGTTATGACGCATAAGGGCAATGGAATGGATCCCGCTCTTACGTCGAGACCTTTGACCCCATTTGTCCCATTTTCAATAGGGTTCGTCCCCAGGGAGCCCCTACCACATACTAAAATTTTACCGAAATCGAACCATAAAAGTCAGTTATCGTGCGGACAGACGGACGAACGAAAAAAGTTGGAGCATATACGCTTCTTCAACCTACGGTTGGAAAGGGTAAAAAAGGTATGAAATAATTCAGATTGCTGATGATATTTAGCTAAATCAGAATATTAATATTAAGTTCTCGTATTTGTACTCCCAAATCTGCCGCCCCCTGGTGGCGCAGTGGTCTAAGCGATAGCCTCAGATCATTGTACGACAGGGGTCCGGGTTTGAATCCCGGTTAGGCATGGATGTTGTGTTTGTCTTACGGCACTGGCTCTCTCCCTTCCCTGGAACCAGTGACCCAAAATTAGGGACGGGCGACTGCTTATAGTCCATTGAGTTGCTCACGGTGGTCGTTAAACCTTCAATAAAAAAATCAAAAAAAAACTACCAAATCTATCGTGTTTTGTAGATGATATGATCTGGAGTGTTGCAACCTTGAATGCGTACGTTCATTTGTAGATCTTTATTTCAGAATGATAAAGTTCGGGTGGCATTTAATATTTATTATTTAATGCCTAAATAATAAATATTTTCTGAAGAAAAGGTATAAATACATGGAAGATTCCTTTAAATGTAATAATTAAAAGTTTCCTTTCTGTTTCTCAACGGACTTCTAAAAGCAGTTGTCAAAAATAAAGGGGGCAGCGGGGATTAGGGCGTACTTTTTAAGGGGGGAGGTGTCAATAATCGGACAAAATGTGACATGGGGGAGAGGGGGTGTCTAAAAATAGTAAAAAAATCACGGACGTACTTTGTATGGACGGCCCCAAAGATCACACGGAATTTTTGAGTGTAATCCTTTTCGACACCGAAAAAAACATTTCAAAGCAGATTTTCAGAACAAAAGCTTCTGCTGAAATGCCTATTTATTATTTCGACTTCTAGGGGAAATGTGTCCATAATTTGAAACATGCAATGTTATACACAGTCTATCGAACTGTATAGCGTAACCCTTTTTCGTGTGCATGATTGGTGTCACGCTATGTCTAAAACCATGACTAAGGAAATTTTGAACTAAATGAGAAAAATACGATGCAATAGTTGCACGGGATAGCTTGAATTAAGGTTTTACGGCCAGATGAAACATATACCGAAGTCAAACTTACGATAACCTTTTATTGGTCAAGCAATATTTGACTAAATCCAAATTATAGCACTGAGAATTTTACACTTCACATATACTGTCTGAATTATCTGTCGTATAATCTAGCTTATAAACGATCGAACATCTCCACACACACACACATACTAAGCAACTTCTGTATCGTCCATTTTATCTAACGTTCTTATCACATTCATACGTCACTCTCTCTCTGACCTCAAAAGTGTTGCCAGCCTCATTCATGTGAGAGAAAAGATATCCCGTTAAGTTTAGAAAGTGCAAAAGAGAACAAACTCAAATTGAAGTCATCGCTATTTCCACGTTTTTAAGTGAGTCACGGAAAAATTCTCATCGGCCACCACCGGGAATCGAACCCAGGGTCCTCCAGTTACGCACCGCATATGCTTCCACTGCACTATAGCGGCCTCGGAATTCTACCGACTCACTAGCGACAAACTACCAAACCGCATGGCAGGTTGCTTGCTGGAGATTTCCGAGGCAGCTGTGGTGCAGTGGAAGCATATCCGGCGCGTAACTGGAAGACCCTGGGTTCGATTCCCTGTGGCGGCCGATAAGAATTTTTCCGTGACTCACTTATAAACGTTGCCCTTTCAACGCCAATTTCACTTTGGGAAACAGGAAGTTTTGAATTATTTTTTAATTCACTTCAATTTGATGTTCCTGATCCACGTCAACTGTGTATTTATCATATTTACATAGGTAAACGAAATAAAAATGAAAATTAAATTAGAACATACGTCAAAACTTGTTACAAAAAGAAGAAAAATGGATTTATAATCGATTTAATATCCACTCGTAAAAATAACTACTTTCGATCTTTGGGGTTGAAACGTGTGGCATGAAAAATCACAAATTGTGCACAAAGCGCTTCTCGTGGAGGCAGAAATCCGATTCAAAAGGAATTTATGGAACAATGAAGAGATGAGATATAGGTCAAAAGGGATATAACTTTACGAACCCAAGAGGAAAAGGTGTTCGGCTAAGTAAAGGAGAAAATGAATGCAAATTAGTTTTCATAACAAAGGGTTGTAATTTTCGTGGAAAATAGCACTGTCCGAACACTACACAAATCAGTTCGTGATAAATTCACTTTTAAGCGAATCAGGAATCACTCAAGTAACTTCAGAATTGGTTGCGGTTAGTCTTTATTCAGCTAAATAGCCTTTAGCACTTCAACAAGGTGAGATCAAGCGAACGTGAGTTAATATCAGCAATAACACTTGACTAAGAAACACAACATTGGCATTAACGTAGAACACGCATCCTTCAAATAACTCAAATGGTAATTGAACAATATCGGTATCCACAATTAGCGTTGATTTCCACCGTCAATCTCAACACACCTGCTTCTCAAAAACATTATATACCGTCTGACAAAGTTACAGGACCACTGCTGTTACAAGGAAGTTTAATGCACCGAGTCCAACTGTGGTTATGGTTCTTCAAAGTAGTCCTCCTTCTTGTAGATGCACCATTTTGATCGCTCCACTAGATGTGTGAAACACTTTTTGAATTCATTTGCCGGAACACTGTTCATTTTCGCGGTAACGGTTTTCTTGATGTCCTGAACAGTCACGAAACATCGCCCTTTCAACGCCAATTTCACTTTGGGAAACAGGAAGTAGTCTGTGGGATCTAAGTCCCGGAAGCAGGGCGCGGATGGTTGAGCCTGGGTACTACTGACTTGGCAAGGGATTGTGTCACCGATAGTGCCGAGTGCGCAGGCGCGTTGTCATCCAGAAAGAACCAAATCAACGTGCTCGCTGGTGCTGCCTCACACGATTAATTATTTTCCGTAGGTGATCAAGAACTTGCAGGTAGAAGGCACTGATGATTGTTACGCCCTCCTGAAGCCATTCTCTATGAATGATGACTCTGCTGTCAATCAACATTGCCTTGATTTTTGACTTCTGCAGGCGAATCTTCTTAGGTCTCTGTGAACTTGGTGCCCTCTATACTCCATGTATAATGAATTAGTTTTTACTGGTTTGTTGTGTGGTAATTATTATATCATGAATAAAGTTTTATGCTGGACTTAATGGAGACACTTAATGAATAAGACCTAACAGCCAGACACAGGTCTGACAGTACTATGAACTGAGAAAAACGTACTTACTTAAAAACCTTTTATTAGAGAACTCCTGGTATTATCCAACACACACTTCACAGATCACACTAATCGTATCACAATAATGAAGAAGAACCTAATCACATAGAACGAAGCTCTCTCAGCCGCCCCGGTGGCACAGTGGTCTAAGCGATGGCCTCTGATCATTCGTCCGAACGGGGTCCGGGTTCGAATCCCGGTGAGGCATGGATGTTGTGTTTGTCTTACGGCACTGGCTCTCTCCTTCCCTGGAACCAGTGACCCTAAATTAGGGACGGGCGACTGCTTATAGCCCATTGAGTTGCTCACGGTGGTCGTTAAAAATCCAATAAAAAAAAAAAAAAAAAAAAAAAAAAAAAAGCTCTCTCACGTAACACAAAAGCTCCCTACGCACATAAACAAAAAGCTCTCTCTATATAAACAAAAGCTCTCTCTACGCACATAAACAAAAAGCTCTCCCTTGGTATCGTTGAACACGCCTATTTATACTGCCTACCACCACGTCATGACTACACTCGTTGCCACATATCATTCAGCGGGAGAAATAACATCTCGTTAAGTAAGAAGATAATTTAAATAGGAAAATAAAATAACAAGAGATAGTAAAATCAAAAGGAAACTGAATCTAGAGTATACGTTACACATGCTTTGCTTCTTTGATGCTGGATCGTGTTGAAAGCACCATTTGACTGAAGAACAGAAAAGTCCTATCACAATGCGGTCCGGCATCGAAGTGTCCTATTCCACGGCCGCCGCAATGAACGCCTTGCATATTTCGACTCTTTGAACTTTTTTTTTCTTCAGTCAAACTCAAACTATGTGGCACAAACCTTGCGCAAATCTTCCATTTCCTGAGATCTTTAGAATCCGCCTGATTGTTTCACCATTGATATAGAGTTCGTCCTCCATCATCCGTGCTATCATTCGACGATCTGACTGCACCAGAGCGCGAACTTTCTCCACCATTTCCTCAGAACAGCTGATTGACGGTCTTCCAATCCCTTCCCTCGCGAAAGCGAGCATACCATTCAAAAACGCGACCACGTGATAGGGTATTGTCCCCGTAAACAGTTTTGATCATTTCGAACGTATCCGTTGCTGACTTCCCGGACTTGGAGAAAAACTTGATTTTTACTCTGCTCAAATCCATGACAAACGTCTTTGGAGTACCTTCTATTAAGTCTTCAGGATCGGACAGGTCTGCACTTTCTTAGATCTTCATGTGTGCTGCAAGAGAGAGAAAACACAGTTACAATTTGATCCATAGAACATATTTTTACAACTACCATTAACAGAGTAATACCCACTGTCCTGGAACTTTATCTTCGGACGGTGTATATATCGCTTCGTTCTTATTTCAAACATTCACACGTCATTCTTTCCGACCTCAAGGTGTTGCCAACCATACTCTTGCGAGAGAGAAGATATCACGTTAAGTCTGAAAAACTGTAAGAAAACGAACTCAAATTTACATAGAGAAAGAAACTAAAAAGGAAAGTTAAATTAGAGTATACGTCACAGGGTGTGCTACTAAGAGAGGACTTTCCATGGGAATTTTAGAATCGGAGGTACTTTTTTAAATAGAAATATAAGCTGACAACCCGAGGCGGCAGAATTGTAAATAACGGGAAAGCACGAAATATGCACAAAATATTCGTCATTGAAGAAGGTATACGGAACAAAAATATTTTTCACATGTGACTTCTTCAAGCGAGGATTTTATACATATGCGCCCTCTAATGGGGAAAATGCGCATTATTTAACCATTTAACCGGCTGGAACGAATTAACTCGGGGTGCGGGCGGATTTACAGGGAAGCTTATTAAGCCCAAGCGCGAGGCCCCGCGATGCTGGAGAAGGGGCCCGAAATTTAAAAAAATGTCAATTTCTCCTTTTTTTCATTTGCCTTCTAAAAAAAAACTTATAGAGTAAGAGTCAAATTCGCTATGCAGGGTCTTGTGTTGTTCATTATTACTGTCAGTGTTCATTTCGTCTAGGTTCACTCATTTCGTCCTGAGAACGGATGGAATACCGTGTAAATTTTCTGTTTTGATATACTTTTTGTTACTAGGCAGAGAAACAAGGTCAGCGGACATTGCTTACATGATATCATTTTCCCTTCTATTAAAATATAACGATTTTAAATATTATTTAAAGTAAAACGAGGAACTGAACTTTGAAGAGCTTTTTACTCTTTTGTGTCGAACCATGTGAGTTACTATGAAAAAATCGAAGTTTATTACAAATGGCTATAAATGCGTTGGATTGAAGAGGAAAATCTAGACTCTTTCTACTTTATGTAGAAAGTCTCTATTTTCCTTCTCTCACACAGCAAATTCGCAGTAAATATCAATCTAAACTTTTTATCACCATTTTACTATGACACATGTAAGGAGCATTGTAGTTCATTCCTATGAAAATTTGTAAGGCAGGAATTATAAATAATAATAAAAAATATACTGAAAAGCTAAGAACTGTATGGGAACAATATGCAACATGACATTAAAAACATTACATTTTTTTTTGTAAAGCTTTGATCTATGTCATAGTAATTGACATCGTACCACACGGAATAGTTAAAAAACTCTTCAAAGTTCAGTTTTTCGTTTTACTTTAAATAACATTTCAAATCGTTGTACTTTAATCCTCAGTAAAACATAGTACAAGTACAACATTTATATTATATTAATAATAATATACACGGTCGAGTCACATTATTGTGACAACTAATATTCAGAGTAACCGTTGTGTGCAGTGCGGACAGCGGCAAGACGGGCTGAGAGTGACTCAATAAGGTGCTGGAAGGTGTTCACAGGTATGTGGAGTCATGCAGTGGCTCCACATACCTGTGAACATCTTCCACAGCACCCGGCAGCAGCCGTCAGATGCTAACTGCAGTGCATCTGACAGCTGCTGGCGGGTGCTGTGGTGGAGGATCCATGGAACGAACAACACGATTGAGGTGGTCCCACAAATGCTCAATTGGGTTTAAGTCTGGGGAATTAGGGGGCCAGAAAAGACAATCAGCATGTATGGGTGTACATGGTCTGCAAGGATGGATTCATAACGAATGCGGTTCATAGTGCCTTTCACTGGTACGAGTGGACCCAGGAAACGCCACGAAAACATTCCCCAGATCATAACTCTGCCCCCATCATCTTGTGTTTTTCCAGAAATGGCTGAAGAGTTATAACGAAGTAAATTTCCCCGTCATTTCTGTCCACGCCAGGATTCGAACCCGGATCCCCTCATTCCGGAATAAGTCACTCTACCAATTGAGCTACGCGGACGTTTTATTCTGATTCCTATCTGCCTTTATGTTGTGTGCGTCCTTGTGGCAGGTACGTCACATCTCCTGGTACGTTACAGAGTTATTTTTGCCGATGTTTCTCGCCTTACACACCAAGGTCCATCCGTCCAATAAAGTAGAAAACGTGACTCATCGGAGAAGGCAATCCTTTGCCAATCAACGGAGGTCCAATTCCGATACTGCCGCGCAAATGTAAGCCTTTTCTAACGATGCACCTTTGTTAGCATAGGTGCAGTGGCCATTGGTTTGCATCGGAGCCCCATACGCAGCAGGGTTCGCTGAACTGTCGCTTTAGACACACTTTCAGTAGCCCCTGGTTCATTCGGCCAGTGAGTTGCTCCACTGTAATTGTTACTAGGCAGAAAAATCGGCCCTAACGCACCTTCGAAGCCGACGTTCACCTCTCACTACAATGGCACGTGGTGCTCCGCAGTTTCCACGCTGCTTATTTGCAGTGGTGCCATTTCTCCCATCACGATACACTCTAAACACAGCAGCTCGCGAACAGTTCACAAACTGCGCTGTTTCAGAAATACTGCCACCCTTGGCCGGAAAGCCGATAATCATCGCTTTTTGCAAATGTGATAAATCACTCCTTTGATCTATGACAGCAACGAGTGATATGTTTTCAGAATGCCTGCAGCACACCTTATATACCCTCCAAGCCAGCAACGAGTGATATGTTTTCAGAATGCCTACAGCACACCTTATATACCCTCCAAGCCAGCTCACGACACGTGCCTCCTTTCATTGGCTACGCGCTATTGACGTCAAAAATCGGAGGTGCTCACAATGCTGTTACTCGACTGTGAAATATAAATAGGGAAAATGTCGCATGTAAGCAATATCCACTGACGTTGTTTTTCTAACTAGTAACAAAAATTCCATCAAAACAGAAAATTTCCACGGTATTCCATACATTCTGAGGACAAAATGAATGTGGACAAAGCGAACCTTGGGCGAAATGAACAATGGATTAAATGAACAGCTGACAAAGTGAACCATGGACAAAATGAACTGGAACAAGTGAGCGTGGACGAAATGAATACGGACAAAGTAATAGGACACCCCCACCCCCTCCCGTCAGCCCCACCGCCCAGAATGTTTTGGATAAATGAAAATGTAGTACACTTTACTATCGTAGCTGCCTGTTCTTCTGTGGTAATGCGAGAAGGGTAGCATTATGCAATTATGTTCCTCCAACCACGATCCATGACTCAGACGGGAAACCTTACTTGCATGTTGGGCTTTTATTTTGGCGCGCAGATGTCGAAGACCGGCGGGAAGCTCAAAGAACATGGTCAATCCGATTCCACGGCTCATGCCAGTGGGTTAAAAAGTCGAATAAGCATCACTCTGCCAATCCCATCACAGCCCTGGTGCCCTCGCAGTCTATGACAATTAGTGGGCGTTATCACGATCTTCGAAAACAGCAGACAGTGATAGGCGTCAGTTACCACCAGACAGTGAACGAAATTTCTCTTGGCTAGTAAGTACTGTAGCTACACTTGTTTTCGTTCTCGTTCTGGTGGAAAATTTAATTTTTCCTGCTTGATTTATTCTTTTGCACGTATTGTGCGTGATACATAAAAATGAGGTATTTCTTCCCAAACCAAAGTTTGAAATAGCATGTCCGCAAAACGATCAATCCATGATTTTTTCGAACAAGTGTTAATCAGAAGAAAAGTAAATTATGCGATCGTGCCTACAAAGCAGATAATGGTTATCAGACGGCCTCAACTTCATCAACAGCGTGTGGTGAATCATTAGGAATCAACGAGGATTCTTTAACTGCTTGTAGTGATTCAATGGAATTTTTTATGAACGCAATGCTTGTGAAAATAAAACACTGGAAGGACCACATTGTCGCAAGACAAAAAATGTTGAACTCGGAGAGCTTGATATAGCAACTTCACTTTTGGACCAACCCAAACAGCCTATATTTAAAACAGTTCCCACAAAAAAAAAAAATACGGTACAGAACAAAGAAGCTTCCTGACATATTAGTATAACGTGTTTCCATGGCTTGCGTACACAGTGTGGCAAAGAATTTTTAAGACTGGGTCTGTAAAATTAAATAAAAACAAGAAATTAGAATTTGTTTTGGTTTGTTATTCAAAATAAGTCCCTCCGGCGTCAATACACTTTTTACAGCGATTTAATAATGATTCGAATGCCTGTTCCAGTTCACATTGCGGAATTCCCTCCAAAGCATCAGTCGAAGCTGTTTGTATGGTCGAAATTTCATCAAAATAACGCCTTTTTAACGTCATTTTAAGTTTTGGGAATAAAGAAAAGTCGCAGGGTGCTAAATCAGGCGAATACGGTGGATGATTCAACACACAGACGTTATTTTTCGCCAAACATCTACGAACAAGAAGTGAGGTGTGACTGGGTGCATTATTGTGCAACAAACACCAATTGTTTTCATCTTGATATTCTGGAAGAATGCGACGAATTCTGCCCATCAAACGCCTCAAAACATTTAAATAAAACTCACCAGTAATTGTTTGTCTACTTGGAACAAATTCTTTGTTGATAATACCCTTACTATTAAAGAATGTAATGAGCATTGTTTTGATTTCGATGGAACTTTTCTTGTTTGTTTGGCTTGTGGCGAGTTTTTAGACTTCCATTCCGCACTTTGTCGCTTTGTTTTAGGATCATGTTGAAAACACCATGTTTCATCACCTGTAACAATCAATTTTAAGAAGTTTGGATCATTTCATTGGCTGAAATGATGTCTCTGCAAAGTGCACTTCTCCTTGATTTTTGTTCATTGGTTAACGTGTGTGGAACAAATTTAGCACAGACTTTTGTTTTGCCCAAATCTTCATGCAAGATGGTTCGAATCGTTTCTTTGTTGATGTTTAAAGACTCTTCCATCATTCTTAGTGACGCACATCGATTGTCTGCCACGATATCACGCACTTTTTTAATAATCTCAGGTGTCCTAGATGAACGTGGTCTTCCGGTACGCTTATCATCTTCTAGCGTATCTCTTTCGTCCAAAAAACGTTTGTGCCACAGGAAAACATTTGATCTACTTACACAAAACTCACCGTAAACTTGTTTCATCATTTGGTACGTTTTCGAGGCACTTTTACCAAGTTTTGCGTTAAATTTCATAACAGCCCTTTGCCCCATTTTAATAATTCTACATGAAAAAAATTTTACTTCTCTAATGAGCGGCCGTTTCGTTTGAGTTACTTTAACAACTGCGCAGTACTTTTGGCAGAAAGAAAGCAGATGGTCACGGTTTATAACGAATTCGCGATTACACTGGTAACGCCACCGTAGGCAGAAATCTAGCGCCAGTCCTAAAACTTCTTTGACGCACAGTGTATTGTACATATAAAGAGAGATTCCGCCTTTTGTTTTCCGTATAGAATGTTTTCATCGCACGACAAAAAACATGAGGTCACCTTCGCTCAGCGAGGTTACAAGAAACAGAAAAAAGCACTTGAAAAGGATTCGGGTTTTAAAAAACACCAAAACAGCTTGACGCACAAAACTTACTTGGTGTCGGTACCCCTTATAAGAAAATGAAATCAAGAAGAGCAGATTCATCAGTTGCTACACTTCAAAGTGCTGCATGTGCAGCGGAAGTCAAGGAAAAGCTTCGTTTAGGGCAAGCGACGGCGGTGTTTTAAAATTCTTGACTTTAATAATAATATATACACTATCTACCAACAAGTAATTGGACACCCCTGCAATCGACGATATCTGCGGTCCTGATGCACGTCACGGCCGCCGCCGTTAAATATCGTGTGGGAAACAACAACGCAACCAGTCGCATGCAAGATGCCACGCAGTTCGGAGCTCTCTGATTTCGAGAAAGGTGTAATCGTCGCGTATCACAGAAATAGCCGATCCATACGTGACATATCCAGCGAGTTGAAGTACCCAAAATCGACAGTGGCCTACGTGATTGGCAAGTGGAAGGTGAGAGGTGACTGTCGGAAGGTGCCTCGACACGGCAGACCCGCAAAACTGGGAGTTAGAGACCGACGGGTACTGGTCAGAGAAATTCGGAAGAACCGCACCAAATCGATGGGCCACATCCGCGAGGAGTTTCAACAGGCATTCGAGAGTGTTCTTTCGATGAATACCATCCGTAAGGAAGCCCGTCTGCTCGGTTATCATGGACGTGCTGCCGCCCACAAGTCTTTGATCACCAGGTCCAATAGCGCTGCTCGGCTAACGTCTTGCAAAGAACGTCGACAGTGGACCGTTGAACAGTGGAAACAGGTTCTCTGGAGAGACGAATCAAGGTTCACCCTCTACCGTTCGGATGACAGGGTCTGGGTTTGGCGTCTGCCTGGAGAACGCCTCCTGCCGGAATGTATTGTGCCAACTGTGAAGTTCGGTGGCGGTGGAATTATGCTATGGGGGTGTTTCTCCTAGTATGGCACGGGACCCTCGGTCGCAATTCCTGGTGGACTCAACGCCGAGACCTACTTCACCATTTTGGATGAAAATGCGCTTCCTACGTTGTGTCAGTTTTACGGGGTGGACCCATGTTACTTTCAGGATGACAATGCCACCTGTCATGTTGCGAGGTCCACCATGGCTTGGTATTGTGACAATGGGGTTAATCGAATGGACTGGCCTGCGCAGAGCCCGGACCTTAACCCTATCGAGCACCTCTGTGAAGAGTTGGAGCGTCAACTTAAGGGGTGCCCCCACCGTCCGAAATCGGTGAAAGAACTGACCTGTCTTCTCCAAGCCGAGTGGAAGAAAATACCGCTAGCCGTCGTACAACGCCTGGTTGAGAGTATGCTCCGGAGGCTCGCAGCTGTAATCGCCGCTCGTGGAGGCTCGACCAACTATTAAAGGTGAATAAACTTCGTTTTCCTTTGCTATCACAGTGTCCAATTACTTGTTGGTAGATAGTGTATATGAAGCATAATTCGCACCCCCACCCCAGATTTTGGAGCACCCACCCTAGCTAGAGCCCCCTCCCCCCCAGCCCCCTCCTCGTTGAAAAGTTTCTGGCGCCGTCCCTGGTGAGAGGGCACCGAGTCTTGGGAGCATGATTGCGTCTGAACTGGAAGTATATCATCTAAAAGTATTAATTAACTAACTTAAATGCAGGCTGACTAAAATTCACATCCACACATTCTGAGAGTAATATTACTTAGTAATACACTACAACTGAACTCAGAGATTGGAATGTTATTTCTGGTCGATTTATTTAGAGTGTAATGAACATTTATTTCTTTCAGTAGGCATTTAAAACGGCTGCCCTTCTTTCCATTATGATTTCTGTTGAAAGGAAGAAGGGGCGTTAACGACCACCGTGTACAACTCGATGGAGCCGCTCATCCGTAATTTAAGGTAACTGCTTCCAGAGAAGAGAAACTAGAGCCGTAGAACAATCACAACATCTATGCTTTACCGAGATTCGAACCTAGGCCCATCTCGGATGAGTGGTCAGAATCCACCGCTTGCCCCACCGGCCTGACGAAACTACTTTTTTCCTCTCATTCAATCCAATTTAATAGGCAATCACAACACTACGAGTAAAATAGGACTCGAAAAACTGCTTTTACGATACACGCAACTCGATTTCATCCATATTCGGGATCTTTTGATATGAGACAGTGAATTCAACACCGCATGTTATAGTATAAATGGTAATTAAAGCAATGCTGTGAACTAACCGTATGTAATATGTTGCATGTTAGCACTGTACTTCACCAAGACCGTCTAGATATTACAAAGCCATGATATTAAAGAAATGAGTTTACTCTTTTAGTGACGTCACGCGAAACAAAAGTTTTCGATTGGTTTTCAGCGCTGTCGTGTATGACGTCAAACACGACATCGACGTATTAGGCTGTGTAACATGAGTGAGGTCACAAACGGATGGAACTGATGTCTCTAATTTCATGGCCTTGTACTTTCTAGAACGGTTTTGACATATACGATCCATATAAAAATTCCCACTTTCTTTTCCTCAGCAAACACTCTCCTACTTGTACCTTACCCTGCTCGGCGATCAGAAATCTGGGTACTACTTAACTCCGTCACAGGGGAGAAGGTTTGAATTTTGCAAGACTTCTCTTCAGTTGGACTGAAAGCGAACGGAAGTCAGTACTCTTCACAAATGATTCACGGTTTGTATGCAGAGCGATGAAGGACACCCTGTTATCCCTTTATAGCGCATGAAAGGGGCGCTTATGATGGTAGTAGAGTGCCAGTTTAAGGTGGCATCTGCTTTGGTGGACGCTCAGTTATTTATGTACTTTCAAAAGATGCTGTGAATGCTTGTTGCTACACACTGAAGAGCAATTTAATTAGAGATACCTGTCTAATAAAGTGTAGCACCACCTTTCGCCCTGATGACGGCGGCGATTTGTCACGGCAAGACACCGGAAGCGTTGGGAAACCATACGAATCCACGACCCCTGAACAAGTTCCCACAGTTCACGAAGATTTGATGGAGGGGGTCAGAGCCTAGAACATCTCTCTCGATGGCATCCTAGATGTGCTCGATGGGATTGAGGTCAGGTGACCTAGCTGGCCAAGGAAGCGAGGTCACGTCGGTGGAATGTTCATCCAACCATTCCGATACAATTCGGGAGCGATGGCACGGTGCATTGTCTTGTTGCAGGATGAGGTCCCCAGTGGGATGTTGAAGACTCACAAATGGGAGCAAATGGTCGCCCAGGATATCCCGGTAACAATGCCCAGTGAGGGACGATGTCACACGTACCAGAGGTCCCATTTCAGTCCACATAAACAGTCCCCAGACGAGAATACCACCCCCACCAGCTTGAAGAGTACCCTGCTGGCAAGAAAGATCCATCGCTTCATGTGGTTGGCGCTGTACTCGTATCCTGCCATCTGCATGTACCAATGTGAATCTCGACTCATCAGTCCAGGCAACATTTTTTCACATGTCTAGGGTCCAGTGACGATGCTCACGCGCCCTTGCTAATCTTTGCACCCTGTGATGTGCGGTCAGCAGCGGTACCTTCGTGGGACGATGGCTTCTGTACCCCATAGCGAGGAAATGGTTCTAGATGGTGTGGCTGCTTACACGTGTATCCGCTGTTACAATGCGAGTTAGCCTACAATGACCCCTCTCATCCACACGCTGTTGTCCACGGCAGTTGGACCTTGCAGGGATGGTTTTACCGGATTCAATGTACTCACGGTGCACCCGTGACACAGTGGCTCGTGAAAATCCCAGTGCCTGCATGACTTCCAAGATGGAGTGACCCATTCGTTGGTCCCCGACAATTTTCCCACGATCAAATACGCTTAGATCCTTCGTTTAACCCATACTGCGTCCGACTCTTACTGATTCCCGTCGCATCACTCCTTATATTGTCGGATCGCTGCATACGTCATGTCGTTTCCGTTTACAGGGCCATATTTGCATAACGCCAGCTGTCTCTAATTCAATTGCTTTTCAGTGTATGTATGGTGTCCAGGACCACTATGTTCGCTCTTATGCAAGGTAAGACGGGAGATGCATTTCTCCTAAAAGACTTACTCTCGTCCCCACTGAGCGAGGTTGGTAGAACAATACCTTCAAAAAGAGGCCATTAATACCTTCGAACATTAGATAGCCAAGTCTCCCAACCTTGATGCAATCGAGCATATCTGCGATTCTCTAGCAGAGGTAGGAACATTTTGAGGTACAAATGTCTCTTTAAGTTAGTAGTAATCTAATGAGCCGCATTCAAGAAACTTCAATCAGATATACTTCAAAATGCACATTATTTTGCAAAAATGTATTTGCCATGTCCTAACTAACTTCAAAAAATAAAAAAATTAAAATTATTAGTTCTAAACTTAACTAGCCTTTTAATGGCTTTGTTGTGATTGCTTTTTGTTAGAAAGCATTTCAATATTTGGTTGCAACATGAAGGTCCGTAGAGTGAGCTAATTCTCTAGATGGGTATCTGTCATTTGTGAACTTAAAGGCAACTTGATTTGAGTTAGGTAGGAGAATGTAGATTCTGTGAGCAATAAGTGGTTGAAAAGCAGCAAAGCATTTTCATGCATGTTGAGAAAGGCGTGAGTATTCCATTGCATTTTTCCATATTTCAATTGGATCTTTCTAAGAGTCGAATAAGGACTTTAAAATGCCATCTTCTGAGAGCTCAATCTGTAGTTCTTTACGAGCCACGGAGGCATCAAGTAGGTGAGGTTGAAATGCTAATTTGAGTGTGAGGTCATGATTCTTAAAGTCAGTAAACCTTTCATTGCATTCTCCAATTAATAAGTCTATAACAGCTGCGTATTCTTCAAGTGATTCGCATGATTCCTCCTGCTCATCAATGTCTTTTACTAACTGGGGGAAAATGTTCATTCGAAATTTCCTTTTGTAGAAATAATATTTTAATTGAGGCAATCAGTCGGGGAGCGTTATTTGGTTGAATCTTCTTTTATTCTTTCGTATTTTAAATACGGTCGTTTTAGGATTAAAATTAAAATAATAAAATACGAACAAAAAACATAAAAAGAAAGTAAAAGGTTTTGTTCGGCAAAATTTGGATTCAATCAAAAGGCTGCAGATTCCCCATCCCTGCTCTAGGGAGACATGTTGCTGCCCTGAGCCCCTTCCGCAAGACCTGGAGAGACTTAGGCAAACTTTGTAGAAACAATGGTCATTGCTTTTTAACCCTCCAGGTGGCCGGAACATTAGAAGAGAAAATGCGAACTTTTTTCACACATATAAGAGAAGACACCCCTTTCTGTAGCATTCGTCTTCGTTAAGATGCGCAAATATGCGCTCTCGCCACTATTAGTCTGAAATTTTTTTCGACGCAATATTTCGTTCTCGCGGCATTTGAACAGGTTTTCGATGAGCGTATTATTGCGTTGTCGTCGCTTTGGACACAGAAACCTCCGAATGTATACAGGGTGATCAGAATCGACTGCACAATAAACGCACCGGACGATTCCTCGTGGAGAAAGCCGAAAACCGTTGCCCGATCGGACTTCGCATTCTGGAGATAAGCGCGCCGAAAGTTCATGACGTCACATCCGGTAAGAACACAGACATTATAAATAACTACCCCAATCACTTTGACGGAAAACATGTAATTTATTGGTGTGTACTACTACAACACAAATGATAAAACACGTGGATTCGTGTCAGATTACAACATGTGTTCAAAATGACCACCTTATAGTGCGGGACAGGTGGCAGCCCACCGAGGAATAGACACCTGCACACGTTGCAGCATAGCAGGGGTTACAGTTGTGAGGACCGCGTGTAAGGTGGCCACTAGGTCGTGCAGGCTGTTGACCGGCCGTCGGTCAGTTCCTTTAGATAACCCCAGAGGAAGAAGCCCAATGGATTAAGATCCGGCGATCTAGCGGGCCATGCGACAGGACCACCACGGCCAAGCCTTCGCCCGGGATATTCCGTATCCAGCCACTGGCGAACATTTGTAGCGTAATGCGCCGGTGCTCCATCATGCTGGAACCATAGATTGCTGAGAACAGCCAATGGTACGTTTTCCAGTCAGTCCGGCAGAACATCTCGTAGGAATACCATGTAATTGGCAGCCGTGACACGTTCAGGAAAAAGATATGGTCCCACTAGGATATCGCCCACAATACCACACCAGGTATTAAATCCCCACCGGACCTCGTGAGCGTGTTCACGTGTTGCGTGCGGATTGTCCAATGCCCGAATATGACTATTGTGGGTGTTGAAGACACCCTGTCGTAAACATTGCTTGAACAGTCCACAAGATCTGGCTGATGAAGCTATATTGCCGGCAGCATGTTGCTGTAGCAGCCACTCACAGTATGCCTGTCTTCGAGGATAATCCTGTGGTAATAGGCCTTGAGCCCGTGTGATGTTATCCGGATGCAAGTCTTCGTCGAGTAGAACGGCAAGTACAGTACTTTGGTGCACACCGAACTGTCGCACGATCGCACTGCTGCTGGCTTCTCCTCCTCTATGAACTCTAGTATGGCGTCCTCGAGGGATGGTGTTCTCACAAAGGGTCTAGCGCCACTGTCTACACTTGGCCGTGGTGCGACATTGCCTGTGTCGCGTATTCGAGCGTCAAGCCGCCGTATGACCTGGGCGTCCGGGTGCCGTCGTACTGTGTATCGTTCGCTGTAGGCCCTTGCTGCACGAAATGCTGAACCATGGCATTCCCCAATAGGAGATACATGTCACAATACTCTCTCAAACTGTACGACATATCGCTACCCACACTACTGTCAAATGTACCAACGCGGTATGAGCTTACCTGCTACCGTCGCCAACTCTTTTTATCCCTACCTGCCGTATCGCGCAGGCGTACAACTAATGGTTCCATACCAACACGTCCTTCGAATTTTAATACCCACCCCGTGCCACATTTTTAAATGTTGATTGCCTTTTTTTATTGTAGGTTTAACCACCACCGTGTGCAACTCAGTGGGCTATAAATAGTTGCCCCTCCTGAATTTAGGACCACTGGTTTCTGGAAAGGGAGACAGTCAGTGCCGTAGGACATACACAACATCCATGCTTCACCGGGATTTGAACCCGGACCCCTTTCGGCCAAATGATCAGAAGCCATCGCCTTATACCACTGCGCCACCGGGACGGCTTGATTGCCTAGTGATACGTGCATCTGTATAACTATCCACGTCGCTCTTCAACGAGCATGTGCGTTACCGGATGTGACGTCACGAAACTTTCCGCGCGTATATCTCCGGAATGCGACGTCCGAACGGACATCGGTTTTCGGCTTCTTTCTTCACGCGGAATCGTCCGGTAGGTTTATTGTACGGTCGATTCTGATCACCCCGT
Source organism: Macrothele yani (assembly GCA_039090855.1). Lineage (NCBI taxonomy): Eukaryota > Metazoa > Arthropoda > Arachnida > Araneae > Macrothelidae > Macrothele > Macrothele yani. The sequence continues at coordinate 27,393,471 of CM076993.1, forward strand.
ACATGCGTTCTTGTCATCCAGAGGGTTAATCAGTTCCCTGACTCCATCATCAACCACATGAAACATCGATGTGAGGTGTGCCCGGACGAACTACTAAGATACTTTGGCTGTTTCATTCTGATACCTTATTTTTCACCTGGTTTTATTTTTTTCTTAATTTAGTTCTGTATTTTTTTAATTCATGGAAACCAGTGTATTTTACTAAGGATTCATAAAGGGGATTGTACAAGATTTATTTGTCAAACTCATTTTCGCATTACATTCTTTTTTAAAAAGGAAATCAAAGAAGCTGTATGAAAACTGTATTTGTCAAACTCATTTTCGAATTACATTCCTTTTTAAATATGAAATCAATGAAGCTGTATGAAAACTGTATTTGTCAAACTCATTTTCGAAATACATTCCTTTTTAAAGAGGAAATCAATGAAGCTATATGAAAACTGTATTTGTCAAACTCATTTTCGAATTAAATTCCTTTTTAAATATGAAATCAATGAAGCTATATGAAAACTGTATTTGTCAAACTCATTTTCGAAATACATTCTTTTTTAAAGAGGAAATCAATGAAGCTATATGAAAACTGTATTTGTCAAACTCATTTTCGAATTACATTCCTTTTTAAAGAGGAAATCAATGAAGCTATATGAAAACTGTATTTGTCAAACTCATTTTTGAATTACATTCCTTTTTAAAGAGGAAATCAATGAAGCTATATGAAAACTGTATTTGTCAAACTCATTTTCGAATTACATTCCTTTTTAAAGAGGAAATCAATGAAGCTATATAAAAACTGTATTTGTCAAACTCATTTTCGATTTACATTCCTTTTTAAAGAGGAAATCAATGAAGCTGTATGAAAACTGTATTTGTCAAACTCATTTTCGAATTACATTCCTTTTTAAAGAGGAAATCAATGAAGCTATATGAAAACTGAAGTGAAAACGCAGAGAAAACTGGCATTATAACATCTAATCAAAAGAAAGGACGCACATATTTATTATAAGCTCTTAAATGAGACTTTTCATGCACCAATGCATTCCAAAGATATTGCTGCAATGATAATATTTACACATTTATTGCGTACAAAAAGCTAATGTTCTTCGAGGTTGGGGGATTCGGATTCACAACACAATCATTTCCTGCAGTTAAATGTGAATAGAAGATCATGTATTAAATATTATAACCTTAAAAGGGGAAAAGCACAAGTGAGTTATTCATCAAATATGATAGATCATAGCCTGTTCGTTTCAACCTTTTTCGTTGAAATCCAACATCTTTTTTCGTACTTCTTTGTATTTTCTTTCTGTATTAAATATTAGCTTTAATATCAGCTGCTATATTCATCTAATTATGTGTGAGCAATTTGTTTTTGAACCTTCAATATGTATCAAATACCACCTGATTCACTTCTCCCTGAAGCTAATTGTATGTAGATTTCCCGTAATTATTCATAACCTTGGGGATTTCAAATCCCTTCCATCCCATTTTCTCTCTGTTACACCCTTCGTAACTCCAAATCCGTACGACATTCCTTTGAAAATACGTATGGGAAATATTTCGAGGATGGATAGCGGAAGTCAAGTACACTGGCGGGCTGTTGTCGATGGGGAGCTGCGAGCTCCTAAAATAGCTCCCGTAAGATATTTTACTTCTCGCTCGAATAATTTTGCTTGACTTGTCGAGTGCTCCGATGTACATGCATCCATCATGTGCCTATCAATCACCAGATAATACAGTCAATGCCGTTTATATCGAACCCGGATATAACGAATTGTTGCGTATTTCAAACTTTTAAAAATCACCGCAAAATTATCCTGAAAATGTCATGTAACGCATTTTCCTATATCGAACGAGCTGAAGCAGCCCTACTGCATATATCGAATTTTTCGAATTAAACTCCTCGCAGATTTCCTGGCATTCTCCTCAGCAGACGTCAGAACGTCTAGTTTCTTTCATCCGATGGCGCACAATGACCACCAGGCAGTGGAAAGATCATTCGTTTTCGAAGAAGCTGGAAATTTTCCGCAGATTTGAAAATGAAGAGAAAGAGTCAGTTGTTGCGGAAGAATTTAACATTTCCGGTAGTATTCACCTATTGCTTACACCAGAACACCACTGAGAGTGGTAGAGGGGTAAAACTCGTATATATCGAATTATTGTGTATATCGAATTATCGAATTTTCACTTTCGAATTCGATATAAACGGGTTCAACTGTATATTTTTGTGCTGCCATCTGTGTGACTTAACCAGAATACTTCAGTGGCGTTAGTATCTCCACGAAGGACAGATTTATTAACTTGATTTTTACTCATTGTCAAATCCTTCGTTCCACATTGCTTGTTTTGTTGATTATGCACCACTCGTTCTACATACTCTATACAATTGTTCTTGCATAGCCGAGAAGTTTTACCGTTTTGATATGTTTTTACCTGTCCCTTCCTGCGTCTATCATGCTTCTGTCAAAGTCGCTTAAACACGATCATTTCTCATATTGCCGCTATCTACGCTTTGTGCACTTCTGAATCCCTTGCCGTGAGCTGCTAATAAAGTCATCACAAGGTCACTGCCTGCATAAATGAGTATGGCACGTGCCTGATTGCTATGGGGTATTCCTAATAATTTGCTAGTTCGACATGTATCTCTGTTTTAGTCTTTCCATTCAGTTCCCTTTTCTTGCAGAAATTATGTTACTTCTTAGTTGTGCTTTCATTCTTAACGCCACATCAGAATCTGATTGTAAATGAAAGGTTGAGTAAAATGTGAGTCAACTATTAGATGCTCTGAAACGACTAGTTCATTGGGTGATTGTCTGTAAAAGAGGAAACAAATGAATGTTTTGCTACACCGAAGAGCAAAAACAATACGACCAGTGCGTATTTATACGAATCAAAGCATCTGCAGGTAAACGACGACGCGTGTAAAAGTCATGAAACGGTAAAAATAGCATTCTTGTTCTTCAGACAGGGAAAGACAGCGGACTTAAGGGAATTTGAAAAAGACCAAATTGCAAACCTTACCGTATTGTAAATGCTTTGACCAGACGACTAGATCAAAGCATTTACAATACGGTAAGGTTTGTTATATTACTCTCGGTCAGCCGTGCTTAGTAACTTAAAAAAGTGGTCCAACAAAGAAGAACGAACCACCAGCTAGGTTCATCGATTCTAGACGTGAACGAAGGCTGCCCCGTATGGTACGAGTCAACAGATGGGATACTCTAGTGCAACTCACCGGTAAATGGAATTTTAGTGAAGGGAGTAACGTGTCACAATACGCAGTACACCGAACTCCGCGGAAAATCGGGCTGTGTAGCTGCAAGCAGATCCGAGTGCCCGTGCTAACCTCGCCTAGAATTGGAACACGAGCATCAAACCTGTACTTTGAATGACTGGAAAAACGTCGTCTGGTCCAATAAATCTCGTTTACAATTGCATCATGTGCACGGAGGGTACGTGTGCACCCTGGAAAGGTGCTGGCACCTGGGTGCACCGTGAAACGAAAACCAGCCGGAGGAGGAAATGTAATGCTTTGGGCAATGTTCTGCTGGAGATCTCTTGGTCCAGTTATTCATGTGAAGGAAACTACACTGGAGTGCAAAAATTAAGGACGAGAAGGTTTTTCAAATATAACGTCATGCAGAAGTGCTCCACATCGACTCAAATCATACCATAAGATCCCCAAGATGTAAGAATATGGGACAAGTGAGCAAAACCGTCCAAACAAGGAATCCAAAGGATACAAAGGCACTTTATTGAAAAGGTAGGTTCCAGCACAACTGGCCAGAAGACAGAAACATCCATGTGTCACGTGGCCGCCAAGAAAAATCCAGTATTTAGTAAAGGATATGATCACCCCTGACTGCGTTGCAGGATTTACAACGTCTGTCCATGCTGAGGACGAGGTTGTCAAGGAGCTGTTGAGGCATCGCAGCCCATTCCTCTTGTAGCGCCAATCGGATCTGCGGAATCGTTGCTGGCGGCTGGTGACGTGCTGCCAAGCGTCTCCCGAGTAGGTCCTACACGTGTTCGATTGGATTTAGCACCGGTGACCTTGCGGGCCAATCCATGCGTTGAATATCTTCACTCTCCAACAGCTCTGCTACAGCCACTGTACGATGAGGTGTAGCCTTATCGTCCATGAAGAGGAACTCAGGACCCACAACACCACTAAACAGACGCACGGAAGGCAGGAGAACCTCGGTACAATAGCGGACACCAGTGACTGAACCTCCTTGGAAGATGTGGAGGTCAGTACGGCTACCAAGCATGATACCACCCCAAACGAGAACTCCGCCACCTCCAAACCGGTCCCTTTCGATGATGTTAGAGGTGCGATTGCGTGTTCCCTGCTCTCTCCAGATGTGTATACGTCCAGAATCGCTCGTCAGCCTAAATCGGCTTTCATCCGTAAAAAGAACTCGACCCCATTGCTGATGTGTCCAGTTCTTGTGTCCCTGGCACCACAGAAACCACCGTCTTCGATGAGCAGGCGTTAACGGCCCACACCGTACTGGCCGTCGTGCAAATAGACCACCTTTGTGCAGCTTCCTGGCCACGATAAAACGCGATAAAGGACGTCCAGTTGTCTGTTGCGTGTGTCTTGCGACTTCTCCCGCTGTCTGCCGTCTGTTTCTTCTCGCCTGTAGGACAATATACCAGTCGTCCGCCGCCGTGGTTGCTCGTGGACGACCAGTGCTAAACTCTCGGACAGCTGTTCCTGTCCTTTGAAATGCTCTCCAAGCTCGTGAAATGATGCTGTGAGCGATCCCGAACTCCTCGGCCACACTAGTCACACTTCGACCTTCTTCCAACTTCCCAATGACGCGAACTCGGGTAAAAGTCATCCAGATGTCGTCTACTGGATTGCCTGTTGGCCATATCACACGGTGGCAGCAACTAGAAGTCGTTCAACCGATGTACACCGTGCAATAGCTTTCACTGAATTGCTGAGCGTACACCACCCGCGTGCTTTATACAATTCCGACACTAGCCCCCCCCCCCCCCCTACGTCATGTTGCATATATGCGCATGCTCTACCGTACCTGACCCTAGTCTATCTCCTGAGTGGTCTTTCGGTCCGTTCTGCCTGCTGGTTCCGCTGTTATGCTAATTTCTCCTCTTCGTCCTTAATTTCTTAATTTTTGCGCACCAGTGTATGATGTCTACCACCTACCTAAACGTCGTTCCAGACAAGGTACATACTTTAATGGCAACGGTGTTCTCCTCTGATAGTTCCTTCTTTCAGCAAGATAATGCTTCATTTTCCACAACACCCGGATTGTTCCAGAATGGTACGTGGAACATGAGGATAACTCCCAGATATTGTGTTGGCCTACAAATTCCCCAGACAACAATCCAATCGAGCATCTTTGATTTGGGTTGCAACAGCAAATCCGATCTGTGGCGGCTGAACCACGTAAATTACAAAAGTTAAAGGATCTGCTGGTAACATGTTGGTAGCAGGTACCACAAGACACCTTTAGAAATCTTGCAGAGTATATCATCGTATTAGGTAGGTTGTCATATGTTTTGACTCTTCGGTGCATACCATCGAGGGGTTTTCAAGTAAAGTGCGTTTCACTAAGTTTTTTTCCCCGAGTGTACATCAGCAAAGGACGACAAATAAAAAGAGTACCAAAGTTCAGTTAACTACAAATTTTGAAAATGTCAATCCGTTTTTGGTTGTAAATATGGCAAGGATGGTAAGTCAGATAGCAAGGAATCGAACCCGCGTCTCCCATAGTTGGCTAACAACTGCACCACCCAAAACGACCAAGTCTCAAGTTTCCGATTAATTTGAATATAACCATCACAGGATTCGCTAGTGGACGCAACCGGCATTCATGTCTAGCGAATCTGTAGGTTAAGAATCCTATCCCGTGATTGTCCGAAGGAGCAGATAAATCATGAATGGAATACGAGATTACACCATGTAATACAAATTTTGAAGATGTAAATCCATTTTTTTTCGTAAATATGACAAGGATGGTAAGTCAGATACTATCCGAAAACTTGAGACTTGGTCGTTCTGGGTGGTGTAGTTGTTAGCATACCCGGGCGCTATCTGGGAGACGCGGGTTCGATTCCCGCTCTAGGACGACGAAATTTTTCAAGTTTTCGGATATTATCTGACTTACCATCCTTGTCATATTTACACCAAAAAGCGGATTGGCATCTTCAAAATTTGTATTATATGGTGTAATCCCGCACTTCATTCATAATTCAGTTAACTAGTTTATTTCCCAAATTCACGACTTCTATCTGTGAGTATTATTGGCATCTTTAGTACTCAAGTGTAGCTTTAGTGTTCAAGTGAATGTTTAAGAACAATACAAACCCACGAAAAAGATTAAAACGTAATAAATTTTATCATAAATAGTTCAGGAAACGCAGGATATTTTCTGATGAGAAGTACGATAAACTTGAAAACTGGATCCGGCGGGCGACGTTTCTTGGACAGAATTAAAGTTCGAGTTTGAAGTTGAAGGCGAATGTTGGAATACGACCTAGGTTCGGGACTCGCGGCTAGTCGGATAGATGTGAAGAAATTTTTTAACATGTCCTCCAATTCATTCACGACAGGAAAAAATCAATGCTGATGAGGAATTTGTCAATTTTTCTTCTGCCCAAAACGAAATTTGCTTGATAGAAATATTTTCAACTAATTAATAAAATGGGTTGCCTAATTTATCGCTGCTATTCACTTCGGTTCGTTTCAGCTCAAATGTGTATGACAAGAGGATCTATTCGTTGGAATCTGAAGTAAATAACTTCATTTCTCTGGCATATATGTATACCCATGAGCACGGGAGGAAATCGCTAAACTTAATTTATACGACACGTGGTCGATCTTAAAATGCCATATCCGTTCACCTAACAATAAGCTTTTAAAAGCTCTTCGATAATGGAACGATTTCTTACGCACGCAAAGACCTGTTGATAAACGTGACATTCTGATTATCTCTGAGTATATTCGTTGCTGTTAGCAATGAACAAAGTATACAATTCTCTTAGATTGCGCTTTATGTACGTACAGAAACTACTGCGAGAATTAATGACTTGCAGACAGCTCAAGTGGTCCTTACTCGGTAAGACTTTGAGAACACAGACAATAAACTACAGTCACAGAACATAAATTTGCATTTCGCCGTGCACCATCTATGGATGTAATCCTGTCTATTTCCTGTAGGAGGGAATCCTTCTGACAAGTCGATCGGATCATCAGCTTCGATAAATTCTAAAGTGTGCTTCTGTCTTTTCAGAAGAAAAGAATATCAGCACTGCAATTGAGTTTAATCTGAATCTAAGTTATGAGCTTTAACGTTTACTAGGAGAAACTCTGTTATTATCTCTTGAGAGAAAGAGGAAATGCTGACGTATAGCAAGGGCTGAGATGTTCCCGTGGTTTTCTGAGTGATATCATCTCATTCTGCTTTTCACAGCCTTAATAGCCGAAGCTCGTTTATACGGCTTGTCTTTTGATTAGGGGTTTAACCACCGTGAGCAACTCTATGGGATATAAGCAGTCGCCTGTCCTTAATTTAGGGACACTGACTCCCAGGAAGGGAGAGAATCAGTACCGTAAGACAAACGCAACATCCGCCGCCCCGGTGGCGCAGTGGTCTAAGGCGCTGGCCTCTGATCATTCGTCCGTAAGGGGTCCGGGTTCGAATCCCGGTGAGGCATGGATGTTGTGTTTGTCTTACGGCACTGGCTCTCTCCCTTCCCTGGAACCAGTGACCCTAAATTAGGGACGGGCGACTGCTTATAGCCCATTGAGTTGCTCACGGTGGTTGTTAAACCTCCAATCAAAAAAAAATAAATAAAAAAAAATGGATGTTGTGTTTGTCTTACGGCACTGGCTCTCTCCCTTCCCTGGAACCAGTGACCCTAAATTAGGGACGGGTGACTGCTTATAGCCCATTGAGTTGCTCACGGTGGTCGTTAAACCTCCAATCAAAAAAAAAAATTTAAGAATTTCGTCCAAAGTCATATTTTTGTTGGTTTTCTATTAGGAAGACAAGTTAATTACTTGTATTCGGTGAGCCGCCCCGGTGGCGCAGTGGTCTAAGCGCTGGCTTATGATCATTTGTCCGTGACGGGTCCGGGTTCGAATCCCGGTGAGGCATGGATGTTGTGTTTGTCTTACGGCACTGGCTCTCTCCCTTCCCTGGAACCAGTGACCCTAAATTAAGGACGAGCGACTGCTTATAGCCCATTGAGTTGCTCATGGTGGTCGTTAAACCTCCAACCAAAAAAAAAATAATAAATAAATATTCGGTGATAAGAAATAGTGATGTACTAGCTACTGTTTTGTATGTAACATTGCTATAAATAAAGAAATGCAGTTGTAGGAGTAACAAGCTAAAAGGTAAAGCAACTTGTGGCGGAAAATTGCGCTACAAATCGCACTACTTTAAAAAAAAAGGGTAAAAAGAATTCTCCAAATCACGTGACAGTTCTAGATTTCCTGAAGAGTTATTGGCTGGAGAATTGTCGTAGTGTATCTAAGATGTAATTCAAGTGATGTATCTGACTTGATTGACATTGTGAAAGGCAGACAAAGCGTTGATCATTTTTATTCACATTATTTTGCCTGCTAAACATACCATCATTGTCAACCATTATCAATCCACTGATGGGTGAAGGTCTTCCTAAGTTCCTTCCACAACTGTCTGTCTTAAGCATGTCTCCACCATGTAATTCTGGCATGCTTTCGAGTTTCATCCATCCATCTCCCATGTGGTCTTCTGAGTCTTTTTCTTTCACTTGGAATCCAGTCTAAATTTTCGGTTGTCCATCCGTGGTCTGTTCTTCTGGCTACATGTCCAGCCCATTGCCATTTCAGGGATTTTACTCTCATCATGATATCTTCCACTCTTGTAATTTTCCTTATCCACGAGTCCCTCTTCTTATCTTTCCTGGCTAAGCATGCATTGCTCCTTGCCTCTTTCAGTTGTCTGCAGCCTTTTAATGGCTTTTTTAGTTCAGACTCGTGTATCTGCTCCATAAGTAAGAACCGCATGGATGCAGTGATTAAACTCTTTTTCTTTTAAGACATAGTGGCATATTTCCTTTACAAATTGTACTGTTTCTTCCAAAGCTCTCCAACCAAGCTTTATACGTCAATTAATTTCTTCATCAATGTGGTTTTTGCTTGATATCTGCTGTTCAATGTAAATGCAGGTATCTGCAATCTCCGGGGTTTCCCCATCAATCGATAAACCTATAAATCAATCGATATTGTACATCAGTTTTATCTTCCGAACGTTCATTTTTAATACCACTTCTTTACTCTTGTCAGCAAGTTTCTCGATCATACTCTGCAGTTTTGAAGGTGCAGTTGCAAAAATGACTGGAAATACCCATAAAAATAAATAATAATATTTAATCTTTATCCCTTTGTTTTCCCAGTTCAATGATTGAAAGACGTTTTGCAATGTGTCATTAGATAATTTGGGACATATGGTGTCACCTTATCTCACTCCCTTTCTAATGTTTATTGTTGCTGAATCCCCAATTAACCGAAACTTTGCACCTGCATTTCCATACATGTTACTAATAATGCTAATATATGCATCTTCAATACTGCTGGATTTCAAAGCCATTGTAACTACTGGTTTCACGAAATCAAAGGCCTTTTCATAATCAATAAAAGTCATGCATAATTAGAGCTCATATTCCTTCGTTCTTTCAATCCGTTCGCTCAGTACATGGATATGATCTATAATGCTGTAGACATTCCTAGATACAGCTTGTTCTCTCGGTTGAGCCATACCCAGTGTTACCTTCAAGTGATGCTAAAAATAAATATGTACTGCCTGCCAGAGAAAAGGCCGCACCACGAAGACGTGAACGCAGCGCCATGCAAATTGCAGGGTCTGTGCACCCGTACAAAGTTATGCAAAATGATTGCATTTGCAAGCCAATCGCACGAACGGCGAGCGGGATATAAACGGCCATCAGTCGAGACGTCATCACGGCCGCGAGAAGTGAGTGGTTCTGCTGTAACCGTGACTGGAGACCGAACAAGGGGTGCTAATGTAGTTAAGACGCCGTCGTACGCGATTTCGTCAAACGGATGAGTTCACGAGAGGTGTCATCGTTGGCCTCCGTACCGCTGGATGGTCCTTGCGTCGTATTGCGGAATAAACGCAACGTGATGCCCCAACCGTCTGTTGCATTTGGAGACAATGGTCCCAGGAAGAATCTGTGCAACGTCGCAGGGAGACCCAAACACGGAGACGGATGTCCGAGCTCACCGATCGTCGCATCTGACGTCATTCCGAAGCGGACCCATAGGCCACAACGGGCGCCATTTTTCCGAGTGTAAAGGGAAGCTTGGATGCTCCGATATCGAAACGGACAGTGTCGCTCTGATTGGCTGCGTCTGGTTTACTGCCCAGCCGTCCGTTGCGAAGGCTACCCTTAACAGCGAGTCCTTGTCGTTACCGCTTGGCGTGATGTCGCTCTACAGCTGATTGGGGTGCGGAATGGAACCGTTTGGGGTTCAGCGAAGAATCGCGGTTCTGTCTGACTACGGATGATCGCCATGTCATGGTCTGGCATCTCAAACGCCTTTTTTTAACAGGATAAAGCCGAGCGGCCACACACCGCTAGGATCAGCTTGAATGCTTTACACGGTGAGCGGATGCCCAGCACGATCCCCGACCTCTCGCCCATCGAGCATCTGTGGGACACGATTGGACGTAGGTTGAGTACCCTCCCACACCTGCAAAATTAAGATGAAATGTGGACTCGAATCAACACAACATGGTCCACGATATCCCAGTATTCTTTTCGGACTTGACTCGATGACACGTCGGATTCAACGCTGTATCGACCGAAATGTGGGTCACACTCCGTATTGATCACCCTGTATATTTGGCCACTGGAGCTTAGTCTGTATGTGACAATAAAATCATTTGTTCAGGACCTACTTGGTTATCTGTGTGTGCAGGTTGGGCTGTTTTCGAGCATTCCTTCATGGTGTGGCATTTTTTCTATCAGGCAGTGTATAAACCAAAGCCAAAACATTATGACCTCCTGCCTAAACACCTCTTACCCGGCGAGGTATGGACGCTACAAGATTTCTAAAGGTGTTTTGGGGTATCAGGTACCAACACGTTACCAGCGGTTCCTTTAATTTTTGTAAGTCACATGGTTGATCCGCCGCAAATCGGATTTGCTCTACCAACACTAATCGCAGATGTTCGGTTGGACGAATGTCTCTGGAATTTGAAAGCAAGAGAAAGTGTCCCTTAAGTTCTACGTGCCGTTATCAAAAACTCTAGGCAGTGTGGCATAGCGTATTATGCTGCTGAAAGAAGCTACTACCGGAGGGGAATACTTTTGACATGAGAAGCTGTACCTGGTCTGCAGTGATGTTCAGATAAGTGGTAGACGTCGTAATTTTCTACACACGAACGACTTGACACAGGGTTTCTCAGCAGATCGTTTCCCAAAGCATTGCGCTTCCTCCACTGGGTTGCTTTCGTCCCGTGGTGCATCCAGGTGCCAACACCTCCCCAGATAAACGACTCACACGTACCCGACCGTACACACGGTACAATGCCAGACAACCTACTTCCAATCATTCAAGGTCCAGTTTTGAAGCACCTGTGCCCATTTTTGGCGCTTTAGATGGTGAACAGCGGTAAGCATGGGCACTCGAGGGGCCTGCAACTCTTTTTCCAGCAAGGTTCGATGCACTGTTTGTGTTGTGAAGTGTTACTCTCGTCCCCAGCATTTAAATTGCCGACGAGTTGCGTGACAGTATCTCTTTTCTTTGATCGTACCGTATGGGATAGTCTTCGCTCATCTCTCACATCGACTAGCCGTGGTTGGCCCACAACTTTCCAGCGTTCTGTGGTTTTCACCCTCCTCGGACCACTTTTCACCATGACACGATGCGTTGCCATCCAGCAAGATCTCTCCGGTTTCCAACAAGTTGGGGCGATTTTGAGGAATTTCCTGTCTCAACTTTGTTCTCAGAAAGAAATTGTGCTTCGATCTCGAGAGCTCCTTCCCCACAAACTTCTTGCAAGACAGTGTGTGTGGATCTCTGTCGAAGCTTTTCCCCGCAGAGCTCTATTTTCACATACGAGCGCTAGTCGAACCCCCATGGCTTGACCTGAGGAGCTGCACGCTTCCATTTCCAAATCCACCCACGTCCGCACAGCAAATGATAGCGCGTCGTTCTGACACCACTGCGTTGTTGATAGTCTGACCTTGACGTGACACAATCATTTTCCCGATTGCGTCATCAGCTTCCGTTTTGGATTAACATGTGCAGTATTTTTGTTATGACCCTGATGGACCATCAGCACCGCACAAGCGTTGCTGTCTTGGAAATGCTTTGATCTCCTCGTGTGTACATTACAATTTGGTGTTTGTCAAACTCACTTAAGTCTACTGCTTGTCCTATCTGGAGTACAAGAATAACAGAGAGCTCAGTATCAGGTGTTATTTATACTGTTTCATAACCTTCACATGTGCTGTCGTTTAGGTGCCGTTGCCTCAATTTGCATGAAGACAAGCTGCTCATACTATTTTGCCTCTAGAATGTATATCAATAAAATTCGGTAAACTTTCGGCCTATATTTTGTGTGTATAATGTTTGCGCATATATTCTCCATCGATATTCTTTTGGATACATTCTCTATGGAACTCCTTTTTGGCCATATTCTCCATACATATTATCTTCACATAAATTCTATATCTCTAAACTTTAGTAAGCTTTCGGCACAGGCTTTGTGTCTACACTGAAGAGCAATTGAATTAGAGATACCTGTCTAGTAACGTGTAGCACCACCTTTCGCCCTGATGACGGCGGCGATTCGTCTCGGCATGGACTCGACAAGACACCGGAAGCTTTGGGAAGCCATACGGATCCACGACCCCTGAACAAGCTCCCACAGTTCACGAAGATTTGATGGAGGGGTGTCAGAGCCGCAAACATCGCTCTCGATAGCGTTCCAGATGTGCTCGATGGGATTGAGGTAGTGTGACCTAGCTAGCCAAGGAAGTTAGGTAACGTCGGTGGAGTATTCATCCAACCATTCGGATACAATTCGGGAGCTGCATTGTCTTGTTGTAAGATGAGGTCCCCAGTGGGATGTTGAAGACGCACAAACGGGAGTAAATGGTCGTACAGGATATCCCGGTAACGTTGACCTGTGAGGAACGATGTCACACGTACGAAGGGTCCCACTTCAGTCCACGTAAACAGTCCCAAGACGAGAATGCCATCCCCACCAGCTTGAAGAGTACCCTGCTGGCAAGAAAGATTCGTCGCTTCATGTGGTTTGCGCCCTACTCTTATCATGCCATCCGCATGTACCAACGTGAGTCTCGACTCATCAGTCCAGGCAACATTTTTCCAAATGTATAGGGTCCAGTGGCAATGTTCCCGCACCCATGCTAATCTTTGCACCCTGTGATGTGCGGTCAGCAGAGGAACCCTCGTGGGACGATGGCTTCTGTACTCCATAGCGAGGAGATGGTTCTGGATGGTGTGGCTACTTACACGTTTCTGCGCACCAGCGTTAAATTGCCGAGTGATTTCTTGCAGTGTGGCCCGTCTATCCGCTGTTACAATGCGAGCTAGCCGACGATGACCACGCTAATCCACACGCTGTTGTCCACGACAGTTGGCCCTTGCGAGGATGGTTTTACCGGGTTCGATGTACTCACTGTGCACCCGTGGCACAGTGTGTCGTGAAAATCCCAGTGCCTGCACGACTTCCGAAATGGAGTGACCCATTCGTAGGGCCCCGACAATTTGCCCACGATCAAATGCGCTTAGATCCTTCGTCTTACCCATACTGCATCCGACTCTTACTGATTCCCGTCGCATCACTCCTTATATTCTCGGATGGCTGCATATGTCATGTCGTTTCCATTTACAGGGCCGCCCACAGCGCCACATTTGTATAACGCCAGCTGTCTCTAATTCAGTTCCTCTTCAGTGTGTTATAATGTTTTCGGATGTATTCTTCAACCCTACTCTCTTGGACACATTATCTGTGCAAATTCTTTTGGCCATGTTCTCCATTCACGTTTTAGTAAAACACAGCAACCGAAAAAATTGTTATTCGGTCACCGCCGGGGAATTGAATTCGCGGATTTTTCAATACCTAGCCGAGCGCGTTAGCCTTAAACCACGGTGGCCAACGATCCACGGCGCTATGTGTGACTATCGCCACGTATTTGGAGGATTTTCCCTTTGGATCTCGCCCCTTTGGATTTAACTGCTATAATTAATATATAGCCAGTGCCGTCAATGCCCACCAGATAGAGACGTCTCACTAGCTGAGCTTATGTTACGGATTTATGATGTCAGAAGCTGACTGAAAAACGCACACAGCGCCTTGGATTGTTGGCCATCATGGTGTAAGGCAAACGCGTTCGGCTGGATATCGAGAGATCCGTGGATTCAATACCCCGGCGATGACCGAATAACAATTTGTCGGTTGCATTATGTTTCTAAACCGTGGAAAGAGAGATGTCTTTGTTTATTTACTGACGCCACGTGTTTGGAGGTTTTTTTCTCCATCCATATTGTTTTCACACGAGCTCTGTGATTATAAACTCTTTCAGATGCGCTCCATTTATATTCTTTTTGACCTTGTTTACGCTTTGCAACCGTAGGTTGAAGAAGCGTATATGCTCCAGCTTTGTCCGTCCGTCCGTCTGTCTTTCTGTCTGTCCGCACGATAACTCGCGTAAAAATTATTCGATTTCGATGAAATTATACTATGTGGTAGGAGACCACCTCGGGAGGAACCCCATTGAAAATGGACGAAATATGGTCAAAGGTCAGGACGTAGGAGCGAAATCCATTCCATTACTCTTATGAGTCATAACTTATGTAAAAATGTTTCGATTGCGACAAAACTTTATCGTCTTGTTTCGGAGATGTACTGCAGTGGTTCTGTTTAATATCATTGAAATTGGGTCAAAGGTCAGGTCGAGGGAGCGAGATTTATTCCACAGCCATTATCCTCATAACTTGGGTAATAACGTGAGTAATGATTTCTGGCATGTTGGAAAGCGTATCATAATCAATGCATTGTAAGATTTTACTAACTTGTTCTTTGTCCATAATATTTCGCGATATGTGCTTTGTATGCATGTTCATTAGGTTCATGTTTTGCATTTATATTCTTTTCGTAAATGTTTTCTACCCATCTTGCTTCGTCTCGTGTTCTGTCTTGATCATATTTCGCATATGTTCTCTGTCCATAATCTTGTGTCTCATTTCGCCCTCCATAAAGACTTTGCATTATGTTCTTTTACTGCATCTTTCAGTTGATGTAGTAAAGCCACAGTCTTTCAGCTACGTGTTTTCTATCCAAATTACTTTGATACTATCTTTCTTCTTCATTTTGGCGAGAACTCTAATGTGATGGCGTTTAGTGAAACTGATCGGTCCTAATTGATTTTCACTTTTTCTTTTATGTCTTCTCTATGGATTTGTTCTCAGCAAATTACGATTTCAACACTCGAGGCACCCACATTGTTTTCGAGCTAATAATAAAAATTCCTTTCTCGCGAGGATGATAAGACTTTCTTCTTTTTGTACAGCTTTTTCATTTTTAATTAATTTGCTTATATTTTCGTGTGGGCGTTTTAATACTCATTGAAAATTATTACGTTGCACGTGGCTGCGGTTTCAAAGGCGGTGAGCGAGTTCATATGTCGTATGCTGTATTCAAACTTTCAAGCAAATTTCGTTATGACATGGAAATTGTGAATGGAAAAGGAACGCAACATGTAAATGGATTAAACACACTGCTCTATGATTAAAATACGGACAGCTGTATGTCCACGAAGAATCTTTATTTACAGAAAATGTAATATTATGTTGTGATACCTTTGATCTTTATGACGGCCTCAAGCCTTTTTGGAATAGTATCCACATGTTTTGTGAATGTTTGCCGACATGTTTGACCATTCGACCTTTAAAACAGTGACCTGTTCAGCTTGTTTGGTTTCTACAGTTCATTTTGTTTTTACTTCATTTGTACAATTAATTTTTGAGTTCATTGCATAGTTCATTTTGAGTTTATTCCATAGTTCATTTTAAGTTCATTCCATAGTTCATTTTAAGTTCATTCTATAGTTTATTTCTATTTCATTTCTATATTTTATTTCTACTTCATTTCTATAATTCATAGTTATCATTTCTATAGTTCATGTTCGTAGTTCTATAGTTCATGTTCATAGTTCTATAGTTCATTTTAATATAGTTTATTGAAGTTCATTCCATAGTTCATTTTAAGTTCATTTCTATAGTTCATAATTATAATTTCTATAATTCAAGTTTATAGTTCTATAGTTCATTTAGTTCATTTCAATACTTCACCGTTATCATTTCTGTAGTTCATGTTCATAATTATAATTTCTATTATTCATGTTTATAGTTCTATAGTTCATTTAGTTCATTTCAATACTTCACTGTTATCATTTCTGCAGTTCATGTTCATAGTTATGTAGTTCATTTAGTTCATTTCAATACTTCATAGTTCATTTGTGTTGTTCATTTAGTTCATTTCATAGTTAATTTTTAATTCATTCTATAATTCATTTTTAGTTCATTCTATAGTTCATTTCTATAGTCAATTTTGTTTATTCTATAGTTCATTTCTGCAGTTCATGTTCATAGTTATGTAGTTCCTTTAGTTCATTTCAATACTTCATAGTTCATTTGTGTTGTTCATTTAGTTCATTTCATAGTTAATTTTTAATTCATTCTATAATTCATTTTTAGTTCATTCTATAGTTCATTTCTATAGTCAATTTTGTTTATTCTATAGTTCATTTCTGCAGTTATCATCATCATCATCATCATTGTCAACCATTATCAATCCACTGCTGGACGAAGGTCTCCCCAAGTTTCCTCCACAACGGTCTGTCTTGTGCCAGTCTCCTCCATGTCACTCCCGCATATTTACGAATTTCATCCACCCATCTCCCATGTGGTCTTTTTCTGGGTCTTTTCCTGTCCCTTGGAATCCAATCTAAAATTTCGGCTGTCCATCTATGGTCTGTCCTTCTGGCAGTATGTCCAGCCCATTGCCATTTCAGGGATTTAACTCTGATCATGATGTCTTCCACTCTCGTCATTTTTCGGATCCACGAGTTCCTCTTCTTATCTCTCCTGGTTATACCAAGCATGCACCTCTCCATGCTTCTTTGAGTTGTCTGCAGCTTTTGTACGTCTCTTTTAGTTAAGGTCCACGTCTCTGCACCATACGTAAGCACTGGAAGGATGCATTGATCAAACACTTTTCTTTTAAGACATAATGGCATATTGCTCTTGAAAATTATGCTGTTTCTTCCAAAAGCTCTCCAGGCAAGTTTTGTACGCCGATTAATTTCTTCATCAATGTGACCCTCACTTGATATCTGCTGTCCAAGATAAACATACGTATCTGTTATCTCCAGTTTTTCTCCATCAATCGATAAATCTTCATTTCTTGTAAAAGCATTGAACATCACTTTTGTCTTCTGAAAGTTCATTTTTAATCCCACTTCTTTACTCTTGTCAGCAAGTTCCTGGATCATACTCTGCAGCTCTGATGGGGTAGTTGCAAAAATGACTATGTCATCAGCAAAACGAAGGTGGGTTAGATAATCTCCATTAATCTTTATCCCTTTGTTTTCCCAGTTCAGTGATTGAAAGACATTTTCCAATGTGGCATTAAAGAGCTTCGGAGATATGGTGTCACCTTGTCTCACTCCCTTTCCAATTTTTATGTGTGTTGTATTTTCAAACAGCCGAATCTTTGCACTTGCATTTTCATAGATGTTATTAATAATATTAATGTATGCATCTTCAATACCGCAGGATTTCAGAGCCGTGGTAACTGCTGATGGTTTCACCGAATCAAAGGCTTTTTCATAATCGATAAAAGCCATGCACAATGGAAGTTCATATTCCCTCGCTCTTTCAATCAGTTCTCTCAGTACGTGGATATGATCTATTGTGCTGTAGCCACTCCTGAATCCAGCTTGTTCTCTCGGTTGAGCCATGTCCAGTGTTACCTTCAAGCGGTGTGAAAGAACTTTAGTGAAGATTTTATAAACCACTGATAGGAGGCTGATAGGTCTGTAGTTCCTGAGATCCTCAATGTCACCTTTTTTATGTAGCAGGATCATTGTAGCGGTGTTCCAATCCTCAGGAATCTTCCCTTCATTAAGGCATCGAGTGAAAATTTGGGCGAGTACTGTTTCAATTTCTCCACTTGCTTCTTGTATGATGTCTATAGTAATTCCATCTTCTCCTGGAGCTTTCCCTCGCTTCATGTTCTTGATTGCATGAGCAACTTCTGCTGGGAGGACTGGAAGAACTCTGGTACCTTTCATGATGTCTGGAGTACATGTATCATCCCTTTCATATAATTTGGAGTAGAAATCTTTCACTCTTGTCAAAATTTCGCCTCTATTTCTTGTTATAGAACCATCTTCTTTTCTCAGAGCCATAATCTGTTTTCTTCCCTTACTGAGATGTCCCTTTGCTATCTTAAGGCTTTGGTTGTTTTCAATTGCTTTCCTCACTAGCTCACAGTTGAATTTCCTTACGTCTTCAGTGATACTTTTTCGTGTTGTCTTGCATAGCTCTATATATTCCACTTTGGAAGTCACATCTACTTTAGTTGTCCTCATCTCTCTTCTTTTTGCATCAACATTTTGGTTTTTCCTGATAATTTGTTCACATGCAACTTGTTCTTAGACCCAGCTAATTTTGTTGCTGTTTCCATTAGAGCTTTGGTTACTTTTCTGTTAACTTCCGAAATATCCACTTCTTCCGATGTTAGGCCTTCTAAAGCAGAGAATCTGTTCTTCAGTTCCAACTTGAAAGTATTATGGTGTTTTTTAAGGTTGGTTATGTCAATACATTTTGTTTGTCTTATGAGCTTGCCACGTTCCAGTTTAGTGTTGAGGTGCATCTTACATCTCACCAATCTATGGTCACTACCTGTGTTGAACTTGTTCAGCACACTGCAGTCTTCGATGACGAATTTTTTGTTACACATAATAAAATCAATTTCACTTGTCGTCCCAATTGGATGTCTCCATGTCCATTTCCTGTGTGGCTTTTTCTTGAAAAAGGAGTTCAAGATGAAAAATCCTTCTGCCTCTGCAAACTCAACAAGAGTATTTCCACGCTGGTTTCTGTTGCCGTGACCGAATTTACCTACTGAAGTTTCATTCTGTTGCCGTTGCCCTATTTTTGCATTGAAATCTCCCATAATTATCTTCAAGTGCTGCTTACCTTTATTATTTAGATGACGAATTTCCTCATAAAATTCTTCAATTTCTTCTTCAGGATGACTTGTGGTGGGTGCATAAGTTTGAATAATCTGAGCCTGGTATCTTCTCGATAGTTGGATAACGAGTCGTGCAGCTCTGTCAGAGGAAATTTCAACTTCTACCACTTTATCCTTCAGTTTCTTGTTTATTATAAATCCAACACCACTAGTTCTGCCAGTATCTGTCCCACGATAATAGAAGAGATGTCCACTTTTCAGTTCAATGAGATCTTCTCCTTTTCTCCTTACCTCACTTAGCCCGACGATGTCCCACTTGATCCTTTGTAGTTCCTCTTCCAATTCAAGAAGCCTTGAATCAGAAGATAGGGAGCGTCCGTTGTAGGTAGCCAAGGTCAGCATCAAATGGCAGCCTAGTCCGGTCCTCCGGGGATTCTTAGCACCCTCTGCCTTCATGTCGCACTGGCCGCTGCCTTGGCCAGGTACATTCCAGCTGCCGGAGACTGAGGGCCAAGATTTAAGTTGTAGAGTCATTTTGGAGGTGTTTGGCCATAACTCACCACGCTGGCCAAGCGGGTTGGTGAGTGTGGGATAGCATTTCCTCTGATCCCGATGGTATAGTTATACCGCTATTTGCGGTCGTCAGAGCCCCTTTAGTGGGAACAGGATGCACCACGAGAAGGCGGGGTTGACATTTGTCAAGGAGAGGCTGTGATGTTACGCATCACCTGACCTTACATCCCTCTGCAGTTATATAGTTAATTATATAGTTCATTTTTAAGTACATTCTATATTTCATTTCTTTTAGTTCATCCTACAGTTCATTTTTGAGTACATTCTATATTCCATAATTCTTTTAGTCCATTCTGTAGTTCATTTCTTCATTCATTTCTTTTAATTCATTCTACAGTTGATTTCTCCATTCATTTCTTTTAGTTCATTCTATAGTTCATTTCTTTTAGTTCATTCTATAGTTCATTTCTTTTAGTTCATTCTATAGTTCATTTCTATAGTTCATTTCATTCATTTTCAGTTTATTCTATAGTTCATTTCTGTAGTTCTATAGTTAATTCTATAGTTCATTTCTGTAGTTCTATAGTTAATTCTATAGTTCCTTTTTGAGTTCATTCTATAGTTCATTTTTGAGTTCATTCTATAGTTCATTTTTGAGTTCATTCTATATTTCATTTCCTTTAGTTCACTGTATAGTTCATTTCTTCATTCATTTCTTTTACTTCATTCTATGGACTCTATAGTTCCTTTTTTGAGTTCGTTCTATAGTTCATTGCTTCATTCATTTCTTAGTTTATTTCTATAGTTTATTATATAGATTCTATAGTTAATTTTTGTTTTCATTTTTCATCTTGTTTGGTTTCTATAGTTCATTTCTTCATTCATTTCTTTTAGTTCATTTCTATAGTTTATTCTGTAGACTCTATAAGTTAATTTTTGTTTTCATTTTTCATCTTGTTTGGTTTCTATAGTTCAATTTTTTCAGCTGACTTGGTTTTTATAGTTCAAATTTCATGTTATGTGTTGAGACCTTTGATCCTGATGACGGCTTCTAGCCCTCATGGAATAATACCCTTCGCGTGTTTTGTGAATGTCTGCCAAATTGTTTCGCCATCTGGCCTTTAAAACAGTGACTAGTTCATCTTGTTTTTTAGGGCAAGCTCTTCTTCCCCACACCCAACGATCCAATTCATCCCAGAGATTTCCCATACTCGCATACCGGCCACTGAATTGGAAACTTTTATTCAATACCGGATTGAACCTCCTTTAACCCAAATTACCGCACCTATGCGGTTTGGCACACTTTCCAAAAGATGGAGTTGCATGCTCATCTGCATCATTCTAGGCTTCACCAGACAGTCCTTTAACTGGCTCAGATTTGATGGAAAAGGATTTTGCTGCCATCTGTCTTTTTTAGCACTGCCCATACATTCTGAATGGGGTTCAGATCTGGGCATTGTGGTGGCCAGGGAAGATGGAAATGGACTTTATCTGCAAAAATGTTCGGATAATATTTGGAGGACATCCACCTTCCAGCAAATATCGGGGAACTTGCCCGTGATACACACCATGACACCACCTTCACAACCTTGGGTTGGTTTTTCAAGACAAACTGGGTTCATTGCTTCGCGGGGCTCCTGCCAAAACCTAACAGAACAAGGTATGTTGAGACTTTTCGGACCACATGACTTTTCCCCAGTCTTCCAGTGTTCAGTCAGGCTGTTTCTGACGCCACTGTAGACAAACTTTCCGGTTCTTCGCAGAAATCAGTGGTTTCCGTATAGGACTCGTCGGACCACAAGACTTTTTCCAGTGTCCTGTCCCGGTGTTTCTGACACCACTGTAGACGAACTTTCCGCTTTTTCGCAGAAATCAGTTGTTTTATACAGGCATGCGACTGCCAATACGAATCCTTTTCAATTCCGTGTGAATAGTTCGCTTAGATATGGGTTGAGGCCTTCACTGAATGCTTCGGTCAATTGATGCGCACAGGACGTTTTCATATATATTCACCAAACGTCGACCTACGGAACTTCAATGCTGCTTAAATTTCACGTACGGAGCAATTGCTTATGTGGTACCTATTATCAATCCCAACTGGAATTCAGTTAACTCTGTCAATCGAAACAAACTTCATTCATAACCTTGCTGTTGTCTCATCATATCATTATGAGCATATTAATAGTTGAGTCTTTGTCGTGGTGATTGAGAAGGACGTACTGTATTTTACTCTCAATGGAGGGGTCTAAGGATTAATTGTAGAATTAAATATTTTATTAATAAAGAAGGCCGCCCCGGTGGCGCAGCGGTCTGAGGGCTGGCTTCTGATCATTCGTCTGTGGTGGGTCTGGGTTCGGATTCCGGTGAGGCATGGATGTTGTGTTTATCTTACGGCACTGGCTCTCTCCCTTCCCTGGAATCAGTGATCCTAAATTAGGAACGGGACTCCTTATGACCCATTCAGTTGCTCACGGTGGTCGTTAAACATTCAATCAAAAAATTAATAAAGAAGTTTATACAGCAAACATAGGTATCATTGAGAGACTGAAAAAAGTATTCAAATGATGTTATTAAGCCATACAGTAAGTTCGGGCCGAAGACGCTTTTCTCTCGAAATGATACCATGAATTTCTACCGTAGATACCATTTTAATTTCAGTTTTCAGTTCGAGTTCTCATTCATAATGTTGTGAAAGCGAAAAAGCTGTACCAAAGATAATGAGCAAAATTCGGAACGAAAGTTTGAATGGAGTCACTCTACTAACAAACTCGCTTTAGCGAAAACAAGGCTTCGACTGTAATTTCAAGTACTCACTATAAACATTTTCAATGCATTTAGCTTAAATGATCCTATTTTGTTTAAAACGGGAACTTTTTTTTAAATTCTTATTTCTCAGTTGCTTCTAAAGGACAAGATTTAGATTTAGTTCCCTGAGGAATTAAATTATCCCCGTCGAAACTTTAAGGAATGAGAAAATAAAAGCAGCAGGCATCGAACATTTGAGGAAAGACCATCTTTCTTTAGGTTGAATTCAAATTCCTAGTACCACTAACGACAAGAAGATAAATTCGCAACCATCTTTCGAAATAATATGCTTTAGAGGTATAATTTTTGCAAACTGAGTCCTCCCCAAAAAAATGCATTAATTTCCCCGCATGGAAAGTATTTTATTATGCCATGTAATTAATCAACGTGACGCCGTAACATTCCTTGTGATTTTAAAAGTCCACCAGGTATGTATGGTGTTCTGGGAACCCAATTTTTAAAGAAATGTATTTATTTTATTTTCATTCCCCCAAAGGGGCATTTTCTTCGTGCACAGAAAAAAATGGCGGCTAAATTCTTTACCCTGCCATGCCGCGTTTAAATATATTCTACTGCCCATGTAAAGATTTATGACTCGGAGATTAATGATAACCTAAGATTAGCACACAGTGGATATTGAAGCGGAATAAATTTTAGATTCATTTTGCTGCGATGCGCTGAAATATTTTTATTTTTCCAACAAATCTTCGAAGTACGATGAAACTAATACTCTGACCTTTTCGTAGATGATGAAAAACAGGATTTAGGAAGTGGAGTAGACAGAAATTTTTAATTCAAGGGGAAATTTCGCATTCTGTTGAGTGCCTGTAAGAAGGCTACTAGGATCACTTCGCATTCGTATTGTGGTAGATAATTTTATAATTCTAAATTTCCATTATTACTACAATAGCGTATAGCCCGTCCTAGGACGGATGTTTTTAAGCTTTAAATAAATATTAATATATAGGGGACATTGCCTGTCCTGTGACGGAGCAAATAGAATAGACGCCGGCTTTTTTTGTAAGGAAGTATAATAAAAACTTATACACTGAGTGGCCGCTTTATTATGACCACCTGACAGTTTTAAGCAAATGAGCTATGGCTGCACGCTGTTGCCACCAGATGGCGAGGCTTGTATAAAAAAGGGTAAGCTTAGTGCTTGCGACAGTAGAAAAGTTATTTTTGGGTGACGAGATGGGTAAAAAATGCGATTTGACGGACTTTTAACGTGGGATGATTGTAGGAGCTCGGAGCCATGGAGCGAATGTCAGCAAAACCGCCGCATTCGTGAAATGTTCCAGAGAAGCTGTTCTAAAAGTGTCTAAAGACTGGATTGTCAGCCAAAAAAATGGGTCTCTACGTGCAACGTATGGTCGTCATCGACTAGTGACTGCTCGGGCAGAACGGAGAGTGTCCAGACTGGTAACAGACAACAGAAGGGCAACGGTGCAGCAAATTACAGACCATCTTAATCAAGGATCCCCTCAAATGATCTCTGCATGCACTGTTCGCCGTACACTGCATCGGATGGGATACGGCAGCCAAAGGCCTGTTCGGACACCTTTGCTGTATGCAGTTAACAAGAGAGAACGTCTCCAGTTCGCACAGGAGCACAAGGATTGGACAGTTGCATATTTTAAACAAATTATGTGGTCCGATGAATCACGTTTTCAGTTGCATCATGCCGATGGCCGAGTGAGAACTTGGCGGAAACAGCACGAAAGCATGGACCCCAAATACATTGCTACAACCCTTCAAGCTGGTGGAAGCAACTTTATGGTTTGGGGAATGTTTCCCTGGTATGCTTTGTGCCCTTTAATTCGTGTCTAACTGGCACATCATATCTAAACATCTTTGCGGAACAAGTGCATCCTGTCATGTGGATGGTGTATCGCAATGGCGATGGCTACTTCAACAAGATAATGCGTCCTGCCATAGTGCTCGTATTGTACGTTATTGGTTTCAGGAACATGCCGGTGAGTTTACTTTCCTTAGGTGGCCCCCACAATCTCTAGATCTCAACCCCATTGAAAATTTGTGGGGTGAAGTTGAACGAGCCAAAAGACAGCTGGATCCACAACAGTGCAATCTGACACTCCTCGAAAGTGCTATTCATCAAGCATGGTCTCATATTCCGAAAACCACCTATCAACATCTCGTGGAGTCCATGCCACGAAGAATCGACGCAGTATTAAAGGCAAAAGGTGGCCCAACGAAGTACTGAAGGGGTGGTCATAATAAAATGGCCACTCAATGTATAGTAAGAACTCATTCATGTTAGAACTAAAAATCATATGCTATTTATTTCCGTTTTTCAAACGACCTCGCGATAACTAACATTCTGTGTAAAATATTTGTTATTTAACAATTGTATGCTACAGCGTTTAGATAGATCAATATTTTGCAAAATGCATAATATAATCAGCACTAAACTCGGATTGTTTCCGTGTAATATTATAATACCTTAATACCTTTTGCTTTGATTTGTTGCGCTAAATGACTTTTTCTCCAGCACACTTGTTATTCCGTCCACGGTTTCTTTTAGTTTGAAACTTCAGTTAGTTTGAAACTTCATACTGAAGCTTTTTTCTACAAAATGATGCGACATCTGGCACTACAAATCGGAACTATCTAACTTATCGACAATGTGCTGTTGTGGCGACATCTGCTTTTAGATGCAATTTTGTTCAATTTGACATCTCAAGATTTCAGTTTTTATTGTAAGTCAGAACGTTTAGATAGACCGATATTTTGGAAAATGTATAATATAAATAGCACTAAACTCGAAAAGTTAGCTAAATTAAAAAGTGAAACAATAATTAAAGCGTACAAATTAATATTCAAATTGTGCTATATTAATATACAAATTCAACTTGCTGTGATATTAAGATTTTAATTCGAATTTTGTAGATCGAATAAATAGAACTCGAGTCATTGATAATCCAATGTTTTTTAAATTAGCACGCGATCACCTTGACATATCATAGTGATCGCATGCTATTATATAGCAGGCAATCATTTTGACATCGCGAGAGCACAAACGAATAGATTGATAAATAATGGCGCAACAATGCAGACGTTGCTATGACGTCCAGCGTTCCAGTGAGACATAGGGGTTTGGGTGTTTATTACAGTAATACTTGTAAGCGTATTTCCGACTAAGAAATTCCGTTCGGCAGAATCACGTGCTAGGACCAGATTACGTATTTAACATCACCAAGTTTAATCGTAATGAGAAGAACGTTTATTCGTAATGAGAGTTTAAAGTAATGAGACTGATTAAAGAAAAAATCCCGTAAAAGACACTGGTAGGGGAAGGCATGGTGTTTTGATAAGTCATTTTTCAGCTATGTGGTGGTGCGTGACAATTTTTTTTTTATTGTAGGTTTAACGACTACCGTGAGCAACTCAATGGGCTATAAGCAGTCGCCCGTCCCTAATTTAGGGTCACTGGTTCCAGGGAAGGGAGCGAGCCAGTGCCGTAAGACAAACACAACATCCATGCCTCCACGGGATTCGAACCCGGACCCCGTTCGGACGAATAATCAGAGACCATCACTTAGACCACTGCGATGGACCACTGCGACAAATGGTATACGCAGATGATTATATACGCTCTGTATGACGTCATTCGGTGGAAGAACATTGTCATTGCTCTGTCATGGAGCAGAGAGCAAATATCTGGTTCTGTTTGGAAATCGGTAGAACTGCATCTGAGACAGTTGAATAAAGTTTAATTGTCACATCTGAGACAGTTGAATGGTCACAGTTGAATAAAGTTGAATTGTCACATCTGAGACTGTTAAATAGTCACACTGTCACAGTTCAGTCATGGAGCAGAGAGCAAATGTCCGGTTTTGTTTGAAAATCGGTAGAACTGCATCTGAGACAGTTGAATGGTCACAGTTGAATAAAGTTGAATTATCACATCTGAGACAGTTGAATTGTCACATTGTCACAGTTCAGTCATAGTGCAGAGAGCAAATATCCGGTTCTGGTTGAAAATCAGTAAAACTGCAACTGAGACAGGTAATTGTTGCGTGATGTGTATATAGCTAACTTCTTGTCTCGTGCACAAATATTACGATGGCGTTTGTGATATATCTGTTTCGTAAATATACATGCTCTATATTGACAAAAGTCACCGAACCCATAGAAGAGAAACACAACACAGCATTTATGGACATACATTAGTACGATGTTGGCCCACCTTTGGCATGCACTGAGCCTTCGAGACATGCTTTCGACGAGGTTTTGGAACACAGAGATAGGTATGCGCTTCCATTCAGTACATAATGATGTTGCTTAGTAGTAGGCTTTGGCTTCAAACTTCTTATGCGGCGCTCTAATTTATCACCTAGATGCTCTGTGGGATTAAGATCAGGGCTCTGTGCTGGCCAGTTCACACGCGATACGGAATTATTGTCAAACCACGCCGTAACAGTCCTTGCTTTTTATTGCTCGGTGGATTGTCCTATTGGCACCAACAAGGCTCGGATGCCACAGAGTTGGTAGGGCATAATTGTCTAGAATATCGAGGTAGACTTGCTGGTTAACAGATTTGTCCACGATAATCAATGGGCCGGGACCATACCATGAAAACCAGTCCCACACGAGTACACTGCCAGCTCCAAACTTGACCGTAGGAACAGTACACTGTGGTAAATAGCGTTCCTCTGGCTGCCGCCATACCCACACACGGCCATCAGACTGATGGACCGTGTATCTAGATTCATCAGTCCATAAGACCCGTTTCCATTGATCTACGGCCCAAGATAGATCTTCTTTCCACCATGCTAAATAATGAGTAGCATTCCTAGTGGAGATGAAAGGCTTAGGAGCAGCCGCACGACTATAGCAACCCATCAAATGAAGTTCTCTGCGAATGGTACGTGTGCATACCAAAGTTCCAGCATTTTTACTCACCTGTACACTGAGGTCTTGTACAGTACTCCGTCGATTACCTGTAACGGCTCTCCTGAAGCTTCGACGTCCACTATCACTGATTTTCTTTGGTCTGCCGGTACGTTTTGCTGTTTCAGGTACGCCATGTGTCTTCCAGTTTTCCAGTACATCCACAACAGTGGACTTGGGTATGTTTAAACACTTCTAGGTTTCTGTTATGGACAACCTACTAATATAACGGCCAACAATCTTTCTTTACTCAAAGTCAGTCCTCTCCCGCCGCGACATTTTCACTCAACCTCACAGCGCGATAGGATCGCGATCAGCTGCAGGCTTGTTTTTATATCGTTTGCGGCTATACCGCGCATCTTAACAACGCAGCGGATCCGTTCATTTGCTATTGAAGGAGTGTCCGGTGGTAGCTAAATATGTGTTTTTGTATCACCTGACACCAACGTAAAACCCATGCGTGAAACGATGCAGTTCCCAAACCAGTTACCTCCAAACCCACACGGTCCAGTTTTATGTTGAATCAAGTCGTTACTTGATTGTCTGCAAGAAGAAGTAAGCGTATAAAATTTCAGGTATGGCACTCAAAATACAAACATAACAAGAAGCAAAAAGAAATGTTTAACAAGTGTAACATACAGCTAATATAATAGATTAGAAAGACGGTATGCACCAAAATAGCAGCAAAATGTTTGTAATAATTTTTATAGACTCAAAAATTAAAATCGATATTATGTGGTTAAAAATCACATAAGGTGTTTCACTAGGTAAGGAAAGAAAAGTTTCAGGCTTGCTAACAGTGATATTGAAATAAGCAGGCTTCGTCAGCGACTGGAGAATTAATTGTAAGAAAATTTGCTGATTAATTAATTCAGTTGAGCTAAATTTGTGCTCTTATTATACCCTCGAGGATTTTATATCCCATTTCTTTTACATCTATCTAAAGATATGTGTAAAAAGGAAGTTTTCCATCCAATTTAAACAGTGACGTGGGCTAAACGAAGTTGCAAGTTGTCGTATTCGTGGTAACTTGGAAACACGATCAGGTCTAATTATGAGTCCATTTTCTGCTTTCGTAGACAAATAAGCATGCGTCCTTCATATCAAACGGTGTCTCATAAAGAAAATCTCCCATAGGGACTCGTTTAAACTTCATCTCATTTAAAATAACAACAGCTAGAACTACTTGCTAAGCAAATAATTTAGTCTCTTGTGGCGACGCATTATTTCAGGAAAACTAGCATGGGCGATTTTTTTTTTTTTAAAGAAAGCTTTTAAATCGCTTGTTTAAGAATTCGCTTAACGAGCAATGATGCACTGTCGTATACTCATTGCGACATCCACGCATTCCTGCTAATAATAACAAGGCATTCGAAATCAGCATGAATGTAAATTTCGAAAGCTAGAGCCTGAGGACTAATATGAATATCACAAACTTCGTTTTCGCAACGTCTCGATTTAAAATTGGTGTTCGCTCTTAACAGCACGAACGGTACAATTTTGACCAATGGTATAATACGCCACTTTACGGATTTAAACGTGCACGTTTTGTGCTTTTCACGGAGGAGGGGGAATGGCATGTTTTGCTATGTGGCTGTTTATCTGTGCTTTATTCTGCAGATACAAGCTGTTGTACCGCACAAATGCAGCGATTATTGTTTAATCGGATCTCCATAACTCTTTTAAAGTTGTTTTCTTGCTGTTTTGGAGATGTGAAATGATACTGATTAATCATGAATTTTATGGTAAACATCCGTATTGCATAAAACTCTGCTTACCGAACAATTAGGATTTTGTTAGTGGTTAGCACTAAATCCAAGACAATGAAACAATGTGAGATACTGTCCAAATTCAAAACCTTCGAGGAAAACGTATGACACTGTCTAAATCCAATCGAGGAAAAATATGAAACACTCTCCAAATCTAAGACAGACAGGAGAAAAGTACATTGAAGTGACAGAAAAACTGGTACAGACGAACTTATGCAAAATACATATGAACGTCACCTATGCGTGTACTCGGTTGCGTCCGTCAGTTCGTATATAAAGTGATAGACATCCTTGCCAGCTGTCAGAGCTTTTTTCGGCATGAGAATGACAAGTAATAACGATTTAAGCGATTTTCAACGCGGTGTCACAGTTGGCGCTTGTGAGATTGGCCATAGTATTTCGGAGGTAGAAACGAAGTTCGAATTTTCACGGACGACCATTGCAAGGGTTTACCGTGACTACAAGAGTTCCGGCAAAACCTCCAACCTACGATACCAGTGTGGCCGTAAAAAGACATTGGGTGAATGTGACCATCGTCGGCTGTCAAAAAACGTTTCACGCGATAGGCGAGCAACACTCTCGTAGGTATAATCGGAATTCAATGCTGGAGCCTCAACAAGCATCAGCGTCCGGACTGTGCAACGTACCCTGCACGATATGGGCTTTGGGAGCCGACGCCCAACTCGCGTCCCTTTGATGGGGGCACGACACAGAGCTATGCGCCTCGCTTGGGTACGGCAACACCGCCACTGGACACTTGATGACTGGAAACAAGTAGCCTGGTCTGACGAGTCGCGTTTCCAATTGTATCGGGCAGATGGAAGGATTAGTGTGTAATGCAAACCCCATGAAGCCATGGATCCCGCCTGTCAACAGGAAACTGTACCATCTGGTGGAGGGGGGTCCGTAATGGTATAGTGTGTGTTTAGCTGGACTTCACTGGGACCCCTGGTACATCTACAAACGTCTGTGACAGGCCAACGCCATGTGTGCATCCTTTCTGACGAGGTACACCCGTTCATGCCCTGCATTTAATGCTGATGGGTTGAGCCTGTTCCAACAGGACACTGCACCTCCACACAAGTGTCGGAGCTCCACATTATGGTTAGAGAAGTATTCATCTGAGTTTGGGGAGTTGCCATTCCCACCCAAGTCCCCAGATCTGAATGTGATAGAACACATTTGGGATGCCATGCAACGCGCTATCGAACACAGGAATCCGAGACCTCGGAATACACCCAAATTGTAGAACGCTCTGCAGGAAGTATGGTGTGCATTGCCTATAGCATATTTCCAGAAGCTAGTGGAGTCCATGCCCCGTCGTATTTCTGCAGTCCTGCGCTCCCGTGGGGGACCTACCAAGTATTAGACTGGTGTACCAGTTTTACTGCCACTTCAGTGTATGAGACACTGTTCAAATCCAAGAGAATAGAGGAGAAAATATTCGGCACTGTCCAAATCCTAGACAGACGCAGACCAATTCAAAGACCCTTTGTGGAAAAATGTCTCACAGTCAGTGAAAAGGAATCAGATACTGACCAAATCCAAGAGAGATGACGGAAAAATAAGATTTATTGAAAAGATGTAAGAAAATTGCCAAATCCAATTCAGTTGATCAAAAAACATGCGTCACTGAACAAATTTAAGACAGCTGATGGAAAAGTATAGGACGTTGACCAAATCCAAGACAGCTGATGGACAAGTATAACACGCTGACCAAACCCAAGACAGCAGATTAAAAATATAAGAGAATGATCAAAACTAAAGCAACTGAAGGAAACATACGACTCACTGATAAAATCCAAGAGACTTGATTGGGAAATATGATTCACTAACAAAACCCAAGAGAATTGATTGGGAATTCTGATTCACTAACAAAACCCAAAAGACTTGATGGGGAAATATGATTCACTACCAAAATCCAAGAGACATGATATGAAAAATATGACTCGTTGTAAAAATCTAAGAGAACTGATGTCAAAATGTGATTCACTGAAAAAATATGAAAAAGTTGCCAAATTAAACACAGTTGATTAACAAATATGATTCACTGACCGAATCCAAGACAACTGGTGTGCAAGCATTTGGAACTCACCCAGTCCAAGGAAGTTGGTGAAAACCACGTTGATCAAATCTAAGGGAGTTATACGAAAATATGTTTCACTGACCAAACGTAAGAGACCTGAGAGGGAAATATTATTCACTGAAAAAATATAAGAAACTAGACATATCCAAGACAGTTGATGGAAAAATATGACTGAGAAATGTGACGAAGTTCAAATGCCACTTTGAATGGTATTTATAAACTATTGTGGAAGATGGCTTCGGAAAGATAGATACTAAAAATTGAGACATCCTCTTGTCGCTGCACGTTATATAAACTGAGCACTACATACATAATAACGCAATCGCAAGAATAAAAAACAAGAAAGATGACACCGAATTTTCGGGTGTAATAAGCACGTCTTTTGAATCCGTTCTGACGCAAATTAAATTGATCAAAGCTATTCAAAGTCAATGGAACCGGTATGGAAAACAATAGTATCTGACGGAAGAAAGAAGTTTTTCAAACGGGGTTTTAATCCCTCAGATATTGCTGTAAACGGAATCGAGAGCTTACGCCCTCTGGTTACAGACTTGTGCGTTGAGAAAAACATTAATTTATGAGAAACATTTCACACCGGAAACGCTTTCCAACAAAGAAAAAAATTTTCAAGTCGAACTCTTAGAAACAGAGATATCGACAAAAATAAGATGTGACTTTAGGTCCCCTGGTGGGAAAACCATGCATTATTTTAGGAAGAAAGTATTCCAAAAGGTTTTTCCATATGAGCGGTATCGGTCCAAGAAAAAAAAATTTAGTCGAGTTTTCAGGAGCCCAGATTTTGCTGCAAATACATCAGAAGCAGAAATTAACACTTACAATCTCTGGTGGCTAAACCATTCTTTACCAAGCATTAGAAAATATGTGAAAAATATTTTTCATCAGGTCTTGTATGCGATACAGGAAGAATTTTTCAAATCTGAGTTTTAGGAGCAGAAATAACGCAGAAAACGCAATTTACCTTTGTGCCCCCTAGCGGAAAGTCTATGATTTACTAGAACATTTGAATTTATAGGGAAAACATTTAGCATTGGAAACACCATCCAACAAAGAAGGAATTTTTCAAATCGGTCTCCTAGAAGTAGAGATATTGACAAAAATAAAATATGCATCTACGCCCCCTGGCGTAGAAACAATGCATTATTTCAAGAAGAAAATTTTCCTAAAAGGTTTGTCGACATGAATAGTATCGGTTAACAAACGACTTCTTTTCAATCGAGATTTTGGAAGCTCATATTTTGCTGCAAATACATCAGAAGCGGAAATTAAGACTTACGCCACCTGGTGGCCAAACCATTTTTTACAAAATTATAAATCATGTGCAAAGAATTTCCCATCAGGAGC
Source organism: Macrothele yani (assembly GCA_039090855.1). NCBI lineage: Eukaryota > Metazoa > Arthropoda > Arachnida > Araneae > Macrothelidae > Macrothele > Macrothele yani. The sequence goes on from CM076993.1 coordinate 27,426,197, forward strand.
TGTATGTGGTGCAGAAAGAATTTTTCAAATAGGAGATTTGGAAATCAGATATATGAGGGGAAAGCTATTTACCCTTACGCCCCCTAGCGGAAAGTCTACGAATTACTTGAACATTTTGAAACTATATGAAAAACATGTCACACTGGAAACACTATCCAACAAAGAAGGAATTTTTCAAATCGGACTCCTAGAAGTAGAGATATTGACAAAAATAAGATATACATATATTCCCCCTTGCGTAGAAACCATGCATTATTTCAAGAAGAAAATTTCCCTAAAAGGTTTGTCGACATGAGTACGATCGGTCTACAAACGACGCTTTTTGCAATCGAGAATTTAAAAGCTCATATTTTGCTGCAAATACATCAGAAGCGGAAATTAAGGTTTAAGCTCCTTGGCGGCCAAACTATTTTTTTTTACAAAAATTAGAAATTATGTGCAAACGATGTCCCATCAGGAGCTGTATCCAGTTCAGAAAGAATTTTTCAAATCGGAGATTTAGAAGCAGAGATATAGTGGGAAACGCAATTTACCTCTACGCTCCCTAGCGTAAAGTCTATGAATTACTTGAAAATTTTGAAATTATATGAAAAACGTGTCACACTAAAATTACTATCCAACAAAGAAGTTTTTTTTCAAATCGGACTCCTAGAAGTAGAGATATCGACAAAAATAAAATATACATCTACGCCCCCTGGCGAAGAAACTGTGGAATATTTTAAGAAGAAAATATTCCAAAAAGATTTATCAATGTGAGTGGCATCAGTCCACGAAAGAATTTTTCAATTGATATTTTAAAAGCTCGAATTTTATGGCAAATACATCAGAAGCAGAAATTAACACTTACGCCCCCTGGTGGCTAAAGTATTCTTTTACCAAAAATTTGAAATTATATGCAAAAGATTTTCCATCACGAGGTGCATCAGCTGAAGCTAAAATGTTTCAAATCGAAGTTTTAGAAGAAGAGTTATCGGGGGAAATGTAATTTACTTTTACGCGTTCTGGCGGAACTTCTATGCGTAATTTGAAAAAGTAACTATATCTAAAATACTCTTCGACATAAATGGAATCGAAAGATGAAATATTTTTTTCAATCTGATGTTTAGAAGCAAATATGTGGAATAAAACGTATTTTTGAATTCGGCACCATCTGCATTTACGCCCTCTAGCGGCGAAATTGTACATCGTAAAAAAAAAACGAAATGAAGGATCATCATTCGCATATTTCAAGCTTCCCAATGCAAAAAGAATTTTTCAAATCGGACTAAAAGTTGCAGAAATAGCGTGGGTACAGACGGACGGATATCTAATGCTGTACCTAGAGGGTTTATCCTCGGCAAAAATCTATTTCCTAGAAAAAGAAAAAAATGATCTCACAGTATCCAACAAATATACTGAGGGGCCAAATTAATATGACCACCAGACTATTTTATGCAAAGTAGCTATCCCGCAGTTGCTGCTGACCCAAGATATCTGAATCGGTATAAAAGGGAAACGCTGAAAGCATGCATATAATAATGAAGTGCACTGCACAAGAAATAATGGATACAATACGCGATCTAATGCTCTTTGAACTTGAAATGATCGTGAGTGCTCGACGTATTGGTGCGAGTATTAGCAAAATGGCTTCACTTGTGAAATGTTCAAGAGTAGCAGTTGTTAAAGTGTACAGAGAGTGGACCACCAGTCAAAAAGCCGGGTCTGAGAGCAAGGCTTGTGGTCGTCAACGGCTGCCCGATGCTCAAGCTGTGCAGAGGGTAAGAAGACTTGCTGAGTCCAACAGATGGGCAACACTAAAATTGGACAGTAAATGAGAAGAAAAACGTAATGCAGTCCGACGAATCACGTTTTCAATTATACCACGCTGATGGATAGGTGAGAGTATGGAGACAGCAGAACGAAAGCATGGACCCATCTTGCATCGACACTACTCTTCAAGTTGGCGGAGACAACGTTATGATCTGAAGCATGTTTTCGTGGGGGTGTTTGGACCCTTTGATTTGTTTATAGCAACGTTTGACCATCCAAATGTGTTTAAACATCGTTGCCGATTAAGTCCATTATGAATTGCCGACGGTTTATCCCAATAGAGGTGGGTACGTTCAGCAGGACAATGTTTCATGCCATAATGCTCACATTATACGCGAATGGTTTGAGAAGCATCACAGAGACTTTTCTGTGATATAGTGGCCTCCTCAATCACCGGATCTCAATCCAACAGAGCATTTGTGGAATGAAGTCAAAAGGGGCATCGGATAGCTGGATCAGCTATCAACAAATCTTCAGTAGCTGGAAGATGCAACAGCTGGACATTTAAGAGAATCCATTCCAAGACGAATTCAAGCAATATTAAGAGCAAAAGCAGGCAGTACAACGCACTAACTAGGGATTCAAAACAATTTGGCCACTCCGTGTAAACAAATAACAGTGTGCAACATAACGTATTGATAAAATTATGACTCTTTCACCAGCACAATTTGAATCCTGTCTTGCAGAAATCACGATGCACCATAGGTAGCCATGGGTTTTACAGATGAGTAGCATCACCTGTGTTTCTGGAGTAAAGGCTTAAACTAGTTCCTTCTGGGAAAACCTGTTCATCCTATACCGGTTCCCTGCCACATGCCAGAGTTCCTGTCTGGTCTCAACGTGCAGAGGGCATGCGCAATCAACGCTTTCTCGCTGAAATAGAATGCCAACTTCCCACAGTTTTGATCACAGCAATTCCAAGGGGAACTATGTAAATAAATTGCCCTATTCTATTTTGTACGTATAAAACTTCAAGGATGCATTTGTATGAAAATATGTTTCTCCTAAACGTGTTCTCTTAACAGGGAATGATATTATATATGTACAGCAATCTTGCCAGTGAGAGAAATCCTAAAAATCAAATACTACGTGAATCTTTCTTATAATTAAATTCCAATGGGTTGGTGATTCACGCAACATGTTGTCATGATAAATATTTCAAATGGGTAATTAATTTTCTCTAATGGGATTCAGGCAAAAATAATTTAAACAACAGGCATGTAAGATATAGCATTAATTTGATTTTAACTGTTCAAGCGCTCTGAGAGTAAGAAATTGCGAAATGAAGTACTCTTGGATAAGTTATTTTCAGTTTACAATACGTATGTCTAAGACCAGAAATGGAGCAAAGTAACTTGTGCTAGATGTTTGGAAATCAGGGCACCTGCTTCAGGTTTTACTTAACCAAATCTTGCGGGAAAGATTTCTTACACTTTCTCCGCACGAAATTCTTTTCTGCTTTTCTTCTGTTTCGGCACTGCAATTTCCATCTTTTTCACATGGGGAGAAAGAGTGTTTTTTCTACGAGAATCAGAAAAAAAAAAAGAAATTCACTTGGGTGAAGGAAGTTCATATACTTCTCCACCGCAAGCCCAAAAGCTCCTCCCTAAGTGCACTTACGCAAATTCCCAGTCTCACGCCGGCACTACAGTATGTTATTTTTCTTTTCTTTTTTCTGTTTCTATTTCTTCGTCTTTGGATATTTTTTATTTCGCTTCTGATAGAGCATAACACAATCTGGACTTTCCCATAGTAAAAGTAAATGGAAGTAACTCAATTTTTTTTTAACTTTTAGGATAGTTTCGGTTTTTCAAATGATGAATTCACATGCAATATACTCCCTTATTTTTTTAAATAACTTCCTAGCAAGATTCCTTTGAGGAATACAATTTCTTTATCTACTTCATCCAATAATGTGACCTTGCTGTCAAAGTAAAATGTTGTGAAGAATAACTGGATGAAGATTACTGATTTTCCTCACAAACTCATAACAATGGTGTAGAATATCTCAAACTGCATAGTATTAAATTCGGAGGAGTGTTTTAGCATAAATCGATTATATTTAGATAGGCAAGTATTTTACGAGAACCGTTAATTTTTAGTGTATTTCAGCAGAAATTTAGCATGTGCAACTTTTCCTAGTTGAATTATTTCACTCTGTTCTTTTTCGCCAATGGCATTTGTGGAAATTGGTTTTCTCTAAACATATCAAAACTAAAGTTCTGTGTTTTCCACTGCACATATCAAGAATAAACTTGAACCCGGACATACCTAGACCAGAATACTAGAACGTTTTCCACCAGAAATATAAAGAAGATGGCAGTATTTAATTGGACATATGCAGTACAGAGTTGTAGAATTTTCACTGGATATATCAAGAAAAATACTGTCCACGTTTCATTGGACATATGAAGAAAAACTGTGTTTCCGTTCCATCGGACTTACAAGGGACCAGAATTGTTCGTTTTACACTGGAAGTATCGAGAATAAAGGTGGCAGAGTTTCACTGGACATATCCAGACGACAGTTGTAGATTTTTCACTGGACATATCAAAAAACTGTGTCCTAATTCTTTTGGGCATATCAAGATCATAAATGTGCGTTTTCAACTGGAAGTATTAAGAAGAAAGGTGTCAGCGTTTCGTCGGACATGTTCAGAACTGAATTGAGGTTTTTCACTCGGAATATCAAGAAAATATTTATCCACGTTCCATCGGACATATCAAGACTAGATATGTTGATTTTTCACTGGACATATGATATAAACGGATTCCGTGTTCCATCGGACATATCAAGACCACAGTTGTTTTTTCATTGAATACATCAAAAATATATTTATATGGGTTTCACGGGACACATTATAAGTGATGTTACACGTTTTCCCCTGGATATATTAAGAATGTTGTGCTCGTTCCACCGGACATATACATACTATAATTGTAAGTTTTGTGCTGTACATACCAAGAAGAATGTTGCTCGTGTCAATCTAGATCAGAATACTAGTTCGTTTTCTACTAGATGTATCATGAAGATAGATGTCCAGGTTCCATCGGACATATCCATACCCGAATTGTACGTTTTCCACTTGGCATGTCAAGAATAAAGTTGCACGAATATATCAGGGCTGAAGTTATATGTTTCACACTGGTCATGTCCCAAACGGAACTTGTAGGCTTTCCACTGGACATGTGCAAACTCAATTTTCTCGTTTTTCATTGGGTGTATCAGGATAAAACTGTGTATTTTCAATGTACACAGTATATGTACATATCAGGGCTGAAGTTGTACGTTTCCCACTGGTCAAACCAAAACTGAAATTATACGTTTTCCGCTAGAGTTCTTAAGACTCAAGTTTCTCGTTTTACGTTAATTATATCAAAAATTTCGTTTCCGTGCCTAGATAGTGACTTTTTCTCAGTTCCGGCGGATGCGGTGGAAGTCTTGGTGCCTGAGAGGTCAGAGGCGCGTTCCTTTGGCTAAGTGTTTGAGTTAGGTCTGCCTTGAATCACAGACGAGGCATGAGTAAATGCTTGTACTATGAAGCTGATTCTACCCTCTATCTCTTCATATTTCTGGATGTACAGACCACCGCGTACATCTCAGGCTAAAAATGATCGTTCGTACTTAATTTTGGGCCACCAGTTCCAGGGAAGTGACAGAACCAGAGTAATGTTACCAGCACACTACCATTCTAGATCCGAATCCAGATACAACCCAGACGATTAGCCTGAAGCTAGCGCACTAGATCATCGCAGATAGAGGGCTGTTTAATAAATTTTTTTCCAGTGCCCTGTCTCAAGTTGTTCGTAAATCTTTGCTTGTAAAGAATATCAAAGTTCCGGGATTTATTGCTGTATTCTTTTCCAAAGGTGAAACAAATAAAATACCTGCTTAAATTGAGAGTTATTCTTTTTGCAGTAAAGAACAGGTGTATTTAGTTAATTACGTGGATGGGTCTTCAAAGCGTTGTCCTCCTTTCTTTAACATAACTTGTATCATTAACTCGATGACCCGTTTCTGCTTATTTTACTATTGGACTTCTTCATCAGTTATGTCGCTCTTAAATTTCCTTTTTAGATTTCGGTTTTCATTCTGCTTTCACGACACCGGACATTCCTCCTCCCGCCATTTTCACGACCCAGAGGAAAATTTTACAAATCGCTCTCTTCCGGAGCCCGATCAGGAGTGCTCATGTTATTTTTCATACTGTCTCGGTTCATTCAACAAAAGAAAAAAAGTTGTAGCTTTGGAAAACTGCTGTTATCCTTGATTTTTTTTTATGGCTACTACTGGGAAATTGGCGGACAAGATTCGGCAAGCCATCAGTTACGTCACGTGGTGGCCGACTGCCACTACAGGCAAACTAGCGGACCACATTAGGCTAGTCATTTTTCTGGCACGTGCTTGCAGGGCTGCTGAAGAGCCACTTGTGGCAGCTACTGCCTGTAATGGACCACTGATGGCCCTGTTGTGGCATATGACAACTGATGGGGTGCCAACTGTTAGGCAGCTGTTGGCCTGAACTGCTGTCCCTTCTGTTTGCCGCCCGGACATTTTATTGACGGTTCGGCAGCGGCACCATAGTGCTGGGCCATTGCTGGCAGTGCTGGCCCTGCAAGACTGTTTTTGCTGGGAACAGGTTTATTTAGTTAATTACGTGATGGGTCTTCAAAGCTTGGTCCTCCTTTCTTTAACATAGCTTGTATCATTAACTGGATGACCCGTTTCTGCTGATTTTTCTATTGGGCTCCTTTATCCGTTATGTCGCTCCTAAATTTACGTCTTCGGACATCGGTTTTCATTCTGCTTTCACGACACCGGATATTCCTCCTTCCGCCATTTTCAAGACCCAAAGGAAAATCTTACAAACCGTTCTCTTCCAGATCCCGATAAGGAGTCCTCATGTTTTTTTTCATCCTGTCTCGGTTGACTCCATGACCCCCACCTTTTCATCCCTACGTTAAGAAGTTAACCTTGCCGTGAGAATTTGCTCTGATAAGACCTGCAGATGTTTGAATAGCTATGCGCTTGAAACTTACTCTACGAAGAGATCGTTGTCCACTGACCACCTAGGAGAGCAATAAAACCATCCGCGATTCCCTCGGATCCGACAGTAATAGCGTTAAGAAAGTGGCATGTCTCATTAACATAGCTGACTGATTAGTGAAAAGAGGGACGCTCTCTAAATAAGCGCTAATGAAATAGGGAGATGATTTTAACTTACAATATTCAAAATGCATTAAAGTTTGCTGTTGTTAAAACCAATGATTCCCTAGTTACAGCTAATCCACCCCTCACCGGGAGCCAGTACGCCAGCATCAGGGATCGACGACCACCTTCCTATATCTTTATATAGAGCATTTATTTAGCGATCGCTAAACCACTACACGAATAAAGAAGAAAGATCAAGTAAAAATATCTTTCCTGAACTAATTCAGGTAATTCCCAGATTTGTCTGTGTCTTCAATTAGTAGCAATTTTAGTACTTGAAACGTTTCTTTTAAACTTTCTGAACAAAATTTCGCGCCGTATGTGTATATCGCACCTTCACTTGATGAGGTAAATTAAATGTTCCAAAACCTTTTTCCTTGAAAAATGTACATTCCCTTTTTGAAATGTCTGTTTACTGTATGTTCATTTAGTTCTACGCGTATTTCTTTACTCCTGCAATGGAACGACCACAAAATTCAATCTTCTCGTTTTGACTTAATGTTTAAATTTAAACCTCTTACTTTCTTAAATGCATTTCGTGATGTCATACTGATGCGATGTCTTATCCTGTGTGATGAGACAATTTGAGATATGCAGATAACAGAAAATAGAGAAGCCTTAGCGGATCTCATCAGGAAAGTAAAAGTGGAGAGTGCAAAATCAGATTTAAGGCTGTCTTTGAATGAGTGTAACAGATATTCTGCCCTATATCTGTAATGCAAATTTCTTTTGTACACATTTTCTCGAAAACTATTACTTTGTAGAGTTTGAAATTTTGAGCACAAATAAAAACGACCCATATCTAATACGTGTCGCAGTTATTTTTCCGAAAAATTTGTTAGAATGTTTTTTTAAATTTAATTTATCTGACTAGAAAGTATTCCAATTTGGCGCTAGATGGCGCCAGAAGTTAGCTTGGCAGTGTTTCTGTGTGGAAGAAGCGAAATTTCTCATTTCTGTCTGATTTTTTTAATTATCTAGGACAAATAGAAATCAAAGAATGGGCACTAAAGTGAGATTGGAATCTTGTCTTCTATAGAACATCTTAAATTCTACTGTACGTTCATATTTTGAAGAGAAATTGTGTACGTTACCAGAAAACACTTGAATTTGAGACACAAACCACACGCCTACCTGCTAAGCTCCACCACCAAAAAATGTCATTGGTTAAAATGTACCAGTGCGTATCTTGTCTTTTCATTATAGAGCCAACGAGAGACCGCTTCCATTCTCAATATGGTAAGGTCTTCAGTCATTCGCTGACGCCAGCTTCTGGGACAATTCCTCAAGACGCAAAAGCCACGCCAAAGGAGCGATATTTTGCGCCATCTATCGCAGAAGATAAAGCCTAACACTCATTCAAAGACAGCCTTAATGTTAAATATTAAGAAGACAAAACGTCATGTCAACTTCCAACCACAGATTTTTGTATATTTGACCGAGAAGAAATGGAGGTAGTAGACAAATTTACGAGGGTCATTTTAAAAAAATTCCACACTGTGGGTTATCTCTTAAAAACGAATTTATTTCACAACATACCTTTACAGGCCTTCGAAAAAATCTCCATGTTTTTTTATGACAGTGGCCCAACGTTTGGGCAAGTCTTGTATTCCAGTCAGGATACCTCCATTGTTTAGGCGACGGATTACTCAGATCACCTCATTAGAAACAACCTGAATCGTACTGAATCGTTTCCTTTTTAGTGGAGTCTTCAGTTTTAAGAACAAGTCTCATGTCAGGACTGTATTGCACGTCTGGAAACAAATCCCATCCATACTTTTCCAGAAAGTCTCTTACTGTACGGGCAACATGCGCCTCTCGTTGTTGTGTAAAATGATGACACCAGCTTCGAGCATGTCGGGCTTTCTTTGGCAAATCTTTGGGCGCAAAACATTTTGCAGAACCTTCTGTATTATTCCGCTGTTACAGTGGTCTCCTCTGGCACTCTTGCCTGTTGCTATCACTCCAACCTTGTCATAGGCCATAATAATCATCAACAGCAGAACCTCTGATTGTTGGCGGCGGAAGTTTTCTGGCAAGGTGATTCTCGATGATTTTGGATGTTTCCACTGAACGGACTGATATTTTAGTTCTGGTTCAAAATCTCGTATCCAGGTTTCTTCTATAGCAACAATTCTGTCCACAAACTTCTCGCCTTCTGTCTCGTACCACTGAAGCATTTCTTCTGCGATTCACAGTCCGTGTCGATACGACGATGTCTATAACTACTTGTACACCTCGTTGAATGTCCACCACTGTTGTAACCGGGGCATCCATATTTATCAGAAGCGAGATTCTGTATCCATTTTTAGAGATGGTGAATTGTAGTCATTTTCTTTCGTTTCCCGCCATTTGAATGGAAGGCCAGCAAAAGGCAAAGAAAGTGGAAGGCCACCAAAAGGCAAAGAAAGTGGAAGGCCACCAAAAGGCAAAGAAAGTGGAAGGCCAGCAAAGGCAATGAATATTCATATGTTACATGGCTTGGTGCTGAGTTCTATTACAGCGCCCTATGTGGAGGGTTCGTTAGATGCTTCCTTTGCAGTAAGTTAGGTATCGGTGGTATAATCCGTAATTCTCCCAACTGGAGCAGATAAATACAATACAAAGTACATAGAAAAGTGAATCGAATGAGGCTAAATTTTGCAGTGAGGAAAACATTTATTCAGATGTTACGGCGAATGTCATCAAGCTTTTGTCCGTCATTTTCGTGCTTTCATTCTTTTAGTTCTCCCTCAGTATTCTACACCGCCAAAAATCCCTTTTATCTCTTTCCGGCCATCCCTTCATCCGTTCCGACCAAACCCCCGAGGTTTTTCAGAGCCTCTTAAAAGTATCCCCTTCTCCCTCGACTTTTCGCCACCAAGTCCCTCTCACGCCCGGAGAGAGAGAAAACCCCCTTGGTCCGTCTAATTCCAAGAAAAGGCAGCCACGCCTTCACCCTCAAAACTCTATGTTCTTAATTGCTCTGCTGCGACGCGTGGGAAAAGGAAATGCTTTGCTTTTCGTCCCCTTTCTTTGTCTTTTGCTGGCCTTCCATCCAAATGGCGGGAAACGAAAGAAAATGACTACATTTCACCATCTCTAAAAATGGCTACAGAATCTCGCTTCTGATAAATATGGAAGCGCCGGTTACACTGTGGATTGTGGGGTTGCTATTTCCTTGCGCAGAATGCGGCAATCGGGACGTTCGAACATCCGGCTGCGTGTATCAGTCCCGCTACGTCGATGCATGTTACCTTCGTCCAATCACTGTCGCCACATTTGTCCGACTGTTGTTGCGCATTCACATGCTTTTCCTCCGTGATGCGTGCAAGGACCAACCGCCCGTACGTAGCCCTATGGTGATGCCGCTGGTAAAAGTGTCCGTGTCCAGCCATTCTTACTCTTTACATGTGCTTTCGCCACTGGGAACACGCCGATACAGTGATCCATACACCCAGGTGACGACCACCAAACTTCGCTACGCCGAACGGTTTTTCTTTTTTATCTATCTTACTTATCAAATGATTGGTTCGCAACTGCACTCGTTTAGATAACCCAGCAGTTGACACATACCCATCAATTTTTATGGTGTTTCGACAAATACTTCTTGCTGTGTCGTTTTCTACATCGAGCAGTGTATTTCACTTGCGCAACGTTGGTCAGTTATTTAAAAAATTATCTATCCCATTGTTCTTTGAGTTCCAGTCGCCAGAGGCAGAAGGTCACATTTTGTGCTGTGAAATTATTTCAGGGATTAACCTCGCCCATTAGTCCTTGTGAGAGTGGGATAGCATCCTTATATGCAAAAGGCTAAGTTGCCGACGACCTGTACCACTTTTTAAGTCGTCATAGCAACAACCGAGAAACAAATGTTTGTGACGTCACTATTAGCTTTTCGTGTTTTTGTGCAGGTGACGTCATGACCTACACATGCACAGTACACGCGCATATCACTTTGTTTTGTTTTCATAGCAACGAACACAACTGCTGGTATGACGTCATCTGATCCAAATCATTCTCGCACAAATCATGGTACAAATCATGGTACAAAACATTCTCACATGATAGCTAGAACCCGTTGTATTCTTATCTCATCGGGCTTTACAACTAGTTTATTATAACCCCAGTGCTATAGTTATATCGCTATCGGTTGGTCGTTGAATCCCCTTCAGTGGTAATAGGATGTACCATGAGCAGACGAGGTTGACATTTGTCTAGGAGAGGCAACTTGTTGTGCTTCGAAAGACCTTGCATTCCACAGCATTATAAATAGCACAGACAAAATTAGAATGTTTCCAAGTTTATTGAGTTCGCCAAATTTAATGAAGTTCGTGAACTGCACGTTCTGCGCAATTTCAACTGTTTTTTCGTAAAACCCTCAGTTTAACCAAGGCCTTCTGGAAAATACGAGGCCGTTACAGTAGAAAGATGAGTTCCCTCTTTTAGTGACGTCACACGGAAAGTAAGGCTTCCGATTGATTTCCAACGCTGTGGTGTGTGACGTCAAACACGAACCGACGTATCAGTCCGTGTAACATAAGTGACGTCACGAACGGAGGGAACTCGTCTTTCTAATGCCTCGGCCTTGTGTTTTCTAGATGGCCTTGTGTTTTCTAGACGGCGTTGGTTTTAAGTAATCGATGTACCCAAACCCGAGTGTACCCCTAATTTTCTGCGCTCCCCAAACAGAAATGTTCGCATAGCGGCCGGGTTTTACGAAAGCTACGGCAAAACAATTCCTTTACCCTTCTCACCTCAGCAATACCAGCCATAAACCAGTCACAAGTGCAAAGCGGCAGCTTCTAGTCCCTTATTCTGTACTCCATGTCCCCAAAAATAATGGTAAATGTCTAGTCCACGTGACACGGGCATCATGCCACTGGGAAGCAACTCACACGTCTTCTCCCTCCTTTCTTTGGTCCATCTCCATTGTTACATCCTATTCAGCAGGTAATCAGTCAGAAAAGTTTAGTGTCATGACCCAATTAAATAAAAAAGCTAAGAGGAAAGCACCGCTTTCTAATGCTCACTGGTTACAGCCGCGTTCGGCCTACTTCTTAGACAACGAATATATTAATTCGGGATGATTTAAGGTTATTTTCTAATCCCGAATTAACTCGTTCCAGTAAATTAAATTGTTGAAATGTTATTATATTTTCTGACAATAAAGTTCCAGGACAGTGGGTATCACTCTGTTAATGGTAGTGGTAAAAATATGTTCTATGGATCAAATTGTAACTGTGTTTTCCCTCTCTTGCAGGGCATATGAAGATCTAAGAAATTGCAGACCTGTCCGATTCTGAAGACTTAATAGGAGGTACTCCAAAGACCATTGTCATGGATTTCAACAGAGTAAACATCAAGTGTTGCTCCAAGTCCGGGAAGTCAGCAACAGATACGTTCGAAATGATCAAAACTGTTTACGGGGACAATACCCTATCACGTGGTCGCGCTTTTGACTGGTATGCTTGCTTTCGAGCGGGAAGGGAAGACCTTGGGGAGGACCCATGGATTGGAAGACCGTCAACCAGCCGTTCTGAGGAAATGGTGGAGAAAGTTCGAGCTCTGGTGCAGTCAGACCGTCGAATGACAATACGGATGATGGAGGACGAACTCCGTTTCAACCGTGAGGCAATCTGGCTGATTCTAAAGGAAGATCTCGGAAAAAGGAAGATTTGCGCAAAGGTTTGTTTGACTGAAGAACAGAAAGCGCAAAGAGTCGAAAGCTACAAGGCGTTCATTGCGGCCAAGGAATCGGACCCTTTGATGCTGGACCGCATTGTGACAGGTGATGAGACGTGATGCTTTCAACACGACCCAGCATCAAAGAGGCAAAGAAGGGAGTGGAGGGGGCACCAAGTTCACCGGGACTCAAGAAGGTTCGCCTGCAGAAGTCGAAAATCAAGGCAACGCTGATCACGTTTTTTGACAGCAGCGGCATCATATACAGGGAATGGCTTCCTGAGGGCGCAACGATCACCAGCGCCTTCTACTTGCAAGTTCTTGTTCGCCTACAGAAGAGAATTCATAGTGTGAGACCGCGCCTGCAAGCACGTGAAAGTTGGTTTCTTCTGGATGACAATGCACTTGCCCACTCGGCACTCGCCAAGCCCGGAACACCCAGGTTCAACCATCGGCCCTACTCCCCGGATTTAGCTCCCGCCGACTACTTCCTGTTCCTCAAAGTGAAATTGGCGTTGAAAGGACGACGTTTCATGACTCTTCAGGTCATCAAAAAAACCGTTACTGCGGAAATGAACAGTGTTCCGGTAAATGAATTCAAAAAGTGTTTCACACATCTAGTGGAGCAATCAACATGGCGCATCGATAAGAAGGGGGACTACTTTGAAGAACCGTAACCATAGTTGGACTCAGTGCAATAAACTTTCCTTGTAATAGCAGCTGTCCTGGAACTTTATTTTCAGACGGTGTAAGTGAGAAGAGAGCCTTAAAACAGTGGGTATTAACTTCTGCGAGAACGTATATTTAGATTTCGCATGTTTATTATCCCAGTTAATCAATTTGCTGAATCATATTCTTCAATTCGAGATTTCATTATCGAGTTCTCTTAAAGAACAACGTTCAACAAAGCATAAGTTCATTAGAACTGTACTTCTAACGGAGATGAAGGGCACCAGAAGTGTCACCAATCAGAACAAGTAATAAACGTAAGTACTGAAACATTTTTTTCCAACTTCGTGGGAAGATAAAAGTGGGTGTAAATCAACCAACCTTTTTATTACCTCCTTCCTCGCGTTCCAAGGAATTTCATTACTAGTTTTTTATATAAACAAAAGGTTAAATTAAATGCTTTATTTCCAGACGGAAGTGATTGAAATTTGACTAATACGATACGAAATATACCTAATAAATTGTGAGTATATTAATTGACTCGTAGGGCCTTAAACGTAATAGCTTCCCCAAACTGCAATCCATCAAGTTTATACGTCTAATGTGAGGACAGTTAATTAATTCCCCGGCATCTATAGAAGACTCGGAATTCTAATCACACTGACGAATAAATTAACTCGATGCGGATTGGAAAGTTAGGATATTCACTTTCAAAATGTTTACTTCTGAAAGGAACTGCAGTCGTATCGTCACAAAGGCAAGTGCAGACCAACGTTTGAAACAATTAGTCTAAAAGTACGGACAATAACTTACCATTAACGATATGAAAGTCCGGTATGAGAGATTTCCGATGAAACAAGATATGTTGTTTCCGGTGCTGCTTAAGAGAATCTTACAGTCGTTCTCCATAGTTTAGATGAGTGTTATCCTATTATGGAAATAGATGGCGTTACGTAATTTAATCCCTGTTACGACTATGCAATTACTCGTTGAATTTCATTTTAAGTCTCTTCATATTTATTTGCAAATTCAGAATTCACCAACACATGCTGCAGAAATATTGGAATAAAAAGATAAAATATTCCCGACCCTATTAATAAGCTGAAGAGTCATCTTCGTCTTAGCAGCCAGTACCCAGATTTCGCATCAGTTGTTAAAATTTCAGAGCGATAAACCGTGACGTGCCAACCCAGCTTACAGCAGCGCCACTACGGCGACTTCAAGAACTAACTAACTAACTGCGCATTAATCGGAAAAAGGGACACGGGTAATAACACCGAAGAGCAAAACCAAAATTACCACCTGCCTAATGTGATGTTGACGTACCACCAAAACATCTCACCCGGCGAAGCATGGATGCTACAAGATTTCCGTTAATCCATGTAAGTTACGGGAGTTAGGCAGAATAATGTGATCACCTAGGAAAGAAAGTCTTACGTGCCTAGTAAGGTGTGGGACCATCTTTGGCATTCAAAACCGCCTGAATTCTCTTTGGAATGGACACATACAAATTCTGGATGATGGTTAGTGGATGTTACACCATTTTTCATGCAGAAATTGATCCAGGTCCTAGAGAGATGCAGGAGGAGGATAACGGGATCTTACTCTGTTTTCCAACACATAGCACAGTGGCTCGGTTATGTTTAAATCTGGTGATTGGGGAGGCCAAGGAAGGTGTGAAAGTTCGTCCTCATGTTTCATGATTAGACACTCCGAGCTCTGTGAATTGAGGCGTTACCGTCTTGATAGATGGCATCTCCTGCTGGAAACAACGGCTGAGCCTTTGGATGAACTTGGTCGGCTAAAATTGTTTCATGCGCCCTGCTAGTCATCCGTCCTTTGAAGGTGATCAGAGGACCTGCTGAAAACCACGACGTGACAGCCCAGAGTATGACCCAACCTTAACCATGCTGTACTGTTGGGGGCAGACAGTCTGGGTTGTCGCTTCTGACGGTGTTTTCCACACATAAACACGTCCTCTGTTGAGAAATAGTGTGAATGTGGATTCATCCGACCACATGACACGCATCCATGCATCGGCAGTCCACGTTGTATGCTCCTGGCACCACGTCCGTCACCGTTGTGCATTCACCCGGGTCACCAGAGGTTTTGCAATAGCAGCTCTGCCATGAAGATCTTGTTTATGGAGTTCCTTGCGCACTGTTTTCGTTGACACTGGAATCTGGAGATGCAGATTGAGCTCCGCACTAATTTTCGGCGCCATGGTCTTTTTATTACTGGTAGCATTCCTGTAATGTTACGGCTGCTCTTGCGTTCGCAGTCGAAGTTTTCCCACGAACACGGTATTCTGTCATGACGCTAGACACGGTAGCTCACGATACACCCAGTACCCTGGCGACTGTTATCACGGAGACACCAACTATCCGGACATCGTCAGTTAGGTCGCTCATTTCGTCGTCATCCTAAAAGAAATTTTGCAACAAATGCCCTTAAACAGGGCCTTAAGGCTCTAAACAAAGCTATTACAACCGAAAAGTGGTGGATACCTTTGCGTATTGCGACGTACGCAGCTGCATTAAAAGTCACGTGTCTGAGCGTGGTGTTCACATTATTCTGTCTAATCCCTGTGAGCGGATGAAGCGTCACAGATTGGATTTGCTGTTCCAACACAAACAGAAGATTCATGTCTGAGGAATTTGGAGGCCAGAGCAATACCTCGAAGTTTCCCTCCTCTTCTGTGAATCCTTCCAGAACAATCCGGGCAGTGTGACATGGCGCGTTATGATGCTGAAAGAAGGCTTTCCTAAATACCGTTGCCATGGAGGGATGTACATGGACTGCAGTGATGTGTAGGTAGGTGGTAGACGTCATAGTTTCTTTCACATGAATGATTGGATCCAGGGTGTCCTAGCATAACAGTGCCCAAAGCGCTACACTTCCCCGCACCGGCTTGTTTTCGTCCCAAAGTGCATCCTGGTCCCGACACTTCCCCAGGTAAACGACGCACATATACCCAGCAGACCACGTGATGCAACAGGAAACGAAATTCATGTGGGACCAGATGACCTTCTTCCAATCATTCCAATTCTGACTCTCACGTGCCTGCCTATTGTAGGCGTTTTCGACGGTGGACCAAGGTTAGCATGGCAACTGGGAGCTGCATTTTTTAGCAGAACTCAATATGTTGTGTATTGTGACGCATTACTCCCATCACCAGCTTCAAATTACAGGCGACTTGCTCCACGGTATCCCTTATGTTGGCTCTTTCCATGTAAGATAGCCTTTGCTCACCTGTATCATCGATGAGCCGTGGTTGGCCCACACCTTTCCGGAGGTTCATGGTCTTTTCCTCCGCTGACCACATTTTGAAGGTACTAAGCACAGCTGACCGTCAGCACCTCAAAATACTCTGATCTGGTCGTCCGGCCATTGCAATTTTGGCCTTTTTCGAACTCGCTTAAGTCCTCATCCTTTCCCATCTGAAGAAAAAAATAATACTGATTAACAGAGCTCAGTATCAGGTGTTATTTATACTGTTTCATGACCTTCTCACGATCGCTTACCTGCCGTTGCTTCGATCGATTTGCATAAAGATCCGCTGGTAATAATGTTTTGACTCAATTTTGATGATGTATGATGGAGTCAATGTGAACCGGTGTACCTATTTCAAATAACTAGAGGCACCTCACTTCATCATATTAGCATCTCCATGCTTTACAATTGAGACAGAGGCCACTACTGGCTAAGTGATTAGAGCAACCGCTTTGAGACCATGTGGTAGCGGGATCGTTCCCAGTAAGCTGAGTTATTCTGACCACTGAATACTCGTTTATCCACGTTAAACCATCGTTCTCGGTGTATTAAACATCCCGTTACAACTAAGACCATTTCTTTCTTTATCCCCTTCCTTTTTCTATCTCTCCTTGGAAGTGCTCATTGTGACATCATAGTCTGGCACTCTGAACCATGGTGACTACCCTTTCCATCTGGTACTCTTTCTTCCCTGGCTTGTCTACATTCTGCCTTTAGGTTCGATCTAATGTAACTATGACATGCAGTACCAAAGTCCTATGGCACAAAAGTAGCTGCGTCAAAACTTTCTCTTTGGACGTAAAATTAAGAGAAATCGCTGGGTGCTGGTCGGAGGTGATGACAATTGAGTTAGTGTAGTTCTACTTGAAGGGATCCGTGCAATGCAACCAGTATTGAAGTTTTCAGTACTTGAAGTGTTCCTTGGAATGCCACCAGTATTCAAGTTTCCCTGATTGGATGAAGAGAAACATTGGTGAATTATCGGAAACTCATACTTTTTCACAGCATAAAGTTTCACTTGTCCAGAATCCAGTGTTGCAGTTTAATTTGCACAATTAAAGTCATACAGAGCCGTGAGGCTTTTTAGATGGCAACACGCCCCTCAGCTTCAGTGCGGCAATACTATGAAAGTTTTCCAATGACACTTCCTCATGGGCATTCGAGGTTATTGGGCAACTTTCCTTGCTTGACAACAGATAAGTACGAGGGTCGTACCGAAAGAAATGCAAAAGTGGGTATAACTATTTTATTAACTGACAGAGGTCGTTCAAATTGCACATGTTGGTAGAGTAACTCTTCCTCTATAGTAACCCTTCTTAAGTGCAGATTTGAAGGAGAGAAGGGTGGAAGTCTGCTCTGCTCTGATGAAAGCGTTTGAAGCCGATGAAGACTCGTCTTTTTTTTTTTATCTGGTGACTGTGGATCAAACGTAGAGGTATCTTTACGATCAGGAAACGAAGAATCAATCCATGAAATGGGGTCACACCTCTTCACCAAAGCCTAAGAAGTTCAGGAGACGGCGATCAGCACAGAAGGTCACGGTGAATGTTTTTGGGATGACCGGGGTGTTTTTCTCCTTGATTTTTTGGAGCGTGGCCGTACTGTGACCAGTACATTGATACACTCAAGTAGCCCAGAGAAGCCATAAAGAGGAAGAGACCGAACAAGAATCTGAAAAGGATCCACATTCACCATGACAATGCAAGACCACACACATCTTTGCCGACGAATCAGGCAATCAGCAAATTAAGCTGGCCGGTGGTCCCCCCCCCACCCGCCACATCCACTGTACAGCCCATATCTTGCGGCCTCCGACTTACACGTGTTCGGTGCATTGAAGGACAGTCTCCGAGGACAACGATTTTGTTACACAGACGACATGAAAGTAGCTGAGAAGAAGTGGGTACAACAGTCCACACCTGAACTTTTTCAAAGAGGATTCGAGAGTTGGGTTCAACGATGACGCAAATGCACCGTTTGGGATGCCCACGTTTGCATTACTTTCGATACAACGCTCGTAGTAACGATTTTGCGAGATGTGGAAAAACACTTTGAGAGAGATTTCGGATACTTAGTTAAGGTACTTCAAGTGTCTGCGGAGATCTCGCCAGACCACTTCTTCTTTCAGGATTACATCACTGGGTGAGAGGGAACCAAAAATTATAAACCAATCTTACCCTTTGGTGGAGAGGTCATTCTTGGGAACATTTTCTCCGCAAATATCACAAAATTTGGATTTTTAACCGCACAACAAATATTTTTTATTAGGCATTTCTCTTCAGTCACTGCTGATAATGAACGATGGCGATCAGACCAGCGTATTATGCATATACGCTGGTCAAGGGTGATCAAACCAGCGTATTATGATTGACTTTTATTAGGCATTTTACTCTTGTCACTGCTGATAATGAACGATGGCGATCAAATCAGCGTATTTTTTACTTTTATTATGCATTGTTCTTCAATCACTGCTGATAATGAACGATGGCGATCAGACCAGCGTACTTTTGACTTTTATTATGCATTACTCTTCACTCACTGCTCATAATGAACGATGGCGACCAGACTAGCGTATTATGCAAATACACTGACCGGTCAATGGTGATCAGACCAGCGTATTATGATTTACTTTTATTATGCATTTAAATCTTCTGTCACTGCTGATAATCAACGATGGCGATCAAACCAGCGTATTTTTGACTTTTAGTATGCATTGTTCTTCAATCACTGCTGATAATGAACGATGGCGATCAGACCAGCGTACTTTTGACTTTTATTATGCATTACTCTTCACTCACTGCTGATAATGAACGATGGCAACCAGACTAGCGTATTATGCAAATACATTGACTGGTCAGTGGTGATCAGACCAGCGTATTATGATTGACTTTTATTATGCATTTTAATCTTCTGTCACTGCCGATAATGAACGATGGCAATCAAATTAGCGTATTTTTCACTTTTATTATGCATTACTCTTCAATCACTGTATAACGAAGTGAATTTCTCCGTCATTTTTATCCGCGCCAGGATTCGAACCCGGGTCCACTCATTCCGGAATAAGTTGCTCTACCAATTAAGCTACGCGGACATTGATTCTAATTGCTATCTGCCTTTATGTCGTGTGCGTCCTTCTGGCAGGTACGTCACATCTCCTGGTACGTTACATCATCTCCCCCTTATTTTTCTTTTTTTCTTTCTTTCGAAGTGCTGCTCATATTTTTCCTATCTCGCGGTGTGGTAATAACATCACACCAATGCGAGATTTTGAACGGTCGGGTCATCCGGGTAGTTCGGGCGCCATTATAACGAAGTAAATTTCTCCGTCATTTTTATCCGCGCCAGGGTTCGAACCCGGGTCCACTCATTCCGGAATAAGTTGCTCTACCAATTAAGCTACGCGGACATTGATTCTAATTGCTATCTGCCTTTATGTCGTGTGCGTCCTTCTGGCAGGTACGTCACATCTCCTGGTACGTTACATCATCTCCCCCTTATTTTTCTTTTCTCTTTTTTTCTTTCGAAGTGCTGGAGAAAGGATTCTCTTATTTTTCCTATTTCGCGGTGTGGAAATAACATCACACCAATGCGAGATTTTGAACGGTCGGGTCATCCGGGTAGTTCGGGCGCCATTATAACGAAGTAAATTTCTCCGTCATTTTTATCCGCGCCAGGGTTCGAACCCGGGTCCACTCATTCCGGAATAAGTTGCTCTACCAATTAAGCTACGCGGACATGTATTCTGATTCCTATCTGCCTTCATGTCGTGTGCGTCCTTCTGGCAGGTACGTCACATCTCCTGGTACGTTACATCATCTCCCCCTTATTTTTCTTTTTCTTTCGAAGTGCTGCTCATATTTTTCCTATCTCGCGGTGTGGAAATAACATCACACCAATGCGAGATTTTGAACGGTCGGGTCATCCGGGTAGTTCGGGCGCCATTATAACGAAGTAAATTTCTCCGTCATTTTTATCCGCGCCGGGGTTCGAACCCGGGTCCACTCATTCCGGAATAAGTTGCTCTACCAATTAAGCTACGCGGACATTGATTCTAATTGCTATCTGCCTTTATGTCGTGTGCGTCCTTCTGGCAGGTACGTCACATCTCCTGGTACGTTACAACTGCTGATAATGAACGATGGCGGTCAGACCAGTGTATTTCTTACTTTTATTATGTATTAATCTTCTGCCACTGCTGATAATGAACGATTGCGATCAGACCAGCGTATTTTCTACTTTTATTATGCATTACTCTTCTGTCACTGCTGATAATGAACGATGACGATTAGACCAGCGTATGTTTGACTTTGATTATGCATTACTCTTCTGTCACTGCTGATAATGAACAATGGCAATCAGATCATCGTATTTTTTACTTTTATTATGCATTACTCTTCAATCACTGCTGATAATGAACGTTGGCGATCTGACCAACAAATTTTTTACTTTTATTATGCATTACTCTTCACTCACTGCTGATACTGAACGATGGCGATCAGACCAGCGTATTTTTGTTTTTTATTATGCATTACTTTTCAATCACTGCTGATAATGAACGATGCCGATCTGACCAGCGCATTTTTTACTTTTATTATGCATTACTCTTCAATCACTGCAGATAATGAACGATGCCGATCAGACCAGCGCATTTTTGACTTTTATTATGCATTACTCTTCAATCACTGCTGATAATGAACGATGCCGATCAGACCAGCGTATTTTTGACTTTTATTATGCATTACTCTTCAGTCACTGCTGATAAAGTACGATGGCGATCAGACGAGTGTATTTTTTACTTTTATTGTGTATTACTCTTTAGTCACTGCTGATAATGATAGATGGCGATCAGACCAGCGTATTTTCGACTAGGTACTAAGTTTTCCCAAAATAAAGTCCTCTCTTTCTTTACAAATTCTATTAAATATAGGATTTGTAAAATAAATGTTACTTTTGTAAATTATTATTTTAAATAATTTATAGTAGTAAATAAATTAATAATTACTTCTGTAAATAATTAAAAGTTTTTGTTGATTCATGAATAATATTGAGTTCTCTACATTTATTATGCAATACTTTGCAGTGGTTTCAATACCTGACAGAAAAAACGATTCATAACCAAATCTAAAATGTTAATATAGAAGTATGTGTATATAAAACACCTGGTTCTTCTTCTTCGAACTTCGTAGCGACTCCATATATTGATATTTGCTCCCGACGCTACGCCAATGGTCATAACATCGTGAAAGTAAGTAATTGAAACGATCTGATTATAAAATCACATTGCTAATTTTCATCTTGTTATTGATAGTTTATGAAATACCTTCAGAATAATACTGACACCTTTCTCAAAAAGCAGTCAACTTCTGCAGCTTCACGAGCATCCAAGTTTTTAGCTTCAAGCACCAAAACTCTCCTGTCAATTCTGTCTGGGACTTTTTCTTTCCAGTCTTCAAGCTTCATCTTCTCCAAGTTCAGTTTGATGCTGAGTGTCTATCTGATGCGTGCTCTACCTTTTGCTCGCTGAATTTTTGCTACATATCTTTTAGACTAGACCAGAGGTCCGCAACGTGTGCGTGGCGACGCTCCGGGGCGTCCCGGTTATAAGGAAAAATTAAAACTTATAATTTATAGTGAAACGCAACATGCAAATCTTCAAGACGTGCATATTTCAAAGAAAGAATGTTAAAGAAAAAAGAAAACACATGATTTTCCTTGTTGTAAAAACGCTCTCTTCATCTGAGTTCTCTACTGTAATGCTCTTTGAAAACTTGGCGTAACGTCGTGAGGATCTTCCTCCCCCCCCCAGCAGTCTGAAAGTGGACTGAGTCAGGCAAAGTCAAGCGATAACGTTCTGACTCCGCAGTGTTGGGCACTTTGTTTACTACGCAGTCTTCATTCGATATACTAGCGTGTGTAAACATTCGTTACAACTGAGCTGTTGTGTTTTAATAACTGTGAACGTAGTTATTTCTATGAGAGTGTGTGTTGGTTTATGAAAATGGAGAAGTTTTTAAATAAAAAAAAACGTGATGTTAAAGAAGTTCCAAGTAGAGTTAAACAGGCAAGAAGGAACAAGTCAAAAAAATATGACACGTACTTAGATTTCGGTTTCACGTGCTCTGTTTTTAAAAAAAAAAGAACGTCCTCAGTGTGTAATCTGTATGTAAATTACTATTTTATTTTTTTTTAAATGCCACAAACTCTAATTTGGGCATTTTTTTTTATTTATTTTAGGTGCAGGGGCGTCTCCCGGAAAATGTGTCATGTGAACGGCACGGTGGCGCTGTCTCAAAAGGTTTGGGAACCAGAGCTGCCCTTAGTAGCCGCGGAGCCCTTGCTTTAACCCTCCCCACTACACTAGACATAAAACATACACTAGACTTAAAACATAGTTTATCAAAATATCTGTACAGTTTAATGAAACGTCAAGACGTCTGAAAGTTAACCAATAACGAAAGACAGCATTTAAAGTCTTTTGAACCCTACTGATATTTTGTGAATGTCTTAAATGATGTAGATAAAACAAGCACACCATCATACGTCCTTCCGTAACAGTGGCTCCGTCTCTACCTATTATGGGACAGTACTTACAGTGAGACAAGGTGACACCATATCTCCGAAGCTCTTTAATGCCACATTGGAGGGTGTTTTTCAGTCGCTGAGCTGGGAAAACAAGGGGATAAAGATTAATGGAGATTATCTAACCCACCTTCGTTTTGCTGGTGACGTAGTCATTTTTGCAACTACCCCATCAGAGCTGCAGAGTATGATCCAGGAACTTGCTGACAAGAGTAAAGAAGTGGGATTAAAAATGAACTTTCAGAAGACAAAAGTGATGTTCAATGCTTTTACAAGAAATGAAGATTTATCGATTGATGGAGAAAAGCTGGAGATAACAGACACGTACGTTTATCTTGGACAGCAGATATCAAGTGAGGGTCACATTGATGAAGAAATTAATCGGCGTACAAAACTTGCCTGGAGAGCTTTTGGAAGAAACAGCATAATTTTTAAGAGCAATATGCCATTATGTCTTAAAAGAAAAGTGTTTGATCAATGCATCCTTCCAGTGCTTACGTATGGTGCAGAGACGTGGACCTTAACTAAAAGAGACATACAAAGGCTGCAGACAACTCAAAGCAGCATGGAGAGGCGCATGCTTGGTGTAACCAGGAGAGATAAGAAGAGGAACTCGTGGATCCGAAAAATGACAAGAGTGGAAGACATCATGATCAGAGTTAAATCCCTGAAATGGCAATGGGCTGGACATACTGCCAGAAGGACAGATCATCGATGGACAGCCGAAATTTTAGATTGGATTCCAAGGGACAGGAAAAGACCCAGAAGAAGACCACATGGGAGATGGGTGGATGAAATTCGAAAGTATGCAGGGGTGACATGGAGGAGACTGGCACAAGACAGACCGTTGTGGAGGAAACTTGGGGAGACCTTCGTCCAGCAGTGGATTGATAATGGTTGACAATGATGATGATGATGACTTACAGTATTGAACTCACCTTATAAGACGAACTGGACTTCTCTTGCTTTTATCCTAGCAAAGTCAGCTATTAAATCATCAAAATTTATTTTGCTTGCTTTTATCCTGTTCAATTGACAAAGTTGCCAAAGACTTCAATCCTTCTTGAGACATGACAGGTCTTTTAGACTAGACCAGAGGTCCGCAACGTGCGCGTGGCGACGCTCCGGGGCATCCCGATTTAATCAGCTTCAAGCGTCAAAAGCTTCTTTCTACGCTTGCCACCGCTACTGGGACAGAAAGTAATATCCTGTAGGCGATGAAGTCATTAAAGAAAGGATTCTGCATTTTATTCATGTATCTTTAGACCACCGGCTGCAGTTTTGTCAACAGATGGAAGTAACTCGCGTAGCACAACTTTTTGATAACTATCAATGCACGTTGAAAGATATGCTTTCAGTACTAATGTTTCGCTAGACGTAATGTTGTAGTTTGCTGCCGATATTTGGGTAAATATAAATTCAGCAATCGATATTGATAAAAAGAAAAGAAGAATTAAAGAAGACGGAGTTTAAAAAATAAAAGTAGAATAATTGAAAATAAGAAATTCGCCCCCTCGCTCTTTCTCTCTCCAGCTCTCATTTTCTTTCTTAGGGCGTGAGCGCCTCCCCCCCCTCCTCCTCCAAAGCGCGGAGCCCTGTGCGACCGTACCTGTCGCACACCCCTAAGGGTAACTTTGTTGGGAACCCCTGAACTAGACTGTCTGTCTTCATAGAAGATCTAACAAGCTAAAACGGCATGCCCTAACTTTGCCAAGATATTATTTTTTATCATTTGTCTTTTTGTTTGTTTGTTGTTTTTTAATTATTCTCTAACATCACGTTTTGCAAGGATCATATATCCTTCTTGAAATTTTATTCCCAAAGGGCCTGGCGTTTTCTTCCTTCTCTTTTATGGTACTAATACTAAAAATTTCAGCTTTGTAGAGAACAAAAAAATCTTATTACTGTTCCGTAAATATCAAGTTTTGATCTATACGAGAGTGTTTGCACAGAAGAGAAAGATGTTGACTGAGAGTAGAAAAAATGTGTCGACCTCTCCTGTTCAGAGTTTATTTCAGTCATACATCCGGAGTGGGCCAAGCTAACTCCTCCCCCCCCCCGAGACGTTTTATGTTACCGAACCAAATGTTAATAAATGCAGGCTATATTAAAAGAGAAAGTTCGTTTCTTTTTTTTTTTTTTATGCTGCCATAATTGCATCATGTGATAATTTCTTTTCATCATGCTCTTATAATTTAATTAGATTTCTTTCTGTTATTGGTCATAAATATTTTAACACACTACCTACCAAGTACGCACTTGGTTGGAAATTTGTATCGCATTTTTCTGCAATTGCAAGCTAAATTGTTAACTAAAGCTTGGTCATACAACTCTGCGGAGGTCATGACATACATAATTTTTTTTGGTGGGCTTATTTATTACTTGCATCTATGACTTTGCAGAAACCCATTTCCAAATAGGTCTTTGTGGAAGTGAGAAAATTCAGAGTTTTTGCTGGTCCTTGATAAAGCCAAGGCTCAGTATTCTCGACACTTTCTACATTCAGTTGTTCTATTTTTCTCTTTTTACTCACACCGGTCAATACATAACCTTTTCTATGTTGTACTTGGTATGAGTCAAAAAATTTTTTTGCTTCAGTCTCTTCTTAATAGAATGTGAATTCTGAATTTTCATAACTGCTGCGTTGCGCGTTTTGATCTTCAGGTTATTTTGCAGCTTTCGTTTTAAATTCTAAAGTTTTTCTTATGTTTCAGGCTTTGCTCTTTAGTATATATATATACACACAATCCGAGGCCCGGCTTTCGGCTAGTAGAGTGTTCGGAGTCAGAATGGCAGAAGCTGCCTATTTAACGCAGTTTGAGAAAAGACAAATTGTGATGGCACGGCACTTCGGAACTACGATTTCGGAAACGGCGCTGCTTGTGGGTTGTTCACGTGCCGCTGTAATGAGTATGTATCAAAAAGTGGTGCACAGATGGCCAAACGACGAACCGTACGTCGTCCAGTCGTGTGCCGTCCGCAACTCATTGATGCCAGAGGGGAGCGGAGACTATAGCGCATTGTTCACGTCGAGCGCAGGGCCACAGTGCAACAAATCACCCACAGCTACAACAATGGTGATCAAGGCAACGTGTCACAGCACACAGTTCATTGCAGTCTTCTGCGCGTGGGCCTGCGTAGCCGAAGCCCCAGTCGAGTCCCCATGCTCACTTCACGTCATTGCCAAAACGCATGAAATGGTCCCAAGATCATCGAGATTGGACTGTGGATGATTGGAAGAAAGTGGTCTGGTCTGACGAATCAAGATTCCTGGTGCATCACGTAGATGGTCGAGCGCTGATGCGCCGATTACCAACGCAGGCTATGGTACCTGAATGCGCTATTGGGCGGAAACAGGCCGGAGGCGGTGTTAGGCCGTGAGCTTTGTTTTCTTGTGACTCTGTAGGCCCCATTATCCCAATAGTACAATCCATGGCGTCTGTCAAGTATCTGAACATCGTTGCTGACCAAGTTCACCCATTCGTGGCAATTGTGTTCGCTGCTGGTGATGGCTATTACCAACAGAATAATGTGCCATGCTGCCAGAATCGTCAAGGAGTGGTTCTAGGAACATGCTGGTGACTTTCTGTTAATGCACTGGCCTCCAAATTCACCTGACACGAACCCTAATCAAACATTTCTGGTTCGACTTGGAAAAGCGGGTTCGCGCAAACTCACCACCACCCGGAAATGTACGGTAGCTGGAGGACCAGCTGTTGACATTATGGTACCAGATACCCCAGAATATCTATCGCCACCTCATCGAATCGATGTCTCGCCGCGTTACAGCTGTTTTACGAGATAACGTGGGCGTCCCACAGCTTACTAGGCACGTGGTCATAATGTAATGGCTCTTCGGTGTATAGAATGACGAGTGAAGTACATTTTAATGGTGGAAGATGACTTACGTTGTTAAGGTGTTGAATATGCACAGTTCCGGTACTGCAGCATTCGTTTACAGTCGTGATAGTTTCGTAGAGATGCACAGTTCAGTCACGAAAAATGACAGGCCATGACACAGGATGCTGCGTTATTTTATGTGATGAATGCCCTCACAAATCAAGACCGCAGCCCATCTACAACTTCTACTTATGTGGAAAACTAACCTCAACTAGCTACCACCTCACATTTCCTCTGCAGCCGAAGCTGAGAGCTAATTATGGATCCAGTGCTCCCATCCCATGACGAAACGCTGACCTGGGTGTCCGAAAGACGAGAAGTGCCCTCCAAAAAGGTTTTAGCCTCCCGCCTCCTCATAACTTTCTTTGCGCCTGGATGTTGCACACCCAATCTGAGGCTTGCACTCTAACCTCTTGTCCTTGGATTCCTCACATTCTCTGCTTCTTACACTCCTCCGATGGCATATTCCAGATGCCCAACTATGCTGTTGCTATGGGCTCTCTGTGACTTCCACTTTCCAAGTCTTAGGAAACTCGCAAATTGATTTTGTGACCTTGTCACCAAAATGGCCGCTGTTTCTTTCTCCCTTCTTTTTCTCTTAATAATGACGTCCCATTACTCACTTCAGAGTTTTTCCACTGTTTATTTTGGAATTCAACAATACCACTGCTTTCTTACATTGGCATTTTTAAAAAGTGTATATTAAGACCCATCCCGTTCTTCAAAATATAATAAGTAGACTAATCATGCCTCATTGTCAAGGAATCGCGATTCAGGATCAGAAGTGTGTTGAATGCATTTTAATATATGAGAATTTGAAGACATTCATTGTAACGGACGTGAAAAAACAAAATAAACACCAACAGTGGAATTGAATGAAAGTAATTAAATAAACTGTGCGTGATTAATTTCATGGATTATTTCCTATGCTGTATGTTTTTATGTTTATAAACTACTCATCAAAATGGGGTTTTCTTTCTACAATTTTAATTGGGCATTTTATGAAGTCGCTGTGCGCAGTGTGTGAGGCTTCAAACCCCGGTCCTCCGTTTTTCGAAGCGCGGGATTCGAAAAATAAAAAAATGTGTGATGTTGCATTCCACACACCAGATTGACTGGGAGTTCTCAAGTGCACGTTCTACAGTGGATGGCTGCCTGCAACGATTCATGGTCACGGCTGACCCGTGGGCGATGCCCCCGGCCCTCTTTCGGGGGGGGAGATGTGACGTACCTGTCAGCAGGACGCACACGACATAAAGCCAGATAGCAATCAGAATAAACGTCCGCGTAGCTCAATTGGTAGAGTGACTTATTCCGGAATGAGGGGATCCGGGTTCGAATCCTGGCGTGGACAGAAATGACGGAGAAATTTACTTCGTTATACAGTCTGCGGTTTTTCCTCGGAGTCCCCGTGTGTGGGGACTCGAATGCGTTGTTGGTTCTCTGTGAAGTCGGCATCGGACGCACTTTGTCCTTGGATCTCCCTTCCCTGGGATGCCAGGGTTTGCCACATGGGTGTTGATGCCCTAGTAGTAAAACAATAAAAGGCGAAGATATTTCAAATACGTGGAGATAATGCAAATAGACGATGTCATGGCTCTGTCCGCGTTATTTTATAAACAACGCATAGCAACTGAAAAATTGTTCTACCAACATCGCTGGGATCGAACCCCAAACCTCTCGATAACTAGCCCAGTGTTTATCATAAACCACGCATACCGCTGTGAATTGTTGGCGCCGTAGCGTAAAGCGAACGCACTCGGCTAGTTATCGAGAGGTCTGGGGGTTCGATCCCAGCGGTGTCGGTAGAACAGTTTTGCAGTTGCTATGCGTTGTTTATAAAATAACTTGGACAGAGCGGTTACATCGTCTATTTGCAATAAATGGCGATTGATTAATAAAGTCGATGCCTTTTGGCAACATACACCTACAGGAATCTTTTCCACGGTTGCTGTTGACGATGATGATGATGGGCATTTTAAATTGTAATTATTAGACCATATAAAAAAAAGTTACTTTAAAGTGCTTCTCTATTCTGAAAGTTCTATTGGCGAAAACAAAATATTTTTTTAAAGAAAATTTGCAAGTTCAATTTCGCATTTTAACCTAGTTTCCACTTATGTGTGGCAGCATTTAGATGATTATTATACATATCAACACCCAGATCTCTCCCTCTCTCTCTCTCTCCCTCTCTGAAACGCTTGACGTCACAGCAACGTCGGCATTGTTCCGCCATCACGTATCGATCAATTTGTATGTGCTCTCGAGATGTCAAAGTGATTGCCTGCTATACAATAGCACGCGATCACAATAGCAGGTGATCGAGTGCTAATTTAAAAACATTGAATTATCAATGACTCGAGTTCTATTTAATCCGATCTACAAAAGTCGAATGGAATTCTTAATATCACGGCAAGTTGCGTTTGTATATTAATTTAATTTAGCATAAATCGAATATTAATTAGTACGCTTTAATTAATTATTTTTTACTTTTTTTAATTTAACTAACTTTCCGAGTTTAGTGCTGATTATATTATACATTTTGCAAAATATCGAGCTATCTAAACGCTCTAAGCTACAATAAAAACTGAAATCGTGAGATGTCAAAGTGAGCAAGATTGCATCTAAAAGCAGATGTCGCCCCAATAGCACATTGTCGAGAATTTAGATATAGTTCCGATTTGTAATACCAGATGTCGCTTTATTTTGTAGAAAAAGCTTCGATATGAAGTCTCAAACTACCCATCGAATAGGAAAGCTGTGAAGGGAATAACAAGTGTGTCGAAGAAAAAGTAATTGAACGCGAAAAATCAAAGTTATTAAGATAAGTTTACACGAAAACAACTTTCCGAGTTTAGTGCTTAGACATTTTGAAAAATATCGGTCTATCTAAAACGTTCTAACCTAAAAATATTTTATACAGAATGTTATTTATCGCTAGGTCTTTTGAAAAACGGAAATGAATAGCATATAATTTTTAGTTCTAACATGAATGAGTTTTTACTATACAGTCAAACCCCTATTTAACGGACTGCGATTTAACGATTTCCGCGATTTTACGCCCATTTTTTTATGGTACGGATGGAATCGCATTGAAATTAATGCTTGGTGTTTCCCGATTTAACGAACACATTTCCTCAATTTAGCGAACATTTTTTTTTTTTTAAACCACCAAACTATGTTAACCAGCATTTTTACGTTAAAAGTCAGCTAGAAAGAGAGCTTCGCTTAACAGGAAATTTTTACGCATGTGGTTAACCAGCGTTTCAAAGAACATCATCTGCGACACATCTGGACGGAATCATAAATCAGTTCGCCTTTCCTCCGACTATCATGCGTAAGCTTCTTATAAGGGGAAGCAAATGACAGATAAGTTCAAAAGGAGCACAACGTTTTCTTGCATGGGGGGGGGGGGGGAGCAGGAAAAAGAAAGGCGGTGTGGGGGGAGGAAATCTAGGGTACCCTTGGAGATTCTTGTTTTAAGCTACAGACAGAACAATAGCTTCCTGTGAACTCAGGGGACACACTCTGTACGTACCCATTCCTGAACCTCTGAATTTCTCCCCCAAATTGCGCTTCTCCTTTTGTTCTCATTGTTAAATCTACAGGTGAAATTGAACAACACATCTTGTTATGCAACTTATAATACTGAAATCGTTATTTCATCATCATCATCATCATCATTGTTAACCATTATCAATCCACTGCTGGACGAAGGTCTCCCCAAGTTTCCTCCACAACGGTCTGTCTTGTGCCAGTCTCCTCCATGTCACTCCCGCATACTTTCGAATTTCATCCACCCATCTTCCATGTGGTCTTCTTCTGGGTCTTTTCCTGTCCCTTGGAATCCAATCTAAAATTTCGGCTGTCCATCGATGGTCTGTTCTTCTGGCAGTATGTCCAGCCCATTGCCATTTCAGGGATTTAACTCTGATCACGATGTCTTCCACTCTTGTCATTTTTCGGATCCACGTGTTCCTCTTCTTATCTCTCCTGGTTACACCAAGCATGCACCTCTCCATGCTACTTTGAGTTGTCAGCAGCCTTTGTATGTCTCTTTTAGTTAAGGTCCACGTCTCTGCACCATACGTAAGCACTGGAAGGATGCATTGATCAAACACTTTTCTTTTAAGACATAATGACATATTGCTCTTGAAAATTATGCTGTTTCTTCCAAAAGCTCTCCAGGCAAGTTTTGTACGCCGATTAATTTCTTCACCAATGTGACCCTCACTTGATATCTGCTGTCCAAGATAAACGTACGTGTCTGTTATCTCCAGCTTTTCTCCATCAATCGATAAATCTTCATCTCTTGTAAAAGCATTGTACATCACTTTTGTCTTCTGAAAGTTCATTTTTAATCCCACTTCTTTACTCTTGTCAGCAAGTTCCTGGATCATACTCTGTAGCTCTGATGGGCTAGTTGCAAAAATGACTATGTCATCAGCAAAACGAAGGTGGTTTAGATAATCTCCATTAATCTTTATCCCTTTGTTTTCCCAGTTCAGTGATTGAAAGACATTTTCCAATGTGGCATTAAAGAGCTTCGGAGATATGGTGTCACCTTGTCTCACTCCTTTTCCAATTTTTATGTGTGTTGTATTTTCAAACAGCCGAATCTTTGCACTTGCATTTTCGTAGATGTTATTAATAATATTAATGTACGCATCTTCAATACCGCAGGATTTCAGAGCCATTGCAACTGCTGATGGTTTCACCGAATCAAAGGCTTTTTCATAATCGATAAAAGCCATGCACAATGGAAGTTCATATTCCCTCGCTCTTTCAATTAGTTCTCTCAGTACGTGGATATGATCTATTGTGCTGTAGCCACTCCTGAATCCAGCTTGTTCTCTCGGTTGAGCCATGTCCAGTGTCACCTTCAAGCGGTGTGAAAGAACTTTAGTGAAGATTTTATAAACCAGTCGAGGATTGTTTTTTGTCTCATTATCCACAGAAATATGAAAAATTTGGGTAATAAAAGTAAATGGTTTCGAATTTCAATATAAAATCAAAACTAGTTCTTCAGTTTAATTCTTTATTTTACCACTAACTCGCCGCGAAGGTAAAAATAAACAATAACAAAATTCGTTCTGAACTGTTTTTAGTTTCCATTAGGCAAGGAGCTTCACAATATACGCATTAATGAGCTACTTTAACAAGGAAACATTTTGCGGCGTGAATTGAAATTTAGAAAGCTGAGCTGAATTTAGTATCAGGTGTGACAATGAGCTGTATCTGTCGATGGTTTGTCAAAGAATCCTGTTATATTTTGAACTGACTGAGAATCTTCAAGGTACGATATTTTTAACAACGAAAAAAAAAAAAAAAAGTAAAATTCTTCAAAATTCTTCTAAACGGTTTGATTACTATGAAGCATTCCAGTAATCTTTCGGCTGCAACCGGAAATTTTACGGCTGTTCGCGCTATAACTTGTCATGCGGGAGTTAAATTTATCGCATTATCAATCTTCTTTATAGTGCTCTTGTTGGCCTTTTAACGATGGATTCGCTATCTTTTGGAGACGCAGCGCGAACCGTTCAACGCTTACGTCATGCAGAAACTCTCATAATTCATTTTAATTAGACAGAAAAGCGGTTTTTACTTTGAAGAGTAATCCTTCACTCTCGAACGATCCTCCCGTTTAAATATGTTCTCGTAATATGATACCATTGAGCAGAGTAAAATAATGCGATGTGTGCGACATGCGGAATCTCAGCTCAACTCCAACCGACCAGGAGTATTACAGTTCCAAACGCAGCTCACCGGGCCTCCTTTATTTTTTTATTTTTTTATGAGCAACCGGAAAGACATTATTCATAAGTGTTGCCTATAACCTTGGATTCTGAACAAAGTAGCAAAATTCTTCGACATATGTGGCGCCATCTGTGGAAGGATTATGAAAGCGTTTGTACAATTTAAACAGTTTTTCATCTTTAAGCAGGAGCACAAAATGCAACCATTTCGTGAAAAAAGTCTTTCAGCTAAAAATTTCTCATATAATTTTGTTTCACATTCAGCAGCGTTTCTTTCCCAAAACCTGGCCGAAGAATGAGGTAATTTGTTACATTAAAAACAAGTAGATGTTTTTTATCTTATGCATCATGCTTCATCAGCCAACAAATTACAAAATATTTTTGTGAAAGCACTTTAAAGAACGTTCGAGTAAAAAAAAAAATCGTTACATCAGTCCTATTTCTTTTGAATTAATGTATTAAAATAAAACGATAGCACGTTAGCAGGAGTCGAAAGTTTTATTAAAAAAAAAAAAAGCATACAAGAATCCCTGGAAATTTTTGCAGCACAGAGGACTGAAAGAACCAGTTTAATAAAAAAAAAGAAACTTCAAAAGTTCGCCGGAAACTTTCTACTAAATTAAACATGAAACGTTAATTTCATGGTTGCTTTCTCTGTAGGACAAAAAACAAAAAACTTGTCGGAAAATTAGAGTCTGAATTGCAAAGGTGAAGAAATATTTTCGAGTTTTTTGTTTTGTTTTGTTTTTGCATAACTACAAAGTAAGAAATTTTTATTTTGCGATAGGCCTTACTTGTGACAACAAAATATTTAAAAAACAAATTTTATCTACATGCATTTGGAATCGCTATTTTATATTGATTTCTGTGTCTTTCTCTGTTTGTCTGCCTAATTATCTACTTAAGCATTTTTTTATGTCGTGGGATAGTGCAGTTGAGTTCC